>CM063707.1:0-4800000 GCA_032441835.1 Slavum lentiscoides | reverse complement strand
TTAATATTGTTTTATCGATTTTAAGTTTAACGACGAATTCCGTATAAATAATTTAGCCTATTTAACCAATGTGTCCAGGGTTCATTTATCACATGATTCCTGAAAACCTAAATGAAAATACAGTCGCTTATACGGCTTTTATAACTATTATTATATGATGCGTACTAATACGTAACTTTTTTTTACGTTCTAATTTAATTATATATATATATATATATATATATATATATATATATATACACGTTTTATAATTTATATAATTAAACATTAAATACTCAAATTTATGTAACGAAAGCGCGTTAAAAAAATACATAAGTCGGTCTTTCATTTTTTTTTTATCGTTGAATTCGTTAATTATTATTATTATTTTATTTTTTTAATCAAACGTTAAAAATTTTACAGTTATATTTTAAAGATCTGCAAATACTTAATTCTGTATAATAAATTACTTAACGCCCGCAATAAATATCCTACTCGGTATTTTTTTCCTCACATTTTTCGTTGATGAATTTATGATTCATATTTCTAATTTCCGTTCAGAAACATTTCTCTGCACTCTGTCGATAATATATAGTGTGCGGTAGATGATAATTTTGCTTGACCTATATAGTGTACGCACCAGTGGTTCTCAGCATTTTTATGTTAGCGGCACATTTTCGATTACAATACATTTCCACGGAACGTTATTACTGCGCGAAATAATAATAATAATAATAATAATGATAATAATATATATTTTAAAATCAAAATTATTCGCACGAGAATCCGTTTGACGCGTGATACTCGGCCTTTGATTACTTTTTTGTGATTTCATCGTGATGTGTATACACGTTTTGTATCCGTAAGAGTAGTTTTAAGTATGATTTATATACTGTTACAGTTTTATGTCGTACAGCTTGTGATTTTTGTGGCGATGTATTTACAATGAGTTCGTCATCGCGATGTCATTTGTATTAATTCGTTTTGCCTGCAGTGTAATAAAATATTTAAAATACAGATCCACGGTAATGTTCCATCCGTCCAAAGACCCGTACGCTGCACATTTGATCGCGTGAAGTATATACGGATCTGCAGTCCCAAAAATGTATTCTGACAATTTTATTCTTTACGGAACGAACAAATCCTTAACAATTTCTGCCAACCACACGAAACGACGCGAACGAATTGCGCTTTATCAGTGACGAAAACTAATAGGGAAATTTACTACTGCATATAGGCGTATACTATATGGTCGTGCTTTAGCCACACAATTAATGTGCCCACTGAACTGAATACATGTAACGTATAATTATTGTATATGAAATGTGGGCCCCCATAGTGAGCCGCCATATGCATTCCGTTTCTATTTTTCTGTTTTTGTTACCAACTTCTTTATGTAAAAATAACCGATTTCAGTGCTAACATCGTTATTATGAGCACGTCTTTTTGTCTCCCGTTATCTCAAAACAAATAATAAAACATGATATAAATATCGTGGAATAAATTATATTTTTTCGTATCCTCCATGACTTTTATGTCTCATAGAATGCATATGGCGGCTTCCTATCTGGGGTAATATTTTGATTAATATACGTGTTCCGTGTATTGAGTTCATTGAGTGTGCCGCATCGGTTGAGAACCGCTGCAGGTGTGTGTGTGTGTTTGTGTAGACCTTTGTCAATTTTCAGTAATATATTCTTTTTAACACTATGGAAATGAATAGCTCACCTATTCGCGAGAAGAACCCGCCTCCAATATTGTATATATTGCCAAATGAATTCTAAACTTGGTCAATCGAGTGTGTGCGCGGTGCACCGCGATAGAAAAAACGATTATAGATTTATATAAATAGACTTATTTTTAGGTTATCCGAGCGAAGCGAAAAAGCTATTGCAGATTTTACAGCTTTGTTTATTTTATGTTTTTTTTTCTGTGTACAAATTTTCGTCTATAGAAGCAGTGCTGCACGGATGATATCGCCACTCGTTATATATATATATGTTCCGCGGTAGCTGCAAATCGTATCCGTAGTCGGCACTCAATTTGAAACGTTTTTCGATTTTCTCAATAGTTTTCCCCTTGCGCGTAATTCAAAACAACCCTAAAAATCGGAAAAAAATAACCTATTTTCTCGATTGTTTTTTTCTTTAACGCGGCACAAAAAACTCTACCGAAATAATGGTCCTACATAGATAGAGTCTTGAAATTCACACCGATAGATATACGTAAAAATGTTTTCAAAAAGTTTTTTCCAATTTTGGGCTTTAGCAATTATTAGATGTTGAGCTATTTGAATCATAGAAGGACCACCACTATAGCCCGTTTTCATTTTTTTTTTTTGCTCGCGTTCTCTTTTTGTAGGATGATTAGATCGTCATCGCCGTCGCGTAATACGACGAACAACAGCTCTAATATTTTGTAATCGCAGTTGGTTGTTCATATATTGTACATCGTCGCTTAAAAAGCAAAACCGCGCCTATCTCAAATGCTAACTAAATATGGTTTTATTCTAATGATTTCGCGGAAAATCGATTGGCGCGCTTTAAATAACTATGATAAAGTTATCTTGAGGATGAACCGATTAATGGAACAATTAAAAATCTAAAATTTCAGTGAGCTTCAACTTACAGTCTTTTGCAGAGGGTAAGTTTTACAAAACAAACATTATATTTATTTTTTTTAATTTTCGACTTAATATTATTGTTGGATATTTTAATCTGACACTATCCCCCGGTTCGCCACCCCTTTTTTTTCGAAACCGTTTTCGTCCGGGTTGTAAAACTAATAACGACCGATTAAAAAGGCGAGAAAATAAAATGGCAATCGCGATTTTTGTTCTCTCGAGAAGCCGCGATGAAATCTGTGACGATGTGTGTTTATGTGTGATTATTATTAAAGTAAGAAAGGTAACGAGCCGCGGGGTGTTGTGAATGTCAATTAAAAAAAATGTTATTAAAAAAAATTTTAAAGAATTATATATTAAATATTTATATTTTAAAACACTACAATAATGCAATAAAATACGGTAAAATAAAATAAAATATTGTATACGAATATAATTAAACAGTGCGTTTATTTATTAATATTTAAATGTATATAGAAGCCATACAGTTTTGCCCAAAACTAGTTGCTGGTCACGACTAGGTTTGCTCGGGCTAAAGTCGAAATATTTTGCCCAAGCACCCGTGGGCAATTCGCGTTTTGCCCGATTTCGACTTTTACCCGTAACATCTGTAAGCAGTGGCGTGCGGAGAGAGCTCTCTTACCAATAGTGGGGCAAAGTTATTTTCACACATACCCTCCCCCTTGAAATAACTTTTTTTAGTAAATTTACCGTACACTGATAATGTTCTTTGGCCGTACCTGCTTACTGTATCCTACTACCTTATAGTTACTAGTGTACCTATATTACCTACCCTGTTCAGCCACTGACTGACTACAACTGATCCGTAGTAATAACGCGGTATGTAGATTTATAAGTTATTATTTATAGTTTATTATCGCGTGGGTTTTTGATAATATAATGATCCACAAGAATCACGGGTATAGATACTCCTTACATGGATTATTTTTATACATCACAACCCTATATCCCTATATGTCATACGCGTAATAAGACGTAATAACTAATAACTGGCGACAGTGGCAACTGCGCTGGTCCGTTTTCCGTGGTATGGCATTGGTAATATCTAATTTTATGCCGTACCAAGGGCGTAATTACGGAGGGCGGGGGATATGGGAGATGGATCCCCTCCCATGGGCTTTCTTTTTTTTTTACACAACGTATCCTCTAATGTATAAAAAATATAATAATTAAAAACGATACTTTTTTGTGTTAACAAAATCTGTTAGTATTCATCATCATTATTCATAGAATTCCTCAGTTTATTGATATACCAAGTGGTATGATGCGGTTAGGTTAGGTAACCGAAGAAAGATTTACTCAATAAATTAGCTAAAAAAAAAAAAACGAAGAAAATTAGAAATTTGATTATAAAATATGTCGTTTTTATTAAAGAAAATAATAAAAGTATAAAATACGAGTAATCACTTTGACTTCGACTGATATTAATGTTGTAAGGGTCGTTACAATTATGGATTATCCAATGCTAAATTGTCTATCCCATCCCGTGTAACATTCGTAATTACGCCACTGTGCCGTACCCAATAGTCCAATACTGTTCGTTGGCCGTATCTACTGTACCCTATACTACCCACCCTATTTTATAGTGGGACCCAGGCAGTGGCGTAGCCAGGGGGTTTGGGTGTTTAACCCCCTATTGCCTTTTTTTTTTAATACTTTTTAATCTAATAAATGTATACAATTTATACAATTATTGTATATTTCATTAGTTCTAGTACCTACTGCAAAAAAATATATTTTGTCATTTTACAAGTAAAAGCGTAATACTTTTGAAAACTCGTCCAGATTGATAACAATAGATATCTATAATACTATGGTTATGTGCACGATTAAAGATCGACAAGTTGAACAACGAGCTGCATTACTCCGCAGTTCGACACGTTCTCTGACATGACTAATAATAAACCTCTGTAAATCAGCTGAGAAATTCAACTACTCCTAGCGCTAATAGTGCATTTATGAGCGTTGTGCAACAGACTTGACGAAAAATGTAAAAAAGCTTATAATTTCATTTATACTTAAACCGGCCCCCCCCCTCATTACATAATCCTGGCTACGCCACTGGACACGGGTCCCACTTGTACAACGTGTGCACGCCACTGTGTACAAGCAGTGCTTGAATTGGAAAAAAATTAGAAGGGGGATGCAAAAGTACAAAAATAATGTGCGTTCCAGCAGATTGTAATGTCTTAAAAATTCGTGGGGGGCTTTGCCCCCCACACCCCCCACTATATTTTTTTTCATTATAAAATAATAAATAAGCATAATTTTTTTTTAACTGTAAACATTCGCGCCACATAGTAAAGGAGCATTTATTATTATTATTTTTTTTTTGTTTTTATTAATTTACGATTACTTTTATATAATTGTTTAATTAAGCAAATTTTATGATTATTATTATTGGTATTGATATTTAAATTTGTTGTTGTGTCATTGCCAAAATTATAATATTTCGTCATTATTTTTACAAAAACTATTATTTGTGTTTTGCGCAAGAAAACTTTATCGTTCGAGTATCCCTTGTGTTTTGTGGATGAAACTCAATGAAAAGCTCATTGAGTTTCATCCATTCGAGGATCGGGTTTTTTTACTTTCTCTTTGGTGTATTTATCGTTTTATAATAATTAATAATTATATTATCCAGTAACTTTGTATGAAATTTATGTAAACATTATATTTAATATTCTCTTTATTTTTAAGATCAATTATTATTGTTTGTTATATTGAATTTTATTAATAATTTGTTAAATACAGTCTGCTTTTTTCTTTTACTGAAATTTGAAGTGTTATATTTTTTTTGTTAACTTTAGTTTTGCACTGGTTAATTTTTCATAAATCGTTTGTATTTTATTTTGACGAGAAAACTGTGTGTTGAACAGTAATATTCTTATGAAAATAAAACAAAACATATTTTATAAAAATAACGACATATATAATAAAGTAGATTACATTTTGTGTTCATAACGAAATAATACCGAGAAAAATTGGCAATCGACGATTGTCATTTCAAGAAACATATTGTTTGTATATTGTGACAACTACCGCGACCACTCCTTATAAATAAAATTTTTAATTTTCATTAGTTTAGTAAAATTTTAGAGTGTTGACCGTCCCGTTCTCTGCGTCCCGGTATGAAAAATTAGAAGGGGTACGCTATAATATTTTGAAAAAAGAAAAGGGACTCCGTCCCCCGCGTCCCTCCCCAATTCAAGCACTGTGTACAAGTGTATATAGCGCGTACGGCAGTAGTAATCCAAGCGCGATAAAAACAACGTGCGCGACCCGCCGGGCGCGTAGCGGTGGCAACGACGACAACCACCGCGTGCGCGCGTATATTATTTCCATACGAACCGGCGGCGGCGGCGGCGGCGGCCTCATCGCAGACGACGGACGAACTGGTGGCGCGTGCGCCGGCGCACGTTATTATCGCTCGCCGCCGACAGTAATAATTATTATTATTACTTATCTGCGGCGGTGGGAGTTTTTGAACGCGTCATTTTTATTAGGCGCGAGCTGGCGCGGTGGGAGAGAGCCCACGATCGGCCGCGGCGGCGGCGTCGTCGACGTTCGGTTTTTCTAATCGCGCACTACCACTGTGTACTCCGTAACCGTTGTCGCCGGAACGCGTCACGCGATACGCGCCGTTCGCCCGTCCGCCAGCCCGCCCGCCGGTTCGTCGAATTCCGTTCGGCCGCGTTTTGTGCCCGACTTTTACGCGCGCCCGCCCGCGTGTAAAGTGCGTTAATTATTTTCCGTCCCCCCCCCCCCGGTCCGTTTTTTTGACAAAATTGCCCTACCGGTCACGGCCGGCTCCGCGCACGTTTTAACCTCAAAAACTTTCGGTTACCCGCCCGCGATAAATCCGTGCGCGCGCGCGCGCCGTCGTCCACGGCCGTTCGACGATGAGCAGCATGTTCCGGGCGTACCACCAGGGCAACGCCGCGGCCCCGGCCGCCGTCGCGCCACCCGCCACCTCGTTGGACGTCGGCGTCGCGAACCGCAACGTCATGGTGCCGACGGCTGCGGGCGGCGACCTGAGCCTGGTGTATCCGCAAGCCGCGGCCACCTGGAATTTCAACGTGTTCCACCGAGGTAAAAACAATACCCGCGAGTAGTAGTAACTCGGTAGTCAGTGGCGTGCTCAGTGGGGGGTTAGGGGTTATATCCCCCACATTGTCTTTTTTGCCGACTTACAGAAAACAACTTATTAGTTATGAGCTGCAGTTTTAGGAGTCATTACTTAATACTTTTCATTAGTTATTAGCAAGAAGTTATTATTACTTATGACAATAAATATTCACAATACATATGTTATATTAATTGAACAACTCAGTATTAGTGTGTTATAATTTAAATTCATTTTGATTATAGAACAATTTACAAATGTACATAATTATAAGCTTGAAACATAAACATTTGAGTTTTTGGTATTACCATGACAATTCATTAAAATTTAAAATGTATTATTACTATTTACTTATAACATCCCCCGATTGAAAATTCCTGGGCACGCCACTGTCGGTAGTAAACCTAGTCGACCTAACCTAACCGCGCGACTAATGAGATTTCGCGTTATTGCGGCGGCGGCGGAGGACGCGCACCGGTCGCAGTAATAACGCGTATTATTATTACAATATCGCGTGTGTGCCGCCGTGTCCGTGGATTGCGCGCGATTTTGTTTAATGTTTTTTTTTTTACCGGTCTTCGTTGGATAGAAAAAAAAATTTTGACCGCGTGACGACGGGGACGCGCGCGTTCTCCTATTTGTATAACGTCGTCCGTCTCTGTTAACGCGGCGGCGGCGGCGATTATTCGCCTCCCCAAAATGTACTATAGTCGGGTGAATGAAAAGTGGCCGCTGATCTTTACGCTCCCGGTGGCGAAAACACGTCAGGTTGGGGTAAAATAGTTCAGTTATACGTGCTAAAATCGTGATAACATTGATATTATAATCACAGAATATATTATATGTGCTAATACTCTTACACGATAGGTTATAATAGCTGTATATTACGTGATAACAACAAAATGATAACGCATTTAAGATTTTTAATTTCTTACTGATTTTGAGGACCCCTAGGAAAAGGTTGCTAACATATTGGCCAGCGGTCACTTTTCATTCACCCGACTATAGTGTCGTTTTCGAGTCGAGTGGGGGAAAAAAAACCGAACTTCAATTTAATTAATTCGAATCTGTATTTACCGCGTTTACGTGCTCGGTTTAATACGCATTAGTGAACTCTCCCGGAGTCGGGTGCGTGTAAAAACGGATGCGAATTCGGGGTTCGAGTCGAACCGATTTGAACTAAAAAAAACGGTTTACCGATTTGGAATGCCGGTCGAAAATAACCGTCAGAACGCGTGGTGTTATAAAACGCTGTTATAACCGAATTACAGTTTAATGACGTTGTGTGTAAAAAATACAAGTAATTCGGTTTTTAGTTGTGCACACGCAACTCGATCCGAATTAATATACGCGGTGTACGAAAAATCGTGATTATAGTCGGGGGAAGAGGACGACGGGTTTGTCGGTAGAAAACGACGTTACTTTTCGGACGTATGAATTCCGTTTTGGCAACATTGCAGTCGCTTAATCAGCGTCCGGTGATACGGCCGGGCCCGCTCACGTTTTCGGCTCGTCGACGCTCCTTTTCCCGACCGTGTTCCGTACTCCGTTACACGATCCAAAAATATCGCGTCGTTACACTCCCGCTGTTGTTGAAATGTGAAAAAAAAAAATGTAACGTGTAACGTTTCAACGGTCAGAGAAACATAATAACTGCGCGTAGACCTGACCGACGGTATCTGCAGGGTTCGTCTGAAAACCGTTTGTCGAAATCGCAGGAATAATGTTTTAAAAGTCTGATATCGCGTAACACGGTTATTTCGGTGAGATTTTGGCGGTACTTTAAGAGCAGACGATAACGGCCGTGATGTATCGGAAGATCCGCGTTCCGTGTGTTGTTATAAAAATCTCAACGAACGGACCTTTTTTTCCGATCACGGCGATTCAAACTGTTAATATAATATTAAGGGGATTCGAAGCGAGTCGTTTCCATCTTCGTCTTGCACACACACGAATCGTAGAGTGAAACAAACGTTTCGCACTTCCGACGTGTCTGCCGATCGACTTGGCGGTGATACGATAAAGGTTCTGAAAACGGATTTGAATTCGTCGCGAATTTCACTGTAGAATTACTTTTCCGCGTTTCTAATTTTTTTTTTTTTCGTAAATCCTTAAAAGAAATTGCTAATAAACAATTTTCGAATATCTCGGGATGAAAGAATTGTAAGAAAGTGCCAAACTCGTTGTAGAGTAAAATCCACGACGAATTCGAATCCGTTTTCAGCGTCTTTATCGCATCACTAGATCGGCGGTCGGCGGTACGATGGAAGTAGGAAACGTCCGTTTTGCAATGTTTCGTACGAAGAAAGAAAATGCCCGCTTTCGATCCCCCTTAATTGTAACGTTTTAATTTGTTGCCGTCGCCTTGTGCTCTCTCTCTCTCTCTCGTCCTTATCGCGCTTTTTTTTTCTCCTCCGTCGGCAATGTCCTTTTAACGACAACGCGTTTTTATCGATGAATCGATTAATCGATATTTCGCCACTCGTCGTGGGGACGACGATACTTTATATTATATTTTTATAATATGGCATTAACTCGGGGGAAAAACAAATATAGTAATAATAAGATATAGACAAAATAAAAAAAAAAAAAATAAAATAATAAAAAGGATATGTAAAAAAATTAAAATTAAAATTAATACTCGTGAATAATAAAAAATCTGTATATGTATATATATATATACAATAAATATACATACATATAAATAAATGTATACCTAAATATACTATACTGCCAATATAGTATTTTTATAGTAGTACCATTGATTATAAATACTAGTATTTATAATCAATGGTAGTACGCGCGTTTTTGCAAAAAAAAAACTGTTTTACGCGAATATAACTTGTAGGGGTAATATAAACACTTTTTTGACTTTTTGTCATCATTGCTGATTTTACTCGGGTTTTATTTCCTATCGTTGTTGTGCGAATAAGGCTCGGAACTCTTAAAATATACCAAATACGTGCGTGCAATGATTACAGTTTTTTTTTTTAAAAATACCCGTTCGTATATATATATATATTTTAATTTTTACGAAGAAATTTAAAAGAAAAAAACCAATTTTTTTTAGTAATTTTTCCCCATTTAATTATATAAGTAAAAAAAAAAAAAAAAACGTTTAGTATTCATAAATATGTCGAGTATTCACGGTACTCTCGACATATTTCTAACAGCAAAATGCAATAATAATAATTATAATGATAATAAGGGTTTTAATAAAAATCCTTGTACAATATTATGAAACGTACACCGTAATGTGGGAAAATATCAAACAAAAGTATATTTTAATTAAAAAAAAAAAAAAATAGGATTTAATTATCGTTTTAACAAATATACTACGAAAAGAAGAAAAATGCTTTTAAAATGTAAATATAAAATCACGAAATGTTGTAAAAAAAAAAAAATTTTTTCGATATTTTATGTATGTATTCGTGTAATAATTCGGGTAAAACGAATTCTCGTAAGTCAACGACATAAATCTTATTACATATATAAAACAGAAACATGCAAATTAGCCGGTTTCCGTTTCCAGACGGTACGTTAAGTCTGGAGGAAATACATATAATAAAACGTATTATATGCAAACGCGTCGATTCCCTATAGTCCGACCCCGTCCAAAACTATGGGTACCACACCTGTACATAAATTTTTATTTCACGCGAGGTACTTACCAAGTGTAGCCCCCGGCCGTGCTTAAAATCCTCGAGTTCATTTTTAATTTTTTTTTTTTTTTAGTACAACAAAGCGGCAAAGGGAAAAATTTATGCACCGAATAATCGTTATTTAATACTTTTTTTCTTTTTTTTTACTATTTATCAGTAAACGCGTGCGGTGAAAATACTACAGCAGGGGTACGCTTAAGTGCTCGTAGTAGCGTCGTCGTAGGAGAACGAATAAAGAATTTAAATTACGTCTTTTTTTAACGTCCCAAAACCGTTTAAGCGTTATTATAATATTGTATCGTTAAGTGTAACGTGTATATATGTATATATGTAGTGATGGTTAGAAAGCAAATTGTGGCGAAAGACGTTTTTTATTTTTCTTTCTTCAAAATCACGTTTGTTTTTCCCCGTTTATATTACTGCGGCGTTATGCCTCTACTATCGATTCTCTGTGTAAAAGAATTATGTTTTTTTTTCTTTTCTATACACGATTTGTACTTGGATATTATTCGAATTTTATCCCGAATAGTTTATAAAAAAAAATTTTAATTATAATGTTGCGTTGTAGTTCATACATATGTCACTTTATGAACATTTACTTTTTTTTTTACGTTTTTGAATCTAAAAACGCGCGTGTACTTGAATATTTTTTTTTTATTGAACGCGACTAGTAAGAAACGTTTTCGGAATCGCTTGATTTATACCGTAGAATTGATTTTCAACAAAACACAGGTATAAATATAATAAGATATCGTTGTAATTTTTATACGAATTTTATAGTATTGTATAAAAACAAAAAACACTTTAGATATTGTCAGAGAGATTCGTCGTAAATTTTTTTTGTTTTTAAATTTATATTTTTGCGGTCACGTCCCTTTCGAAAATATATCCTCCGCGTGGCATTCAGCCGGTATATATATACCGTCCTTGTTATCAGTGAACATATATATATATTAATTGGACGCTTCGCGGTTATTATAATGTATACGAAAACGACTCGCTATCAGCTCTCCTCGTTCATTCCACGACAGTTGTCACGTTGTCTGTGCACACACGTACCGGAAAAAGGTCCCCCGACCACAGAAAAAAAACCTTGTTTTTTTTTATCCGCCGTATTATAATAATATAACAACAGTATATTAAGTTATTCTCGTGAGAGAATTTTACTTTTTTTGTTATCTCTGTATTCGCCGCACATGTGGAGGAGATAACGCGCACGCGGTTTCCCGATTATCATAACGTCCTCTCTCCCACCCCCCCCCCCATCGGTATTATTTAGAACAGAATTCCGTAGCCTTCGTTGTACAACAAACAACGTCTGAATTATATAGTATTATATATGTAATAACGATAAGAAAGTAATAATATATGTGGAGTTGGTACGTAATGTAAAATAATGACGAGTAGCGTATAAACGGATCGACGTTATATGGCCAGAAGACGTATGAGACGCGTGGTAATCGATAGAGGGAAATTGGATCTCGTCTGTCTAATTGGAATTTATTAGAGTACGGGATCGAAGTCGGTCGAACCAGAAGACGAGAGATCGGAAAGGAAAAAGAAAGGTTATAATATTGTAGCAGACGCGTCTGCGAATCGTCATCTAGACTAGATGCGTTGAAAATTTGGAGGAGTGTAATCGTGGAATGTCAAGGATAAACGATGTAATCGTAGAAATCTATCATCCCCCCGGAATCGGTGTCGGTAGAATGGGAGTCCCAGAGGACAGATCCACAGAGTAAAAGATGCTTTCCGTGTTTTTTTTTTTTTCATTCTTTTTAAACGCGTTTGTAGACCGAAACTGGAGCACCCGCGATGCAATCCTACCACTAATAATAATTATTGTGTAAGATATTAACGAGACGAATATCGTTCATATTCGTTCAATAATCGAAAAAAAAAGTCCGCTAATATTGAAAAATCAAAATATTTGAACGCCGCTTTACACTTCTGTAGCCTTTATTCGCGTCGATATGTTCCTCTCCGAATAAAGAAGCAACGATAGAATTGCCTTCAGGAATATTCCTTTCGTCAATGGGGCGGGGGAGGGGAACGCGTCAATGAGTTTTGTCCATATACATACATATAATATATTCCGTTCGAAGAAAAAACTATTCTAGGAGTTACCGAAATCTCCGTTAAATTATTATTTCCGATTTTTAAACCGAGGATATTTTAAAGTATAAATTATCGTGAATAGAATGTACGAGAATGTAAGAAGGGTATTGTAGATAAAATGTCTATATGCGATTCCGAAAATCCATTGACGGTTAAGTATACCTTCTTCGAAACCGTATTTTTTCTTTAACCTAAATAATATATCCGGAAAAGAGCACTCGTGGCCCGGTGTGAGAAGGAGAATCTATTTTTATGATACTATATACGCAATCTTTCCTTCCTCCCCCTCAAACTCTCTTAAGTGATTCGGCTACAACTACACAATACCTATCGCCAGTACTGTTGTGTATAGATTCGCTGTGTTTGCGTGTGTTCTTTTATTATTATTTATTTTATTCACTGCAGTAGGATATTTTAACAATATTCAAACGTATTTTTCACTCCATATAGAGGGGGGAGGGGAGTGCTAGAGCGAGAGAAATAATCCGATTCGGTCCTACGAATTCGATCAGAACCATATTACCTTGTTTTGCCCGTAGACTACAGCAGTGTTGGTGGTACTTTTTTTTAAAGCGATACGTCCCAGTGTTGTGTTATTTAAAATTCATTCATTTACCGTCACTGCAACAGTGCAGTGGCAATATTTTTGAATTTATTGGTTTTCGACAGTAATTCGGTGAAAATTCAAAAAGTCGAGAATATGTATAAACATCATCTCGCAAACTTATTAAAAAATTCGTATTTCCCCTCAGCCCTTTGAAAATTTTACTTAAACGCGTCGCTTAAGTCAAAGTTTCTCAAAGTGTGGTCCGCGGACCCCAGGGGTCCGCGAGCCCATACCAGGGGGTCCGTGGAGCTAACCCAAACCCAACCCAATCCAAATATAGGCTGCTGTTAATAAACGTTATTTTGTGTTTGAAAGCACTTTCTATAATCTATACCAGTGGTTTTCAACCGGTGTGCCGCGATTAATCTATTAATAGTTTTATAATTTTGGATTTACCAGTATCATTATCGATACTCGGTGAAAACTGATAACTAACAAACATAAAGACAGGCTAATCGTTCATCATTAATCGTAGATACACGTATAATACCATAATAGTATTTAATATTAGTTATTAATTCTTCCCATTGATAGTGTTTATATGTTTATCAAGATGTTTTATGTTAATAAAAATATTTGAGTACATTTTTTTAATTTCAAGTCCTGATACAAAAACAAATCAAAACAAATATTTTTTATCTCTGGTGTTTCATCAAATTCAAAATTAAATTAAAAATAAAAAACAGAAAATTATATATTTACACATAACGATATGGGCAAAACTAAAAATAATTAGCATAATGCGTTGGGTTGAGTTCCATGCGTTAATTTTTTTTGAAGACCTTTTTTTTTTTTGCTTGTTTTCCGAAAAATAAAATAATGATGATCAAAAAAAAAAATTTACGCCTGGAACCCAACCCAACCCAACCGGGGGTCCTCGAAGACTGTAGGTCTTTAGGTAGGGGTCCGTGATTCATTTGACTTTGAGAACCTCTGGCTTAAGTCACTTGCAAACTACCTACACACACAACACATACGACTGCGTTTTCGGAATTTAAACGCGTTTTTTTTTATACGCATACGTATCTCGCTAAGGGTTTCGTCGAGTGATGCGAAATATGGAAATGTGCCTGCTCGCTGCTGCGCTGTGCGAGGAAAAATCAATAGGAAAACTTTGTACACCGTCGGAATTGGCTTCAGATTTGTCTCGGTGTACGAAGTTATATATATATATATATGTATGGATGGGTACGGTAAAGTATATGTGTGTAACCCTATCCCGGGGATTCGCTCTCGGGACGAAAAGACCCCGCGGGGATAAAATATGTAAAAAAAAAAAACGTTTTCGCGAATTTTCAAACATCGATCATTATTCATTCCGATGCTGTCGCGCGCGTTTACCACCACGCGTATACAGAGTTTTTATTTTATTTTTTTTAACTTTTGTTTACGGGTTTCAACAGTTATATTGACGCACACGCCGATAAATCATTTTTCTTCGTTTTACCTTTAAAGTTTTACAACAACTTTGTGCGTGTGTGTATGTGTGTAATTTCGATATGATTTTTTTTTTTTATATTTAAACTATTTTTAAAATTTATTTTTCCGAGTGCGAACACTGCTGCGCAATTTTAGGAATATCGTCGACGACACGCGCTATATTATTGTGTTCAGTTATCTCTCCGCTTGTTGTAATATGTCGTATTCATAACAGTACCTACTTACGTTATTATACTGTGCAGAGCAGCGTATAACGATTGCGAGATTGGAGTAAAAAAAAATTCGACCTAATAATAATATATTCGTATAATATTATTACAATATAGGTACGCACTCCTCTAATAGTAGTAGTAGTAGTAGTAGCGGTAAAAGTTGTTCTGACGTAAACGCGTATGCACACTGCACACAATATTATTATAACATATACAGGAAGAAATGTTATCGACTCGAGTGTGTATTTTATTGTAAGTGCGACGATACGAGTGTGTGCATATTTTATTTCAAAATAATTCACTGATACTCGTCTAAATATATTATTATAATATTCGATGAATTCGCGTTTTTTTTTGGGAGGGGGGGGAACGTGACGATTTTTCTTATGTTTTTAGGTATTCTATGTCCTTTTTTTTTACATATTTCTAGAGACGAATGAAGAAAAAGTTCGTCCTTTTATATAATGATATAAATATACAGGCTGTTTACAAAAGGACGCTCTTTTTAAAAATGCCAAAAAAAACATTTTAATTTAAACAAAAAACAAACAAGTGTGGACATGATTGGATTCAGGAGGACCTCCGGTTTAAGTATGAAATATTATATGATTCATGTAACCGCCCCTTGGCGTGTTGGCGCGCACTGTAACACGGTTAAGAAAGTCGGCGATGACTGCCCCACAGTTCTTCTGCCTGGTGAGATTCTCGATGACTCGCCGAATTTCTTCCTTCAAATCCGTGATCGTGCGAGGTTTCCTCTCATAGACTTGAGACTTGACAAACCCCTATAAGAGGAAGTCGCAAGGAGTTGTTAGGTCGCACGACCTTGCCGGCCAATTTCGATCTCCTCGAAATGAAATCAAACGATTTGGAAATCTTTCATGCAACAGTGTCCATGGTGACAGCAAAACAAAAACTATAAGCAAGGAATAATAAACCGGAGTGATACTACGTAGATAACAGATATCATAACAATAGTGTTACCAACTGAACCGAAAAAAAAAATATCGGCCAATTCAAAAAGAGCGTCTTTATAAAAAACCATTTAGGCCCGTCGCAATAGATCTTTCTATTCCACTATATATATTTAGTCTTGTTTAACTATTTTTTTTTTTTTTTTGTCTTTCCTTTAAGGTCTTTAATCTTCTATATGTAGTTACTATTTTTATTCTTTTTTTTAAAGCGTCGTTTCATCATTATTAGTTCTCCTCATTTCGTATTCCTATCATCCGGTCCGTGCGGTGATTTCTATCTGTTAAGATACTTTTCCAATACAGCTGCTGCGCCGCGGTTTCATCTCTCATTTTCTTCTCTCGACGACGTTGGCCATTTCTCAAATATCGTATCCATAAGTTTTTACCAAGAATTCTTTTAACGACGATATTGTTTTCCACAAAGCACAAACTGAAAAATTGTATTTCGTCGAAAATAGAATTATATTAAGCGCGTCTTTTTTTTTTTTTTTAATAATAGTGAACGCATTCGTTTAAGGGATTTTTTTTTAATAGAGCATTTAAAACCGTGCCGTATTATTATTAAAAAATTTTTAAAATCGCTCGTTTATTATCTGTAATATTGTACCGCGGACATTGGTGATTTATAATTATTTTTCGATAATAAACGTTTGAAATGTACACTTGCGCATATTTCGCAGGAGTTTTGCCTCGTCCGTTCCTATCAGACCGTTGTTTTGTTGTGCCATCGTCCCTGCATATTGGAATGATTCTGTGGGATCTTTCAATGTGATTGAGCGCGTGTACAAAGAAAATTCCTTC
Source organism: Slavum lentiscoides (assembly GCA_032441835.1). Taxonomy (NCBI): domain Eukaryota; kingdom Metazoa; phylum Arthropoda; class Insecta; order Hemiptera; family Aphididae; genus Slavum; species Slavum lentiscoides. Next base: position 4,783,437 of record CM063707.1, on the reverse strand, counting down.
GGTGTCTGTATTGCGTTTATACGAATACTATTTCTCCTCCGTCCTCGTAGTCAGCCTTATTGACACGGCAATAGGCTAACATAATATACTAGTATATCATTATTTTCTTTCAAACGTTCTCACTAATAAAATCGATTGCATCCTATTGTCATTGATTAACTTCCGCTTGTATCCCGACTCGTTTTCTCAATCCCTTTTTGTTCTTTCGAAAATCGCGACTCGAATTCTCCCTTGTGATTCGTTTAATGCGCGGACCACAACTCTTTTATGTTGTAAATGTGGTCACGTGTAGTTTCTACCGATAGTGGTAATGACACCTCGATCTATCGAATTGTATATAATAATGAACACTGCTACATTCTTTCTGGGCTCGTCCCGTGTCATTTACAATAAATAAATAAATACGTTTAACGAAACGATAAAACATCAGTACACAAACGGGTACGTTAAAAAATAAATTTTTACGAGTTAAATATCGCGCGTCTGGTATTTAATCGAACTCGTATGGAAATCAATTAAAATATTATTCGGTTCGGTCTTCTTATTTTTACACCCTGGCTGCAACCACCGGCCGCCCGTTTCTGTACTTAATATATTCGAATGTCTACATACAGTATAACATATAAAACGTAGTAGTGAAATCGTAATATTATTACTATATAATATAAATGGTCTTTGCTGTCATTCGAATTAAAAAAAAAACGAATATTGTACCTACGACGTTATTTTATTCGTCGTCTTTTCATCTGTTTCGAATGATAAAATCGAACGTCCCTGCAATCCCGCGTCAAACGGGTTTATAGAACGGCCGGTTGTGTCCAATATTTGGCGAATAAATTCGCTGTTTATATATAAATAATCGCATCCGACTTTGGTTTTGTCGAAATGTTCTTTTTATCAAATTCGTATTCAATATACGATGATATCCGATATTTATACACTTTATTGAGAATACAACGGATAAAACAGTAATCAAAAGTTTAATGATAATTTCAATTTCATATCGAATTAAAAATAAAAATTGTTCGTTCGCATATTTTTCCTTTTTGAAGAGTTCGAAAAAAATTGGTTGTTATTACGTAGTTTTTCCATTATTATGTACTACGACAGCAGCGGTAAAATATTATTATTTTTCAAAAATTAGAAAATAGTTTGTACGCGCCAGAACACCTTATTCGACAAACGTTATTATTAGAATATAATGATTCGATCAGTGTTACGTAATATACGCTTTTAGATGAATATAAAATAAGTATATATATATATATATATAGAAAAAAAAAAAATTATACGAGTTCGACGCGATTATAGTATTGGAAACGCGCGTTAAATTTTCTTGTTAAAAGTGAAATTGTTGCTAGCGGTTAGGTCAGGTTATCAAATTAGAAGGTTTTATAAAATTGCTTTTTTTTTTCCTCGTTGGAAGGCGCGATTATTTATTGATTTTATTGTGGATCGTTCGCCGTGTTCATAGATCGATACGTTTTTTTCTTCTTTTTTTCGATTTACATTAAACTTGTCGTTGCCGCGGTGACTATAATATATATATATATATTTATTATTTTATGTAACGAAATATATATATATAATACACTCTAAAATCACCGTACTTTTTTCCAAACCAAAAACGTATTGAAAAAAATAATAATACAATTGTTGTATAACTATATATAGAATTTTTTTTTTCTACATTATAAACTGTTTTATCGTGATATAATAATAATCGATTTCCACGTATGCAATATGCAACACATAATTTGCCATCTATTCCCGTTATAACCGTCGGCCGCGTTTATAAAGCACCATCTCCTCCCGCCCCTTGCAGCCTCGTACCGTCACACAAGTGATGTTATCACCCTCTGAATTCGTTCCATCTGTCCACTCCTTCTGTGTTCCTCTTTATCCTTCCGCTACATCCGTTTCCGCACGCGACGAGCTCCCGGCAGCAGCCTCTGTCTGCCGCAGCTCGTGAACGGATCGTGTCTTCGCGCGCGCGCGCGCTCGTGTCCATTCGAACCCCATCCTATACTTGGTAATTGTTCTCACCAGAGCAACTTGCAACCGCAAACTCGTTGGGTCGTTGTTGCAATCGAGTTTAAATCGCGGTACGGTCAGTGAACGCTATTGAAGAAATCAATGCAACTGTTTTTGGGCTTGGAACAGTTTTCGCAATTTGTTTGATAAGAGGAAAAATTGATATAACCTGTTTTACTACTACTTTTGCGTGACACAGAGTTAATACATTTGTACCTATGCGACTAGAGAAAAAACCGCGCGTGTCGAGTCGCTTTCAATCGGTTGCAAATAAGTTTCATGCAACTCGCAACAGTGCGAGAACACGTTCGTTAATTTTAGCGTACGCAGTCGAGTTGCAAGTTGCGAGTTGCTTTGGTCAGATCAGGTAAGTTACACGTTATTATTATTATTGTTTATCAGTTGTACTCAAACGAGAATAAAACGGAGACGATTTTCCCGTTTTTATTATTATTTTATACCAGCGTGTGTAGCTCGCGCGGAAAATCGAAACCGTGGCGGCGGTCAAGGGCGTGCGGCGTCGAGTCGGCCGACGCAAGGTCAGTCATCGCGCGTTAGGTTGTGTTGTTGATCGCGCATAAAGCAGTGTTTACGTCACGTTACGTAAGTCGATTGACAGACTACTCGTGTGTGTGTGTGTGTGTGAACGTATAACTACTATAGTGTATAACTACAACTGTAGTTACTGTTCGGCATTATCGCGACCGTTATAATAATACCTGCTGAAATAATAGTCGCTCGAGTACGTACCAAAAAAAAAAAAAAATTTTGGTTTTCTCTGAAATTTTTTTTGTTTTAGACGCGTTTCGTTGCGTACCTGCGTATGAGCGAGTACGAAGCGCGCTCGCCGACAAAACGCCCAATTAGTTATCGTTATTCGTCATTGTTTATGTGACACAATATGTGGCACTTTAAAAAAAAAATTCTATAATTCTAGTCAAAGTGCGTTAGCGACGGAGCGAAAAAAAACCGTTCGAAATTCGCGACGATTCGGTTTCCTTACCCCCGCGTGCAGTACACTATTTATATAGCGCGCGCGTTTACTCGGAATATTTGGTGATTTAAGATTTTATATGATACGTGTGGTGTGTTTTATTTTTTACAATAACCCCGTACTGACGCAATTTCTGTTTACGGCTCGTCTTTTACTACTCGTACAGTTTTTTTTTTTGTTTTTTTACTGTAAAAAAAAACCCCCGTCTTAGGGCCGGTTTTACAATGCATATTTATTCGTCAGATAGTGCAGTTCGAAGTATAAGTTCGAAAAGTGGGTTCTACAATAACAACTAATTCCAGGAATAGTGTTATCCGGAGATTAATTTTATCTAACCAAATATGTTGGAATAAAATTTTATTCCCCGGATAACATACAAAATTCGCTCGATTCGTTCGAAAAATAAGAACGTTGCGTCGTTCGTACACACATCGCCGCCGCTGCCACCACGGCATGCACCAAGTTTTTCAAAACATGTAATACACGTACACGAAATACCACTCGCTTTCCCTTAATCACTCGTTAATCGATTTTTTGTTCGTAATAAAGTTTGGTTTCTTTTATTTTTTATCCCTGTAATTCAAATGGATAAAGTGAAAAAAAAACGTATTTAAAATTTGTTCGAACGAACTTGAAACGTTGGTTACGTTAGTCGAAAAATTATAACAAGTCAGTATTAATAGTCTTTTAATATTTAATCAGAATCGCCTAAAAAACTGTTCATTATCTAATTCGTTAAGGTAATTACACCAAGTTTTAAAAACTTTCGGCCTTCGTGGTCGTGCAATATACCTGACGATTTCTTCGTCATCGTCAGACTCAGATAAATTCATTGAAATTTTTATCTAAATGACCACTGTAGAAAAGATAAACACAAAAAGAAATTCGATTATATATTATAATATCTCATTGAATATTACGTTGTTTTAAAGTTATCTTTTAGTATTATCATAATAACTCATGGAAAGAAAAACGTATTTCAAAATAATATTGAACTATGCGGAGAATTGTTATCCAGAGAATTAATTGTATTGTAATACCACTATATGTTATACTCCGAATAAAGTGTGGTATAATTTTAATCTTAGAATAACTATTCTCTGGATAATACACGATATTGTAAAACCGGCCCTTAGTGACACGTACGGTTGACTAAAGCGGGTTGTAAACCGCGCGCCATTTCAATACGCAGTCCACGAATCGTTGTCGGAAGGTGTTACACATTTTTTTTTTTTTTTTTACACATTTACTATACTTTATACTCTACTCGGAGATTATTATCAGAGAAATGACGCGTACGTATTATCAAAAATTTGTAGACCTTTCGCTGCTCTGACAAAATCCTGTGATTTTGGCCTATGTGTGTGTGTGTTTTAAATTAAACTTAAGATTCCCTGATATACGTATGCTCGAGGTAATCTAGAGAACAACCGCGGTGACGTTTTTTTCGAAAATAAAATCCGTTCTATATATAATATTACGGCACAGGTTAAACACATTTGAACTATATACGATTCTAAAGATGACTTACAGAACGCTAAAAATCGGATCAGTCAGTGTCTCGTATATAGTAATTTTCTCTGAACGAGAAGTCTCGAAACGTTGTTTAAAAAAATTAAAAAATCCGTTTTTATGAAATATAATTCTAAGGAAATCCGCGGCAACACACTTTTTCTTGAGGTTTCTGATAGGAAATTTTTCGTATGCACACATTATATAATAGCACGATGGTTTAAAAGATCTAAAAGGTATACGAAAAAAAAAATCGACCACGAATAAAATTTAATTCCAATAAACGATTTATATACAAGTCGGTCTTTCTCGTGACTGCAGTAGAACTTCTGACAAAATAATGTTCAATTTTTTTTTTTTGTTTATGTACCGGAACAAATCAAAAATGTATATATCAATATAGTTTTAATTAAAATATCAATAATCGATTTCCACAGTAACCTATAAAAAAAAAAAGTGACTAATATTCGATTTACTTTAAGCGTTCGAATATTCTTCTAGTTTTTAAGTCTAAATACGCCATAACAGAATTAATTATTTTTGGGAAGGTCAAACCAACTATTTGTCGGCCGTCCTTATTGTACTTACGTCTGTGGGCATATATTTTCAGATATTATAATAAAAAAAAAAAAAAAACGTTTTGATCGCTGCGTATATTACTTTATGTAATTAAATTTTAAATTCAATTAAAAAAATCATTTATTTCAACAGTTACCGATCTACGTCCGACTGTATATATTATAATTTGTTGTAATAGTATAAGATCACGAGTCGAAAATCAAAATTAGTATTTTTAGACTACATAGGTATTGTGTAAGAAAATGCATCATCGTTACTTCAACGTGTTTAATATTAGATAATATATAGACTCGGTTCGTCTGTCTCTGTTATTATAGCTAGTTAGACATTTTTTTATTATTTATAATACGAGTATGTGCGTAAACGCGTAATAGAAATAAATTTTTTTTAAATTTTAAATAGATCGCGGTTGCTTTCACTAATTATATAAAATGTATATAATATAATATTATTCCACAAAAACGAGTCTCTATTCCGCGTACTCTCAATTTTAAAATATCTTCTCGTTTTATTAACTATTCAATATATATTATTGTGTATTTCAATAGTGTTCTTTCCCCCCCCCCTTTTGTATTCAATAATTTTCAATGTTGTTAACGGAATGGAAAACTAGATTTATTGAAATCTATACACACACACACACACACGCCTAGATAGAGTAATAAAAATAATAAATTATATTATATTATACTCGTTGAGTGATTGCTGCAGCATCATCCGCGCAGGCAGGAGGCACGACGACGTGCAATTTTTTTTTACGATTATATCGACGAAACGTTGCCGGCGGGCTGCCTCAAAACCGCATGCACAAACGACCTAGAATGTCGCGGTGTCTTGTATTATTAATAATAATATTTATATACAATCTTATTTTAAAATCTTTTCGTGTTAGTGCGAAAGTTTATTCTCCCGCGAAGTATCGCATAATATATATATATATATATATATATATATAATAATAATAAGTAATAATAATATAATGATGTATATTATTAGTCCGCGGGCTTGCGCGATTTGTTTTTTTCACCATCAGTTTAACAATATACTTATATACGCGCGTGTGATAATTTACACGTGTTCTGCACGTTCGTCGTAATGTTTCGTCCGCAAAAGTTTCGCAATTATTGCGCCGCAGTCGTTTCGGTATATATAATATAATATCTATTTGAATATAACAGCGTTTGTGTATGGTACATGTATGTGTATGTATGTATGGTGGTGGTGGTGGTACTGTTGCTGCAGCACCAGCAGTTACCGCACACTTAATGGCGGCCGCTACTCGGTAAAACATTTTATATTGTATGTAAATAGCTGCAGGTGTGTGCTGCCACAGCCCCACAGTATTTCGTGGCCGAAAACGAGAAATAATTATTTAGTAGCGAAACCGGTAAGTTCACCTAATAAAGAACTGCAACGCTATCGCTTGTCTACTCTACCGCTCCGTGTGCTGCTGCTGTCCGCCGATATGGATATCAAACGTTCATACGAAAATAATGGACTTCCAGTTGAATCGTACTGTGCGACTCGTGTCTCGGGTACCCTGAAATCAACCCATATACTAACCGGCTGCCGCGCGCAGTATTGACAAATATCGTTCCTCCCAATTTTCCAGACGTGACGAAGCGTTAAAGCGAATTCGGAGTTACTCTGACCGTTAGAAACCCGCCGCTTAACAGACTCGAGCCGATGAAACCCAGTCGGGAAAATTTGATCCGACGGTAGAAACCTGAAACGGCGAAATGGACAGACCACTGGACGAGCAGCGATTTATCTTTAAACAGACATTTGATCGCGGACCGGCCGTCCAGGATGCGAATCTACCAAGAAGACAGTATGTGTCTCTGAATGGAATACGAAGCGCGGACAAATGTACTTGATGAATAAATGGGATATAAAAGAGAATGCGCCCTGTGAATGCGAAAACCCGTACCAGACAATGAATCATTTCGTAGAAAACCGTCCAATCCAATCTATTACTCGTAAGAAGGTGAATTTTTCGGAATCAATATTTTAGAAGATGGAACTTCACGAACCGAAATTCGACTTACGGACTAAAGTGTTATCATTGTGTAGCTACCATCGAACCTTTGTAATCATATAGTTTTTTTTTTAAATTTTCAATATTCTCGGTATACCGTACGCGTATGTATGTAACAGTATTTCGTATGTTGTTATTTTTTTTAGGTTCTTAGCGAAGGTCAGAAGGATCTTTTTCAATTTTTTTTTTTTCTGTAACTGAAATGTGGCGTCTTCTCGCCTATGATTTATAGAACTCGTTCTTTCTCGCTCGATATCAATTATATTTGAACAGTATTTAACACGCCCGTCATTATGAATTCGTACGATCGTGTCTGTATATTAGTATCTCGTTAACACATAAATAAATTTAAATAAATTATAGGACGTCTCGCGATAATCAAAATATACATTATATATTTATGTTTTATGTTGTGTGGCGTCGTTTCGCGCGTATAGAGTATTATATACCGTTCTTACCCGCGTTAAATAATAATATATGCAGCTTATTTTTATTGGAATATATCGTCCGTTCCTTCACACAGAAACGCGTTTACATGTAAATGTCGTGTATCGACCGAATTACATTGATATTTTTTTATTCGCGTTAAACCAACTATAAATATTCTGTATACGCATATACCGTTGTTTAGTGAGTTATTTCGGTTTCATCGGTTTACATTACTTACGCGATTTCGTCTCCGTTTTATATATTATGCTCGTTCAAAGAGGAATCTCCGAACGATTAAAACCATTTTTAATATTCGAGAAATTAATGATGAATTTTTTTATACTGTTCGGATATTGTCGGTTTCGCATAAATCGTCGTATTTGAAATATTATTATACAGGTATCGCGGTGGTGTAAACTGTACACGCAGATTGTTGGAACACTTTTAGAAACCTTTGGAGACCTAATCTAATGTGGTACACACGACTTTTAGTGTAATAAGTGTACGCTGTTCGTTTTTTCACAAGCATTAGAATCGATTGAATTTTTCTGCTGCTCTTATGTAAACGGCCAAATCGAAAATACACGACGAATATTTTATCGTTTAATTGTTCTTTTTTTTAAAACGGTTTGGTTTTCTGATTTATACAAAAAACGTTTGTTGTAAACTCGACCACAATTTTATTATTGTTCGTTTATCTGCTCGTTTTTACACGCGGCTCGGACGTTTGTGAAAATCGCGAATGTATATTTGTTTTTTTTTTAATTTAACCTTAACCTGACCGTTTCTTTCGGTCTCATATCTGTACAGTATTTTTAAATTCATAATATAAGAGTAATATAATTTGTATTAAGCGATACCTATATTCGAGTTTCTTTATTTGTATTCAGTATTTTCTCCTCGTACGGGACACATTGCGGTAAAAAGACAAAAATTTGCCGTACATACAGAATTGACGAAAATAACGGTTTTCTGATGAAACGACGTTGGTAAACGTGAGACTTTGGACAGCCAGCCCATGCGTAATTGCGGAATCTGAGCGATCTGCACTTGACGTTTTGCAGCGCATCAACGAGACTCTCTCGCGGAAGTCAACGTTTCGCGCGGTTCGATGGACCTTTTGTTTTCGTAGAAACAACAATGAATTGCGACATCTACTGTGACGTGTGTGTGTGTGTGTGCATCAGGGATGACGGTATGTCGGTTTGCCCAGGCGGAAGGTATTGTGGTCGAAAAAGGAGTCGTGTGTTCTGTCCACTTCATGCATCCTCGTTACAGTTGTTTACGGGAAAGTTGGACAGACGGCGGGGCACATTAATTTTTTTTTTTTTTAATCCCTATCTTGACATTTTTTTTCTTTTATGAACGCGTAAAAAAAATTTGCAGTTGTACGCGTAGAAAAAAGTCCTCGACATTATCCATTTACGTCAAAGAATCATCATCATCAGCAGCAGCAGCAGCCGCATCAGTCACACCGGCTGATACGTTCTGTACGTTTCGCCATATTAAAATAATGAATTTTTCGTGAAATCTGGCAGTTCTTTTTCGAGTACTCCGTATTATTCGAATACCAATACATACTGTGTGTATACGTACCGTTTATTTTTTTTTGCCATTTCGCATCTGTCAGTCAGCAGTTATAGTTTCGGGTTTCATTATATATTCACGGTTTTTTTTTTAAAACATTGTTATTCGCCGCGTCCCGCGAGATTATCCGTCCGTTTACCGCAATTGCAATTGTCTTCTTGGTAAACGACTGTATTGATAATAATTTAACGCACTGCTGAAGTCTATATAATATACATGGCTGTCCGTGTTTAATGATCGCCTTCACCTAGATAAGTACAGTGTGGAAACAATATGCATATAAAAATAGAAAACGCCGTCGAATATAATAATATATTTCGTATAGTGTGGATATCGTGTTGAAACATTTTTATATATATATATATATACAGAATATTTTGAATATTATCCCCGTATTTTCTGGGATAGCAAATGTATTTTAAATGTCATTATATAAATACTGCACACGCTATACCGCATATAGAGTGGATCTCATTATATACTCTCTTACTTTTCTATCGGGGATCGTTTTTTTTTTTTGTCCCAAAATATTTAAGTACGAAAAACAATTTTTAAAAGCTTATTATCATCACAAACACAGGCAAGAAAAAAACAATTATAAAGAATCCCGTATTTAGTGAGCTTACGTTACCTATATATAAACCATATATTATATAGAATAAATGTTTGACATAAAACCGAATTCTGTATAATATCTAGACTCATAAGTCACGTCGTAGTATTGTACAGTATAACTGCACCTTATATATAAGATTTTTGTAACAATAAAACACATTTAGCGCTTTTAGGTTAGGTTAGACAATGATTTTTTTTTTCTTCTGTAGAAAACCGACTCGAGAAAATACTTGTTTTCGATTTCTTTGACACAATAATATTGTTGGAGAGTGTAGCACGTATTATTACGTTTAAAAAATTGCATACTTTTCTCCCGGAAATTCGTTACGAACATTTATTTTCAATAAAATACAGTACAACGCCCGTCACGATCGACATATAATATAACACACCCGTGCAAATAATTTGACATTATTTACGATTACACGCCGATTAATAACGAATGAATTGTATTTAAACGACAACGCGATCGGAGGAAAACGGTTGTGAGCCGACTGGTATTATATTGTAATGTATATAGAAATAGAGTGTAAATTGTAAAAAAAAAAAAAAATTCGTGTTAAGGACGGGCAGCAGCGGGGCCAGAGTTGAAATAATAAAAAATAATAATAATCGATACTACGGTATTTTTACACGGATTTTAGTACTTTTTTTTTTTTACGCTTAATCGCCGTTTCGAATAATACAGTCGTTAAATATCGGTTAAATATATATATGTATAATGTATATATATATAGAGAGAGGTGTGTACGTGTCGCGAGGCGATGCGTATATTATTATTATTACTACGATGATAATTATTGTTCGCGGGAAAGTGTTAACAACACCGCGGCAGTTAAAGAAAATTAATTCTCTGGCACAGACAATAAAAAAATTAAAAAAAAACGCGTTTCGCTTTGCTCGTGTGTGGCGTTGTGTACAGCACAGAGGAAACACGAGGTTATCGACTTCTTATATATTTATTATTATTATTATTATACTTGTATAAGCGCGTTGCAATACGTATTATAGTTGTGTTATAAACGACGACGACGACAAGTCATCGACTGCTGCAAATGCTAATGACGACGAATCGGCGTGTTTCGAATATATATATTTATATATAATTTTAATCGTTTTCGTTTCAGGAAGTAGAAGACTTTTCCCCTTCCCGTCGTTTTCTTATATAATTTTCAACGACCAACAGCAATAAGACACGTTTTTCCCTATAGTATTTTATATAATAAAAAGGAAAAAAACTGAGACTGGTGGTGGTGGTGGTCGAAATTATTGACTTTTTTCCGCGCGCGGTAGTCCTGCTTCCAGTCCGAGAATAATAACAAACATTTCTATCGAGTCAACGTCCTTATAGCCTATTGTTTATCCTCCGGTCGAGGTAAAAAAAAAAAAAAACGTTTGCCCTTCCATCGAAATACTGTGGCAGAAAGTAAAAACGTATTTATTTTTTCTATAATATACTACAAAAATATATACATATGACGTACACTTCCCGACGGATCGAAATCGTCTTTATTGTTATACGTGTTTTGTTTTTTTACGCAATTTTTTTTTTTTTGTATAATACGCGAAATATAACGATTTTTTTTTTCTGTGATTTTCAAATTTGTCGTATAAATAACCGCAATAAACGGTTTTTTTTAAACGATTTTAAAAAATATTTATTTTTTAACAGGAACCTCTTGCATTTCAGCAACATAATATAAATACGGTAATTTATTCGCAAAATATAAAGTCGGAAAAATGTTTCGTTTATAAAATATCCGCCGAATTACAGAAAGGAAAAAAAATTAGAGTGGGTAAATAATATATATGTACACTTAAATTTGAATGCAGCGAGCCAAAGATAATGTAATAAATGCACGCGCCAAACGTGATTCTGGAAGGAAAAAAAAAGAGTCGATTTTCGAGAAACATTTTTCCCTCGTTGTTTTCGATAGTTTTTCGCGAAATTTTCCCTTTTTATATATATATAAATTCTTTAAACACTTTATATATTATTATTTTTTTTAAATTATTTCTCCTAAAAAGAGTATATATATATATATATATATTTAATGTGTTTATGTGCACGGCGTCCTACGCGAGCGATTATAAAACGTTTTTCTCCTACGAATTAACCTAACGGAGGGAAAAAACTCTGCAGACATATTATTTACACAAAAATGTGCAGTGTGGTGTTGTTGAGCTGTTTTCAAGTGTTTCGGAATCGTAAAATAAAAAACTCATCGTTACCACGCGATTGCTTATTATTATTCCTCTCGTTTGTTTTCTCGAAATCCTCGAAGATTTGACGTTAGAGACAGAAGGAAGGACCACCGCTAATACATTTCGGCAAAGCGAAAAACATGGCGTATACGAGATCACATGCGAGTCCGATCGTCGTTTTATATTTTATTTAATTATTCCATAAACTCCAGTACCCGATGATACGCGTACGGAAACTTTTAAGGATTATTGTCGAGGACGATTTTTATTTTTTAAGGCGATTCGTACGAATTACATTTTAAATTTTGTGTTGTGCCGCGTATAATAACGGCGTTATATTATTGTATTTTTCGCAATAATACGCGTATTATAATACAGTAAGCTTACTTTTAGAAAACGACCCGTCAAAATAATGCATTTTTTATAATATATTGTATATATAATATTCAGGTTTTTTTTTATTATATATCGTACGCGGAGAGATGGGTACGAATCTTGTAGACATGAAATTCGCGTACGAAAACGATATTATAATGTTCGCGTGATATCACACGCGCGCGCGTGTGCCATGTGCACATTTAAATTAATTTCACGGTCGGTATTATTTTTTCCGAGTCGTTAAACGCGCGTTTATATTTATTATATTATATTACGCGTTGTGCGGGCCGTACGAGTAATAACGTTATAATGTAATACGCGGAAGATGAATTATATCCTTTCGGGTCGGTCGATATATTACTATTATTATAGTTATACGGCCACAGATTAGATGAATACAGATGGTCCGCTCGCGATATAAAAAAAAAGTCATTCGGCAGACCACAAATCAGTGTTACCGCGTGATTGTACTTAAAATTTAAACTCCGTTCCCGCGAAAGTACGTAGAAAATAAATAGAAGTTAATCGAATAAATTAATATATATTTATATGTATATTGTATATGTATCTGACATAATAGAAAAAAGGATTTTGACTAATTTTTAAGTTAGATGTATTAAGGAAATCGTGGACTTCTTGTTGATTTGATTAAATTTTTACCAGCGTGTGATAATCATTATTATGATCATAATATTATTTAAGACATTATAAAAGCGTTGTACAATAATATCAGCACAATAATTTACATCGTCGTGTGTACCTACACTGATTGGAGTCCACCAATCGGAAGAGCGTATTCGCAGTTCTTTTGTTCCCGGACGCGGAATTATCCGTCGTGTTCATCTAGTCTGTGGTACGACGGGTAATTGTGATATTTCGCTGTACAGAAGCGGTTAGGTAGATCGCCCCCCTATGGGATTTGATATTTTTAAATTTAGTATATCTCTGACCTAACAGCATCGACTTGTGGTCATGTAAGTTGGTCCAATTATGTTATGATTATGTTCCATTTTCGTCCTCCACCCCTTTTGAACATCTTGTAAGGCTGGAAATAGTGCTCGACCGACCATCAGCGCGTACGGTGTGCGCCGATCATCGGACGTATACAGTGTAAACGAGTGTACGACGAGGAAAGATGAATCCATACGTTTATTTCATTTCATTGAAATACGTGAAATAATATTATTATTAATAATAATAATAAAAATAAATAAATAATAAAGATCGCATACGCGCGTACGATCGGTCAGCGTCAAACTAAACATTCGCATATATTGACATAGCGCGACAGCCGACCGTAATAAAACGGGAAAAGAAAGTAGTCACCAGATAGCGCTACGACACAACATAGAGGGCGTGGCAGGAAGGCGCTTATAAATAGCGGTCCAGAACCATCATCGGACCGCTCAGTGTAATCACGGCGGTCAGCCGTGAACAACGTAGTTCGCGTCTAAATGCGGTGTGTGAATGCATGTGTGTATGGTGTTTGACACTGACCGCTATTTATATGCGTCTTTCTGCCACGCCCTCTATGTTGTGTCGTAGCGCCATCTGGTGACTACTTTTTTCCCCCGTTTTATTGTTACCTATTTCGTTTACGTTCCATGCACGTTGTTCTTCCTTTTCCTACATTCGCATTTCGTCTCGGTACATTAGTAGATCTTTCTTCTTGGTTACTACTCATCGGTGTGAATATTTGTAGCATGTATAACCGCCACTATAGCTGTACGTAATGCTTTATGAGCATTTTGTATTTATAAAATATTTTAATACTTTTGCGCGAATTACTCGCGTACTATATGATAATATAAGAACATAAAATTTAATTTTCGGCGAAATTACGCCTACTTTATACTATGAGTAGATTATGTAATATTCGACTTAAAATTTTAATATATTTTGCGCAAACATAAATAATACCGAATAAACGACTGAAGTCGTCGTCATCAACATGTTTTTGAATTTCAATTCGTACAACTTTTGTTTTTTTCTTCCAAATATACCTATGTAAAAATTTGTTTTCTTTTTACATAATGTTCGATTTTTTTTTTTACGAAATGATAATTATTCGTTTTAACGCCTACCAACTATCTAGATAAAAACAAAAAAATATCGCTTTCTTATCGCCTGAAAACTTGTTTATTTAGACGTACTCTGTAACGTACCGATCAATCTATACATTAGAAATCTGTAAGGAGATTTAAATTCGTCGTACCAAAGTCGTTTGCGATCGACTTTTTCTCTCCCCCCATTCGTTTCGCAGCCTTTATTTCTGCGCACATTTTCGAGTGCATTGACGTTTTTGAAATGTTTACAATTTGTGAAATTCGCTTTGTTGGCATTTCTATATATGAGGATATATAAAACGAAATACGTGAGAAAGTCTCGGGTATCTCGAGTGAGTATACCGCAACAGACTTCACGACGCCAAATTCAAATATCGGCTTTCACTCGCTGTATATATATGTAACATACATTATACAGTTCTCGATCGGTATATACAAGACTAAAACGTTGGAAATATAATACGTTTTAAACGTGTGTATACCGATAAAGGCGAGGCAAAAAAAAAAAAAATCACAGCTTCCAATAATAATCGTCTCCTCTCTCATCCGCTGCAGGAAAACGAATATACGTTTTCTTCGGTTTCCGAATTTTTAGATTTCGCTTTTATCGATATATATATATATATATATATTGTTTTCTATATACGACTATATAAGGTAAAAAAAAAAAGTTTTTATGAACGCTTGTTGACTCGTTCGTTTCTGTGTTATGTGGTTTTTTTTCTGATTAGAAGCCTCAGCCTTAAAAGTCCTTAAAATATTTTTGTCCCCCTTCTCGATTTCTAGACAAATCGCTTTCTCGCGTCTCTGACGAAATACATACGCACTCGAAGCTTTCCGTCAAAATCCTTTAAAGTGGTTTATTTAATTAATTGTCACGGGAAAAACAGTTCACACCGGATCTCGTGATTATTATTATTTTTAAGTATGTTTCCGTGTAATATATCGGCTACTTTTTGATGAAAAAAACTCCGCTTATGCTGCCTGCGTCGTACTTCGTCGCTTTAAAACACGTTTTCCCGTGCAGAGTCGAGACCTGCAGGCATTTAATAGATGACTTTCCCTTCACGTTTCGGAAAAATCCTCAGACCCGTTTTGACCGTATGCGTGAACAACGGTACACACAATACGATATTATTATTGCTCGTTCTGTAGTGCGCGTACAACGTGCAGATATGTGGAAGTGTAATGTTCAGAACTGTTATATAGTCGAACGCGTATTAATTGAGTATTTTTAATTTGTCGCTTGTGTCTGTATATATATATATATATATATTTATGCTCCTCTTTTTTTTTTTTACAAAGCGCGTTTCATTGAAATTAATGCGTTTTAAATTTATAAATATATTTCAACACGTTTTTAACTGGTATCGTCGTAATGTTGTGTAACACGCGCGGCGTACCATTTGAAATAATTATCAGTGTTTATATTGAACGTTAGTGATTTATTAGGAATTCATATGTGTGTACACAACAGCTCTTCTCCAAAAAAATTAATTTATTCCTCGTTTCGATTATAACGATATAATCGAAACGACAAACCGAAGGTTATGCGGCGTATATATATACATATATGTAGTTACCGGATTATCTGCCCGCAAGATTTGAATAACAATTTTTTAATTCGTTTTCGAGGGAAACATATTTTATAGACCGTTTTGTAAATTATATATTAGCTCTCTCCGCTCGTTTTACAAACGTAAATTTTAACATTTTTCTCTTTTCATTCCACGCCATCTTGTTCGTATATCGTACAGAAACTATATAAAATGAAAATGTTTTTTTTAATTATTCGCCTTTAATGAATAATAATATTATTACTTTTAGATATATTGTTGTGGTTCGTATAGCAATCGGTTGTTGTTGTAGTTCAGTGCGAAAACCGCGCGCGCGGTAGTGTATTTCTCGAGTATAAAACGTTTCAAAAAGCGGCTTTTCGTATCAACCGTTTATTTTTAAAAAAATGTTAACGTTATTCTGTTTTCGGATTTTACAAATGTGTTCCTTAAGAATTTTAAAAAGGTAGCGAGCCGCGGGTCGTTGTGGATATCGCTTAAGTGAATTACTCGGATAAAGGTTTTAGAGTTTTGTTTTTATTATGAATTCGAAAGCAATGATATAAATCATTTCGGTGTAATAAATAAACGACAATCGATTAAGACGAAATTGCATTTTTAGCGTTCTTATGTAGTTTTCGGTAGTTTTTCCGGACTTTTGAAAAAAGTATTGAGAAAATAGAAAAATGACGTCTTTAAAGTACAAACTAGATGCGATTTGCGATCAGAAAAGGTGCTGCTACACGAAAAGATCGGAGCAGCACTCCTTCTGGTAGAATTTTCGGGCATCATTGTAAAACCAATACGTTCCTCGCTCCGCTCAGAATCTAAAAAAGGATGGAGGATGGAAAACGTTTAAACACATTTATTAAGGTTTTTGTTGCACTACTACGATATGCGCGCGTTTCCTGTGTAGCGTTTCGTGAATTTCCGCCGAATAACGCTAAACGAATATCTCAAAAAAAAAAATAAATATTTTACCACAAAAATTACATTTCTCGAGATAAAAATCGTCTCGTTACATGCTGCGTACGTACAAGAAAACTTGCCTGTTGTAAACGCTTTTTCTTTCCGTCGAACACAATATAAACACGTCAAAAATAACTTGTGAAGAACCGTAAAAACTCTCCGTTTTTATTTGTATATCTGTGTGGGAGAAGGGTGTACGATACGACGGTTCGTGCGTATCTTTTGAAACGTTTTTTTTTCAATTACCGCTCGCCAATTTTTATTATTTAATTTATTTCCGCTGGAAAAACGTCGTATATGTCGACACGTCTGTGTTGGCGTAGAAAAAAAAAACTCTGTATATAACGGACGATTCGATTTTTATATAAATAAGCGCGAAAAATTATTAATAAATTTTTTATTATGATCGCGTCTAACTCCGTCGTCGAGTTTTTTCACCGGTAAAAAATAAAACCTATGACCGCGGATTTTCGATAAATTATTTATACGTATAGTGACTCGTTTTCCACCCGCACAGAGTTATAAAATAAATAGGATTTCTAGAGTGAATATTTTTTCGAATTTCGTAAACTTTGTTTTACTCGCATTATAGACTGTGCGCAGTCAGTAGGTAGGTACGTGTAAATGAAAATCGGCAATTTTTTTAGTTTTTCATACGGAAGAAAACGGGATTCGCGGTTTAACAGCCGAGAAATATTTTAGTTTAAAAATTGTCGCGTAATTTAGACATTTTTTTTTAGAAATTCTTCGTATACGCGGAAATATACGTGTAGAGGCGCTTCTAAATTATTGTAAAACAAATAACACGTTTTTGGAGGGCGCTAACGGTAGAAAGGATTATTTTATTATTGTACACTGTCTCTCATATGCTCGATAGCTGCGGGAGTTGCATGTATTGTATTGAATTCTTAAACGCTCACGTTATACACACTTTTATTTTCTAATAATATTGCAATTGTAATAAACGGTTGATTCGCGATTTTCTACAACTATTTTTTGATTTTGATCGAAATTCAGGATTTTTTTTTTAATTTATAGGTACGACGTTTACCGAATAATATCACACATCACGTACAAATATATTATATGTCTATAAACATAATAATAATAATTCACAGTGACAGTGTTATTATTATTACTATTATTATTATTATTATTATTATTAAATTTCTGTACGATACGCATGTGTTTACATGGCTTGTTGTTGTGTTACGCGTCGGTTTTCAATTGACATTTTCGTTTTATTAAAAAAATATATATATATGTATATTGTATATATTGTTTATAAATATGCGTGTACGCGCGGTTTTAAACGATTTAAACAAACTGTAAATAACACATATACGCTGCTGGATGCCATTTAATGTAATATATATAACGACGGTACAATAAACGACAAATATTCTCAGTGATGCATGCGAATAATTTTACTCGTCCTCCCTCTGGATATTCGCCCAGAAAAAGAACGTATTAATTTTTTTTTTTTACATGTATCATATATAAATCGTTTAATGAGAGCCGTGCAGTGGCGGCGTATGATCTGTGAGGGATCAGTGCCAGGGGCGCAAAATCGCGTAAAAATATTCCTATTCCGTTTTCAAAACGATTTTCTTTATTTATTATTGGTCATTTTGTGAAACAGTAGTTTCTTCAGTAAGCTTAATTAAAATTCATAAAAAAAAAAAAAAAATCACTCGAAACCGACGATCGGACGACAAAGATTATACTTGTGTAATAAATAAGAAATTGTATTGATTCGCCAGCCGCGTAAAACGAGTAAAGAAAATTGTTTTGATTTTTTCAATTTGTATTAAAAAAAAAAAATGTTTTTACAAAATATAATATGACTACGTAGATTTTTTTTTACCGTTAAAAAATGCTCATTTTGTTATTTTGCCCTTGGCGCTGGCGAGACTTCCTCTATATTATACGCCGTTGTTGACGAGACCTGCTGCTACTGCAGTGTTTATACGATTTTATAAATCTTTCTCTCTCTCCTCTCGCAGGACTTTTATTGTGTGCGTATCGCGCGAACACGTTGTGAAATATTTACTACTGTTTGTACATATTGTTATTTATATACGTACGTGAGACATAGGCCTATGCAAATGAAAAAAAAAAAATATTCACCAGTGTTTGTGTTTGTATTAAGTTTTGCGTTTTAAAAACACGTTCCGCGCTACCTACTACTATTAAAAAAAAAATAAAAAATACGGTGACGTTTTTAAAACGTATTCATTATATAATATAGTGTCAGTGATGATGAACTATAGAATTTGGAAGTATACGCCCTTGAAAAAAAAAAATGGGAAAACTTGCGTACATTAAGTGTATAATATAATAAACGAATTTTATTTGAAATTTATTTTATTTTTGGTACATACTTGGAACGACTGCAGCAGATTGTTAAGAAAATCTGAGAAAAAAAGGTTGAAAAATGTACAGAGAAATATTTCGGGAAATGTGTCGATAATTATTCCCAAAGTCTTTTATCCAAAACGCCGTAGAATTATACGTGTAAAAATATAATAATAACTTTCCACCCGTTTTATTATAATAATACTAATTCAATCGACAATGTACTGATGATTACTTTTTTGTTTTTCGTTTCAGGAGGTTTCATCAGTTCGAACACGTTACATTCTCTAGCTCACCTACACGGTAAGTGCAGACGACAATAAACGTGATTTTTTCCCCTTTTATATATAATATGTATTGTCAGACGTTTTTTTTTTTATTCGGATAAATCGTTGTCCGTGCAGCAGTAAAAATCATGTTATACGGGGTGTTCTGAAAATAAAGACGAATTTGAAAAATACTCTAAAAATCCACACGAATTTTAACGAAAATCAATTTTTTTTTACAAACTGTCATGGCGTATGACCAGCAACCAGCGCGACGGCATTGAGTTGTACGCGATCGTTATAAAGCCGTCTGTGAGACGCGCTCACAAGCAGCTCTAGCTTTGAAGTTTAGCAGGTTCTTGCCGCGTTATTCGAATCTATTGTAGGCGTGCGTTTTAAGATCTTTTTTTTTAAGGACATTTTGCACCGAAGTCGACGTATTCCAATAACGATTTCGCATTTATTATCATTTTCATGAGGCCGGTGTTAAAAAAAACACGTCTGGCTGTTGGTAGCAGCACATCGTCACAGACCGACAGTTCGACCGTGTATGTAAATAATACGCCGTTGATTTTCCAATTATTATAATAAATGGCGTTTCCCCCCTCCCCGTTTCTTACCGAGACAAGGTCTCGATGAAATTATCGCGCTCGTTATTATATACCGACGTATGTCACTCCCGTCAAAAAGCGTTATAATTGACACGCGTAAACGTTATACACATTATTATTGTCTCTCTCACTCGAAATCTCTGTACGTTTGTGTTCTGTACGAGTGAAACTTACTTAACCGCTGCTATACTGGACGAACGCCCGCCTATATTATATCGTTTGGCGTATACTTACTGCAGTATATCATAATTCCCCCCCCTTGTGTACTATCGTTAATTAACGTTTTTTTTTTTTTTTTATATTAATTTTATACACACACACCGCGAAGGCCACGTCGTCGTCGTCGATGAAGCGTATATTTTTATTTTAAACTGCAGCCGCGGTTTATCGTATACGCGATGTCGATGTTCTTTTCATTCTTCTTCTTAACAGCTCAGCGGGCCTTGAAGGTCCATCGCTGTCACCATTAATTCACTCCATCGACTCCTGTCATTCGCGTCCTCAATCTTTTTCCACAACATCTCTCCATCTAGTCCTAGGTCTTCCTATCGTCCTTTTCCCTACAGCAACTCTTCCATCCGTGACACGTTTTATAATTTTTTCCTTCCGCTCTCCATACGTGTCCAGCCCACTCAATTCTCTTTCTTCTATACAATACGATAGGATATTTGGCCTTCCATGCATATTTTGTAGGTCCTTATCGTGTCTTCTTTCGTACGTTCCTGTTCCCGTGTTATAAACTGGGCCAAATATTTTTCGGAGAATTTTTCTTTCTGTTGTACTCGATTTGGAGTAAAATCGCCTTTTGTAGTAATTAATAGCCCACGACTCGCATCCGTGAGTCTTTTTATTATTATTCCGTTAAGCGGTTAAGCAACGGCATCGTCATTATTGCAAGAACGCCACGACTGCAAGTATCAAAAAAGTATACGGTATAATATATTGTATAGTAGTCACGTTGATTAAGTGTCACCTGTTAATTAAAATTTTACTAAAAAAATTTAGTAGTCTGCAAATGTCGACGAATATAATTTTTTTTTCTCGCTATTTTACCGCGGTATCGCCTATTTCCTGTATATGTATATATGCAGTTATTATTCATTATATAACACGGTGCATATGTATAATATTATACCAACAGTATACAGTGGCCCGCGGTGTTTGGAAATCTGCAAAAGTGTAGGTCCACGGTTTTACTTGGAAATCGCTGCGATACGTAGGAAATTCTATATACCGAACTATAAAATATATTGTTAGCTACACTACTGTACAATAATTTTTTTTAAATTATTTCCGTTTAATAATAATAATATACTCTTTCCCCGTGAGCGTATGAATTTCGTGTACACGTGTTGTAAATGATATCAGATTCGCTTATTGTTGTACCGTGTAGTGTATGCTGCTGCGGATATTATGATAGATAATATATTTGCGAATTAAAAATCTGTTGTACCCAAAATATTATAGTATAGACGCGTATGGTTTGTATGATAAACGCGTATTTTTGTGTACAAACACGTAATAACAATAATAATAAAGGATTCGGCTACGAAATTTGCGCTAAAAATGTGTATACAATGTGTATTCGAATAACGCGAAATATATGAAATATACGTGATATTTTTTACGAATTAAAAAAAAAAAAAGTTTTTTGCTACGGACTTATGAATATATTATATTTTTAACGAACGAATTATAAATTAAATATTATATAAACAATATGGTTTGCGTGTACAGTGTTGTAAAACGAATAAATCAACTGCGATAATAACATTTCTCATTTTTTTTTTTTTTCTGTTGCTTATAGTCTCCGCGCGTCTAAACAATCATCGGCGATACGTATTTATATTGTTTTCCCCTTGCCAACACAGTATTCGGCAATATAATTATCCGCCTCGGAATATCGAAATAGCCGAATAAAAAAAATGCGTTGAATATTTATACGTTGGTTTTAATATCGTGTAAAATATATGCCGCGTTCCGTAATAATTGTTCAAAAAATATGCAAAATTATGCGTTGAAAATATATACGTTTTAATTCGGAACACCGTATTTTACGCTCACCTAGCATCGTACATAAATATATACGCGATCGCCGACAAAAAAAAAAAGTATACAAATGAACCCTCTCCGCCGCGAACTATACGAACGTTATAATATTGTAATAGATATAAATTGTAATTTATTCCCCGCCGCGTTATTATTATATCAATTTTCTATATATTTACTTGATGGTAAAAATACGAGTAGAGAAATACTATTATTAAAACGACGTGAAAAAAATTTAATATGCGATATATATTATATTAATATAACGAAAACGGGGGATTTTTTTTAATTAAAACAAAAAAAATTCGTATTTTTTTTTTATTCAAAGAATACTTTACCGTTTTTACGTATTTAAAAAAAAAAAATACGGTCGTTATTTTTAACTATTTTTCTCCGCGTATATAATACTCGTATAACGACGGGCATACCCCGAGTGCGTCCCAAAATGTCCTTTTTTTTTATGTCCCGAGTGCGTCCGGCAAAAGGTATCACCCGAGTGCGTCACAAGAAAAAAAAGGTCGTTTAGTTTTGCGTAGCCCGAATGCGTCCCAAGAAGAAAAAAAAGCTAGTTTTTCTTATGCAGTCCGTATGCGTCCCGGTTCATTTAAAATTACCACCCATCAGTGCGTCAATTTTTATATACGCTTTACGATTCTTTAAAAAACGATTCCATCTTTGTACATCGTTTTTTTAATAATTTGTGATGTCCTTAATTTATAACCGTGCTGGCCCATCATATGTTCTGGCAATGCCATTATTACAATTGAACAAAACACACGTAAATAAACACTGGTAAATTATAACGGACGGGCAGTCATCAATCTCAACGGTGTTGTGCGACTGAAACTCAGTCGGCGACAATTGAAGCACAATGGTGATTTCTCTCGACGGATTGTTTTAAGTCGTACCTGGAAATATAACGGACGCACTCGGGCTGTTCAATACAAAATTGATAAATTACAGCGGACGCGTTCGGGCTATGAAAAGGGTAAAAAATTTAAACGGGACGCGCTCGGGAAACTTTCGATAACGACCACGCTTTTGCCGTCTAATTTTCACATTTCTCGCGTATCGATTTCGAAAAAAAAAAACAATATGCAAACGTAAATGGGTCGGTGGTCGTGTATGATTCGTTAAAAAGTCGAAACCGAAAAATAATAAAAATCGATATTTATGTGAACACAATTCGAACGTAATAATTAATATCGAAAGTCGTATATTAATATCGGTTGTCCTGTTATATATGCGTACCTATTTATTATTGCCGAACGGCAGATCTTATTGGAGAAAAATTGTAAGAAATATATTTTTCTTCTTCTTCTCTACTAAAGGCCTTTTGTCGTTGCTATTCTGGTTCTCCATTCCTCTCTGCTAAAAGTCAATCTTTTCATGTCTACATATGTGCTACAATCAACATTTTTTATTATCGCTTCTATATGTGTTCTCCTCGGTCTTCCTCTACCTCTGTGTCCGTTTACTCGTCCTTCAGATATGTTTGTTATAAACGCTTTACGCCTCATTAGGCGACCAATCATTTTTCCACTTCTTTCTTTTATTATACTTATAGCAGAATCCTTTTCTCCCCTATACTTGATATTTTAATACATTAATGTTGCTTTTCCTTTTTGTCCGGCTGATTTTCAATAGTCTTCTCCGCGTCCACATTTCCACAGCTTCCAGCTTCTTCTTGCTCATTGATGGTCCATGTTTCATAACCATATATAGTATAACATTTGACAAAATTTTTTCGCATAAACGCTCTTTTTGCCATACTTATTCGTTGTCTATATAATATATTAAATATTTTTAGAAGAAAATTTGTAATTAATAACTGTAGAAATTTAGTCGGTGTAAAAAAATTTAATATACTTAAGTGTGTACAAATATTTAGTAAAAAAAAATTTTTTTTTCCGTTTGAATATTATACGTAATATCCGCTTTCGCGTTATCGCGCATATTGTTAGATTGCATTGCAAGTGTTTGTGGTGGTCGCTATTAATCGGGAACGGTGATTCGTTTTTTCGATAATTCAAATAACGAAAATGTCCGCTCACGAGTAAAAGTAGTAACGATTTTTTTTTTTACCAACACTTTCAATACCTATTTTAAATCTATTTCTGAAAAGTTCGAATAAAATATTTGTAAGCTATTACTTTTTTTTTTTTCAAGTAGTTTAAAGAACGTTTTTTGTTTCGCACAGTTAGATCCAACGTCGTAAGTGTCTACAGAAGAAGAAAAAAGAGCGTTTTGAAACAACTCGGATTTTTTTTTCTCCTGTGTATACGTCATATAGTCAGAAAATCGGTTTTTTTGTTTTTTAACAGTTTATCGTGTCATTTAAGAAAATACATTTTCGTTCTACACGCGCCATTTGCATAATTTAATACTTTCGTGTGTTTTTTGTACTGTTCGACCGATTTGCAAAATTTGTGACAATCGTGTGACACTTTCTGTTTTTTTTTACTTTCTCGTTCCGTTGTTAGTTTTTTGTTTTTCGCCCTGACAATCCACAACGGCCGTGAAAATCGGCTTACATTGAGAAATCCTTTATCCGCGCGCGTACGCCATTCGTGTCTATATATACGTATACGACTGCTGCACATGCGCCTCATTATGTGTCGAAAGGATTACCATTATTTTCGAGGTGATTGTACGATTTCGAGTCTAATATGACGTTTAGAAAAAAAAAACGTAATTATTCGAATAAGAAAAAAAAAATTTTTTTTATATTCCAACTCATCCGACGCGCGGTAAAGTCCTTTTTTAACGAAAATATATTTTCGCTTCGACCGTATATTTTATATTACGCGTCTTAATTAATTAATTTGTATTTGATTTTCTCGAGTGTTTATTATAATAATACGCGTATACTTACAGTTTTGATTTTTTTTTTTACACTCGCTTACATCGACTTTCGGAGAGTATTTAAATTCGTACGCTTGACGCGCATTATTTTTAGGAGGTACCAGAGTGGGATGTAGGGGATGGATTTCCTCCCACGGGGTTTTTTTTTACGTAACATATTGTTTAGTGTACAATAAATATAATAATAAAAATAATATTTTTTTGTTTCAACAAAATTCGTTAGTATTACGTCATAATTCAGTTTATCGACCGGGTAACTACGAACTGGTATAGTGCGGTTATTACTGGTTAAGTCACCGAAGAAAGGTTTACCCGTAGTATTCATCAGATGTCGAAGTAAAGAACTTCTCAATAAATCAGATTAAAAAAAAAAAACGAAGAAAATTAGACATTTTTTTTTTATAAAATATGTCGTTTTTATTAAAGAAAAGTATAAAATACGAGTATCGATAGTATCGATCACTTTGATATTAATGTTGATGGAGAAGGCTTGTTACAATTATTACGGGTTATCCTGCAACGATAAATTGCGTATATCTCCTCCCATATAACATTCGTAACTACGCCACTGGGAGGTACCTTATAGGCGTAAAATATTATATTTTTTTTAAATCAGAGAATATCCTTTTGATGTTTTTAATCATTCGCAAAAATATTTTGTGTTAATACGCCACTGGCGTCTGCTGCTGGATTTATCTGTACATATAGGTATATGAAAATCAAAATCGATCGTTTTCTTTATCGTTTTGCGGATGAAGTAATAATAACTTAATCCGCGACACACGTTGTTGTGTTATGCTTTTCTTACACACCTGCTGCCACACACACACATTTATTGACGATATTAACTAGCGTTATCGTGAAATTACGTGTACGTATTGTAAATGTATGAAATATACTTCGCGTTGTTGTTTCGCAAAGACTTTATTGGATATTTTATAATAATTTTATAATAATCTGTACAACCTCGTATATTTATAAATTCTCAAGGGATTCCTCGAGAATATCTTTGTGTTCAAACCTTAACCGCAGTAAAATCTATACAGTGCGTTATCGTTGAATTCGATTGCACGTGTACAATGAAACCACTTTGTAACGACGCGATTGCTCCGGGACCAACAAGTTTTTCCGTTATATGGAAACTAAAAAAAAAAATACGTATAATATATATTATTAATAATATAATAATCTGAGAATCTGGTGTAAGAACCACGAAAAATGCTGGAGGTAAAAAGAAAAAACGACATGTGCAGACCACTTACACGACACAAGAAACGAAAAGTCGTCGTGGCTACCGATCGATTAGGATTTTTAGATCGGATTCCATACGGCAGTGCACGATTGTCGGTCAGAACCAATGCCTGTAGGTATGTACGAAAAGTTTAAAAATTGCAAATGAATTTATATTTATGCAGTTCGATTATTGTTTTACTGTTACAACACGTTGACTTTTCTAAATATATTTCTCGCGTTTTATTTATTTGTATAGTGTACTCGTTTTTTCTGTGCAGATCAGCGGTAGGTGTATAGTAACAAGTATAAACTCTGATCGATAAAATCGAATTTTTCGAAGAAGAAAATATACGCGGTGGTGTATAATTCGGCCGACACGATGATCGTATCAAAATTACATCATATTTCTGTTGTGGCGCCGAATTTTCGATATCGTACTACTTTTTTTTTTCAAATTCCGAATCCCCGGCTCGCACTGCAGTTGTTGTTATCACGTCGTTATTATATTTTTCAAATAAAGTCCCCAGCAGATCACTGCCAGCCAGCAGCAGTGCCGCGATGATGCGCATTGTCATGCCTGATTTGCTTCGAATTACAACACGGCAGACTACATCATATATTGCAATATTATCGCGCGGTATTTGCGCGCCGTTCGAGCTGCTGCTGCTGTTTCAAAATGACATTTTTGAGATGCCTTTTTTTTTTTTTTTGGCCGAAAATCAATCTCTATTCTCCGACGACGCGCAAAATCGCGCTCTACTTTTGAACACATAATTTCGTCGCCGCAGGGTGTATAATATATTGTATAAATGTATACAAACAACGACCGGATCGTCGTATAAGGACGAATAAATCCTGCGAAAACGTCGGACCGACGTCGTCGTGGTCCGCTGTCATGCATTATTCATTTTTCTTCTGCTTTTTTTCCCCCTCTCTCTCTGTCCTCCACTCGAAAACGTGGCGAATCCCCTCCTCGCATCCAGCGGATGTCGCTGATACGACTTTGATTTTATTCTAACGAACCTCTGCCGTCATACCGAACTGTGTGAAGGTTTCTCACGGCGCGTCCTCTCAACGCGATTATTTGAATAATATTTTTTTTTAAATTAAAAAAATACCCGCGATTATTATGCATTGTTGTATAGGAGGTAGAGAGGAGAAGGAGTGTAACGACGTCGTCGTTTTTTTCCGGCATTATAATTGCGCGCGATTGCCGTTTTTTCAGTATTACTGCGTTAATGTGGTTAATTAACCGCGTCGAAAATACCAATCGAAATGGCGTTTTAAAATCACCGCGTCGTTTTTTTAGCCGATTCGTCCAACTAGAATTACGGTTTTTTTTTTTCGGGCGAGGAAAGCTAAAATTTCGAATAACTTATTAACCGACTAAACAGGCCGCTTCTGCACAGTTTTTATACGTTTCGAGTCTACAGCAGTATTTCTGTTTTCTTTATAATACAGTATCGTTGATAGCATGAAAATTATTGTATTATTAACATTATTCGTTTAAAGATTATTTTCTAGATTGAATCTCTGTTATTTATAAAGCATTATTATCAAAATGTTAACCTGACGCGCATACTTCTCGACGAGCGCCGCACACATTATCGGAATAATTGTAACTGCGCCGTGTCCACGAACAGTGCTTTACATAAATGCGGACATACGTTTGTTTTTATTAGAAATATTCTGAAAACACTGCGGTAAGAACAGGCGAACGATTTTCGAGGGTGCCTATGTCGTTATCATCTCGTTGGTGTATATACGGAATTAGCGTGCGCACGAGTCCAGAATATATGGCTGAAGCAGAAGACGCTGTTTATTTTTTTCTATACGAGATCGTCGATGATTCTCACAGTTTCCAAGACGGTTTTATGTCGGGTCCGCGATAGCGCGCGAATAGTGTGGAAATGTGAGTGGATACATTACAAACGCGTTGTTATTATTATTTCAGTTGTCTCGCCTAAAATGATTACGTTTTAGTCGAAAATACCGACAAATTCTCATACAGATACATATACTGTCAAATAGATTAATACCTGGACAAAATAAAAATAAAAATAAATTTCTATAGAGTTGTCCTCGGCGATGATTTCATAAGTCGTATAGTTTCGAATTACGAATGTGCTGTGTTTTATCATACTTTATCGTGATCGCCTATCGCTATTAACAAAATGACAAAGCGCCGATAATGTAAATAAATGCGTACGTCTTCCACGTTATCATAACTATTTGTGAGTTGGCTCGTTTCCGAGCGATTTATAACTTCATATCGTCTGTTATATATATATATATTGTACACACCTATAATGCTCATAATCAGGGCTCGGATGTTATAGCACTAAAAGAGTTCATTTTTAGCTCTATAATATGCACTTAGAAACACCAAAATATGCACTAAAAATTTCAAAATATGCAAAATAAAATTGTCAAAAAACATTTAAATTTGTTCTGAATTAAATTTTTTGAATAAAATTTTATAACTCGGTAAAGGCGAGAGCACAAACGATTGCCCCTATCTAAGTTTTAAATGTGTTAAATGGGGGTACCAGGGACATGGAGCTGATACATATTTATAGATAAAAGTGGGAAATTTCACCAATTAATACCAGTCAAGAAAAACAAATTCCAGGCGGCTCTGTCCTACATAATATATATTTATTATTTTCTAATTTAGATAGACATTCGTGTTGAGCGGAAAAACAGTAAGGAAATGTGATCATATTCATTTATACGCGAAATTGTAAAAATATGCATAAAATAGCGCTTATAATCGTAAATTAGCAAAATAACTTTAAAAACCCCGTAAATATGCAAAAATTAGCAAAAAGAAATTTCGTACGTGACAAGAAGGACGTGTGAAACAAATTCGTATCTTACACAGGATGTTCTAAGGCTTACCAAAAAAAAAAAAAATGCAAATGCTACAACTTCCGAGCCCTGCTCATAATAATCAAATGAATCTGTATTCAGATTTCGGTCGAATTTAAATCGGATCGGAAATCCTGCGCGCGCTTAATATACTTTTGCAATCGCGGACGACCTCACGTTTTATATAACAATCATGCTTGTCCGCTCTTCCTCCCGTCGTCATTTCGCTTGCATAATTAACTTTGATAAATGTCTCGTTGTGAACGTACAATTATACGCGTGTATACCGAGTATTATTATAACGACATCCGAAATATTTTTATATAAAAAAATATATACGTATATTTCTCGGTGCACAGCTTCCCGTCTCCCCGCGAGTATTTTTAATTTCCGTTTGTCGCGTTAAACTCTTTTTAGTTTCCTCCGTACACAAACGTTTTAGCAAAAAAAAAAAAGTGTACTAGGAAAAAAATATATATATATATATGTATATAAAGTATTTCAATTAACGAGAAGTACAGAGTTTTTTTTTATTGTACATTAAAGATCCGCCTCGTTGTTTTATATATAGAGAGAAAAAAAAGTACTATAAAACTCCGTTTCGCCGACGGAACCCTTTTTAGATTACAATATTTCGACGAAAACGCGTTTATAATATCCAATTAAATGTATGTATATATATATAAATATTATATAAAGTCGCAACATTATATATATATACACCGCTATGACTTCGTTTTTGTCTCGCGAATTTTAAGTTTTAATTAAATTTATACAAATATACGTGTGTGTGTGTGTATATATAAGGACAAAACTTTTCGATAACCCGCAATATATTTTATACGTTATATTATAAATGCTATATAGCGACAATGCGCATTGTACAGCAGCAGCAGCTCGACGTTATTAATTAAATATTATCGACGTTTCGCGTTATTCGACGGTGAACTGCAGTATATAGGTATATAGTAGTTATATATTGTAGTCTCGCAGAAATTTTCGTATAATTTTTTTTCTTACTATTTGTTCATTCGAGAAATTTTTTTTTTTTAATTTAAAATAAATTCTTTTTTAACGGGACGTCGTCGTTCGGCGGCTCGATTCGTGAAATTCGAATTTTTTTTTCGGCCTTTTAAACCATTACGCCCTGCGTATTTTTTTTATGTCGTCCAAAACGATACGTTTAATTTTTCGAAATTTTCTTGTTTACGAAACTTATTTTAACATTTTTTTTTTTTTTTAGAGGAGTTCACTCATAAACGCGTATACATTAATAATGACTATTATTATATATTGAAATTACTATTAAAAAATATAAATTAAATTTAAAAATTATAAAACTCTTAATTAAATAAAATTTAAAAATGTAATACTCTTATAAAAATAAAATATATATATTAAAACCATATATATATATATATATATATATATATATATATATTAGTTGTTACTGTCTTAAAATTTACCAAATACTCTTGGCATTTTTTCTTTATATATATATATATATATATATTTTTTTTATAATATATATTAATTTTATTATTATATATATATATATATATATTTTATTTTAAAAAGTCGAATTTTTTTCGAACGACGCAGTCGCAAGTATTTTCTGTTTAAATATGTGCACGGGGGTGGGAAGTAAGCTGTAATATTATAGAGTGTTTGGATGACAGACGATTTGAGATAAATCGATTTTAAACCGATGTGACGGTATCTTTTATGTTCAAAAAATGTATATACGTATAGCAAAAAGTAGTTGAATAATAGTACTTTATCAGTACGCCGTTAATTCAGTATATCTATAGTAGTTCGGTTGTGTTAAGTATACGCGCGGTACAGAGTAATCGTTTGTACAACAGATTATACAGCAAATGACTAATCCTAAAACAGTTGTAAAAAAAAAAAAACGAAATGCAATACGCGTTGCATTTTTAGAACTCTACTCGTAAATATTCGGATTTTTTTTTTTTGGAAATATTTGCTTTTTTAAAACGATTTTGTACTGAAACGTGATTCTCAATAATATAACATTTACTCAGATATATTATATTTTTGAAAACAAAATGCGTGCCCGTATACGGTCAATTTTTTTTTGTTTTGGCAAGTGCCAACGTGGGCTTATAAAATATGAATTTTATTCGTTTTTTACACGATTATTTTTTTTTTTTAGTTTTGTCGACGTTTTTTATATAGAAAATTCGTATTGGAAAAATAACTTGCGAGTAAAAAATAAAAAAAAAAAATTTCAATTACATTTACCGTGTACAGCTGTAAAAAAAAAACCGATTAAAACAGAATTGTGTTGTTAATAGTAGTCGTACCTATTACTCGGTATATGTGCGCGTATAACGCGGGCGCGCTTATTTATTTTATACGAATTGGGCGTGCGCGCTTTTTCCTGCAACGAGTGTGGTGTGTTTTCATATAGCGTTTTAATCGCGTTATGTGTGTCTGTTTTCGTAGCGTTTTAATCGCGTTATGCGCGCGCGTGTGTGTGTGTGTGTGTGTGTGTGAAAAAAACCATTCGACTGACAATTTAAAAAAAAATAAATAGAAAAAAAAAATTGTCAATTGTTGTTGTATATACGCGATATTTTACTGTGAAAGGGCTCTGACCTCTCTCGATATTATTATTATTATTATATTGAACGGCTGCGCGGCGGTGTCCGCGTTTTATCCGTTACGTTATCCGCGGCGGCGTGCATAATTTTAATTAAGGTGGCGGCCCGGGAATAGCGCGTACGCGCGGGTTGGGAAACAGTGTGCAAGCAACCGATGACAAATGGCGGCGGCTGCCTCTAGGTCGCCAGGCCCGCGTTTCCACGCCGTCATTATTATTATTATTATTATTATTAGGCCCAGATGTTGGTGCTCTGAAAAGCCAATAAAGATGCCCTACGAAAATGCATTTATTACCTACAAAACGGCCTTAAAAAAAATTTTTAAATCGTTTAAATTACTTTTTACGGTGTAAAAAGTATACGTTTTCAAAACTAAAGTGTATACGCGCAAAATATTAAATTATATGCCGGGGGAAAAAAAATTTTAGAAGTATTAATAGTACAATAATAATAGTTAACTCGTGATTTTTCTGTCGATTATTGAAATACAGTTTTAAAATGTCAAAAATGCTCTAAAAAAAAAAAAAATTGCAAAATAAAAATTACTTATTTAGATTCGTATGTTATTGAATCACTTTTTTTTTATCTAGGTTGCTGTGAAAGCATAACACCAAAGACGTTTTTGAAAAAAAAAAATTCATCAACATCCGAACCCAGATGTTGATGCTCTGAAAAGCCCATAAAGATGCCCTACGAAAATGCATTTATGACCTACAAAAACGGCCTTAAAAAATAAAATAAAATTTTTAAACTAAAAACGTAAAAAAAACTTAAAAATCGTTTAAATTACTTTTTACGGTGTAAAAAGTATACATTTTCAAAACTAAAGTGTATACGCTCAAATATTAAATTATATGCCGAGGAAAAAAATTTTAGAAAAAGTAATAGTACAATAATAATAGTTGACTCGTGATTTTTCTGTCGATTATTGAAATACAGTTTTAAAAAATGACCTTAAAATGTCAAAAATGCTCTAAAAAAAAAAAAAAATGCAAAATAAAAATTACTTATTTAGATTAGAATTAGCTAGAAAAGCATCACACCAAAGACGTTTTTTAAAAAAAAAGTCATCAACATCCGGGCCCTAATTTATGTATTATTATTATTATTTATTATTGTCGTCGTAGAACCGTGCAGAAGCGACAGTCGAACTGCTGATTCGATTTCTGGTTTGGTTCAGCACGATGCTTGTTGTTGTATTCGGCGCAATTACGAAATTTTTTATTTTTTTTATTTTCATAAGCGGTCGTTTCGAAATAAATAAACTTCGCGTTCGGTTTTAAAACTGCGAACGATTTTCGTATCATTTCGTGAAACGTTATATACGTATTATATTTATTTTATCTCTTTAATTACTCTCGCTGATATACGCTGCATATTTCGCAAAATAATTTTCATAATCGGCGTACCGTAACGTTTGTTTTTTTTTCATTTACATTACGATTTGAAAAAAATTCAAAAAAAAAAAAACTATTGTATTACGACGATGTATTATTATTATATTTTTTTTATCGTGTACACGATTCTATATAGAATATTAAAATACTATTTTAATTTTAAAATATATTCGTATATTCTTATACGATAATTATTTACTTGGCGAGAACGGGACTGCAAGTTATTTAAAATTTTTGATTCTATTATTAACCCGTTCGATGTAAAATTTTAAAAAACATCATATTTATTTTCGTCATATAATTTACACGTCCCAGATGACCGGACCATGTTGATACATATAATGCGTATATATATTATCCGAAATTAAACGTTATACCGGCCGCGTGTAACATAATAATATTAATATATATACATATATTAGTATGAAAACGTCGACTATTGTCAAATATATTATACTTACAGCGATAATAATAATTATCATATTATCGCGCATAATATTATAAATAATCGCGCGTAGCCATATGACTTTGAGTGTTTATATTGTTACTATATTATTATATATTTATTTATACACAATTTATTGTGGTGACATTTTTTTTATACAATATTTATATATGCACGCGCATCGTCTCGTGTCACGAGGTTGCCGCTGCATTGTGCGTGTGTATGTGTGTTGTGTAAAATACTGTTAGAATAATATTCAACGTCGTACACAAAACGGATGCAATTTAAACCGATATTATATTATTATGTTAGAATAAAAGGTCTGCTATATTATTTAGAATAATATGTATCACTGGAGGTGGTGCGACTACTATTGACCAGAATTTATTACAAAATTGTATTATTATATTTTTAAATATTATTGTTATATAAGTGTTATAAAATGTATATATAGTTTAAAAATACATAAAAATAAAAATGATTTAACCGTTCTGAAAAAAAATTTCTAGATTTTTTTTTCTATATACACGTGTTTCAAATATGTCTATACCTATAGTACATATAATGTGTATCGCGCCATCGTCGGAACGTCCAATGTCTCAAGTAGGCATAATAAAATTATTATCATTTCGATATATGTTTCATATAAAACGACGTTCTATTGCAGATATTGCCTATAGTGAACTGTATTTTCAGTTCACAATAAAAATAGTAATAAAAACATCAAATCGTTAGGGGGGAAAATGCGATATAACTAAAAATAGTATTTTTTTTTTTTTTTGCTACTATAAAATATATATACATTAATATTCTGATGTGTATTTGTTTGTACAATATTTTCAAAGTTATTACTTCGAGTATAAAACTATAATATATGCGAGTATGCTACTTTAAAACTATTCAAAATAGAAATCGATACATATATTATATGATTTATTTATTTGACTTTTGATTTGTACATTCTCTGCGCGTTTTTGTTTCAAACAAATTCGATAAATCGTCTCTCTCTCTCTATATATGTATATATAGAATATTTGTTGTTTTCGTTTTAAATTGATCATTAGATATCTGAAATATACGAATATGATGTATTTTAAAAGTAATTTCAATCAATTCGATTTTTTTTTCTATGTATACCTATATATCTCGAATAATATTAAAAAAACTGTTATTTTCCGGCCTAGTCATTTATCCTGTCCTACAAATATTTAAGTACTTCTGTGTTGCAGAAATAACACATAGTTTTGATGAAACGCTCTGTACAAATCGACGTTCGGCGGTATATATGAATCTTCGTATTTATGCACATATATTTCGCATATGGTTCTAGCGTGTTCGGCGGTGGTTCTGTTGCAGCAGCAGCAACGTTTAGGGCTGCCCGAGGGCGCAATAAATTTCGTCTAAACGACCGTGCGTTACGTATACGCATGGGCGTATTCAAATTGGGGCAGAGATGAGCCGTTGACCTCCACTTCCCCTGATGAGTGGTCAGTTTTCTGTTCATTTTATTTTTAAACCGCAATTATGCATATCAATATTTTTTTGAGAATACGAAAAAAAAAATCGGAACAACAAGTCGTTAAAACTCGAATTTATACGAGGAATAACGTAAATTTTGAACGTTTCTTTTTTGTTCGTCTTTAAAATTCCCGTTTATGTTATATCGCCCTGAACACATTATTATTTATTTTTATACGAAATACAATAAGAGTCCAAAGTAATATGACAACTATTCTTTATATATATATACAGTTATAATCTCGATTTGAAGGAGGAGAGAGGGCATGTGTTGCAACGAGAGCATACCTTTGAACACCCTGCAGTAGTAGTTACGGCACTGCGTACAAATCCGAACTGCCGTGACACGGGAGATTTTTTTTTCCATCAAATGATCGAAACGCGCGAATAAATCCTTCTCTATTACGCTAATACGCGTATAATGCGTACAGTAACGAGAGAGAGAGAGAGAGAGTGTGATGAGGAGATTTGGTCGCGCGCCGTATTAATCGAATTCGTCTCGGCACATTACACACATCAACTCTCCTCGTATATTATTATAGTAATAGCTCCGCGGGCGGACCGCAATGTACATACATTTCCCCCCCCCTTCTCGTTTTCACCAAAATTTCATGATACGTATCGTACGCTTATTATCATAATAAGTCCTTTAGTGCTTTAGCTTGTTTTTCGCCGCGACGTTAAATTTTGTACGTTAATAATAAGTGTACGAAGAAGGGGGAGGCCCAAAAATAACCGGAATTTCTTTATAGCAAGCGTTTACTTTATTGTCTTTTAAATACGACCTTAATCTCCTTCAAAGTATATAATACTCGCCATTAGCATTAATGCACTCGTTCCAATGTTGGAAGCACTTTTTTAATTCGTCCTCTCTGATACCTGCTAGCACCTTTTCGTGACATTGCGTTTAACGTCTTCGGCAAACCGCTTCTCTTTTCGTCCTCGGGAACAGGAAGAAGTCCGAAGGTACTAAATATCTGGCTAACAGGGTGCGTGGACCAAGGTAGCAGTCTTCGTTGAGGCCGAACACTGAGAGCCGTGTGCGCTGCGGGAACGTTGTCTGTCGTATATTTATTTAGGAGAGACGCGGCGGGATCGGTGCGAGAGCAGTATTCGAATTTCAAAAAGAAACCGCATCTTCCGAAAGCTCTCTATCATCCACCCCTTCTGTTCTCACATAATGTATACGCTGTACGTAATACCGTACATTTAAATAATTTTATAGTGGACCGTGAAAATGTTCGCTTCTTGTTGGACACGACTTTCGTAGTGTACTGCCAAGTTTAAACATTTTATACGGTTTTTACATTTGTCGTCTTACAAATTTCGCTGCAAGTATTGCCCTACTACCTCTCTCAATCGCTTTTAAAAAATTATTATTTTCTTCAAATACACGTATTGCAGTAGGTGAAATCTTTATATAAAACCGACGATTATTTCAATTTATTGCGATGATTGATTGCAACGTTTAAAGACGTAGCCCGATTTTGGGCTGGAAACCATATGAACCAAAGAAGCGACAATTTTGTTACCGTTTACTGACATTATTTATTTACACATCTGTCTGTCTACCTGTTTATTTATATTTTATAACAATAGTTTTTTCCTGTATTGTTAGTTTATACATATTTTTTATATTAAATGTGTACCTGTGTACAGTGTGCCTGACACGAGAAAAAAAACCGTTTAAAGTTTTACTGGTTTTTTTTTCAATACGTTCTTCGGGCGTGCATTAAATTCGCAATAATATGCGGTTATATATATATACATTGGAACGCTGTTGTAGTTAAATCAAAAACATTTTTTTTTTTTAAATTCATATATAGCTGGAGAACAGTAGTATATAATCGCGACGTTACGTTACGAGTAGTATAGACGGTGTGTATATTATTGTAATACGTGTTTTATCCTCGAACTCCTGAAATAAAAAAAAAAATCTAAACGATTTTCTACCGCGAAATCTCTCGTCTCGAATCGATTATATATATTATATGATCACCGCCGTAGTGCCTGCGCGGTTTTTTTTACTGTTTTTTTTTTTAGTTAATTACTATCGTATATTGAAGTGAAAAAACGAACGGTTTTTTTTGCTTCCCCTCCGTTCCGAATTCGCAGTTGTGACTAATCGTATACAGAGTTGTTTATCGAACCGTACGGTTATTTACGTAATTATTCGAAAAAAAAAAATTCAAAGCTCTCTGTGCCGCCCTCGTGTCTAAATAATTCTATAAGTAAACTTTTAAATTATGCAAAAAAAATTTTCGTTCGTTTCCGTTAATCGTATAGACGTTTTTTTTTTGGCTCTTTTTATATAAAAGCGTTGTGTATACGTACTTCGTTATAGAATTTTCGCATTTTTTTTAGTGTACACTGTACATATAGGTATAGACGCGCAACCATTAAAATGCGACCTGCAGACAGAAAGAAACGCGGTGTAGGAAGAGAAAAACCCCGTACCGTGAACGGACACTAAATTAAAAAGTATAGTTGTTGAGGGAATGTAACGGGAGAGAGGGCACCTTTTTATAATTTTGGCGTTTTTTTTAAAAAAAAAATTCACGAAACTTTTTTTTTTTTTTTGTATACACAACGGAACTTTTATGCGACTTCCCGCTTTTTTTTTAACAGTGCGTATAGTAATAACGTAATACGTTTCTTTTTGATTTCGCATGAAATTAGTTTTACGACCTTACTTATTATAACGGATTTATATATCGAGTTGATTTAATATAATATTATTCA
Organism: Slavum lentiscoides; assembly: GCA_032441835.1. Classification (NCBI taxonomy): domain Eukaryota; kingdom Metazoa; phylum Arthropoda; class Insecta; order Hemiptera; family Aphididae; genus Slavum; species Slavum lentiscoides. The sequence goes on along the minus strand of CM063707.1, from coordinate 4,745,493 downwards.
TATATATACACGACGCCATATCAATTAATTCACTCGATATCGCGTATGATAATTGCTGGATTCTTGCGTGTCATATTCATTTAGATTGATATTGATAATTTTTTATTTAAGATTGTGTTCGTATATAATAAGGATGCGGAACATGGACTATTGCGAGAGAAAAAATGAGAAAAACAGAGGCGTTCGAAATGTGGTGCTGTAGAAGGATTGAAATATAAAATGCCCATCGACTATATAACGTACCCGATAAGCAGTAAAGCGATTAAATTTACTTTTAAAAGTACCTTATTTGACTAGAACAAAAAAAAAAATATTATGTCGATCTGGGTTTTAGCAGAATATAACGGTATGGTAAATAATAATAATGCGACTAGTGGAAAACGGATCAAATTACTGAAAATTATCGAAAAAGTAAAAGAATTTAAAAAGGACAGAAAATGTACAATAAAAATTAGTTATCTGTATTCGCGTCGTACTAATGAAACATATTTTTAGTCGGGAAAGGCGTTCCAAAAAAAAAATCTTTCCAAGCCCTCCTAATAACAACAATGAGTATACGATCTTAAATATTATTATTATTATTATTATTATTATCTTTAATCGTATCATCGAGAATATTATAATGTATTATTACTCTTTTCTCCTTTCTCGCGCCCTCCAACAACAACCGTGTGTTCGTTTTAATCGACTATTAAAATAAAATACAAACAATAAAAAAACTTATCTTTGCTACTGCGTGCATGTCTATGCACACCGTATATATTTATATAATTTTTTATTTCCTCGTGTGTGTGAAAAACGTCGAGAAAAAGAGCTACGGAGGAAAGCGTACAGTGTAAATATAATTTGTATTTCGTATAAGTATATAAACAAAAGAAATATTCTCTCTTCGTTCCATCTGCAGTCCTTCTATCTCCGGCCACCCCCCTTTTATACTCTTCAGTATCACTGTATATTATAAAACACAGTTCATATATGCGTATGTACATTTTGAGTTTTGTGCAGGGCGCGTTTTCTTATACTAACAGCCCATTTTTTTTTTTTGCTATAAACTCTTTAATTCCGCTGTAATGTATTATAAAATATTATACCGCGAGGGGCACAAAAAAGACGATTTGTGTAAAAAAAAAAAGAAATTATTAATTTCATCGCGCCCGCGTTTTCTAAGAACAAACTCAATCCGTTTACATTTTTTTTTAACCACCCCGAAACATCACTTTTTTTTAGTAATAACGCATTCCCATTTTTTATTCACACACATCCTCCGAATGTTTAGAAATTATACCGCTACTTTTAATCGTTTTGATTATACGTTTCAATATAAGAACCGCGCAATTTATTTCTAAGTGGAAATCTATAGAACGACAGGCGAGTTATTTCGACTTTCAGAGGAATAGAATAAAACTACGACGCAGTATTACATCTTCAATATGACAAAACTATAATAGAAAAATTATTTTATTTTTTAAATATTACGTTTTTAATCGAATTTTATTTATCCTTCTGGTTGAGCAGCACCGCGTGGTATATATAGAGGAGTAGTCTTTGAAGCGTAATGGACACAAAAGGACTTGACATTTCTCTTATAAATTAAATATAAGTTTGTTTTCTGTCTTTTTGTTTAAGAACATTGCGCACGGTTTTAAATTTTTTTCTTCTTTTATCGTTCGACGGTTCTTCGTAATGATCTTTAAGTGCGATTGATTTTTTTTTTTTTAATTCAAACTATTTTCAATATTTCACCAAAAGAAATAAGTATAAGACACCATTGAAAAACATCACTGCTACGACAGTAATGACAGCAATTTTTTAAGATGGTTTTTATATACTATTTGCGATACAGCAGTAGTAATATATTTTAAAAGTGACGGTGTACATTTCAAAACTCCCGTAGAAGTAATATACGAGTAGGTATACTGAATTCGTAAAATTATTGTAATTTTGATTCCCCATTTAGTGCTGATCGTCGTGTGTATATTCCGCATCATTCTATAATAGATATTTAGGCTTGTAAAATTTAATTTCGTTTTCGTTCGTCAAACGCCACAAAACATTTGATCCAATTTTAAACCTTTAAGGCAAACTATTGCTTGACCATTCCGACACTATATATATATTCGCGAACACCTTGTTTTTGTTATTCTTTTTTTTTTTTTTTTTAATTCTCAAACAACAACATACGTATTATTGTAATAGCCTTTAGATTATTATTAGCCTTTATTTTTATACGATTTTAATTGGTATTCCATCGTTTTGAATTATTGTATTTAGCTATATACATATGGGAAATACTTTGCAGCATTGTGATAATAATACAAAAAATTGGACACGAATCGTGTATATTTAATGCAAATTATAAAGTATATAGTATCGCTTCGTTTAAATTCGGTTTAACACGAGCATGACAGATTAACGAAAAAACATAAATAAATTGAATTTTTTTTTTTTATACATACACGAATGATCATTTTAGATTCCTGTATACGCGTGCAGAACACTCGATTTCTCTCGGACTCCGAACAGGGGCAAACTTTTTTTTATACGAATATACGTTATGTCCTGTGTAAAATTATATGATCTAGACATAGTGCAGACGTATACTTGAATTTTTCTCCGAAGGAGGTTTTTTTTTGAAAAAATAATAAATATATAAGTGCTCTCGATGTAAAACGTCATATCCTGCTACTGTTCGATCGTTTCGAGAAATAAATAGAAAACAAACATTTTTTTTCTCATTTTTTTTTATATCGCGCGAGTCTTTTTCCTCTTCTGCAGCGGTTCCCAAACTGTGCACCGCGAGCACTTTCCTAGGGGCACCGTGACTCATAAAAAATTGGTTATAATTTACTGTAATTTTTTTTTTTTTAAATTTAAAATTGAATCTTATAAAAAAAAATGTATTCCGTGTATTCCGATTCGGACCCCATAATAACCACGTAAATTCATATAACATTACTAATTACCCTTTGCCGCCACTTACTAATGCGAGTCAGTCGCACACGTGTCGTCCATTAATAATGTTATTTCATTCGCGTTTATAATAATTTTTCTCTTTTTTTTTTTTTTTATTTTTTCAAGTATAAAAATTTATTAATTTTAAGTCGGCTGTACGCTGTTAGAACGCTTATGTTGTCATTGTATTCAGTAAAATTATAAAAACCGATTGTCAACGCGAATTATCGTCGATTTTTTTCATGTAGTATGTTTCCTCGCGGTATATGACGGCGGCGGCAGGGCTCTGCGGCTGAATTCAGTCCAAAAAAGGAGGGCGTCGCCGCAAAAAAAAAATTCGGGAACCGCTGCTCTTTTCTGTATTATTATATTTACTACGTTTTTTTTCTTTCTTATCCTAAAACTGCGGATCTCGCATATTTATATATTGGGCGTAGTAAAGTAAGAAAACGAGTGTGTAATACAAATCGTCTATAATATTGTAACTCGAGTGGAAACGACACGCTGTTATGTGCGTATAGCAAAGCGCGTTTGTTGTCTGTCCTTTATCTACGCTACGACACGCGTTATGCGAGTTAAGTCGTCTTGATTAATACACGCGAAATTATAGAACGGGACAAAATGATAAATATTTTTATTCGACTAAATCCTCGAGCGACAAAGAAATAATACGTGTTCTCGTCGAGAGTAAAAAAAAAAAGGATTACGTCCCCAACAGTCGTGTTAATCAATACGCCACCGATGCTCGTTTCGTTGTACGGGAAATTTTTTTTTATATAAATTCATATTCGTACGGTTTTACATTATTTATTGTTCGCGCGAAAATCCGTACAAATTTCGAGTATAAATTTTCAATCTCTTCGCCTCATCGCTGTTATAATGGTAATAATAATATATTCGTGTCATTTTGTCATGTACAAAACGTCCCCGAGTTATTGTTGTACCGCGCGAGCTCGTATAAAATATTATATAACACGGCGCTGATTTATGATATTTTATTGTGTCCATAATTTTATACCGACCAACTATATATATATACATATATAAATAATACGTATATTATCATCATTATTATTAGGTCTGGGATTCGCAATGACCGAGAACGATAAAAGCATTTATATGATGGAAAAATACACTGAAAAGCCGTTTGGCTTACTGTATTAATATTTTTTTTTTTTTTTTATTCGTGTTACTAAAATTATATATAAATAAAAACGTGCGCCACATAAAAAAAAAAAAAATTAAAATAACCAAGCCTTATATTATTATTGTCGTTTCGCGCCCCCTTCCTCCTCCTCCCGGCTATAACGTCCCACGGAGAAAATTCGTAAGCTCTTTGGATTTCCGGCGACCGTTGAGAGTAAAAAACCCAACCTCCTCGTCCCCGTTGCGACGACGAGTCCTCCTCCTCCTACTACTACTACTACTACTACTGCGAACGACCGCCATAAGTCTCTCGGCTGCGTCGTCCGTCATCGTTTTCACGTTTTAGCGGACCAAATTCACTATTTCGTATACGGCGTATAATAATTATATGTATTATAATATATATACATAGCTATGGCTGGGAATGTAATAATGCTCGGTAAAACTCTTTAAAAAAATATGCTCTAAAAATTTGTTTGTTTTTAACGACCTCGGTATAAATAATGTAAATTTTTAAAAAGTTTTACAGACCGGTCTCATTGACTTGGACTGATTTTAATTTCGATGATACAGTAAGATAATACTTTATATATATATTATTTGTTATATTTAGAAAAAAAAATCTTAAAATTTCAAATTCGTATTTAGTATCCAAGAACTCTGTAAAATGCTCTGAAACACTCGAAAATCGCCAGTGATCTGCTGCTGCACCGTCGTCGCACACACGCGTAGTTCTGTTAGACGCGCAAAGTTCTCGAGATACGATTACGCGAGGTAAAAGCGGGATCCAAGAGCAATTATTGTTACTTTTGTCGTCCATCGGATATTATTCGTGCACGCCTTTTTTTTTATATTAATATAGTTTTTATGTCGAATGAAAAGTAAGAAAACGGTAATTGTCTTTCAGAAGGAAGTTTAATTGCGTAATACGTTTTTCCGGGCGTAAAAAACGTATTGTATGTACTGCGCGCCTATTATTAAAATGATATTAATTGTGTAAAAAATAAATTGGAAATTTTATATTATATATAAATACATCTCCGAGTCGCGTCTTCTAATTAATCATTCTTTTTTTTTTTTTATTTATAACCTCTTTGTGTATTTAGATGTCTGCATTGTTCGCCTGCGAAGGGTTTATGTAGTATATACGTGTATAATAAATTAAATCTCGGATCGTTTTATTTACTTTATACTCACGTGAACGCGTTGACAGACACGCATTGTACAGTTTGAAAAAACACGGCGAGTTTTTTGTTATTAGAATTTTTCAATCGTCGTGTGTACGCTGCGTCCAGACCGCGGTGTGTCTAAAAAATATAGGTCGCTGCAAGCGAGTGAAGTCCTGAACCGATTTTTGGCGGGTCGTGAGAAGGTTTTTTTTACCGAAACATTAAAACGTTCCCAGGAAACCGCCCGTTCTTGTTTAATTACAACGTTTACCATGCGATCAGTCTGTCGGATAGCGTAATCAGAGTATTGTTACGTTGCCGCGTATAATATATATATTATTCAAATATGAAAAAAAAAAAAAACGTCATTGTGGCAGAGGCCTGCAGCAGCAGCTGTTGTGTGTATAACACGGCGTGTGGTTTTATCGCGTGTTATAAAATAGAATTCGTCATTATAAGTGTATTTTTGTCTTTTTACAACTCGTTCATTCGTCCTATAAAATCATGTGGCGTAACAGCTAGCTATAGATTTTCGGTGTATAAAATTTAAATCGCGGTGCTGAAAAAAAATAATAATTCGTATAGACGATACTTGTTGTTATACAGTCGACTAAAAAAAAAAAAGAATATAATGCGCATTTTTTTCCATAGAATAAAACAAAATTATGATTTATGTGATCAACACGTGCCGCACTCGTTGTTTCGCATCGCGCGCGTATCAAAAACTTTTGACGATACTTGGCGCGTGGTGCTAACTGGAGGGTTAAAACGAAATGGAATTTTTTATTTTTTTTCTATAGTTAAATTCTTTAATACATATATTTTATGATATTATTTGATGCTTATATATCTAAGATCATGACGTTTTGCGCGCAGTGTGCGCTGGTCGTTTGCATAGAAAAATCCGTGTGTTTTTACTTCGGTCCAGCGCGTATTAATAATTTTAATAGTTACGACTTTAAAGTGGAAAAAAAAACGTTTTAAAGATACATCATTTTTTAATTAGTTTTACCGCCAGTATGTGGTTTTTCTCGTCTGTAAAGGTTTTTTCCCCCTCGCATTGCACAAAAATACTCTTGATTTTATTATTATTATTATTATTATTTCCAGGTATAACTGCGAACTTTATCTAATTTGTACAGTTTTGTTCGATTTCGATTTTCTCAGTGTAGTTTTCTGAAACGTATTGAAAAACCGTCGAGAAAAATTACGAAAATAACCGGATGATGAAATTGTCGCAGACGCACATAATAAACGAATTTCCTTTTTGTGTGTTGTGAAAAATAATAATAATAATGCGAAACCCCTTGAAATTGCAGTTATATATTGTTGTTGTTGCGTATACGTTATTATAATACCGAGTGTTGTACGTGGAAACTGGTTTTTAAACAATTTCTCGGGGCCGTATAAAACATTATAAGTAATTTTTTTCCCCGTTCACACGAATTTTTTAATTCGAAAAACATTTTAAATAAAAAAAATTAACGAATAAACCACGTCGCGTTAACAAATGTAGGGAGTGAAATTTCATTTCATTTTATACTCGGTTTGCTTTCAAGCAACAACGTCGTTCCAAGAACCTCATAATACAATTATATATACGAACTAATAATAGTCGCATTGATTGAATAACCCGTCAATTCAAATTTTTTTTTTTTTACTGCAAATGATTTTTCAATTACTTTTCCTCGACATTTACACTGTGTATCGCTTACCCGTTTCCTGTAGTAGTTATTATTCGATGTGTATATTAGGAGACCGGGCGATAATATTGAAAGTAGTGTTGAAAATTCACAAGAGTAATTCGCTGAACGAGTTGAGTCGGGTCTGCGCCGGCGTAAACGAATAGAATTTGTGACATTTCCGGACCTCGAAGGACTATTGTAATACAAACAGACATCTGTTGTCCAGCTCCTATTACAGTGTTCGAAAATAGTCGAGCGCAATTTCGTTTTTTAAATGTCTGAAAAAATTACAAATAAATCGTCAACACGTCCGCCGGTTGTCCTGGAATCGATTAAAAAAATACGTGATTATACTATAGTCCGTTTTTACATGTCGATACTTTGTATGTGCAGTGTTGTGTGAGCAAAAAATGTGAACGATTCGTTCAACACAGAGTCCAATGAAAAGAGTTTTTTTTTTGTTTTGTTTTGCATATTCGAGAATATTACTCATGGGTTACGGAATACTTGGTTTATTTAGCGTATTTTTGTAAATTGCGAGGAAATAATACGAATTTATTTTAATTTTTAAATCGTTTATCAACCATATTTTTTTTGTTTTGTATCATTTTTGAAAAAAAAAAAAAAAACGCAACGATTGTACCACAGAAATAAGTTATTGCACTTATTAATGTACCATAAACATTTTGCAAGAGTATATTTTGCCTGTAATTAAAATATACCTAAGGAATATCGGTTTTTTTATGTTTTAATATAATATGCAATACGCGTGCGTTTTTATTTCACATTATTACTGTTACTGCAATTATTCCATTACGCCAAGTGTGTACCTCGCTTAAATAATTATTATTTAAGGAATATTGTAAAAAAAGATAATAATAATAAATAACATATTAATAAAGCTTATACGTTGATAATTTTTGCGCGTTTTTCAAATTTTTAAGAGGATATTTGTAGGTTTTTTTTTTTTGGAGAATATTAACATCGTGTTTTGGGTGTTTTAATATTCTCTTAAAACACCTAAAATATCCGGACTATTATTATAGTAATAACGTTACGGTATTTATTTATTATATATATATATATTTTTTTTCATTTAATTATTATATTATATCGTATATAGAGTCGTTTTCGAATTCGATGCAATAAATAATACTTTAAAAACCGTCCGGAGTTATATGCTTGTGCGTGTGTCCCCGATCTCTCGTTAACCCTGCCGCGCACTTATCCAAAAAAAAAAATCAATAAATTCGCACACGAAATACAACATTATTAAATTTCCTTCCCCCACCTCCCCACTCACTTATTAGTTTTATTAGTATTGAGAAGGCGTATTATAAACAGCGACAGTACCAAATAAAATTTTAATTCTTTTAAAGTACTTTTTATTAATAATAAATTTAAAGAAAAACTCCGAGTGAAAATTTATGAAGCGATTTATTTGAATATAGGACGAGTTTTTTTTTTTTCTCGGTGTAGTAATGCGAAAAAAAATAAAACATAGAAAATAGCTCTTTTAAAGAAAATCGCGTGCGCGCGAAAGGGAAAAAAGTCAATAAAAATATATAGCGCGCGCCTCCTCGCGGCGGCGTGCGTAAAACGGTGTGGCGGCGTCGTGGCACAGTTTTCGCGAGGCGCGCGCCGGGTCACTGCAGGAGAAGCCCGTGAAACGTTTTTCTCCTCTTTCCTCCCCCACCACCCTCTCCTCTATCGTCTCACCGTCCGCCACGCCGCGTGTCTTCGGCGTGCACCGCGCGACACGAGTATTGTTGACATTCACTCGGCGGAGCAGCTTTTCGTGCGACCGACTCTGTCGTCGACGACGTACATAAACGCGCGTCTGCTGCTGCTGCTGCTGCTGCTCCTGTCTGCAGCCGGGCGACGAGGGATGGCCCCCGAGGACCGTCGCGCGGGTCCCCTCCCCTCTCCTCAATACACACAGGAATTTAATTATATATATAACAGTCGGAACAACCGACGTGTACGCGGCTGTGTGTGTGTACAAAAGAGTCGTAACTCGATTGCGGATGAACGCTTTTTTTTTTTTTTGTGCTTCTCCTCGTTTTTTGCCACGAACACAGACACACGATGCCGATAGGACGAGAGAACGTGCCGACGATACGCACGCGATTTTCGTCTGTCGAATATTTTGTCGACTGTGTGCGTACTACGACGCAGACTGTATATGTATAGTGGTGTATACAGGGTAGTGCTTGGTTCGAATGACGTCGTTTCGTGTTTGTACGCCGAACTATACGGGAATTCAGTTGGCGAACGAATAATCCTTCTGTCTGTATTGGTCCCTAACTGCCTCTAAAACACCTTCCGATCTAGTCTGTTATGCCGTCCACGTATTACCTATACGACTATCCGAATTGCCCGGCTTCTTCGCCCGTGAACGGTTTTGACCGGTATGAGAGAGACGTTGAGTTTGTGATATGTTGCCATATTATTGTCGTATTCGCGTACGAATATGTGACGGTGGGTCCGTTTACGAAACACGGCCGCCGCCGTCGGAAGTGTTGTTCACGGTTTCTCACCACGTTTCTTACAAATTACACGCCCCCTGTTCAACCCTTTTACGAGTAGGATTTTCAAAAACCCTCTCTTAACGGATGCCCACGTCGTCGTCGTTAATAGCTGTCTGTATGCCGAATTTCAGCCCGATCCGTCCAGCGGTTTGAGTTGCGGCTTCGATAAACCAGTCAGTCACGTTTTCGTATAGACAGATAGAATGACGTGTACTGCGCAAAAACCAAAAAACATCTCAATTTTCTATACGGAAAAAGTATTGTAAACAACACTATGTAAAATCCTTCGTGCAATTCTGCACGCTAGTCCGTTGACAGAGCACATATACGGAGTCATTCGCTCGATGTCGTTTTTTTGGAGTCCTTTACACGAGTCGTTTAAAAAAAATTACGAGGTTTTTTTTTTTGTCTTTGAAATTTATGATATCTAGTCTACTATAAGAACACCTGAAAATAATATTATCACGAACTGTTCGATCGAGCAACAAACTGGTGTGTAATGTCCGTTATCTGTTACAGAGCTTTTTTATTTCATTGCCGCACCCTGTATATACACGTAGTTCTTTTGTTTTTTTTAACGGGACAACAAAAAATGAAAATTGCGTACATAAAATACGTTTCTATATTGTGCACGTGTCGTGGTGTAGTACACTTACACGTTTCGAATAATACGATTTCCTTTCCCCTCCCCTCCTCGTCCTTATATGCGATAATAAATCGTCATTATTATTCACACGACGACTCCTATTTAAATACGTTTTATCATATATTATATAGTCTACAGCAGTATGGTTTCCCATACTGGAGTTAGTAACTAACAACATAGTTTTGTGGAAAAATCTCGGAAACTGTTGAATTCTTCAAGGAAAAAAGAGCTCGTCGTGTTACGCGGCATTTTTTTCATTGCTTAAATGCTGCTGTCAATATAAACGAAACGTTTGTAAAATAATTAATATCTCTCGGCCTAAAATAATTATATAAAATATATAATTACAATATATTTGGATATTATGATAGCTACCGTGTGTTGTATCGGTTCGGTTATTAGAATCGTTGTCATAACCCGTATTCCATAATCAATTATAAAAATAAAAAAAATGACATTTTTTCAAACTAAAAACTCTGTCGATCACAACACGAATCCGGATAGACGCCGGTCGTCCGTATGCATTTCATATAAGATATGAAAGTCATGGAGGATACTATAATATAATTTTTTCCATGATATTTATTTTCCACTTTCAGTTTTAACCCCATAGACTTCCATGTAGTAGGTCTATATGGTTTAAACTTGCGCTTATATATGATCAGTGTCAGCACCGAAATCGGGTTATTTTTTTACTCGATGAAGTTGGTAACGAAAATTTAGCTTATAGAAACGGAATACAGTATACATGGCTTACTAATCATTATACAGGATGCTTACTGTGTTCGGTACGGTTTAAACCGCAGATACGGTAAAACTGATTTTGCAAAACGTGTGTAACAATACTGTTGTCACGTGTAACTGCAATTCGCTCGCCATCTATAGTTTCACGGATAATAATGTGCTCTGTCGCGGAAAAATCGAGACGATTCTCGTCGTTCGGAAAACAAAAGGTTTTCGAGTGCCGCCGTCTCTCTGTTTCTCGTCTGGTCGTGTAAAGAGATGAAATAGCACACAAAAAAAAATAATAATAATAATAAAAATTGTATATAACGGGGTAGTAGTAGTATCCCGTCGCGTCGTTGTTGTTAACTAATGGCTTTTAGAGTTACCACCGCCGCCCCCACACCGGCAACTGACGCCGACTTTCGCGGCGCGTATATATATAATATATTATAAGACAAAAGGTTTTAAAGCGAAACCGCGCAGTGAAAACGTTGGGATTTGATGATAAATGATCTATATTCTCTGCGCACCATCAGCTTCGCGGACTGAATCATTATTATTTTTATCTTCGTCAATTTATTAGGTACGAATGCGGTATTTTGTACGGAAAAAAGTAAAATCTATATTTATATATATATATATATATATACTCGCGCGAAAAAACGATGAAGACAAGTCGATGTCTTGTTTTTTTTTTTTTGCCGTAGTCGGTAAGAGGGATCGGAAATCGCGTTAATATTTTTTCTATTTTCCTTACAATATTATATTTTTGACCCGTGAAAGCTATTACGTTTCCACCACACACACATATATATACGTGAATCGAGTTTAGTGTTCGGGGAGGGAGGAGAGAAAAAAGAAATTTAAACTCGTTATTGTAGCCTTTTTTCTTTTCTCTTTTTTTTATATATATATATGAAACCGCGTGATATTGTGTCTTATTGATTTTTACATTTTCGAAAAACGTTTTCCGCGGATGTGACTGTCTGGAAGAAGAAAAACGCCTGCGAATTTTTTTTTTAATTCTTAAAATGAACATAAAATCCATTAAACTCGCCCTGCAAACGCCTCCCAAACGTTTTCATTTTCCTGTAAAATTTAATTTTTTTTTTTTTGAAAATCCGATTTTCGTACCGAATTAAAATCGGTTTTTGAAAATTGTTACATTGATAAAAAATACATGTATATAATGACAAGAAATAAAAATTGTTCCCGCTCGTAATCTCCAGCTTATTAAATATCGTTTGAAAAACGCGTCGTCGTGGGTTTTCTCGTTTGTTCTCTTAAAACGCGTTTCTTATAACATAGCCTCTTCCAGAGGGAGGAATTCATTGAAGTTATACGTTTTCTGTGCAGGCGAGATTTCGTCTCGTAATTACTAATTATTATTATTATTATTATTTTCGTTCTCTTCTCAGCTCTCGTCGTCGAATAAATGCTATGGTAATGCGTTATATATATATACATAAGAGCTGTGTATACCGTCACTGTCGTCTCGAGTGCCGTTTAGCCGTCGAAATTGTATGACATTTTTCCACCGCGTTTGATAGTTGAAACGAAACGAACTTCGAAACGAATCTTCTGGGTCAGCAGAAACCAACGATATATACCGTGTGTGCGATGTGTTTTTTTTTCTGTTTTCTCCGATATTAGTTTTCTATTTTTTCTCTGACATGTGAAAATCACGCTGTGTATAAGAAAACAATTTCTCGTCCCTCCGTTTATTTTAATACTTTAAACAAAAACGTTTTATTTAACGTTTCTGTCTGTAGCGATGGACAAAAATCTTTTTTTTTTTTTTTATAACGTTTAAAGCTATACGCGAATAAATATTTTCTAACCATAATACTTACGAGTAGTGTTGTGGTGGATCGGCCGGAACTGATTGGGTTCTTAATTATTCTGCGAGTTATAATGACATCCGATCGAACGAATCGAACGGTTTGTTGCGTTCGCGAGGTTTTTCTTTATGTATTTTTCAAAAACCCAATTATGGTACGCTAATATGAATATTAATTTTTTTTTTTTTGATAACTGTAAATTCCTCCGATATTGCGTTTTCGATTCGTTTCTCTCTCTATACGTATACGAACGTTTCGAAACAAATATTATTTCTCGACGTTAAACCCATAATCAACCGCTAAAATGCTCGGACACGTTCCCTTCGCAGATAATATTTACATAAGTTTTCGTTAAAAATATCAAAAAACGGGTAGTTAAATATAAAAAAAAAACGAAACGAAACAAACGATCGATCTATAAAATAATCCGTCGAGAAATAAAAAAATACGCCGAAATAATATAAAAAAAAAAAAAAAACGCTGCGAAATTGTGGCTATTCGTCATTGTGTCCGATCGGGACCCGAAACGTTAGATAATACTGTGTTGTTGAACGGAAAAAAGTTCAAATTAAATTTCGAGTTTAAACCGATTATAAAAGTATAGGAAAGCGTTGTAACACGTATTATTATGTAGACGGATAAAAAATGTTTACCCGAGATGAAAATCGAAGCGTATCAAAAAAAACTTCGCTAACCGATGGTATATAACGTATATATTGGACAACGAATACGGTCGTATATGTAAATAAATAAAACAGAATTCGAGAAGTCGTCGTCGGCAGAGCGAAAAACAACCCGTCTTATTTTTATTCGTTTTTAGCGCTGCCACATTTATTTCTGGGGTAATATTTGCTGAGTGAGTACATTTTGAATTCGGACCATTTGAATTCGGGCTTTCTCAAAACTGTTACTATACCATGTTAAAAGATTTTAAAGAAAGATCGTTTAAACCGAAAACTTACGTGATGCCGTGTAAGTGTCTTGACAGTTAGAAAGAGAATTTCGTAATTCCTGAATAAATATTATAATATTACGGTTTTGTATGCGTAAACGAACTACGAGATTTTTCATAATTGACTGTATAAAAATATGTGCTCTGTTGAAGCCTAGATTATCGAGAACTTAAAAAAAATCGAAATAAAAAGGAATTATTTAGATCCGTCTACTATGGTAGAGTAGTGACGTTTGGAAAACGTCGTCCATGACGTCCCCCAAAAAAAAAAAAAAATCGTCTGTGATCTTTTTAGGCGCGGTGCATATAAATATATATGCTAAAATCTCGGCGAATGAAGTAAAACGTATTTCTTTAAAGTCCAGTAGATTTTTATGCTTTTAATATTATTACGTTCGGTCGAAATTTTTTTTTTTTTTCACATTCCTAGCAACGATTGAAAAATAATAACCTAAACCCGTTTTGAAAGAAAATATTCTCCTAATTTACCTCGGGACCCACGAGAAGTGCATTGACATCGCGCAAGTGTATATTGGTTTATTAATTTTTAACTCGTTTTCTCTCGAGGTTTTTTTTATCGATTTTGAAAAATCAAAATACTTTAAAATACACTTTTTCAATTTGCCCGTTACTCTATAATATTCGTATATACGAGTATTACTATATATTGTATACATTAATATATTTCGTTTTATAATCACGACTTGTTATTTGACTTGTATAATAATCGGACTTTTCGTCGTTGCCAGTGGTGTGTGTGCGTACGACGAGAGATTAATCTCGAATATGTTCCGAGACGTCGTTTCCTCAACATTGCCATTGTGCTGCAATCCCTTCGTCCTTACTCCGTGCAGTAAAATAAATTAAAGGGCGTCTCTCCTTTTCGGGAGCATCGCAAGATTAACGGCTCTCGATTTACGGGCGCTCGCACATTTATCCCGCGCGCGCATATATATTTTGTGTGTGCACACTCTCCTCGGACCCGTCGTCGTTTTCGGTGTCGGCAGTTCGCATCAAAACCTAAAACTCCTCGGTCGTTTACATGGGATATCAAATAAAATAAAAATAATAAAATGTACACATTTCTCCGTTTCTTCCCGTCGCGGTCGTAAATTTATCAACACGCGGAGCACTCCGTCGTCTTCTGTTATACGACGAGACGCGTATTTTATGCGAAATTTTATTTTTTTTTTTTGTGATTTTGTCGAGAGGATTTTTAAATCGAATACTGTAATTATTTTTATTCTAAATTCGAACGTATTTCGAAGAGAGGAAAAATACCGAGCGAAACGTTATTTATTATTTTGTGGATTTTCCGGAACGTGTTCGAACGGTTAAGAATATTGTGATTAACTCGAGTGTTGATTTTTTTTTTTTTTATTTCGAAAAATATACAGCTTACGTTAAACATTAATTCGATCGTTACAAATAGTTTTCTAATTCGCTTTGCTCGTAACGCGAATGAACAAAATCCGCGTGTAGTCAATATTCGGTATGACTGTCGACAATTTCCAACGTAGAAATGTAATCGGCAGAACTTTTTTTTTTTTATCCGATGCGCAAAAAAAGCATATTTTTTATTATAATTTTTTATTTTTTCACTACGAGTACATCGAAAATTATTTAAACAATAAATAAATTAATAAAGAACGAAGCGAGAAAAAATTCGTTTTGGACGTTTTTTTTTTCTGTTAGCCGCCTCGTCGCATATGTAATCGTATGTGTGTTGTAATATTCTGCGCAGGATTTTTTTTCCCCTCGCGCGAAACGATTCGCGATGGTTATTATTATTATTATTATTATTTTATTTTAACATCCTCTCTTATATTTTAATAGTCGCGATGCGGAATTCAATCGCGAATTCCGGTTTGTTTTTTTTTTTTTTGCGTGAACAGGAAAAAAAACATTATCGATTTACCGAATTTATATATTATTATTACGCACTATATTTGTTGGTAAAAAGAAGCTGGCGCGGCGACGCCTTATGTGGCGTTTAATGTTATTAGTGTTTTTTTTTCCTCCACCGAAAAAAAAAGTCCATTTCTCGCCATTTCGCATTTCCCACTTCCGTTTGTGTTTATTACATTTGGTTTTGTGGCGCGCGTGTGTGTACTATTTTATATATATATATATATATATATATGTTTTATCAACGCTTTCTCGTGTACAGAATTGTGTGCGACATGGCTCGTTCAGACTGCTTCTCTTGTGTGTAGACGTACGCGCGGAAAAAAAATAGTAGTAATAATATTATCATTTTCTATTGCCCCTTATCCACGTCGTCGTATGTATCGAGTTTTTTTTTTTCATTTCCATCAGTCGAGAATCGCCGAACGATTTTCTCGCAGACTCCCCGCCGCCGGCCGCGTCATCCGCGCAAAGACGTGCGGCGAATAAAAAATAATTCACCGTCTCCTACGATATACATTTGTGGTAATAGCTTTAGAAATACATTTTTTTGCGAGCGCTTCTCCTCTATATTTTTTTGACCCACTCTTTTTGAACAATCGTTTATATATATATATATATATTTCGGATACACTCGCCACGAGATGACGTGTTTTTTTTATTCTTCCGAGCAATATTTTTGTGTGTCGTACACTGCGTGCATTTCCGAATAACTCGACGAGATGCTGCAGTTGTACCCCGCGTATACGTCTTGAACGGTGCGGTGTCGATTTTACGCGAGCAAAAAAAAAAAATAACCGGATAATTTTCTTCTATTCTCTTGGTCGCCGAACGCGTTTTTGAACTCGTTAATTATCGAGAAAATCGACAATTTAACCGGTTTTTTTTTCTTCTGTTTTTAAATACTCGGAATGGCGCGAAATTCGGATGAAAATGATATCTATGATAAAAATTGTTATCAGTAGAGTAACAAATAACCTACCTATTTCGTTCAGTTAACAAGAGTTAACTCGGAGTGAATAACACGAGTGACGTTTTCGAACGGTGGCCGTAGAGTTAACTCTGATTTCTCGAACGATACGCAGTTGACTATAAGTTAACCCGAGTCGAGTTTTCGAACGCACCCCTGTATTCGTCTAATCTGTAGCAGTAATCGCGCTATTTTTAACGCGTTGACCCCGATACTTATGGGTGTATTTTTCAGGGGGATTTTTTTCAAACCCTATTAGCCCAGGAAAATTATTTTAAAAAATCGCACTTACCCGGAAAAAAAATATATCCAAAACTGAAATTTGGTACGCACGACCATAAGAAGCCACGTACTAAAAGTCTCGGCGGTTCTGATCCTGATGGATTTCCAGGCTGGAAACTTATAGAGATCCTGGAACGTCTCTATATAGCGATTGGTATGTCCTATGTCTCCGTAATTTGGTCTCAAATGAAAGGAAACTTAAAATGTCTTAAGAAATGTTTAAGCACAAATCAATCACTTCCCGTTTAAAAAAAAAAAAATACCACAAAAGACGCAGTGCCGTTCTGAATCTTAAAGTTGCGGCCGACTATTTAATTCGTTTTTTAAATGTTTACCCTCCCAGAACAATAAATGAAACACGTGATGTGACTAGGACACGTCATTCTATAGTAAACACATATTAGTCGTCGCGGTTTCCCGTTTAAAATTTTCGATTTATATTACAGATTTTATATTGATTTCGATATGAACCCCTGCAGAACCGTCTTTTTTAATTTTAAAAAAATTACTGACGGTTTTTCGCCGGATTTCGCAAGAAATTTTATCACGATTCGCGTTGCTCTATTTTCACGTCACACGTTTTCCGACGTCACGAACTAAACAGTTGACTTTAAAAATTCGCACAGCCAAAAATATTGCTCGGACCACTATCGAACCCGGCTGACTAGTGGATTATCTTGTGAACTTTACGATACGCTCATTTTAACGGCATCAGAGTGTAACCACTTTAGGCGCTAAACGCGAATTCTCGTTATTTAATTTCCACACTACGTATAAATGTTGAAATAGTTTTTCTTTCGGTCGGAATTTTCGAGAAAAAAAAAAATCTATATTCGCACGCCGCGGTACTGCAGTGAATATAGTGAAACGAATCCGTCACTGCCGGGGCGTGGGGTAAATCGTGGACGGTGGCGGGATGGTCGGAATCACTTGCGCGTTGATGGATCGCGGCGGCGGCGGCGGCGATTCGTTCGTTCGTCGTCGTATTTACGCGCGAAACGCAATTAGGAGACGTCGTCGTAGAGCAAATGGCGACGGATTAAGACGGCAACAAATCTTGTGTGTCGCGCGTGTCTTGTCTATATGTACGTATACTTAGAAATAATCGTTGTAAATAAATTGTGTGTACCCGAAGGCCTTGAAATGTATTACATGGACGGCGGGGTGGCTGACGTTTGATTAAAATTGATGGCGGAGTCGGAATTTTTTATACGCGCGAAGACACACACCATCACCGCCTGCGGAACGCGACCGACAATCTCTATTCCGAGACAAAACGACGCTGTTGTTACCGGTGACTTTTACAGTGTTTTCGCTGTTCTTTTATAGATTCCGAGCCGGGAGCGAGGAACGTACTGTTACGGTTTTCACAACGATGTGTTTTTTTGCTTTTTATTGTCTGTACCCAAACTTTTATAGAGTCCACAGTTGGTTTCCGGTAGCGAATTGCGTCTAGTCAATACTCTAGAGAGACCGTTTTTCGATTTTCTCAATCATTTTGATGTGTAAACATCTGTTACGGCGGTATGAGGGTAAATCTCGGGACGGAAATGTGTGAGCTGTTGTCATGACAACTAATAATAATAATAATTATTATCGAAATTACTTCGAATAAAGTTACCGATATTCACAATTCCGTTCCGTTTTTACCGTGCACGCGACGTTTACACAACAATGTCTCGAGTACTAGTAGCGGACTCGTTTTTTTTTTTTTTACGAAAAAAAAGTACCGAAAAATTATTATATAAAAACGCGATTTCGTTTAAAATCTCGCGTTATCCGTTATTTCTTCGTAGTTTTAAAACTGACGCGGTCGTAGAAACCGAAAATGTTCACCAGATATAATTATGTAACTCCGGACTGCATTAACGAGACAAATTTTTCAAAAAAAATTCTTTTAATTTTGGGCTATTTATAGCAGCAATCGTAGATTTTGAGTAGTGGACCGAACACAAGACGTTCGAAAATCGAACTCGTAATTGGAAATATTCGAACCCCGAACTGTACACGAAATAGATCGGTTCGAATATCGAACCTTAGAATTTGTCGAATAAATAAATAGAATAGTTTTCCAGTCCGCAGTAGTAGTAAAACCGAGCTACTCCGAAAACGGGCAGCTGTATTAAAACTTTCCAGTGCTTCACTCGAGATATTTCTGGATAATCGTTCCGTACGTGCGACCAGAATGTTTCTTTTTCGAATTCCGAATTAAATTGTTTAAACTACTGTTTTGTAGGAATTTCCTATAAGACTGTCAGCGATGTCAGCCCGTTTTTTACGCTCGATGAGAACGTCAATTGCAAAAAGAGCGCGGCGTCTAATTCGGTTTTCGCTCGTACATAGAACAATAAGTTTCGGTACATCTCGAGTGTGTACTTTCAAATTTATTACGCGAATAATTTGATTATCGCACGCGTATATGTCGTCGTGTACCGACAGCAGTGGCGGAACACGGTTTGAGAACCGCTGGTTTATAGAGTATATTCGCGCGGCGGACCGTATTCAATCACTGAACTCAATACGCCGGAACGCGTATATCAATCAAAATATGATCCCAGAAAGGAGGCCGCCATATTGTGCATTCTATAACGTATAAAAGTCATGGAGGATACGATGAAATATAATTTTTTCCATGATATTTATCGTGTTTTATCGTTTACTTTGTGATAACGGGACACAAAACGACGTGCTCATAGTATCGATGTTAGCACCAAAATCTGTTATTTTGTACACGACGAAGTTGGTAACGAAAAACAGGAAAATAGAAACGGAATGCCATGCATATGGTGGCTCACTGTTTAGGAGTCCATTTTTTATATACGAGAACTGTACGGAATGCGAGTTCTCCGTGTATATTAAGTGTATTCAATACGTATAAATCGAAACCCTTAAAAAATAATATACGACGGAATATATGTATTTCTAGTGAGAATACGTCCTCGTTTACTTTATTCAGTCCGTATACGATAATTATATGCACGAAGACGAACCTCTTTTGTATAATATTATACGCGATGTCCTCGGTAAGTTTGTCGCGCGAGAACTTCCGTAATGCTGCTTCGTATTGTTTCTAAAACTCGGATCATTAGCGAATCTTCTTAATTCGTATAGTAATGATACAGAGTGTTATACACGTGTGGAATATTTATCGATCGATTATAAAATAATCGTCGCGAACTTGCCGAAATTCGAGAAAACTCGAGTATGCATAATATATGGCTGCAGTGTTGTCACCTTCGTCGTGTAGCACGTAGTGCAGTTTGTGGAAAGTTCGATCGAACTTGGTGTTTTGTACGAGAATAAAACTATATATACATATAATTTTCTTAACGTAGCTATTATTACTGTGTTGTTTAAAAAAACTATATTTCTATATTATAATTTTTTTACTAGTGTAGTGTCAACGATTTCGTTAAATGTCACGTATTTAAAATTTTGAAAAAACGCTCGTATTTTCGTAGTGTTTTTAAGTCGTTACTTTTTTTATATTTACGATATTTTTTTTTTACTATTATTTAAACACTGTTGAACAATATTAAATAACTGCCGAAATTCAAATTTTTAAAAAAATAGTAACCATAAACCACGTGTATAGCTCATTCCTCAAAATGGAAATTTTTCAACCAAAAATACTCCTTACCGTTTTATCGAATTCACACGTTAATATTAGACATAATTTTTTTTTTTTTACTAGTTATTATTCGCCGTCGTTGAAGATAAAATCCACCAAATCCGAATTACAATCATACAATTTTTTTTTTTTTGTAGTTAACAGCAACGTTTTTCGTTTTCGTATTTCTCGTATAAATGTGCAATCAGAAATTCTTCTCCTTTACCTGAATAACTATAATAATAATGGAATTATTCGACAAATTTTTAAAAATCAAAAAACGCGTGTAAGTGGTTACGTGCGTGGCAAAAAAAACGCTATTTATGTATACGCATTATATAATATGTGTACTATTATATATTATATTATACACGTGGACGTTGAATAAATTTATAATCGATTCGAGTCTTTTCCTTACGTTAAATTCGTCCAACACACATACATTTAAAAGGTCCCGGGGTTACTATCTCGTATTATTCATATTATATACAACACGACATAAATTATTATCGACGACTTCGCGAGTGAGGATGGTGTATGCTGTCGCGGAGGCGACTATAATAATAATAATAATAATGTAGGAAGAGCACAAATTTCGTCCTTTTCTACAGAATTTATACGCGTATATTTTACCGGGTCAGGACGATAAATGAATTTATACGATACCGGGACGCGCAAAGGCCATCCTCTCTTTATAGCGGCGTTATTCAATAATATAAAATACGTATAGAAAAATATCGTGACGACGGTGAAAAAACGTTGGTGAGCCGTGTGCTTAATATATATATATTTATATGTAAAAATATTTACAGTAGTGTATAATATAATACGCGTATTATATATATATATATATATATATATATATATATATATGTGTGTGATGCGAGGAAAATGATAGATGTGTCGGAGAAATGTAATATTAGAGTGTTAAAGTGATAATATATTCGTATCGGTGACGTTACCCGCGGCATCAAAAGAATAATAATAATACAATAATTTTACATAATATTTCTTATACTGTACCGCATTGTAATATAAGGAACGATTATTAATATTGGAAAAATACTTACTGTGCCTTACTTCCATGTGCTTGGTATATACCGAATCGTATAATGTATATCATACTTTCTTAGATTACTGCGACGCCGCAGTAATTACTTAATATTTAAGATTTTCATTGGGTATAAAATTACATATAGGTAGGTTTGTACGTATTATAATTTTACATTAAAAAAAAAAAAAAAACAACAAACAGAATATATTTTATTTACTATTATAACTGCAGTTTCTCGAGAGATGTCTGCTCTAAAACTATTGGAAATTTCGCTACTTTTTTCGATATAATCTTAATTTACTATACGTGATGATGTATCTGTCTATTTTACATAATGCGTAAATACTAAAATTATGTTAAACATACGTGTGTAGCCTTCACATAAATCAGGTATCGGAGAACCTAGCGTATTCTAATCCGTGACAATAAAAGCTGGATAATCGATATTTAGGGTTACCGGACGTCCTGATTTTGGCAGGACGGCCCTTTTTTCTATCTTGTCCGAGTTAAGAAAATGTCGCGGCTTTTGAAAATTTACGTTTCCAGTAGATTTTGCGGCTGTTTTATGTTTGCACACACGTTTTTTTTTTTTTTTTTTTATAATGAGAATATCATTTTATTTTCCAAAAAGCGAGAAAAGCATCGGGATTTGACTCTGAAGAATTATAATGGTAACCCTACGTCTATTTTTTTTTTTTTTTAACAGATTTCGTTGATTTCGTTATCGACTTTCTGACGCGCCAGGACGTTATTTGCTTCGTTTTAAAATTCGCCTCTCGGTTTACTTTTTTCAGCGCTATATATTCGCATTACACACGAACTGTGGCGATCAGAAACGAAAACCCTGGGGACTGTATATATTTATAAATTATATTATACGCAAAAAAAAAAAAATAATCATGCTAAACGGTTTTTAATGAGTATTCGACGGCCGGCGGAGCGGCACGGCTGTCACGTATATATACATTTTTTATATCAGCCCGTCATTTCGATTTGTATGTCATTGTTATGCGCTTGGTGACGAAACAGAAACGATATACGATACAGTATAGCCCACAAGTGCTATTAAACGCCTAAGTATATAAATTTATTTTCGTGCGAAACGTTTTTAATCGAGTCTACGCGTATTTATTTTTTTTGAATTTACAATAATAAATACGAAATTAATATGAATTTATTGTAATAACCATTTCGTTTACGCGTATCTATATCGCGTTCTCCTACTCGATTCGAATGAACCGAATTGATAAAAAAACAGAAACAAAAGCGTATATCGCAAATAAAAAATATTGTTCGTACCCTTGTCGTCTTATAATTTTTAAAAAAAAAATTCGTTTTCGCTAACGCGCGTATAACGGTGAATCCCAAAATATAAGTTTTGCCGCGGGGATATTATTACTGCAACGGGACGTACTTTCTGTACATTATACTGTCTGGATAATAATGTACACGTGTTTTCTGCGTTATTTGATTTTCGAGCGTAACGATTTCTTTTTCCAATATGCCAAATCGCAGAAATCCTCGCATATATTATTCGAGGTTTTTTTTCGTTCCCGTCGTATATTATTTTCGGTTTAAAAACAAAAAAACAAAAAATTATAATAATACTCGCAGCATCATCATCATCGGCATTATCGATCGGCGAAGATTATTTTATACTACACCACCCAGTAAATGTCGATATATTTACAACGGCGGCGGCGGCGTCCGCACTGAACCGTTGTAATTATTGTACCGTCGCGCTCGTTAGTCGCGTGCAAATATATTTCAGACCTTTACGCACCCGTGACAACACCGTGTTTAAAAGCTTGTGTGTGTGTGTGTGTAGTGCTTTTGTATCCTTCGGCTGTATTATATAAACAGTTCGCTTCTATTTGTTGTTTTAGACGAAACTTACAATCTCCGTATATATATATATGTACACTGCAGCAGCAGTATAAATATAATAAAATACATACGTAGTACGCGTTGTTTTGCGCCCCGGGGGGACTCGCGAATAAACTACTTTTATACCGTATTATTGTATATTTGTGCACACAGTTTTTATAAGCTCTGGCGCGAAGAAAAAGAAATTTACGACGCATAAACTCCGCGCGCCGTCCGTCCGTGTATAGCATTCGACGAAAATCCGCGTCGATCGATTTTCCGTGTTGTGTGTGTGTGGCATTTCGAAATGACGCTCGTCTCGTGTATAAAAAAAAATATATATATATATACATACGTACGTTTTAAACGATTTATAGTTTTTATTGTAAAAAAAAAAAAAAATTCGAGTATACACCAGCCGACTTATACGTTTTCTCGTTGTAACTGTCTATACCACATTCCTTCTGAGAAGCGACCGCTCGAGACGGTGACGTCGTCGTTATCATCCCCTACTGCACCGTACCGGATGCGCGTAATCAAACCTTATGCGCGCGCGAACACTATATCGTATTGTCATAGCGCCTGTATAGATTTATTACGGGTTTCATAAAATTAATATTTTTTTTAATTTCATTAATTGTTTGTACACAATATATTTTGCTATAGACTATGGAACAGCTGTTGTTGTAACGAAAGGACACGGATCGCTTCGCCGCGAGCTTGTGTCGGAACTCGAATTAAGCCACCG
The DNA here is from genome assembly GCA_032441835.1 of Slavum lentiscoides. Lineage (NCBI taxonomy): Eukaryota > Metazoa > Arthropoda > Insecta > Hemiptera > Aphididae > Slavum > Slavum lentiscoides. Next base: position 4,721,407 of record CM063707.1, on the reverse strand, counting down.
CGGGCGTAGATCACAAATCCTAATCGTGAACAAAACCAGAAGGAGGTTTTTTAAATGAAATTTAAAAAAAAAAATTTGACATTTTTACGGAACAATTTGAATGAAACGCTTTCGAGCCCCAGTGCTTACATCATCCATTTACCGACTCGAATATCGAACTGGTTATTTAAAATACTATAACGGTGTCTCTCGAATGCTCCGCAATGGGCTCGGAAATAAGCCTGTTAATAGGTGTACCGAGCTGCTCGTGTACGGAATGCTTATACACGCGTAACCGGGTTGAGTTACCCAGAGCGTGTGACGATGCCACGCACAACCCTTCAGCCCTGCAGCGGATTGACGTATAATACACCGCATATAATATGTTATTACGGTTTTCTTTTCTTTTTTTTTTTTATAAAATTGAACACCGAACGAATTTATTTTTTTGAAAAAATGAGTTTACAGTATAGGAGGTAGTAGTTTGAAGCTGACCAGCGGATTATTAAGAGGATTGTGCCACTCCATCCCCGCGTATAAAATAAAACTCTTTGTGCGGGTGACAAGCGGTTTCTCGAATGGTATTATTATAGTGAGATTTCCAAAATTTTTTTTTTACAAATATATCTATGTGTCGTAGCTTTTTTAAGTTTTCATCTTACATAAATACAATTTGATAGTTATTCATTATTGTAAATGTTTTTTTTTATTATTATTATTAGTTTTTCGTGTATTTAAACATATTATATCCAGTAGTAGTGTTAACAAAAAAAAAAAAAAAAAGTAAAATAAGAACACTGCGACACAGTTAAAAAATTGTGCTCTATATATTGTAAAAATTCGAGAAATTTTCTTCGCGGATGAAAACTGCAAGAACGAAATCTATTTAAAAAAAAAAAGGAGATATTAACACTTTATATTATACCGCGCGTCGACAGAAATGTATACAATACCACCACATTGTGTGCATGTGTTAATGGTATACCATTACACGCGTATACACACACACACACACACACAAAACCCTTCCAAACGCTGCACTCGATAATGGGCTGTTACACTTTTAACTTTTGGGTCTAATTTCTCTATACTGTTGTTTCGGCGACCGTCATTAAGAGGGTCTTCTTGGTCCGCTAAGAACTACATTCGTTTTATATATGTACACAAACTCTTCCGTATATCGCATTATAAAACGGTTCAGTTTCAAAACTGTCCACGTATAATATATTATTATAATGCCAATCGAATGTGCGCGTATAGTGGTGTTGTGGAAACTCGTTCGTACATATAACACGGGTGTGCAATCAAAAAAAAAAAACTGCATAGGATTTGTTTACTGTTTCTTATAGATTTTTTACTCGCTAAAACCGGAAAAAAAGAAGTTCCTACAAGTCAATTTTTTTTTTTTTTTTTAAACTCGTATTTTTAATTTAATTTAGATTTATTCTAAATATAATGGCAAGAGTGGATAGTGTGAGTTTAGCGGTACGAGGCAATCGCGTCTCCTCAACTCGTTTACTTTGTTTGTAGCGAACGGTGTTTACTTCGGTATAATAAAATTAGCGGTTTTTTTTTTCATCGCTGTTATACAATTTTTTTTTTTTATTGTAAATCCCTAGTGTTTTGCAAAAAAACAATACGTAATTGGACGGGGTGGATGGCGATCATTTTTGTACACTCGACATCCTAGAAAACATAAAGTTTACCGACAATAATAATCCATGCAGCTGAGAAAAAAAATTGTTTTTGCAGACCTGTATAATATAATTTCATACGTTTCCTGACGTATGTATTATAAATAAATGTTAAAAAATTACGTACGCGCTGCTGTGATGAAGTCGTTAACATTTTTCTTTTTCAATTTCTGTTTCTCAACGCGCGCGCGCTAAACCCGATTTCAAACGTTTCACCCCATCACCTATCTATATATATTATTAGTACCGTATTTAAAGTTGCTCCGCAGAGATACACACAAAGTGTACAAAGCGTGTAAATAAAATAAAACGAAAACATTTGATTATATATAATATCCTTAAAACTTTTCCGTGTCCCTGTAGCCGTTAATATCGCGTATTATTATAATTTAAAAAAATCATATGTACGCATCTCTGTATATATTAAAAAAAAAGTATAGCAAAGCTGTTTTTTTTTTTATAGTTTTACGTTTTTCAACGGTATCACGGCTATGATTATTAATACGCGACGCTCGCGATACATCGTTTTCATATCGGATCTTTTTTTGGTAATGTTCTAATAAGGTTTAAAATTTAAAAATTGTAAAAAAATTGTTTTTTTTTCAAAATCCTCGTTAATCCTTAAAATTATCTACGTATATACACAATGTGTGCTAGAAAAAAAATGTTGCTAAAAATAAGACTCATAAAACGTCCGGTTATTAATTAACGTACTGTTGTTTTATATAGAAACTCGTGATGTTTTACACGCATAATATTATATGGCCGTGTCGTGTCGGGCCAGTGAAAAGAATCTCTGATGATTATGATGATGATGATGAGAGTCCGAAGGATTTTTTTCTCTCTCCCCCGAACGCGTATAAATACATACGACCGCGGCCATTTTATATACGGCCATTGCCAACCCCGTAATGGCGTCGTTAGATAGGTATACAGTGTGTCTGAACTTTAACAAAACGCCCGGCTATATATATATGTGCCGTATACCCTCGACAATTATGCAAACGAGAACGAGCTGGTACTTAGCGGCGCAAAGTTTCACGTTGATGATGTATTATCTCGAGCGCGGATGACATGACATCTTTGCAGCTGTAAAGCAAAGGACCTATATATATATACATATAGGAATAAATATTGTATAACTGCAATAATAACGCGCGTGATTCGTACGGTGTGTCTATTGTCTTTGTCTGAGCGTGTGAAAACGGTACGCGAACATTTTTTTTTTTTGTCTGGCTGCTTTATTGTCTGCCGGTAGAGAAGAAGAAAAGATTTTTTTTTTAAAAATTGCTATTTTTTTCCTTATGCATATACATCATCCAGGGGCGTATTTATGAGGGGGCTGATGGAGCTCCAGCCCTCCCCCCTCCCCAAAATTCCAGGAACTTTCTTTATGTATACCTGTATGCTCTATGGCTATAGGTTGTAATATTTTTAATAAATTCCTAATATGTAGTTGTTTTTAAAATGTTGAGAATTTAGTAATTTGTCCTATTTTTAAGATTTAGTCTTGGATTAGAATTTAGAAATAATTCAACAATGATATTTGCGCAATGCCTCAGCCCCCCTGAAAAAAAATTTCTAAATACGCCCCTGACATCATCCGTTTATCGAATTTTCAATATACGCTCCGCGTTTATATTTCGTTGCTTTTAATCGTTTTATACTATCGCGGCGTTGGGGTTAGCTTCGTTTCATATAGTGGTGTGTTAAAACGATTCCTCCCCCGCCCACCATGTTTAGCGTGTCTAGGTTTATTAGTACCTATAATGCGCGTGTCACGCATTTTTCACTCGATTACTGTAATAATAATTGTTTTAAAAATTCGTTTTTATCCGAGTACGAGACATCTTGGAGTATTTTCTCGTCGTTTGCCATTTTTACGTGACTGCGTGTGCGTTAGAATTTTAGTTAAAATTTGTATTTACAATACACAATGAATAATAAAATTATCTTTTCGAATTTCACTCGGGAAAAAAGAAAAAAAAACCGTACTATATACAAAAAACGTACTTGAACAGTGTTTCGGGGTATGAGGCGGTACACCCGTATCGTGATATGAGTCAATTTAAAAACTCTTTAGTATTATTGTTACTCCATGCCGTGTAGTGTGGTATGTGGTAGTAGATACCCGCCGCAGTACAATGATTTCGTGGAAGCGAAAACTTCATATAACTCTTAACCGCTAACAGCAGCTCTTATCACGAAATATCTTATCACTTTCAGGGGATGGGGGTTTAATAAACACACTATAACGAAGGGTTTTAATGGCGAATTAAGAACGAACAAAGTTGTATAAACGTGTTTATATAAGTATAATTAATTCAGAATTAAATCGACCGTGATTTTATTCCGTGAAAATATATAGGCGTGCATTTTATATACCTATATATATATTAATTATATCTCATTTAAGACGTCTGGACGCCACGCGAATAATTTTATATGTAAGTAATTGTAAACCACACGATAAATTTATTCGTCGTACCGCGAAAACGGGTTAACGTACACTTAGAAAAAAAAAAGAAGATAAATTGTTTTTTTTTTTTCAAAAGTATACACATATATCTCTCGTTAAACGTTGTATACGACGCGTATGTAATATTATTTCAAAGTACAATGAGAAATATCCGTGTAATTTTATATTTGTATAAGAAACGCCGGCGAGGAAAAAGTTCGAAGAAAAATTGAAGCGTGAAAACTTTTATGAATAATAAAAAAATTCGCGTGTTGTTGTTAATGGGGAGAAGGGGGTATAGAATTTCCTTGCCCCGTTGGTGCGCGTGTGCTGTCAGTGAACACTCGCTCGAAAATATCCGCGTAGGAAACGGATTTCGAATTTTTATTCGTTTATTATTTTTTTGTTTACCAGAATTAATCAGAATTGGACAAGTGTGTGGAAATATTTTTTTTGGTCCACTTCGTTTTTCCGACAGAGAGAGAGAGAGAGAGAGAGAGAGAAAACCTGTTCCCGGCAGATTCTATTTTAACATATAATATATCGTAAAAACATTAAAAAAATACTCTCTGCGTAGCGTTTTTTTCTCCTCAAATAAATCACGAATATTCGTGATTAATTACAGACGTCTCTCTGTTGAAAAATTACTGTCGATTGTCGCAGCAGCAGCAGCAGCATCCTATAATACATATATATATGTATATTATGTAGTATGATGCAGACGTTACTTATTTTTTTTTTTTAAATCGATCGTACGTTTCCTTCGGGTTTTCACTATCGTGTTTGTTGTATTCTTCGTTCGTATAAAACACAGGTTTGAGACACACGCAGTGCGTTTTAGACGCGGTATTATTCGCTGTGAATAATGAATATTTGTATATAATATACGGAGACACGGAAGTGTATTATAACGTGAAAGAGATGCTTCGATAATAAATCTGGAGATTTCGTCGTATGAACAGCAGCTGTATAGCAGCCAATACAATAATTATTATATTGTTCGCTTCGGATAAATCGCCGAGGAGAGAGAACCCGCGGTGTTTTAGACGGTTTTTTTGTGCGGGTCGACGAATTATAACGGAGTCCGCTAATGGATATCTCACTGCAAGTACGCGTAATAACACTGCAGCTGCTGTATAATCCCCCGAGTACGTTTTTTATATTCGATAAAAATTAATGTAAGCGAATTTTTTATTATTATTTTTGTACATATTTTTACCAAAAAAAAAAAAAAAACGAATCCGCCGCGGCTGCTGCCAGTCGGATTTATGACCGGTCGTCTGCGGTAAACTGCAACAGCAACAGCACCTGAACAGGCTCGTCGTCGTAAAAAGAGAAAAATATAAAATAATGATAATAATAAATATAAATATTCTCGCCCCGCGGCGATGCAAGTCATATACGATTCTTCGAGTCAAGTACATCGAAAAGTTGGTTTTTCTTCTTCGGGGTGGTGAGGAGCAGTGGCGTAATTAAGAAATTGTTCTGGCGGTGGGGGAACAGACGTTTTATCGACTCCAATTTTTTTTTCAGTTTTTTGTCTGAAGAGCTAGGGAGAAGGAAAGGGGATGTATTTTATTTCAACGTTACGGTTTTTCGGCTAGGCGTTTCAAATAATTTCACCATTTTTTTTTTTTTTTTTTTTTCATAAATAATTACGTTTTCGCGTTCAAAACCGCGCACGCACAAAGCCGGGTAAAATTCAGCTAGTTTTTAATATTTAATGAATAAATAGCGCTAACAGCAAACTCGTCTTCTATAACGCACGTGTATATAAATTCTGACATCCGCAGCGAGTGACGACGACAGTTATCAGTTATTTTTTTTTTATACATAATCAAAAATTTTCCGAGGAGATCTATCCACCTCATCCATCCCCTCTTAATTATTAAAATATTATTTTTTTCAAGCCGCGTTTAGAACGGTATTATTATTATTTTTTTTTTTAAAAGCGCTATCAACGTCGCTAATATTGTTCTCTGTCGTTTAATCGTTCGGTTCGAGGTGAACTGCTTTTTTCCCCCCGTTTAAAGGTTTGGTGTTTTTTTTTCTCTCTATAGGACGTATACTCTTCTCTTGTTGGGTTATATAATATATATCACATATTTGGAAAATATCGTTTCAACTCCGTCGTGGTACGTACGCGAGAGGCTCGTTACGACCGCCACTTGTTATTATATACGATCACCAGCATCATCGTGTTCCCCCGAGATTTTTGACACCGTTCAATTTATTGTGTGTAGGAACGAAGTTTACCAATTCGTTTCGAAATTGATAGCGAAAATTCTGGCCGACCCGCCGCGATATAACAGGTTAATAATAACCTATTTACCGCGACGGGGTTGTTGTAACTAGTAATAATAAAATATACAGTTGCCGAGACGGCGCGGAATTCGTTTCGGGCCGCTGTAGTAATAATAATATCGCCCTTTCGGAGTGTTAAGATATTAGACCTTGCTGTTGTAATTAATATTTTATCGTCGTAAAAATATTCACCACCGCGCCCCGACTGCCTGTATAAGAGAAAGAGTTTTGGCGAGTCGGGGAGAGAATAAAATTTAATGGAAAATCGTTATTTAATTTCTAAGCATATATTATTTACAATGTGTATTGGCCCCCGGCTATATTGTATATAGCGGTATATACCGGCGTAATATTGGTGTTTCGAAACTCATCAACGTGTATTTGGTTTATGTATAATAAGGTCGAGTGTTTAGAAAAACGGACTGAACTCGAAACGTTCGGGATTTTATTAAATAACTGTTATACAATTTTTTTTAAAAAATCGATTAAAACGAAATTTACGATTTTAATTTTATCAAACGCTTATCCCAAATTACGTTGGCTGTGTTAGTTCGTTTACAGGTAAATCAGAAGCAAAAATTAGAACCTTCTCACGTTTTTTAATAAAAATTCCCTCGGTATCAGTAAAAAAAAAAAAAATTTGAAATCATTGCTACATAATATAAATTTCGCGACGTCGTATTTTATTTATTTATTATTTTTTCGGATGCGCGCGTTCAACATCCACGGTATAATATAATAATAATAATAATAGAATTATACTTTATAAATACAATATATATATAATAAAATATATGTACTTGATTTGTTTCATTTCTCGCGCTTTGTTGTGTAGTGTATAGTTAACCGAATCCCGGGGTGACGGTAATTTATGATTTTTTTTTTCTGTCCATTTCGTATAAATTATTGAACGAATGCGTATACAACAACCATAATAAAACGATAATTTCACGATTTTGACACACCGTCGTTTCTGCTGCTGCTGCTGCTGCTGCTGCTGCTGCTACGGTTGACATTACACGCTGTTCTGGCGAAAACTTTTTCGCCACTTGTTTACCACCGAACTGCGGTGTAATATTTTTATAGTTATTAAAAAAAATATATCAAGAAACGAGAAGAGAATAATTTCTTACCGAAATAATATATGTCCTCGACGGCGTTTCTTCGAATAAGTATATACATATAATAATATCTTAGCCGCAGAGGGATTATCCGGCGATTCTGTGGAAAAGTTTTGTACGAAAAAAAAAAAATGTATATAAAATATCAAAGGACTGCAAAAGAAAACAAGACCCGTCGTCATCGTGCTACTTGATTTTTATCGGCGAAAAACCTGATGGAATTTGAATTTTTTTTTTTTTGCTCCGAGTCGTTGAACGCTATCGATTAAAGGACCAAGCGCAGTTATACATATATATATATATATATATATATTATTGTACTTGCCCAAAAATATCGTCACGAATACCGTCGAAAACGCGTTCATAATACGTATATGTGTTATAATAAACAGGATTGGGATTTTATAGCATTTACGACGGATTTGAATTCGTCGTGAAGTCTATTTGAAATCGATTTTCCCGCGTTTCTAATTTTTTATTATTTTTTTCATAAATCCTTAAAAAATTAATTGAACCAATTTAAAAAAAAAATTCTGATAATCAGTTTTCGAAAGTTTTAAAGGTAAAAAGTAAAAAAAAAAGCGGGAAAGTCGTTCTACAGTAAAATTCACGAGGAATTCGAATCCGTTTTCAAAATCCTTATCGCATCACTACAAATGGATCGGTACGATGGAAGCAGCAGACGCGTCTGTTTTGCTATGTTTCGTGTGTGTGTGTGTGTGTGTGTGTGTGGCTCCCGTAAACGATCAATGTTACTGATCAATATTTGATATTGACAATATTATTGACCGCGTATTGATTATACTGAAGGTTCCTTCGATGTGTTGAAGGTATCGAAACGGTTTTGATATTTATTGACGGGTCGTCAATAAAATTGTGGCCTATCATCAGCTGTTATCGCTTCCTATTTTTCGGGTAACGTGTATAGTGTAGTTGTGCATTTTTTTATTCTGTGATCGTACAGTCTAAATTATGGAAGCTATCACAAAATAAATTATTTACAAATTAATTACAAAATTGTCGCAGATAATAATAAGACTCGCGGGAGGAAAGATTTTTTTTTGGGGGAACCGAATGAGCGTTGATAAATAAGTATTGATCAATATTATTGACGTGTTATAGTGGCTAGTGTTCGGTAATAGAAAATCGATGATAATATTATTGATCGTGCGTATGGAGAGCATTAAGAATAATAGAGAAAACGCCCGCTTTCGATAATCTTAACCGCCGATGCTCGCGCGTGTCCCGTTTTTTTTTTTATATTTTTGTCTTCTGAGGGAGGGGTGGAAACGTGTTGTTTTGCCTCACCCTGTATACCGCGCGTGCTCGAGTTATTATTTTTGTCCGTAAAATCGTGTGTGCAGGTATATCGGCGGTGCACACACACGCGCCCGCGCTTGTGTATACGGGAAAAAAACGATCGTGGCGGCGGCACGTGCTCCATCATCGCTTCGTTGGAGGTGGTGTGGAGGCGTATGTACGCGCCGCCGCGTGGGTCGCGGTGTTGGAGTGGAGCAGTAGTGCGAGTACAGTGGTGGAGTAGCGCTGAGTGGAGAGGAGGTGCCGCGCGTATACGCACGTGCGTGTGTCATTGACCTCTGCCGCGCGCGCGTCTCGCCGCCGAGGGGTGCAGTGTTACGCGTGTGCTGCGCGCGCGTGAGTGGGTCACACGCAACCGTCTTTGACGGGTTTGCGCACGTCGGCGGCGGCGGCGGCGGCGTCGGTAGACTGCTTTATCGGGCGAGCGAACAACGCTGTGTGCAGAGTATACTGCGCGCGCGGTAGGTGGTTACCGGGTGGAAGGGGACGTGGCGGCGGTGCGACGTATTACCCGGTAGGGGGTGGGCTTATAGTGACCGGGCGGGGTAGGGGAGACGGTGGTGGTAGTGTCTATCGCGCCGGCTCCGTCGTCGTTCATCCCTCTTATAATTGTGGTGCGCGCCGCGTTCCGGAGCGCACAGCATCCGCCTCCGCGCCCGTTGTGACGCGAATTACTTCTGAAAATAGAATAAAGTAAAACGGAAGCTTCTTTCCACTCTCCGGCAGTGTAACGCGCGTCACCGTGGTAGTCGTTGTTGTTATTAATCTGTTTATATTTCGTTTCTCTCTTGTCGTTGTTTTTTATTTTATTTTTTTTGCACTTGCTCGCGCGGTGCCGTATTTAGTAGGATTTTTCTTTGAGGGGAGGGGAGATGACCGAAAAAATTCGAAATACACATGGGCGGGGACAGTACCGTGAATGTTTATAATTAATACTACTACGGAATTCGTTTCATACGTTTCCCATATCATTTGCGAAACGTCTCGTCGATCGTTGTTGTTGCTTCGACATTTAATATTTGTTATCATATATTATATACCGCAGATGCATATATAGCGTATATTGATTCGTTCGACCTGTTGTAAAATTCAAATATTTAAATCGATTGTAATATACAGAAAAAATATATGTTTCGTAATAATTGCGGATTGTAGTTTAAAAAAAAAAAATACTTTTCCTTCTTGGGAGTTTTTTTTTCTAATCTTTTTCAACGCGAAAACGTTCAGGAGTTGTAGGTATTACAAAAAAAAATCTTAGCGATCGATGTTTACCAATAGAAATCGTTTTGTTTCAACTGTACCGATTAAGTGATAAAAGGAAAACCATAACCGTATAGTATGTTGAAAAAGAAAAGCCAAGGGGGTTAAGATGATATATCTCCCTAATCAGCTTCCCCCACGTAAATACTTTGCTGTGCTCGCGGACGGGAGAGCAGAGCGGGTAACGACTGTGATTTTTTTGGAATTATCATCCGCAGTTTATTATCGTCTACGACGCGATTTATTAACGAATTGAGAAACGGCTATAGTGATCGTTGTGACGACGGAGTAATATAGAAGTTTTCGTGACATTAAAACGTATCGTGTATATAACGCGTAGGAAGGACTTATATGGGAACTTATGGAAAAACATTCGTTTTAAAAACTGTTTTTTTTTTTTGCTCTCCGTTATTCTTTTAGTCGAAATAATCGTGTCGTACTCCTTCTTTTAGTTTTATTAAATAAGAGTTTTCCAATGTTTTTGAATATAATACAGTTGTGCGCGCGGTTATTGCCGATCGGTTGAAGGAGAGAAACGTTGACCACGTTTTTTCTTAACCATCTATACGTGTAGGTATATAGAACATTATTGTGGTCGATTGACTCGCGTATAAAGTCGTGTCAACAAAAAAAAAAAAAGTGCTACTCCGATCTTTCTTCCCACACGCGCGCGCCAACCGCCGAAAAAAATCGAAAAAACAAATATATATATATATTCGATGTCAACGAATCGTATAGTATCGACAATTTTTGGCGTTAGTAAAAATGTTATAAAGTTCACTGCGCCTATACTATTGTCGTCCCTGCCAAGAAAACGTGCGCACGCTTATGCTTCTGCCAGTGTATTCGATCGCGTGTAATCCCTCGATTTATATATTTTTTTTTCTAAGTTTTATTATTTTATCCGCGTGTATAGGTAGGATATTATTATTATTATTATTACAGTTCGTATACGCTATACCTGCAGAACATACTGCGCGGCGAAGGGAATAGGAACGGAATTGTAAATAAGCCCCACGCGACTCTCGTCGAAAGATGACTGAGTTGTTTCACCCCTCCGTTCATATATTAACATATTACAGTTGCATTGTAATCCCTGCTGCGGTGCACGTCGTCACTGCTCAGTGGTTCTCAAATATATTGCGTAGTGAGTGTAGAGCCTATGGACTTAAATGAGAGATAAGGACTTGATTTTTTTTTTTTGCTCGGCTCCGAAATTTGCCAGTAGAGAAAGTTACCCTAACGTTGTGGTGATGAAATACATCGTCTTTAAACGGTTACAACACTGCGCGTATATAGCGGAGAATGCGATCGTTATTCGTAGATCAGAAAACGTTTTAATTATGATACAGCGTCTTACTCGACTGGTCACATCGTCGTATACTGAGTATTGAAAGCGAAGCGATACGATTTTGTGCGAGTATGTTGTTGTTGTGCGTGATTTTGCACGCATCAAAGCGTGGAACAAAAATGTTTTTTTAAGCGTTCTGTAGTGCTTGTAAATTGTATTTTTTAATTCAATTTTACAATTTTTTTTTTCGTATTCAATAAACGCTTTGAATTAAGGGAAAATGTCTGCGGTGTTTTTGTTGTTAAATACGAGGGGGGAGGAAAATGGTAGGGGCTATTATTTTGAAAACGGGCATGTTATTTTTTTTTAAATCCTTAGACCCGTTTCGCTATTGATTCTGGCCTGATTTCAAAGAATATGTTTCTGGTGGTTAAATCCTACCATCGGAGCAAAACGAAATCGTGTTTTCGAGTGTTGTATTCCGGAAATCGGGAGATTCGGGTTTAAAACATTGCGTTTTTGTAGTACGAATTGTTGTACGTACTGCGGTGGTATTTCAGTGCCGTTGTCAAGCTCCCACAATAGTGAATAGCTTTTTAAACCGTCCCTCGGACAGGAATTTACGATATAATTGGCATACGGAATCGATGAAAAGAGACGCGAACTGCGTTTCGTTACCAAAACTACTACAATCTTCTATAGTGTTGTAACCCGCAATAGTATGCTCGAGAGCACTACAATATTTTAATTCGTAATGTATTAAACACGCGTTGTGTTAGTAATAATTTTTTTGTTAAAAAGTATATGAGAATAAATTAAGATCTGGACGTGTTTGGAGATCAGTGTGACTGATCGGACAAATAAAAAAATGGAAACCAACAAACGCCACGAGACCCACAGGACGACGACCTAGATGGGAAGTGGACAGAATACAAGAAGATCTGAAGTTACTAGACGCAGTAAGGAGCACAGAAGAAGCTGCAAATGACAGAGAAAAATGGAGACAATGTTGCTGCGGCAATGGACTTGAAAGGCAGCTGCAGGGTATGTAATATCCGAAGAAGAAGAAAAAATTCTTTCATCGAGCGATATGGATTAAAACGCGTTTGCCAATTGACGCCCAGTGTAATAATAAATACGAGTTTAAAAAAAAATTCATTATATATTATACGCTGCCGACAAATTAAAAAATAATAATAATAAGTGTATAATTTGAGTTTATATTATATTGTCTGGTTCGCGTTGGTTCCGTATCGAACGAGACAGCTTAATAGTGGTGGTTTATACAAAAGAAAATCTAATCATTATTATTATTATTATTATTATTATTAACGTCACAAAACCGGTACTAAAAACTGTATATAAACTGGGAGATTAATTATTTTATCGCGCAGACGGAAAAGTTTTATTTTCTCGTTTTTATTACGCGTACGGATTAAAAAACGATACGACTAATTAATAATATATTTGATTAGGCTGTATATGCGGGGGACACTGTGAATCACAATAATAAAGAGTTACAGTTGCTGTCAACTATATATACGTATAATATATATATTATTATATTACCTCTATTACTCTTTGATTTTTGACAGTGCGTTATCGTGCGGAAAACTATATATCTGCAATTTGTTGCGCGATATTTTATTGAATTACAAATTTTCTTTTTTTTCTAAACGTTAAATCGATGTAATAACGGTTACAACGGGGTGGGAAAAACTGATTTATACGACTAATATAGTCTTATAACGAACACAAAAAGTCTACGTAACCGATCGTTTTGAGCTGCACAATGAAACTCCTCGCGTGCATAGATATTTCGTTATAGTCTTGGGGCTTTTTTTTTCGTTATTATTTTAATAAAAACGAAAATTTACTCGGTATTTATCGACATCGCAGAATTCACGACGACGATAATAATATTTATTGTTGTTTACAGCAGAGCCGCCGGTATATTCAAAAATAAATAACGTACTTTCGAAAAACGAAATATATCGCGATTTACTACTGCTGTTTTTAATCGAAACTGTTCTCTAAAAAGAAAAAAAAAATCGAAATATTTTATTTCGCTTTAGCCGCTAAAACTCTACCGACATTTATGGATTGCGCGCATTTTTTTTTATTATTATTTTTTTAAAAAATGTTTAACGCGTTTTTATTATTATTCTTAATCGGGGGTCGGCGACCTTTTAAACCGCGTGGACCATATTTTTTTTCATATTTTCATCGAGAGCCGCATTAATATAAAAAAAAAAACAAATTTTACACACGATTATAATACTAATAATTTTATTATTATTCATTTTACAATATCATTTCACGTATTTTACATATGTAAATATGAGTATAAAAAAAAAACGTGAAATTGTAGACTAATGCGAGAGATTAAATTTTAGAAAAAAAATCCCGCTTAAATGTTTACGTTTTATATTGATAAAAAAAAATTGCTTCGCGGGACCCCCGTTCTAAATAATAATAATTCGTGTCGCAGACCGACGATTCGGCTCACCTGTACAATATTTGTGTGTGTGTGTATTAAATACACCTGTTACTATATTATTATTCGTCGTATATAGGTCATATCATTTATACCTATAAGTATACTTTTTGTACGTGAAGTATTCGTAATATAACTATAAAACGTATTGTACCACATAGTGTGATACACGCACAAGCTCAAGAGACTATAACGGATATCGCGATATTATTATATATGTATATATTTATTTATTATTTAATCGGATTTAGCCGATTTAAGAATTTTAAGAAATTAATATTTTAATCTTTGGGAGTTTATATATATATATATGATTGAATTTAGAATACCTTTTTGAGAAGAGTACCTATATTGAATTTAGAAAACGCTGCGCGTATATATACGGCCCCGCCATCGCCTATTACGTGTATTTAAAGCGAAGAATATTTTTTTGTGGAGGGAAAAAAACGTGGTGTTTTTTTTTTTTGCGTTTTATAAAATGTCTCCGGGGCAGACCGCGATGGAGTAGGTATTATACACAAAACATAAAAAAAAAAAAAATTATACAAGAAAATCTAAAACCGTTGAAAATCGTAAAATAACGTGCACGAAAAGCTCTGGTATAATATAATATATTATTATATTGTCTGGACGGTAGTAAATTTAACCTAAACGCCCACGCGACGTACAGATGAGGAGTGCGCGGGTGTGCCGAAGCGCTTAAATTGCTGCGACGATTACGTATAGTTATATATAAATTTACTGTAGTTAAAACAGCGCGCACCTGAATGTTTTCTCGAGGGCTTTCAACGTGTTTAGAGTTTGTTTCGGTCGCGGTTTATAAAATGTATCGCGATTTTTATATTTCGTACGAGTCGAATTTAAAAAAAAAAAACACGAATGTACCCTCGAAAATATTTCTGTCTCGCGCGTTTTAAACAGACGAATTCGTCTGTTCGAGCGACTCAAAACGGCCGCGTGTTGTTACCTGTGCAAGTAATAATATATTATAATAAAATTCGCTTATATAAAACGTCGTTAAACCCTGTGCGGAAAACCGCGTTCTTCTTCTGCGTGGAACGCTGCAGCAGATCCGCTCGCGGATACTTATGTATCCACCTATTTGTGTGTAGATGCTGTGAGAAGAAGCGCCGAGAATCTCTCTTTTTATAATGACCGCTTCGCGAGATCGGACGTAATCCGTTTCTAGCACAATAATATAAACTCGAGTACGTTTATTTTCTCGATAATTTTGTTTTTCACCCTCGATACTGTTTTCTCGGTGCCCGCGGGGATAGAAGAGAAAATCCTTCTCCGAAGCGACAACGACGACGTGATAATAGTGGTCGATTTGTATTTGTGGCTGTGAATTTTAATCGCTATTATTATACCGTGTATATATGAATTAAAGTATTATTCATCTTGTATGAAAATTCGGTGTCTAAAAGTACTAATAACAGCCTACCGAAGAATGTTTTTCCCTCGCGAAACAATTGTTTTCAGTCGTTGTACAAGTGTGAGACACGACGCCGCTCAGCAAAAAAAAAAAAAAAGGCTAATCGAAATACCCGAAAGTTCTTACTACACGCTCTTGAGAGCTGCCATGGCTAAATATCTAGGTATGACAACAGATTTGTGATACTCAGGTATGATTTTTTCTTCTATGGAAGTGATAGCTCTTCCGTAGAAGAAAAAAAATCTTTATCATATTACTCGTTAATGTCGTGTATGGCTAGAAGATATCTATATAAATGGCAAAATAATAATCCGGGTGCCAGTTCCATGGAAAAAAGTACGATATTATTGTTTTTTCCATGGATGCGCAGACCTAGTCGCAATTTGGACAATCTGTTGTCATACCTAGATATTTATAGCCATGAGAGCTGCATTATAATTTTTCTTCGGTTTATTCGCAGTGTGTGAAACGTTCACTTTTTAATGATAATTTTGGATTTTATTCTCGACAACGACGATGTGTTCAGTATTGACGATTTAAACGTAGGGGGGCGGGGGAATCACCGCATTTCCCACGTATTATCAATAATGTATTTAATATATACAAATAATACGAATTGTTCGCTTGTTAAGCCGCAATAGGTTTCTCTCTCTCTCTCTCTCCCGAGTTAATTATACGACACTATACCACAGGTTGATAAAATTGAAAACGATTATTTTCAGGAGCCCGGTGCCCGAGATTTGAATATCCGACACTATATAGCACGCAATTATTGATAGAATTATAATTTTTTTTGTATCTCGTTTCTCGTGAGATTCCAGTGCTGACTACAACGCGGTTCGTACGGATCACGAAGAGTAGACTCGCCGCTGGCGTTTTAAAAATATGTATATATAATTCGGCAGTGTTAAAATAATCGAAGTATATAAATGTTTATATGCCACCCGCCCTAAATCCCCCCCAAAAAAAAATTGTTCTTGCTAATTTCCGTCGATTGTGAAAGTAATAGCGTATTTCAGTGCGTATTATTAAAATTGTACGGAGTTGAGAAATCTCGTGCATTACAATGCTGCTGCTGTATGTGAACGTAAACGATATATATTATGTATAAATAATTGAAATATTGATGTTTTTCGGTTTTACACTCGCAGATCGTAGAAACACCGTGTACTGGCGCAATAACGATTAATGCGGAACAAGTTTTTTTTTGGATTCAGCAATCGCGGCGGACGTTTATTTCGTAATCATGGCGGATTCTTTCGTTAAAAATCACTCAATAAAATACAAATAAATAAAAATATTAAATATTTTTATTCCGGAAATTCCTTTGAACTCCCACGCCGGAAAAAAATCTTCGCCGCCGTTTATTAGACGTTCAGCCGTAATTCAGTAAAAAAAAAAAAAATTAATATTATCGTCGCGATGTAAACAAAAAAAATCACTGTATTTCGTGTCTCCTCCGTGTGAAATGAGAAAATTGTTGATAACCCGACTGAGCGCAGGTTTCCGTTGACGTAACGACGTGACTGTATTCTGCGTGCTATATCGGTCGAGTAGTTCTCGAGTTGTACGCAATAAATGAGCACTGCACTGCCTACGGTGATTGATAAAAAGCGAAATAATCGAAAAAAAAAAAAATTTATCGCGAAATATTCAGAACGCGACGGCGAGAGTTATCGGAACGTGTATGTGTACACACACACAATAACGTATTGCGAGTTAAGTAAATTTTAAAAAAAATTACAATTATTTCTTTTCGTTTGTATAAAATGTGTGTGTTATATTTGATGGTAAATTGTGTTCCGTCGTAAATTCTAAAAAAAAATCGTTTTCATTTATTTTTTTCGCATTAAACCCTAAAAAAAAACTCGACGTCTCGTTTATATAATAATAGATAGTTCGTGTAAAAAACACACGCCGCCACTGCTATACTCACTGCACGCGTGTAATTCAATAGCAAAGTGGTATACCGCTGCTGCTACATACTATTAAATCGGAACGGATCGAAATGAAATACTCTGCGGGAATTCGACGTATTGAAAACGAAAATTATTATTTTCCGAACATTATATAAATTGTGTGTAACATCTGTTTTGGAATATTATATTGTTTTTGTTCGCGTATTGTACAAAATATGGCGTGTAATGTGTATATTATAATATATACAAGCAATTTTTTCGACAAATACCATCTGCGCGTCGAACAGTCCGTATGACGGTGATGCGTACGCTAATTTACTATCATTATTATTATTATTATTATTATTATTATTATTATTATAATAATACACGAGTATATTGTATAAAATGACCCGGTTCGCACGCCGTTATCACGTACTATTTCTGTTATCGCGTAACAACGCGTGGAAACGTCGGTATAGACTTAAGTGTGTAATGCGCACACTGGTCGTCGTGTGTATTGTACTTATACAAACATCAACTATTTTAATAATAATTAATATTTATTATTATTATTATTATTATGCCGCCTCGAAACAAAATATACTTTTTTCGTGTTTTTTTTTTATCGAACGTCATGTTGCGCAATACGGCGCCGCCGCGAATATCGTGTAGGTAATTAAAAATTTAAAAAAATAATAATAATGAAAATAAAAATATATATTATACGCTAACGAGCCCGAATTAGTGCGTAATTTTAATATAATTATAAAATGTGTGTGTGTATTTAATTGGTGGAATATCATCGTTAATAAATATATATATATACGGTGAGTTAAAAAAAAATATACGATGCATAGAATATATATATATATATATATATATATATTGAGATAATTTTTTTTTTTTATATTTTTGGTTTCATTTGTCACACGGTATGCATTAATTTTAGCTAAAACTATAAAAAAAAAAAACTTAATATAATTTTTGTAATTTTTAACCCGTTTATCACGTATCTTTAGTTTCGTACTAAATAAAAAAAAAATTAACAATTTTTTTTTTTAAATACGACACATTTGTATACCCTGTGTATTATTTATTAAATTATACGAAAATTGTGTACGTGCCGTTATGCTATATATCGTATAGAGACGAATGCAATTATAATATAGCTGTGAACTTCATTCAAATACAAAAATCCGACTCGGATTATTATAATAAGCTCTCTATTTAACGCGCATTACAATAATATAGTCACTGTGAAATCTGCCGGGAAGATCGGACATGCGATCCCGAACTGAATCCAAATCAGAAAAGTTCCCGGTTATACGCGTATTTTTATGCGTCAAACTGTATGTAAACGCGATTTTCAGTAACAAAAACGTAGAAAGTTTGTGGATTATATTCAGAAGGCTGTCGGAACGTTTGTCTGAGGCTTCACTCTGTTCGAGCTTATAAAACGTGTTATTTTTCTTCACCCTAATCGCATAGTTGTTGAGGACCAGCAAAACTATTTGCCGACTATAATAATATTGGTGTTTGTTACACACACACACACCTCTGTGCCGTATGCATACATTTACTAGGGTGGTGCTAGGTCGTCGCGTATGTAAATAAGAATTTCGAAAATGGAAGTTTACCACATTTAAAATTCAAATGTGACGTCCTTTTGTTCGCGCGAAAGAGGATTTTTTTCTAAAAAAAAAAAAATAAAATAATAAAACCCCTTTATTGTCGTCGAAAACACTCGCGCTCGTCACAAAATACGCGCGGGGTATAATCCTAGTTGGATGCCTAACACTATTTTTGAACGGTATAATAAATAGATAGGGGAGGAAACAAGAAAAAAAAAATAGCTGCTCTCGCGAAAGTCTATACATCATAATAATACGATCTGTGAATGGTTGGATGATGCGCGCGTGCAGTTGTCTCGGCGTGTTACTTCGATGCTTTAAATGCATGCGCATGGAAAGTAATGAGTAACGACGTGTTCGTCCAGGGAATAACGTCGACCGCGGACCGAGCGGACGACGGTCGAGACGGAACACGTTATAATAATGTATGCAAAAGGAGTCCGGTAGCCGTTTTACCCCTTTCTCGAGAGTTCGGCTAAAACTAATGTCTGTCGTACGGTGCCCGGGGATGAATATATTAAATTGTTTTTAGTTAAAGCCAACGAATATTGTAACAAAAAAGCTATTCACTATGCCGGGGTTTCGACTAAAAGTCATCGTCAGGTAATCGTTATGTCTGACGATGACTTTGTAGTGTTTATTGACTTCATTACGTACGCTTTAACCGATTCAGTGTATTGGAAATGACAACGTTAGGCGCGATAGTGACAATCTATTATTATAATACCGTATAACGTTTATCCGAAAAACGCAGCTCGAACTAATATAACGGATGTAAACGCGCGAGAGAAATCGATCGAATATTAAATTCATTTTTTTTTTTCGTCCCGCAGGTAAATCGCCATTCTTTCAAACGCTCGAAGATCAAACGGGATTGCTGGACGATCCCGGCTCGCATCTGATCGACACGTCCGTGCAAGCTCTGACTTCGCCGTCTCGGTCGTCGCCCCACAGTCAAGGATCGGAAAGCAGCGAAAGGTTTTCCAGAAAAGTGTTCGTGGGCGGTTTGCCGCCGGATATCGACGAAGGTATGACGTGTTTGTATTTATTATCCCCACAGTAGTACAAAAAAAGAGTCATATTAACTAAAAAGAGATTGTATTATTATAATACCGTGCGCGCTTTTGCAGATGAGATCACGGCCAGTTTCCGCAGATTCGGTCAGTTGGTGGTCGATTGGCCGCACAAAGCCGAGAGCAAGTCCTATTTTCCGCCGAAAGGATACGCTTTTCTTTTATTTCAGGTATTTATTTGATTTTCGAATAAGTTACAACGCGATATATATTATGTACGTATACTATACAATCGTGTATAGAATAGTTTTATAAATCTATACAGAGTGTTTTGAAAATGATTCCCGACTACGTGTACAATATTTCAAACGTGTTGTTGTTACCTTCAAATTCGGTTATAAACAAATCACGCTTGTAATACGTTTTCCTTTTTTTATTGTTTGAATACACTATGCATAAACCGCGGTGGCGTGAGGACAGAGCAGAAACGTCGTTTTTCCTCCTCGCTCCCGAAAACTTCAGTGATTCGTTGATTGAACTGTACAAAATATAAATAAACATTTATTCGTAGAAATTTTCGCGCGTATTAAAATGTTTAGGAAAAAAAAAATTTACGTACAAATAAAATCTTTTGATTGTGCTGCAGTAAAACAGTATTATTATATCCATAAAAAAACATTATTATTTTCACGAACCTTTGGACAAAAATAAGATGTAAACGTTACCACCAACTCTGTGCACGCGTTTTTACAAAAATATCATTTTTAAGTTTGTTTAGTGTAAACGTTCAATATATTATCGCGTAATTTAAAGGTATTCCGGCATTGCCTTTTTTTTTTTTTTTTTTATACAAAATTAGAAATTTACAATTAATTTACCGCTATTCGAGGGAGTAGGGTGTATGACGGCGATTCGAGATTAATTTATACTTCCCTTTAAATTATTCCTGTCGAATACCGTCTGAAATGCTATATATTATGTATGCATATAAAATATACATTTTTTGTTTCGTCGGTAATTTATTATTATTTTACGCGTAAATTTTTTTCTTCCTGGAAAAAAAAAATAACCATATTTTTAATTTCTTCCATTTCCGACGGAGAATGTATTATTCCGAATATTTCAAATAACTTCATACGTATCTGTATTATCTGTATAAATATTTAAATTCTAGACATTATTCATATATATTTATATGTGTATATATATATATATATATATATATATATATATATGATATAGTGTGGAAAACAATATAAAACGCGGTTATTTCCATATCTCTCTCCGCGCTTAGTCGCAGCCGGTTCCACTCCTCTTATCTAAACATTTTTTTCCTTTTTTTTTTTTTTGTTCAATAAACATATTTTAAGTTAAATAACAAATACGTGCAAATGTTAATGACTTCAATGATGTATATACACATATATACCTATGAAGAAAACGTTCGATTTACAACATGTGTGTATATATATATATATAGTATTTATGTAAAATAACTCTTATAAAGTTGTGAATAGTTCACGAAACAAAGTGTATTTGATTTCGAAACATTTATCATTTTTTACATTTTCGAGTTTTCTTTTTTTTTTTGACATTTTTATCAAGCATTTCCGTCTTTCGAATGTATTTCACACCTGCGACTGGTATAGTAAAAATCTACCGTTAAAGTGCACAAAGTTATAAAAGGAACGCTAATAAAAACGATTTACTTAATTTTCTATAAAAATCGTTATTGTTATTAAACTAATCATTACATAAACGTTAACATTTTGATTTCGCAGCGCGAAATACGTTTCAAACTGCATTTCTTTGAAGGAGTTTTTTAATGGATTATTGAATTCACTACAGCCTCGGTTAAAACGGCATCGTGTGTTACAACGATCTACATAGTATTATACGTTATGTTCAAAATAGTGGAACGAATTTTTTTAATTGAAAAAAACAACTTCACTCTCTCGTTCGACTGCTACTGCGGTAATATATATATATATCATTAAGTATTATGTATCAATGTGTACGACGCAATCGTTAACACCTAGTTAATAGCATAATATTATCTAAATATTTCGAAATGATTTATAATATATTCCAAGTATAACGTTTAAACTTCTACATGCACGTGTTGTTCAAAAAGTATATTATGGGATACACGCGTACATTGCGTTTTTCCTCTGCGGCCATTAATTAAACGTCTCTTTAATTCCGTGTTTTGCCTGTATTGGATCGTATAATATATTATAAAACGCGTATTCCAATGCGTGATTAATGATCCCTTTTATTTGATGTATTGTACTTTTCGAATACCATCGTACATGCGCCTTCTTAATGTATTTAAATGCGATATAAATACTGCAGACTTTCCGGTAACTCGCTTCTTTTTTTCTTCTACGGTTTCCCACTCAATCGTAAATCGTTCACTGTTCCTCGTTATAATTTCAAAATCCACTCGCTGTTGATAAGTAATTTTCACTCGTTTTTTTTTTTTTTACTTATAACGACGATTATAAGCCATTCGTCATATTATTTAATTTATTCGACGAATTTTTGTTAATCGTTCGAAATAAAGTCGTTAATTCCGAGAGTAATCGCTCACTGCGCGGGTAATTTATTTTAATAACTTTAAAGTAATAGTATTTTTATTCTTCTTCTGCCTTTGTCGCAAAGCTAAAATAAAAAAGAGTACATTTTTTTTACTTTAAGTGCAGTTTATTTTAATGTCCTACGTGAACGCGCCTATTTCGTATAGGCAGGTATACGTATAGCGTTTTGTACAAAAAAAAAATAAAATTGTAACTCGCCGTTTAAACGGAGAAATTCTCACTATTCTCGCCGTTTTTTTTTTTCTTATTTAAATCGGTTGCTCGATAAAACGCCGCCCTGTATTATTGTAAAACGCGGTTCGTCATCGTGCGTTCACTGTCATCGGTACACACACACACACATATTTATTAATTATTCCAACTGTAGTATTATAATATTATTATGCGCGTTTAATTAAAATATTTACAAAGGTGAGATTATTCAGAACGATATTATTATTACGCCGCTGCGCGATTATTTTACGCGTCGAAATTATTATACCTAATCAACCTTGAGACAAACGCGAGCGCACCGCGGCCAGGTATCAACGGTCGAGTGGTGTAAAACTAGATAATTTTATGTAATATTATTCGCGTTTGACAGTTGAGAAACACTCGACGACGATGACGACGTCTCGTGAAAACAACCTATTTGTATATTAAATACCGGTTAAAAGAGAGAGAAAAAAACCGACTCGATTGCGCTTAAACATACGTATAATATATAGTTATTATTTATCGACAGATCTTATAGGCAATAAATATATATCTGACTTGTGTACGATTTGTTGACACAATTCACAAATTGTTTTTTCTTTAAACGAAATCACTACTACTACTGCGCGTTTTATAACCGCAATAGATGATGTCATCGTAAATACTCGTTACCGAACCCGCGGGGAATTGTAATAAATACTAAATTATTTCCGAAAGAAAAAAAAGAATCTTTTTTTGATATTTCAAATATATTTTTTAAAAAAATTCGTTACACTCGTGTATATTGTTAAACCCGTTATTAGTATGTGTCTATAGTGCAGGTGGCTATAACGAAATACGAAGTAAACGTGGCACTTTTTTAAAAAAAAAAGCTTTGGACGTCTAAATCGTGAAAACGAGTAATTGAATTCAAAATGGCAAAACGAAAGAGAGAAAAAAAACGGTCGTGTTACGTAGTGTATTTCGCAGCGTTTAAGTCTAAATTATTATTATATAAATGCGTACGATATAATTGGCATTGCGTCTGTTTTTATTGAACGCGTTCTCGAATGTCGGTGTTTACATAATGATGTACTATGAAATTTATTTCGTTATGTTCTTAGTAAATAGAATAAAAATCTGTTTTTTTTTCCTATCCTTGTACTGCTATAAAAAAATTTCTGCCAGGAAGATTTGTTGTTACAAGTTACGTGGAGTGGTGTTTTGAGCTGAGAATAAAAAATTCCACAACAAAATTTGATCTGTGTCTATAGTACCAATATATTATCTGTACTCTATTCCGAATAAGAACGCCCACTTTCGCGCGTGCATACTGAGCCGCCGGAACGGTCCGACCCCCCCGGCGAGATTCAGGTGCGCTGTGATTGGTCGTCAGTTGTCGACCGCTGCCGTTACTCGTCGCGTTTGACAGCCGCCGCCGTGTATCATCTGGCTCGGCGGTGGGGGCACGGTAAACGTCAGCGCTCACCGCGGCACATGCGCGAACGAAACGAGTTTTCGTCGGTCAAGTGAGCATTCTTATTCTGAATAGAGTATATCTGTTATTGTTATAATATATTTTCGTCTTGTCGCTAACTAATGCAACGTTGGTATATAAGAATATCGATAAAATCATCTGTTTTTTCTACGTAAAAGTGTTTTCAAACGTTGTGTAAAGTTTGTTTTCAAGCATTTCATTATGTCGGCAATTAGTTATAGCAATATTGGAAAAATTATGATTTTGTTTTCGTTAATAAAAATTCTGTGTGCGCCACTGCTGATCGTCTATACAGTTCTTTCCCCCGAGATCTCGTTTTTTTTTTTTTTAACAAATACTTTGGAATTAATGTTGTTTGGGGGGGAGGGCCTTTACAAAAGTCGATACCGGGCCCTCTTCTTCCTCTTAGTTCCGCCACTGAAACACACATTGTGTTTTTCTAAAGTGCATAGGTGACATTAAGATGTTCAAACGGATTTTTAACAGTCGTGATGTACGACTGTACTTATTTTTGTTATTGACGTCGTTTAAACATTATTATTACATAATATATTCGAGGGGGGAAAGTTATATTTCGAAGTATATCTAATTTATGCGGTTATTATCGAGTTTAAAAAAAAAATGAATAAAAATAACCTCGAGTGAAAACTCTCGTCGAGGAAAATAATGTTTATAGTAAACTCGCGAAGGCAGGGGCGTTTTTAACGCTCGATCCTTTCTTTTCACGATTATATATTCAATTCGTATTTTATCATTACTTATTTATTTACGTTATAAATTATTTGGCAAACTACCGATTGGCCCGCAAAACTTGAACTCGTATTTATTTACAGGGGCGCCATTTGGGGTATAGCAGGGTATACATTGGCGGCCCAATTTTTTTTCCCCGTGTCTTAATTGGCCTGCTATAATATTGTATTCTGCGCCGGTACAGCTAATTTCAAAATACATTATAATATTATCATTTATCAATAGCCTATCGTGTCATATTATGTAATGTTAATCATCTGGTGTGTATTGACAGTATTTCATATATTTTAAACATATTTTCATGATATAGATGAACGAGATGACTGCAAACTTACATTTTTTTATTCTGAAAATATTGGCTTTTAATTTATATTTGTACACTTGTAAAATCAAAATTAGTACCCATATTAAAATTAGAAAATGATAAAATACAATACCCAATTATTGTTTTATATTTAATACGCAAATGATATACATAATTCACTTCCTTTTGAATCTAAATAGGAATATTATTATTTTATACATGGTTTTTTTCATTCGCTTATTTTATGGAAAATTAACTTTTTCCCAGATTGATCTGTGTAATACTCTTCGTATTCTTGTAACATGCTATTTGGATAATCCGGGCCAAATATATTATGTCTTAGGAGTTATTTTCTGTGGAACGCAAATAGGAAAAAATATATGTGTAGCTTATTATTTTCAATTTAATTAACAACGTATAAAACTGTGTATGCTATTATCACTACTATGGCCTGGCGAAGAAATAATTTGGCGGCCTTATTTTAAAACTGAAATGGCGCCACTGTTTATTTATTTTATTCGCCCGTTTTTTTCCACGACTCGACTAAAAAATTCCGCGGGGATAAGACGCCCGTAGTTGTGTATATATATATATATATATATCTTCTTCTCCGAGAGAAAAAAAAAAGAACGCGTGTTCGTATAGACGATAATAATTATAATAAATAAATAATTTCTTTTCTCGGTATCGCCTCCTCCTCCTCCTCCTCATCCATCCAAGGACGAGTCTTCGGTACAGCAATTGATCGACGCGTGCATTCAGGACGACGACAAATTGTACTTGTGCGTGTCATCGCCGACCATCAAGGACAAACCGGTGCAGATAAGGCCTTGGCGTCTGTCGGACGCGGACTTTGTGCTGGACGCGTCCATGCCGCTGGATCCCCGGAAGACCGTGTTCGTGGGCGGCGTGCCCAGACCGTTGAAAGCCGGTAAGTCGGGGGGAAATCGTTTGGGCGGCTGCGGCGGCGGTCTCTGTAGTTGTTTCGCGCCGTATATTTGTGTGTCTCACGCTCGTTTCCCCGCAGTCGAATTGGCAATGATAATGGACAGACTGTACGGCGGCGTGTGTTACGCGGGAATCGACACGGACCCGGAGCTGAAGTACCCGAAAGGAGCCGGCCGCGTGGCGTTCAGCAACCAACAGAGCTACATCGCCGCAATTAGCGCCCGTTTCGTACAGTTACAGCACGGAGACATCGACAAGAGAGTGAGTTTATTAATTTTACATTACTCAATTTACTACTTGTACGAACCCCCCCCCCTCCGATTTATGACGTGTTCCAAACGTCCTGCAGAAGACTAGATTCCTGTCCTATAATTGGAAGAACAAAAAAAAAACCGTTTATTTTACATTATATAAAAACGTTTCGGCGGGATTAATATTTGCTGTGGGTAAAAAATATTGCGGATAAGAATGAGCAAGTATTGGAGGACAGAATGTGAAAATGTGTTTTTTTTTTTTAACAATATTGTGTACGATGATCGCTGTAGTTTATCAGCACTGTAGTGCAGGGGTCGGCGACCTTTTCAACCGCGTGGGCCATATGTTTTTTTTTTTTTTGTTATTTTCATTGTGGCCCACATTAATAATAAAAAAAAAACGAATTTTACACATGATATAATACTGATAATTATTTTATTATTATTCAATTTATAATACCAGTTCACGTCGGTGTTATTTTATACATGCAAATACGAGTTAATATGAGAAATACAAGTTTCTTTGTAGGAAAATTTTTGCTTTTTGGAAAAAATTTAATTAAAAAAATGTAAAATTGAACACCTTCATGTGGTGATCGTAAAAAATTGGTTCGTGGGCCGCGCAGGTTGCCGACTCCTGCTGTAATGTATCAGTCATGAGTCGTTGAAAAAAAGTGATTTAAAAAAAAATCATACAACACTACCGCTATTACGCAATAAACAACATAAATTACTTACTTAATTCAAAAAAAAAAAATGTAGGTTATGTAGAAATTTAATAAAGAACAAAACTGAAAAACGTATAGAACACGAATCGAAAAATATACCTTTTCGTTTTTAATTTAGATTCTGATAATAATTTTGAAAACAAACTAATACAGTTTCAATATATGTAGTTGAAAGAGGAATCGTTTCTATACTATATGTCTTGCTTATTGTTTTATATATATATATATATATAAATAATGAACATCCGTCATCGTACAATGATTTTGATACAATTATTTTTGATTTTTGAACACGAATCGTAGTAATGATCGTTGTTAACGCATAAAAACTCGTGTGTGTGCTCTTTCTTAACCACCCCAAAAAACAAACAAAAACTGGACTCAAATTACTTTAGCAATCAGTCATTATGTGGCAAAATATTAAAATAATTTTCGTTTGAGAACGCTATTGATGAATGTAAAAAAAAAAAATAAAAAAATCGACTTTAAATAATAAAAATTGTTGTTTTTTCCCCCCGAATTAAAATACTACGCCTGTTTTTAATTTTTACCGCCGCTATTTTAGTAATAATAAAAACGGTTTCTCCAAAAACAAATATTTCACAGAGATTTTCTTTAAATCCGAACCCTGCGGCGGACATATGTGTAATATTAAAAGAACGGACGTCGTTCGAATTCTCTAGGAATTTTCGCGTTAATATTTTAGACGGTTTTTTTTCAACAAATTTCGTTTGTATGACGCAAAACAGCAGTATTCTTTATGAAATTTAAATCTGCGGATTAAACGATCGCAGAAACGTGATGAAACACATTTTTCGTGTATAGGTTTTTGTTTACTACCAGCTGCTGCACTCCCGGTCCATCAAAATTTCACGTATAGATTAAATTTCTGTATAATAAGTTATATAATACTATATGTGTATAAAAATTGCGTGCCATAATACATTTGCAAAACACATTTTCAATTTTTTTTAATTGAAAATTTGATAGGTTTTTTTATATATATAGCTCCTCGGTCTGTACGTAACGATTACAGGTCGGATTTGTAGGTTATTTTTCTTGTACATAATAATTTATTAGAATGAAAATACGAGTAAAATACAAAATAATAACGCTTGTAATAAATATGACTTAACATCTAAACACTTTCAATACTAATAAAATACAAAATATCGCGAGCCGATAAACGGATAATAATTTCATTTAAAAAAAAACTTTTTTAAACGCTTGACAAAAACAAATTGCGACGGTTTTTGAATGTCGTTTATGTCGTATTATTATTAAATTTCCGTATTCGCATTAACGAGAAGTGCGTTGGAAAAGTTTGGTAAAACAAAATTTTCTAAATATAATTTATACGGATGTCGGCGAACAACCGATACGTAACCTCCTTGACACATCGTTGGTAATATATATATATATATATATATATAACGTCCGCGCATAATTTGATTTGACGGAGAGGATGAGGAGCACTGAAGCAGCAGCAGCAGTCGCGTCCGCCGGACCGCCGCGCGACTGTGCAACGGTAGAGTCCCTTTTGCGCGTAGTTTTTTTTTTTTTTCACGATATTGGTGTGTCGGGAGGGTTATTTTTTTTTTTACTTTTATTTTATTAAAATACGTGTGTTTTGTTTTCTTTTTTTTTACCGAACGTTTAGGTTGAAGTCAAACCGTACGTGTTAGACGATCAGATGTGCGACGAGTGCCAGGGACAGAGATGCGGCGGCAAATTCGCGCCGTTCTTTTGCGCCAACGTCACTTGTTTACAAGTAAGCCAACTTCGAATCGAAATAAATCGGTTTGGCGCGGTGCGGTATATTATTATTGATTCCGTTAAATTTCCTATTATTTCGATTTTTTTTTATTCCGACTTATTGTACAAAACACGCGTAATGTATGAGAAGACTTTTTTTGTAGCGTTCGCGCGACGCGAACCCATTTTCTATTTTATGTATTACGCTGCGAAATCGGAACATTTCAGTATACATATTTTTTTTTTGCAACCAGAATAACGATTATATAGCGATCTCTGTGTACCATGGTTTTTGCATAATATTGGCGGGGTAGCAAAAAAAAAATAAAAATCAACCCCCTCCTCGGGGTGGTAACCGCGGTAACATTTACGTGGTTGCCTGGTCCGTTTATTATATTTTTTGCGTCGAAGGCGACATTTCGGCGCGTGGTCATCAGTACCAGTGAATTCTTCTAAGATGTCACCCGAAGTCGTTTCGGTATATTACGTGCCTATATTTATTATAAATGAAAAAAAAAACAGAAATTGTTTGAAGACTAAAGATCCGCGAACCATTTTTTCAATCTCCATTGGAGTATTGTTTACTACGCGAGTTCGTCCGTCGTTGCGCGGTATTCAGTGTTAACTGTCATATTTTGAATTCAACAACGAAATCGTTCAGCACAAGCCACGAGTTTACTTACTTTGTTAGTTTTCACTTACTGAGTTTACTTTTGACATTCGTCCTCCGCCGTCGTTGATGGATCGATATTGGAAAAAAAATCTCCCGTCAGTATTCTTAATATTTGTGTATAATATACTGTGAGAACAGTTTAGAGTATTTTAACTTTTGTGGCCGAGTATAGATTTCAATTTTATTTATTTTTTCAAATTGAAATTTATTATAATATAATCGTTTTCGACGAGTCGCGAAATTCTCTGAGGAAAAGAAAGATTTACGAACCCCCCTCGCCGTGTACTAGATACTTACTTTATACGTATAATACGTAGTGTGCGTGTATTCTCAAATTCCTATTGAACGAGAGTGTCAGAAAATAAAAGGAACATTTCTAATTTTATAATACGAAATGTCGCGTTTTATTTATTTGTTTATTTTTTCGGTAAACTTAACGCGGAGTCGTTTCAAATTCTATATGTGTACGAGTATAATGTGTTTTTTTTTACTTTTATTTTCCAGTACTATTGCGAACTGTGTTGGGCAACGATTCACTCGAGACCGGGCCGTGAATTCCACAAGCCGCTGGTGAAAGAAGGCGCGGAACGTCCGAGAACAGTGCCATTCCGTTGGTCATAACGTAAGATTCCGAAACGAGTAGTCACATTTTAATTAATCCACTAATTTTGTTTTGTTTTTGTTTTTTTTTATTATTATTATTATTACTCTTACGCGCATGTTTATATACAAATGATGTTATGAAGAAAAAAATTTAATGTTTTTTGAATAGTCTTTTTGAAATCTGTCATTTTTTTAATGCAAGAACTGTTTTTTACGATTTTTTCTTTTTTTTAATCTACCTTTATTTACTACACAATAATTAAGAGCCTCTACTGACTTAGGGAAATTGACGTTTTTTTTTTCATTATATATATTTTTTTCTTTTCTTTAGGACTATTTAAATTCAGGGTAAACACAATATGGATAGGGCTTTTTTCATCGAGCGAAAACTAATTGTATTAGTACTACAAACGAATTGTATCAGTACTGCACACAAACCTTCCAAAAGAACTTAGATTTTTTTTTTCTTGTTTCGTTAGAACTATTTTTGTTGATTTTCAACTGTTGTTTTTTTTCTCTTTAGATTTAGATGATAATAATAATATTATGCAACTTCCAAAAATATTTTTATTATTCACGTTTTTTTTTTTTTCAAGACCTAACTTAAGAGTTTTGTTTTTATTTTATTTTAAAGTTTATTATTTTTAGACAAATTGTTTCGACTACTGCCACCTTTTTATCATACAATTTTTATAGATATTGTTTTCATTTTCTTTTTGATAAAATGTTTTTTTTATATACACATGAATATATATATATATTATATATATAGTATACGTATATTATATATATATATTCATAGCAAATATATATATATAAAATATTTACATTATTAATTTGCAAGTTAAATCAGTTTGGTATATAAAAAAAAACCTTTATTTTCCCGTGATTTTCATTCTTAATGTTTATCTTTATTATTAATTATTTCTATTTTTTGGGGGCAATATTATTATAGAATAACCAATATATCTTACGTTGATATTGCGGACGTGGACCACAGGTGTTACCTATAGCAATCGAAACTCTTTAATAAATAAATAAATTATCAATGTGCAATGTTTCGTAAATTAATAAATGTATGCGTGTGCAACCATGCAAACAATAGGTGTACCCTTTTCCTGGTTTTTCGCCTACGTTTAAAATTACAATTCGAAATTAAAAGAATACGATATTAAATATATTTTTCTACTTCTTTTTTATATTTTTTAGGCAGCTTCGTTACGTCTTAGCCTAGTTACCAATTCTAAAACGTTGAAGTTAAAAATTTGAAATTACACAAAAAAAAAAATGAAAACTGATGTTTTCTCATCAAAATTTATATTACCTTTTTTTAAGTAAAAATAATAATGAATAACGTTTGTTGAATGTTATTTAGTTTTCAGAAGTTTTTAATGTTTCGTTATTTGTTTTTTGATATTGATAGTATTTAGTTTTTAAAAAACCTACCTTTATTTTTTATAATAATTCTCTATATTTTTAATATACTTTATACTACCCTTTAGGAACCCGATCATTTTTTATAAACTACCTCGATTTCGAGGAACACTTAACTCTTTACATCTCCCTCCCCCTCACCGTTTTTCGTCTGGTACTTGACACTCCTGCAGTCAACATTTAACACTGACTCTTCAGACATTAGGTAACAAAATAATAATAATAATATAAAATTTTCAACAGAGTGAATTTTATAAAATTAATAAAACTTCTTTACAGTGTTTCTTTCCATCTGTCGGTGGCACTATGTTTGATATACATACAGTTAATATAAATTTGTAATATTTAATTTCATCATACTGTATTTAATAATATACGTTGTTCTACAAAAATTATTTATCTTATAGCCTCTAATCGAGTCATATCACTAATTAATTTGTTCAGGTGGTAGTTTACATAGTCATAAAAAAATGTGTTATTTTATCAGTACCATTACTGGACATACATACACAGTAGCAGTGTTTATTTGATCCCGACTTAAATTCCCTTAATGTCTCATACCTCATTTTCCTTTGTCACTCGATTTGGTACCATCGTGCTGAGAAGATCAAATCAAAAACAAGCAATTTAATAAACATACATTGTACTTAAGTTAAATTATATATATTAACATTTTTCATTAAAAAAAAAGTTTTAAAACTAATTAAATTAAATAATATACATTTTTGAAAAATGGTGATTTATATTAAAATAATAAATAGATAATAACTGCGTTTTCTTGCACTTGATTATATATATATATATATATATATATATATATATATATATATATAGAGAGAGAGAGAGAGAGAGAGTAAACGATAAATTTCACTATGTACATAAAAACAAAATAATTATGGTTTAGGCAAATTGTTGTGTTTTTCTTTTTCTTTTTTCGGGGGAAAAATTTAGTGTAATTTTTGAAATGAATTGATAAGTTTTTTAATCGCACTTAAATTATAATATATTTATAGCGAATTTTTTTCATTATATATTATATATATACACTAGATTTATTAATAATATGTAAGGAATTTTTAAATTTAAATTTAAAAAAAAAAAAAACAAAAAAAATGTTTAAAAATTATTTTGGCAGTCAGATTTTACTAGTTTCTAGTCAAATTATCATTAGCCCATTTATGTTCCTGATCATAGGAGCCATATTTAATTAAATACCAATTATAAAACGTAGCTAATTTTTTCTTTCTCTTTGGTCGTATTCATCATATAATAATAGTAATAATACAAATATATATAATATTTAAATATTTTCAACAGTACACGTTTTTTTTTTCGAATAAGTCATTTAAACTTCGAATGTATAATTAATTATATAATATAATGTTAACATTTTACGCTGACAAACTGATATTTTATATAATTATTATCAAAATTACAAAATATTATAATGCATACAAAACTGTAGTGTTTGGTAGTTATTTTAAAACGAAAATTAAATACCTTAATAAATAGTTGTTTTTTTCTTTACTTTTCATTTTCGTCCAAGAAATTATGAATAATATAAAGCATTATTTTAAGTGTTCATCGGTGTTTATATTATTATTATTATTTTAATATAATAATATGTCTGTTTGTCATTTAGTGTTTTTTGGCTTGTGTGGTTTTTGCGATAGGAAAATAATTTTTTATTTCCTTATATAAAATAAAATAATAATAAAATTAAAAATCTTTTATAATAAATTGTGTAATATTACAAATTTCAAAAAAATTGTAATTATTTGTTTTATTATTATTATTATTATTATAATTATTATTATTATTATTTCGCTGGCCATTCTAACATACATGTATTTTGGCTGTGATACAGTATTTTATACATCTTTTATTTTTTATCTGCATAAATGCTCGTTTAATTGAATATCGTTGACTCGTGTTTTTTTTTCAACGGGGTGAAAATTGGCTATATATATTTTTTCTTACAAATGTGTTTTTTTTTTTTTTCATTTTCCATGTCAATTTATAATAATTATATTATATAAATCGTCCGATTTTCTGTAAGGGTTCGGTTACCACTTAATATATTTCATTTTTTTTTTTTTTTTTTTTTTAATAGTCAATTCTCAGTGTAAATATAAATTTTGTTTTGTTTTTTTTTCTAGGTTTTTTTTTAAAAATTAATTAGTCAACCATTATAGGTAATAATTATTATTCTCTATTCTTCTTGTGGTTTGGATCATGACGATAATGATAAGGATGATGATGATAATAAATATTAATATCAACACTTAGCCGTGAAACTATATATGCATAATAATAATATCATATGTTTTTACATCCGTGGTTAAAAAACGTTGTGTTCCACATTAATAAACAAAAACAATTTCCTCCATCGGTGTCTCTCAAATTTATGCCCGTAATATATTTCATTTGATACTCTCAAAATAAAATAAAATAATATACGATACCCCACTTTTATAACACATGAAGAAAATAAACCAAATTAATCATTCTTCGCATTCGTGCATTTCAGGCTTTTCATCATTATTATATTATTATGTTATATTTTTGTCGCTGTTTTGTTTTTGTTTTTTCTTTCATTCTTTCGAAACATATGTTATAATGACTAAAATATGTGTTATTTATTTTATATAAATAAAAAAAAACTATTTGACAAACTTTTAGAAAATTGTATTTTATAATTTTTGTTTAATTAATGTTTTACCACGATTTGTTGATGTATGTAACGATTGATTACCATATGTGCTGTTGTCGTCGTTGTTGTTGTTCTTGTTGTCGTTGGCGGATCGATATAAGCCAACGATTATAATGATTGTGTCTTGTTGCGTGCCCACATAGACAATATGTTATATTATTATACTGTAAATCACTGACACACACACACACACACACACACACACACACTTACTCTTATACTTACACAAATATATTTTTTTTTTCATTTTATATTAATTAATTAATTAATAGGTAGTACTGTGATATGATCAATAACAATGATTGTAAGAACAGGCATGATATATAATACGTAATATGGTTTATTTATTTAAATATAATTTTTTTTTTTTAACAAATTTTTAAAAATATAATGTCGACCATATTGATCTCTTGTCTAGAAAAATAAAACACATAAAGTAATACTTACATCATGTAAAGAAAAAGTTACATTGTTTTTGGTTTTATGATTATTATTATTAATATTATTATTTATTTTTATTTTTTTTTTTTTTTTTTTTTTTTACCTGGGATTTTATTTATTATTTTATTATATATGTACGTTCGTGTACTTTTTGTTTTTCTACGTAATATAATTTGTATCTAATTTTTTTTTTTTTAAATGAATATAATGCAAAGAATATTACATAATTATTAATGTTTCAAAGACAGACACACAAAATATATATAATATAATATCGTATTGCCAGCTGGAAGGAAAGTGAGACTTGAGTTCAATAATAATATAATAATAATTTCTGCTTTTCGTTAACTTTTTACATTTAAAGAAATACAAAAATAAAGTAAAATTATATTTAACGCGTAATTAATTATTTACTAAATAATGTAAAAAAAAAAAATAGAGATGGAAAGTAAAATTTTAATATACTTTTGTAGTATATAGTTTAGATGAATGCTAAAAAAAAAAAAAAAAAAAAAAAAAAAACAGCCTATGCTAAATTATATTATTTGTGTGCATTTTTTCATCACTCCTATTTTTATGAATTTTGTACGTTTTTCTAATATTTTTTTTTAATACTACTGTATTTTTTTTTAAATGTAGTAATGTTGGATAAAAATCCACTATGAAAGATTTAAACTTTATTTGTACCCAAGTATCATATTCAAAACCTTTTCTTTTTTCTATATTATTATTATGATTTTTATTTTATGTCACATTGAAGCGAATATTTATTGTCTTTATTATTTGATTTTTCAATATTATATATTATATTATTATTATTATTATTATATGTATGACACACATTATGTCCGACTATTGCTTTTCCCGGTAACTTGCCCCGGCGATATACTTCAACTATCGGGTCGCATTTTATATTTATTATTGGTTTTGTTTTGTTTTAATTTTTATTAAATTTTGTTTTCGTTTTGTAAAATCATTATAATAATGTATATCCATATTATAAAAAATAAAAAAAAATTTTAAAAAAAATTAAAATAATAGACCTCTGTTGTTTTTATTTCGTTTCACATAACACTCATATCCTGATATATTCCACCGGCGGTCGTCATCGTCGCTATACTCGTATCCTCCTATTATAAGTGCAGCGCACCATCGGTGTTGAGCGTTGTCTAGGTAAAAAATTATTTTAATAATAATTGTCTTTTACCTTATACTGTGCAGCCAAGATATTTCAGGTAGAACACGAAAAGCAGCCTGACATTTTTTTTTCGAATCCGTACAACAAGTCAACATTGAATTTTTCGGTTTGTTCAACTTATAATTAAATACAAAAATTAAAATATGACAACAGCAGCGTCTAAAGAATATTAAGGTTTACTACCCGCCACTTATTATTATTATTATTATTATTATTATTATTATTATTATTATTATTATTATTATTATTATTATTATTATTATTATTATTATTATTATTATTATTATTATTATTATTATTATTATTATTATTAATTATTATTATTATATAATGCTACAAAAAGGAAAGGATATAAATAATATCGTCCACTATTTTTGTATAACCTATGGGTATGTATACAGTAACTCGTTGCTAGTCTTCCTGCAGCTCTTTATTGCGAACTTTCTTGTCCTTATAGCAAGAACAAGCATATCATCCTCCATATTTTCTTCTCAAAGGTTCTCAGCCCTCCTTATTATAATCCAAACTTCAAATGCATAACAGAGAGTAATTCAAATTATTTTTGTTCTTGTTGTTTTCTATCCTGTGTATAGATTTTCGACTAGAAGGAGTGCTCTGATCTCTTCGGTCACAGTTTGTT
The DNA here is from genome assembly GCA_032441835.1 of Slavum lentiscoides. Classification (NCBI taxonomy): domain Eukaryota; kingdom Metazoa; phylum Arthropoda; class Insecta; order Hemiptera; family Aphididae; genus Slavum; species Slavum lentiscoides. Next base: position 4,684,790 of record CM063707.1, on the reverse strand, counting down.
TCCAGCAGCAAATCGCATCTAGTTGGTACTTTAGAGAGGTCATTTTTCGATTTTTTCAAAAGCACCTAAAAATATAATTCAAAAACTACCGAAATAAAATGATTTACTTATTTACAAATTATAATTCTCAAATTTTTCGACAAAGTTTATTACACCGAAGCTCCGCTCAGAATTGTTTTATCAAAATGCAATGATTTATCATTACTTTCAAATTTATAATAAAAACAAAAGTCGAAAATCTTTATCCAAGTAATTCACTTAAGCGATATCCACCACAACACCCCGCGACTCGCTACCTTTTTAAACTTTTAAATCATAAAATAATATATATTATACAAAATGGCAATATTTATTTTTTAAATCATACTATCAAATATCAATGACTATCATAGACATAGTCTATGCATTGTAAAGATAACAATAAGGTCGGTATTAACGCGTGTAAAAGAAATATTTTTTATAAATACGTAAAAAAGGTATATGCACGAACTTCACTAAATCGATATAGGTACTTCACGAAATTCGTACTTATAATAATACATTAGCGTTTCGGAATTTCGTTTAAATTGTGTACTCGTATAGGTAGTTTAAAATTCATTCCACGCGCGAAGGATTTCAATTTTTGTTTTTGAAAACTATAAACGATCTCTGTACCAGAGGTTTTATAATCATATAAACTTTACTGAAACTGAATCGATACATTCACGAAATTCGTATATACTCGTAATATAATGTGCACGCTACGGAATTTCGTTTAAACTTAAATTATATATACTTATAGTTTAAATTTGATTTCACGCGCGAAGGACTTCAATTCTTTTTATTTTTTTTTTTTAATTACAAGATGTTTTATATAGTTTATGTAAAATGCACACCGCAGTCGTGTTTCTACCGAAATAAAACGTAACCAGAACGGTGTACTGTATAGTTTATATAATACAGTTAAAACTTAAAACAAATTATATAGGGTGTCCCAGCAGAAGCGCAAATTTTAAAAACTCCGAGATTTTTGTTTGTTTCTGGGTTGGCAGCACTGTTCCAATGTTTTTCTTGTCTGATAACATCCCCCATTAGTTATCGCAAAGCAGTTTTTGGCGTTTGTCGTCGTGGAGAGGTTCACAGTTGGACAACGCGTAACCGTAGTAAAAACGCACTACGAGTGCGGAGAGAGTGACGTTGTGAAAGCTTCGGACGAAACAATGCGCGATCGCGAGCGACTGTAACTCGTTTGTTGAATAAACGAGTGTACAACGAGGAAAGATGAATCCTTCCGTTCATTTCATTTCATTGAAATACGCGAAATAATATTAATAAAATAAACAAAGATTGCATACGCGCGTACGATCGATCGTTCGGTCAGCGTCAAATTAAACAGAAACACTCGACATAGCGCGTCAAGAGAAGCGGAAGAGAAAGTAGACACCAGATAGCGCTACGACACAACATAGAGGGCGTGGCAGCAAGGCGCTTATAAATGGCAGTCCGAAACCGTCGGACCGCTCAGTGTAGTCACGGCGGTCAGGCGGCAAAGACGTAGTTCGCGTTTGACTGCAGTGTGTGTGGGCGTGTTTTTGACCAGCCGTAATTTTTATACTCCTTCCTGCCACGCCCTGTATGTTGTTTAGTAGCGCTATCTGGTGACTATTTCCTTGCTTTTTCGCATAAACGAGTTGTGAACAGTTGAATTAAAACTCTCAGAGCTTCATTTGATATTTCTGGATAATCTTTTCGTACGTGCGACCGGAATTTTTCCAACGAATTCCGATTCAATTCTATTTTTACACTACTGTTTTGTAGACATTCCTATAAGACTGCAGGGGTATTCTTCCGACGCGATGTTAGCCCGTTTATTCGATGAATATCAATTGCAAAAAATGGTGTCTAATTCAGTTTCTACTCGTGTTCGGAACAGGAGACCGCGGACCACAGTCTTAGACCCGTTGAAGCATCGAATCAAAATGCTTACACAGGAAATAGTGAAATACACTGATATAAGCAGACATGGAGATGAAACACGCATTATCAGGTGCTTTGATATTTTTACGATCGTGTTTTCAGACTATTATCAAAATAATACCAGCCCAGAGGATAATTAATAATCAAGACAAATTTTAAATTACTAATCCTTTCGATTTCTTCCTCACTGCTATGAATGCCTGCAGGATAATACCGGAATCGCGAACGATTATTGTGTAATATTCCAGTGGTACTGCACACAAATTGTATTCGTCATTTTACACTAGATTTCATTACTATAGAGACATTACACGATTCACGAGACGTTTTCAACGGACTTCATTAAATCGTCCAACACGAACCGTTCGACTTTCAACACGGCCAATTGTTGCGCCAACTCTTCCCGGTCGTGCGACGCTTTTTCCGCCGCTCCTTTCAACCGGTCCAACTCGTCGGCCAGCAGCGCGTTCCGTTCGAGTACCGTTTTGTCCTGCAGTCGTTCGTCCTGCCGCCGACTTCCTTCCTGCACGGCTGCCTTGAGCGCGTCGACAGAACACGTCGCCGCCTCAACACCGTCCACGATCGCCCGTTGCACCGACCGTATATTTTCGCGTAACTTCTCGATTACCCGATCGACCTCCGGATCGACGGACACCGTTTGATCCGCGATTCCGGTCTCTCCGAGGTCCTGCTGCTGCAGCAAAGCCCGTTCCAGTCGATCGATCTGCGATTTCACCACGACGATCGTATTCTGTTTCTCGTTTTCGACTTCCGTCATGGTGTTTTTTTTTCCGAAATCGTATATTTCTACTATTATTATTCCTACAATAAAATAGAATATATATCTACGATATTCTTCTAGTTGTAGTAACTGTAAACGAGTATATTTCAACAAGTCAACTACTACTATAATAATAATAATAATAATAATAATATAGCCAACAATCAGTGGGTGGAAATGTACACGCGTAGGTACGGTGAAATGGGAACAAAATTGTTATGGGGTATTGTGTACAGCGGTATAGTGAGCCGGGAGTGGGACGAATGTTCAATTATTATTATTAATTTTTTTTTTACAAACCGTATTTTCAAACAATTAAACCAGTAACTGGTATCTCGAATTTCATTTATTCCAAACTTCACGTATGGCCGTATGAGTATGAATTGGGTATATGTACGTTCGAAACATAAAATTTTATAAAAGTTTTTTAAAATTATATATTCATATGATGACCAGTGACGTTTCCATCAATTTTTTTTTGAAAGTATACGTGTATACTAGAAACTGGTAAGTATAATACCTACGTTTTTTGTGATAAAAAAAGAGTAAGTTTTTAATGATAATAATTTCATTTTTATTTAAGTTTCTTTCGAAAATTATCAGTTCATTATTGAAACGAGTTGACAGAAATTTGTTTTTGTAATTTACCTACCTTTCTTATCGTCGTCTGTAGTCCATAGCATGGAAAACCATATTGATCCTACGTAGTATGGACTCCATACTATATAAGATCAATGGTTTTCTATATGATAGGGAAAAATAAACATCCAAAATTAAAACCAATATTTATATATTTTATCTTTCTTCTTCGCGAATTGCTTCAGAGTTCAGAGTGTACCCGTGATTTTCTATTAATAAAAGCTCGAGAGTATAGTGTATACGGCGTATATAATATATATATATATATGTATGTAGTATACCCTACGGGAACACTACTGCGCGTACAACCCGTAAATAAGACATAAATGTTTTATATTACAAATAAATCATTTTTTATACTTAAAAATAATATATAAAAATGAAAAACGTACAGTTTTAAAATGTGTGTATCAAGTGTAGGTACCTGTACTGTATATAACATCGGACATGTAAAATTAATTAATGACGCGGATAAATTAATATTAGATGTAGGTATGTAGTTCATTATTCACCTAGACTTGGGTAATAAATTGATATAAAAGAGTTTTGCAAAATGTTCAGTATTATCACTATACAGACTATAGAAATGCTAGTTTCTGGTCGGAAATTTATATATTATAAAATTGATTTTTAGGGGAAATTTCTAATAATTTTAAACTGTAATTAAATTAATGTATATTTTGAATCATATTTTTAACGGGGGGGGGAATATTGTATTTTAGTGTCATTCGAACATATTATATACACACATGAGGCATTGAGAACATGCATTATCATTACAGTAATATTAGGAAAAAATTGGGTTTCAAACTTTCCGTCTCATTACTATAATAATATTTCTAATTGTGCAATAACACACTGAAGTGAAGTAGTACTATGTCCAGTACTCTAGTGGAAAATTTAACTAATTTAATATTCTGAACCTTTCCGTTTTTGGTGATTTTCACTATTTTGGTACACTATTGTGCTCGGTGCCTCACAATTTATATATATATATATTGTATTCGGTATAAACGAGTCGCGAAATGTGCGGCTCATTGCGTTATTGATAAAAAAATATTCTCTTCAAGCTGAAGACGGCGTTCTGAGTATGCAATTTAACTACACTCTTTTTATAATAATATCCACCGGATTACATGGTCGCGTCTTGCATGCCGTACCGAGTACCGATACAGATTAGACGAATTCATCTAATAAATACATCTATATCTTCTGTGGTTCCGATTTATTCAATGTTCGTTGCAGATTTCGTCAAGGGCCGTTGAATTTGTTCGAATCACGACGACCAAAGCATAAATGTTTTTTTTTTTTTCATTTTTTCGTAGTGCACGATACGCTAGTTTAAGTCTGCACTATCCGGAGATTAAATTTGTTAAAATTACCGTGTTTTTAAAAAAAATTTTATTCAATTACGAACACGAGTGAAATGACAAAAATTTAACGGTCACAAAATAAAAAAAAATGCATAACCTATTTAATAGACACACTAATTAATCCAAATTGATTTTAAGAATTGTAGCTACTATAGCTACTCTCCTAGAGATATATTTGAGTTTTTAGTCTTAAATGTACGAAAAAAAAACCGTTTGCAATACCAAAAATATCTAATTTCAAAATATTAAAAATTATTTGGATAACTTTTAGGCAAAGACTGCTAATCTCTCTTATACATTTTTGATTTTTATTTCTATTTTAGTGCTATTTGTACCACTTCTTATGTAACACCAAAACAAGACTACCTAAAATGTATTTTCTGCATATTCCCTATTGCCTACCAAAGTGTTTATTACAAGAATTTACATTCATTTTATTTCATACTGTTCCAAATTACGCGTATTGACTATGTCACTCGCGCCTAAGTTTACCGCAATGCTGTGCATTTGTTTCACACACACAATCATATTTATTTTGATTAAACATCCATGAAATATTGTTTGTCGTCCAACGTTACGCAGTATTCAAAATAATTCGATCGATTTTTCGTCCGTCATATTATAAGCTGACCGATCAGCAAATCTAGCCGGTAACTTCAGTCGGGAATCCGTCTCGCTTAAAACGTTATGAAAACACTTTACATAAGTAATAAATTTACTTATATAATAGTAGGCAAGTAAATTAATTTCCAAAATATCTTCTGTGTTAAAATAAATGCAATCCAATTCGTTTTTCAACGTTGGATAGAGCGTTATTAAAACGCGATGCCGAGTAGACGGCATTGACCATGCGTTTTATTTAGACATCACAAGTTTTTAACAAAACGTAACGTGCCTGACTTTCATCATGATAAATACATCGAAACTCTATCGACATCAATAATGTAATCAATCGATTGTATTTTAATCAGGCTATGTATTTATTTTTTTCGTTTTCAAAGTGAAACACAAAACGTTTAACAACTTAATAATAATATACAACTATAGGTAACAATAAAAATATGTGTCGACTATACATTGTCATTCATATATAATATGGACACAAATACACAAGAATCGATTGTGTAATACACGTGACGTTTGGTGACGTTTTAAAAATTAACAAAAATGCGTAATTTTCTAAAAAAAAAAATCTGTACAGCAACGATAATGTGATTCATAAAATTACCATCTCACGTGATCTTTATACTCTTTGAGCACACTAACTCGTTTGATACTCTCGTAACCTAAGATGATCGTAAAACTAAAACAAATTGACTGGACCAATCTAGCTGAAAGGCCTTTTGTGAACATTAACATGCCCTCTTCTTTCCATAAGGTTTTGAACGTTCCAACAATAGAGTTTGTTCTTTGAACCTAAATAATCATATTTTTTTTCTATTACAACATAATTTAAAAAGCTTTCGAGGAAATTATTTTACTACACACACACTCTTACCTGTAAACGTGCTCTAATCGTGTCCATTGGATTTGTAATCAGTGTCGTTGTGAATCCGGCCAATACTCCCGATATACTTTGCAAAAATAAAAGCGAAGTATTTACAGAACACTTTTTCTCCAGTTGTTCTGTATATTAACAAATGAAATTACAATACAGTTAACTATAACATTATACAAAAAAAAAAAAAAATTGTTTACTACTTTAAACGTAGATGTTCGAAACATTGTTCCCGATTTACAATTTATTTCAACCGAAACATTCATTTAAAATCACTCCAAATATTACAAATTGATATAACAATATAAAACCAAACAATTGATTATAAGGAAATGCTAAAGACACTCGGAGACAAGTTGCACATTTTGATAAAATTTCATTTGAAATCTCAGAACACACAATAATTGGCTACTTATCATAGCACGGATGTTTGCTAATAATTTATGATATTATATTGATATATGACTTTATGTTCATCGAACATTGCAAAGGCCAAGGTCAACAACTGAGATAACAAAAAATAAACAGTGGCCAACAATAATAATAATATAATATCAAAAACATATGAAGACTAAGATCAATTAAAATAATATAATATTAAATATTAATAAATAACAGATCAGCGGCCAAGAAATACATCACAATATAATAATTATTACAAAACCCAATGTGAAGTTATACAGAAATAAACGCAATTTCAGCTCTTTAATAAATTTACTCAGCACTGTGCCCAAAATCAATGAAGTCGTACTAAAAAAATATTCTGAGAGATCTTAATTTTCAGCCCTACAAACAAACTTTCCAAATTACTAACAAAAACCAGTAGACCAGAGCAACTGCAGAAAATATATTCCGGAGAAGTTATAAAATATTTACTTTTGAGAGAGTTTATACTTTACAATCTATTAATTATGTATAAATGTTATGGACAAACATAGATGTGACCAATGTCATTTGGAAAAAATCTGTAATACATGCAAATTTTGAGTATTTTGTAATGTGATATTGTTTAATATTATAAAATAAATGAAATTGTTAAGAAATCAACATATTTTTATGTCAAAACATTACTCTTTAAAATTAATATTGGTTTCTAATTTGCACTTTTACAATTTTATTATTACATAAATATTTCATAAGCATTTGTATTTTTTTTTTCTTTTTTATAATAATAAACGATATCCTATTCCATTAATAAGCGACCCCAATTGCTGGGTTCGACGTAAAATATTATTCCCACTACGGTAAACCTAAAGCATATAACAATGTCGTGCTCTTACGCAAAAATCTTTTTAGTTAATATTGTATGTTACAGATTTTTCCATATAAAACAATTTTGGGGACTTTACAACGTGCTCAGAAATTTCTAAGATTTGCTCGATTTCGATTACTCGAGTATAATTTATTGTGAATTGTAATAAACACACAATATACAAAATTATACCTTGAAATATTGTATAAAAACTCCACCACAAAGCACTATTTGGCGCATATGTGCATACCGAAGCAACGTAACCTCTATAAAATCCTTTTAAACCGTCTTGTTGATAAACACATTGAGCGATGTCTAACGTGGTACGAAATTTTGATTTCGATATATCGAGATGAATCCCCAGAGGACGAAAATATATCTGGAAAAAAACAATAGATAATTTTATTAGACATAATAATTAATTACTAAAAGTATAAATTATATTCTTATTTGATAAAACTGTTCAAGGCATGTCCTCTTTGTCCTTAACAGCTCGGTTATATAAACAATGACTGTTTATTTTTATCTTTTAATTATTATTATAGAAATTCACAAGACTATAAAAAAAATTTTTATTACTCAAATAGTTCGCATTATTTCTGGATAGTCAATAATTCTTATCAGATATTAGTGAACATAAAATATATTATTTTTTTTTTTTAATGAGAAACATACGCTGTATACTTTGATCAATAGAAAAGAATTGTGAAAAAAAAACCAATATCAATCAACAAATTATTACAATTTGTCTAATTATAGTAATTTGTTATCTTATTTGGATAAGAATACGAGTACAATAGATTACAAATAGTCTGCCAAGAACAAACAAAAATAAAAAACATACCTATTAAAACATTAATATTTTTCATTATAAAATCAATATAGAAATCATTGCAGTACTTAGTTTAGACTGGTTTGGAAATATAACAAAATAATTTTAATTTTAATTTTAATATTATTATTTATTTAAAAAAAAATATATATATATATATCAATACTATAAGAAACTAATATAAATATGAATTTAACAAAATATATTGTCTGTTAGATAATGTTTATAATTAAGTCATGACAGAAATATTCGATGGAAAATTTTTATTTAAGTATATAATGCAATAAATGTTACTTAATTTCATGAATATTTTTAGTATTAAAGGTCAAAAGTACATATACGCGTATGAATATTATATGAAAAGTGAATTTTAAATAACAAATAAAACTGTAAAGTAAAAAATTATTATTTCTTATAATAATTAATAAATGATGAGAAGTTGAAGATGACTTTAAATAAGATTAAAATATTTTAAAATTACGTTTCAGTGGAATTTAAATCAATAATTTCCTCGTATGATAATTTTCTCTAAAATGAAATAAATAATATTACTTTAAAAGTAAAAAACAGTCGGTCTGGTAATTTATTTTAATTTCATATTTTTCTTACAAATATGGAAAAATGTATTATTTTTAAAGAACGCGTAGGAAAAATTACGCAAATAATAGCATACAAGGATTTCGCGTACTACAATACAATAATATTACGCACAAATAAGACACGATATTATATTGATTTAATCAATCGAGTTGCAAAGCATGAAAATTGGCTTACAGTATTATTTTTGTGTGTACCACTGGTTGACAAACCAAGCATCATCAAGTGTTGACTGACGACATCAAAAGGTACGATTATTGTTTGTCCAAAAACGGACGCTACGCCTCCAGCAACCAACGATCTGATTTCGGGCCATTGTTGTAAATACGGAGCCGTCATATGTCTGGTTTGTTCATACGCACCGATATAGGCCGCGCCGGAGAACACTTGAGCTGAACTCACCCAAAATCCACGATAAAGCCCCGACATACCTTCCACATGATAAATACGATTGGCCGCATCCAATAATCCTGCAAAATTAATCGCGAGTGTATTCCATTACACATTAATTGTGTTATTCGAAATAAAAATATAAAATTTTGACGAATTAATGCGGTGTAAAACATGTTAATTTTAAATAATAATATAATGTCTCGTAAGCTACGATTTGTTTTTAAAGTACAAGGCATTATTTTTCTTTTCGTTACTAATTCGTGTTTTACACATACCGATGCGATTATTTTCTCAGAAAAAAAAAACACTCTCATACCTTTATACATTTCTCCGTGTTTTTGAATTTGAAGCCTCGTTTTGATCAATGTCAGCGGATACAGGGTGCAACGTACACAGAACGAGCTCAGCATGCTCAACGGCAAAAACTTAGTCTTGTCCATCATGTCCCATTCGATCGTCGAGATGTGTGCTCTGGAAGCCGTTCTACCAGGTTCTGCCATTTTCTCAGTACGGACGAAACACTTATCGTACCTACAACACAAACGTTAGGGCATATCTTTTTTCAATTTCAAACGTCCACTGCTGATGAACTCGGCGTTTTAGCTACGCGAAGAAAAATTCGTGATTCGAAAAAAAAAAAAGACATTTATTGTCATATGTTGTTGTGTCAACATCGTATGGTCATCAAATGCATTAGGTCGGTCGCGAAACCGAAAATCAAACGTAAAAAATTAATTGACATTCCACATTCAGGTGTAGCATAAAAGTTCTCTCACGAGACTATCGTGAGAAGTCAAGAGCAGCTCAGCACGGCACAGTAGATAATACGAATTATCACGTGATACGTTCATTCCGTAACCAATAAAATGTTCTTATCGCATATCGTGGTATAAATAAACCGCGTTTACGTGCGAGTCGCACATACCACTGTAACCGACTTTTTTTTTTAGGTTATCGTTCGTACCACACAAAACAAAATACATTTTTAAAATTTTGAAAAACGTAAGCTTCAAGAAAGATTTTGTAATTCGTACGGGCGAGTGCGAATCGACGACTATTTTTGTGTTAGAAAAAAAAAAAAAATATAAATAATAATTACTTTCGGGTTTGTCGAGTAAAATGTCGGAGGAACGTATGAAATGTCAGTTGGGTTTCTTGGGGAATTGCGATGGTTCGGCATATCTTTCTCAAGGTACGGTTTTTTCGTATTATTATTATTATTATTCGTGTAAAATTCATGCGTGTTTTTAATTGTACAGGTAAAAGTACAGTTTCCGTATCGGTCGTCGGACCGTTTGAACCCAAGGCTAGCAAGTGTATGTACGATCGCGCCACAGTGGACGTGACTTTTAGGCGAAAGACCGGCAGCATAAGTACGTACAAAGAAAATAATAATAATAATAACGAGATAGGGTTTTAACGGATCGACGAAACGTTTTTACAGCCGTACACGATAAAATGTTGGAAAGCATCATGCAATCGACGTGCGAAAAAGCTTTGATCGTCGAACAATACCCCAGAACGTCGATTGTCGTGACGATCCAAGAAATGCAGGACAGAGGAAATGTAAGCGTTGTATAATCGAATATCACTTTGTTTTCTCCCGACGTTCGACGGCGTTTTTTTCCAGTAAATAATGTTTTTGTTTATAGTTATTGTCTACCTGTTTGAATGCCTCTTGCATGGCGTTGATGAATTCTGGTGTTGCTATGCATCACGTGTTCGCGGCCGTATGTTGTTCGATCACGGAAGACGAAGAAATCATTCTCTATCCAAACGAGTTTCAATTAAAAGTACGATATATATTTATATTGAAAAGTGTCTCTGTGCAAACGTTTTCATTTTTTCACCCCTCTTTTCGTTGTTTTTCAGTCTTCTGTCGCTTATTTCACGTTAGTATTTGCTAATTCTGAAACCAGACAGCTGTTAACGTCGCACGCCACTGGAGAATTCTCGGATTCAATGTTCGTACACTGTATGGACAAATGTTTTGCGGCCAGCAAAGAAGTGTTCAATTTTTATGAAAAGGCGATTAATAAAAGTTCTGTTTTTAATTAAACTGATATAGTAATGCGTGTTATAATCAATGACTATTATGACACGAATGTATATTGTATTATTGTTTTTATTATTATTTTTTTTTTTATACATATTTTTGGTGTACTTCTTGTGAGAAAATAATAAACGTTTTCATCATTTTTGTAATATTTATTTTTTGATAACCGTTATCACGCGCGATTTATTATCAGTAAAAATGCCCTTGTGTGATGTAAGAATTTTCGTGATAACGATTTTGCGTTTTTTTTTGGTAAATTATTTCGCGTGTACTTACTGAATATTTGTCCCTAGTTTAAATTTAAAGAGACCAAGTGTGAAAATGTCCAGCAACCAGCAAAAAAAAGACGAAGCAGATTTGGAATGGTTGAATTTGAAAAAGAATAAGGGCCAGACACCAGACTATATAAAAAAAGCCCAAATAGAAGATGTCGGCAGCAAACTCGCGAGGAAATTCAAAGAAAATCCATTTGTGCCAATTGGTGAGCTATTTTACAGACTTACGGTACAGCGTTTTCGATTGAAGTTGAAAATATAAAAACGATTAAACAACGCGCGGAACGTAACCGTTCGGTGTTAAAAAAGTTGTTTACCAAAATTAGTAGTACAAAAGTAGTGTTGATTTTAAAAATAATATTTATTAATAATTCGCAGTAAAACAAAAAATCTAAAAATACATGTACCTATAAGCTTGTAGGAATTTGATCAAAGTTAAAACGTACTTGTATCATAAACTGTCATAGTTTTGTATGAATAATGAAAAAAATGTCTTGCAGTTCAGTAATTGTCAGAGTTTTGAATAGAGTAATTGTATATCGTACAGATTTGAGGGCACGTTAATTAAAGCAGAACTTCCTCGATTGCATTTCAAATCACAAAAGTGTAATGCTATTTAACACTCGTAACATCTATCGATTTCAACTAGATTTTGTCTATTTAATAAAAAACACCATGTCGCGAAAAAACTTGAATTTAAAAATTTGATCTCTGAAAAAAATATATGTAATCATATATAAAGTCTATGTTTTTGTATAGTCTTCAAAACTTCTGCATCGATTAATGTGCAGATTTTTTTTCACTTTTTACTTTGTAGAGCTGTCATTGTGTGTGGTTTATTTTGGATTACGAATTAGTTATTTTCTTGTACATGTGTGTATTTCTGTATTACAATTGCTACAGTAGTCGTTGTTACGGTTAAAGTTATTATTATTTTCTAAACGATATTCTGTATGGTACATATTTGTTGCGACAGCAAATTTCAATAATTTTGATATTATAGTAGGTAATGAAACAACTCGTAAAGATCCCAACATTGGATGTGTGCAATTACAGCCATTCAAGTGTTACCATAAAAATCCGTGTAAAACAGTTATCAGCAACTAATAGTTTAATTAGACGACTTATATCTCGCAACATGTTATCATCTAAAAACACTTCTGTACATATTGAAATCATTTGTAGCAATCGAAAATGGCGATATTTTTTAATAAATTCTTGATTAGGTAACATATACTCCATCACGATACCAACAAACGCTACGACAATGATATTATTGGCACATATATTTATTACCGAGTAAACGGCACTTTTAGTTTTATCATTAAAAATGAACATTTTTAAAAATTTTATTTAACTGTTCTTTTGTCTGTAAAAGCGTAGATGGTATGAGAATACTAGAGTGGGATGACCCGTCTAGTTGTTGTGCCGAACAAAAACGCTGGCGATGAAGAAAATGTCTCCAAACATTAAAGGAAGAGGAAAATAAACGCAGTTTTTTTTTCTCTCAATGGAAATACCATTTTCATTTGTGGTTATATTAAATAATAATTAAAATTGAAATCATTATTAAAATATTGTTTGTTATGGTTTAATTGACAAACAAATATTATTCTTGAAAATGCATTAGTTTTTACTGAATACGGTTGAAAAGAAAAAAGTTCCAAGAAATATCTTAATTGATGTTTACTCAAGTCCCCAATCCCCAAACACAATGAAAACAAATGGATAGTGAAAATTCGTAGAGAAAAAAAAAAGGCTTTTATAGTAAAAGAATTAATTAAAACTCTGGTTTCTGTGTGTCTAATTGATAACCGAGATTATTATTATTTTTTCAAATAATGATTGTCATTTGTTAAATATATATATATCAAAAGTAGAACGAAATTTAATTTGAATTGAAAATAAATATTTATCCACAACCAAACGCGCAAGGCTTAGTAATCGATACCTGTTTATTATAATAAATAATTATACATATATTAACCATAGGTAAAGTAGTATTTTAAAATAATGAGAAAAACATGTTTACGGTATACGTAATAAGTGTATTTAAAATAAATATAGATAAAAATAAATATGAAACTAAACACATTTTATGCAACAACTCTACATTTTTTGATTTCGTAATACTCGTAATGGCTTTATTTAATATATTATTATATCGTATTTATTCAGATATAAATTGTTGTTCCGTTAATTGCGTGTATTAATGTATAATTTTTCCTCTTATTTTTTTTTTATTATTAAATAATATGTAAAAATAATATTGACGAATAATTGTTATTAATACAATTTTTAAAAACCAATAGTTAAGTATTCGGGGACGCGAGATAAAAATTCCGCGTTAAACACGATAAAATTTAGAACTTTCAATTATATTATAAAAACTTGTATTTAATTTATATATATATACAAATTTTAATTATTATTTCTCGTAAAAATCCGTTTTTCTTATTGTTATTTTCTCAATCGTTTGTGTATCCTCATAATCAAATTAGCTAATTAAATACTGTAGCTGATATTTTGCAGCCCCCTCCCCTTATGTTAAATGCATTACTATTATAGTAAAATATAATTCCAGAATAATTTCGAAATAAAATTTTCTTTACGCCCGTATTAAGAGTGCGCCGAGTATGGCGAAATAACATTAAGTACCTACTGATAAGAACTTAAATCGTGGTGTTTGTTGTTGAATTTAGAATTTATAAACACTAACGATGAAATTTGAAGAGAATTATGAAATTTTGAACGCGTCTCCACGGCGTATTTGTAAAATATCATCCGGCAGAGAACACACGATGTTTTTTTTTACTAAAAAAAAAATCTTTTCTACTAACGTAACTGTGTTTAAAAATGGGCTATGAGATGCACTCGTAAATATTCTTCTCTTCAAATTTATTAATCGTATGATTATTAAAAAATAACTTCTAAACTCGACGATTAGAATGATAACTGCTTAACAAAATGAACTGTAACAGTGTTAATAAAAATGTGAGTAGTAAATAAATATAATAACAGAGACGACGACAGAACACGATGTATAGAGTGTATATAATAGTATAAAATATACCTACCGACGGCAAGAAATTAATAATGGATTTGGGATTGGAAAATAAGCGGGGACGCGAAAAGGGATTTGTTTATAGGGTAGGAAAAGGTTAGCGAATATCGTTGTTGCGTGGATATAAAAGAGCCGGACAATGCGGGGAAAATAAGACGTGAAAAGTCGCATTACTGTGGGGATCATTGTAGGGAGACAAATGAGAAGAGAATCGTTTAGAGAAAAATTGAAGACGGTAGAAAGAATAAACAATCGTTTTACAAGAAACACGGCTAGGGTTTACGAGACCAATGTGAAGAAGTAATAAAAGAGTATAATGTATTAGAATGTTATTGAGAAGCGAAGGCATTTATGATAGCGAAAAACGAGAAAAATAAATTTTGTAAAAAGGAGAAAATTCAGAACGAAGAGAAGATCGTCTGAATCGTTCATAATCTTACGTACGTCAGTCTCTGTCCATCCCTCCGACACGCATTACAATTTCCCATGATGTTTTCGTGGATTTATTTAGCATTTAATCAACCGCATGGCGATTTTCGAAATTTCCACGCTTTTTTCAGGAATGAAAATAGATAATTCACTGTAATTTCGAAAACGGTATTTGCACACGAGGAATAATTGACGAGAGAGCTTTGGAGACGTGCTAAACATGTGCATAGAAAAAAACTCGTAAAGTAATTATTGTTGTGTTGGGTGGTGACTCGGTGGGAAGTCGCCACGAAAATATACGTGTTTAACGTACAGAGAATATTTTTTGTTAATTGACAAGAAACGACTTTTTTTAGAAAAACATATATCTGCGCGTTACTTTGGCCGTACAAAATGCATTAGCTTATTACCAAACGTGTTTTTAGGAAACTGATGTTCGCTGAACACCACATAAATGAATCAATTTTGTATTTTATACTTAAAAAATAGATACGTTCGTGTATTAACTTCGTCTAGCGTGAACGAGTCAGTCAGTATGAAAGACACGAATCGCTTTGCTAAAACATTATAACTGTTTGTTTAATTATTTTGTTGATCTATTCGTTATTTAATATTATTTATTTATTTATTTAGCAAATAATGTCAATGTTTTTTTTCTGTTAATGCTTATAATATTATTTACAGTCTGTATAAAAGGATTATGATGTATTGATACAATATCAATTAAACGTGCCAACTGATATATTATGCTTTTAATTCCCACGGGTATACCTGTGGGAATTAGAACCTCATATCTCTATTGAAATTTGAATTTCACAGGAAGCGTATAATATGACGGTTAACAGTCTATAGTTTAATATGACGTATATCTTTGCTCATCACCGTTTTTTTTTTTAACGTCTAAATCAAAAATTGTACAAATTATGAACACCGTCGTGCAAATGCGTGGGAATTTTACTGTGTGAAGGAGTGGAATTCGGGTACGTGTACGTGGTCACAATTTGATTTCTACCAAATGTTATTTTGCTCGTGTGTAGTCTTCTATACGCGCGTATATACTTGCGCGGACTTACCATCAATTATGAAACTATACCCCGTTTAGGTATGATATAATCGGATTTCTCCATTTAAAGATATTTATTAACTATCAAATCCACGCTGTTGAATTCTGCCAATTTATATATAAATTAGTAATGTGGTCGGTGTACACGTCTTATTATATACACGTATAATAATAATAATACGTCTTACGTTACCTCGACCACAATATTCTCATCGATCATTATTTTTTTTCTTCGTTTTACTCGAAACTATAATAATAATCAGTAATAACTCGGCCGATATCTCTATAATATCAATTTTGTTAAAGTATACTCAAACGGAAAATATACCATTATACCGTCGACAAAAACTTTATTTTTATATATTTTCCGTACCCGCTCGTATACATAGTGTATATACAGACCTTGCAGCGGCGTAATTGTTGCGCCGGGTATTGCATATGAGACGCACTAGCAGCACTAAAATATTTTTGAGATTTTTTGCGAATGTATATCGTTTTGCGACTGTACGAAAAGTGTCCAAATGGAAGATCATTTTCTGCATTACAAATCAAACAATTATTGTAGTGTATATGCAGAACTGTGCGTGTGTGAAACGATCAATACGTAGTTATTTGGATCGATCGATCTGTGTTATTTGGAGACAAAAAAAACCCGTTGCTTTTTTACACCAACAAAAATTTTAAACTTGGAAATTTCTTGAATTTTCCACAAAAAGCTCCTGTTTGCAATAGTTGCAAGTACATAAAAAGAATTTTTTTCAATTGGTACATTACATGTTTTACGTTACAATCAGCTTTTGACCGTCAAACGTAATTTTTAAATTTGTGAATTCGGCAAGTAGATTTTTTTCACGTAACTTTTGTTTTTTTTTCTTCAAATCGTGATTGTGTCATTTTTTTCTTTTCAAAATATGTGTTTTTTTATTGTTCAAACGACGATGGCGTAATCAAAATTGTGTGAACTAATTTTCGATATTATAACGATTTGAAGTTTTCGGATTTGATTAAAATAAACATATACGGATTAAAAAGTAAGTTTGACGATCAAAATGTGATTGCACTGTCATTTTCAGCGTTAAGCAATAATAGTAATAATACCCGTTGAATAAAACGCAATTTCGAAAATTGTTGGTAAAATCAAGTTTTTTTTTTTATAACTCCTGAAGTAAGAATGGACCGACAACTTTTAAATTCAGCACATAAAATACGTAGTTTGAATGTGAAGAAAGTGAACATTTCGCATTTTTTTTTGAGGGGGGGATACTATTTAGTATATATTTAGTTGTGCCTAGTACGTGCAACGCCAAAAATGTTGACCAAATTACGATACACGTCCGAAGTATTCAGTGGCGTGCCCAGGATTTTGAAATGGGGGTTCACAGTTTCATTTGCCATGTTGGCTACCTAAAACAAATTATTATGAACTATGAATGATAATAATGATCAGTGGCGTATACATGATTTTTCAATGGGGAGGGGGATCAGTGCCGAATTTAGGTATGTATGGTGGCCTATGGGCGGAATTATGCCTATGGGCCTTAATAAGGAACCTTATAAAAACCCTTATAAAAAAAAAAGACCATGGGGGGATCTGACCCTCAAATTCCCCCCTTGTTTACGCCCCTCGTAATGATTTATGTAATAATTAATATCAAATACTATAAATATTTTCCAGTAACCCGTTAATCTCGTGTTTAAAAAATAAATGAATTAATAAATATCGTCGATTAAATTTTATTTATAGTTCAGAATTTTAATTTTATACACGCGAATAGCGTGTTTATAGAATTTAAGTGTATATAAAATATTATAAAACACGAGTGTGTACGCGACTTGTATTAAAATGATTATTATTTAAACGTTTTAAACGTTTTGTTACATAACAGTAGGGCTGACAGTAACGTGTAGCATTTGCATATTTGTCTTACAGGATCACAAAACTAGCCGAGTCGGAAACAAATACGTTTTATGTTAAGACAAAGCAATAAGATAATATTATTATGTAATTTTATTTTGCGTACAAATGCGTTTTTTTGGTGTGTTTTTTTGCTTTCCTCCATTTTTAAACGTTTTGTTAGCATATATTTCATAATTTTTTTTTTGTAAACTTGTTTGCATATTTCATTTGTATGGCCCTTGGCAAGGCTATATAATACACCAGTATCATATATTATCTTATCACCGCAAAAAAAAAAAAATAAATATAAAAAAATAAGAAGAAGAAAATTCGTCTTGTAACAATAAATTAAATTTATAAACCCTGTTATTTATTTTGTTGTCTAGGCGCACTGGTCACTGTCGGTTTCTTAGGCTTTGGTTTAAAGAACATGTATCAGGGAAACAGGATGAAATCCCAGATGATGATGCGAGGACGTATAGCGGCTCAAGGATTCACCGTCGCAGCGATATTGGGTGGTTTGTTTTATCACGGGATGAACGCGATAGACGAAATCGAGAAGGACGAACAGGGAACTGATTTGAAATAGTGTCATATTATTATAGTGTCTTATTATACATTATTACATTATGTTTCTTATACTAAGACGTTTTCGTTGTGGGCGAAATTATTTGATTTTTTTTTTATAAGATACATGTATTTTTTTTTTTTGTCTTTTTCTTCTTCTTTTTTTTTTGTTGTCAAGATTAAGTACTCGTAAAAAGCTATATTTTATTAGTTGGTTTATACTAACCAGTGTACGCTATTTAGTTCTAGAGGCGTTTGCAGCATTTATCGAAATAAAATATAGTTATATAGTCGAGGGAAGAAAATAAAGAGATTCTCGTGGACTAAAAGACAATATTATATACATAATATTTGTAACATACAATCGTCTTCTCGTTTCTATATATATATATATACATACTACACACATTATAATATGATATTGGACCGATATATACGGTACGCTAGATTTTTGTTTTCGAAAAAAAAAAAATGTTGTTTTGTGTATATATTGTTATTAGGTAATATAAAATTTGTGTAGAAATATTATATTTTCACGAATAAAATATGATAGATATAATCGAGTCGATGACGTATATACACTTATTTTTCTACCGGACAGGAAGATACAATAACAATATATTGTCTCGAGAAGAAGGTTCCTATCACAGTGTCATCCCGTTTTGTATCTTATAAAATTAATACGCGTAAGTAATATTAATCATAAAGGCATTACCGTTGCATTTAAATTGTATATACTCGCGTTTCGTAATAGTTGTAAATCGATAAATTTCGAGAGAGAAATATCTGAAACGTGATATACAAATATACGCTAGACCATTAAAAAAAGAGAGAGAGAAAAAATAAGTTAAAAATATTGTATAATAAATCATTTATTCAAAATAAATATTTATATAATAAAACAACGTTGAAAAAAAAAATGCGCACGAAATATTAAGTTTCTTTTCGGTCATATTTTAACATTTTCGGTGCTTATAAACGCGTACCTACCTAGTTTTTTCAGTGTACTAAAATAAAACCGAATCCTAATCTCCATACATATATATATATATATATATATATATAGGTATATGAATATTATAATTTATATCGTATGAGTTTATACATTTTTTTTTTTTATGTTAAGTATTTATAATAATACGTTTTGAGGAGGTAGTCGCATTATTTATGTTGAAAAATTCCATCACATATCTCCGCCCGTGTTGTGAAATTTAATACTCGCTGCATACGGTCTTTCAGTATTTTATTAGGTATCATATTGTGTTTTTAGTACCGGCGACATTTATATTTACGTATTTTTTTTTTTTACACTTGTTGAATTAAAAAATAAGGCTGGGGTGTTACATTTACAATTTTTTTTCTACTGTTTTGAATATGTTGTACGTCTATAAGACGCATTCGTTTCGTGCGAGTAAGAGTTTGGAATCTAAAAAGGTTTTTCGCGCGAATTTTCGCTATTTCTCAACGTTTTTCACGCGTCGTTTTACTTTTTTTAATATTATATATTAAAAACAGTTCTGCGAGAATGAAAAACACTGGTAAATGATCATTTTTATGTATATTTTACGCAGACAATAAAATAATATTATATAATGTGAGAGTACGTGACGCGCACCTATCTAATTCATTCAAGTATATTATTAGACATTTGTTTTGGAAATTAAAATTTTTTTCTTAGTGCAATACCGCGCAAATATAATATAAGACGTGTATCATAATTTTTTACCGCAACAACATTCGAGCTCTAAATGAATAACATTTACACGCGTTTCCGAATCATTTATATATATATATATATATATATATTAGGTAGGTATGTATTTATAGGTAATAGGATAATATAATATAGACACGACGATAGTATAACATTATTACTCGTTATCGTAAATAATTCGGTCGAAAAAAAAAATAAAATGAATTGTGAGTAATGATTAATAAATAGGCATTTAAAAAAAAAAAAAAAAATCACGTGTGTACAGCTCATCGCGACCGCGCATCGTGAGTATAGTTTAGGTTAGTGCAAGGGCGTCCGTCTTTGAAAATCCAGGAGGGGGGACATTGTATTTTTAATTATATTATATTGACTTCCTTTCTGTTAATATGTTGACTGTCATACGTAGCTAATTAATACTATACAATTACGTATTCATACAATCTTAATTATTATATATCTATATTATTATTTGTAAAATAATCAGTTCAATTTATAATAAAATATAACATAAACATTGCATTTTGTTCTTAATTAACATTTATTCAATGTATATAAATATGCTTAGTGCTTAGTTGACATAAAATCCGTCAATTGTATTATGAAGTTATAGAATAGACATTATTTAATATTTTACCGAAAATTATATTAATTATGGCCACTAATATGTATTTAATACATATTATAATATTTTATGTATAATAATCACGGATGAGAAGCCAGTGGGGGACGTGTCCCTCTCCTGCCCCCTCCCCTAATGGACGCCCTCGGGTTAGTATGTATCATAATATGATATAAATAAATAAATATTATTTAAATTAGCGCATTTTTTTTTTGTACATCATTATATTATGTTCAAAATACCTCGTTCGGTCTCGGTGACACGCGTGCGTATAATATATCTATAAATTAGGTATAAAATATTATAAAACATAATAATATATATTGTTCGGCTAAGTCATTTTCAGTACGTCCAACACTGCCGAAGCCGCGGACGTGTCCACGGAATTAATGCCCAGACACGTGTAATTTCCAGCGTGGGCGGATTTAAATTCCATAATTTGTACCCACGAAGTCACCGTGAGCCGGTCCGGTCCTCCTCGGGTCTGTATGGCTACTAGCGTGTCGTCTCCTGTATGTATTATAATAATAATAATAATTAAACGGCGTTATTAGTAGGCACATTATATACACGCAGGGTCGGACTGGCCCATGGTATTATTGGCGTGCGATCGCACGGTGGGCCCTCTAAATATTGATTTAATTGATTAAATATTATTCTATTTATTTTTATTATTGGCGTGAGATCACTTATGGGCCAAGACCTAAGTTTGAAACGTTAATACTACTTAAAGTGCGAAGCTGATGTTGTTTCTGAATGGGACTACGACTCTGTTATTGATGAACTGGCAAATTATTCTAATGGATTAAAACATATATTATTGTAGATTGCAATTTAATTCGTTAAAAAAAAATGTATTAAAATATATTGTTAGTAGGATAAAAATGTCGGTTCTGGATCAAGAGGAGGAGGAGAAGGAGGAGCAAAAAATGATGAGCAGAATGCTCCTTCTCCTCCTCTTTTTGATCCAGAATCGCTATTTTTATCCTACTAGCGGGTATTCAGAATATATTGGGAGAACGATTTTTGATCGATTTATGTACTTGAAAAAAAAATCATTTTTCCGTTAACTTACAAAACAAGAATTTTAAACAATTTACCGTAGTATGAACTCCTACGAACTTTGTCGAATTTAATAATTTATTATCGCGCGTAATTTATTATTATTATTATTATTATTATTATTATTATTATTATTGTTGAAACGACACGCAATATCAATTATACAACGTGAAATAATTTTGTTAATCGTTTAAAAAAATATATAAATCGAATTCCAATTTCTTTGTAAACAAATAATGTGTTAAAATTGTTAAATATTATGTTGATTGGTCATTTGGTAAAATATCGCAGTGTAGGTCACATATAAATCATTTATATATCGCCCGGTAAAATTTTTGAAGAACGTTCAATGCTCTCTACAAAATCGCGTTTTGCTTAATCGTCTTTTCGTTATTCACTACACGATTTGCAATATTTAATAACGTATAGTGACGATCGATGGCCGACAGTTAAGACTACTAGTAAAAAAAAATATAGTATCGTTTAGGTCGAAAAGTAAAAAAAAAAAATCGATTCACT
Organism: Slavum lentiscoides; assembly: GCA_032441835.1. NCBI lineage: Eukaryota > Metazoa > Arthropoda > Insecta > Hemiptera > Aphididae > Slavum > Slavum lentiscoides. The sequence goes on along the minus strand of CM063707.1, from coordinate 4,662,204 downwards.
ATATTATTTTATAGTGTATTGGGGTAGGTAAATAAATATTTATATTCTGCCTTCGAAGTGGGCTGAGAATTGAACATTCTATTCGAACGTGAGCGAACTATTCAAATTTTATAGTGAATATATGTCAACTATATGTAGACGATATATACTGCTGGTATATTCCAAAATCGAATCGTATAAAGTTTCCTACTTAAATATAATATACATTTGACGGTTCGTTTGATGATGTGATCTATTAACATCTCAATCTACACGTCCAACTTTAAAACTCGATTGTTTTACGAATATACCGATAATTTGCAATTAAAGCGCGTATTTTCGCGTTTCAAACGAATGTGATTTTATGAAATCGGTTATACGAATAGATTTTGTTGTACGCGTATATCGGGTATGAGCAGACAATGAAAAAACTTGTGTAAAATTTTTGTTATAAATTTTTGAAAATTTAAAATATACTCAAGTTGTTATTTAGAATTTTATTTCGTTAATCCATTATTTTTATTTAAATTTCATTTTTTTTTTTTTTTTTATCAAAACGTCAACCGAACCCTCAAAATACTGTTTTTCATTGAGGGAGTCGAGAGGACCTTCTCAAGAATGTGGGAGTCTGTCGAATCCGGCTCGGAGTGTAGTTATCCTTAGACACCGAACACGTTTTTTTCAACGAATAAAAAAAAGATACGCAAATACCTGGCAACCATTTGGTAATTCCTTGTGCGTCCGTGAATCGCCAGCTGATGCTGGGCACCGGATATCCGTTGACTTCGCAATCGAATACCACGGGTTGTCCGACGGAACCAGCAATGTTTTTTGGAGCCGATCTAATGACAGGAGCTATTATTGTAAATAATAACAATATTAACGGCCAATAGGTACTCGAACGTTTAATATCTATTTTGTTACGTTTTTCGATTTCAAACAACTTAAGTGATTATTATGATACACGACCATTGATAAATATATGTATTATAATAATAATCGGTGGATTAACGTGTAATCGTGACTGGGCGGTAACGAGTTCAAAGTTAAAATCACGTTAGTTTTAATTAAGCAACTTAACGGATTAGGTTTTTTTTTTTTTCAATTGACTTTTAACTTAATCGATAAATATTTTTAAACTTCAAATTGACTTCATACAAAAAGTACTTTAAATTAATTTATTATTTTCGTTCAAAGGACAATGCGAATTTCCTAAATAAGATTTTAAGCTTTTTAGTGTAGGAATTTTTTTATAGGCGCCGGAGTTCGAACAAATGATGGAGTACTCGCATGTACATCGTACCGAATACATTAAAAAAAAATATATATTTTTAATTCTAATTTCTTTACGCTTTTGAATAAAAATCGTAAACAGCTAGGTCTCTCAATGTTGGTTTTAAAGGTTATACTCGTATAAAAAAAAATTTATATTAACTTTTGAGACATTTATTAAAGGTTTCTCGTACCTTTTTTTTTATCGTTAACTAGATAATATTTAAATGTTTAACTGAGTTACTTTTTTTTTATCAAAACTGATTAACTTGTCCGTCAATCACTATCATAATATTTACCGGAATTATTTTTAAGGAGCTCTTATGAGAAACTTCTGTTGCCGGTAAACGGTTCGATGAGCAGCGCGTTCATTAACGATTTAAAAATAGAATTCTCTACTCGAAACGTTAATAATAAGAAATGTATATTTGTAAACTATTTTGTTGTCGTGTTCTATTTTATTTTTTTGTTATCTATAAATAAAAATATATTAACTTTACGTGCGCGTTATTGTACAGCCGCCCCAGTCACTCAGAAGCCGGATACGTTAAAATTAAAACGTCAAATTTTCAATTCATATTAATAGAGACATAAAATCAGACTCTGTAACTCGATGTTGTAAAAATAACTTCACTGATCTGCGACAACTCTCGAGGAATATATATATATCGAATAATTTTTGTGTTACTATAAATGAATTTGAAAAAAATAGGATGGTCAATAAAATAAACGCGTGCATATTAAATTTTAGAGGACGGCCGACCATCGAAAAACTCATATTGCTCCCATGATATAGGTACATGTATTTTTATTCGTATGCCGTCTTATTTTTATTTAGATATAACGTTTAACGTCTGTACTGTGAACGTGGTGGTACATAGATTAAATAATATATATATATATATTTTTTTTTATGTTTTATAGCTCATATACCTCATATATATATATATATATATATATATATATATATATATATGGAGTTCATATGTAGGTATATTGAAGAGAAGAAAAAAAAATCGGTATTAAATATTTAAGTCGCCATGAATATATTATATAAGTACGCGTGTACACACGACGACGAGTACGGTAATCCACTCTGATTAAAAGAAGAAAAAAATGTCAAAAGGGAATAATTGATGTGCGCAGAACATTCGACTCTCGCGATTTGAAACGCAATAAGTACCGGCTCTACCACCAGCGGATTGGAGACGGATAGAGGAATTTAAATGCGAATATATATATACAGGGTGTCAGTGGCGAGACAAACTAAAAGAAATTTACTGTGGAAAATAATTAATTTTACACCCCTATAAGCAAATAACATGATTGAAAAAAACGTTTCATTAAAAATAAATAAATACCATTTTAATAAAATATTGGATTATTTTACTCGTATTATAATATTGTATTTATTTATTTTTAATGAAACGTTTTTTTTTAACCGTGTTATTTGCCTAGGGGTGTAAAATGACTTATTTTCCACCCCTAGGCAAATAACACAGACAAAGATATAAATGATTTTTTTTGCAAAATTATCTACAAATTTTTCCGCGTCCACATTCATGTCCATTTAACACGTGATGTGATCGTATAAGGCGACTAATTCGAGTCAGCTTGAAGACCGAAGTCTGATTTTGACTATTTTGAGTTTCGAAAAGAGGACCGTTCGGTTGAAGCACTCGACACTGCAGATTGTGGTAGAGTCACGTAAATTTTCAACGAAATTTGTAAATACTTTTTAATACTGTAAGCGGAAAAAACAATATTATATGACGTTAAGACTTGTAATATTTGACTGATATTTAACACAAAATTAAAACATAATATAAGACGCGCGTCTCCTTTTATTGTTTACCAAGTTGTCGAGTAAATGGACACGTCCGGTTTAAAATATTACGAGCAAGAAGCCACAGCAAGACCGGATCTGTCTGGTTTTCGCGCCCAACAACGACCGCGGTCATATTGGAAATTATACTTGTTTTTTTTAGTTTATCATTTTTATTATTTTTTAAACTGAAGAATATCGATTTATAGGTCAAACTTCGAAAGAAAGGTACTGAGGAACATATACGGCCCGATATATAATGCAGAGTCACAAACATATGAGAGAAGAAAAAATCTAGAACTACAGGAGCTATATAATAGGCCAAATATTATTTCATTTATAAAAAGCAAACGTCTAGAATGGTTTGGTCACGTATGGAGGGCAGACGGACAAGTGTTGAAAAAAGTTCTAGTTAACAAAATAAACAAAAAACGTCCATTAGGAAGACCAAGGACCCGATGGGTGGATGTCGTGGCTCAAGACATCAAAGATATAAAAGAGGACTCGGTTTTTGACGACGCATATGATAGGGAGAAATGGAGAGGTTATGCGATGGCAGCGATGGCTCTTAATGGGCTGACAAGCTGATGAAGAAGAAGAAGAAGAAGAAGAAGGTCAAACGCTGTTACGATTACAATAATAATAAAAAAAAAAACGATTACGCGTTGTATTTAAAAATACTTTTTGTCACGTTGGAAAATACACGAATTTACGTTTTTTTTTTTCTGAAGTTCGGTATAGTTCAATTTTTCTGACGAATAATTTCGAGAAATTCACTTGTCTGGTTGTTGTTGCAGGGAGCCCTTCAGTTCAACAATTTTACTTGTAATAAAATATTTCTATACCCGATCGACACGGTCCCGTGTACTGCATCCACACCGACCCGTTGTAGCCGGCCGTCGCCTCGTTCAGCTGACACGCGTTCGAGTACGTCTTATTGTCCGATCCGCACGCGAATTCCTTCTCCTTGCACGCGCACCTGTACACGGCCCGCGCGGTTCCAGCAGACGTCGTCGTGGCCTCGTCTTCCTGCAATAATTGTCGATAAAACCGAAAAATCAATTTTGGTTTTGAGTCGGCTGTGTGCTTAAAATGCTTGTATTGTATTGAATTCGGTAAAATTATAAAAACCGATTATCAATGAGAATTATTGTTGATTCTTTGTGTGTATTTCCTCGTGGTGTATCACAGCAGGACACCGCGGCTGAATTTAGTCCAAAAAGGGCACGGCCACAAAAAAAAAGTTTGGGAACCGCTGGTTTACATTACGCACATTACTGGTGATCGGTTCGTATCGTTTTTATCCGAAGGACCAGCGTTTTTTTCTACCTTCTCTATACGTTTCAAAATTCACGTTGGCCAACTGGATGTTTAAACGAAAAATAACATTTTTTTTCTTTATATAGCAAATGCGAATATATACGTACGTAAGTCTGTTTAGAATAAAATAAGAACGTATTTACATTATTGACGTCATATATACATAGCGTTGTTTAAGATTTAAACCACAGAAAACATATATAAAAGGCGGTCACATTTCTTTTTTTCGACGCCCCGGAGCTTCGGATTTTATCGTCAACTTCTGCGCGTTCTCTCCTGCACGGTTCGTCTACACGGCGGCGTATATCATTATACGATTCTTCATGCCGACAGCAATGAAAACGAATAAAAAAACAATCAGAGTCGTGTAAATTCGTCGCCAGGAGCCACTCGCATTTAAAATACGAGTCTAGGCGCGAATAAAAAAAATTAAATGACTTTTTTCGTATATATTATCTTGTCATCAGAGCTCTGGTCGTCGCGCCCGTACAGGAGTGCACAGCATTTGATCAGAAGTTCGGCAGTATACAAGTTCGTGTAATATAACGGCCCATTCAAATAGGTACCTACCACAATCTTTCACACTTTTCTTCTTTTTTTTTTACAATAAACAAACCTCATCTTTTCACGATTCTTTATAACCGATAAAATTTAAATTAAAACATTTAATTTGTTAATATATAGTAGGGTCGCCAACGTGCAGTGTATTGAAATTTAAAACGTAGGACACATTTTTAAAAATTAATATCTATAGAACACACAGTATAATTTATAATATACAATACGTTTTCTCGAAGCGTTCTTGAATTCCGTACAGCTGAGTTTGAGAACTGTGGAATTGAATTCTCATCGCAGTATTTATCGACCGTTTTTTTTTTGATCTTGCACGCCGAATTCGAAAATATTCTAAAATGTTATTATTGGTCGTGGAAAATACGATACCTATAGTCCTAAACGAACAATTGAAATTTCATCTGTAAAATGGTCCCACTTGAGTTGCCGATTTCTGGTTTAAACGCATGTTTGTAAATGTTAATGCGTACGTATTAGAAATATTATAAGTATAATATTTAATGAATGTCTAAATGGGGTTGGAGAACGCTCCTTTTTCTTTTCTACTTACTAAATTTCCTTTTTTTCTCAGTTCGGGAATTTTACTCTACATTTGTATATAATACGCGATATATAATTCGCTAGTCGCGCGAATCGAAGTTTCTCATTTCTTCTGTAAAATTCACGACTCGACAAAACGATACTGTTTCGAATTATCGTATAAACGAAATTATTTAAAAATTAAATTATCAAAAAACATTGATATAGAACACCCTATGTCAAACCTTTGTAAATTTATATAATATAAAGCGATTATCTATAGCCATATACAGTAGCGGTTATACATGTTGTTCAAGGGGGTTGGGGCGAAAATGGAGCCACCCCCTCTGCCAATGAAATATTCACATCGACGAATAATAACCAAGAAGAAAGGTTTATTAATGTACCGAGACGAAATAAAGATGTAGAAAAAGGAAGAACAACGTTCACGGAACGTAAACGAAATAACAATTAAACGGTAAAAGAAAGTAGTCACCAGATAGCGCTACGACACGACATAAAGGGCGTGGCAGAAAAGGCGTATATAAATAGTGGTGAGTCACGAACACCACACACACACTGCAGTCAGACGCGAACTACGTTGTTCACGCCTGACCGCCGCGACTACACTGAGCGGTCCGATGGTTTCGGACCGCTATTTATAAGCGCCTTTCTGCCACGCCCTCTATGTTGTGTCGTAGCGCTATCTGGTGATTACTTTCTTTTCCCGTTTTATTTCGGTCGGCTGACGCGCTACATCGGCATGTGCGGATGTTTAGTTTGACGCCGACCGAGCGACCGATCGTACGCGCGTATGCAATCTTTATTATTTATTTATTTTATTATTATTAATAATATTATTATTTCGCGTATTTCAATGAAATGAAATGAACGTAAGGATTTATCTTCACTCGTTTACTTGTACACGGCCGACCGAGTTTGTCGTCAGTTAAGCACTAAACGCTCGATTACGACCTATGATCAACGCGCACCGTCAGCGCGTACTGTACGCGCTGATCGTCGGTCGAACACCAACTCCAGCCTTATACATGATGTTCAAAGGGGGGGGGGAGCGAAAATGGAGCATAAACATAATTGGATCAACACAAGTCGGTGCTGTTAGGTCAGAGATATATTAAATTTTAAAATATCAAATCCCATGGCGATTCACCTATCGCCCTCCCCCTTATAACCGCCACTGACCATATATAATACGCGTCTGTATACGTATTACACAGCGTCATTGCATTAGGATATTATAAAAAAAAACGCGACAATGCGTACATATAACTTAACCTGAATAAAGTATAAATAGTAATATAATAAACTTGAAATACCGGTCATGAGGGATGAAAATAACGTACTTAGAAGTACTTAAACCGACACACCGCGACGCTATAATACAATAGCTTTGCGACGTTTGTCGACACAATAAAAAAGTTGGAGTTTCTTTTCACCGTCTCCGCTGTTTCCCCCTATTAATACACATAATATATTAACGTTTTCCTACCTCGTTTTCCACAATATATTTATTATATTAAGCGATTTATTATAAGCAATTGATATATAAGACGTGGATTTTCACTAACGTATTCGAGGGAAATATTTATGTGCATTTTACAATTTTACAAACTGTATACAGTATGTATAAATGTAATGTTATGTTTTAGTCGTTGTGTAATAATGGACGTCGACATTTGAATTCGTGAGATTTCTCTATATGATCAGACGAAAAAATATGTTTTTAGGTGTAAGAAACAATATAATCCGGCGGTTTCGTATTATAATTTCTCAAATAATACGATATCCTGACACTGTACGCGTATACGACTAAACCTCTTTCCCCCCGGTCCAAAATATACGTTCTGGACGTTCCAAAAACGATTTTGAAAATGTTAATTTTTTTTTAACGTTTCTCGACTTCAGTGTGGATTTATAAATTTGAAATTGACCTAAAATAAAAATGGCTGGGCGGTGACTCTCAATTTTGTGCATGAAGTTCTGACGAAATGGTTGTTTTGGTCTCCTCAAAATAGTATCTGTGAACAATTGCCATCGGAGAAAATGGGCGTACCTACTTATAAAAACCGGAGCATTATTTCTTCCCAAAAAAATTGTCTACAGGAAAACAAATTTCATTGTAAAACTAAAATTGGTGGGGCCGGTCATTAGCACGTTTGCTTTTTTAGTTTTTTTTTAAGTTCGCGACGCCGCTGGGCTGAGGAGTGGCACTGAGTAAATATCGTCGTTGTGTTATTTCTAAATTCTTGTCCAAGACTAAACCTTAAAAATAACGAAAAAAAAATTGATCAAATTCTCGACCTATTAAAAACCATACTAATTTTCGGCGGTATAACGATGAAAACTTTTTTGTGACGATTTTACATAACAAAAATATTACGTCCTATGGGCAATAGGAATATCTAACCCCATCAGCCCCCTATAAATACGACCCTGAAAACGCTTTACACAAACATTATCAGAAAGTATCGAGCATTCGTTTCGCTGTTAAAAAAAAAAAAGAAATACAATTTATATTTTTTTAGTGTAAGTATGCGAACAGAATCCCAACTGAACGTATTACGGAAATCTACTCAGAATCCAATTATATGTATACATATATATAGAGAGAGAGAGTATCACTCGTAAAAACCTAGGACCCAAATGACCCAATTATATACACTATAACTGTATCTTAAATATACGTTTTTCGCGCGAGCACGCCAACAGTTTTTAAAAATCTCGACAATCGACCCGAAAAATGTTCGCCACTCCTGAATTATATATATTATCGGGTGTGTGTGTGTGTGTTTGGGCGTCGCCGTTTTCCTCCAAAAACTGTACTCTACAGGATTTCTTATTTTCCTTACGAACGTTTTCCGTCGAATACATATATAGAAAATCATATGTGAAAATCGTCCGAGAACCCGATTTTTAAAATATACGAATTATCATAATAATAATAATAATAATAATAATAATAATAATAATAATAATAATAATAATAATAATAATAATAATAATAATAATAATAATAATAATAATAATAATATTCATTAAACGCGTGATTTAATATATGGACAAGGCCGGGCTTTTAACGAGTAAAAAATTCACTTTTTTTTTTACACTTAACGTTTCACTGTATACTTTTAATGTGCAGTCCACTAAATTTTTAACTTTTTATTATCCCCGGTATTAACGTCAATTTTACGTGTTTTTCTTCTGTTTTTTACTCTATTACGGATCAATTAGTTTATTATTATTATTGTTATTTGAAACTCTGTAAATACAATTAGTTAAATTTTAGTCAATTTAACCGCGACATATTTGAATTTTCAACTCGGTTAATTCTTTTTAATTCGGTCAATTTAATTGTGCAGGCAAGTACTCGATCACGTATGTATTGATTTAGTAAAGCGACGTAGTTGTCAATATTGTCATAAAACTATATCCTGTAGCGGTTAAGAGGTGATAGATTAGGTTTTTTTTTATTTATTACGATTTTTCGCACGGTTTTGATCATAATTTAATTTCGTTAATATATTTTTTTTTTTGATATTTGGTTACATTAAAAAATTATTTGAAGTCCCTCAAAATTCCAATATATATATCATTGCAGAGTTCTTCGAAACGTTGCAGGTTGGAGTTTCATTGCTTTGCATATTTAATGGCAATTTTAGTGCTGAATGGGCTGTTCGACCACCTTCAAGCAAAGTTGCTGCGATTCCCGACGAAGGAGTGCAAGTGCAATTTTATTTTGTGAGCGAATTGTTGCTAATATTAATGAAATCAAAAAGTTTTTCCTGTACCACCAGGTGCATCTAAGAAGTAAATCCTCCAGTTTCATCATTTGTTACTTTCATAAGAGTTTCAAATACATACTTCTGTTGTTCATTTAACAGTGGAAGATTTGTTTGAATTAATTCTTTCAAAGCGTTGAGATCATACAGTCTTTCTCGATGCAACTCTTGGTTAAAAGCGTCATGCATTGGACGATTGGGCGGTCAGGCCTAATTGAATTAATAGTTTGTTTGACATTATCAAGCACATGTCCTCAATTGAAATCAATGCTTCATTGTAAATTTCTTCACTGATTTGTATATTTGGATTTCCCATTCTATTCTGTATTTGATACAAAATATCATCACAAATATAATCTTTGTACTTGATCCACAAATCAATTGGGTTTGATGGGAAGCATGTAGATATGATTATAGAAAACAATGTTCGTATTTGATGAGCGTGTGATGATATTACAGCATCATTGAGAGTTTGATCCCAATGAGCGTCATTTTCAAGCAATTGCAAACGTTGACAGGCTTCTCTGTAGGATCCACACATTCACCATCAACAGTTCGTAACTGTTGGAATGATGTTGGGCCACGTACATTGACTAATAGCAGTCGTAAGTAAAAACATTCATCATTGCTTGATGTACTGAATAAATCCGGCCAATCGCATCGGTGGAATATACATCTGTATATCCTGGAACTGGTTTTCCTTGTTTCCGTCGTATAAATCTCCTTGAGGATTGATTCCAGGTATAATATTTTGTATCTGTAAATAAAAAATATTATGGTGTGGTATAAATTAATGGATTGTCGGTGATCAAACTTAAATAATATTTGATCTTAAAAGTATATATTTAGTTTTAACTAATATCTATCAAATATAAAATATAATAAAAGTGTCACTGAAACTGAAACACCATATAATATGATGACTAAGTGATATATTTCGTAATGATTAAGAAATTGAAGATTAGTGACACATCTTAACTTTGGTGACAGAAAATTTTGTTCGCTAAAATAATTATGAGTAACTGCTATAATACATACCTTGAAAGTTGGCATAAAATTTTCCTGAACTACATTTGTTGCCCCAAATGAAGTCATTTGAAAGCAATTGTTATATTGTTGGATATTTGTCAAAAGTGTATAGAATCTTTTCCTATTCCTGAAACCAATGAGTACAATGGTTCTGGTGGTGGATCCAATGGTATCAATGTCACTTTACCATTTGCGCAACACAATCCATTGGCTTCTGTTTTGTATTTTAATGCCTTACAGTGTGAGCAAACCGAGTTCATAGAACCAATAACAACACATTCAGTATATATATTTATCATATACTTTTATAAAAATTATAAGTTTTCCTGTTTATCATACCGAAACCGAATGTTTATTAGCTCCCTACTCTTCGTAGTATATATGCTTTACGCTTTACTCGAATTTTAAATGACTCTCGCAAAACGAACACATAAATTATTATTTTTGAATATACGTAATATTTAGGCAACAAGTGTAAAAGATAAAAATAAAATTTATTAAGGAAAGCGCGCACATATGTACGGAAAGGTCGAAAAACGCTGTCTCCAGTAATAACCGATTGGCGTGTGATCGGACGTCCCGTTTCGCGAAACCTTCGAAACACTTTTTTTACGCGTAAAAAAAAAAAAGAGTCGTTTTCCTCGTAAAACAAACCCACAATCGCCACGAGGCATAAGATCGAAACCATAAAGTTTAATATTTACATGTGCTCGAAAATCTAAAACCGATACAGGTGCCCATAAACGAGAACGAATTCCGTATATGATTAAATGGAATCCGCGGTGCTGATTGAGAATCCAATAATCAAGTAATTATACGAAAACACTGTATAAATATAAAAAAAAAAGAATATTTTTTTTTTTGCTTTAAATTATTTATTCGAAATTAAGTAACAAAAAGTATATATGACAATACGACCTTTATCGAATTATTTTACTTTCCTCCCGCCTCCATCGCGCAGACAGTAATTTTATATACAATATAATATAGAGGGCGAACGAGAGGCAATCCTTTTTAGAAAACCATGTGAGTATGAAATTCACGTAAATCTATTATTAGTGTTGTGAAAAGTAATTGAAAAAAAGTTCGCAAGAAATATTACATTTTTTTTTCCGGTCATATTCGAACGTTTTTATTATACCCCATATAATATTTTTTTTTTTTTCAAAACTCAACAAGTCTATTTCAAGTTACATATATAGTATGTAAAAAAGGTTTAACTATATACGCGTAACATCAAATAGAATAGTTTTGTTTTTACGTACTTTATACTCGTAATAGTGTATAACGTAAAAAAACTTTTACAATTTTTACGTGCAATTTTTTTGTTTTTTTTTTTTGCCAATACGGAAATTTAATCAAGTCGATTTTCATATTTTTTAAGTTGACAAATGAATAAAAGTAAATTTTTAATCAACTTCTATATATATATTTTTTTTCGTATCGATTAATAGAAATTTAATCGACTTTCCCGGCTCAACAATTACGAAAATATACGAGACTATTTCAATCAGTTTCAACTTGATACATTACAAAATTCGAACTAAAAGCAAAATGATTATATATTATTGATAGAAACAGACCTGCAAAAACAGTGAAAAAAAGTTATTTTAAGACGGTTTACTCGCGGAACCAGTGCCTATAACTCATAAAATTATGCACGCTTATTACCATTGGGAGCGAACAGTCCTCCCCGTCCCCGTCAATAATTACATTTTTTTTTTTTAATCTCACCAATTTAAACTTACCAATTACTATAAAAATTGTTTTAACAATATTTCATTTTCGAATAAATAAATAAAAAAAAAAATTTGTAATTTCGTGAAAATCGATTACTATTTTATACACTCTGTGCTCTGCTAGATACTAATATTCAATGCCGTCCTAATCACCAATAATGCCCTAGGGCAATTATATTTGACGCCCCCCAAAAAAAATTTACAACTAACGTAATATCTAATTACATAATTTTTTATATTTTAATAGTAAATATACTCATCCTCGAAATCATCATATAGATACAAGGGAAATTAATATCTAAAATAAAACAACAAATTTTTTCTTTTTGTCGTTCATTTGTTTGACGCCAGCTGCATTCATAATACTTTGGACGCCCTAAGGCACTTGCCCCATTTGCCCCCCCCCCTTGGGACGGCTATGCTAATATTATACCTCATCGAACCTAAAATATATGTGACGCAGGGAGATTCTTGTAGTAAAATACGTAAGTACATCATTATATTATTAATAATTCAGGGCTCGGAAGTTATACGAGTATATATTATGTAAGTATGAGTAGGTAAACTAGACGAAACGTACAGGAAAAAAGTGTGAAATATGCGTGAAAAAAATCGATAAATACGGTAATGTTCCTGTAAATATAATCAGTGATATTATATAAATTAACCATTCGTCGTTAGCCGCTCAATAATAACAAACGAGTAGATTATAAATGCGTGTATAAGGCGCGATTCATTTGGTAATTATTAATACACAATAACTAATTTTGATAAAAAAAAAAAATCGCGTTTTTGCCTGCAGTGGCGTGGCCAGCGGGTAGGCCTGGTAGACACGGGCCTAACCACTTTTTTCAGTAAATTTCATGAAACGCGTCCGTCATAAGGTTTTTATATTTATATTGTGTGACTTTATTTTAAAATCAAATTTGTACACCGTACACGTAAGAAATTATACGAGCGTACGGGTAATTATCGACCGAAATGGAGACGCGTAAAATGTCCGAAAATATTCTTTCCGAACAGTATTTTGGACGAAAAATATTTTATCCGAAAAATATATCAATAGAAAAGTATTTTTTCCGAACCGTATTTAAGCCGAAAAACATTTTATCCGACCCATATTTAAGACGAAATTATTTACGCCGAAAATAAAACTGTGGAAAATATTTTATCAGAAAATATTCCATCGAACCGTATTTCATCCGAAAATTTATAAACATAAGGGTGACCAATATAATCCACCTTGGTGGTACCACAGAATAGATAAAATGGTACAATGTTGTTATCAAATAATTATAAATTGTAATTTTATTTTATTTTTATGTACAAATTACGAAAAACGACAAGATAAAAACAACAATTTTGTGGTGCATAGTGATCTATTCTTATCAATAATGGTATCTGAACAGTTGGTCACACTTATTTTCATACATTTTCGGATGAAATATTTTCTTATGATATATTTTTCGGACAAAATATTTTCTACAGTATTGCTTTCGGTGTATATATTTTTCGACCTAAATATTGTTCGGATAAAATATTTTTCGGGTTAAATACGGTTCGGACAAAATACTTTCGGATAAACTATTGTCGGCTGTCATATTTTCGGATACTTTATAGCCCCTCGACCGAAATACCTCACGTTCTTATCCACTATTCATTATAAATCGCATTATCATGACGACCGATTTATCACAGACTTTATCATAGTTTATAAATAGTATTTATAATAATAATACTATTTAATCGTTAACCGATAGAATAGTGTGGGATGTGCGTTGCGTTGCGTTATAGTTTACGTTGTAATTATATAGTATCGCACCGCCGCCGCCGCGCACCATTTGTATTAGTTACGCGATTATAAATTTGTTGTGCTCTTATTTACTTATAATACAGTCACTATTTTTTTGAAAAATGAAACGTTTTTTATTTCCATTGGATCGCTTAAAACCCATTGCTGAACATATTTTTTTTTGTATTTGGTAAGCTTTTTTTATAAAAATATCGGGCCTACCCAGAAAAAAATGTCTAGCCACGCCACTGGTTTTTGCCGTTTTCAGCATGATTTTTGGTAGTTTTTTTTTTCGCCTCGTTTAAATAAACTACAGATGAAACAGTTTTCCTTCAATTTTTTTTTTTTTTTTAGTCGTTTCGAATGACGACGCGTAAGGATTTATAACTGAGAATAACGAAAAACGTTTCAAAATAATTTTGATCGTATCGACTAGACGCGATTTGCATGATCGTTCGAACATTCTCTTTCTAATCGTGAACATTTGTTTGATATAGGAAAAAATATATATGTCATTGTAAAGCCTGCAATAGTTTCCTCGCTATATTCTTCGCTCAGAATCTAAAAAAAAAAAATACTAGAAATATGTCGTTTTTTTTTTTTGTGCAAAAATATAATCGCTTTAAGAATTTCGTTTTCAAACACGCATATTTCGCGTAAATTTCTATAAATCCGAAGAACCACGTACCAGATAACCGCGCGAATCGTCCTAGAACAGCGGTTCCCAACCCGGGGTTGATTACCACCCAAGGGGTAAAACGGGATTTTCTGAGGGATAAAGACAAGACTAATTTTTATTTTTACTGTAACGCGGTCGAAAGTACCAATGTGTGACTAACGACGTAATATTATAATATTGTTGCATAAGGTTATAGTAGTTATTTCGGTAAATTCCATTTTTGATTTTTTTAAAATTTTTAAACTTTTTTTTTAGTTTTGGGGAGGAGGTAATTGCTAATATCTAACCCGATTGGAATGGGTAATGGTCTCAAAAAGGTTGGGAATCGCTGTCCTAGAACAACCCAACCGAGCCCGGCCGTATCCGATACAGCCCCGTATGTGCTACGTACACGTTATCTAAATTATTACCGTCTCGACGCACTCCAAGTGGTCGGCGCACGGCCGGTCGACCGCGTTGCACTCGGACGTCTCGCCCAGGCCGCACACGCCGTACGGGCAACACGAACACCCGTCCGGCACCAGTCCCAGCGGACAGGCGTCCCGGCCGCTCGGACACCGGACCGCGGCGCACCCGCCTCCGTCCGCCGGACACGGCGGTTCCGCGGCCGCCGCCGCGCAATAACACAAGAACACCGCCAGCGACGACACCGACGCACGTCCACCGTTCATGATGCCGTTGGTTCCAATAACGAGCGACGGTTCCGGAGGAGGGGTCGGCCGCGCGGTTTTTCTTTCCCTACCAACCGCCGCCATCGCGTCGCCATAAACTAACAACACCCGCCAGTCGTCTACCTTATAATAGTGTACGGAGAGATTATTATTATTATTATTATTATTATTATTATTATTATTATTATTATTTCGTCGACGGACCGCCAAGATTTATTTGAATTTCGGTGTTTGAGGATTTTTCTCGGAATTGTCCGTTTCAAACGCGGAAAGAGAAAAACAATTTGTAGACCACAATTTTCCTTTTTCTACTCAGCACTGTTTTATAGTGAATGGTAAAATAATGAATGAATATGGAAAAACGCGTTTCCCTCCCATTGTTTCGTTTAAAGATATCGCTACTTAATAAATATTCGCTCGCTTTTTTATTTTTAATTAAAGTTTAAATTATAATTATTATTATATTCAAATTTATAATTAAGTCTTTATTTTATTTTTTTTATTTTGGTCGCTTTCCCGCGTAATTCAAATATATTATTATATTTTTGTTTAATATAAATTAATTAATTAATTAGTCGCGATTGGAATGTGGACCGCCGTCCACTCCGCGCGTATGCATTTTACCCGAAAACCAACTCGCAGACCGGCACCAAAACCTAACACATTTTTATCAAATCGTGGACGGTATTGTCTGCAAGTTTTTTTTATATCCGTTAGAGTTCTTATAAACGCGTTTGACGTTAAAAATACAAAAAAATTAAAACATTTTTGGCAGATTTACTCGAAGGGCTCTGATGGCGCCGGATCTCCTGCGTCGTCTTGTTAATTACGCGTATCAGACAAAAAAAAAAAATATTTACTCCTTCTATACAATTCCCTATTTGTATAAATTCTGATAAATTGGACAATTATTGTACACCGAGTTTTATATATATATATATAAATATATCGTATAAAGTTTTTTCTCTCCTTATTCGCACCAAAGAGTATGTGTTTTGAGTTCGGCGCAATCAGAACCTGTATATACATCGACATAGGCACCCCGTGAAAATTTATATTGAAATTTGTGGTGGAAAATTAGATATTTTATACGAACAAAGTCTCATAGAAATACAATATTTGTTAGTTATTTTAATCCATTGTTTCGTTTTTGATTCGTTTCTAAAAATTAATGGCAATTTTATGCGTATATTTATTATTTATAAAAATAATGCTATAATAAAAATGTCTTACGTTTTATTTAAATGACATTTTTGGTAGTTTTTTTTTTTTAAAGTACTTGGTCGTATAGTGTGTAGGTACGTGCGGACGACCCGTTGATCGAATATATCTGTATTGCAGTTGTGCCTACGCATAAGTTTTTATTTTTTTAAGTTTATCCATTCGTACAAAATATATGTTCTGTTCAAATATTACGCCGAATGAACGCCGTCACGGCCCCCGTATAATAAAAATAAAATAATTACTTTGAGTTCGGAACACGGTCGGATCGTACCGCGGTCTTTACACAGTATTAAGACATTGTCCTTTTGGGACTCAGTCTTGCCAGCTGATGACGATGTACCGCGATTGCGGTTTGTAATAACGTTGACTGTTTGCCTTTGCGATAATTTTTCTTTTACATAATTTATAGTGTTTTTCAATCGGATTTCACGTCCAATTCGTTTCCGTCGTCGACACTGCAAAATCGTTGTTCGCGGTCTTCTCTAACTGTGCAGAGAGCGGGTTGACTTTACTTTTCTTGCGAGGAAAACGCACAGAAAAGAAAGTTTACCGACAATCGATTCTCAGAGCGGATACCAAATACACACATATATACCTACATACGAGCAAAATACAATACATGTGAGCGCATCATAACGTCCTGTGGGGACGGTTACCGCGTTCGGGTCGGAGATGGCGTAATTGGATTCGTCCGAACGGAGACCGAGTCGAATTTAGTATTTATTTATTTTTATGTACACGCATGTGTATAGAGAAGAAAACAGACGGAAACAAATATACATAGTCTTCAAATAATTATTATTATTATTATATCGCGTTATTTCGCGCCACCGCGGCAAATGAAACCCATCGACCGTCATCGACCTGCAGGACTTTCTTCGTTACGGGACGTCTTCTAATCCATATATAATGACTTGAACGTGCGGTATGTGAACGTGAACAAAAAAAAAAAAAAAAAAACGAGATGAAACGTTTGAAAACTTTATTCAAATTTCGAAATTGCTGTTGTACGTATTATACCACGTTACCGGAAAAGATAAGTGAATAACGATTATGACTAGTCATTGACGTCAGTCCCTAATAAGACATTCCGGGTTGAACTAACGTATTTTATTTTGTTATATATCCTTATTTTTACGCGGTTAACTACGACACTTAGAGGTACACGATCTAGTCAGACGAACGGCAAGCACATCTATTAGTTTCACGTTGTGAATACGCAGTGTATTTTGTTTTTTATCCGCATTCAATAACTCGAATCCGTAGTCGTATAGTACTGGAAAACGACAGAAATATAAAATACAAAAAAGTAAATAAAAAAATACAAATACAATACTACGTAAAATATTGTAAAAAAATAAAATAAAATAATTCTTCTTCTCTCGTGTCCGGAATCACCAAACTAAATGCTATTTCCCCGGTAATTAGCAACGCGTATATTGCTTTGTCATTTGCTAAAATCCAGTCGTTTTCCGTGCACTCGACTTTCATATTTGGGCAAATTAATAAATGTTTGGAGTTTTGCGTCATCCCACAGTATTCTCTTTGGATTACGGTGATCCGGTGGTTGAAGGATTGGCCGACACAGTTTCCTGTGTCGTTTTCAGGTGACGCCCGATTGCTTTGCGGTTTTCGTGTAGAACGAGTGTTGATCGCAATCTTCGTGGAGGCTCCTTCAATGTCGCCCAATATAATAATAATAAAAATTATTAAATTTTTAATAATAAATAATAATAAAATATAATATAATTTATAATAATAAAATTATATAAAATTTTTTTTTTTAATAGAATAATAATAAAAATTTACTCTTTAACACGACTATTACTAAAAAAAAAACGACGTGTCGGCGGCGCGCACTTAAAGTAAAATAATAATAATAACCCCGATTTAATAGTTTTTTTTCGCTCTTTTCTACGTCGTCTCGACCGTACCGAAGGATAAAAATATTGTGTTTACGACTCATAAACAGATTTTTATGTTATACAACACTGCAATACACACATACACACTGGTATAATAACTAATAATAATAATATCGACGTAAACGCGCGTTGACATAATATATCGTATACGATCATTACAGCGAAATCCAGCCAAGTATATAGAAAAAAAAAACGTAGCGACCGTATATATATATATATATATATATATATATGTGTGTACAGGAGTCTGAATGTTTAAACCGTTTGTAAATTCTTTCTATAATCTACGGCCGACTGCGTGAACAATAAAATTCGTACCAATCGATCTGAAATATTGTGCAGATGGGAAACGTCGGTGTAATAACGGACTGGTTCGAACAGCTTAACAGTGAGAAAATTCGTAAAACGTTATTCGTTTGTGACCTCCCTCACATTTTATTCGATTGTCCCTCCCTGTCCACACAGCGTCTTTCATTATTTAATTCCCTCAAAATCGTTAAATATTTTAATCGATCTCCCTTCTATCCTTAATTCTAAATCCGAACTAGTAGTTCATATAATCGTGTCATTTATCTTGGAAACTGGCTTTATGATTTAACGTTTCTACTTCTTATTAATCTATTTATTTATTTATTTTTTCTTTGTTATTATTATAATCTTTATGTTTTTTCTTTTCTTTTAATGGATAGTTTTTAGTTATATATTTTATTATAATAGTGTTTCTAAAAGCTAAATAATAATAAAAAAAAAAAAAAAAAAATTCGTTGTGTCCGCAGGTCCTCACCGGAACCCTACGTGTCATTTCACAATAAATCTCGCCTATACTTTTCACGTGTATATTTAACGATATTATTAATTATCGTAAATACATATTTATTGCGATTTATTATTATAGTGCAATATCGATTATATAACAATAAAGCTTCGAACTGTGTAAAAAAAAATAATAATAAAAAGCGAATTGCTTAGATAAGAGTTTTGTTATTACTATAAAATATTTAATGTTTTGAGAATGAAAATATTGGTTCGTATCGATATCTACACGTCATAATATATAGTCGGTCGCTTTTTTATTTTATTTTTTTTTTATATAAAAATAGCTGATGTATCACCGAAAAACACTTTGTAATATACATTCCGTGTAAAAAATCGTAGAAAAAAAATCGCGTAATAATTAAATGTGTTTAAAAAGGCCCGAAATAAACAACGGAAATCTGCAAGTGAAACGCCTATTACATACGCCTGTATAAACGACAAGTAAAATTATTTGTAATTATTCAAACGTTAGTTCGTTTATACTTATGGCGAATAAATATTAATAGTAATTTAATTCATCAATAATAAATAATAATAATAATAATAATAATAAAAAATAATCATCGATTTATATGAAAAACTTCTCTCGTCCCGAGTAAACGAAATGTCCGACTAATGTATGAATTTACAAATAATTCTATTCAATAATTATTATTATTATTGCGATTAAATATTTAACACTTGGTTTCCATTATTATTTGTTTTAAACTGCGCGTCTTTTTTAACGATTTCGTGATTTTTTTCGTTCCCGCCTATTTTTTACACGGAGTTATAACGAAGTGCTCTGTCAAAGAGGTTGTATAAACGAACGACGGTCAGTGGCACGTAATAATTTTATGAAAAAAAAAACGAGTCTGCTTGTGCTCGAATTTATTATGTTCGATTCCTTCTATACAATATATATATAAATGAAATTCTTCCAAAACTCGATTTGTATAAATATTATGTTGTACTTTTAAAGTTATTTTAAATCTTTATCCATATTAAAAGTAATAGTATAAAAACGGGAATTTGAATTCGCGCGTATATTAAATTTTTTAAAATTGTATTTCAGAGACGTTTCTATTGTGTCACGTATTAAAAATTTTATTCGCTTTACCCAGTATTATATCTACGAATTACAATAATAATTTTACCGCCCTTATTAACTAAAAAAAAAAAAAACGAGTCTGCTTGTACACGAGACATTGATGTGTAAACGTCGCGTAAGCGGTAAAAATGGAACGGAATTGTGATTGGGATTTGTGAATATTGGTATCTTTATTCAAAGCAATTTCGATAATAAATATTATAATTAGTTGTCATGACAACGGCTTACACATTACACGCAATTTATAATTGCGTGTGTAAATTAATTAACGTTAATAAATATTATTATTAGTTGTCATGACAACGGCTTACACATTTCCGTCCCATTTCCCGAGATTTACCCTCGTACCGCCGTAATAGATGTTAACACATAAAAAAAACACGGTGTATATATATTTTTTTTTAAAAACATTTTATTAGGAGGAGGAGGCTGCGCATCATAATTCCGGCGGACTGTGTACGGAAGTGTACCGTCGCGCGGCCGAAATACGCGAACGCTGGAAGAAAAGGGTTTTATTGACACGATGCATGCGTAATATAAAATATTATAATATATTAAATAATATAATAAATTATGTCTCCGGGGGGAAGACTTCGCGTTCCGTCGTCTCTGTTCGAGATTTCCGTACAAAAACGTCACACGGTTTTCGACCGCCGAAACGCGGAATTACACGTCAAAAACAGCTCGGTCGCGTCGCATAAAAAGACCATCCGACGAACTGCAACTATATATTCCGTCCCGGCTCGCGCTACACGTCGCGTATCATTATATACTCTCATCTCGCGTATTATATAAACGGTTTGGTGGACCGGTGTTTTCTCCGAGTGGTTTTATGTGAATTTCATCGCCGGTAGGTACGGTTATGACCATGGGGTTAGGCGCAGGAACAACGAATTTAAAGGGAGGGATGTTTTGGAGAATCTCGGTGAAAAATAATGCCCCGCCGGTGTGTGCGAAATGCCGTATAACCACACTTGGATAGTGTTCCGAATATTTTTTATTATTTTTTTTTGTAAGCCCGATCTTATTTTAAATAGTGCCTGCACGAAAAAAAACAACAACAATAACTTATTACTTATAAACGTAAAGAGTAATATTAATTGAGAAAAAAAATACGAGCACCGACTAGCAGCGGTATTTCGACGTATAAAGTATAAGTGTAACTCCGCAGTGGTCGGCGGACGTGCCACACGTATTATTTTATAGTTCTTTTAATAAATAAGAGCAAAAAAAAAAAATTATTATAAAGTATTAATTTTTATACGAATATTAAAAACGAAAGAAATTGTTTTCCAACGACAATGACTCGTAATTGTTTTTTATAGAATTAAAAAAAATATAATTTCAAGATTTTGTTTTAAAATTTAATTTTTATTTTTATTGAATAACACGTCGCTATTTTGAATAATTATTCCGTTGGAACTAGACACGAACTCGGAGGAGTGTACAATTTTTTTTTTTTTTCGAGTGAGTCATAAAGTAAAAAGGTACGTTCTAGGCATAGGCACTTGGCTAAGTCCTCATATAGTAATAGTGCCACCCAATACAAATTCCTTAAAATATGCTCCGAGCAGTAGGGTATATATTTTAAACGACGTCAAGTGTTTTATTAAAAAAATTATTGTACAAGTACCGTCTGAAATTCGTTAGATTTTCGAAAACTCTAAATATGCAATTATAGCATTGTGTTCAAAATATGTAAAAAAAAAAAATAAAAAATTGTTTTGCTTGATCGAGAATATAAGCCAAATCGTGAACACACCTGACAACCAATTTATTTGGACTAAAGGAAAAAAAAAACGTGCAAACGCATTTGAATCCTACGCAAATGTCGAGTTGCGTTCCGTGCGGAGAAAAACGGTCGAGTTGCATCCTGGTCATCGAATAGGACGGTCGAGTTGCGTCCCCGTCATTAAAATGGACGGTCGAGTTGCGTCCCGATCGTTGAAACAGGTGTTTGAGTTGCGTCCCGGTCATTAAATTTCAAATGATAATGAGTCATAACAGTTTTTCCCGTCAAACTCGATCCAGTCTTCGACTGGAGGTATAATGGTATTTATATACACAATATTATCTGTGCAATATTAGAGTTTTGTTTTTTGAATATCTTTAATCCTTGAAATGTTATAGCATTTAAAAAAATACAATTTTCAAATCATAAGTGTGTATAGAGTCCTCATAATATGTACTACCAGTCCAAGGTTCTCGTACATTTTGATATTACGTTGAGTTATTACCGGGACGCAGTTCGACCGTCCGTTTTAATGACCGGGACGCAACTCGACCGTGGTATGTCATTAGCGATTGCTTACGGGACGCAATTCGACCACAGCCAAATCCTATAGCCCTAATAATAATAACGACGAATTCCGGTGTTTGAAATGAAATTCGAACGTGTGATTTTTTTTTTCTACAAAAAAAAAAGAAACAAAACTTCTCGTTTGGCCCGCGTCGCCAATTTTCGATTTTTCTACATGAAATACCCTAAAAAAAAAAAAAAAAAGGTGACGGCGTTTTATTTCCGGTGTATGGCGCTCGTTTCACGAGTACGATGACCGGTCGCGCTTAACGTTAAATGCACAAATATGTATGTATACGGATAAAACGAGATTCAAGAGCAGAATTCGACCGACATCCGGCGTTTTATACGCGTATATAAATGTGAAACCGTGCAACGATCAATCAAGATTTTATCGTCCTGTACGTCCGTGTACACTCTTCATAAATTCCGTCAATGATTTATTCAGAGAGAATACAATATAAATCCAATAAATCTGTGCGCGCTACGGTACGATTTTTATTTGTGTAACGCGGACTTATCCGATTAGCGGTTCGTGCGGTCGAATGAGACCGACTGATTTATGAAAATATACAATAACGGGTTTCGTGTTGCTGGCCATGATCGACGACGCGAGTCCAAAGAATAAATTAACTATTCACAAAAATAATACTGTTTTTTTTTTCCTTCCTAAATAAGCGGCGTTGTTGATGTAAAATAAATTATGATTCTCGTTAACCGCGGTGCCGTGTTTGATCAGTGGCGGTTATATCAAAGTCTTGAGGGGAGGGGAGCGAACTCAGACTCAATGGTGAGCTAACGACCTCCGTCCCCTGATCGCGGAGTTCAAATTCCGCCACCTTCCCATTATCATCGGTATTAGAAGTTTATAAATCACGGACAATACGGATATTTTAGATATTTGAATTGAAAGAAAAAAACGGTCCACAATACTTTTCCGTTTAATACTTTTTGAAGCAGGCCTGTATTTACGTTACGCCGGAATATATACCCAACACGGCTTTAGATCGGAAAAAAAAATTATTTTATACAAATGAATACGAATATACCTATTATTTTATATTACGTGTAAACGGTAGGTAATAAAAACGAATATAAAGTGACGAAAACTCCCAAGGGGGGCGATCCGCCTATCGTCTTCCTCTCCCCCCCCAGATATCCGCCACTGTGTTTTATCGTATCACAGATGGAATTATTAATTTTGACGATTCTCATCGATTCGAATAGGTACACGTTTTTTCGCGTCTGATATACCGCAGTTTATGTAATATAATAAATATTGTAGACGGACGATCGAAAAGGAAAATCTCGTATATATGTATATATACCAGCGAAATGTACTGTACGAAGACACCAAACAAACAAATTGAAAAAGTATATACATATACACATAACCAAGCGCGTAGATATTGTTTTTGTTTTTTTTTTTTTTTTAGAAATACCGCATCTTGAAAACGAATCTAATGAAAAACAATTTTTTTTTTTACCGAAAATGTCGTTGGACCGAATATTATTGAAAATGTCGGTTTCGCATTAGATGTATAATATTGCTCTTCTAAATCGAATACAATATCAATAAACGACGCAATCACAACATTTATACGTTTTATTTGGAGCTGTATGATGGGAGGGGGGGGAATATATATACTCGTAGTTATTTTATCTAAAAAAAAAAATAAAATAAAAAACATAATAATATTTATTTTTGTATTATTTCAAAGAACAGTAGTAGGTATTCTTCTTAAAAAGGTCAGAGAGCGTTCAGCCGTTTCGAGTTACAAACGAAAATATCACGAGTGTTTATACGCTAATAAAATATACCCATATACGCGTTATCGGTTATTTATTTATTGTTTTTTTTTTTTAAAATAAATGACGCGAAAACTGTTTTCTTTTTATTTTATATACAATTTCAGATTTAAAAGCTACACAAAATGTCGACCACTTCGAGTGAACCGGATTCAATTGTAAAATAAAGGTTTTAATATTCTACGGCTTCTTTTCTAGATTCTTATGAGAAATTATTATTATTATTTCTAATTCAATTGCATTTATAGATCATTTTTTGTGCAGAATTATTTTGAAGTCAACACGTTATGTTTTTTTTAAGAAATAATTTTTTGTACGTTAAGATGTAATAAAAAAATATATATATTACTCGTTAAGTATATTGATCGTTATCGCCCCCCAAATGTTTAACAAAACATATCTGAAATTGTAATATTATTCATAGTGTTCGGATTTTCACGTCGAGGAAATCGTTTTAATACATAATTACAACAATTAAACGAGACGTGTAGGACTTACGAGTTCTCCGTTAACGGACCTTATTTATTTTTTTATAAATAATTTTTTATTTAATTTTATTTTATTAGTCTGTAATAATCGAAACAAAATCTCGTAGGGTCAGTGTGAGAACGTCATCGGTACAAACGATACAAAATTATTTACTCGCGTTGTTGTTTGTTTCACGTTAACATAAAAAAAAAAAATCACAAACTGTATACCAGAAGGACAATCAATCATACTTATTGTACAATTTATAAAACGTATGAGTGACCGAAGCACACGTATGATGAATGTACACGCGTTCGCGTATTTTTTTTTCTGAGTACGAAAATAAATTACAATAATATGTCCGGTATAACACCCCATAAGTATCATCGCGGCGAAAGAATATTTTCGACAATTATTTCTGAGAACGACGTAGATTTTTTTTTTCTTCTCAAATCAATTTTCGTCGAATTTTATTTTCGAATTTTTCGAAATAAATATTTCGTTCGCCTTATCTGCTGAAATTTCTAGAAAAACTGTTCAAATTGTTCATCGACCGGGGTAGAACACGTTAAAGTGACGGAAAACTAATCGCGTATTCTGCACACTTTATCACAGTTCTAAAACGATTTGTTTTTCGAAATATCACGACGATATGCGAAATACTGATTTTCAAAAATTCAATTAATTTTTAATCGTTCTTAAAAGGATACCAAATCAATTATAATATATATTTAACGAGCTTCCGTAAAAAAATTTGGAGAATGTGATAAAAAGAAAAACCGCGTGTTTTCAAATCTGTTCCTAATCGGATGGTTAAAAAAAAAAAATTTCGTTTTGAAACGCTTGTACGAACGAATCAAAACTTAAAAGTTTGTAGAGAAAATCAGTGTTGTAAAGGTAAAGTTTTTTCCCCTCCAACACTCATAAGTTTCTAACACTTTTTAACGTTTTCTGAAAACGATTTTTAAAAAGAGATAGCGAACAACTTTCACCAATTCTTTCTCTTTAAAGCACAATCTTGTTAATAATTCTGAGTTTTTATTGAGACACGGTATATACACATTATATATATGTATGTAATAGTGGAAGTACCTATAACGAAAAATGGTATTTTTTTTTACTCCTCTAAGTAGATTTATATGTTGTAAGTACATATATATGGGGAAAAACCATTTTTTTTTTTAGATTTTTCTACCGAAATTGTATTTTTATTAATATAGAAACTGAAATACTACGAATCATTCGATTTAGATCCGCGTATACCGTCGTGCACTTAACACGCTAAGTTATTCATATATATAAAAAGTTTCGTTCATAAACTTTTAGTTGTCAAGATTACCATTGGGCAAATAAATTCACCGAATAATATAAATATACATATATGAGGATTGTTTTTTAATCTGATAAATGGAAACGATTTCGTTATTGAAATCACGCGATAAAACGTCATAGTTACTATATTATACGTTACCAGAAAAAAAAAATGTTAAACACGAGACATTCAATAAAATAACAATATTAAATTACATTTAAAAAATACAATTCGATCGTAGGCGAACAGTTTTCTACTATTTCATGACACGTATTCAAACGTCACTGAAAGGAACATTTTGAGGCGACCGTGTGCAACGAAATAAAAATAAGTCGTTCGTATCAATAAAATAGTGTCGCTTACTACAACCTAACCTAACCTAACCTTACTACTACACCAACGGAGTACACATATGTACATACTTATTTACTTACCGAAATTTTTTTGGTTTTATTATTACAAATAACGTTTAATAATAATTGTTGGAAATCGTAAAAATCAAAAAGTTCGTAAAAAAAACTAATTTTCAGGTACATTTCGGTATTCTGTAGATTGTCCGAACAGGATTTTATAAATCGTCTTATCTCTAGTATCATAGTAATATTTAAATTTCAATAAACATTACCAAAAATGTCCATGATTCTATATAGATTGTGAATTCATTAAAACTTTCACGGATTAAACTACTATTGTTGATGTATTTTTCGGAAATATGCATGTTGCCGATTTTGTTCTGCCGTTTCGAAACCGTTACAGCTGGTTCCATCTTCAGAGAACGTAGTACACTTCTGACTGTAAGTGTCTACACTGGGTGGTCCGCTTGTTTCTGACTGGTATTTATACGCCTATCGGCCACGCCCTCTATGTTGTGTCGTAGCGTTGACTATTTTCTTTCCCCGTTAAAACCAACAAACACGAACACGCAGAATGAAAAATCCACATCAACAAATAACAACCAGGAAAAAATACAATAACGATTCGATACTGAATGCGGATGTAGAAAAGGAAGAACAGCGTGCATAGAATGTAAAAAAAACCGAAAAGAAAATAGTCACCAGAGAGCGCTACGATACATTATAGAGGGCGTGGCCGGTAGATGTATAAATACCAGTCAGAAACTAGCGGACCGCTCAGTGTATTCACGACAGTCAAACGTGTACTACGTTCTTTGAAGGTGGAACCTTTTACAGTTTCGAAACTTCAGAACAAAATTAATAACATTCTACAGATTGTTTATATATATTCAATACTTACGTTCGTTTCAATTAAATGCGATTTTTTTTTTTTATGTAAATTTGTATTTTGTCATAAAATATATATGTGTGTTCCTATTATAAACCATATACGTAGTGTAAGTACAAACACTTATATCCGTTTCACGAACATTTGTTTTAATCGTTTTAACGTATTTATTGCGGGGCGTTTTGAGAATTCCCATTTTTTCCCTCCGTAAACACTCCAAAACGTTTGTTTCGGAGAACGAAGTGTAATAATATTATAATATTCTGTAAACAAAAATATATATATATATAATATAATTTTGATTCAAAACTTTTTAACAGTTTTGAATTCGATTTTATAATTACACACTACGCTTGTTAAAAGTGTTTATAGTCATATATAATTTTGCACTCTTCTCGCAGTGTTTTAATATTTCGTATCATTTCATAATCGCTTAATATCTGAATGTTACAGTATCTCATTGTGTGTACGTTATTTTTGTTGTTGTTCGAAGCAATCCCTGACTACTTACGTAGTCCGGTACCAGAATATTTTTTTGAAAACATGTACTTTAGAACAACTATACGTTTTAGAATATATACATAAAAATCAACAGGATTATTATAACATTTAAATATACAAAACACTCGTATTAAGTTGTGTTCGAGATTTCTCTGATAAATTTATTCAAATCGTATTCAGAGAAACAAGTTAGTTACATATTTGTTGACAGTTATATATATCCAACGTGTTTTTATTAAATATTTAAAAATTCATATAGGTGCATAAGTACATATTAAAGTGTTTAAATATAAAAATTATGAATCCAAACTACATATTATATTTTTAATTTTAAATTTGCCAATAAATGATGGGGGGGGGAACATAAAAATACACATATGAGTCCAGCTTATTATTATAATTTTTTTTTTTCAATACAACACACCGTCAATATTTTGATATAAATAATATAAATGTTACGGGAATAAAAATACACTAAAATACAAATTTTGCCGTAAGTATAATTTACGCGTGTCTATATATACCAATAGTCCTTTGGTAAGGATTGTCTATAAGAGGAAATTCTCCTTGGAGAAGTACAAAAAAAAAAACCGTCCATAAAATTATTCTAAATATACGTTATATTTATACCCCCTAGGATCAGTCATAATTTATAATGTACGATAACCGCATACTCCGTGTTAAATTTAATAAATCCTAGTATGACAACCGGCGTTTTCAAACAACAGTTGTATAAAACACAAGAATATTCACGTATACGCTTATATATTTCAAACTTTTCGTATTTTAACATTTCTACGACATAAATTTACTAAAAATTTGTTTTTCCAATAATCTACTTGCTCAAACGTACGTATCGTACATATCGTGCAGTGGTAATAAACGTTCAAGTACGAATGTCCTTATAAAATCACTATTATATAGTATACGCTTTTAACATTATAAACATTACTTTAAATATAACATGTCTCGCGAAACATTTGTAACACGTTACGAAACACGTCGTTATGCCTATAAATATAATTTACGAATGATTTACGTGACCACGAAGTAGGTACGTAGCAAAACATTAAATTATCTCTGGAATAATAATAATAATTATTATTATTATACTTACAACAAAGTTAGCTGATAAAACACTATTGCACGTGCGGCGTTGCCATATACAGCTGTACCTACCTCGGTAATGTTATAAACTTAAGAAACAAAACGCCGCCATAATAATCGTCGTATAATATATAATATATGATGCGAGTGGTGTATAGTAACTCAAAATTATTTAGCTCAACTATAATTTCATTCGATAAAAATACACGAACCGGTTTGTATACATATATAATCGTAAGAAAATTTGCAGAAAACGTTGAACGAATCGAATAAAATTCATTTTTTTTTTTAGATTTAAACGGGTAATGAATAATAAAATATTACAATACGTGTATATTATAATTAACCTTTCTACGTATAGCATTACTTGGACGCGCACGCGTGTTTTACAATATTTTCGATATTAGGTCTGATCGCAGTGGTTAACTGCTCGTGCACATGAGTTCTATCGAAGGCGGCGGCGGTATCGTATACAGTGACATGGAAGTGAGCGGAGACTTTTGAAATATTTTCAAATTTTTCACGACCGGTATTGCTGCGGTAATCGACATGGCGATCAGGAAACATATGACCCAAAATCCGTTCTGAAAACGGTCGAAACGCGAATAGAAAAACGTATGTATATAGTATGTACAGTGGCGTAGCCAGGATTTTTATTTTGGGAGGGGCTGAGGCTAACAATTAATATTAATTTATACGTTAATAACGAATATGTATAGACGTTAACCACTGAAAAACTGATTATTTATTAATTTCGGAGGGGGCTGCAGCCTCATCAGCCCTCCTCCGTGGCCACGCCACTGATACTGCACTCGGCGAAACCGTTCTTTTCGTCAACCGGACGTCCAGATGACGAAGAAATCCCACAATATCGAGACATGCGAAAAAAACGGTTTCACTAAGTGAAAATTATCATTTTTTTTTTTTAGGCACGGTATATAGTATAACGTAGTCAAAAACACACCAACGCGTCCAAAGCTTGTCTGCAAATCAAATCCCTTCCGATCCGATACACATTCCATACGGGTCTGCAGGACGCGACTTCCGTTCTCACGGCTTCGGTCACGTGCGACTTGTATTTGTCCAACAGCAGTTTAATACTGTTTATGTACAGGGCCATATTCTGTAAAACGAAACCAATTTGAAACAACTTTTATAAATAATACGCACGAATCGTACATTAGAAATTTATTCATATTTTCAAAAATAAACGTGCCGGTCGAGATCAAAAATTCTGAGTAGAGCCGTTCGTTTAAGAGTATTAAAGTTTGAGTTTTATTTAAAAAAAAAACAAATTTAAAATATTATAAATTTTTATTTACTAAAATTAAATTCTTCTGCGCACACATTAGTTTTGCATCATATACCATGTTGTAAATGAATTTCGTAACGTTATAAAATATGTATTAACACGTTTTTTTCAATAATTAAATCCCGTACCGAAAACATTAATTGTTATTGCTTAAGTTAAAAAAAAACAAATTATGCCTGGATAGAAGGAATAAAAAGCGACACTTTTTTTCAAGACTACTGTTTTTTCATTGCGTTAAAAATACATCAGTAAATATCGGTAGGAATTTTTTTTTCTTAATTTATTAGAGATTTTTTTGAAATTTTTGTTATGAATGCCAATATTAGAGCGGATATGTATAATAGATACATTTTTTTTGGTTATATAGGAACCGACGATACGCCGAAAAATGTATGTTAAAACGTTGTGTTGTAAGTGTTATTTTTGAGAAAAATTTCGTTCATTTCGAAGTAACAAATTATATTCGAATATTTTCTATTATATATACAAAACATAACGCGTATGCTACTATTTCATTATACGAAGAAACGTTTTCTGCTACTACTGCAGTGGTTATAATGTTAAAAGTGTATTTAATCGCATTGAAATCGATTTTTGATAAACCTATATATTATCTTTTGGATTTTTATTATTATTATTATTATTATTATTATTGAAACGTGTGTACACGTGAATTCGTTTTCTATAATCACAAACAAAAGCTTTCTCCATACTTTCCGTAATATCTGATCGAAATCCGAATTCTCGATTCTCGTGTACGCGCTGGCCCATGTACGGTTCAAAGACTCCGACAACGGTCGCATTTCGACTTCCATCAGTGTCAAACGATAGAGTAACACGTTCTGTAACACAATACACATATAATATTATATTGAAACGATTTTTTAATAGGTCGCGTTGTGTACACTTCCAGTTGTAGTTAGTTTGGTCATATTGTGTGGCGCAGAAATATCGTACTCACTTTCTTCTCGCCCATCGGGCTCATCGCGTTTTCGATTAATTCCGAAACGTTCGCCACTACGCGCTTCAACGTCGATCTGAACGCGTTAGAGAACGACGCGGTCTGTGTCGAAAGCGCGTTGAGTTGATCGCGGAGCAGAGTCACCCGACCGTGTGCCATCGAAGAAGTCAAAATCTGTGCGATTAAATCGAATCATTGTGGAACGCGAACATTTGTTTAATTAAATGAATTGTTGTTGTTGTTGTTGTTGTTGTTCAAGGCTGGGCGAAAGTAACCGAGTTTAAAATTGAAATTATTGTCAAAAAATTTTAGTGTCAGTTCAGTTACGTATAATTGAACGCGTTACATTAGAAAAAAAAACTTTATAAATGAAAACAATTTTTTTTAAAAACTTGACGCGTTTATTTTATAGAAAGGTACCCTGAATCAAGTTAAACTAAAATACGTTTTCTGAATACGGTTTTTACATTTTATTACGGGCAATTTTTATAGACTCGAGGTTTCGGTAAAGTCACGGACGACTCGTTTATAGAATATTTTATAAAAATGTTAAAATAATTGTTTAAAAAAAGCAAAATAAGTATTTGCAAAATTACGAAATAAAATATTTGAATAAAAAAAAAAATAAAAATTTTTTTCTAAAATAATTGATTTTAATTTTCTTTACGCTCTTGAATAATAGCCGTTAAACAGATCGTTCAGTGTTTGTTTTATAGGAAACATAAAAGAAAAAAAAAATCTTAACTGAGACATTTATTAAAGGTTTTTCATACATATATTTTTTTATTGTTATTTTTAATTAGAAAATTTTAACTTTTAACCGTGTTAATTTTCTCTTTTCTCAAAATATGTCATTAAAAAAATATCAGTAACTTTTTACTCAATTTATATATTTATTTCTTCTATTAACCGGTTGAAAAAAATCGATAAACTTGACCAGCCTCGTTATTATTATAATTGTATACTCGGAGAACAGTATCAAAATAATACGAGTGTGAGATCCGTTCGTATATCAATCGAATCGAAAAAAAAATCCAAAAACACACACACACACTTTTGGAAAAAAAAGTGAAAATTTCGCACGGGTACGCTGTTTTAATATAAACGACGCACATTCTACGCCAGGCTTTTGCAACATCAAAAGTGTCGGGGCCAAATTACGCCGCGCTGGAGAGTGTTAATAACGCGCACAGTATTATATTTTGATTTTCGACGTAATACATTAAGCATTTTGAATAGCGAGTTGTATAGAGAATTCTCTGTACAGAATAATATTTTTCGTTCATTTATTATTACTATTATTTAAAGCAACGACGAATGCTGCATATAAATCAACGGTATTTTATTTCGCCGAACATGTATACGCATATTTTTTTGGTCTTTCTTCGCGCGCGCGCGCGCGTGTGTGTGTGTCTATAAACACGAGTATATTTTAGCATTAAATTCAAATTTATCGGCGTACTCGGCGAGTACCGAAACTATTCTTCGTAAAATATTCGAATAAAATTACAGAAATACACTATTTGAGTTTTTATAAATTTTTTTATATATTCCGAATTCTGATTTTTTTTTTTAATAATTTTTAGAATATATTTACGTGTTCCAGGCGCGCACTCAGTTTTTTTTTTTGGGGGATAATTTACAAATTTCCCTACTTTCTCTTTACAAACAACAACCAGTCATTTTTAGTAATATATTTTAAATAATATAATATCGAATTCGAAAGAAAAGCACATCGTAATATAATTCTAACAAAGCAATATTCCAAAATAAGTTTATAATAAAAAAAAATTGGAAGGGTATTAGGCCCAAAGCCGCCGTCCCCCCTGGGCGCGGTTAGGTTAGGTTAACCTAACCTAACCTAACCGCTCCTCTTTATATTTCGGACGTCGAAAATCAGAAGAAAAAAAAACACCTAGTATTTTATTCACATTATTTACGAAAACACAAAATAATTATATTATTATAACATTAATAATAATTTTAAGTACATAAAATTATAGTATTTTAATGCGTCGAAGAAACACTTTTTTTTTCGTTTTTATTCATTTCGAAACACAGTGGCGGTCATATCAATGTGTTGAAAGGGAGGCGAACTTAAACTCAATGGCGAGCTAACGTTACCTTCCCTCCCTCGATCATGGAATGATCACCTATCCACTGTCGGTATTAGATGTTTATGACACAAATCAATTACGGACAAGTACGGATATTTTAGACATTTTAATTGGAAGAAAAAGAATCAACGTCCTTTTCCGTTTAACACTTTTTGAGCAGGCCTGTATTCGAATTACGCAGGAACATACCCAACACTGTTATAGGTACAGAAAAACAATTATTTCACACAAATGAATGTGAATGTACCTATTATTTTATATTACATGTAACCTGCAGTAGGTAATAAAAACGAATATAAACCCCAAGGAGGGAGGCGATCCACCTATCGCCCCCCCCCAGGGGCGTATTTATGGGAGGCGGGCTGATGGGGCTCCAGCCCCCCTCCCCGAAATTTTAGGAACTTTCTTTATGTATTCCTATGCCCTATGGGCTATAAGATGTAATATTTTTATTAAATTCCTAATATGTAGTTGTTGTTTTTAAAATGTTGAGAATTTGGTAATTTGTCCTATTTTTAAGATTTAGTCTTGGATTAGAATTTAGAAATAATTCAACAATGATATTTACGCAATGCCTCAGCCCCCACCCCCAAAAAATTTCTAAATACGCCCCTGCCCCCCACTCCCACCAGATATCCGCCACTGTTTCGAAAACACGTTATTAATAACGCGAATGAAAATTATTCTTCACCAGACAAGTAAAGACGCGAACGAATCCTTACGTGACTTCGAAACGTTTGAAAGTCCAATTTCATCGACTCGGCGATCGGTCTCAACGCGTCGACCGCGGACGGCGGCGGCGGCGGTGGCGGCGACGGTTTGCCGTTCGCGCCGCGGTCATCGAGTTCGACGCGTACCCGTTTCGTCTTGAGATCGTCCAGCGCGTCCACTAGCCCCGGCCACTTGTTGTAATCCGAACTGGCGTTCACGTTGAACACTTTGTTCAGGTTGAACGTCGCGTATGCCGTGCGATTCGTTTTGCACGATCTGATCGGGAAAACGGCGATGTAAAATCGATTTAAATTCAACGCGTTATAACTAGGGCTCAGTGCCCTAAAACAAAACTCTTAAAAACGCATTTGTGTCCAAAAAAAAAAAACTAAATACGCTCTTAAAACGTGTACGATCACTGAATTATACGCGCTTGAAAAACCGAAGCATTTAAATGACGGTATCTACTATATAGGTACCTATATTAATAAATAATAATAATAAAAAAAATTATTCGTTCATATTGTTAAAAAATGTATATTAATAAAACTATAGAACGTACCTACTGCAATAAAATCCGTACAACATATCTGCATGTAATCCGCGCGTGAAATAAAATAATCTCTGCGGTTCATAATATTTCGAATAAAAATTGTCGAGCAGGCGAGGGAAAAATAAACGACCCACCTATTTCATTGATATATTCTTTCGTGTATATATATATATATATATATATATATTTTTTATTTTTGATCAATTTTAAAGATAAATTAAATAATAATTTTTTTTTAAATTAGTATTTAATTCACTGAAAGTGACGCTATAAGAAAATTCAAATATAACAAAATAACGCGTGAAAAAGAGCTAAATATGCAACAAAAAAAAAAAAACGTCTATGATTTCCCAAGTATTATGAAACGAATTTCTATATACAGCTATGTTTTATTAATAAACGCGTAAACTCCTATGAATCCTACTAACCCTAAATATTCGAGTTGACTTACATACCTGTTTGTATAAAGTAAAATTTAAAAAATGGCAATAATAATATTGTTTCGAAAACTAAAATAAAACATTTTATGATCTCGTTTTTCATTACGTTTTCTTTTTTTCGCGTTCCTTAACAACATCACGAATTGGAAAAAAATTTAAATCGATTTAAATACAAAAAAAAAAAAACTTGTATGTAGTGTATAGAGATGTATTGAGCATTTTTATACGCCTACTTATCGTATATTAAAAAGTAAAAAAAAAAAAAAATTATTTAATTATTTTTTTTTTTTGATTTTCCGTTAAAATCCAATTTATGTATGTACGTATATAATATATAAATCAATTTTCTTCGATCCAAACGACCTTTTTAATCCATTTCAACACGGAAATTACTGGGTCCGTATTGTCAATTAAACTTAACTAGAGTTAATAATAATAATAATAATAATAATAAACGAGTCTGCTATTACTCGTGACATTGATGTATAAACGTCGCGTGAGCGGTAAAAATGGAACGGAATTGTGATTGGGATTTGTGAATATTGGTATCTTTATTCAAAGTAATTTCGATAATAAATATTATTATTAGTTGTCATGACAACACATTACACGCAATTTTTAATTGAGTGTAAATTAATTAATATTATTAATATTATTATTAGTTGTCATGACAACGGCTTACACATTTCCGTCCCATTTCCCGAGATTTACCCTCATACCGTCGTAATAGATGTTTACACATCAATAATAATAATAATAATAATAATAATAATAATAATAATAATAATAATAATAATAATAATAATAATAATAATAATAATAATAATAATAATAATAATAATAATAATAATAATAATAATAATAATAATAATAATAATAATAATAATAATAATAATTTTTACTCGATGATTTCGTTGAACGGGGCCGTGTCCGTGTCGTTTCCGAAAACGAACCAAGAAAAGAATCCGCGTTCGCTCGTCACGGCCGGGCAATCCATTATTTTCGTGACGGTCTCGTACGCGGGTTCGTCGTACAACGGTCGACAAACGTTCGCCTCGCCGTTACCGCTAACCAACAGACCCGCCAACGCCGCTGCCCACAGTGCCAAACTGGCCAAACGCATTGTGCTCACGCAACTAAAACATTAAAAAAAAAAAAAACATTATTTTCTCGACGACAATATAGTGACACGAAAAAATTCCGTCCGAACCCCGATCGCGTTGTAAAAAATTTAATTAAATATTAAATTTATAAAGATAATTTATATATATATATCTTACAGTTAATATAATATTACAATACGTAAAAATTCCCATTTTTATACTTACTAAACATTAAATGATATTATTATTACAATTTTCATTTCATTATACGATATTGTACACAACCCCGTGAACCGTGAACATATTGTGTAAGTAATACGGTTATTTGCATTTAAAAAAACAAAAAAATTTAGATTTTTCGTATCATATACGTATATACAACATAAAGTTGTCGTACTATTCGTACTTAAATTTATGTACAAAAATAACATTAAAACTTAAATAAATTATTATTGGCCGCGATCAACAGCGAGCGCTCGAAGTTCAAAGTTTAATAAATAAGCCTCTTATTTGTTTTCGAGAAATTTTCACGTTAACGACGCGATGTATAATTTATTTAATCGATTTTGTATAACCGTTGTGACGCATTCGTTTTGTTTTATTTTTTTTTTTTCAATGAAATTTTCTTTTATTTATTGCGATTTAGTATTCCGTCGACGTTTTCTCAATATTCCACGATATATTTTAATAGGATCCGTTTTCGAAACAATATATTCAAACAAAATATACGTATCTACAATACGAAACGCAAAGTTCCAAAAGATAAATAATTATTTGTACGAATTCAAATTAAATAGTCACTTTTACTTTATAGATATGTATTTTTAAATAGCCTAGAATTGTTAAATTTTTAGTAGGTACCATAACGACGAATAATGATATTTAACTTTTCAGTAGTGGTTTTAAATGGTGATAGAGTGATCGCCATTGTATCAAATCGTTTTCTTTTTTTTTTAAAAAAGATGATTTATGTTATTTGTATTCAGCGT
Source organism: Slavum lentiscoides (assembly GCA_032441835.1). Lineage (NCBI taxonomy): Eukaryota > Metazoa > Arthropoda > Insecta > Hemiptera > Aphididae > Slavum > Slavum lentiscoides. The sequence continues at coordinate 4,625,027 of CM063707.1, read as the reverse complement.
GCTATACTCATATATATATATATATATATATATATATACTCATGTGTAAAATTTTTTTTTAATTTTAGTAAAATTTATCGATTTTTTACGACACTCGAGTATAGGAATTCTCAATTTTTTTTTTTTATGTATATTTGATTCTTTTTAACACTTTAAACGTGTATCGTGTATTTTTGTATATAATAAATTGTAGAAATAATATTGCTAAACAAAATTTCGAAAAAAAAAATCGAAATAAGAATAAAATATCGTTACTTCACTGTATCAGACGCAAAATTATCATACAAATTCAATCGTTATTCACAATTCCGACACATTTTTTTTATTGCAAACAGTGTCAACAAAAATGTAAATAATAGTGTGACACATCAGTTTAAGATAAGAAAAAAATCACGAGAAATCGCGTAGTGATATAATAATTTTATACAGTTATAATTCATTCGATTTCAAATCTGAAATACAATAAATATTACAACGCGTACAAATTATAGGAAATAAAACATTGAAATAATTTTTAAAAAAGTTCTGACTATTTGAAAACGAGAGGTTAGCAACGATCGAGGAAAATCAGAGATAACTACTCGTGAAGAGATTGAGCACAAACGACTAATGGACTAATGGCACAATCCGGTGCAAACGTATCACGAAGGCCCTGTGTTTTATATTGAAATTTTATATCAGAGACACGTACCTGCGTCACGGTATAAGTAAAAAAAAAAAAAGTAATTTGATTTCTCGAAAACCCTCGTTTTCAACGATCACTATTGATGTGCTTTTATAATTTCTATTTTTTGTAAACTAAGTAGGTATATGGTTTTTTTTTTTTAGTTAATTAATTTTATCTTACCCAAAGAAGTAACATTTCGCCCAAGTCGCGTGCGAACAATAATTCACCACCACGCTGCACACTAATAAAATCCAAACTACAAGTGCAGATATTGCTAAGCCTGCAACACTCAAAAAAGTATATTATTATTATTAAATACACGAGTTCTTATCGTGTTATACGACATACCGATGCTGACGGACCACCTGTAATTTTCGATTTGTTTCAGACGGACTACGTAGTCGTTGGCCGACTCTTTAATGTCCATTAATTTCGAAACGAGCTTACGCGTGTGACTTTCGTACGGGTATATGGAGAATTCTAATTGTCGTCTGCGATCCATTAGAGCCTGTTTTATTCCTTCAAAAAAAAAAAAAAAATAGAAAAAATTCATATGAAACGAATGCAGTTTAATTAATGCGCGTGTGAATTTAATTATTTTTTTTTCCAAATACGTGTTTTGTCTTTTTTATTTGAAAGTTTTTGGAGAATAATCGACGTTCTTTCTTACTTCGGAAGTTAAATCTGAACAACTTTATTCGTTCGAAACACCGCAATAAATTTAAAGTAAAAAAAAAAAAGGAGCAAAATACTAAATCTACTACTGTATTGAACTACTATACGCTGCAATACACTCTAAACCGAACTCCCTACGGCCATCGGTCTCCCGCGTGCTCGAAGCTCTTGATTTCTCGATTGGGGACCCACACTTTAAGTATACCGCCCTCTTGCGATTCGAGTCGCGAGTATTTCACCTGAAATATGGGGCGAATGTAAAATGTGTGGGGAGGTGAGTCTAAAATATTTCATAATTTGCTGTGAAACAAAATCGCCGTAATTTCGAAAGTATATGTTTCCGAGAATTTGTTTTCTACATATAAAAAAAAAAATCAATTCAAATCGGTTCAAAAAAAAAAAATTATAAACGATACGATTTTCGTGAGATTAAGCGCATTTAAGCCCGTCGGCCGAATCAAAACACTTTTTGGTGTCTCTCGCCGACGTAGTCTTCGTTTTAAACGTTTTGGAAACAAATGTCAGCACCATAGGCGCAATTTGGGGGCTTGGGTGTGCTTAGCACCCCCAGTCTTGAAATTAGCACCCCAATTTTTTCGTATTTATTTAAGTTTTAGTAGTTATTACGTACACAATACATACATAACAACAGTTTTGTTCTATGATATTATTTAAATGAATAATCGTGTGATGACTGAAAATATGTTGTCTTACAGACTGGTCAAAAAAATCAAAGAAAACAATTCAAATTCAGATGATTTTATAAATGTGTAATATAATAATATGTTATTGATAAAATATATCAATTTGATTAGTGTGGCGACTGGCGATAAAATCGTTCCGACTGTTCGACGTTCGGCAAAAGCATCGCTGTGTGACAAGTTTTATCACAGATTATCATCGTTATTGAAAAAGACCTTACCAATCAAATTGATATAAACGAAGTAATAAATATTTTTGCTCAAAGTGAAAGGAGGATGTTGTTATTATAATAAGTAATAAATTGTAAACTCAAATTTAAATTTAAAATTGAAGTTGATTATGGTTTAATAATTCATATGTTACGTTTATCACGTGTAATCACTGTAATTAAATAATAATATACTTTACAAAGCACCTAAAATATTACTTAAATGTGTAATTGTTTAATGGTAATTGAAGGGTTGCAGATATCGATAACTCTATAAAATAACATGAAAAATCGAGGGGCTTCAGCACCCCCAGTTTTTTCAGTGAAATTGCGCCCCTGGTCAGCACGTAAAACACTGTACACGCAAAATAAAAATCGCGATTTTGGAAAAACGATTCGAACTTTTTTTTTGTTTGATATAACTTCCAAAGTACGAAACGGCGTCTGACAATTCGTTCACGTAAAATTCAAATGTAAAACGATTTCGGTTAATTATCGTAATAATACGCGATCGGCAAAGGCTCGTCCACGCAGTGTAGTACTCACTCCATCTCTCTTTTTCCGTCTGCTCGTACAGGGCCTTTGGGATGTTCGCCGTTTCGGCCGACGTCAACGGGAGGCTCGACAACCCGCCGTCGTTTTCCACTTGCAAAACGCCTTTCGCCGCGTTTATCAGATCGTCCTGTTGACAACACAAACCCGAGACGTGTAATCGTGAGATAATCCGCAGCGAACGGGTGGAGACAATTTGGGAAAAAAAATTAAAATTTCACCAAGTACGTATAGTTCTCCGCTTGCAGACTGTTACCGGAGATCATGTCGCACATAACGGTGACTTCGGCCGGGCACCGTTCCGGCACCGATCGCAGTTCGGCGTTCAGCTCGATCGTTTTCCTGTTGTACGCGACGATGTCGTCCCTGACCAATTCCGCTTGGCTGACCACGTCTCGCGCTTTCGGAAATATCTTTTGAAAGTCTGAAAAACCGCGCGAAACACGTCGCACCGAAATCCAATAGGTCAGCGACGCACGGGCGCAATTCGGTTAGGGATGGGGGACAGTTTTGGAAATCGGCACACTCAAAAAGTAAAGTGGGGCATAATTTTTATTACGGACAAATAACAACGTTTCGGCCGTGCTTTTCGCCGAAATTGCGCCCCCGAATCAAAGAACATAAACACTGAAACGCGCGTTACCTTGAACGACTTTGGTGACGTTGGTCCTGGAACCGAACCTGTGACCGGGGCCGTACACGTCGTTTTCGATCGGTCTTCCGAGTTGTTCCGCTATATCTGTGCAAACAACGTACAACGAAAAACGTTTTCAGCCGACATATTTCAATTACATATTTCAAATCGTCTACAAGCGAAAAGTGTAACGGCGTAATCGGTTTCGATTGGTTTTTGGTACAAGCATTTTCGTCATTTTTATCGCGGTATTTCGGTAAATATCTATTTTTGTTTTTGAAAAACGTCGAGAAATAGTTTATCGCCGGGTTTATGTAGATCACCGCAGCATCATCCACGTCATGAAAAAAATTTTCGTGCGACGCGATAACTCGTTCTCGTCGCGTTTTACTCGAGCGCACGAAAAACACGGAGACCAAGATCATGCGCCTCTTTATACGTTACGTATTTTTATCGATCAGAGAGTCTGACAAAGCTAAATGATTAGTCTCTCGATAATCTCCTTTATTTTTTATTATTAAATACATTTAAGTATTAATGAAAACCCCTCTTAACAGTGCAGTTTTATCAATCGACCGCTAGGACTCGTGGAATGAAATTACCCGTCGTCGAAATCGGACTGACTCGGGTGGCAGTGCATTCGTTATACTTGTTGGAATAAACCATTCGTTGCAAAGATCGTGTTATAGTTTCTATAAGACCCGTTTAATGTGAATTAGAAAACTTTATTCGTATCATTCCAACGATCCGGTTAAAAAAAAACCGGTTAGTTTGCAAATGTCGACCAGCTTTTTTCGGAACGCCGAGTGCGCGGTGGCGAAAGAGACGCGTTGCAACGTGTTTCCAAATTAAATGTTACATTTATTCGTAATTGATAGTTATTCATATATATATATAGTTATCCAAAACATATATATAAATACAATTTTTTTTATTTTATTCTATACAAATCCGAATCCAAAATTAATTACAAATTTAAATTCGAATGCAAAAAGTCAAAATCGATTTTCGTCAATTATACATAACGTCCGAAACAAATCGCTTTTTGTTTGTTATAATATTATCATTTAAAATTATTTGGCGGGGAAAGTTTTCTTTATCGAGATATATTTTGTTTTTGCAAACCGTCCAGATCGTATAAATAATTAAGATGCTTAGTTGCTTTGCCTTCATGGTCCACTTACAACGTTGGTCGGTTAAGTACGAATCCTTGTTACGGAGAAACGACACAATTAAATCAAAAGAACGATTTGTAGACCAGTAAATAACACCGGAGGCCGCAGATTATAAACAAATTAAACGAACATATAAAATGTATAAAAACAGCGGACGTATTTCATGTTTTTGAGTGTTCGCCTCATTAAGTACGCGCCAATCGTTAATCTTTTACGCTTTGAATTTTATTTCGGCCGTATATTTTGTTCCGTTCTCTGTATACCACATACACAAACGGATGGTTTTTACGTGCTTTCATAACCTACGTGTATGTTCATTTTTATTTTCAATAACAATTTCAAAAAAAAAAAAAATATATGTGAAAACGTTTTGTTAATTCTATTTTTTCGTATGTATTTTCGAAAGAATCTCTAACGAAAATTATGTCGATGATGATGATCGATGCAGACAAAACGAACAACTATACGATATTTAAACGAGTAATAAAATTTTTAGGAAAAAAAAAATCAATAAAGGTACTTACTCACAACAATATGCAAAATAATAATAAATCGTTGGTCAAAGTGTTTGTATAGTAGTGAGAGGAAAAAAAAACGTTTAGAGACCACTCGATGTGACGACAAATTTGCGAGACATTGGCTTGGTCGTGTAAAAAATTTATTGAATCATATAGAGTGTAAAGGAGGTGAATTTTTTTCGAATTACGTTTTTCCAACGGTCTGTACGATTTTATGAAAACGTCTTGTTTATTCCGAACACGCGTTTTACATGATACGAATTCGCGAAATAAGTCGCTCTTTAGAAGAATATTCGGTAAAACTTAAGATTTTTTTTTTTTTTTTTTACGAATTAAAATCAGACTGGCCAAAGTCGTTTTTAACGATTCCGTCAGAGCGAAAAGTCTAACTAAAAATAATACGACATTAACACCTTCCCCCTCCTAAACGTTACCGATTAAAAATGTCTCATGCTATAAAGTAATTAAAGTTTCTTTGTGGACAATTTCGAATAAACCGTTATGACCTCATTTACGTATTTTCTTTTAAAAAAGAAATAAACAAATGTTTACATTTTATAATGACGCGACTGTAAAGACACGTGCATTATACATGTGTAAATTTTTTTCTATCAATTATATAAAGCGCGTAAAATACAATCCGCTAAAATCCGTACACTATATGTTTATCAAATAACACAATTCGATATATACATTTTTTTCCCCTCAAGATGTAGATTAATGATATATATATATACACACTCAAATCAATTTCACGACGGTTCAGTTGATCTTTTATACGTCGTCTCTTCGGATTTAATGAGAAATATCTGCTAACGTTGATACGATCGTTAATGAGTTCGTCCTGCAACACACCGCCGCCGTCGCGAGCTTTCAACAAAACGCGTTAAAAGTGATGTTCGTCACGTGACCTTATTATTATTATTACATATTCTTGAAGAACATCAACCTAGATAGCGTATTGACAAGTATAATCATATTTTAAATATATATATATGTATATAATGTTTTAAACTTTAATATCTAAACTATAGAAAACAATTTTTGGTTTTATCTCAATTTTTCACGGATACAATCGGATGTAAAATAGAATACGTGAGGAAATTGAATAATCTTTGGTATACACCATATCTGCGAGAACACAAAACGCAGACTTGGGTAAAATACTTTTAAAATAGTATTTAAATACTAGTATTTGTATGTATTTCTAATGCGTATACTTTTTTTAAAAGTATTTAAATACAGTGTTTTTTACAAGACTGACAAAACGTTCATCGATTACCGTAAGTATAAAGCAATCAGAACTGGAATTCACTACAATAAACTTGTTACGCCTATAAGGTGTTCATAAGGTTGTTTTATTATAATTGCTACGGGTATAAATCCGAATTAATTAATTTTTTTACAAAACTTTTAGTGAAAAAAAAAACATTTTATTTATCAACCGATTTATTTATATCGTATTTATACAGTACATTTTATTGTAAATCTGTTTTTTTTTTTTACTAATAATAAACTGTTTCCAATATTAATTTCGTTTTGTAAACTACGTAATTATTTTTTCGAAATAAATTCGTGTAAAAGAAATCTTTTATTTTTTTCGAAATATCATAAAACATATTTTGTTATTTTAGAAATTGATTAATAATAATAATAATAATAATAATAATAATAATAATAATAATTGTTATTATTATTACCGATAAAAAAGAAACCGGTACTTTGTACGTTGAATATTTAGTCAATACTTTGGTCAATAAAAACTAGATAATAATATACGCGAAAACCGCCGCGCGGTTCTTGCGAACACCTTTAGCTGTATTTGACTGTTACAGTTGTTCACTGTAGTAAATTCTATAGTTCTTATTGATTTCGGGTATTTGTCGAAACGCGTTTTTTTTTTTTATTATATAACACGTCATTTTAATTGAAAATTATTATTATTTTTTTATATACATATCAACAACAATCTAATAACAGAGGTCGGAATTTAGTTATTCGAAGTCAACGCGAACCGTGGAAAATTAAGATTGGCAGATTTGTAATTGATCGCGTATAATAAAAAGAGGAAACGGTGGGGAGGGGGGAGGAGGAAATGGAAGCTACTTGTGTTGAACATGGCGCGTTTTATAGTCAAACGGTTATAAAACCGTAAAACGTCGTAAAATGTCCAAATCGAGTGAAAAAACTTGCATTTAATATTGCATCTGTTCGAGATGATAGATTAAAAGGAAACGGATGCGATTGGGACGGATAATTTAATTTTATGCGCCCCTCCGCTACGCTTATATATATATATTATGTAGTCTCGTGCGCTTACGAAATTGTCTCAAGAAATAATTACGAGTGCGACGTCAATGTTCGTTCATTCAGATTATCCGCGTGTACACTTAAAAAAAAAAAAAAGTACCATTCTGAAATCTGTCAATAAACGAGAGAATTCGTTTTTAAAATCCGTACAGATTACAGCGATTGATCGGAGTATAAACAAAATATATTAAGCGTAACGATTAATACTGTGTAATTCTTACAAAACAAAACGGGGAGGCAAATGGTAAAATCGCGACGAATCAATCGTAATGGAAAATTCTTTAAAAAATTACGCCATATTCGAAAAAAAAATTGTTTATTTTTAACTTTAAATTAATAAAAAAGAAAATTCACGTTAAATACGTTACATACGCGTTTGCGTGTGAAATATTTGTAAAAGGCAAAAAAAGACCCAAAAACACGAATAAATATGTCGAAAAAAACAAAATTTAATATGTAAAATAAATATAAAAACGATTCGAAAAGTTATTTCTTACGACGAAAATAAGAAAATTACAATTAAATTCACAGCCTTGTAATTAAAAATAATAAAATTAGAATAACGAAATTATTTTCTTTGTCGACAATAATTTATTTAAATAAATATTATAAACTCTCGAGGTCCGTTTTTTTTTTTTTAACGAGATTTATAATCGTTTTTTTTAAAATATATCTTATTGTTCTCTTCGTGTACTGCAGTGTTTTAAACTATATCGGACTGTCTCGTCGGTCGTCGCAACTATATATATAATACAATGCACGATAAAGTTAATGACGATATAAAAGTTTATTAATTAATATTATTATTTCTAACCGATTCGATTGTCAAAACAACACATCGCTTGAAATAAAATAATAAATGGTCACTGTACTTAATTTACTCCGCAGATTTTTTTTTTCATTAAATCCTTCGAGTTTTTAATGTATTTTTTTTCTGTTGCGTATATACTACTCACACGACCTGAAAACCGCGTTTACACGGTTTTATAAAATTTATTTTCTTATTATTTACATATTTTATATAATATATTTCGTATGCGAAACGCTCGTTAATCGTTTCCTATAGCATTTTTTTCATTCCGTTTTATTTAGTGTTTGCGCAAATTATCGAGAAACGCCATACGAGTATTACGCACTGCAGTTATTTATATATATACGTGTACAGTTCAGTATTTGAACTTTTCTAACAATTGCGCATCGGTTAACGTTCATTATGTATACAGAGTGTTTGAAAAGTTTATAACATTTTTTTTTAAAAGTACAACCGCGACAATGTAATATATATATATATATAACCGTTGTGTATAGGTATAATTTTTTTTTTACGTTTTTAAATTGTTTCCAGATATAATTACTAATTTCGCATCAAGTTTTCACGTTTTGTGTAATAAGAGGTTTTATTTTTTATACACAATAACGTCATAATAAATAATATTATCAAAAATCTTATGTTTATCGAATTGACGCTCTACACTTGACTTCTTAAATTTCACATTTTTTTCCATCTAATTTAGTAAGAACGATTTTTCACGTTTTCAATAAGAATTAAATTTATCAGTTGTACTTTTTTTTTTTTAAACATGTAATTATTTACAATTATATATATTTATTAGTTGAATTATCCGGCTTCGCCCGTGCGCAGTTTTGAACGAAAACTTGTTCATATATATATATATATATATATATATATATATACATACTCGTATAATACGGAAAATTTTAATATTCTAGGCGTTAAACGGTTACCATGGTGACCATTTAAATTGTTATTAAAAAATAATTTATAATTTAAAATAAAAATTGGTTAAGTAGTTACGGAGTTTATCTAGGACGAACATCGTTCATGTTTTTTAGTATAATAAATTATAAATTATTTTTTAATAACAATTTAAATGGTCACCATGGTAACTGTTTAACGCATAGAATCCTAAAATTTCCCGTATTAGCCACCACTCTCGGGAGGGGTAAGAGAGTGAAAAATACTTTGAAACCTATTCTCATACCCACCAAATAAACAAAAAAAATTTCATTAAAATCGGTCGAACAGTTTCGGAGGAGAATGGCGACAAACGCTGTGACACGAGATTTTTATATATTAGATTACAGACAAACTGTTTTATATACTGAACCGACCGTCTAGTTTTGAAAAAATCTCGTCGATTGTCGAATCCATCGATCCCACGGTTATGGTCCTGATTTGTTTTTGAGTCACGGAAAACATGTCCACCAGATCTCCGACGCCGAATTCGAGCAGGTCACTGACACTGGACACGGCAGTTCCGACGGTTTCGTTCGTTACCAATAGTCCGCACGAACCGACCCTGAAAACGCGTGTGATTTCCATTCGATTAGATATTTCAAAGGTGTTGCGCATATAACTAAGCCTATAATTCCGACAAATAATACATATTTCATCGAAAACGTTTCGTATAAAAAAAAAAAAAAGCTAGTAACCAAGATTCGCAACGTTTTTGTTCTGAGAACGTTATGAGATCTCATGTAGAACTGAGTTCTATAAGTGAGTCTACATGGTGCGGTCAAAGAAAGTTGTAATGTGAGTCCGTTTCACGAAACCATGCAGACAAATAAGCGTTTTTAAATGCCAACAAATAAAGTTTTTCGAACGATCCCTGTAAAATTTTACGTTTCAAATCTCTAATCGCTTTATTTATATTACAGATACCTGATTCCTTAGTAGCATCAATGCTCAACGCACAAAAATCTGCTATTGTCTATAGAGATAGCTATGGAGAAAGGAACTGCTGATGTTTTGCTTATTCGCCATAGTTTTGCGAAACGGCCATGCCTCATAAATTTCTTTGACCGTGATTCAGACTTATTCAACGGCTTGGCTCTATTTGGATCACATACGACATTTTCAGAATCAAAGCGTTGCGAGTCTTGGGTGCACTTTTTTTTTTATGAAATATTTCCGATGCGATCTCAATTCTTATTGCGGATTCTCTGTAGTTTTTTTCTTTTTTCTAGCCCTATTTCCTGGACATCATTCTGCATAGGCTATACTCTTTATCGTTCCTTCTATTTTTCTTGTCGGCTTAATATAGGTAATCTAGACCAAGAATCGTTTAACCTACAGATTCGCATCGCTCTCCATTGTGTGAATTTAGAGAGGGAAATCACTGATATTTCTAATTTGCTCGCTATTCTTACGCTAATTCCAGCCTACATATCGAATTTTAGCTCTCTATTACTTCAGGAGAAGTACCCTAAAACTTTGAAGATCATCAGCGAGTGAGCGTCGAAAACAATGAAATTCGCGTATTCACAAAAACTTAAGTAGCAGACGTAATTTTTACGAGTCTGCTGACCACATTCTATTCTGAAAATCGGAGTATTATCCAGACTACGGAGGTCCAAATATACGCGAAACCGCTTCGAGAAAATGTACGGCAGTGCCTCGTTTGGTTTAACGGGGTCTTGACGGGATATAATAAATTCACATATAATAATCGATTTTAGCAAAAAATACAAATATATATCACCTGAAATACGATCCAATCCGGTGTTTTGTATAATTGTTCATACAATCGCGTAAGCCATATTATAAACAATTTGTATGTTGCCCTGCAGTTATATTACATAATGCCAGAAGGCGAGTAGGCAATACGGAGAAAACAAACGATATTAAAAATGAATTGACTTGACTTTTCATTTGAAATTTACAACATTTTATTTTTTTTTTTGTTTCGACAAAAATTAAAGTAAGTTGAACACGGAATGCGAAATAATTTATCAGTATAAAAATCATATACGTTTTTTACAGACTGTACGTTTTAACGCGGAAAAAATGATGAAATAAATCGACACAATATTTTTGGGCTAAACCTGGCGATTTCCCTGTGTTTTTGTGTTTATATTATTGACTTTATAAGATATTAAGTGTAAAATCCGAATACTGTATTCATAAAACATTTCAAAACCCGTAATTTATCATTTTCGCATCGGAAATGGTATTATACAGTACAACGGAAGTTTTCTGCGCATTTCATGACCTCTTATATTTCTTTTTCATTAATACGATTTTACAAAATATAAGATTGAAGAAAACTACGTGTACGTTCGTTGTAATTTATTCCAACAAATAATTTTATTTAAAAAAAAAAAATAAACGATCGATTTCGGAAATATTAAATGTTTTACAGTGCACATTTCAAAAACAAAAACGGGCTCAAAAATTACATCGCGAATTGAAAAAATAAAAATACAAAAAATCCGACGCAGGCAACGGTGTCACACACGTTTCTGATCTAAACTGTATATAATATGTTTACATAAATATAAATCAAACGATAACGGGAAATCAAAATCCAATGATGTACTCGATATACGTTTCCGTACGTTTATTATATGCGTAGCAATTGAACTCGTTTCGTGAAATTTACGAGTTATAATGTTCGCGTCTTGTTGGTTTTTTTTTTGCCATTATTCTCTTCGTGTACGCTGGACGATATTTACACCATAAATTCGGTTTCCATTTAATGTACAGCCTCGTATAACGCCAAGTATTAAAAAGGTGGAATTCCTGTTTCCGCTAATACACGACTTTTGTCTTTATCGTCCACAGCTATGGCTATTATTTGCAAGCGCCGGACTTCGCCAACCTTTAAATTTATAAGTAACGCACGCACACATTATTATGTAATATTATACTTTTTTTTTGAACATGAGTGTCGTGTGGTAAGACTTTTTACAAAGCTAGCCTATATAATATATAGTGAAGAGGAAATATGTGCTCAGACAAATATTTGGAGCGATTAAACCGATCGAAAATTTTCAAATTTTTTTTTATTTAACGTCCGTTTAATATTACTTTTGAGTTTTTCAATCGGTAAAATAAAATCGGATATTATAAATGTAGTCCGGTAATTTCTTTGCACATCCGGAGGAAGTGGCAGAGGATACGGATTTCCTTTTTAAGATCGTTTGCGTTAATGTTGTGACTTTACCTTTACTTTGTTAAAAAAAAAAACTATAATAATAATAACGAGAAACGTCGAATTTGAAAACGGTAAATAACATATAATAACGTTACAAAAAGTTAAATTACTTAACCCTATATATGTATATAACGCGCGCAATGCAGTACGTGAAAATTTACTTTCCATTTTCAAAAAGATTTTCTATAAACTTTATGGGAAAAAAATAGATACATTTTTAATATCGTTATTATTCGTACTCACGAGAGATTTATGATAATTGGTAATGTCGAAAAAAGAAAAAGACTACGTAATTTTTTGAGGCGCACTCGCGTTTAGGCCGCTTTTGGATTTAATTACATCGCTTTCAGAATTTATGTGTACGCTATAATTTTATACGCACATTGACACCTATCGTTTTTGCGTTCGTCTACAGCAAATTTAATTTGCACGGCGTTTGATAATTAAAAAAAAAAAATGGCGTTGATTCTTTACGTCAAAATTTACTCGTTATTATTTCGTAAATCGATACGGGAATTTTCGCTTTTGACTTGAAGAAATAATCAGAACGCTATTCGAAACTACTAGGTATAAATGGTACATTTAATTGTCTATTAATTATTTCCGTTACGAAATTTTTTTGTAAAAAGTTTAATTATTTACAAAACGTGTGTTTTCTAGAAGAAGAAAAAACGACTCAGTAATAGCTAGTATAACAAATTCGTTCGCCTATCAATGCATAATGTATAATGTATAATATATAATTTTATATGAATAAAAGAGCGTCCGGCTTAACTAATCATAAATATAAAAAGCTTTATTTTTTTTTCAATCATTATTTCAAGCTCGAAATAAATCGTTGCGTTCGATATGTTTGTGTCAAAAAAAAAAAAATGTTGAGTTCGATGATTTTCACAATATTCTCGAAAAGTATTAGCAATAAATTCTCAAAAATGTCTTTAAAATAACAATCAGTGTTCGATTTTCAATCCGTATATATATATATATATATAAAAATAGACGAGCGTGAAAACGAACCAGCAAATGTTTATATATATATCGCAATATTCCACTCGTTTTGACATTTAAACGCGCCTCATAAATAACAATAAACTGTTATAGATCCGTGCGTTAAAATTTTCCTATACGCTATCGTATAAATAAGACATTTTTAAAACAACCATCCGAAAGGAATTTAAAAGGTAAAATTTCATAAATACGAAAAAGAAAATAATACGTACTGAAATTCGATTTTTTCGCGTATAACAGAAAAAAAAAATCGCCGACTGATTACCGAAATATCAGCAGAGTGACGCGTGTTAACTCGAACAGCAGTTGTTGTTTTTTTTTCAAAAACTCAAACTCGGCTAAAGTTAAACATTGCGTAGTATATATTAAATGTGAAAATTATTCCTTTTAGCGTTTTTAAATTTTTTTTTTTCAAAACCACATATTCCATTTAAAATTTGCTCGCGGTTATACAAATCTCTTGTAAGACCTTTTTCTACACTATTTATGATATATTAATAGAAACTGATAAATCTTTTCGAAGCAGCGTGTAAACGTATTGGTAGTGTTGCTAAACTCTCCTATTTAGCATTCCCTTATAATAGTACGCGATCGATTCAATATGTTCGATATGATTTTATGTTTGACTGCGCGGTAATCGATAGCTGGTGTCCAGGAAAATTCTGTTCAAAGAGCGATAATAAATTACTGTTTATTACAAACAAACAAAAGTCACTTTCTCGAAGGCGTTTTTTTTTTGCGTTTTCTTTTATAAACTGATTTTTCTTATATTTTTAAATCGTTATTCTAAAATACTCGGCCGAATGCACGCGGGTGTATAATGTATTCGAAGCGAAATAAAAACCAATATGCATGTCAGGATAAAGGACATTTGTACTTCATACACACACACACATGTATATTTACAACTAACCCCAGCACGAGCAGAAGCATTTGAACGGCTACGACCAGCACACCCTTCTTGCAACCCGACTCCCAGCCAGTGTCTCCCAACCATTTGGCCTCTTTGTACCGCCTCTGCCAGTACACGCCGTACCGGGCCAGCAACAGACCGCAGCATATCATTAACGCGCACACCACAAGCAACGGCCATTCGTACGGCAGTATCTGTAAAAAAAAAAAAGAAAAAAAAGATTAATTATAATTTTTTTTTTTTAAATAATAATTTAAATTATTAAAATATCCTTTGTGTGCACTTAAATAATCGTCGTGTGAAACCGCATAAATTGTATTTAATATACACTGTTGTGTTGCGCCAACTCAACCGAAAACAGAATCGATTTCAAATCAAATTCGTCGCCGTTTACTGTTTAAGAAATCCGACCATATTTTTTGGGGGGTTTGTTATTTCTTCGAAATTTAACTCGCGTGCAATACCATATTCAATTAATAACAAAACTTTTTAAATATACACCAAATACAGTGAACGTTTTTTTCTTTAAACCCTGCAATACGTCCCAATCGATAAATTTTATAAATATCGTTTCCAATAGGTACACGAAAAGAAAACATTATTTCAGTAAAATTAGTATTCGTGACGAAGAAATGACGACACGAGTCTTTTTGGTGAAAAGGCTATGAAACTTCTCACAATCTCTGTATAGTAAATCATCTACGTACTCTTACGCATATAACCGTAAGTCACTAATACAGTAACAGTGATCAGAGATCGGAATTGTATAGCACTAAAAAAAAAAAAAAAAAATGAAAAATACCCGAAATATGTCTTTAAAAATAGATTATAATATGAAACGGCTATTTTTCTTATACCTTCTCGAGATTACCGAGATTTTTTTATGAAAAATTAATTTAATATATTTATATACTAAATATTAGTACAAAAAAATAATAATAAATAATACTAAAAACCGGGTAAAATGGCACTAGAAATCTGAAACGCTTAAAACGCGCGATATACAGTTTTATGCTCGCGGGACGCTCGAGGCGCAAAACGTCAATTCATACTATTTTTCTCTGCCATACAAGTAGTAATTGTATTAGCAAATTTTATAGAACCCGAGCCCCGAAAACAATAATAGCTATTAATTACCATTCCTAAATAAGTCGTGCGCTACTATTATGGTCTCGTTATTTATCCGAAAGGGTTTTAAAATTGACGTCTTAAAATCTCCGGGAATACAATTCTAAACACGGCGGTGAAATTCCGTGTGAAATCGATACCGTTCATTTAAATACCCGCGCAGTCGGTTAAATAAAATATGTTGAAAATGTTACATTCTTTTGTATATTATATTATAAACATAATATTTCGACGTGACGTTCAAACGAATATACGCGCATTTCGCTTTGTGCGTACCTACATAACGTGGAATTATTATGGATTCCGAAGTTTTGACTTGCACCGTTCGCTATTAACTCTTTATTACACAAGAAGAAAAAAATTGTTTTGAAATTATACGGTAGAGGCGCGCGTAACGACTTTGAACACTTACGCGTGTACCAGATACCTATATAATGTGTATAATGTGTACTTGAAATAACTCAAATAACTTTATAATCTTTCGCGGTTAAATGTATAATACGCATACAATTTTAATTCAATATGATTTAATTATTTTACCGAATAAAATATATTTTATTCACTCTACTATAAATAAATAAATATATATATATGTAAGTAATAAGTACGATTAAAACTTAAAACATATAATTCTTCCTTTCGAAATTAAACGTTAATTAAATTTTTAAACTTAAATTATGATACCTCGGAAAGTTTTAATTCCAATAGATTTCACGGGAGAATATTTTCGACTGCGTTGCAAACATAATAAAACGTTTTTCGTTGTCTTTATAATCTCGGTAAAAAGTTAACAGTAACATTTATGAAAGTGAAAATTATTACTCGCTAAATTTATTGTTTTTAACCGAACGGTATAAAATAATTATTTCAATGATATTTAATTCGCAAGAATTTACGATTTTCGCGGTAAAAAAAAACGCTTGTCCAAAAATATAAATTATACATAATAATAATAATAATAAACGTTAAACATTAGATATCTCGCGATAACATTCGATAAAATGTAATGAACGCCAAATTTCGCTGTATTCTTCTATTACCTACTACTACCGCCTTTCTATATAATAATTTCGTTGTATACGTTTTAATGTTACCATCGAATACTGGACAGTTTTTTTTTTTAAAGTTTAAATTATTATTATTATAAAAATGAATATACGAATAACGATTCTCTGGAGGCATTTATCAACAAAGTTAAAAAAAAACCGTTTTAATACTTTTTCCAGTTTTCTTTTTTTTTTAAATTTTAAACTTTTTAATTTGTTTAAAAGAGTATATTCCCATTATAACGGCGCGAAAAAGTTTTGAATAAGAACAATATAATTATTATTGTACTATAACGACGATATATTTATTTTTTTTTGTTTTCACGAAAAACCCCAAATCAAGCTATAATACATTTCAACTCTGAAATAAAATTTAAGAAAACTAAGGCGAATTCAATTTTTGGGAAAAATATTTTAGAAAATAATCGTACTATTACAATTAATGAATTTGATATTTTCAACATAATATTTAAATGATTTCGATTTTAAAAAAAGTATACCTATATATAAGAAAAAAAAACATAATAAATTTTAAATATAAAAAATACTAGATTTAAAAACAATATTTTATATCAATAAATGTATTAAATAATATTATTAACATACAACAATAGTCGATTTTTTAACAATTTAAATCATATTGTGCCCACGATTTCTTCGCTGTTTTTTTATTCATTTTTCTTTTTAACCCTATGTCTCTTTATTGTGATATTCATTGTTTTCTATATGTAATTTTGTTCATTTTTATTTTTTGTTCCGTCGTATTTTTCTTTTTCGCTTAATAATTGATGTGGATTTTTTTTTTTTTGAAACCGATATTAAATTGGTCAACAACTCCTATATATTTCTTTATTTATTCTTTGGCTTATATTTTTTTATGCGTACAAATATTATTATTTGCGAGTATCAATTTATAGTTTTTACTTCCATTTCTTTTCACGCGTCCATTTTATTCGATTGATTTAATTCGTTTTTACTGTTTTATTATAATACGTCAAAAAATAATATATACACGTTGCATTTGATTGGATTAAACGTTATACTCGTCTAACGGTTTTTTTTTCTTAAAAACTACTCTCTTTCAAGAGTCTCGCTATAGGTATACGATTTAAATCGTACTCGGTATTTTTCTTTTTTTTTTTTCAAGTCTATACCTAACTAACTGTGTAGATTTCATTACGGTTTCGGGCGAACGAAATTTCAATCTCCAAAACAAAAACAGCCTATAAACAGCACGCACGTGTATACGTTATTCCGTGACCGAAAACAAAATGAGTAAAGTATTTAATTTAAATCGTGGTTTCTGTTTTGTATTTTATATTATATATATCGCGAACTGAAACTTGGACGAAACTAAATATACGATATGTGTGTGTGTATAGTTGTAGTGTTTTTATTTGGCAGGAATGATTCTGTCGGGGAAAACGTTACACGCAGTCTTATATAAGTATAGAAAATTAATTTATTTTTTCGAAATTCTTAAACCGTCACAAGCCACGTGGACGTAAAAACTATACGTATATTATTATTATTATTATTATTATTATTATTATTATTATTATTATTATTATTATTATTATTATTATTATTATTATTATTATTATTATTACTATTATTATTGACATGGCGGAAGTACGTGGGCGATTTTTTTTTTTTTATCTACTCACTATACATCAATATTGAATTCCTGCGCACATATAGAATTCTACTAACTGCAGGGATTGACAGAAAACCTGCAGCGAGTTCAACTACACACACACACACACACACACACACACACATATATATACATATATATGGACAGGACATCATTGATTATTCGCCGACGTACGTATAGTATTTACCTTACCGCCATCGAGTTATATAATAATATAAAGGGTGAGGGTGTAGAATAAAAAAATTACCCGTACTTGAACTAGGACACATTTAATATACCGCGCGGAGTCTCGGTTATAAACCAATAATAATGTACCGATTTATTCGGCCTATGGATAAAAAAATAATATATGTATACGAATTGAGTCACCGGAATACGCGCATTTATATGTAGAGAGAAAAAAAAATTATTGAAATCCGTAAATTACAATTTATTATTTACTTCAAATGCGACGCAGCCAAGTGTATTTGTACACGGCTGTTTTTACATTTTACAAAATTGCAACTTTATTACCTTATTGTAAAATATACGTTCGTTAAAAACTGCAGTAGCCCATTGAAATCGCTTTACTATAGAAACGTAAAATAAAAATAAGAAAACACTGGAAAAAAAAACTTTTTTTTTTCAACCATTCACTAAGTATATTTTGTTTCCAACAGTCCTGAACGACCTAATAATGTTTGTATATAAAAAAAAATATATATATATGTTTATATATTTATTGTAGAAAAGAAGAAAAACGTTGGAATCGAATTATATAGGTACGTCGGCGTGTCATATATGTTTTTTGTTTTCATAATCCAAGTAGAATCGTTCATTTTCTAAAGACAGAAGACAATAATCGAAACTATCGACAAAATATCCGCGTGAATCCAGTGTGTATAACATATACGGATATTTGTTAATAATTTCCACAATTTTTTTTTTTTTTTTTTGATAAAAACTCGATAAAATAAAGTAGTGTGACCCACCATCGTTGTAGAATTTCAAAATGTCAAAGAAATAACTATTTTAAAACACCAAACACATATAAACGAATTTGTGACGTGACGATTTTATAGAATAAATAGTGACACGTTCAACGTTCACGAATAAAACAATTTGTGAAATCAAATGAAATCGTAATAAAAAAAAAAAATTATTTTTACAAGGTCCATTAAAGACAGTTGTTTCTTGTTTCGACGGATGCGCAATATTCATAAAAATCTAGTTTTTTTTTTTGATTATACGCTATTATCGCTTTCAATGCTCAGCACGATAATATGTAAGTTAAATAAGACGTTCTTGGCGATTAGAACGGTGTAAAAAAAAGTTTTTAATTTTCGAAGCGGCTTCGCGTTCGTTGTCCGCTACAATTCGTGACCATAACTAATAGTTGAGATTTCAATAAAACAAATAAATAAAAGAATTTATGACCACCATGATATAGACAAACAGAGTGTTCAAGCCTTTTAAAAATTTTAGGAAAACTTTCTGTTATATTCAAGTCCATTACAGTACATCGCCAAACGAATTTCGGGGCCGACGAGAATCAAAGGATTAAGCCTATGTAGTCCATATAGCGGGTTCTTATCCGTCCTTGATGCGATAATACTGCGACGACCAAACGAATTTTTCAAGGCAAACGTACAAGTGTACTTTTTTTAATTCGATTATATACAAATAAGCGTACGGCGTAGAAAAACACACGCGCACGACGAACCAAAGGTTTTTTTCTTTTTTTTTACAAACGACGGGTCACTGCGTTTATAGAAGTTAGTTCTTATAAAAAAAAAAATGAAAAAAAATTCAACGTTTGACTAGACGCTGTTAATAAAAACTATAACCACTGGCGGATGACTGTCGAGGAAAAAAATATAATTTTCTAACGTTTTAAATTATAACGAAAAAAAAATGTTTCTCTAATATCTGTACAATTTGAAATACGTATAACAGAGAGAAAAACTAGCAATTTTTTTTTTTTTAATTTAACTTTTAAAATTCTTATACATATTCTAAATTATAACGCACAGAAAAAAAAAAAATTCATTTTTAATTGTTTCTCCGCATAGACGAGTAAACTGGCGAGAAATGACGCACACTGTATTATAGACAGCTGTTACACGCGCGTATTATCCGTGTCGTTTTCTCTCTGTATTTCCAAACTATAAATTTCAATTTTTCAATATAACGTTTTTTTTTTTTTTTGTACAAAACGAATTTCGGTGATTTTTATTTTTCACATTTGAGTTGCCTGTAGCTAATTGTTGAGGAATATTTCGGCTCCGCGTTTGGGGTAGGAAGGGGCGATAAAAAAATTTAAAAAATACATTACAGATCGACCAAAAACGAAAAGTATAGTTACCGCACGGAATGGAATTAAAAATTTAAAAAAAAAAAAACAACGAAATATGTAACGTGCGCTAAAAAAAAAAAAAGAATGTTAAATATTCCGTATAATAATTCGTAATTTTATTTTATAAATTACGCGCATTAAAAAAAAAATCTTTTTTTTTTATTATTATTATTTAATTATTCGAAAATTGTAAATAATATATACGGGAAAAATACGAATATTTTTTAAATTAAAATTTAAATATAATATCGAGTGTTTAACGATGAAAAAAATTCAATTAATTGTAAATAACCGACAGTGAATATAGGTTTTTTTTTTCATTATTGAAATAATAATACCGGTCCACTCGGCGGCATACGCAGTACGAGATTATACGATTCCAAAATATGAGCACGACACGGCTGCTGTTGTGTCCGATTATTATTATTTTTACGGCTCTTATAGGGTAAATTATTTAAATTCGATTTTCGTCTCGTACTATTGAAACATTTTTTTTTCTGCTCGATTTATTAACAAAACACGCGTCGTTTGGACCGCGCGATACATTTGCGTATTTAAAATTAAATATTACAGCCCGCTTTTCATATCTGTTGCCCCGTGAAAACAAAATCTAACTGAACTCTTTTACCGTCTAAAGCGTGATAAGACGCCACTGGATACTGTTATGTCGGAAACAAATGAGTCGTTTTATTTTTGTTGTATTAAAAATTTCAGACAGGATTGTGTCCTGCATAAAAATACTAGTATTAAAAAAAAAAAAAAGGTATGTCGCTTAAGTGAATCACTCGGATAAAGATTTTAAAGTGTATTATTGTTATCGTTATAAATTTGAAAGCAACGCGATAAATCATTGCGCGTTCGATAAAACGATTCTGAACGGAACTTTGGTATAATATTTTGGGTGTATTACAAAAACTAAGAATTAAATACCTAGAAAACTATAAATAATTGGCTAAATAATCGAAAATTTAAAAAAAAACATTTTTTTCTCCGTAATATAATAATAAAGTCACGTATTCGATGAATTTTTTTAAATTTCTATGCCCATTAGTTTCAAAATCACGAAGAAATAACGATGATCGATCTCGACGAAATCGCGTTTTTATGTAATTTTTCGGTAGTTTTTTTAGTTATATTTTCAGGCGCTTCTGAAAAAAATCGAAAGATGACCTCTCAAAATGCCAACTAAATGCGATTTGGTACCGGAAACAAACTGTGTAAAGATCGAATCAGTCCTTCTGGTAGAATTTTTGGGTACAGACGTAAAAAAAAAAACACATCAATGTAAAACCAATGCATTTCCTCAGAATCTAAAATTGAAATGACGCCGCCGTTTTTATAATATTTATATAAAAATAATAATTCAAGAAAACTCGAGCGTGTTCAACGCAGATTCCTACGCTCTGCATTAAATATGCCTTGCGAACCTCATAATTTTACGCCGGTTGCTAACAGACTTCCTTAGCTGAGCGTCGACGTATATCGCTTGTATTAAATTCCTTGTAGGCTTATTAAACAATAACATTGATTCACCTGTCCTGCTTTCTCTAATCTGCTTTAAAGTTCCACCTCGTTCATCCTGTTCCACCGCCCTCTTTTACGTCCCACATGCCACCACAAACCATACATGGCTAACGAACCTTTAACGCGTCTTATGTCGATTGCCAGTGCCGATCCAGCCTTTAATGATTTGGTATTGATTTAATTATGTATTTTCTATATTTCAAGTTATTGTGATGTATACTATTACGTTATCTCGTATGTCGCGTGTTAAAAAGGGCCCAGCCCGTATATTTATAATGAATACATTTATATATTAAACCTTTAAATACGCGTAAAATCTCACTCGAAATTTGTGCACCGCATTCGAACGTTATTTGGTATACCTATATCGCGAAACGAATTTTTGTCGGAATTTCAATACGGCAGCATCCTTTATTGCACGTATGCAACTTTCGAATACCGCGGGTTATTATCAACGTCACTACTATATAGTTCATCTCCTTCTCGACCCGCTGAGCCGTTACAGGTTACTCTTATGTATAGACACTCGGGAAAACGTTTAATAATAATAATAATAATTCTGAATCCTAAAGGGTAATCGGCTTTTCAAAAACGTTCACGAATATTGTACGCACAAACACGCATAAATACGCGTATTAACATAATAATATCGTTTTATCCCGGGGTCGCCGCGCCGCTCTGTGTATAAATAATTCCAACGCGTACACAGCCATAATACGCCGGTGGTTTAATACTATTATAATATCGAAAATTGTTCGCTAAAGTTGAAAAACTAGTAACCACGTTATATTTTATAATACGTATAATAAGTTTTTTTTTTCCCCTTCCCGACAACGGATTGGCGTGCAGTGCGTTTTCTTTTTATATGCATACGTACGTATAGATTTTTATCGGACAAAAAGGTTTTGTGTATAAAAAAAAAAAAAAAAGGCGCGGAGTTCTTTCTTTTTTTCCTGCTCGATTCGGTTATGTAGTTAAAAATAAATTATTTGCGTGTGCCGCTCCGCAGTGAGTTGTCGTCGTCGACGTACTGTTTTTTCGGTAGTGATTTATAGCGTAAAGAGCGTATTATCAAACAAATCCCACGTATTTGAAAAAAAACGAAATTTCCCTCGTCCGCGTTGTAACGATACAAGAAACGTAACAACGACAACAACGACGAACAGTAATAATAACGGTCGAGGTTTATTCGCGACGATTTATGGAACGTTTGCTCTTATTATTACTGTCGTTATGCAATACATTAAATGTCTTTTGGTGTGTATTGCTTTTAGTATAGTGTGTTCGGCCAAAACGAATAAAAATAAATAAAAAAAAAACGTACGACAAAATCGAAACGAATAACCGTTTTATATGGTCGCGTCTCGTCGAATTTATCGCCGGCTGCAGGTCCGGATGACGATGACGAACGTCTGGAAATCTGCGAATCTGCGCGTTTTCTCCTCGTACGTATTGGCGTAATATGCAGGGTTAGGTCGTTGGGCGACCGGCGGGGGGGGAGATCGATACTTTTTTACAAGAACAAAAGTATAAAAATTTATTTTTTAAAGGAAATTTGTGTTAAGACAGTTGATACGAGGAAAAAAAAATGTTTAGTTCATATTTCAGGTATCTATTATTTTTGCCTTCAGAACCGTTTCGTTGAGTATTACTATATCCTCGAGATGGCGGCACATTTTTACGAACTGCCAGCATCGATTATAATGAACACATAACATTTAGTTAGTAACTATAAAGGCTATAAACTCTAAAGGCTCGTCGTCGTCTGTTGACACACTGCAAACGAGCGCGTCTTTTACGCGGTCCGTTTTTTGACCAAATTTTGTTTACAGCCCTAGGGATGATTTCAATCGTACTATTAAAAAAAACTATTAAAAAAAAAGGCCAAGTGGGGGATTCGACACCAGTATCTCCTGCCCCACATGATTACGCCGCTGTCCTCGTATATATCTACATATAGGTACGTGCCTCAATAATTGTGTGCACTACGACATCGGGATATTATTCAAGTATAGGTCTTAAATTTCAGGGGACGACCGCCACTGGACTACATCTAAGTCAGTGGTGGTTATACATTATATTCAAGGGGGGTGGGGCGAAAATGGAGCCAACCCCATCTGCCAGTGAAATATCCGCATCGACGAGTAATAATCAAGAAGAAAGATCTATTAATGTACCGAGACGAAATGCAGATGTAAAAAAAAAGAGGAACAACGTGCATGGAACGAAAAAACAATAAAACAGAAAAAGATAGTAGTCACCAGATAGCGCTACGGCATAACATAGAGGGCGTGGCAAAAAGACGTATATAAATAGTGGTGAGTCACGAACACCACACACACACACCGCAGTCAGACGCGAACTACGTTGTTCACGCCTGACCGCCGTGATTACACTGAGCGGTCCGATGATTTCGGACCGGTATTTATAAGCGCCTTTCTGCCACGCCCTCTATGTTGTGTCGTAGCGCTATCTGGTGACTACTTTCTTTTCCCGTATTATTACGGTGGGCTGACGCGCTATGTCGGTATACGCGGGTGTTTAGTTTGACTCTGACCGAGCGACCGACCGTACGTGCGTATGCAATCTTTATTATTATTATTATTATTATTATTATTATTATTATTATTATTATTATTATTATTATTATTATTATTATTATTATTATTATTATTATTATTATTATTATATTATTATTATTATTATTATTATTATTATTATTATTATTATTATTATTATTATTATTATTATTATTATTATTATTATTATTATTATTATTATTATTATTATTATTATTATTATTATTATTATTATTATTATTATTAATAACATTATTTCGCGTATTTCAATGAAATGAAATGAACGCAAGGATTCGTCTTTCCTCATTATACACTCGTTTATTTTACACGTTTACTATTTATTTAACGTTTACTCGTTTACACTGTACACGTAAATGTGAGCGAAAATGGAGCATAACTTTAACATAATTGGACCAACTTACACGACACAAGTCGGTTGCTGTATTAAAACAGAAATATACTAAATTTTAAAATATCAAACCCCATGGGGGAGGGTGTTCCACCTATCGTCCCCCTTATAACCGCCACTGCGTTAAGTGCAGCTTTAATTTTTTTAATTTTTCTAGATTACGATTTAATCCCGGAAAATATTGATATTCAAGTGGGTACAACAATATGTGATGTAAATAATTTGAAAATCGATATTCAAACATTTTGTATACTACGAGAGTTATTTTTTCAAATGACTAAACACGAATTATCTATAAGATCAATCGAAAAATTGTTAGTATTAAACACTGTACGAGTAAATGGATTATAGGTAATTGTTAAATCCCGATTGTTGCCCGTAATCTTAATAATTAAAAAAATTTATATACTTTTCGAAATTCCTTTTATTAAGAAAAAAAAATAGCGCTCGTATCATCATATTAATAAATAATTTGGCAGGTGCCATTGACAGGAAAAATTTACATTTAAATTCGAATTACAGTGAACAAACAACATACCGTATAAAACGGTTGTTAAATAAAAAATTCGTCGCTTTATACATCACGGCGGTAACCGTGCGGTACAGTATGAATTTAATAGAACGTTTTCTCGGGTCTTACGCCTATACGTTCGTTTGGAAAAACAAATATTTAAAGGTCTGACGCGTACATAACGTGTACCGAAAATTTTCATCAAATTCAATATTCTAACGCGTATTATATTTTCGCAGTGCAAAGATAGATTTTCGAAATTCGCGAAATCCGATACATAGATTTCATCGCGTTTTTCTCGATAAACTGTCGCCGAGAAAGCGTGCAGATAAATTATGATATCTACAGTCGTTTCTCGGTAACTCGAAATTCTCGAACAAAAAAAAAAAATTGAAAAATTTCCTCTTCAAATCCCCATAACCGCCGTCGTTAGCCCCCCGGGCGTGTTTTCGATATTTTCAATTTTCCTGTTTGCAAATTCCGATTACTCGTCGCGAACGACTCATACACACTCTTATCCGTACGTTCGGATAAGCCAAGCCTTTTACAAAAATTTACAATAGATTTCGGTTTTAGTTGTTTCCCCTCTCTGCGCAGTTGTTTCCTCGATGCACCGCGTTACAGCAGTATATCGTGGCTCAACAAAGAAAACCGGCAACGTTATCACTCGCGTTTGAAAATCGAATTTACTTAAAATTAATGAAAAAGGCGAAAAGAGAAGATGTGTTGCCAAAGAATTTGGAATTACGACGAGTACGTTTGTGTACAGTAACGAAAATTAAAGACGACATTTTGAGAAACTCCGATGAAAACTCGGATTCTTTCTCTGTAGTCTATGGTTTCAGCAATATCCCGACAAACAATTTCTTCGATATATAGGTGCCATAAATTCGAATTTCTATTTTTTTTTTCTAATGTAAATTATTCATAAGTACATTTTTTTTTTTTTTTAAATTTTTCAAAACGTTTAATAACCCGAATTCATTCTCTCTCGAGTTCAAGACAGATACTATACATGTAATATATTATGTCGTGGACCGTCGGAGAAATTAATATTTTCGCGAAAATCCTACGCTGTTTACAACGAGGTAGCCTGTTTTAAATCATTCGTTTTTTTTCCCGCAAACCGCCTGCCGTTTTCTAACGGCACACTGACGTTTTATAAATACCATTTTAAAATCATAATATCACGTAATTCACGCGAATTACAATCAAAAAGAGCTCTGATCGCGCGAGATACGAGATGAAAAATATTTTTGCAATTTTACAGAGCCTACCGTTTTACAGAGCGATAATGAAAGAGAGTTTACAGTACGGCTCTTATGGGGGTAGGAAAAAAATGCAAATTTATGATCGGAGTGTAAAATTATTCACGGTACACCTCGTTACCCACAATCTCAAAGGAGCGCGGAGCACTGAATGTTACTTTGTACAATGGCAAAAAAATTGTTCTAAGCACCGTACAATTAATATAAACCTACGTATATAAAGCACTGTTTGGAAGTGATCCAGAAATAGGACTATCTGGTCCAACTTTTCCGTGTGTTATGTTAAAAACAGTAACGCAACAGAGAAAGATTTAAGAGATCTGTTGAATAATCTGAAAATTGTACGGACCACGGAGAAAATAGTTTGAATCATAAATAACTGCAATATGTGTGTAAAACGCGGGACTGATTTTACAGTTGAAAAACGTCAAATGGACAGCGAAAGAACAAAAATATTTTTACGCGACAAATCGTACAACGGAAAAGCGAATTAACATATATGTAAATAGTAGGCGTATCAAAAAAAAAAAAAAATGACAGAAATTATTCCAACGGTATGTTTAAGTGAATATTCCAAAAATAAATCGTGGGCATGAAAAATATAATAGGAAGTGTTCTAGGTTTTAAAAATATTTTTTTTTTTGTGACACTTCGGCACTCTCTACGGAACTGTAAGTTCGTGGTTCAGCAGAAATACTTTACAAGTGATTGACGCGGAAGACGAAGCGCCTAATGAGAAATTGCCATTACGAGAGACACCGATCGAGTATTCAAAATTTGGAGTGCAGAGCTGTGGAAAACGTTCTTGTAAAAAACCATCGTGCCAGACTAGCAGACGCGTACGTCGGAAAAAAAGACGTCCTTTTCTAACCCGAAATGTCGCGAGAAAACAATTTGCAAAAATAAATAAAATATTATATATATATTTTTTAATAATATCAATATATACGAGACCCATATACTTAATATCCAATAATAATAATTGTAAATATTGTGTGTTTATATAATAGGCGTTTCGTAATTTCAAAATATAATGTTTCTAAAAGGCTCAACTCTCTATACGCAAAGGACTTGGACAATTTTTGCGGGAAAAAAAGTGAATAATTTGAAACGAGCTACTGTTTTTTTTTTTTTTGCAAAGACCCTAAAGGATTTTCGCAAAAAAGACTAATTTCTCGAATGGCCCGCGACATAAACCGCGGCCGGCAGTGAAAATATAAACACGCCTAATATGTTTACCGGGGCTGATGCTACTGATAGATCGGCTTCTCTCGTTCTTTTTTTTCGGATGATTTATTATAATTATTATAATGCGACGGAAAATCTAGTATAAAAAAAAAAAACGAAAAAGAAAAGTTAACGGCGCGATATGTTAATGTTAAAAGCGGTTTATAAAATAGGATTTTCAACGTTACGTCCCGTTTATTACACGTTTTTTTTTTTTTTTATTTCTATATAATATTGAAAATAATCTCGAACCGATCTTTATATTATGCAATTTTCGAATAAAAAAAATATTTTGGCCGACATAATTTTAAATATTTGTTTTCTATTTTTGCTTTAAACTTATAAAAATTGCTTTATTTATCGCAGATAAAATAAAAAAAAATGATTGAATGGTTTTGTGATAAATTTTTATCGCGTGTAAAATAAAAATATCGAATTATCGAAAATCTTTTAACGTTATTTGTTGGTGATATATATTTGATGTTACGCTAACCGAGCTGATGCTAAAAAAAAAATTTTAAATATATTTTTAAAAGAGGTAACGAGCCGCGGGGTGTTGGGGATATCGCGTAAGTGAATTACTTGGATAATGATTTTTTAGAGTTTTGTTTTTATTTTAAATTTGAAAGCAATGATAAATCATTGCATTCGATAAAACGATTCTGAGCGGAGCTTACTTTGCACGTAAATACAGTCTAAAGTTACATATTTTGTGAACATTTCCGGTTTCTATGACTATTCATTTCAAAATCACGGTGAAATAAACAACAATCGATTACGACGAAATTGCATTTTTAGCGTTTTTGAGTTATATTTTTAGGTGTTTTTGAGAAAATCGAAAAACGACCTCTCTAAAGTACCAACTAGATGCGAATTGCTGCTGGAAACGAACAGTGACCGAAGAGATCGGAGCGCTCCTTCTGGTCGAAAATCTGTACACAGGATAGCAAAACAAATAAACATCATTGTAAAACCACTAGATCCCTCGCTCCGCTCAAAATCTAAAATAATAATTGCGCGCGGAATCTGGACGAAGGGAAAAAGTTCAAATAAATTAGTGGAAGAGTGTAATTCTAAAGTCGAAGGAAAACGGTGTGATTTTATTTTTTTTTTTGTAAACGTTGAGAAAAAACATTTGAATAAAAAAAATGCCAACATTTTATTGAATATCCGTTATGCAGTCATTTCTGAAATAAAAACGATATTTTACGTAACAACGTTTATTACGTATAATAAATATAATTTCAAACCAGCATTTCAAAAGTATTACGTGTACGGATATTTGTAGTTTTTCAAAATTCGAACTTCACGGGCTTATAAAAAATTTACGACAAACGATTTTTTTAAAATAATATTAAAATTTTACACGTCTAAACGCTTGTAATAAATTTTCAGACCATCATGTTAGCATATAACGTTTTAAAAAAAAAAAACTACCTTAATTCTTCCTCGGACTTAAGAAAACTATTTAGAAATCGGATACTGTATGATACTGTAAAGTAACGCGTGTTTTTTAAAGGTTTCGTAACGTTGAACACTTAAATATTTAAACTTAACCATTAAATATTAACAACACGACAGAAAGAAAAACCAGCAATACGCAAAAAATTTCATACCGATATTATTTTAATACAGTAAAACAGAACCCACGGAACTGTAAAAGATTCACTATATATATTATAGATAAAAAAAAATAAATAAATAAAAAATCGATAATAAAAACGGGATTCTGATCAGAAGACGAGGTGATGGAAAAGGAATAAATTAATTCTCTCGTCAGAGAAATAAAGGGACAACGAAACAAACTATGTGACGTCTATTTAATCGTGATGTGAACAGGAACGAGATAGGAGTTTGAATTAAGATTGTAAACGCGAACAGACAGACAATATCGTGACAAAAACCTGATTCCAGAGAGAGAAATAATATTATATAAAACCTAGAGAAGTTGATCATAAAGAACTACGGAAATCGCGGGATACCAGGACAAATGGATTTAAACCAACGCCCAGTGGAGACGCCGCGCATTTCTAATGACTTTGCGACAATGCGGATTCAAATCGGAAAAATAAGTTTATTTAGTCGTCTAGAACTAGATCTGGTAACGATGACCATGAAAACTCCCAAAAAATTTCATTACATTTATTGATCTGCCGTCAATACGAGTCGAAAACAATTGATAACCCACATTTCAAGGGGTTACAAATAATTGAATGTAACGTGAAATGGGAAGCTGAAACTACAAGAAAATTACTAGAAAGAGACCGATCGAATTATCGATAAGGCTCGGATTATCTAATCGCATGACGTAAGTGTTCACGGACAAGAATAAAACACATCGTTATTGTAAATAGAACCTTCGCTCAGAATGTAAAATCTATAAAAAAAAAAAAAAAATATTCTTTTATGCGTACACTCGAAATTTTCCTAAAAAAAAAAAAACCGTCAATAATTGACAGAGAAATATTCACAGTAACTTTACACGAATCACTCTGTATACTACAATAACGTATATACGCATAAATAAATCGTAAGTATTTTCTTTTCGAACTCTTACTCGTAAGAAATAGAGACTGCGCACACACACACACACATAATAATGACATTACAAAGAATGTAGACGAGACGCGATTCCGTTTTCCGTATAAAAACACACACACACACACATCATTTACACAACGATAACGGATTCGAACGAATATAAAAATAAACCTCTCCGAAGTCTGTAAAATATATATATAAAAAAAAGGCGCGATGTCGAAACGAGTTGATAAATAAACGTACATAACCGCGTGTACAACGAAATATTGTGTAAAATATAACTTTGTTCGATCGAAGCGCCCATTCGCGAAGCGCGTTCAGTTCGAATACAAATTTCTCCGGACATAACAAAACTGAAATGTCGAATCGAAACGGTCCAGAGATTTCGTAAGTTTTCAAAAAAAAAAAAGTATTACACGTTTAATGGAGGGAGTTTTATATTCAGCGTGTTTGGCCGTCGTCGAAGAGAAATGTGCGTTTTATTAAATAGAAAAATTACCGCAATTCCATATTTGCACTGGCCGAATTACCCGTTAAATTCTGGAAATTCGCCACCAGATAGCGCTACCGTACGACCACAGAGGGCGTGGCAGGAAGGCGTATAAATAGCAGTCGGAAACGAGCGGACCGCTCAGTGTAGTCGCGGCAGTTGTGCCGTGCGTAGGTTCGTAACAAAAAGAGAGACTTAAAATTTTTTTTTACACATTTTGCAAAAAAAAAAACGTCCGTTTTTACTTGTGACCGTTGTGTTTTTACCTACTGACCGTGGTTTTAAACGAGAAAATCCGAGTAAATGTTGAAATAAAAAGCATTGTACAAATATGTTTTTAAGAATATAAAATAATGTTTTTTTATCAACTAGCTTAAAAAGAAATGTCTGAACTTCAATAAAAAAAACCACTCAGAGTAGATCGCGGGCCATAATATGTTATGTCGATTATGAGTGACGTACGAAATAACAACGAATGTCTGCTGACTAAAAACGCGCAAAACGTTTTAAAATAAATTTGAAAAGGTAATAGAAAACGAGGCAATGTTCCATTGAGCTGTGCGAATGATTTTTAATGATTCAAAAAGACACTGCAAAAAACGGCAAACTTCAAAACCGAGTTCGACCGGGAAAAAACTACTTCCACAATCGGTTTCTGACTCTTAAAAATTACGCATGACTAAAAAAAAAAATTCATAAATTCTAAACTGGAATCGTTGAAGACGATGAAATTGTCGACGAAGGACCTTTCCAAGAGTGATAAAACGAAAATTCTCAAAATCGTTATTGAAGTAAACGAAAAAACTGATTTAACAATATAAATAAAAAAAAAAACGCCTGGATTTGTGTTTGTCTTTATTTCTCTGCCGTGATTACGTTTTCAAATTTATCAATTTATTTATAAAAAAAAATGTTTTGAAAACAGAAATTTTTTCCGGTAACCGGACCGCGAGCGCGGTATATAACAGTGAAAGGGGGGCGGTTTACTTTTTTCGCCACGACGTCCCAGTCGTACGGGTTGCCCGCGAGGTCGAGCACGAGTTCCGCGGGCCAACTGTGCCACATGACCGCGGCCTCGGCGACGCCGACGAACCGTAGCCCGGCGTCGCCGACCGCGAAGCCCAAACCGAACGGGCCCGCGGCGTCACCGCCGCCGCCGCCGCCGTCAGAGTCGGACCGCGACATCCGGTGCTGGTCCAGTTTGACGTTCTCGCCGTGTTTGACGCTGGGGAACCGCGTCTGTCGGAGGGCCACCGCGGGCCGCGGCGGCGACGGCCCGTCGACCGACAACCGAAGCCGCCGCACCGCGAACCCCGTCCACGGTTTACGCACGGCCAACAGCCGCCACTCGGTCACGCTTGCCGACGACGACGTCCGGCCGACCGACGGCGGCGGCCGCGACGACGGCGTTTCCGTGGTCGCGACGGCCGCCGCTTCCGGCGCCGGCGGGTCGCACAAGTGCGTCACGTTCACGGTCAGGCCGCACGCGGTCGGCGCGGCGGACGCCACGGCCGTCAACACGGCCAACAGCAGACGACGCGGCGGCGGTTTCATGTCTCGGTAACGGTCGTGAACGGGGGAACGACACGCGCGACGGAAAACGACTGCCGCGCGCGGACTGCGGCCACACGGGGATTACCATCGCGGCCGTTACGACGGCCCGCGTTTTTAAAAGGTTTCCCCCCCCCTCCTCCCGTCCACCCGGTACGAGGATCAGCGGATCGCGTAACCGAATACACGCGCACCTCGACCGCCGGTCAACTGTTCGAAAACCGCAGTGGTCGGAGCAAAAACCGCCCTGTATTTTGTTCGTGCCGCTGCACTTATATTATACGGGTGCACGTTTTTTATCGGCCACTACCCGTTTGCCCGCCCACCCACGGGGGCTTTTTTTTATTATAATATCCGATTTTCTTTTTTTTTTAACCGCGAAATCAGATACGCAGACGACTTTCAGGAATTGAAATTACAGAAAAAGAATCGCGCAAAGGCCACCACGCAGTTTTGTGCTTTTAAGACGCCGAGATCTTATACACGATAATATTATGCTGAATGCAGTGTAGACAACAATCGTGGCAAAAACCAAATAGCTCCGGAGCTACCTTGTTCTCCGACGGGAAAAAAAAAACAAGACAGCTCCAAATACGTTATATTTCCTGTACTGGTTGTTCGATTTGTCTCGTTCTTATACAGATAAACTCGTAATTTTTTGCTTTATCGAATTCAATGAAAACCCAATTTTGACAAAAAAAACGGAGCTGTCCGGTTAGGGTTTTTTAAAAAACGTAAACGTAATAAATAGTAAATAGTAAATATTCACGAAACAATAACGTTTCAGAATTCGATATAAAGGACCAGTGTAGAAATAGAAAACGACGGTTTTCTGTTTCGGGTGATATTCTATTTCTTTTTTTTTTTTTGTACGAGATGACGGTTTCGGCTTCACTATAAATAATCGTTCGATAAGGAAAACACTAGTGTAGTCTACTACACTCGAGCAATTTTAGATTTTGAGCGGAGCGAGGGATCTATAGTGGTTTTACAATGATGTTTTTTTTTCTATCCTGTGTACAACATTTTCGACCAGAAGGAGCAGTGTTCCGATCCCTTCGGTCGCAGTTCGTTTCCGGCAGCAGCGATTCGCATCTAGTTGATAGTACTTTAGAGAGATCGTTTTTTCGATTTTCTCAATTTAGTTTTTTATAGCGACGCGATAAATTACCGAAAAATTACGAAAAACCGCTAAAAATGGGATTTCGTCAATACCACGTATAGTTTTTTCGCTATAATTTCGAAAATAATCATTCTATATTGTATTGAAATTTTCAACGGAATTGTATCTTTGTACTATATACAACTTCTGGAAATTTTTCAAAAGTTTCATTCAATTTTAGGCTTTTATTAGATTTTGAGGTTTTTCATTCGTAAAACAGTTAATTTTGAGTTTTTTTACTTGAAATTTGGACACACCGTCAGACATTTAATTTTGTACAAAAAATTGTATTACGCCGAAGCTCCGGTCAGAATCTTGTTTTATCGAATGCAACGATTTATCGTTGCTTTCAAATCGATAATAAAAACAAAACTCTAAAAATCTTTATCCAAGTAATTCACTTGAGCGATATCCAAAACACCCCGCGGCTCGCCACCTTTTTTTTACCTATTTATTTTATGGCTAGTACAGCTGAATATTTAGTTCCGTTTTCTTTCCGCCAAACCGACGGATCTCGCGGTGCTAAGGAATTTTAATTTTCAATTTTTTTTTACTCTCAAAGTATTACGAAAGCAGAATTCGAAATCCGCGCATCAACTTTGTCACATCGTCACTGGCAGTAGTCCACCGTTTACAGAGCGTTATTAACGAGGAGATTTTCGTCTGATTGTCAAATAAAATTCCGTTGTCGGCTGTATCGTTCCGAGTATCTGATCCCGAATAGAACAGCGTTTTATTTTTTTACGATTCGTATAAGTACTTTAGCGATATTGTCGATAGTTATCCGCGGATTTCGTCGAATAAAAAAATTCCACGATATCGTTGGCCCAACACTAATTTTAATAGCTTTTATTGATCGCCCAAAAATAAAAAAATTACCATTCCATTTCGTGGCGTGGCTGAGAAATTCGGCGGATACATTTTGGCTATCACCGTGAACACGCTGTGTATATATATATATATATATATATATAGAGTTTATTTCTTTTGCGCCGAAAACGACAAACGACAATAACGATCTCACCCCACGGTGCTCTCTGCACACCGTTAAAGACAAACGGACGGCAATAGAAATACGTATTTATATTTATAGCGCGAAAAAAATTGTTTGGCTCATATTTTTTTATTTTTTTACCCACTTCAACGGTACGGACTCGGTGTGTATTGAAATGCAAATAAAAATTATACGTATAATATATGACAGAACTTTGTCTAGAATTAGAATGTTTTGATTCTCGCAGGTTCAGAGACGTAAGGAAAAATGGTGTTCGATCAAATGCATTCAAAAAAATTTGCCGACTATTGCCCACCATAGACGGAGGCAAACTTAAAGAAAAACTCGTATCTTTTGCTGTATCATGGCCACTAATATGCATAATGCGTACAATAATTTAGATGAAATTAATATTGAAGATGAATTATATATAGTGTATAAATATCTACTTACTCTTCCACTCACACAAGTAACGTACGTTCTCAAAGCTCAGAGACGAGATTAAGGTCCACAATTTCATAAGAAAATCTAGAGTGTTTATTTTTAATGCAATGTGAACGCGATATTTTAATTCAAGTCTACCGGAATCGCATAATTGATAAAATGTGTTCTTCAAGCCAAGAAATAAATCGATTGCTTTTACTATAAAGTCGAATAACATTTTGTTGTTTTTAATTTTATTATATTACTCGTATAAAAACAAATTTGCAAGTGTATTCAAAAAGATTTACATATACGTATATCAATTTTGCAATTATTTATTTATTTTAGTATATGAAAATTCTAAACCAATTAAGGAGGAGGGCTGAGGCATTGAGCAAATATCATTGTTGAATTATTTCTAAATTCTAATGCAAGACTAAATCTTAAAAATAGGACAAATTACCAAATTCTCAACATTTTAAAAAACTACATATTAGGAATTTTTTAAAAATATTACATCCTATTAGCAATAGGGCATAGGAATTTGTAAAAAAAGTTCCTGAAATTTCAGCCCCCACTCCCCATAAATACGCCCCTGCTCGAGACACTGACGTGTAAACGTCGCGTGAGCGGTGAAAATGGAACGGAATTGTGTTTGGGATTTGTGAATATTGGTGTCTTTATTCAAAGTGATTTCGATAATAAATATTATTATTAGTTGTCATGACAACGGCTTACACATTACGCGCAGTTTATAATTGCGTGCAAATTAATTAATATTATTAATATTGCGTGTAAATTAATTAATATTAATAAATATTATCATTAGTTGTCATGACAACGGCTTACACAGTTCCGTCCCGTGTCCCGAGATTTACCCTCATACCGCCGTAATAAATGTTTCGATTTTTAGTACAATAATTACCAAAAACTCTGCGCTGCGTAGTGTAACGAGTTTTATTTTATTTTTATTTATTTTTTTGCTACTATAAAAATGAAAGAATTTTAATTGAAAAATCCGAAATAGCCGATTTACGAATCTATTAAAAAAAAAAAAGTTTTCTTTGAAATTGTTATTAAAGAACAGTCCGTTGGTTTTCTCCAATTTTGTAAAATTAGTCGCTGTAAAAAACGAATCTATAGGCGCCAGCGTTATTTCGCGTTCTACCGTGGCCACACTACATGTATACTGCACCGAACAACATCGATTTACTCGAACAACATTCGGACTTTGAAAATTGACGACGTAACCTAATCAAAAGTCGTACGGACGGACATTTTTCTCTAACAAATTATGTCGACAAAATGATTTTATCGGAAAACATTTTTTTTTTATTTCGATTTAAAAACACGTATGGCGCGAAAGTATAGCACGGTCGTTTTTCAAGAAAACTAAACTTTACAAATAATAAACACTCCGAAATTCGTTGCATTTGTATCAGTTCTCCGCGAAACGTCCTGCTGAACCGATGTGAAACACGATTTATTATAACGTAATATATTGATTTTAAAACGTTTATTTCCGTATTTTACACGTTTAGAATCCGTACGATATGAATTCTAATTATCGTGTACACAGCAGTATATATAAATGAATATTATTGCTTTCCGCAACACTTTTGATTGAAGAAAAGACCGGTCAGCGGTTCGCGCTAGTTATTTTCTCGGATTGGCGGCGAGCAATAGGAGAGGAGTGATGAAATCACTTATTATCGTTGTTGCACGCGGTTATCGATTGGATTGTATTTCGAATTGATCATTGTGTCTGCAGTGTAGCGTTTATCAAACGTCTTTGCAGTACGCGTTAAAAATTACACGATCAGTCGATGATTCCGTGTACTTATGACTTCGGTTTGGATAATATAATAGAAATGATATCGCGATCGTTCTAACGTATTTCGCACACTACGCTGAACGATTAAGCGACGAAAACTAAATTATCAAAACACGCGTGTAACGGTCAAGTGTAATTTATTTAGCCTCCAGATTTCTGACGCGATGACGACTGAAGTTTCAGAAACAAAACACATGTCGACGAGACAGCGCAAAGTTTCCGTCGGGTAATTTAATCCCACGGATTCGTTTTCGTGTATTCATTTTGTGTTACCCGAAGTTGTCTTGTACGAAAACGACGAATTTTTTGCATTTCGTTATGACAAGCCGCGAGAAGAGAGATTTCCAAAGAAATCTTAGGGTTTCGTAATTAGAAATAAACCCGTTAAAATAATACAATATTGGCGGTACAGCCCGCGGTAAAGGTTTATCGTCCGGCAGAGGTAAAAAAAAAAAAAAAGCTTTTTGATAAATTCGTACCTACGTTTCCACGCGTACAATTTTACTACGAAATAATTGTAATTAGCGGCTTGCGATGATCATAGATAAGAAATATATGGATAGGCCGTTCCTATATTGAATATGCATGGGCCGGTAGCGGTCCATTTTAAAGAAGAGGAAATCACTATTAGAATGGTTCTCTTTCTCGCATGGGATATTTTTTAAGGTTATTTTAATGAAATTATTTTGTTTATTATCTTTGGAAATTATACGTGGTGATAACGGTCATTTTCAAATTTTGATATTACACATATAAAAATATATGTAACATTGCCGAAGTCTTCCCTGACGACTGGAATACCTGACTTGACTACTTATATACTAACTTAATTAGATCAATCCCGCGCATACAAAATGGCTTGTATGCTGTTTTTACGTTTATATTTATTATCATAGGTTATTATCATCACATTGTGGCATTTTAGGCATGGGAGAAAGAGTAACTTGCTAATGGAAGAAAGAATAAGCAACCCCATATAATTCTTATAAAATGACCGCAAGACCTCCCTCACATTTTATTCGATTGTCCCTCCCTGTCCACACAGCGTCTTTCATTATTTAATTCCCTCAAATCGTTAAATATTTTAATCGATCTCCCTGCTATCCTTAATTCTAAATCCGAAATAGTAGTTCATCTAATCGTGTCATTTATCTTGGAAGCTGGCTTAATGATTTAACGTTTCTACTTCTTATTAATCCATTTATTTATTTATTTATTTATTTTTTTTTATTTATTCTTTGTTATTATAATCTTTATGTTTTTTTTTTTAATGGATAGTTCTTAGTTAATTATCTTAATTATTGAGCTATTATAGTTTTTCTAATAGCTAAATAAAAAACAAAAATAAAATGACTGCAAGATAAGACGATTTATTATCTATGGCGATTATGATACACATGGTGGAACTGAGCCTTAAACATTGCGAAAAGAAAATATAATAATTAATAATAATTTTCTTATTAACAAGTGACGACGATATTCACTTCCGACGCGATTCATAACTTTCGACTCGGATAGGCCAATACATTTTATTATGTTGTACGACCTACGCCGAAATTTCAGATAAAAACTGAACTTGAAAATAAATCTTCGAATCCGCGAGAATGGAAAAAAAATATATTATTAAAACCATGCTCCTATCGTGTGCGACTATGTGAGAGGAGACAAGTAATAAAAAAAAATCGAATTTTAATCGCACGCAAATTTTTCAGCCCACAATTGAAAAGTGAAATTATCCACAGAGACATAAAATGTACCTAAAGGTAAAAAAAAATTGGAAAACTCTCATTCTTAAAATATCATCAAAAAAATACACCTTATCTGCGCCAAAAGCCCTTGTATATAGTCAACGTATATAATCCTCATATAATATTCCAAATGTTCCTGACAGACGCGTAAAGCGCGTCAACTGTGTCGTGATCTCATTCGCATCATGATTCGATTTTTTCATTTTTATTTTGCTCTCTCCACTCTTCCGTTCGTTACCCGTTTCGGATGAATAAATAACGCGTAGTGAACCGCTCTCGGTCTTTTCATCAATTCGACTTTTCAACAGAAAAATAAATGTTTACATAAAGTCGTTTTATTCGAGGGGGAGTGCTGATTGTATAATTGTTATGTGCGAAATTAAATTTTATATCCGATTGGATCGCTATACGGATTTAAAAATTTAAAACCGCAAAAACTACCCCGTATTATAATATACTAATGCCTATTTACATTTATTATTTTTTTTTTATCAAGACTTTAGAGTTTGAATTAATTATCATAAAAATTGACGTTCTTAAAACTATAAAATACGAAGTAATATTAATTTGAAGTTAATTCGTTGAAAGACATAGTTTTTTTTTTTTAATTTTATCTAAATAAATTATTTGTTTCTAAAATAAAATAAAAATGTTTTAAAATACTCGATTTTCCTGTGATTTTAAACAATAATGACAAAACAACAAATTACTATAATATCGGCTAATAAATAAAATATTTCCCGACCAAAAAAAAAAAAAACATTACAATAATACAAGACCAACAACGTTCAAAATTTGTATTAACGTTGCGTTTATTATTATATAGTCTATAATGGATTTTATGATTTTACGTGTGTTGATTTATGAAAATGAATCTATTGGTGAATTCAAACCTCTCCAGTGCTTCTCGTGGCATAAAACAAACACCTCTCTTCACACACACTCTGTTTGCAAAATCCGCACCAAAAGGCTATGAGAGTATCCAAACCCTTTGATTTGTCCTTCTAACGTTAAACCGAAAACGTTCCTCGTCGATTAATAATAAAACGGTTAGTATACAAAAAAAAATCATGTAAATACGTTCGTTTAATTTGGGATCAATCCACTTACTTCTTTTATGTTTTCAAATCGTGCGCATTTCTTCCTTTTCTATTATAAATTACTCATAGTACAGCACGTAGGTATTTAAAATATTCTTTAATAAGTAAAAAAAAAAAAAATCCAAAACTCTAAACTATATTATAAAATCAAAGATTAATAGGAGAAGAGAAAAAAAATTGTACGTTTATTGAAAGCGTAAACGCATGTGGTAGTTAAAAAGAGTGCGCATATTACGTTTAATTAAGTCAACTGCAATAACTTCAGTGACAGCGTACTACGACTTTGAATAGTTTCACACGATAATTTTACATTTACATTTGGAAAAATACCGATTGGAGCGTCACTAAAAAGTTAAAACGCTAACAAACACGCGTTATTTTTATGGAATTACACGTAATAAAAACTCTGGACTATAACAGATTACTTTAGGCGAATCGTAAAATAAACGTGAAGGGAGTATCGAGTGCGTCATATCATTTATTTTAGAGTAAAAACAATAATCATTTATGATTTAATGGGTATAATACGGACGAGTATGCTTTTTATATAATATATTATTATCGTATGTTTTATTAAGAAAATTTCCAACGAGTCTTCGAAAACTATTATTATTATTATTATTTTTTTTTTTTGAATGTATGTTAGAAGTTTAAAAGCAATGTAGACGGCAGTCACATAAATGTAAACTGATTTAGACACTTTGTTAAGCGTATAATACTATATACGTATACGCGTCTCGATGCATTTTTTTTTTTTTTGCTCAAAGTAAATCCCGGTGAAAACTTATTTTCTATACGCGAAATAGCTCAGTGATGTTTTATTGTGGAAGTTTACGAAATAAATTAAAGATGTTTGAAATTCAATAAAAGCATTTGATTTCCAACAGAATATCTTCTTATACGTAAACATTGCAAATATAGGGTACAACAGTAGAACGCGAATTTTCAGAGTTACGTTAATATGTTCAAACTTTACTGGACTGGAAAAAAACTTATTTTTAATTCAAAATCTGTAATAGAAACGATATCTAATTCAATTTGTATGGAAAAAAAACCCCCATCTTTAACCGTTGAATTCGATACGAAATTCTCATATACAAATTGACGGATAATTCAATTTTTCACACTGTAGTATAAACATTATGTTTTTCGAATAATCGAAATGGAGAATAAATACAGCGTTAATTTATTTACCTGATTCGACGAGCTAGGCAAAGAAGAAGAAGGAAAAAATTGAATTATTTTATAACTATAAGTAGTAGTATGCAGCTTTGTAATACGTATAGTAATTACTTTCAAAAATATTTGTATATTCGTTATTTTTTTTCTCTAAAAACCAAAAATCTAATTAATTCTCCGCGACATGTTAAAAACGGATAGACATTTTGAAAATATGCTTATGACATAATATAGAATATCAGTATTATTCTGAACACCGTTTGAAAACTGTGCGTTTTCTCAACATCAAACGATATACTTGCGGTTATAATAAATTCGTGCACACAAGTACCGCGCCATTTAGACATTCAAAATAATATTAAATAAATGTCCATGTTCGTAGTCTAATATAGAAATTAATGAAACCGGGGCGGTTAAACTAATTAAGTTAATATAAAGATTCACTTGCCATTTAATAGAAATGAAACGCGACTGCCTCCGACACACATATACAGATGCTATCGAGGTCTCTTATACGACGCCGAAGCTACACCGCAGTACACTCAAATACTGCCGAGTGCTTACACACTAATCCCAAGACGGAGAAAACATATTGGTTTAGAAGACATAAAATTACATTTTAAAATTACAATTGTTTTAGAGGAGACACTGCAGTCGCGCGTATGAACGAGAATACGAGCACCGGCTGTGCAGAGCAAACCTTCCAATTACATTGTATGTAAAAAAAAAAAAAATCAAAAATATTAAATATATCTATTTATTTATCGCATTTAATCTTTTTTTTTTTACATATTATACACCTACTTTTTTTTTTGACGTCGAGATATATGTCATCTCTCCGAAATTCCCAAGTATAATGTGAATTCCCGAGACGAAAAACAATAATAAACAGTTCTCTCTCGCTATTAGAAATCCACAACAGAAATTCCGCGGTGTTTGGTAAATCTCTAGACGACATCCCATTCGACAATTATTGTTGATTTTCGTAACGAATATTACAATAGGAGAAAACGAAATGTCTATCGAATCGAAACTTCAAGCTCTTAACTGCATGTCTTGCTATATTGGAATACGTGATGTCAAGTATTCCGAAAGACGGATGCGAAAACATTGAAACCCGGAGCCGCACAATTATTACAGTACTTATTTGTTAAAACACTTCAAAGTATATTATTATTTTTTTAGCATTATATTATAAATTCCTAAACGATAAACTGTATTTGTACGCACATTCAAAATTTAACACATTTTTCCAAAAACGTTTCTACACGAACGCAATCAATATCGGACCGACGGTTTATTAATTTATTATGTAATAATTAAAAATGTATATATGGGCAGGACAATCCAAAAATGAATGGTAATACATTTACGTACAAGTCTCATAGGACGATAAGTGAAAAAGTACTAGGATTTTTGAGGAAAAGAATTTTTTTTATTAACGTTACTAAACGTAATAACATTTATTTTCACACCTACGCTGTTCACATCGCTGTACGAATTTAGAAATGCCCGTTTGGAAAAACTCACGTCCACTTTGTGAGCACCAGTCGCGTGTGAGATCTTTCACTTTGTCGTCTGAGTGGTATCGGATGTTCGCCGACTCATTTTTCATCGGTCCGAATTAGTGAAAACCACAGGATGACAAATCAGGACTGTATGGACGATGTTCCCGGGCTTCCCATTTGAATTACCGGAGAAAAATCTTCCATGGAGAAGCGTACTATCAGTTTCCCTGGTCGGCGATCTTTAATCGCCTTTAACACGGTTTTTGAAGGTTTCTCGGTAGACAACCGAGTCGATTGTTGAACGTCTTTATAAACAGACAACGTCTTGATTATCAAATAAAAGCAACAGCATCCTCAGCTGTTGTTGTTGTTGTTGACGTGGACGGTTTCCGATGATTTTCGTTCGGCTGTTCTCGAACACACATCGCAACAATTCACACACACACACACACACACACACACACCTACCTGTGAATTCGGATCGGTTTATAATTTTTTTAACCGTACAAATCTGATTACCGCCGGAATTTCAATCTTGGACCAGATGACCGATAGCCGCGGTTTTCTACTCATAAGCTTCGCAAATAAAATATTCACTAAGCTATCGATAATCATTTCACAGGACAACGTAAACGCGGTGTTTTTAGTGAAAAATATTTTAACTGGAAAAAAAATATGCAACTTACTTTTTAAATGACCCTCGTATACCTCTTCGGCCGATCTAAGTCCACGCGCAAGTATTTACATTTTTTTTTTTTTGCGGCTAACGCACGGCTTTAAACCAATCCACCCAGTCATAATAGATATTACAAGTCCTGCACCACCAAAGTAGATATAAGACTATTATTATGGTTTCTAATTAGCAATTAAATTCCATTCCATACGGAAGCCAAAATGTTAATCCTATATTTATACGCGTATAATTTCGCCCGCGCCCGTTGTCAACAAAATATGTGACCCGAAGAAAACTATATTGACAAAGTTTTGAGAGTTCAACGCGCCGAAATTAATAAAACGAGTGACTAACCTCGTCCGAGATGTCTGCGGACGGTGCAAACGCACGAGGACTCGGATCCTTCGTTCCTAGACGTTGTCAGGTTGGGGGTAACATTAGGTTAGTGTGAATATTCAAATTGTATTTAGAAATTAGAAACGTTTTTTTTTACAATGAAATTTTACTATTTCCCCGACAGTGAATCGTGCGAGTAAAAATCTCTAACACAATAACGATTTCGTTCATATAGACAAAATCACAATAATCAAATATTGTACGCGATAATCTTCGTACACAAATTAAAAATCGGTTCGACCCTTGAAAATGTATTACTTTTAATGGAACTAAAATTTAATAAATACAAAAAATATTCGATAAATGAACAAAAAAAACAAAAATTCCTTTTCTATTCTTAATCGTTCATAATTATTAAGTGATATGCAATGAACTAAAATATCCGATTTTAACTTCAGATTTACCGGCCGCTTTCTAAGACTTATGATTTTAAAAACCGTTCATTTTATTTTACTTTTTTTTTATACATAATGTATAATATTGCGTATTAAAATTAACGATTTGAAAAAAAAAAACAATAATATTTCGGTATACTTAAAAATATATTGAATAATTCCATATTATGCCGGTACATTGTTTAATTCGATAATAAAACTAAATACTATATTGGAAAAAAAATTACTTTTAATGGAACTAAAATTTAATAAATACAAAAATATTCGATAAATGAACAAAAAAAACAAAAATTCCTTTTCTATTCTTAATCGTTCATAATTATTAAGTGATATGCAATGAACTAAAATATCCGATTTTAACTTCAGATTTACCGGCCGCTTTCTAAGACTTATGATTTTAAAAACCGTTCATTTTATTTTACTTTTTTTTATACATAATGTATAATATTTTGCGTATTAAAATTAACGATTTGAAAAAAAAACAATAATATTTCGGTATACTTAAAATATATTGAATAATCCGACGGGGTCAAACAAACGCGCGATAGAAGACAGAACGCCACGCTTCGTCAATTTGGTGTCTTGACAATTGGTGTGATAGCCAAAGGAATCAACATACGGATCCCAATGTAGACCAAGTACCTTAATCGACGGCATATCTTCTGGATCAAATGATGGGCGTTGAGCGTGGTCTTCAACTGGAATACGATTCAAGACTTGAGGACTATTGCTAGCCCACTTTTCAGCACACACCCTGCTGACTCGAGCAATCCGATGATGTGGTCTTGAACCTTCGTTCATAATTATTAAGTGATATGCAATGAACTAAAATATCCGATTTTAACTTCAGATTTACAAGACTTATGATTTTAAAACCGTATATTTTATTTTTTTTCCTTTTCTATTCTTAATCGTTCATAATTATTAAGTGATACATATTTTATTCAGTATAATATTCATTTTATTTTACTTTTTTTTACACATAATGC
The DNA here is from genome assembly GCA_032441835.1 of Slavum lentiscoides. Classification (NCBI taxonomy): domain Eukaryota; kingdom Metazoa; phylum Arthropoda; class Insecta; order Hemiptera; family Aphididae; genus Slavum; species Slavum lentiscoides. The sequence goes on along the minus strand of CM063707.1, from coordinate 4,580,040 downwards.
GTATTAAAATTAACGATTTGAAAAAAAAAAACAATAATATTTCGGTATACTTAAAAATATATTGAATAATTCCATATTATGCCGGTACATTGTTTAATTCGATAATAAAACTAAATACTATATTGGAAAAAAAAACATAGACATTTTGAAATCAGTAGTTAAAAATAGATTGCGATCTCGAAAAGTCGGAAACGCAACAGAGTTTGAAAAATGTTAAAACGAATAAAATAAATGTTAATCTAGAATCTTCAGTGACCATAATGATGTGTGGAAATAAAGAAAAATAATTTTCATGGGTTTCGCTTGTTTTTTATATGGAAAAAAAATTATAAAAACCACATAACCGCGTATGGATCAAAAATATAAATCATTTTGTACGGTTCAAAACTCTCCCCCTCCCCCGTTTAGGTTCTATAAAAAAAAAATAAATAAAAAATTTAAGGAAACGAATTTTGACATACGGACGTTAAAACGAAACTCGTATTGAGATAAGCTATACGAAACGTTTACGTAGGGTTATGTAAATAAAATAAAAGTTTTCAAAATTTATTACTAAAAACAAAACAACGGAATAATAAATATTTTCAGAAAACTGATATAAACAATATAACGTTATGTATTTAAATGCTGTTCGCTCATAACGTTGATAAACAAATGTAACAATGTTTTTATATACCTTCTGTTTTATATGTGTACGATGCGCTATTATTTCGTGCACGAATTATAATATTATTTTTATCGGATAAGCAAGTCTATAAATAAACGTAACCGTTAAATAAATACGTAAACGATTCAAAAAAATTGTCGTTTCTTTTCTTTTTTCTTTTTTTATATACAATTTGCGTTTAAAATAATAGAGTCCTACAAAATCAAATACAACATTACTGCATGCGCGTTTGACTTTAAAAGTAACACGCTGAATGTTTCCAAAAATACTTACCTCGTATTTTGGATTTTAGATTTTGTCACATTTTTTTTTTTAATAAAGGAACCAGGCGTTTGAGATTTGGGATAATCGTGGATCTTTCCAAGCAATTCTGACTCGTACGATTCTTCTGTATCTTCGACTGATTGAAAACGATCCGTTTTAAACTTGTATATTTAATGCCTTTCACCTATGATTTCGCGAATTCCCGTGTGATTTTGTAACGTTTAAGAATTATTTTAAAAAAAAAATGATCTATACGAATTACATGATATTATTTTCGACGGAAATTTCGAATTTAATAAGTTTTTTTGTGCAACAACAAGTTGAACGGATCGAAACGGATAAATTTATTATATAAAACATGGAACGATAAGTGTGTTTAGGTACATCACCAAACGGTTCCATCAGATACATATTGACTCGGCGTTGTTCGTCATGGCGTCATCCATCATTGATATAAATACTGTAAATAACATTTTTTTTTTGTGAATCGTTTTTAATCGTCGCGGTTTTTTTTTATATTTTAAATATAAATTTATTATTATTAATAATATATTATTATTATATTTAATACATTTTATTTATATTTTCATTGTCGTTTCATAAGCAATTCCACAACGTCAACAATATTACTTTTAATTAAATTTAATGTATTTTTTTTAAATATTCGTAAAAAAAAAACGCGTACGCGAAAAAAAATTAATAATAATAATTTTAGGATCTTCTAGTGATTCCTTAGTGTTTTTTTTTTTTTTTTTTTAGAGAGATTCATAGAGCTCATAGACATCATCCGAACTCCACAATTCTTGTAATTTCTAACGAGCGAATATTTTAAATATTCGAGACAACAATATATATACGGATAAAATAATTCCCTAAAGCCCGTTTCATTAAATTCACAATGTGTTTATCTTTCGTAAATCGCGTACGTATAAATTAACAGTAATTTTAATAAATATGAAATTATTTAGGAGATGGAATTTCTCAGTCTCTTCCCCGGTTTTCTTCATATAACGGCCGTACATCATTCTTAATCCGTACGATGTGTGTTTTTAACGCATACATTCGAGCGTATTAAAACAAAATACAATTTTACCGACATTTTTTTTTACGAATATTCGATTTCGATGTCGTGCACTCGAAATATTGTTAAAATCGATATTATACACTTGCACAGCGTATTTTCATCTCGACCGTGTTATACATTAAATGCGTACAGTAGAATCTAACACCGAACTGATAAAATATTCGAATAATTATTTAAATACTTCAAGGGACAAAAAAAAAATTATTCCATGAGTATTTTTAATACTTTCGTCTAGTACTTTCACTTTTACTCAAATCCCGTTCGGTGAGAAGGAAAAACATTTTGTTATCAATATTGGTCAATGTTTTTACGATCAAAACTTATTTACTTTATTAGCCGTACACGATCCAATATTAGTACGCCGTTCAAACGATACAGCGGTGCGTTAGCAAAGTGTGATTTTTCGCGAAGAATTAAATTCTTAAAATAAACGTACTTTGGTATATTTTTACAAGTGTGTAATTATCGTGTGAACGTTAACGAGGTGATGAATTCCTCAGATTTCGTCACTTCAATAACACGATCAATAATTTTACAAATAAAATACACGTGAATTGGCGAATAACGGCGATAATTTACATTACGTTTTATTCGAATATGTATATATTTAAATTATTTTATTTAATATAAGGATTTTCGACACTTTTTATTTTTCATTTCTCATACTACGATTTATAACATTACCGGTTTCAATTGAAATTTTATTATTATCTATACTAGAAATTATTATTATTATTATTATTATTATTATTATTATTATTATTATTATTATTATTATTATTATTATTATTATTATTATTATTATTATTATTATTATTATTATTATTATTATTATTATTATTATTATTATTATTATTATTATTATTATTATTATTGAGACATTTTTTTTTTAATTCGCTTAAAACGCATACTAAACGACGTGGAAAAATTTTCTTTTTATTCCCCTACCCGTGAAAACACGACCGTCGTCTGTTATACCCTCCGCAGGCTCGTAAATAAAATTCGCGTTTTTTTTTTTTTGCTTCGTGGCCCGACACGAATATACGCGAGTGTGGCGACGAACGCTTGCGCCTCGGTGGTACTTTCGCGGGACGGAATCGGCGACGCGGCCTCGTTCAACGGACAGTGCGTTCTCGACTTCAGCCCCGGTAAGCTCACGGCCGTCCCCGAAGCGAAATCACAGCATACTGCACACACGAACTTGGCGCGAACCGTTTTGTAAGTACCCACCGTGCATATTGTAATAATATTGTGTATCGCGGTCTGTTTGATTTGTTTATAATTTATTTGATTCCGTCCGATCCGTCGACGGCGACGTTGTGTCCATTTCGAAGTAGAATAATTATTGAATGTTTAAATTTGAAATTTAAAAGACACGTTTTTCGCATTTTTTTTTTATAGTTTTGACGCCAGTTATCGAACACAAATATTCGGCTATACGCTGCAGTGGCGCAATTAAAAACTTAGGGGAACTGCTGTCATCGAGGCCGTAGCCGTAGAGTGGGGGAGGTTTAGGATTCATACCCTCCGGAAATTTTTCTTAAAATAAAACTTAATCATTTATATTATATTTTTATTTTATTTCATATTTGTACTCTCAGCCTCCCCACCCAAAAAAAAAAAAAATTTTGCTTGCTTCGGTCTTGGCTCTCTTCTATTCGGAACTCCGATTTTCGTTTTGAAAAATATTTAACTTCTATTACGTGTATTTCGCATATTAATAAATAAATATTGATTTTTTTTTTTTAATACGTTTATTTTTACACTTAATAACGTTATGACGTGAATTTCAAAAAGGGAATTCAAAATTTTCGTACATAAAAATACTATTTACGAGGGTCCCTTCGGGGCTCTCAAAGTCCAACGGCCCCGGGTCTTTGCCATCCCGTAATTACGCCACTGGATTTACCATCGTGAGTGGCTAAATAAAATTTAGTGTATACATCAATATTTACAATAAAAACGGTTGATTAAACGAAATACTTTTGGGGCGATTTAATTTGTTTGCCTTTAAAAAGGTTTTACGTCTAAGAATAAAAAAAATGACACGTGATTAGAAAATTATTTTTCACGGCAATATTACGTCTTAACGAAAATCTCGAATATATTATTTAATATTTCGCTAGAACGAACAACAAATTATATACTTCTAATATATATATAACAAAAAAAAAAGGGGGTGGCTAAAGGCGTTGTGGATGTCGCTCGAATGAATTAATTATATGGATATATAATGTTTTAGTAGAGTTTCGTTGTTACTGTACGATTTAAAGCGATGATAAATCGTTGCATTCGATAATAAACGCTTCTGAACGGGGCTTCGGTGTAATACTTTGTCGGAAGAATTTTAGAGTAGTAATAAAATTTCAAAAAAATTATTCGAAAATTGTCAAGGCTTTTCGCATTTAGTCGAAGAAACGCGTAAGCGCTGTGCAGCATAAATTCGACATTCGCATATTTTCGTTAACGAACAAATTAATGAAATATTATTTATTTTATGATAGAAAAAAATCATTTTTTTTTTTCTCAACGCGTCCCCTAACTCGTTTTTCTGTACTGCTTTTTTTTATATATACAAATAACTACGGGAAAACGTTTAAAAATAATGTATCGATTGACCAAAAAAAAAGATATTCGAAAATACGTGCATACGACCAGAACGATTACTATTTCGCGTAAAAGATTTCGACGTTAAAACAAAAAATTTAATTAAATGTGTATTGCGTAAATTTTTTGTTTTTTTCTAGCCAAAAAAAAAAAAATTACATTTCGGGCCATCTTTTCTCTAGTTTTTTTTTTTCCTTTCATATACCAATAATTTTAAGCGCGTATAATAATATACTCCGCTTATAAATCACATATTTATATATATATATACACACATAACCAGTGGTGTTTTTAAGTGCCGCGCGACTTTCGAACCCTGCGATTATTAAAATATATAAAAATAACGAGAATGTAAACACAAAACGGATTTCACGTACATCGTACCGCCTATTATTGAGCGCTGAAAACTACTCGCCAAAAAAATCGACATTTTCTTTAATATATATATTTTTTTTTCAAATACACGTGATAATAATTATTGATATAATTTATAAAACGAGGGAGACGTGTAAATTTCCCGAGGAAAAAAATGGAAAAAAACCCCGAAAATATAATATAAATACATAATTTAACACAACTCGGTGTATAAAATTACATATATAAAACGAGATAAAATACGTGTCTATCGCCGGACGCAAACCATACCTCCGCGTATCGAACTGCACGTCGCGTGATAGCATAAAAGATGGCAATCGTAAACAGTACATAAGCCGCAGCATCGCGCGGTACGGGACAACGTACAAATCTCGATTGTCGTTTCGCGGCGAAGATCTCGCAGACAGATGATGATGTACAAAGGATTTCGCGTGTACGAATAGACAAAGAGTTTTTTCTCTCTCTCTCTCTCTCTCTACAATCCCCGAAGACCGCGGCAAATAAAATATATAAATCCTAAACAATGTTGACGCGCCCTTGTCGCGTTGTCATATCGAAACGTCGTCGTCGCGAACTGAGAACGTATATTCTTTTATACGGTGGCGGATTCAAAGGGGGACCCGAGGAGCACGGGCCCCCCTCGGCAATTATAATATATTCGTATATAGTTAATGACTGTAAGTCGTCGTCAGTGATCGTCGCGATAATGCCGACCGTAATGTTAATTGTATTTTATAGTTTTTTTTTTTGATAATATTTCAGTTTTATTGTACTGAGCTATTTTTTTTTTTTTAGAAATTAAATATATTTTTCGTGTTAAAAAAATTTGAGTAATACTTTATTTGAAGGCTTTACGCATCAAATCCTAAATATTGTACTTATAAAATTTTTAATTAAAATTTTTGGACCCCCCTTTCCCAAAAAAAAAATCCTAGATCCGCCACTGCTTTAATACGATTTTTGACTAGACCGTCGACTCAGTGGCGTGACGAAGGGATTTTTGAGATGCCATGGCCTCGGAGTATTTCGGGGTGGGTAAAAAAAAGGTATCTCGGAAAGTTAACATATTTAATATTGTGTTTACATCATAAAGTCGCAGCGAAAATAATTACTTTTCCTACAACAACAGTCATCGTGGAGCCCCTCTATTATGTGGTATAGGTGTCTCAAAATTTACTTGGCCTCGTAGGTGAAAAAAGTTCACAGCGCCAATCTCGTGCGCGTTCGTTAATATAATAACATATTCGTCTATACTATATAAAAAAAAAAATAGAAAAAAAAACCGACCACTGACCCGATTTAATTTTAAAACTTATTTTATCCGCAAAACAAAAACAAAAATCTATAATACTCTGCGAAAAATAGTTTTTAAACTCGGCCGCGTCTGTATACGAGTAAACAACGAGTTTACCACGGCGTATTTCTCGTAGAATTTGTTTTTTCCCCCGTTCGTTTGATTAGCACGTCTTTTCGGCAGTTTGATTTCGCGATATTCGTTCGAATTGACTTTGAAAAATCTTACCTTTTGAGAAATCTTTGTAATAATATTGTGCGTATATATTGTATCGAATGAAATAATCGTTTTTTGTGTATACACGCGCTTCGATTGTTGCAGATTATAGTTTTTTTTCCCCTATTCGAGGTACTTTCATAAATACAAATCTGTATTTATAAAAATTATAATAATAATAATGACTCAAAGAAGACTCCAGTACGCACAAATCTGTAATTAATCGTATCTGGCCGTACGTGGCAATCTCTCTACCTCTCTCTATATATGTATATTATATTTATATATATGTGTATATATTATATATAGTAGGAGATCTATCAAATTCTTCTCGAACAAGTCGTCCGAGCAATTTCCATTAAGACTTATATTACCGGTGCTCCGTGGAAGTATACATGTATATCAAATACCTCTTTAGACATAACGACCTACACTCACCAAACTCGGTACATAATAATACGCAGGCAACTGCGGAAAATTCCGCGAGAAATTAATCAGCCATCTCCCTCCCTCGTCAAAATCCTCTGTCTTTCTCTCTGGTCTATCAGACATGTCCTCTCGAAAAATTCCACAAAATATCACTACTCGTCTAAAAAGAAATTGATATAAAATATCACGCGTATAAACACTGTTGATAAATAGATCTCGAGCGACTCGAGCTATTTATTATTTTTTATATATATATATATATATCACATACTCTGAAGTATGATGTGCAGGTAAATACAGACTATGGTTGCGCGGTAACGTATATGCTCAGTATTGTATAAAGTACCTATTTGAGTGAAAATATACAAAAACTGTTTAAACAGCTGTATTCTCGTGCATTTAAAATGTAATTTTATAATTAATACTGAAAACTTAAATTTTTTTAACACTTTTTTTTTTAAATAAGTGTATTTCAATATTACCCGATAACTCCGATCGTGTTCTGAACATTGGTTAGACAAAACCAATTGATTCAAATTGATCAAATAATAACTTTTTTTTAAAAAATGCGTTTGGAATACTTTTCAAAAATATTTGTAAAAAGTACATTCAATGACAAAAAAATTTTGGAAAAAAAAAGCCAGGGCATATGGATGTCGGTTTGAGTGGACCACTGTACACGAGTATAATATATTGTCGCAGTAACGTATACTGGTGGACATTCGCTTTCTTGGGGTTTCTCCAAAAGATTTAAAATCCATTACTCCGTTTACAATTAATAAATTATTTTCCGATTACATAAATATAAATTTTCTTTCTTTTAACATTATTTATCCCGTTTCTCCTCTATCTGCTAGATATTCGTTTTACATTCTTGATTTACATTTACCCTATACTAGCGATTCCTTCGTTCTCTTCTTCATTCACCTCAGAAAGCTACGCCATCCTTGAAGCGCTCATGTTTATTTCTTCCCTCCCTTCTAGTAACTACTCGTTAGTTTCTGATTCATTTTCTCGTATTTCGTCTTTAAATTCTAATTCTTTCAATCCACGCCTCTTCTCTCCTATACTGAACTTTGAAAACATGTTATATTCCCTTCACGTTAAAAACACAATCATTTTTATCCTTATGATCCCTGGTCATTCTGGAATACATGGCAACTGAATCGCCGATCACTCTGTACTCTTCGCCTAAATGAAAGCAACCGTAAACTTTCTCATATTCTTTTTCGCTGTCTATCTTTATCCATCATTCGCGTTAACAAAACTATTTTCGTTTTTTTTATATATCTCATGATCTTTCATCCATTCTTAACTCCAATTGCATCTTATTGTAAACTCGATTTTGGAGGCTGGCTTCTGTATTTAATTATCGTTATGTAGCTATAATTAGTATTTTATTAATATCGCCTAATTGTTGAGTTGTATTTGCTAGCTAACCGATAATTTTAATTAATAATAATAATAAAGTCTGAGAACGCTGGACAGAGGGAATCATGCGTACAAAACGTTCCCTTTACAACGTTTATGTTCCGAGAACCCCGAGTTTTTATCGTGCGTCGCTGAGTCTGACCGAACGTTCACTCATTATCAAACGCGATTTGCTGCGCAAGTACCAAAAAGTAAGTTATACACACAAACACACACAATGTTATCATTTTAATTATCATTATCGTATTATAAACGCTCGTTTAATCGCGGGGCGGATAAAGTGACCCATGCAATACTCGCACGTGTGTATATCATTATCTTTATAGAGGTATAAAAAAGAACTAGTGTAACTAGTGTAAGCGCCTAGTATAGAGTATACGCGATTGTATATATTCCCAAAACGGCCCCCGAGATAAAAGCGGTGGAACTTACGACTGCGGTGTATCTGCAGTGTGTGTAGTTTTAAGTGTATCTATGTGTGCCGGGGTACAGACTTCCGGAGAATAATAAACCATATTATGTATTTAGTGTACGCCGATTATATAATGCGATTATTATTAAACGGAGGAATACACTTGTACGCGGTCTGACGTATCATGTACATATTGTTGTCTTATACGAATGACGCACTGTCTGAAACACAGCTAGTAATATATAGAATGATCGTTAGCTGATAATAATTGGAAGCAAGCGACATCATTTTAACTGTTACTAGACCGGGATAAAATGTTCACCGACCCCTTTAGAAATAAAAATCGTTTATTCATCCCACGGTTTTGGCTTTTCACATTTCTCGTGGTGTTGAACACGCCGGACAGTTGGTCACATCAGACTCCGAGTCTTCGGCTGATTTGATCGTATATTTTTAATATTTTTACCGAAGCCCCAACAGCGAAATCGTTACATTTTGATTTTTGACATAATTCTGTGACGGAGTCGTCAATTAAACTCTCTCCCTATAATATACTAATTACACTCGTATTTCACTTTTCATTTCAAACGATTCCTCTATATAGTCATCTAGAATTCTAAATGGTCATGCAAACTGTTATAATATGTTATCTGTGCGCGTATACGTGAGATCGGCTGTCGTATTGTAAAAACGGAATATGTATAAAAAAAAAAAGTATAAAACAAACGTAACGTGGCTACAAATTCGATTACATGATTCACCATAAAAACCATCTCGGGTAAGTAACGCGTGGAATACTCAAATTCATTTTGACAACATCACGTAGAGCGATGATAATACAGTGTCGCGATAAAGTTACTATCGACGAGCACCGCAAATCATTTATCGAACACAAAAAAAAAACTACACGCCCAAAATGTAAATTCAGACTTCGCGATAAAAATTGGACAGTAATCGGGAATCGGTACTGTTCTCTTTTTTTGCATATTATATTTAAAAATATATATTTTTTTTTTTTTATATCATTCAGAAATTTTGTCTAAAATATCGAGCTCTGACTAATTGTTAAACACCACTACGAAAATAATACGCTATAGGATCCGATGGTTGTATCGCTAAGTTTACCTTAGAAAAAAAAATTTTAAAACGTGTACGTTTAAGACGTTTAACATACTATCGTTTACGTTCGTATGAATATTACACCAAATAAAATCGTTCTTCGCGTTTCGTTGGTACACGGCAGAAATATCGTGTATAACGCGTGAATTCAAACTTCAAAAGCATAATAACGTCCATATTCAAAACCGATATACCGCATTCAAAAGATAATATTAATCGATATTATATTTTTTATTCTTTTATTTTTGTATTTTTTTTTTTTTTTCATAATGACCGAAGAAAAAGTCCAAATTTTTTTTGTTTTTAGTTTTCTTTTAAGATAATATTATAAACTTAAAATTATAGTGGGGTCATTCCATGTCAAATCAACCAATACACAAAACCTCGACGGCATGGATTTGGTTCATTTTTGGTATATATATATATATATATACCTTACTATGAGTCATTTAAAAATTAATTTTTTTAATTTTTTATTACTTACAGTTTTTAAGATGTTGATATTTTAAAGTAGCTGAAAACCCCCAAAATCCATTAATAATCATAAGCTTAAATGATAATTACTGGATACATATAACAGTTAGAGACATGGGACTGGTGTCATTTAAAAGCTTATGAATAAGGCTTTTTTATATATATACAACATGGCACAATTGTGGTCTTTAAAAAAAAAAAATTTGACTTGACACTTGTCCTCGAGGACACTTCGAGAAAAACGTAATTTATAATGTGATAAAGCGCTACGTGTTATAGATGAAACGTTAATTGTGAACGCAACAGGGTTACGACGATATACATTAAATGTCATATCACACAAAAAAAAGTCTGGGGTCAATGCTTAAAATGAATATACTGCGCGTATTACGTCGTTACTCGAAATCGTGTACAAAAACAGGACAACTCGCATAATATTTCAAATTATTTATTTAAATTTATATTAATCTGAGACGTCTAGGCGATAATATTTTACTCTTTCAATCGAAGCGTTCACATGTCAAACGAACATAAATAATACCAAGTATTCCGAAAGATATACGTTATTTAACAAATACGGGATTATTGAAATCCCTGCCTAACTGTAGGTACTCTTTTAAAATTTTATGATTCTGTTAATCGTTTGTGAAAACTTGACTTTGTACGGGACGTTTACAACACTGCACGCGAACCCAGAAACCATTTTATTAGTTACACGTTATTATAATTTCTGTACACCATTGCGTCTTTATGATGTCCATCTAGAGACAATACGTAGGATCGTTGACACTACGTTGTCACCGTTTTCCGTGATTTAATATCGTCCTAAAGCGGTATGTTCGTCCCGTCGGGACGTTAGAGGTTCGCATAGAAGGACAACAATAGGAGAAATTGATGATAAAAAAAAAATGTATATAAGCGGGGTTATCTATAATAACTAGGACTGTGAATTTGCAGAAAACGCATTTTTTTTTTCTTTTTTGTTATTGCTTGCTAGTCATTGTAAGACTTTTCTTGGTAAAAGATCGAATCGGATATCAAAATTGAAACTTTTATTTTGCATTTTTTCCCGTTGTATTTTACGATGTTTTTATCGATATCGCTTTAAAAATATTCTATACAAATTTTATGTCCTCGTTATTTTTTTCTTTTTTTTTTTAATATTCGTATTTTCGAATATTTAACGCAGGCTATAAAACTGTGTACAGGAAAATCTGTTTCGGTTAACCGAGTTCTTTTTTTAATTTAAAACGAAAAATATTTTAAACTATGCATTAAAACTCATTTATCTTTTGCGTTTTTCTTTTTTTTTTTAATTTTAACGCATATTTAGTACGTATTTGTATTTTTTAAATGAATACATTTTTTTTATGATTTAAATTCTCAGCCCTTAAAATAGCGTTGTAATTGGTGATTCAATTTTATATTACTACGTAATTAAATGTAGGCAAATAATCGTATTCATATAAAATACATTCGATTTTTCTGTCATTATAATATTATTGTCGTTGTTGTAAATATTGTATATAAAGTCCAACGGTTATATCTAGATTTTTCTTGGACGTAATAATACGCAGTAATACAACAGATCAATACATTCATTCATCAGTTTAAAAGACTTACTATTAGACACAATGATGGCGAGTACACAAAAACTCCTCTCTTTTGTACACTCCAGGGACTGTTTTCATTGCACCGAATTTCTTGTCGTATGCGCGCTTTACACGTTTTTACAATGTCTTAATATATACTTTAACGATTTATCTCTGTCCCCCTATACACACTACTTACCATCCTTTTAATACTAATAATGTTTTTATTATCTATTCGGCGATATTTACCATAATACGTGTATATAAAATTTCCGTCCGAAATGAAAATATCGAAGTAAAAATTACTTCGATATTTTATAATATATTTATAGATAGATAGATTTTATAATATATTTTTATATATATATTTTTGTATAGATATATATTATTTTTAAAAAAGATAACGAGCCGCGGGGTATTGCGTGGATATCGCTTTACGATGGATATCGAGATTTTTAGAGTTTTGTTTTTATTTTAAATTTGAAAGCAATGATAAAACGATTCTGAGTGGAGCTTACTTTTCTCGTAAATACAGTCTAAAATTACACATTTGGTGAAAATTTCAGGTTTCTATGACTATTAGTTTCAAAATTACGAAGAAATAAACAACAATCGATTAGAATGAAATTGCATTTTTAGCGTTTTTGAGTTATATTTTTAGGTGTTTTTGAGAAAATCAAAAAATGACCTCTCTAATGTACCAACTATAGATGCGAATTGCTGCCGGAAACAAACAGCGACCGAAGAGATCGGAGCACTCCTTCTGGTCGAAAATCTGTACACAGGATAGAAAACAAAATAAATAAATAAACATCATTGTAAAAACAATAGATTCATCGCTCCGCTCAGAATCTAAAATATAGTTAACGTGTGGCAATTATTTTGTGAATAAAAAGGAACGTGTGCATATAAATTAATTTTAAATCAAACAGTACACGGTGTAAATCCGAATTCCGGATACGTAGGTCCACATCATTAAGTGCGTGTACTTTAGTTTGGTTTACTGTGATATTGTTTTTCATCGGGTTAACTTCGGTTTTTCATTTTGAGAACGTGAAAACACGGAATAAATTACGCGTCTATATGTGTACGCGTATTCGACCGATAAAACTGCAAAAATCGAAACTCCAAAAAAGTTTATGAAGAACACTCGGAGCAAGAATAATAATTTTATTGCTGTTTTTACTTTACAGATTTTCGGAACGAGTTTTTATTTATACGTATTTCTTCTTTTTGTGAACGTTTATGATATTTTATTAGTTTATTGGTCGGGGGAGGGATGGGGAAATCGCATTATATGTTATAATAATTTGTGTATTCCAAACGGAAGTCGTTTTAAATAAATAACGACCATTATTATTTAATAATATAAATATTTTATCGAAATTACACTTTTAATTTGTGACGAATGAGAGGAGAAAAATCGTCTTTAACAGTGTGTATTTTAAGAAATTGTTTTCAAACCAAACTCAATAATAAATATTATCGCTTTACAACACGGTATAATATTATGTAAATGTGTTAACGTTCAATAATTTATTAAGTTATCACTCGGTCAATCTAAGTCAATCGCTCGGGAACGAGTTGAAATTATTTACTCGTTCTCTTTCTCTGCACTGTTTTTTTTTTTTTAAAGTCTTATGAAAAATACTATACTTGAAGGTCTCACGATAATCGAATAAACGACATGTCGTATTTCATCCATTTAACTTTTTACGAAAAGCACATCTTGAGCAACGTGCCAACGCGAAATATAACTTATCGACGGGTCCTCGCCGATTTCCTTTGATATTTTATAATAAATCATCTTTATATATATATATATATCGAAATATAATTAATGGCATAGGTACGCTTCTACGTCTCTGGTGAACGCGTTTTTAGACAATTTACTTATCGATATACTTCAAAGCGGCCAAAGATGTACAAAACGAAACGCCGTGTGAATATTTAATGTATGTATAAATTAGATAGAAATCACCTAGTGAAAGATACTTAAATTTTAATCAATTCCGATTTATTGGAAAACATTTTTTTTCTTCTATATTTCGTTTTTATTGTAACAAAGGCACGTTATTTTATTTTCAAACTGAATTTGACTCGAATTTTTTTTTTATAAACCCGTTATATATATATATATACAATTCTTCAACGCGCAAACGTTTTGTAAATTAGAAAAACGGTATAAGTAATTTATTTACTCGAGTTAATCGCCATTTGTCTATTGCACCGCGCGGTTATATAAAGTTGAAAAATCATTCCGCCAATAATATTACGTGTCCAAAATGACCGACTAACAAACTACACGACTCGACTGACCGTCACCGTTTTTACTCGATACTCAAATTGAATCGATTATTTCGAAAAGGGGTCAAATCCAGTTTTTCGAATTTTACAGGAAATACAAAAAAAACCCCCGTTCGACTCTTCGTATTTCCAGAAAATTTGGTGCAATAATTTTTTTTTTTTTAAGGTACAATACTGATACGAAAATGTACGTTCGGTCATACTGTGGTGCTCAAAAAAAAAAAATTACTTTTTCAATTTTTTTAAATAAAATATTTAATGATTAAAAAATTATATTTTATGCAGAAAAGAAAAAAAACAATTGACACTCAAAATTCACTGTAACGTACTCGGTAAAAGTTAATAATACATTCTTAGTTTATTCGTATTACATATTTTTCGGTTAATACGTATAGAACTTCTGCCACCAGTGGCGTATTTACGGGAGGGGTCCGTAGGGTCCGAACCCCCTCCCCCCATTGATATCCACTCAAACATGTTATAGTGTTTTTATGCATGATTAAGAAAAAAAATTGTTATCATAGTATAAAATAGATGTAAACATTTTTTGACGCTTTGTCGGGTTATCGATTTTTAAAATGTTCAAATATCGTGATTATTTTTGTTATCAATTCGGTACCAAAAGTGGTTGAAAAATACTAAGATATTGGTTATTGAATAAACCAATTATAAATAAACTGCCGTTATAAACTGTACTCCGCTAGGGAACTCTGTTTGTATTTCTCAGTGTATCGGTCAGCTATAGGAAAAAAGTCTATTATTATAAATTTTGGTTATGTTAAAGACTAGATTTTTATTTCATAGAACCATGTACATAATATATTTTTTTATTTTTATAGATTGGTAATTAATAGTAATTATAAATATTATTCTTTTGATTCTTACGTCCAGTGTAAACGCTATTTCACACCACGGAACCCTACAGTATTATATAATTTTTGTACATAGGATTATAAATATGGTATTTTTATTTCAAAAATAGACTTAGTGGGACTGTGTGTTCTGAAAATTATCTGGACCCTCCCCATGAAAAATTCCTAAATACGCCACTGTCTGCCACTTCGTCCGTTGTTGTAGTTGATGGCAACTCAATGATTTCACCGTAATATTCTTTGTAGTTTTCTGGTATACGTATCCGGTACGGCTTCTCTTCACGTCTTCAATTTTCTTAACGTTATCAGTATTAAAAAACAATATATTTTTTTCGGTTGCTTACGGTACACCACTGTTCATACGCTGTCAAAACGGAATAAATAATACGAACCGCTACAATGTACACGCGTACTCAATAAATCAGATAATATTTGCTGCGCTCAAACGTTCACGTTTTTATGTTTTCCTAAATAAGAACGAAATTCACCGAAAAATCCTTACTCGATATTCTTCTAAACGGGATGTAATATAACGTATTCCGATATAGACGCGATGTGATATAACCACGCGATATTAATCGAGAATATTCGTTGTACCACAAATGAATATTTTGTTGACAAAAATAAATAAAATATCCAAACCGTTCGAATCGCGTATACGTATATATATAAAACGGTGTGATACTTATATTTTATTCTATCGAGTTTATGCGTATCGTCTCCCCTCGTTTGTCGTGGAAAATGTACCACAAAAAAAAAAAACTTTGAATTATATAAGTGCGGCGCGTCTAAATGTAAACGAATAGTTTGTTAACGCGTCGTATAATATATAATTTTTGAACACGATACATAAAAAAAAATAAAAATACGGCAAACAGACAAGCCCGACGAAAACGTTCGCAAGCCATTTCTACTACTAAATCTTTTTCACTGTCAAAAATTTCATATAACGTGTACCCGGCTATATTTTAATATTTAATGTGGACGTTCGAATGTTTATGGTGTAATATTGGTATGTTTTTCTCAAAAAATACCAATTTTTTCTCTCTCTCTCTCTCTCTCTCTCTCTCTCTCGAGTCTCGAGTCGCAAAAATATAATTGGTTGTATTTTTTTTTTTTCCAGTACACATATAAATGAACTGAAAATAACAATAAACTTTATAATATATCGTAATATATACAGTGGCTCGTCGATTTCATTTTTCTAATTTATAATGCATAATATAGGAAAAATATTGTTCGCCACTTTGACCGTATTTCAACCGTATTATAACGTGGCTGGGAAAATTAACTCTTTTTCTCGATTTGTTATTTTTTTTCATTAAAACGTTTAAATTTGAAAAAAAAAATTTGACTCTATAAACAATTTAATTAATTAAATTCGGTTGCATTACCTTTGTATAAGGTCAACTTGTAGTAGACTAAAAAAAAAAATTAACTTACACGTTAAAAGTTACTTTTTAAATCAGTAAAGTGTTAAGTGACTCTGAATTAAAATAAACTTGACTTTTAAACTTAATTTTAACTTTTAACTCATTAACGCCCAACGTCGCTTAACACCTGTACAACAACAATAATAATTTATCTAAGCTTCGGGGTAGAGCGGAGTCCAATTACACATAGTTTCATCCAAAAAATTCCGTTCAAATCTGTCGTCAGATCCAACGAATTTCGTCCGACTGATTTACGTCCAAAATGCGTGTAGACCAAATCTATGTTTCTTTTTTTTTTTATAGTTACAATATTATAACCGTTACACTAAAATCGAACGTCTGTCGACATTTAGGATTTTTTTTCCCCCAAACTCCTTTTAATCTGTTCTCGTATACCTTGGTGAAGTTATTATGTCAGAAATAGACAGTTGCGTTGTTCGATTTGTTGAACGCATAACAATTTTTTTCCCGCGTATTGGTCATTGGCAAATTTAGCGAGAAAATTAATTAAATTTCTTTAAGGTAACTGATTGAATAATTGTTTAAGACTGATCTGCAATTGGAAAAAAAACCCGTACGTGGCTAGTTGCTTTCGATGGGTTACAAATAATTTTCATACAAATTGAATCGTTTTTCAGTCGCTTTGCAGCCTATAGTGAAAATATTTTTTATTAATTTTAGTAGCATTACAATCGAATCGCAGTTGTAAGTTGTTTTTAACGGCATCTTTCACTTGTAGTTTAAGCCGATAGATTACGTACTATTTACGAGTTCTGTCGAGACAACAAAAAAAAAAGCAACGAATTCGTAAAGTTTTTTTTTATTATTATTATATATATTGAAACGACCAATTTGTCTTTATCAAAAATATTCACAATTTGTTTACATCTTATCAATTAACTGTAATCGATTACATATACATACGCACGCGTGGAGTTTAATTTCCTTTGCCCTCGGTCTAATATCTTATCATACTAGGTCGTGTGGCTTTAGACGTTTGAGTCGTCTATTCTAGTCGTCTAGCTCTATTCTGTAACTCGATAACGTGTTAACAAATTAATTCGATAAGAGCTTCTTATCGAAATTTTAAAATTTATCGAATTCTGTTATCGACATCGTGATTCTGTAAATGACTCTATCGATACCTTGCGCTTACAAAGTGTGTGTCCACCAAAATGATAAGAAATCGATAGCTAACGACAATTTCCTCGAAGGTTATAAATCGTGTCGATAGCTTAACGAACCGAAAGTTGTCGTTAACAGGTCTTATCGAGTTACGGAATAGAGGTACTGGCGTCTTCTGAATTGTCAAGTAATTGAATTGCTGTTGGATTGATGTGTCGTTTCAGTCTCGTCTCGTGCAACTGTAGGAAGCATCATATCACGGTGTATGGCGTCGTTCTTTTCGAAACCGGTACGCTGCGGGTAATGGTCCGAAGGGCGACGTTTTTTGGCATCGTCGTAAAACTCCGATGTTGGACCTTCACTGACGCGACCCCACAGTTAAATACCGTAAGTCCAAATCGGTTTGATGATGGACCACGTACGAAAGACGTTTGTTTTCTATAAACAGTTCGGAATGGCGTCCGGCTAGAGTTTTTTTTTGACTAGTAATCTCTTCTGGCGTACGCGGTGTTTCCCGTTTGGTCGAGACGCGCATCCCCCGAGTATTTTGCTGAATTTTCGTTGTGCGATTATCGTTTGATTCAGCACTACTGGGACGGGTTCGGTCTTCCGTAACGTGCAGAAGTTGACGTGCACCGACTTTTCACCGTCGAGAAATCGTAAAGTAAAAAAATTGTTTGTTTCACGGGGTAGAGAAATCTATCTTAGGAACGGTGAAAAACGCGGATTTGCACACCGTCCCTGCGGACCACGCGCGATTTACAACAAACAGTGTCTTGTGCACTTCACAAGGCATTCCTGTATTTCGGACTCGTATATATAGGTAGTTCAGGTTTATAATTTAAATTAGAAATTATTCGCGTGTTCGTTCGTATCGCGCGTTGGAGTTAACAACGAAACTTTTTAATCGGCGCGAGTCGCGAACGGGGATGTCAATTAAAATTCTGTCTACTGCGGAAACTTCGTGGCGACCGCAAAAACGTTCGGACGGACATGACAAAACGCCGTTACACATGCAATTGAAAGAGTTGTTTAAAAACAAAACGACCAGTAACTCGGATTAAAAAGATTTTCTCCCGGTGTACGTTCATATATTTATACGTATATGGTAAGGCAAAACGACTTTGCGCGTTGTTTTTCAAACGAACTCTCTCTCTCTCTCAAATTGCCGATGCCCATAAAACCATTAAAAACCCCTCTCCCGAACACACAAACACACCGGTGTCGTTGCGGTTTTAAAAGCTTTCCGACGATTTATGTGAAAACGAACGAAAAGAAGAAATTTGAATTATTATATAAGAGGTTAACCCCCCCTGCCCTTTTTTTTTTTTAAACTGTAAATTCACTTTCGCCTCATTTGGAATCCGATATAAACGACCGTCTCTCGGATAATCCGAGAACGCAGTAATTATAATATTATAAACGCAATAATGCGTACGACATTCCATAAACATTAAAGTATTAGTTCGAGTTTAAAACATAAATGTAAAAACGTTTATGTCTACAAATATTTATCGTCCAGAATTTCGGTAGAATAAAACGTATTGATTTTCTATAAAAAAAAAAAAAAACGATAATTTAATTAAACGCGATATTGACGAGTTTCCACGATTTTTGAAGAAACCGATGTAAATACTATTTTTATTATTTTTTATAACACATACAATTAATTGCGAGAATTTACAGAAACGTCCGAATTGAAAACGTTATACGCCACGATAATGGTGAAAAGTTGCGATTTTAAATACCGAAATAATTGGTAAAATATTTTATTCGAATAAAAAAAAAAAAACCGCTGAAAAATACGTATTATAAATTATTGATTATTATTGTTCGCGAGTATTCTGCGTATTGCGTAAAAAAATCAATAAAATTTATCTTTATGAAATTGAACGTTTCTATCCCGTTTAACGAAAATAATTGGTAAAGGACGATATCGCTCGTTTTCAAAAAAAAAACTGTTTATGTTATTAAAATTGATTTCACGCGACACTACCGCAGTATTCGAAAAATGCTTTTTAATATTGTATATACATTTAAGCTCGTAATTTAAAAAAGTAAAATTTTTCGCATATAACGCTATTACAATAATTTTAAAAAATATATATTTACCTAGTAGCGCGATAAAACGGTAAACATTTTCAAGTATTGTGTTCTACGCGACACAGAATAAAAATTACTCGTTGCCGGTACAAATACGCGCAAACAGCAACTCACTAATATTATATTATATATTAATGAATTTTCTAAAAACGATAATTACAACAAAAATATACACGATAAATTAAAATCTAAAAAAAAAAAAAATCCCGACGATATAGATGCTAAACGTAGCAATCGATGGAAAATCATCACGGAGCTCACAACAATATTACTAATCGTAAATATTTATCGAATTTTAAAATACATAAACAAAAATTTTAAGAAAAATATCGCGAGTTGTTAAGACAATCCTAAACACGGAGTATTTCATATATAGTTATGTTCACTACATTAGCACTGCCGAGAAATGTTATTTATTATCGTTATACGCATAGGCGTCACTAAGGGGTAAAGAGGGTTATCTCCGTTACCCCAGAAATTTTTTTGGGGTAGCAAGTTTATCGTTTTTCTACCTCAAAAAAAGTCTTAGATTCTAAAAAATATATTCGATGTTTATTATTCGGGTCTCGACGAAAATGATTTGTTTTTCATAAATTATAAAGTATGAATACAGGACGTGCAGTCAGAAAATATTGAATTTTCATCTAACGGCGGTAGACGATTTCTTCAAAGGTGGTACGCAGCATTTATAATTGGTTAGAGCACAGTCCTTCTACTCATTCTGCCTACTGCTTTAACTGCCGCGATTTTCCTACGAATAATTCGTTATCCAAGTCTCATTGACGGAGGCTTTTGTACTTGGCCTAAAGCTACATTTTCGTTTGACAAACATTTATCTCGTAAACATTCGAATCTAAAAAGTAAATAGCGACGAGGCATCAATGGCAGTGTAGCTAATAAAGTTGATATAGTCACCGCCAACACGAACTGGCAGAAAACGGAATGTACTTGTATCAATAGTCTTCTTGACAGTCTACTGTTTTGTGGAAGACTGCGAGGGATTGGTATTGGAGGTTATCATTGAATAATTTTTTTCACATTCTAAAAATAAACGCTACTGTAAATCTGTTGTGAACGATTTTTTTTTTTTTTTGTGTACTATAACAAAGCTCGGTGAAACTTTTCGTCTTGTACACGTTTTGTGCATTTTTTTTTTTCCTTTAATTTTTCCCCTCCACGCGGTACGGCGTTGTCGTTTCTTTTTCTCATCGCTATTATTTTGCGTCGTTTCATGCCAACACGTTCCGCCGAGTTCCCGAACTGGAAGAAAAACGATTTTCAAATTATTGCACAAACGCGGATTAGTCCGCGGCGCTGTTAAACAATTCGCGCGCATACACACACGCGCACCAGATGGGGCGAAAAAAAAAAAAGGTCGACGGTCCACTGGGCACAATATTGGGCTCCGGCAGATCCGCCCCGCTATAGGGGACGATATTCCGGAGGGACAAATTTTTTTCGCTGACTGCGAACCTCCCGCAGGGTCACGGCAATAACACGTGTTTTTCTTCTGTTTTTTCCTTCACTTTCCCTCTCCTCGTCGACAAACAAACAAAAAAAAATCCCCTTCCTCGTTTTTTGTCGGTGAATTAATATATATATATAAATATTCGTTTTACTTTTACGTATCGCGAGCCTCCTCCTCCTCCTCCTATTTCTTACATATTCGATTTGGTGAACGGAATTGAAACGCGTCGAACAAAAAAAAAATTATATAAATTATTAAGTATATTATTATACTGCGCGTATAGGTAGGTACGCCTCGTTATAAACGTCAAAGTAAAAAAATTAATATAATAATAAATCATCATCAGAAGGCGTTTACAAGCCATTTAGGCCCATTACCGCAACGACCACTTGCCTCCGCCTGTCTCCTGTCTCTTGCCAGTTCTTCCCCATTCTCTGTTCCGAGTTCCCTCGAGTCCTTGACCACTCTATCCTTCCGTCTTTGTCTAGGACGTCCTCTAGGCCTTTTTGTATTTGGCTTCCGTTTCGTAACTTGTCCAATCGGCTCCTCCGATCTCCACACGTGTCCGGCCCAGCTCAGCCTACTTTACTTTTTTGAAATTCCGATATGATGTTCGCTTCTCCGTATAAGTCTTGGATCTCGTGGTTAATGCTAAAACTATATAAATCCCGCAGACGGAAACATTATAATGTACCCGAAAAATGTACGACACACGAGTACAATAAATTTTTTACTTATTTATAATATTATTAAAATCTCGCTACGGGGGGGGGGGAGGAAATCAAATTAAAAATTAAACGTATTAACGTTAAAAAAATAGTATTAATTTTAAAAAAATTACCCGTTGTTTTTACGTTACAAAAGGAGTGTTTCGGTCTCGGCGCCGCGCCGTTGTACTAATCGGGTTTTAAATTCCCGCCAAATTTACTCGTCATAATTTTTTACATAAAACTCCATTCGCTTTTACGCGCACGTCTCAACTAGCTCGCTACGCCCGCTCGTACACCTTCTTCTTGGGGTACTTAAATCGAAAAACAACCTCCGATTTGTTACGAATAACCACCTCGGATAGACGGTGAGCACCACAGGTGGTTAAATACGCAAACAATCTGACGCGTCCGTATTAATATTGTTTTGTTAAATTGTAAAACGGCATGTAAATTAAACACCGCGGCACGAGAAGTTAAAACGCTTGGTTACTGTTACCGTCGTCGAGCCAAGATCACACTTCTAAATGAATTGTAAAAATTACGTGTTTAACCCAGTGGCGTCATTTCAGTTTTCGAAAGGGGGAGGCAAAAGATTTAACCGGCCCCATCTAACTATTTCCCATATTTACATTTAGCTCAATACAATTTCTATTTTACATGATTTTGATATTTTCATTATCATATTCACGAATCACCCGATATATATATAATATACTATATAATAACTATATAGTACGTAAGTATTACCTGTGATTCAAGTTCTTGTCATAATATTAAACGCGTTAGAAATGACGTTTTGTGATCGGCTCTGAGCGACTTGTTCAATATTTTTTCTCTCTTTCTCGCCGTCTTGGCCCACACCACCTTTAGCTTTTTTCTTTTTTCTTTTTTACACTTGCCAATCACAAATTTATATATACATATATTCATAAAACATACGTTTGGAGCGTTAAACAACGGTTAAACAAATTCGTTTGTACCGTACGCGATATAAATGTTCGTCAGCTGACAGCTGTCAAACGTACATCATATTCTTCGAATTTATGGGTAACGTCAATAATATTTACGCACTGCCTTTAACAATATAACTATGTTTATCGAAAAAACCCCAGAACCGCGATAAGTTGTAACCACTATTTAATCACCTTTAATCGCGGTTATAACCTGCATACCTTTTTATTTTATTATTAATTTAATTTTAATCCACTGTTTGCCACGCGATTTCTTATTACGCATTACTATAGATTCGGTTAGAATTATTTATATTTACATCATAGGTACCTATCTGCATGAATCATGCCGGCCCAGTTTTAACAAGGGGGGTAAATGCCCACCCTGCCCCCCACCAAATGACGCCACTGGTTTAACCTTAAAACACTGACGGGTGCACAAAATTATTCGTAATTGGTGCCGAGACCGAGCCCAGAATGCCAAAAGTAGAAACCGGTACGCGAGACGATTACGCGGGCGTGCTGCTGCGGGGAGAACAGATTCTTCGGCGGTAACAAAACAATCAGTCCAAACACTGGTGCCGCCGATTAATCGAGACTCATAACTGATTTGATGTCCATTAAAACGACAGTGTCGACTGCGTGACGAAAATTTTCAAACACCTCACAATACGTACGAATGGTAAAACGCCGTATAGTCCGGCCCGGCGTACGCGTACAACAGTTCGGTATTTTCGAAAAGAGAAATAAATCGCTTTAAAAAAGCGGTGGACGTTGTGAATGTCGTCTGAGTGAATCGCTTAAAGTTCCAGTAGAGTTTTGTTATTACTATAGATTGAAAATAAATAAGATAAATCATTGCATTCAATAATAAACGATTCTGCGAGCGGAGTTCGCCAGTGTAATATTGCGCTTTGTCGAAAAAAATTGTTAAGCGGTAATAAAAAAAAAAAAATTATTACTCTGCGGGATTGTCAAGAGTTTTAGAATTCAGTCGGAATAACGCGAGATCTACGTCGCGTAACACTTTCAGCCCTTATTGTAATTTAAATAGCTCAACGTCTAACAGTAAACAGAGCACAAAATTGGAGGGAAAAAATTTTTTACTCGTATAATATAGTGCCGAGCTAACGTGTTCGGTGTAAATTTCAAGACTCTGGGGCTATTATTTTGGTAGTTTTTTGTGTGTGTGTGTGCCGCGTTTAAAAACTATCGAGAAAACATTCCGATTTTCGGGTCGTTTCGAATTACGCACAAGGAAACTATTGAGAAAATCGAAAAACGTTTCGAATAAAGTACCGAACGGATTTGCTACCGGAAAGTAACGCACGACGAAATCGCGTTCGAGCGTTTTTTTTCCTAGTCGAAAATTTGTACACAAAAAAAATAATAATATATATCGTTGTAAAATCTATCGTTTAAATAATATTATGCAAAGCACAAATTGCATGATTTATCGTTTTACTTTAACAACAACGACACACGTGGTCGTACCTCGTATGACTGATAAATATCAAATTATTCACGTTTTTTTTTTTTTTATCAAAATGTACAGTAATGCGGTCACTGGCTTTTCGGGGGTAGGAAAAAGAAACGAAAAATCATCGAGTTTTCTTCCTTGTCGTGTAACGCGCGTGATCTTACACGCGCATCTCCGCCGTTGTACACAGCAGGATTTATAGCGAACATATAGACAGAGTGGTCGTAAATTATTTTAAATAAAAACGTTATCGAGTTGTGACAATATTTTTTATTATATTTTTTTCCTTTATACATTTGCCGTTTGGTCGAGTTGCCGCGCAAACTCGCGAAATAATAACTGTACGCACAAGACCACTGCGCGGTACGCCAGGAAAAGGGTAACATTTTCGAGTCGTAAATCTTTTTGCAACAACACTGCGACTACGGGCCGAGACGGCTATACACTACAGTTCACTTTCGCCGCTTTTTCCGTGCATTTATTTCGTTATTATACGCGAATAATATTCACTGGTTTCGTCAAAAGGACCGCGAAACGAAAACGAATGATTCGGTCTCAATCGCGGATAGACGTACGAGTTAATTGCTAATAATTAATGCGGTTAGGTTAGGAATAAGTGCAGCAAATATCACGCGACGAGTAGAAATGTTCACGTCGAAACTCCTTTCAAGAGTCGCCGAGAAAAAGTTATACGTTGCCTATTTTTTTCGCCCCATCGTCACGGCGGCGCAGGGTGATGACCTTCGAAAGGAAAATATTAAACCCAAAGCACTTGTGTGTATACGACACTGAACCAAGGCCGTAGCCAGGGGGGGGGGTTTTCGGGTTCAAACCCCCGAAAATTTTTTTTAAATAAAATTTAATTATTTTAAATATCTATTAAATTTGAAATTTGTACACGTGTTTAAGATTTCTCGACTTCAAATTTTACTAACCTTATTTTTAAGTGTATTTTAATAAATTTAATTCCCCTTAATATTTAAGAAAAAAAATTTTTCTTATATGTGTATAAATAACGGACACCCTAATAAAAATACTTAGCTTGTATATATTAATGTATAAAGTTTAAAATTGAGTAAAAATGTAAAATAATGTAACTACCTAAAGAAAAAAAATTCCATGTACTTAATTTAAATAATAAATTCATACTATATTGAGAATATTTGTTTTTTTAAATTTTTCAGTCAAAAAAAAAAATTTATATTCTCAACCCCCTCCCCCCCAAAAATTTTGGCTGGCTACGGCCTTGCACTGAACTCAATAACGCGTAACGCGTATTTTGTATAATTTTCGTGTATGAAATATGGACCCCTACAGTGAGCCGCCATATGCATTCCGTTTCTATTTTTCTGTTTTTGTTACCAACTTCATTACGTAAAAATAACCGATTTCGGCGCTAACATCGATACTACGAGCACGTCGTTTTGTGTCCTGTTATCTCAAAGTAAATAATAAAACATGATATAAATGTCGTGGAAAAAATTATATATCATCGTATCCACCGTGACTTTTATATCTTATAGAATGCATATGGCGGCATCCTACCTGGGCTCATAATATTTTGACTGATACACGCGTTCCACGTATTGAGTTCAGCGGTATACGAGCGGAAAAATAACGTGGACTTAAACAACCTGTACAATGCACCCAAATCACGAGATTTTCCAAAATCAAAACAGAGCGGACCGGACATGTATGGCGCGCGGAAGACGAGTTAATAAAACGAGTAAACACTGACGAGCCAAATAAAAAAACGACCAGAAGAAAGACGACGTCGGCGTTGGATGGACCGAACGAGAAACTCGTACTTAAAAGGTTAAGATTAAGAGATGAAGAGAGAATCGAAGATGTAAAAAATCGAGATTATTGGAGAAATTTGGTAGAAGCTACAAAGGGCCTGCATGGAAAACGTTACAAAATCACAAGAAGTGCTGGCGGCATATGATGATTTTACACGGGAATTTTTTTTTATACTCGTAAATAATCAATTTTAACAACGTACACAAGCTTATACAACAACACGTGCGTTTAGTAGGAACATTTTCAGTCATACTTTCAGTTCCCGGCAAATAAAACAACATTTTCCTAATGCGCAAACACTTTTTTTAATTTAAATGTGTATAACTCGTAACGAGTACAACTAAGTTTACCCATTATTCGTGAATTATACTCCGTTCTTAGCTCGAATAAAATTATTCGTACTTCGAGTTAAATTCAACTCGCGATTTACTTCAAAACATAAATAAAACGAATTAATATTTTAATAAACAAAACAATAAATTTTAAATAAAAATTGTTAAAGTCAGATATAGTAGATACCTGTATATAACCTGTATTGACGTATTCAAATCTACCCTACAAGACTTTCTACATAAAAAAAATGTTTAGTGTAACTCATCGCGTAAAATGTTTATAATTGTATTCTAAACAAAACTTTTTAAATTAAAAGCTTTTTTTAAAACATAAAATTCAAAATATTGATTATTTCACTTTTTTAAACCCCGTGTATTCAAAATTAATATTTTTTTTTCTAACGGATTACGTTCGTGTATGAATAATTTGTATTTTGCTACAAACTTGTATATCGCTATTTTAATAAAAATGAATAAACTCTATTCCACAAAAAATATATATCACTTTTATTCAGTAGGTAGGTAGTATAATATACGTATTTCGATAACTATGTTATCATCATCAGTACACAATAACGACTATTATTAAGATAAGACTCTTATACAATAAGAGTCGTTATTGTGTACTGATGATGATAACGTAGTTATCGAAATACGTATATACTACCTACTGAATAAAAGTGATATATGCTTTTTGTGGAATAGAGTTTATTCATTTTATTAAAATAAAATAATCCACAAGTGCTCAAATTTTTAAATTGTATATCGCTATTTTACGTTAAACAAAATATTTTTATTAGATCATTCGTACAAAATAAACTATTATAATACTACCGTGAAAAACAGTGTTATACATTTATATAACTGATAATTGCGCTAATTGATAATTGAGAATTATTATTTAAAAATTATAGTGTGTGTTTGCGTATAAATCTTATATATCAAGAGAGAAAGTATGTATAAATACTTACACATTTATTAAAAATTGATTCAAAAATTTCTCTCAAATTGTCCGGAAAAATTGATTTATTATTATTATTTAAAATTATATCGTTGAAAGCCAAATACATTTATAGTACAATTGTACAATAACGATACGTTTTACCTTACGTACGTACGTATCCGTTAACA
The DNA here is from genome assembly GCA_032441835.1 of Slavum lentiscoides. Lineage (NCBI taxonomy): Eukaryota > Metazoa > Arthropoda > Insecta > Hemiptera > Aphididae > Slavum > Slavum lentiscoides. The sequence continues at coordinate 4,552,365 of CM063707.1, read as the reverse complement.
TTAAGATGCGTTTCCTTTGTGTGTATTATACTCGAGGCAATATTGATGTTATGAAATAAATTTCTCTTGCATGCCTCGTTGTATTAATCCCTCGAGCATGTTTTCATGAGCAACCGAACTACAATATAATATATACCCCTTTCGAAGTTCACTCAGACTAAATAACATTTTACACAACGATATTTCTAATATCATACGTATAGAAAAAAAAATACAATATATATATATATATTACTACTATATTAATATATATATATATATATTTATTTATTATTAAACCACTCGCCAAAGACCAATGAATTCAAGAATATGATTTAATCCCAAACACGTATTAAACGAATTATTTAAAATATTGTTTAGAAACACTCTGTTGTTGAAAATCTAAAATACTCTTTGCGTTTTATGTATTTACGTATTATGTTCACACATTATACTATGTATGTGGTGAATATATTATTTAACCATTTATGTCAATAACCGAATTGTATATATCGTTTAAAAATCTCTGTTGGGTTTATAAAAATTATACACGTATAACACGCGTATTATTAATCACAAGAATAATTAAAAATATTGGACGTTTACACATCAAAATACCGAATACAGCTAAGAGTAGACGTTAACTATGTAACTCGACAATTTGCGATTAAATTCGCTTAACTTTTTACGGTTAATTGTCTGGATTCATAACATTATCCATTTTATAGTTAAAACGCTGGAAACAAATATTTCTATTAAAGTTCGAAATGCATACGATTCAAATGTATACATTCCACGGTCCATTTCCAATTAAATAAACGCTTGATCGACCAATCAACGGAATACTAGAAATACTTGCACCAATTTTTTTTTTTTTCGAAAACACTAAGGTTTTTACAGTATTTTAGGTAAATATACGCTAATAATATTTTTTTTTTTTTTAAAGAAGTAAGTGCATATAAAAGTTTTTTAAAAAATATCCCCCTATTTTTACTACTAAAAGTGTTTTCCAACAACAAAGTAAATAGAATTGTACAATATATAATTATTATCGTAATATTGACAATTTTTAATTATCTGCTATTTAATACCGATAAAGTATTATAAAGAATTTGACGAAATTCTTGATCAAATACTTTCGGAACATAAATAAAGTAATTTTGACAAAAAATAGAAATATATATATATACGTATACGATTCGGAAACAGTTTTTCCAATTCCGTTTGTCCCAATGAATCATTTTTTCAACACCATTTTTCTCAATAAAGGCACCTAAAATATGAAAATGATGTAACACGGTTATCAACAAATTCGTCATATCCGTAAACAATATTATATAACCGTTATTCCAGTCTTGTTCGTACTTCATTACGAAATTTTCTTTTTTTTTTTTCTCCCAGATTGAACTGCCGTAACATGCATTCAGTGTCGGCTTATTCTTTTTGAAAAATGAATATCAAGCAAATTAGATTGAGAATATTTTTTTTTCGAGGAAGAAAGAAAACGTTTTAAAACCAACGTATACGTGTTTATTATACGAAACCTAAAACATAAACCTATAAACATACTTAAATTATGAGCGTATCCCTTGACGCCGTATACACTGATAATGTCTCCTGTAGGAGTGTGTGTTCAATAGCCTGCACATACGCGCAGTACGTGCCCCAGTTTTCGTTCGCAGTAAAAACAACAAAATGTAGCAATAGTATAAGCATTCAACCCTACAGAATCGTTTCATTTGAACGTTTGTACATAAATTATTCAAAAAGAAAACTACAAATTACTGCGCGCAATACAAAACGCAGCGTACAGTTGCGTTCAAAACACACGTTGTTAATACATGCGTTCGGTAAAATGTATTTGCTATTGATAATATCGGTTGGAAAAAAAAAAGCCCCGAGTATAGCGAACCGGCGTCTGTGTAAGTATCTTTGACTGTTTTACTTACCACCCGTCACGCTATATATGTGTACAACACTCGCGATTCTCGTTCGAAATTCCAAAAGCAATAAAACTCGACCTATAGTTTTCACTTCTTTTATATTTGAAGTTTATATTAATGGGGGGCGCGAAAAAACTTGGACCCGTTTTGGACTTCGTTTTGATGCGGAAAACCTAAAGAAAAAAAAAAAAAGGAACGACCGTATAATTAATCGATCGAAATGGAAACTTGTGTTCGATATACGAAATAAACGTTTTAAACAAGTATTGTTTAGATTTTATTTGTCTTCTCGAAGTAAAATCTTCAATAAATATACTTTATATAATGTATACACATATAATATACGGAAAATCCAAAAAACACATAAAACCTTCTAAAAATCTCCGATTATATACGGTATTAAAAAAATCAAATTCTCTTTTCACTAGCGCCATTAAATGATATTTATATTGTAACGTCCCGTGTACAGGATATACATTCCTCGACAATAACCGAATTCGAAATTACCCACCGTCTGCAGGTTAATGTTGTATTTGGATAATTTCGACATTAACCAAAGGCACTCGGGTAATGTCAGTTAGAAAAAAAAACACCCCAAAGAAGGTATCGAATATCATTCTCGTCACTAAAAAGAATTAAAACCTGTTCTTGACGTCAACGATGGAAGAATACGGAGCACTTGGAGCACTCCTCAACGTTCATCGTGAAACGATTAGAAATCCCGAAGAAGTAATAAAAGGTTAACGCCAACAAAAATCCAAGACGTCTACAGCTATTCAAATTACAGCTATTATAAACATTACACATTTCTAAATACGCCCCCGAGTCCAGTTCACTAATAAAAAACTGACGGTACGATTTGATTTCTTTTTTTTTTTCCACTAAGACATCTCAAGCGTTCGGGAACAATATCTACGTCATTTAAAACAATATTACCGATATAAACGTCAAGACCAACAGCCGTGTCACGCATAATTGACATTTAAAAGAGCACGTCAATGTAGAACAAACCAAGAACAATAACGAATGCGAATAATATAATAAATACGCCGCCGCCGCGTTCTCCTTGGAAATGATTTTTAAAAACTCAAAACCGTACAGATGTGTATTGTTATTAAATCCGGAGCGTTCCGTTCCTCGTGATTTATTCGGGTTTTATAATTTATTCGTAATTAATTCAAATTGTGCCGTAGGTATTCGTTTGAAAAATTACGAGTCTGCGTCCGACGTATTTAACATAAAAAAATTTAAAAAAAAAAAAACCAAAAATTGAAAAAACAAACGCGAATACCTATATATAATATTTATACGTATCGATAACTGATTTGTACGACGTATATATTTACCGGAAAATGAACGATAAAACAATTAGGTATTGGTTTTTTATTTTATTTTTTATTAATATTTTTAATTGTCCCGAAAGAATTTTAGACGAGACAAACAACAAAACAACGTAAAAATATGATAAAGTATTATTTCGCGAAACCGCGTATATTACTATTATTATTCAAAAAAAGACTGGAAAACTCGGACGGGATAATAATTTGTACATATAATATTCCGTATTTTAAACTTTAATAAATTATACTGCGCGCTATATAAGAACGTTTCGTTTATTATGAAACGAGTAATTATTATTAAAATTAAAGCTCGCCGTACACGATAAGTGTACAAAACGCTCGTTATAAATAGGTCGATTTCAGTGCAGGGGCGTATTTAAGGGGGCCTATGGGGACTTAGCCCCCCGGAGACCTACTTTAGCCTCCCCAATCGATTATTATATATTAGCTTTTTAAAATTAATAGTTACATTATTAATTTGCTTAAGTTTTTAATATTAATATTCTATTTAGTAATTTATGGCATGAAATATTTCTTGGAGATTCAGCCCCCCTGCAGTGGCGTACGCAGGAGGGTTAAGAGGCTGAAGCCCCCCTCATTGACCGTATAATTCTATTTTTTTATGTTTCATATTACCAATATATAATATATATTATAGTAAATTAAGCAAAATCTTATGTCTACTGAATACTTATTAATTTTCAAGCACCCCCCCTCCCCATTGGAAAATTCTGCGTACGCCACTGCCCCCTGTATTATTCCTTTAAATACGCCCTTGTTTCAATATGTTGCCTACGTGGCTACGTGCCTATTTTCCTGTACAGGCCATCACTGTTTGTGGTAATATAATTTTTCGTGGACAACGAAAGAGTATATATATATATATATATATATAATTTTGATTGCATCACGGTGTTTAGAAAGAAATAATACGTACAATTAAAAAAAATATATATATTCAAATTAAATAAGATTTTTTTTAAAAATTATACCTATTGCTCTAATTTAGCCCAGTTTGAGTTTACAACACAAGTTGATACATCAAAATTACTTGAAAAAAATCGATTAATCTGAAAATGATATTTAAAATAGGGGTTACCATTAAAAAAAAAATGAAGTTTTGTTGCGCATGCGCAAAATACATGAGTTAAAAAAATTTTAAGTCATAGGAATTTATGATCCATTAGTCTAGTTTAATGTCCCGCAAACAGAATTGAAAAATATTTACAGGGTAATGAGTGATAAAGTGTACCCTGTTTCTTGAGACACACGGTATATATATATTAAGTATTTGCTATGAAACGGTCCGCAACGGTTTCAAATCGTATTAACTTTTGTACATTTTTACAAGTAAAAATTTTAAAAAAAATAGACTCGATAAATCGGAATGAATTCGTATTGCACAGCGCGCGCGCACAGTTTCGCACAATGAAATTCAGAAATCTGAAAAAAAAATCTATTTGTAGAAGTAGTCGGATAAAAAATATAGAATTATTGCCGATAACAATAAAATAATAGACTCGTTAAAGAAATAAACGTTCTAAATTTCGCTCTTGAAACGATCGCGTACAAATGGTATATTTTTGTGTGTGGGTTTTTTTTTTTTTACTGTGTTTACTTTAACACTTTTCCGAGGATTTATTGTCAGTGAAACTTTTTAATGATCCGTATGATTTATAAACTAAAAATATTTCAGATAGCAATACCGGCTATTTTATTAAAGAGTGAAATATTGTTTAACACAAAACACTGCGGTTTATAGAATTTAAAAGGTTCGTTTACGGCACAATTTTCGAAAAATAAACGATCGAATTATAATAACTGCGTGGACAGTGTTTTTTTTGTTTTCATTCATTCGTTCGTTCACTTATACGACTCATCCCCTTGAATCTCCTCGAAATTTTATTGTTTTATATTTACCGTCACTCGGTTTTTATCGATCATTATTACCGCGTATTTAACCGAACGTAAATCGTCAAATTGTTTTATTCGTCGCGTTTCAAAATCGGTATTACGTACCTACGACGAATCGAATGTTTATCATATTATAAATCGTTTAGAATATCGTTTTTACTAAGGATTTTATCGGAAGTGAAAGCTCCGCACTCGCGGTCTGGAACAAATCTTCGCGTTGTAAAAAATAGTGTAATAATAATAATCATTTTATACCTGAGTATATATTGTATTTTTATTCGTAATAATCTCTATATCGACAATTTTTATTTTACGCAAACAAGCGCGTCTTATGTTAATTTTATCTGGAAAAAAAAAAAGAAGATTAAAAACCAAATATATAGTTAATCCGTAATAAATTAGTTTCTTTTCAAAGCTTTTGAAAATAACAACAGTTTTTTTTTTTTTTTTAATATGAATGTTAATCGGGTATCATAATATTATTCTAAACGAAATTAACGATAGGACCTAAGGAAAAAAGAAAACTTAACGCCGGTTGTTTTCACGTATACGATCCACGGAAAACGTATAAGAATAAGATATTACGTCGACAATCTCGAATTTATACGCAGATATTATATATTTATACACGAACGCCGCGTACTATTGATTATTATTTTATGCAACGTCTAAAATACTCGGCATCTAAATTTATGTGCACACCAATAATAAACCGACACAATACAACTGTTTATAGCAGTAATAATCCGAATTGAATTCGACGAATATTCTACATTTTGCGCGCAACGATCGAATCTCAAAATAACGACTATATAATACCACACACACGCGCGCGCGCATATACTAGAAACGAGTCAATAAGAACGCATTATTATTATTATTATTATTATTCGCAGCAGCAATCGCAGAAATGCCAAAAACAAATTACAACAACGGCCCAAGTATAAGGCGTATTAAATAATTATTATAAACCGTATATAATATTATTGTAAAAACTGTAATAATACCGGCGGGGACGGGGAAGATACCTATCAGCTGTAATATAGACGCGTAAAAAAAAAATTTTTTTTTTAATTTTATCCGTTTTCAGGATCGTTTTAAATTATAAAATATATACATAATGAGATTATTCTACGTGTACTATAACCGTATTGTCTAATAACTGGTTTTAAAATACAGAAAATTGAATAAAATATTTTTTTAAATATTATTTTCATTTTAGAAGTTAACGCCAATCGGGTTTTTTTTTAAAAATATATGTTCTCTAACAGCTGCGTACGGGTTGAAATACGAGCGGGAAAAATATGCAATATTATCTCTGATTTGTATTCGTTTTTTTCACGACTTGTGATTTTTTTTTTTTTCCTATTGGTAGTTGGTACCAAAACTATTATTTTACAACCAGAAATCAATTGCGTTTATTATTATTATTATCGTATGGGGTAATTAGTCACAATTGATAACAGAGATAAAAGTAATAAAAAATAAAAAAAAAAAAAATAAAAATAAAAAATAAAAAAAAAATAAAAAACAAAAAAAAATAAGAAAAATAAGTAAAATATTTAAAATTTAAATTGGATATTTATGTTTTCATAATATATGTCATAGTTTAATGTCTAGATTCTTCAACCAGTCAAGAGCTTCCGTTGTTAAGTCCATTATTCCTTTTATTCCACCATAAAACTTCCTTGTTGGACAATCATTTAAGATATGTTTGACTGTTTGGTCTTCATTACCACAGTCACAGGAGGGGTTGTCTCTCATTCTCCATTTAAACATTAGATGTCCACATCTTCCATGACCTGTTCTCAATCGGTTTAAAGTTGTCCATTCCTGTCTTGGCAGGCTAAAACCCGCCAACGGTTTGTAAGGGCATGGTATCAGATCGCTATTTTCCAACTTCGTACTGTTCCAACTTTCAACCCACATATCTTTAGCTCTAAAATTACTCTGCTTTAGCTCTGCTGCAGTTTGCCAAGTAGGTTTTCTTGATTTCAGCCGTATTGGTGGTAATTTAGTTAAAATTCTGTTTAATGATGAGTCTGTTCTTTCTTTATGTTTTCCGAATATTCTACAGAGCGCTTCTTTTCTTCTCAATTCTGGCGGTGTAATATTTGATAAGACAGGGAGCCAATCTAGTGGAGTTGATCTGACCGTTCCACTAATTATCCTCATAGCGTTGTTTAGTTGTACGTCCAATTTCTTAACATGAGTGCTGTTTAACCATACAGGTGCGCAATACTCTGCTGTGGAATATACAAGCCCTAGAGTAGCAATACGGAGTGTCTGTGCATCAGCTCCCCATCCTGTGCCTGCCAATTTTTGTATTAAATTTACTCTTGACTTAACTTTCATAGTTAAACACGCGCGACATAATTATCGTTTTCTAGCTTTATCCAAAACAAAAAAAAAAAATTTAATATTTATCTTAAATATATATATATATATATATATTGAATAATATTTGTTATTATTTTTTTTTTTTTTTTATTAATATATATATTAAATTTTAATTATTCATTTACCGTATCGGTGCAACAGTAAAGGTAAATCTTACGAGTGATTCCGCGACGATCGTTTGGAATTGATTTATTGGAAATCGTTTATACGTTTATATACGAATCCGCGTTACAACAGAACGTCTCGAACGGATTAAAAATTAAACGAGATCAAAACAATATTACGTGTAATGGAAAAATCGAGCCGTTCGGCTGTGCACATGGAATGACGTAGTAAAGACGTCGGAAGCTGACGGATTCGCCGGAGATAAATGTAGGAAAAATTAATGTTTTTCTCGAATCGTACATTTTTTTTTTTTTTTTTCATACAAATCAACAGAACATCAACAACGCTACTGTAAGAATAATTAATCGTATTGATCGTATACTAAATAATCGTACACTCACAACCGATAAAATTTTATTTTATTCGTAAAATGTAATAACAATATGTACTATTAAAAACTTATAAATATACATATATGTGTATATAATTATTATTAAATAATATTTATTCGTATTTCCCGCCGTCTTTGGTCAGTATAGGATCGAATGTGCGGTAAATTCTGTCTTACTTTTTTATCGTATTATATTGGGTCTGTACGGATTTTTAAAATTTAAATCGCCGCACAAATAAAACGTTTTTTTTTTTAGATTCGCGAAGAGTGGTCTGACGTTGGGGCCGACCAACTCCCCAAAAACGCTATATAAATACGCCACTGATCATTGTACGCAGTTTTTTTTTTCGTTTCTACCATTTTCTTTTGTGGTGTTGAGAGGATTTTCACGAGTCAAAAATATTAAACGATTTTTCGTACACCGGAAAAATCTCTGGAAAACTCGCACGTAATTCGGCGATCGATATATTTTATTTTACATAAAGCAAATTATTGACGTGTATACAATTGAATTAATTTTTGTTCCAAAAAAAAAAAAAGTAGGCCGCGTTCAACAGCGCTTTAATAATAAAGTGTTTTTTTTTTCTTCTGGAAATAACGTATAGTAGGTTTATAAACGTATAATACACTGTACAGTTATCGTTATTTTAAAATATTGCGAAATTCAATTCACTAATACCGAATCGATTTATCACGATCCGTATGGTATTCTTAAGATTTTTATTGGACACGGAAAATTTCTTTAAAAAAGTGGCCCGGACTAAATTTTTTCCCCGACCCATGACAATATTGCGTTGCGAATTACAATATAATAATATGCCAATTCGACGACGCTCTGGTGCGTGTTATCCCGTCATTAGACCGTTTCGGAACGACAATTTCTCGATTATTATTAACCGCGTCGTACCCTGCGCGTTCGCGACACCGCCGCCGCCGCAATATCTAATTTTGGTCAATTAATTGGCTCGGTACACTCATTAAATAATAATAATTGAGCATCGCGGTACCGCACTGGTGCAAATAAATATATCTGTACGAGAAACGGTATGTGGTATACGATCCCCCGGTCGTAACGCTCATAGGAAACATTAAAAACGTTGTACTCTTTCAAATTCCACGAGTATTAAAAGAGTTCTTGCACGGTACCGGTTTAAAATAACGTGATACTCTGTTAACGTTGGATACAGACATAAAAAAAAAACTTTTTTCGTTAGTTTTTTTTTAGTTATATTTTTAGGCGTTTTTTGAGAAAATCGAAAGATGACCTGTCTGAAGTACCGAATATACGCTTGCGATTCGATACCGGAAACAACAAACTTTAATCAAAATCGGAGCACTGTTTCTGGTAGAATTTTCGGGTAAGGACATAAAAAAAAAAACACATCATCGGAATCTGAAAACTTATTATCTAATCCACTGGTTCTCAACCGGTGTTACGTGTTACCGTAATGTGTGTCGCCAAAAACATTTTTTATTCATAGCTGTTTATACTTTACACACTGATTAACTTTTATAAACTAATAATCGTTTTAATTCCAATACCAACTTTAAACTGTTTGAATTTTAATTATGTAAATTTATAATTTTTTTATTTATTTATTTTTTAACAAAATGGTAACGTATAAATGTAATACTTTACATAGGTATATATTTGTTAATTTTTCAAATATCCATTAAAGTGTGTCATCATTTTTACGGATCTAAATTAGGGTGTCGTCACACAAAAAAAGGTTGAGAACCACTGATCTAATCGCACGCGCAAAACATTATAAATCTTCCGTTTGAAAGAATTATTCCAAGCGTGTGATTCGCGTGATTCGGCGCATATGAGCGTTCGGTTTTCGGATGACAGACTGTTTTTCGAGGAGCTACACCGACCGATAGACAGAGAGGGGGGGGGGAATACAAAGAAATAAGAGAAACCTCGGCTATTTTACGAGATCGAATAAAAACGGATTATACTCCCGGCGGGTCTGCAGGGCGGCGAGAAAACAAAAAACAAAAAAAAAAGCGGACAACGTCCGCCCGCGCGCGTGTCCCTTGCGCGTAGCCGGAGGACGTAAATTTATTTGGCGTCCTCCGGCCCAAGGTGAGGGGCGATTTGTTGTTTTTATTCCTCGTCCAGTAACTAATACACAACGCGTTCTAACCAGACCACCACCGAGCACCGTCTGCAGTATTATACGCGTATAGAAATATTTTTTTTTTTTTTGGCTACGATTCGAGCCGGAGGAGAGAAAAAAAATGAGAAAATCGAAAGAAAAACGACAGAAAAGGGGAAAATAAGAGGGGAAACAAAAAAAAATCAGACAACCGGATAGGGTTTTTATGTTGACAGGGTGAAACATGGCTTTCTACACACCCTTCGACGGGCCCGAGAATTTCTCGTTTGACTTTTGCCGTATCCGCGGTGACGCACGGCGGTGGCGAATGTAAATACCGTTCGGCTGAGAGGAGGAAACGCGCGCGATAATGTTTTAGAAATACGGTTTTCTCTGCGGAGCACGCGCGTTTTATATAACGAAATGCGGAACGGTGAATTTTCGTTATCGATGACACGTAACAAGCGGCCAGTTGTAAATAAATGAATAATAAAAAAAACCCGGTAAAGTATAGTTCGGAAAATTAAATAGAAAAGTAAAAAGAGACGGAGAGAAAAAAAAACGTCGCGCCGTTTCAGAGTGAAGAAATTTAGATTTTAAACGACGATTTTACATATTGCGCTAATGAAAATAATATTATATAATTCGACCAGGGCCGTAGACACGGGAGGTTTAGGGGGTTCAAACCCACCCCCCTTGAACATCGGAAAAGTAGAAATTTCAATTTTTTTTTTTTTACGCAAAACAGTATTGCAGATGTTACAGTAAAATGTACGTTCATATTATTTAGATTTTACCAACATCTTGATGTTAAGTAGATTTGTTATTTATGAAAAATAAGTACCTAATAAAATGTTTATAATAACATTATGTATAAATGTTTAATTTGGTCTATGCCATTATAAACATTGATAAACATGATTATAGATTTTTGTGCTGATAAATCATTATACGATACACGATTATAATGCACGAATCAAGATAGCACTGAACCCCCCATATAAAAATCCTATCTACGGCAATGAATTCAACGTTGTTGTAATAGGGCACGTTTTTTGATAGTAATATAAATGTACGGCTTTTTTTTTTTTTAAATAAAGACGGAAAAAAAACGTTTATTTTACAAAAATGTTTTTAAAATATATAATCGTCGAACAATTCGATGCGATAAAATAATGTTCTGTACGTACTCGCTATACGAAATAAACGTTAAATGTTCGAAAACGTTTTAAAAAAAAAAAAAAATACGTATACTATAATTTTATACGAAAATTCGAAATTTTATCACTCGTATTATACAACGCAAAATAATAATTAAAAAAAAAAAACTGCGAATGTTATAAACTTCTGTGCGAGTTTTCTCGACGACATGACCAGCTGCAGCTCTCTAACATTATTTATACTATTCACATCCATTGCACACACGGCTCACGTATTCCGTTTTAAATCTTACGAACATTTGCATATATAGCTATTTGTAATAGGTAAAATGTTGAAATTTAACGTTTTAATAATAATAATCGAAAATTAAAAATTGTAATACTCTTATAGGAATAAAATAATATATATATATTATAAAAAAATATTATATATAAAGAAAAAATGCCTAGAGTATTTGACAAATATTTTTAGAAAGTAACAACTAGTTTCGACCGTAAGTCATCGTCAGGTTACAATAAATATTGTTTTTAGATTCAAAAAAAAACCCCCAGTATATAAATCGCGATTTATGAATTTCGTTAATTTACGTATATATTTTTTAAAACACTCGAAACTCGGTGCGAAAAAATGATTTTTATTCGTACATATCACTTTAATAATACATGACTTTTTAATACGGCCCGACTTAACGTTACGTGATGAAATAGTGAATGGAAAGTTCAACACCCAATTTAATCTGTCTTATCGGCTATTTTCTTTTTTCGTTACAAAAACCTATTAAACATTTCTTTTCGAAGGAAAATAATAGAAGTAAAACGAAAATTAATATGTATTTTATTAGCGTACAAACGATGAGAGTCATACACTGGAGTGTTTCGAATAAATCTATTTCTAAATATAATACTATCGAGATAAATTCTATGTGTGCAAAACAATCGACGATTTCATTGTGTATTTAGCGCCTAAAAAAAGGGTTATGGTTAATTAGGTTTTTTTTGCATAAAGCGTTTGAATATGGCATTTGTCCAAAAATAAATCTAGAATGTTATCGATCGACTAAATGTGCTGGAAGTTATTACCTCTCTTTTAAAAAAAGAAAAACAATCTTAAAGATAAGAATGTGCATTATAATAAAATTTAAAAAAAAAAAAAAAAGTGTATTGTATAAAAAGCTAAATTAATACGATCAATAATAATCTATAGCGATATGACAGCAGTGAACATTTTGATTCCATATATTTTTTTCTTTTTTTAGTTAAATATAAATTAAATATTTAAAAAAATTATCTCCGATAAAATATTCAACACCACGATTCGATTATAAATTATTCTCAGATAACTACACGGATCGAAATCCCTTTTACCTATATTTTTTCAATGACTTTCAATAAACATCATATTTTTATCCTATTCGAGCGTATTCTTTTAACATCTCATTATTACTTTATACTTTATATTAATAGAATCATTTTTTTTTTTATTGTTTATATTGACTAATAACTGAAATATTCCAAAAAATTATAATCCCCTTAACGTTTATTTCAGCGTCCTCGGATGTCAACGGGTTCTTTGTTCATTGAAAATTGGCGTTTATACTCGCGGTGATAATAAAAAAAAATAACAGGTTATATTATAATGTTTAAACGTTTTTATTATTACATTCATAATTTTTATGCGATCGATTGTATAATACGTGCACTCAAAACGGATTATTATTTATGAATATCGTTTTTACAACCGTATACGTTCCATCAGTATCGCATAAAATAAACGAATTTCTTTTTTTCTTAAGTGAGAATTAATGTATTAGTGTCCCAATAATTTTTATTATTATTATTATTAAATTTAATTAATCTACCTCTCATTAAGCTACGCTTGAGGCAGGGCAATTGATTTATTCGTATACAAATTAATTACGTATTTTATAATACCAAAAACTAAACCAACACATAAGTTAAAAATTATATGTTTCCACCCCGCCATACTATTAAACCGTATTGAAAAATTTGTATCTGTGTGTACAACACAGTACACACGATTTCTAATGGTATAAGATTTTAAACAGTTTGAATATAAACGATTTTTAATCGCATAACCAAATTTTCAATATGTACTGCTTTATACCGAATATTCCATTAATATCAATGAAAAATTTACCTAAACATTTCGCTATAGTTGCCTTATAATAAATATTACTGTTTGACGATTACAAAAATCAGTGTTCACATCGATCGCCCAGGAATGAATAACAATAATAATATCATCCGCGCGAACGGTACATTATAATTATATAGAACGCAAAAAAAGCGCCCATTTACTCATTGTATATATTATATTCAATGTCAATTCTTTGCTACCTGAACAGTGTTCTTTGAAAATTGTATTCAATCCTACCGCGATTAATAATATTATCAATGATTAAACACTCGTTATCAAAAATCGAATCGCATAATTACATATTATACTATACGTATTGCGTTGTGCACACGCTTTATAATATACCGCCCACTCGTAAAACGATGGAAAAACAATTTTTTTTTTTGAAAATTTTACTCTCGCTTTCCTTTTCCGGACTGTACACCTCTCCAACGCCACTGGAAAAAAAAAACGCATTGTACACTAGCTATACACTGTTATACTATAGAAGGACGACGACATTTTTATCGAGTGCCGACAGTCGTAAATACGATTGGGTGAATATAACCGGGTTACATCGGAAGAAAAAGAGTATATAATATACGGACAAACGCGAAGAGTTATAATAAAAGTCCAAAGAGAGGAGTGTCTCCTTGTAATATAATGGTCCTATACGCTGCGTCCTGTGTATGTGTTTCTATATGCGTGTGTGTGTTTGTATGGGGTTAATGCGACTTTCTCATCGGTCACAAATCATCGGGTTACAAGCCCGAAGAGAAAATATATATGTATATAAATTTGTACTTCGTGCTCGTTTTTCGCGTTATTATATCTATATAATATAATAGTATTGCAGTATATAATTTTTTTTTTCTTTCGGGCTTTTGTAAAAACGCATGCAAATTTTACTTAACAGCACAACAATAATTATCGTATATTTACTATAATATATATATATATATAGCCAAAGTGCACGTATAAATATGTATTAAGTAAACGCGCGTTTAAAAACTTATTTTATTATTTCACAAAAACTCAATATTATTTACGTATATTACACTTTTAAACGCTTAATATTATTATACACTATGACATGTATATAAAATGCTATTTCTGTGAAATGGCGAAAATGTCACTATTATCACACTTGTGCGCCACGCCATCGATGTAATGTATACCGGCAAATGTCGAATTTACGAATTTTCGTACTATTTTTTTTTTTTTTTACTTAAACGATTATTTTTCGATCGGATTTTTTTTTTATATATCCATATAACACGCAAGAACCGCCTCGAATTCTATACACATATGGCCTTTGTTAATTGTATTATTATTGAATACACCGCATAAAAATAGCCAAAGTAAATTATAATAAATTCGTTTTATGTATCATTATATATAAGTTCCGCGATTATAAAATTATATCTTTTAAGCGTTTTAGACTTTTAACGCTGTTTTCCCAATTCTGGTTCTATTTATTTTTTGCTAATATTTAAATTATTTCGCGTTTTTTCATGAATCCCCGCGAGATGGTAAGAAAAATCATTGCCATGTCATTAGATACTTCATATTATAATCTATACGTTTATACGGTATAAAATTATCGCGATATCTTGGCGGTGCAGTGCGCTGGAACCTTTACTGCCATTCACAAATAAAACTAAATTTTTTTTTTACTGTTTTTTGCGCACGTTTTAAGTCTTTTTCGGTCGTATCATAACGCATAATCCACTACTTTTCGGTACTATATAAATTCTCTGCAGATAATAATAACAAATGGACAAAATCGCTCGTATATGATCATATTGTTAATTAGAAATTAATTTGGGTAATTGATTATCCGCCCAGTTAAATGTAATACGTATTTTACCAAAAAATAAAAAAGTCATCCACTAATAAATATTAGTTTTTTTTTATTTTATTAGAAAAACAATACAATAGGTTGTTATAATATAGTGAAAAAAAAAATGAATCGGTGTAGCTAAACTAAAACAAACATTTCTAACCTTAATTTGAACTCATCTGACCCTTACACTCGGTTACTAACAATTTTCCATTTTTTTTTTTTAATCCGGAGAAAATTACACTGGACCACACTGTGAAATCGCAGGCCGTTTCCTAAAAATTATTGGGGGAGAAAAAAGAATTTATTACGGCGATTTCGCGTGATTTTTTACGTCGTTTGTACGCGCCTATTTTTTTTTTCTCTCGAAAACTACCCACAGCAGAAAAATGTCTACTTTTTAGTTACGGCGGCTAAACGTGACAATTGAATCGGTCATTATAGACCCTGCGAAATTCGCGATAAAATAAATAATAGCAGCGATACGTGCGTATTTTATAAATTATATATATAAAAAAAAAAATTACACGACGACGAAAATTCAATTTAGGTTTAAATACGCAACACTCTGCGCGCGTATCTAATTCAAACGGGTTAAAATTAAAATTTGAAAGCGATTACGAAATATATATTTTGTAGACGACTTATTTTCTTTTATACGTTTATGATTTACACACGCGAGTACAGGGCGTATAAATGAATACGTCATGTTTTACTTATTTTCATGCAATTTATTTATTGGTACGATATATTCTGGTGTACAACAGAACCGATCCGCCTACACGAAAGTCCGTTGGGAAATTTCCTTTACGTCAATCCACCCCTGTGCTGCAGCGAGTAAGTCACTCTCGACTTTTCATTCCGAATATTTTACTATATTGCGTATCACGTGTCGTGTATTGTTGTCAATAAACCGCGGGTATATGTGTCAGTATCATATAGAAAAATATTGAACGCGTTCGGAAATCAAATTTTCGATCAGACTAATATTATTATACTAATCAAATTGTTCGTTTAGAATAATACACAAATATATTTTGAACTATTTCGAAGTACGTTAAAAAAATAGTAATAATAAATACCCGACAAGACGAACGGCGAAAATTTCTTTGAGGCCCAGTATATCCCACAAATATATGCTAAATATATAGCTGGACGATATTTAAAAATAGTCAAACGTTTTAAGAACCGCTAAACCGAATCTGTATTGTCTATTTATATTTAAATTCGATACATTCGTACAGAAGATTTTAGTACAAGTCTCTTTTTTTTTTACGATAAAATAAATTACATTTAATCATATATGTACACTGTCTCAACAACCTTTTATTAAGAGGTTGAGTTATAGGTATTCATTATGGGTTTCGTATTCATTATACGACAATAGAGCGGAATAAATTTCGTTTGTGTTCTATTAAATTTGCTGTCAAAAAAAATACGTGAAACGTATTTCCAAATACTTGACTGCGAATTATTTCCGTAGATAATCGAATCTAAATAATTGTTTGTTAATGAACTTTCTTGTTAATTAACCCGCTGAAATTAAAATACCTGGAGCTAAATTTCATATTATTATATAAACTCTACCGATATATATATATATACTGTTTATACTTGTGAATGCACGATGAATAAATAACATTTATTATTAAAAAATATTTCAATGTTCTCTGTTGTGCGTATTACGTACCGTCCTTTGTTTTCGACATTCGTGAAACAATTTTAACGGAAGTCCTTAGAAAAAAAAAACGATCGTTTCATTCATGATTTAAAATGACTTTTATTGAAACATCCTTCCCCCCTCCCTCCCACTCGGAACAATTGTATTATTCTCACTCACATTTAGAAGAGATTTTCTCCTATTACGAGTCCATATACATTATAGCCTAAACCTTTACGAATAATGTGCACTTAATACATTTTACACCAAAATATGAAATAACTAACGATGTTAATGTACCGACATTTTGTTAAAAATCCATAATACGTACGGACCAGAGACAGTGCGGCCATTATTCTGAATGACACCGCGACAATAAATTACTCTAAATATTTAAATAATGGCGTTTTGAATATAATATGAATCCCTGTATCTTGAATTATTGTTTTCCGAATATTCTCTAATGTAAAACAATCAAAACGCGTTATTTTTGTACATTAACGAAATGTTCTTCGCGGTACACGGTAAAATGTACTTTCAACATTTCAGTATTTCTTCCTGTTAATACATTTTTTTGTTCTAATTTAAATAATAAAATATTAATAAATATTATCTTGTAAATACAAGTGAATGCCTAGTCTCGAGTGATAAAAATCGTGGTCGTTGCGGTTAAGTAAATAGGGAAAATAATGAAATAATCATTGAAAAAAAAAGTATGTGGGAAACGATAAATGATAAATACGATGAGCTTAATTTCAATATCAAATAATAACACCAGTATACAGTGGTGAAGTACGCTTTTCCTATTCACCACATTATCACTTATCAAATATGCAGTGGTCAAAGTGGGGTCATGATATCCCCCAACTTATTTTAGATAGCATATACCATCCCCCCACTTATTTCGTTCAAAATTATTCATCGCACTTGGATTTTTAAAAATGTATTTATTTATTTTTTTAATCTGTAGTTGATACGTATGTTGTACAAGTAAATGGAAAGAGTTCCTAGTTGAACGAATAAAAAAAAGCGTACATTTCACATATTTCTATGAAAACAAAAAATTTAGAAATTAACTGGTTTACTTCCATCTAGTGACGTTATTCGAGAGGGACAGGGTGGGTATTCGTCCCTCTTGTTGACAGTGGGCCGGTGTTAGAGTCTTTTTGCTTATTTTCAACAATATACGGACCGTTCACAACTTTGCTCCCCCCTCCCCGGTCCCCTTCAAAACTTGAAATGAAGACACTGTTTCCATCCCCACACTTATTTTGATCCATTTCGACCGCTACAGCAAATAACCGAATCTCTCGCGCGCAATTCACATTTTACAGCGAGTTACAACAAAGTTATTTTTTAACTCTAAAAAAAAAATTATTTAGAAAAAACTGTATGATGAAAAAAAGGAGCGTCTTTATTATTTGTCTACTGGAATTCGTTTATTATTTATTTAAAAAAATTTTTTTTTTTGTGGAAAATTCATTAAAACAACTGTTTTTCTTTCATTTTGTTTTCTAGGAATAAAAACCATGTGAGAGAAAATGAGGGCCGGTAGATCGACAGTGCTAATAGCTCCACTCTTGTACAACAGCAGCTGCTGGCATCCGCGCATCTACACCAACGGTCTAGTGTTTCGCATAACCGTGTCCGGTGTTACGGAGAGTGCGTTCGTCTCGTTACTCACCATAGCCATACTGGTCGCTAATCTCTTAGTGATCGTCACGATTAACAGTGACAGATACACGAAATTTATACATCCGCAGGTATACAATTTCTATACGCGATACGCACAAACCGATTTTATAGGATGTGTGCGTGTGTGTGTGTGTGTGTGTGCGTGTGTCTACAAGTGGATCTAATTTTGATTTTCCAGCCTCGTTACTTGGTGACGTCGCTCGCTTGTAACGATCTAGCCATTGGACTGCTAGTCACTCCGTTGGCCGCTTTTTCCGCGTTGGTTCAGTGTTGGCCGTATTCCGAAATCATATGTCAAATTCAAGTAAGCCGAATCTTTTTTATCTTATTGCTCTTGTGTATTCTAACCAACCGGCCGTTATAAATTATAATAAAATGTTCAATAATATAACGTCGCGTTTTCTCCGGCATTTTTAGCGTTCTGGGTTCGGCAACAAAAAAAAAGAAAACCGCCACGCGACAATTATTATTATTGCACTGCATAACTGTACGAAACACGAGTTCACGTGTGCAAAATACTTGAAGACTATTATAAAAACACAGCGCTTTGGTTTTACGAATACATAAAAAGTGTTGTACACAAAACGCGAAAATTTTCATTTTTGAAACACCCATAATACGGTGAAACCGTGGTCCAGTGATTGCAGCGTTGGGCATTTCAATCCATATATTCGACGCCCAACGATCAGACGGGGGCGGACTTGCCCGGCGGGACAGAACTCGAATTATCACAAGACTAATGGTCGACGATTTTTTTTTTTTTTTTCTAATTAAATTCGTAAATCTATTATTAGATAGAGACAAATCGAATGCGAAAATATTGTAGACGGTACAATGTGACTACGGACTATATCCGATATCGATTCGATTAATTGGGATATGTAATTGATGATACGCGTATCTGATGACTACTAATCGATGATTACATTTTACAGAAAAATTTTAATCAATCATAATCGCTTGTAATATTTTCGTACAGAATTCTTGATGATTTATATATATTTTTTTTTTAACAAACTCCGTTTGTTTATAACTAGAGTTATTACCAAACGTCCGTGAAAAGAAATTTTCGTAAAACAATTCGCGCGACTAAAAGTCGTTATTAATTAGCTTTTTATTTACTCAAACGGCCGCGGTATAAGCGAAACAAATAGTACGTCTAATATTTGCATAAACATCGCCGCTATTACACGCGAATAATAAGTAGGTAATGAAAATAACGAGATTTCGTAAGTTTACGTACCTGCATAAACATTAAATGTAAAAAAAAAAAATTTGTTTTTTTTAAATTTCAATTTTAAGGAAATACACAATGAAAACAGAGTAAATATGTATTTAAACGGATTGAAAACTGGTATTTATTCCCTCTTTGACTTGCTTACAGAAAACAAAACACGTTTTTCTTTTGTTACCTTTAAAAATTAAATATTAGCAATTTTTTTTTTTTTTTTTGTTTAAATTCGTTTGATTAATTTTCAAGGGGGTTTATGAAAAACAAAAACAAAAAATATAGAAACGTAGAAAATCAGAGTTCAAACCCGTTTTTTAACGCCCTACTAGATCGATCGGTATACGTTTGAATAGTCTTATTTTACTACGCGTTTCGCGTGTGCGCTGCAAGACAAAGAAGAAAAAAACAAATAACCACTTTCAAGTTTTCTTAACGGAAAAATGTCTTTTTAGAACGCTAAAATTTTCGATTTTCCGTAATACACCTATAGTACTACTGCACGCTCAATTAATTATTACTATTCAAATTGATAACAAAATATTTTAAGTGATTTAATTAATGCGTTGTACGTGAATAAAAAAACGATTAATATTTATTATTTCATTTAAGCTGGACCCGCACGAACTTCTCATTAACTTTTTTCAAACACTTTATCAACCGAGTACAATAATTTACATACGCGTATATCGAGTTCGAAGAAATGTCTAGAAAATTCTCATTTTTACAAATAATTTTTTTTTTTTTTAAAAACAACTTTACTTTCTGCAGTACAGCCCGAAGCGTTTCTCGAAATCCGCAGATTTTGTGTCTGCCGAAGAAGTTTAGAAGAAATTTAACGCGGAAATATATTTTGATAAGCGGTGTCCTCTGTATACAACAAATTTCCTAGCAGTTTTTCGCCTTTCGACGTGTTCATATATATTCATCTTGTATACACGATAATAATATATAGCGAATGGTACGTCGGAGTAAATATGCGCATACACCACCAGCTAAACTAAATAAATCAGAATATACGCTGTCGATCTGTCTCTTTGGCCTCGTATTCTCGACGGTTTTATTTCATAAAAAAAAAAAAAGTTTTTCCGTAAAATATATTTTGTTAGTACTTTTTCCGTATAATATACGCATACGAGCAAATATATATATATATATATATTTTCCAATCCGTGAAATAACTGGATCAGCCAGCTAAAATGTAAAAAAGAGAGTCAAACTTTTCCAAAAGTAACGGTACAACGGTTCCGAACAACGCGATGATGGTTATACGGAGAACGATCGAATGAGTGAATTGAGCGCTGAATTAAATATTATTATTTATATGTAAATGTTGGTGCGCACACGTTGAATTTGACTCGGAACTCGTGTAAGTATCGAAATTATAAAACAAACTACACGTACTTAAACGAATTGCTGTACATCTCGAATCTTCGAAACGTTCGCTGGACCGATTGTAATAACAATAACCAAAAAATAAATAAAATGTGTAAGTTTAACGATAAATATAGGCGTCACGAAAATATAGTTTGCAATTTCCTATTATACTTAAAAGTTGCAATGACTTTTGCGTTTGTATTTTAGTAAAGTATATATTTTTTTTTAACCGACAGCAACGGAGGCATCGTGTGGTACGCATTACTATCCCATTGCTGCCATCGTTTATTTTAATAAATACAACCAGTAGTTGCGGGAGCCCGCAGTAGAACAGTCTCCAGCTGCTGGCTTGCCCTTACAAGATAATTATATACACTTTAATTTGCCTTCGATTTTTCCTAAGCCAAGGTACAGAAACGCGTTTAATTCGTTGTCCCTGCGACGATCCGGTACGACTTGGGTGCCCGGTATAGCCTCTTCCGACCGCGTTCTGACATTCTCGTTCGACGTCCTCCTGCTTCTGCCTTGAGCGTCCAGCGAATCAGCGTCAAGAAATACTGGCAAGTCTTTGCGGCATCAGCCAGAAACCGTCACTACTGGTCGTAATCCTACGGGAGTTGACTTACTTCCGAACCGACATCTTCTACGTTTCTCCGTCGGAGGGGGGCACCGGAAACGCTGGGTGACCGGTGTAGTCCTTTACACGAATACGGTGTATATTCGGCCGTGTCCTGGGGATCGTTTCAGTACACGCATCCTGAAACGCGAACTCTCTTAAACTTGTACAGCTGCAGATACTGATCGAAACCTCCACGTCCGGTCAATGCTTGGGACCGACAACATATATAATATGGACAATAATGCACGTGTAGGACCGAAGTAATATTATACTGTCGAAGTTTTTAAACGTTAACACGACTACGGGAACACAAAACTTTTCGTCCGACATAATATTTATTTGAGAGAAGAGGTATTCAGTGGCCAGTGGTCAATGGCGGTTTTATGGGGGAAGAGGAGAGTAAAGGGATACTTTCAGAAATTTTAAGGGATTGTCGAATACTCGAATGAAAAGTAAAAACGAACCCATCCCTCAGAAAAAAAAGACCAAAAACCGCCACTGATACTCGTATAATATAACGCGTTCTATAATACAACGTAGATACACTATATATATATATCGGACCCATGGGTAATATTACTTTAAAAATTTAACGATTTAACGTGTAATTTTTTTTTCTAACCTTTTTTTTTGTATCGAACAGAATCATCTTTCGAACGATTCTCTCCTATATATATATATATATATTAACAAAAAAAAAAGAAGTTAAACTATTTCCAATAGAGCGTTACTATAATAAAGATAATACATATATCCTAAATCCATCCCGTCTTATGCGTGTACAGAAGATATATCTAATGCTATCCAAATGACGGCCGGAATACCCATCGCTGAGTCGCGTTATACACGTCCCAAGGAAATGATTAAGACACTTTTCAGCGTATTATATTTCCCACGAGATGTACGCCACCACCGCAGAGCATCAGCACACTAAAGAGAGCCCGCTCGGCGGGATGTATCGGGCGAAATCCGCTTATGATCCCGTTACGCGGTAACAGACGAGCAGACGGGAAGAACTTTCCCGATAGAAAATATAAAAGAAGCGAAATATCGAAATGGCGAATCATGGCGAATCGACTTAAAGGAACGGTGAAAATGACTGGCAACAATACATCCCCGTCGCCGATTCGACACCGCGAAACGTATTATATACACGAAATGTAATAATTTTCGAATCCCACACATTTTGTAATACATATTTGAAATGTTAAGAAAAATTCCCCCCTCCCTCCCCAATACGATTTTCCGACTTCTATTATATACTACACGAGGAATAAAAAAAAATCGAAACCCTTTTTTCCGTTAACCCGCGTTGGTTCTAATACTTACCTATGACATAAGTCGTCGAACCGCAAAACAACGACGTTCCTAAAACCGCTTTTAAAGAAAGTAATAAAGCTTATAAATACGTGTTATTCAAATACGTTTCTGAAATGGATTTCAGAAGTATTAAGAGGAGTTTTACTGGAGAAAAAAAAATGATTACTATATATAACTATATACTTTCGCCAGTAGTATTCATATTTGTGAGCAGACATTTTCGCTTGTTATATATCCAAAAAAAAAAAAAATGTTATTCCCGGACAACTTCACCTGAATTCGTCCTAACAAATATCAATAATATAATATGTAATATGAAAGAGGATATAAACAAATCAGTAGAAAATATTCACACTAAATATTCGTACACTCTTTTGCATTGATGATTCAATTTATTTATTTTTTTATTCGAAACATTTATAATAATTATTTTTTTAAATATTTACTTTTTTCAATTTTTCCCTAATATAGTATTTTGTTCGTAAATAAAGACAACGATCGAACATTAAAACTCGTATTACAATCTCCGATATTAATAAAATTATTATATTAAAACTGTATTTTTTAATAATGATTATTTCAATGTGGAAAATTGGAAAAAATATGGCCCGCGTGGATAAAAAGGTTGCCGCCACCTCTGTTACATCATACATTTATTATACGCGCGAATTTTGAAAATATATAGTATCAATCGATATTTTCGAAATTCAGGGGCTCCATTTGCAGCGGAACGCAAGAATTTATTTTTTCCTAGCAATTTATAATGTAATTTTTAAGCGCGTGATCGTTTTGTGATAATTGTAATGAAAAAATATTGACTGTTTTTCGAATCGTTTTTTTAAATTAATAGATTTAGAATAACGTATAATATAGATTTTTTTCGATTAAATTTTAGGTCTTAAATACGATGAAATACGATTAAACGTCAATTTCTTCCTTTTTTTTAACCCCGTCATATATAACACGCGGACGTCTTCCATATTGTTACTTCTAAAAGTTAAAATTCAAACGCTATATTGAAAATTATAATTAACGATTTTCGAAAATTTAAAAATACTGTTAGAATATCACGTATATAAGTACCGCGCGATAGTCCAAAGTCTGTGCTAAATGTTCATAGTGTTTAAATTGTATATATTATAAACGGAGCTCGAGTGTATTTGCATCTTTTTTTCTGAAATGCTTGGCACGATGCTTTCCAAGACACGAATGTGTTTCGAGTACACTGCACTCATTCTATAACAACGAATTTTCTTTTTTTACGTTTTAGGACATTTTTAAACGTTTTTTAGGGGGGAAGATTTTTTTTTTTTTTTTTTGGAGGTGATTTTTAACCTATTTCTAATAATATTACGAAATAAAAATAAAAGTTCACCCAAGATTAATGTAGGAACATATAATCTTGTACCAATAACGACACCTAAACGCCGGCCGCACTGGTTTTTTTAACAAAACAATTCTCAAACTCGAATTATGTCACGTCTGCCGATCAGCCGATTATGCGAGTACATCTGTCATCAATTTGTTTCCTTATCGGTGCGCGTGGCCATGCCACTTTTTCAAAGTAAAAAAAATAATAATTTAATTGTTTAAAGTGACAATTTTTTTTTTTTAAGGACATTTTCCGAGTTTTTAAACGCATATTTTTATAAAGGATATTTTTAAAAATATGTTTAGTCCGTTAAAATCCGAGCTGTAATTATTATGATAAATACATACTCGCGTGTCGTTTATACTATTAATTTAAGCGCGGAGACGGACCGTGATCGGAATATGCAGGACGCGCAATATTATTTATCGCACAGACGTTATAGGTTATATAGGTGAGCGGCAGTGAGAGAAGGACTTGAAAAATATACACCACGTACGAAATAATAAGAGGTACTTAACATTCAACGCGTTACGGTCCAGGCGAAAACAAAAAAATTCGCGCTATAACAAATAGTGGTAGTTGTACACAATTGATTCTCCGGTGGCTGCGCGAGTTTTTTTTTTAAAAAAAAATAGAAGTATCGCCGTTAGTTTTTTTTTTTTTAAGCCCTTTTCTCCATTATTTTTATACGTGTGCTGTGCTGTTTCGTTTATATATACATATATATTATATATATGTACGAGTTAATCGGGCAATCGCTCTTAGAGGTCGCGTGTCCTTTTAAAATTCAACGCGGGTCGGAGTAGATTGCTTTTGAGTAACAGCTGGCGGTGCTGCTCGCGGGCTTTGACATGATTCATCGAGATCGCACGCCGTCGCGTCCAGCGGACTTTCATCATATTTTCGTGAATATATACATAACCGTTTTGTAATGTATCATTTTGACGAGCCGTATCCGTTTCGCGCGTACCGAAACAAGACCAAAAAAAAAAACCGTTCCTGAAATATAAGTTTTCGAAAAATTTGTGCGGGGAATGGGCCCGAATAAACAAGCGAGGGCACGTATTTTTGTGTGTACCCGTACACGAAAATTTATTGCTGTTTTAGTAGCAAATTTATACGACGATGCTTAAAACAACTCGGAAGTACATATTAAAATATAAAAAAAAAACCGATAATTAAAATTATAAACACGGAACTACTCTTCTTTGTTTTTTTTTTCTCTACGAAATCGTCTGTTACGTCCTGGAAAATCACTACAGTTTTCTCAAAACGTCACTCTCTACAACCAGTCGGTTAAGTCTTCGGTGCCGTTGAAGTACGCAATCTATTTTAAATCGGAAAATGATCTGCTGTTTGACGTGATTACAAGACAATTAAAAAAAAATGTGGAGGCCCTGAAATTTTGACGGCCACTCGAACATCCCTTAGATCCGGCCCTGATCGCGCGCGTATACGCGTATTATACGAGGTGAATCGCGGGTTTAACGAACTCATAGAACACGCACAAAGTTAGGTAAAGTCGTTCCTGTATACATAAATGCGATTTAATACACAACATAATAAGACTTACCGAAGTGACAACGG
The DNA here is from genome assembly GCA_032441835.1 of Slavum lentiscoides. NCBI lineage: Eukaryota > Metazoa > Arthropoda > Insecta > Hemiptera > Aphididae > Slavum > Slavum lentiscoides. Next base: position 4,526,193 of record CM063707.1, on the reverse strand, counting down.
TGTAAACGTACCTATATTAAACTTTTGAACGTAATAATGTTTATGTTTGTCGAGAAATTATATAAATTGATTTATAATAGTACCTATACGTCTGCGAAGAAAACTAAATTGAATTTCTTTTTTTTTTTCTTTAAACTAAACATTGTCTCGTTAAAACGAAACGATTTTGTATTTTGTAATGTTTTAACAGTATTAAATTTAATAAACAACTGTATATTATACGTATATTGCTTATAAGTAGTGTGAATCGTACGTATCATTATAGCGTTAAAATGTATAAAATCTCAAAATTAAATACAAAACTCTGTTAACAGACTTCTGCGCGCTATACTTTGTTTATACAGCTCCCACGTTACCCAGAGTATAATGTATGTGAATATGAGTAAAACACTTTTATAAAAATTCAAAAAAAAATTTAAGAATTCCCTTGTATTTCAATAAACATTTTGATTATTATTTATCATCCGTGTCAAATATAATCCATTTCAGTTACCCGTTTTATTTTTTAAAAAAATATTAAGAACGTAACGTTTGTTTTTCTAATTAAAACATGATTTTAAATAAACCTCTGCAACAAAATCCCGTTTTATTTCTACGAATTATATTTTTTTTTCCAATTTAAGTATTTGGTAAATACGTAAATATATTGTTCAAAACATTTTAACAATTTAACCGCAAAGCAATCATACGAAATTTATATGAAATACGTGTATTATACCTGTTATAATTACATTATGTATTATCGTCGTTCTACGGTATACAAACCGTAAAAATCATTGAAATGTTTCAGTCGTAACAGTTTCTTATAGAATTTATTCATTACACGAAAACCATAAAATATGGTCCAAGCCGTTTTATTTTTTCAATCATCTAACGAATCAAAACGAATGGAACACTTGTACGATTATCTTATTTTTTTTAATATTAAAATTTCCGCTCGACACATTTAGTAGGTTGGTTAATTTTTCACATTTAATAAACCGAAATATAATTAAAGGACCCACGTGGAATACGATTCACCGCCAATACCTATTTCGTATCGTGTTTATAAAATGCGTTTGAAAAACTCCAGAATGAACGTTTAATGTACGCGGTTTGTATTATTATTACAATTTTTCTAACAAACACTTTTTTTTCCAAGCGTTTATCCAGTTGCTCAATTCGTATTTAAAATCATTATTTTCACAGTACGTTTATGCACGAAAACATTGCACAAACCTTTCTCGGCGTATTTTACACTGGCCGAAAAATATTATTATTTAAATAGGGGGAGAAAAATCGGTGAAAAATAATATTTCTATTGTGGTATATTATTTTAAGTTAATGATATACACATTTTGTACACGCTTGAAAATGCAAATGTCTTGGAAACATTGCTGATATAACCAACACACACACACACGTACGTGTTGTTCAAATATACAATATACGATATCCAGCTGTGTGGCCCGTGACTTTCTTCTGAAACAGCCAATAAAAGACTCAAAAACTCTTTAAATAATAAAAGATAAAAAAAAATCGAGCATAAACTCTTCTATAGAACAAAACGTGTGTGTTAACCCCCTCGTGTACGTACATATAATCGTGACACGTGCAAAACGATGCCATTTCGGAGAACGGCGTTCTTCGGAAATAATCTTTGCGCGTGTCCTATATAATTTGTATTTTTTATTTTTACACAATTTTATTATCTGTTCGCGCACAGCGTATATATATATGTAAGCCTATACGCTCAATATTGATGTAAAACTGAACAAATTTCTTTTTTTTTTTTTTTTACTGATTTATAATATTAAACTCTGCGAATACGATTTAAAAGCACAAATGTCATCTGAGAAATATCGATGATAATCACGATTTATTATCGCGTCGATTACAAAATAACGAAAATTCAATTCGCCGTTTCGATAACGTGTTTCAGGCTCTTCTGAGGGCAGCATTGCCGCAACAAAGTGCTATGATATTGGTCTTCATGGCAGTGGACAGATACACGTGCATGCTACATCCAGATAAATATCACAAACATTCCAGTAAAAAAGTAAGTTACAATATATACTGCAGGTATACAACGTGAATACGCGTTAATTACTGGATCTGCAGTGTATGAGACGGCACTGTCGATTTTAAGTTCCTAGTAAAAAAAAAATATTATATAAAACAAATCGACAACTTAAAAAGTAGAGTTTAAAAAAAAAGAAAATTTACATAAAAAATACGAAAACGGGTAGTTCTCGTACGCCGAACGTTATTCTCTCGCGAATATTTGTTAGAGGTCTAATAATTATAAATTTCAAATCGCGGTTCTTTATGAAAACAAACCAAAGCGGAATTCATTCGCGAAATAACGAACATTTTTCACGCAACCCCGTAAATAACATTTACAAATCAATTCTCCTATAACCGGATATGTGACAATTCATTCAGACAAACAGTAGGTACATCAATATACTATTAATATGAATATGCAATGAAAACGGAAAAAAAATGCACGTAGAACGTTTGTGGACAACTCAACAATTTTACTTCAAACGCGCGCGTATATCTACACAATAGGAACAAGAAAAAAAAATAGGAGAAACGTTTTCACCTATATACAGATCAAAAAATAGTTAATCTTAAAAATCCAGTAAAAAAAAAATAACATTTACACCGCGGTGTTCTGCAGTCTGCATCGAATGCTCCAAATCTGTATAAACATACGAAGAGAAATAATCAAATTCAATGAAACGGCCGTTCTTCGTTCCGAATACCGCGGAGATATTTAAAACGTTCGCGTCGAAACTGTAACCGAATTAAAATATTCGTCGACATTTTGACCGATATACGGTTTACGCCATTCAGGGACTGGAACCGAAGTGGAACCGAACCGAAAGAACCGGTTTAGAACCGAAACCCTTTGAAAATGTTGGAACCAAAACCTGAACGTAACACTCATTTTTTTTTTTTAAACCGGAACCGATATTTGGAAATACAGGTTTTTATATTATTATATCACTAATATATTTTATCACAAGAGATCATGTAAAAGTCCAATAAATTTCTAATAAACTTCCCAAAAAAATAATTTAAATGATTAGACCACGGGCTACTTATACTGGGTATACGCTGAAGGTGAAAACACACACTGAACAAAAAATCGGTATGCTAAAAAAAATTATTAAATCCGTAATAATAATTACTCCACATTATAAATTAATATATTATCACTTTTTAATCGTAATTTCGATATTTTGAAGTACAGGTTAGTACCGGTATTAACCGGAACCGGAACCGAAACCGAAATTCACAATTTTCATAAACCGGAACGGAAATTTTATTTTTTTCAATAACCGAAACCAGAACCGATAAAATCATTAAGGTTCCAGTCCCTGACGCCATTATTTTAAAATTTCTCTCTTGCAAATAATAATAATAATAATATGTTTATTTTATACATATACTAACTGAATTACCCGGCTTCGCCTGTGCGCAGTTTTAAACGAAAACTTGTCCATATATAATACGGGAAATTTTAGGGTTCTAGGCGTTAAACAGTTACCATGGTGACCATTTAAATTGTTCTTAAAAAATAATTTATAATTTAAAATAAAAATTGGTTAAGTAGTTACGGAGTTTATCGAGAACGAACATCGTGCATGTTTTTAAATAACAATTTAAATGGTCACCGTGGTAACTGTTTAACGCCTAGAATCCTAAAATTTCCCGTATTAGCTACCGCTCTCGGGAGAGGTAGGAGAGTGAAAAATACTTTACGACCTATTCTCATACCTATCAAATATACGAAAAAAATTTCATTAAAACGGTCGAGTCGTTTCGGAAGAGTGCGACCACAAACACCGTGATACGAGATTTTTATATATTAGAAAATAAATATAATATATATTATACTCGTGTTATTGTAGAGTACGATATATAGGCACGCGTATAACACCATAACCCGTTGGTACTTCATACATATATAATATATATATATTATATATATGTACTTTTATATATCGTCGAAAATCACAAATTCAGCCGAATCATTCGAGTTTACGAATACGTTTTTAATCTATAATAAAGACGTATTTTTTTTTATATATATAAACATTATTGCGAATCGGCGTGCAGCGACAAATCACCTGTCATAGAAACTATAAATATTTAAAATCGAGAAAATAAATTACATAAACCTATATAAGTACGTTTATCGACGCTTTTTCGTTTATAGAACGTGCAATTTCCTTTGAGTTTGAACGTCATTTGAATTTCTATTTCCGATCGACATCCGTGTAAATTACCAGTTTTTCCTGAAAATATCTTAATGAAAATATATTTATTAAAATATACAAAGTTATATGTTAGACACAGTCGTGTTACACCGCCGTTTTCTATTTCATCGTCTATGAGAAATAGTTTATTGGTGTCCGCGGTACACAAGCCCCTCCCCTCCCCCCGTCATAAAAAAAATCTACTAATTTTTATTATACAATAATCATAGACATACGTCAACGTCCCAAATGCTTAATTTCATGTACCTAATCCAGAAATTTATTAATCTCACGTTCAATACGTATTCATATTATTATGAATTCGAATTTTCAGTTATATTAAATTGTCATTTTGAGTTTTTTTTTTTTATTAAGTGCCTAAAATATTTGAAAAAGAACTCATATAATATAAATATTATATGAAATAAACGCGCATAAAATACTGTTTTTGAGTGCGCGAAAGAAAAAAGATTTTTAAAAACGAATATATCCTCCGACGCGCAAAATTATTGAAACTCATGATGTGTGATATTATATTATAAAATTGAGTTTAAACAAATTAATATTAAAATTACAAAAAGTTTGAAAATGAATTTTTTTTGTTCGAAAACGAGCTAAGACAAATTTACTGTTTTATTCATTGTTGCAATATAATGACACGAACAAATGTCAACTAGTATAGATATCTATATACAAAAATATGCTCGTACTAAATGCAAATAACAACTTGAATAAAAAAATATATATATATTAAAAAATATAAATCGTATACGTACGTGACAATTATTTAAGTTTAACGACCCAAAATACAGACCTATATAGGACGGTATAGTTTTATTACTATAAAAGAATTAATTGTATTGGATAAACGGGTAAGTATATTTATGTAGGCATATATTACTTTGGAAAGGAATTATTCGCATTGCGTTGCATGCCGCTGAAGAAATTACCAACAAAAAGACTTAACATATTTCGTATTTTCAAACAGAAGACCTCGTCGTATTAAAAGGAAGCAAAAGTGAAATACTTCAGATTTTCTTTTTTCTTATTTCAGTAATTAATACATTTAGAAAATTAATATAATGGTTAATGTCCATATAATATAACGGTGAGCTAAAATAATATTATTACTCTAAAACAGTGTTCAAATAACAAATTTTTCAACAAAAAATTAAAATGTATCCGTATTTTAGTAGGTATATATAATAATATATTTAACACGAATATAACCATTATAAATTCTCTTATAAATGAAAAACATAAAGATACGTTTAATGTTTTAGAAACCGCAGAGTTCCTACTTCGATTATTATTGGAAAGTATACAACTATTTACAATCCGTTTTAAATAAAAAAAATGATTATAATATTATTGTTTTAAAAACATATTCCAACTTCGTTTTGTGCTTACACTTCGTTTGTATATAAATACCTAATCATTACACCACTTTAATAAAATAATAATCAATGCAAAATAATAATGTTATTTATGTATTGAAACATATTATACGTAGATACATAATGTAATAAATCAAACAGGTAACAATTGTATTAATATAATACCGCTACAACTTATCATTCCAATACTTAATTTAATTAAAGATTTCAAAGAGATTTCAGAGAAAAGAAAAACAATTCTTAATTAAAAAGAAAAGTATTTCTTCCCCTTGATTTAAAATATGTTTTCTCCTTTTCGTCCACCTTATTGCGCAACATAATAATCAATACAAAAATACCTATATATATACATTATACATATATACAAATGGAAGAAAATAATATACTGAAAATTGTAAAAATTATTGTTGTTTTACGTACTATAATAATAAAGACCATGCGTTTATAATGTATAATATATTAACCTAGTATTCCCGATTTATTTCCAATCTAACTTATTCCAATCCCGTTCACAAGCTTTACAAAACAGGTGACAGTATAATATACCACACTATTTTACACGTCATTTTCACGATTTGCCATCTGCTGTAAATCATTTTAAACACGACATTTTCATAAATATAGAAAACTGTTCTAATTACGTACAAAACGAATTAAAACAATAAACTATCGTGTTAGACGTGACATCATTTAAAAATTAATAATAATAATAGATAGAAATTTAAAATTATCCGTACGCGTATTAGTTTATAATAATAAAAAAAAAAAAATGTTTTACTACAAAAATACCTACCGAGATTGTTTTGCCGTTAATATTAATTTACTAAATGTTTCCGGAATTACACAGGAAAGTAATTACTTGATCGATTCGAATTCGAGTGTAACGTATAAATTCAGACGTACCTACATATATATACGTTCCGGAAATCGATTGCAAAAGAGGTAAAAAAAAAAAATCGTATTTTTTTTACTTGGTTTCTTCTACAGGATAAATAAAATGACGTGAATAATCAGGCGCGGATCCAAAGGAGGGAGGGGCTAAGGGGCTTTAGCCCCCCTCCTTGGGCTGTAATCATTGGCCATTGCTTAAAAATTATACAATATAACTACCTAAATAGGTATAATTTTAAGTAGCTGATCATCGTATAGCCCCCCCCCCTCCTTTTGTGATTTCTAGATCCGCGCCTGTGAATAATATAATATAAAGCATAGGTTCTACCTGCCTATAATTTTTATGCCTTATATAAAGTGTAAATTGTATACGTTCAAAACACAGCAGAAAAACATTATTTTTGTAATTTTATTTAGGTAGGTATACTATAACAGTGTTTTAAAAATCTATTACAAATGTGCATAAAACGAATAAATATTACCTATTTTAAATACAATGAATAGTTCTAAACGTATTCGTATCGTTTCAGTATTGTATATAAGTATAATGAAAAAAAAACACCAAATTATTCAGGAGAAAGAGCGTAAATGGTAATTTATACCTACATATTTGTTATTTGAGGAGTCCCTCGAAACTCGGCGTATCATTCTGTCCCTCATCAACCCAAAGAAAATAATATGTATTTACAAGATATACATTTATTTTTCTACTTAACGAAAAACATTTTCAAGAAAACAAAATACGATATGTACTTTTATAACAGATAGTTTTTATAATAGCGTTGACCCGTTTAAAACATTTAAAATCCAGCTGATGACCTGTATATAGTTTATGTTCTCTTAAAATATACCTCCTACGCTGCACGCGTATATAATAATTAGCGCACAAGATAGTTTAAGATTTCTTCTAATAAAGAATCAGTTTGAATTGTTATTCCGAGAGCATAATAAATAAAATGTACGTATTAATCGTTATGAAATCGTTCATTATACATACCACACATATTCATGTTTTTTACGCTCCCGGAATAATAATTTAAACTTATTATTTATTAGACGGAAATTTTAAACTTTCGTGCACTGATTATTTAAGCGCGTACAGGAAATTATTGTACAGACACACAATATCGTTTTAAAAATATTGCAAATTTCAATATTAAATAAACCGATACCTATCACCCACGACGCCAAGTTTTGAAATTATTCTTTACAGCGATCCGTCATAATCAATACGGTTTCGTTTTATACCACAAATACACAACGTGAGTATTTAAAAAATAACTAATTATAGTAACCCTAACCCGCCACCAATTCGCTTTAACGAGGAAACGCCGACGTCGACAGCACTATAAGTACTGCAGGCGCGTAATTTCGCAAATTTAAATATATAATTAGTTATAATAATATGTAGTCCACGATTCAATTATTAATATCAGTGTTAATAATATATTATTATTTATTCGGCGAAAAATCCATCGGAGAGATCTAATCGACCCAGCTGTCTACAGTAACGGTCAATAACGCGCGTAGGTACTCCCCAGTTGAACCTCAAAATCCGGATGGTTGTTCGGTGATGGCGAATAGGTCTGAAGATCGGATACTATAAAAATCGAAACGATCTCGAGTTTTACGTTTACACCTGCCCATAATTTTTTTTTTTAGGATATCCGCCATCGCGTTTGTTCATTTCTTCTAATGATCTATGATCGCAAGCTTGACGTTTTGTACTTACAGGGCTGTATGTTGGTGTTGAGTTTGACTTTAGTGGGCTCGTTGACCGCTTTCGGTGCAGCGGTAATCCGCCGAGGTGGATATTTCTACAACGGCAATGGAATAATGGCGTGCGAGCCGTTTTACCAAAGACCGAGTCTTCGAATACTGGCCGCCTGCCTGTTTTACTTTCCCACGACAATGGCACTCATGTACTTCTACGGATCAGCGTTGCACGTGGACAGACTCCGGCACAGGCAACAGATCAACATTTGCGCCGTTCTGGTGCAACCGATGTTGCCTAATAACGTGGCCAAGGTATAAATAAAAATAAAATGATCTACACTGCTGCATGCAGATACACCGGTACCTACATGGATATGTCTTGTGGCTACTGAATTTCAGTCCGGCGAGAAACGATTTTAAATGCCTTGGTAAACGTTTTGACCGGGAGAGAGGGGGTTTATTTTGTCGAGTTTATATTTCGTGTTCCCTAATAATTATTATATATATATATATATATATATATTCGCATATATGTAATAAACTTTATCGAAATGCAAAAATATTAATTACGAACATCGGGTCGAAGTTAAAACGGTTATAAATACACGTATTATGATTAAATTTGGCGGGGACAGGTAAATTTACAATATACCGTTTTGATAGGATGGCACATCATTTATATAATTTAGCCGAGGGCGGCAAAATGACTAGCGCCGGCTCTGTTTGTATAAACCCCAAGCCGCCACTATACACTCACATAAATATATGTCTAATATTATACACGTAGTGAAAATATTGAAACGTCGATGGATAGGATCTTGATGTTTGCGTATTAACAATTGTTACGACAGTAGGTAGGTACATAATATATTGTTTGTAACAACGACAATGTAAAACGATACCGACGACGTTCTGGCCCCAAGGTACCCATACATTATCCCTCTCCTCGGCTCCTCCGACCATTTTTGAACGATCCTCCCGTAAAATAATACATAGTTGACTTATATGGTACCTAAAATAAAACATCGTCGTACAACAATATATATATATATATTATCTACCAGTAGGTATTCGAATAAAATATTTGAAAGCTAAATGCTTTCTCTTCGCCTTTATCCCACATAAGTACGGTCAGTTATTTTTATTTTAGCCCTCCATCTCTCCATATCCATAACCATATCTCTTTATGTCCACTCCACAAACCTCCATATCCTCATTAATGACATGCTCTGACCACTTTTTCTTTGGCCTCGACTTCATTTTACAACATTTTAACTCACTTTCCTCCTTAACTAATACTCATTATCCTTCCTTCTCACAAAACCACCTCAGCCAATTCTCTCTAATTTTTCCAATTAAAGAGTAGGTATCCCCAAACAACCTCTTTACATGCATTCCGAATTCTATCTAACCCTACCTATATTATAATATAGTAACCCTATAACACATTACACATTACAATCTTAACACTCTCATTTCAGCTACCTAAGTACTTCTATTTTCTTTTCATCCCTTTTTTTCAATGCCCAAAACTTGATTCCATACATCATCGCAGGCTTAACTACAATTTTTTTTTAAGTTCCCTCCAAATGGCTCTTTTACTCTAAATGGCACTTTTTTTATCGCACAATATACCCAATTTCCCCACTTCATCCAGTATTCAATTCCTTCGTCCTCTTGCATAACTGAACCTTTAAATATTTGAAACTTTTCAACAACCCGATTCACTATATCTCTACAACTTGTATAGCCTATAAACTATATCTTATTCTTCCTCTCACATTTCCTAAACCTAAACTCTAAACATTTTGTTTTATAGAATTACACCTATTTATTCTCAATCCATTTCTCGACAAACCTTTCATCCATTGTTTTAGCACTTACATCCCATTACGTCATTACTCCTTTCATTTACCAAGGCCACGTATCATCAGTGAACATCGTGCACCAAAGCTAAACGTTTTAAAATCAATTATTTTGATCTAGAACACTGCGTTGGATGAAGTTTCGGATCGACTGGCATCGAAAGAATTGAGACAAAGCATACGAACCACGAGAGCTATGGGAGCGGTCGCATTAGGTTTCATAGTAGCCGTGACTCCCTGGACGATTCAAGAAGTGGTGACGGCGTGCACGGGCACAAAAGTACGTACAAAATTAACGTTCGACCCCTTCGCGACTTGACACTACACCGTATAAGTTTATAACGAGTTTGCAATTTGTTACACGTACGTACGTACGCGCGCACACAAACACACAGATGCCACCGGCTGTAGATTTCGTAATTACGTGGATAGCGTTGAGCAACAGTTTTTGGAATCCATTCATCTATTGGTCTCTGAACCGAAAGTTTAGACGCATCAGCCGTAACATAATCAAAACTAAAGTAATTTTTAGATCAGTACAAATAGAATTTTTCTTTTTAAACAAATTGTTTTTTTTTTTTTTTTAGATTTTTTGCCGTAAAAATTACAATTCCAGCGTACTGTCTTCGTCTTGTAACGTGGGGCATCAAGAAAGTTGTTGCGCCAACAGGGACATGTGTTTCGCAGCCCTTCAAAAAGACAACGAGGACATTATCGAGGTGGACAGACAATCGTTAGGATCTCAAGACAGAGGAGGATTTCCCCCGACGCCCCCGCCACCGCCGCCGTATCACAGAACTGCAGGAGACATACAACACTGTCATTCGAGAAGATACTAATATATGCGGTTGAACGTGGATTATAAAATAAATTACTCGCGTTGGATCGATCAAAGAATAATAACTGTATACACAATGTTATAAGACCGGGCGTACTGAATTACAATGGTCTAGTCTAGTTGGAGCGATTTAAAAATGGTCGTAAAAAAAAATTTGTAGATACATAATTTATACATTATATATTATATCGACCGTTCAACAGGGTGGTTCTGAAAATAATAAGATTATAGGAGTAATATTTACATAGATTAGGATTTCAAACCTCAGACTACCTACCTACATAATATTATATAACAAAAATGTGAAATTAATGTATATATTACTGTATGTATATATATATAATATATTTAATAGACTAAAAAATGTGAAAAAATTAGAATCTTTGAAAACGCGCGTATACATATTTTAAAATAATAGCAATCTGATATATTTGTCGAATCGTGCATCTACGATTAAATAAATTTGATAACAACAATATACGAATTTTTTTTTTTTTTTTTAAAGCCGTAAACCAATTTATTACTTTTGAACACAACAACATTACGTCTCAATAATTTCTATTCGTTTCTTAGTGACTTTCAAAAACGGTTTTAGCTTCACACTTTTATTAATATAGTGGAAATTATAATGGGAATTTTTTTTTTTTTTCTAAACACTTTCTTTGTCAATACAACAATAAGCAAATAGTTTATTGAGGACGAAAATCATTTATGTTTAGCCGAAATAAATGGAGGGAGAAATAATATCATTTTGCTCTCGAGCATTTTTTCATCATCGCACATCATTTCGACTTTAAACAACTGATTTACGCTAGGTAAAATACGTAAACTATTTGCTCAATATTTTATGTTAATACATCGAAAATGAAAAACATTTTAGAGACGAGGCAACACAAAACGCATAATGTATATTGTATTTCAATTGTATCTTTAAAAAAATATTTCAAATTGCTATGGTATCAAAAATATGTTTTACATAATATATATATACTTATTTGACAAGAAAGACAACAATTTAATGTACAATATACCTAATGGTAAAATAAAATTGCACAAAATATTTTTAATTTTAAAACAATTCAATTAAAAAAACAGAACTCATTCTGAATATTTTAAATGATTAATTTAAAAATTTATAATGGATTTTTCTATTTAATCTCATACACATTCCTTCAATCTTAATGACGACAACATCTATATTTTACAAATACGTATTAGGTAAATTTATTAGTTATTAGCTTCAAAATTTACAATTATACTCTGATCTCAGAAAAAAAAAAGACACTTTCAGCATGTGACTGGTATTTCAAACCAAATTCAATTGCCCTAGTTTGATAATAAATATAAATAAACAACATACATATTACAAAAAGACTTGCCAAGGGCCTGGCTAATCTTAGAATTTCCTTTAATTTTGTACGGGGTCTACAAAAAGAGTGAATACACTAAGACAAACTCACATTTTCAAAATAATAATCGTTTCAGAATGAGTAATTTTTAAGATATTATTTTCAAGGCTGAACGAACCTGTAGGACAAAATATTTGTATCATAAGAGAAAATTCTCTTGAATATATTGTATGACAGCCGACAGGAATGAGGAAGCAACTAGCTTTAGTTATTTACATATTCACGTTATTTAAGGTAGAGGATTTTAATACATACATCAAAAAACAAATAAATAATACAAAGACAATTCGTATCTGTATTTAATAAAATTAAGGTTATAAAAATTATAATAATGTAAACCGTGCGTACATGTTACACTGGTTATTTACAGATATTCAAGAAATAGATATAACTAACAGAATATTGTTACACATACCTATTTAGTTCACTATCTAATGAGATAAGTCAGTATTAATAATTACTCTATTAAACACACAAACTATAATACTTGTTAAATTAGATTTATATATACTTCAAATATTTAGTTTTTAATTAATTTGTTCATTATTAAAATACACATATAGACTAATTAAATCATTACATTATACAATATAGGAACTATAACATTTATTATATGAAATGATCTTGTTCATTATCGAGATAAAATGTAAAATTGAGTGTTAATAAAAATTTGTACCTTATTTAATTCTATGTTAATTTTTTTTATTTACTGTCGTTTTGTCTTGTTTTTTTTCGTAATGGTTAAACTCTATAGATATTTGACACATTGAATAAAATACTATGATAATAATAATGTTTTCAAACCACGTATCTGTAAAATCAACGAATCCACCAATAATTACATTGAAAGTTATTGATGAAAATAATACTTGCTTAGTAAAAATATTGCTTCGAAGAAACTCATTCCAGCGTCAACACCACCAAAAAAGAAAAAATTTGAAATGGCCGATAGCATTGTTAAAGGACTGGTTACAAATGCTACAAAACGCCTTTCGTTAGTTTCACTAAGATTACCCTATAAAATACAAAAAATTACGTCCAATTGACTCGTCTGTGAATTTTTTAGTCAATGAAATATATATTAAGTGGTATTCAATAACTTTTCATCTGAGAGCACAGTCTTCATAAATCTTTTTAAACATTTTAAATCATTAACTCTTTAGAGCATTGAAAACCCTTAACTGAACGTATTCAATATCAGTGAAGTCCAGCAGATATATAGTACCCCAAAAACATGTATAAAACAAGTATTTACAATACATAAATTCATACTATTTCAAAAAACTAAAATTCTATGACTTTATTTTTAAACTATCAATTTAACATTGTATTTGAAAATCAATTATCATGATCTTAATTACTTTGATGTAGCGGAAATAGTAAGATGATTTTCCGAAAACCCTCGCTAGTGTCTCTAATGTGATTCCAATGTAATTGAATAAAGTCCAAAGAAAGATTTCCCATGATAATCCATGCCAAATAAAAATAAATGCAAAGCACATGAACGATCTGGTTAATTTGGTACCAAGACATACACTATCTGAATGATGACCAGATGGCCTGTATATATACCTGTGAAAATAATAATATTTTTAGAATTCCAATGCGCATATATCATTTTAATGTTTTAAAATTACAAATCTATTTTATATAATTCTATGGACACAATTTCTTTTTTCTTTTTTTGCTACGCCAAAACATTTTTCTACAATACAAGTGATGTGTCCAACGTATTCTATTAGTATACTCAAAAATCAAGTGCCAAGTGGTAATTTTTTCCCTCTCTTTCGAACGTTAGAAATGTGTATCTTTAGTAAACATTTAAAGGAGAGATTGTACATAATTCTCAATTAGTATAAAACAATTTTTAGAGGTTCACACTTATTTACATAGGTTTTAATTCTTTTTTTTTTTTTAACGTAAGAACTAATGTGCTTTCAACAATAGCGGGTTCAGAAAAATTTATGGGTGTGAACAAGTGTTAAAAACAATAAAGAGTAGGGAGATTATCTCCCGGATATATCTAAAACACAACACAGCAAACACAGCAAAGTTTGTGACTGTTTCAGTTTCATCTCGTAACTGTGATCAAACGCACTCGTTTATCATTTTATAAACGTAATTTCATTTGGTTTCATTAAAAATAAAACTAAACAAATGTATTTACCAACACATCTGACTTACATTATTTTGAGTTTCGCTACAAGGCTCACACTATGCAACGACAGACCCGTAATTGGAATACTAACCCAAGAGACTTACTGGTCGAGTTTGAGAAAATACAACGGAAACTGCACGTATATAGCTGCATCTTACGTTAAATCAGTGGAAGCTTCTGGAGGACGGGTTATACCAGTATTTACCAACAAGACTACTGGGTATTACGAGTGGGTACTACACATACGATTTCTGAATATATACGATCGACAATGTAATATGTTATCTAATGTCATAGGGATGTAGTGAGCAAAGTCAACGGGATTTTAATTCCAGGAGGAGGAAGTGCATTTGACATAAGTTTTGGAATCAGTAAATCGGCATATGAAATTTTCCAAATCGCCAAACGTGTAAATAATAACAAAATATATATTAAATAGCCAGAAAAATAAAAGTTTACGCAAATATTAACTATATATTTTGTTTTCTGAATGTTTTAAATATTTATAATATACACAATAATAATTTTCAAACCAGAAAATAGTTCCAAATTTACAAGTTATCACTTTGTCACTGACGGTACACTGTTGGAAAATTTCGCTGTACATTAAAATTTTAATCTAGATATATTACGTAATTTTATTACAAAAAAAAATGTGTTTTAGATCAACAACAATAATGATCATTTCCCAATACTTGGAATCTGTCAGGGTTTTGAGCTCCTTTTAATAGCGACAATCGATGGAAAATTCCCTCTAACAAAATGTAGTGCTCATAATATGAATTTACCATTGAATCTAATACCAACGATGGAAGAGAAAAGCGTATTATTCAGAGCAATGCCCGATGACATTCGAAACATTTTAATTACAGAACCAGTTACAGCAAACCACCACAGGTACGTATACATTTTATTATTATCATATACCTAATACAAAATTTCTACTGAACGAAAATAATGTATAATGGGATTTAAACTTACGAAGAAAAAACTGAAATTATTTATAGGTTTTTACATGCAGTTTTTAAACATTTCTAGAAGAAAAAACTACTTTCGAAAATATTGGTTATTACTCTAAAATGTGATTTTTTGAAAATATATATTTAAAAAAAATACCTTTCCTATTACTCTTAAATTAATGTATCTAATTTTTTTTTTTTTATATACAATTAATAGTTTTAATAATAGTACAATTTTATTTATATTTTAATTTAACTAAATTGAAATGTGAATAAATATTTTTTTAATTTTATTATTATTTTTTTTTTATAGTAAATGTATAACTATGAATAGTTTTAAATCCTTGGCTTTAGACGATTTTTGGAATGCCATAACAACTAATAATGACGCAAATGGTTTGACATTTATATCAACAATAGAGTCAAAGCAATATCCTTTTGTGGGATTACAATTTCATCCAGAAAAAAATGCTTACGAATGGCAAAAAAATGATCCTCATAGCCCATCAGCAATTTATTCAGCACGATATTTTTATGATTGGTTTGTCAATGAATGTCGTAAAAACAATCACACATTTGAAAACGAAGAAACACTGAATGATGAACTAATTTATAATTATCCTATCACATATGTTGGAAAATTAAATTATATATTTGAGCAAGTATATTTTTTTACTTAAAAAATAGTGTATTTTAAAAAATATATATATATAATTTAAGACAAACCTCAAACGCATTGATGTATTATTATAGTTTTGATCCATAAATAATGTGTGCCAGGTATCTATTATATTAATTTAAACGGATCAGGTTTTCATTATTTATCGGAACTGTATGAAATAATAAAAGTTGTTAAAGTTATAATATAATCAAAATTATCAACAATAATGTTTAAATCATTATAGTTATATAATTATATTTACATAAGATATAAGAAATAATTTGAAGAAGGAATATTTTAATGCTATATTGTATGTTTATAAATTATAATTAACACTAAAAATGTTAATATTAAATTATTCTACTACGATTAAGCATTAAATTAAACACATATTATAATATATAATGTGTGTAGCTACCAAAGGTTAAAAATTTTCTGATAAACATGACATAAATATGAATAAATAAAGTCTAAGATAAAAGAAACCATTAAATTTATAGAAGAGTCTATCATAAATTGTCATTACCTACACTCAATTTACTTTTGTTATTATTTATTAATACGTAAATTTCTAAAAACATGCATTCATCAATTTATTTAACTTTTATTTTTAAATTTTGTGGCAAAATTACATTTTGTAATAAATTGGTATACTAAAACAAGAAATTCGTTGAAGTTTAAGAAGATGAATCTACCCTGTAAAAGTGTAAAGTTTCCGTATACAACGGCGTCTTACTTAAATCAGAGGAAGCTTCTGGAGGAGGAATTATACCAGTTTTTAGCAATAAGACTATTGCGTGTTACGAGTTGGTAACAACAACGCGCACATTGAATTTCTAACTAGACAATTAACAATATATATATATATATATATAATCAAACATTACAAGGAAATAGTGAATAAAGTCAATGGTAATTTATTTCCTGTGCGCATCCAACATTAGTTTCAGTAGTTTCACAGAATCAGTTAATCGAAAAATAACATTTTTTTACAACACTGCCAAACCTGTAAAGTACGCATTTATAAGTAATGACAATATGCAATGAAATTTGTCTAATACTGAATCTATAAAGTTTGAAAAATATGTTCCGGAATCAATTGGGTTATCCAAATATTTAATGAAAATTATTTAAATAAACAAATTAGACTCTTTATGGACTACAGAAGCAGGTGTGTTGTTTCTTGCTGACAATTTTTAATTGATTATTATCATAATTTTAAACACTTCCATTGATATACTATATAATAAAGCTATATGAAACTCAAAAAACTTTTACTACCTACGCATATAATAAAAATAGTTTATTATAAAAAACAAATATTTCAAAAGTAATTGTTTCCCAACTTCTACTCACAATCCAATCTGTATTGTAAATAAGGGGGATAAAACCACTTAGACTAAAACTGTATATCAGACTTCTAATACATCATACTTTTGTGAACTTCCAAGTGCTTTTAAGCACTTCCGTGTATGTACTTTAAGTTTTAATATTTAAATAGATTTTATTATTACAGAAAAATCATTTAAGTATACAAAACTCATATATAGATTTTTTTAAATTTTTTTAGCAAAATCAACTATTAAGATTTAAGATAACAGTATAAGTAATACAGTAATATAAAATTTACAAACTTAAGTTGTTAGATAATACCAACAGTTACAAAATATGTAATTCTGTAGTAAATCTCATCACAGTTAACACCTTAGCAAACAGTCAACAAGTAATGCAGGGCCCCGGAGACCGCAGTCAACAAAATTTAAATGTGTGTTTATTACTGTACTCAGTTATTGGGAATTATTTATATTTTAGTAAATACATATTCAGTGAAATTTCTATATATCAATGGTATATTTGGCCCAGTATATTTGAATTTTTTTTTTCAACTATTTATAACATATAAAGGTCAGCGATGACAAGGACATTATGGTGGTACCCATTAAACTATGTACATCTACTTTCTTTTTTCTAGTCTACATTATTAAAATGCAATTCATTGTAAAAATAAATGAATCAATTTTTTATTTCAACTAATTATTTGTAAAAACATCAATAATTATCATAATATAGGTATAAATAGAATAATTTTACTACTAATTACTAATGTCTGAATATTATAAATTATTCCTTTTAAAAAAAGTATTACAATATAAAAGAATTAATAATTAAAATTAATACAGAAACGTTAAGAATTAAACATGATAAATGTTTAAACGCATACAAATATAATATTCTTTGAAATTCATTTAAATTATAAAATGTATTATTTACCTATTAATTTAAAATTATTAAAGAACATACTCATTAAAATATTTCTTCATATTAATCTTATTTGGTATTAATTTATACAATTTTAGTTTCAATGTACTTCCACGTACTTCTATGTACTCTCTACCATTTTCTATTTCCACTTATGATTTACCCCTAGTAAATATAATTATTATTTTACTGAACACTTAAATGCTGGTTAATTATAACCTATACTTCTAAATTGTATTCAAAGATAAAATAATTTTAATTTTAAACAATTATATATATATTATACTAATAATGTTTTCTGTTTTAAAGACTAACCTAACCCAATACTTTTAACATAAATCTTATTCGTATGAAGTATTATTTAATTTATTTAAATTTAATAACTTTAATTAAACTTACTCTTTTAAAAAATCATAAAGTCCTCGATCAAAACTTCTCCACATGTCAGAATATAGATAAATCCGTGAAATGCATTTTGGTGGATTGGGAGGTTCAAAATATTCATCAAATCGTGCAATCGTAATCACAGTACCATAAATAAATGTGTACTTAATGAAAAAAAACTGACCCATTCCAAAACCAAATCCACTAAGTGCTGTAATTCCAACATTTTTAAAAACCTTAAAAATACAAATACATAAAATTAATTCAATTAAACTAAAAAATTTAATTTTGTAATTCAACAAAACCAACTTTAATATTTTGTAAAAACATATTAATGTAAACATAATGTAATATAAATTCAACAACAAACATCCAAAAAAAATATCTAATCAGATTTGCTATTAGTGTAAAGAAACGCCGCTTCAATGGTTTTGTGTTAGTAGTATTATTGGCTTCCTGTTGAAAAAAAAATATATATATACATATCTACGCATAGGTATTTAATATTACTGAAATTAAATTGGATGATTTAGGTTTTTTTTTTAACAAAAAATTAAAAAGTTACATTTAATTTTGTGTAAATAATGATGGGTCCGAAGAAAAAACACGGTAAGTAAAATGAATACGCTAAAAAATGCAGAAAGCTTGGCAAAATTTTACTTTTAGCCTTGTCCAGCGAGCTAAGTGAAAAGCTTATACAACGTAGTTGATGCCAATATAGTGTCAACAGTAACAAATATGCCATCTCTCCATCAGGACTAGTGTCGATAAGAGCCTAAAAACATAATAACATTTATGAATCAATATGAATATTATAAATTATTGTAAGAAAACAAAATGTACTTACAAATAATGAATCGTTATATGACCAGACTCCTAACAGTAAAGTGCTTGCAATCCAAATAAATAATTGATTACCGAACAATAATAAACAATAATAAATCAAAGTAGAGCCAAAAAATATGAATACTGATAATAAACCAAAATTATATGCAGTACATAAACTTGTAACAGTAACAAACCATACATTACGCAATGTTGATTCCTGCACAGACAAGGATTAAATTTCAATTACAAAAAAAAAAAAAAAGCTAAATATATTACAATTAATAATAAAACCTTTATAAAATAGTTTTGTATTAACAACAATATTGACGAGTGTAAAATAACCCACGGGCCCAATGAGTATACAATAAACGTAGTCCATATTCTCCATTCTGGACAAGTATCTTTTTTCCGTCCCAGCCATGACCATCCAGGTACTAAATCGGGTAATTCTGAATTATTAAGACCTGAAAAAAAAAAAAACAACGACAAATAAGTAGACAGGGAACAAAATAAATTTTAATAATTAATCATAAAACACTTACTGGAACTGACATCTAATATTCGGTAAGAGACATAAATTACGCCCGAGGCCCAAATAATAATGTAGCAAAACATTTCGTAACTACACAACGGCACATACTGATTGTCTACTTTTTTCATTTTGTACAATATTATTATATAAAAACTATACTGAACTACAGGTATCCATATATTAAATAATTAAGTATTCATTTACAAATTCAACGAAAACAATTAAGTACGATTCGACCAAAGAAAATAACAATAATAAATCTAATCACTCTCGTCGATAAACCCAGACAAATACGCATAGATGTAAACTAATATAAACTGTTGCTTAAACGTTACCGATAAATATATTCGTTGACACATTACAAACGTCTATGAATTTCGCACATAAATACAAATCGATTACAACCAACGTCACAGCAGATACTCCTCAATCATAACACAATAATCGATTTACAATATAAATATTAAATACGTAGCGATTAAAACGTCGCATTGCCTACGTAATATTCTATTTAGACAGACGTTAAATGTTAACACAGTTAAACATAATCATTTATCTTAAACGTATGAGCAATTAACACTGACATTACGACAAAACGTACAACGTGACGACGCACTGTTGAATTTGTAAATTACATATTTGTTCTGGTCGTCGAATAAAAAATTATGACTAAAAACAATAATTATAATATTTAAAAGTTTAAAAGCGAACGGTTAGGGGTCCGTGTTTATCACTACTTGCTGTGCTATCACCGCGGACCATGATAACTACTATCAAAGCGCTGACACTTATTTGTGATTATGTGAAATTTAAACCGTATTACGTTTATTATTTAAATAATCCCGCCAAAAATTGTAAAACTACGGCAAGTGAAAAAAAAAACTCTTTCGCTACTCGGTCGGTATTTTCTACTACTATTTCAATTGTCCACTAGAACTATAAATCGTAGACAAGGACAGGGACGATAAAGAAATTAACGATTTTTAATCCGTCGATTAGAAAAATAACAATAATATTATATTCTTTAATAGTGTATATCATATGGTAATCAGAGGCGTCAGTTGGGGAGAGTGGCAGGGTGTACGGTGACACTTCTTACTTTTAATATGGTCCCGACTGGCCTGTTTCGGTAATGGTACTTAATGTTGAAGAAGAATATTTAACAATATCAATTTAGAAAAAGCAGAAGATGTAAACTTAAAATAATCGCAGCGGTATCCGTTTATTTAAAATATAATTTTTTTTTAGCTTTATTGTGCTTTTACAGAAGTTTTAAATATAAAATATATATATAAAAATATAATATAAATATATATATAAATGTAAATATAATGCACTTTTCTTCTTTCTTTTTTTATCATCTTAGAACTTTTTATGCACTAATTACTATCGGTTTTCACAGGTAAAGTAATCAATTATTTATTATTATTACAGTATTTAAATTGCTATTATTACTGATTGATTTGATTGCGATGACCTATGTATGGAAAAAATTTATTTCAGGATAATGTACATGAGTATACCTACATCTATTTCAACATGGCCTGCTTGAAACTTCGCACACCTGAAAAAAAACTGAAATTACGTCCCCCGATTGTAAATCCCACCAATTTTCAAATTTGTAGTCACAAGCAATCATAGTCCTAGCGACCTTAGTGTACTCAAAACACAAGTGGTAAAATTTTTCGCTCTTTTCGAATACTATGGTATTGTGTGCAATTAGTAAATATTCAAAGGAAAGACTACATAATTCTCAGTTGCTATATAAAAAATTTTCAGAGATTCATACGTAATACGTATAGGTTTTAATATATTTTTTTTATTAAAGCCTAAAACCTAATGTGCTTCCAACAACGGTGAGTTTAGAGGACTTTATAGGTGTGAACAAGTGTTAGAAACACATGGAGGACGAGGGAGTTGTCTAATACACGATAAATCACACACACCAGTATTTGTGTTTTGTTTTAGTGTCTATAAAATCAATGAATTTACCATTATTTATATTAATGTTATTGGTAGAAATAATACTTCTTTAATGAAAATATTGCTTCAAAAAAACTCATTTCAGCGTCAATAGCACCAAATAAAGAAAAAAATTTGAAATGGCCGATGGCATTGTAAAAGGATTGGTTACAAGTGTTATTAAACGCCTATCGTTAGTTTCACTGAGATCATCCAATAAAAAACAAAAACATTGCAGGCAATATTGTGTATTTTTTAGTCAATAAAGTATATTAAGTACGAGTAGTACTCAATAATTTTCCAACTGAGAGCACAGTCTTCATAAATCATTTTTAACATTTTTTTAAATTGTTAACTCTTTGTAGTATTTCACTTTTTTTTTACCCTTAATAGAATTTTCCAATATCAGTAAAGTCCACAGAAAATTTCCCACGATGATAATTCGTGCCAAATAAAAATAAATGTAAGCCCCATCAACAATCTAATTAATTTGATACCTACCAAGACTTACACTATCTGAACGATAACCTGCAGATGCCCGAAATATATAACTGTAAAATTAATAAAAAGTACTTTTAGACTTCCAATAATACGTACATACGTATACTGCATTTTAATGTTTTAAAATTACAAATGTATTTTATGTAATTTTATGGACATGAATTTTTTTCCTAGGTCAAAACATTTTTCTACAATACAAGTGTTCAACTATTTTTTTCAATTATTAAACAAGAGACTGTACATAATACTCAGTATAAACCATTTTTAGAGGTCCGCGTATAATACGAAGGTTTTAATTTTTTTTTTTCTTTTAAAGCGTAATCCAAATGTGCTTTAAACAACAGCGAGTTTAGGCAACTTCATTGGTGTAAACAAGTGTTAAAAACACTTGGAAAATGAAAGAGATGTCTAATACACGACACAGCACACACGGCAATGTTTGTGACTCCTTTAGTTTCATCCCATAACTGTGATCAACGCACTTGTTTATCATTTTATAAACGTAATTTCATTTGGTTTCGTTTAAATAAAAATAAAGAAATGTATTCACCAACTTATCTGACTTACATTATTTTAAGTTTTACGACAAGGCTTACGCTATGCCATGACAGGCCTGTAATTGGAATACTTTCGCAAGAAACTTACTGGTCGTATTTTAAAAATTACCTCCAAAACGAAAACTCTACGTATATAGCTGCATCTTACGTTAAAGCAGTGGAAGCTTCTGGAGGACGAGTTATACCAGTATTTACCAACAAGACTACTGCGTATTACGAGTGGGTAC
Source organism: Slavum lentiscoides (assembly GCA_032441835.1). Taxonomy (NCBI): domain Eukaryota; kingdom Metazoa; phylum Arthropoda; class Insecta; order Hemiptera; family Aphididae; genus Slavum; species Slavum lentiscoides. The sequence continues at coordinate 4,502,799 of CM063707.1, read as the reverse complement.
ACGTACGATTTGTGACCATACGATCAACAATGTAATATGTTATCTAATGTTATAGGGATGTAGTGAACAAAGTCAACGGAATTTTAATTCCAGGAGGAGCAAGTGCATTTGACATAACGGTAGGAATCGGTAAATCGGCATATGAAATTTTCCAAATCGCCAAACGTGTAAGTAATATCAAAATATATTACATATATTAAATAGCCTCCAAAAATAAAAGCTGACGCAAATACACACTACTTATTTTGTTTTTTTTTGTGTTTTTATATATTCATAATATACACAATATTAATTTTCAAGCCAGCAAATAGTTACAAGTTATTGTTTTGTCACTCACGGTATACTGTCGACAAATTTCAATGTACATTGAAATTTAAATTTAAATATATTACGTAATTTTATTACCAAAAGAAAAAAATCTGTTGTAGATCAACGACAACAATGATCATTTCCCAATACTTGGAATTTGTCTGGGTTTTGATCTTCTTTTAATAGCGACAATTGATGGCCAATTCCCTCTAACAAAATGTAGTGCTCATAATATGAATTTACCATTGAACATAATACCGACGATGGAAAAAGAAAGCGTATTATTCAAAACGATGCCCGATGACATTCGAAACATATTAATTACAGAACCAGTTACAGCAAACCACCATAGGTACTTATACATTTTATTATTATCATATATACCTAATACAAATACAAAATTTCTATTGAACGAAAATAATGTATAATGGGATTTAAACTTACAAAGAAAAGAATTGAAATTATTTATAGGTTTTTACATGCAATTTTTAAACATTTCTAGAAGAAAAAACTACTTTTGAAAATGTACATACATCTATGGATGAACTAATATAATTATGGTTGTCACTCTAAAATGTGTTTTTTTTTTTTGAAAATATTTATTTAAAAAAACACATTTCTTATTAGTCATTACTCTTGAAATAATGTATCTAATTTTTTTTCTGTCATAATTAATGGTTTTAATAAAAGTACAGTTTTCCTTATATTTTAATATAACTAAATTTAAATGTGATTAAATATTTTTTTTGTAATTAATTTATTTACTTTTTTTATAGTAAATGTGTAACTATAAAAAAGTTCTTTTCCATGGATTTAGACAATTTTTGGAATGCCGTAACAACTAATGTTGACGCAGATGGTTTGATATTTATATCAACAATAGAGTCAAAGCAATATCCTTTTGTAGGATTACAATTTCATCCAGAAACAAATGCTTACGAATGGCAAAAAAATGATCCTCATAGCCCATCAGCAATTTATTCAGCACGATATTTTTATGATTGGTTTATCAATGAATGTCGTAAAAACAATCACACATTTGAGGACGAAGAAACATTGAATGATGAACTAATTTATAACTATCATACCACATATATTGGAAAATTCTGTAATGCATTTGAGCAAGTATATATTTTACCTAGAAAATAGTGCATCTAAAAATATATTTATATATAAACTTGTATAATTCAAAACAAACCTCAAACGACTCAAACGCATTGGTGTATTATTATAATTTTAATCCATAAATAATGTATATTTACTATATTAATTTAAACGGATCAAGTTTTCATTTATTATCGAAAATGTATTATGTAATAATAAATTGTTAAAGTTACAATCAAAATTGTCAATAATAATTTTTACATTATTATAGTTTACAAGATATAAGATACAAAAATTAATATGAGAAAGAATGAATATTGCAACTCACCTTTTTCGCCGTGCCCTTAGCGTTTCGAAAGGGTGGTAGATATTTATACCTATTCCTATCCAGTTAAGAAGCAGTCGGCTGGCTATTTCCTACTACACTAACCGGTCTTTTGAACCGGGTCGTTGGAACGATATATATATATAAATAAAGTTTTCTAATTTATATTTAAAAGGTCCTAAAAACTATGACCTGCGTTTGTCTCCGTACACAGTAGCAACACAATATTTACAACGATTGGTTTATTTAAATAAATAAACAATAAGTAAATATACACTGTTACCTAAGTAATCCGATGTTGATTGGTTTCTTTCCACGGGTGAAGCGGAGCAGTGGCGGATCTACGGGGGGATATAGGGGTCATATCCCCCCGTGGGCAGAAAAAAAAGGTTTTTGCCATAGGGCACGTACTTCAGAGTAACACATACACATACAATATATACATACGTATTTTTATATCCTCCCCCATGAACAAATCTTAGATCCGCCACTGAAGCGGTGCACGAGTCCTAGCTATTGATTATAAAAATAATTGACAAAATATAACTGCGCTACAAGTGGGATTTTTCACGTTAATATTATTAATACGTAAAAAATATCAATTTATTAATATTGTAAAGACACTAGATGTTTCTGCTAGCTCTAGTCGAACTCTCTGACCGATAAAAATATATATTAAATGAAGGCGTACGGTCTCGTGCTCACGACACTGTTTTTGCCTACTGAGGTAAAATACGACGAGACAGTGACGACCAGGAACGCATTAAGAATCAATATTTAGGGATGGGAGGGGGGCAAATATAATTTGCCGCCCCTAAATTTACAGTACAGATTAAAATTCCAACAGATTAAAACATATAATTCCAAATGTCCATGATCAGTGTGCCGCCCTCTAAAAATTGCCGCCCGGGGCAAACGCACCCTTTGCCCCCCACTTAATGCGCCCCTGGTGACGACTCAATGTAGTTGTATCGTTACAATATTCTAATGCTATACTATGAGTACTAATTGTCCCCGTGCACTTCGTTGCCCGTAAAAAATACCACCTCTTATATGAATCAAATTATGTTCAATTCATTATTCAGTACTCGACGTAAGGATAATCAAAACTTTTTAAAAGAAGATTTAAGTTTGACTCTGATTTTTATTTTATTTTCAACACAATAATTATATTTTGCACATTTCATCACACTTATTTCGTTTATCTTACACGAGTTTTTATACATTTATTTTATAAAATGCCTATGAAAAAAATATAATAACAATAACGTTTTTAGCTCAGCTAAGTAAACGTGTTGATCTACCTGTATGACTATTGAATAAACCTTCACCAACTTTTTAAAACTTACTTCATCATTAACTAACACTGTTGACATTGTCGGCCACCGACCCACCGCGTCGCATCGCCCGTCCCACACATTACTTCTTTTTCGCTTAGCGTTCTTTCCGACTCTTTTTCCTTTCTTCTCAGCTCCTAAGGGTCGTAGCGTGATGTTGAATAACACATAACCTTCCTCGAGAGTTGGGCTATCAAATGCAAAAAGAATTTTTTTAATCTGACTGGTAGTTCCAAAAATTAGCAATATTAAATTAAGACTATCGAATTTGACTACGAATGAATACCGTACGAATGATTGTGTGGTTAAGTTTAAGTGTGGATTTAAAAAGTTTCAATGTTTAATAAAGGTTTTGTAGATCACTATACATTGTGTAGTTCACGTACATTAATATATTATAATCTCTAGTGTTGTGCAATAATTATAGGTTTATCTGGATAAATGTTAGAAAGTTTTTGATTTTGTCATCTTAGATACAAAATAATAGGTGTAGGTACTTATTCTAAATAAATCGCGATGAACCTAAATAATATTGCATTATACGTTCATAATGTATACGTTTTATTCGATTCAATCCCACTGTATACGTTAGTGCGATATTATAGAAATGATAAAATAATTTTTTTTTATTTTTCTTGAAGAAATGTTTACACTACGTTAATATAATAATTATTATTATTATGATTTCTGCGTTTATTTTTAGTCTATTAACACACCATTATGTTGTGTTTCTGTCGATGTATTAATAATTAGATCCACCGATCGCCGCAATAATAATTATTGGTAGAATTCATTTCTACAAAATAATAGTTCGAAAATAAAATCGAAATAATAATAATTATTATTATTATTTCGAGCAATGCGACCAGGACTATGAAGATTTTTGTTAATAATATACTCGTTACGTTTTATTGCATTACGGATTTTATGGATTTGAAAGGATTAATTCATCTAAATTCTAAACTATCTCTAGATATCTAGACATCTATACATAGATATCTATACATATCGTATTACGTTTGTTATAAAATGTAAAAAACAACAAAATATATATCTAATTTTTCTATCTAGTGAAAAAATAGTAACGATTATTTTATTTAGATAATTTTCCATTTTTTTATTTTCACTTTTACTTAGATAAAATTATTATAGTAAGCAGATATTATATATCTTGTCTTTATCTAAATAATTTTCCTATATTCTTTACAATCGGCCATGTATATATGTATATCTTTATAAAATATAAATTTATATTCAAATTCAAATTTATGTAGTTTACAACAACAATGTTTAATTTGCCGTCTACACCACGCGACTATATTTTTATAATATATATTAAATATTATACGAATATATTAATTACACATACTTGTATATGAACATACGACATACGTATACGTATAGGCATTTACACTGTTATTACATCCAGTTTACCTATAAATAGACGAAATTATTAAACTTTTAATGAACATGAATTCGTAAAATATGTGGATTTGTACGTAGAAATCGTATGATACACTACAATAAACTGTTAAACTGCGTATAACCAAAATTTATTATTCCCAATTTATATATACGACTGTACGAGTACCGAGTACATCGATTGAAAAGGGCGTGTGTGTCACGTCACACATGCACTGCAGTCAGAAGCGAACTACGTTGTTCACGCCTGACCGCCGTGAATACACTGAGCAGTCCGATGGTTTCGAGCCGCTATTTATAAGCGCCTTTCTGCCACGCCCTCGATGTTGTATCGTAGCGCTATCTGGTGACTACTTTATTTTCCCGTTTTATTCAGGTGGGCTAACGCGCTATGTCGATATATGCTGGTGTTTAGCTTGATGCTGACCGAGCGATCGACCGTACGTGCGTATGCAATCTTTCTTATTTATTTATTTATTTTTATTATTATTATTATTATTATTATTATTATTATTATTATTATTATTATTATTATTATTATTATTATTATTATTATTATTATTATTTCGCGTATTTCAATTAAATGAAATGAACATAAGGATTCATATTTCCTCGTTGTACACTCGTTTACACGTTTACTTGTTTATTTTACACATTTACTATTTATTTAACGTTTACTCGTTTACTCACATTTACACGTTTACTCGTTTACAATGTACCGTACGCGCTGATTGTCGGTCGAGCGCTAATTCCAGCCTTATACATGATGTTCAAATAGGAGGGGGAGGCGAAAATGGAGCATAACCATAACATAATTGGACCAACTTACATGACACAAGTCGGTGCTGTTAGGTCAGAGACATACTAAATTTAAAAATATCAAATCTCATGGGGGGCGATCCACCTATCGCCCCCATTATAACCGCCACTGATTTGGGGAAAAGATTTGCGTATACAGATAGTATTGGTATGGTTTAGGGGGAGGTAGCGAATTTCGATTTTGCCTATGCGTACGCGTATTAGACAAGCACCAGCCCTGCATGCGACATCGTGTACATATATTATACCCGTTTGGTGGGGCGAGTGAAATGTCAACTAAGGGTTTTCGGAGCCCTAAACAAAAAAACAACCGGACGGTACGTCGGTGCGAGACGGTGTGTGACAGATGATAAGATGTGTGAAGACTCGACCAAGGATAGCAGTGTTTGAAGAACAGAACAGAAAGGGAAGATCAATCACACACTCGAATGACCTAATCGTAAACGACGTTTCCTGAAGATCCTTAACGCTTAATTGTATCGTCGTAAGAATAAACATTATAATCTGCTTGTCTTCTATTTGAGCCCCGGTCCCCGTATAATATTAATTAATAGTATCACGCACTGCACCGAGGTCGAGTCCCCGCGAGACCTCGAAAAAATAAACAAAACTCCTTCCTATAATATACGAAGAAGTATAAGGCAGGGGCAGGAGGAGATGCGCGTATATTGAACTGAACTTGCAGGTCGTTGACCGTTCACGTATAAATGATATTACGCACGCTCGGTCGTCGAACGAGTTCGTGAAATTTTCAAAATAGCAATCGCTATAATTATACGCGCTATAAAGACATACGAGGTACAATATAATTAAATAACTTGAAACCTTTTTTTTATATATACGAAATGAGTCTATGTATATATATATATATATATATATACGTGACAAAATGTATTTCGACTTAAATAATAATACAAAAATTATATATTATTATAACGTTAATTATTCTCGTCATTACTATGTAGCCATATAGGTATATATTCGGAAAGTGGTACGCGAGATCCCCAGAAAAACTTAACGCCGTAATGTCACGAACCAGCTGCAGGTAATTGAAGCATAACTATAATATACGAGTACGTCGTATTGTAAGTCGTACACGGTTATTTGTTGATTTTTACAACAGAACGGATTTTTTTTTTTTTTTGAGGCCATTGTTATTGTATTTATTATTGCTGGTAAACACAGCGAATTCGTGTTCACATCACATTGCCATGGCAGAGGCCTACGGAATTGATTCATATATATATATAGGTACCTATGTGAAATATTATTTAAAAAATCAATGCTCGTACCATTGATTATACATAATATATTATGTATAATCAATGCTCGTACTGACTTAGTAGCGCGACGTACCAATAGATGGCGGGCGTATAATAACCACTGCGGAAAAATGATTCGATTATTATAACGAAATTATTGTTATTCATCGTGCTGCCCGAGATGGATCTATTCTTCATCGGGTCGAACGCCTCCGTTTTTATTCCCTTGGGGATATTTTCTTCTGATATTGAGCGTATATAAGCGAAAACGAACGGCCGAGTGTTTGAAAAAGTTTCCAAATTCTCGGTAAACTGTCACGATGAGACCGGATTTACATGCGCTTAAAATTTTAAAAATAAGACGTTTTTGTTCTCTATAATTATTTAAATATATTTTGAATAGTGTTTGGAATGTATTTAAAAATGTATAATGTATGGCGTATATAGCTACTCAAAATAAGTTAAAATCTCGTTTTTACACCTTAACGCGATAAGTATGACACCATTAAACGTGCAAGTTGCTTGCGTGCAAACATATATCGTAATATATAGTAGGTGATATTTTGGTATTTCTATTTTGAAAACGGATCGAGAGTTTTCGATGTTTTCGTGGACGGTAAAATCGATTTAGCTCGTATACAAGTAATATGAGTTTTGGGGGAAAATCTTTTCGGTGGCGTTTAAATTCGAGAAAATTGATCGCGTGTTAAAATCTATGACATACCTAACGTGAATATTGATGACGAAAACTTCAATTTGGCGACCTCTTACAATAAACAAAAAAAAATTTTGTTTTACGTTATAAAGTGAACTGAGTGAGCTATGCTCTGATAATTCATGACCATAATAATAGCTATCGTTTTTCTGTGTATACATTTATGTAATGTTTCTGATTTCAATTATTCGTATCGAGTTACAACGAGATAAAAAATAAAAAATTGGCCGTTTATTTTTTGTACATAGTGTGATACTATCTAGACACTATATTATTCGTAGTTGAATTTATATTTATCGTCGCTAGTTTTTTTTTGTTTTGTTTTTTCATTACATATATTGCGTATGAAAATCAAAGGCGAAAAAACGTAATACGTTGGAATGGTTGGACGGAGAAATACAAGAATTCCAACAAGAAGAATTTATAGAAATTGAGGGCCGTAAATTTTAAAAAGTACGTCATATTTCAAATATCTAGCTGCAGAAGACAACGGTTATAATATATATGTTTATTTTCTAAATAATAGTGTTTTGACGTTATCTCAAATTGTTTATGTTTGCCTTTGCGTGTATAATAATAAAAATCTGAACTCTGCTATATTTGACGTACAAGCGTCAATTAAATTTAATTAATTATTTTTGTTTGTTATTTATAATGTTGTTTACTTGTAATTTTTATAGTTTGATTTATTATTTAATTTCAATAATAAACATTACACAATATATTTCAATTTTTAACACGATGCGTGTACTTTTTTTTGTGAGTTTTTCTGAATAGGTTTCATTTTATACGAATAATGGTTAAATTGTACTGACTACTTGTAAAAATATAAATTTAAATATCCAAATTATTTCTAGATGATTTATTTGTTAAATGTAATCGAGTTTAATTGTCTGATCTTTTTTTATTACATACTCTTTCAAATTTAAATTGAAATACATCTTCATAATCGGCCATATATAATTTTAATTTCATTTATATGTCAGTATATAGTTCCTGCTTTTGACATTTAAAAAAAAATGTTTTCATTTTGATGAATCTTATTAATATTTTCGTAGATTCTGCAGAGAATTTTTTTTTTCTATATTGAATTTGTTTTAAATTTCTATTGTTCTCTATTATATTTGATATTATGCGAGGTATTCAATTTCGTGCAATTACGTCTTAGTACAACATATATAGTAATGTTTTATATCGTTAAAAAGCCGTTTGCATACCTATTTGTCAACATACAGCTACTGTTAAGCCGGCTATTTTTCAGACAAGGATCTGCAGGAAAACTCGCTCAGCTTCATAAAGAATTCGTGTTATATACGTTTTCGTACCAATTTCCATAAATCATAATACATATTTATCAAGCTATATCGGTATCTGGTGGCTCCCCTGCAACCTGCACCAGTCGGCGGCAGTCATATCGTTAGCTCATTAATACTCATAATGAGTTCAAATTGAAAACAATCTATACGCTATTCGGCGGCCGCTTGCTGCCGAAACAACAAATAAACAATCAATTAAATCACAAAGCGCTAAAAACGCAAATAGTGCACTTATACAGAGTGGTGCAATTGAAGTAATTTTGAAATTTCTCGGATATGGATGTCGAACACTAATTCCAAATCTTCAGTAACAAACCCAAACGGTACCGTAGTATCCTCTCCCAAACGAAGTCATCAGAATTTTAAAAAAAAATACATAATATCCTATTTTATTATTAACGTTAATAGATTATCTCATTTATCGCTAATCAGCTGGAAATTTTCTACAATTATTCTTATACACAAGCCGAAGAAACCAAATAATTAAACATCTTCGCATACCGACGACCTGTATCAGTTTATTATGGCGATGTTAGCAAAATTATTCGAAAAAATTTTGCTTAAAAGACTGACTGTGTTCAAGCCAAATAAATCGTTCGCGACACTCAATTTTGTTTGGTTTGGCTCAATGTGCAGGTCATCCTCGATGATTAACACCCCTCCCGTGTGTGCTGCGCTGCAGGTATAATACCTTATCTGAGCTGATCTGAATATATTTGGAGAGTCCATGAAAAAGTTATCCGATACACGTGTTAAGATTTAAATGTTTTGTGTGTGTATGTGTGTGTATGGTTTCTTACCGGTATTTATAGTCGTTTTCCTGTGTGTGTCTCGCCCTCTATGTCGTGTCGTCATTTCATTGGCAGAGGGGGTTGGCCCCCTTTTGAACATCGTATTATATTTATTATTACATTTATATTTATTGTATAGTCAACACAATAATGGACATAGTTGTGAGATACGAATAAAGATACTTACAATACACCAAAATATTAATTTTAAAAAAAATGTATCGCCCTTTCAATGAATAAACGAGATGAATTTTTTTTTATTATTTAAATATTCTAACATTTGAATTTTCATGACAAAAAAAAAATTATAACTATTAATATTATTTGATTTAAAGTATTACGAAATATTTTTATTTTTATGACAAAAAAATAATAATAACTGTGTGCAAAAAAAAAAAAGTATTTTTTTTAACAAAAGGCTCTAACATTGGCCCATTCCCGCCCAAACACCGGCCCGATGTCAATCACGGGGGTACCTGTCCCTCTCGAATAAAGTCACTAGATAGAAGTAATCCAGTTAATTCACACATTTCTTGTTTTCATAGAAATTGCGAAATGTATGCTTTCTTACTTGTATAGGTACAACTACAAATTAAAAAAAAAATAGATTTAAATTTAGGATTAAAAATCCAAGATGAATGAATAATTTTAAACGAAATAAATTGGGAGGATGGAATATACTATCCAAAAGAAATGGGAGGATGGCATCCTCTCTAATCCTCCCCCCACTTCGACCAATGGTACTGACCTCTTGAGTATATATACAAAGATAAAATAATTTGGCGTAATACTCGAAACTCGTACGTTTATATATACAAATATATTTATAAAGGTGAACGTATTAAACGTAGTAATTATTAATACGCGTTTAAGTCAATATTTAAGTATTTAACCTATTACAGACGTAACACAAACAACAATTTCATAAAATCTAAATACACAATAAAAATACACGTGTGATTCGTTTAAATCATTGACCTATATAAGAATAAGCACACATATTAAATGTATGCCTGTTACGCGTATAGATTAGATTATATAAGGTATACACATTACGTTACAATATCATTATATACTTCGTAGAGTAGCCGTTCTTCAGATGTGTACAACATTTATTGTGTAGGCGTATAACATATTATATTATTTAATTACTACCAACTACTGTATAGGTGGTATAATCTTGAACGAGTTATGCAGTTACTTATTTATACAGGACAAAACGGACAACATAAAGTACATTATATGGTAAATAATTTTATTATAAACCCCGCCGGTATGTACATTTTTCGGAAAAATATTTTTCAAGTCTATAATAGTTGAGGTTCAACTTTTGGAAAAATTAAAAACTCTTTATTTCCTTAATATTTCTATTTGAATAAAAAAAACTTATCTGTATAATATACTACCTGATACCTTGAACCTCCTAAAATACGAGATTATAATAATCAATAGTTTTTTTTTTTTCATGTATAACATTTAATGAGCTGGATTTTTTTTATCGTATTTTTTAAATATTATCCTTTTTCTACTCAGTTGTTCAACCATTATATTACGAAAGAAGAAATATATAAAATAAATAAGAGTATGTACTATATATATATATATATATATAACATTCAAAATCCAGAATTATAGCGTGGGAGGTCCTAGCGGCGCGAGTAGGCAGCTGGCAATGCACCTTAAAAATAAAATAAAAATACTTAATATAAATCCAAAGGGCCGAGTTATTCAATTCTTAAAATAAAAAAAAAAAACGTTGGAGCTAATAATAATACCTATAAAATGTACAAACGATTTGCCTACCACCCTACGTCATATATTATATAAATCCACTGTTAAGCTCGGTATAGTGTGATGTATATAGTATATTATTCTGCCTAACGGAATCGTCTGAATTTAAGATTTATACCGAATACAAAAATAGAATTTCGCCGCACCGACCTTTAAAACGACGTTATAATATACACGTATTACGTATATTATATCGTTTCTAGGTGAAAAAAGTAAAAATAAAAATGTTTAATTTGTCTAACAATATTATACAATATATTATCATCTCGGCGTGCGTATATATATCAATAATAATTATAGAATTAATATAATTTATTCAAACGCGAATATTTACATAACGAAAACGCATCGTGCGTATAATATAATATGTGATTGAACATCATCAGAATTTTTCCTCGTTATATATTTGATATACCTAACGACGCATAATTTAAATTCGGTGGCGATACGAATGCGTGACGTAAATTAATGTACGCCTACTACGCTTTTATTTTAATTTAAAATTTCGTCATAATTCCGATTCGTGCAATCCGTGTTTGCGCGTATTTATTATTATTAACTTTAACGCTATTCATTTAACTCAATGATTTTACAGTACATCTACGTATACGCGTTTGGACATCCGTAATTCGTCTAAGAGAAAACAACGTTTTATTTAAATTACAATTTAAAACTCGGTGTATATTATTAATTTTGTTGACTACGAATTCGCGGCGGATTATTTTATAATCGCGCGGTTAAAATTTAAATAATAATAATTTTAAAAAAAAACTGTTGTCGATCGGAACGGCCGGTAATCGAAACGAGGTGCGCGGATATATTCCAATATAATTTTCAGACAACGGAATCGCACCTCCTGTTATATAAATACACTCGCTAAAAATAAAAATCGTTTTTTTCTCTATTCTTTCCACCGCGGTTTATAATTGCTTCCGCATTATATACCGTCGCCAGTGGCGGACCTAGATAGGTCATGTAAGGGGGCGAACTTTTAAAATGTTTTATTAAGTACTTTAAAAAAGAGTAATAGTATTAATTTTTACTTATATTTTTTCAAGACTATGTAAATATATTTACAGCTATCATTTGAATTTTAATATCTACCTACATACGAGTACTAGGCGCCGAACGCTATGCGTTTAGCCGGTTCAATTTAGAGGTGTGTGGCCGCGTGTGGGTCAGTGATTCGCATCATTCGCAATTTAAATAAAACACCTTTTTTTTTTTTTTGCTTATTTATTGTTTTTAAAGTGAATTTCTCTAGATTTTTGAGGAAATTTATGAGAATGATACTTTTTTTAAGTCGGAGTTTTTGTGTAGGCAATTTTGTTGTATTATTTTGGATATTTGAACCAGTTGACAAAATATACTTCGGAATCGGCGTTGCATGGGTACCGTGCAGTGGTCGAAGTGGCTCAAAATAAGAGGGGGTATGGAAGCAGTGTCATAATTTTAAATTTTGAAAGGGGAGGGACAAAATTGTGAACGGTTCATATTGTTGAAAAATAAGCAATTTTCTTTTACAAAAGTCTAAAATAACAACTACAAATTATAAAAAAAAAATAGATTTTTTAAAATCCTACCCGCGCAAAAACTAAGGCCCTATTTTTGAGTTTTCATCCGCTGGAACCAAGGAGAAGAGACATAAAAACGGTTGTCGAATGAACGGGCAATATGGACTGCGGTCATGGAAGAAAAACATTCCTCAACGTTCTGTTATATTAATATTACCATCTTTATCTAACAAAATTTGTTATTTATGTATTTTCCCAAATTTTCGTCGAAATTTTATAAATGCAGGAATACGAGAAAAGCACGACCCAAGGGGGGAGGCAATCCGCCACTGACCGTCGCTATACAGACCTTGCCGAGGACCCGGGCAAAAATAAAATATTTATTATATGTATTGCATAAATACTATATATATATTATAGTATCACATTTTTATTACAGGTTTAACTTTAAAAATACGATTATATAATATAGGAGAAAAATTATGGAAAAAAATTATTTTTCGACAGAGGGAGAGAATGATTGATTTTCTATAATACGTAAATATATATATATACCTACTGAATACACAGAAACTTGTTCTTTGTGACTTGTACGCGTCAAAAGTACAGCGGAATAATATAATAAGTTTTTTTTTTTTTTACCTCTTTATATATATATATATAATATAGTCGTTTATCAACTATCTCTACATTTCAGGCTCGAGAAATGGTCATGCGTTTTTTTTTTTTTCTATGCGCGAACGTGTTCAGAAATAATTGGATAAAATTTGTCCACCATTTCCTGCAACGAATCGCAAAAATGTTCCGTTATTATAATGTTGTATATGCGCAAATATTATATTGATAAAAACGCGTCATTGTGGTGCTGACCCGTGGTGGAAAAAAATGTATTGCTGCTGCTGTAATCCTTTTGAGAACATCACACTACCAATGATATCTTTTTCCATTAAAGTTTAATAGTATTTTGTGCTAATGGTTTTGTTTACTTTTCAAAAGGTATTCATTGAATATTTTCTTGATTTATGAAATTTTTGTTTCACGTTGCACGCTATAATTTGTATTAAAACTTCGCAATATATTAATTATTTTGATAGAAAAAATTGAATAGACGCGATTAGAGAGAGACCTTACATTTTTCGTTTTAAATCGCAAGGCCTTTTAGGCGATTGCCTGAGTTTCCTGCTCGCTTACACCGCCGTTTATAAACACGCATATAATATATGTTCATAGTACGATACGAGTAATATAATATAATATAATAAAGCCTTTTATTTAAAATGTCATTAGCGGGGAAAAAACAATATTATAATATTGAATAATTACCCATTTATTCGCGAATATATGATATATAACTAATATTATGTATTGTCATTTGTATATATCATATTATAATAAATTAATACTATTTTATTGCATAAATTCAATTAGAGTGTAACACACATATAGAATTTAGGTCATATAATCATCTGATCGATTTTTTTTTAGATCTTTATGCATATGTAAAAGATTGAATCCAATTTTTTATCCATTAATATACATATTATAATACACAACAATAATGGGATATAAATAACGGTAACTATAAAAGTAACTTTAAACGAGAATGAATAATTGCAGAGCTGCGCGACCATTATATATATATATACATATTATTTAGGTCAAGCGTGTATGCTGTCGAGTCGATGCATTTTAAACTCTTGTATGTTTCAATTATAAAATAATAATAATTATAGGACATGCATTCGGGGTTTATTCTTAGCATTTTTCTCAACATTATTTATGAATTTCTGCCATTTCAAACGCGTTTTTCTTAAACACCCCAAAAATTTCAAACTACATCGATAAATGCGCGTGGTCATATATAGATCTAATAAGATGGTGTAAGATCCATATTATATATATATGTACCTATGGTTACAGTCACGTAGTAGATGATATATCTATTCTATTTGCATACCGTACATTTATGCGATTTAACCATAGGTATTTTTAATAATCATATATATGTATGAGAATAAAAATGAATGTCGCTCTATGAAATGAAAAATATTATTGTGCGCTGCACGCCTTTTTTTTTAATTTTCTGTGTTTAATATGATGAAATGAAAAGAAAAATTCGAATCTAAAACCGACGACATTACGGATTGTACAACGCGTTTTATATATATATTATATGACTTCTTCTTCTTCTTTGATTTAATAATTCTGTGAGAATTTTTGCTGCCACCGTGTTACTGTTTTCCAATCATCTCGGTCCAGGAATCTATATCTGTTCCCAATTCGTTTGTTTCTAAATCTTTTCGTATTCCATCTATCCATGACTTCCATGATCTCCCTCTATAGAAAGAATTTTCCCCGTCGGTTGCCATTCGATTGTTATAACACTCTTGTGTTGGCTGTTTCTGATATTCGCATGGCATGCCCGAACCACTGGAGTCTTTAACGTAGCTCGTTAATGATACAGTACTTTAGTATAATTTCTGTCGACTCTACATTTCTTCTTATGCGCCACGAGTTTAATGTTTCGATAAAAATCATATTGTTGCGGATTGTAGTCTTCTTAATATTTCTTAAGAGTAATAAAAAAAAAAAATCCCCCGTACAAATCCGTAACTATTCGATTTGAGGAGGGCGGGAGGAGTTTAATCACCAAAAAAAATTCCTCATTAGACTTTGATAATATTATTGTAAACCATTTATCATCTCATGTACACAATATATACTACAACGCGTATACAGGTCATATGCGTAATGCGTGTGTATTATCGTCTATACTTTTACTACATACTATATATACGCGACTCGTACCTATATCGATCGAATTCGCGATTATTTGTGTAAATAAATATAATAAAATGCGATAAACAAATAAATAATAATAATAATAGTATATTATATACGTATTTACTATTATTGAACTCAATAAGAAAACCATTAAAAAAGAAGGGAAAAAAAAGGAAATTGAACGATATAAAAAATAAAAAAAACCGTATAATAATAAATATATTTATACAACTATTATAAGATAAACGCGCACGCGGGCTATTGGGCGTGCGTACATACAGTGGCGATAAAAACGTCGTTTGATTCGAATCGGTTTGAATAAATCGAAATTAACGCAGTTGGTCGCGCGTATTCTCGTATTATGTCGATGATAAAAATATTATAATTACGCGTACATATGCGTTATTGAAATATTAAAAAAAAAAAATCGTTATGTAACAACAAAAATTGTTCGTTTTTCGCCGAGAATTATAATATCGCGTATACCATATTTTTTTAATATAAATATCGCTGTCGGTTTCTTTTTATTCCCGTTGTTGTGCAGGCGCATCTCGAAACAAACGTATAGGGCGAAAAAAAACGCCACCGTCTCGCAGAAAATTTATATACAGGTACGTCTAGTAAAAATTGTTTTTTAACAATGTATATTACGTATATATATATATATATATATATATAGTATAGGGAACGGATTTTAATTTGGAATGAAAATATTTAAACACGTACGCTCGTTCATAGATTTCGGAATAATGAAATTTAAAAAAAAAAATGTTCTTACAATAATATAATACGCATCGATACGTATAATTAAAATTTGTAGAATTTCTTGAATTTCTTCTCTCTATACATAATATACACGCGCTGCGCAGTACACGTATTACACACAACCGGGAACCGCTTATGGCACGAATATAGTGAGTTTTCCACGGTTTTGAACGTTAAACTTTTCCAGTTAAAAAAGTACGGCTCAATAGGTCTTCTGAACGTTAATGCGACACGAAACTGTTTGTGTTCGTTAAATGCCGACTTATACAAAACGTATATTTAAAAGTTAGACGCATATAAAGTAGAAAGAAAATTCCGTTGAAATTTTAATTTTTCCGTCTCTATTTGTATACCTATATTTATTCGTATTCACTTATATAATATGCAATATCAATCTGGCCATAGGACTACAGGGCCACCGCGGGTAAAAATGTTCAACGTGGCATCCGTTCTATGAATTCCACGGTAATAGTATATTGTTAAAGAAATAATTTTTTTTTTTAACTGATTGCCCCTTATTGAGAGGAGTTGTGTGTGTGCGTGCATAATTTTTGACAATATTATGCAACATTTTTATATATATATATATATAAATTGGTTGTGTGGACACATAAGATTATACAGAAAGGAAAAAAACCACTTGACATATTTAAGTGATTTGTTTGTCGAAACTCCTAAAGAAGTCAAATTATATTTTTTTTTAACTTATACATTAAAATAACTAGCAATATACGTGTAAAAAATAATAAAAAAAAAAATTTGTTAGAATTAATTTTTATATCAAAATACAGTAGAGCTAGTTTTTTAATTCTTCACTGGAAGACCCAGAATCGTCGGTTATTTAATCTTTGTTAATTGACAGCTGAACCGAGTTTTCTGCAGACAAGATGCGCGTATTTGATTAACTGAGAACCTATAAATTTGATTTCTAAAATCTTCAGCTTAGAAAATACACGCGTTCGCATGCAGACTACCCGTGTGCAATGAAGTATAATCAACTGTATATTTTCATTGCTACATAAAGCGAATTAAATCGGGCTAGATTTTCAAGTTAATTCATAATAATATGTACAATACTATATATATATATAAATACTTCAGGTAAATTGCAATTTTTAATTTATTTTTATTATTATACGTTCTCTTCTTCAGCGTCTAAACAAGATTCCGCTTCATTGTTCCCATTTTTTTTCCATAAAAATATTCTAATTTGCTATTCGATCGCTGGGACCCCCGGAGTAGCCGAGTGGGCCAAATCGACACTGCGTATATGTGAAATAACGCGTAGGGTCGATTGACAATACGAAATTCGCCCATCACTTTCTCTTGCAATTATTGAATTATCGTTTGGAATCAATAAACGCCGACTTTTTTTATACGCGAGTATTCAAACTGTTAAATACTAATAGACACGGCACACGCGCACTTCACGGATGGACACGACGACGACGGTAGTATAGAAGTACAGAATTCGCAGGACCGCGAAATAACGCGCGATCGTAGCAGAACTTATTATTCTAAAGATTTTTCTCAAACGCGGCATTTACACGCGAAGTCATCGTGGGGAGAAGTGATATTTAGAGGAGATTAAAGAGGTCCCGAGTTCATATATTATCTACAGAACGGTCTCGAAAACTTGATTTTTCGAATAATTTAAATACAATAAATAAACGTGGGTATACTATAAAAAAATTTTTATCTCGTTCGAAGTTAAAATTAGTTCTTTTTTCTGTAAGGGAAAACTGCGGTACGGTTAAAAAATTGTCTTCTTTTAACTGAAATTTCGTTTTCGACGCTTCCGCATAAAACCATTCTCGTTCTTATAATCAGTGGCGTAGCGGACCGTGTTTTTTAAGAAACAGTTGCTTCTGCGGATTTTAGTTGGGTGCAGGGTCCTGAAACTTGTGCATGAAGTTTAAACAAAATTATCGTTTCGGTCCCCTCAAAGTATAGTTAGTATCTGTGAAACGTCTGTTACCCGCGGGAAATGGGTAGAAATTGGAGCACTATTTCTGCCTGAAAAAATTGTCTACAGGAAAAAAAAATCGTTGTAAAACTATAAAATCGGTAGAGTGCGTCATTAGAACACTATTTGCTTCTTTAATTTTTTGCAATTCGCGACGCCACTGTTCTTAAGAGGATGCTACACATCTCAAATAAGAGACTGAAAACTGGTTTACGCGAACATAAAACACCGGGGCTACAATCAAAATAAAACGATCAAATTTTCGTATCACATAGAAGATAACCTAATCTATGTCGTAGCGTTTTTATTTTTTTTATAAAGTCGTTTTAAATTGAGTAATTAACTGTTAAACTTTTATGATTTGTGTGTGTTTTTTTTTTTACACATATAATACAAAATTGAAACAAGTTATGGAAAAAATTTAAACGCTATGACATAAATTAAGTCCTCTTCTATGTAGTTCCAAAATTTAGTGTTTTTATTTTGATTGTAGCCCCGGTGTTTTATGTT
This sequence comes from Slavum lentiscoides, assembly GCA_032441835.1. NCBI lineage: Eukaryota > Metazoa > Arthropoda > Insecta > Hemiptera > Aphididae > Slavum > Slavum lentiscoides. Next base: position 4,484,069 of record CM063707.1, on the reverse strand, counting down.
AACGCAAACTAGTTTTTACACAAATTTACGGTAAATTGCATGTGTTTTACTTTCAGCATCCTCTTAATTATATATTATTATTATTATTATTATTATTATTATTATTATTATTATTATTATTATTATTATTATTATTATTATTATTATTATTATTATTATTATTATTATTATTATTATTATTATTATTATTATTATTATTATTATTATTATTATTATTATTATTATTATTATTATTATTATTATTATTATTATTATTATTATTATTATTATTATTATTATTATTATTATTATTATTATTATTATTATTATTATTATTATTATTATTATTATTATTATTATTATTATTATTATTATTATTATTATTATTATTATTATTATTATTATTATTATTATTATTATTATTATTATTATTATTATTATTATTATTATTATTATTATTATTATTATTATTATTATTATTATTATTATTATTATTATTATTATTATTATTATTATTATTATTATTATTATTATTATTATTATTATTATTATTATTATTATTATTATTATTATTATTATTATTATTATTATTATTATTATTATTATTATTATTATTATTATTATTATTATTATTATTATTATTATTATTATTATTATTATTATTATTATTATTATTATTATTATTATTATTATTATTATTATTATTATTATTATTATTATTATTATTATTATTATTATTATTATTATTATTATTATTATTATTATTATTATTATTATTATTATTATTATTATTATTATTATTATTATTATTATTATTATTATTATTATTATTGTTAATTGAACAACACACGAGTTCTAAGTTCAACTATACGCAAATATCGGTCGGTCAAGCGCTCGTCTAGCATTCCCAACTGCGTTTTAGCCCTGAATCATATAGAGAGACAACAAAAAATATTAGAACGTTTCAATAATGTCCGCAGTATATCAGTTGTAGATAACGTGCGACATTTGTGCACAATACCTAATACGCGTACCAACGCGCATTTTATTTTCACATATTTGCATCGGTAAAATTCCGCACGAAACCGCGTACGATAATAATTATAATAGTAAATTATATAAGGCCCGGCGTACGCATATTATTATTAATCGGCGGTGGAAATATTTAAAAAAAAAAAATGTTTATTTTAATTCGTCAAACGTTTTTCACGCTAAACGTGCTCTTTTCCCGAGTTGAAAATATTTATTTAAAAAAATAGAAATTCAGTGACACGAATCCATTTGGTCAACGAAGGGAAGGGGAGGGTACATTAAATTTGAGTCAGTTTAGGTCAGTTCGGTGTATATAGTGCCTATAATTTTCATAACGAATAAATGAGAGTTTTAGTTTTATTTTATAAAAATAAATACGCGACTATGTGAAATAATGTTATATTACTACAATAAGAATTTGAGTTATTATCATCTCGTTGTATATTTGTTCGAGTAACGGATAAATAGGCGTTTGTTGTGAATAAAACATGCGCCACATTTCATAATTGTAAATATGTTTCAAATATCTATAGGCACTCGTCATCTTAAAATTCAGTGCGTAGTACATCGCAAATAAGTACATAAAATCTATACGCGTATATATACGAGTAGTTCTAAAACAATAAATCTGTACGTACCTGTCCTGCAAGCGGTCAATAAGGACGAAATCGGTTTGAAAATTATTTTATATACGTTTTTAGATGTGAAACGTCGTTAATTGCGTGTCATTATATTCAATACATTTTTTAACACAATATAATATGTGCGTATTTAATACGAATTTCAATTCTCGAATACCTCAAAATCGTATGGAAAATTAATGAAAAATACTTTGTATGTATATATATATATAAGGTTTTATACTTCCGTAAGATACAAAATTTTGGCTACGTGATTTTTTTTTTAAATATATATTACCTATAATAAATAATAGGTGGGCGTAGGAACGGAGTGGAAACCTAAATTCAGGCCGGGACACTGTCGTTTATCCATACCACTACACGCTTGGCAGAAAATAAAAAATGTCCTCTGTCTTTTTTTCTCTATAATAACGATTCCATTTAAAAAAAAAAAAAAATAGTTTTTAAAACGAAATAATTGTTAAATTCTTTAATAATAACACGTCTCTTCTATATTGGTATATAAATATTAATAAAAAGCACAAAACGAGATGGTTAAAAAAAAATATATATATATATATTGAACACCGCTATACTATCTGCGGGCCATCATAATACGATGTTGTAGCCCATCTGGAAAACTCCCGTTTTCCACACCGTCCACTCGGCCCCTGCAGTGCGTGGTGCCGGGTGGGTGGGTGAGCGTGGAAAAATTATTTTCGCCCCCACCCCCCTCCCCCGCACTTTGTTCAAAAACGGCTTGCGCCACTGAATCCGTTTCCCTTGTTATTTATCCGTTACCAGGCACGTATACAGTCAAACCCCCCGAAATAATTTCTTGTCACATTAAAAAATAATGAGTAAGAGGAGGAAGAAATTGTTTTATTATGTTACTGTACAATTTGTATTGCTATATTTTGTAAACCCCCCCCCCCGAAATTTTATTTTGTGTACGTGCCTGTCCGTTACACAGCTCGTGTTATAGAAAAAATTTTCGGAAAAAAAAAAAATAATAATAATAATAATATAAAAATTCATCGAAAATAAGCGCGCAGTATCCCATATATATAATATTATATGACACGTAGACGACGACGCGTTATTATATTATAGGTATCGCGCGATGATAAAAAAACACACGCGCGAAATTAAAACGGATAACCTTCAAAAAAAAAAAATTAATAAATTCAACCGTAATAACGCGTGCGATCGAATTGCGTTTATTAATGTTTGTATAATGAGAATATGTATATTATATTACTATATAAACCGGTGCGCGCGCGCGCGCGTGTAACAAGTCGCAGTGGTCTCCCCGGCTCCCAAAACAATGGACCTATAACGCGGACACGGGAGCGCGGCAACCGCTTTTCCCCCTCCGCAATCCAACGACCCTGAAAACCTGAAACCGACAACAATATAATCGTATATGTACCTACGACGACGACGACGACGACGACGACGTTTCGATTTACAAAGACGACGCGGTAGTGTGTAAACACAAACCGCACACCGGGTGCGACGGACGAGAAACCGTCAGGTGCAGCCCGGCGCGGAGGTCTGACGAGAAAATTTAAATTTCACACCACGTCCCGTCCCGTGTCCCCCTCCCCCTACGCGCGATCCGTCGTCCCCCCCACCGAAGCAACCTGACCGGTCGGTTGTTGTGTTGTGGGTTTATACAGAGCGATCGAATAAGACGCGAACGATTCGAGCGGCCGAAATATTATTATTAACTTATAGGTAGGGCAGATATTTATATGCCTTAAAAACCTATCAAATACGTACGCAGTTACGCGCTAAAAATTACCGAAATATGCTCTAAAAAAAAAAATTTTTTAAAAAACCTAAGAAAATTTAAAAATTGTATTTTATATTACTATTTTCAGTTATTACAGTTAATCTCAACAAAATTGTTTTACATTTTTTTATAATATTATAATTTAAAATTTTCAATATGTTGAATTTAAATAATCATTTTAATTTGATTTAATGAATGGCATTGTTTCACGATCCATGAAATAAACTGTAAAATGTATAGATTACATTATTTGTCATACCTCGTATTATTAATAAATTGAGAAACCATAAAAACCAAATTAATAATATTTTATCTAAAACATTGGTAATAAAGTTATCAATTCGCCTGTTAATATTTATAAAATTATAAATTCTAAACAATTATTCGGTAATTATCGATTTTTTTTTTTTTAGTTGAAAATGACTTTAAAATGTACAAAATCCTAAAACATGCCCTAAAAATTCAAAAATATGCAAAATAAAAGTTTGTTTATAGAATCGTTAGGTCATGAAACACATTTTGGTTAAACTAGCTATTTTTTTTTACCAACCAATAACAATACCTATGCAAAAGCATATAAATATCGGCCCTACTTATAGATACATGTCCGCGCGCGGTTCGGACGGTAGGACAGCGCCGTGGCCAGAGGGGGGGGGGACACAAGAGGCAAATGCTCCCCGAAATTTTATGTGTATCTAAATTAATTAATTTAAGCCACCAGTTAATCCGCGTTGTCGTCGACCAAATTTGTAAAAATTATAACCGGAACGCGTATACGCAGTTTATATTTTATGCTAATAAATGTACTGTGTTGGTACTACACGTGGTTATAAAACCTTGCAAAACATACTTCCATTAGTGTATAAAAACACGCGTGTCGCGCATTTCAGAACAACTGCATAGGCGCGAATAGGGGTGGCTGGGGGCTAAGCCCCCCCAAAAACGAATGACATATATGCACTACATTATGGTATATGAAATATTTTTCATTTCTATTTTCGTTCATCGTCATCGAAATAATACAAACATTTTATTTCATCAAAAATTCAGTGCAGTAATGATGATTACGATACAATTTAATAAATTAAACTACATTAAAAATGTACAGTATTTCCTATATATTTTTCTCTAATATTCCTTGTTTTATTGGGTAATTGAAAGTTGATGACCTTTTTTTTTTTTTTTTGCTTATGTGGATAATTTTGGCATCAATCAATTTCTGAAAGGGAACACTTTTTTTTTTTTGCTTATTAATTTTTAGCCTCCCCCCCTAAAATGTAGTGCTAGTTACCCCTATGAACAACTGTAATAGTGATACGAAATCCCACCCCAAAAAAAATTAATTTCTGGCTACAGCACTGCGGTACGGCGTTCCGGTTTGCGTTCGCTTGGACAAAAAAAAAAAGTTCTGTATGGCCGCATTTTTTCCGTCATTGTGACTTTTTCCATGTGAAAACACCTTATTCTGTGTCTAGACTTTTCCGCTTATTGGGGAATGAACATTTTAGTTCCTATTTTAGTATACCTATAGTATATAGTTTAGTACCTAATAGAATTAGAAAAATATTAAGAGGTCAATCATTTTGGGGGGGGGGCTTAAGCCCGTTATCCCCCCCCCCTTGGGTGCGCCACTGGTACGAACAAAGACGACGACGCACGAGAGAGAGAGAGAGAGAGAGAGAGAGAGAGACCATACCGACTATTACCGTTGTACATAGAAAACGATGAGCATGATTCTGACACGACGCGTTTAGGAGTATATTTTTTATTTAATTATAAGACAATTTTTTTGTCTTTTTTTTTTCATATCCACCTACATATGTGTAGGTACACATGTGGTACCTATATATTTTATTCCGTTACAGAAGATATTTCATATGTGGTTTTGTGCTTTTTATGTTTTATCGATAGAATATATTATGTAAAATGTCCATTCGTTATTTCAATCAGCTGCGTTATTTCTATTTTATTCGAAATACTACATAATTAACCGCACTCTGAAAAATAACGTTTTAACGAATATAATTCTTAAAAATTTTGAAAAAGCCAATTCTATAAAAATTAGTATGCGTACGCACGGTAGCGTAGCCAGGATTTTTATTTGGGGCCGCGGGGGGAGGCTGCAGCCCCATCAGCCCCCCCCCCGCCTCTGGCTACGCCGCTGTACCGTATGCACATTGTGTTTTGAATATTCACTGCAGACCCTGCACAATATACCTCTCTGTTGCGTTTTCGCATTTTCCGAGTGTCGCCAGCGATTTATCCTCAAAAATCATTTAGTGGAAAAAAAAAGCATTAAGGACGCGTGCGTGTGTCCACCAGTGGTCCAAGTGGACTAAAATGAGTGGTGGGATAGAAGCAGTGTCTTCATTTCAGGTTTTGAAAGGGGGGGGGAGGGGCAAAGTTGTGCACGGTTCATATTGTTGAAAAATAAGTAGGATTTTTGTAACAAAACGCTCCGACACCAAAAGTCTCAACAATATTATGTTATTCATATATAAATTGTGATTAAGCGACGTTTAGATCTGCTGAACGTTAATATTTTAGAAAACCGAATAGTGCTCACAGAGGTGGGAAAAAAAAGATTCAAAGATATTTTTCTGGAAAAAAATTAGGCACCAAAACAACTAGGAATTATAGAAAAAAATTAATTTTTATAAAATCCAAGACGGACGAATAATTTTCGATCACTGTACGTAAAATGAACATATAGGCGGAAATCTATTAAATTTTCTGGGGGGGGGCTAACATTTTTAACATCAGTCATAATCAGTCAAATATCCAAAATACATACAAATTACAAGAAGATTTTTTGGGACTTAACCCCCTAAGTCTCCAATTTCCGCCTATGGTAATGGAAACCCCGAAAGATTTCAAAAACGTTTCGGCCTCGTGTGTGGAGGTATTTGTTTTTTTTTTTACGCCGATCGCTCCGTATAAATAATAATATTATCATACGCAGGAGAAAATCCATATGATGATAATAATATACGTAAACTCCTCCGTGGCGGACGGATGCGCGCGCATCGCGGATGTTTTGAACCGTCAGCCGGACCGTGTGCGAATCGGCGTCCGGCCCGCGGCGGTCGATCATATGTTTTTTATTATTGTTTTTGTTACGTGCGCGGCGCGCGCGCGTGTGTGTGTGTGATAATAAGTCTCGCGGTGGCCGTGGCGGGGGAGGGGGGCGCACACTGTGTGTTTCCTTTGTTCCGCGCGCGCACGGATTGTGTGTGGTGCGACTTGTGTCGTCGTCGTCGTCGTCTCCGTCGACGCGGTGCTCTCTGTGCGCGAAACGCAATTGTAGTGGCGTAAAATTTTTGTGCGCGTTTTTTTTTTTTTTTTTCCCCCATAAACGTTTTACTCTCATCGTTAACGCGCTCGCGTATAATATACGATACTTGCAGCAGTGTATATATATATATACACGGACGAAATAAAAACTGTGTGTGTCTGTAATATCGTTGTGGTTTCTTTTCCTCGGGGGTTTTTTTCCAAAAAAAAAAAAAATCGCGTCATTTTTCCCGTGTTGTTACACACGTTATAGTTGTCGTCTCGAGAAACGCACCGCAGTGCCGAGTCGGTCGTCGCCACTACGGAGCTGCAGGAAGACGTCGCCGCGACGATTCTGTTTTAGTATTTTTTTATTCGTTCGAATACGAATTTCAGAGAAAAAAAACCTATCTTCATTCGTCATCGATTGTAGTGTACTGTATTTCTAATATATCCGTGTGTGTGTGTGTCATATTATTACTGTAATATAATAATATCACAGAATAGTATGAACTGACGTTTTTATGCCGATGCCCCGGTAACGGACCGCATGCACGATAAACAGTAGACGACAACACTATTACATATATATACATAATAATATTGTATAGGTCCGTATAAAACGAGACGAGGAGAATAGTAAAAAAAAAAAAATCGTAAACGCCACAAACTGCCTTACATGTGCCGCACACAATGTCGTGGTTCAATTTTTGCACGGAGAACCTGCAGAAAAGGTGCTGTCGGTACCTGCTGCAGCGGTACGTCGGACGGTTCCTGGAGCACAAGATCGAACCGGACCAATTGTCCATAAACGTACTGGACGGTGCCGTATCTCTCGAAGACATTGTGCTCGACGTGCAGGTTAGTGGTTTTTTTTTCATAATCGTTTACCAAGACCCCCCCCCCCCAAACCCTGACCGTCAGGTGTGTTCGATTTCCAAACAATAGGTTTACTTATTACGTTTCATTGTTCTGTTCTACAGCAGTTTTCTGTTCGTACTCCTTGGGCGATGTACAAAAATCCTTTTTCGCACTTGTACTATTGCTAATTGATAATTACGTTTTCGAATTGTACTTCGCCCAGTCCGTTTTTAATATTTTCGAAATGGTCGGATTTGGAATTTTTATTTTTGTGTGTGTCTACAGGCGCTGAACAACGTGGGAGATGAACACCAACTACCGTTTGAATTCGTCAAGGGTAGTGTGGACAAAATATCTCTCTCGGTGCCATGGAGGAACATGCTCAAAGAATCTAGCGTCATACACGTCGAAGGACTCAGTCTCACCGTCAGACCTAATGTAAAAGAAACCGAAGGTAATTAGAGGTTTGATTTATACACGCGCGCGCGCGCGCGTGTGTGTCAGTTATACCCCAGTTTTATTAATTGTTTTCTTATTTTTTTTTTTTTTTTTAGGAATACCTAGTTCTATGTTAGAGTCTGTATGGTCATCAATGTCAAACAGTGTATATTCTTCACCGGACAGTGATTATGAAGAAAGTTTTGACAATACACCGGAATCTGAACAAGTGTCGGGTCTAGAAGTGTTTACACAGGCAATAGAATCCAGTAAGATTTTCATTTGTTTAAACGTTATTGAATTAATTGTGTTTATGACTTAATGTGTGCTTTCAGTTTTAAACAGAATAAAAGTGAAATTTTCCAATACTGTGATAAAATTAGAATATATGCCAGATTTTATGAAATTAGGATTAGGATTACAATTACACATTATAAGGTGAGTGATAAAGTATAGCTTTATATAAAGCAAATAAAATAAAGTAATTTTGTCTTACAGTTTAGATTATATCGACGAAGTGGCAGACGAATCAAAAGAAGGAATATTATATGATAGTTTAGCTTTTCTAACCAAAAAATTAGTAATTGAAGGAGTTTTCTTACAAACGTATGAATTCCATTGTCCAAAATCTAACAATGAAGCATCTGTAAGTTCTCTATTTTTATTTCGCGTTTTAGGCGAATCATATTTTCTAGAAGATATTGTTCTGATTACGTTATAGAAATAATTTTATCCGAGAAAACATTTTCCGGATTAATATTATAAGTTTTTAAACTTGTAAATCGAGATTTTTATGTCTCGATAGTAATTGTATCATAGTACTTAGAATCTCTTTTGAGCTTCCATTTTCAATTTTTGGTACAATTCAATGTTATCGAAATATAAGTGTTAGGTTTTATTCTATTTAGTGGTAAATATGCGTATCAATTTTATCTGAGTGTACGTAATTGAACCATTCAAGTCTGTTTTGGTTGCACAATGCAGCAGACATTGCAAATTTGTTATTACGTATTTATAACATTTCTCATAACATTGTATAATTGGTATTCACCAAATGTTTACCATGGAGATATTGTTAAAAAAAAAAAAAAAATCAAAAAAGTGTATGTGCTTAAAAATCGCACAGATGTGACACTTTGTTATATACATATATTTCATAGTCTAGGATTAAAAGAATATTACTGTCAATTGTACTAACTAAAAGAATATTACTAACAGAACAGTACGTCAATTTTTATTAATAATTATTATTAACTATGGTAACAGATTCCTTTATGAAAAATTTTAATGCTGCTCGATCGGAATCACTCTTACCTGCCTAAAAAACTTTCCCTTGAAAAAATAATAGATTTTCTCTTAATAATCAAATAGTTCTTAGGGTTATATCCAGTAACTGACACAGTATATTGTCCATGTGTAGGTGTACATATTTTTAAAATATTAATTATGATTACATGTTTTTTACATTTCAATTAAGCAAAAAAATTTTGTTTAGGTTTCAAAATCAAACACCACAGACCCAATAACTGTTGCTGAATTTACTGGTACTCAAGCTATTCGAATGGTACTTAAACACAATCCTAGTCTTCCTGGTCCTAAATTGAGCTTGGAAATTAATTTTGGACCCCTAAATGTTATTTGTTCTCCAAGACAATTATATTTAGTCATAGAGATTTTGCATGGTATATCTAAGCCATTAATAGAAAAACAAAATGCTCCTGTTCAAAAACCAATGAGCGAGTCTGACTTTAATCATATTGAACTAGATTTATTCAATCACGTAGAGCCTAGGCATGATGTAGGTTTGAGAGGAATGCAAGGATGGTCAAATGTACAAGGTAATTTTATGATCTTTTATTAACATATTAAGTGTTATTTAAGGTTAGTTTAGAATTCTACTTGATTCATAAATTGCATATCTAGATGAGGAAGAAGAATTTTTTCCATTACAAGGGGCTAAAAATAAAACATTTCTTCCAAGTATGAATTCTTCAATGACTTCCAGTATGAGTAGTAGTATAGCTAGCAGGTATATAAATAAACACGTTGAAATAAATCATATTAAAATATTAATGGATTGTTTTTTTTTTTTAATAGTAAATCTGATTTGTCTTCACGTTACACTAGACATAAACATAAAAGTAATTTTTTTTTAAATTTAATAATGCATTATTATGTTATGCTGTTAATATTATAAATAATAACAATTAAAAAATTATTGTAGGTAAAAATGAATGGTTGGGCGAAACAAACCATTTTAACGTAAAACTAGCTTCACTGTGTGTGGTTTTACTGCATGAAGATATTCTTGCTGTTTGTCCGGAAACTGATGTTATCACACAATGTTCTCTAAATGAAATGCGTAAAATATCTCATCAGTACCTAATGGCTATTCAAAATTCTGATATTATTAAGGATTGTGATAAAGTCACTAATTCAATAGAAAAAAATCATTTAAAGTTTGTTGCTAAAAATGTGGTTGTGGAGGGCGATGAAAAAACTAATGAGACTGTGAAAGATGTTAATATAACTGCTTCAGGAGCTGATGTAGTGATAGTGGAAGTTTTAATTGGTACTTTAGAAGAATCTACTCAGTATATTCCGGTATTTATATAAATTGTTTATAACCATTCATTTAACTTATTATATTTTTGACAACATTGTCTTTAATTTTAACAGATTTTAAAATTTGTTCATGATGCTAAGTGTTTTCCTTTAAAAATGTCAAATTCATCTTCTGATCAACCAGATATCCAAATACAATTTAAGCATCATACGAAGTCTACAAGATATTGTAATCCAGTTTCTTCAGAAATAAAGTAAATTTTTGTGAATTTTTTATTTTAATTATTAGATGATTGCCTAATATTTATAAAAAAATTATTGAAAATGTATATTATATTATATTTTATTTATGTTTTTTTTTTTTTTTTTTTAAATGGGTTTTATAACTTAAAATGTTTGTTCTTTTTTATATTACCCTCATAGAGGAGAAGCAACTACTCACTTTTATTAAATATTGTTTTTAAGTCATAAACAGTAAATTTTATACTTGCTCATCATATTTTCTAGAAAATATTTCTTCTTTTCTCAGGCAGTTTAAATTTTGTTTATACAAAACAAATATAATATTTATTAATATTTTAGGACCAATCCTATAGATAATAAGAATATATATATGTATTTTATTTTTAAAGTGAATTTTCTAAACACTACTGTACAGATTGTACCATAATTTTTTTTTCAGAATTACTATGCAAGAAGCATTTTCTGAAGTAGATATTTCAATCATTAATCGTTTATCATCATATATTTATAATCCAGATTTTCAGATACCTAAAAAAAGTCATATGAATGTATGTTAATTGTGCTGTATTTATAAAATTAATACTGTGTTTTAATATTTGTATTATATTTTAGGCTTGTCAACCTCAGTTTAATGAAGTTATTGAATCTGTTAATGATACAAGTATGAGTTGTATCTTAAATTTTAATTATCTGGTTATTAAATTTCGGTAAGGAAATAGTTCAATTAAAGTATTACGTTTGTATGTAAATTATTTATTTTTTTTACATCAGATTTCCTATTCCTGATTTACGACCATTAAGCGATATCAATCGATTACCATGGTGGAAACGTATATTGAGAGATGACATTTTGTGGTTGTATTTAACCAATGCTGAGGGTTCATTTTCAAAAACATCACAACAAATTATTACTACTGGTTATGAAGTGCAATGCCAGTCAATTGAAGCTTTATTCCAAGAAGGAAATACTAACAATATAATTCCCATTGCTAAATGTAAAGGAATTGATGATGATCTAAAAACTATCAGAATGGATGCTAAACGAAGACCAAAGTAAGTACTTAATATTTTGATATAATGTATTTGATTTATTATAAACAGTGTTTGTGAAAATTTTAGTACAATAACTATGTAGTTAAATAATAATAATAATAATAATAATGGAGTAGTATTGACTTGAAGGAAGTTAAATACAATTGCCACATTGTTTTATAGTAATTATTTAACAAATGTGAACTTTCAATTTTTATATACATAATTAGAAAATTGTAATATGTAACCATTATTTTTTTTAGATTAGTTTTAAAATTATGTCCAGTTGTTGGAAATCAAGATGAAATAAAAGACAGTAATTCTAATGTTGAACATAATATGACAAGTAGTGTTTATGTTGAGTCATCAAAAAAACCATCACCATTTGCTTCAAAAAAGATTATGAGACAAAGGAATCACCATTCTGATGGTAATGAGCAGGAAAAAAACTTAAGTGATGGAGAGATACAGGTAGTTCCAGGTTCTAGAGAAGAAATTTTGGAATTTGTTGAAAATACCAATGCCAATTCTAGAGTGTTTTTAGACATAAATGTACCTTATCTTTTTATCACTTTACCTTCCAAACATCTGTATGAACTCATTTATAACAGGTTTGTGATAATTTTTATATTGATTATAAATAACTATTTAAATTAAAAATTTTTTTTTTCAGGTTTACTAATGATTTATTCTTTTGGTCTCCATCATTTCCCACTCCTGCATCACACGGAGATAATTCAAACCGATTATCACACATAATGGATAGAACTCGTTATTTTGCACCATGCAAATCTGGAATACAATTCGGTAAATTTAAATCAAGTTAATAGATTAAGCTTCATAAAATATTAAATTTTTTACAAATTAGATTCAGAGAGTGAATCAGAAGATGAAGCAACCAATGTGTATTATTCGTGTGAACAATCTAACTTAAATATTGCTGATCCTATGGTTAAACGAACTGAATTTTGCCTTAATATGAATGTGGAACAAGGCTTGTTTACTATAGTCATTCAGTCCAGGGTAAATATTAAATATATTTGTATTCTTGATATGCTCAAAAGAGATAATATCCAGCCATATTAGTTCAATTTTTTTACCCAAAAATGATTTTAACATTTTATAGAAATTGTTCTTTTGAATTGTACGTATCATTTAACTAAACTTTGTGTTCGATGATGAACATTCAAAGAAATAAAGAATGTATATAATTATCAGTTATACTGATGAACTATTGACAAAATAAATATCTGGACAAATGTATGATAGAAAATCATTGATTCCATATAATACTCAAAAAGTTAAAAAAAAAAAAAACAATTTATGATTATTCATTTTAAAAAATCATTAAATAAATAAAATGACATATTTTTAAATAGTTTTTAATTTGTTTTATTCAATATCTTTGTCTGATCTTCTGTTATGGACATATTGACATGTTTAAAATAAATTGTATATTGATAGGATCGTTCGGGAAGAGTGATACCACAACATTATGGTGAATTACAAATTGCATTTGAAGATCTTTACTTATACATCGCAGCTGGATATGAAAATACTCCTAGACATAATTTTATTTGTATCCAAGCTAATAAATTTTGTTTAAGCCATGAAAGTAAGATTTATAAAAATTGTCTTAGTACTAAAAACTCAGCATTCATTCATACTCCACATTTTATATTTAGATCTTACCACAAATCACAGTGATGACCATATGAATCCAAAAGAAGTTGTGTGTCGAAAAAATAAATCATTAAGACGCGTTTTGTATAAAATACCTGATTGTATGGATTTTAAAGAACGGACGAGCATTGATAAGTCTGATATGTTGACTGTTGTGGTTGAAATATCTGTTTACAATCATATAAAAGTACTAATATTTACATAAGATAGCAATCGAGTTATTTCTTATTTTAATATGTATAATATTAATGTATAGACAATAAGAGTTGCGAATGAAATTTATGGCACCACATTGCGGCATGTGTTTAGTGTTGTTGCCCAAAGTTGGTATTATCAGTTGTCTGATTTCTTTGATGTTGTGGATTATCCTGTTGCTGGATATGAAGCACCTCATGTAATCACTGAACTTCATCAACATATTAGTGATTGTCTCATTGATTATAGGTAAGTCAAATTTTAATGTATATTTAACTTAATATTTATTTTTTTGTACTTTATTTATAGGCCTTTGAATTTGTCATACCAATGTGCGCTTACTATTGGAAATTTTAGTTTATCGAGTAATATTGTTGCCAGATCTAAAGCATCAACTCTTCAAATAGTATCAGAAGATGTTGCTTTTTTCATTTCTGCCCATTTGTCTAAAGCAGAAAATTTTGATTTAATTTCTAATTATATTTGTGTAATGGATTTGGGTGTTTTTGAACTGTTTTTAAAACTCAGCAAGGGTTTAAAACAATCAAATATTTCGTTACAACCCGAAGTGGATTTAAGAATGGGTGTTAATGTTATACATATCAGAACCTGTGCAGACTCTGCATTTGCTCTTTGCCGTTTAATCAGTTATTTGGCTTCTGACGGTGATAAAAGTTCTGTAGAAGAGCAAACAACTGAGTTTGAAGGAGTAGACCAAGAAGAACCGATTCTGTTGGATCAAGCTGATTCGGATAACAATTCATTATCTAGTCTTATAATGGAGGCTATGCATGAAGAAACTGAAGATATAAAAAAACCTGTAGAGACAATTAAAAAACAAAATCCATATAAATCTTCAACTGAAAGTGATAAAGGAGTTGAAGTTTTTTATTTTCCGGATGAAGCCAACAAACTCACTCCTTTGGATATTCAATCATCATTACAATTTGAAGTTGATGTAGAAGAAGATGATTTTATTGAAAAAGAATTTTGCTTTATAGAACATGAAGCTGGTTCAGGATTGATGGTAAAAGGAATATAATAAAATTTATTTACATTTTAAATATATCTATTATCTACTAACTGTTATTTTTAATTATTTAGCCTCGAACAAATATACCAGAAGTGCGGATGTTAACAGACACTCAAATACGTTTGGTTAACAATTATTTTAAGGCTCCTGTTGGAAAAATTGATATGCTCCAGGCTCCTAAAGAATATCCAACTCCTGTAGTTAAGTACACATTACGAGAAATGACGTTGATTTGGCATATTTATGGTGGAACAGATTTTAGTGCCAAAACTACTCTAAATGAATTGACAAAACATGTTACTATAGTATCGGAGACGTTAGTAAATTATATTTTATACCACTATATTAGTTTATGTACATATTAAAATTATTGGTTTTTGTTCAGAAATTCTTGTCCAACTTCACCAAACACTCTGAGACCTTCTCTTTCTCGATATTATTCTCAAACCAACATAAATTCACAGGTATTGTTTTTATTCTATTTTTCAAAAATGATTAAAATCATTATTATTTATTATAATAAATAACTATTGTTTTGTTTATTTTTAAAATTAGAAAAATCCTACTTCAAATAAGGAATTAGCCAATATTTCTCAGGCTAGGACAAGATTTTGTTGTAGTGTCTTACCTACCAGTTGGCAGGCTAAAGGTGGCCCAGGTCGACAACATCATGTATTAATGCAACTCCAGTTGAATAAGGTATGTTTTTTATATTCTATATAAATTGAAAATAAAAATGTTGTGGGGTTAGGTACGATTTCAACATGAAGTTTATCCACTCCATACAAAACAAGCAATGAGACATGTGATTCTAATTCAAGACTTTGAGATTCGTGATAAACTTGCATCGTCTAATATTAATAAATTCTTGTACCTTTATTCGAGCGAAGCAATGCCTAAACAACACGATGCTAATATGGTTAGTGACTGGTAGTTTTAGCAATTACCTTTTTTTATATTGTTTATTACATCAAATAATAAAAATAAAAATTCTGATAGCTTGTTGCCAAAGGAGTCCACATGAGACCAGATTCCAATTTAAAGGTTCAAGAATGTTGTATCAAGGTTTCAATGTTACCATTAAGGCTCAACATTGATCAAGATTCGCTGATTTTCCTGATCGCATTTGTTAATCAATTTAACGCTCTCGGTCAAAAAACTAAAGATGGTATTATTACTATGATCTAATTTATTGGCTTTTATTTTTAAAACCGTGTCTCTTGTAGAAATTTCAAGTGTGAAAAAAATGCCTTTGAAATCAGAAGAACCGATAATGACTTTAGGAAATACTTGCGACGGCCAAGAAGATATTACGCCTAATTCGTTAATCGAGTTAAATGATGAATTTGATGAGCATTTTAGACAAAAAGATGTGCCTGTCATTCCCAAGCCAGATTCTGGAATTACTTCCAGTGATAGTAAAGCTCCTGTTTATATAAGACAGTTTGTGTTCTCGCCAGAGGTTACTATACGATTAGACTACGAAGGGCGACACATTGACTTAAGCCATGGTTCAGTGGCTGGGTTATTAATGGGATTAGCACAACTCAATTGTTCGGAGATAACTCTGAAACGTATTGTCCATAAGCACGGGTAAGTGAACAACAAAGATAATTCATTTATAACAGTAAATATATTACTATTAATCATGGACTTGGTACAGTTTACTTGGATTCAACAAACTGTTGACATACATCACCCAGGAATGGCTACAAGATATAAAAAAACATCAGCTTCCTTCATTGCTTGGCGGTGTTGGTCCAATGTACTCGTTTGTCAGATTAATACAAGGCATCCGAGACCTGATACAACTTCCTATTGAACAATATCAAAAAGATGGCAGAATAGTGAGAGGTTTGCAGAGAGGTGCCAACTCGTTTACTACATCCACAGCAATGGCTGCCCTCGAAATTGCAACACGAATTGTGAATCTCATTCAGGTTTGTATTATTCAACAGATATTGATAAAAAAAAAATATATATATATGTGGATTATTTATTATTGTTTTACAGAGAGTAGCTGAAACTACTTACGACATGGTAAATCCAGGACCTAGTATGCGGCAACTGAGGTTGCAAGAATCTAAAAAGAAAAATCGTTCTAACAAACGATCTCATCCTGCCGATATCCGAGAAGGAGTAGCTTCAGCATTAACGCTTGTTAAAGAAGTTAGTGGTTTATACATTATTTCATAGTCCAATTGTAACTTATTGTAATCACTGAAGAATAACAATATAGGATAGACATATCACATTAAAACTAGCACAAATACAACAAAATGTCATTGAGGGGGGGGGGGGAAGCACATCATATTTAAATTATAATTTTCAAATATGGGAGTAGAGGCATCAAATGTATGGTGCTCATTGATTGATACTTCATATTTTTAAACTTCAGATGAATGAAAAAACTTTTATTCAAACATTATACTGCCTGCCCATTATTAGAAAACAATTTTAATAGGTATGGTGAAAATTAAACATTTTTTTTTTTTTTTATAATGAATCAAATTATGTATCATAAATATATTAAAAATTAAAGTTAGATGTTAGCAATTGAGAGAGAAAAATATTTATTCGTGCGTAATTTAATATTTTAGATTGCTTTAAAAGAAATTGTTATAAATTTAATTATGAAACTATTTCTTAAATGGGTAATTTTCGCATAATTAATTTTATTGTTGATCCATAGGGTCTCGGTGAAACTGCACAAACTATAGTTCGAGTGGCGAGTGAGGAGCATGAAATCAAAGGCACCGCTGGTATGGTTGGTGGTGTTATGCGACAACTACCTCCCACGGCTCTCACTCCCATTATACTCGCCAGTCAAGCGACGTGTAATGTACTTCAAGGCGTACGCTGTCAATTGGCACCAGACGCGCGCGTCGAAGCGATGCAAAAATGGAGGTGCGAATAAACATCAATCAACATATCAAAAGACCAATATATTATACTTATATATATATATATATATATATATATATATATTTTTTTTTATCGATTCGTTTGTGCTTTTTTTTTTTTTTAAATCGAAACAATTTTGTTGACAATTAAATTGTAGTATATTTTTGCAATGTCTATACAAGCATGTTCATTGTTCAAAATATTTTATTCTTGTGAACTGTATTGCAATCAAGTGGGGAGTTTTTAATGGCCGTACGTGCAAACACACTGAAACACCAAGTACAGTAAAATAAAAGATGCAATCTATTATTATATTTTTTTCTAATATTCTAGTGCCATAATTATGTGGTTTCAATATTCTTAGTCTGTTTAAGACATAAGTGTTTTTGATTTGTTACATGTTAAATTTTGTACTATTGAACCAGATGTTTATGTCTCATTTTGTACAGTGAATAGGAGCAAAAAATAATAAAAACTATTAGTTTTTTATGATTATCGTGTGCGTATAATTTGTTACAGCAGTGTACACATTACAACATGTGAATTTAATGTACATAGATTGGATGGTTAAATGGATGCTAAAAAAAACGCACATAAAGAATATACCCTAACGTATTTTTTAATTCAGTGGTCGTCGTTTTTAGGATTTTTATGTATTATAATCTATAGTCTAAGTGTAAGCATTCAACAATTTGTTTTATCTTCATTTTTCCAAGCACATTCATCATTGGCTTTCCACGTACCATTGCCGTCTTCATACATTTCTTTTTTGAAAATGGGAACTGTGGTCTTCAGTTTATCAAGGATAAACGCGACGGCTTCTTGAGCATGTTTGCGATGAGGAGATGAGGCTGCTATCAAAACACCTGCTTCACCAACTCTTACTTCACCGATCCTGATTTACGAAATATCTATTGCCAATCAAAATCATATTTTTTATGTCGTATAACATCGCCCGGCTTACCTGTGATGTATTACAATATTCACGATTTCTGGCCATTTTTGTCTAACCAATGTGGTGATGCTTTCCATTTCGTTCAAGGCCATCGTCTCGTACGCTTCGTAAAATAACGTTTTTACTTTATTCCCATTGAAGTGTTCTCTAGTTGTTCCGATGAATACCGATATTGCTCCACACTGTGGCGAATTGACTTTATTTACAGCAGAACAGACATCCAGTTCAGAACTCACAATTTTTATATCAATCATTTTTCAACCTAAAACAAATTGAAGTCTCGTGGTTTATCTAGAAAACAAATGCGTCTAATTCCTACCTCCACTTATTGGCGGGATTACTGCCACAATGTCGTTCTCTTTTAACGTAATTAGTGAACCATCAAGTATATAATTCTCGTTGACAGCTAATATAAATACGTTTTTTATTGACAGTAAATTAAATTTGTCTACCAATACAGAACGCAGATTGTGACCAAACAAAGTCTGCGGAACTTGAGCAGTTGTCTTATTCAATTTGGCCAATTCTCGAGCTTGAGCGAAAAATAAAATTGTAACAGTTACCTCGGTCATTACCTATATAGATAAATAAAAAATAAGTTTTATTTTCTAGAAATATAAATACTAATTTTTTTATTCGACAATATTGTAACATTTAAACAATTTAATTACAAATATATACCTATACTGTGGTATCCAAAAATCAAAGTAATTAACAATAAGCTTGTTAACATTACGCACAGAATTTTTTTTTTTTAATTACGAATATGAATCAAGCGTTGTTCAATTTCAGTTCATACACTTTGACCAAAATCAGTACCGATATAACATTCTAACCTTCTATAGTTAGATATGAGGAGATATCATTTGAACGTAAATCGTAATGTCGCAATCAAGCAGATAAAAGTACTTAACTAATTGTTTTACTGCACGCCACGTATAGAGTTATATTATCTTTGTCCGTGTTTAACGATCGTGATAAATCGGTATTCAATATTAGAAAAAAAATAATAAAAAACGTTTTCTTATCTATAAATACAGTCTATAAATCATCGTACAGAAACAGTGATTAATGTAAGAACAAATTTATTGTCGAAACGTTTCTAGCGCGATATACGCACAAATCAAAATGTTTTTAAAAACTTGAAGATACGTTGATAATCTGAGTTATTACGGGCAAAACAAATTGTTTTCAACACCAGAGTATTAAAAATAATTTATAAACGAACAAATTTCATTCACACTTACATTGACGAGTAGTTCCAAACGCTCGTATGGTAGTGTATACGAATTCAACAATACTATTTCAAACCGTCTACGGCCGTTCGCATGAAGTCCAGTCGGAAGAGAACACAATATCCAACGACCGGCCATTATTAAATTATTATGTACGGCTTCCTCAAAATTATGTAATACCTACAAAGTCCACATTAGTTATTTATTTTCCAACGGAAAAACGATCCGACCGGATAAACAGTAAATACTAGCGTTATCTGTCGGACGAAACGTTCATAATAAAAAAAAATTCGCGACGAGCATGAACATTTTAATGGGGGAGGAAAAAAACTAAATTTTTATATTTTAAAAAATCAAATCTTAGTTCGCGCTTGCTCGTTGGAATAGTTTTGAAAATTGTTATCAACCACCGACCGGATCAGCTGACTGTTATCACTTGTATCGCGCGTGACATACCCATAGACATATATTTACCACGGTTATGTGCTAACCGTAGATAACCGTGGTATTTACCATACGGTTATCGATAACAGTGATTATTGTTTTTGTTATTGTTTTGGAAAAAATGACAAAAATATTGTCGATTGCATAGATTTAAGAAGTTATAAATAAAGTTAAAAGACCATTTTGTAGGTCTGTGGTCGATTGTGGATTGTGTACGGACGAAGTAAAAAAAAAACACTTGTGTATGTTGCAGTTTTTTTTATTTCTCCGTGACAATAATAATAATAATAATAAAAAAATTTTTTATTTTCACAATCTTTCCGCGATGTCGTTCAACTGAGAAATTGTATTCGAAAAAACTTTTTGAAAAAATATGTTTTAACAGCGGTTTTGAAGTACTTAATCGTGTGCGCACATACTCGTTCAGAGTTTGGAAGAAAATTTACTCGAATCGAACGGTAAGTTCGGCTACGTAAGTTGTATGCGTAATTATCTACCGCGCCGTGTTATGTTCGACAGTCTTCCATTCCGTGTTTTTTTATGTAAGTTTATTTTCTTTTCGTAGTCCAACAAACAGTAGCAGACATGGGTCGAATATTCCTCGATCACATTGGCGGCGATCGTCTGTACGCGTGTGCTGCTTGCGACACCAACTTGACTAATCGTGACGAGTTAATTAGTACCAGATTCACGGGCGCAACGGGTCGTGCGTTCTTGTTCAATAAAGTTGTAAACCTCAATTACAGGTACGGCTGTTTTCACTATTTTCTTATTAAACCACGCCAATTGTAGGTACCATGTTCGTTTGTACTTCTTATATTTTTGGCCCATATGCTATTCAAATTGCCCAATTGTCGCTATTTGTAACGTAATATTTAGGAATTTTTTTTAATTCTCAATTATGTTTTAATGTATAGTAAAAATATTTCTTTTTACCGATTTTAATATAAAGTTTTTCGTTACCATTGTTATTTCATGTAGAACGATTCAATATCTCTATTTTCTAGTTATGTTCATTATGGTTTTGGACAATATTATTACATTCGCTTAAATCTAAATAGTATATTTTGAGCCTCAACGTTCTCTAGAATTTGGACTGCACGTTTTACATAAACCACATTAGAATCTTAATTAATACCTCACGCCTTACATAATATGTATTTATTGTTCAATAAATAACTGTATTGTTATTATTTTTCCGTTTTTAGTGATGTTCAAGATCGTGTCATGTTAACCGGTCGTCATATAGTGCGAGATGTATCCTGTAAAAATTGTGATACCAAGTTAGGATGGATATATGAATTCGCTATGGAAGAAAATCAACGCTATAAGGAAGGCAGAGTTATATTAGAAAGGGCGTTAATTACAGAAAGTGATGGTCTTGAACATGAAATATAAATATGTTTTAAAGTAAATACTTGTACAAATTTTTTTTTCGGTAAACTTACATTATTTTTATGTACAACTTATTCACATGTAACTATATTCATAAAATGCATGCATTTTGTGTTGTTTTGTACAAAGTACCTATGTTTTTAAATTTATATGACCAAATATTGAATGTTTATGTTAAAAATCAATTGATTATTACATTTTAAGCGAATTCATAAAAGAAAAACTTTGTGATATTTGTGAATGACTCTTTTAATATGTGTATTAAAACAAAAATCCAAACTGTTTTAATTAAAAATTGTTTTTTTCTTCTTCAATTTGTATTTAATAAAAGATATTAAAATGTTAATAATGTAGTTGCAATATAATTTTATATTTAAAATAATTTTTTGAATCTAAAATATAAATTATGAAAAATTGTTTTATATAACACATATTATATTATGTAATAAAACATAAGTTCAAAGAATTTAAATTTTAAATTAATTTTAAAATATTTAAAACAACTTAGAACACAATAGATTTAAAAGGAAATTAAATTAGTTAATAATTAATTATTAATTCAAAAATAAATAACAATACAGTATTTAATTGTAATAGGTACTAGATAATTATAAAATATAATGAAATATTTTTCTTGCCATTACATATGCAACTCTCATACTGTGTTTACACTTTATTACGATTTTCAGTAAACTAGTATTTTTTATTTATTTATTTTTTTTGTATCTTAATATTTTACATTACCATAGAATCTCTGTAGTATCTGAAATTAAATGTTTTATTTATAGTATAAAGTTTACACAAAAAAAAGAATGTATATGCGCACTTAAGAAATGTACATGGCAATGATTATTTACCTGTAAATAATTTTAGTTTTTCAAAAACCATTTAAAGAGAACTTTGGATATTCATGTAAGAAAATATGAAAATGATGATGAAAAGAAAGAAACACGAATAATATGTCCTCATAGCGAGTGTATAACAAACCATTGTTTAAATTTTCAAAATTAAAGATTCACCTGTTTAAAAAACATAATTACTATCGAAGTAAAAGAATGAGTTTTTCGAGCATAGCAGGTAATATTTTTATGAATTTAAATTAAAAATTAATTTGAAAAAAGTGTACCAATTATCATAGGTACTTTTAAAAGTTAAGATATTTTTATTACATTTAGACACAAAATAAACTTGTAATTTTTAAATAATAGTCTTGTACTATTTTTACAATATATTACTGGTTGTATGTTTTAATACTGCTCGTAGTCTACAAGGTCATATTATTTCTGTAAGTACCTATTTTATAATTTTATCATAGTAATATTTTATTTTGTTGAATTTATATTGCACAAGAATTAATATCAATACCGTTTTGTTCAATATATCATTTTAATTGAAACGTATAAATATGTTTGTTTGGACAGTGTAGGCGTTTGTCTTGGAGCTGTTGCTAAGGCATTTGATGCTAGTGTCAATTTTCGTTATGCTAACCAGACACGATCAAACGGTGATGAATTGACTGTCAGACCTAACGGTAATAAGTGTAAACTATTTTATAGGAAGAGTTCATTAACAGTAATGAAAAAACATGCTGGTGGTAAAATAGAGTATAGGTAAGTTCACTTTTATTTAAAATTATATTTATTTCCTATATAATATTTGTAGAGCTGCTGAAAGCAAAGCCGTTTAAGTGCCCTACAGAGGTGATGTAAACGATACTATTCTTGACATACTTGGTGGCCTCCGTCCTGCTTGCACATCCACTGGAGTACACGCATTAAAGAAGTTACCTAAGCTGCTACATTCATTAGGTGCACTCAGCAAGTTAATTCTGTGTATTCCAATGTTGCTGGTGGACAATAAGTACCAATGCTATTGTGTGTAATATATTAAAACATAATTGATTCTATATAACATTTACATAGTCTAAACAAAGTTCATATTACTTAAGCGACTATAGAATACAAGACTGTTCCGACAGGTTTTATATTTTATTTCTACATAAATATAACTATAATTTTGTGATAGAAATGTGTTCTCTTTGTTATTAATAATTTATTCATATTTAAACATTAACTGACCTTGTGGAAATTTTATTTTAAAAAATAACATGTAGATTAGGTGAATTTATTTTACTTTTTTGTTTTAATTATTATTTTATATTGTATCTTATAATAATATTGTTAAGTATTTTGGACAAAATATCATGCGTTTGTGAAGTTTGTTAAGTGCTTACACTCAAATTGTATGTAATATTTGTTTAAAACTGTGATGTTATTTATTTGACATTTTACATATATATAAAATGAACAAATTTCAAAAATGTTTCACAAGTATTAGTTTATGTCAATTTATTTCTTATTTTTAAACATTCTCAAAAGATTTGATAAAAGTAAAATAATAAATGATTGAGAAAATTAACTAATTTCACTAAGGCGTTTGTGAAACTATTTAAAAAATATATAGTTCATTGTTTTCGGAAAAGGCTATGGTTATTCCATTTGAATTCAAGGTAATACTAATAAATTAAAATTGTATTATGTTGTAGATACTAGATAGGTATAC
This sequence comes from Slavum lentiscoides, assembly GCA_032441835.1. Classification (NCBI taxonomy): domain Eukaryota; kingdom Metazoa; phylum Arthropoda; class Insecta; order Hemiptera; family Aphididae; genus Slavum; species Slavum lentiscoides. Next base: position 4,459,822 of record CM063707.1, on the reverse strand, counting down.
CTATACTATATCAATACATAAAACTATTTCCACACCTGAGTAAATTGTATGTGTTTGTATAAGTGCTTAAATGTGTACAATATTTTGTGTATGATCCATACATTTTGATTAAGACCATTGACTTTGTCCATATTTTATTACATTATGTAAAAGTAATTTATTCTTGTTAAAAAAAATGAAAAGTCGCAAAGAAATAATATGTGCATTAATTTAAAAGGCTTTATAATTAAGAAAAATAAATAAATTTTATTTTAGTAACTATTGGTCGAAAGGATAATGTAACTGTAATTGTTTAATTATTGAATGATTAATATTATTTTAAGAGCAAAAAATAAAAATAATAATGAAAGGTAGGAAAATATCTAATAAAATTTTCATATTAAATATTATTACGAATAATAATTATTTTAAATAATAAAACAAAAATTAAAAGAATAAAAAAGACACATGAAATTGAAGCAAAATATAAAAACTGTGTGTGTATGAATTAATGTGTCATAATTAATTAATATCAATTAATGTATACATATGTATCTAAAAGATATATATGAGAGTTGTAGTTTATTAAGAAAACCTAATTCAAATAAAAAACATATAAGAAAAAAAATACAACAAACAAAATAACTTATAGACATTATAAATACATCTGAATTGAATTGTATTTAATTTCATTTTCGTATTAATTTTAATCATTTTATTAGTCTTAATTTTATTTTATATATATTAATACCAATAGGTATACATGTTGTTTTCTGTATAGTTTGTATAAGTATTTAAATAATTAAATAGGTACGTATACAAAAAAACTTAATTTATTATAGTAAATTATATCAAATGTTGGTTAAATTTCCCAACAGATGTAGTAATTTATTCAATATAATTATTAAAAATTAATATATTATTCATTACTATATTATTCAGATTTATACGTATATATATTAAGGAAGTGGTTTTTTAGACAAGACTTCATTTGGGATTTGGACATACGTGACAGTACTGTTATTGGCTTTAGATTTAGATTCTTTTTCGACTTTTAAATTTAATTTAGACTTATTAATTATCCGAGGTTTTTCATTTTTTTCGTTATACAATTCTGTTAGTGTATAATAAATGTTGTCCAAGTGTTTCATATAGGTGGATATATCGCCCAAAGGACGAGTTTTCTGTTTAATAATCACATTAATTTCCTGCAAATAATCTTCTAACAAAATTTGTAAACCGATAATATTGATTGACCGATACAAACTATGAACACTGTTAATAATTCTTATAATGGATAAATAGGGTTCAGGAAAATGAACCGTCTGTAACTTTTTAATATATGCTACGAGCGCTTTGTCGTCATCTATCGTGTAAGTTTTCTGTGAAAAACATTTCAACGCATCGATTATTGTGTACATCAGTATTGAAATAAACCATTTGTGAAAGAAATTTATAAATTTTGTAAAAGAAGAAAAGTTTAATAGATTCCCACCGATATAATTAGATATTTCATTAATAGTTTTCAATTCTCCTCCCCAATAAAACTTTGGATGATACAATTGCAAGTTGCTCAAAGAGTTAATGTAGTTGTTGATTAACAAAGTATTTGAAGTTTCGTGCGTAATATTTATTCCGTTGACATTTTTTTCTTTCGAAGAACTTGTAACGTTAAGTTTAATGGTTTCGTTCTCAGTCAGATATTTTTTTCTAATTGTATCATTATCCGTTTTGAGCAATGCGTACATTGAATCGCGATACAATGTTCGTTTGCAGCTATTAACTTGATACTTGTCGATTAAGTTCATAACGAAATGTAGTATTCTGTTTAATTTTTCTTCATTAACGGCATAATTCAACTCGGTATTATAGATTAAGTACCGGTTTATCAACTGTAAAATCGTCTCAATATTTTCATTCCCATCACTCGAAATCGCGTTAAATCGCATTTTCATTTTTGAGAACTCCGTTTTTAAATTGTGTAGGCATTTAGTTTTTAATTTGCAGTTTTTTATCTTCGACTGGATATCAAAACAGAACATATAAAACGATTGCATTTTAGTACATAACTTTCCATCGTTGTCGTTATTATTTTCGTGATATGTATTCCGCATTCTGTTCAAATCCGTATCGAAAAATTCACGTTCTACGTGATCATTTTGTTGCGAGCTCAAAATCAAATTAAAATATTTAAATTCGTCAATAGATACAATTACTTTTAAAAATTCACGAAAAATAAATTTGGATTCGTTATTCTTGGACAATAATGATAGGTTACTTGACCGTTTTTTATTTTGTACGGAATTCAATTTTTCATCGATTGTCGTTTTTATAATCGTTAAATCAAATATATTTTTATAATAAGCCAAGTCTTTTATTATTCTTAAAACCAATTTTACGTTATTTATAAAAATCAATGGGAATTTCATAAGGATTGATTGTAAAATCAAATCTTCGTATACTGTTATTAAATTTGTACCGATCAGGTTATCAATTTTGGATATAATTTTTTTTTTATTTCCTTCCTTTTGAAATCTCTCAAATAACATTATCGTTTTTAGTACGAATTCGTAAATGATTTTCATTATCGAATCAAATATTAAATTCATGTATAAGAAAATGTCTTCAGTACTATTCTCAGTCTGTTCGATTTGTTCCAATAATAATTTTTCGATATTCAGTATGGGATTCAAGCTTTTGACCACTCGAATAATTATTATCTTAAAATTGACATTATTCGTCTGTGATGCGTTATAATGTTTTAAAATTATTTGAGTTGATAAACCGGTTTCATCGAGTATATTGTTTATGTAATTATTAGACTTTGTTACAAAATTTTCATTTTCATCATAATTTATTCTCTCAGCATTACCTTCGTCCAAGGTACAATTTGAAATAGTAAAACGTTCAATTTGATTTATTATCTGAAAAATCATTCTTCTAAACATTTCATCGGTATTCCGATTTGACTGCGAATCCAACGCTATTATGTGAATTAATTCATCTATTCGCAAATTTAACGTGAAAAATGCACTTAAAACCCCGGTTTCTTGGGATACAACGTTTGGAGCTACATCTATTAAGTGCAATAATACAGATATTGTTTTCGAAACGGTCGTGTTGATCACCTTTAAATCGTCAAAACATTGATGTATAGTTGATTCGATCGTTTTCTGTAATAATGTTTTAATCGATTCACTGCATTTACATCCCAGTGCTACGTACATTACACTTGCTACTTTATTTATGCTGCTCTCATTTATAATTGGCTGTGTGTTATGTAAAATTGTACTAAACGTCATTAATTGACCGTCAACGAATAATTTCTGTGAAGAAATGTTGACACTACCGTCATTACTGGGAAGCCAACTTTTCATTTGAAGTATATTTCGTAGTATCCGATTTTTGTTGCTTATAGTTATTGCAGTGTTGACATGTTCTAACTGCAGCATTATTACAATGAACGTAATAAAGAAGAAATACTTATCTGCACAAAACATTCTGTAAAAAAAAAAAAAAAATCATTTACTATTGCATATTTTAAATGATCAATATATTATTTTATGTGGTTTACTATTTATTATATATCACTTAAATTTGAATAAAAATCTTTATGATGTACCTATATAATATGATTAATAATTTCATGACATTTTTCTAAAACTCTTCTTAGGGTCTTCAATAGTTCTGTTTGATACAAATATATAATATATCGATGTTAATTATAATAATATTACCAATATTAATAAATAAACATACTTATTTCTTGTAATGTCATATAAATTAATGTGTTTATGCCTACTATTTTGTGCATCTAAACTTCGTACATTAGGTAGTAATGAATGTTTCAAAAGTAATATTAAAATTTAATTTATAACATTATACTTTTATTTAATTAATTTTTTCCATATATTTACAAGATTTCTATTTTATTTACGACTATTTAAAGGAGATGTAATTGTATTAAATTGTTCAGTTTTTTTCTATCGCATGTAATATAATTGATTAAATTACATAAATTAAAAAAAATTTAACAACAAATTCACAAAAAAAAAGTAACATTTCTATTTGAGTAATCTAAATTTCTTTATTTATTCAGACGGTAGTAAAAGGTGAACTAGTTTTATAGACTATAAAAAAAAAACACAAATGATCTTACTTTAGTGTAGAAAATAAGATTTTTACCTGATAAATATCAAAAAATTTTTCTTGTTTTTCAATAATTTTCGTCCGCTGTACTCGATAAAGAATACATCAAACGTGTGATGTTAATTGTTTATGAAGAAATTAAGTACGAAATTCTATCAACGCTGAAATATTACAATTAGATAATTTGTGAGCAGAATAGAAAATATTTTTATTTTTATTTTTACGATATGCTATATATAACGCATTTACAAAAATAATACAAAACTAATAAAAAACAGAAAATTACATATTGTAATGGATGTAAATAACCAAGAAATAATTGTTAAAACATCACAACTATATATATACATTAAAAGTTTATATAAAACTTTTCAATTACATATAAAATATACCTGTATGTATAGGCATTGATTATAGAATATTCTATAATCAATGGTATAGGTACTTACTAAATATAAGCTTGCATTGAACACGCATCTGTTTGTTGGAACAGATTTTTCATTACTGAAATTTTAATTTATACACATTATACACAATCGCGATTATCTATGATATATACTTTATGTGTAAGTTATACCAAATAAATATTCCAACAAGTAAACTTTAAATATGACGTCATCACATATATTAAATGTTTATTCGCTCATTTATCGGTTATAAGTGTGGTTAAGTTGTCTGAATATTTTTCAATTGGTGTATCTTGTTTTGAATATAATTTGTGTTATTATATATCGTTTAATTAAAATAGGTTAATTTTTGAATTTAAAGTACTTACATATGTATTTAATTATTATCTGTTTACTAATACATAGCGGTGTAGATCTGTAGTGCAGCACATATGATTTTCGTGTTTTGTTATTTATGCAAAATTTGTGAATAAAAATCCATTTATGTGAAAACATAATATTTTTGCGAATGATTTAGCGGAAAAATTGGGTTTCAATTAAAAGTTTGTTTTTTTTTTGAAACTTTTTTAAAAAATGTTACTTCCCATTTATAGATTAGAAAGTAGACATCCATAATAATTTGTAATTTATAGTGATGTCACATTTACGTTTCATTTTCACTAATTTTTTTAAAGTGTGCGAAAAAACTGTGAAAAATACAATACAATGTCTAGAATACCTATACCTAAATTCGTCATAAAATTGTTAAAATTTAGAATTTGAAAAATATACAAAAAGAAATCGTTGCGGGCTTATATTGTCCATTTTTTATGATATTGATTAAACACAAATATAGCAGCGTACAAATTCGGGTCCCTAAAATTGTTTTTTTGCCTAAAAAATAAAAAAATTAATTAAATTTAAATTCTAACAAAGTCGTGCTTTTCTATGAGAAAGGTTTTTTAAATACATTTGCATTATAATACAAATGTGAATTTCTTATTGTTAACTAGATTATCATTCTTTAATTTTTTTAATTTTAAAGGTCCCCAAATTCATTTTTAATACGATTTTTCGATATATTTACGCATATTTTTCGACAAAAAAAATATATATATGAATCTTTCATATTTTGCCCGTAAATTTTACGAATACGCCCGATTCAGTTAATTATATTGCGCAAAAAAAAAATTATCTGCAGCATTAAAAATTTCCATTCTGAAAAAAACAAAGGAATTATGGTAAACAAATGATTAAAGAAGCGATATAAACAGAAAAATATCCTGAAAACGTTAACAGAGAAAGAGAAGACAGTTCGAAAATCAATGACAAGTGAAAACCAATACGTCCAGAAAAAAGACAAAAAGAAAGAAAACAGCAAACAAATATGAACACCCAGCATGAATATCCATGTCGACGAGTACCTTAGTAGCACCAGGACTCCTCTGAGAAAGGATAGGATTCCTTTTTGGGACAGTACGGAATAATAGGATTACACAAGGATTCCTTCGTAATCCGTGGAATCCTGGTGCTACTAGGGTAATAACCAAGAACAAAGATTAATTAATGAACCGAGACAAATAACATTAAAATGGGAAAAAAAAGTAGTCACCAGAAAGCGCTACGACACACCATAGAGGGGTTGGCAGGAAAACGCTTATAAATAGAGGTCCGAACCAGCGGACCGCTCAGTGTAGTCGCGCCGCGGCGGTGAGAGGCGAAGAACGTAGTTCCCGTCTACGGAACGCAAACGACATACTTCTCGTCTGACCGTGCGAGTGTGTGTTTGTGCGTGCGTACGTGGGTGTGTGTGTGTGTATTATATGTTATATAATATGCAGGGGAAAAGAGGTTAATACATGCAATAAAAAAAAGTCGAATATTATATATTTTTTGTAAAATTATAACATATTGATCTCGTGAAGTCGTCACTAAAAACGTCAAAGTTGATAAACACGTGAAGATTTTCTTTAAAAGAAAAAATTCCAATAATCGTCGTGACAATATCCGCACGTGTACACTTTAACTATAATCCAGTGGCGGTTATATGGGAGGGAAGGCAAAAGGTAGATCGCCCCCCTTCCCATGGGATTTGATATTTTTAAATTTAGTATTTAATAAACTCGGTCGGTCGTATACAGTGTCAACGGGTAAACGTGTAAATGTGTTTACTAGTAAACTAGTAAACGTGTAAAATAAACAAGTGTATTGTGTGTAACGATAAGGAACGATGAATCCTTACGTAATACGTTCATATCATTGAAATACGCGAAATAATATTAATAATAATAATAATAATAAAGATTCCATACGCGCGTACTATCGGTCGCTCAGACAGCGTTAAACAAAACACCCGTGTATACAGACATAGTGCGTTAGCCGATCGTAATAAAACAGGAAAAGAAAGTAGTCACCAGATAGCGCTACTAAACAAAATAGAGGGGGGCAGACAGACGCTTATAAATAGAGGTCCGAAAACGTCGGACCGCTCAGTGCAGTCACGGCGGTGAGGCGTGAACCACGTAGGTCGCGAACAGCATAGTTCGCGCCTGACTGCAGCGCGAGCACGCGGGTGTGTGTGTGTGTGTAAAAAAAATACTGTATTTAAAAAAGTATTCGCATAAGAAATACGTACAAATACTAGTACTTAAATACTTTTTTAAAAGTATTTTACCCAGGTCTGTGTGTGTGTTTTCCTGCCACCCCCCTTCTATGTTGTATCGTAGCCACGCCCTCTATAGTGTGTTGTAGCGCTGTCTGGTGACTAATTTGCTTTTCCCGTTTTAATGTTATTTTGTTTACGTTTTACAGTTGTACAGTTGTAACCACTAGGGACTAGCCACATGGTCAAATCGGACATTTTATTTTTGCTTAGGAAAAGAGCAAAAACTAAAAGTTTTACTACAGTTATTTGTATACTAAATGCTAATTTTACTAAAATGTTATGGACGTTATGGTAAATAGTAAAAAAAGTAACAATTTTTAAAATTTAATATAGTTTTAATTAAAAAATGTTAAAATTCGATTTCCACAATAACATAGAGAAGAGTCTGATGAGTTCGAAATATTTTTTTTTTTTGGTTTACTCAAAAGAATTTCTACGTCTAAAATTGTACGAAAAATACACTATAAAATAAACGTTCGATGACTGATACATCCGTACAACACAAACATTCGAAAGAAAACATTCGAAAAAATTTGGGAAAGGATTATGATAGTGTGTATGTACTTATGTCTGAACATTTTCTGCTAACGAATTCGGTAAATAAATTGTGACAATCGTCCAGGGCCATTAATGGTTATACATGATGTTCAGGGGAGGACGAAAATGAAGTCAACAGTCAACTCCTCTACCCATAAAGGCCGGGACACACTTGTCATACAAGCCTTCGATCCGACTCCGATCATACAGTCGGACGAGTGTCTGAGAGGGAAATGGTAGTGGACTTCGAACGGCGTAGTTCCCACCTTTCCGACTTGTGACCAATCCAACTCCTACACGGCTCCGGGACACGTGTCGTTAGGGTCAAATTTTTACTGTGGCTCTAAAAAATGACGGCTATAAAACCAGAGGAGCTCATTGAAGAAGTGAGAAAGTATGCAGTACTGTATGACCAAACCAAAAAGCGATACCGAAACTCCGACTACAAAGACATCATCTGGATAACAGTCGCTAAGGAATTAAATGTCGAAGGTAAGACCACACATACCTAATTGCAATTAAATGTTTAAATTATTTAAAACAGTAAACAAGGACACAAGACTTTTCGCGATATTGTTTGAATCGAGACTGGCGAGTTGTGTCGAGTCGGAAAGCGTGAAAAGTTGTGTCGAGCCGGAGCCGGAAGCGTGATATACTGATATGTATGTTCACCCCTTTCCGATCCGATTCTTGGGGCGACATCGGATCAAAGGCATGTATGACAAGTGTGTCCCGGCCTTTACATGACACAAGTCGGTGCTGTTAAGTTACTAAATTTAAAAATATTAAATCTCAAGAGGGGGCGATCCACCTATTACCCCACTTATAACCGCCACTGAATACAGGTAACTACAAATAATAGACGATTGCCAATAATAGAGTAAAAATATTTTTATTATTTGTCAAGTAGGTTTAAGTATTTTATATTTGACGTATTTTTAACAGTAAACTGTTGCCAAGAGGAAATTTATCTTTTAAAATATGAATTTGTTTTTATTTCGTTCTAAAACATAAATCCTTCAACATTTTAGTTTTTAAAAAACGGGTTTTTTTAAAATTTTATCATCACCAACGTGTTTCAGCAATATATGTTAATATTAGTTTGTTTGAACACTTTAATCAAATGTTTACAGGGATTTAGTCACTCTCATTTAAAATTTTATAACAGGAGTACGAAAATGATGAAATTTTTCATATTTCATTGTTGTAGTATACATAACATTTAACTGACCCACTTGTGTTTCTCTAGTCAAACTTTACCGGCACAGGCAAAATGAAGGCGCTAGTCAACAAATTGATTTCTTTAACAATTAAAATTATTACTCCCACTTCGCTGCCGACCTTGAACTTTTGAAGAACAGAGATACTCTGGTGATTCATATATTCTCGGAATACACACTTTATTCGATTATATTAAATTTCTTCGACTAGAGAAATCTAACATGGAAACATTTATATTTTACCAATGTCAAGGGTCAGTTAGTGTTTTTATATTTGAAAGGTGCATGTAAATATTATTAACTTGATTATTCTCTACAAAACGACGATTTTATTTTTGTAATTACATAATTGTACAAATTAGTTTTATGCGCGAGCTCGAGTTTAATCAGACAATTTATTATTCGTTGTCCGTAGGGTTCTTCAATGATATTTATGATTTGCAATTTAAATAATTGTATTACATTTGTCTATATTATTCGTTATACGAATTAATGTTAATTATGAATTGCTCTTATTAATATACTGTATACGGTCAGTAAAATATTCAGACTGCAAGGAAAACAAAATTATCTTGAAAACTTTAAGTGTTCATATTTCTTATTTTAAGAAATTTCTCTAAAAATTATTTCCTAGACGTATTACAAAATATTACAACTACAATTATATATACATATATATTGTGGTGAACGTCAATTTACTTTCGACATACACACACACACACACACACAAAATAATATAAAACCATTTTAAAAACAAAATATAATTATTTTTATTCGTGTTCAGTGCTGTCAATGCTGTCAATTCATAATTTAAGTATTGTCTATAATATAATAATATACAAATATTTATGTATCTTATACATATTAAATAATATTACACATATAGACTTGATAGAATTTAATTAGTGCTCCCTAAAAAAAAAAAATGTTTTCCATTCTTTACTATTACAGATAGATCACATGACAATAATTTTGTGTATAAAAGAAAAACAAAAAATAAATTATACATTCAATAAACAACATAATGTATTATGGCGCCCATTTAAGAGTAATAAAATTATTTTATATTCCATTCGTGTAAGTGTTGGTTGATTTTGGTTTTTTACCTTTCACCACTACAGGTTTGCCCTGAATAATGCCTTTCTTCTTTCGTGCAGACTAGAAACAAAATAACAGCTTTCAGTTTTCGTGTTTTTATACTGCGGTTGTATTCGCAAACTTCAATTCAAAATTAACATTACAAAAAAATACCCGTCATATTCGTGTGTTTACCTTTTTTGATACGATAAAAGTCCCAGGATTCCGAATTTTCCTTTCAGACACTGGTATACGTGGCCTATTAAACTCGTCTGGTTTCTTTACCCTGTATATTCTGACCAGCCAGTGTTCAGTAGTGTAGGCCTCTTCCAAATAGGTGAGGTCAAAATTTTGATTACCTATAACCGCGTTACGTGTACGGTCAAAACCAGCGGGCGTTCTAAAATCGAGCTGCAAACAATACAATGGTGTTAATATTTTTACAGTTAATAATATCTAACACTTACTTTTAGGTCACCGAATCTATAGTAGCTAAGTTTATACATTAAACAATTAAGCATAGTCGGCGAACCTTGACTGTCAATTCTAAATTCACCACGGTCAGTAAAGTAATCCGATTCCTAGATAAAAAAAAATTTAATTAATTTATTCAAACACATTTATACAATATTTTTACCCTTATGTCCTTTGGATGTTCGCCTTCGGCAATTCGCACCATCCATAAGAATTTGTTGATATCGTCTCCCGAATACCCAATGACACCTCCGAATATCACTAGAACATAATCGACATCGAGTGACGTCATAATTTCGTACGCTTTGGGTTCTGTAGATGACATTGCTTTGCCAACTAAAGCTATGTGACTATTGTTCCAAGTATTATTATCGACTAATGTAGTACGATTGGCCATTCCGGCTATTTGATAGCCATAATCCCACCAAGACATAACGCGAGCGTCATTGTCGGTATTTTGTGATAGCCAATAGTAAGCTTCGCGAAAATCGTCCAATATTTGCCGAGACCTAAAAACATATTTACATTTTAGTAATTATTTTTTAATTATAAAAAAATATTTTTAGTGAAATTTAAGACAAAATTAATTATTTAGATACATCTTACCCATCGTTACTGAATGACGCCAATACAATACTAGGACTGGAGTAAGCGTTGCTGGTGACCCAAGTACAGTGAACAACAAACATCATGAGTACAAGTAACATAGAAATAGTCACGATACTTCTAATGTTTGATCCAACACCTTCACCATTACTGTTATTATAACTGTTCGATGAAACAATTGTCGGTGGTTTCTTTTTGCTCTTTCCAGAGCTAGAACTTGACTAAAGTAAAACAAATACGTAGCAAATTAATTAAATAATTATAAATCAGCCACTAGCTTTCAAATGACAAATTAATTTGACCTATCTTCATGCTTAAATTCGGTAGTTTATTTTTAGGTATTAAGTTTTTGGACAGTCATTTTTTTTTTTTTTGATAGAATTAAACAGTTTTGTTATATTTAGACTTTTGTATATACCTGGGGGATGACTGTATGAGGATAGGATGCAATTTAAAAAAATTTCAGCCTAGTAGCATATGGTGGTTATACGGATGAAATATGTTATATTAATCATATTAACATATGATTATATGTTATGCATGGTAGGGCAAAAATGTATGTGTAACAGTTTGTAATAAGTAATTGCAGTGACATGCACGAGATATAGTATGGCCAACGAAAAATGAGCTATGTGTCAAAAATAATTTTAAAACCTTCATTCATAAAAACTACTGAATGAACATTAAATAACTGAACATGTAGATATAAATTTAAATAAATCCCAGTTAGGGGAAAAATTAATATGGACACATAAGTACAAGATATAGTATGTAAAAATTGTTACCACTAGGCCACAAATGGCATGACAATCTAGAGATTGATTTGTCACTGGTCTTATTATAAAAAAAGGAAAAAGGCTTATGATTTAAAAATGTTGTAAATTTTAAAAACCTATTGTTTCATTTTCAAACATTAACGTAACAAGACATATTCTACATTGGAGATATATCTCAGTTTAGTTAAAATTAAGTTTTTTTCATTATCTAATAGAAAAACGTTTAAAAATATTATTATTTTAAACAATAATAAATAGAATGTTAGAAAATTAAAAAAAAAAGATTTTAAATTTAAATTACTATAGTTCTATAATTACATATAAGAAATATTTAGTTTTACTTGTGACGATTTAGAAGGAGTCTTTTCTTTAGAAGATTGTTTTTCTTCGACCACTTTTGTACCATTACTAGTAACTAAACCATCTTCTTTTAAATAATTTTCGAAAATTTTGGAAAATGCTATACCGCTGAGAATGCACACCGCTGGTGTTAAAGTTAACATCAATCTGACCATAACTCCGGCAAAGTACACAGCACTTAAAGCATACAATACAACTAAACATAAAAATTAAATAGATAAATAATAAATAAATATTATTTCGACAATATATTTCATACCAAAAAGCCGTTCGTCATTATACTCTTGAATACAATACCACAATCCGGCAGGGAATATACAAACAAGTATATGGAGATCAAAGAAAAAGCTAAACCATGTTGTCGGTTGATGTTCAGATACAGATGCAATGATAGGTATATGGATCTTGGCGTACGTTGTATCCCACAAGGAATAAAATCTGAAATAAATAAAAAATGTTATTAATTATACAGTAAAAGTGTTTTTATATTAAAATTAATTTTACTCTTGCTGAATTTAATAAATCAATAAATATATTTTTTGTTTAACGTACCTTCCACTCCATGGTGCAATAACTCCAGCCCAAGTAAGACCAACAACAGCTAATAGTACAATACCAGATGTGACTAGCGTTGCAAATATAAAAATAAATTTGAACTCAGCTTTGGTGATTCGAGTCTGGATGTAATTAAATGCACCAGCTGCCATGACCAATGCAAATACTCCTGAAGCTGCCATATGTTCACTAGTTCTGATTGGTTGAAAACCAACAAAAGGTATTTGCATGCTCAAAACCAAACCAAGTATGTAAAAAACAGTGTAACTCGTGAATAAACGATACGAGTAACGACCCATAATCAGTAACAAGAACACATGCAGGGGAATCAAGTTTATAATGAACACATATCCACCCCATGCGGATACCTAAATAATAATTCATATTTAAATTAATTTATTTTATTAAAATTAGAAAAAAAATGATAATCATTATTAGTAACTTACCATATAGAAATATGAAAGAGCTGTAAGAACTGACCAAAAAACTGAACCAGTTTTGACGGACTTAACCTAAAATACAAAAATGATTCATTTTACAAATCTTTTTTAAGCGAAATACATTTTTTTGTACTATTTTATTGATTCTGTTTAAAGTAAATGGAGCTCGATTTAACTGAATGAAATATTAGTGAAATAATGAGACACGTGTCAACTTTATGGTATGTTGTTCTGTGCCGTGTATATTGAATTTTTTTTCTTTCTTATTACTCCCTTTTTTTTAGGAAAGAAATCAGCGTAATTACTGCCTAAAATATTTCTTAGTGTAGGCCCTCATCAAATATTTATGTTACAAGAAGATACGGGTTGTGAGAAAACGAGTGGAACGATGAGCTAATATGCAGAGTTTAACCAATACGTACGGAAAACGAAATGTAACAGTTAAATTCCTTTCCTTAAATGGGTAAAGTGTGCTTGTTTTGTTGTTTGGTCAAAAGCTTCAATTACTGAATATAAGTGTCAGATAATATTCTAATTACATTAATAAACCGTGTAATTACAGATGTGTTTCAATTTATGTCAGTCGTTTCCATTACAACTTTTACTGAATATATTAATATACAATGTTAATATAACATACCCAAAGATAATAGGTAAATTGAAGAGCAAATATAGCGATTCCTTCGTTGTCATAACTACCGGCTACTGACCGACTAATATAACCAGGAACAATTGCAATAAAACAGCATGCAAACAATCCAGCACCAGGTGACCAAAGTTCTTTGGTCAGGAAATACGTTGATATTGCTGTCATACCACTATAAAAGCACAAAAATCGAAAAATTAATAAAATACTAAAACAAATAAACAATTAAGACTCCGTTAAAATAAAAATTTATATATAACATATTTTTATCCAGTTAAACGTATATTTACGTTTTATATAATAGTAAGGTATTGTGAAAAATTTAAAAACTTACATTTTTTTCTTTGACTTCTTTAAAAAGATTAAATTTAAATAAAAACTTTTTTTTTAAACAACTACGGTACTATATGAGTTTATAACAAATGCAAGTAAAACAAATCGTTACCTAAATATGGGCGCTAGGAACACGCAAATATCTCTGATATGGACTGGAATGTTTAAAGCGTGCAAGACGTGATGTATGGCACCGGAGGTGAGCATCAATCCTGGATAGACTGTGCCACCCACAATCCTCCCCAATGGGTACCATGCCCTTTCGTCAAACCAGTTCAGAAAGTTATAGAATCCATGTTGGACCATATAAGCCGTCGCACGGTAATTGAACCTGTCGAATTCAAATCATTAATGGACCGTTTACATACACCCATCGTTTGTACGGGGCATTCGAGACGCGTATCATCTACGTGCCGAAGTGGTACCGTCACTATGCTCACCATGGGTCGAACTCGTGTATGATGCTCTCGAACCGTATGACTGCGAACAAACGAGCGGAGAAGCCGGACACCCATGCCAAGAAGAGGATGGCGAACGTGATAAGGCTTTTCCATCCGGCCGGATTGGTCAGCAACGATTTCATACTGACATAAGTGTCCGCCGGGTTGAAGCAAACTCAAATCGGCACCCGGGCGAATTGAATCCGTACGTGAATATTACCGATAACTGTCCATCATTTCCTTTGTCGTTTGGTAATTGTTTTTTTTTTCTAATATTCGTCGTACGTTAACACCGCCGACGAAATCGGACGTTTTCTCTTCGGTCAGTGCTTTTTTTTTTTTTGTTTTCGTTTCTGTGATCGAACGCTAATATCTACCACAATCGAACACGTAAACACAATATGCCCGCCGTAAGCCAGCAAGCAGGTAAACGGCACCGATAAATTATAACGTAACATGTATTTGTATTACATGTAAAGCGTAAACTACGGACAAGCCGGCAACATGACGTCACCATTTGAGGTTAAACAAATTCACCGGATGAGTTGGCAAACGCTTCACGCGCGTTATCATCATTGTTATATTCAATGTGTTATCACATTCTTCCTTCACCCGTTACGAAACCATAGAGTAATACTCTATGTACGAAACGCAGATAACATTATCATAGAGTTCAATGCCCGCTACACGTCAACGACGCCCACAGCTGATATTGCGATAGATAATCCAATTCGAATGATAAACGCACGGAAAGTCGGAAAGATAAGATAAACAGTAGTAAACATTAAAATAAAGAGATAATCGAATTATAAGCGTTATTATTATTATTTTTTAAAACAAAATTCGTCCTACTGTTACCTGTTGCCATTCCTTTAAATAATTCCTTTAGATATTTCTTGCCATAAAAATAAACCGTTTTTATCGGCTCTTTTATTTCGATATCCTGTTCATTGTAATTTCAATGGAAACGTTCGAGGAAAAGAGACATTCCACGACGAGTGAACAATCTGTGAGGCTTCATATAACTGTCCCTAGAACGTTTTCGAATCAGTGTCATGTATTGAATAGAGGAGCGATCGATTGGTAATTAATCGTCACTTTGAAAGCAATTAAATACAATCGTTTACGATTACGTTTTAATTCAAATTGTTATTTTAGGTCCGAAAATGGACTGTTAGCGTATGGGTCCAATAATCTAGTTGTAATTGTTGACACAGTCAAAGTCATTCCAGTTCAATGCTTCACCGATCATAGAGCTTTAATTAAAAAGGTAAAAAATAATTTAATGAAAAACGTACATTTGACGTATGTTGTAATATATCGTTTTCAGCTTTTGTGGGTTCCGTTTGATTCTGTTTCTGGTGCGTCTAGTGAACTAGTGTCTGCAGACTGTGCAGGTGATATTGCGTTATGGGATGTATGCCGAGGACGATGCATCTCTTGGATGGATTCGGAACAGATAAAACCTGTTATTGGTAATGTATTTCTTTTATTCGATCGTTAATCATTTCTAATAATATTAATTTAAAAATCAGGAATTGAATGGGTGCCGTCGTCGCTAAATAATGAACTGTTGTTGGGTGTCCTACATTCTCCTTACACGTTTTCTGTATTAGATGTGCGTAAAGGTACTCGACTATGGAAAAAAACGTTTTGCGATACAATCAACAGTTTTTCTTTTGATCCTTTTGACTTTAATAGAATCGCTTGTAAGTCCTTCGTGAAACTAATACTAAACTATTTCAAAGTTATATAACACTGTATATTGTTGTAGTTTTGTGTCCAGAATGTATATTATTTTTTGACAATTTTGATCGGAAGACAGCACTTAACGGTAATGGACGTAAATTTTACATATCGAATACCGCAGCTGGTGAAAATTCAACCATAAGTGATGAATCTACTCGACCTAGAACAAGATTTAAAAGACTGATGAAGGGTTTAGTGTTGGGAGAAAGTCAACCCAAGTGAGTAAAAAAAAAAAAGCTAGTAAATTAAAATTTTTTTTAAATATTAATTTTTTTATGTAAATATAAATACAATTGTACATTTTTAAATATTAAGAATGGATGCTTCATTGACGGTCTCTGAATGTATTCAATTCACATACCATCAAGCATTGCGAAATCACATGCTTCTTATGTATCAACATGATATCATAATTATTGATTTAAGTATTAGTATGACAGTTGGCGTAATTAGTATTGATAGATCGTTTTCTCCATTTTGTCAGGTAATATTTTTGTATAAATTACTTTTTAAGTTACTAATATTAATATAATTGATGAAAACTGTAGATGTACTCTTGTCGACAACGTGATGTAATATTTTGCCTACAAGAGACTGGAAGTTTGTCATTGAAATTAAGACGTAAACCTATAGCTAATTATTTGATGTCCCCCATGGATGCTTCTCCTGTAACCCCATCTGGAAATGGTGATTTATTATATACGTTATTTAATAATATTACATAATTATGTTACACTTTTTTTTCTTATGTGCAGACTCAAATACTGATACTTATTTGTGGTATGAACATAAAATACAAAGTGAAATCATTAGACAGCCTAAAAATTCTAAAGTTCTTGGTTTCGCAATTTGTCCAATTACCGAAAAACATTGTGGTTTGTATTGGTTTTAAATATATTTAAATCGAAACTAAATTCATTGTTTATTATTTTATAATATAGCAATACTTTTGAGTACGGGTAAGATTATTTTTTTTGAACTTGAAAAAATTATGATCGCATCCAATGATATGTCATTTTATCTCGGACGGCGCGACAATCACAAATTAACATTGAGTAACATTTTTCCATCATTCAATGACGTAATTAAAATAATTAAAAGTAATATAATATGTTCTTATAAAATAGTACTATTTATTTTCGTAGGTTCAAGGATTAGTACCAAAAGTGCGTTTATATACTCGTGGAATGCTCCCCAGTCTTGAATCTACGTTAACTGTTATTAAATATTGTCCACCATTAACTTCAGCCACAAAAGCTAAGTACAAACCTCTTTTGGCAGTAGGCACAAATTCAGGGAATTTGGCAATTTTTAATTTAGCTACTGGATTAATGTTGAGAGAGTATCACGTACATTCTCATCCAGTTAGGTACGTCATAATTTTTATATTCATGTTTACTTTCATCAAACTTTTTATAAAAATATGCTTTTAAATATTTTATTAGGGGTATTGAATGGATCAGTCAGCGCTACATAATCTCTTGGTCATTTTATTCTTACACATTAAATACTAAAAGTCAAGTCATCGTAACTGATATTCATTGCGGACAATCTATACCCGTGCGGATAAATAAGGTAGACGAGCCTCATGTAGTATTTGTTAAAGTATCACCTTTGAAGTAAGTATTGATTTGGTCAGTTTAGAATAGGAAACAATATTATTGTTTATTTGGTTTCAGACAGTATTTTGTGATCGGAATCAAAGATGGACCAGTAGAAATTTGGGATTTAAAGTCAATGTCATTGTTAAGTAAAATGTCAAAAAGATTTCCATCAGCTGTTTGCATGGTAAATATATTTAAATGGTTTAGAATTGATAGTTAAGAACATGATATCCTTATAGTCGTGGTTCCACAACTAAAATTCAGCAGGGAAACAATATCCTTTTTCTGTTGCCTTAGATTAGATCACACTCTACTTCCATTCTACTCCTTTAAATTATTACTTAATGACTCTGTTCTTTGACCTCTCCATACCTACCTCTAAACCATTTTGCAAAATACCGCACATCCTCTTTCAGTGCCCTCCTTTAGTGGTACAATGTAAACATTTCTGCTATAATTAAATAATAATATAACGTCCCTTTTAATTCTCAAACCATTTTTTCCTTCGATCACCCTTTTTACCATTTATTTTTCAGACTGGTTTTATAATTTACCTTATGTTACCTTTTTTTTTTTTTTGTCTGCAGTTATAACTAATTGTATATATAGAGTTAAAAAAAAAGAAATTGATGATTTTTATTTATTTATTTTTTTTACATTTATTTATATAAGGAATGGGTTCAATGTAATATGTCAAAAGGGAAAAAAAGTAGTGTATCAACTCCTATTATAGAAGGTATTCAATAAAGAAATATTTTAAAATAATTAAAGGAAACTATATAATACCATTTTAATACGTTTTATTATTATTATTAGAAAATGAAATTGGATCAAAATATCCAGAACATTTATTGATATCCGATGTAACAGGCAACCTGTATGCTTTTTTAATAGACTCAAATGGTCTTTTGAAGTCTGGTACTATGATAGAGCCTGGGGTAAGTTTAAAGATATATATTTAAAATTGTTTTTTAATAAAAATTTTAAAATCCATTAGTTTTTTTTATGTTTTATTAATTAAAATTGTTTTTATTTTGGAATATTTAGATATTATTAAAACCTCCAGTGTATCTTACATGCAAGTTGAATGTTGCACTTCAAGTAGATAGTGATGGCAATTTATTTGTGTGGGATTTAAGTAACCATACAGACAAACAAAAACAACACATTAACCGTTTGGAAATTCGCAAATTGAAATTTGCTCCCGGTGCTGGTAATTTTCGATTTTTATGTCTATCATCAGAAGGTATTGACATTTTCAATGTATTTGGTGTAAGTAATATATATTGTAATGTTATACACAGATTTAGAGTAACAGTAATTGAATTAGTAAATAGAAAAACAATGTTATAGTGAAACATATTATATAGAAAAAATGAAAATGAAATAAATCATAAGTATCGTTTATTGTGTATCTTACAGTCTCCACAATCCATTGAGATAATTTCTACAATGAAGGCGGATAAGAAATTACAAATTTTTGATGCTGATTGGGCTAGTGCTGAGCATTCTGTAATCATGTTTAGTGATTACTCAATTAGAGTATTTGATCTTAAACTTACCAAGTCATATTCTTCGATTTACAGTTATGAGTTTGATGGTAAGATATTGTAGTTAATAATATTGTTTGCTCAACATTGTTTATTTTAAATACATAAATGTATGTTAGATCCACAGGGACCTCCTACAATCTTAGATCCTGATTTGTGTAAAATGTTCTATTTTTGGTTATCATCTTGTGAAAACTGTGAAAAAGATTTTAACACTGAACTTGGTTTTAACAATTATGAATTATCTCGTAAGTAATATAAATTATTGTTTGTTATTTTTATGATTTGTTTAATTATACAAATATTATGCATTTAAAGTTATTAAAAACGCCTGTCATTCTTTACCATGGATGGAATTGGAAATATGTACAAAAATAGCTGAACGAGCTTTAGTGGTATGTCAATCGCTTGGATTGAAAAATGAAGTCCGATTTTGGACAGTTGCTATTCATTACATCATGATGGGTGATGATTATGCTACAAGTGTAGTAGCTCCTTTAGATTCTTGTTATGACATTATTTGTGATTGCAATACATACCGAGTAAGTTTATAGATTATTTATTAAAAAAAAAAATTGAACTTAGAATAAATAATGGGAGCTGTAAAGTTCAAAATCACTTTGTTACTCTGTATTTAAGAACTCTGACCTTATTTTCAGTATCCTTTATGTGATATTTTTTTGTAAATGGGTTGTCAGTATTGTTTTTAAAAACCAATTTTTTTGTTCTTTAAAAAACTGGTTACTTCATTATTAATATTACAAAAATTTTGAACGAATTGATAATTTTATGACCAAAAATATTTTGTGATGAACGCGTATTCGGAATTTTAGCTGCAATATAATATTTATGGTAATAAATGATAATTATGTTCCTTCTAGAAAATACAATTAGAGCGTATCCTATTGCATGAATGGAAACGTGGAGACTACATGCACATGAGACGAGTTGTCGATAAATTCATATTACTTGGTGAGAAAACGAGAGCATTAGACTTGCTTTTGGCAACCAACGTGAATGATCCTAACTATTATACAGATGCATTGAAGTAGATATATACATAATATACATATAATTTTTTGCAATTGAAAAATATTATATTTAATGAATATAGGGCTTGTTTAATTGCAACTGTCGATTCAAATACTGCTAATCAGAGTACAATTAAATTGGTCGCAGCTAATCTCATTGCAGAAAATAAAATTGATGAAGGTAAACAATTCGTTATTTGAAATTAAATTTGCTATTAAGTTATAATCCAGAGGAATGTTCTCTACAGGCATTCAGTTGTTGTGCATGATCGGTAAAGGATCTCAAGCATGCCGCTACTTGGTATCATACAATAAATGGCAACAAGCAGTATGGTTAGCAAAATGTTCATTATCAAAAGATGACTATGATACAGTTATGAAAAGTTGGTCCGATCATTTATTATCTAATAGAAATCAGGTTAGTTTTAATGGTAAAAATACATTTATCGTTGAGAATAAATATTTGTGTATTTTTTTTTATTATTGATTTTACATCGAGACGTTTGATGTTTAATACTACACTGTGTTATAGGAACTAGCAGTTTTAGTATTGTTGTCATTAAAGAGGTTTAATGACGTATTGAAAATCTTGATCAACAGTGATCGTACATACAGAGCAGGACTATTGGTTTTAGCTTGTCATCAAAACAATATAAGTCTCGATAATATCCTTTTTATCACAATCATAATAATTTACTAAATGATTATTATTGATTCAATTTATTTAGATTAGTTTTTCTTTTATGTCAAATATTTCTTAATTTGTATATTTAGTACGTACTTTAGAAAAAGAAGTATGTGAAAAGCTAAAACGAGAATTATACATTAACGGTGGCAATGGTGAAGTCATAGACAAACTTTTTGATAAAAAAGCACTCAAAGAACAAACACTGTGATACGCAATTATTATCTACTATTGTATGTACCATTTAGTTTTAATAACACATTTTTTATTATATTCCTTTGTATAAAATTTATTAACATTGTGAACACTAATCATTTGAATACTAGACTCCTAAATCACAGTTTTTTTTTATCATTATTATTACAAGTTTATTTATTATGTTTATTGTTAATGTTTTTCTTATGAATTGTGATCAAGGAGTTCATGTTTTGATGTATATTTATAATTTATATATATATATTTTTATATGTATAATTTATTGAACTATGTGAACTAAATGACGAAAATATATTATTATTATTATATTCATCTTAATCTAATCATTTTTACCGTATATATTGGTTAAAAGTACAAAATAATTATAAATACAACATTGTAGTTTGTAGTTTTATTCTAGAATGTTTGTTGATTTTATTTGGAAAAATATAAAATAATATATTTTCTTAAGTGTTGAATAACACATATAAACGTGGAACAACTTGGAAATTAAACAGAATAGAGTTATGCTGGTTCCAAGAAACTTAGCCATCTTTCAGATAGCAATTTTGAATACCAACGCGGTTTAAAGGGTTCATGTATAAAGGTTAATTTAGTATAATAACTAGAACAATAATGTGCTTAAATGTATTAATATAAATTAATATATTAATATAAATAACATGCAATTTTTAGTAATTAAATATTTGTAGTTTATTACTACAATAAAATTATAGAGCATCTTAGAGGCATTTTTTTAAAAAATGTTTAACCAATAGCAATGGAACATCATTTGATACATTACTACTCCATTGCTGCCATAATTTATTTTAATTAATACAACCAGCAGGACTTACTATCGTATAAATTAACATTATTCAACTTGCAATATACTTTATAATATTCTTATTTACTGTTTATCAGTTACTAGGATGTTTAATAAAACAGTGGGTACATTTTTTTTTTTACTATTCTTTAAATGTATATATATATATATATATAAAATTCCAAAGATCAAAATACAAAATAGTCAGTTTTTAATGAAAAAGACAAAAAAAAAATCGAATTTATTTATTATCAATTTGATAATAGTAAGTAATAACACATTATTAAACTATATTTATATATAAATTTTATTTTAGTTTAATAATAATTTTAAATCTAAAAAAATCACATAACACTTCAGATGAGAACATCGTTTTAAACAGATTGATTTTCTGTCCAACCTGACGAGCAGTCTTAAAACCTTAAATTACTAAAATATTATAACTATAATATCTAAAACTAACTCTAAAATTAAAAATTAAAATTAACTATTGCAATAACCCCATAAAAATAAATTAAAATTTCGCTTAAATAATTTGACACTCTTTATATTCTTAAATAAATTGATATGAAATGAGAATCAAATAATTAAGTAAAATTCAAACATTGACATTAACTCAGTCAATTAAAAAAAAGTGTTTTATTAAACTGGTTTACATATTTAATGACCAATTTGTATTTAAAATTTGAGCACTGGTTTTCATCATAAATCCATAAAATAATTTATAACACAAATAAAATAATTTATATTCTTTGACATTTATAACTTAAGAATATTTATATATTTTATTACATAAAATACTGTACTAGGCTCTTGTAATTTCTTTAATGTTGAAAAAAAGTCTCATCTCAAATCTTTTTTTTCTTCTTTTAAAAATAAATTATTAAAATTTATAAGTAATAATATGATTGTTTGATATTATATATATATAATGAATGTACAGTTTCTTATGAAGAGAATGATCATCGGCGTAAATAGGGCTATAGCCCTGATTCCAAAGTATTTAAAGATAAAAATAAGAATCAATTTTGCTGCATAGTCAATTTTCCATGATAAATGTAAAAAAATTGTTCTGAATTTTGAAAGGATTTGGTATAAATTTTAACAGGGTCTAAAAACGTTTTTATGGGGCTAAGCCTCTCCAGTTACGCCAACGAAAATGATCAATTTTTGGAATATAGACAATGGATGCGTGAAGAAATTTTAAGTAAGTAATTAGATAAATGAAAAAGATTTATTACATAAAAATATTAAAGCCAGTAGAATAATATCATTGATTTTATAATATATTATAAATCATTGATTATAAACTCTATGGTAATATTATTAAAGGAATTTTTATAATATTTCATTAAAAATTCAGACTTCATTTCAACATTTTCAATACTATTTTGCACCCTGTTCTCATAAGGTTTTAGAGACTGCTCCAGGTCTTATTTAACCTTACAATAGGCAGTGTTGTATACATAATTAATAATAATTAAAAGAATAATATTTGAATTTTAATAATAACAATACACTTATTAGTTAATTCTTTTAAATTCACGATTAAATTTTAAAACCTATAATAATAATAATTATTATTATTATTATTAATGAAAGACAAAGAAAAAAAAAGTTAATGATTGAAAAAACATCACACTAGAATTTTTAAATAATTGAAAAAGAGGAACGTAATTGAGAGAAAAACTATGCTAAATAAAAGCAGAGAGCTTAGGTGTTTAACCACTTTCCATTGTTTCAGATGGGTTCACGATTTGGTAAGCAATTAAATATTCAGGATACGCCTAAAAACGTATACAGTTGTTAAAAAAACGTTAGTACATTATAATATTATAGTCGTTGTCGTATTTACCTGTTCGCCTCGATATACAACGTATTCGGAGAAATTTAAACCACCAACACTAGGTGTTCCCATCACAGAATGGTGTCCAGGTGGAGCATGTGCTATTTTTATTGCATTATACTGCACAAACGATTTTCCAAGAGTAACACGACACATAAGTAAATGTCTGTAGACAGGATAAGACATTAAAAAAACATAAATTACATAATTTTGTTTCATGAAATGACGAAAAAGGATTAAGTACTGACCTTAAACACTGATAACATGATCGATCTTTATGCGCGGGACAACCAGTTCCTCCACCAATTCCATATACATACTGATTGCTTTTAGATGAATTTTCAGCAAAATATATACCTAAAATATTCAGTAATTCAAGTAAATTCTTTTCAGTATTACATCATTTTTGTATACCTGCACCAAACATGCCGCCGATATATGCGTGCCTTTCATCAAACCCTTTTTGAACAATTGCATTAATAAAAGGCGATCCATGAAAAAGCATTCTTTCATTGGCTTGATTACTGTTTTCTAAAGAGACTTCTCGTTTACGATGTATATAACGATCCCACAGTTTACGATTTTGAATTTTTTGTATCTGAAATATAATTAATTAATTTTATGTACGGAACGGTTAAATTTCGACTAGGTACTCACTCTAACAATATTATATCTATTAAATATTCCACCAGACTGTCCATTATCACGATGTTCTCGTATAGTGCTTTGTAATTCCTGTTCAACAGTAATAAATTCCTTGTCTTCGGGTAATAGGTCAATTAAAAGCGTACATGGCATTCCACCCGATAAACCAGAACAAACACCACCTACAAATATAACAAGTAAAATAATAAAATTTATTTGAATTCATTACTAGATAAAATTACCATGTTTGGACACCACTTTTTCCATGCCTTTAATCAGCTTATGTCGATATCCATATGCTGTAATACCAATTTGTTTTAGGTCTTCATGTTCCATCTCTGCCAGTATATCCAAAGTTATTTGTTCTCTTTCAAATATCTCATTTAGATGTTCCAAACCGAGACTAGACAGTTACAATAACATTCATGTATACACTATGATTTATCATAGTAATTATTAATTATCACATTCAAATTATACCTAGCAAGGAATCCTTGTACAGTTGATAATGTTATACAATTAGGATGAGGATGGGCACTTTCATATCCATTGACTGATCCGTCTGCTTGAGAGCCTAACACGAATGATCTACCAGACCCACCGGGACTAGGTAATGCAACTGAAGCTCCAGAAGGCATGACGACTGTAGCCGTTTCTTCAGGAGTCAAAGGGGGCGGTGTAGCAACATAAACTGACGAATTATTTGTTGCAGCATTTGCACTGGGATGGGAAGCCATAGCATCTGTTAATAATGATCGTACATCTTCTGCTGTAGTCAACTCAAGAGGAGTTTGGCCTTCTTGATTTCGCAAAAATGGGTCAGCACCATGAGCCAACTGAAATAATATACAATTTGTACATTTATTAATGATAAACATTATGTAAAGAACACTGATATTCATGTACAAAACTTACAAGTAGTGCGCTCAGTTGTGTTCGTCCTTTCTGAGCTGCTTCGTGTAGTGGAGTAAAGCCCCAGTTATCAGTAGCATTTACAGTAGTATTATGTTTGATTAGAAGAGCAGCAAGATCTAAATGTCCATATGAAGAAGCATTATGTAAAGGTATTAAACCTCCTTTATCTTGAGCATTAACATCAGCTCCTTGTTCTAAGAGAAATTCAGCAACTTCCAAATTGTTATAACCAGCTAAAATATTAATACACATTTCAATTTAAGTATAATATTAAATATATTTGATTGAGTTTTACCAGCTAAATGTAATGGAGTGGAATTTCTTCCTTGAGTATCTCGACAATTAATGTTTTCTGAAGTAAGGAGTCTTTGAACTCTTGCTAGTATGCCTTTTTTAGCAGCATCTAATAGTGCTGAATTACCTTTTAATAAATCAGCTACATCATTATCAGAGTCTCTGACTAGTGCTAAAGGTGTGTGCCCATCACGATTTTTTTTCGTATCATCAGCACCGTGCTAACACAAAAGTAAAATAAATAAATAATTTGTAAACTAGTGTTTTTTTCTTCTTTAATTACAGAAAAATACCTGTAGTAGCAATCGCACAATTTCATATTTTCCTTTAGCTGCAGCTTCATGAAGTGGAGTGAATTTCCATAAGTCAAAAACATTAACATTTGCACCATGTTTAATTAACATATCGGTAACTTCAAAATGGCCATACGAACAAGCATTGTGTAAAGGTACTAGGCCTCTGTGTAAATTAACATTGTGGTTAAATTATATTATCTTCATATTATGTTGAATTAGACAATAAAATATACCCTTTATCTTTTGCGTGAACATCAGCGCCATGAGAAAGGAGGTATTGACAAACGGCTACTCGATTATATCCGGCAGCAAAATGAAGGGGGGTAGAGTGTCTAATGGGGGGAAAAAAAACAAAACAATTCAAACAATAATTTTAAGTTATTAATTTAATCTCAATATAATTTAATTTACCGTCCATCTAAATCTCTACAGTTGACAATATTGGGGTATGTAATTAACAATTTTTGTACTTTTTCTAAATCACCAGATTTAGAAGCTTCTAAAAGTTCAGATTCTAAATCTAAAACCACAGGAGGCTCTGCAATTTAAAAATTATTCTCATAATTAACAAGTCTGTATGCTAAGTTAAATAGTAATTACCTTGTAATATTTTTTTAATATTTTCAGTAGCCATATCAATGGCTTTAAATCCTTGTATAGATGTGATGTTAGTGTCAATATTATAGGACAAGAGAATTTTGCACCCTTGCAAACTGTCACTTCTTGCACATCGATGTAAAGCTAAGAACCAGAAAATTAAAATAAATTATGAAGAAAATTCATAAATATATATTGTTATCACCATATAAATAATCACCTGTTTGTCCAAGACCATCAGTAATATTTACACGAGCGCCAAGTCTAATAAATGTCTCCATAACGTCAAAATGACCATAATCTGCAGCTATATGTAAAGGAGCCAAAAGCTCTTTATTAACTTCATTTATTTGTGCTCCTTTACGAGACAAAAGTTCTATAACTTGTTTACGTTTTGAACCTAATGAAGCAGCTACAACGTGCTAAAAGTATAAGTACAAATACATAATACGTACAATATATATATATAGAACATAAGTGTATCGTTATTATCTTACGAAAACAGTGTCACCAGTTATGGGGTGTTTGAATTTTGCGATATCTGAATTTAAAAGTTTTTTTACTTTTGAGACATCGGCTACACGACAGGACTCCAATAAACAATGACCTTTAAATTCATCTATGCAAAATAGAAAACGCATAATTATAATTAATATCAGATTTGAAAATCTTTATTGTTATTCCTTACAAGATAATCTTTCTTGTAGTTCACGTGTAGATGCTAAATCTATGGCCGACTTGGAATGACAATTAATCAATGTTGGATCGCCACCCTTGCTTAGCAATAATGAACAAACTTCCACACGTGACTTAGAAGCAGCTTCATGCAAAGGAGTAAACTGCCATAAGTCCATTGCGTTTACACAAGCACCATGCTTTATGAGCATTTCTGTAACTTCTATGTGTCCATATGAACAAGCATTGTGTAGTGGGACAAGACCGCTATAATTAGACAAGTTTAATTTATTTAAAACTATAATGGCATATTTATTTAAATTACTTAAGTTATTGTTTTACCCTTTATCTTTTGCATGTACGTCTGCCCCATGCCTAAGAAGTAACTGAACACACCGGATACGATTGAATCCTGCAGCTAAATGTAATGGTGTCGATTTACGTCCATCGCTTGCATGGCAGTTAACATTAAGAGGTGTCAAAAGAGATGACAATTTAACATCATCACCAGATCGACTAGATTCAAGAATCTACAAAAACGTTTCGAAAATTAAATACCGTAAAAACTATGTTTAGCAGTATTCATACTTCATCTTTACGCCATTCTCCTACTAATACTTCATGAATACCAGGTACTCCACTAACATTAGACAAATCAACTGGCGTTTTATTTTCTGAATTTCTTATTGTCGGATCAGCTCCGTGTTGTAACAATGCTATAAAATAATGTGCCATTAACATAATCAATATTTTTTTTATAAAAAAATCATATTTATATAGTTAATGATCAATTTCTATACCTATACATATTTCAATTTTTCCTTTGATAGCAGCCTCGTGGAGAGGTGTGTAATTCCAGTTGTCTCTAGTATTAGGATCCGCTCCAGCTTCTAATAACAAACCAACCACATCCTCGTGTCCAAATGAGCAGGCATTATGCAATGGATGAAGTCCGCCATCATCGTGAGCTTGGATCGATGCTCCAGCAGATAACAGTAGTTCAACTATATCGCGACGACCAAATCCTATAATGATTAAATCCATAGTAATTTCATTTTTAGATTACATAAGCTACAAATTGTATTGCAATATTACTTTCTATTATTCACATTTGGCTTAAACAAATGGTATTTGGCTAAGAATTTAACAGATTTTCACCAGACAAAAATATTTTGTTTATAGTCTTATATGTATAGATACTTTATCTACTTTCATTTTTTTTTTTTTTACAATTCCGTTTTTTAATTATTATTCTTTAAAGTGTAAAGACAAAGTACAATATACTTATAATCAGATCCATGTAACCCCTCTAAAACCACCTTTCTATCAGCTGTTGTACGTAGTCATTGTTTTTACTTATAACAATAGAAACTGGACTAGAAATCAATTTGAATTTGTATTCATAAAATAATTCAACGTGATTTTTATTATTAAACGTTTAAACACCACACTATGAATGAAAACAAATTTCTTTAAAAATAAATTTAATTTAAAGACACAAACTATTGTTGCGGACTTGATGGGAAATACTAGATAAACAAAATTAATTTAAAACTGAAAACAATCAAAATTAGAAAAAATTAAAGAACAAAAAGTTAGCAGTAGGAAACAAAAAAAAAAAAAAAATAGAAAAAGAGAAGCTAACTGATATTGGAGTTAAATTGAGTTACCCGCAGCGAAATGCAAGGGTGTGCTCTTCCTGCCAGTTGTATCCCTAGCATTGACCGTCTCTGCGTTTATCTGTCGTCTAACTTTGTTCAAATCGCCCGATTTGCACGCTTCGAACAATTCTCGCAGAGGATCCTCTTGGAGCAGAGTGTATATGTTCGGCTGTTCGGATTCATGTCGTTTGGTACGCATCATGTTGTCGGTGCATCAAAATTATTGAGCTCTCGGTGACGGATGTCGCGGACCGGGCACATCTCTGTCGATATTGGATCCGCGGCAAACGGTTCGCAGACCGTCGTGGCTGTCGTTAACATCTATAAACGACATACTTACAAGGGATGGGGGAGGGGGTGTTGGAAAGAGGAGGAGCAAATGGAAACGCAATGAACGAACGTGGTGAGAACAAAAGCGTTCGCTAGTGTAGCGACAATAATAAAAACAAATATACAACGACAAAACAAATGTTCTGAAACTCTTCTATGGGTCACAACGCACTTCGTCGCACGGTGCAAGCCTGTCGTACACTTGTGTTACGTATATGACGACAGAGAGAACAATTCTTTTTGTAACCATTCAACAACTTCTCCTCTTCTTTCTCTTTGCACCGCCGATGACGACGACGATAGTATACGAGTATGACACCTACGGGAGAGGTACGCTACAGGAGAGAGCGGAACAAAGTACAACAACCACTACAACGACAACGACAGCACTAAGTAGTAAGTGGTTGTCGTCCCCTCCTCACCGCAACCACATCGACGGTACGTCCCGGAACTGGGACGGTGATATCCAGCCGTAGAATGCGAATCGAGCCAGTGTTACCCCGGTCGTCGCGAGGTAATACTGCACCGGTGCCCATATGTTTGATTTTAAGTCCGTGTGCTGATACGCCGATCAATTATTTTCGACCGCCCGCGACCTTTTTTCGCTGTGCGTGTCTTATCACTTGGACTTGGTGCCGTAACGCAGCGAATTCTTTTTGATTTTACTCCTCGAAAACATTCGGTTTTCCGATCGCTGTGTCGTCCAGTCTCTCTCCGTTCTACCCGACACTCACGCAATGGCTGTCACCACCAGAATTTTCTCCAGAATCGCTGGTAAGTCGCTTTATTTTAAAAGGGAACTGTTCGGTCACTCGTCCAGCACGTCATTCGACGTTGGGAACGGTTGGAATTTCACGACAGCGTTAAATCGCGTCTACTTCCTGGTTCGTGTGTTTGACCCCCCTTGGTCGATTGCGTTCGAGTCGACACTACAGTCGTAATGTTCGAATCTCACAGTTCGGCTTACCGAGTTTTATACGTTTGAATCTTGTGCGCTTTCAAAACTATTAATAAATACTATCGATACAGCGATAGTTTTTATGTAGCGAGAAAATGGTTCGTCCACCCGATTCGATACACAGTACACAGTAGACGTGTGTACCTCTAAAGCATTTTGACTTCTTCACAAAGCAATTATAATTAATTTAAATACCTATGTAATTGAGTGCAATTAATGTACTACATTCGTGTGGAAGATAGTGCTCTCTAATTGTGTATGTAATACATAAATCTTTTTGCGTTATCGTATTCGACCGCGGATTAAATTTTATAATTTTTACATTTTTAGTATGCAATTTAATGGGCATACGATCGTCATCGAATTCAGTCGATCCACGAATCTATGCCGAAACTAGAAAAAATTTATTGTTGACGAAGGATACTAAAGTAATTTGTCAAGGAATGACCGGTAAACAAGGTACGTTCCATTCGACTCAGGCCATTGAGTACGGTACTTGTATGGTTGGTGGTGTCTCTCCGGGTAAAGGTGGAAAGACCCATTTAGGCTTACCGATTTTCAATTCTGTCAAAGAAGTGAGTTGTTCAGTAATTCCTTTAAACAACGAGAATCGACTTTTTACCTTCTGTTGATTGTTGTTACAGGCCAGAGACGAAACGGGAGCAGATGCTACAGTTATTTATGTGCCACCACCAGGAGCAGCAAAAGCAATTTCTGAGGCTATAGACGCTGAAGTTCCTTTAATTGTTTGTAT
The DNA here is from genome assembly GCA_032441835.1 of Slavum lentiscoides. Taxonomy (NCBI): domain Eukaryota; kingdom Metazoa; phylum Arthropoda; class Insecta; order Hemiptera; family Aphididae; genus Slavum; species Slavum lentiscoides. The sequence goes on along the minus strand of CM063707.1, from coordinate 4,428,568 downwards.
CACAGAAGGAATTCCTCAGCAAGACATGGTGCGAGTAAAACACAAGTTGCTTAGACAAAATAAGTCTAGGCTTCTTGGACCAAACTGTCCTGGAATTATTGCTCCGGAACAAGTAAGTAAAATGAATGTTTCATGCGACAATGATGATCACAGTTATTATTTAAACGTTGTATGTTTCTCAGTGTAAAATCGGTATTATGCCTGGTCATATTCACTTAAAAGGATCTGTTGGTGTAGTGTCACGTTCTGGTACGCTTACTTATGAAGCAGTACATCAGACGTCTGAAGTTGGTCTCGGACAAACATTGTGTGTTGGTATTGGAGGTGATCCATTCAATGGTACCGATTTTATCGATTGCTTAGAAGTATTCTTACAAGATCCAAACACGCACGGTATTATTCTAATTGGTGAGATTGGTGGACAACAAGAAGAAATGGCCGCCGATTACTTGAAAAAACATAATTCAGTAATTTAATGATTTGTATAATGAATTATTGAAATTATGTATGATTAAATTGATTCTTATTATTATTATTATTTTTTTTTTTTAGGGTCCTAATGCTAAACCAGTTGTGTCCTTTATTGCTGGACTCACGGCACCACCGGGTCGCCGTATGGGTCATGCAGGAGCCATCATATCTGGTGGAAAAGGTGGTGCTCAAGATAAAATTGATGCATTAGAAGAGGTAATTCAGCATTGCATATTATTATTATCGTTTAATTTTGTCGTATAATATGTGTATGCATTATATTATTTTAGGCTGGTGTAGTTGTTACCAGGAGTCCAGCTGCTATGGGTGTTGAACTGTCTAAATTAATGACACGAAAATAATGAAGTTATGTGTTGGCCGTTAGTTTGGTATTCCACTTGGAACTACGGCAGTTTAGACTTGATACATATTTTCCTTGTCTTTGGTTAGGTTGCTTAATTTAGAAACAATGTACAAGTATACTGAATGTTTCCTATTTATTGAACATTTCTATTAGAGTATACAAACACAAAGTAAAATGATTATCCCACAGAAATTTTCAGTAATATATTTCATCAAAATGCTTTTTACAGTATTATCATGTTTGCAATGAAATAAAATATATGAAAACATTAAAATGGTCAAATATAAATTATATACAGTTTTATATATATATAATTTTATCGATACTAATCAATTGTACATTTTTTGTAATTTTCATCATAATGTTAAAAGCTATTGTTCTTTTTTAAACTTATATTATGCTCTTTCTTTGTTGAAAATATTAAAATATAATTTTAATATTGTTATGTCATCATGCTATTTTTTTTTTTTTAACTACTACTTTTTATCGAATTTGAATCTAAATAATTATTTAAGTGTAAATTTTAAATTACAGTTGATATTTCCGATATGATCTAAGTAGACTTGTGACTCGTTGGGCTGTTGAACATTTTTAAGGTAACTTGTATCAAATTATAGGCAGATAATTTCAATTGTTTGTATGTGTATTTGTTGATCATCTATATTATAAGTGGTTAATACTGAGCAAAATCGTTCATCATTTTAAACACTGCCTTGTTTTTTTTTCTATAACATTTTGTTATTTGTAATCTAATACAAGTTATTACCAGAATAAATATTATATTTATCGACTAGCAAGTTAACATATTGATTTACATCATTGTTTCTCGGTATACTTCCTAATCGAACCAAGTGATCTTTTAACCTAATTTCATATTTTCTGATCACAAAACAATAGAAATTGAGGGGCTATTTAGTCCCATAAAGTTACAAACACAAACTATTGGTGAGGGATAAATAAGCCCCTCAAAATCTAATATGTACAACTGTGGCCTGTTGGATAAAAATGACTATCATGGTAGTCAATGTGTTAAAGACAGATTGCACAAGTTTCAAATGAAAACTGTTTCTACTTTTATTTATAAAAAAAAAATTACATAATGCAATCAGTTATATTTACAAAAATAAACTTCCTTTTTAGGTCATATTATATAATGTAAATATTTATATAACATTTTGAACCCAAATAATAAATATATCATCATATCAGTTTTCCTATTAGAATTTATGATAATGAGAGAAGTTATGGTTTTATTAATTGTGTATAGGTCAAACAATGCACCGCCTGTCATGAAATTATCTTTCAATGTTTTTGATAGTTTATATTTCCCGTGTTCCTTCAGAAAATAAAGTTTTATCTTAATCGATTTTTAAAAGGATAAATGTAAATAGGAACATTGATTAAATTAGATGGTGGGGACCAATAAGGTCTCTTTTACAGTATTATTTAATAAATGTAGTACAATAATTATAAACATGTTATATATGTATATAGTTATTCGGTTTTTCTCAGCCATTTTTTGTAAAGCAAAAATCTGATGAATGTAAAATTTATAGAAAATAAATTGTTAATGATTTTAGTGTAAAGTATTTTTTTTTAAGTTTTGAAAAGTACTCTGAAAGGGATTAAGTCATTTCTTCAGCAAATCTGTATACTTCGAATAAAATCTAATAAAAATATAGTTTTATCAAACAAAATTAATGTACCTATAAATAGTTGGTAGTCATTAAGGACTGAATAAAAATGTCTTGGTTAATTAATTATGGAGTACATTTCTTATTAGTAGTTGTAAAGATATTTCATCATTGAAAATTTCTATGGTTTATGAAAAACACAATTTTATATGTATAAACATCATACTCATTAACAAAAAAAAACTTAATAATCCATTAGATATATAAATTATAATGAATTCAAGAGTTTATATGGATCAATTATACAAGTCCAAGTAAAAAAAAAAATGAAGATAAGTAACACTCTGGTTAAAATCTAATCTTGAAATATATATTAATCATCCGTGTATTCAAAAGGTTCGGGTGCTTCTGGTTCCTTATCATCTTCTGGTTTAGGTCCAAAAGCTGCCACAGGTTCGACTAATTGTTCGTCTTCCACGCCGGTTTTAGTGAAATGTGTCATAATGATACCACCGATAGACACATCTTTTAAGGGTTGATAAGAAGCATTTTCTACTAATTGTAAGTGCTTGAGTTGTTGTTTCATTATCCTAGCTGGGTTATTCAATATTTCGAAGTTAGGTTCTGGTTTTTGTTCTTCTTTCTTTTCTTCCTTCTTCTTGCTGGTCGATGCTTCCTTTTCATCAATTTCCATTTTTTCAATAGGCGATGGTTCACTTACTTTTACACTACTACCTTCGCGACGTTTCGCTCTTGCTGCAATACTCAATACAGCTGTAGTGACTTTTTCTCTTTCCTCACGTTTCTTTTCTTCCATTGGCGCCGGGTATGCGTATAATGATGGTTTTGCGTTACTTTTCAACTCGAGAAGAGGCATTTTGAGTTGTGCATTCAATGCAATGATACACGTAGGCGTGAATGCTAGGGCTAAACAATGGGCCAGAGGGAACCAGTACCAGTATTGGGTGAACAGCAACAGTCCAACAACCGCTAACATATTGGTGTGTCCAGTTCTTGATTCTAATGAAATTGAAACATTACGACCGCCACCATCGATGATACCCTGTGCTAGAATAGCTCCAAACTTGGCCATGACATCTTCGTGCTTATCGGTTATCACTTTAGCATACAACGTACGGAAATCTTTGACTTTGGGACAAGTACTCTCTGTCTGTTGAATAAGTATCATAGCAGACGCAATAAGTGCTCCTTGGCGTACGTAATTCACCGGGTCATTGGTCATGGGTTCTAATAAATTAATGGCTTCTTTAAGCCCGGTTCCTGCACAAGCTATACCAAGAGCCATAGCTGCACCATATCGAACATGAGGGTTGTAACTCTCGGCAAGTAAACTAACAACTTGAGGACATTGTTCTGGTGTTCTGAATAATAAAAATCCTAATCCAGTGACGGCTGCACGACGTACATCATCATTGACATCAGAAACGGCGACATGCAATAATTTCCTAATAGCAGTGTTGCTTCCAGTTCCACAATATGCCATAGATATTGTGTACATAGCAGAGCGGCGTAATATTGGATCTTTGTCTTGTAATAAAGATGTAATTAATGGGTCAGCTTCTTCTAGTCGGCCGTACATGACAAATGATATTCCAACGGCTAAACCTCTTAAAATTTTTTCATGTTGTGTAACTTGAGCGTATGCCACCATGTCCTGAAGAGCATCACCGTTTTTGGATCCTAACATTACCAAACCCATGGCCAATCCGGCAGCTTCACCAGTCACTGCATCATCTTGATACATGTTAAACTTCAACTGTTCATAAATGTCTTCACGACTTGTTCCCATCGCCGAAAGACCAATTCCTAAACATCCTCCGTGTTTCACGATCTAAATTTAAAAACATATTAGCAATGTTGTAATTTTATAATAATTATATTTATAGTTTACTTCATTGTGTGCATCCTTGAGTTGCCCAAGAAGATAGTCATTGATAGCAGCACCGTGATTCGCATGAATCAAACCTAAAGCATACAGACCACCACCTTCGCTATATCCTGAGCTTCCCGAAGAATTGTTTTCTCTGGGAGGTAAGTAACTGCGCATCAATTCAAGTGCGTCTGTCTCATGGCCTCTATGAATGACACCGAGAGAAGCAGTAGCTGATAGCTTTGCCCAATTTGTAGCTCTGGCTAACCATTCCAGATTATCTCTAAAGAAAAATTATTTATACTAGTAATTAGTACCTATATAAAATATGTATAAAAAAAAAAAACTATATAATTATTTAATTTACCTTAAGAATTGATCACTAGTAGTACCACTGTGCATAAAACCATTGGCAATTACTGTAGCTGTATGACAGACACTTGCACGAATTGCTTCTTTTGTGTTTTTCAAAATCAACATGTCTGTATGATTACTTCTAATTAAAAACTGCAAATGTAACTCGATGCTCACCTCTCCACTTAATACTTTGGTTAACTTTTGGATTACTTCTTGGCGATATTTATCATCAGGTCCGAGAGATTCAAAAGTACGTTCTTCAATAACTGGCTGAACTACATCGACTTTATTTGAAGCAACAGCTACAGGTGGGGTAACATTTTCTTTATCTGTACTGCTTTGGGCTGCAGGAATCGCTTTGATGACATGAGTAGCCGAAGGTATAGGCGCCGTTTGTCTTAGAGATTCAAGGACACTAGATAAAAACTGTTGAGTGGCCGATTCGTATAGATCAAATGCAATTTGGTATGCCATTAAACAGTTTTTTTCATCGTTATTTTGAATAAGACCTTCAAGAAGCTGAGCAACCGATTTGGGATCATCCAAAAAAATGAAACACTGGCTCATGTTGACATAGTCTGGCACTTCCAGATTTCGGTATAGACTAATAAGACTACGTAACACTGTACTGCGAAAACTGCGATTTTCAATAGTGCTCATTGCCACTTGAAAAGCGTAAGATAACATTTCATTAACGTTGTCCGACAAGTCGATGGATTTGGCAAATATATCCATGCGTCTTGTCTCTAAAGCCAGGCCTAATGCCTGTTTGTACTGATGGTCGTCCAGACATCTCTGGAACATACGATTGACGATCCCTTCTAATCGTACATCCATCGCGGGCGGCGAATTCGTGTTCTCAGCCGCTTCCACGCGCAGTTTTGTATAATGGTCAATACACTTGGCGATGATCGTCTCCACATACTCATTGCGAGCGTTCACGTCAAACAGTTCGCTGGCGCCCAACGCGTACTGCAAAGAGTCCGCGTACGAACCGAGATGATAGTACACTTTACTGGCGACTAGAGCAGCTAAACTCTGTTGCGCGAACGTCTTGTCTTCGTGGAGGAATTCGATTTTCTGGATAGCTTCGGATATCTCGGGCCAGAATTCGTCCACAATGGTGTCCAACTTACGAAGCGCAAAGATCTTCAGTTCGGACGCCGGCTCGTCCAGCAACGATATCACGCCCGCTGCTGACGTTATATTCATTGCGTATGTAGTCGGAACGTACTAATTAAAAGCGAATGAATTAAACAAAAATGTTTAGTATAAACTCGGGGAATATTTTAAAACAAACGCATAACGTAGTACTGCGCCGTGTTAAAACGGTATGTTTATGACAAGCGAAAACGAAGTTCACAACAATATAAAATACAAGTCATGTTTTCCAAAATCCAAAGAGCTCACAACAATGGTAAAATAAAACTTCCTTGGCTTATCAATTTATTGTTATTATTATCACACCGATTTTAAACCGTGATTATTATTTATTTATCAGGTTTAATCACAGTTTAAGATAATATTATCTTAAATCGTGGTTGTAATGTTGTTGTAATGTTTTGTTTTTGCAGCCGTAGTTAACGGTTCGACGACGATTTCGTCGTACGGATGTCGGTTGTGTTTATTTTGTGATTTATTTTTTCTATGCTACGGATTGTCAATCGCCCAGAAAATATCAAATTTCTCAAAAGGGGAGAAACTGTTTAGTTTTTCCATACGCACTCGTTGTTATTTTTACATTTGAATAAAGTGAGAGGAAAAATCGTAAAACTTATTTCAATATGGACGATGATGCGTCATGTTCGACAGTTGTAAAAATTGAAATCGACGACGAATCAATCGACAACTTTGTGACTTCTAAGGGCATCAGTCCCGAATCTACAGTAAGAAATATTTGAAATTTTAAAACGAGTTGTAACTTTGTAAGTGTACTTTGTGTTGCATGATTTCATTTGCAGAGCGCATTCCACTGAGATGTGACAATTGCAATTTTTAGCTTTTGTTCTATTCAGTATTTTAAAATTTCATTACATACATTTATTTTGGTTATGAACTTATTGTCTTTTAACTCTGGAGCAATGCTAAAGAATCAAAATGTTAATAAAATTCATAATTTTTTTTTATATACTGTTTTTCATAAAATAACCAGTACCTTGCCACATATGTAATCTAACACTATATATAGAACTAAAAATTAAAACCGTGTATGAAGAAGCAGTAAATTTTTATAAAAGAAATTGGTGGTATTGTTTACTAAATGATATATAATTAAGTGAAAACAAAAAAAAATGGTATTACCATCACTGAATGGCTACTTACATCAGGCTGTTTACTATCATATTAACACATATTCTTATTGTACTCTAGGGCACATATTGTGCATATCCTTTAATAATAATAATTTTAATTTTAATCCGCAAAAATGTTTACAAATTCAGAATTTTTATTTTTTATTTTTTTTGAATCAGTTCATTTTAAACTTTATAGGTGACTTGTGGTAAATGCAAAGAGAGTATGATATTCGAAGAATATGAATCCACTCACCGTGAAATTCATTATAACCTTTGTTGGTTGGATGGATTAGAGGATGAAATTGTAATTTATAAAAGTTTTAATTAAAATATACATATCAGATTATTTGAAATACTATTTTATTTGTTAGGACTTTACAGATTCATCCAAAATTCAAACAATATTGCGAAAACTCACTTATAAATGTAAAACCAAGTTAAAATTTAAATGTGATTGGTGCAATGAAATTAAACTAAGTATTGTTGGATTCACCAGTCATCTGAAAAAATGTGCGTGTAATGTGAGTATAATACCATGTAGCAAAATATTATGAGAATAAATATAGTTATTTATATTTTTAATCCTAATTTTTACATTTACAAATGGTGGTCATATCGAAGGGGGAATGACAGCGTACGTCTGCTGGCATCTGTGAATTACCTGTTACCACAATTTAAGACAATCAGTATGCCTGCCGGCAGACGTATGACAGTCGATGTGTTAAATTAATTAATTAATTAACATTGGAATCATATAATATGAACAAAATAATAAATATTGATGATGCACAACTATATCATTATTAAAAAAATATATTGTTATGCATCACTAATAAATATAGTTAATAGGGAATGTTGTTATTATAATATTTTTCGAAAGTTTTGTTGGCTTTTTTATATCCTTCAATGGTGTATTCTAGAAATTAATCATCAATTGTATAGACACTGCAAACCTAAATTGTAAGTTATTTAAACATTATAAACTAATCAAGTATTAAAGCACTTTTGTAGAAAATTTAAAACGTTTAAGGTATTTATAATTAGGTACTTTTTGTATTTATTTTTTTTAGAATAATACTCATATATTTTCAAGTATTTTAATGTGTTGTATTTAATTTTTTGTTGTAGCCTTCATTATGTATAAATAATTTGCCTTTGGAAGATCCCAAAATGAGTGATGATACATCAATTACTCACAATGATGTCTTAATAGTAAGTATAAAATCATTATATATATATTCTTACTTAATTTTAGTTAATACTAACACAATCTGATGAACCTTAAAATAATAAATCTAAAATATCATTTATTTATTTTATTTTTTAAGGTAAATTGTGCTTGGTGTGAGAAAAATATGTCGAATGCAGAATATGAAAACACACATAAATTAATTCATTATAATTTATGCTGGCTTATTGGCGAAGAAAAATTAGTAAGTAATAATGTTCTTTATCATAAAAAAATATCTAAACCTCTAGAAATAAATATTTATAAGAATGTGAAGAAAAGTTGAATTGGAAACATTTTTAATTAACTAGAAAAAAAACGTTAATGTGTGAATTTCTACAATTGTACAAGTCTTAATAAAATTTATATTTTTATGAAGTTTTGAAAATTATGACTTGAATATTTAATAAAAATTATAATTTTATTTTTTTGGTAGGATCTTGATGATGAAAATGTTACTCAAAAGTTATTACGTCAATATCTATTAAAAAGTGCCAAAAAAAAGAAAATTTTATTTGTTTGTGAGTGGTGTCAGGTACCAAAAAAAAGTGTTGTTGGTTTTGCTAGCCATATAAAACAGTGTCAATTAAGACCGGTAAAATTATTCAGTTCTTTATTTAAATTTGTATTTAAGATTTTATTTTGATGTTAGGATAAAGTGGTATTGTTAAATAAAAATGAAGAAAGAAATGATTCTGTATTATCAGATATAGAAGTAACAAAAGAAAGAGATGCATCATTGGTGAGCTTATTATATTATTTACTTATAAATGTACATTTTCTAAGCCATAAATTTAATTTTAAGGTGACTTGTGGACGGTGTAACAATGAAATGACATTCAAAGAGTATCGCACTAAACATTGCCCTGCACATTATAATTTGTGTTGGATTCTTGGAGAAGAGAAACTTGTGAGTAAAACGACTCAAATATTTTTTACAAAATTAAAATTTTTTAAAATGTATTATATATTTGAATTATTATTTAGGATTTGAGAAACTTTGATACTGTGTTGAATGAATTGAAAAAATGTATACCTTTTAAAGCTGTCCGTAATCGATCTGTGAAATTGACTTGTGAAGATTGTAAAAGTGTTAAAAAGAGTCTTTCTGGCTTCGCCAGTCATGTAATATTTTGCAATAAAACTGCTAGTGTAAGTAATGACAATAATGTGCATATAAAATCAATAGTAGATGTGGAATGCTTAGTATATTTAAATACATTTCTCTAGGTTTTTTCAAACTAACTATTATTGATTGTTATATCATTATAAATTGTATTATATAATAAAACAAAAACAATTTTTTCATTGAGTTTTCAGTGCTTAATTAGATAAGTGACAAAATTATATATTGTTTTGTAGGACAAAGAACTGTTGTTATTGAAATGTGAAGATTGTGGAAACAAAATTAAACCATCATCATTAGCAAGTCATAAATTGAGATGTTGTAAAGTTAGTGATGACAATTCAATCAATGATGTGAGTTTAAATCAAATATGGACATTTAAATTCATTGTAGCACACTGATGAACTTATCATAAAAAAGTATTTGGTTCAAAAGTTGTTAAAAAAATGGCAGATACATTAATTTTTTTTATTACCTGGATTTTGGTGGATAAATTTTTGTTTCGTACCAATAATAATTTATAATATTAATGTTATTCACTTATAAAATTTTACTTATATTATGGGTATGGTCGTTTGTCTATTAGTCTTTGATGTGTTATAATACATACACATGCGCACATACACACACAAATGTATAAGTATATAAAATCTTATATATTTATCTTACATATATATATAAAATTTTGGGCAAAACGTTTGCATATAAGGCCATAAATAGGAGAGTTCTCTTATCATTTCATGTCTTTTTTTGTTTTTCTAAATAAAAAGAAGTAAATTCGTGTGTCTTCTCTTTCATCTGTTAAGTAAAAAATGTAAAAAAAGGACGTAGTGTGGGGTGGGTAATCTTACGTCTTGTTAAAACGGGATCATGTTATTTTTTAGCATTTTTCTGATAAGCTTTAACATGACGGTTTTTATTCCATTTTATAAAATAAGTAAGTGATGTTTATTTTTTGTATTTTATTTGTATATAATTGAAAGAACCTTTTATTTTTGAAAAAAAAATGGACTTCATATTAAATATTTTTATATTAAAGTTACATAGAATTAGATTAATTGCAGATAATGATAATAAAAATTATAACAAACAATTTTCAAAAAGAGGTCATCTACAATGTATGGTGTATTATAATCATTCATATATGCAGAAAGTAGTCTCTGAACTTTTGAAAGTTTTTTACTGTATACCAATATTAGATAATATTTGATGTTTTATGATCTTCGTGTTCAAGAAAGTTAAAAGTTCATAATAAATAATTACTACAAAAGTAATAAAAAAGATTAAAATGTTAAGAAAAAAAATTTCAAATCAGATCAGATTGTTATAGTTCAAAATATATATAAAAACATTACCTACTTAAATATAATTGTAAACAAGGAAGTTTTCCTAACATGGAATGTTTTATGTTTTTTGTAAAAAAAAATTGTAGTGTAGGGAACGATGTAATGTGAAAAGTTATGGTAGTGTGAAAAGTCCCATTTTTTTTTTTAAACAAAATTTCTAAATATGGTTATGTAGTGACACTTGGAAAAGTATTTGTAATAACTTTGGAAAAATATTTAATTGCTTATGCCATAACATTGTAACATGTATGTTAAACACCATTTTCTTTATACATCTATAAGGATATTAGGTTTGTTTTTAATATATTATATGCATTTATTATAATATATCTGTTTTAGACTACAACAAGAACAGAATCACCATGTAAAATGCGACGGAAAAGAAGACCACCAAATATATTAACTTTACATCCAGATACTAAATATATTACTGAATATTATGTGAGATTATATATTTTTTAATTTTATATATAAGACAGTGTATGTATATATATATATATATATATATATATATATATATATATATATATATATATTAATCTTAATTTGGGTGAATGTTATTAAGCCTACAGATATCACCTCATTCAAATAAAATTTTAAGTATAGTAATAAATAATATTGCATATGTATTCTAAAAATATTTTAGGAAATTATTTGTTTGAACTATGAACATATTTAATTTTAGTTATAAAATATGGCCCGTAACTTTGTTATAATTATTTATTACTACTTATATATATAGCTGTTCAGACTGGCTTTGCTCAATAAGTAAAATATTTCTGGATAAAAAATAATAATATATTTCTTTCTGTACAATTAGTGATTCAAACATAGTGGTTTGGTTAGGTTGGGTTCATAGTAGACATACATGTAATACTGTCCATATGAAAAACAATCTGAATTAATATCTATTTCTACAAACTTGATAATTTGGTCATGTAATTTTTTTTTCTGATTCTGAAAGTGACTTACGAGGAAACTTTAGATTCTGGAATTGGAAGAATGAGTCAGGTGGCATGGGAACGTGCGAAATGAAGGCCAGTTTTTTCCTAGAAGCTTTTAGAATCTGGGTTTCCAGAAGACTCAATACTTATTTTGCACTGCTTTTACGAAAAATGCGAGAAGATTTTCTCAAACTTGTTTGAGAAAACCAAATTTTCCATTCTTTTAGTTTTCAAGATTTCTGTGACTGGACATCTTTTGTATAGTGAATTTTTTATGATTTGGATCTTATGACATTATAAAATGTCTGTACTAAAATTATTTGTTCAGCAAATTAAAAATATTTTTACTCTTGAAATAAATATGTTTTTGCATACATTTTGTTATATAAATCATAAATTATAACTTTTATTTCTGGGAATATTATTTGGTACAATATTAATTGTTATGGATACTGGTATATAGTTGCTAAAACCATTGTTTTCTGTTTTTATCAATCTGATATGAGGTTGTGAAATATTGAATAGCCTATAACATTCAGAATATTTTAATACATATATGAAAATTTTATCAAAATTGGTTAAGTAGTTTCTGAGTTTATCGAGGACAAACAAGCGTCATTTCTTTATAAATATATTTTATGAATATATTATATGTATGAATTTATAATTAAATAATTAGTTTATCAAAACAAACAAACACTTTTTGTATACAAAAAGCTATGAGCAATTACAGAGATTGCTACCAATTTAAATCTGTTTTTATGTATAAAAGTGATTGATAGGCAACATTTACAGTTTTATTCCACTTTAAAGTAGGTCTTCAAATTCAGCAGTTATGTTGTTTGTTAAGTTCAATTTCAAATATTTAATTTCACAAAAAGTAGAAAACATGGCATAATATTGCTTTTTAAAAATGTTTTTGTAAAACTTCTTATACATTTCTTTGCTAGTATATTATTGTGGAATCCCATTGATATGAGAAACTCATTTAAACATGTAATCAAGTCTTGCTAGACAGATAAATTATTTAATATTTTAATCTTAAAGATTTAGAAATATTTATTGTAACTATTTTATAAGTAAACTTGTTTTCTTTGATAACACAATTTTCCCCATTTTTTAGAAATATATTTTCCGTACAAACAAAACCCAATGTTATTATGAATATAATTTAAATATGGTTTTTAAATTTATATTTATATTTATACATTTTTGTTTACAGGACTGGATGTGTCAATTATGCGATTTTATTACATCAAGTGTCAATGATATTATTGACCATATTATGATGGTTCATAATATTGATAATGAACAAAATTTAGGCAATTATATTTTAAGTATGTTAACATTTATGCGTTAAAGAAAGTATTCTAATTTGTCATATGTCAAATACACCTATATCAACATTGTTTTTGTTAACAGATACATCTAGAGTGCACAGTAACATATATTTGAAGCCATTATTAAATTATTATAATTTGTACGATCATAATTATTACAATAATAATTTATTATTGAATTATTAGTTATATTTTTATTAATATTTTTAGTTATAAAAAAACATTTTGGACATCCAATTGTCATGAAGATTTTCAGTCTAATGCTTCACTTTTAACTAGTGATGAAGCATTGAAATATTTTCCATCTGTTCAACAGTCTTGTAAAATATTCAATTCAGATGGTGAAGAAATTTGTATTGATCTTTTTGAGTCAGCTCATGTTAATGGTATATTAATTATTTATATGATTTTTAAAATGTTTAAAATAATTTTAAATATTATTATTTTTTAGGTATGTATTGGCTATTTACTGGTGGTCCAAATTGGGCCTTGTCATGGTGCCCTGTTCCAGAACATGTTGAAACTCAGTATTTGGCAATATCTTGTCATCCTAAGCCCGATCTAGAACACAAAGAGATGAACATTTACAAATATCCTTCCCTTGTGCAATTATGGCAATTCAATTCTCTTAATAATATTAAGTAAGTTTTGTATAATATTATTTTATAATTAATGTTTAAAACAGTATAAGTTTTATATTATTTTTAAATTATAATTAGTATGTATATAATTTATTTATTACAGTTAATACTTTTATTAAATATTTAATGGTTTACATTTATATATATGTGTGTGTGTGTGTGTGTGTGTGTAATACTTATTTTATTTTTTATTTTAGTTATGAATCCATTAATGACATGCCTTATATGTCCTATGGCCTGGCTCATGAATTTGGAGCTGTGTGGGATATGGCATGGTGTCCTTCTGGTGCATATGAGCCAAACAAAAAAATTGGTTTATTGGCATTAAGTACTTCTTCCGGAGATTGTCCAGTATTTGCAATGCCTTTTGTGGATGGAAACCCAAAAATGTATTATTTAAAATATATATTATGAAACGAAAAAAGCAAATGGTGTGTAATGAAAGTATTATTTAGGTTTTTTATTTACAAAGCCAAACCTGTGATAGCAAGAAATTTTGAATGTGAATGGATTGAAGGTGGTGTTCAATGTACAAAAGTGTGTTGGCAAGCAGTTTCACCATTTAAGTAAGAAAAATCAAAACAAATCACATTATCAAAATAATCATTGAACTAATAACAAAAATCATAGTGAAATCTTTAAAAAACATAATTTTTTCAAGTTGTTTTCGATGAGTGTCAAAGTCATGATTAGTACTGGTGTTAGTTTTGGCCTAGTAAATGTTTACAAGTGCAAGTACAGTATATAGTCAGATTTTCAAGTACTTTTTGAATTTGATCTAGTACCACAACTGGACGGAATAATTTTTTTGAAGGTTTTGCTTATACGTATTTGTTACATCAATGTATAAAAGTGTTACAAATAAGTTGTTTTCCAGTGTGTAATTTTTAGTTGGTCAGCAGATTTTTTTATGTAGTGGGTGTTGAATGGTTAAAACCAGTTTCTTATTTCCAATACCTTATATTCTGAAGATTCATTTTTTGTCGCATATTTTAACACTGACGTCAAAAATAAGTACTACTTATATTCATAAATATTTATATAATTCAAATGTTTCAGAACTCTTGTGTGTGGTTATTCAAATGGTAACGTGAGTGTGTTCAATATAAATTTTCAATCGATATTTTTAAACGATGATATACTGTTTCCAAGCCATACTTTCAAAGCGAGTAGATCTTGTATAACGGGTTAGTTAATAACATTGTGTATAAATTGTTTTTGCATATTGTCAGCGAAATAAAAATAAAACATGGTCTTGTTTTTCAGGTCTTTCCATAAATTATTTAAATTCTTCAATTTTAGCCACTGCAGCTACCGATGGAAATGTAATCCTCTGGGATTTGAAATCGACTGAAAACCCAATTTTCCAAAAAAAATGTTATAGTCCTTCAGACTGTAATTGGCTTCAACAATGTTACACACTGATGTATTGTAGTAAAGGTGTTAAGTAAGTTTATATAATATCAAACAAAATGTATCGAATGATTTCTATTAATTTTGTTTGACAACAGTCCGTTGTTCTTAAAATTTCGGACTGTTAATTTTTCAAATTACGACGACGATCTTCACGGTTACAACCCTGAATTATATGTTTTGAAGAATGTGTCAAATATTAATAAAGAAGTCTTTACGAATCATGACAAGAAATTAAATTATGATGCTGATGAAACTATTAATGGAGAAAAAATTAAGAATAAGAAAAGTACTACCTGTAATGATTCTAACATAAATAGCGATGACGAATCTTTTAAATCTGACAAATCGAGTACAGATGATGAAAATTCATTTGATGCAATAAAATCTGGAGATACATTAAAAACTATTGACGAGGAAGATTTTTACGGCCCAATGTTCTTTCAAAAGAGCACTCATTGGGTTTGTCCACAGTTATTAAGATAAACATAAAATTATTCGGTTATGTGTTTTATTTATATTTTAGTCTGTTTCTGGATCCAATTGGATGAATGTCATTGCAACTGGTAATGAAAATGGAGTTCTTTATGAAAAACTTTTCCTGCCAGAAACCAACCAAATAAGAAAGGGAAACTCCGTAAGTATATATAATTTGAATTCTTATTTGTTTTCAACACTAATTCTAATTAGTACTAATTTTAAAATAATTTTACTTTTTTTTGTTTTTCATAATTTGTAATTGTCTAAATATTATGTAAAATAATACTTCATTCTGCATTTTACAAATATAATATTTTATTTTGCAAATGATCTTAATTAATGGGTATTATTTTAGACGATACTTCAATTAATGGTTAGAAAATTATCAAACGATACGTCCAAATCGGAATTTTCGAATTGTTACCATTTTCATGAAACTATTAAAGAATTTGCTCTAGAATCCAAATTCGTAAGTACCTACCTACCTATTGAATTATCTAGTTTATTCTTCAAATTTATTTATAATCTAGTTTCCTTGCGAGTCAAATGCGGAAATCAAACTAGACGACAAACCGCTGTTAAGATATCCTCTCGACAGTATTACTAAGGTGACATTTTTATACAATTTAAATTTTATGCAAGTATGCAATACACAATGTTACAATGTGTTTCAGGTTTCATGGAATCAAAATTTTAATTCATTCCGTTGGCTAAGCATTGGTACTCAAAGTGGTTTTACTCTTATATCACCATCACGAACATTGCCCAATAATTGTATTGAGTCATTTTATGAAAACATTTCTAATTGTAATAATAAAAAAACCTGTTAGACCAAAATTGTCTACTGTATAATGATGTTTTTATGTTATTATTATTATTATTATTACCATTGTACATTTATTTATTTTGTTTTCTAATTTTAAAACGAATGTCACCAATTTAAAGGAGTAAAGTATATGGAAAATATTTTTTAATTTAAATTTATTTATTTGTTTACTGTATGACATGGAAAATTTACTACAAAATTTGTATAACATAAAAATATAAAATTAGTTAATAATACGATATATATATATATATATTTAGATTTGATTTGGTAATATAGTAATATAAAATAAAGGAGTATAATGAATCAATAGAAAACAGTTAATAATAATACATAATAATAATAATTACAATTAAAAAAAAAAATTAAATGAATTATATTGATTTCAATTATTAAATAAATAAAAATAAGATAATATTTTCTTGTTTTTCTATTCAAAAGCTATACCATCCATTTTTGAAGATCACTCATAAGATCCCTTGGACCAGCCAGTAATGTTGGATCTGGATTTTCTCCAAACTGAGCTTTCAGTATTTTCAATGAAGAATTATAGTTCTGTAGATTCTCTTGTTCATCAAACATCTCTTCACATCTTTGAAAATAAATAATGATTTTCATTTGGTATTTTTGTTTAGAAATAATTTTTTATTACAAGAATTCTAAATACATTGTTCGCTATACTTACTTAGACTTATATTTATCCAATTCTTTAGTTAACATTGCCACTTTAATTAATAAATCTTTTAATTGAACACGTATGTTGATTTTATTTTCGTAATCGATCAGTTTTAATGGTTCTATAATTTCACGTAACAATATTCTAACAGAATCTGTAAAGGAAAAACACTTGTTGAAACATCATTAAATAATTGTATAAAACAACAAACAAGTATATATATATATATATATAAAACTGGTTTACCCACGAGAGAAATCAATTTAAATAAAAATTCAATAGTATTTTCTCGAAAATTTCACAAGTAAAATTTAATCTGTTAAAAGTTATTTACAATATATTAATTTGTTTAAACCTTTGGTTTTTCAAAACAAAATCGATCCACTATATATCCCCAATTTAAATTCACAAACTATCTTTGTTAAGAAAATACGGTAATTCCTACTAAATTGATTTCTTTTGTTTGAATAAAATGATTGAACAATTATAAATACACTGGGGGTAAAAGTAATATAAACCTACTAACTTAAATCGGTTTCGTCCAGTTTTTTAAAATTTTTTACAATGACTTTGTACGCTGTAGTACTTAATAATGACATGGTCTCTTCATCTGAATCATTAAATACGATAGCTTTATCTAAAAGAAGAAAAAAAAAGTATAATAATTTATAGTATATTTGTAATCAGTTTTATTTATTACAATATCAACACCAATTTCTTTATTAACATATATATATATTTTTACTTACTGATCTTTTCAAGTACTTCAATTTTCTTATCTATATCATTTTTCTCTATTTTTAAATCGTTTATTAATTTTAGTTGTTCACTTAGGGTTACTAACTGGTTTTTAAGAGTATCAAATTCTTCCAAAAAGACTTTCTTTTGTTCAATAATATTTGACGATATTTTTTTTTCGATCGTCTGTAACGCATGTTTTGCTTCTAAACTGCTTAGATATTTGTCATACTCAAATCGAAGTTGTTTAGTTTTATCTAGCTGTGTTCTACTACCGATCATATTGATATTCGGCATACTGCCATTCCTATCCATTGTCACGTTTCCATTGAGACCTATAAAATCATAGACGTACGTAATATTTATTTTTAAATTTTCTGCAGCTATTTAAATTTTAATTTACGAAATTACTATTAAGTCCTCCAGTAATGTTTGTGCCTTTTTCTCCCAAATTACTTTTGGATCGTTCGCCACTCTGAACGATACGCACGCCGGGTTTTTTTCTATTATCCATTCTGAAACACGAACGATTTACGCATTACTTTCGTCCAATAAATCACATACACTCGTGTACGTGAAATAATTTTAATTAATCGGCGACATACCTGTACTCTTCCGATTTGTACGACACCAATATTGAATATACGGTTAAAACGTCCGTTCAACAATAATATTACGAATATCGTACGATTGTTGTCAATTTTACAGAACGAAATGGGTATTTCAATATTTGCACTCGATTAACAGCCGCTTTAATTTTAATTTTTTAACAATAAAAATAAAGAAATATCGCTTGGAAATCGGAATAAACAGTCGAATTGGCGGGAAATGATTGCGGTTATCTTTTTATCACAAACAAAAGTCGCCATCGGGTAAAAAGACGATAGCTCGCTAATTTTTAATTTTTTTTTCCATATGCGTACTGCGCAGCATTGAAGACCAGATTTCTTTTAGTTTTCACGTTTTAAAGTCTAAAAGCTTAGACGGAACATCTCTTGGTGGTGCGATTAAGATCTATAAAGAATTTTGATCACTGACACCGGGGACTAAGGAAGGTCAGGTGTTGTCTCGGTCACGGCCACGGATTGAGATAAGGTAAGAGATAAACTCGGTCTCAATCACAGGCGCGTAAATGTTTGAAATATTTAACGAATAAAATAACTTGTTACTTCGGTAAGTTTTCTCGCGTTTCGTGCATCTTGCAAACCGGTCGTCTCGGTGGGGGGCGGAGGGTTTGTTTTATTTTAATTTAATTTACTTCAAAACTCGTTTTAATCACCAACCAGTAAAATACTAAATTTTCCACTGACTTTTATTCGTGTTTTTCCTGACTTTTTTCATATGTAAACAGTTTACATATATGTATGTACACCATATGCGTTGTGTAAAAGTAAAAAAAAGCTCGAGATGAACAAAAGGAAGTATCCGTACGGTGCCGATATGTGTCCACAGTTGAAAATGCACATCGGCGACAAACAGGTCGCCAATGGAGTTTTGAGCTCATCGAAAATGTCCGAAATATACGGTCGGTAAACGCTTGTCTGTACTTTGTGCGCGCGTACTTATATTGATTTTCCATTATATTTAGAAAAAACAAAACGGTTATTGTTCCGAGGGTCCGCAGCGTCTTTTGAACCGACTGGTCAGTGCGCTACAATCGATAAAATTCCACGCGACAGTAGACCTTCGAAACAGCTACAGTTGACTTTTGACGGAAAACTATTCAAATCGGATCTCACAAACAGAGTACATAAAAATCATACGTAATTAATACGATGAGGCGTTCGATTTTAATTTGACCCGTTTAAACAATTGCAGAATTCTAATACGCATGATGACAATCAACAAAAATGTAACTTTTGTTCACAAACAAAACAATTAGATTTATGTGGAATATGTAAAGACGTGTTTTGCAACATGTGTTCATTGTCATTGTAAGTGCTACTGAAATGTTTGCTTTCCTCTTAATTGTATTTTATCAACCTGTTTTGTAATCGGATTGTTTTTTTGTTTCGATATTATCCTCGTTTTTCTATTTATTGATTACATTTTTTTTTTTTTTTTTAGGTGCAACGACGAAGTAAACATAATATGTCTAACGTGTTATAAGTGAAAATTATTTATTTTATAATGTCTTTTATAGAATCTTCTAAAAAATAAGTATGTGATCAGTGTTTATTGAATTTTAGATTTATATGTATAGTTAACATTTTTTAAAATTTTATTTTTATTATATTGTATAAAAATAAAGTATTTAATTAATAGTATTAATTGTGAAAAAAACATGTGTATTTAAAATTGTCTCAGTTGATTTAAAATTTTTTTTTTCTGATAAATTACTCGAATAAAAATTTATTTACAAAACAATTGATATTGCCTTTTAAATTATTGTTGAACATTCTTTTTTTACATATTGCCGTTGAGTGTAGAGTGAAAAGTGTCAGTATTTAATGATATTACATGTGTGTACCTAATTATTATTATTATTTTCAATTTGTTATACAAAATCTAATGGAAATGCTAGTTCAGTCAGTACTCAAAGTAGAGTAATGAAATAATAAACTTTTAAAATGACAAAAAAAAAATATTACTACAAAAACAAAAAAAGCTTTCTTGTTAAAAAAAAATAAGTTTATTTTATAAACTTTATATTTGGTGCGAGTTCTTTATATCAAATACTAAGGCTATGCGAATAAAAATTAATTACTTTTAACGTAATAAGTTATTTTTTTAACTTTACGTGAATGTACTCGGATCGAGTTACAACAATACTACTGGTGGTCATACTATTGATTTATATTTTTTATATCTGTGTAATATAAAATCAGTGGTATAACACCGATTACTATAGTATTGTTTATAGTGTTTGTTGGTAACATTATAAAAGTATTAAAGGATATAAAATATGCTTGGAATGGCTTTTTTCAATTTTCTTGTTATATTGTTAATTAAACAAATTGGAACTTTAAACCAACTTGCTATTTTTAATTTAACAATAAAAATATGAAAAACTTCAAATTAAATGTAACAATTGCAAGTAATTTAGTCAGCTTACCTGGCTTTGTCATACCAATACAAAGTTAAAAAAAATTATATTATTTAAACAAAAATTGAACGTTTAAGGAGATTGGTAGCGGCTTATTTCTCTTTTTGTCTTGCATACACAAAACATAGTAAAATTAGACGTTCCCTACTTCCAACGTTCCGATCAAACTAATAATGCAATAAGGTTTTTGAAAACATATTTGAGTTCATCGTAAATTTTACTATTGGTAGACTTTCTCGCGTTTTTTTTTTTATTTTTTCTATCTTAAGAGTTTCAAAAATAGATTATTAGCAATTTTTAAATTTGTTCAATTAATTTTTGGAGGGATTTATGGGAAAAAAGTTAGAACTGTGGAAAAATCGATTTCAAGTAGACTCCACGACAAATTCAAATCTGTTTTAAAATTTCACTAAACTGATCGGTACACTGGAAGTAAAAAACGTCTATTTTACCATGTTTTGTGTATGCAAGACAATATATCCGTTTCTAATCGTTTAAATATTATAAGTAGGGTGGATATTTTTTTAATGATTTTGCATCCTTTTTATTGTGTGGTCAAAAAAATAGCTAATTTATACCAATATGTATTCGTGGTCCAATAGAATCCCTATGTACAGTTCTATTTTATATATTCTAGCACATTTAGGTATTTTGTATTTTTAAAAATTGAAAACTCATTATTTTAACTGACAAAAAAAGAAAAATAAAGTTTCGTACCTAACTCGAATATAAAAATTTAAAATTGTTTACAATTAAATCATAATAATTATTTATAAATAATTATTATGATACAAATTTGTGTTTCTTTGCCTCATTTACAATCAAGAAAATATTTTTAACTCGTATATTTTTTTTTCATTGATTAAATTTTGAGTGATATTTTGTAAAGCATTACTAATAAACTGGTTTAAACATTTTTTTTTTATAGAGCATACATTAATATTTTTGGTACGTTTTTAAAGCGTATAATTCCATGTTCCTAGTAATAAAGTTTCCATTACAATTTTATCACAGAATAGATGAAATTTATTTATTTTACAGACAAATATTACACTCCTTAGTATTTTACCATAGGGCATAGACTATTAACAGGTTTAGGTTTTTAAAACCACACACATTATGTAATGTGTTATGTAACGTATGTATTTTATGTTGATGAACATGCACAGAACATATTTTGATATTGATAGTGAAGTATCGTGATAAGAAATATACTTTTTGCTTTTACGTTAAAAATTTCAAGTTAAAATTAAAATCGATCGTTTATTTAGCACTTTGTTTCCAATAATTTATAGAATTGTTGTAATAATAAATTTTGTTTTTTTGTGTTTGCCCATTAGATCTAAAATAAACACAAGGAATATGTTTTCGACTTTAAGATTACTCGGTAAACCATTCATCGTCGCAGGTAGGTTTTTTGTTATGTACAATATTGTTGTCTATGACTGGTATCTGTACTTATTACGATCGTTTGGTTTTTCAGATTTGACCTGTCGACCGATGTCTTCCCAGGTGAAAACAGCTGTGGTCATGTTGAACATGGGCGGTCCGCAACACGTCGACCAAGTTCACAACTATTTGCGTGGTATAATGACTGACCGAGACATGATGCAGCTACCTTTCCAAAAGTAATACAATTCTATATGAACTACGCTTTGCATTACGACCGTGTATTTTTTCTTCAGTACCTTGGGACCATACATTGCCAGGAGGCGAACTTCCGAAGTACAGAAAAAGTATGCTGAAATTGGTGGTGGATCACCGATATTGAAATGGACCAACATTCAAGTATGATGATAGTCGAGAAATAATATGTCTGTGTGTCTAGGGTGGGTAGTTTATACGGTGCGGTGGTTTTAGGGGAAATTGTTGTGTGAGAAATTAGACAGAATATCTCCCAGTACTGCTCCACATAAGCATTACGTCGCATTTAGATACGTCGATCCATTGACAGAAAGTGCTTTGGAACAAGTAGAGAAGTTTGTATTGTTGTACTACTTGAATGTACGTATAATTTACTACGTTTATACATTTATTTAAACATTTTTAGAGACGGCGCAAAGAGGATGGTACTGTTTTCCCAATATCCTCAATACAGCTGTGCTACTAGTGGATCAAGTTTTAACGCCATATATTCACATTTCCAGAACAAGTAAAAGCAATACAAATTATAATTTTGACGTTCAATTTGGACCACACTCAAGTATGTATTTCGTTTTGCAGACAATTTCCAAAAGATTTGAAAATGAGCATGATCGATCGATGGGCTACACATCCTCTGTTGATCAAAGCAATAGGTTCGAGAATCTCAGATGAAATAAAAAAATTCCCCGAAAGCGATAGGGATGATGTTATAATACTGTTCTCAGCACATTCTTTACCTTTAAAGGTAATATATTTTTTTAAATCTACAGTAAAATTTATCGTTATATATATCTAAATGTAGTAAAATTGGTGTGTATTTTCAAAATTACAATTTGTGGGTGTATGTATATGCATTCATGCACTGAACTGACTAAAATAGTTTCCTATATTTTTTTTCCGTTGAACTTCATTGCGTTTAGGTATTATTCTCAAACACATTGACGTTTAAAAAAATGTTACAGTATTTTTTTGTCTTTAATGTTTATTGATATGTATGTTTTACTATAAAGCACTAAAATATGATCAAAATCAATGAAATATGACCTTAAAATATTCTTTAAAAAGGTTAATATATGCAAAAATAGGTTTAACATTTTATTTATTCACAACGTTTTGCAACACTTTATTTTATTGTATTTCAGTACGATTGACCAGTAGAAATATGCAAATGTATTCTATAAAACGGCGTGTATTCTAGTTATTAATACTGTTTAATAGTTACGTAGTTATGTAATTTTTTTTTTTTTAAACCTATGAGAAAATAATTTAATATCAGTAATTATCAGATAATTACCATCAGTTTTGACGTTACGCATGATTATATAGTGTAATGTTTGTAAAAACAAAAAAAATACACGGGTCAAATTTTTAATTGTACAGTAGGGTAAACCATATACATATATATATATTTTAAATTTCAGTATCTATTAAAGTATAATTAAATGTTCGTTTTCTTAGGCGGTCAACCGCGGCGATGCGTATCCTTCAGAAGTGAGCTCAACGGTGCATGCAGTGATGGAAGAATTAGGCTATGTTTATCCTTACGCGTTAGTTTGGCAGTCCAAAGTAGGACCTTTACCCTGGTTGGGACCATTTACTGATGACGCACTGAAAGGTTTTTACGATTAATAGCATCCGTAATATTTCTCTCAAATTCATTAGTTAAATGTGTTTATATTATTATATATATGTATATGTACTTTTTTTTAAGGATATGTAAAGCAGGGCAAGAAAAATTTTGTGTTGGTACCCGTTGCGTTTGTCAATGAACACATTGAAACGTTACATGAACTCGATATAGAATACTGTAAGGAGCTCGGGGAAGAAGTAAAACATATTTTTAAATTCTAGAATACATTATAAACTGCATATAAACATTTTTTTTTTACTTAGTTGGGCGTCAAAAATATTCGTAGAGCCGCTGCACCTAACGACCATCCTTTATTCATTGACGCAATCGCCGATATAGTGTCACAACACCTCCGAGAAAATAAACCAGTCAGTCCAAAGTTTCTTCTAAGATGCCCGCACTGTACGAGTTCTCGCTGTCATCAGTCCAAACAATGGTATTCAAATGTTTGCAAGTCAACGTAACGTTCCCGTGCAGTATATTATACTACGGACTATTGTATAATACGCGGTCATGTTAAGAGGGTTGTACATGCATCTTATTTTTAGTTTCTAAAGGGAAACGGGAATAAAAAAAATGTGCGTACACGAGTTTAGAGTTGATTTTTTTTCTAATATAATTTGTATTTTATAATAATAATTATATAAATTATACAAAATCACTTTTATACAAAGAGAATTTTTATTTTAAAAACTTACTCGAATAGGGACTATACAAATATTAGTGTTGATGCCGTTTTTGGTTTTTTTTTTATTTATTTCTTTTTTTTTTATTACATAAACGTAAAAATCCATTAAATCTACAAACATGTTTATGTTATTCTCAAAGCAAACATGATGTATAATTATGATTAAGAAAAAAAAAAGTTTAAAAAAGGAAAGTATTGAAGTGTCCATTGCACTCGTCTGGTTTTATATATATATATATATATATATATATATACTTTGACAATTCAAATGAAAAATCACAGACGTTCAGTTTAAAATTAAATATTTCAAGCAATTAAGGGCTTCTAAAAAAAAAAATATATATATATATATATATATATATATATATATATGTGTGTGTATCTATTTAAAAATGAGAGACATCACATGTATGTTATACCTATTATAATTGTTTTACAAGAGTGATCTGAGAACATATTCTGAACATTGGCACAGTTATTTCGAACATTTCTGTAGGTTTAAATATTATATACACACACAAGCACACTTATATATATATATATATATATATATATATATATATATATATATACTCTGTACGCATATATTTTATTATGTGTATGAGCATGCATCATGGTTTGTGTGTGTGTATGTATATATTTACGTTAATATATAAAATGAGAACAAGCTGTGACAGAATTATTGTTTACCATCATCTTTCAGATATTTTACAAGTTCTGTACTTAACAATTGTAGGCAAACTTGATCTGGTCAATTATTATGGATTGACTAGCCATTGGATTACTCGAAACCTGAAAATAATTAAGAATGATAATTAATATTAATAAAAATAACAACAACAATAATATACTCTTACACGAGTACAGATCTCTAATGGATAATATAGCAAAATAACATTTCGCAGAACTTGCATTTCGGTTGTTAGGTTAAATTTAGAGTTGAATATACCTGTTACAGGTGAACAGAGAAGAATGTTTTTGATAATATTTTATGAAAGATATGTGTCCTCAAATCAGAGATAAATCCTTCAAAAATATTCTCTTCAAATATAATAATAAGTGATTAACTCCAATGATATGGT
Organism: Slavum lentiscoides; assembly: GCA_032441835.1. Lineage (NCBI taxonomy): Eukaryota > Metazoa > Arthropoda > Insecta > Hemiptera > Aphididae > Slavum > Slavum lentiscoides. The sequence goes on along the minus strand of CM063707.1, from coordinate 4,402,709 downwards.
TTAAGATACTGTATAGCGTAATTTTGCACGTTGTCAATAGACAAATACTTCAAATGTCGGCACAACATCTCTTAAATTACTGTCATTTAAGGTAAACTGAAAGTTTGAATCTTCTATCAAATATGAAGGATTAACATATCCGTTATATAAAGTATTGCCTAGTAAAAAAGTTTCAAGTTTTTCTTTTTTTTTTTACGCCTTTGTTCAAAATTTTTCTCTTCAAATACAGTTATAGTATAGTTTGTTTAAAGTTTCGAACTATAATTTAATCTGAATGTCACAATTTAAGTTCTACATAATGTAATTTTGGTATATTGGGGCAAACACACTAATGACATCCTCTAATTATAATAATATTGATTTCATCAGGTTCACATAAAAATGAAAGCTTTACTTTAACTTTTATTTAGATTTTTGTAAAAACATTTCACTATATCTATACACATACGATAAAGAAAAAAAATTACTAGTTAAAGGATTCCTTTTTAAATATGCGCTTAAATAAAATGGAAATTTTAACTGTAGTGAAAAATCATACAACGTACCTGGTGGCAAAGGAGGAAGGGTGTCATTAGAATGTGACGCAGAAGCATGCATAACAGCATTTGACGGACCAGCCGTCGAGTTATTTGTGTCGTTATAATTGAGAAAGTCCCAGATCAGAATGGTGTCATCGTGCGAGGAGCTGACTATTTGGAATTCATCGAACTGGAGTCGAAATACCCGTCCCGTGTGCTCCTGCCGGATAAAAATTCCTCCTCTCTCAATCACGAAAAAACAACAAATCGTCAAAGTGTACGTAGTGATAAACGCTTACCATAAGTGTACGGAGGCACAGAGTTGAAGCTGGAGCTCTGGGATCTAGAGCCGCTACTAAATTCCACACTTTGATTTTCCTAGTAAACATCAATTACATTCAAATTAAATGTTCAGATGCATAAAAAAAAAAAAGATTATATAACCAGAAGTCGTCCATGTAACACCAGTGAAATTAAAAGATAATTTTGAAGAATATACGTAATTGAGATATACTGAGCACTTACCCGTCATACGCTCCACTAACAATTCTTTTACCATCAAATCTGATACATCGTACCAGTTCATCATGGCCCTCGAGTACTCTCAAACAAGCACCATATTCAATATCCCATAATCTAAAATAAGTAATTAGATTAAGAAAAATAAATAATGAATAAAAAACAGTCACATTAGAAATTAGAATCAGTAATATCAGTAATAGTATGCAGTACCTGATGGTGTTATCAGAACTTCCACTAACGACTAATCGATCTCTATATTGAAGACAGGCAATACCACGTTTATGGCCATTGAGGGTACGTACAAACTCACAACTTGAAGTGTTCCATACTTTAATAGTGCGGTCTCCGGAAGCCGATACAATGTATTTGTCATCAAAATCGACCACATTTACTGCGGCTCTGTGTCCGACCAAGACACGACGCAAGGTCATTTCACTTGGCGATACCATATCCCATACAGCTATCGATCGATCCTGCAACAGAAAATAAAGAATAAATATGAGCAACTTAAGAGGGAGCGACCATATCTACATTTGTTTGTAATTTTAAAATGTGTAAAAAAAATTACACATCATAATTTGATTTAGACTATATTTAGAATTTCAAGTTCAAAGACTGTTTTCATAGATTTGTTATATATAAAATATAATAATCTCTTAAAAAAATTTCGATGTTTGAAATTTGTTAAATAATTACAACTATATTGTCAGACAATGTTATATGGAAACACTTTAGAGGTTCCCTTGAAAATAATTCTATTTTTATATAGCTAATAGGTGTTAAAATATAACAATGTTAAAATTTAACTCCTACATGATGTTATTTTGCTGACTACAATGTGTCACAATATATATGTGCTACATAATGTGGATACATTTTTTTAAAAAGTGTACAGCGTAATTCAGAAGTTTTTATCCTATTTAAAAAATTCATATTTTTTATTTTAAAATAAAAATAGAATATGCAAAGATGGAGTAAACTGCATAATATTCGTAACATAATCAAGTTTTAAAATAGTGTGTTGAATACTTGAATATGTAATTAAAATTTTTTCCAAATCTCGTTCAGCATGTCTGTGTCATGGCATTCACAGTTCTCTCTCTTCCGGTCTCGTAGTATGCGATTTTTTTTTTTTACAGAGCTATGTAAAACAAAGTTTTTGTGTCACCTCTGTTAAAAGACAAGAAGATCTGAACAAATTTAAAATTCATACCACAACAACCGTGACACAATACATGCTGAACGTTTGGGAAGAATCTGAGTCTATGCTGACTCAAATTAGTACTCGCATGTGGCCAGTGAGAATGATATTGAACACTTCATTCTAAAACTTGATTATTTTACATTTTAACCCACCCCTATACCTTCATTTTTTAATTCATTATTATAATAATAATACTGACTTTTGAACAAGTGACCATCATATTGTTGCTAAACCTTAAATGTAAGACTGCTTCACAGTGGTGTATCAGAGTGTTGACCATTTCACCAGTAGCGACGTTCCACACACGAACCGTACTATCACTTGAACCGCTCACAATCACTTTGTCGTCATATTGCAAACATAATACTGACCCGGTATGGCCAGTTAACACCTAAATAAAAGCGCGAAAAAAAATATATAATACAATTATATACAAAATATACAATACAAAACACTGAAATTTATTATTAATTACCTTAACACATTCTAACGTATTTCTATCCCATATTTTTATGGTATTATCACGTAAACCCGAGACAATTTTATTGTCATCATACTGTAAACAGTATACACCTTTGGAGTTTTCTGAACGGCAATTTATCCTTTGCAACAGAAAATGGCCGGTTCGCCAATTCGATTCTATACTCTGAAACATAAACAATACAAAAATAGTTATAATTTTATTTATAACAAAAAATTACCAATAGTGAGTTAGTTAGTGCCTATTTAATATTAACTAATAGATGGAGCACATTATATTATGTAAATTGAGTGCAATTGTTGTGCTGATATATTTTTCATATTTTAAAAAATTTCGGATATTTGATGTTTTTTTATTATAAATTACAGTAGCTGTAATATGCTCTATATTAGGGAATTCACAGAAAAAAAAGTTTAAAAGAACTTACGTGAATTATTATGTTGCTATACACTTTCAATTAACATTAAATAGCAATATATAATTTGAAACCAAATTTACGGAATTTTACACTTTGAAACATTTTGTAAATTTCAATTACATTTCTAGTATAGGGGATAACTGTTTAAATTTCCATTACAATAATATACACACCTCTATATCTTGTATAATTTTAGGAAACAGGGCCCTGTAGGAGAAATGATCCGGGTGATGTTCACCTGGCTTTGGTTTGAACAAGTACTGGATCCTGAAAAGTTTTTAACATTCATGAACACCTGATTTGAGGGTAAGGTCAACTATTATATTTTAAATGTACTCACCATCCCCTTCGTTCGGCAAGTCCTCGCCACAATGAATCGGTACGTACTTTTCGTTCAATTAGTTTCTTCCAAAGCATACCTTCTGAAATTACCCTATACCATTCTTTACATACCAGTTCGGCAGCGTATAAGGAATCGGCGTCGAGGTAGGATAAAATGTTTTCGGCCACATGGTCCAGGCCTTTTTCTAAAAACGTAAGAATTGTAATTTTGCTACCAATATCTTATCGAGTTACATAGATATTATATTTTATTTATAACACAGTCATTGTGTGCTACTTACTGGGTAAGAGTGATATGAAGTCTCTCTGTAACATGGGTTTTAGATATGTGTCGATGTGTCCGTGCTGATAGTGACACATCCGTGACAATAGATGTTCGACAAAGTCGATTTGATGTTGTTCGCTCCATTTGTCAAAGTACATGAGACACAGCTCTTGTTCAGTGGCAAATTGTGGCGATGCAACACCATTGGTTGTGGAATCTTTTCTGATTGTTGGATCGTATAAGATCGTCATTGGTGGATACTAAAAGAATAACAACACAAAGATAATCTTTTGAACAACGGTCAATCGATATTATGTATTATAAATAGGAATTTTTTTTTTTTTGGTAAAGTTGTGAAAAAGATTTGTAATATGTTTATTTTTGGAAAGAATTCTTCATTAAGTATTTTTATTAACTTAAATAATGGTATTAAAATAGCGATAGATTTATTTCGAAAAATTTCAGCCACTTGTATACCTTATGCTACGAACAACAAATTTGTAAAAAGTATGAATTGATTTTTTAATGATTGTAATAGATTTCTCGTGACAATCTAATCGTACGCATCTTGTGATTTATGTTGCAGACAATTAGTTATTACTATTATTATTATATTTAAATATTTAACGATGAATATTTGTAACGATTAAATATTCTCTTGATTTTCGTTTAAAATATCGAAAAAACGGAAAAGTAAAAAAAAAAAAATAAATATTACAAATTGACAACTATTATTGTTATAACTTATAAATAATAATCGCCCGAGAAATAACCGAGTTTATATTAATATTTTAAAGGGTGAAAGTAAACGCGAAATAAATATAAACGTTTTTCTTACGTACTTGTTCGACTAAAACCATTTTTACAACAATTTTAGCGATAAAACCGATAAAAAAAAAAAAAACGAAATGACAAAGTCTACTCGCGATTATTAACAACAACTACTACTACTACTACTGTAGGAGAGTGTACTCGGTATATTTTTTTTTTTTAAATTCTCAAGGTGGGAAAATAATTCGAAACGCTTTTACTTCAGTACCGACTATATAATTATTATTAGCTTTGTTCACACTGTCACAGCGTAACGCGTTAGCCATCCGCAGCACAGTTCGACCACCTTACCACCACACCTCACACGAGAGAGATGTGAAATTCAGATTTTCACGCTTTTCCCGCGCACACCGCGGTTGACGACGATAACGGACGATTTTATTAAATCGCTTTTCTTTTGGACCAGAGACACACTCCCCTCCTCACTCTGTCGAAGAAGAAGTAGGAGAAGAAATACATACTACACTACTAGAAAGTTTATCGAACACAACATCATCATCATCATCATCCGTGAACACAATTTTCATTTTAAATGAAAACATATATATTAGAGTGCGCGTTATTAAAATAACAACCAAAATATTAAGTGAAATAAATTCATTATATACACGTCTATCGCAATGCGACGAACAATTTTTTGCTCTTATCAAACACGACGAGCAAGTGGAGTCCTCCTAAAAGCTATATATACATATATATATATATATATATATAAAAAAAAAACGTTAATATTATGCCCGATTTGGATATTTATTACTGACTTATGTAACGCGTTTATATATTATATAATTCTCCAATAGTTTTGATGTACTAATTAATTATTTACTTTCATTTACTTAAAATGTATAGTGTGTAACGTCGTTTATTAAACGGAAATTTGATTTTTTTTCACAACGAATATTACACTCGTATAACAGGTGGTATAATAACACATTGAGAGAAAAGAGAATTTGAGTTCCCGAAATTAATTTTTAAGGTAGTATAAATACTACTAACAATTTTTTACCAATCAAAACAGTAGATTTTTATTTAAAGAGCGTATTCAATTTTTTTTTTTTAAAGGAAAGTACCTATTTAAATAGAGTTAGAAAAAAAATTTGTTTTCCTTACACAGTTCACGGATACGACCATAATAATATGTTTTTTTAAAAAACGACGGAATAGAGTGAAAAATCGAGATTTATCGTAAAAAAAATCCGAAAACGGAGTTTGCAAAAAAAAAAACAAGACAAAAAAATTTCACCCGGACGCACGCGCGAAAACAACAATAATAATAATAATAATTATTGACCGTAACGACGGAAAGTAGCAGCTGTTGCAACCTGCACGGACGCGCGGCAGAGACGACGACGGACACACGGACATCGTCGCGCGTTACGCGTACACTACACTCTCTAGGGCCTAAGCGGACGGTTCGGTTACGAACACCGTACGGCGGCAATCCCTACCCCGTTTTTCGACCGTGTGTGGAGCGGTACACACGCACAAGCCGCGCGGCGAACACCGCCGAGGCAGGAGAGGAGAACCACACCGTCTCGGGGCTCGACGACGTACGTTACGCGTTACGTTAAATATCATTATTAGAAAAAAAAAAGCGGTATTGTTGTTGTAGTTACCAGACCAGTTTTCCCCGTGACTTCACCGTATTATAATAATACACATATATTATATATTGTATACTTCATTCGTGGTCGGTCGTCGTCTCGCGGACGGACACACCGGTACGGATTCTCTCGTCGCGAGACAAACACGAAATCCCGCTTGCTCGCCGCCACCACCGACACTGCCTCCCCCTTCACAGACGCAACTCGACCGCGGCAGCGACACGATTCACGGATTATTATTACACTGAAACGTATTTGTGTTTGTTTCTTTATATAATTTATATATATATATATATATATTACACGTTTCTCAGTTCCTCTTCTCCGACTACACACCGTTTTTTTTTTTTTTATTCTTTTATCCTTTAAAACCAAACCACATCGGTCACCGCCACCGACTACTTGACCTTCTCGGCGGTTAACGCGCGCGCGACGGCGACGCGGCCGTTTCCTATTCAATCGCCGCAAGCACCGGCCACCACGACCCGTCTCTTTTAATTATAATTACACATAATAATATTATATAAGTATATACATAGAGTGATATACGTTTAACGTAATTAATCATAATATAATAATACGATTTTACATTAAAAAAAAAAAATCGTTTTTTTTTTTTGAAAACTTTTTAAATTTGTATATGACATTATGTAAATAAATGTATTATACCGAGCAATTCAAAGAGTATACGAAGAAACATGTAATAATGAGCTGTTATAATAAATCTACTACCGCGGTTTCTAGGAAAAGGTCATAGGGTATTGAGCGAAAAAGAAAATTATGAATATTACAATAGAAATAATAGAAAAAAATAAAACGACGAAGAAATAATAATTGTGCACACGTGGCGGACTAAATTTTTTAAAAGAAAACCGTATATAATTTTATGGTACGTCGTTTATATTATTTTTAAAAATCGGTTTGTACATTGTATTTAGGAATTCCGCCGAAGTCGTTATCTTTATTAAAAGTACGATTATTTTTTAAAACGCGTTTCGTAAAATTTCAATTCCGATTAGCTTTTTTTTGTGAATTTTAAAAATTATAAAAAAAATTTATTTTTAACTTTCGGCGTAGTATATTATGTAACGGACAGTTTATATTATTTAACGTTTTGACGTTGGAAAACTTTAAGGAATTATTATTTTTTCGCATACCGTCATCTGCGGTTCTATAATATTTCGTTTGAAACGAAGTTTTTCCACGGCGGCCATCGGCTGTGCGAGGTGGGCGGCACGCAGTGGCGAGTAGACTTGAAAAACGCAACCTAAACCCAGAAAACACCGACTGTGTACTACTGTGTACACACATCATGTAGAAAACTTGTAAAGTTATGACTGAAAACAAACAAAAAAAGCCAGTGTTTCCAGGAAGAAAACTAGATTTTAACTACACAACACATTTTTTCGATTTTTTGTTTTAACGCTTTCTGTTGGTCTCGACACGAGCACTACTACAGAACGACATAGTATCAAAGTGCTCAAACAAGAATTTTTAAGAACTGGACTTTGAAATCTAAGTGTTTTGAAATTGTAAATTTGTAACTAACCCTTTGAATCCTTTCCCAGGATCTTTCGTATATACACTACTAACGGCGGTCTCTATCTACTACGACGATGACGCGTTCACTACAATTTTTACGTATCCAACGTCAAGAGGAAGTTTATATTATTTTTTATAAATACAATACGCACCGTCGGGTTGTAGGTAGTAAAATTCACTTAAAAAATAACGCGAAAATTGATTGAAGAAAACGAGCGTTTCCGAGTGAGAACGGGAATCACTCTGTATACAGACCGTGCCGCCTACAGGTCCCGCGTGTGAATGTACACGTACGTACGTCGTCCGCGTACGACAATTATTATTATTTATATCCGGTTGAACACACACATGGCATTTTGCAATTTTTGCAAGACCTTAAAGACTCGGTGGTAAAATATTATTATCATTTTATATCGTCGCGTGTTTTATATAGACCTTTCTCGTAAACGATTTTTATTTTTATTTTTCAATAATGAAATTTGAGGAGGGCGAATTCCACTCCTACTCATCATATTATATCAAAAAGCGTTTTTTATTGATAAAAGGAAAGAATTTCCGACGCGTCACTATACCGGAAAAAAAAAAAGAATTACAACACATTCCAAGAGCACTCCTATCCAAACGCTTCGTTAATTCGATGCGACTCAAATAACGTAAAATTCACGTATTATTATATATTATACAGAAGAGGAACGACGCGCAATACAATAAGGCGCCGTCTTTATAATGGGCGAGTATTGCAAGTCGGGTGCATTAGATGTGCGACGACGCATATAAATATATTAAATTATATTGTTTAAAAATCGATATATTCGCGTTAACAACCGGCATAATATACCTCTTACACACATATAATGTACTTACAAAGTTCCGAAACAGTGACCGAAAGTGCCCGAATACACGAAAGGTATAAGCTATTTATTATATTATAATCGAAACAACTCTTTTTGTCGAAAACCGTGTTTTAGTAATAATTATTTTTGATAAGTAATAATAACGAAAATAAAAATCGGGCCCAAACAGTTTCGGCGTGTACAACGGATAAGTTTAATTATTATAAACGGTTATCACAATTTTGAAATTTTGAATTGACGAGTCGTCTATATCCTCATAAACAACAAATTACACACTACGAACTACAAAGAAACACGATTATATATATATAAATTTATTGAAAACACAATTTAGTAAGCACACGAACGGCAATTATTATGGTTTTTTTTCTTGTTGTCACTGTAGACCGCAGTATTCGATTCATTATTGTAATATTATATAATACAAAGTTCTATATTTTATATTTATTAAATTACCGAACTATTGTGTACTGTTACACAAGAATTTAACGCGGTAAAACACATAATACACACAATATATTGATTTATTCCACGTTTATATATAAATATGTATTGATTATATGTAATTATACAATCTCTATAACTTTATAGATAACTGTACAATTCAACAATAAAAACCCAAGACGCATATAATTTAAAATCCAATATTATAAAATATAACGCGTTGTTTTATCGTAAAAATACGTATTATTATTATTATTATCATCATAACGCGCGTTTCCAAGTAGATTTTTATATATATATAAAAAAATATGAAATATATATATATATCGAATACCTACAACTTATAAATAGCCTTAACTAATTAAATCCGACTTAAACTATTTTTCGAAATATCTCAAGTTATCTAGAATTGTGTTATAATAATTATTTATCTCGTTAAACTTACACTACCCACGGCTAACACACTTACTCTTACGCATTATCTATAGCTATTATTAGGGTTATTCGAGTGAACAACTATAAATTTAAGTATTTAAAAATTGTATTGCTCGTACAGTGGGGATCGTTTTCGTTGTAGTTTTTAATCAATTTTTTTACTCACAGTTCACACTCGCGGGTGGTTATAGGTATTGATAAAAACTCATCCGAATATCAATAATAATCGTCGACATTTCCAAGTTCTATCTTATCACAAACGTGCACTGTAAATACGCGGTAAATATATCTTGAAATTTCAGCGTTGTCTTTTTTTTTTATATTCAATATGATTGTTAAAATTATTATTATTTAATTAAAAAATGTTTAATATTAACCGAGAATCGGACAAGTATAAAAAAACCTGCAAAAGTAAATAATAAATGAATGATGGTGTGTACGGCGGCGGCGATATTCAATTAAATTTTCAAATATTGACAAAAAAAAAAAGGTCAACGACATCAAGGTACTTCTTATTACATAATATTGTTGCATTTAGTTACTTTTTTCCCTTTTTCTATAATACGCGTTTAAATCGCGAAAACAAACGCTAATTTGAGTTTCGAATAATTCGAGTTTAATAAATAGTAAGATGTGTATTTGCAGTTCCATCAAAATATTACATTTAAAAGATCGACCATTTTACAAAAAAAAAAAATAATAATAATAATTGATTTTTTCCGCCGGGGAAAACAATAAAACGACGATTTCAATATTTTAATAACCGAAGAAGAAACGAAAATAAAATTATTTAACGTTCCAAGTAGTAACCATACCATTGTGTGTGTAGTTTTTGCGTTGGTTTTTTTTTACATTGCAGGTTGAGCCGAACGACGCAATAGAAATATATTAACGTTATACGTTTTTGTACGTCATATGTATTATATTATGAGGCTCTTTAAATTTCGTACGCGTTCATCTGGCTATACGAGAAGTAAAAAAAAAAGATTTAATGATGATGAAGGCTTAGAGTTTGTTTCTTAGTCGTCCAGCACCACCAAGCTATATATTCTATAATAATCGGCAAACTAATAAAGTAAAAAAACCTAATCGACCAGCACCACCAAGCTATGTATTCTATAATAATCGACAAACTAATATAGTAAAAATCCGTAGTACATTTTTGATAAGAAGAGACGTTTTAAAGAATAATAATAATAACTATTTTTTAATCAATTAATAATTACGCCGATGCGCCGCGATATACCAATGTATAAAATATTCTCGAAATACCGGCCGCCGCCGCATGTAAGTTTTAATTAAACCCGATATGATATTAAAATACAGCAGCTATAGAGAATTACGTTACAATTATTATAATAGTCTACCCCGCGGATTAACGCGCTATAAAATTCGGTTTATGGGATGTACATAAAAAAAAAGAAATGAAATAACAAAAATATTTAAAAATCGACACGTGAAACAATAATAACAGCGGTAACACACGGTTTTTTTTACACGGTAATTGCGATATCGGATATTTATTTCTATAAAATATCGTGGTTTATTAACATTGCTCGAGGGAACGACTTTGTGAAATCCGTTTAGAAATACAACGATTTATTAAACACAGACAAAAAAAAAAAATCATACCCGCAATAATATTATCTTTTCGTTCTCGTCTCGGTCGTTTTCGATTTATCAATGATCATTAATCGTTTATCACGCGAGCTTTTCCTACTTTTTTTTTTTTAAATATACGTAATATGTGTGAATACGAAAATATGCACGATCTACATACCTATACATGTATAATACGAGAATAATAAATTATTAAAACGCTGTGTGTTGTAATAACGGAATTATCATCACATTTTGTGTAACGATTGTGTAATCACTTTCTCTAAATAATTAAAAATGATCTTATCCGCGTAAAAATATAGGAGGTGCCACGCCATTGTGAAATTAAAAAAAAAAATTGGCTTTTGAGGTTTTAATACTTAATAACCCTCACTCCTTTTTTTTTCACATTTTCATAATTATTGTTAAATAATATTTGTTAATATTCGATTGCGCGAAATCGTATTAATCGAATATATATATATATTATATATATAAATAAAAGATTAATTTTACATTTAATAAAAACCTTATAGTATTTGGGGGGTTATATATTTAAGGTAGTTTTTATGGTAATTTCGTAACACAATCGCGCCCGAGATATTTATTATGAACACCGCGAACGGGTAAAGTTACGTAATATTATTAATTAAATTAGTTGTTTTAATGGCTATCGTTTCGCACGGTAATAACAATTAACAGTAGTTTTGGAAAGTTTAACAGAATACAACAACAATTCGCAATAAGACGGCTTCGAAACGAGAATTCCGATAACTGCACGTTCAAACGGCATTAAAAATAAGAATAATAATTAAATTTTTAAACGCGGGTACACTTATATACGTATTATATAGCGTTGCGTGTAACAACAGTTATAATTTGATAACGGTTGAATGTTATGAGAACTCTCGATATCCCGAAAGGAATAAAAAAAAAAAAGCAGCACAGCGCAGTATGCTATTATTAGGTAGTGGTGGTTAGGTATGGTCAAGACGTATATTATTGTATTTGTGAGAAATTAAATTTTTGCCGGTATTGAAAAACACATAAATGATTAAATAACGACGTATTTTATATTTTTAAGAAAACGTTTTCATCGCGTACAATATCAAAAAAACCCGTAAGTCGTGTTTTTCAAATAATTTTACAATTTTCCGTTTAAAAGCGGAACGACCACCGTTGTATATACCTATAATTCGGATTATAAAAATCGCAACAAATCACTATTGGTATTTTGGCAAGGCAATCCGAACGGGATTTGTTAAAACGACCGGTTTTTAATATCTAAAAGGAGTCCGATTTCGACAGCGCGCGGAGTGTGTACTAATAAGTGAATAAAATAATATGTTCGACAATTTCCTTGTCACATAAAAAAAAATAAAATAAATCCGGAGCAAAACGAAGATTCTATTCATCCGAGTCGTCGTCCCGGTCCGGATAATTAGAGGTCATTGGACTCCAACGCGGTTGTACCGAGTATTGCGGCACAGACGACAAGTTAAGGTATACACTCGTGTAATGTTGTTATTGAGACAAAAGGATTTGTATTTAACCGTGAAAAAAAGAATCGAAATAAAACTAACTGGTATTACTGAAGAAAAAAAAACTATTTAAAATAAAAAAAAACCGAGGCGATGACAAAAATAATTCAGACTACACGGTGTGACGATTACGCGATTTAGAATAAAAACGCCCGCGGGGAAGAAACTCTCCGGAATTCAGTAGTGTGATTTACTCGTTTGAATAATATTAATGATTTTTGAAATCAAATGTTACGTTAGATAACTAAAAATCAATATTATCCGATAAATATTGTTTTAGACACATTTGATCAGATTTACATTAATCAAGTTCTTTCCGTTATATGTTATTAAAATCGCATTAACAATAACGCCGAGTTTCAACTAACCTATACAGGTACATTTGTTTTGCCAGTTTTACTATTTAACTTGTTGAAGATTTTATTTTTCAATTTTCCAAGTTTGATGACAATTCGGTTAACTTGTAAATATTTCATTATCCGAATCTGCGTGGTTTTTTTTTTTTTAAAGGCTTCTGCACTCGAAAGGGTTTTTAAAATTTTTTGGACAAGTCATAAACGAATATTTATAATTATTTTTTAATGAAAATGCAAATATTGATCGAATAAAATAAGAAAGATTTTTTTTTTTATTAATTAATCTTTATTCCATTAAGGGGACGCCACACCCGCGCGTCTATCCATCCAACAGGCAATACAACAAAGCGCAGAATTTGAATAGTGTCTGACAAAGACAACTGTTTAAAAAAATTAAAATACTTCTTGGCCAGACCATATTTTACAAAATGTCTATATATTGGCATTCGAAAATATTGTTTTTTTCTAAGTGTTTGAACTCTAAATTCAAACGCCACAATTTAAGTTCTACATTATATTACTGTTTATTATGTGTTTCAAATAATTATTAGAACACTAATTATACAATAAAAAGTACACTGAAATAAATAAATATTTCTGCGAGTATTAGCATATTTACCAAACTTTTAATTGTTAAAATATTCACATTTAAAAATAAATGTACACAGGTCCTGACTAAAATCAATATCGTTTGACATCAATAGTTATACCAATACCAGACGTCCTAAACACTAGGTATCGTAATACATAATTTTCATAAATTCGAAATGGCGAATTTAAAAATACATTTTTATGAAAACTAATAACATTATTTCGTACACTGATATACGCTGATGATTTCACATAGGTACAAAAAAAAAAAAAAGTAGTTTGGTGCCGATACTTCCTGGCCAAGCCAAGGTAACTCAAAATTGTTAGTTTGTAACTTCGTCTTGAAAACATAGTTACTTGAAAAGTAAAATTATCAATTGCACAAAATTGAAGAACTAAATTTTTTAAATGAAATTGACAACATTAATCTACACTTAGAAATGGTACATACACATTGTGTTGTATTGAAATAGAAAATATTCAAGGACGATTTTAAGAATATTGAAGAAATTACTGTCTACCTAGTACATACAGTAATTATTACGCTATAATAATAATTATTATTATATCATGGTAATATGTATATCTACTTCCTAATTAATGATTATTTAATTGGGCAAAATTATTGTCCTACCAAAATACAAACTATTTAAATAATTAATATAGATAATTATTAATACCTAAACATAATAATAATTATTAATAACCTAAAATAATTATTTATTAAAAATTTTTAGGTGATTTATTGAAGTACCTAATAATATTGTAATACTTAATAGGTACCTATAAGTACATTGTTTGAGGTAAATTTCTGGTTCTATAAACAAATTATTCAAAAAATGTAGGTTAACAGGGAGATCGTTCTTCTCTATTCTTATTTATGTAAAAAAAAAAAAAAATACAAACCAGTCTTAAAATTATTTTATTTTGTTTGAATATTATAATTTTAAAGAGGTCAAACTGAACAGAACGTTTTTTATCAATACAATAACTGTTATCTAAGATTTATACATTCTTAAAAAGAAATTGCCCAGTCATTAAAATTGTTCATTAAAATGTTATAAAAATCAAATAATAAAAATAATTTAGGTTAGCCATACAATCATACATTCATACCTAATGCGTTCATTGTTAATGAGGTTGTTTGAGTCGATCGTGTCTATTACATACTTGTATAGTTATTTTTTACGATAACTTAATAGCACTTAACAACTATGTAGGTATATAATGAAATTTATATACTCAATGAATTTTTTTTTTCAAATACGCTATACTTAAAATTTAAAGTTGTTATTTTTGTTCTATATAATAGAAAACAGAAAAGCATGCAAACATGTTATACTGAAAAAAATTTTCAACATTGAATATCAAGTAGGTGTAAGAAATAACTTAAGCATATTATTCTGTAGTGTAAGTACATAAACCTACATAAATAAATGAATTTTTGGTAAAGTAGTTTTAATAATCGTGTAGGTAGGTGTTAATCTACACATTGGTAATTTACACGTACGATTAATATTTAAAATAATATCTAGAGGTAGCGGATATAGTTATAGGTATAGAAGGAGGTTAGACAAAAAAAAAAAATGTATAGTGTAGAATTGATAAAAAATACATTGGTATACGATCGTGCTTATTAACTATAAATATGTATGAGTAATAAAAATCAAATATCAAATGGGTAGCACAATATTCAATTACTTCACATTTCAATGTTTTTTTTTAATGAAAAAAACACTGAAGTAAGTACTTCTGTAAGTAACCATTAAAGTACTGGTACGACCAAGGTAGCAGGGCATAATTTTAATTTAGTTACCAAATAATAAACACGCGAATAAAATTTACATTACTAATTTTATAAGTAATAAAAGTTAACAATTCGTTTGAATCGATATTTCAATAAGCGGACATATAAACTTGTAAATAAAAACTATGCACTTAAAATATTTCATTTAGTAAGCGAGTAATATTTAGTATGGGTATTAGATGATAATTACGTTATACGATAACTTTTAAGTTCCAACAAGAGTTCAACGCTTTATAAACGGTATCTACATAACAATTGAAATTGATTTTTCTTCCAAAATTAACTTCATTCAACATCCAATAATTACGCAGGTTTATATTGTCGAAACAATATTCAGTTTAGGCAAATAAAAATTAATTTTGATTACCTATTTTCTATGTACCATTTACCAGTATTTTCAGAGTACACAGTAAAATGTATAAGTGTACGAATGACTATTAATTCAATAACAACGAACATAAGCTTCTAAGAAAACGTCAAATAATTCTATGGAAAATAATTTTATAATCATGACTCGTGAAAAAGTTGTATTTTACAATATTATAAATAAGCGAAGCGCTTAAATATTGAAATTTAATTTATACACGAGTAACGTTTTATTATTTTCTAGACAGATTGTAATTCGATTGCGAGAGAAAATAGAATAAACGTAGAAAAAAAAATGTATACGAACCGAACAGGGTATAACAATTAAATAATTGTTATAACTAAATAATTGTTGTAACTAAATAGGTTAAAACCTATTATTTAGGTAGGTATACAAGCGGTTATATTCATCGTGGTCGTTTGTATACCCACTACTACACACACTTAAACACTTGTTAAAATCATATTATGCAGAAACTATCTACGTATTCGTAGGTAATTATTTGAAGGCTCACATAACATATGAATGGACGTTTAGTATAATAACCAGAAACTAATTTAGTCGCACGCAGTCGCCCAATTATAGCAGGCATAAATACATTTGAAAACGTACACGTAATAAGCCTCTTCGACAATAATATTAGAATATTACGAGTACGGATATTGTATTTTTTTTTTTTTTTTTTTGTTTATACGTACGGGAAAACAAACCTTATAGGTAACAATAAATAAGGAATATCACTGGAAATCTTTCTACTACCGTCGTGACTCGTACGACCGACCAAGAGAACGTCCGACCCGAGTCGGATAACGCGGCGGCGGCGGCGGCGGGAAGCGTGTCGTATGGGATCGAAATGAAAGGATAATAGGTCGAATTTCGCTTACCTGAGGATTACCGATATCGTCGTCGACTAATTTATCAGTTTCCATAGCAGTCACCACATTGTCCCTATCCATTTGATTGGGCGCCACATCGAGTACACGGCGGCAACGGTCATGCCTGTGACCGCATCGGTGGCCAGTCGACAGTCCGGCCGATATCGAGACGCCGTCTGGTCGTCAATCAGTAGTAGTAGTAGTAGTAGTAGTAGTACGTCCGAAGCATTACACGACGGTACTTAAATTTATTAATCAAAACGATGTGTTCGTTTCTTTGGGGCCAACAAACAAACGAACGCGTACACACAAACGCACACAGCAACACCCACTGGAACTCGAGACGGCGAGCGCGCGACACGATCACCGCGTAGTTGTCGTCTGCGAGAAATGAGATAAGCGGCGTTTCCGCGAGCGCGCGCGCGTCTATGTGGCGGACGGATAAACGGAAACGGAACGAACGATGAAAAACAACAACAAAAACAAAATATTTGAAAAACTAATTATAAACAAAATATCACTCGGCGGGACGACACTGATTACACGCGCGCGCCCCCGATCGCATAACACACCGTAATTACCATTTTCTTCTTTTCACACGCGACGCGCAGAGAACGCGAGAACAACAACGTCGTCGTACGCCGTGTTACTACTATATCACTTATTTATTATTATTATTAATTTATTATCGACTATTATAAAATACAAAAACGCGCACTATTCGGACAACGGCGGCGAAATCATTTTCACTCCGGTGCGTGTGCGCGCGAGACGGAGGAGCAGACGTCGTTTCTTTTTATTTCGGAAATTTTCGCGACACGAATCACGTACGGAACGGGTAAATCGCGGTGCGGCGGCGGAGGGGGGCACTTCGGGTTGTGTGTGTGTGTGTTGTCGACGCAGTGTGACCGCGGCCGGACGCGATGAATTTCCCCCGCCGTCGTCAATCGTTCGGCGGCGGCGTTTAATAATATCGTATTTCGTGTTTTCTACGCGGAATTAATAACGAATGAATTCGGCGCGGCGGTCGGGTAAATTTTCGTCTTTTTTTCTATAGGAAAATCACTTTTTTTTTCTATTATTATTATTATTATTATTCGTTTGTCATTTCGCCTAGGCAATTGCAGTGAGTACCAACCTTAGCGCGCGCCCGTTATCACACGCGATAATTCCACCCGTTCGTTTCGACTCCCGTTCCCGTCGGCGATCTCTGGTCGGTGAAATTTTTTTTTTTCTGCTGCCTACGACGCCGCGCGTCCGGCGAATAATAAATTCCGTTCCGATCGATCGTCTACACCGCGCGTATTACCACCGCTTCGTTAACGAATATAATATTTAAATAATATAATATTTAAAGCGAACGGGTAATAAATCGGATTCGAGCGATTTTTAAATTTTTTTGCAGTATCCGTTTTCGCAAACGGGTTGTGGTGGTATACGTGCGCGAATATCGTTTATGATAATATATTTTGTTTTTTTTTTTTTTTTTTAGTCATCGCCACTATAAATAGCCCCGTGCGACTCACGAACGACTTCGTCGTCTCTCCGCCGCCGCCGAATTCTCCGTGCACGACGTCATAATTTCGTGTATTTTTCGTCTTGTTACCTACGAGTGTTTTTGTTACACCTATTTATAAGTATTATTATTGTTGTATATCGCGCGTATACTTTTAGAACGGGTTTGTACCGTTGTTTTTATTAGCAACAAGTATTTTATAGAATTATTGTAAATCGGTATTTTTTTATTTTTTTTTTCTGGTCTTCGCGTTCGGAACTCGACTGTTGGTTTTTATACGACGAACGTATAGAGCAAAGCGGTTCGACGGATTTCCGGGAAAACGGTTTTTGAAGTTTCCGAGGACAGTTATTTATTTTATTTTTTTTAAATACGAGTCATAACTATATACGTGTAATCTTAGTGGCGGCGCCAGAATGGGCCCGGGCCTACCGCAAAAATTTATTTGAATTATGTAAATACTGTATGATTTGTATTTGAGTTAATCCTGATCGGTCATTAAAAATTAACTTGGAAATATTAAAAAGTTATAATGTATAGGTATTTCAATTGTAATATATTATGTTGAACAGAGGTTTAAACGTATCGAAATGTTCAATTAATATAGTATTATGTAATACGCAGTACAACAAATTTATGGTGTGTTTATGATATTTTGAATTTTGATTTTTGGGTTGTGGGGCCGCTTATAATTCGGTCGTGAGTAAAAATATTGGCCTCCCTAGAAAATTGGTTGGCCCCGGCCTGGCCCACCGCATGCAAAAGTTCTAGCGCCGCCGCACTGCGTGTAGTAGTTGTATAAAATTTAAACGCGGGAGAAAACACTACGGGTCGTCGGAATATATTATTATAACCGGTATGGTCAGTGGCGTACTTATTGGATGGGGGTTCCCGGGTTAAACCCCCCTCCCAGGACCGAAGAAAAAAAGGTTAAAAATTATATAGTTATATAACAATGATGTGCTTTTTAAAAATTTTTTTTTTTCATGTCTGTACCCAAAAATTCTACCAAAAGGAGTGTTCCGACCTTTAAGCGTAGCACTATTTTCCGGTAGTAAATTGCATTTAGTTTGTACTTTACAGAGAGGTCATTTTTCGATTTTCTCAATACTTTTCCACAGCGTCAGAAAAAATAACGTAAAAACGCGATTTCGCAAAATCGATTATCGTTTTTTTCTTTGTAATTTTTAAAACTAATGGTCATAGAAACCTGAAATATTCACCAAACACGTAACTCTGGACTGTATATTAACGAGACGAATTTTTCAAAAAGATCTTGAAAATCACAATTTCTTTTTAAAATTTTTCGACAAATATTTGGTATATTTTATTTGATTTATTTCAGTAATGTATATGGTTGAATTCGAATTATTATGGGGACGGAATTTCAATGTTTTATATAAATACCTCCCCCCAGAAAGAAATTGAAAGTACGCCACTGAGTATGGTTATATAGTAATAAATAATCTCTTGGGTATACGCTTCAATAATATTAAATATATTATAGTAAGTAGGTGGAGTGCTCCGTTCTTAAGGGCGCCCGCGTGTGGGGGACATATTTTAGTTGATATTAATTTTTTTATCATTTGTAAAAATTGCTTTTTAAACAAATGGGGTTTCTCAGAAACATCTGCGTGCACGTGTGTGGAGGAACAAACGGCGGAGCACATAGTGTTGATCGCTGGAGTGCCCTCTAACCAAATTTGAAGGAGTATTGGAAAACATTCATAGCTGCAATGTCGAAGCAATAGATTGGATGAGCAAGCTGACTGTGCGCCTATAGTGTCCTCTCCCAACCGAAACTCATATTTTGCCTACTACCCTCCTGAGTCCTGTACATAGGCGGAACTAGACATTTTCATTAGACTGGGCCACTCATGAAAGTCAATTATATACCTATCAATTATCATACCCATGTCAAAATATAACTTTTATTACATGTAATTAATTTCTCAACATATTTTCGCGTTTGTACCCGATTTGTTTTATGACATTTACAACAATATGTTCTTGAAAAATATATACATTTATACCAATACGGGGACCATTAGCCTGGGCCAGGGCCCAGTTGGCCAAGGCCGTAGTTCCGCCTATGGTCCTGTACCTATCTCTCAAGTTATTGTATTTTATTAATTATTTCATGTTTTATTCATTCATTCATTCATTAGGCATCTTAAAGACCATTAAGGTCCATTGCCGCAGCAACAACATCCCTCCACTTCTCCCTGTCCCTTGACTCTTCTTCTCCATTCTCTATCCCTATCATTCTGAGGTCTTCCTTAATTCTATCTACCCACCGTTGTCTGGGTCGTCCTCTGGGCCGTTTTGTGTTCGGTCTCCATCTCGTTGTGTTCCCCAGTACTCCTTCCGATCTCCAAACATGACCTGCCCATCTTAATCTACTACTCTTCATAATTCCTATAATATTGGCTTCTCCAAATAACCTTCTCAACTCTTCATTTGTCCTAACTTCAAATTCACCTACATCATTCTTTTTTGGTCCATAAATTTTTCGGAGTATTTTCCTTTCAAAAACACCCAATTTGTTTTCGTCCGTTTTGGTGGTTGCCCACGTCTCGCTTGCGTATAGTACTATGGGTCTAATTAAAACTTTGTACAGTGTTATTTTTGATCTTCTTGAGAGTAATTTTGATTTGAACAGTGTTGATAGTCCAAAATAGCATCTGTTTGCTGTTATTAATCTTTCATTTATTTCTTCGTGACTATTCGCGTTTTCATTCACCCACGCTCCAAGGTATTTGAAGTGTTCTACTCTTTCAAATGAATAACCTTCTATTTCTAACTTTCTTGCCGTGTGATGTTTCCTGGATAATATTAGGTATTTTGTTTTCTCTTCATTTACGTTAAGACCGATTTCCGCACCTATCCTTATTAGTTCTTTTGCGGATTGTTTTAGACTTTCCTCATTTTCTGTAGTTATCACTAGATCATCAGCATACGCTACAATTGCAAGCTGTTGGTTATCACTGATTTTTATTCCTTTCGCCTTACTAAGGACTTTTCTCACCACTGACTCTAAGGCGATGTTAAATAATCAATAATGCAATTAAATAATGTTAAAAATAAATTTTCATGTTTTATTATCATTATTTGTCCCATTTTGGCCGTTGTTGCAATGTTGACATATATTCTAAATTCCAACGTTGCCAAAAGTGTTGAAATAATTTCTGAATTTTTTGCCATTGAGAAAGTCTATTGTCTGGCAGTGTGCTGAGATCTGGTTCTAATGGAGCAATTAATGGACGACCTTTTGATTGTGCTCTTCTGAGTTAAATAGATCCTTTAGTACCTTTAGTTCCTTTGATGCCCCAACAAAATTTCTTCCATTATCAGAGAATAACTGACTTGGCTGACCTCTTCTACCGATAAATCGTTTAAGAGTCGCTATGAATTCTGCGGTTGACATATCCATAGCCAGTTCTAGGTGAATGGCTTTAGTGGTCATACAAACAAATATTGCCACGTACGATTTTAGTGAAGGAGTTCTTTTTGACGACTGAATTTCAGAATAAAGGTCCACAGTAATCAATTCCAGTGCGTTCAAATGGATGAGAACACGTAACACGACTTGCTGGTAATTGTCCCATAATAGGCTGTGGCGATTGTGGTTTCATCTTGTAACATATCAAACATTTATGTACAGTATTTTTGACAACTTTCTTGCACATAGTGGCCAATATGTTTGACGGATAGAGGAAAGTAGTAGTTGAGGACCAGCGTGTAACAATACTTTGTGCATATGTGCAAAAATTAAAATACTTAATTGGCAGTACGGTAGGATAATTGGATGCTTTTGGTTATGTGATAATAAGGAGTTTTGAAGTCGACCACCTACACGTAGGATTCCATCTTTATCAATGAATGGATTTAACTGTTTAAGCTTGCTTCTCTTGCCGACGTAGTTCTTCTTGATTAATTTGTCAATATCTTTTCCAAACGATTGCTTTTGAGAGTGAATAATAAGCTGGTTAATAGCTGTGCTAAGGTCCTGTTTAACTAATGGCGAAGTAATTTTGAAGTTTTTTCCACGTTTCAAATTTTGTATAAATCTTAAACAGTAAGCTAGAACTCTAGTAAGTTTTGAGTATGTAGAAAATCGCTCATATAATCTACCAAATAAATCATCAGCTGGCATCTCAGTATAGGCCAAAATTTCTGTTACCTTTTTTCTTTCTAGTGTGGTCTCTACTTTCTGTGAAAAGTCTTGAATTGGCCAGGAATCTTCAACTAACCAATGCGGACCATTCCACCATAAATTAGACATAACAAGGTCACTAGCAGACATCCCTCGTGATACAATATCAGCCGGATTATATTCCGACGGCACATGTTTCCATGTCCATGAATTTGTTAATTCATGCACTTCTGCTACTCTATTTGCAACAAATGTTTTCCAGTGTGCGGATGGAGATGATAACCATGCAAGTACGATTTTTGAATCGGTCCAAAAAAAACACTTATCTATATGGCCTATAGCTGTTCTTACCTTATCATAAAGATGTGCTAAGAGTACAGCTGCACACAGTTCTAAACGTGGTAACGTTGTAGCCCTTTCTGGTGCTACTCTTGATTTTGCAATAAGTAGGCGTGACGTAACAATATTACCTTCTCCTTCCGAAACTAAATATATACAAGCACCGTAGGCTGCTTCAGACGCATCTGAAAATCCGTGCAGTTGAATTTTCCTTCATTCATATTATTTTCAATTACTCTTCTTGGAACATTTAGCTCATTAAACAGTATTAGCTTTTCTCTAATCGTTTTCCATTTTTCTGCGAGTGCTGTTGGTACAGGTTCATCCCAATCTAGATTTAACTTCCAAAGTTGTTTTATAAGTAATTTAAATAAAACGCAGGTTGGAGAAATGAGTCCCAACGGATCAAATATCTTAGCTAAGTCAGAAAGTATATTTCGTTTTGTACAGTTTAGTTTTAAATCTAAATTATGAATTTCATAGAAGAGTACATCACTCTTTGGATACCACGACATTCCAAGGGTCTTCAGTGAGCATTCCTTTGAATCTTTGAATTCAAACGTTTCTTCCTTTGAAGTCCTAAGAGAACCTCTGGTTTATTTGAAGACCATTTTCTCAAATGAAATCCTCCAGAAAGTATTTGATTCAACTTATTCCTTAGTTCGATTGCTTCATCAATTGTATTTGCACCACTCAAGAGATCATCAACATAGAAGTCTCTTTTGAGAACCTTTGATGCTAGAGGATTGTCCTTTTCGTTTTGAGTAGCTAGGGTTTTCAATGTATTCGTTGCTAAAAACGGTGCACACGTTGTACCATAAGTGACTGTCATGAGACGAAAAACTTGTATAGGATCCTTTGGACATTCACGCCAGAATATTAATTGTAACCAGGTATCATCTTCGTGAACTCGTATTTGCCGATACATTTTCTCTATGTCAGCACATAAAGCAACTGGCTTCGTTCTAAATCTGATAATAATGTTAACTAAATCATCTTGTACAACGGGGCCCTTTGCTAGAATGTCATTCAGCGATTTTCCGGTAGTTGATTTAGCTGAACCATCAAATACTACGCGAAGTTTAGTGGTTATACTAGCATCACGAATGACTGCATGATGAGGCAAGTAGTAAATTAACTTATGAGTATTCAATTCATTTGAATTTACTAATTTCATGTGACCAAGTTCTTTATACTCCTTCATGAAGGATGAATACTCTCTTTTAAACTGATTATTCTTTTCAAAACGTTTTTCAAGTAGTTTAAATCGTCGAAGAGCCATGATTTCAGAATTTCCTAGTTGTTGTTGATGTTCCGGTTTCTTTAGTAGAGAAACAATGAAACGACCATCTTGATTTCTCTTAGTAGTACGATCATAATATTGTAAATATTCACTTTCTTCTGGTAATAGTATTCGGGTAGGCTTTATAATATCATCCACTTTCCAAAATCGTTCGACAAGGAATTCAGTTCTTCTATTTGTCCAAGATGACATGTAGTTTGAATATTCATATCACTTGCTGATGTAGTTGATATAAGACGACCTCCGGCTACTATCAACCAAAACAGAATTCTGTAAGATAGGACATTCTGGATTTGATTTGATTTGCCCTTCTACGATAATATTGAAGAACCATTCAGCTCCGAGTATCATATCAATCTTACTTGGGTAATTGAAGCTTGGATCTGCTAGCTGTATATTTGATGGTATTTTCCACGTAGTGATATCAATAGCAGATCGTGGAAGATCTGAAGTTAGTTTCTTCAACACAAAGCAATGAATTTCAGCTACAAAATTTGTAAAACGAGATTTTAATATACATTTTATACCGTAAGGAGCCCATGTAGTAGTTGACCCAATTCCTGATACTTTAGCACTGACATTTATTTTAGGCAGTTTAAGTTGCTGTGCTAAATGTTCCGTCACAAAATTAGATTGTGCTCCTGCGTCTAGTAAAATTCGAATAGGATGGGAAGTTCCATTTTTATCCAATACATCTGCTATGACTGTGGCTAACAAAGCCCTTTGTCTTGTAAAATTAGACGTATGTTGAGCCATTGCTGTGGAAGCTGTAATATTAATCTCCTTTTCAGAATCTGACTGTGTAGGTTTCGAAGAAGAGTCCACTTCTTCTTTATTAGTGACCACTTGTTCTGGATGAAGTAATGTGTTATGATTTGCTTTACACATCTTACAACCAGCGTACTGACAATTATCCTTTCTGTGTCCTTCTCGAAGGCAACACATGCAAAGGTTAAATGCTTTGACCTTTTCATAACGATTTGAAAGACTTAACCGTTTAAACTTGTCGCACAGAAAAATCGGATGAGACTTGTTACACATTTTACAACTAACCCTTTCATACGTAAGATGTGCTGTTGTAGAGGATCTACTGTTTTTAAACCTTGGTTTAAAAGTAGTCTGCTGAGTCACAGTGTTAATAAGTTTCTTATTTAACTGAGCTTCAACGGATTCTTTGGCTCGGCAATGAGAGGATAGAAAGTCTACGAGTTCTTTTAACGTAGGTAACTCACCAGCAGTTTCTTGTAGTTCCCAACTTTCAAGAACCTTAGCATCCATTTTTGATGTTAATAGTCCGATAATTAATGGATCCCATTCTGAAGTTGACACATTTATAGCCTTGAGTGCATTCAAATGCATTTCGATAGTTGTAATAGAATGACGTAACGACTGAGCATTTTTCTTTTCAATAGAACTGACCGCCAGTATGTCCTTAATTCTATCTCGAACAACCGCTCGCTTATCGGAATATCGCTTCTCTAATATTGACCATGCAACTTTGTAATTAACTGCAGTAATTGATAGTGACTGGATTAATTGTGCTGCTTCTCCTTTAATGGAAGATTTTAAATACTGGAATTTTTGTACATCAGTAAGTTGCATGTTGTGGCCAATGGTAGATAGCCACATATCAGCAAATTCATTCCACTCAACATAGTTTCCAGAAAATTCGGGCAGTTGTATGGTCGGTAATTTTACAAATGTATCATTTCTCAACACTGTGTTAGTTATTGGTACTGTATTAGACACGTTATTAGAATTACTTGTTTCTTCCAAAAGTTCAGATAAAAGTTTATCTGCTTGACTTATTAACGCGTAGTATTCTTGTTCAAACGCTGATCTTTCAGCGCACTCTTCTTGTGTCTCTTCAATGTCTTCAATAGCATTTTGAATAGGTTCGAATTCCGCGAGGACTTTTTCCGCATTACATAATCGACGTTTAAGTTCAGTAGCTGTTTTATTATCAGAATTAAGAAATGTCTGAAAACGTGTTAGTTTTGCTCTTATCCGACCTCTGTTAATACGAAGTTGTTTAAGCTCAGCGTTGGCCATAGTAGTATAATACGAGTATAGTATACTAAGTCGCGCAGTGTTAGTAATTTATAGAATTTAACAATAACAAAAAAAATTATATTTATATACAAAAAAAATTGAATACTTATCCGTTCTCCACGTAGTCAAATACACGCAGTATTTCAGCGAAGTCGAGATACTTCCTGAGATGCCTGAAGTAATATAATTACTCCAGTGAAGCCGAGATGCCTCTTCAAAATATCACAAATGGTCCTTCAGCGAAACCGAGATGTCTCGTGAATACCGCAGTAATACACAATTAGAATAAACGTAACTTGAAATAAAAGTTCCCGTTTAGATTCAACATCTAAAGGTCCATGGTTTCGGCACCATAAAATGTTGCGTACGAATATACAACACTTGACTAATTAAAAAAAAAACTTTATTAATGAAAAAAAACACAAACTGTCACTACACCACTGAATATAAATGACTGTCCGACTGACTGAATCTTGACTGACTGTTGTTGTTGACGTGATGCGTGCTCCCTTATATACAATACATGTTTTTCTAGAAATTTCTATACGATATATTTACAAAGTTCCAAATAGAAAGTAATAAACAGCAAATACAAAACAATAAACAGGTAGAATCTTCTCGAACTTTCGATTTAACGTATACAGTAAACAACATAAAATAATAATAAAATAACATTATTCGATTGAACAATTATCATTATTAATTATAATTTATCACTGTTATTCAATAACTGTTTGAATTCGTTTACATGAATATTTATGTTTATTGTTATTGTATTACTTAATAATTATTTAGCCGAAGCTATATGCAATAAAAAAAAATTTGTAAAAAAAAAAAGTATTTGTCGTATTGTGTTCCATGATAAAAGTTACGCAATCAACTTTGCCTTTCGATCAACTTTACTTTAACCCCCCCTCTTTGAGTTAATATTTCTGTGGGCTCACTCCCCACACCTCCCATCAAAAAATTAAAATTTTAAAAGGATTATATACGTACACATTTAGTGTATATTCACTGAAATAATTCACTGAATGTGATTAATTCACATCGACTATATACCCGGGAACTGCTGAGGATTTTTGTCACGACAACGAAATTTCTTTGGAGACCGGACCATTGCATTCGTCGGTTCTTTGGAAATAATAAAAATTTTATTTTGTGTATTATCATCAATGTATACTCGTAGAAAAAAAAAGCTTTGTAGTTCTGAAAATCCCTCGAGGTCATTGAGAGAATATGTACCGCTTCCGATAAAATACGAGCCTATTCAATATTATCGTTCGTACAAATATATTACATTGTTATTGTTATTTCAGAATTTTCTTGAATATCAGGAATTCGATTCGTCAAGGATGTGGATAGAACAAACTTCAGCGTCTATTAGTGGAAAAATGTATAAAATATATTAGCTCTTAAGCGGCTATAATGATAAAAAAAAATGTATTTAAATAATATACGCTTTTAAAACGGACTAAAAAAGTGTAAAATAATTTCTCCTGAATAATTTAAATTCGATATTGGTATTACCGCGGTAACCGGTCATAAGTTATTGATTAATTAATTGAATAATCCTAAAATTGACGGTATTTTATGTGCCATAAATTATTATACGCATAAACAAATAATACCTTCCTCGTGAAATTCTAAATCTATTCTTTAGTGAAAACAGGAATAAAATCCGTTCAGTAGTTACTGAGAAAATCGTGCACAACACTTTTGTACCGCGACTTATGTTTTCAAAAAAAAAATAAAAATAATAACGTCACGTTAAAATTATATATAAATATAATTAAATCGTTATTATTAAAAAAAAAATGTAATACGCCTAAGAGGTAATATACCAAGTCCAAATATATACCTATACCGTTTACGTCGTTTTACTAGTCTACGTTTATATTAAGTAATATAAAAAAGAAAAATTTGTCTATATACTTACCATGTCAATTATTGTTTTCTCAGGCGTAGATTTCACAGACGCGGCGACATATTTTATACTTGAAACGTTTTCAGGAACATTTCTATTTAGAAAATCACTTATTCGCGGGAGAACTTTTACTTTTTCTTCGCGTTGTCTTTTTAATTTTCTCTTTAAACTACTTCCACTCAAATGTACACTTTCGGACATTATTAATAGACGTAGAAGAGTAATAATAATGAAAAATACGAATGTGTATACGTATAATTACATCGAGGGTTTCTCGCCAATAATGAATGGAACTGAGTAGTTTACATACGTTAATATCATATAAAATTCTATACCGTAATAACTATAGTACTCACGATTCACGGCCATTTATATTTCTAAAGAATTGCTATAATAGTAGTCGCCAGTTATCTTGTACACGGAGGTGACGCAATCGTCGCGAACAACGTAATACTTAAATACGCGAAGTTAACACAACACTCGTAGCACACATAACTCAAATGTCTCTATAAGAAACACGTTTGAGACTTGTTAAACGTTGTTAGAAACTCGTTGGGCTTTGTTGTTAGACGTTACTCACCGATAGTTATAGGGGTGTGTTGCCGGCTTCATTGCAGTAGCACCACACTAAAGCTCAAAGTTTCTGAAAACGGTCTTCATGTGTTAATAGAGACACTTGTTAGACGTCGTTAAAAACTCGTTAGAATTTCTCAGACATTACTTACCGAGTTACAGGTGTGTGGTGTCAGCTCACTGCAGTAGCACCACACTAAAGCTCAGTTTCCGACTAGATCCGCGGCTGAAAAACTGATTACAAATGCAATCGATGATAAATAATGTATCTCCCTATACATTTATTGTTTATTTCGAATTTTAAATTTGGTCAAATTATTTTCATCATAAATATTATTAAAATTAAAAAAAATTCTAAACGTTTTTATTTTTAAATAGATCCTTTAGTACCTTTAGTTCCTTTGATGCCCCAACAAAATTTCTTCCATTATCAGAGAATAACTGACTTGGCTGACCTCTTCTACCGATAAATCGTTTAAGAGTCGCTATGAATTCTGCGGTTGACATATCCATAGCCAGTTCTAGGTGAATGGCTTTAGTGGTCATACAAACAAATATTGCCACGTACGATTTTAGTGAAGGAGTTCTTTTTTGACGACTGAATTTCAGAATAAAGGTCCACAGTAATCAATTCCAGTGCGTTCAAATGGATGAGAACACGTAACACGACTTGCTGGTAATTGTCCCATAATAGGCTGTGGCGATTGTGGTTTCATCTTGTAACATATCAAACATTTATGTACAGTATTTTTTGACAACTTTCTTGCACATAGTGGCCAATATGTTTGACGGATAGAGGAAAGTAGTAGTTGAGGACCAGCGTGTAACAATACTTTGTGCATATGTGCAAAAATTAAAATACTTAATTGGCAGTACGGTAGGATAATTGGATGCTTTTGGTTATGTGATAATAAGGAGTTTTGAAGTCGACCACCTACACGTAGGATTCCATCTTTATCAATGAATGGATTTAACTGTTTAAGCTTGCTTCTCTTGCCGACGTAGTTCTTCTTGATTAATTTGTCAATATCTTTTCCAAACGATTGCTTTTGAGAGTGAATAATAAGCTGGTTAATAGCTGTGCTAAGGTCCTGTTTAACTAATGGCGAAGTAATTTTGAAGTTTTTTCCACGTTTCAAATTTTGTATAAATCTTAAACAGTAAGCTAGAACTCTAGTAAGTTTTGAGTATGTAGAAAATCGCTCATATAATCTACCAAATAAATCATCAGCTGGCATCTCAGTATAGGCCAAAATTTCTGTTACCTTTTTTCTTTCTAGTGTGGTCTCTACTTTCTGTGAAAAGTCTTGAATTGGCCAGGAATCTTCAACTAACCAATGCGGACCATTCCACCATAAATTAGACATAACAAGGTCACTAGCAGACATCCCTCGTGATACAATATCAGCCGGATTATATTCCGACGGCACATGTTTCCATGTCCATGAATTTGTTAATTCATGCACTTCTGCTACTCTATTTGCAACAAATGTTTTCCAGTGTGCGGATGGAGATGATAACCATGCAAGTACGATTTTTGAATCGGTCCAAAAAAAACACTTATCTATATGGCCTATAGCTGTTCTTACCTTATCATAAAGATGTGCTAAGAGTACAGCTGCACACAGTTCTAAACGTGGTAACGTTGTAGCCCTTTCTGGTGCTACTCTTGATTTTGCAATAAGTAGGCGTGACGTAACAATATTACCTTCTCCTTCCGAAACTAAATATATACAAGCACCGTAGGCTGCTTCAGACGCATCTGAAAATCCGTGCAGTTGAATTTTTCCTTCATTCATATTATTTTCAATTACTCTTCTTGGAACATTTAGCTCATTAAACAGTATTAGCTTTTCTCTAATCGTTTTCCATTTTTCTGCGAGTGCTGTTGGTACAGGTTCATCCCAATCTAGATTTAACTTCCAAAGTTGTTTTATAAGTAATTTAAATAAAACGCAGGTTGGAGAAATGAGTCCCAACGGATCAAATATCTTAGCTAAGTCAGAAAGTATATTTCGTTTTGTACAGTTTAGTTTTAAATCTAAATTATGAATTTCATAGAAGAGTACATCACTCTTTGGATACCACGACATTCCAAGGGTCTTCAGTGAGCATTCCTTTGAATCTTTGAATTCAAACGTTTCTTCCTTTGGAAGTCCTAAGAGAACCTCTGGTTTATTTGAAGACCATTTTCTCAAATGAAATCCTCCAGAAAAAGTATTTGATTCAACTTATTCCTTAGTTCGATTGCTTCATCAATTGTATTTGCACCACTCAAGAGATCATCAACATAGAAGTCTCTTTTGAGAACCTTTGATGCTAGAGGATTGTCCTTTTCGTTTTGAGTAGCTAGGGTTTTCAATGTATTCGTTGCTAAAAACGGTGCACACGTTGTACCATAAGTGACTGTCATGAGACGAAAAACTTGTATAGGATCCTTTGGACATTCACGCCAGAATATTAATTGTAACCAGGTATCATCTTCGTGAACTCGTATTTGCCGATACATTTTCTCTATGTCAGCACATAAAGCAACTGGCTTCGTTCTAAATCTGATAATAATGTTAACTAAATCATCTTGTACAACGGGGCCCTTTGCTAGAATGTCATTCAGCGATTTTCCGGTAGTTGATTTAGCTGAACCATCAAATACTACGCGAAGTTTAGTGGTTATACTAGCATCACGAATGACTGCATGATGAGGCAAGTAGTAAATTAACTTATGAGTATTCAATTCATTTGAATTTACTAATTTCATGTGACCAAGTTCTTTATACTCCTTCATGAAGGATGAATACTCTCTTTAAACTGATTATTCTTTTCAAAACGTTTTTCAAGTAGTTTAAATCGTCGAAGAGCCATGATTTCAGAATTTCCTAGTTGTTGTTGATGTTCCGGTTTCTTTAGTAGAGAAACAATGAAACGACCATCTTGATTTCTCTTAGTAGTACGATCATAATATTGTAAATATTCACTTTCTTCTGGTAATAGTATTCGGGTAGGCTTTATAATATCATCCACTTTCCAAAATCGTTCGACAAGGAATTCAGTTCTTCTATTTGTCCAAGATGACATGTAGTTTGAATATTCATATCACTTGCTGATGTAGTTGATATAAGACGACCTCCGGCTACTATCCAACCAAAAACAGAATTCTGTAAGATAGGACATTCTGGATTTGATTTGATTTGCCCTTCTACGATAATATTGAAGAACCATTCAGCTCGAGTATCATATCAATCTTACTTGGGTAATTGAAGCTTGGATCTGCTAGCTGTATATTTGATGGTATTTTCCACGTAGTGATATCAATAGCAGATCGTGGAAGATCTGAAGTTAGTTTCTTCAACACAAAGCAATGAATTTCAGCTACAAAATTTGTAAAACGAGATTTTAATATACATTTTATACCGTAAGGAGCCCATGTAGTAGTTGACCCAATTCCTGATACTTTAGCACTGACATTTATTTTAGGCAGTTTAAGTTGCTGTGCTAAATGTTCCGTCACAAAATTAGATTGTGCTCCTGCGTCTAGTAAAATTCGAATAGGATGGAAGTTCCATTTTATCCAATACATCTGCTATGACTGTGGCTAACAAAGCCCTTTGTCTTGTAAAATTAGACGTATGTTGAGCCATTGCTGTGGAAGCTGTAATATTAATCTCCTTTTCAGAATCTGACTGTGTAGGTTTCGAAGAAGAGTCCACTTCTTCTTTATTAGTGACCACTTGTTCTGGATGAAGTAATGTGTTATGATTTGCTTTACACATCTTACAACCAGCGTACTGACAATTATCCTTTCTGTGTCCTTCTCGAAGGCAACACATGCAAAGGTTAAATGCTTTGACCTTTTCATAACGATTTGAAAGACTTAACCGTTTAAACTTGTCGCACAGAAAAATCGGATGAGACTTGTTACACATTTTACAACTAACCCTTTCATACGTAAGATGTGCTGTTGTAGAGGATCTACTGTTTTAAACCTTGGTTTAAAAGTAGTCTGCTGAGTCACAGTGTTAATAAGTTTCTTATTTAACTGAGCTTCAACGGATTCTTTGGCTCGGCAATGAGAGGATAGAAAGTCTACGAGTTCTTTTAACGTAGGTAACTCACCAGCAGTTTCTTGTAGTTCCCAACTTTCAAGAACCTTAGCATCCATTTTTGATGTTAATAGTCCGATAATTAATGGATCCCATTCTGAAGTTGACACATTTATAGCCTTGAGTGCATTCAAATGCATTTCGATAGTTGTAATAGAATGACGTAACGACTGAGCATTTTTCTTTTCAATAGAACTGACCGCCAGTATGTCCTTAATTCTATCTCGAACAACCGCTCGCTTATCGGAATATCGCTTCTCTAATATTGACCATGCAACTTTGTAATTAACTGCAGTAATTGATAGTGACTGGATTAATTGTGCTGCTTCTCCTTTAATGGAAGATTTTAAATACTGGAATTTTTGTACATCAGTAAGTTGCATGTTGTGGCCAATGGTAGATAGCCACATATCAGCAAATTCATTCCACTCAACATAGTTTCCAGAAAATTCGGGCAGTTGTATGGTCGGTAATTTTACAAATGTATCATTTCTCAACACTGTGTTAGTTATTGGTACTGTATTAGACACGTTATTAGAATTACTTGTTTCTTCCAAAAGTTCAGATAAAAGTTTATCTGCTTGACTTATTAACGCGTAGTATTCTTGTTCAAACGCTGATCTTTCAGCGCACTCTTCTTGTGTCTCTTCAATGTCTTCAATAGCATTTTGAATAGGTTCGAATTCCGCGAGGACTTTTTCCGCTATTATCATTATTAATTATAATTTATCACTGTTATTCAATAACTGTTTGAATTCGTTTACATGAATATTTATGTTTATTGTTATTGTATTACTTAATAATTATTTAGCCGAAGCTATATGCAATAAAAAAAAATTTGTAAAAAAAAAAAGTATTTGTCGTATTGTGTTCCGTGATAAAAGTTACGCAATCAACTTTGCCTTTCGATCAACTTTACTTTAACCCCCCCCCCTCTTTGAGTTAATATTTCTGTGGGCTCACTCCCCACACCTCCCATCAAAAAATTAAAATTTTAAAAGGATTATATACGTACACATTTAGTGTATATTCACTGAAATAATTCACTGAATGTGATTAATTCACATCGACTATATACCCGGGAACTGCTGAGGATTTTTGTCACGACAACGAAATTTCTTTGGAGACCGGACCATTGCATTCGTCGGTTCTTTGGAAATAATAAAATTTTATTTTGTGTATTATCATCAATGTATACTCGTAGAAAAAAAAAGCTTTGTAGTTCTGAAAATCCCTCGAGGTCATTGAGAGAATATGTACCGCTTCCGATAAAATACGAGCCTATTCAATATTATCGTTCGTACAAATATATTACATTGTTATTGTTATTTCAGAATTTTCTTGAATATCAGGAATTCGATTCGTCAAGGATGTGGATAGAACAAACTTCAGCGTCTATTAGTGGAAAAATGTATAAAATATATTAGCTCTTAAGCGGCTATAATGATAAAAAAAAAATTTATTTAAATAATATACGCTTTTAAAACGGACTAAAAAAGTGTAAAATAATTTCTCCTGAATAATTTAAATTCGATATTGGTATTACCGCGGTAACCGGTCATAAGTTATTGATTAATTAATTGAATAATCCTAAAATTGACGGTATTTTATGTGCCATAAATTATTATACGCATAAACAAATAATACCTTCCTCGTGAAATTCTAAATCTATTCTTTAGTGAAAACAGGAATAAAATCCGTTCAGTAGTTACTGAGAAAATCGTGCACAACACTTTTGTACCGCGACTTATGTTTTCAAAAAAAATAAAATAATAACGTCACGTTAAAATTATATATAAATATAATTAAATCGTTATTATTAAAAAAATGTAATACGCCTAAGAGGTAATATACCAAGTCCAAATATATACCTATACCGTTTACGTCGTTTTACTAGTCTACGTTTATATTAAGTAATATAAAAAAGAAAAATTTGTCTATATACTTACCATGTCAATTATTGTTTTCTCAGGCGTAGATTTCACAGACGCGGCGACATATTTTATACTTGAAACGTTTTCAGGAACATTTCTATTTAGAAAATCACTTATTCGCGGGAGAACTTTTACTTTTTCTTCGCGTTGTCTTTTTAATTTTCTCTTTAAACTACTTCCACTCAAATGTACACTTTCGGACATTATTAATAGACGTAGAAGAGTAATAATAATGAAAATACGAATGTGTATACGTATAATTACATCGAGGGTTTCTCGCCAATAATGAATGGAACTGAGTAGTTTACATACGTTAATATCATATAAAATTCTATACCGTAATAACTATAGTACTCACGATTCACGGCCATTTATATTTCTAAAGAATTGCTATAATAGTAGTCGCCAGTTATCTTGTACACGGAGGTGACGCAATCGTCGCGAACAACGTAATACTTAAATACGCGAAGTTAACACAACACTCGTAGCACACATAACTCAAATGTCTCTATAAGAAACACGTTTGAGACTTGTTAAACGTTGTTAGAAACTCGTTGGGCTTTGTTGTTAGACGTTACTCACCGATAGTTATAGGGGTGTGTTGCCGGCTTCATTGCAGTAGCACCACACTAAAGCTCAAAGTTTCTGAAAACGGTCTTCATGTGTTAATAGAGACACTTGTTAGACGTCGTTAAAAACTCGTTAGAATTTCTCAGACATTACTTACCGAGTTACAGGTGTGTGGTGTCAGCTCACTGCAGTAGCACCACACTAAAGCTCAGTTTCCGACTAGATCCGCGGCTGAAAAACTGATTACAAATGCAATCGATGATAAATAATGTATCTCCCTATACATTTATTGTTTATTTCGAATTTTAAATTTGGTCAAATTATTTTCATCATAAATATTATTAAAATTAAAAAAAATTCTAAACGTTTTTATTTTTTAATTTCACGATAATAGTCCTGTGGCCTTCTCCTTAGACATACCTTGGACATCCTGGCCTAAATACGCAATTGTACCTAACCTAACCTCACGCATCCAGGAAGGGCAGTCACGGCGGAGAGCGGCGGCGGTTATTTTTTTCTCGTTTTCCGCAAGTACACTGCGATGGTTTTTTTTCTCCATTTTTAACATTTTAAAAATATAATAGCTATAACTGGGGCTCGGATGTTATTTATTTTTTAAACTTTCTTTTTCACTTTTTGAATTTCATTATTTCTAAGTGAGTTATAAATTTGTATCATGACGCTTAAAGTACGAGTATATATCTGAATACACAGTTTAATGCGTAGTCTTACGCAATTTAAAATTTTAAAATTGTTTTAATTTTGTTAAGATGTTTTTAGATAATTCTTAAAGCAATATTAATTTATTTTTCAAGATTTGATGAACCTACATCATTTATATATTTATATATTTATGCCATTTTTACACATTATTTACAATTTCCATGAAAATAATCGTTGACAATTTAATGTACACGTATTCACTCAAGTATTTTCAGATTTTTATATGGTTTTTACAATGTCCGTTGATTTCTTAACATGTTGTTTAACTATTTTTTATTGTAATTTCATGACCATTTTATAATCAGTATTAAGTAAAGTATTTAGCAAAATATTAGTGTACACAATAAAATATATATGGTTAAAAGTACCTAATAAACTGGTTTACCAACTTTACGGAAGTGGTCCAAATTGTATTAGTTATTACCTTGTTATTACTTTATTATAAGTATCTTTAATAGAGAAGTCAAAAAGGCAATCGAAAAATATGATAACAAATTTGGAAAACAAACTGAATAGGTATTAAGTGTAAACACTAAAACATGTGATAAAATAAGTTAGACATTTAAAAATATTATAAGTTGTATCGGCCGGTTTATATTATATCGTTTTATCCTTAGTTATTAGTGAAGTAATCTAAATATAACTCAACAAAATAAAAATGTATTGATTAATTACAATTTACTCCAAAAAATGGATCTAAATATAAAACAGTAAATACAAGTTATATACATTAAAATTGAAACTTAGTTGCTTAGTTATATATACGAGTAAATATTATTTATTTAGTGTTTCGACCCTGTGGTCTATGGAAATAAAATCTATTATATATACAAAATAATCTTCAGAATAATAAAATATCATGGGCGAACCTTTCGATCAATTATTGCAACCACGCTTTGACTATCCTTGCGTTACGCTAATACAATTCAGAAAAACTCAAAAATCGCGAGTTTTTTTATAAAACGTTTAAAGTTTGTATTTGCATGATATATGTATACAGTTTTAATTATTTACACGTAACGATGATTTTTTGTTGAAATTAAAATTTGTAATGTTGATAATTTTTGTATTTAGAACCTTGAAGTTTAAAGTTCATATAAATATTATAGTACAATTTTACACTATATATTGTATATATTTATATGTTTATTTCAAATATATTTACAATTATATAAGCATAACGATTTTAGTATTTAGATATGGCAGACAGTATATTATTTAGATATTAATTAAAATTATAGATCACAATTTTTTTTAAAATTAATTATTGTTAATGAGTATCTATGTACCATATTTAAACAGAATTCTGTAAAATATAAGTAATTGTAATAACAAAAACGGCGTTGTTAAGGCGCTAGAACTCGCGGAAGGCTTAGGATCATCTAAAATAGTTATGAACGATTCGTATTGTGGTGCTACTGGCGTTTGATGTTCTGAAAGCTGTTTAATGGTTTCCAATTTTTCTGTACCAGCCTGTATATAATTGAAACATTAAAACACAAAATTACACATACGTTTATAACTATACATAATACAGTCACAGTTTCACACCAATATTATAATTTATAATTCGATTTTTAATATTTTACCGGAAACATAGGATCGGATAGATCATCAAATGGTCCATACATAGAGAATACGGATGGTAATAAATCAGCCGTCTTGCTTCTTCGTCCAAAAGTCATATCCATATTCATTAATAAAGAAATAATTTCTTTTTCGTCATTTGGAGATATATTTGGTTTTACTAATATCTATAAATATAAAGTTAAATTATTCAAATTTAGTATTACAGTCTTGTGACACACTCCTAAAACATTTAGATACACTTTTTTTATACATATCTAGGAGAAATACAGTATAATTATTCTAATAAATTATTAAACAACGGTTATCTACACGGCTATCATTTTTACTATCATTTTAATATTTTTTCTCTTTATTAAAACCTTCCGTGAACCTTAAGGAACATACGAAAAAAAAAAATTAGCCGAATTGGTCGAGAAGTTCTCGAGTTTTGCGCTTAGCAACATTCATTTTTATATATATAGATTACTTATTAGATAGATTATGTTGCCAGTAAGCATTAACAAAATTAAATTTTTTTATACAGTTTATCCGAGTTTACATTATTCTGTTGTTTATGGCATAATAATGATCGCGTATATTGCACAATATAATTATATTGAATGTGGATATAAAAATTACGATTACAGGTGTTATTGTTTAACAGTCTTAAAAATAATATATTATAACAAATTATTACAGTATTTCATATTTTTAAAATAAATAGGTACCTTACCATATATTATATGAATATTGAGTAAGTACCTACTATAAGAGAGAACTTTAGTTACAGCTTATGAAGGTTAATTTTCACTAAATAGTTTTAAAATTATGTTAATTAAATAGTTATAATAACTGAGTATTGTATAGAATAAAGTAAATCATAATTTATATAAACTTACATGTCCAAAGTTCGACCAAGACAATGGGCAATCTACTGGAGAACGAATTTTTTTATTGCAAACGGTCGAAAAATTATGGGCGTTAAAGTTATTTCGTAACTTTAACGGCGATCTTAAAATATCTAGAAAAAGTATACAATACACAACTTGAGTAATTAGTTTTGTGTTGTCTTATATTATTGTATAGTCTTGTGTACTTACCTAAATATTGATTGATGTGAAGAGTATTGATAAAGGCTACATCTCCACCTCCTTCAATTATACACCTAAGTGTTTGAGTTTCAATCCACATTCCATTTTTATTACTATCTTCTGGTAAAATATCTGAAGAATAAAAATTATATTTTTTTCTCATTTAAACTGAGTCGTAGAATTTATACTATACCATCAAAATCGCATTCCGATATAGAATTTTGATCAGAACTTAATATTGCACAGCTATTTTTGAAGAAATTTTTCACCGTTTTATTGTTCGGAAACGACTCAATATTTTCCAGTTTTAATGTTATTAGAAATGAATTCCACGCTGAGGGTTAAAATAACTACATTAATGTTCGAGGAAAGAAAAAATCGTTTATAAATGTAAAAATATTTTTCGTCATACCATAACCGTCAAATATAGGAAAACAGGCTTTTTTGCCCCTTAACTGTTGGAGATCAGCTACGACATTTTTTGTCAACATAACAGCGCTCATTTTTCGATATAAATGGTGATAAAGAGAAGTAGCGTATAGTATTGGTTTTGAAGTACCATAATTTCTGAAATTTAAATAATTTGTATTTGAAGGTTCTTCTTTATTATTTCACACGTATATTGTTGGTATTCTAATCTAACTTTACCTTCTAAATAAAGCAAATTGATCAGCATCTAATATCATCATATCTACTTCTCCAGCTTTTAACTTTTTCCCGCAGTCTGGATTAATTATACAGTTCAATTTGGGCTGTATACCATATGTTACAGATATATCGGAGAGTATTTGACATTTTCTTAACGCTGTTATTGTTTCAATACACATAGAAAATGCGCGATTTTTACAGAGTCGACTTTTTTCTTCGGCTTTTTGGTAACCTGGAACTGCCGAAATATATTCTTTTGGACTTCTGATGATATTAGATGAAATAGGTTCGGAATAGTATAGGAGTAAACTGTTTAAAGCCCATTGCCACGACGTTACATTTTGTGATTCCTTAGCCGTATTCACGTAGTTAATCATTTTTTGAACGTTTAAAGACGTTGAACTGGAAACGGGTTTACAACGGTTTTATTAATTTTTCTTAAATTCTGTAATCTGATTTAATTAATATTTTTTTTATATTCACTTTCTTGCTATTACGGCTGGCCACGGTCGAGATACCCAAGTGCACGGATTAGTAGTTTCCATTGGTTGTAGAGTGCCATTAGGACATAGAAAACTTATTTTACTGCAAGAATTTATACTGTCACCCTTAAACGTAATAAACACATGCATTTTTTTAAGCTCATAGTTAGATTATTAAAATTACACTTATACATTATTTATTATTAATATAATGTTTACTTTAAAATGTACTCTAACGTCGGAAAGTCTAGCCCAACTAATATCTCCGAAACAGTCACTTAAGCATTGCAATGCTCCTTGTCTTCCCCAAAATTGATCGTTTTCATTGCACTTTGATGGATTCTTACATTGTGCGCATAATTTTGGATATTTGTTTTCTGCATAGACACGTTTAAAATTAAACAGATAGTTTTTAAAATTGTATTGGCTATAATTACTGAGTATATTATCCATATCGGGATCTGGATCCCATTGACCGGGTTTGCAAGACTCGTCAAAGAATTGAGAAAGAGATTCCAATTGATTTTCTACAAGACTTAATTGTGAGTTGCACTTTTGTGGAACAATAACTCGTTCAAAGTACTGAAACGGTCGTTATTTATTAATATTGCGCCGTCATAAGATGTTTAATTAATACATTGTCAGTTTCGAATAAAGAAAAATAAATACAATTTTTTTTTATGAAACTAATGTAATAGTATTTATATATTTTTCGTTATATGTTTTAACTATACAGTGGCAATAAATAAATGATGATAATAGTTATACTTGAACCAAATTACTTGTGATATGTGATTGGACCATCCATTTCTTGCTTCTTCAGAAAATCCTGGGTGACATAAACGTTTACCTTTTAAATCGTCTAAATCTGTGATATTGGCCTCTTCATTGATTAAAACTACCATGTCATATTCACATTTTTCTGCGAAAATGAAAATTATTCGTTTATTTTGACATACCCTGAATTTTTGATAGGATATTGATTATTTTACATTTTCTCTCCCCCTACATTATTTTTCGTTTTTAAAATTATATTACGGTCCACTTCCACTAGTCAGTAGCTATTGCAGTTCAATGCATAATGTCGCTTTTGTCTCCCATCTCGTTGTTTTTGTGCTAAGGGCCATTTACCAGGACGCCGTTTATTACAATTCATACAACTATACTGCAGACCCGCATGTCATCAGAAAAATCCGGATATCGAAATCAATTTTTCGCGTTTTATTTTGGTCAATATTTAAGGAAAGTCATTGATTATTAAGATATATTTGTTTATATTGTTCATTTTATCATACGTGTTTTTGAATAAAATAAATTGTATAGAATTGCGCGACTAAATTTGATAAAATTTGAATTTGCACAATACCACCTACGTATACTAATGTACGGTACTTTTATAAAATATATTCTGGAATTTTCGATAGAAGAAAAACTGTTTCGATATAAAAATATAAAAAATTTATTTTGGTTATATTTGATCGTACTTGAAAAAACGTAATTAAAAAAAATCAAATCAAATTCGGAACGATTATCAATTTTAAAATTTCAGGAAAAATCCTAATTATTCTAGGGCCTTGTAAATATTTTTGTTACTATTGTGTTTTATAAAAAAATATATATATGTATATATATTTTTTTTTTGTCAATATCTATAACATTTTGATGTACCTATTATAAACAGTATAAATAATTTACCTTTTTCAAATAAACGTATTTCATTTGTAATACTTAAAAAGTCATTCCATTGAGTTGCATACGATATTTCTTCCGCTTGAAATACTCCAAAGTCTGCTTCTCCGTCGAGAATTTTTCTTATACAATGCAGTCTACAAATGACGAATTAATTATTTATATACCGTTTATGGGTATCTTGAGTGCGAAACCACATTGGCGCAGTAAATTTGGCCTTGCGGCCCGATTTATTTCATATATACTAAATCGACTCGCGAATAAGTTGCAAGGTGTTACTATTATACATATACGCATTTATACGTGTATAGAAGCAGTATTTGTATAGTATACTCGTACAATACAAATTTTACTTGGAAAAAAAATAATTTTTTTCTTTTTAAATTTCTCGCGTCGATACGAATTGATACATTCGAAATCAAAAAGGCCGTCCCTTTAAAAAGTCAATCGACTTATACAACTATTTTTTTTTTTTTTTTTTTTAGCTAGTTACATATTATAAAATTAAATATCACGTTTTTACATAGATATTATAATATAAATAAACTGTATTATAAAAATATAAGAATTATCGATTGGCTTTGTATTAAAAAAAAAAAAAAGTAAAAAAATAAAAACGACGAAAATATTACTCACTTATCGGTTGCGAATACACATTCGACTTGACTAGATTTTTCTGCGAGCAAAACGGGACAATGGTCTTTGGTTTTGTCATTACCACCGTTACTCGCCACTACGCAAATCCTGTCTAGAATATAATATAATATTTGACGTATCGTTATATGAATTAATAATTTTATATACCTATATGTATATATATATATATATATATTTTATAAGTAATTTTACGTTTGTGTGTGTGTGTGTAAAAAAAAAAAATTTTTTTGTCGCGGACTCACATTTTACGACGGCTTTAGCGAAAACTGGACAAACGATCAGCCATAATAAACTCGAAAAAATTCGCATTGTTAATTCGTACAAAATTACGCTATTTTAATATAGTAATACTATTTACTGTTTTGTTATTTCCATTTTAACGATAATATTTATAAATACATTACGTTTGGCCATTTTTCCGGTAATAGCGTCAGCGAACGATGCGTCTGTGTTAACAGTCAACACACTACTGAATAGCACGCGATTAGATAAAAGCCGGTCAGTGTGTTGTTTATATATATTATATATATATATATATATATATATATTCATATAAACTAGTATACGTACAATATAATATACATATAATAATATACACGTAACGCGTCAGTAGGATTTTACACGTTAAATAGTGTAAGTTTCGTTTCTCGTTTGCCTTGGCAAAAACTATCAGCTGTTACAGTAATAATACGCGTAATATGATATTATTACAACTCAAAACCACCGACTACGTGTAATATTACGATGCTGTATAGTCGTATAAACGTGCCATCGTTATTGTGTGTACCTATATACATAATAATATATAATACATATATTTTATTGTTATTGTATTATTTTACACGAAAACTTAATTTTTAACACTTTTTTTTTTTTTTTGTTTATTATAATAATATATTAATATATACGTGTAATAAGCTATCCAATTATTCGTTTAGGTTCGAAATATTATTTCATAATTTTATTACAAATAAGTATAGGTACACCTACCTATTTTATACACAGTCCGACATTTTTTTCATTTTTAAACGTTATTATAACGACGATTGCTTGTAAATAACAAGATGGTAATATAATAACGCGTATTTAACGCGTTTGAAGAAACCATCTATTGACGGAATTTCGTGACGGTATCTATTAAAAACCGACCTATTATTACGGTCAATTAATGGATTGACGCGACATTTATTTTACGTTCGACACGGTCACCAGCTGTGATATGTGCGGTAACATTATTACTATATTTATTGTTTAATGACGTGAAATTAATGTCATTTATCAATTTACGCATAGTACACGCGTATATTATACGTCATATAGTATTATTATGTATATACATACATACGTTTCCATTTATTCTATTATTATTATTTGATTTCGAATTTTTATTTAGATTTTTTTTTGTTTCTACACTAATCGATTTTGAAAATTCGACGCGGTAACGTATAGTTTGGTATAGCTAACGTGACCATACGTTCCGCTTTGGGCGGGAGAGTCCCGCTTTCGAGCTTCGTGTTCCGCTGTCCCCAAAGAACCCAAAAAATGTCCCGCTTTGAAAAAAAGGTGATTTGTGGCATTTTATTCCACTAAAAAAGAGCGCGTATTTATTCATCACAACCAAAAACAATATGTTTTATGTATACGGTATTCTAAAAAATTTAATACAATTTAAACACGCACTGTGTTTTACTATACATATATTTCTAGTGTTGTCATTTTAGGCAAAAATTATTATGGTTTTCCTATTAAAATTTACACGTGTTCCGCTTTGAGTAAAAAAAAATTATGGTCACGTCAGGTATAGCCAATATCCTAAAATAATATACGGACACATTATATCACACGTATCACGAAGTCGAATGAA
Organism: Slavum lentiscoides; assembly: GCA_032441835.1. Lineage (NCBI taxonomy): Eukaryota > Metazoa > Arthropoda > Insecta > Hemiptera > Aphididae > Slavum > Slavum lentiscoides. Next base: position 4,358,923 of record CM063707.1, on the reverse strand, counting down.
ATAAACGTACCTATACGTATTATGGACATTATACGTACAATTAGTATAATTATGCCAGCTGCGGGTTGCATTCTGCGTAATGTCGTAATTGTTATCGAGAAATCCCGTGTTCGTACAAAAATTAATTTCCCCACAGTGAACATCCTTCTTCCACTAAATTTCACCAAAAAAATCGAAATATCGAATATAATATGAAGAAAAAAAACGTTTTACTTAATTATTAATCGTAATTATTAAACTACATTTAAATACAAAAAAGAAGTTCATACAAATTTACCGCCCCCAAAGTTCCACTACGAGGGCCAATTGCCCACCCCGGCCCTCCCATAAATACGGGCCTGGTGGCGCCGCTCTTTTCTAGCAGCGCGACTAACGCGTGGTTCTGTGGCGGGTTTGTGGCGCGTTAGTGCCGTTGCTAAATTGATAAAACGTGCAATGTTTTGCCTCCGGTTGAGCGTGCGCGATTCCGTGATACACGAGTCGAAACGAATACTGAACGCGAGAAATCGGATGCCATTTTTGTAAAACACGATTCGCAACAAAATATAATAAAAACACTGATTAACCAAAAACTATTGAACAACGATTATATTTTATTATTGATTGTAAATGATAATAATTGAAAATGCGCGGAAGTCGCGCCACATACGCGCGACAATATTTAAAAGTGTGTATCGTTACGAGTAGCGCCACTTTTTCGCACCGAGTATTGCGGCGAAGGCAAACACCGTCACCGTGTGTAGCGCTGCTAATCTGTGGCTGTGGTCGCGTGTGAAACCATCCTATGTCGCCCCGGCTATTTCCATCATACACAGAGGGGCGCCACAAAAAGTGGCGCTGCGAGTGGCTGCGTGTGAAAGGGCCCTAAAAGTATAGTGTACAATTTGAAAAACGCGGGGCCTGAAATCATGATCTACGCGCGGGGCCCGGGGCGTGGGCCCCGCCATAGGGACGGCCCTGCCGGTACACGCGCGCGCAGGAGCGTATTTAGAAATTTTTTTTTTTGGGGAAGGGGGCTGAGGCATTGAGTGAATATCATTGTTGAATTATTTCTAAATTCTAATGCGAGATTAAATCTTAAAAACAGGACAAATTACCAAATTCTCAACATTTTAAAAACAACTAAATATTAGGAATTTATTAAAAATATTACGTCTTATAGCTATAGGGCATAGGAATTAGTAAAGAAAGTTCCTGAAATTTCGGGGGGCTGAAGCCCCATCAGCCATCCACCCCCCCATAAATACGCCCCTGCACGTGCGGTTTTTTAACGTGCGGCATCAGTGGCGGCTATCCTAGAAAAAACTGGTGTTGCTGAAGATATTTCCAGAGGACCACCCACCCACCGAAGTCCGGTCTATCGTTAATTTTTTTCACAATAATCAGTCATACCTATATATAAAATCGTTATTTACAAAATTGACGGCTGCGACAACCACTCTCTATACCCTTAGTTTTTAATCTTTTTTTTTTCTACTAGTTAACTATGTATTACCACCCATCTGTTTACAATTTGTTTGCACTACTTAATATTCTCTACAAGTCCAGTATTTAAATTTCGTATTAGGTAGATAACAAAAATTCACTTAATACTTACACAATAAAAACAAATGATACCTTTTTTTTAGTTTTAAATATATTCATTTCTTTTAGGAGCGTTATAATAATATGATAATTAAATATAAAACGGATTAACAGCATACACCATATTTTAGTAGCGACATTTAGTCAATAACGATACGTTTTATTTATAAATCTTATATTTACCTAAATATCTATTTATTACAGAATCAATGCATACTAAATGACCAAATATGTACCTATTCTTTTTAAATCCTTTTTGCTTTTGTTTTCTTCCAAGTTCTATTTTTTAAAATTGAAAAAATATTAATTGTCACTAATAAGTCGAGTAATAATAGTTAGTTTCTTCGTAAACATTTACGTTGATTATACGAAATCTACCATCCACCCAACCACCCATTTTATAGATGTTGCTGAAGCAACACTTCAAGTATAGGATAGACGCCACTGTGCGGCATCATACTTGCGGTTGGTTTTACCCATAATACAATGGTTATTATGAGGCACGGTGACGGAATGCGTGTGTATAGGGCCATTAAGGGCCCCCGTACACTACGATTAAACACGACAGTTTTCATCGTCATAAAACACGTAAAAAAAACACGTCGGTTTTCATCGTCAAGTGATTTTGCCCACAGACTTGCTGTAAAATCGTGTCATTCATTCGTCTTGTTTCTGCGTGTTAACAAATTTGTTTCAACTCAGTTTTTTTTTTATTTTTCTGTGTACTTGCGATGAATTCTACGCGTATATTATAGCAGTGGCAGTGGCACCTTCTGTTCTGTCAATAAAGAATGTTAGAAAGAAGCGTGTGTATGGACTAAAGAGTGGTCGTTAAAAAGAAATATATTTTCACGTATTAATTTATTGAGCAAACTGAAGCTTGAACCTGAAGATTGGTTCGATTGTTTGAGAACGGACAAACAAATTTATTTCGAGTTATTGAACTTCTTGGCAACTCCTTTGAAGGATAAGAAAAAATACCAATTTAAGAGAAGCGATTTCTGCCCATATGAAAGACTCGTGGTAACACTATAAGATAGCAAATGGGAGAAGTTATGAAGACCTAAAATTCACTGCAGCAATTTCAGCACAATCATTAGGTCAAATAATTCCTGAGACACGTTCTGCAGCAATTTATAAAGTTTTTTAAGAAGAGAATATTTGAATGTAAAATAATATGATATGCTGCACGCGACACGTGTAGTATATCCATTGAATAAACACGTCGGTTTTTATCGGATAAAGCCCACCACACATTACGATCTGGAACGACGACCGACAAACCGTCGTGTTCAAATTCGAGATTCGACAGACATAAAACACGTCGTGTTTCATCGTCGGTTTTTGTCCGTACACTTCGGTTTTGACGGACGTGTTTTATCGTGACGATGAAAACTGTCATGTTCAATCCTAGTGTATGGGGCCCTTTAGTTCATGGGTAAAACCATAGATAATATTATATGATGGATATGCCATATTCGTTATCAGGCGTTCCCGAATCTTCTGTCTCACTCAGCAAATATTTTGATATCATATAATATATAGATAACAGTATATATAGTATATTATTGTACATTTTGTCATTTTATATTATTACTAGCTGAATTACTCGGTTTCGGCCGTGTGTAGTTTTTATATAATATTGAGCTAGTCGTGGTATAAACTGATCGACGTTTTCCATACAACTCTCATAATATAAAAAGAAATAATGTTAAATTATTTAAATGACACGCTAAAAAACCATAACCTTTAAATACAATCCTCCCCTCGGACAAAAAAAAAATGTATAATCGGGCGACGACGTGGTGACACTCAGGACTTCAGGAGGGGGTATTTGGAACATCTCTGTAAAATCCGAAAAATCGGTAAACAATTTTGTATATTCGTGAGAAATCATTTATCGTACTACATGATATAGGCGAGAATCATTATTTCATGGAACAAAAAGTAATTTATTGCTGAGTAGGATAGAAGATATGATTTTACCTAACCTAACCTATTGCTATCTCTCTTCTTCATTCGGGAACGCTGCCCGTTATACATTCTGTATACACATGGCCTATCCATTATATATTATCTATGGGCATAGGCGAACCCAGAGTTTTACGTTTGAGTGTGCCCGGCCTTTTTTGTAGTTATTTTTTTATAATATAGAGGGGAGGCTATAAACAAATTCACCCGTTTTATGCGTTTTTTTTAGCTCATAATTTTCTTCCATATATTAATGTCAAAATATTTTAAGTATCCAACACTTGTTAACTAACCAATATACTATAATCTATTGTATAATACATTTTTTTTTTTTTACTTTAGGGCGTGCCTTGGCACACCCGGCACACCCGTAGATCCGCCTATGTCTATGGGCCCGGTACACACGTGCGGTTTTTTGACGCGCGGCATCGTATCTGCGGCTGGTTTTACCCATAACACAGATTATAGATGAATACAGATGGATCACTCGGCCCGAGAACAAAAGAATTGCAAATACGCTCTTCTGATTGGTCCCCCGCATATCAATGTAGGCGCACACGACGACATAAATTATTGTGTTGGTATTTTACAATATTATAGTACAATTTTTTTTATTATCTCAAATAATGTTATCATAATAATGGTTATCACGTGCCGGTAAAAATTTAACGCAGATTAAACACAGATTTTTTTTTCAACTGTGTGTATGAAACGAGTAGATTTAACACGAGACATTATACGACATGATCGCCGAACCAGAATCACTATGTAAACAACACAAATAGATTACCTCACGGGAGTAATGTTCATAGGCGTGTCCAGACCTCCATGGCTGGGGAGGCCAGTTATAAAATTTAAATTTTTTACTTACTACAGCGATCTATATTCTATACCTATATTTGTGACTTTTTTTTTTTGTTGAATGGCAATTATATAGCACCTGGAATTTTTTCACCCCGCAAAATTAAAGATTATCTTGATCTTAAACTTGGTTTCCTACGCTATTAAAACTAATAAATAAGGCCAATCAACTAATGTGCTACTTAGTTATTTTTTATAAATATTTAATATTTATAGTTTCAACCATGGTAGATTATAAGCCAAGAGGCCAAGAATTAAGTCACTGGGGAGGCCGGTGCCCACCCTGCCTCCCCCGTAGACACGCCTATGGTAATGTTTAAATTTTAGGTAAATATATTGTACTACCATGCGGTAACACTGATATGGGGGGATTCGAATGACGTAATTTTTTTTTGTTTACATCGCGAGTGATCCATCTGTATTCATCTAATCTGTGCCCATAATACAATGGTTATTATGACGCACGGTGACGAAACGCGTGCGCATCGGACCATAGAGTTTATGGGTAAAACCAACCGCAATTACGATAACGCAGCGGTGCCGCACGTGTGTACCTGCAGGCCTAATAAATTACAATTATTATGATTTAGAATAACCGAAAACGTAGCCCGTTTAGTATATTTATAGTTTATATCAGTGGTTCTGAACGGGGGCGGTATCGCCCCCTCGGGGGCATTTCGGTCTCTCCGGGGGGCGGTAGTTTTGAAGGGGACGTTGAGGGGGCGGTGAGCTTTTTCAAACTCGGAGACAAAAAAAAAATAATACGATTTATTAATATTATTAATTTTCATGAAAATTTGATTTTTCATGAGGGGGGCGTTAGCAGTTAGTTATTACGATAAAGGGGCGCTGAACCAAAAAAGGTTAAGAACCACTGGTTTATATGTACATAATTTATAGCTATATACAGAGACGAAATGAAATTTTCGTGTAATTTTTGGCAAATTTTTATAAAGAAAAATAGTTTAAAAATAATATAAAAATATAAACAAGAACTAATGGGCAAAACCAAGTAATGCTAATCAATCTGAACTTTAAGGGGGTCTCTAACAATTTTCCAAAATAATATAATGGTCACGTTGCCCCCCCCCTCTGGACGGCCCTAGGCATTTTTGTGGTATTTATTCGCTGCTATAACCGTTAAATATTAAAATATATAATTTAGTATTCTATTAGGTAAAACGCTACGTATTTTCAATAGATTTGAATATTTTTTTTTGTCGATTGATTTCACGAATTGTAACCTCTATTGTTGCGTGCAATCACAAGCGTGCGCAGACATTACTAGCAGGGTAGTCATAAATGATACATTACACATTGACATTTAACACGAATAAAAATGTTTAGATAAGGTGCACTGTGCAGCTACAAAATACCGATTCTGCGTCCGTGGTTGATAGAAAATACCACAGTTATTAAATTAAATTTAAACCATTCTTTGTATTATCAATGGTGATAGCGTGTACTGTTGTGATATCAGGTTTTGTAAACTAAAATCAACCAGTATGGTTCGCGATAGGATTCAGTGCTTGGACAGCGGTTACTATGATAAAATAAATTAATAAAATAAAATTATGATAAATTTATTTTATCATAGCAGTTACTAACGACGATATATATTTTTTAATTTTTCCAATATTCTTATTTCTTACATTTTACCGTTTACGGACACATGTTGAAATGGTCAAACATAATATTATGTTGAGGGCGGGGGAGTTGTTCGCAGAGTAGTCAAGTGCCTACCCTGATTACCCCGTGCGCACGCTTATGCGTGCAATAATGTACGCGCAATCGCGTAATTTGTTTTTATCTACGAAACGAAATGATACCTACAATGTCGTTTGACGTAATTTATATGCTTTTAAATATATACGTTAGGAAATTTGAAAAAAAAAAAAAATTTACATTCATATATAAATTAGAAATGGTTAGAAATTCAATTTCATTATGTATTAATGAAAATATATTTGTAATTAGTAATATTTTATTTTTAAATCAATCTAACACGAATATTTAGGAAGTCCTGTCTATATTATATATATTATATTTTTAACGCATATGGGTTATTTCGTATTGACATGAGCGCATAATTTATAATATTATACAGAACGCAGTCAGTATTTAGATAAAACAAATGAATCGCAAGGATTTTTATTATAAATAACATATAGATTTATTATCAAAAAAAAAAAAATTACGTTACAAAATTGTTTATGATTCTCTTTATTAATTTACTATAATATATATTAATTATATATCCGCGTATATGCGGCTGTAACATTATTTTAAAAAATTGACATTTTTTTCTAACAATTCGGATTTTGAACTTTTAAAAATTCGCCGTAAGTATATTTGTTATTGCGAAAATCGATTATTTCATTTATTAATCGATTTCGGTAATTAAATTTAATGTCATTAATATTTTATTGTATTTACGATTTTCGCGGAATATTTTTCGAATTTCATATGAAAATTAAACATTGATATTGCGCGCGTTAACCTTCGGGTTTATTCAAAATTTATGAATTCAAAATGCGTTTGACTTACTTATATATGCGTATTGCGTGCGTATACTACATAATCGGTGGATATTCCAATCGGTCCGATATACAGTACAGTATCATATATTAATATCAGATTGTCAGTTTGCCGCAGAAAGATGAAACTGAGTATACGAAAGTATAAAAATAATTTGAAATTTGCTCATACATCATAGTAACTGTATCATTACCACTCGATACTGTTTTATTTTTGTTATCGTGAAATTATGATAATTGAAATTTATATGTCCCCTGGAAATAATTAAACGCAGTAGAAATTTTGGGTTTTTTTGTAGAAACATTTTTTCCTTGAGCGAGATTAAGTACAATTATATTTCGTTAACCTAATCCCTACTGCGCTGTCAATTCGGTATATTTATTATACTCGTTCTGACATTCACATTTTTTTTTTTTCATATAAAAATCCGTACACATATACAATCGTACTTTCTACTAAAGTCAACAAAACATATAGGTTTATTTTTTAATTATCGTTTTTTTTTTATACATACTTCGGTATTTAAATCGTATTTTGTTTTAATCTCATTTTTGTTTATAGCGTATCGTGTATGGTAACCCTTAAATCACACATATATGACTATTGCGTGGACATAATATTATTGCCTATTGTACGTAAATATATACATAAATATTTTTTAAATTTCGTCCGGGAAAAGATATTATCTCAATTCAGTTGATTATGGCTTAAACGTGCTGTTCCAAAACCTATAAATTACTATCTTTTAAACTTAAGTATAATTTAATTTTAGAGCCTAAAATATAAACGGGTTTATTATGATTTTCATTATATATATATATATATATGTAGTTACAGTTTTATATATTTGCGATGTTTAAAATTTCTGAGTTATTAGCAAACCAATTTTATATGGTTTTTCATGTATAATATATAGATATGACCTTGTTATATAGACATAACAAACAACTTAAACATAATATGAGTGTAGGAAATTAGGAGAACGTATATAATTATTTTTAGTATAACGGATGTGATGACAATTCAAAATATGAAAAAAAAACCTTTTACGTTCGATAATTAAACATATATTAATAATTTAATTTCCATAAAATACTATTATTATTGTATTTATTAAGTTTGAATTTTTCAGTTGAATAAAAATCCGAGTCCTTTTAGTTTGAGTCAAACTTGGATTTTTATTATTGAAATTCTTAAAATTATTCATGTTGTATGATAATTGTGCGCAATTTATTATTGTTAATGTCTTTGTATGTTACAATATTTATTTACGACATTGATTAAATACATATGTATTTAATCAATGTTTACGATGATAATTTTGTATTATATAAATTGGTAAAAGACTACAAACAGGATGCATTATAACTGGGAGCTGGGCACTTTTATCTCTCTATTCGATCACCTTGGCACACGTCAGTGTTCTGCGTAAAATTTGAATAATTATATGTTACGCGATGCCAATACAATACCGAGAATTAAAAAAATATATATATACATATTCAGCGGCGTAATTACGGGGGATTTGGGTGTCGTATCCCCCCCACTATGATCTTTTTTTTCTGCAGACTGGCCACTGCAGGCTCACCACATTCATGTTCTTATTTAACGCGTAGTATATTTTATCGAAATAATGCAAAAAAAAAAACCTGAATCCCCTATGGTCTATGCCCCTATGCTAGCAGCTATATATGACTACAATAATATACATTATATTATATTGGATTTTAATTTAATAATAAATTCTCCCAGCGTTATGGTTAGGTGAATATTATTTTATCACGAACGTCGCGGTCGTATAAACATCAATTAACGATTATCTTATATTTAATAATAATTATTTGGAGAGGGGGGCAGGGGCGCATTAAGGGGGGGGGCAAAGGGTGCATTTGCCCTGGGCGGCAATTTTCAGGGGCGGCACACCAATTATGGACATTTGGAATAATGTTTTAGCCTGTTGGAATTTTAATCTGTACTGTAAATTTAGGGGCGGCAAATTATATTTGCCCCCCTCCCTCCCTATACATTATATCTTAATGCGCCCCTGGGGGTAATATATAAAATCTACATAAATGTCATCTCCCCCACAATCGTGACCAAATTACGCCACTGTACATATTGCACATATTTATGTATATATATATATGTATGTAAACAAGCTATACTGAGGAACATATACGGCCCGATATATAATGCAGACTCACAAACATATGAGAGAAGAAAAAATCTAGAACTACAAGAGCTATATAATAGGCCAAATATTATTTTATTTATAAGAAGCAAACGTCTAGAATGGTTTGGTCACGTATGGAGGGCAGACGGACAAGTGTTGAAAGAAGTTCTAGTTAAAAAAATAAACAAAAAACGTCCATTAGGAAGACCAAGGACCCGATGGGTGGATGTCGTGGCCCAAGACATTAAATATATAAAAGAGGACTCGGTTTTTGACGACGCATATGATAGGGAGAAATGGAGAGGTTATGTGATGGCAGCGATGGCTCTTAATGGGCTGACAAGCTGATGAAGAAGAAGAAGAAGAAGAAGAAGAAGAAGATATACGTATACGCGTATCTGAACGTTAATTTTTAGCGGAAAATTGTTCGTTTATAACAATCTTTAACAAGTACGATTTTTTGACTAAATTTTTTTTGTTGTAAATATGAAATTTATACGTAATATGACTATCTTTTTATATTATATAATATGTGTGTGTGTGTAATATTTAAATTACACGCAATTGTATACGCAGACAATTTTAATCGCGCTCCGAAACAGTCGAAAAAACACTGTTGTTTGGCGTAAAATCATAAAAATATCTTCTCAACACGATTTGTTCCAAAAATGTTTTATAAGTTATAATCGTTTAAAAAAAAAATAGTTTTATAAAAACATATACATATTAGGGTTTGAGTCATTTTATAAACTTTTTTTTTTCGTCAGTTTATGTCTGTATAATTAAATATAAAATTAGTTAATTTAATATGAAATATAACAATTTTATTTTTACTATATTTATGTACTTATACGTTCAATTGTTTAAAAGAACAATAGTGTAGATTAATAATAAGTACTGAGGTATAAAATTATAGTATCCATTTTTTTTGTTCCAACGTAATTTACATAATTAAAAAATATAAGGTTTCATAAAAAATATTTAAATTCGTTATATAATACTGTTAATTATTTGAAATCGTTTTCGGTATTTTTACATAGATTTATTAATAGTTTAATCTAATTTGTTTGTATACATAATTTAAAACCGTCAACCACAGTTTCAAGAAAACTAAGGTTTGATTTATGTTTTAAAGTAAAACTATTATTAACTATCCATATAATTTATTTTTGGATTAGAGTTCGAACGTATTCAATGGTTAATCAATATTAGGTATTTTATTAATCATAGTATTATAGGAACTGTTTACTAATATATTAAAAAAAATAAAATAAAACAGTATCATTCGAACTTAAGTTTGAGTTAATAAAAAATATTATTACTATAACGAAATATTACTTGTCTAACGTTTCAGGGATATCAACTTCATCAACTATACGATATATTTTAAGGATGATATCAAAAAAATGTTCTATAGAGGTCAACGTGTAAGTATGTAAATATAGATACATCACAATGATATTGTTATTGGACGATAAAATGATTATGGTTCTCTTAGCGATTATATTTTTAATGCTTTGATATGGAATTGTATTATTTAAAAATATCGTTATTGACGGTACAGCGACGATGATATTTAAGTCGTACATATGAAAAAAAAAAATCGTAAACTTCGATGTACTTGTTTAACGATGGGAGAATTTATTTCGAAATTTGAATATAGTTCTATAGACTTGAAAAAAAATTGTTTTTTTTTCAGTTCTTCAATACATATAGTTCTATATATATTACGCTTAAGAGAAAAATATACGAGAAAACTGTGGTAAAGTATGAAAGTGTATTTGTATTTGTATATTTTTTTTATTAAAACGGTTTTTCGTAAATAAGAAACAATATACAGTACAGCTGGTATGTTAGTTTTGGGAAAAATACATTGATTTATTTATTTTTTTCAATATTAAACTCGACATTTTAAAATAAGGTTAATGGAAAAATATTCCAAGAAGGGGCTATGAAAATCAGGAAGAATGGTAAAAAAAAAAAAAAATGAAAGGAGGAAATGAGGAATGAAAAAAAAACAGGAAAAATAATTGTATAATAACGATGAGGAACATAATTTGCGGGAAAATAAATTTAGAGGAAAATATTGTTCGGGATTATGATGACGTGTTATTCAATCTTTCGTACTTTTCATCGTTAGATGGCGATAAGAAATATAATATATTTCTTATATATTATATAATTATTATCAATACATTTTTATTTTATTTTATACGAATATTGATTTTATTTTATGTAAATATTATTTATTTATAAGAATATTATTAATTGAGACCAATATTCTCGCACTAGCGAACTACACCGAATTTTCAGCCAATTTAGCGTCCAAAACAAAATACGAATATGACGGGTGCCCGTTATTTAACGCCATCTAACAGCGAAAAATCGTACATATTCCCAGCATAATATTTTCGTGCATTTTACTTTCTTGTGTAATATTTTACTCGCGTATTATTTTCCTGCGCGTTTTACATTCCCGTGTTATATTTTCCTGTATGTTAAATGCCAACCGAGTATTTTTCATTTCCTACGCATTATTTTCCTCTATATTTTTACTTTTCTCTTCCCCACACCCCCGTAAATTGAGGAGTTTTCAGTTATTATTTTCCCGCGATAAATTATTCCCGACAAAAACTTCCGTTCCCGACGCGTGTCTTATTCTAAAACGCTTGTAAAAATATTTCTAAAATTTACTCGTATAATAATTTTCTGGAGTCGTTTGAAATTCCGCGAGGAATTCACAATCATTAAAATTGACCAACGAAATAAGGAAATAATTCAAAATTCTTCTATATAGGAAGGTTATTCGTATAATACAGGTATTTGAAGTGTTACATTTACGGTATAAGTATACCTATCTACTTTATCAAGGTAAAACTACGTGTGTACAGCTGGTGGTATATCGTATTAGGTTATTATAGATACACACGATCTCTGCGAATTCTGCAGCGATGCTGATGTAGGCAGTAAAAATGTTCGCGATCTCCACGATACACAGGCGTGCAGTTAGTAATATATACACGACTGTATAGTTGTTTGCACGTCATACGTTTTAAGGAGTACGAAAACGACGTTTTTCCAAAGAGTATTGGATAAGTAAATTTTTGTAACGTTTGCGAACGGTCAGGTTAGGTTAGATAGGAGAAGAGGCTGACGAGTTCAAATATTTTGACGGAATTAAATTCGGTTATCACTTTTTAATACCTAAGTGATCGATTTTCGTTTTTTTGCCTACATTTCAGTTCGAAAATGGTACGAAAAATATACCGTTTCCGAACACTTTAATTATTTAATTATATTGTGTTACGATTGCGAGCAAAAAATAAAAAAAAAATCTTACGATTTCAATTAATTCCATTTGATCTGTTACGATTTATGTATTTAAGTCGGTTGAACGTATTCCGCGTAAATTTATATTGAAAAAATAGTTAGGTACATAATAGAATCAATTTTCGTGTATATATTTTTAAAATTCAATAATATTACGAGGTACATAATATTATATGTATATAATAATTTTACAAAATAAATGTATAATAAACACGTACTTTCGTGGTTTTTATACGCATCACGTTATAATGCGTGTGTTATTAGGATATACAGTAGACATTTATTTCGGTAAATTTCTTTTTCAATTAATGTTAACAGGTAACTCTGAATACAAAACGACTATTATATCGAAAGCACATATTATATAAGTATACAATATTATGTAGTAATTATTATTATATTTATATATTAATTGTAACATAAATTAAGAAAAACTCGTATATATACGAGTGTATAATATATTTGTAGGTATTATGTAAAATAATAAAAATCGATTACAAAAAGAAAAAAAAAAAATTTAAGTACATATCATTTTTCCTGAGTATTATACGATATAATTATTATGGACATTTAAGACATATTTCTATGTTATATATTATGCGTATTAGGTAATTTATATATATATATAACGTATATACAATTTCGAGTTCGGACGATAAAAACTAAAATTACAAAATGAACTCGGCGTTTGCATCGACGTTTAGAGGACAGCCAGGTTTGATATGGTCGCTGTTCGCGTTTGGACCGTATTGTTTTGGCGTAGCTGGGCCAGCGTGAAGCACAGCCGACGTGGGTTGCGGAACGAGCCGTATCCACTTGTTGTGCTTTTCTCTGTCAGCCCCCTCTGAAACCGATTAATGCAAATCCAGACCGATCATTCATTTATTAGTTAAATGTACGTGTTTTGTTTTTAAAAATATTACGATTTTTCGAGTAAATTTTTAAAAATTTTACAACGCATATGTAGAAAATATTGTTCTTATATACATATATAGGTACAAGCAGATGTTTGAAGAAAAAAAACATCGGCTTTCCGTAAAAGTTCCTTGTATTAATTTCCTTTTTAACTTCAGATAAATCGTTTTGCCGCACCTCGGCACCGTATTTGAGTTTAAAGTTAAATATTAAACAATCGCGGAGCGGGATTAAATTATTACGTTCTGTAAACTTTCCTCCGTGACACTCCGCGGTCGACCACGTGTTACTTTAAGCAAAATCAAATAGAATGAAAAACGAAAATCGTTAAAAAATTAAGCGCGCAAATTTATCGTGTTTATGTTTTACTGTAAGCTATGCCCCGAATAAAACTTCTATAAGGTTCTTCTCTCCGCGGGATATTTGAAAAATATTTAGAAGTCTGTACGTATAATACGTATTCGTTTTTGTATATGTTTAAAATTGTATAGATGGGTTAATAATGAAATTTGATATATTCGTAACTTTATAAGTATGTACAGGTCAGATTATTAAAGAATATACATATCGTAGATATATATTTTTAAATTTTCAATATTTTTCAAGTAACTTAATTTTTCAAGTAACTTAAAATTAGACAGATCATATGCGAACGAATGTCGTTTGGTTTGAGAGTAAAAACGACACATTCAAATGATTTTGTTTTCTAATAAAAGAAACAATTGACAGGTGTACGCAAATACTCTTAAATAGAAATGTTTTAACGTAAAAAAAAAAACCATCTATAAATGAGTAGGTATTTTTTTTTATGTATTTAGACAAAAAAATAAATAATTTAACTTTATTCAGGTGGCGTTTCGTTAATTCGTCCGAGATAGCCGGTGAAATATACAATTCCTTTGTCGTACCTACTATTAATGCTAAGAGAATTTTTTTTTTTTTCATCAGAAGTTTTATTTGTTCTTAAAACCGATCGAAATGTATTACGTACAGAATTAATTATTCGACATAGTCGAACAGATGGAAGTCGTAGACTATCAACTTACTTTGCATCGATTTCTTCTTCTCGGTTTAGCGATTCCAGTGTTGCACACAAAGCCTTTGATTGTTCTCCGAAAATTTCTGGTCATGAAGCAATATAACAAAGGGTTGATCGCTGAATTTGCATGACCCAACAGCAGTGTAAAGGGATACCACTTCATTAAGTATTCCTTAAAAGAGAATATGCATTAATATTTCTATCGCGATGGAAATCGAGGGGGTGGCTTTTTTTTTTTTGCGATTCAAACCATTATAATACAATACGAAAAAGGGGCTAACTTATCGTTATTACTGTTGTACAATTGTTTGCGATAATATTGGGAAAACTAAAATAGTAAAAAAAATACCTGATCTAGACCGAATTTGTCGAGCTTGATGTCTAAATCTAAAAAAAGCGTCAGCAAATTGTACGGTAACCAACACAACGCAAATATTACGGCTAAAAAAAATAGTATTCTCGCTACTCTTCGTCTTTCTCGAACCATCCGGACCTGAAAAACAAAATACGTACAATTTTCGTGTAATTTTTTTAGATACCAAAGTACTAATGTATATTATATATAAACAATTTTTAAATGAAAGTTCTTTTTTTCACAAATTGTCTCGACAATTTTAATTCAGATATTTTAGTATATACGTATATACCAATTATTATCGATAATATTTGAAAATTTGTCATCCGTATTACTCATTCATCATTCCGCATGGATTAACCAGTATGTTATAAGATAAAAGTATACCTACATTTGTATTTCGTACTCCGGGAGATTTTTTTTTTGTTTTAAGTAATTTCTATTCTATATTTATAGCTACTCTATTTACTTAGTGCGTCTTTTAAATATATATATTTTTAATTATCCATAATATGTTTTTCCACGCAGTTTTGTTTTTGTAAAAAATAATTAGTGCGTATAATTTATTTAAAAAAAAAATCTTTTTTTCTACGACCTCTCCGGATTAATTATATTTAACAACTACTGAGACGGGTATACGAGTTTATCATTATACGAATATCTAAATTAGAAGTTATAGAACAATCTCGTATATATTGCATCTGGATACTTGCGTATTCAAGTGTCTCATGTATTGGAGTTTTTACAAAATTAATTACAACAATTTTTTTTCCGTCAAACACGTCTGTACTGTTATGTTGTATAAATTCAACTGTTGTTCAATTTTATTTAAAATTTAATGGTAAAATACGTATATATGACGAGCACGGACGATTTATTTCACCGCCCGTAATAATATATTATAAAAGATTATTAAAAAAAAAAAATTATTGTATCTTGTATATATATATATATATATAAGTCGATCACATGATTTATGTTATTATATAAATTAACCTGTTGAACACTTATCATGCCCTGTTGGTCATCGAAGGGTGGACGCACAATCCACAGTCTCCGGCCCATTAACGTGTAGGCTCCAGTCACTAGAAGACCCGGTGTAGCGTATACCAGGACAAAGCATAAGACACCTGCAATTTTACAGTACACATTTTACTGCGTATTATGTATTTGTATCGGCCATTATCGTGTAAAATCGTGAAACTATTTTAATAAAAACGTTTGAATTAACTAATAATTAAGAAAAAAAAAAAACTATAATTGAAACGTACCGTAAACGTGTTTAGATAACGTCGACTTGACGTGCGTGTTGCCCCAGTCTTCAATGCACCACGCCAAACCGTATCTGTGGACTGCGTCGATCAAGATCGGATCGTCTCCCAATTCCACAGACTCCGTCTGACGGACCCATAAAACCGGACCGAATATGGCCATGGACACGAGCCACAGAGCGAGTATGACCTGTAGTATATATAAAACACGCATATTATTATGGTACTTTCGGAGTCGATTCCCACATTCCAGTTCAGTACATAACGTAACGTTTGTATTCGTAACTTATTGACTCGGTAAAAGTCTGATATACATTCGACAATAATAAATTTATTATCGTGTTATTTTTCCGCTTTTACGACTATTTGCCCGAAATTCGGCATTTTTTTTTTCCTTTATCTTTTCCGCGCCGATTGCGGCCAATGTTTTCCGTAATAGTGTACGACGTACGCGTAGGTATTCAATTGAAAATCGAATCGGGAGCTTATCGTACAAAAAAAAAAAAATTGTAATAATATTATCCGCAGGGAAAAATTCGATTTTACAAATAAAGCGTAAAATTAAACATTATTTTAATCGTCGACTAGAGCTCGTATATAGAAAAAAAACTTTAATATTTATTTTAAACATTTTCGACAACCTATCGTCGATTCTGTTTCGCGCCTAATCAATAATAATAAGGCGCGCGTCTTGCAGCGCGTAAGCCGCAAAGGCTGGTCGAAAAAAACGCCCCGCGTGATATATCAAACCGTAAAATACTAATTGGAAAAAGGTTTATCGAAGGAGAATTCCGGGACGGTTTTTATGTCTTTGTCGACTGTCAATAAGGCGCGTCAATTTATTATTAACTATTTAAAAACAATCAGCGCGCGTACCGTCAATATTTTATTTAATTTCGTCGACCAACAGCAGATATGTGTATTTTAAATATTAATTAATTAAAATAATGTACATAAAATGAGGCTATTTGCGCTTATTTCGAATACGCGGACGACGACAACGATTACAGTCGTAATATTAACGTTTTTCGAAGAATTTTCTCGAGATTATCGACTATTTTTTATATGTGAACGCAATTTTATTAATTTTTTTATCGTTCTTCTTCCAATAACCCATTTGGTTCGTGCGAGAATCGCTTTTAACAACGAACAGTGTACATTTCTTTGAATGATTACATCATACGTCGTAACTGATTGATTTGTGTATACAAAAAAAAAAATAAAAAATTCCGCTTTTATTTATTGAACGTAATTAGTGTAATATATTACTAGGAAAAGATGCGTGTGGACTAACGAGAATAAATATTAACCGTTCCATACGAATTCGTCTATGAACGCACAAAACGGGCAGCTAAAACTGGACTTTGTCAAAACACTGCGAACAAGTAATTTTTTCCAGTTTATTCGTATGCGACGTGAATTTATACACTTAAACGTATGAGTGCGGTGTACGTCCACTTACATACCTTCACACTTGAATGTCCCAGGCACATTATTTCGTATAAAGCTCAGTGAAATTCTCGTATAATCCGTTTGTAAATTTTATCGCGAAAACGGACTAGAACCGAGTGGAATTTATGTCGAGTTTTCGGCGTTATATATACACATACACATTATTCGGAAACCTCATTTACCGGGTTAAATAACCGGATTGATTTTTTTTTTTTATACGCATTAATGTACCGCGACCCATATACAGGGTGGCGTGTCTAAACTACCGGACAGAATTCGGTCAGAGATATTTTTTAGCATTTTATATTGACATTTCTTTTTCATTAAAAACGGCCGTTTTCGTAACACCGCGGATTTCATTAATGTTTATTACGTAGGTACACGATTATTATTTTAAAATTACCTATTATATTATTATTTATATCTTTTTTTTATACGTATAATTGACTATATTACTATGAAGCGATGTAAAGTTATTTATTTTTAATATTTTAAATGACGTAAAATCGTCTATATTTAAACATCACAAAATTATGACGAGATATATTGTCTATATTACGAATATAATAACAACGACGAGTATTTCGGGGCTCGGCATTCGAGACCATACCAGATCTAGAGTTCTGGCTGTTTAAAAACTATTAAAATCCGTAATGATAATTTATTCGTTTCTAGTCGTTTCTATAAAATAAAAATTTAGTTTTTGCGGTTTTTCGGGTCATCGGTATTGAGCCAAACACACACGTGTATATATTACTAATATGTAATTTCATAATATAATTATATGTAAACGTTCCATAGACTTTAGAAAAAAAAAAAATCGTAAACAAACGATTAAATAATATATTACGAAAGAGTGTTTCGGACCGCGACGATTTTCGTCGTGTAAATTTTACTCGACAAAACGGGTATTTTTAATTGTGAAAAAAAAAATGTCAAAATATACCTTTTAATATATTTTTAATCTAATTAAAACGCCCGAATGAAAAAATGTCGCTCTCTATATTTATAAATTTATGCAATTTTAGCGCAGTTGTGTAGAAATTATTCGAAAACAAAAAAAAAAATAATGAAAAATTATTATCCATTGGTCGTAATAATTATTATTCGTCGGTAAATCCGAATACCTACACACACACACCCTGTATATATGAACTAATAATCTACTAATAATAAATCTACGCGAATAAAAGGGCCGCTGTATAATGTACTCGAACAAAAAAGCGATTTACGAAACAGTATTGTACCTAACCCCGCGATCGCGACCTCGCGTATAATACGTCCGCGACATGGATTTTTCGATGGTTCGCGTCTACAATATAGGCGAACTTGCATTTTTATTCATTTTCTATTATGCCGACTGTCAACTCTGCAGTCGACCGATTTGATGTTTCGTGTTTCATATAAAGTAATATTATTAAAGCTTATTTGAATTCGTAGACCGTATATTACAATATCGTACAGGGTGTCCCTGCAAGAACGATTCGATAAATTGTTATAATAATTTCTCCGCGATAAATGACCCGTTTTTAAATTCCGTGGTTTTTCTCTCTCTCTCTCTCTCTAAATTATTACTGTTCGGATTACGATAATTTTCGTTTTTCTGTTGAAAAATATCTAAATATAAATTTTATTTTTATTTTTTAAGTCACGACAAATTTGAAGGTATATCGCGGTTTAAGTAAATATTAATTTTTACCAAAAATTCGACTGTCAAGTATACAGTCGCGCACGGTATACGCATCAGTGATATTATAAAAGTATTGCAGTAGGTATATACGATTAAAATTGTAATTTCATATTCGTGCTCGGTACACGGGATCATACTGTGCGTGCAGTATTTCTCCACGTCGAAATGCTACGTTTATTAATATCGAATATGAAATTTGAACTGTATAAACTCGGGCGAATAATCTTTTCTACGACTGTATTGTCTATATGATATATAAACCGTATTATAAACGTTTTTAATATCGATTTGATCGTTACACATTCTTATTTAAAATAAGTAATACGCGTCGCACCTGCAACGTTTAAGAGTCACACAGACTATATGTACACATACAATGACAATTTATCCGAAAAGTTTAAAAGCGATTCTAAAAACTGAAAAAGTTTCCTTTAGAAAAATATTTTTTTAACGCGCAGTAAGTACACCGATATTAGAATATCCGTATATTCCAAGATTAATTTCGTGCTGTACTCGACATCCGAAATAAAAATCGTCGCACTTAGCATATTGGCTCTATTATTTACTGCCTGCACAGTAACAGCGTACATTTTATTATATAATAATTTTAAACGGCTGCGGAGCAATAATAATAAAAATAAAAAAATAAATCTAGAAAAATCCTATAATTTCCAATTATTTATTACGATTTCGTGAGTTTTTACGTTTTTTTTTTTATATTTAATTGCTTATACGCGCGACGTCGTTATATAACGAATAAGCGGTCATTGTGAAACGGTTTTCTTAAAAAAAAAAATACAAAAACAAAGGTTTTGGAGCAAAAACGTAGTTTGATATAGTATAAATATTACATATATCTCGTGATGTTATAAAATGTAAATTTTATGAGTTTACCTCGGGCGTTTATAGGATTAAAAAAAAAACCTTTCTCGAAAAATATATATCGCCGGTAATGATACGATTAAATACTGTATATCCCATCACAATGTACTGCGCGTATTTTATACTTTTTAATATCGTGTCGAAAAAAAAAATGATTTATTCAGAAACTATTAAACGCTATAACGCCGCGATTTAGAATGACATTTAATCAAACAAAAATGTCATATAAATGGGAATCACCTATATAAGACGCGTTACTCTCGGTAGCTCGGGCTTTTATTTAATTTGAATTACCATACACCCGTAAAACAAATGATCTTTGAGTTACCTGGAGAAAAATAATAATGGTATAGACATGTGTGTAACTCACTTGTGTAAATTTGTTGGCGAATATAAAGAACAAGTACAATATTTTAGTTATTCGGGGAGTAAAATAACAGAAGATGAACTACGTAGTAAAAAAGATATAATTAACGGAAGAAAACAGGTAAAAAAAGGTCTTCAAGGGTAAAACATCATACGCTGACCACCAAAATTGTAGTTTTAGATACGAGGAAAAAGCTCTTGAAAGTATATATGTGTGGAGTGTGATTTTGTATGAAAAGACTATGTATGAAATTACTACAGAAAAGAGGAGAAAATTAAAGGATGCTATCGTAAAATGCTTATGGGGTTCAATTGACGGAGGGAATAACAAACGAGGTAGTATTGTACAAAATAAAGGAAAGACGGCGAACTTCGGCATAGCATCAAAATCATAAGGTGATGGAGTAGTTCTAATACGATACGAAAATTTATCAAAAGTCTTTATAGAAGGAGATGTGAGAGGCCATGTTAGAAGGAGAACACTAAGAAAGGAATGAATTAATAATAATAATTCTTATTATTACTGTAAAAAATAAAAAAATAAAAAAATAGATATATACTTACATAGATCGTTGATTTCCGATTGAGCACCTTTCTGAACGACATCGAATGTTCAATGGCTAAATACCGATCGATACTCATTGCGGCTATGGTGAAAACACTTGCTCCGACTGAAACGCCTATGAAAAAAAAAAAATGTATAATTTAACAGCGTAATAATTCGAGTGATATCTATTCAGTGGCGGTTATACATGATGTTTAAGTGGTCAGGGCGGAAATGGATCCAACCCCTCTGCCAATGAAATATTCACATCGAATGTAATAACCAAGAAAAAAGATCTATTAATGTGCCGAGACGAAATGCAGATGTAGAAAAAGGAAGAACAACGTGCATGAAACGTAAACGAAATAACAATAAAACGGGAAAAGAAAGTACTCACCAGATAGCGCTACGACACAACATAAAGGGCGTGGCAGACTCGAACACCAGAACACACACACATACCGGAGTCAGACGCGAACTACGTTGTTCGCACCTGACCGCCGTGACTACACTGAGCGGTCCGATAGTTTCGGTCCGCTATTTATAAGCGCTTTTCTGCCACGCCCTCTATGTTGTGTCGTAGCGCTATCTGGTGACTACTTTCTTTTTGCCATTTTATTACGAAAGGCTGACGCGCTATGTCGGTATATGCGACCGACCGTACGCGCGTATGCAATCTTTTTTATTTGTCTTTTATTATTATTAATAATAATATTATTGTTTCGCGTATTTCAATGAAATGAAATGAACGTAAGCATTCATCTTTCCTCATTGTACACTCGTTTACACGTTTACTATATATTTAACGTTTACTCGATTACACTGTACACGACCGACCGAGTTTGTCGTCAATTAAGCAATAACTAAACGCTCGATCACGACCGATGATCAGCGCGTGCAGTACGCTATGACGCACAAGTCGACGCTGTTAGGTCAGAAATATACTAAATTTAAAACTATCAAATCCCATGGGGGGGGGGCGATCCACCTATCGCCTCCATATAACTATCACTGTATATATTAAGTATACAGCTGAAATTTAAATCTCATTTTTTTCTTCTACAATTTTAATACGTATTCATAACGATTAAAAATCACAATATTAGGTTATAGTTTTGGACACAACAAATCGTCAAATTTCGCCAAGTTTATTTGTTGTGTTACTGGGAAAAATTCACCAAAACTTAATGACATATTTTTCGTGTCATTCGCACCAATATCGTTTGTACGATTTGTTAATTAATTAATTTGATTATTAATTTTTTAGACTCATTACAATATAATTGTGTGTGCATAATTTAAGCAATATAAATTATATTATAATAAAGTTAACGTGATTTTAATTGAACATTTTCGGGTTCATTAAAACGAGCGACGATATTCAAAAATATTTTTCCTTTCATATAGATACGCACGGTGTATTATTGGCTCCGATAACTTTATATTATTGAAATATGACATATTGATAAAAACACGCCATGCGAAAGCACTTTTGTGAATGTAATTTTGAAAGCTCGTCGACCCATGTCTCGATATTTACTTTTACTGAACAATTATATATGCGTATATTATATATATATATACAAAATGAAATAAGGGTAAAACATAATTAAGCGAGTAAATAAAATTAGTTTTTCAATCAGTGCTTTTATCCGTGTAAACAGTCGTTTTAGATTTTTCGCGGAACGATGGTTGATTTATTTTTTATTTTTGCAGGAAATCAATTTTTTAACGCGTCGTCAATAATGGTCCGTATGTATTTCCTCATTTTGTGAATACTCGGACTGGAAATAAGTTGAAGAATTGTATACGTTTTCAAAATAACAACCTTTATAATTATTTAAAAAAAAACTGCGAAATAAGATAAATGATGTATATCTGTCGCGTAATTAGTCGCTCGTATTTTGTATTTTTCGTAATTATTATGTAATGTAGACATAGCTATGACTAGAAATATTTTAATATTAATGTTTGGATTTCGCACTTTTCAAAGCGCTGTTTAAGTTTCGCGAATAACAAATTCAATTAAATTTAATTGTTGCGAAATGTGTTTATTTTTCCTAGTAAAAAAAAAAATGGACTGAACTGCGAACAAACAAAACAAACAAAAAATGTCATTTAAATGTCGCTATAAAATTTAATTGTTCACGTATATACCGGTATAATAATGTTTGATTTTTATTTTTATATTTACTTACAGAGTACTTTGATCATTTCGTAAAAGTAATTCGCGGGTATTCGGTCAAAAGATTATAGCACATAAATAAAACATTTATTTATTTTTTTATGATAATTTAAAATTGTAATTTTTGAACTGAACCGTCAAACAGTTACACTATATTAACATATCATTTGTCTGCCGTTAAATGAAAAAAAAAACTGTATATATATTATATATTATAAAATAATAAAAATTAATTAAATAAAAGAATGAAAAGGATATGCGAATGAAATAGAAATGAAAAAAAAAACTAAATTTCTATTTACATATTATATATATATATATATATACATGAATATAGCCAATGAGTTTTATGAAAAATAAAGAAATGTACACGAGTTGTTGCGTTAAATTTGTCTATTTATTACCGAAATTTTAACAAAATGTCGTGTTAAGTGAAAATACACCGATGGAATGAAAAAAAAAATTACGAATAGAGAAAATTTACAATAAAAAGACACAGTTAAAAAATCAAAAAAAAAAATCGTCAATGCAATCGTGTACGCAATGAATTAAATCGTTAAAGAAAAAACAATTTTTCAAATCCTGTAGTAACAAACACATTTAATACGCGACGACTCGTATAAATATAAATATATTTTATAAAAATATAATTATATATTTATTAACAATAAATAGTAAAAACAATAATCACGAAGAAATTAAAATAAGTACAACTGCAGCAAATAAATATTATTGTGGATTAACGAGTATCCTCAAGTCAAAACAGGTATCAATCAAATCGAAAATTACACTATACCAGGTAGTTATCAGACCAGTCCTTTTGTATGCGTGTGAAACACGGCTAACAACCAAAGGAGACGAAGACAAAATAGCAATCTTTGAAAGAAGAATATATGGGCCAAAAATAAATAATATCACACAACAATGTGAAACAAGAAGCAATATAGAATTACAACAGTTATATTATAAAGAACCAGATATAGTATAGCATTATTACAATATAGGAGATTAGGAGAATCGCTTGGGCTGGTCATGTATGGAGGTCAAATAGACAAAGAGTCTAATGGAAACGGTCTTAAAATGGAAACCACATGGAAAAAGACCACTGGGCAGGCCAAAAGAAAGGTGGATAGATAAAGTGGAAAAGAATTTAGCAGAGATTGGAATACGAGATGGAGAAATAGCAGCACAGGACAGAGACAGGCGGAAGCAGGTTTGTGTTGCGGTAATGGGCCTTGATGGCCTTTTAAAAAAAACCGTAGTAGTACTAGCATAATAATTATATTTATTACGTATATTTTTTTAGTTTTCACAATACTCTTTGGCTCGATTGTACATAATTTCTTTTATGTGCACACAAATTTAATATCGAAGTAAAACTTCTTTAGGCGTACCTTATAATATGGGGAGTTAACCCGTGGAACGATAACGATGTATGATATAATTTTATTATATAATATTATATATCGTATATATTGTGACATACGATTCCTTTGCCTTTAATAGAATTTCTTACAACACAACTTCAACTACAAATTAATAATAATCCATAAAAGATTCAACGACAAAGTACGTATAACTGCTATTGACCACAGTCTTTTCTAGATATATATATATTGATTACTTCAAATACGTATGTCTCATATTTTAGTTATCACAAGCCTACTGTTGCATCTTTTATTCAAAATTAAGGAAAGCATTGATAAAAATTTAAACAAATCCCATTTATGCGTATTGGTTGATAAATATGAACTATATAAATATACGTATCTTAAATTACACAATTTCTATAACATCGAGTTCTGCAGTAGGTAACACGCCGCATTTTAAAGTTTCACTTCTGCCCGGGGTCCTCTGCAGACACCCAGTTTTTTTTTTGTACATTTATATATACGGTTTTCCGTGACACGCGGAGTCGGTTTTAAGTATTAAATTTTCTCGAGTTTTAGAAGAAAAAAAAAACGTAAAACTATTTACGAAATTGCGTTTGGGGTGTACCGTTGTCGAATTAAACTGTATACGGATTCTCAACAATATTACAGTAAACCGTTGGCGAGAGGAGTACACACAATTTTCGCGACACGTCCCGAAAACTTCTAGCCAGCAGTCAGGACGTTATATAATAATATTATATTTTATTGCATCTATACGGGCGACGACTGCACCAGCTAAAAGTTTGTTTTTCGTTCCTCCAGTGCGTGTATTAATCTATTTCATCTCGCCAGCAATAGTTGTTGACTTTCACTAATTCCCCTCTATATTATATACCTACAATACGGTCGGGCGCAACAAGCACCGGTTAAAATAAACGTAGGCACGTTTTTCACCGTATACAGTAGAGTAGGTAGGTAGTAGCACTTTTCGCTCGTTATTCAACACCGCAAACTTTTTAATCGGCACAGACCTACCGCGAATTACTGCTTGTTTATTGCTGAATTAACGTCCGCCGCGGTGCAAATAATGATATAATAAATAAATTACCGGTAGGTTTTTTTATAACACGATATTACGGGGCCGGCGCTAGGTTTTGCGAGGGCCCTGGGCAAAATATCGCCCTTAAAAAGAAAAAACGAGCATTAGAAAAAAAAAAAGGTCTTTCACAAATAAATAATTATCATAAAAAATTACTAATATACTTAATAATATATACCAGACCAATTTGTATTATAATAGGTACTGTTATTATAACTCCGTATAGGTGGTATCTATCGATAGGAATAAATAATAATAATATATATCTAGGTACTTAAGAGTTACGAATTAGATAAGTCTATAATTAATTAAGAAATGACTGCGAGTTGCAACACCACGCCGCGCAGTGTCCAGTTGTATATTTGTTGTATATTCGACGACACGCACACAGAACAATAATCGTAATGTCAAGATAGCGTTCAGCTTGGTGTAACGTTTTAATAATGATCGCCAGACAAAACACAATGCACTGGGTATTGACTATAGAGTATAGACCAGTGGCGTAGCCAGGATTATGTAGCGGGGGGTTTATGTATAAATGAAATTATAAGCTTTTACATTTTTTGTTAAGTTTGTTGCACAATGCTCATACTCTTAAGTCTTATTGAACCATTCAAGGACCTGCAGGTTCAGTGGTGTATATACAAAAAAAAAAAAAATTATTGAATAAAAATAAAATAAATAAATTTATAAGCACTGCAATATGAAATTCTTTTATTATTTTATAGAAATAAGTAGAAAATCTATCGTTATCAATTTGGACTCTGGACGAGTTTTCAAAAGTATTATGCTTTTACTTGTAAAATGACAAAATATATCATATTTTTTTGCACTAGGTACTAGAATTAATGAAATATACAATTGTATAAATTGTATACATTTATTAGATTAAAAAGTATAAAAAAAAAAAGGCAATGGTTTACCAAACCACGTCGAACATTCCATCGTTATAATCTAATCTTTGTCGCGTTGCCCGCTCGCAATATCGCGTTCGCACGGTGTTAATCTTAAAATTTAAATTAAAAAAATATTGGTTTATTATACGGAATTTTACGCGACGTCCTTTAAGGGGATTGGAAGCGGGTATTTTCTCTCTTTGTCTTACACATGAAACATAGCAAAATAGAAGTTTCGTACTTCCAACGTACCGATCGATCTATTGGTGCGATAAGAAATTTGAAAACAGATTTGAATTCCTCTTGAATTTTACTACAAAACACGACTTTCCTACTTTTTTTATTTCTTTTTTTTAAGACCTTCAAAAACGAATTATTAACAATTTTTTTTAAAAAATTTGTTCGGTCAATTTTTTTAAGGATTTATGAAAAAAAAGAAATGAAAAAAGTGGAAAGTCGTTTTGTAGAAATCGTTTACGAGGAACTCAAATCTGTTTTCAAATTTCTTATCGCACCAATAGATCGATCGGTACGTTGAACGTACGAAACGTCTGTTTTGCTATGTTTCACGTGTGTAAGACAAAGAGAGAAAATACCCGCTTTCAATCCCCTTAAAGCGCGAGGCCCTGGGCACGTGCCCAGTTTGCCCACCCCTTCCGCCGGCACCGCACGATAATAACGATTAATTATGTAATGTTTTAAGGTGGCGTGTATCGCGAGGAATATTATTCTTCGTTCGTATTCGAAACGCCGTTATTACAGAATAAATTATTGTTCGGGATTTATTATTGCGCTGAAAACGATCGAAATACTAGCAGAAAAAAAAAAAGTACGTGTTCAAAGAATACGCGTACGAATTTATCTTTTTTATAATAACATCAATTTAATAACGTTTAATTTTTTTTTTTTTTTGTAATAGTTTCCTCGTTCAAAATGTTTATGCGCAATATACATATATGCGCGACATTCGGATAAATTATATACGGTATTTGCTGCAGACATTCAGTATTCGTAGATAATAATATAAACTCGGATTTTCTCTCATCGATTTCACATCTCGAACAGACGAAGAAACGTGTATAGTAAATCGCGTATAAGGTATTATACTTATATTATTTACAGGTTTAAAACTTTTTGTACGGAGATTGTTGTGTTATACGCCGAAAACCAATCGGTTTCCCAGAAAAGTTCATGACACTATAATAAGCTCGTTGTGCTTCGTTCTCAATACTTATTAAAAAAAAAACAAAACAGAATGTTACTGACGGCGGTATTGGATATTATTATTAGTTAAATTGTTTTTGAGATATATTTAATTAAAATTGTTCTTAAAATTGCCTATGTATTATTATATAACGCATTAAAATTGACGGACGGAATCGGTATGTTTTTTTTTTACCGGGACGGAATCGGTATATTATACGTTTTTTTTTTACCGGGACGGAATCGGTGTATACGTTTTTTTTACCGGGACGGAATCGGTATATACGTTTTTTTTTCTTTTTTACCGGGACGGAACTACATAGTATATCTTACATCGCAACGTTTGTGTTTGGGACTCGTATGCAACTGTAAATTTAAGGAAGCGAGGATTTTCTCTCTTTGTCTTGCACACACACACACAGAACGTTAGTAAATGACGTTTCTTACTATATCAGCGTACCGATCGACCTAGTGGTGCTGTAAGAAATTTTTTTTTACCGAATCCCGAATCCGAATTTACACGAATTCCCCGTCAAAAGTAATTGAACAGATTTAAACTGAAAAAAAAATATTCGATTTTTGGTAAAAAAAAAAAATGTTTTTGAAAAACGACAAAGTCGATGTGTAGTGCCTAAAAACCGGGTCGATCGGTAGGTACGTTGGAATTTTTCTGTGTTTCTCGTGCGCGCGCAAGACAAATCTTTTCGCTTCCAATCCCTTGAACAGCGCGTATTGTGGGGAGGATACCCGTTGTCCGACAAAATGGAAGGGGAATAGGATTTATCAGTCCGACTTATCGTTGATACCGCAATGTGTTTTGTAATTTGTGTTCTATAATATGTGTCTCTGAATTTTGTTCGATGTATTTAGAATTAGTTATACACTTCGTTAACGACTCAACGTTGTATTCGTTTACTTTTTGTGGTTCAGTTGTTTGTTGTGCACGTGTTTAAATTGTAGCAGTAAATCGATAAGCAGCAGTTAAGTATTTAATTATATTTTCGTCAGATCCGTTATTGTATTTTTGGTCTTTAGGTTTCTATAGTCGGTAACAAAAATTTTCTTATCAATTTCTGCCCCCACCAATCTGTCGGACAACGGGTTTCCTGCGCGTATTGTGTGGCCCCCCGGTTTCACGTCAATATAAAACCGGTCACGACGCTAAAAAAAAAAAAAATGTCGGCCGGTTGGCGACCCTGCGGCGTTGCGCGAGTCGTTTATTGAGAAAATCAAAAAAAAAACCCGACCGAAAATCGTCGAAAACGACGACGGTTTTCCGGCCGACACGAACCGAACGCGCGCGCGTTTCGCTCGGCGGTGTGACGTCGTCTACGGCGCGTGTTACATTAGCAATAACAGTAGGAGGGGATCCACAGAAATCGGACGACGACTTGTTTTGTGATTCGACAATACCGAATTCATTATTACCCCGATGATTATCATAGTAATATTATTATTGTTATCGCGCGTACAGTATACCTACGCGTTATTATATTAATAACGTCGCCGGCGATTGCTGTTGCGTAATGCGCGTTTACAGTAATGCCGCGGGGCAGAGATAACGCGCGCGCGCGCTCCGCGTTGTCGCCACCGGTCGTGTTCGTTTGTTTGCCGTGTGATTGATGCGCGCGCGCGCGCGCGCTCTGCAGTACAAACCCGACACGTTATTACTTATTGTACGACGCGCGAATTAATCGGCTATTAATCGCGCTGCGGTTGTTATTATTATTATAATATTATTGATCGCGATCCGTAACGGCTACGGTACACGCGGACTTTACCTACCGGTTTGATTAGACAGAAAACAAAAAAAAAAAAAAAAATTCAATAAATAACAACGTGAAAATATCCCGCGGCCGAACAAAATCCCGGGATGTTTCGCCGGGCGACGACGAAGACGGCCACCGCGGTGGTGGTGGCGCGACGCTGGTACGCCGGCGGCGACGTCGCGGCCGGACCGTTGCACGGCGTCCGCGTGATGGACATGACCAGGGTGGCGGCCGGCCCGTATTGCGCGATGATACTGGCCGACATGGGCGCGGACGTGATCAAAGTCGAGAGGCCCGGCGTCGGCGACGACAGCCGCCGTTACGGGCCGCCGTTCGTGGACGTCCGCGGACCCGGCGGCGGCGGCGCTGCGCACGACCCGTTGAGCCTGTACTTCGTCTCGTTGAACCGGAACAAGCGCAGCGTGTGCGTGGACTTCCGACAACCCGACGGCAAGACCGTCGTGCAGCGTCTGGTCCGGCAATCGCACGTACTCATCGAGAACTACATACCCGGCACTTTGGACAGGTGAGGAGGATTTTAAAAAATTTTTTTTTTTTCTCATATACCGAGGTGTGTTGACGCGGTTATTTTCGCGGAACTATCTCCTATATTGCCCAGTAAAAAAAAAAAAACGATAGAAATCTGCCGTGCTTCGGTGTAATGTCCATTTTATTACTATATAATACACACGGAATGTTATATAGAAAAAAAAAATATCGAAAAAATAAACGTCCTAAAAACTGTACAAAAAAAAGTGACAAAAATTTTTCACACATATTCACAGCATAGGCGTGTTCAGACCTCCATGGCTGGGGAGGCCAGTTATAAAATTTAAATTTTTTACTTACTACAGCGATCTATATTCTATATCTATATTTGTGACTTTTTTTTTTTTTGTTGTATGGCAATACTATATAGCACCTAGAATTTTTTCACCCCGCAAAATTAAAGATTATCTTGATCTTAAAATTGGTTTCCTATGCTATTATAACTAATAAATAAGACCAATCAACTAATGCGCTACTACTTAGTTATTTTTTATAAATATTTTATATTTATAGTTTCAACCATGGTAGATTATAAGCCAAGAGGCCAAGAATTATGTCACTGGGGAGGCCGGTGCCCACCCTGCCTCCCCCGTAGACACGCCTATGATTCACATTAATTAGTTTTAATATTGTATACGTGTACGTTTAGATCGAGTTATAAAATTAAAAAAAAAATAATTACGGGTATAAAATGTCAATGCCGATTATATTCAATCTCGTTTACCGCGGATTTATTCCATACGATTTATAAAATTATATAATAATATTCGATAAGCGATAATTTGTGTAGTGTGACACGCGAGTAACTTTACGCAGCAGTACCTACATACAAATCTAATCGCAATAAAAACCCTCCAATAGTTATATAATTATTTTTAAAAACGTAAAAAAATTTCTTCGAAATCTACAGTTTTATGCCTATAAAACGACATGAAAATTACAAAAAAAAAAAAAAATAAAATAACGTATGATATGAAAGAATAAAGTATATAAAAAAAAAGTCGTTAAAAAACAGAAAAAATGCGTTTATAACTGAAAATACAAAATTAAATTTATATATTATGAATCAGGGAGGCACGAAACGAGTTTTTAGCCAAGAGAGAATTACGTAGAGGATTGAAGGGGGAAAAAAATGTAAAAGTTATCTCTAATATTATTATTATAAATAATGAATTTTGGCCAAACAATTTTTTCCGTACTGCGTTTAAGAGCTACAGAGAAAAAAAAAGTTCACTTCCCTAAAGTACCAGCACGCAGCAGAATTTGCAAAATAGGCAAGTGTGTCGTCGATCGCATCACTCCTTCTATAGTCGGAAAGTCGTACACAGAAAAAAACGTCATTGTAAAACCAATTGTCCATCTCTTCGTTCAGAATTGAAAAAAAAAATTCCGATATAAATATTCCATAAATACAGTTTAAATGCCTTATGAATTCCGAAACAGAAATTTCGTTTGAAAAGTTCAATATAGATACACAATTTGGGAGCTGCTGCTACCCGTTCGTATAGCGCGTGTTGATCGAGTGCTTCATAAAATATTAATTATATAATTAAATTGTTTTTGTGCGAAAATAGAAATGTATTTTTTTTTTTATTATATTCCGGGCGAATTGTGTCCTTTTCCAGGTCCGTACAGTCCGTGGCTAGTTGGGCAAAACGAGTTTTAAAGATAAAGAAAAAAAAGAACGAAATTATCGCTATTTTTTATGTATTTATTTATTTTTTTTTTTGTACATAACAAGTACGATTTTTCTAAATTTGTAATTTGAGTAATAAATATAAATATGAAGTGTTAATAAATGTATAGATTTATAATTATTATACGTTTTTTTTTTTGAAAAAAATGCTTTTAGTACGGCTGTAATTTTTTTTTATTGGGCCTGCAGGTCCTATCCTTAGCGCGTACGGTCGCATATTAGATTGCGATTTTGGCAGTCTTCATTGCCCGAAAGAATTTCAGAGAGGCGGATAAAATATGTGTTGCCGAAAAAATACTGTTAAGCCGGTTAGGTCAATAAACGGCGGGGATCATCTTCTCGCGGTTCACGATTTCCACGAGAACAACAAATAATTCGTTAGGTTTATAAACATTATTTTGCACAGCGGTAAGGGACGCGTGATCTTTTTTTTTTTTGTTGCTGAAATTTCTCGAAAACCGTAATTTTGGACAGCGCCAAATTCCAAACGAATTCAAGAAAATTAAAACTTCAAAAAATGTGATTTTTGAAGTTTTGTGAGAAGCGTTGGATAAGGTATTGCGGGTGCGGTGTTATTGTACCGAGATCAAATCCATCGCGACGATTCTTTTATTTTTAAAGACCGCCATAGTTTAAAGTTAAATTTTGTAATGTCTCGTAAAAAAAAAAAAAAGATTTTATTTTACGTTTTACTCGTGTAAACCGAGCAAACAGTTATATTTTTCCATTTCGTCACGGTCGCGTCGTCCTTATCCTTTTTGTCGCGTCCTATTGGTCCTTAATTTTATTTATTAATTTACTTCGCGTATAATATCATCGATTCGTTTCGTTTCGTTTGCCGGCTGTTGTAGGCACGGAGTGGGATACGACGATTTGCGCAAGATCAACCCGAAATTGGTATTCTGTTCGATAACCGGTTACG
This sequence comes from Slavum lentiscoides, assembly GCA_032441835.1. Taxonomy (NCBI): domain Eukaryota; kingdom Metazoa; phylum Arthropoda; class Insecta; order Hemiptera; family Aphididae; genus Slavum; species Slavum lentiscoides. The sequence continues at coordinate 4,326,260 of CM063707.1, read as the reverse complement.
GATCCAAGGGCCCGTGGAGCCAGAAACCCGGTTACGATTGTATCGCCGCCTCGGTCGGCGGTCTGATGAACGCCACCGGTGACGCGGTGCCGGCAAAAGTCGCCGTACCCGTTACCGACCTGATGACCGGCATGTACGCTCACGGCGCCATTTTGGCGGCCCTGTACCGCGGCGTCGGCGACAAGATCGATTGCGACCTGTTGTCCACGCAGCTCGCGATGATGTTCAATTTGGGATCGAACTACTTAAACGCAGGTGTGTATTCACTTATACAAAGTGCTATTTCCGAGGGTGAAATTTGAAACGAATCCGCGGTCGACCGAGCGTTCGTTCATTTGATTATAGCGAAATTCACGTGTTACAACAAAATATTCGTTAAGCTATTTGTATTTCGTCTCACGTTTCAAACGTCGACAAAACACGTTTTACAGCCCATTACGTATAGGAAATCTTGTGCAGTGCCCGTAGGCGGAAATCTATTAAATTTTCTGAGGGGGGCTAACATTTTTAACATCAGTCATAATCAGTCAAATATCCAAAATACATACAAATTATAAGATATTTTGGGGGGCTTAGCCCCCTAAGCCCCTCTTATTTTCGCCTATGGCAGTGCTCATCACTGAACTCAGTAGGTACATATAGAACGCGCGTTCTGTATAATACGTAATATGGATCCGTATAGTAGTGAGCCGCCATACGCATTCCGTTTCTGTTTTCCTATTTTTGTTACCAACTTCATTATGTAAAAATAACCCGATTTCGGTGCTAACATCGGTACTGTAAGCACGCGTTGTTTTGTATCCCGTGTGATCATAATATGAAGCACGGTTTAAGATAGTATGGTTGCCCAACGGCTCGTATTACGACTGTAAAATATGGCCATGAAAGTAAATCTTGAAATCAGCTGGATACTTAATCATTAGCGCGCTCTTACGAGATAATAGTGAAAATGACACCTTATGATATTTATTTACACCGTGTTGATAGTTGAAAAAAGAGCTTTAAATAAATGTTTTTATGGCGTCATTTTCACTATTTCCTCGTAAGAGCGCGCTAGTGAATAAGTATCCAGCTGATTTCAAGATTTACTTTCATTGCCATATTTTACGGGCCGTTGGGCAACCATACTATCTTAAACCGTGATATGAAGTAAATATTAAAACAATATCACGGAGATTATTGTATATTCCATCGTGTCCTCCATGACTTTCATGTCTTACGGGCGGCCCTTCTATGTGGGATCGTGTTTTAATTATTGATATACGCGTTACATGTGTTGAGTTCATAATATACTCTGATACCTATACGCAGGGCCGGGTTGAGAAATTTCGACCCACCGAGCTTTTCATCGACCCTTTCAACCGGCCCAGGGCCAATCGAATATTTCAAAATATCATTGTAATTATCACGGCTCGGATTGTGTAGCACGTGCTAATTATTATATAGAATACAGATATATATATATATATATAGCAGAGTGAGCTCTATACATTTGTTTTATGCATCGAGAATTCTATAAATATAAAATTTCATACTACATATTTGAAACATTTTCGATTTTTAGTGCTATTTTTATTTTTATCAGTTTTATACCTTTGATCAGGTCATCCCGCATTGAGTATATTTATATGTGTTTGCCTGCAATTTTTCTCTTTATGTTTGTAGGGCATATATTATAGCGCATATTTTAGTACTTTGTGTATAGCGCTATAAATTCCGAGCTCTGTACTAATCACTTTTCTTGTATATTAGTTTTAGCGATTAATCTTTTTTTCTTCTTCATATAATTAGACTTCGTTCTATACAAATAAAGTACAGTAAAACAACAGTAACAGACAAATGAAAAATATTTAATACGTTGTACTAGCCGGATACACCACAATCACTTTGGTCAAACCACTGATTTTGGACTTTAAGCCGTTTTTAAGAGTTCGAAACATTATACGCTATAAATATGAAACCATTATTTTTTTTTGCACTCGTAACGAAGAATATTATTATAGTTTATTGAATAGATTATATAGATTATACGCACATTTTTTTTATAATTATATACGTTTACGTTCAGGTGAAAGGAATAGGTATACACGAATCGACAAAACTAAGGGTTTTTTTAAGACGGCGTATATAGGGACTTTTATTTTTGTGCCGTATAATATATATTTGTGAATATATGTAATTGTTTTCGTGTCAAATGACGTTTTATACGATATTCGTCCAACTAGAAATAGAATATTATTTATAGACGTTTCGAGGACGTTTTCTGAACCGGAAAAAAAAGCGCGTGAAAAAGCACCCGTTCGTCTCTCGTGAATAATATAACGAAATTAAATCGTTGTCAAACGTCAAATGTCCAACGCCGTTGGACAAAAATACTCGTCTCCCGAAAACAGACGCGCGAACGCGAAAAGTGGTGCAGTATATAAGAGGAGAGCGAATGACTAAACACAAATCCTGCAAGAGTTCAATTTCGATGTTGAAAACTAATTTTGATTCGTGTGTGTGTGTTTTTTGTTAGAAGTAGATTTCGGCTCGTTTTATTTATCATTCGCTCAACGCAGTCCACTACGATTTTTCTTTTTTTTTTTCTTTTCTGAAAGGCGTATTAAAAATTTACAGAGCGGAAAAAAAAACTAAATTTCCTACATAACTCGGAACAGACGTCAAAACGGTCGAATCCAAAATTAGTTTTCGGAATTCGCTCTGCTGGAAACGCGTTTAATTTTGATCCGCGTGTGTGTCTGATTTGGTGTATACGAAAATAAAAACACACATCGCTTCAATAACGACCGTCTCCTATATTATTATATTGACGATCCTGTATGGGTGTTTGAGCGTGTATTATTATTATTATACGATGTTGTTTCGAAGGAATGCACACGAAACGATGGGGCACCGAACACGAGAGTATGGTGCCTTACAAAGCTTTCGAGACGTCGGACGGCTTCCTCACTCTGGGCACGGGCAACGACGTGCAATTCCGGTCGTTTTGCGAGCGCATATCAATGCCGGGATTAGCCGCGGACCAGCGGTTTTTGAACAACGCGCGCCGCGTTCAGAACAGAACAGAGCTGTACGACATACTCGTGCCGGTGATGAGGACCAAAACGAACGCACAGTGGATGGAGATTTTCGAAGGAGTGCCGTTTCCCTACGGTCCCGTCAACGACATGGCACAAGTAATGACCGCGCGTCTCTCTCTCTCTCTCTCTCTTTCTTTCTCGTTATTTTACGCGCTATCGATTTCACCGTCGATTCTCCAGAAAGATATAATTTTTTTTTTTTTTTTTAGTTTTTTAATAATAATAAATAACGTTAAAAACATGAAGTTAACAGTGATTTTTGATAGTTTTGAAATTGAGATTTCAAATACGTTTTATATCAGAGCAAGGGCGGATACAAGGGGGGAGGGGGCAATGGGGGCAATTGCCCCCCCCCGTTCACAAAAAAAGTATCATATATTTCATTTGTAATTATTATTTTTTTTGACCCGTCTAAATGTATATTGTATGTTATATTCTTAAAAAATAAAAGAAAAAAGGATTTTATAATTTAAAATATTTTATTCATAATATTATTATGTATATAATCATACTAATTTATTAAATATTATAATTAATTTTTTTTTAATAAATATAGCATATTAATGTACAGTAAAATGGTGTCTATTACAGTTATTCTTCCTTACCTAGAAAATCAACGAATTTTTTTTTTTTGAAATAGATGATGACCTTTTTTTAGTTGATAACTAACAAATTGCCCCCCCCCCCGTTTAGGACCACTGTATCCGCCCTTGTATCAGAGGCGTATTTAGACATTTTTTTTTTTGGTGAGGGAGCTGACACTTCTGGTTGCATTATCAAGAGCTATATCAAGTAGCGTTCCAAAATGCAGTTATTATATAACATACGGCATATAATATAAGGAATCGATTTTATTTGAAAATTATAATAGTATTACCCCGTTTCGTTTGGATGACTCGGTTTCATTAGAAAAAAAAAAGTATCGATTTAATTTTTATTTTAATTGTCGATATATATGTATATTTTTTATGAAAAAAATACAGGTTGTCTTTTTAAAAAGGATAAAAGGATATTAGTGAAATAAAAAAAAAATTGTTAAATTATAATCATTTTTCCCCATAAAAATCGAATGATAATAAGTATTAACAATTTTATTAAAAATTAAAAAATTAAAAAAAAAAAACGAAACAATTGACGGTGAAATCGAGTGAATAATTTTGTGTACAAATATATTTACGGACTTATATACTTTATGCGGATGATGGACCGCAGGACTTTTCGTTTTTAATTTAAGTCGCAGTTTTATTTCGATCGTTCATAATATGCTTGTAATGAGTTTTGACTTTTCTCTTTAATCTCGATTTCGGCTTTTTTTTTTCTCCCAAAAACCTGTACTTTAAACGTTTTCTTCGTCGAAAAACCAAAACGTTATTTTAAATATATACGCGTGGAAAAACACGGGATATTATACATTTCGTATAATGATACGTCTTCGTTTGTTTTTGTTTAAATTGTTATTCTTGATGTTTTCGTATAACTTTTACGTAATATTAACTCCGTTTACGATATTATTTGGCAGTCGCTTAACAAATCGTCGTCATCGACGGGTTCTTGACTTTTAACGTACTTATCTACGCACTTTTGAAAGCAAGAAAAATAAGTTATTTGCCGAGAAAATTTGTTAAACACACACGTAATATAAAAGCGAAGAAATAAAACTAATTCCGAATGGTATTTGCTTTCAACAGATCGATCTTAATATAGGCATACCATTTATATACCGGGCGAACACTATTGTTCGTTAGCTTTGAAATTAGCGGGTATTACTTATTAAACGTTTATAAAATTTAGTTTTTTAAATGCACGTTTTCCAGAATTTCAGACTCGTTTCTAGCGATTTATAGGGAATTTTAAACTGATTTTGTCGTTTTTTTTTTTTTTAGCGTATTGAATTCACATCTCTATAAACACTATACGAAATTTGTAAAAAAAAGAAAACTACAATAGATTCTACACATTTATATAAAAAAAAAAATTGATAAATCGTTGACTCAATGTAATCTATTACGTAATTCTCTTTTTCCGCGCAGGCGTTCAACAACGAACACGTTAAGGACATCGGCATGGTGCAGGAGTTCGATTGCTCGTATAACGTCAAACTGAAAATGGTCGGTCCAGCCGTCACTTTCAAGAACAGCAGTAATAAAATCCGAAGAGAGCCTCCGCTGTTGGGCCAACACACGGACGAAGTGCTGAAGTCTTTGGGATACAGCGAGAAAGAAATCGAATTATTGCGCGCGAAAAGAGTTGTGTGATATCGAATCGTCGCGTTTCCAAACCGTTTCGCGATTACACGCTGTAGGCTCGTACGTATTTTATATGTTACAATTTCGTTGTGAAATTGCCCAGTTCGTGAAAGGCATTTGGACTGGACGCAATTCTATCGTTTTTCGCCAAATTCTCTGCACGAACTGGGCGCACGCGCAAATCACAATATTCTATACATTTATAAATTATGTTCTGTATAAAAACTCTGATATATATATATATATATATATGTATTATATTATTACGTGTTGTAAAAATTAATTTAAACGAATCTTCGAGGGTAGCGATATTTCTTTGCGTCGACTTTTGGCTTTGTGGACGGCACGGCCAACCCCATTTAGTAATGCGCACAACCGTTTCTAGACTTAGTGGAGTCTGCAAGGACCGAATCCGTGTTGACTTTAGTAAAAAAGAAACTCTGTGCGTGAAAGGTTGAAAATCTCCGCCAAAAACGTTATTCATTCGTACGCATTTCATTATAATGCTCTAATGCTCGCCTCCTGTATAATCGAGATCTGTCCTTATACACAGTCACCGAATTACAATAAATAAAGACATTTATCACAATGCGTTTATATAAAACAGTCGAATTAATAATATTATTATTTTTTCACTAAAATCGTTTTACGCGTCCTATAAAAATTACATTGAGCTGCTATTATAAAATCAAAGTATTAAGAAAATCGAAAACACGATTTAAACTCAATACTATATTTTTCGTTTTATAATTCTATACGTTTGTACCGTGCGACTTTAAATGTATGTAAGTTTCAATAACTCGATCAATGTGAATATAATTCTGCTCTGTAAACGTTGCTAGCAATCGATTTAATTTTCCTTGTTTTTTTTTTTTATTCTGTATCGTAACTCGTATTTGTTAGTTTTCACTATACGAAATTTAGAAAACGTTCGTTCACAACAGGACATATTGTAACAAACGATTTTAATGTTCGAAAGAAAATTACAAAATATATTTTCTCTACTTTAAATAGCCGAAGAATTTAATGCGTTCTTCACGTTTAAGATTATTTCCATCGAGTGTGATTTTAGTTTTTGTTTTAAAAGTCATATTTTTGATTCTATTGCGCTCTTACGTCAAAATCAGATATTTGAGTCGGTTTTAAAACGTTGCTAGTTTAAATTTTAATTAACCGGTCGATAATACTGTTATCGCATTTAGCGTTTCTCGATGAAATCTTACTTCAATACCGCATAACATTATCCAGCAATGGTATCTTTCACTTATCCAGTTCATTAGTTCTGACTAAATATCGATGAAATTGACGGAATTCTGTCGATTTTAGTTTTGTGTTTTTTTTTTAAATTAAAGTAATTGACGTATTGCACTCTTGAGAACACTTACGCGCCAGCAGTACATTCGCCTGAAATTACCGGGGCTCCATTCCGTAGACGAGCCTTTGTTAATACGAGATTTGGCCATAAAAACAATCCTTCAATAATTTTAACAGCAATATTACCCGCGACCGTTGTTCCACTGTAAAACACGTGCGATGGAAAAAAATTAAAAGAAAGTCTATACTGACTTGTTGATAACACCTTCTTTTGCAATTTTTCCAGCCAATGAAAAAAAATACTAAATTCGGTCGAGTGTTGTCACGGTTCATCGGTTCGCCTGATGGTGTAAAACATTTGTTTTAAGCGTACGAAATCATTTGATTCGTTGATTGTAAAATATTTAGACATCGAAAAAAAAAAAGAAAATAAATTGAGCTTTCTATTGACACAACAACTGACGTATTTAATTATTGGCAATCAATAATTTATTGTAACGAGAATTAATAAAAAAATCGACAGACTATTATTACCTTGTAAATACGACGTCAGTTTGCACATCGTCTCGCCGTACAGCCACAGACCGGTGACGGACTGACCGACGGCCATCGGCATGCATATGAACGTTACCAGAAGATCGGCGATGGACAGGTTCACCAAGAAGTAGTTGGTCACGCTGTAAATGTATTAAAGAAAAAAAAAACAAAAAATGTACGTTAAACACATAATTTATACGCGTAGGGTTTTCTTTATGATTTTTGTTTTTTAAATTTAAATTGATTTTTAAAATTTTTTTTGTATTCCACATTCTGACGCGGTCGAATTAGGCCTACTGCAAGGTCTGTCCGTCCGAAATATCATTTGACCCGATACATACGATACGCATGTACTATTTGGAACATCGTCGAAATTCAAACGTTTATCCGCGGTTTTACTGTTAATCTAACGTATTCGAGTTAATTCGTTTCATTAACTCTCCCGTCTTTTCGGCATGAAATTCACGGTTTCAACGTGATATCACGTGAAATAATTCGAAAATCGTTCGCCGCCACTGGTCTATATAGGCCGATTCACGGCTATAGCGGTCCGACCTGAGATCTCGGCAGTCACGACGTGAATATTAAGGCGAGACCGTCTATAGTGTGAATCTGCAACCACGCGCAACAGCGACGAATTTTCAGTTGAACTGGTGTGATTTTTCGCATAGCAAATATTTTGATTTTAAGTCTAACTCGTGGAGATAAAACAGGGTAAAAACTCCAACAATAAGGTAAGTATTCCAATATTATGTAAATTTTATTCTAGAAATATATATCTACGTATATTACAACATATTATAGTTAGGTTAGGTTATTAAAATGAAAATACAATAAAAGAGAAAAAAATTCAAATTTTCTATTAGACTATTTCTAGACTGTTTTCTCATATATATATATATATATATTTATACTAAACGCGTCCGCATTGCCAGGGCATTGATCGTAAATCGGAATTAAATAGCCGTGGTAATATATATAGTTACTTGTTCATATTCATAAAAAACAAAAAAACAAACGTTAAGCTGTTAAAATGCTTAAAACAAAGATTATTAAAAGAAAAAAAAATTTTTATCAATAAAATCAAGGCGATTTTCACTATAAAGTATGTACGCTTTGAAGAAGCAGAAACACAACAGAACTGTCGAGGTGTAGCGACTAGCGAACTGTCTGTATTCGATTGTCTGATGTGTGGATACTAAGTACATAATATTTGACCGTAAATGTCGGACCGGACTGAGACCGCCTACCTATAGTGTGAATTAACGAAGTGCGTGCGAGTCTAAATATAAAAGGTAAAAATACACTTGGTAATATTTCGTCGAATCATCAATACTGTCGTATAGACAGTGGTGATTATACATAATGTTCAAGGGGGAGGGGCGAAAATGGAGTCAACCCCCTCTGTCAATGAAATATCCACATCGAAGAAGAAAGATATATTAATGTACAGAGACAAAACGCAGATGTAGAAAAAAGAACAACGTGCTCGGAACGTAAACGAAATAACAATAAAACGGGAAAAGAAAGTACTCACCAGATAGCATTACGACACAACATAGAGGCGTGGCAAACTCAAACACTACAGCACACACACACCGGAGTCAGACGCGAACTACGTTGTTCGCGCCTGACCGCCACGACTACACTGAGCGGTCCGATGGTTTCGCACCGCTATTTATAAACGCATTTCTGCCACGCCCTCTATGTTGTGTCGTAGCGCTATCTGGTGACTACTTTCTTATCCCGTTTTATTACGGTCGGCTGACGCGTTATGTCGGCATATGCGGGTGTTTAGTTTGACGCTGACCGATCGTACCCGAGTAAGCAATCTTTATTATTTACTTTTATTAATAATATTATTATTTCGCGTATATCAATGAAATGAAATGAACGTTTCATCTTTCCTCGTTGTACTCAACTCGTTTACACCGTACACGATCGAGAGACCGATCGAGTTTGCCGTCAGCTAAGCACTAAACGCTCGATCACGACCGATGATCAGCGCGTACCGTACGCGCCGATCGTCGGTCGAGCACTTTTTCCAGCCTTCTACATCTACATGATGTTCAATGGGGGGGGGGAGACGAAAATGGAGCGTGACCGTAAGTTACATGACACAAGTCGGTGCTGCTAGGTCAGAGAGATATACTAAATTAATTACTAATAATTTACATTTCTGAATATTTTTGTTTTTTTTTTATTTCCAAACTGGCGATTCGGATGATTTGCCGGTATGTACGTGCCTACCATAAAAAATACCGGTGTGGGCGGATCATTTTGCCCTTCTATATAAAACTTTAGGGGCAACCCTTGTCCCCCGTAATTACGCCGCTGTGACACCCTAACGATCCTCGGGGATTTTTCGTTAAGTCTGGGTAGACGGGGGGAAAAAAATAACGCAGCGCGGAGATTGAAAAATCACGTTTTTATTACATTAACGGGGTTCGTATAATATGATCGATTGTTTTTAATTCGTACGTGTAATATATTATTCGGATAGAAAAAAAAAAAAAGAATGAACCGGTATTTTTTTACGATATTATCTTGTTCGACGTACAGCGTAAAAAAAAAAAAACATATTTAATATTGTTTTTTGATTCGAGCAGAATTGTCGATTATTATAACCTTCGTGAATTTTATGAATAAAAATACTGAAGACGTCGTCGAGTGTGTGTGGGAAATTCGCGCGTACCTACTACTCGTTATAAATTCATACCGGTTGAATATTGTACACAACTATATTTTTCACAAATTTTCGTCACGAGAATTCGCGTAGTCACTATATTTTATTATAAACAATTATTTTAATTATAATATGTAAATTCTAAAATTCTTTCGTTTTACTCGATTCTTTAATAATAATAAAAGTACGTTAAACTTGTCACGAATTGACCGTATTGACAATATTTGGTATAGTATTTGTATACGAAAAATTCGTAACAGATTCAACGCGATAATTACGCGTAATGTAATTTGGTTTATTTATTTTGAAAATGCGTTCTAACGAAATACGGCGAATACACAGCTGTTTCGAGTGAGAAAAATTCATTTATTTGTATAAACAAGGGGAAAACAGTTTTTTTTTTTTAGATTCTGAGCGGAGCGAGGGCTCTAGTGGTTTTACAATGATTTCTCCATCCTGTGTACAGATTTTCGACCAGAACGAGTGCTCCGATCTCTTCGGTCACAGTTCGTGTTTCCGGCAGCGATTCGCATCTAGTTGGTACTTTAGAGGAGAGATCATTTTTCGATTTTCTCAATAGTTTTTTAACGCGACGCGATAAATAACCGAAAAACCGCTAAAAATGGGATTTCGTCAATATCACGTATAGTTTTTTTTGCTATATTATGGAAAATAATCATTCTGTTGTCTTGAAATTTTCAACAAAGATGTTGAAATACCTATACTTCAAACTATATATTAAAAAAAAAATCATGCGAATCGTCTGTCACAATAATTTCTCTTTATGACTCTTCGAAATTTTTTCGACAAAGTGTATTATACACCGAAGCTCCGCTCAGAACCGTTTTATCGAGTGCAGTGATTTATCATTGCTCTCAGATTTATAATATAAAAACAAAACTTTAAAATCTGTATCCGAGTAATTCACTTGAGCGATATCCACAACACCCCGCGGCTCGTTACCTTATTTAAATACGTGTTAAAAACTCGCTTAAAAATTTTTTTTTTGTTTTTACAAAAATTATTACTATATGTGTTTTGTCCGTGACTGTATAATAACGCTCGGCTTTTTGACCGAAACGGGTCGAGTGTATATGTTTTATTAATTTATATAATATAATTTTTTGCGGCTTAAACGTAATTATACTTGGTCGAGATTTATCATCGCGTTATGATAATACATAAAAAAATAATGGAGTTTTGACAAAATAAATAACCGTGTGACCCATATTGTGTAAATGATTGTATATATATATATCCGCATTTTCTCGAAAGTTATATTTAATGAACATTTCACAAAGACGGTCTTGTACAAAAAAGCACGGAGGAAATGATTAAAATATTCAATTTGTACATTTGAAATTTCTACAATCGTCGTTTTAATATTGTAATTTATGATAATTGAACTGTTAAATTTCGCCGGTTTTCGGCGATTATTGTACTCGAAATAATAATTATAACGTTACGAAAATTGCCGTATACGTTTATATATATATATATATATATATATATACTCATCGTAACAATTATTATTGCTATCTAATTTTTCGTTAAATTTATATTATACGGTTATCGCGAGTAATTATTTTTTACGTTCTCTTTAAACGAAACGTTTCGCAATAAAAAAAAAAAAGTTTTTTATTTTATTATATATTGTTGAGAATTAAACAACGATACGTTATACTGTTATAACGGTATGTAGTATCCCAATCCCATATACATACACTGTAATCTATCCGTGTCAAACTGTCAATATATTTATATAAACGCGTTATATATTCGCGCGATAATATAGAAATTTGAAAAGTTTCACTCCGTCTCGGCGGGAGAAAAAAGAACTGATCTCTTGAGTCGAACAAATTTCGATAACGCCGAAATGCCTATCATATTATTACGGACGTGCAGTATATACATATAATCGAATATATATTATACATTTTTTTGTCGTTTGGAATCTTAGGTTCAACGTTCGATGACGATCAAAATACGGAATATTGTACAAATTATATTCGTATCATGCGCGTGACAGCGTAATAATTAGGACTGCAGTGATTTTAACGTATTAAAAAAGAAAACCCTTAAAAAACGCACATTGATTACCGAAAAATGGGTTAAAAATAACGTGGTTTTCCGTCGTCTTATATGAATATATTGTTCAATAGAAGTTTTGATTTTTATAATATAAAATTATTTTATTATAACGACGTTCACGACGCGATTCCGTAGTGTAATATTTGGTGGTTCTAGCTGATGTACGTAACTCTACGGACGACAAGTATATACAGACATTCAGATTTATATATAAGTTTTAACAATGTTTTTAGGCGATTAAAAATATTTTATATTTTGCGTTTATAAAGTTAAAAAAAAAAAAAAAATTGTTAATTTTTTCTACCTTTAAAACTTTTAACAGTTTTTCAGCCTGTGTAAAATAATTTTAATTTACGAAAATCGGAAACAACATTATATACGTATATATAAATAAATATCGTAAAACTTGTGTAAAATTTTTATATATTTTCAAATGAAGAAAATTAATAAAAATGTCGTAAAAAAACAAGACCCGAATAACGAACTAAAAGTCGTAAACGTCAAAAAGAAAAAAAAAGTTTTGAGTTGTTGAATACTTTGATAAACGTATAATACGAACTCTATTATATTTGGAAGTCATGGATGTCGGTTCAAGTGGCGTGTCAGACATAATATAGGGTGTAGGAATTGTATTAATATTTTGAATTTGAAAGCGTCTATAAATGTCATTGTACTGGAAAAACGATCCTGAGCGACGGTAGTGTATATTATATAGATTATCACAATAAACGAATAAGATAAGTAGTTCTAGCCAACAGATATAGACGAGTATCGTATAATATGCAGGATCGCGAAAAATCTGGTACAGATTTCATGTGTTTTGACTTATTAGTGAAATCGTATCGTACAGGATTATACGTATTTAGTGAAAATTAAATGTAGACGATAATAAACCTAGAATAAAGGTGGATTCATTATTCGATTACTCTCTCCCAATCTTTTTTTTTTTGTAGTTTTAGATTTCCAATTCATTTTATATACAATGTTATGGGCAACCCCCTGAAATCCGAGTCATCAGTTTTTTCGGTTCTTATATTCGTGCGTTAATCTAGAAGTTACCGGGCATCTAGTAAAACGTCTTTGGGCTCCGAGTCACTCGGGCATTGAACAGTCTTATTGTTTAGCTATTTTTGTTATCAGATCTAGTTTTAAACGCAAATCAATATGATTACTTTTGCCGATTTGATTCCGCGTTATCACCACGAAGTCGTTAGTAACGCGAATGGGCGCGACGGCCAGTTGGTTTAAATCCTTTTGTCCTGATATCCCTCGATTTCCGTGGTTCTTTTAATATGAATTTCTTTAGACTCTGGTTTATAGACATAATAGTCTGCCTGTTCACTGCATTCATAATTTTAATTTAAACTCTTCTCCTTCCGCGTCCACATCACGATGAAATAGAGGACTTCCATTGTTCCTCTTTTTCCGACGGGAGAGTTAATTTGTTCAATTTCCTGCTCTATTCTACTGATCAGAATCCTGTTTTTATTTTCAATTTTTTCTCTCTTCTTTTCTTATTTTACAGTTCCGGGTTCTCCATTTATTTCCGTTCAGTTTAATTTGCCGGTTTTTTTCTTTCTGTCATGACGTTGTCAACAGTAATATTCTCAAACGCGTATTTAATAGTACAAAAGCTTTGAAACGAGACACAAAAAAAAAACGGCGTAGGTACAGTCCAAAAACAGATCCAAGGACCGTGTCAGTGGAAGAATATAGCGGAGTGAAGCGTTTCGAAACAGAGGGAGATATTGAGAGATCAGGGTTTTGGCGGCGGGTGAAAATTCTCCGAGAGTTGTAGTGTCCAGCAAAAGCAGAAGAAGAAGAAGAAGAAGAAGAAGAAGTTTACAACCCTATATAATATTGTCATTATAAATTTAATATACGCGGACACGTTGGACTGGCGGTTTAATGGTAATAACCGACCGTATTATACGCTCACCGAAAATAGTCGGGTCTTGAAAACCCGCGATGGCGGACTGCGTAGTATAAAATATATTGCCTATTATAACGAACGTTTAGAAATTTACAAATGACACGCGATGATCCTGAGGTGTGCCGTTATTTCGGGTTTATACCTACCTATGAATATTATGATGTAGGTACGCGCTGTGTAATGAACGTAAATATTTCACGCCGTAACAGATTCTGTAGAACACACACAGTGTGGACCTCGTGTTGCGCTGCCCGCGTGTAACGGGTTTCAGACGATTATAATAATATACGGTAAAATTTTTTATTATTTCGGATTTTCAGCTAGGCGAATGTCGGTTTTACAATTTGTCGTTGTTATTCTTTTGTCTGTAAACGCTTTTTTTTTTTTTGCGTAGCACAATATTAATTTTAAAAATCAACTCGATTTCGTTTGTAAGACGTGGAAACTTTGTCCCTACTATAAACGATTTTATATCATATATACATATATATATATATTTTTTTATACTAATATATCATATAAAACGAATACTGATATTGTGCATAAAAATGCGAAATAGTAATATAAATTATTTATCGAGTATTATTAGAACTTGCATGTTGTTTTGATGTATATATATATACGTTAGCGTTTAGAAAATAGAAGATTACAATAAAAATTCTAAACGTCTGTTTTTAAAATTTTTATCGGAGAGTTCAGCGAGAATTTCTTTATAGGTTTCATTGCGTTCTTTCCGCCAGTATTGTGAGCGATGTACACAAACCGTTAAGTTGTTCCCCGTTAAAAATAATAACCAATTTTAAATTAAAAAATGAATAAATATTAACTATACATAATATATATACGTACCTAAATTCCATGTATTTATTACAATACAGAAAACCGTATAAAGATAAATTACCGATATTTTTCAGTCGATCATCTGTAGTATATAATTAACGATTTTACTTTGTATATAATGCATTGATGGTCAGAACCGAAGAAGATAAATGTTATTTTAAGCGAAATTTTTTTTTTGAAAATAATTTTTTGTTTTTTTTTTCCCCCGTGAATGTCGTTTAAATTTCGCCGAATAATTAATTCGCAAATACTCGTATTTGTTTGTCACACTTTCGCCGCGAAGTGAAATCTGAATAATAAATTATATAATTCTTAATAAAATAAAAACCCCCACTAAAATTGGTCTAGTAATTTTTTACTTTTATCGTAAAAAAAAACAGCTCGTATTGTCTCTTTACGTGTTAGTGTATTATGGACGTGGACGATTTCGATCGATGACGTTGTGTTTTAATGGTCACACGAGCATCCGTAATTTACCATCATAGTGTATAAAAATATGGACCATTGAAACTGGAAACGTTTCCCCCAATTACGATTATTATTATATAAAAATATATTTTTTTTTGTATACGCCAATAACAAAATAATAATAATTGTGCGCGCATATACGTATATACGTTATATAGGAGTTTTAAGATCAACGACGATTGTTCCCTGCCCTCCTCGCAACAACCTACACCTATACCACTATTAAAGTGATCGGGTTTCCATCATTATTGCGTTCGTTGCAAGCAGGCCCAGGCATACGTGTTCGTGTACTTATTATTATTTACTCGAGAACGTATAAATTAGTTTTTACGAAAAAATACTGGATTTTTTATTTTTTTTTTTTAAAAAAGAAGGAATAATAAAATAAAGAAAATACGTAAAAAGACGAACACACGCGGTATTATTGCCTAGAAAATTGTAATCCGAGATTACTGTCGAGTAGCTCGAATCCGTATGAATTGTTGCGTTTGTTCTCATTTAATACCCGTATGTATACAGGCGCGTATATATAAAACATTCGGTGTAACGCGCCGCATTAGAATAATAAGCAAAATAAAAACGTCATCATCATCATCATCATGCCGAAATCTACCCGTTATACAGTTAGAAAGAGTTCGAAAGTCTGTTCGCGGAATTTTCGAGTTCTCTTTATTGTGTACGTTATTATAACCGTTAAATTTGTTCACGCGCGTTTTAGCGAATTATAAAGCTATTTTTGCTACCTAACTCATTTATTTCTATTACCTATTCTACGGTCTGTCGGACAAAGCGGGTAAGGTGAATGTTGGACAAAAATTCAAAACTAAATTTTGACAAATTTTGAAATCGTTTTTCTAACTTTTAGTGAAAATTTTGCGAAAAAAAGGGGAAATTTATTACGTCGATCTTTCTGTTTTGCCGCGTCTGAAATTGAAACGTTACGAAGAAAGTTTTTTTTTTCTCTTTTAAATGAAAATTTCAATTGTCGAACATTAAAATAAAAGCTACGTGCTTTTCAGGATTATTCGTTTTGTATTATTAATTCAACGGACCCCTAGCTCCTTCCGTCCTAATCGGGTCCACTATACACTGTGCGTATTTTACTTTCTTTCACCGAAACGGGCACTCTGAAATTAATGAAAAATTTTCAACAACATTCATTTTATACGCATCAGACAAAAACGTAACGTTTGTTGGACGATTAACCGTCAAATTATGTAAGTACGCTCTACTGTTGTTCATTAGTTCTGTCGTTATAAGAGTGGCTGCGTGAAATTACAGCTGTAAACTATATAATACAATATAAAAAAAAAAAAAAAATTAGCTTTCTAAGTATCGAAAAGTATACCCTTTTCAATTATATTATGTTTACGAATCCATTAAAACCAACACCCAAACGACGTATAACGCATTTCGCGTAAGACGCGAATGTTCTGACAATGGTGTACAAATTCCCAAGTAAAATTACAACGCCCAATTTATTTTTGAATTTACCAAATTACAATAATAATTCGTGGAGGCTTTGGATTGTATTAGACTTTCTGCACTCTTATATATATATATATAATGTTTTCAAGACGAGTTCGTTTACTAAGTTGTTATTTCATTAATTTCCGGTTAATTAAGATTTTTTTATTTTTTTGGAATGGGATCCGTTTCAATCGAACTACAACAATTGTATAAAAAATTGCCATTTTACAATACGGCACGCAACGACAACGACCACGTAATACGAAAAACGCCGACGATTACGACGAAAATTATAATAAAAACGATAATAACAAAATAAGAATAAATAATAACGATAATGGTACGGCGAGTAAACAGGTCAACGACTGGGTAGATAACCACATTAGATTTATATAAATAAATGAAACGATAAATAATAATTTTAATTACAGTGAATGAGCGCCGTATTTAGTTTATGGCGCGAACATCCTGCCCGCGTTGAAGGATTGTACCTTCAACAGAGTGGAAGTGGACAAAGTTTAATAATTGGTCTTTTAAACGTTCCGTGTTGTGTTCGAACGGTGACAACACGAATAACACCATCTGAGCCAGGATGTAGTTGTTGGACACGACCAAGACGCCATGTTAATGGAGGGGTGGGTTCTTTGATCAGCACTAAATCACCCAATTTCACTGACTCCTGTTGTGTGGTCCATTTTGCTCGAACTTGAAGACTTACTAAGTATTCATTTTGCCAACGTGTCCAGAAACATTGATGAATATCAGATATAAGTCGCCATCTTTGATATTTTGACATCGGTACGTGTGTTAATGTAGGATCAGGTAACGAGGTTGATGGTTCCAAAGTCAAAAAATGACTAGGTGTTAGTGCTTCCATATCGTTTGTATCATTGCTCAGAGCGCACAGAGGGCGTGAATTAAGAGTGGCTTCAATTCGCGTTAATACTGTGTATAATTCTTCATACGATAATTTGTGTGTTCCAATGGAACGAAGCAGTAAAGTTTTTGTTGATTTTACGCCAGCCTCCCAAAGACCTCCAAAATGTGGGGCAGACGGTGGATTGAATGACCAGTGAATATTTTGTAAGGCTAAATGGTTGGAGATCTTGGTTTGGTACTGTGTACTAGTCGTGAAATCGGTTAATAGTTGCGAAGCGCCAACGAAGTTAGTACCACGGTCACTATGTATTTCTTGAATTGGGCCACGACGTGCCGCAAACCGTGAAAATGCCATTAAAAAAGATTCCGTTGAAAGATCAGAGCTAAGTTCGAGATGTAAGGCTTTAGTGTTCATACACACAAATAAACAGATGTACACTTGAATGTGTGCGAGATTTCTGCCACGACATTGTTTAATGGGTAAAGGACCCGCGTAATCTACTCCAGAAATGTAAAAAGGTTTTACTTGCTGAAGTCTATAAGTGGGAAGTGATGCCATTTTAGGAGTAATTTCTTTAGGATTGTGTCGAAAACATGCAATGCACTTCCGAACGCGTGATCTAATAGCTTGACGAGCTGATATTATCCAAAAATCTCTTTGAAGATTTGATTGCAATGCTGAAGTTCCTGGGTGACATAAACGAGTATGATAAGCATCGATTATTATCTCCGTAAGTCTATGCCGTTTCGGTAGCAATATGGGATGTTTTGTGCATATGGAATGGAAGCATTGCTTAGTCGACCTCCCACTCGAAGTAGTTCAGACGAATCAAGGAAAAGATCTAAACGACGAAACGATTTCACGAGAGGTTTATTTAAAGTCACAGCATCGAGTTCGGTTTTGAACTCAACGTGTTGAACTGACCGAATAATTGTTGTAACCGCAAGATCGAGATCAGCTGGAGTTAATTCATTAACACGTTTATTTGGAGATATATAATGCAATTTCCATTTAAGGCAGTATGCGATGATTCGTTTAATTTTTCCCACGATGAACATCGATTGAGGAGACGTTGAATTTCACTTTCTTCTGCAACCATGTGAACTATAATTTTCGAAGTTCTGGCACTGTTTCATTTTAGTTTGGTGACTTGGTAATTGGTAATTGGGCCAAGTGGACTCATCGTTAAGTAAAATGATGGGCCTGACCACCATAAAGGATGGGTAATCAGTTCAGCTGAAATAAACCTCTAGAGGCACAATCAACTGGATTTTCATGAGTTGATACATGACGCCATATTTCAGGAGCAGTTAGTTCTTGAATTAGACTCGTTCTATTGGCAACAAAGGTAACCCATCGATGAGGAGATGATTTAATCCAAGCAAGAACAGTAGACAGAGTCGGTCCATGCATGCATATTGTCAATAGTTATTCTTTGGTATATATATCATGAATTGTACGTAATAACTTTGCACCTAAAACTGCGGCACAAAGTTCAAGGCGTGGAACACTTAAGCACTTAAGAGGAGCTACTTTGGACTTGGCAGTAACAATTGACAGATAACATTATTTGAAGAAATTCCTCGAGATAAACAGCTGCAGCGTATCCCTTTTGAGAACTGTCCGTGAATACATGAAGTTGATAATTAATCGGATAATCGCAAGTTATTCTACGAGGTACATTAACATTGCTTAATAGTGAAAATTCATTTTGATAGCGCAACCAGATAGTCGAAAGTTCATGGGGAACTTGATCGTCCCATTCAATACCAGCAGTCCACAGTTGCTGCATAAAATGTTTCAGTAAAACGTAACAGGTGATAGCAAACCAAGTGGATCGAACACTTTAGCAATTTCAGATAATATTGATCTCTTTGTTGGATTAACTGAAATTTGTGATAATTTATACGAAAATGTGTCGAATTTAGGGTCCCATTGCATTCCAAGTATTTTCAAACCTTTATTGTCAACGTCATCAAAAAATACAGCCGGAGACATTAGCCTATCATCTTCAGAAACAGCATGAAGTATTCGAGAATTGTTACTTGCCCATTTCCGTAACTCAAATTGTCCTTGACCACATAAAGCAATCATTTGAGTCTGTTTGTGTAAAGCTTCCTCATCTGTTTCAGCCCCGGACAAGATGTCGTCGACATATGTATCCGTTAATAAAATTTCGGAAGCGAAGGAAATTTCTCGCGTCCAATCGTAGCTAGTTCCTCAATGTACGGAGAGCTTGATGAGGAGCGCATGAAGTTCCATATGTAACTGTACACAAACGATAAGTGTTTATTGGGTCTGATGAATTAAAACGCCATAAAATACGTAGATAATTACGATCTTCAGGTTGAATTAAAATTTGTCTATACATTTGTTTAATGTCTGCCATGAAAATATATTTGGACAGACGAGCACGAAGTAGAATAAATTGTAAATTTGGTTGAAGTTTAGGACCGCTAAGTAACATTTCGTTTAGAGATTGACCAGATTTTGTTTTTGACGAAGCATTAAAAACCACACGTAATTTGGTAGTTGTACTATTTGGTTTCAACACACAATGATGAGGGATATAATACGAATATGGATTTTGTTCATCATTAATAGTTAAAAGTTCCATATGATTACAATCCAAATAATTTTTCATAAATTCGTGATAATCTTTTTGAAGTTGTGGGTTGTGAGATAGTCGTCGTTCAAGAGACTTGAAGCGATGCATTGCTATGGTGAATGAATCTCCCAAGATTGGACGACTGGTTCGAAAGGGCAATGATAACATAAATCTACCAGTTTCGAGCCGTGTCACCGTATTTTTGTATATTTGTTCCGCTTGAATATCATCTGGAGTGGAGCACTGTATTGAAGGTGGTTCTTCAATTTCCCAAAATTTCTTGATAGCATTATCAAGATTCTCTGTGACTGAAATATGAAACGATTTGATGTCAGGTTGACGGTTAGTTGAACCTGTAGGTCCCATTATAACCCAACCGAAACTCGTATTCAAGGCTATCGGTTCATCAGAATTTCCTCGTATGACACCACCCGTTAACAACATTGAAGTTACTTCAGCACCTAATAATAAATCTATTGGACCTGGCATGTTGTATTGAGGATCTGCTAATTGTATATTAGATAAATGATCCCATTTCCTGGAGTTACAATATTTTGTGGTGTACGATCTGTTATAGAAGGAATGACTATAGCATTAATAGAAATCGGATTTTCATTATTTGGAACACACAATTCCACCGTCACACAACCTTTTAATTCTTTCAACGGAACATTTGAAAGAGCGCTAACTTGTAAGTCACAACGACGCCGACGTAATGATAATCGTGAAGCCCAGTTGTCTGTTATAAAACTTGCTTGAGCTCCAGAGTCAAGTAAGGCACGTAACATATAAAATTCGTTTGTTAAAGATCGCACTCGTACTAGAATAGTAGACAAAAGAACAACTGGCCTAAGTTGATTCTTGACCGTTAACGATACAAGTGGTAGTTGGTTTTCATTTGAAATATCGCCGTTTAATAATACCGAATTACATTGAACATTTGTTGGAGGAGTTGATGAACCTTGAGACGAAGTTGATGAAGTGTTATTAATCGATTTTGGAGGAGAGGCTTTGTGACTGTTTCAAAATGAAGAAGTGAGTGATGTGATTTATTGCAATTTTTGCATAAAAATTTCGAAGTGCAAGTTGACGCAGAGTGTCCAGATCGAAGACAATTTATACACATACGTCGTTCTTTTATAAAGTTAAAACGTTCTTTCGGCTTTTTTATTAAAAAAAGTGAACATTTTCTAATTTCATGATTCTCGTGACATAAATCACACTTATCCGATGTAGATGTCATCGAAGTCATTAACACCTTTGAAGTGCCGGCCGAACGACTTACTTTCAAAAATTGTTGTGGTTTCTTATCAACTTTAGAATTTTGAGTTGATATGGCTTCCGCAGAACGCAAATGACTCCTTAAGAAATCAACGAACTCATCAGTAGACGGAAGATGACGATTACCAACTAAAAGTTCCCAGCGAGATCGAAGATCTCTGTCTAAATTTTTCTCAAATATATGAATAAGCATTGGACTCCATTGTTTCGTAGTAAAACCAAGATTATTTAAAGCAGCGAGGTGTTCAACTATGGAATTAATTGCGGTTTTTATTGATGGAGCATTATTTGTACTGATCGGACCAATTGATAACAATGCATCCAAATGATGACAGGCTAAATCTCTTTATTTCCATACTGTGTTTTTAATATTTCCCAAGCACTATGATAATTTAGTACTGTAATAGGCAAATGTTTAATGAGGGCTAGAGCTTCTCCTTCAAGCGATGTTTTAATATTTCGAAACGTTCAATATCAGGTAAATTTGGCACGTGAGATAAAATGGAATTAAATAGGTTTCAAATCCTTGCCATTCGAGATATTACCTGAAAAGATTGGAAATTTTCTTTTGGCAAATGAAAATTGGCCAATGACGACATTGTAGAATTTGGATTGACAGAATTATTGAGTAACGACGACGACATATCCATAGGTTGTGATGTAGACATACCAAGAATATCTGCAGAACTTAACAATTCATAGTATAAAGTATCAAAGGTATCTGCGAGTGATTGACTAAATTCATGCGACGTAATATTAGGAACTACGTTTAAGTTCACCGACGACTCCATTATTTGTATATCCGATTCAACGTGAGATCGTATATCTGTTAATTCGCGTAACATATTCATGACCTTAATACGTTTCGTAGTATTTGTGTTATCTTCTTGAAATTATCTATGGCTGACATAAACGTTGCTAACCTCTTTAAACCACGCTCAATTCTCGCCTTGGCTTGTGTATTTTGACGCGAACGCGTATATATATATATATACACACTGCAACACGGTCTGGGATCTCGACCTATAACCGCGGTACCGGTATAGACGCCATTACGGTTGAAACCAAACGGTCGTTTTGCGAACGGTCACGCGTGTCCGTCTCGTTTTGTTTTCGTGCCGAGTCATCGGTTTTACTCCACTGTAACAAGCCGGTCTATAATAACGGACGGCCAGTTACGTTTTTTTTTTCCCTCTCGTTGTGTATACACTACGCCCAGAAGACGCCCCCGTTTGCAGCCGTTTCGCGAATACACACTTTGTCCTTTCCACCGCACTACCATCACGCGTAACCGTTTATATTATTACCATCACCCGATCAGTGGCGTAATCTTGGGGGGCGCGAGGGTATGGGTGTCGAATCCCCTAGATCCCTCCTCGGTTTTCTTTTTTTTTTTTTTATTAGTAAAACAAAATTTAAGTGAGTTTTTGATCAAATTTGTACTGTCAGAAGATCGAAATCGTCCTAGCACTGTAAAAACGCGATAAAAAAAGAAACTGGTCGCGCGTACTGGTTGTACGTCAACAGACGGCTGCAAGAACGAGAACGAGATACGGTTTTGGAGACGCTGACCAGCTTACTCAATTAAAATGTTGAAAATTTTAACTAAACGTTCACTAGAATCGATTGAACCGCGGATTGTGTGTTGATGCCGGCAGTTCATAAACATCTCCAGGACGCACTCAACGAAACGGTTCTGAAGCCAAGAATCAATTAGATCTGAAATATGAATTACATTTTTTTTCTTCTTTGTGTATCTATTAATCGTTTTATTTAAATACGAATACAAAAATGTACTGTAATAACGAACATTTTTATATTTATTCTTATGAAAAAATACTAATCCCCCCTCCCAACGATCTAATATACATTTTCAATCAACTCATACATTTGCCCGGGTCCGAAATTTACCTCGACGTGAAGTAGGCGAATTTTGAAAAATTCAAATCGTTCTCCGGTTTTCGCTATTGACGATTTCATTAATCGAAATATCGAAATTATCGATTACTATAATAGCCGAGAAGGCACACGAACAAGCGTCGTCGTTATAATACAATCAGGAACCCAAGCGGCGCAGCGTTTTGTAGCCAGAGTTCATCATTATCATATTATTTCAATATTTTGTATACATCATATTATTACGTCTACAAGTCGTTTGGAATAAAGTATTATGTCGGCTACGGGAGTCTGGTGGATTCTGGTTTTATCTTTTAAACGTTGTACGAGTTTATCGCAATTTATAGACACACGGGATTTGTGACCGCGTATAGAACGCAGTGGAATGGTTCGACTCTACCAAATATATTTTGTAAAATCGGTTATTTCCTTCGATAATAATATAAACCTCGTTCGATTACTCGATTGCACAGTCGGCAGTTTTTTTTTTTTTTTTGATGTCCGCAATTCGTTAAGTCTTCTTCGCTCTAATCCAGCAAACATTGAAATTACGCCACTGCGTCCACGTAGCGTTTTCCATGATTAAATTGGTTAATCGTGGCGTAATCGATCTTTTCGTGAAATGTAAGTGTGAAATGGAGTTCCGGAAAACGACCGGATCGACATTTTTAATGGGTACACGAAACGTTGTCTGTTGCATGCGATTAATTATTGTTTACATTGTATAACGGCCTGAAAATACGCAGAACGTACAGTTATAAATAATCAAATCGCGTGAATGAGTATTCGCAATATAGTGTTCATTACGACTAGCACGTGGGCACTAGACACGAATGCCAAGGACGGATACGAGCATATCATATATTATGGACTATAACAGTCGATGAATTATGTTAAGCCGATATTTGCGCAAAAGTCGTTATAAAATAGTTGATTATTTTACATACAATGCGTCAAGTCCAAGTAAATAAATAAAAAAAAAAATCCGCTGTAATTACAATTACAATTACGATCAATTGATCGTATCAGAAAAAAATTGTCTATCGTTAATTCCCAGCTCGTACCACGCCCGCTAAAAACATTTCATAACGTTGTCCGCGCTATTACCTATATCGTACTTTATTAATTCTTATAATTATAAATATTTTATATTCCTCGACCGAGACACGAGAGATCCGTATTCGGTGGTGTTTTTCTGGGTACTTGCAGAGCAGAGGTGAGTGGTAAAAGCCAAACATTGCGCTTTACTCGTGTTTCAAAGCGAACGTTTAGTTTACAAGTCGTAATATTCATTAATGCGTTCAAATAAACGGAATAGTCAAAAATTATATCTAATACATTTAAATCGCTCATTTTTATAACCTATTTTCTTGGAAATGTCTAACTCTTTAATTACCTATATATTTCTTGTATATCAATGAAATGTATTACGTACTTAAATTAGTCACTAATATTTCCCGTATTCTTCGGGCCATTACACGATATTCATATTCCATCATTCGATCATATTTTTATCACGAACTCAGTGGCGGTTATACACGATGTTCAAGGGGGGCCAAAAAAAAGCCAACCCCCTCCGATAGTGAAATATCCATATCGACGAGTAATAACCAAGAAGAAAGATCTATTAATGTACCGAGACGAAATGCAGATGTAGAAAAAGGAAGAATAACGTGCATGGAACGTAAACGAAATAACAATAAAACGGGAAAAGAAAGTACTCACCAGATAGCGCTACGATATAACACAGAGGGCGTGGCAGACTCGAACACCACTACACACACACATACCGGAGTCGGACGCGAACTACGTTATTCACGCCTGACCGTCGTGACTACACTGAGCGGTCCGATGGTTTCGGACCGCTATTTATAAGCTTCTTTCTGCCACGCCCTCTACGTTGTGTCGTAGCGCTATCTGGTGACTACTTTTTTATCCCGTTTTATGTATTTATTTTTTTATTATTGTTAATCATAATATTATTTCGCGCATTTAAATGAAATAAATGAACGTAAGAATATACTCGTTTACTCGCTTACTATATTTTATTTAACGTTTACCCGTTTACTCTGTACACGACCTATTGAGTTTGTCGTCAGCTAAGCATTAAACGCTCGATCAAATAATCGGATCAACTTACATGACACAAGTCGGTGTTGTTAGGTCAGAGATATACTAAATTAAAAAATATCAAATCCCATGGGGGTTGGGCGATCCACCTATCGCCCCCCCCTCTTATAACCGCCACTGCACGAACCGAACGTCCATTTCTATTGAAAAAATCGAGTACACTAAAAGTATATGCGACAGTGCGACATTATATTAGTTTTGCCCAAGAAATATTTCACTATATAATAATATAGTTGAGTTTTTCCGTATAAATATCGTTACGAAATTCCTTTTTGGATAAAATCTTGTGGTTTCCTACGTGTACTTACTAACTTTTTAATTGCGTACGGCTATTCGCTATATACCGAGAAATAATCGTAAATAAATCGGCTGGAGAGATTTCGAAATGAAGTGAGTAATATTAAATTCGACATCAGTCGTGGAACAATATTATAACGCAATTCATTATCTACTAATTTGACGGCGGATTGAAAATTGGCAGCTCGTACTTATTTGTCGAGTTTATACTTATTCGATTGGGTATATACGCGCGTATATAGTAAAAATAAAACGCGGAAAATCGCTTTTTTCCTTCAGAATACGTTAAAATTTGCGAAGAAAATTATTTACAATATCCCATTGGATCGTAACGTAAAGTTTTATAACTCTGTATATTGAGTTTCGTGCAGCGCATCATTCCATTATTTAACCCCGTCCGTACAAGGTTCGGCGATTATTAACCGACGATATATTTATGTTTCGCTGGTGGTGTATATACATTTATTACAATATTATAACACGGAGATTCACTCAAAGCACGCGCGGCGGTTATGCCATATGCGTAACGCGTATACAATATTCCTAATAACATTAAATAATGTATAATTTATAACTCGGATGCAAATTTATGCAAATATCCCGGGTTCGTTATTGTTTGTAATATAAATATAATAATACACTGATACTGCAGGCCTGTAATATTATTATTGTACCGAAAGCAATTCGTATTTGTATTCTCATTTCGAGATAGAACTTTTCTAAAACACGAAAAAAGAAATTTTATCGCTTACAAAACGATTTTGAGCGGGAAATTTATTATTCCCGCGACGCAATACGTATACGTTTATTTGTGAGGCGCAGACACCTAGTGAAGCTATCGTGTTTAATCCTGCACAATCAATGACTGTACAAAATCTAAGTATCTAAATTTCGTAACGGGACTGTAATCGTATTAACATAATCCTATCTACGGATAGGTTTATACAGGGGCGGGGACTGGGAGGCGTGCGGCCCAGTATTCCACAATTATAAACGGCCCAAACTCATTTTATACCGACCTATTTATCGATTGATTATATAAATACACCACTGGTCTTGGATCTTTGAAAAACACAATTTACTTTATTACGATTACAACAGTGAATAAATGATATCCTAAAATTTTAATCAGTGCAAAACAAACAAAACGTAATAATAGGTCCGCGAACAAAATAAAACTTATGTTAATATTCAATCTTTTTATTAGAAATAATCAATTACCTGTTATACTGACATATTGAACCGGCCCGATGTGCTACAGCACACTAGCACACCCTGCAGGCCAGTCCGCCCCTGGGTTTATATTGATCACGGACCATTGTTCACAAAGGTACTACTGACAGACCCAGTCACGTATATCGGGTTCGGTCCGATTTTCAAACTATATAATTGTTTTTTAAACGTTTTAATGTTTTTTTAAACGGGTTTACTATTTTTTTTTTTTTGTAGTACGTTCTGAAAAAAAAAACTAACTCGAGGTGTCTTATAGATTAAATATCTATTTTCAGAGTGTACGTTAGTACACGTTGTTGTGTGAACGTATTACACGGTCCCGGTAAACCGTTCTTAACAGAACTAATGGAGTGCATAGTGTATTTAAATCGATAACGGAGCAGCATCAAGCTAAAGCGACAAAATTTTGATCATTGTTATTTCGTTTACAATTTCTATTTCGTTCTTTCCATTGCACGTACATGACTTCCGAGATTCGGTTATAACGTACGCGGTTTCGGTGGCATATCGTTTAATAAATCAATAAATGAATCGCGTCGGACTTTTCACGCAACGCCGATCGTTATAGGTCCGTGTAGGATTATAGAGAAGATTTTTTTTTTTTTGAAACGAGTGATGCAAAGAGGGGATTACAATATATTTAGCTTTGAAGCTTCCAGTTGAAGGACACCATTAGGACGGGAACGAAACGCCGGAATTGTCCCGATCAAACGTGTATATTATTATAGGAACGACCGCTTATTTTTACCACAGTGTTTTTTTGTTCCTCGCGGGACTCTGCGCACAGTAGTTTTTCTCTGCAACACAATACGCGCGGCTTTTTATATGATTTTTTCGTGTTTTTCGCAACGACACGTCCGAAATTCAAAATCGAGCATCGCGGATTGTTCCGAATAAAAAGTAATGTATCGCCCAAAGTACATTACCTGTATCAAATAAAACAACGGGTTGACGTTAATGACGTTTTATACGCGTAATGTAGAATTCACATTCATAACTTTATCGATGATACAGCGCGTGTAGGTACTGTACAATACGAATAATAAAATAATAAAAAAATCGAATAAAACTATAAAAAGGACGTGTGATACGGGAAATAGAAATAAAAACCATGAATTAAATATTGGAAATTTTTTTTTTAAATGCGAATATGCAATCGAGCCAAAGCGCGTTATTGAAAAATAATAATGAAATATATTTATAGAGGTTTCTGTATTAAATTTGTTTATTTTACCAGAATATACTAAAGCGTTGTTGCGTATTTTTTCTACTTCGCTTACAATACCTGACGATGACTTGACCTAACTCAACCGTTTATGAATATTATTATTTTTCTAAAAAATAAGCTCTAGTCGCTCCGAGACGTTTCACACCGTTCCAGCCGTTCTCCCCATAACCGTAACCCAGGTGCTCCCAAACTTATTTCCCCTACCGTCCACTTGCAAAAAAAAAGTCTCACAGCCCCCCTATCCCAGAATTTTACATTAATCAATTATTAAGTATGTATATATATATATATAAAAAAAAGAGCAACAACGTATTCACACTATAATACTAGCGCCCCACTGGACCGTAATATCCGCCCACTTTGGGAACCACTGCCGTAACCTATTGTATTAAAAAAAAAAAAACGCATCGCGTTTTCAAATTATTATTTATTTTTTTCATAAAATTATTCGTTTTTTCCCCCAATCTTTGAACTGACAATTCAATAAATTATTACTTTACATACCTGTATGGTTTTTTCGTCTGTAAACGAATACGAATAGTTTAATAAATTATTTTTCATCTTGTACGCCGTACATATAATATAATTTATAATAATCAACTAGTGATTCACACAGGCCTAGCCAGAATTTTTCAACCGTCGCGGTTTGGAAACAAGTCGACTAAAACTATTGTATATGAGTTTAATGACGATGGATTGAAAACGCGTTACTTTTATAAACGTATTTATGCGATTTTAATTGTTTCGCCTTATTTGTACGAGTATAGTTTGCGATATTCATTTAATTGTGTCTAAGAGTTTTAACCGTATAAACGAGACGAGCGTTAGAGAATTCATTATTCCGTCTTGTCAGTGTGACATACGTGTCTGTGTTATTATTCTATTTATAAAACGGTTTAATAATTATATGCGGTGAGTTTTACGGAATTAAACGAACCGTACGCATATAACGAATAACGAAGCAATATACAATTTGTCGTACCAATTATTACAGTATGTCTGAGTATCATGCAAGCCGGTTTTTTTTTTTGAACAATTTGTTATTAAACCTAAATTAAAAAAAAAATATAAATTATTATTATTGTTATTACTTATTTATTTCTACGGTTTTATTTAATACGCGCCCTAATAAAATCACAGACTCGTAATTGCAGTATATTTTTGTCGCTACTTTGTCCGCAACAACTCATACAAAATGATTAACTTTTTTTTTTTTTGTACGAATCGTACAATTATTATATTATATCTAACCTAACCTAATCTAACGTTTTTTGAAGACGTTATGAAAAGTGCATTGAACAAGAAATGTAAGGAATTGTAGCGTTGTGAAATTTTCGATTGTTAAATATATTGATAGTGATTGAAAATTTTTTTTTCGTTCTTAATTGCAGTCATCGAACACGAAATTCGAACTTGAAAACGTTGAAAAAAAATTATCAACGTTTTTTTTCCATATTCTGTCCGAAAACCGATCGAAACGTTTCAAAATCTTTTTTCTCGTATTACTATAAAATATTGAAATATGTTATTATTCGATTAGTAAAAATAACAAGTGCGTATTTTTTTATTTATTTTTTGAAATATTACAAGAAAAAACACGAAATCAAATTATGTTACGGTGACAATACGCGGTAATATGTGTTTGTAGTTGTCTGATATTGAAACAGGGGGCGTATTTATGGGGGGGGGGCTGATGGGGCTCCAGCCCCCCGAATTTTCAGGAACTTTCTTTACTAATTCCTATGCCCTATGGCTATAGGATATAATATTTTTAATAAATTCCTAATATGTAATTGTTTTTAAAATGTTGAGAATTTGGTAATTTGTCCTATTTTTAAGATTTAGTCTTGGATTAGACTTTAGAAATAATTCAACAATGATATTTACTCAATGCTTCAGTTCCCCCAAAAAAATTTCTAAATACGCCCCTGTATTGAAACATCACTTAATTCGTTTCATTATTATATTCACACACTGTTAGAAACGCCTATAAACTTTTGTAACATTATGAATAATTTTCGAAACGGAAACGACTTTATACATTTTACTAAAAAAAAAATCGTTTTTTTTTTTTACGCAAAAGTTTTTCCATTTCGATAGAAATTTATAAAATATATATTTTTTTTCATTGTCAACACAAACTGAACATTCTTCGTTGGTATAATATTATAATAAATATAGCTATCAGAATATTTCCATTCTAATGTCGTTTTACGGATGTAAAACGATCAACGATTGTTTAAAGAGCGAAATTTTATCTCATTATTGACACGTACCTATCATTCGCGACGGTATTGCGTTTAAAAGCAGGAATGTACACCTATATCAGACGATTTTTCTTGTACCGCAAGTCTTTTTGATTGATACGCCTTTTTGCAATTTATTTAGTTCGACACTCTTTTCTCTCTCTCTCTCTCTCTGTACTCTTTCGGATACAATTTTGTACGAGAAAATCTCGGAACACTATATAATACATCCTAAACGAGTGCACAGTGTCGTATAAACGTCTTACACGTGTAACGCCTATTTTGTAATTAACATTTTTGATTATTATTATTTATTTTGTTAAGATTAAACGTTTGTGCGTAACAGTTCGCGAGAAGACACATTTTAAAACGAGTTTTCATTGTGTACATTTGTACGAACGTTAAACGTAACGTTGCGATATTTAGAAATAAATAAAAACGAAGACTTTAAATAGCGATTCGTTGAAAAAATAGGATATATTTTTTTTTAATTCGGAGATAATGCGAAAAGCGAATGGTCCGAAAAAGATTTATTTGATCCGAAAATCGCGTAACTCTTAAACGTTATACGGACGATAATAATTTAACGACCCTTTGAATATAATACGATACAGTATTTTGTATACGGCGAAGAAAGTAATTATTCGGTCACGACGAAAAAACTCGAAACAGTTCTGTCCGCACAAAAAAAAAAAAATATTAAAAATAATATGTATATTATAAAATGTTTTTTTAATTTTATTCGAGACAAGTGTTTTAAAGTTAATTAAATCATCTCCGCGCCGGATGCTTTGTATATATTTTCCCGTACATTTATCTTAGAGCACTGACTCCGGGCGATCCGTGTTTGTTCACGGAAATATTTAATATTTATACGTTTCGATTGATATCGAGTTAAAAATAAAGTATTTAACGTTAGTAATACGTTTTTTTTTTTTGGTAAAACAGAAGATTTACGAGTAAATAAGAAATTCGGAACGTAATCAATTCCGTTATTTAAGTGCGACTGTAAATTTGGAAAAAAAAAATTTTAAAGACGTAGTTTTTTTTTTTGAAAACTCGTGAATTTATTATGGGAAGGCGGAGATTTATCCCCGGGCGTATAATTTTCCTGGGCGCATTTGAAGGTTTCATCAACACTGCAGACTGAATTGAAAATAATGGACTTTGAAATAAAATAGTGATAACTACAAAATAACACGTATTACGTTTGTCGTTATTAGGATTTTAAATATAACGGCTGTGAGAATTCGATCGCGTCACGCATATAATCCACCATCATATTATATAGATAAACGATTACGGGGAGAAATCTATCATCACGCAAATGACTATTGCTGCCGTTATGGTAATAAAATATTTATTATTCAAATAAATGAGAAATATTACGATATAATCGAATTTTATTTTATTATCATTATATTTGACAAGTATTTAATATTTGTAGGGTTTTTTTTTTTGTTAGAAACGTATTTTGTCGTATGAGCATATACAATATGTTTGGCGCACACATTATGTGTTTTGGTAAATAATCCGCGAATTATTTCATCTCTTTTTGTTATTATTGTTTATGGGGGAAAAATTGCGATTTTTCACTTTATAAACAAACGCGCGATTCTTAATTTATTGGTATACATACGTATATATAATAGGTGAATTTAAACGCCATTTTTAAAAGTCACCATAAAAACAACTGTCATTTTATTCGGGTATTTAAGTTTTAAAATGTGTTTCGTTATTGATTTTAATGCTAAAAGTCTAACGTTTATTTTTTGTAAATCATAGGTTTTTTTTTTTTAGTGCGCAATTTTTTTCATTTTCTCCGGGTGTTAAAATGTTAAGATCCGGCCTTGATTTTACAGATATAACAAACAGGAGACGGGGGTGTTTAAAATTTTTAAAATTACGATAAAATATATTTTATATAGAATATGCAAATAACTTAAATATATATATTAAAAAAAAAAATACATTAAATATATTTTTATATTTTCTGAGATATAGCTCATAGTAAAATTAATAAATCATTACCCTGCATAATATATATACCTACATAGTTTATACGCATAATACAGTTGTTTATGAGCGCGCAGTGTTTGAATTTAAGATATAAAAACATTTGTTCAAACACACATTTCTAAAAGATTACACGTATTTTATATTATAATTGAACGTTTAATTAATATAATAACGTCGTTTTCTATATAAACGTCTCTTTGCTCCGCAGTTACCGTCTACAGGTAATATCATTTTAGCGCTTTCAGATTTGTTTATTGTAGTCTTACGCTGCATATTATTCAATTACAATATTGGTTCGATAAGTTTCAGTTGGCGAAATGAACTATAATAAAATTGACTTTACTGTGTACCGACAGCAATGCGTCATCGCGGTGCAGGTAACTCGCGTATTACCACGGCGAAAGATTTTAATTTTCGTATTATATTATTAAAAGGAGTCATTTGCAATTAATGTTATTTATATATACGATTTCATTACGCGGTAAGTTTTTTTGAACGCGCGGTTTTTTTTTTTTTATAGTATTCGTGTATAAGAAAATTACAATTCGACGAAATAAATTTCTACAGTTAAAAATAAAGTGTATGGAGTTTAATTTTCGAAATAGCCGTTTCGTTTAATTTAACTGAAAAAAAAAATTATTCAAATCGAATGAAAGAGATGTTTGAATTTTCGATTTTTGATACGTTTTTAATACCACACACAAAAAAAAAAACGCATTTGTCACAATACTGTTATTGATAATTTATATTCCGAAAGCTGATGATAATTGTTGTTTTCAAAATTAATTAGTTTTATACTTTTCTGGGCTGTCATTAAATAGTACGAAATAAAATTTTGTTTAGAAAATCAGACGTTTTTGTTTTTTCCTAACTCGGTCAATTCGTATACTAAATTTTACTCGACGTAAATCGAGTAGAAAAAATAATGTGTTAATAAAACGGCTATTTTAAATAAAATTTCAAAAACTATATTCTAGAATTTGTTTTTTTTTTTTTGGAAATTCATGTCATCAGATCGGTATTTGTTCTCATATAGTTAATACTGCAAAAAAAAAAATATATACTTCCTTTAAAAATTGTATATATACGAGGAGGATATTTTGATTTGTTTGATGTCATCGCGTAAGACACTTATAGAACTGTCGACCGAACACGAAGGCGATCAACCATGTTTATTAGCGATTGAAGTCAAGAAAATAGCTTAATATATGTGTAAAGTTAGGTACAGGTTGTTCCACGGTGATCTGATAAATGTAATATATTTTTTTTCTTCAATATATTTTTTAGGTTTTACTAAAAAAACCACAGTAGAATCCAGTGCGTTAGATTTTGCTTTTTTTTTTGTTAAATTCAAAATAGTCAAATCTATTTTAATAAAAATATTAGTCAAACCCGCAATTATTTTGCTGATGTGCGAATGGATTATCTTATGACTCGGAATATATAAATGGCCGCATTCATTTTAAGTAAAAAAAAAAAATACTTAAAAAATTGTTTAAAAATTACCGACGTAACATAATTAAAAGTTTTGTATTTAAAAATTATGTTTACAAAAAGGCTATATTGATTATATACAATATACTTATAATAAAAGAAGAATACTAGAAAACGTTTTAAAATTTTTTTTATTTGAATTTCTCATTATAATTAAATTAAAAATACGTTCATTATAGCGCAGAAATTTAACGATGATCTGAATAAAAGACAACATTTTTACATATACGTATACAGATATTATTGAATTTTTCAAATATCCGTGGTATATTCGTATTCATTATTGTCATATATACGTGTCTTATATAAATTAACTTGAAGGGTTTGTATTATATTTTTCACATCGGTTCACTATAATAATATTATAAATCAGTACACTATTTTAATATACATACATATACAGACACGTACCTTTAGAGTTGTTTCATGTGAATGTATATAAGTATATATACACATACTTAGATCAAAGGTTTTTTTCTGGGCACGAAACGAGAAAACGTTGAATGCAAAATACATTATGTAATACACGTATTATTGTTATAGACGTTTCGAAATAATCGATAATTGAAGAGGATTATGAAAACGCGTAATATGATTACAAGTTCCATTAAAACTATTTTTAGAAGAAATATTCTGTACAAAAATATATTGTGAAAAAAAAAAAATCAACCACAAACACAAAAACTACAAAACATAGAATGAATATTATTTCAAAATGTCTATTAAAAACCGTGGTTTATTGGTTACTAATGAATAAATTTTATTTATAAATCTATAAAAAATTTACCCACTGTGGGTAAATAACACTTGTATATAAATAAATAAGTATAATTTTTTTTACAATGCTTTATCCTTAAACATATAATATTATAAATTAAATTATTAAATTATAAATCTTACAAATTTGGTCCAGGTTTTTTCAAGAAAAAAAAAACAATAAATATATATTTAAAAATTTATTACGTTTATGTAAACGAAAATTAAGATTTAAAAATTTTTTTTTTAAATGTCTACTCGTTCGAGGTGACTTAATATTATATTTGAAACAAACGAGGGGAGAAAAAAAGGTGGAGAACGATTAAAAGCCGGTTTCTTGGCGTTTCCGAAGTAATGTTTATATAGGATCTTAAAAATAGAAATAATTTTAATATGTTAAAAATAAAGCTACACTATGTCATCTGTCTTGAACTATCTCTCACCGGTTTTCGATTCTCCCGAATTTCTTAAATCTCCTTTCACGACGTCCATTCGTCTTTTCCTGGGTCTGCGCCCCGAAGTCTTCTTCTTCGAGGGTTCCGTTCCATTGCTACTGTTCCACTATCATCCCATCTCGTTACGCGGCCCTTAACAAAGCTCGTCGTCATCGGTGCCAACTCCATATGAAATTGTGTTATTTGGACATGTTATAAAACCATTTCGTGTTTGGCTATCCTTAGCCGTCGATACGATATGTTCGAATACTTTACTATAATATAATGTACTGACATAATATTGTATTTTGAATATTCTATACGCACGTTATAACTATAGGATAACAACCGTTAGTAAATTTGGAACGTTTACAATAAAAAGTCAAGATGCGATACCCTGTCTCCAATGGCGGATTCAGGGGAGGAGCACAGGGGCACGTGCCCCCTGTCAATTTTCTCTCGACAATTTTTTTTTTAAATAGCCACTATCCAATGAGACATTATAAAAACGGATTTACTTAAACTGTGTTTAGAGAGACGTTTTAATGATGATTAATGTTACACATAAATAAAGATATTTCAGTAAAACCAGAAGAAATACTAGACGTGTTCGCTAAAAAAAAACATCAACGAAAACTTCAATCTGACTTATAAAGTACAAGAATCTATGAACATGAATTTTTTTTAAAATGATTATAACGACTTACCTATTATTACGGTGTGTGATGTGTAATCAACATTATATTAAACGTATTACCGATATTGTTTAAAAGTGATAGTACGTACACGTATTATTAATTATTATTCAAATTATACAATTTATATGTGACCCCCCAAATCAAAATATCCAAGATCCGCTACTGCCTGTCTCCCATACAGGGCTCCCACAAAGGGGGGAAGGGTGGTCAGTGAGTACTATGGGACCGGGGAAAAAATCATAATATACCTATACATATTATTAATTTAAATTAGAAAAATAAAATGAGACACATGAATCATGCCACCCTATTCACCATATCTTTATACAATATTGGTATAGAAATAATTTGATTTCTTACTACATCATTTTTTGTAACAAAATGTGTAGGCGGGTGGTGCGTGCGGCGCGAGCATTTCTTGGAAAAAATAAAAGGAAAAAAAAATCCTGGAAGATAAGAGCAATTAGTCCGCCGCTATAGAAATATTAATGTTGTGTCCTATTAGTACTATTTTTGCTGGTCGAAAATGAGATAATTATGGGTTTTTATATATTTAATTTTGTCAATAGGTATTCGTATTCGGGTATTCCCACAAAATGTACATGTACAAAATATGTACAATACAATTGTATTTTTGTATGTACAAATGCTATTTTTAATTTTGAATAACTTACATTGTATGTCATTATATACATAAATACTTTCTTAAAAAAATGTTGATTTTTATATTAAACTGTTGTAGTAAATCAATGTACTTGTGTTTTAAACTAAAATAACTGATATTTTACAGAGCTGGTGTATAATATAGAAAAAGAAGCCGTGTAACCCATAGTTTAGGTAATTTTTGTAAAAATAAAAAATTATATGTTAGAATAATTTATAATTATTA
The DNA here is from genome assembly GCA_032441835.1 of Slavum lentiscoides. Classification (NCBI taxonomy): domain Eukaryota; kingdom Metazoa; phylum Arthropoda; class Insecta; order Hemiptera; family Aphididae; genus Slavum; species Slavum lentiscoides. The sequence continues at coordinate 4,289,503 of CM063707.1, read as the reverse complement.
GACGATTATAAATATTAATATACAACGAGGGCCCGGGATTTATTTACAGTACCGTAGTTGAAAAATTCATGTGGGAGGCCTGCTTGCTCTCATATTGTATGTGTCCTCCTCCTACGTAAACACACGCCTCTGATATTCGAAATATACTTGCTCTCGTCGGTAATAATAATGAATGTTGTTTTAAAAACTATTTTCTTCAGATACCTACGTTTTTCTTGTGCATATTCAATGCGATTACGGAACGTAACCGATTTTACGCACGTAGCTGCAGCATATTGCACAACCGGACCGTTTTCATAAAGATAATAAATGTAGTCTCTTATTTCGCAGAGAACGGAGAGGCGTTTGTGTGTAATTGATCGTATGTAATTTATACGCGTTTCCTAAATTGTACCGTCGCTCGCTTTACGTGAATAGGGCGGCTCGTATTGTGTTGTACGCCCAGGACTTTTCCAAGGAGAACCGACTCCATTATTATACATATACGCCGCCGAGTCTTCTACTAACTATATTATATATCGAGTAATGTATATATATATTAATGTACGTTGTCGCGTTGAAGTGTAAACTCGTGAATATAATAATATAAAACATATATATATATATTTGAATAAATCATTTTTATATCATATATATATATATATAATACGCATGATTCAGTTGGTCGGTTATTTTTTTAATATAAATTAATACGGGGCCGAATTTTATTCGAAAAGAAAATAATATTTAAATTGAATTCAACACGTGTTCATCGGAGTAAAAAATTAGAATTTTATTATCGTCATTGCATCCGCGAAACGGCAGATTTATGTACCTTGAGATAACACGATTGACGATAAAATACATATTTAAACGTATAATATCGTACACTTTTTTTTTTTTATACTTAATAAGGGGGAAAAAAGTACTTGATATATTTTATAATAAACGTATTAGAACGAAAACATTGTGGTAAGCGACGATTTTTTTTTCTTCTTCAGAATCACATTATTTTATTTTCGTTCGCGCGTTGTACGACAGAACCATAATTCTGTATCAATTCTGACATTTTTTTCTGACAAAATGTCGCGCGTACAAAAGTACTACTCTTGGAAACGATCACTGTTAATATTAACGCGTATTATTATTATTATTTTATTTATTTATTTTTTATTATTATTCATTGTAACCTGATGATGACTATTACGGTCGAAACTATAGTTGTTACTTTCTAAAACATTATCAAATATTCTAGAACATTTTTTCTTTATGCATATTTTTTTTTATAATATATACTAATTTTAATATATATATATATATTTATTTTTTATAAGAGTATTACAATTTTTCAATTTTAATTTATTTATTATTTAAATTGACGAGTGTTTTCTACGTACACATTGCTATCGACGTTTGTCGCAAATAAAAGGGATTGTTTTTAAATATATTTTTTTTTGGCTTTCTTCCTGTGTAAATTGCCACTTAAAATACAAAATATTCGGCTTTTGACCGCCGAATTATAATAAAATATATCATTTTTTGTTCAATCGTAAATTATATAATAATATTTTAATTTAATTTTTTTTATTCGTAACACATCTTGTCAATGTTTTCAAAAACATAACGCGGAAATCGTCGGAATTATTTTCTTGTTTATAAACCGCATACGGCACTCGAAAGTTTTTCAATTAAAAAAAAAAAGAAAAACCACCGAATCAATAATACCGCTATAGTATATAAATAATCTGTTCGAAACTTGTCGAAGCCACTATAATAATACAAATATTACAGTACTTTGACTCGGTAATACGTTCTATATAAATAGGTTTTAAATTTTTTTTTTTAAATTTCGATCGTTTACTCGTTAATCTTATTATAACGTTTTACGGCTCGTCGGTTTATAGAAATACTAAAAAAAAAAAATTAATTCACGAATAAACACATATACATCACCGTTCATACCTATTTATAATCTGGACATCATTTCTCACTGTAGCCGCTTGATTTTAGATATTTTATTCAGCGTTCGTGGAAGTCACAATATTCCAATATCGATAATACTCCCTTTTATATTATATACATATTATCCGTGTTTAATACGGTCTTCGACGAATCGAAAATTTGTCAAAATTTGAAATATATTGTATTATATTATATCGTCTTAATGGTTTCGCTCACAGAGCAGTCTATTATAGCAATATTTTCGAAAATAAACTGCTAAAATAATGATGTTTCTCTTCGATATTTTCGGTTTTTAATTTGCAATTTGTTACCCCGTTTTTGGAAATTAACGTTGTACGTTTTTATTATTTCTCTCGGGATTTTAATGACTTTGGCGTTTCAAAACGTCTCCCGGGCGTATAACGATGTAATAATACCGACGACGATAACAATTATTTTGATAATTTATTGTAGTTTTCAAAACGTTCAATTGGAGCGACTCGTTATTGTTTTTGTGCTCCATAAGCACACACTATAAAACGGTCTTATTAAAAATGTTTCGAATAAATACACGTGTGTGAATTGCGTGATATACGCAATCGCGTGCCCAGTGGCTATAGGCCCGGCGTAGACCCGCGTGACTATACATTAATTTTAAACTTACATAGAAAAAAAATTTAAGTTTTTCCACGGCGAATCGTTTTTGGGAGGAAAAAAATACTCTATTTTAACGCTTATATACGCATTTTTCACGTATTGAACCGAACTATTATTTATTTATTTATTTTTTTTTATTGAATACACAATATTATTTCACTGCAGAGTACAAATATAAAAATATATTTTCTTATTATCATCAAACCTCGACTTACGTTTTTTTTTCGTTTTATATGACTACTCAAATCGCAATTTATAAGAAACTCGTAAGTCAATTTTAGATTTTGATCCTGCAGGGCGCGTCTGCTCCGGTGATACACCGCTGACAGACACGTAAAAATATTATCTCGCTCGCCGTTCCAGTGATCATTTAGTATTCCTTTAATTGATTTTAATTCGGCGTGACCGCCGGTTATTCGTTTTGATTTGTGATTTCTCGAAATTTCGTAGAGTACGACATTGTCGCGCGTGATTTCGTGGTGTTCCAGTAAATCTACAAACAATTTATTTGACTCCGATTTCTGTCTGGGACAAATTTCGCGGACGAATTTCCGACCATTTCCCGATATCCGATCATGATGAAATTTTGCACATACCTTTGGTTCTGAAGACAATACAATACAGTATATTCAATTTTATGGTAAATCCAATATGGCGGTAATCACAAAATGGCGGATTACCTTTTTCCTTACAACCTCCCCGACACGGGTATCAAATGAAAGGGTACGCCGAGTGGAATACTGTGAGTTATGGGACGTCAATTTATTTATTTATAATAGAGTAAAAAAAAAAAAATAGGAAAATAAATGTAGACATTTTTTTTTAAAAACAAGCTTTTACGTCTTTATATTGAACGTAAAAAGAAGAAAATAATTTTTTATCTAAGCAGACACACATAACGCAAACAGACGCGAACTGCGTTGTTCACGCCTGACCGCCGTGACTACACTGAGCGGTCCGATGGTTTCGGACCGCTATTTATAAGCGCCTTTCTGCCACGCCCTCTATGTTGTGTCGCTATCTGGTGAATATTTTCTATTCCCGTTTTATTACAGTCTGCTGACGCGCTGTGTCGGTATATACGGGTGTTTAGTTTGACGGTGACCGATCGACCGTTCGCTAACCGCGTATGCAATCATTATTATTATTATTTCGCGTATTTCAATGAAATGAAATGAACGCAAGGATTCATCATTCCTCGTTGTACACTCGTTTACACGTTAACTCGTTTATTTTACACGTTTACTCGTTTACACTGTACACGACCGACGATCAACGCGTACCGGTCGAGCACTAATTCCAGCCTTATACACGATGTTCAAAGGGGAGGCGAAAATGGAGCATAACTATAACATAATTGGACCAACTTATATGACACAAGTCGGTGTTGTTAGGTCAGAGATATACTAAATTTGAAAATATCAAATCCCATGGAGGAGGGGGCGATCCACCTATCGCTTCCCGCCCCCTCCTTGTAACCGCCACTGATCTTTGCGTCGAAATGTGCTCGAAACGGCCATGATGAAATGTCTAGATCGGCCGTCGATTACTTACAATACGCGTTTATTTACAATAAATATAGTATAGTCGAAATTTATTTATAGACGACTGACGAAGCCGAATGTAGAAACCATGTACACAGGAATCAGCTCGTTCGTAGTCCGCTGTAGCGAGATATTTGCGACAGCGTAACATCTGTATTTTCGCATTATATAACAATACTATAGGCCATTTTTATATATTTATTTTTCGTGATTATTATTTATTACGTATGACATATATAATTTAGTAAAAAAAAATTTGAATTTTGCTTCGCCCCACTCCCTCAAAACCCCGTTCAATATAGGAAACCGACATTTACTTTATAAAAGCGAAAGAAAATTTTCTTGCACTCGAAACTTCTGTCGGATAGAAACTTTTCACATTTGTGCGTATATATTTCATCATAAATAATAGCCGTATTCATCTTGCCAAATTATTTCCTATATATTATATATTTCACATATATGCTATTATATAGTATACAGTATTATTTATATAGTCAATTTAATCTACTAACAAAGTAGAAACGGAGAGTGTAACAAAAATGTATATACGTAATATCTTTTACTATCATAATACATTTCGCGTCAAAACGAATTCTTTAACTATTCCACAATATGAGTGATTACTATCGGATTCGCTTATTGTAGTTTGTCCGTTTTGAATAATATGTCATTTGCAAAACACACGTTTGTATAAAAACGTATTATTTTCTTTTTATCTATAGTGGAACGCGAGGAGAACTTATATTTTTGTAAAATCGTTGAAATTGTTTTCACGGAATTTTTTATACAAATTCTCGGTAATATTCATTTTTTTTTTTTTTATAGAAAAACTAAAGTTTCCGTATGTTTTTATTCTTTGAATTTCGTTGTTTTCCATCTGTTGTTTTCCGCATGAATTATCTTTTATTACTGGTTCCTCGGTTTTAAGTCATACTCGGCGATTCCCAGTGCTCTAAAATTATTTTACGCACATTTAACGTTATGTGTTCGTATAGTCGTTTTGATTTTACTCAATTTCTCGTTAACTGAACGAGTTTTGCGCATTTTTTTTTTTACAAATACGCAATTTTACATTATCAGGCGCGCTTTAAACCAAAAACCTGCAGTGTACATCTAATATTTAAGTTTTATCTTAACCATTATTATGGCGTATTCACACGCATACGAATAAACTCTATTTTAAACAATATTCTCCAGAGAAAAGGTTCCAGAGAAAAGTACTTGTCATTTACGTGTTAGTGAATTCACCAGCCAAATGATTGTCGTTATAAACGTGTCGCTCGTTACGTATTGGCGCAATAAGCGGACAGAAACTGTGAACGAAGACGCGAAACGTAACGATTATGTCATTGATTGCGTAAAAGAAATAATTTCTCGTCGAGAAAAAGCGTTTAAACTATAAAAACTATATAAATATATACACGACAGTATATTATGAAAGTGTGGAGACCAAAATGAAAAACCTAGAACGTCTCTCTTTATCTTACAGCGTATGTGTTCAGTGCATAGGCATTAGTGGAGGACGAGGGGCACAACAAATTTTGAAATCGCGTGATCTATTTTTTTTTTTTTTATACACGAAGAAACATCCATTTTTTTAATCTATTTTTCCATCAGGTATGACTGAGAACTGTAACTATTAGCGTGTTAAGACAATAAAATAAAGCACACAATTAAAACTGTGTATATAATAACAAAAACACATTGTACGTCATTATAAATTATATAATAATAGGAATATTGTTGATAAATATTTTTTTATAAATCCATTCTTCTGTCGTACGGTTTTCATTATTTTAAAAGATTCAATGACATCATCAATATGTATATTTTCTTGCCGATTCTCGATCGATACCATAATGGTTAATAAACTGTCCAGGCGATCTTGGTTCATTGCGTGCTCTTTGGTTTCGATTAATTAATTAAAGACCGACCGAGTTCTACTACCTTTCCCAAATCATATGTCGTATAATTTTATTTGATTTATTACGAATTGTTGTTATGATTATGTTAATATTTTATATAATTTAATTTTTTTTACACTAGGTGTAATTGTAAATTCTACACAAGATTAAGAAAAAGAAAAAAATTTGTAAATTGAGTTTTTTTTTCTCCGTAAATGAATAAATAAATAAATCGAAATTCACTTTTTCAAGCTCTTTACAGAAGCGTTGTTAAAACGGTCATAAAAAAACTAAAAAAAAAAAACTATAAAAATGCCTCTACACGGTTATATACATAAATATTAGAAATTTGATGGCCATAAGAAAAAATTGCCGCTGTAAGCACGTGCTTATAGTGATGTTTACTGGGAAACACGGCACCGAGTATTATTTAAAGCACTGTAAAGCGATATGTTTTTTTTTTAAATGAAAAAAACGAATTGCCCTTCTTTGCGTTCTTATATAAAAAAAAAAAAAAAATAGTAGAGGTATACGTATATCTGAAAAAAAAACTTAAAAGTGATAATATTCACCTCTCCCCATTAACATAACCGTTGATCTCGAATAACGACAAAGTCACGTTTGTTCGGGGCACAGAAATGCGCCGCCGCGGGATAATAAATTGTTCTTGCGCGCGCGTTGTTTCGATATAATATAAACAACGATAATAGTATAAGTATTTATTATTCGGTACTTTCCTCGTGTTTATAAATCTTGTTGAACTCGAAAAGAAGTTTTTGTAATACGACGTATTGAAAGCGGAATATAATATTAAAAATCCGTTTGTAAAAAAAAAAAAAAAATACGAAACAGCCTATTCACTTCCAAGTATTTTTCCAAGTGCACTTCACAGCAGCAGTGAATTAATGCGAGGACACGGTAAACGTAGTTGAACGTCGGCGGCGTCATGCCGTTAATACACGCGTCAGAGGTTTTAATGCCTCTATAAATCGTAAAAACCATCGGATTGTTTCGACTTTTACTACTGTTACTGTAGGGGAACGGTCGATTCGGACTTTGTCTCGTGTAAAAATGCCGGAGACTCTTAAAAACGCATAAAAAAAAAAAATACTACCGACAAGGAATATGGATAGAGACTCTGAAAAAGAACAGAAAAAAGTAATGATAAATAGCGCGCGATACCCGCGCGGACAATAATTTTTTCGAATTATTTAATATTTTGATTAATATTTGAAAAAAAATATATCGCGTTGTAAAATAAAAGCGAAGAGTTCGTTCCGCCATGGCAGCAAAAGCTGCAGCTTTTTCCCCCGACAAAAAATTCGTCGTTTTCCCCAAAAATCGTGTTTCTCATGTTAAAAATACCACAAATGTTGGTTTCGTTTTCGAGTGAGTAGAGTTAGTGAGCGGAGTTGTCGGCTGTAGCGAGCATATTGTATTAATAATACGCCCTCAGAGTTAAATCAACGTAACATCAAAGTGTTGACGGGTAATAAGAAAACCGAACTACTTTGTAACTTCGTAAAGGTTATTATTAGATCTGCAGGCCATTTGGCTGCTATTGAATAGGATTCCCGATTGGAACCAATTCAAAAGGCAAATTGTAATTATTCGGATACGTGTTGGCAAAGTCTTTAATATACATATTTCCGACAATACAATTATTGCTTTTCTATTTGTTTCCCGTTACTCTGACTCGACTTCGGGCTAAGAATACGCGTACAAATATTTAAGTTGAGTGGGTCGGTTGACTTTTTCGTGTATTTTAAAGACAAGCGAACGGAACGAAAATAAACACAGTCCGATTTGGATTCGTTAGAGTCCATCGTTGAGGCTAGGCGGGAAACACGTTTTTATTTTTTTACGATTTTATTTTTTTATTTGCGAATTTTTAATAAAGATTAAATAAATTTAATCTAATTACGCATGTGAAATAAATCTTCTTTTTCTTGGGTTTGTCCGCCATCAAGACCATCTGCCGTCACACATCCAATTCTCCAGCCTTCCCTATCAGCCGCTCGTGCTTTCAAATCCAGTCCTCTATTCAGTGCATCAAAGGTCTTTTTTTTATGTGAAATAAATACGAAAATTAAAGTTTAAATTTTAATATAGAATAGACGTAAAAAAAAAATCCAAATTATTTTTCAAAATTAAGATTGAACCATGTATGAAGTGTATATGTTTATTTTCAGTCCTTTTTTCGCAATCACAAATATGTATTTTCGAGCGATTATTCAGAGCGATACGCTTACATACGGGAACAATCACACACACACACGCACTTTATAGCAATTATGGGCATGTCACGCGCAGGAGCGTTCCTCTGCTCTTCACCCTCTGTCCAGAACTGCCTCAGCAGGACGGAAAAAGGGAGGATGGCGTTACACATCATTTTATTATTCACACATTCGCCATGCACGTACATAAATAATTCATGTATACAATACTGTCCAGATTCTTCGAAACGTTCTGTATCCACATTATATAGTCACAGCTACAGGAGATTGGTAGGAGGCTTTATTTTAAGCACCACTCCAGGTTTACAGTATTAGCAATCTTACAATGTTTTTGCTATCCAAAACCGAAATTTTAGTTATGAAAATATACGCGGTAATAAAATACGTTTCGATTTGTTGTTTATAAACATAGAACATTGTAATTTAGCCGCAATGTAGTTATTGTAAAAGTGTGATATCAAAAAAAAAAATAAAATAATGGACAGATTACTTTAAACTTGTCAAGTACGAGAAACAGTCGTTATGCGTAAGAAGCCCTAAGACGGGAGAGATGAGTTGTTTTGGTACCCGTACGTCTTCCCGAATCCATTTTACCGAAAGTCCATTTCACGAAAACCAGATTCCCAAATCTATTTACCCGAATATGTTTTCGCGAAAGACCATTTCACGAAAATCATTTTCCCGAATCAATAAAATATATATTCGGTGTATAATATATATATGCAGTACCTATGTTTGTATTAATTAACGGTACCGTGAGTATTAAATTTAATTATTGTATACTCTGTGAATTGTTTCGTACGTAAGCCAAAAACGGGAAATTTGTATATTAGTCGGTAATTTGTACTGTTGAGCCAGAAGGGCCGAAAATGATAAAATTTGTAACAATATTGTGATTTTAATTTGTATAATTTCATACGCAAATATAAATAAATAATATTATAATATTCAAAATTTGAGAGATAGTTAATTAATTATCTATACATAATAAATTCGACAAAAATTACGTTTATTTATTTTCAATATCCACCTATAATAAAATATGCATCCAAAAAAATAAATGTCCTCGTTATGGTGTAGTTACATGTTATCAGTTTAATACTGGTATTTTTTTTAAATTAAAAAAAAATTATTCTCGTCAATAATACCATTCGTGAAAAAAGTTTTCGGGAAAAATGGATTCAAAATTTTGGTTTTCGTCAAATGGTCTTTCGGAAAAGCGGTCATTCGGGAAAACGCACGGGAATCGTTGTTATTCACGATTTTAGAACTCCCGCAAGGTGCAGTCGTGTCTACAGTTTTCTGCAGATGATTTATGCGCGCGTTTTGTGACTACGAAATGACGGTTACCGATACACGCCGTTTTATGTGTAATTACTGTAATTTACATGTAAAACAAACGTTAATACCGCTGTCGAGTTTAAAAGACGCTCCGCGATGATATTTGCTCAGTTTAGAGCTCCTTTTATACACAATACGTGTGTGTGGGTGTTGTGTATACTGAGTGCGTCGTCGCTGTTAGCGATTCGCACAAAAAGGCACTGCGTCCCAAAAGCGATCGTGCGTTACAATATACGTTCAAATGTGTTTAATTAAAACGAGTCATTTTCAGACTGACTTTAGTCTTTTTAGTGCGCGTTTCTGCGTATACTTATCCGAGGACTTGTGTGCTATTATGGTTGCTACAATATAAATACTTGAATCGGGTCTTTGCGTTTACAAATTCTAAACGTGTCTTCATCGATCAAAGCGCGTGTTTCGTCGGTTCGAAATATATTATTGTCCGTAAACAATATACATATTATATATTAATGGAATAATGTGCTTTTTCCATGTCCGGGATAATCTCTAAAAATCCTTCAGCTCGATGTACACGCGATTTTTTTATTTTGTAGATAATTTTTATACGTTATTATATGCCCGTGGCAGGTGACGTCAGCTTTGTGTCCGTTCGTTTTTCAAATTTCGCTGAACTTCGTTTGAGAGTGAACATTTTCTTTTTCGTTACAATCCAAATATTGATTACAGAAATGAAAATTCGGTGAGTTTAGGTTTTTTTCTTTTTTTGTCTAATAAACGTGAATTTTATTCGGCATCAAAACGGAAGCAAGAGTTCGAGGGACTTTGTTGTTCGCGAGGAAAGTCAACTCGAAGGAAATTTTGCCACCACCGGAGTCTTTGTTATCTTTGTTGTCAGGTCAGCATGAACTGTGTCAACAGAGTTTTTTTTTTACAGATATCCGTTCTTACAATAACGCATTTCAAATGACGTCCTTAATGGGAACAAATATTATTGAAAACGGTTTCATGTCGGCTTTCAAAGTTCAGGTGCAAGTTTGAGCAATTTTACCTAGACTGACAATGATGATTATTCCGACTAAGAGTTTTTGATGTACACGTTAACGTTGGATTACGTTCCATAATAATAATAATAGTAATTATGTTCCATATTCTATGTATGCAGTCATGCAGATATATATATAAAAAAAAGGCAGTGATCAGGCTACATTTAGCTTTTCATCATGAAAATTGATACCTGGTGCGTTAATTTTTTACGATGTAATGCTTCTGAAGTAGTCAATAAACCAGTTGATACAATATCGACTGATTTTTTTCAAAATCTGTGCAGCAGATCCGTTCACAAAGACTTTACGACGAATTTCCGCGGAGTAATAAAACATTTCATCTTCAAAAACAGGACTCTCCTGTTGAAGGATATATTTAACTCGAGTGAAACCGCGTAAATAAGCTTGTGTTACTTATTTACTTAGACGAAATATTTCTTAAAAATATTTTGAATACATATTCCAAATATTATCAAAATAAATAATCAGAATATAAAAATATATAGTAAAAATACTTTTTGTTAATTGTGTTCCCTAAGGGTTAATTATTTTGAATACTTTACAAAAATACTCCAAATATTTTTAGACAATTTTTTTCTCTAAATTGTTATAACACAAAATATTAATAATAAAGTAATTATATTATTATTTTAATCGAATATATTATATAAACAGTTATTATTATTAATTTAAGTTCACTTATTCGAATTTACCTTTTTCTTAAATTTCCCCGTTTTTAATCGTTTTTGTATATATCTATCATGATTTATACGAACGAAAGCTTTTCGTTTTATTTTCATGAAATAGCTTTTGGTAATACGTAATTACTTTTGATGATAAATATATGTGGTTTCATTTAACAATTCTTTTGATCTGAGACGAGGGTCATACTAAAAAAAAAAAAAAAAATAGAAAAGAAAAAAAAGAAAAATGTCAGGGAAATTTGAATGATTTGAAATAAAATTAAAACACTTTAAAAAAAAAAACTTTTATACATTTCATCGACAATTTATTTATTTAAAAAAAACTGTATTCATTAATCGATTAAATGCACGAATTTCCATTTTAGATTTTTATTTAAATTATTTTCATTTCAATCTGTTTTTCGAAAAATGTAAATTTGAACGGTACAATGAAATATTAAAAGTCCTCGTATAATATTGGCACGTAACTTTTATTATTATTATTATTTAATCCAAATGCGAGTAAAAAATAATATTTCAATAAATTTGAGTCGATAATGTTAAAGGTGTTTACCTTTTTTTTCAAATCCCATTGACCTTAACGTTATTATTGAAATAATGAATAACAACTCATTATTTTATTACAGAATTTTAGATTTAATATATATATATATAAAATATGTACAGTTTTTTTAAAAAAAAATTCGATATTGTTTGTAATTATTTAATGACATGGCTGTTCCGAGGTAGTAACTATAATAAAATCGGTCTATCACTAACACGCATCGTGGCAAAAAAACGAAAGTCAAAATAAAAAATCCAATTATTAAGTCCGATTAGAGTAATTTAATTTAATTTGTATTTAAATTTAATTTAATTTTAAATACTGAGCGAAGCGAAGAATGTATTGATAATTTCTTTATTATTATTTCATTTTATTTTTTGTATTTTGTCTGTTGACACGCTTTCTTTTGCGTAGAACGAGTACTCTGATCATCTTGACCTTCGTTGCGTTCCGGTAACAAAGGAAAAACGGTCGGTACTTAATTTGACGCGTTTTTTCGATTTTCCCAGTAATTAAAACTACTTTCGATTAACCGATATCTCGAGTAAGAACAGTAGGCATTTCAACGCGAAAACCTCTGAAATAGATGTGTTTTTTGTGTTGCAATAAAATCGACTTTCAGTCATTAAATATACCGATATATGACGTATTACGCCCATAATATATTTCTCCAATAATTCAATTCACGAGAAATTATGAACCGGATTCTTCCATTCCAAATAGATTATTCGACAAACTAAACAAATTATTTCCATCATAATATTATATTAATTTATTTCGCGAATTATAATATTATTTATTGTGCATAAATATGCGTACAATGTTCTGGACGAGGCGTAAGCATGCATCTGTATTTTATTTTTGCAATATTCTAATTAACGGTATCACGTGTGCAGAAACGTATGGATTTATGTGTGGCAATATACGCGTACAATTAGTCGCTATAGGAAAATAAATCGCCGGACAATCGGTCGTGAAATGTCCAAAAAGTATGTAACCGTGATGTGCTGCAGTAATTGAAAAAGAAACTGGCGGGATCGCAGTAAATGGTAAATTGTTTGAAGATTTATGATCGTAGATTGTTTACAGATGATGACGATTATTTTTCGTGTATTTACATCTGATGCATAAATTGGCTGTACATCGGTCGAAATTAAATACCGTTTATTTGTAGCTAATATAACGTCCGAAATAAACTAAACCGGTAAACACAGTTATCACCAAAATCAAAGACGGTTCCCAGTGAAAGAATGTAATATTGTTCGAAACAATACCGCACGAGAAAGATGTATAAAGAAACAGAGTATGAAATAATTGAAACAAATGACCAATTTTGCGGGTGTTACGTTTCCGAAAATGTAAAATGTTTTTCCTAAATTTTATTTTCCCGGATTAGTTATTAGAGAAAATCTGATGATATTCTAGGAGTAAAAATGGCTAAAATAAAAAAAAAGCCAAATAAATAACATTTTTTTTTTTTTACGAACACGTGGAATTTTGTTGTTGATAATGTACCTATTTAAAAACATTTTTTTCCTTCGTTATTTCGATGTATATATACAATTCATATATATATATATATTATTTAAAATATCATACGAGTACCTATATAAAAATCGCTACAATAATAATATTTGAGAGGTTTTTAATTTAAATAGACTCGAGTAGAGATCTATGGCACTAAAAATAACGTTTCACACGAACATAATGCGTAATGCGTAAAAAAAAAAAAAAAAAAATTGCGTATATCCCGACCAATAAATAAATGACCGTTTCCAATGTCGTTAACCTGAACTTGTTATTTTGGGGGAAACTATAAAATAAAATTCGTATTTATATTCGTTACTGCGGCAAAAGCGTAAACCATTTATTACACTCAATACTCATAAGGGAAATTTATGGTGTGGTGTACGGTACATATATAAATATAATATATTCCCATACACGGCCAAAATTCGTGAAATTTTATGATACGTAAACTCAGCGGCACACACACACACACACACACACACACACACACACACACACACACACATATATATATATATATATATCTGTTATTGTGTGTATTTGTGCAAATAATTGCACTATAAACGTTTGTGAAAACACCACGATATTTCATTTTATCCAAATAATACGTCATAAATGTATATTGTTGATGGTACACTCGTACATCTGTATACTGAAATTGCCTATACGAGACGCCGTCGTTATCCGAAATAATAATAATAATAATTTTTTAGTAATTTTGTTTGATTTTTATGGTCGTCACTAGATGTACTCGACTGACTGACAGTATAGTCGTATACTGACCGTATAAGATATATTGAGGATTCCATTATAGTAAGAATCATGTCAATATTACTCCGTTATTTTTAGATTCTTGATTTACTATACTTTTGTGTACAGGTTTATTCAAAAGCGTAGTTGCTGAAAACGCGGAATAATGTAAATACTAATGAACTAGAAAAAAAAATCTAGTAAAAGTCGAGCTCGTAAACGATAATACATTGTTAGTGAACTCCAAAAATTACTACAAAAGTTTATATAGACATTTGTATTTATGTATAAAGATAGATATTCTTGTCGAAAATAATATTATAAAACCGTATAAGACGCATAGTGCAACAGATACGCCATAGTCCGAGACGGTTTTTTTCAAATAATATTTCATATAAAATACATTGTGTAGTTGCCTTGTGTTGCAATAACTTCTATCCTTTTCCCGCTATGACACAACGTTTTCAAATAGGATATTGATGAGATGAAGTTTTGATTTCTATCGCGAAACAAGACAATAATAAACATATTTTTCGCTTCGACGTTCCTTATCGATTCTATATTTTTAAATTTAAAAATATAGGAAACAAAGAAGTAACCACTTTTGAGTCGACCAAGTCGAGTCCGAAATATTATGTATAAAAGATCGTTTAAAAAAATTATTATTGAATATTCACGAGAAAAAGTTTTTTCCCCAATAATATTCGGTACAAAAAAAAAAAAAAATAATAGGAATTCGAAATATTTTATAATCATTAATATTCTTTTTCGTTGTATATATACGCGTCGTCTGATTTTCTTTACAACGTTTACGAAACAATGATATAAATATAATACTCGTGAATTTATTAATTTTATTGTTTTTTTTTTTCGGAAATATATACACGTTGTCGATTTTTTCCCGACGTTTAAGCGCAGTCACAGCAGTTAGACGAGGACTGTACACCTCTGAAGAACGGAACCTGCAATGATTTTGAATGATCGGGAAAAATTGACGTTTCCGAAAAACACAATAAACCCAATAGTTTAATCCGTGAAAGTTTAAATAGATTCACTCGCGGTGAACTCACCACATGGCTGTATGTGTTTATTTCATAACGTGACATTATATTGTCGTATACGAGATAAAACTACGTTCAATGGATGAGATCATAAATCGTAGGTAGTGATGGTGGATTGGGATATAATATTGTACATTATACGATATTCGCAAGTGTTTTATATCTCGACGACAGACGGTTGGATGTTTGACGTTTGAAACGGTGGTGCTACACGCGTATTATGTAGATGATCCGATTGAATTCGTATAAAAAAAAATGTATATGTATACTATAAATTGAACGATAAATTTATGACAATTGTATACATACATACATATATGTATGTTATAGTCGGTGAATTGTGATTATTATTATTTTTAATCATAAATCAGGTCACGTCTCTGGAAGTAATAAAATAATTTTGATTATACGACATATATATTTTCTTTTTATTAAGACTTTTGCACATTTTAAAATAATTTTTATAGTTTTACTCCTGCAGTCTCTTAATAAATTTGTCACAACTGATTTGTCGATTTTTAAACGTTTTGATATTTAATTGTCAATTCTCAAAGAATTTATTTCTATAATATGAGAATTTATACGATTGTTAAAATTCGACAAACAGTTCCCGATTAATGAGCATTTTACACTTAAGGGGATTGAAAACGGTGTATTATTTGTACCTGCATTTTAGACCTAAAAGTTAGACAAAAATTCAACTAATTAGAGCAGTGGTTCTTAATCTTTTTAATACCACGACCCAAATTTTGTGCAGAAAATCTATCGCGACCCACATCGTGATCGTTTTACATTTATGTAATTTTCGGGATTTATAATACTTTATATAGTTTATACATACTATAAAGCATAAAGATATATTTTCTTTTCTTTTATAATAATAGAATATTTTGTATTAAATTATTGTTCAAAAATATTTTTTTTTAAATCTATCTATATAATTAAAAAAAACTTCTCGCGACCCACCAAAATTTGACTCGGGACCCACCTGCAGTGGGTTGCGACCCATAGTTCGAGAAACACTGACTTAGAGAGAACCAAATTTAATTCTGAAAAAAGATTTAAAATTGACGGTCTTTTTTTTGGGTTATGTAGGCAGTCGATTTTTAATTTTTAATTGAAACTATTTTTTAATTTACTTTAAATTCCTAATTTTTTTTACGTTTGTCATCAGTAAACTAAAAAAAAAAAAAAATGAAAACATTTAATTAAAAATCGACTTCCTACATAACCTAGAAAAGAGGCTGACAATTTTAAATCCTTTTTCAAAATTAAATTTGGTTTATTCTAAGTGATAGAATTTCCGTCTAGCTTTTAGGTCTAAATCATTCTGTTACAAGTATAAAATTTTCTGTCTATTTCAAAACATTGACATGTGCATGCGCGTGCGACCATTTTCTGATTCCTGGAACGTCCTCATCACGTCTGTTTCATCGATAAAGAAGCGGTAATAGGTATTCCGAGGAGACGCTCAAACCAACAATTATTAAATAATTAACATAATAAATTTTATTACTTACACACTAGGTCCGTGAAATTAGCGGCGTGATGAAAAGCGCTAATTCCCACTATACTGCCAATATTTAGTGCATAATCGGTGCTTTCGGAAAATATCAAAATTATAATATTAGTGCTCAAAAGTGTCGTCACTCCCATAGTAAAAATATGCTTGCGTACTTAAAATTGCCTATACATAACTCTTTAGAAACGGACCGTATCCGATTCCCTTAACACACGGAGGCACCGAAATTGAGGTGTTTTTGGAAAAATGTACTTATTTGGAGACGTTTTATTGAAGATTTTGTGTAGTGGAGACTGCAAGAGGGTCTGCAGTATTTAAATAATTTTCTTTTTCAAATCAAAAATATTGTGATAAATGTTATTATCCTTCGATCCTTGTAGTTGCGCCCTGTCCTTACAAGTGTGCGTTCGCTCGTATTTTTGTTTTTTTTTTTTTATACAAAACCATTAAATGAAATTGTTACAAAGCAAACAACAAGTGTTATCTTAAGCACTTATTAATACGACGAGTACGACATATGTACCGATTTATGTGTACGGGTTGAAAAAAATCGTGTTGCGATCGGATCATATTCAAAGAGATATGTGGAAGCGTTTTAATAAATATGCTCGGGAATGTTCTATGTTGATCATTATAGTGTGTGTGTGTGTGTGTGTGTGTGTGTGTGTGTGTGTGTGTGTGTTCATAAAACTACAATCTATATGTGCTTGTGAATGTCATTGAACGCTCAGTCAAAAAACATAAATAATTATTATTGTAAAAATGCGATGAACCAGTCAAAAATGAATTTATTTCCACTATCTTTAATCATAATTTTCAAAACTAATTTGGATTTAAAATATTATTTCTTACGTAATCCAATTAGGTATGACATTTCTTCCCCCAAAAAAAATAATAAAAAATAAAATAAAATAATTTTTTACCTGTAGAACAGACACTAACGAACACGCGTATTAGTTTTCACAATTTAAAATCAGACAATTGGAAAGATACTTTTTTTTTGTTGGTCCGCTTATTAGACCAAAAAGCGTGAAGAAACAACCATTTTCAACAGTCCCTGTAAATAAAGTTATGTTTTAGAAAGGTCTTTATTTTTTTCGGAATACAAAATACTTAAAAAAAAAATATTATACGTTACATTATATGCATTTACGTCGTGTGTTATTCGAATTACAATGATTTGAGGGGCTATAAAAGTCAGGAAAGTAATATGACGGAATGATAAAAAAAGAAAACAAGGAATATATTTTACGGGAAAATAAAAACCAGGAAAGCGTATCTAAGGAAAATAATATGTAGGAACTGAACATCGAGGAAAATATTTAATTGGAATTTAAAATTCGGAAAAAACATATTACACGAGAACAGGAACACAGAATAATATTATATGGGAAAATATGACACAGGAATATAATACATGTTTTTATAAAAATAAAATCGAAAAATCGTAAATAATAATATAAATATAAACAATATAATAATATAATATAATATCAATGTAAATAATATGTACGAAAAAAATCATTTTCCAGCAATATTACTTTTTTGCGTTTTATATTCGTGTATTATATTTTCCTAAATTCTCAATTCTTACCCATGATTTTACTCTATATTACTTTCTTTATATGCACTTTCCTGGTTTTTATTTTCCCGCAAATTTCGTTCCTTGTTATTATTTTCCTGCGAAAAATTATTCCTAACAAAATTTTCCCTGAATATTACGGTTCCTGAGGAATATTTTCTCAATTATTACGCACGCCAGACGAATTGGATCCTAATAGATCACCTGTAATCCTAGAATACGTAATTACAAAACGTGAAGGGATGAAGAGGAGGAAGGGGAAGGTAAAGATTTCAAAGTGGGGGTCATAATACGTGTAGAAGAAACATTTATAATTAATTTTGATATTTTTTTTAAAATCCAAAAACGCGTAGACGTCTGTTGCGTATGCACCGATGCATGTTTACAATACATGATTACCGACAGATAAAAAAAAAGTCACCACGACCATAGCATAAAGGCGACTTTTTTTCGTTTAAAAACTACACGTTAAAATCTGAATAGTTGTTAGAGATAATGAGAACGATACGCGCGAATATTTATAAAGTTTTTGTTTTTTTTTTTTTAAATTACATAAGTATTATCTATAACAGTGATCTCGATCCTTTCGCGGTCACACAAAACTTTCCCTTGTAGAAAAATATATGTAAAACACACACACACACACATATATCTACATAAATAGGATTGCATCAATTTTTTTATTTCTTTTTTGAAATTAAAATAAGAAATTACGATACGTTGATTAAAATAAGACAGCACGCGCGGTTTATAACGCAGGTTTTTTCGAAAGGAATAGTCCTACGTAGAAATACGGTCTGATTTCGTAATTCGTTCGAATGGTTTTTATGAGCTTACCGCAGAGTCCACAATACCGATAAAGGTATCGTGTTTTGTCAGAATAAATACCGTAAAAGTATTTTTATTCCTTTTCAATCACGAAATCGTGTCAACTCCGAACGCAACAACGAATTATCGAGTGACTTTCTTAAATAACGTGATATTCCGGATTGTCTAACCGCACCAGAACGCGAGACTTTAAAACGGGTGTTCTTTCATTTCTTTCGGTCGTTACGAGAAGCTTTAATCGGAATATTATATACATAGTATAATATGCATACAGAGTCGTGTGAAGCGGGGCGGAGATAATAAGAGTTTTCATTTACTTTACCATCGTTCGAGGTAACGGTCGAATATTATTTTTCCGTGAAATTCCCGTGCGGAAAAGGTGTTGTCGAAAAGTTACTGCTTTGTACTCGCGTTATGTAAAATATTTATAAAAATTTTAATTTACAAAAAAGTTATTCAAATGCACCGGGTATACCGGACCAATATTTTCCTCTTGAGAAAACAGAATCGTTTTCCAATATTTATTTTTTTTCTGTATTAGGCCCGTGATTGCAGATACACATACGAACGAACCGAGCGTATCCCATCCGGTCGATGGTAAAAATTTTTATGATACGCACATGATAGGTGTGCGAGTGACAGAGCCGAGTTGCGGAAGCCGACTTTGTTGTAATCTCCTTGTTGACGGCATAACGACGTTATCAATACGATTGTTGATTGTACTGACTGTTTTTTCTTAGTAAGATTATTATTTTTAAGAATTTATTATTATTATTATTTTTTATTGTGACGAATGCGTACGATTATTTGTACCGTATTAATTGTGTTTGCGTTTATGTTATAATCAGAGTTTAAACACCAATTACCAAACACTGCACATGTCCTTTTTTTGTTTCACAAAGAAAAAAAGAATAAGGACTTTTTTTTTTGTTAGCTAATAGGTGTGTGTCAATCCCTCGAAAAATATCCTCCTCTTCATACTTTGTCCTACGCGTTTAACCCTTTAAATTCGACACAAACACCATAATTATTATCTGAGAACTGCGTACAGTGATTTTTTGCCGCGTTGTCCCTTCGGATAGACGGAGACAAGTGCGCTTTCGATGTCCTCTTATTTCTTAATAATAGTTTCAATACTGCATATTTGCGGAATACGACAGGCCAGCGCAGATGCTTAATGGAATGGCTACGTTAAATTTCCAAGTTGTAGTATCGCGTTGTTGAACCACAAACCACAATATAGTACTGTACTCCGCATATAGAATGGCATAAGATTCAAAAAGCTGATCGATTAAAAATATTATGATTTTGTATTAATATTACGTTTTCCGTATAAATTTATGTTTTATTATATTTAAATTTATAAACTTTAAATTTGTTTTACCAGATTATATATTTTTTCTAATACCAGCTGGTTTTCCCTTCAAAAGCCATAACCTTAAAGGTTTAGAGTTTAAAACTCATATTAGTGTTCTACTAAGCCACTCAAGTATTTTAGCCAACATAATATTATCAACGGATAACACGATTCGTTGTCCTTTTCGAATATCGGAAAGTTTACCACCTGCAGGAGGCCGCGGTACGCAGTGTTTACCTTTGAATACACTCTACGATAACTCACCCGAAAGTAAATTCAAATTTCGTCACTGGATACGTGTGTACACACTGCACTATGAAATATAAGTTTCTCTCCTTCTCTCACGCAAAAAAAAAAAATTTATAAATAAGTTATAACGTTAAACGATATTATGTGTCCAATTTTCCAAACGCGTTGTGTTTTTATGACTTTACGCGCGAACGACGTAGTTACAATATCATATTATATGCGGTTTTGTGTAACAATATATTTGTTTGAAAACCGTGTCAATGTGCTTTTTTTTCAAGAATATTATGAAACCGTTCTTCCGCTAACTCGTTCTATGCATAATATACATTACACTAGATACGATATAATATACTCGTTGCTCGAATTACCGTTTTAAATTTTATTACGGAACAAGAACGGATATAATATTAAACGCATACCATCCAGCATTCGGTCATTTATTTTATCTTTTTATTAAAACGTTCTACATTCCAACGTCGTATGGCATTTTACACCACATTTATACAAATAAATTACAATGTCGAAGTCAAACGCATCGCATACTTCACACGCAAATAGGATTTGTAAATTTTACTTCGATTTTTCTACAACAGAAAAAAAATTGGTTCATTAAAACGTTTATATAACACACTGTAACCGTAAGGCGTACCAATATGGAAAAATTATTTAATTATTTTCTTAAAGCACCTTGCGTCTTTACTCTGATTTTAAATTGTATTTTTTTTTTCTATGTAGACGAAAAATCAATGTATAATATAACGATCTCGTCGAATCGATTTCACCCGCGGTATTTGATCCGTTGGTTGAATTTTGTGATTTTTACCGCTCCCGTGTGTTTATATATGTATATTATATTACGTACTGTTCGAATAATATTAATCTCTCGGTTTATTATTCGTGTAACAAATGGTGTGCTTAACAGAAAAAAAAAACATTCACAGAAATTTAATATTATATATACAAGCTGACAGCTGAAGTGAAAGCTCACCGCACACAAATTTTATTCGACATTTATGCAGGACGAGATTTCCGAGTGGAAAAACTTCGCGGTACAACGCGTACTCACGCCGCGTGAGTAATTTGTTATGCTTGAATTGGGAAAAAAATTATTAGAGGAAAACGCAAAAAAGTATATTAAAAAACGTGCGTTTCAAATAAAATGTCTTGTAAACTCGCCAAGTACTTTTCTATCCTCTCCTCCTCCTCCTCCTCCTCATCCATACCAACTGAATCATTATTATTTTTTTATTATATTAACTTATATTACTAACTTAATATATATATATGTACATATTTAAATTTGCCAAATATTCATAAATGATTTAATAAATTACCGCGGTCTTGTTAATCTACTGTTTTATATATATTTTTTATCTTCATATAGTTTACCTTTTTATAATAACATTAATTTTTAGTTGGGACTGTTTGCAGCGATGGTAGAAAGGAAAAAACAAATAAATGACTACAGACACCCCATGTTCGGTGAAGTTCAAATTCATAGTCGACTGAAATCTAGAAAACCGTTTATCAAAACTAGCGAACCCATTACAGAAATGGCAACAGTAACTAGATTAAAAAAGTGGAAGGAACGAGTCACCGATAGCGATACAAGCACATTACGGGGTCACCCGACAGAATCCCTCCCCCCAGGATACAACTTACCTTGGCGCATATGGAAGACCATTAATAGAATAAGATCGGAAGTAGGAAGAACAAAAGAAAATATGCGCAAATGGGGCCTTACTAGAGACGAGGACTGTGAGTGCGGGAACGTGCAATCAACAAGGCATTTATTGGAATGCCCAATGCTACCAGTAAGAGGAGAAATCATGGATTTTATAGGACATCAATTAAAGGACAATGAAATTAAAATTGCTGATTTCTGGGAGAAGAAGGAATTAAAAATTTACCACTGACCGACACGAGAAGAAGAAGGAGAAGAAGTTGGGACTGTTAGGGTCACGCCCTAAAAGTCTATAGCTCTTTCTCTGTTTCTATACGTATGCAATATTGGCCTGGCGTGAATAATTGAACAGAAGATTTAAAACAAATATAATACACATATACATATGGTCAGAATCCGGAGCGCTCGATTCGGATGTGATTTTTATATTTTCACAGACAAACGACAAAACGATATAATTTTCGCTTTGGTAACAATGTAAATAAAACATTTTTTTTTTAAATTTTTAAAATTGTCAACAGAAAGGTGTGGAAAATGAGTCACTGTCCACCGGTGTTCCATATTTAGAACAAATTATTATATAAGAGAGAGACGGTGAAATAATTGTTGAGAAAAACGCCCACCCACAATTCAAGCACTATTTATTATGACGTATATACGCAATTAATATTACAATCGCAGTAATGATACTCTGAGAGAATAATTAGCAAAGAAAAATATGCAGATACATCGGTACATGTACATGTCTCATTTATTTTTGACACGTGACAAAGAGTTACCTATAGCTTAGTCCTCGTCTCCTCGTACCTATAGACATATCTATATCTATATATTTATATATATAGATCGCGCTGGCATCGCCTTTCCAATGTAACTGGCGACGACGGTATAGAAGTGGGGGACCTGGCCGGGTGGTGAGTAGAGCCGGGCCCACGACGTCGTGGTAACGCTCTTGGTGTCGCACAAGTTTATAGAACGACCCCAGCCATAAGACACATACATGTCAAAGAAGAAGGTGTAAATCGAAAATTAAAATTTCCAGTGTAGTATATCTGATACGCGCGCGACTTTGTCGAATAATAATACCGTGTATATACGCGATGAATGTTACACTGTGGCAAATTCGTAAATTGCATATATGTACATAATAAACGAGCATTGGATACCTGTGTAGTGTGTACACCGTTTATATAATAATAATAATTCGTGTGAATTATTAATACTCGTGTAAGCGTTAACATTTTTGCGTATAATATGTGTACGAGCTGTATATAATTAGTCGATGACCCAATTACGCGCGAGAATTTGCGTGCTGGACGAATGAATTTCGACCTCTATCGGGACGAGATCGATTTATGTGCGCGTATATCCATGCAATCACAATAAATTTACAACCCGCGTGCTCGAAGATATGATGAATATATTATACGGCCGGCTACGGCGCGGTTGCGTTCTTAAACGCACACGAAGGTCACGAAATATTAGAGGAATGGTCAGTAACGAAAAAAAAAAAAAAATTGTATATTACGTGTACGAGTAGAAAATAAGACGTGATAAATTCCTAGCACAAGTTATTTATTAAAAAAGAAAAAAAATTATTTTTTTTACCACAACGACTGTACGCATGCGAGTTGTGAGACCGAAGTCTGTAGAATAAAGCGGGAAAGAATATGATTTGTTTTTGCGCGAATAACATAACCTATATAACAGCAGATTTTTTTTTTTTAATATTTCGAAACAAAAAGTCAATATACGCTGTATAATATTCCGTTAGCATCGCGTATTGGTGTAGAAATTTTTTTTTTTACATATAACAATTTCTTAGCGTTAATTTCCGTATAATCTCATTTTTTGCTCGCTTAGGAGGTACGTACACATCTCACGTTTACTTTAACACGTTTATTACTGCCATGTGTACTTTTTTTTGTACACGGCAAAATTGCCATTCATTTGTAGGTATTTTTCTTGTATGTTTGTCAAAATGTAAAAAGAAAAAATATTCAATAATTAAAATTTTTTTTTTGCCATTATTTTTTATTGTATGTATTTTTAAAAGATATTCATGCTACGTGTTCGCTAAAAATAGGAAAATGGTCTTGGAGGCCACGAGATTCATATTCCTATCTAAAATCAACACATTCGTGTACAAATTTTTGAACATGAAGTTAGTGAATCCAAGAAGGTCGGTGTACATAATAATGTACACGAAAGCAAGTATGGCAATTTATGGCGTGTACACACAAATGTACACGTGACCCACAGGGCAATGCATGGAAAAAATGCGTTGCAGTTAACATGTTAAACTAACATTTGTTTATCTTGATTAGCTGCTATGTCTCATGTATAGGAACGCACTATATACATCTTATAGGCAACCTCCAAATTGTATTCCAGATTCGTAAAAAAAAAAAAATTCGTGGTTCAACCCACGAATAATAATATTAAATAATATAAAAAACGAAATAATATTTCGAGAATACTGATTAAATGTTTTGTGAAAACTGATTTACATAATTATTAATTGTGTTAATCATAGAGACGGTTAAATAACAGAAAAAAAAAAAAACTTCGACGCATAGAGTTTATTAGACCTCTAATAAATATTTCTAGCAGTGTCGTATATTAATGTCGTATACTGTACATTATATTACAATTGCTAGAATAAATAAGACTTTTCGAAAGATAGAAATATTAAGTATTAAATAAAAAAAAAAAAAAAAGTTGTTATGAATTATAAATACTTTGTCATTACTGTACCGTAGAGTTTCTTGAAATGTCTTCGGCGTTGTACACGCATTTTACTAATAAGTCGAGCGATAATAGCTTCTTCATAATCATTTACGTTGACTACCCAACAGCCCATTTTATATGTGTTGCTGAAGCGACACTTGAAGTATAAGGATAGCCGCCACTTTGGAGAAAACAAGGAATTGAATACGCGCTATACGAATATTGTTCTATCACGGACACACGCCTGTAGTTTTATAATCACTCGGTTTACGTACATTATTTCAATATCATTTGTCTGTATTTTATATTATTCACACGCGTATTTCTCTGCATAATTAAGATAATTATCCCGAAATGAGCGTATTCCTTCGCTATATAATATTTATTCGAAATTTACGAAAAAATTCCGCGAGTCGGGCCAAATTTTATATAATAGCTATGTATCGTTTTTATTCATTCAGAATGTGCCGCAGCCGAGATTCGTCTCGTTTGAAATCGTTTCGCCACGCGTCGCCGTCGTTAAGAATCCGTGCAAAATTATATTATTATGTGTATAACTGGTCATTTCGAGCACCGCGTGTACTTACGATTTAATTACTTTAAGCCGAATTAAATTGCCGGCAAATTCAGTGTTATTGTATATGTGTGTGTGTGTGTGTGTATAGGAGGTATACACGCGTATTATGCGTATTCAAATTATTTTCAAATCCTTCGAATAAATTAAACTATGTAAATTCATTTTCCGTGCGAAAATACGGGTCGATATCGACTCGTATTGCTATATAGTGTATTCGACCACCACTGTACCATATATTATACAATATACGACACTCGAAATCTGAATAACTCTATACAGATAAATAAACTCCGAACAATACTTACTCTATACTGCGAAACTCTATTATAATAATTGTCGAATTTTTCAACGCGAAGTGTTGATTTTAATCGATTTTTATCGGCTCGAAAATGTCGACAAGAAAAACGATAATCGCGGAAAAGCATTCGGTCCGGAAATGATAAGGCACAGAGCCGAGTAAAAAAAAAAAAAAAAAGAAGATGATTAAAGACAGAAAGTCGTGCTCAGCTTTTTCCGTGCACGGATCAGTTTTACATTATGTGTAAGATTCAATTTCTTGTTTAAGCGTTTTTATATCCTTTACAGAATCACTCACACGGTCGAGACGGGGAGAGGGGCGATACGACCTACCGTTTGAGCACGTTCCTGATCGAAGGACACGCGTTGAAAGACCAAGGGCGGAATGATAATATTATAGAGGGCCTCGAGTAGGGAAATTTGTAGTTACGAAGGCGGAGCAAAACGTAATCTGAAGATTAATATAACGCGAAGAAGAAAACGTCGAAAAACACTGCACGTTTTAAACGTTGATATTAAATAGTGACTTAATTACTTTGCACGGTCGTATTGAATTGTAAAAAAAAAAATGTATGTCACTACTGTACATTATTGCGTAATAACTACAGTTGTTTACCCGAAAGAAAATCATTCAGTTTTCGTCTAAGGCCGTTTGTAGTGTGCAAAACGTACAGCCGATTATTTCAGCTCTGAAATAACGATATTGTAAAACGCAAACGAAGAGTAATCGTTGTTTTTTTTCCCCCTTTGCTTTCAGAATGTGTCGAACGGCATTCGGAATGTACGAAAACAAAACCATCGCCAAGCTACGCGCGCCCATGAGTTATCTCGCCGGCGACTGTTGTGCAAACGACGTCGTTTATTCGATGTATATCGTTTTAATCGTTTCTCCAGCTTGTGATTATTAAACGCGCATTTTAATTTTATGTACATATAAATAGATATTACGAACGCGTTATTACGTTTAGAGCAACTCGTTTCGAAATAATATCTTGTCATCCGTTTTGAATCAATAATTCGGGGGAATGATTTTTCGAGTACCGTATAGTCTATACTTACAATTTCTACACTCAGTTGCCGGTCTGGTACCTTATAAAAAACTTTATATGGTAACCATATAAAAAAAATTTCCAAATAAAATGAGTCAGATTTCGTTAGGGTTTTCGACTTATCGAGTTCAAGTTTTTATCGATATTAAGTAGAAATCCTGATTTTCTTATACATACTCGTACGTACAGTTTTTGAGTTCTTTTAAAATATTTCTTGGTAATTATACGGTTATGTTTTGTTAGAATTATATAGTTTGTTGTGGTGCAGGAAATCGGTGAAAAAAAAAATTAAATCGTAACCGCTCATTTTTTTAAAGTTTTTTTTTTTTTTTTTTGGATTAGACATTGAGTGTACAGGTGCTCCATTGACAGTACTTCGTTTTCTCGCAGTAACAATTTTCTGATAGTTTTTTGACTTGAAAACACTTTTTTCACTGTTTTTGTGTTTCGATAAACATTTAAATTTATGTTTAGAATACATTTGAGTCCCGATTGTTTTCATAGAGTCGAAAAACATTTTCCGATCGCGATCGCTTTTTGATAATAACGCTCTGCACGTTATAGAGGGTTTATTGAGTTCAGAAAATTAATAATACTGTGTATGAACGAAATTGTTCGTCAAACTATCCGAGGGCCGGAAAACCGTTTTGCAATGTTGTTATTCTTGTTACGTTGTTTTATTATTCATTTCTGTATCTACTTGTTGTTTGTTTTTAGAATACAGTTAACACCACGATTTCCTCTAACCTCAAAAATCAGCTGAACGATAGCGCTCGATTTTACAGCGACAAAATATGTAAATGTTTTCGACTCATTAAGCGGAATTTTATGTATATAAATATATATGTATAGTGTAACGTCATATTAAATACTGCGGTAACGACTAATAAACAACAACCAATAATAAAAGTTGCATTTAAAATAAACCCGTGTTTACGGGAGTTCAAAATTAATTCGAGTTTTGAGCGTTATACTTTAAGCAAATCCGACAAATGAACGTTGGACGGTAAACGTATTTATACAAGCCAAGAAAAGTTTCTTGCAAAGTTTATTATAAATATATCCCAAATATTTTTGTTGCGAAAGTTTCGTGAGTTTCCATTAAAATCCCAACGGCGAGTGTTTTAACAATTTTCGTCCTGTACGATTTTTCGAAATTCGATTACATAATCGAGACGATTGGTGCAAAAACGATTCGGTTTTTTTTTATTTTATAAACAACCACCCGCAAGTACCGCGTTATTCGCGTATAACAAAAAATGAAATTTAATATATTATTAATTTATTTATTTGGAATTCATATAGTTTTATAACGCATAACGACCGGTTATAATATTTTAATCAAATATAATCAAATATAAATAAAATATCAATATAATTTTAAAATAAAAATAATACGTGTCGCATTAAAATTCTCCCCAAAAAAAAAAATCGCGCACGTTATTTTTTTTCATTTATCTTTTGAGTGTTCAAACAATTCAATAATATGTACAATGATTAAACAGTATTTCGCTGATATCGTTGTTCCGGTGCAAATCGATTTTATTGCCCGTGACCGCATATATAAACAGAAGAATGCGAATTCATTTTTCTGCAATAATCGCAAAGTGTGTCGCTTGTAAGCCAAAGAAAACCGTGTGTTTTTTTCTTCTTCTATACCCAATACTATTAATCTCCCATTTGAACTGTATAGTCTTGCGTGCCAACGCCGTTGAAAAGCTATTATTTATTTAGGTCCTTGCCGCAGTAGGTACACACACACACGCTATATTCTTTGCCTTCCGTCATTCGTGATGAATGGGCCGTATATACGCTTTATTAATATGTGCTATAAACTATATAGTCGCGTTTCGGAGAAAAATACTAAATATTTACGAATTAGTACCACACTTACAGGTTGGATTTTGTTACTCGAGAAATTTTTTTTTTTTTGGCAAAAATAACGAAACGTTTCTTAATATAAAAATATAAACAGTTTATAAATAAATACTTATATATTTTTTAGTATATCTATATATATCTGATATATTTAGATATGTCTGTAGTGTATGCACATTTTTTTTTTGTGTATCATTTACGATATAAATACGATATTTTATACGTTAAAGCCGACGAGTATTATGAAAATATGTAGAGTTTTATTGAATTTGTTTATTTACTAAATTAACAAAGAAATAGTGTATACATAGGCGCAACTAGCACTAAATTTTAGGGGGGGCTAAAAATCAATAAACAAAAAAAAAAGTGTTCACTTTCAGGAATTTTGCCGATTGATGCCAAAATTACCCAAATAAGCAAAAAAAAAAAAAAATAGAAAATATTGTACATTTTTAATGTAATTTAATTTGTTAAATTGTATCGTAATCATCATTACTGCTCTGAATTTTTGATAAAATAAAATATTTACATTATTTCGATGGGGATGGGCAAAAATAGAAATGAAAAATATTTCATATACCGTAATGTAGTGCATATATGTCATTAGTTTTTGGGGGGCTATACAACATTTAGTGGGGCTTAGCCCCCCAGCCGGGGGGCCCTATTTGCGCCTACGAGTGTATATAATATGTGAATTAAATTTTGTTTCTTTATGAACACGTAATTCATTAAAAACTAAATTTATATTAATATTATTCTGTTTTCTAGTTACGATTTATATTAAAAGTAATAATATATTGTTGTTTTTAAAATTTTATTTCTGAGGTGCGTTCGCATATAACTATGGTTTTAAAATACCTCTTGGTTTTATCGACAAAAAAAAATTTATTACAACTACTTTTACTTTTGTAAATTTCAGGAAAACTGAAATTTTTTTATTATTATTTGGAAATACTGTAATTATTTTACGATTTCATTGTTTACTTAAATTTTTATTACTATTGAATTCGATTTTAATATTATTCGATATTTTTGCGGAGTTTTCTGACAATATTATATTTTTATATTTCACGCTACAATAATATAATTATAACAACATTATTTATATTTTTTTATAATTTTTCTATGTTTTCGCATTTATTTGTTATAAAGCGAATACAATATTTACGAATTTTCACGCGTGATTTTTCTATATATATTTTTTTTTTTTTTGGGGGGGGAGGGTTAGTCGACATTTTTCGGATCGGTAAAAGAATGACAAATTTGAAAATCCAATTTACGTGCCAATTAATATGTGTCAAAATGTGCAGAGTTCATAATGTACTTTCTGCAAAAACGTCGTCGGAATAAAGAAAACTATATTGTGCCGAACCGCCGTAACACATAAAATATTATAAATAGTAAAGTTACTTTAGAAAAAAAAATAAAAAATTATGCGTATGATTTCTGAATTTTTTTTTTTTACAGGAGTACAATATAAATTACACGTTAAGTAACGTCTACTCGTATATAATAAGACACAGCAGCGACGTGCCAGTGAAATATATTATATGTATATGTTTTTTCAAAAAGAATTTAAACCCAAAACCTAACCCAGACCTAACGATGATTTTTGACATTAATATTCGAGCTTTCAATTTTTCAATATAAATTTTTTTTTCTAAAATTTATTTATTCACATGACAAAATACAAGTACATAATATCGAATAGTACCTCGGCCGGGACGTCGTGTATATACTCATATGCAGACTCGTAATAGGAAGATGTTTCGAAAAATAAAATTTCTTTTTTTTTTTTTTAGAAAAAATATTCCAATTGAAATCTCAGTCAGTATATAGTAGGTACGTATCGTATTATTGTCACGACGAGATTAAAACAAGGTATAGGTACCTATTATGTTATGCGTATTAAACGCTATCACGCGCGTGTTTTCGTTATTAATCATCGCGAACACACCGATCGGTTTTGACAAAACATTATAATATATATTATTATTATGCATATTATATTACATGTTTGCAGCGAAAACCGATTAATAATATTCTATATATACTTCGATACGATATTGTAAAATGTCGCAGCACGCGCGCAGCGTTTCGCAGCGGATGTTTTACCATATGATCACACACGCGTTAATGTACTAATAATCGTCATAAGCATAACGAACG
Organism: Slavum lentiscoides; assembly: GCA_032441835.1. Classification (NCBI taxonomy): domain Eukaryota; kingdom Metazoa; phylum Arthropoda; class Insecta; order Hemiptera; family Aphididae; genus Slavum; species Slavum lentiscoides. Next base: position 4,258,382 of record CM063707.1, on the reverse strand, counting down.
GCTATTAATCATCATCGGAACAATATAATAATATTGTAGCTGGTATCGCGCGTTGTACTATATACGATATTAATATTCAACAGGATCGTACTGTGATCAGGAACGGATTGAAAAGAAATCGACCGACAGGACTATTACAAACTCGCCTAGAAAAATATTTTATATTTATATTTTTTTTTTATTTATTATATATTTTAAAGGGAATCAGCCTAGGAGAACAATTATTGTTTAATTTTAACTAAGAATATCGATAAAGTCAATTATGGAATCAACTGGATAATAATAGGGGATTAATATATAATAAGGCTTTTTTTTTATATATATATATTTTGGAATCAAACAGGATTTTAATAAATTAAATTCAGTTCGTTTAAAAATTATAATTATTTTATTCTATGATTTGCGTATATATATAAAAATTACATTTTCAATTATAATACTTAAAAAAAGAAGACGACGTTTTAATTTTTTTTTTTTTTAAGTGGATAGGTCTCTTCATGTACGAGTTTTTTCTGTTAGAAACAACGATGTAAACGCAGTAAACGCTTATAATTTTTTCTTCTCGTTTCAACTTATTTGTACTGCAGAAAATTAATTAAATAATAACTTACTCATCCGATGTGTTTGTGTTATAAATGTTTAATATGAAATTTTTAACGCGCTCTATTTTTTTCTGAGTGTACAAACCGAGGCTCTAATTATAACTAATAAAAATAAAGTTTATAAAATATAATTTTGTATCATATATATATATATATATATATATATATATATATATATATATCTCGAAGATTATATATTTTTCATATTTTAATCTCTACTATATAGAGTGATATTTTTTTTTATTATGCAACCGAGCTTAGTCTCGGGGAAATAAAATATTTCATTCAATAATTCTTCGTAATATTTTTACTTCGCCATCTCTTATTTGTTATGTCATATTTTCTTTTTTTTTATGGCAACTTATGAACTGTGTATCGTCGCGGAACATATTTTTATGGGAACTTAGACGTGTTGAGTTTCAAAATCCGAAGAATATTTCCCTGGCAATGAGCGTTTTAGTTTAAGACACTGCGAAGTAGAATACCTATTGAAAATATTTATCATTTCGGAAACGATTTATCGGCAATTTTTAAGCGCGGTACAGTTAAATTTGTCTCTTTTGCAGATCAAAATAACTAATACATTTCAAATACAAACGCTATTATTGTAATAATTATAATGACAGATTGCACAGCGAATTACGAAAAACGCGACTGTTATTTTTGAGTTTTGCTCAATATTCACGAAAACGGAATGTTGAAATTGAAAATCGTAAACGCGTTTTCATTAGTTCACTTTAGTACGGTACATAAGACATTGTTGACAAATATGTTGGTCGCTATTTAAAAATCAAGAGTTTAGGTTTGTTTAAGGCATATAAGGAGTTGTAGGGGGTGTAATTTTGGTAAAACGACCAATAAATAATCCGTAAACGATATTGTTTAATAAATCAAAAAGGCCGAATTGAAATTTATTTGCATATTCTGACTGACGATAAAAAAAAAAATATATGTAGTCCTGTCATACAAAAACGATTTTAATTTTAAAATCAATCAAAATTCATTGGTAGGCGCACACGTACACGTTATATTGAATTATATTTTATATTTTTATCGTTGTTTATACACAATGTGTTTTTGTGTATACTCGCGGTATACTATATATACTTATATTTATGGTCCGGATGTTGATGCCCTAAAAACCATATAAAAATGCAATTATGACCTAAAAACGTACAAAAAAACGCGCTTTAGAAATTTAATTCAAAACATAAAAAAAAACCTTTAAAATCGTTCAAAAATTACCCGAATTATTTATTTAGTTACTATTTTATCAATTACAATACTAATGTACTTGCTTATTAAACAACTAAATATTTGATTAGGTATGTGTATTATTATATTTATATTTATTTATTTTTTATTTACAGTTTTTCTCAAATTTTTACGGTTTTTTTAAAACTAAAATTTATGCACAAATTTTAAATTATAAGCGAAAAAAAAATAGTAAACATTTTAAATTATAAGTGAAAAAAAATAATAGTAAATTGTCAAAATTTTCTGTCGATTATTGAAAAATAGTTTGAAAACGACTTAAAAGTACAAAAAATCGACCTTAAAATGTTAAAAAAATGCCCTAAAAAATAAACTAAATAATGCGAAATAAAAATTATCCGTTTAGGATTCGAATGTTACTGAATCACATTATTCCAGCTAAAGTCATTAACATTCGGGCGGCTCTACCATAATATTACGCGGAAGACGGAATTAAATTCCAAATGAACGGATATACGTGAAATCGAATCAAAATATATTTGCTTATCATTGCTGTGCGTATATTATATATAATGTATATATACGAGTATATCATCATGCTGTATATATATTTCTAGTCTTTATTGTATAGCAACGTATATACGAAACGCGAACATAATTGATATTTATAAAGGCAAGAACGCATTGTGCGCATATGTAGATACGTAATTTAATTTTAGGGATACGTATTATAATTAACTTCTCGTTTCTGAAGTATCCCCCTTGTATTTATATATATATTGTTAATAATATTAAAATATCTTATTCCGTTTGACACGCAGTCAAGTTTTCGAAAATTACTGCACACTGCGGCACAATAATGATATTAAATATTAATATTTTAATTCTATAAATATACTAGAATATAAACAAGTTCTTTTTTTTTTTTTTGCCGATTGCGATTATGTGCGAGATACATATACATATAGGCGTATTTCTTTTAGGATTTCGCGAAACACATTGTTTTTTATCGAATAAACAATTAATATAACTAATTATAGCACGAATTTCGAAAACGGTCCGTCTCGGGTTTCTATTTGAAAAATTTTCAGGACGCAAACAAACTGTGTATGTGTCAAACTGCAGTTTGAAGTATAAGAGAGTATTATTCGAAATTTTTTTTTTCAGAATTTATTAACTATAGGTACTTCATAATTATACTGAAACGATTACGTTGAACGAATGTGTGTCCTGAGAAAACAGGTGTTGCGTTTTTTTTTTTGGAAATCCGTCCAAGAGTTTTAGTGAGATAAATCGTCATAATTAAAAAAAAAAGAACTCTTTTTATTAGCAATCCTGAGAAAACAGGTGTTGCGTTTTTTTTGAAAGATTATCCTGTTATACTCGTATTTTCCTTTCCAAATTTGGTGGTAGTTTTACGCGTTTCTATAGTACAAGCACAGTATAGGAGATATCGTAACACGACATATTATTATAGCATACGCGGCTATACATACTCGTTTCCTAATTTCGTGGTTACAATTTATTATAGCAGATATAAGTATTTACAAGTCAAGAAAATATAATGTCAGAGATAGCCGCTCTCATTATTCGTCGTGGGCAGCTCAAAGGTCAGTTGACCTGTTTTAGTAAATATATCAATGACAATAAAAATATTGATATAGAACAACTCATGCTCCGCAGAGAAAAGATTAGAGAAATTTGGAACGATTTCGATCAAGTTCAGACGCAAATCGAAGAAGAAAAAGGAGCAATAGAAGAAAGTGAAGTTTATAGATCAGAATTTGAAGAATTGTATTTCAATAGTATGGCAGAATGTGAAAGATTGTTAAAGGATATGTCCATAAAACTTAATCGTGTTGAGGATTTGCAAGGTACAGAAAAGGGTATACACTCCGCTACACCGTTATGTAATAATCAGTATGTTCCTCCGTCGATCAAATTAGCAGCGCTTCAGATTCCCACATTTTCCGGTGAATATACAGAATGGTCGTCATATTTCGATATATTTACAGCACTCGTACACAACAACAATTCTTTAAGTGATATTCAAAATTCTTTTATTTACGTTCATCGCTCAGCGGCGACGCTGAAAAAGTATTCAATGCATCCGTCCAAGAGTTTTAGTGAGATAAATCGTCATAATTAAAAAAAAAAGAACTCTTTTTATTAGCAATTTATCACTCAAAACTCATTGAAATCGTGAGAATTGAGAAACGTCGATTATAATCGTTTGGAAATATTCAACAAGCGCTTATCGGATAATCACGAGTCGTCGTATTGTGTCTAAATATAATAATTACTACAAAACAAATTTATATTTTAAAAATTCAACTGCGATCTTGGTTGGACTCTTCTCGGTGTTACAAATATCTAGGAATTCTTTTAAGTGTACGACAACTCGTATTTCGATAATCGCCATGTAAACACGTTATAAACAAGACGCATATATAGTAAATCGTTAGTGTTATACAAAACGCAGATTTTTCTGAAATAATTTTTTTTTACGAATTGACTTTCTAAAAATCATAATATAACTATATATATTACATTTCAATTTTAATAATTTTTATTCGGTTATAATTAGGGTTTCGATCTCAGACACGTTGAAAAAAAAGTATGCGAACGCGCGCGTTAAAAATTACGCATATTAAATATAAACATTTACATCGGTGCATGTGTCGTAATTTAAGTAATTTTCTGCAGTAAATAGTTAAAATTGAGAGAAAAAAAAATTTAGGCGTTTACGTACGGTTAAATTCGAACGCGCGTACACTGCAACACGTTAGCATATACTTCACTCTTCACTGCACGCACGAGTCAGGTGAACCGAGGAAGAAATCCGCGTTTTAAAAAAATAAATGCCGCGCTTTTTCTTCTTCTTTTTGTCAATACACTCAACGGAGGAATATCGGCATAGTCTACTACGAATTTTAACAGCTCTACACACGTAAACAATATATTTTATAGCATAAAATGGAAATAATATACTTTATAGACGTTCGGTGTGTAAAGCCACCCGTCCCCGTTCGCGCGCATTACGCTGTCACGCCGCGCGATAACGCTGCACATATTCGATATTTCTATGTGTTTTTTCGCTTTTTCAAATAATCCTGCGCACAACATTTTGACACGTATAATACTTATAAACACTACTTACACGCGAATATATACACTTGATCAGGTAAAAGTTCTCCGCGCGCGGTCCTGTTTTAATTTCGCTTTTTGAATCGAAAAATGACTGCATCGCTGTATTAATATACTGAACGGAACGACGTGTGTGATGCGCTTCCAAATGCCCGCGAAGCTGTGGATTCGTAGAGCGTATACTTAACGATTTGAATTCTTTTTGTTTTTCGATAAATCAATAAATCGTTTAGCAAATAATAATATTACGACATCGACGGGTATTTATTTTCCGTACTTATTTCGGAGATTTCGACTAGGTTTTTTTTTTTGGGGGGTTTAACGCTAAAAGTTCACAGATCTACACAGTTATCATTTGTAACACTAAGAGCGATCGCATCACAAGCATCCCACAATCGACTGATTTTTAATATTAAACGGTAATTTTTTTCCAACGCGTATACCACCAGTTATAACCACTAACCAGAACGCTGTGTGTAAACAGTATAATATATCGCAGCTTGTGCCGATTGAATTACATATTTCGACTGAGTACGCTCGCGTGAGTGTATTAAATCATATAGCGAAGTTCAGACGAAACCGTTACGCAGTAATATCGTATAAATGTATATCTAGTAAGCCGGGCTGTACTCAGACCGCGTTTCTCGGGTCATTTGTCCGATGCTCTAAGCCTATTTTTAAGGGTCATTAAAAAAAAAAAAAATCCTGACGGGCTCTCCGGCTGCAGCTTAGGTAACCGGCTCCAACCATTTTTTAGAACTCTTTATTAACAAGTCGAATGCGGTCGTCGAAATCGTTTTTCCATTTCAAGACATGTCCTCTAATATCCACCAGTCGCACGTGTTATTTTTCATTCTTGTACCGCCCACTACCCCCGTATCGATGGAATAATAATAATCTTATTATCGATTATTTGTCATACACTCCTGTTAACATTTCGTGATTTATTGTGTTTTCTTATCAATTTAATTAGCATTTTATTTATATTTTGCAGTGAGAAAGCAAGAAGAAAGATCCTAGGACTGCGTCCAATCGTCTGATACGATTTCTCTGCAGCGTTAACAGAATGTAACAGCGAAATTTAATCCTTTCCGTTTTCTATTTAAGATTATTAATTGTATGAGTTGCGTAATTTTACGTTTCATATTAGTTATTTATTACGTCCTACCCCGATAATTTTGAATTAGACGACATATTGGTCCGTCGAAAATCACGCTTAACCTTATGGAAAACGAGCGGGCTCGGAAGATTTAGTTTGCTCGAGGCCCGCCAAAACTGAGTGCGGCCCTGGACCGGGCTGAATTATCGTCATTATATTGTACGCAATGATTCCACTATATAGGCGCTTTACGTTAGATCGGTTGTCTAATGTTTATCTATGTTTTATGATCTACTAGCTTAGGCATAGCACGCCGTTACCGGAATTTAATTGGTGACTTTGACTGAGTAAGAGCTATCGATCTTTGTTAAATTATGATCACATAATAAATGAAATTTATTACCATACGTTCTTTTTTTTTCATTTATTCTGTAATATGGTGGACAGTGCGTCATTACGCTTCGTGCTTTGAGAATCAGCAGTAAAAAAAAAAATGTAAAAATGCTCGTTTCTTTAATTTTGTAAATTTGCAACAACGCCAGATTACTTCGCGGCAAACGTGACAGGTTTTCCGATGCTTGCGATGAGCAAAAGAATTGTTAGTTTTTTCCGTACTTATCATTAGGCACATTTAATAAAAATACTTTTACACTTTGATCTCGAAACGATTTGGTCAAACACACTATTGGTATTATTTCTACACTTATTGAATTTCATTACGTATATTACGTAATACAATTTATATAAAACCGATTTTTATATAAAAACGTTGTTGATAATCGATAGTTTTTGTTTTGTATTTTATTACTTGTATTTTTATCGTTGGAAATTTATATTATTCCAAAACTGATTATCAATTATAGTTCTACGCGAGAAGTTATTTCTATAATGTACACATAATATTTCTTAATTAAAAAGTTTTTAACTGCTACGAAACCCGTACGATACGCACGTCGTTTGACAAAAATTGAAACTGATTATCCGCACACATTTTCATATGAAATCAAAATTTAATTCTGATCGCTTCAATTCTTTAATTAGATATACTGAAGTCATAAATTATTTAAAATCATTAACACGAAGTTTAGATAAACGTTTACAACTTATATTGGTCTTTTGTTTCCAAAAAATCTATCTGAGATAATTTTCATTCAAAGTATCGATATGCGTTTTAAATAAAACGTTTAGTTAAAGTAATAAAAAAAATTTTTGATACCTGTGCCTGTTTTATAGTAATAAAGCAATTTGTATCCATTTTTTTTCATTCAAAAATTTGGAACTATGAGGAGTTTAATAATTATGACTTAATTATCCTGTTGTTTTAGGTTTTAAATTATATATATATATATATTTATTTACTGTAGTTGGTTTCAATTCTGTTCAACGTCTTTCTTAAAATAAGTGCACTTGAATTTGTCCACACGTAGCTATGGGCATTCCACACTGAACTCAATACACGGAACGCGCATTCTGTACAATCCTTCTATACGAAAAACGGATCTTTATAGTGAGCCGCCATATGCATTCCGTTTCTATTTTCCTGTTTTTGTTACCAACTTTGTTATGTAAAAATAATCGATTTTGGTGCTAACACTGATACTATTATAAGCGCGTCGTTTTGTGTCCTGTTATCTCAAAGTAAATAATAAAATATAATTAATATCATGGAAAAAAAACCATATTTCATCATATTCTCCATGAATTTTATACCTTATAGAATGCATATGGCGGCCTCCTATCTGGGGGTCATATTTTGATTAATATACAGTGGGATTCCACCGTGTGCACGTTCTGCCGAATCCATTTGCTGCGCATATAAAAACTATCGTTCCGAGTGGATTATTATTTGAAATATATTATGATGGCGTATTCGTATCGTTCCGCGAAACGAAAATAATCCCGACCCGAATTATATATTTTCTTTATCATAATAATCTTCATAATCGTGTGAAGTCTGTACAAAGTGTTGGTTGTCGCACGAGTTTAACCGACTGTATTATAATATACGTGTACGTAATTTAAAGGTATTTAATAAATAATAATATTATTATTGGCTGCGATAATATTATTTTAAAATGAGTTTCGGCGGTCGAAAGATTATTATCGTCCTTACAAACTATATTATATATAAGGGTAAATAATGTTGAAAGTTTTCAAAATAGTATATCAACACCTGTGGATAATGGGCTGTTGTCGATAAAGGAAATTATCACGTTCACCGTGATTCGTTGAGAAATTAATCGAGATTTTACCAACATCGTGCAGTTAACGGAAAAACTATGACCGGAGACGAGTGTGTTTGAGTGATACACAGAGAGAGAGAGAGAGAGAGAGAGAGAGAGAGAGAAACCATTAACTACAACATTTTTTTTTTCAACAAAAACGTCGCGGTTTTTCATCTACAATAATTGACCTATATATCCATTTGATTTATTAAATAAGATTATATTTTAAATCGGATTTACTGCGCTATAAATTCGTGTATTTTTGGAGCATTACCATGCAAGTCCAACAAACTTTGTTTTGACAGTAAAAAAAAAAAAAAATTAAGTAAAGACCTTAGTGATGGTTAAGTGCTTTTTATATAGAACAATATTTTAATTAATTTATAAAATATATTGATAAATCTTAAAACTTATTGATAACTAGTACGCAAAATGTACTTTGCCCGATACACTGTGATTTCAATGAATTTTTATTACGTTTTCTTTTTTTTAATTTTTTTAAAACGTGTCAATAACGAAATTTCTTTACTTTTCTTGGAAATATTTTGGTGTCTGTTAATTATTCTTATGTCTCCGTGATTTTCGATTACTACCAGTTTTTTTTTGTAATTTTTTCTTTCATGTTGTTTTAATCGTACGCATACGCTTTATAAATTATACCTAGTGAATTTCCTTAAAAAAAAATTATTTTATTCTTACATAGGATATTTAATTAAAATAAGACAATATCTAAGAAAACACGCAAATTCGATAGTCGTATTTTATTCGTTTCGAAAGAGAGCCTCTAACAAGTATTGGTTAAAATAATAATAAAAAAAAAGATACGTTGAATCGTGTTTGCTGTTTATAATTATTTCCGGAGATATTAATTTCGTCCCGGGAAAATAGTACTCGGAATGAAGGCAATACAAGCTAAAGTCACGCGCTGCTACAGTCCCCCCCGTGGGCATTTGGCCTATTGAACATATTGGATTTCATCGGAAACCGCGTTGAGAAATGTTCACATTTATACTGGCACCAATAATGTTTTTGTCAAGCCTTATAACGAATTTTTCTGTACAATTTTGATTCGCCTAAAGAAGTGCGAGAAAAATATAGTGTAAAACCGTATATTGATTCGTATATACCATTTGTATTTTACTATATACAACTGTAATCGATAATTTTTACGCCGCATTAGGTTCAAACGCGTATAGTTTTTCAAAAATTCATTTAATACGATACACGTAAGTCAACGATTCGAGTTACACATTTTTCGTTTCATAAAAGTCGAAAACATAATTTTTCTTTTTTTTAAAAAAAAATTCTATAAATATTTGCGGATAAAATAACGTAGTCTGGAACGTTCTGCAGTACATGTAGCCCTGTAGGCTAATGAACGATTTGAGTTATTCGGCCGCTGAAATCTACGCACAAAACGCAGCGCTGTTAACCATATGATTATTATTAAGTATTCGCATTTTATATAATATATATACGTCTCGGCGATAGTTGAACTTGAGCCAGACCGACCTGATGTATTGCAGGTGTGGTAAATTACGTTTCGCTTTTTATCCAGCGCGGTTTAGCCCCTTTTTTTTTTTAAAAAAACAATATTATACTCTAAATATTATGCAGAGCGAAGAAAAAAAACGACGATACGCTATATTATAATATACGATGTGCAACGTATACGATATTTTTTTCTAAGCATTGATTATATAATAAGAGAGTTTTTCAAAACAAACGAAAAACATACGCCCACAGCGAATTCGGAGTGCAATTCGAATTTCAAAAAAAAGAGTGAAAAAAAAATTGTGCCGTGCAAAATCGTTAGAGCAAAATCGTGTTGTACGAGAAATAATTAGGCACCGTTTCCCCGGCTTTTGGTGTTTTAATTTCCGATTTAATCGCGCGATTTTCGGTGCCGTGCAAAAGCGGCTTGGAAAAAATGTGAAATCGTATACTCTCAGTGGCGTATTTATGAGAGGGGGGGTCCAGGGGTACTGGACCCCCCCCCAGAACCAAAAAAAAAAAGATTATCCAAAGGTATTTTTTATTAAATACCTTATATCAATATATCCTGTTGGAATTTTCAAAAAAAAAAAAAAATTTGGACACCCCCCCCCCAGAAAAAAGTTGAAAATACGCCACTGTATACTCTATACTCTAGAACATTTTGCGAATCTGAATAACGATAAGCGCGGACAATAGATTAAACTGGGTTATACGATAGTGTACATATAGCGAGTCGGCGGGAGTAGGTATATATAGGATAAAATTATTTCGACGGTTTCGCGCCGCGGATTACTTGTTAAGAAAAACATATTATTTCCATTTATAATCCTTACTTTTTCGAAATATAATGTCACTCGATGAGACCATCACGGACGGATTTAACGTAGAAAAGAAAAAAATGTGTAAAAAGAAAAAAAAAGTTTTATTCCAGGGACAACGGTATATTCCCCGCGCATATTTAATGACACTAATTTAAAACTTGTCGATATAGAATATAGAGGAGATGGCGGGGCGGACAAAAAAATAATAATTTTCGCACAAAAAAAAAAACCGTCGCCGACGCGACGAGTAAGACATAATAAAGCCCAAGCGATTTATTTTCAAAAAAAAAAATCTATATTTCGTCCTGTCAATCGTTTTAAATCCCGTTATTTTCGCCGTGCGACGCGTACAATACACCGCAGCACTGTTGAGAGATTACGCGGCAGAAATCTCGTTTATATATATACACATTATTTTATTTGTAAGTCGGTTAAATATGAAATATACGTGGGCGCTTTTGACGACGGCCTCCTGCAGTCGGGTTTTTGAAAAACGCGAAAAAAAAACAATCTCACATCGAGCAGAAAACACTATCGTTTTGTATCATTTTTACTAGAAACGGGTCGAATTTAAAAAAAAAAAAATTAATCTACGGACTGCGCTTTTTTAATATCCCGCCTCGCGGACGTACACGAATTTATTAAATTTTAAATTCTGAGCGGAGCGAGTATTGGTTTATAATGATGTTTTTTTTTTTTTACGTCTGTACCCGAAAATTCTACCAGAAGGAAAAGCCGTACACTTCCGTTCCTCTATAAACGCTATCAATTCGTATTTGCGATCCAAAAGCGCATCAAGTTTCCATTCCGTCTTATTGTAGGCAGGCACGTATACAGGGGGGGTTTGGGATTCAAACCCCCCCCCCGAAATAATTTCTTGTCACATTAAAAAATAATGAGTAAAAAGGAAGAAATTGTTTTATTACGTTGCTGTACAATTTGTATTGCTATATTTTGTAAACCCCCCCCCCCGAAATTTTATTTTGTGTACGTGCCTGAATTTGTAGGTGTTGTTTATAACATATAACTATAATTTTACTACCAGCGATTTATGACCTCTAATTGATAATTTAAGATCCACCTCCGTGACACGTTTGAAAAACGAATAATTATTGTATATAATATGACTTGAATAAAATGTTTGTGTACGGGTATTGAATGACGGATATTGTACGATCGGTCTCGACAAAAATTCTCGCACTGCAGGATGTCGGTACGATACGCGTGTGGAACGTTAAAATGTGGTGATTTACTTGATTTAAACACAAAATTTAAAGTTTTTCGGAACGGTGCGGTGTCTGCAGACTAGTGTGAATCGGGCTTAAAACGGGAAACAGCTGAAAACGTCTGTGATCGGCTTGCGAAACGCGTCGAGTTCGTATAATAATATCGTGTTGTACTGACCTTCTCATGTAATGGTACTTGATAACGACGACGATGACCACGGAATTGGCAATGGCCGCGACCAGAAACAACGGGACGTACATGCAGATGAGCAGTATGCTCCTGACCTCGGTCAGTCTCATCTGCGACGAAGAGAACTCGGCGATCAGCTCCTCGATGACGGCCGCCTGTTGCCCGTGGTTTTTCGCCCACAGCTGACTGCTACTGTCGTTACGTTCAGTCGTGTTGTTGAACATCTCGCGGTCGTGAAGAATCGACGGGTTACGGTCCGGCAGTCCGACGGCGGACTGTGTCGTCAATTGCCGAATGCCGCCGTCGTCGTCGCCACCAGACTAGAAACACAATAATTGCAAACAGCGTTAAATCGCATTGTATTTTACACGTTCACGTGCTCGGAACACGCTTTTTTCCCCGTCAAAATTTGCGTCAAAATCAATTCCAAAAACCGCGTTTAGTGCTTAGAATTCGAATCCTAGATTGGGATCTAGTGACGTGGCGAGCGGGATAGGACGTCGTCGTCGTCCCATCCCGGCTCCTTTTTATGTCTTCACGATATTTTGACGGCTTCCGCGTCAAATTACAAACGACAAATTTATTTATTTATCGCATATATACGAAATTTAAAAACGAGTAATATTATTAGAATAATGCAGATCAAATGTTCCGTTTCTCGAATAAAATAAATCGACGGAAATGTCGCTATAGCCGATGTTATTTTGATTTCGTTTTTCTGTTCCACGCGGTTCCCTTGACCGGCTCACACGACGCCTCCTGGGAGCCACGACGCACGGTTTGTTTGAATACCTCTGCTCCGAAGCTTCGACACGATTAATAATAGTAAAGTGCCGCGCGGAGAGGGGCAATTTAAGAAAACTTCGATTTACTACTCTAAAGCCTGGTCCACACGGTGAGAGTAAAACGTGATAGTTGCTATCGCGAGAGTTACTATCATGAGAGCATCATCGTGTGAACAGGGCGATAGTGACTATCGCACTCTCACGAGAGCGACTCTCGCACTATCATGCATGCATGATAGTTGAGAGTAGCTCTCGTGAGAGTGGTAGTAACTATCACCGTGGAAACATGTACTATCGCGCTTTTTTCACTATCATGAGAGTATAAATAATATATTATCGATTGTTTAACTTTATCAATTTACCGACAACATATTCAAACTATTAAAAATATTTCAAAGCGACTCAAAAATTTAAATTCCTTTCCCTTTAAATTTCAAAAATTCCTACTCAATAACCATTTCTTAACCCAAATCCGTTTTTTATTTGATGAAATTCTTTTTAGTTTTATTATTTTTTCAATAACATCAATTATACCATAATTAATTTCCGACATTTACAGACTTGTTCAGAGTGGAAAGCTTGTGATAAGGTCACAGACCTTTACTATTATACTCAACTATCAACGTGTGGACACAGTCTCTAGTGATAGTAAACTCTCACACACTCTCGCGATAGTAACTATCACGTTTTACTATCATCGTGTGGACCAGGCTTAAAAGTAAGTGTAAAATTTAACTTACTACACGCACGTTACAAGCCGGTTTGCTGCAGGACGACGCGTTGGCCGTTTTTCACCAACTCGCGGTGTTCGTGTGTATAAAACGTATTATAAAACGTTGTTAGTGCTCCAGGTAAGTACTACTGTAAGCGATCAGGTTAGGATTGCCGAAACTACGTAAAACCTAAAAAAAAGTGCGGTTTGACATCGTTTCCATTCCACGAATAAATATTCAATAGTCGACAGTATAAATAAAACGATTGTTTCATAAATTGACGTATATTATTTTAAAAACGTGTAAACGCGAGTATTGATAATAATCGATAATTTATATTTGATATTTTTTTTAATTCAATCATTTAAATTGTATTTTCACAGGATTTCTGAATAAACGCGATTTCTTTTAATGCCGAGACTTGGCGTAAAAAACAAAAAAAAAAAATCCGTTTTCCAGAATACGAGGACTAGGTTTTCGGTCGTTTTCATTGATATTATTATTACTGCGCAACAGTGATTTTATTTTGTCCAATAAAAAGACCTTTTTAATTATTATACTATATATAAATATAACAAATATTCAATTAATAACGAGATTTTCGATTTAACGCGAGCAAATTTTTTCCGGAATTTAATTCGCATCATAATAATTTTATAATGAAATTCTTCAATACCGACGTTCAATCATTTTTAAAAGTGCCACTATAGTGTAATTTTCCTTTGGCGCTGCAGAAAAAATTGTATACATTTTTTTTTTTGGAATCAAACGAAAATTAATTAATTTTTTTTTCTATTGTGGAAGACGGTATTCGTCTATTATGACTATAGTATGACACGAGTTTTCACCGATGTGCTACCGGATTCGACTCAAAACCGATATAATAATAATAATAATAATAATAATAATAATAATAATAATAATAATAATAATAATAATAATAATAATAATAATAATAATAATAATAATAATAATAATAATAATAATAATAATAATAATAATAATAATAATAATAATAATAATAATAATAATAATAATAATAATAATAATAATAATAATAATAATAATAATAATAATAATAATAATAATAATAATAATAATAATATGTATAATAATAATAATAATAATAATAATAATAATAATAATAATAATAATAATAATAATAATAATAATAATAATAATAATAATAATAATAATAATAATAATAATAATAATAATAATAATAATAATAATAATAATAATAATAATAATAATAATAATAATAATAATAATAATAATAATAATAATATAATAATAATAATAATAATAATAATAATAATAATAATAATATAATCGTAATAATAATATAATAATAATAATAATATAATAATAATCATATTATTATTAATATTATTATTATTATTACACGCTGTTGCGTACAACACGAAACGTTAAACCGTCATCACATATTTTAATAAGTAGAAAATATTTATTTCGTTTATGTCCACGAGTAACCGTATAAACGTGAATTTTTCGTATTACCCGACGCGAATAACTAAATAACTCCATTCTTGTTTGGCACGAGCCGACTGTCGTGTGTATTATTTTCCATAATAAACTATAGCTGTTCCCGCGCAATTGGTTGCCCGTAAAAAGTGCCACCTCTCATATACGATTCAAATTTTGTTCGATTCAATACTATCGGTGTAAGGCCGCTCAAAACTTGGAAAACATTTAAGTTTAACTTCGACTTTTATTTTATTTTCAACACGATAATTATTATATTTTCCACGTTTCATCGCACTTACCGCGTTTAACTTATACATCAAAGTTTTTATTCGTTTATTTTATAAAATGCCTATGAAAAAAAAAATATATATATATAAAAATATCGCCACTTATATATTATATTTTATATGTCCCCGTGCACTTGGTTGCCCGTAAAAAAAAACGCCGGCTCCCTGACTCGTCTGCGCAATTACTTCGTTCTTCCCGACTCCTTTTTTCTTTTCACTCGGCTCCTAAGGCGGTCGCAACGTGATGTCAAGTAGCCTATAACCTTCCTCGAGAATCGGGCTATCGAATGCAAAAAGAATTGTTCAAATCCGACCTGTATTCTCAGAGAACAACGCTTTCAAACAAAACTACAAACGAACTCTACGGCTTTATCATTATATATTTTTTTACACACGTTTGTTCTGTTTAACCACAATAACGTATATTTTATGTATTGGCGGGTAAACAGCGATCGGATTAGATGTCGTATTATTATACGCGTTCTTAAATTATCGTATCCAACATAAACCATCCAAGAGTGAGAGAGAATATCTCATATGTGTGTGTGTGTGTGTGTTATCTCACAGAAGAACTTATGTGCGTTCGTATATTTAATAGTGTGGAAATCCGGAACATTCGAAATAAGAATCGTAATGAGATAATATAATATATTGTTCGCATATCGAACGATACTATTATTTCAATATTCACGGGTCACGACGATATATTATTATTATTATTAGCATTCGTAACGAACGCGATCGCGATAATACGACACTCTCGTTTGTTATTAGGGCACATACACACACACATATCGAGTAAACATCGTTTATTTTTCAACAGGAAAGTATTCGGCAGAAATAAAAATATATTTTCTTTTCTTTTTTTTTTTTTTGAGGGGAAACTCGAAAACAGCAAAAACAAATCACCACAGGGGAATGTGAAATATCAGGAAAGTATTTATACGGGACATTAATAGGAGATAATAATATGGAATACGATTCGACGTAGGAAAACACGACGAGGAAACAATTTTTTTATTGGGAATTGAAATTCACGAAAGTATTTTACCAGACAATTCGGCAAAATATTATCCACGTCCAAGTATAGCTGATACGAAGTGTCTGCGTGGATAATAATTTTTCGCGTAAAACGTTTTATCGACATATTTTTTTTCTATTCGCCTGTGTAATAACACTATAATTATATATTTCCACTTTATTCCTCTAAAACTTATGCTCCGGAGAAATATGTTTTCAGTATTTTCTTAGATCACGTTTTCCCGCGAAATTTCTTTTCAGAGAGTCATTTTCCAGAATTACACTATCTTATATAAAATTATATTTCCCGGACATTTCCTGAATTTCAGTTTCCTGTGTAATACTTTTCCTATAGCAACGCTTTCCTGTTAAATGTATTTCCGGTGTTTTATTTTCTTGATGTTTGTTAATTTATTACACGTATAATACTTGTTAGTAAAGTATAATACAATTTTTTTTCCATATACATTTTTAATGACGACACACAATGAGTTAAAACGGTTGATAAATTAAAAACGAATTTAACAAATTACAAAAACTTTTAATTGATATTTTGTTGAAAAAAAAAAAAAAAGATTTTTCCCATTGGAACACTCGTATACGATTATATACAATTTAAGACTGTCATAAAAATAATAATAATAAAGAAATACGAATTGTTATTATTTTTAAAACAATTTTCGAAATTCGATTTTTAACAACAGTGCACGGCCCACACGAGACGCAGATTTTTATACAATAATAATTATTACAATGACATTTAATCAAACGATATCGACTCTATTCGATCGTTAATCGATTTTCTTATATAAATATAAAACGACTATATTATATTATACAATACGCAATACGTTATATTTTAATAATTACGTAAAATCTTTTGTAAATATTATTCTATTATTCCGCGCATAACAATAACGTATAAAATATTATTATATGCATATAAATTTAGTCATACCTTATACATATATATTATATATATGTAATTATAAGTATACGATGTGCAATAAATAATGTTAACGAATGCGTGCGTTTGATGTTGTATACTTTTTAGATATTATTATAGGAATGCATTAATAAATTATGAGCCGGAATACGGGAAATGTTTTTGAAAATCTTACAGTCAAAGGATATAATATTATGTACGGGTACGTAATTCGTAATAGATCAAATCAGACGATGTTCAAAACGTATGTAATGTATAGAATAATGCGAGTTGTTATAATACCTATATTTATTGAGCAATTGAAGAATAAGTATAGGACATAACGTGGGTATACGAACTATAAAATAAAAATTCTTTATAAAATTTATATTCATTATGAACTGAAAACGAACATAAAAATATGATAAAAAATATATACGTGTAATAATAATAAACTGTATAAATGTTGTGTGATAAAAAAAAAAAAAAGTGTAATTTCGTAATATAATTTTTTCACACCCGTCCTTTGGTGAATTTAACGTTTTTCGCGTCCCATATGCGAGAACCTAACCGATATGTGGTCTCCGCGAGCTAAATTTCGTTCTGTTGGTGCAACCACCTAGCAATACGAATATAAAAATCAATTTTTCGCAGACCCTTCTATCATTTAAATGTCAATATATACAGACATAAAGGCTGTGATATTTATTAGTTATTATTATTATTAATTAACGTAATAACTTTATACGTATTTACAAATTCACAGAGAAAATATTTTTTAAACGCTCGATGATTTTCTTCGAGAAAATTCAGTTATGTACAGGGATAAAAATGTACTAAAACAATAATTGTGTTTATGAAGATGAAGAAAAAACGCTGTTGAAAAAATCATCGAAAATCGTGATTTCGATCATTTTATGGAGTCAAAATCGTAGCACAAACGAGACTTTTGTTATTTACAAGTGACTTTTTGGAAGTATTTTTTTCTCGCCACAATATACATTTTTTTTTATGTTATAAGGATTTCAAATTAATGATGAATTTTATAAGGCTGCAACGAAAACTCGAAACTCATTTTTAAAGTTACTGTAAAATTGATTTTAACTCTTCAACACGTCTCAATATTTACAGCACGCTCGCGCTTATATACATACTAAAATGTAGATTTCCGAGACCCACGACATAATTTGACATTAAACTCTTAAATCCGTCACTGAAATGGGCTACATTTTTTTAATTAAACGTCTAATCCGTGTCGAAATAACAGTACATTTTTGAAAAGAAAATTTCACTCTTAAATTTCAAAAAAAAAAAAAATTAAATAAAAAATCTTAAAAAAATAAAAGATTCAATATAATAAACAAATTTATATAATTTGAAATGCTTCGTGTCGAGAAGCAAAAAAAAAAAAAAAAAAAATGCAAATGCGTTGAAATCCGGTAAGATTATTATAATATGATTTTGGTCCAGTGCGTGTTCGTCGGATGTTACCAGCTGAAGCGCACGTATGTATAATATATTACGTTGTATCGAATATTGTTATTTGACACGGCTCGGAAGATTTACGGCTAAGGTATATGTTTATTTTATTATATTTTTTTGATATTTTTTTTTAAATTGTAAATATTACGTTATTACTGAAGCCATTTATTTTTCCACAGACTAACGGAAATCGACCATTATTCGCAGTTACAATACAATATATTACAATAATATTATCGAACGACTTGAACTCCGAAGACAATCAGAAGCACGCGAATGACCGACAAAAAAAAACTGATGATGACACGTGATCGTCATCGTAACACGTCGATAGACCGCGGTGACAGGTAATAGATATCCAGTAATATCATTAATAACTATTTAACTGCGCAGACGAGTTTGGTGCTGAAGCGTGCTTCGAAAGGTCGTATTTTACAGAAAGTTCGTGTTTAAGAATTTAAAAGTCCTAAAACGTACTATTAATAATAAGCGTTGTATTAATATTCTTAAAACTTTTAGGCGATTATTTATTCCGCATAAACTCAGAATCGTCAAACTGTTCGCGTTTGAAGGGGTGCGGGGAAAAATGATCATAGTCAGTGTTTATCAAAATTCTTCGGTATTAAAGTATTAAAATTTCACCAACTCAGAAGGGAAATGATAAGAAATGCAAATAAAATAATATGATTGTACGGACAATGATCTTTGTTCCATAGTTCGATTCATGCATCGATTCTTTTAAGAACATTACAGATGACGTAACTGTCTTAATTTTGACGATCGATTGCTATTATGAACATTTTTTTCCCCACAGCCCTTCATTTGTTTGTAAACATTTAACGAATTTTTATTTGGCGTTTATTGAAGCATTTAAAAATAAAAATTTGAATGACATTTGTGATAAAACGTAGTTGAGAGCTAACGTAGATCCGAAATTTTGTTTTTTCAAACTCAAATTGTTTATTTAGCTCGTTGGAATTTTTTCAAAACAAAAACGCTTTATTGTATTTTACAATAATTATACAACTGTAAATATATAATATAATATTCTATAATAATTTTTTCTAATACTCATAAAATATTTAATGAATATATTGTATATTTTTTTTTCAAGACAAAACTTTAATATGATTTCTTCTCGTGTGATTTATCTCTCTTTCCCTCTCTCTCTCTCTTTCTCTCTTTATTTATGGCACGTCAATATAGGACCAATTCTTTTATATTATAGAATTTATAACAAGAAAAAAAAACACCGGTTGAGGTCATAAACTTATTGTTATTTATTTTTGAGTTATTGATTGATACATTTCGATACGTTTTCCATTATATACTTGCCGTATATATACATAGTTATTATCAGGGTTCACGATTCGAGTATTTTTCCATGTCGTTTCGATATTAATATTTATTAAAATGAAAAAGTCTCCGTATGAAGGGCTAGTTTACTAAAGAAAAAAAAAAGAAAATAACTTGCCCACATCTTCTTTCGTAAATGTACGTCACTGTGATATTATTATTTAACTTTTAATAACTCCACTACGTTATCCGATTCGATATTCGTATCTTCTTTTTCGAATAATAAATATATTTTTTTTTCTCGAAGTTTGTTCGGTATTAGGCATATCATTATACAACGACCGCGTCATAATAAAGGTCTAAGCCGATTATTTGTGTCAGCCTTAGGTATGATTAAATTCAAATTTAACTGCTGATATATATTACATACGTGTGTATGTGTGTTCGTTTTAATGTAAATTGTTTAAGAACAACATAGGCCTGTTTAGACATATAAAAATAAAGCCACGGCCCTTTTCATATTTATTGTACTTTTACATACTTGCGGCTTTAGCGCCACGACGTGCGTGCAATAATACGAGTTTGACTTTGCCAAAAAAAATACAATTTATCTGTTCAATTTTTTAATTTCCGTCGCGTCCGAAAAAAAGTTAAATTTCATATTTATGAAATTATAATTTATATTTCGAAATTCAATAAATTTGTTGAAAATACTTTTTTTTTATTTATTTTTTTTGTACATAATAAAACGGGTTTTATTACGAGCGAAAGGACTCGCGTCAATTTTGGACGTTAAGGGTTTACGCGTATGTCAAATTTCGCGCGAAACGTCAATGAGGTGACGTTCTACTAAAATATTCACGTGAATATGAGTTTTTATTATTGTAGATTTTATAACGTGTGTATTTACAACGTCGACAGCTGTTAACACTTATAGTTAAGAGAAACGTATTAACATAATTTTTAGTAAGTTAAAAAATGAAAAAAATATCACATGAAAAATTCGACACAAAATGAGTTGTAGTAAAGCGCGCGTGGCTTGTCGATCTACACGCGTGATTCGAGACGTCTCAATTAACAAAAAAAAAAAATAAAAAATCACACATCGATGACAGATCAGAGGTGAGTGTCAAATCCAAATCCAGAGATTAGACGACCTGGAAACTACCTCAGATACGTCATCATCTTTCATCCTTGCCGTGTGTGCCGTGGCCATATATTTTTCAAATTAATCGACGAAGTTTAGGAATAAAAAAACCATTTAGTATCTCGATGTAACGATCAGAGTTTACCGTGACAGTTGCAGCGTTTTGTTAAAAAAAAAAAACAAATTACTCCTACCTCTCCAGCAGCACATCGTGCGGTTACCTTCGGGCTGTCTTTCGTTTAAAATTCCAAGCTTATTTGGGCACTAGTATCTAACATTTTGTTTATTGATGAATCCTTTCCATTGAAAATGGGCTTCGTCATAAATGAGCGCAATAAGATTTTCGTTATTTTCATAAAGAACGAGTAAACTGACTGCGTTGTACGCGGTTTCCCTCAAATAACCGTCATCCGAATCAATGGTTTGATACGGTTACCATAAACACCAACGTCAATACAATAAAAGAAATTTAAAATTCAAATTATTCTTTAGATTTTCAAAAGAAATTATTTTATCCATTGATATTCTCAGCAATATTTGTATAAGTCATACTATCCCTATAATTACTTTTACTATTGAACGGTCTTCCAGCACGATACGGAATGTAAAAACATGGCTTACCCATGACGGGCAAAAGACTAGATGCTCTACAATGCATGTGCACAAAATCATTGAAAATAAATTGATAAGTGATAATTTTATGGCGAAATTGCTGACAACTTTTTAAAATTTCTTTTTCAAAAGTGAGGAACTTCTAATATTTTATATAATAAGATAAACACAGTGAAGAATTAAAAACATTGTGTTTTGGTAATTTTTCATAATCCTGTTAGAATATGTTACTGTTCTAAAAAAATTAGAAAAATTCCAATGGTCGCCTATAATGACGCGTACGTACTTTAACTTTCTTGGAGAACACTTAAAAATTTAATTTTACTGCATTGTATTATCTCGCGACTTAATATTTTTCTCGTTCTATACTATAAAATATTCATTGCTCATAATGGTTGTTACTATACTATATATATATATATGTCGTAGGAATATAGCCAAATCAGGCAAATAGTCAAAGAATTTAATTTTTATGTGATTTTACTAGCCGCCTAGTCATTTAGTTAAATGCCTAGTCATTTAATTAAATGCCTAGTTTATAGATGTTTAACTAAATACCTACTTTAACAATCTACTTGTCAAAGGTAAAAACCTATGGAAGTTATATTTTTACACACTTTATACTTTTATATTTTATCATGGACACGACATTAAATAAAATAGAATTTATACTATAGGATCAACAAGAAAATGTAGTTTGATTTTTATATTATTATTATTTTTTATTATTTGTCTGACTTACAATAGGCATTTAGTCAAACGTCTAGGCATTTAACTAAATGTCTAGGCGGATAGTAAAATCGCATAAAAATTAAATTCTTTGACTATTTGCCTGATTTGACTATATGCCTACGATATATATATATATAAAAAATATATACCTGCACACATCATAGAAAAATAAATATTTTACATTATAGTTATTTTCGTCGGTTCTTATACATGTATATCTCTTTACATCTTTCTGAACAATTCACATTTGACTTTACGTTATTTTAAACCGACATTTTCCAACATATAAATCTTCCGGATAATTTCAATTTTGAAAATTTTGTAGGGGCTTTTTTTCCTATTAAAATTCATGTATTTCGGTCACATTCCCGTGTATGAGTTATGGTCGAGAGACTTTATTATTATTATTTTTTAATTCATATCAAATATTTAATAATTTCGTTTATTTTAAAAGACTTTTTTTTCTGGAATTTTAATACCAACGTTATAAGACGCATACAAAAAGTGCGTTTACCTTAAAAAACATTTAAGGAGGTATATAGAACAAGTCCTATATATTAAAGCACCGTGTATATATTATTATGTGTATTAATAACCTGTGTGAACGAAAGACATTTTCGATTGCGTTTAACTTAATAAAGTTGGACATGTCATGATATCATTATTTTCAGGTGAAAACGATAAACGTCGGAGTGAGTATAGGAGCAAAAAAATAAAAATGACATGATTTTTTTCAACATATCGTGTATTTTATGCGTCGATAAATATGATTTTCCTATTGAAAATCACAACTACACGCATGTGTAAAAATTACCTGAAAAAAAAAAATAATGAAAAATTTTTTTTTATGTTATAACTGAAAACCGCACGGTATATGTATATGAATAATGACGTCGTTATTTTTTTACCCGTTCTGTATAAGAGATTTTGAGTGGAAAAATGACGACAATATTTTTCGCGTGCTTTCGTACATACCTATATAGGTATGCACACATTATATTATTTATGTGTGTGTACACTCAACTTTAATATACGGAAAAATCTTATTTATATCTGTGAAAAAAATACAAAATTTATTATAATAATATTGTCGTCGACAAATACTACGGAACTCGAAAAAATTTGATATATTTCAAAATTCATTTATAAAGGAGTATTCATTTCGATATTGAACGGTTCGTGCGTATATATATATATTAAAAAAAAAAAAAAAAGAATATACAATTTGTACAAATATTAACTTAGAAAACTATTTATGATTATTGGTTTTATTATAGATTATATCGTACATGATATCTGTATAGCTGCAGATGTATACGGTTTCAGCACAACGCGGTAAATGCAGATGACACACTTAAATAACTATATAGAAGAATATTGGAGAAACCGTAAAATTTATTTACGTGTTTTACTTTAAATTCAACGCATCGAAAGGGGAAAAACTTAGGTGAGTTACTCCACTCCAGCACTGCCACTTTTGAATTCCTATACCGAAATTATTCAGTATTATGTACGATTTTTTTGTACAATTTTGTACAACCAAAAAGAAATTTTGTACACTACTCTGAACCTGCAGAGATATGCCGGTTTTATTATGCGCGTGCTGCGGTAACGTTACCCCAGCACTCGCAAAAGCAAATTTACTCCAATTCAAATGTCAACCTCACAGTATTATGTACTTTTATCTGTACAGTTTTGTACAACCAAAACGAAATTTTGTACACTGTTCCGAACCAAAGATATCCCGGTTTTGTTGTAGTGTACAAGATTTCCTTTTAGTTGTACAAAATTGTACAAAAAAAAGTACATAATACTGAATAATTTTGGCGTAGAAATTCAAAAGTGGCAGTGCCGGGGTAACTCACGTGGAAAACTTGTGTAAATACACGTTGTATTTAGATAATTATAATAAGAGGTTGTGCTCCGTGCACGTAAGATCATAATACATGCACCGAGACTTAAAACGTATGTAAGTTCATTCAAAAATTAATAAAACTTTTTCAATTTGACATAACAAATGTTTTTTTATATTAATTATCCCTAATTTTTTTTATAAAAATAAAAAGAAGTGAAGGGTTAACGTATTGAATGTGGTAAGGAAAACATTTTGAAAATAAACCTTTTCGATCGGGCCGTATAATATATCGTGTACTTGTATTTATTTATTACAATATGAGCGACATCGATTTGAGTCCGCGGTGCGACGGTCAACGGCGGCTTCACGAATAGAAATAAAGCAATTGTATAAAGATATATAGTTATTTCAGGAAAACGTTCGACGTAATAAAATATGAGTGAATCGCGCTAATATATTATAATAAATACTCACCGAAACGAAAACTTAAATTATTAAAAAAAAAAACGATTATCAAAACGTTTATTTTATGTTTTTAAATATCGTATAATTTAATTTTTTTTTTTTCTTCTATCGTTGTACGTATTTTTCAAACGCTTTTACGTCAAGCGTATTTTTAACGGCGGGTAAAAAAAGTAACTCGGTAATACAAATAAATATGACGACTTTTAAAATATTTAAAAGTATATAAACCGTTGTTCTCTCGTAAGAAATGCTCGGTAATATTAACATAATATATTGTGTTTGTTCATCCGGCCTCGAACGTTTCGTTCGCATTACAGATATATATATATACGTTATAAATAATGATTACAATAATATGATAATATAACGGCGGTCATGGTCTATATTTGGCCACCCGAAAGTATATTATAATTTTTAAGTCTTTTATTGTGAACTTGTAAAGTTTTCTATCGCGATTCACTTCACGCGTTTATTATGTATATTACACACCACGCGCTCGCTGTATTTTTTTAATATTCAAATGTTTTGAATCCTCGAATACGAGTATTTCCATTTTTATGTAGGCGAAAATTCTTTAAAATATATATGTGTATAGGTCGCAATACTCGGCCGCGTCCTATAACATTTTAAATTATAATATATTGTGTACGGTGCGTTTAAATATAGAATTTCTCCGGTCAATTCGTTTGAGTGCGGATTCTGCCCATACGTCTGTTACAGACATATTGCGCCTCGATAAGGACCTAAAATTACCGTGATTTTCGAATTTTGTTGACCACGTAATATTATTGTTGTTGAAATAATTGCAACTAATTCAGCTCGATTTTCGCGAAATATCTATTCCGTTCGTAATATATATATATTTTTTGTTATCCATTACTTTAATAAATTCGTGAGCACGAACTGTAGATAATTTACGCGATATTCGCAGAATTCAAACGTTCGTCAAATCGTTCAATACCGTATATCTTTCCATTTAGTAAAAGGTCCAGTGAAAGAATACCGTAACGTTCGGCGAGTCCTTTACCGAAATCGTTATTGGCAACTTTTTTTTTTCTATTTAGAACTTTTGGTAAATTATTTGCGATTATTACACGACTTTTTCCCGTTTATTCCTTCCTAATAAACCGACCAGCAAGGATATCGAATTAAAAATTTGTTATAATTTGTAGGCGGATGTTTTAATAGTCGATATTTTTTTTTATTATCAACAATATCGCGCGAATCGACAAGAACGGTCCAACATCATTTACAAGTATTTTTCGATACACAAACCGGACTTGTTTGGCTCTGAATTTTCCGTTTTCTTATGTTGAACATTATATATGTTTAAAATATTTTCTTCGTCATTTGTCATTGTATGTTGATTAGTGTCAGCTCGCTCTTCTCGTTTTTTTTTAAACCAAAGTTAAACAATGTCGATTGACATGAGGCCCGCGTCACACTACAGGGGTAGCACCGCGCGATAGCTGACATACATGAACTTTGTTATAATATTACGCACCTAAACGCTCCGGTGTGTACCCGGTTAACCGCTCGATACCGCAACGTGTCGCGGTTTGACGGTAGCGCCGCGCGGTAATTTTTGACCGTTCGGAACGAAAACAAATGGTTTAAAATCAAACGCGTCACACTGCGGCGGTATCGACGCGCGTTTCTGGTGACCGTTTATTATTCAATATTATCAAAGAATATAACAATCAGAATGGACACTGATAAGAATTTACACATGCAGCATAGGACTGGGGTGTAAAATCAGTCGCCGCGTTTTCGGATGCGATGTTATCATTGTTTATACCACGGTCCATATCACGGTATCTTCTAAGACCGTGGTTTATACTGTGCTATCAATGATAAATTGCACGTGGCTATGCGTATATCAGTGTTTATTCTTTATTCTGCGACTAGAGTCCTTGATAACATCGCATCCGAAAACATGGCGACCGATTTTGTGATAAAGACTAAGTGTCCACCCCCTGATATTATATTGTAATTAGTTGCCCCTCCCCCGTGCACTTGGTTGCCCGTAAAAAACGTCGTCTCTTACACCGTTCAAATTTCGTTCAATTCGTTATTCAATACATTTATTATTTTTGATTCCCACCTTTTTAGCTCACCGGAGGTAACACGTCGATCTACGACTGACGAATAAAACTTCACCGACTTTTTAAAACTTATTTCATCATTAAAATATAACTGATATTGTGAACGTTGTCGACCCCCGACCCACCGCGTCACATCGCCTGCCCGCGCTATTATACTATTGGTTTTCGCTTAACGTTCTTTTCGACTCTGCTTTTTTTTCTTTTTCTGTTGCTCGGCTCCTAAGGGTCGTAGCGTGATGTTAAATAACCTCCAAAAAAATACAAAAAGAATTTTTCGAATCGGACTGGTAGTTCCACTTTATAGACATTCAAACAAAAAAAAAACTCTACAGCTTTATTATATTAGCGTAGATTATAATTTATTACCTTTATTAAGTATCGATATGGCGGCGGCGGCGGTGGGGAGTGGGGACGCCTGACAGTGGGAGAGCACACGTTTGTGTTTTTTTTTGCCGCACTGCGTCGTGGGGTATTGAAAAATAAACAATTATAAATTAATTAAAACAATTAATTTATAGAATTGAAATTAAGCCTAAAACCTGCTTCGCGATGTATACTCTTTCATTAAAAAAAAAAAATCAAGACAATCGGATGATGAGTAGGTTCCAGAGAACACGCGTGACAAAAATTTCCATTTCACATTTATATGTATACATATGTAGATAGATGTATTGTAGGAAAGGTTACGTTCATTTCATTTCATTGAAATACGCGAAATAATAGTATTATTATTAATAATAATAAAGATCGCGTGCGCGCGTACGATCGGTCAGCGTCAAACTAAACACCCGCGTATACCGACATAGCGCGTCAGCGGACCGTAAAAAAAAAAAAACTGGAAAAGAAAGTAGTCACCAGATAGCGCTACGACACAACATAGAGGGCGTGGCAGACAGGCGCTTATAAATAGCGGTCCGAAACCATCGGACCGCTTAGTGTAGTCACGGCGGTCACAGGAGTGAACAACGTAGTTCGCGTCTGACTGCGGTGTGTGTGTGTGCAGCCAAGGCGTAAGGCGTGTCAATAGAAAATTCACTAATTTTGTAATAGCGTCACGGGTTATATATGCCACACGTAAATAGTCGGTGTACAAATATTATAGATATTATAAAAAAAAGTGAAATATATATTATTTATACAATAAATTATATCGGTAAAATTGCCAAAATGACGGGACAAAAATAAATAAATCAACGTAGGATATACGAGTGATGTGTCGGTGTAATAATTATTATTACATAATAATGTGGTTGAAAATATTACCCGAATACGAGAAAAACGTATATAAAATACTATACATAATATTATCGTCTCGGATATAATATATAATATTTAATACAATCGGTTTTTATGTACCACGGTATATCATGTTATTATGGTTGTTACTAACGTGTATACGCTTTTTTGTAAAATTTTCATGTTATTATCTTTCAGGGACGTTCTTGAAACTTGACTTTGGGATGATGGGAGGTGATAAGTAATACTGAAAATTATTAAACGCGTGAGATATAGGTAATAGCGTTTAAAACGATATTATCGAAATTAATATACATTTTAATAAAAAAAAAAAAACGTCGATCCGAAAACTTTTGTGTGTTTTCTCGCATATTTTTAGTTCTTTTTTTTTGTTTCGCGTCTGTATATGAAATAATCGTTAGCACATTTTATTCCCGTTTATAAATCGAAGAATATTCGCTATAATTATTTTCTGAAAAACGCAACGGATATTTAAAAAAAAAAAAAGCACTTTAATTTACGCGCGGTTTATATAGTCTGTCCACGGATATATTCGAATATATACAATATATAATATTATATTTCTAGTATTTATTTGTTTGGATTTTGAAATTATTACGTATACACGGCACATAGTTAAGCCCCTCTTTTAGACAATCAGGGAAATCAGGCTTTATACACTTCTGAGTTCAGACACTTTTGGATTTAAACATGTCACACGCACAAAATGTACGAATCAGGTAATACCGGTTACCATATTAAGCCCGAACTATAAAAGTTTAATGCTAACTCTTAAGCAAAAGGATGTGACAAAATCCGCAAAGTATATATACGTATATATTATATATATAGAGAGAGAGAGAGTGAGATAGAAAGAGGAAAAACATTTGAAATAGAAATGATTCTAAATCGGCGGCTTTTCGAAAATTTTAAAGTATACTTTAGTTTATAATATTAAGAAAATAGTGTCGAGAAATCGCGTGTATAACGTTGCGAGAAAACCAAAAATGTTTCTTTTTTTTTCTTTCTTTTCTTCTTTTTCTTCCGTTGAATCGTTTTTACACGCAATTTTTTTTTTATTTATCGGAAATATATATTACAAAACCACGAATTATGAAGATTACGGTCGTGTGCAGTTGATATAAATATTTAATATTGATTAACGCGAAAATTTCTCATAATAATTTTCCTTTACTCGTATATTTTCTGCTTTTTGGCGAATTGTTTTTAGGTCATATATAATATCATTCAGGTCCCTTTTTTCCCAATAAATTTCTGTCTTCGGTCTGCCCGTCCCCTGTTTTCGAATTGTATTTTATACCCATAATACGTATTTAAATATACGGGCCACAATTTTCGTATATCAGATTTTCAATTTTTATAAAAGACGCGCGGACGTTTCTATTATATTTATTGTCGTTTATGATTTTTAAAACTCGACGAAAACCGCAATAATTACGTTTGGAAAACGATTTTTTTTCCCTCTAGATTTTTCCAAAACATTTATTTTCTTAATATTTATTAAAAAATAATAATTTTTTTTCTTCTCGAAAAAACGAAACGATTAAGACAGCTGCTAAATATTAAAAATTAATTTTAAAGTAAAACACACACAAGGGACGACTAGAATAAGGTGTGTGTTTTAATGGGATTACGTATTTACTGCAGAAACGCGTGTGCGCGTATAAGCGTATTTAAATTCAATTTTATTGCCGCCGAACAAATAAACCGAGTACAAACTGTACGATTATATAGCGCGTATATTATTATTATTATAATGTTATTATAACGCGTTATGTCTGTACTCTATATGCTATATACATAATAATATAATGTCGTTTTTCGCGTTTGAAAAGGAGAAAAAAACGCTTCTCCGACGCTTTTTATATCCGTTCTTTTTTTTCTTCTTTGTACATCGAATTCGAAACACTACCGCATTACCGCCACGTATCGTCATAAACGAACAAAAAAATGAATCAATTTTTATACTACTCAATGCGATTTATTGCGTACAGTTGGCTCGTATATTAACCGTAATATAATATTCTAGTCGATAGTCAAATAACACTATACGTTTTTTTATTCGTTTCGTTTGTATACTTATATAATATGTCCATTGAAGATTTTTCTATTCGATTTCATCGGATTCGTAATAAACAGGGCAGAAGACTTGTAGCTCTAAAAGAGCACTAAATATGCAAGCACTTATGCACTTAAAAACCCTATATAATATGCAAAATGAATATTTTTTTCTAAAAATATAAATAATTGTTTAAAAAAATTATTAATAAAATTTAATTTTAAATAATAACTTTTTATTGGTTCGATTAGAGAGTAGACATAAATAGGTACATTATATTGATAATATCAAATAATTATTGAATTAAAATTAATCTAATCGACGAGCCTCGAGCGTTTTTAGCAAAAACGTGCGTTCGCGAACAGCCAACAACAATATTATATGATAAAAATTAAAAATTAATTTAAATTCGTCGATTTTCGGTTGTATTATTAAACGAAATAAAAAAATGGAGAAAATATTGAAAAAATTATTAATTGTATTAAATATTTGTCAAAAAGTATAAAACGGAAGAAATATGCCCTAAAAACCAAAAAGAAAAACGCAAAATATGCATTTATATGAAAAATAAAATGAGAAATCTAGCTTCGTTTTAGCACGAAACGTATTTGTTTCTTATTCAGCTTTTGATTGAGTAAAACAAATATGCGAATGCTACAATAATCCTCTGCCCTAGTAATAAATAACCCCGCGAAACCGTTTTAATATTATATGTTTACATTATCACGGTATTATAAATTTGTTTATTAAAAAAAAAATTACACATCGCGATATGTATAGGTACAATCTATATAATATCATAATCAGGGCTTGGGACTTAGAGCACTTAAAAACATCATTATAAGCACTCAAATAAGCATTTAAAAAACTTAAATTTAAGCAATAATATTTAATAAAAAAAAAAAAACTCTCTTTTTACATGATAAAGTAGGTACTAGACGTAATTTGTAACTGTGCTAAAAATAATATAATTAAAGATTACAAAAAATATTAAAACAAAATGATTAGGAAAAGTTTCGAACTAAAAAATCTTTATATTATAAAAATTTTTAAAATTTTAATTCTATTAAAAACCATAAAAAAGTAGAAAAACTGGTCAAAAAAGCAAAAATAATCAGAAAAACTGAAAATAAGCATTTTTTTTTTTGAAAAATCGTTGAAAAAAGCAAAAAAAAAGCACTTTCAAATTTTATAATTGCACGTGTTGTAACATGACATACACTTCCATAGCTGCACCCTGCTACATCTTAAGTCAATCTATAAAAATAAGCAAGTGCTTTAAGTCCCGAGCCCTGATCATAATATATATTATGCGTGTCTTAGAGCGGCTCTTGTAGAATTTATTTAATTAAATTCTCTTTTCGCGTTGACTTTTTAAGCCCGATTGGAAACCTATTATATTGTGTGTACTCTTGATTCATACGCGTGTCGTGCGCGCATACTCGTACATTTTCAATTATTAAATTCGATATTTGAAAAACGATTTACGTGGTTTTTTTTATCGTGCCTTAACTGCAGTTGTTCGACGCATTCATGCGAAATGGACAAGTTTCTATATAATTAATATTTTTTTATCGTTCAAAATCGCGCGAACGATAACCGATCGAACATCGTTCAATCATCGCGTTCCGTACAGTATAATACAATTATGTCTCGGCGCAAACCGTCGCTTTATCAAAACAGTAATAATATTATACTAAACGGTTTATTTATTTATTATACACCGCGCGCATTATGTGTACCTACGCGTGTTTTATAATCCATACCAATATAAAACATATTTCAAACCGCGTATATATGACATTTTGTGTAATTTGTTTGATTTGAATTATTATGCGCGCGCAGTGTCGATTAAAACAATATTTATTTGTAAATAGTTATTAAATTTTTTTTTCTATACATTTTAGAATTTATACAGTTTTACGGGAGAGGAAATAAAAAAAATAATAATTTCGCTAATCGAGCCAGTGACGTATTTATGGCGGGGATCGACCGGGCTTAAATCCCCTCCGTCCCATGACCTAAGAAAAAATTTAAAACGTCCGTTTCTGACGTTTGTAAAATTATATCTGACATTCAACTTCTATACAACACAAGGAGCTACAGTTTGTTATTTTAGGCTTAATTAAAAAAAAAAAATGTATGTATTCGCGATCATTTCGAATAAATTAATTTTATAACGTTAAATGGACCGATTGGGATAAAGTCACTCCTCCGCGTGACTTCAGTATTGAAAAACTATCCCCCTTTTGAAAATTCCTAAATACGCTATCGGTTCGAAACCGAGTCATCATTTGTACAGTATAGAAAAACGAACGTCTGTTTCGAATGCGCGTTCCTAAAATGTCGATCGGATTGTAATGAGACTTTGGTGAGTTGTTGTGCAAAGGTTTCTGGTAATATATAAAATTTGTGATTTTTCGCAGAATTGATTTTTTTTTTTCGTTTTAAGATTAAAATAATATTATTACATACATTTTTCTTTGGAAAAATTGCCCCCCGGCAACAGTGAGTTGTTACTCAACTGTTTTACTTAAATTTCAGTTTACACAATAAACCTATAACAACTATATTATATAACAATATATAATCAATTAAGTGACAATTGATTTTGTTGATTATGATTTGAATTTTACTCGGTGCGAACGGACGTATTTAAAAAAACGAATTTTCTTTCGATATTAAAATAAAGGAAACAAAAAAAAAAAAATTAATTGAGAGTTTATTCAATATCGTCGTCGTAACGAATTCTCTGTTGATATTCGATTTCTGTCGGAAGCCACGCAACACAATATTGTTTAACTGTTCCCGGCCGAATCACCTGGTGTTTTATAAACTTTATTTGAAACATAAAAAATATATTGAACTTATTATACTGGCGGGAAATTTCTATAATTTCGTGGACTGTAGACACAATATTATAATATTCAATAAATGTTGTACTCGTCGAATTGAAAACGGTAGTTTCTTCGCGCACGACCGCGTCTCGTTCAAATGCCAAAAAATATCATTTATATTATATACATTGTAATATGCAAAAGTAACGGTTTTAATCGAAATTTTCTACCGTATCAGTCGCGGATTCAGGAGGCGGGGCTCGAGCACCCCCTTTCGGCTAACCCGCCAATAAAATTTATAACAAATAAATAATTTATTTATTTATTAAAATAATTTTATAATTATCATAATGTTAATTATTTTGATTAATATAGAAATCTCAATATAAAACTAATTTTACTAGATTATAATTGAACGATAATAGAACATTTTCCTTATAATCTGTACGATTTTCGGCCGTAGGTAGGTATACCTATTTTTGTAACATGACGCGGTCTCTTTATTATCACCAACCACGGTTTGTAGTTCATATCGCAATAATGATTATTATATCGTTCATATTACCAATGCTTTAGAATATTCATAGAAATATTAATATTTCTCCAGAGGAAGTTATTGAAGAATTTAGTAAAAAACACGCTAGAAAATTACAATAAAATTAAAAAAAATAATAAAAAAAAGCTATTATACGTTCCTATACTTAATGTACAAACTATTAAATTTATATATCAATTCTACACTGATTTATACGTAATAATATTTGATTTATTTTATTTTTTTTTGTGTACTCGTATATTTAATTTAAATTTATAGCGTAATAATCAAAAGTAATATTTTTTAATAATTTTTTGTAAATGTTAATATTGAAAATCTTTTTATACATAAATAAAAAAAAAAAAAAATAACCTTCTATTAATTTTTTTTATCTTAGCACCCCCACCTGTTAAAATTCTCCGGATCCGCGCCTGAACCGTATTATTTATCGAAACGCGATACATATCGCACAGTTTACGCGTTTACTTATCGGTCCGTACCTATATAATATATGTATTGTATAGTGTACAGTGTATCGGTATAAAGTTTTAACGCAATTTAACTCGACTAAACACGTGGTCGTATTTGTAAGTACGTACATGGTCTTACGGCATACGACAGAAAACTATATAGAAACACTATACGTTCGAAAATCGAAAAGTACATAACATTTTTTTCTCCTTTCTTAAAATACAAACGAATCGTCGAGTATTTCGTCTGCTGAGTTTTTTTTTTTCAACCATACTCGTCGTCAGAAACGTTATTATTATGTACACGAAATACGTTATAAAATATTTATAACGATAACGTTTAAAGTATCTTGTTTTTTATATATATATATATAAAAGGAAAACGTTTACGACAGCAGGGATACTGCAATATTGTGTATACCTGTACGAGTAAGAATTTTTATTCGTACAATAAAAATTCACTGCGTACACACGCGCGTATACGCGACACGTTTTAACGTTTATATATTTTCATTTCGTTTTTTTACTCGTATTATTACACAAGTAAAATATATCGCTTTTATTATTCGAGCCTCCGTCCCCTCCGTACCCGGTGTCGAATTCGGACATTTTTTCTAGGCGGGTAATGGGCGACTCCTCCAATTTTTTTTTTTTTTTAGTCGTCCATCATACTTTTTGGTATATTAAACCAGCTCGAGTTCGACACACGCTGGATGATAAAAAAATGCATCGTAAAAATATGTGGACGCGAAAAAATAGTGAAAAACCCGCAAGTCGAATTACACGGGCGGTGGAAAGGTTACGGGATTTATTTCGCGAGGCTTTCAAAGAGTACGACACCGGAAATTCGGGTAACATTAAGTAATTCGCTAATATGCCGTACGGTTGTAACGTTTCGAGGAGTAATTAATGATTATTATATATTATATATTTGTGACTTCATTATTTATTCAAAAAATTAATCCTGTTTCGAAAATGAAAACACGTAATAATAATTATGAATTTTACTAAAATTGTCCTGATTTTTCTTATTAGTCTTCGACGAAATTTCTCTGCCCCATCACAAGTGGCGGATTAACCTTACCGTCCCCCTTTTTTTAATACTGTCCAAGGATGGTAATTTGAATGGGCCAACATCGAAGAGTGTTGAGTAATCGGGTATAGCCGCCCAGGTAGTGAGAAATGGTTCAATGATATTATACGGTTGAATAATTCACACTTTAATTCAAATATCGTATTACGTACAATCTTATACGAGTTACAATCTATAAATTACATAAAGAGTACGAATGATTTAACGCGGTTCTTTTCGAGCTTTTAATTGGGAAAAATCATTTATCACGTCGTCAAAGTCTAATTCGTTTGTGATGCTATTCTCAATACACAGTATGGAAAAAGCATCGAGTTTTTCTTCCAGTAAGTTGGCTCGTAAATACATTTTTATTGTTTACGGTGCGGAAAATGACCATTCAGCGATGCACTTGGATACTGCCACGGAAAGAAAAATTCTAAGAGCTATGAAGACATTCGGAAATGTTTGCTTCAGTTTTTCATTAATAAACTGTTCGAAGTCGGAAAAATGTATATATATATTTTTTTTGATTCATTTTTTTTTTTTGAGAATAAAAATAAAGTAACATAAAAAAATTTGCCGCCCTAGGATCGAGCCTCACGAGTCTAGTGGTTAATCCGCCACTGCCCCCATCATCGTCCGTTTCTTAAATCGTCTTCTTGACTAAAACCAATACATATATATTTAGTTATGTAAATAATTATAAATTTATAATAGTATCATTGAAGATTTTTTTTTTTTCTGTAACTTGTCATTCAAATCGATAACAATATTTATGGACGTTGTACCGCGTTCTCGCATGTATAAAACGTATATATTAATATTATAACGGAATCGCCCGTACGTTTAAAATAGTTTAAAATGTGTTTTATTTATATTTTTCACGTTAAATAATAATTGTACTGAGAGCATATTTTCCGAGTGATTTCGTGACATCGCTAACTCAATTAAGTTTACTCCTTTCGTGAACTTTCTTCTTTTTTTTTTAGCAGAAATTTACGTTTGAAAAGTCTTATGCGCATATATAATACGTATATACACAGAGACGCGAAGTAAAAATTTATTTTTCAATTCGAAATTTTACCGTAAACTATAGGAGAAATTTGTCATATTTTTTTTACAATATAATAATTAATTGAAAATATGTCATTATATTATATATATAAATATATTTATATTTCAGTAACACAAAACCAAGATGTCGGCGAAACGCAACGACTACGTGAAAAAATGAAAATGACTAAATAACGTCGACCGTCGTTCGAACCAGTCGAAATCGATCGGTAACGGAGACAAAAAGGAAACACAAGACACGACTTTCAAACATTTCGGACAGGATTATAAATTATTACGTTAGGCCCCATCCTGTTTGTGTATACGGGGCAGGACTTAACCGATGGGATACGCCTGTCTAAAATGGGATCTAGATCGATTAAATTAAACCAGTTAGGTATATAAGAAATAAAAAAATAGAATTTTTGCACTCAACACGAGTGTAAAAATGTGTACGTAATTTTAACTAAAATAAACTTTAATAAACACCGCCGCCTTAAACACCCGTCAAACTCTTCTATATTGTTAACTACCCCGAAGACGAGGCGATTCTTTTTGACCACATAACGGAGTAACTTTTCAGATTATTCAAATATTAATACTATAATATTACAACTTTATAAAAATAATTATGACTTTGTCATAGTAATATTTAGACTCTAGTTTAGAAATTACTTGTGCGACTCGACGTTGGTCTGAAATCGACTAAAGCAGTTTATACATTTATATTGATGAAATATTCTAACCGTAATTCCGAGGAAAATTTTATTTAATGCGAATATAACATATTTTAATATATACGTAACGTGCGGGATGTCTGGTTAATTTCGTGCACAGTTATCGGACGGACGATTTAGACATCGATCAGAAATATTGAGGAAATACAAGACTGGTGTTGCATATAGTTTCTGTGAGATCAAAGTGACAGCGCAGCAGCCGGTGGTGCTGGTATAAATTTATAGCCGCCTATAACGTTGTCCGGGCCGTTTATCTTTGAACCCTTTTTTTTTTTCAATTAAATTTTCTTCCTGTTATTTGTCTATTATTTATTAATCGCTGTTTTATTACCTAATATCAATCACTAAATAAATCTGTGTATTATATGAATTATAATATATATACATATTTTTTATCGTATAGAAAATAAAATAATTTTAGACCCGAATAACTTCATGCGTATAGGGACTGTTTTCGAAATAGATATTTTAACGATTTAAGTACCTAATTGAATAATTCGAAATGTATGTTTGAAATTTGTAATTTTTAAATTATAATTTTAACCTCATAATCATGAAAAATAAAAATAAAAATATTGTGGCCTGTACGTTATATTCATACATTTACGGTAATAAAATTTAATGAGAACGAAGGATCTGGTTTCCCTTTTTTTTTTTTTCTTTAATTATATAATTATTAAAGCTACGCGCCGTACCTATATACGCACCGTAATGTTTGAGTTTATGATCTTATCTCGGAAATTCATTGTATACACAATGTATATTAAACGCGATGAATGCATTATTCATTTTTTTTATCCCTATACATAATGCGTATTTCTCATTAAAACAAATTATAATTTATTTGAATATCTACAACACTATTGGCGGTATTTAAAATTTTGTTTTTTTTGCGCGCGTAACTGATGAGAACGGAAAAATAAATACACTGACCTTCGCGATATTTCCGAAAAATTACAATATATCGAAGAAAACGCAGCAATAATTAAATATTATTTCGAAAAATGTATAAGTGATAAAGTTATTTTTTTCTATTTAAATGTGCGGATTATTTACTTTTAAATTAATTTTCGTTCGCACATTCATATAATTATTTGGTCGTGTATTGTATTTTCAATGTTAGGCAAGTCACAAAAACGAATTATTTATGTTATTAAAAAACGAGCGTATAATAAGCGCATAATTTGATGACATAGTCAGTATATGCAAAAGTATAATGTCGATTGCACGTGTATATGTTATAAAATACAAAAGTATTTTTTCAAAGTAAAGTTATTTTGAGTAAAGCGAAGGTAATTTTACAACACTTTTTTCAAAAATAACCGCAATATCTTATAGCCGATAAAAAATAATTTTCAACGCTATACATAAGTATTTAACGTAATTATTTGAACGCATAATAAACCAAAAAAAAAAAAAAAAATGTAAAAATCGAAAGTATTAACAATGAAATCGCGTGATTTTACAACATTCGTAACGTTTTAAAGATCGTTTTGAAATTAATTTTCTGTAATAATGTGTGGAGAGCACATAGTTTTAAACCAATACGTTATTATACAAGTTCATTTATGAGCTAGTCTAAGGCTTCGAGGGAAATCTGGGCGAACTATTAGTTTCAAGTTAATGGGTTTTTTTTTAATAAAACGTCCTTCGACACTTTTAGGGTAGAAGAAACTTTCGGAGCTTCGTAAATTATATAATTTTATTTTGGCCCGATAAAAATTATTGAAAATTTCACGCAGATGTTCCGTACGAGTTTCGCAAAATTTATTTTTGTCGTCCATCAGCTGACTCGTGTGCAATTGAATTGTCTTTGAAAACAAATCAGTCGATTTAATCATATTTTATTCGAGACTCGAGAAAAAAAAGAAATCGTATAAAAACCGCGTCTTTATTCGTATAAATTTATCTATTTCCCGCGCAGTATATCCAGACCGTTATCTAAATTTATTTAAACTGAGAGGTATGCAAATAATATCGAATTTAGAGGATTTGTTTTAATTCGGCTTAAATCGCCTTTTTAAAGATCTTTATATTTTTCAATGCATTTTTTTTTT
Source organism: Slavum lentiscoides (assembly GCA_032441835.1). Lineage (NCBI taxonomy): Eukaryota > Metazoa > Arthropoda > Insecta > Hemiptera > Aphididae > Slavum > Slavum lentiscoides. The sequence goes on along the minus strand of CM063707.1, from coordinate 4,219,371 downwards.
TTTTACTCTGTCACACAATTTTTTTTTTTATATTACTTTAAAACGGGTTGTACGCACTAGGAATATATTACGTATCACATAAAAGCTACGAAAAAACTTTACAGTGTTTGTATTGGTACAAGCGCAATTTTAAAATTCGTAACGAACATAAAAATTGGGTTTGTACGCAGTGTCCTTCGCGTTATGCTTGACAATATCACTTAAATTTTGTTTTATTATTAGAGCATTTTTTTTTTTTTTTTTGCTTTTGCAACTTTTCTTAGTCACACATTTCAAAACATTTTTATTTAAAAGACGGAGACTTCTTACAGGTCCCGTTGGACTCCGGTTTTCGAAATTCAAATGTCAAAAGTTTTAATAAACGTCCGAATAATTTTCCGAAATTTCGGTATTTTTTCTACAATGTATTTCTAGTGTGTTTTTTTCAACAGTTTCAATGCGTATTCAGTGAATTTTCGGTATTAAAAGCGTGTTCTAAGGTTATTTAAAGCTGCGCGTGTATGATTATTATTATATACTATTTGCAAATAGGCCGTACCAGAAACGCACGGCTGGTAGATGAATTGCTCATCAAAAGCACCGCGATTCGAGGCAAAAAAAAATATATATATATATGTACGCCTACTGATTATATATATATATATATATATATATATATACTTAAATCCAGTGTCGTGACTAGAGGTTAGCGAGATGGGCGGTCACCAAGGGCGTATAGCAAAGTTAAGGGCGCATTTAAATTAACTGAATTATAGAATAAATTATATATTCAATTTGCATAGGTTTTTTTTTTATATTTTAGTGATTGTCCTCGCAAAATATTTTAATTTTTAATAAAATCAAACACATAATGTACAAAAATTACGTGATGGATGGCGACCACTCGGTTACGTTTAATGTGACAAAAGGATAAGTGAACACAAAACATTTGAGTAACAATGGTAGTTCTTATAGCATCATAATATGTTGTGGTAAAACTATAGAAATAGAATTAAGTTTGGAAATAGATAGGTATCACCGAAAAACGTAAGATCAAAAAGAAACGCACTACGGTGTCATAATTTACGTTGGATCATAGATCCGTTCCCCGAATTCGTCACAAGAGTTCGAAAGATAATTTAATGCCGTGTTTGATTCGATAATTTTTCAATTGGAATAAAGCCATAAGAAAATGGAGAAATTGGCGTCTGATTTTGAATTGTTTAGGTGGTCATTTCTTGTACCGTCAACCAAAAAAAAAAAAAAAAATATATATCATAGAACTGATTTATGAATAAAATATTCAAATGATTTTGATAGATCAGTTAATTTTGGAATTAACATATTTCAAACAGCGGGCACTGACACAGTTTTCAGATTTTAAGACAGCGTTTCCGTCGGACTTGCTCAACTATACCTAATCCATTTTAACGCTATATAAAAGGCATCTACCCTAACATGGCACTAAGAGTTTTTCTCGCTCTTCCGGTGACTTGTGAACAATATTTCAACATTAGAACAGGAATCTGGATAATTTATCAGTTGAATTTACTACGGTCAATTCCAAGGGTTATGGAAATATTGTAGACGATTTCTCGTCGGCAAAGGCTATTAAAATAAAATTTACATTTAATAACATCAAAATATTGTATAACAACTGTATTATAGTTATATTATATTTTATTATATATAACACTACGGATAAAAAAAATAATTAAAAATCTACTTTATACTTTTTTTTTAAACTAATGAAAATTGTTTTATATGGTTATTATTTTTAATAGTTTGTTTAACGCTTAAATATCAATTATATGTCAATATTAAAAAAATACAATGACTCCAGTAAATTACAGCAATTTTGTAGTCAAAACGAAAAAAATGTAATGATTGTATACGAAAATGGAGCCTCAAATAGACGATGCGTATGCATGTAATTCGTCAAGGGCGCCACGGAGGCTAGTAGAAACACAGATCAAATCATTTTTATTTATTACAGTTTTATTATACGTCGTAAACACATGCGCGTTGTTTAATCGCTGTTTAAGCGAACGATATAAAATCAGAACTGTGACAGCATTTTATTATTTTATTTTTGATTATCGCCAGAGGCGGAGTGGCAAATTAAAGATTATTAAAATTCATCTAGGCCACGCAATCTTTTCCAATATTAAATGACTAAAAACTCGTGAATTACTTAAGACGTTTCTACGAAAATTTACAATAAATTCTGCAAAACGTATAAAAAAAATATAATCAATGCTCGAATCGCGGATGGAGACTGAGTATCTCAACTAATTTTCCAGAAATTTAAACGTGCCTCTATTTTGTTTTTAAAGTGGAATGCACGGGACGATTAGTATTTTTGCATTTTTTTCTTCTATTTTCATAATCTTAAAATTGTGGACATTATTAATTATTATATTATAAATATTGAAATTATATTACAATCGTTCAGCATACGTATTAAATGAAAAATATTGGCCACAAAAAAATTTAATAATTTACCTATTGATTTAACGCAAACGAATTTATACTTTTTATATGTAAAAATGGAATAAAATCTGGGCCACAAATCCATAAAAAATATGTCAGTACGTCTGGAAAATTTCTCTTTTTCCAGACCATCTACTCCGTCCCTGATTATCGCACGTGTAGCAGTGATAAATCGATGATAATGTATATGCAATAAAATTATAATATCGGCGACAAACGGCGAATTCGCGTAGAACTTTTCATTAGAACATTATCGCTTGCGTTGCAATAATTTCCTACTATATATGATTATAAGTTATAACATTGAAGTTAAATCTCTATTCGAAAATTCGAAAAGTAACATATTTCCCGAATTGTACGCGCGTGTATACACAATACACGCGGACTCGTCCTTGCAGAGGTCTTAAATATAAAGTATTGAATTATTGAGCGGCAGAGTATGGACGGTGACTTATATATAGTCACAGTGACATTTTCGAATTTGATTTGTGTATATAAAAAAACTGAAGACCATAGACCGACAATTGCGAAATTAAAACTAATCACCAGATTTAGGCTCGTATAACTACGTGAATAAATAGGATACAGAAAGAAAAAAAATGACATAAAAGTATTAAATCCACGGAAAACACGTTTATAACGTAAAATTTCAACTTTTAATTACAATTTATACAAGTAGCGCGTAGTTTAAAAAAAGTTTAAAAGTAACCCCGGTAAAGAAAAAAAAAAGAAAAAAATTTCTGTTTAAAGTTTTAAATTAAAACAATTTAAAAACCCGATTTTTTTCGTTTTAAATGTAAAAAATACAAAATGCATATTATTATGATTGCGTTAAAAAAGTGTTTATATTTTATAAATACAAAAATTGACAGAGTATAAAATAAAACATTTTGAATATCATTAAAAAACAAAAATAATAATAATAATGATAATAATAATAATAATAATAATAATAATAATAATAATAATAATAATAATAATAATAATAATAATAATAATAATAATAATAATAATAATAATAATAATAATAATAATAATAATAATAATAATAATAATAATAATAATAATAATAATAATAATAATAATAATAATAATAATAATAATAATAATAATAATAATAATAATAATAATAATAATAATAATAATCTTCTTCTTCTGGCTTTATCTACTCTACAAGAGTTTTTGCCGCCATCACAGTTTCACGCCACTTCTCTCGATCATGAATTATATTTCTCCAATCATTTACTCCTACCCTTTTTAAATCTTCCTCGACCACGTCCATCCATCTTTTCCTCGGACGTCCTCGTGGTCTCTTACCCGTTGGTTTCCAAGACAGTACTGTCTTTATTATTTTGTCGTCACTTCCACGCATAATGTGCCCAAACCACTGAATTCTCTGGCCTCTTATGTAATATTTAATTGGAGAAGACTTACTACCTTCGAAAATAAGATCTGGCGTATGATATATGGACCTAAATTAGACGAAAACTCTGGTATGTTGAGGAGAAAGTTTAATAAAGAACTAGCTGAATAATAATAATAATAATAATCATATGCGTAACAGATGTCATCCTGTTACGCGAGAGTAAATTCATTATCCTTAATTTGGTGTTCTGAGTGGTACGAGGCGGTTTACGGAAGAACTCGTCATAGTTTCTTCTCGCGGTGAAACTTTCGCACAAAAGTCGTTGTGTATTATTGGCCGTTTCGATCGAAACGCAAATCAATCCGATTTATTTATTTTTGATGTAAATACATCAAAATGTTATATATATATATATAACACGCGAGCGTATAACACGAAATACGCATTTCGAGATAATATATTGAATTTCGCGAGTATACAATCACCGCGCGACACGCTGCACGCGGATAAATCAATACACTTAAACTTTGCGCCAATTTATCTTCCTTAAAATATCCTTATAATGGTATATGTATAGAATCGTTTCTCGTATTGGTGTGTGTTTCACTGCATTCAGTGGCGCGTTTGAGAAAATTAGACGGGGTAAAAAAAAAAACGAGGAGCTCGAAACGTATGTCAGATTATGTTTAATTGTTTTTTTTTTTATATTTTACATTGTGTTTTTAATTAAATGTCGTTGTAATCGGGAAGGCCCATTTCTTAGTAACGCGCATGGACGTCAATGAAAATTGATTAAAAGAACGTTAAACAAGAAGTGAACTCATGACTATAATAATTATTTTATATTTATGTAGGTTCTGTATAGTCGAGAAGAATATTGATCGCTGTGAATTTAAATCTAGAGTAGGCGTCACAGTGGCGGCGGTGTACATTTACGATAAAAGATAAACCAAGAATACGTATATTATGTATAGATTACTCCCGCGATGGCCTATAAAGACTTTATTGTTCTTTGATAATATCTGATTACGGTGGAGGATCGCAACGTCATCAACATTGGTGGACCGCGCGAGCTTCGATTCTTAGTTATATAACATTAATACATTAAACTGATAGCCATACTTAATGTTGACGTGGAATATATTGACGAGTCCGTGATAAGAACTTGAAAATTATACGTAATTATTAAAACACATAATAAAATTTCAATCAAATACATTTTTCATTTAAATACAATGAGTAATGTGTTGGTTAATAACCAGCTATTATGAGTAACACCAGGGGCGTCATTTGGGGGGACAAGCACACCTTACTTTTAATATAGTCCCGATTGGCCTAAACGGGCATGTAACGGTACTTAATGTTGATAAAAAAGAAGTTAACAATATCAGTATAGAGAAAGCTGTATATGTATTCGCTAAACTTAATTAAAAATTGCCGGTTTCACATATTTAAAATATAATACATTTTTTTAGAGTTTTATGTTTGTACAAAAGTTTAAAATATAAAATATACATTTAAATATTATACGCTTTTCTTCTTTTTTTTTTTGCTGCATTTGTCATAATTCAAGCTTTATACGCATTACTTTTTGGTTTTCACAGGTAAAATAATCGATTATTTGTTATTTTTTAGTTTTTAAATTGCTATTATTGGTTACCTATTACTATATTTATGTTGATTGCTATTCATGATCTATGGAAAAAATTTATAGCAGGATAATGAGTACTTATATATCTGTTTTTATATGGCCTGGTGAAATTTCAAAATGGCCTGCTTGAAACTTCGCACACCTGAAAAAAAAACTGAAATGACGCCACTGAGTAACGCCCGTAAAAGTGTCGAACACACACACACACACACACACACACATTATAGTAGCCGGCAGTGGCTGGTACGATGATGAATTTAATACGGTTGTAACGAGCGGCTTAGGTAAGGTATTTTTTTTTTGTTGCGAATAACAATGTTTTCTACGCTACAGGAAAATACTAGAAATACGCTATTGATTACACTGTAAACCCAAAGAAAAAGTTTCCACACCGCGAGTCATGATCAAAAAATGGGTCGTGATAACATTTTTGACGAGCCGCGAAAAATGTTCACACCACGAACGTGTCATTAATAATCAACAAGAGCTCAAAATGAGTTATTATTATTATTATTATTGATCTAATCGAAGAGAATTCGTTAAAAACGAGTTTTAACCGTATAAAAATACTTGAGTGGGTTCTCGATTGTCGGCTAATACATTCCGCCGAAGCTATAAAGCTTTTCATTTATAAAATATTGCTATATTGGATTTTCGATTACACTGTCGCGATAAAAACTAAATTTCAACTGACAAAATCCGTAAGTTTCAAATCAATAGAAATCGGTGTGGGCGCGTGTTTAATGCGCAAGAATAATCGAAAACAAGCGTGAAATAATTAAAATAATAATGAATCGTATATTGTTTTTTTTTTTTTATAATATTTTTTTCATTAAATGAGAATTATACTTTATTACTATATAAATTCCTTTTTTTATTGAGATATATCGTTACGAGAACGTCTCGCGTAAACGCGTTACACGTTTAAGCAACGGTCAACAGATGGCGTAATTCGTCATCCACCGACTTAAATCATCACCTCGATTGACGATTATACTGATTTCAGGAGTGGTCGTACATATGGTTCGTAGCTCCGCAATACTGCAGCATCTGTTATACACATAAAGTGATTCTAATAAACTATAAAATATACAAAAGTTACACGAATATTTGGCGGGAGTGATATTTCGATATTTTTATTAGTAGTTATTGAAATCTATAGCCAAAAAAATATAAATTTAAATATTGTATTTTTTTTTTTTTTTAAAGTCGAGTGTGATATAAGAACTACGACGAAGTAACTATATTATGTAATATTTTCCGCGTCAGGCACGTCCTCTCGATATGTTATTTATATCCGTTTACCGTGCAGAAAAAAATTAAAATTTCATTATGAAATAATAATAATAATAATAAATTAATAATAACAAAATTAAAGGAGAAAATTTCGCAATAATTATTGTCAATAAAATGTCAATTTTTTTTTTAAAAATATTTTTATTGCGCTATTTACGCGTAGTATTTATAATAACCATACGCGTGAACAAATTCTCAACTCGCGCGTATATTATTATTATTATTATTATTATTATTATTATTATTATTATTATTATTATTATTATTATTATTATTATTATTATTTTCCGCAGGATTTTTCACGAAAAAAAAAAGAAAATCCAAAACGACAAGACTCAAAATCGGTATATAGACACGTGAGTTTTTTTCTTCTTCAAACGTACTGTGTATAATGTACTGGTAAACAAACCTTTTTTTTTTTTTCCTATAAGGTATACTCGTATTATTACGCTCAGTCTCCAGTAATACGATACGACGTATACGTCTCGTTGTTATTATTATTTTTATTATTTAAGGACAGAATGGCGCGCGCAAGCGTAATACACAATATTCGTGTGTATAACATAAAGTCGAAAAACACGGCGAATAAAACCGAAATGACAAAAATCTCGTTGTGTGTCTCGCTTTGGTTATACTCGTCGTTTCGTCTTTCAGAACGACCGAAAACTAGACCACAACGTTTTCTATCGATTTCGCGACGTGGTCGTCGCGGAATTCGAAAATTCCGTGCGTGTGTACACTAATAAAGAGACGGCGTACATTTTGTTTGTCTTCGAAAAAATTCTACTAAACCGATGTTTTGAAGCGGAGTTCGCTATTATTTCAACGATCTCTAGGAGATTCGCTACGTTTTATCGATAAAATATCGCGTTCGCTAATTATTATTTTTGACGATAGACTCCTTTCACTGCTAATATTAAAAAAAAAAAAAAAAGTACTGACTGTATTACAGCGGGAGAATAAAGTTTTGGAAGACTCTATATCACAATTTTAGTGTCTGTGACGTGTTCGCCATACGCACGGTCGAAATTTGTTTTATTACACACCGTATAATATAGTGTTACCGTAAAAATATTTCAGGTGTACTGCAAAAGTACTTTTACGCAGAGAGAGAGAGAGAGAGAGTAGCTTTTTTTCCGTACTATACAAAACTCGAACGACGGCGTCTCGTTACGAGCGTTTTTCAATCTCGTACAGTTTTCGAAAGTGCAGTTCAAAACGGTGTTTTTAATTTTTACCATTTGATTTTCAGTACTTTTTCCACCTCCAATTTTTCCTATTCGCACAATCCGTGTCGTATAGATATTTTCCTACTCGTACGAACGCGGTACACGAATAACTCGTTCGAACCATGATAACTAATTGATAAAATATAAGAAGGAGAAAAGAAAAAAAGGATTTTCGTGACGAAAAATCCCTTAGACAGAATCTTTCATTTCTTTGCGGGTCGTTGAACAATGTACGCAGCGACTCGGTTATTACAAAAAGTACGTACAATTTTATACACGTAAATGAAATTCGTGTAAAAAAAAAAAAAAAATTGTGGTGAACTCTTTCTGGACCACAGATATATCGTTTCGACTGTTCACAACGTACAGCGTGTTTGTATACTGAAAACATATTGCAAAAATAACAATGATTCCAAAAAAATCTTCTTCTTCATCTGGCCTTTAATATACTCTCTAAGAGTTTTTGCCGCCATCACTAAATTCCTCAATTTTTTCTCGGTCCCGGGCTAATTCTCTCCGTTCTTGAATTCCCGCATTCTGTCAAGGTCCTCTAACCACCTTCTTCTCGGTCGCCCTCGGGGTCTTTTTCCCGTAGGCTTCCACTCCAGGACTACTTTGTTTATATCGTCCTCGTTCCGCCGCTACATGTGTCCTAGCCATTGAATCCTTTGTCCCCTTATGAAACTTACTACCGATGCCATTTCCATTTCTTCCTGTAGTTCTTTGTTATACTTTCTTCTCCGCGTTTCTTTCTCGTTATCATGTACTGGTCCACATATTACCCTCCATATTTTGTTCTCAAAAGTTCTGGGTTTTCTTTCCGTCGTGCTAGTGGTCGTCCATGCCAAAAGTCCAAAAATACTCTTAAAAATTGAAAATTCGTGAAATTCGAATTATGGCAAAAGTATATAATGTTTCGAAATCGATTACACGCATGCAAAATATACGAGATCGGAAATAATATCATATATGCACGTACATAATATAGGTATGTTGTAGATCTTCTAATTATAATCCTAATATAATACGCTTATGTCTGATTTGCTTACGCTACGTATAAAGGGTGTCTTTGATCTCTTTTTCTTTTCTTATGTGAAAAACGATCCTCAAAATTAAACACAAACATTACAGTAATATTATACACTATACGATCTAGTTTTACCCAGTCGACGTCACCTACGACGTACACGTATTATATAATAAATATGATGACTTAGAAATTTTAAATATACAATATAATATTTATATGAATTCAGTTTTGGAAGAATTACACACACACATAAAGAAATTAAACATGATAAACTCAAAAATATTTTAAACATACAAACAGATCTTTAAAATAATATTATATATCGATATATTTATCGAATTATATTAATAACACACCATAGTTTTTTTTCTAAATTTATTTCATTGCGTACACGATTTTTATTTGCAGTTTTTTAAATCAATTTTTTAACCCGATGTCTTTTTATCGTAATATTCATAACTTTCTTTACGTGATTTTTTTTTTTTGTTCCGTTGTTATATTTTTCACTTTCGTTCAATACCTGACGGTAAATTTTTGTCAAAAGCCAATATTATATAGTAAATGAACAAATTTAATGCAGAAACTCATATAGAAATTTCTTTACTTTTCACAATACATTTTGGCTCGATTTTATGTTCACATATTATATTTTTGAAAAAAAAAGAATGTAAAAATGTGTCCAAAAAGAAAGTTTATAAATTTTTTTTTCTTTCTTGAACGGAGATCGATTGACGCGATATACCTACTCGGAAAATTGAGAATTTGTCGAATATAATTAAACCTGTATTATCGCGCACAAGATTTTAACGATTTTGTCGAGATGTTTTGGAACGATGCTTTTCAATTATCGAATACTACAGCGATTCGTTCAACGTAGAATTTAAAACCAATCTTTTATTTTGGACACATAAAGATTTTCCAAGTAGATTCGAATTCCACTATATAGTCAGATCGACTTTCGTACTTTTTATATAATTGTTTTTTCTTTCTTGAGATCTACAACGTTTGTTGAAAATTTTTTTTCCACTTTTAAATTAGTTCAATTGATTTCGGAGGGATTACCGGGAGAAGAAGAAGAAAAAAAAGAAGGAGAAACGTGTGAAAATAGACTTCACGAAGGATTCAAATAGGTTTTTTAGACGTTTTCTTATCGCAGCACCACTAGATCGATCGTTACGTCGAACGTAGCAAACGTTTGAACGATTCAATTATATAGTGCACGTTTTTCCAGTTCCTCGACACCGAACATAAAAAAAAAATTTTTTTTTTTTTTTGGTAATTATTTCTATGAATTTGTACGGTCGTTTGCGAAATTTCGATCTCGAGCCAAAAACCGAAAATCGAGGCGATAAAAATATTGGCATTAACATAAGTGGAGAGGGAAAAAACTGTTTTCGAAGGGGTTGACGGTGTTGGAGAAACGGAAAAAAAATGCGAAAATCGACGATAATTCGCAAAACGCGTAGGAGTGTATAAATCCGTATAATAAATCTATGGATTGTGCAAATATTGTTCTTTGACGGCGAGATTATGAGAGCGCCGTAGAAATCGATGCCGCAACTGATCCCGATGAGCAATGACCCAGGACAAGGGCCTTGCTTAGTACTTAATACACAATGTACATTTTAAATTATATACTATAACATACGGGAAAAAAAATATTCGTTAAAAAAAGAAGATGTATATGTATTGTACCCGAGAGTCAAAACTTTAATAGGTATATGATTAAAAAAAAATATATGATATCATACGCATAAATTGTAATCAGTAAAGGATTCGATTTGTGGCAAAAGTTATGAGATTTGTTGGTTTTTTTTTCACCTTACTGTATATAGGACACATGAATACGGAACACGCGGCGGCTGCCAGTAAATTCTTTAGAAATATATTGTTGCAGTCCTTTGATCGGCGTATTAAAAAGCCTCGTGGCGTCGCAAAAAGTAAAACCCGTACGTCGTAAACATATCGATTGTGCTTATATACTTGTAAAATTACAAAAATTACAGAAAATAAACCAAAGGAATATTTTATTATAAGTTTTTTTTTTTTTTACTCTTGGGTCGTTATAAAATTATAAAACGTATACTAAAATGTATACGATCGGAAATTATGATTCTTTGACCCGGGCCCAGAAAATTCTAATCGCGGCACCAGAAATGTTTCTCTCCCGCAGAACCGCGGGCCACGACTTTTGGTTTTCCTAAAACGGCATTGAAATTCGTGCGCGCAAAAGAGCACGCAGAAAAAAAAAATACGTATCCGCGGAAAAAAAAAAATTCTAAAAATTTAAAAAAACAGTCACGCCCGGTGCCGTCCAAAAACAGTGTCTTATTTTTTTTTACTTTTTAATTATATTATATCGCGGACCTGCAGGACGGAAAAAGAGACGCTTTAAATTCGAATTAATCGATGTTATCTGTAATAATAATTTACATTCCGTACACAGCAGTTTCGAGTACACAACACACGCCGAGCACGACTTTCGGAGACGTTGTTTTCTCGGGACTGCAGCCTACAGTAGTGTACTTATAATAATATTATCATCGCGCGGATTAATCCGTTTCGCGAGGGAATCTCGCGCGGTTTATAAAGTGCGTGCGTGTTATCGTTCGTATATATTATTATCAGACGCTTTTGTGTATATGTGTATATTGTCGTGTTGTTTTTGGCCCGAATATCGGCGTACATTATAATATATTACGCTGAAAATACACACATCGTATTAATATCGTTGTATACCTGCTGCGTCGAACAGTGAGCATAAATTGTTGCGCTATTCAGCAACAGTGTTCGATTTTGGGAAAATTTTCAAAAGAAGATCAGCTCTGCTAATACGGGGAGTGGAAGAAGAGAGTTCTACAAAGAAATTTGTTTGAATACGATTTGGGAGACTACGCCGTCCAGCAGAAGAAAAAAAATTTAGTCGAGGTACGCGGATAAAAAAAAAAATAGTAGAGGAGCTCCGTTCTCCTGCGCGCAACCCACCCGATTCGAGCTACTCTGTCGAACCGGGAATTATTATAAATAAAACGCACACGATTTTCGTTTAATTTTTAATTCTTCAAAGCCTACGTCCCGTCTGACAGGCCAACGTTTTTTGTCCGGTCTTCGAAACGATTTTTATAGACGTTTTTTTTTTTTTAATAGCCTTCAACTACTCTTTCGACGGATTTCCTGTTTTACTGGATCGATTGACCCGAAACGAGTTTAGGAAACACAAAAAGGAGCCTGACGAGGCGAAATCTGGTGAATACCGGTGGTCGGTCAACGGTGTTTGTCGCGTAATTGGCCTTGCATTCAATTGCTGCTCTAATAAACTATATTGTATGGACTGTAAAGTCGCGCGAAACCCACTTTATCGTTCCACAATTCGTTTTTGACGGATTTTCTCGCGCAAACGCTTCAACGAGGCCAAACAGTAACCGTCTGTCCTTCAGGAATTCACTATGTAGCAAACCGCGAATATCAAAGAAGACATCGCGTTGATTTTCGAACGATTTCGACGCGTTTTTGTCCTCCATTCTGACTTGTTTGCGCGTGTCCAATTCATATAAAAAACTTTTTTTTAGAGCATACGCTATACATTGTAAAGTACACAGTGACTGAGATACTAAATTGTACTATTAATTGTATATTTGTAATTTTCCTCTGCATATAATGAATGTTCTTTACGTGTCGAAATTGATTAACACAAACTACTGCAAATATCTTGGATTCTTCGAATTCGATTTATACCAAAACAGAGGGTTCATAAATGATAAATTATTGCATTCGGTAAAAACGGTTCTGAGCGATCTTTGGTGACTACCTATGTAATATTATTTAATATAAAAAATAAAAATAAAAGGTAACCATGGCAACCTTATTTATTTTCCTTTATATAAAATTCTAAAAACCGAGTTTTAAAAAAACTACTATGAAAATCAAAATTTATATAAAACTAGCTGAATTATCCGGCTTCGCCCATGAACAGTTAAAATTGTATTGCTTCGCTTCCAACAGTAAATCGAATACCTATCAAGATAATTCATTATATATTGAATAAACTTACAGTGTACAGGCGGCTTTACCTTGTTTACGACCTTGAAATTTTTTTTACTGATGTATTCCATGTTAAGTATGTTGGCACTTCAGAATAAAGTTTACATTGAGTTTTGTACATGATGAATTTTTAGGGAAATGTTTATTTTTTGAATGATCATATTGTGACCCAATAACACATGACTACACTGACTAGTGCTAACAGTCAGACATGTACTACGTTCTCTGAAGATAGAACCTATAATGGTTTTGAAACGTCAGAACAAAATTGGCAACATGAATATTTCCGACAAATACATCAATAATAATTATACACATATTGTTATTATTTATGAAAAAAGAACAATTATTTAAAAATATATAATTATGAAAAAATTCAAAAAGCACACGAGTCAGTGCGTCCCTGTGTCAGTCATCAACCACACGATAAAATTCCGACTTCCAATAACAAATTCACAAAATAGAATAGAGGTAAACTGTTTATGATTGGAAAAACAAATAATAACTAATACCTACTACTTTTGTATATCCAACGGCTATTGCGGGATAAGAGTGTATTGCCAACCTCTAAAATCGATTTTATCGCATGGTAGTTATCAGATTATCGCATTTCATGGTTTTAGATCAAAATTATCGTATAAAAGCTTATTCGTCGCTGGCAAATAGGTTACTATTTACAGTATATATACAGCGCTCCTCAAATAAACGTGTTAAAAATGGTAGAACTTGGTGTATGACAATAGTCAATAAATATGAGAGCTCTGTATATCCAATATAAACGGTGTTCTGTAGACGGTTAGAAGGGGGAACTATTTTTAGATCAAGTATTATGGAAAACCCATAACAGATAACACATACGAGTTTGAATGCCGACCGCAAATTGAAAACAATAATAATAATTCTGTACTATGTATTATTTTTCATAAATACAATTTACTGTCTGCGAAGAGCCTAGAGACTAAAGATAATATAACGTATAAAATGAAATAAGCTTCACTGCCGACTGGTGTTTTCGTTGGGGTGGCGAGACGCCCCCCCAAGACCCCCTATTAGGACGGCCCTGCGTCCAGCAGAAGAAAAAAAATTTAGTCGAGGTACGCGGATAAAAAAGAAAATAGTAGAGGAGCTCCGTTCTCCTGCGCGCAACCACCACAGCCACCCGATTCGAGCTACTCTGTCGAACCGGGAATTATTATAAATAAAACGCACACGATTTTCGTTTAATTTTTAATTCTTCAAAGCCTACGTCCCGTCTGACAGGCCAACGTTTTTTGTCCGGTCTTCGAAACGATTTTTATAGACGTTTTTTTTTTTTTAATAGCCTTCAACTACTCTTTCGACGGATTTCCTGTTTTACTGGATCGATTGACCCGAAACGAGTTTAGGAAACACAAAAAGGAGCCTGACGAGGCGAAATCTGGTGAATACCGGTGGTCGGTCAACGGTGTTTGTCGCGTAATTGGCCTTGCATTCAATTGCTGCTCTAATAAACTATATTGTATGGACTGTAAAGTCGCGCGAAACCCACTTTATCGTTCCACAATTCGTTTTTGACGGATTTTCTCGCGCAAACGCTTCAACGAGGCCAAACAGTAACCGTCTGTCCTTCAGGAATTCACTATGTAGCAAACCGCGAATATCAAAGAAGACATCGCGTTGATTTTCGAACGATTTCGACGCGTTTTTTGTCCTCCATTCTGACTTGTTTGCGCGTGTCCAATTCATATAAACCCTCGTGTCTCGTCATCATCGGTTATAATGCGTTTCGCGCGCGTTGGATCGGAATCGACGCGACGTAGCACGTCTGAAAAGGTCTGTTTTCGTAGAAAATTCAGCTATTTTGGAACGAGCCGAACGGAAACGCGTATCACGTCCAAATTATATCCACCGGAATCGAACGAACGGTCTCACAATGCGAGAGATCGTGTTATCTGTCTTGAACCGGAACGGCGATTACCTATAGTACAATTTCGCGGTCCTCCCGATCGCTTTGCATCACGCGTACCGCCCGTGTTTTTTTTATAACACTGATTCGCGATAAGCCTTTTCTAACATTTTCAGCGGATCTGCACACGAAATTCCGTTCGCAACACAAATTTCACGCAAACTCTTTATAATTTGGTTCGTTGTAAAAATCGTGACGCTCTACTACCCGGGGGTCTAACGATTCAACTACCAGCTGCTGTAAACGAAACGACGGACAGCTGTTCGCGCTCGCATTGGGTACAGTAATTTGTGGACAGTGCTACAGACTTGCGAGAAAAGTTTTGAATTTTTAACGAAATTCAGCTGGTGGGCTTTTTATATTACAAATTCCCCCGGTATACGGGCGCCCAAACCAGAACGGAACACGCACTTGTTTCAAAAATTTAAATCGGGTTTCGTTGCCAACGCTGTGTACGCATATTGCACTGCGTAGTATTTATTGAGGCGTGTTTTTAAAAAGGACGCGGTACACACCGGGGAGGAAAAAAAACGATCAAAAAACGATACGAAATCGCGTAAAAACGGTCGAGATTGCGTACTGACGCGTTTCGAGAAACCGTGAAATTTCCCGACGGACAAGAATTTTTTATCCGTTGTTTTTTTTTTGTTGAATACACTCATTTTAGGCGAATACCGTTGTGGTAAAACGATTTTTAATGCATTTGGCTTGGAAAAACGTGTGTACAACACAGGCGCAACTAGAGCCTAAATATTGGGGGTGCTAAAATTATGTAACGAAAAATAACCCCCGGGGGGCTATGCCCCCACACCCCCAAATGCCATTTTCAATTATTTATGAATCACAATGACCATTCTAAAACGAAACATATCAGTTATGTTTATGCATAGTTAAAATATTACATTAAAATATATATAATTACAAAATCTAGTTTTATAATCTTAATAAGTAGACATTTACATTTTAAATCAATATAATTTTTTTCTGGGTTTCATGCAATATTTATTCAAAATAGTTTTTCAGTGTTTAACTGTTTTAATAAATATTTTTCAACGTTTAGCAGAGATAAATTAGAAAACCTTGGTTGAAGCATGCTTGATCTTAGCCAGTTCTTTATTCGTCGCATTGCGTCCAGCAGAAGAAAAAAATTTAGTCGAGGTACGCGGATAAAAAAAAAATAGTAGAGGAGCTCCGTTCTCCTGCGCGCAACCCACCCGATTCGAGCTACTCTGTCGAACCGGGAATTATTATAAATAAAACGCACACGATTTTCGTTTAATTTTTAATTCTTCAAAGCCTACGTCCCGTCTGACAGGCCAACGTTTTTGTCCGGTCTTCGAAACGATTTTATAGACGTTTTTTTTTTAATAGCCTTCAACTACTCTTTCGACGGATTTCCTGTTTTACTGGATCGATTGACCCGAAACGAGTTTAGGAAACACAAAAAGGAGCCTGACGAGGCGAAATCTGGTGAATACCGGTGGTCGGTCAACGGTGTTTGTCGCGTAATTGGCCTTGCATTCAATTGCTGCTCTAATAAACTATATTGTATGGACTGTAAAGTCGCGCGAAACCCACTTTATCGTTCCACAATTCGTTTTTGACGGATTTTCTCGCGCAAACGCTTCAACGAGGCCAAACAGTAACCGTCTGTCCTTCAGGAATTCACTATGTAGCAAACCGCGAATATCAAAGAAGACATCGCGTTGATTTTCGAACGATTTCGACGCGTTTTTTGTCCTCCATTCTGACTTGTTTGCGCGTGTCCAATTCATATAAACCCTCGTGTCTCGTCATCATCGGTTATAATGCGTTTCGCGCGCGTTGGATCGGAATCGACGCGACGTAGCACGTCTGAAAAGGTCTGTTTTCGTAGAAAATTCAGCTATTTTGGAACGAGCCGAACGGAAACGCGTATCACGTCCAAATTATATCCACCGGAATCGAACGAACGGTCTCACAATGCGAGAGATCGTGTTATCTGTCCTGAACCGGAACGGCGATTACCTATAGTACAATTTCGCGGTCCTCCCCGATCGCTTTGCATCACGCGTACCGCCCGTGTTTTTTTTTTTATAACACTGATTCGCGATAAGCCTTTTCTAACATTTTCAGCGGATCTGCACACGAAATTCCGTTCGCAACACAAAATTTCACGCAAACTCTTTATAATTTGGTTCGTTGTAAAAATCGTGACGCTCTACTACCCGGGGGTCTAACGATTCAACTACCAGCTGCTGTAAACGAAACGACGGACAGCTGTTCGCGCTCGCATTGGGTACAGTAATTTGTGGACAGTGCTACAGACTTGCGAGAAAAGTTTTGAATTTTTAACGAAATTCAGCTGGTGGGCTTTTTATATTACAAATTCCCCCGGTATACGGGCGCCCAAACCAGAACGGAACACGCACTTGTTTCAAAAATTTAAATCGGGTTTCGTTGCCAACGCTGTGTACGCATATTGCACTGCGTAGTATTTATTGAGGCGTGTTTTTAAAAAGGACGCGGTACACACCGGGGAGGAAAAAACGATCAAAAACGATACGAAATCGCGTAAAACGGTCGAGATTGCGTACTGACGCGTTTCGAGAAACCGTGAAATTTCCCGACGGACAAGAATTTTTATCCGTTGTTTTTTTTTTTGAATACACTCATTTTAGGCGAATACCGTTGTGGTAAAACGATTTTTAATGCATTTGGCTTGGAAAACGTGTGTACAACACAGGCGCAACTAGAGCCTAAATATTGGGGTGCTAAAATTATGTAACGAAAAATAACCCCGAAATATGCCCCACACCCCAAATGCCATTTTCAATTATTTATGAATCACAATGACCATTCTAAAACGAAACATATCAGTTATGTTTATGCATAGTTAAAATATTACATTAAAATATATATAATTACAAAATCTAGTTTTATAATCTTAATAAGTAGACATTTACATTTTAAATCAATATAATTTTTTTCTGGGTTTCATGCAATATTTATTCAAAATAGTTTTTCAGTGTTTAACTGTTTTAATAAATATTTTTCAACGTTTAGCAGAGATAAATTAGAAAACCTTGGTTGAAGCATGCTTGATCTTAGCCAGTTCTTTATTCGTCGCATTGTTGAAAAGCTTCGCTCGCAAGTAGCAGAGCTTACAGGAATTGTAATTGCAACTTGCATAAATTTGGAAAGGAATCTTTTGGTATTTTTTCTTCCACATCTTGTATTGCAAAGTTAGTCGGTAGGCAATTATTAACAACCATCATTCAAAAATATATATCATCATATTCATAGATTATATTATATGACATTTGAACAAAGTAGTTCTAAATAAAACTTAAAAACATAAAATTGACGGTATTTCACTGTAATAGCTGGACCTAAAAAAAACAAGGGGTGCTAAATTTGAACTCAGGGGTGCTAAAGACCCTCTTGCGCCCCCCTAGTTGCGCCACTGGTGTACAATGTGCAAATCAATTCTAATAAAACATTTTTTTTTGACGTAAATAAATATTTGATTGCGTATTACATAAGTGATATTATCGAGTGTATCTACGCGTGCGGAAATAAACGAGAGCTTTAATAAATTTTACATTTTTGCTATTGATGTGGTGCACGGCGACACTGAATTAATATGCGAAAAAATTAGAATTAACCAAAAATTTAATTTTCAAATTATAGCATATAATAATAGTATATAATTAATTATTTTTAATTATATAATTAAAGTTTAAATAAATATATAACAATTTTTTTTTTTTTGTTAAGTTCGGGAACGTCATGTCCGTGTAACAGTGTTACAGCCAGTGTTACGACACAGGTTATCATAAAATAACCTCGCAGTATTTATTAATCCGGAATCGATTTCGCACCAAATCGAAACGATCGAATTTCTAAACAAACGACGAGAAATATCGTTACTTTCTCGTTCGAACAAATCCTATTTATACTCTTTGGGAAAAATTCGTTTGCCAATATTGTTGAAGAATAATGACTTTGCAAATATTTTATAAAAACGTTTCGATTTTCAATAGTAAAAAAAAAAGTGTATGTACATAAAATCCAAAATTGATAAAACTCGCATTTAAAATCATTTCAAGCGTATAGTTTTTTTTTTCTGTTCGGTTAACACCGAATGACAATAATTTCCAAGCCATATATATATATATATATATATATATAATGTAGTAATAACTGGAATATAATATGTTAAAATACAATAATCTCTTACGCGTTGTTAGGTTTATATTATTATTTACGCGTGGAATTAAAAAAAACAGTAAATCGCTTTTAGTGCGGTCGTCATTTAGATAATATATGTAAACGGTACAGAATAACCTGTAATATAATATTTAACTGTATATATATACACGACAAAAATAAATAAATAAATACCGAAAACTTTTGTGCGCACTAGCTGTTGCTGTTTGTGCCAAAATGTACTACGGGCGATTTGAATTACTATATTGTTGATAACGTGTACGTGTTATAAAGTAAGAAGAACACGAAATGACGATAAAAAAAAAAAAATGAATTACGAGAAAAAAAAAGAGAGAATAACACTTGAAAACGACTAAAAATCAAAAAAAAAAAAAAAGTAATAACTACATTAAAAGTTTATAATATAAACAATACAAGAGCGAGAAACCGATCGAGAAAGTAAAATTATTCCTTTCTCTGCTGATTTCTTTTCGCCGCCACCCCAATTTCACGCTTGACACTTATTACCCGAGTAATAAATATATACGAGTGTCTTCGGAAATTTTTTTCAAAACCCACTGAGCGCATAAATACACCGCGTCATAATAATCAGAAAACCTTACGAAAACTTCTCTACAACAACGAAAACGTTTTTAGAAAAAAAAAATAATAAGATAACCGAATGAATTTAAAACGAAATTATAAATACTCACACGTCCTTTGCCTTATTAATATTTACGTAAAGAATAAAACGTACAACGAAACCTTATGAAATTCACGTGTTAATCTGAAAATATGCGAAAATGTATAAACTTAAATAAACGTAAAAAGCGATATTTTAAAAATAATTTTTAAATAATATTAACGAAAAGATTAAAAAAATTAATTAGAAAGTGTCATATATTTCGAAAAAATTTTCCCTAATAGCCAAGGGAGTATTCTGTTATAGAGTTTTTGCATGAGCCTCCCAGTGGACTTAAATTCAGAATTCATTATTCTACGTTATGGAATAATACAATGTAATTGAGTGATAATGCAGGTGGAAAATTAATTACTTCGAGTTCTCACGAATCTAGGGTTGTATGTACACTTGATACATTAAATTAATAGAGATTTGAACAAGAGGCCTGGAGATCGTTTGGAAATTATCATCTAAAAAGAATCACACACCATCTGGGAGCACCCACATCAGGATCCTGTTTTGAATTCCCAGGACTCTCATTCGGAACTGCTGGATCATTTCTGAGGATTCATCTTGCTGTTAGGATAGCGGTTTGAAATAAATATTTTAGAAAACAGATATTTTTAAAAACGTGACGAGAAAACGACTTGTAACCTAAAAAAAAATTAGACAGTGGAAAAAAATGAATTCATCGATTTTTTTTCATTGAAACAGCTATATATATATGGATGGATTTGTGGAGCCGAAACGTCCCTATAATAGCTATCAACACTACCGTTTGGTGCTCATGGGTTCTTCCTTAAGACTTCTTACACTCTTCTATACGGTTTGAAGTAAATATTAAAAAATATTTAATAAATATTAAATTAGATTAATATTGATAAAAAGTGATGGAAAAAAAGTAAAATGGTGGGAAAAAATAAAAGTTTGGAAAAATTGAACTTTTATATAGATACATGATTTTATAATTTTATACTAGAAAACAATGATATGGTTTTATAAAATGGAAAAAAATGCATTCGCTGTTAAGAATTTTTAGCTCTACTAAATTATTTAATCACGAAAATATATTGAAAATAAAATGGTAATGAAAATGGCGGCGACAAAGTGCGATGGGCATTTACAAAATCATTTTTTTTCTATTGGCGTGGTGGACATTAAACTGATTGATTTCCATTAAAAAATTATTAGCGAGGCTACATGGATTTTATTAATAAAGCGTTAACGTCATTAAATATATACAAATCAAAATTATCCATTGTTGCTAATACGAATATTTATTCATTTGAACAAATATATGTTAATCATTTGAACGTTTTCGAAAAAACAACAATATAATATTACAATATGCCAAATTTTTCTTAGCATACATAATATGTGTGCTAAAAAAAATGTATTACATATATATATTTTATTTTACAACACAAAACATATTAATTTTCTATTTCGAAATTGTTCATGCTGTATAACATCAAAAAAAAAAAAGACACCGAGCAAAACATGATAATGAAATTTATATTCGGCACTGTAGGTATTTAGGCTGTTATGCAGCGAATAGTGTTATCTATACTTCACGACGAGAACTTAATTTTCATTAATTAAAAAAAAAAAAAATAAAAATTCGCGGAATGATAACGACGAATAATTTAATACAATTGTGCACTATATACGTCGACGATATGTCGATATGTTTTATAACGAAATTCGAAATTTAAATACTTATACTGAAAGACAAACGATGACTTTATAATATTATGTATAATAATGATATGGTTTCGAAAATTGTGTTTTACATTGAATTTACATATAATAATATAAACGCCATTAATATATTTATATAGATATATATTATAAGCGCCTTTGTCTATGAACATCGAAATTTCCCCCGTTAATGTTCGTCGGGGTCGGTAAAAGATCGTCTATATATATATATAGGAATGTTAAATGGTTTTCGAGAATTTTCGGAATTTTCCGGTACGCTGTTATTACAGAAAATAGTAGGGTCGCTGAATATTATTTGTTCACTATATAAGTATTAAATTTATAATATATATATATATATATGTATATATTACATAAGTATGAAAATGTAAAAAAAAATATAAAATATTTAATATAATATAGTAGTTGATATAAAAGTTATATAATAGTTTTGTAATGAATATCGATTGGAAAAATATTGTATAATAATAAAAAAGAAAAATATTTATTACGTTTTATTGCGAAATATGGCGTCGTATTTACGTCTTAAGATAAATGAAACTATTTTAATGACGATAAATCGAAAATCAAAAAAAAAATTCCATTTCAAATCGATTAAATTTTCACGTAAAACGTTATAGTGTAAAACGTGTGTAAGTATAGTAGCGTGTATTTTTGCATCGTAAGCTCAAATCTTAGAAAATAATAAAAACAATTTTTTTTGAAAGGTTTTTTCTCATTCTAATGTCGATCAAAAAAAAAAATTCGACGAACAAGACGAAAAAATAATAAATGTACAGGCATTTAAAATATTAAGACACTGCGATTTGAAGATGTATATACTGTATAGTATTTATCTCCCTGCTATCCCGAAGTCAAACTCCGCTCTTGCTATTATCCTTATTATTTCCTATTTACACGAGGCTGGATTATCTATTTAATTTATATTTATATTTTATTTTGTTGTTTTTTTTTCTTCTTTTTTTATGTATGAATTTTATCATCTAATTTGTTCTTAATTTTGTTACATTTTATGATTACTATATATTATAATCATTGTTGTTATTATTAAAAGTTTTTTTTTTTTTTTATTTTATTATGCTATATATAATATATATTTTTTTTTTGTGCTTTCAATTAATTGTCGAACTTAATAGTATCTACACTAAGAGTTCTAAATAAAAAAAAAAAAAAATAGTATAATATATATATGTTGAAAAAGTACCGCTTCGCGGAGACGCTTTTTCAGAAACGTATATATATATATGTATACATTATTGCGTATACAAAACGACGTGCTCAGTTTTTCCGTTAGTGATGGCATATGCACACTATATCAATGACATACTAGATTTCTGAAGACAGTGGCGTATTTGAGACTTCACCTCAGGGGGGGGGGGCGATGGTAAAAAAACTCCCCCCTTCCCACCAATAAAAAAAATTATATGTAGGAATATAATTATTGAACAAAACACATTTTATTTATTATCATTTTATTTATTTAATTTACAAAACTAAGTCTATATTTCATTTTTTACTATTAGCAAATGTATCAATTACATTATCTACATTTAATGTTATAGTATGGTGAATATTAAGCAATGCCAAACCCGTTAGGCGATCTTGCCGCATTTTTGATCTCAGCCAATATAATATAAAATAATATAATTTTTTTAAATCTCTCAGGGGGGCGATTGCCCCTATCGCCCCCCACCCTCAAATACGCCACTGTCTGAAGATACCCGAAATAAATCGATAGTGTTGATTACACATCACAAAGTCTCGCTGCAGGAAGTGTATATACGCGCTTGTTTAATTCTATTAAGCAGTAGCGACAAAATATTGGAAATGTATATACTACAAATACAGAAGAAATAGTTGTGAAAATATTTTTTTAATGCAGGTTTCTATACTGACCTCGCGTTCGACAGTACGCGCATACGTTTTTAAATTAACATTTCTCGTTTATTTTAACCTAAAAAAAAAAAGAGAGAAAAAACGATTCTGTCTCTAATGGAATCCTCTTTAAAACATGTTAAAAGTTTCATGAAATCGCTGGGTAAAAATAATAATAATAATCACTCCGTATACGTGACCCGCGACGATTACGATTTAAAGATTTATTAATATTTTTCGTTTCGTACGCGCACGTGCACGTTCGTTGTACTCGGTAAATTTTTAAAGTCACTATGTGCTGGTACGTTGCAACGCACGTATAGTCGACTTAATTACAAAAACGCGCCGGCGAATCCGCGCGTATAAATATTAATTTACCGGACGCGCGGAATGTGTCCAATTTTTCGTACCTTATTCAAACTTTCTGAAAACGCGCGGTGGTAATTCGGTCAGCGGTGTAAATAATTTAATATTTCGGATTAGTAAATTACAACGGGGGTTTTTTCTTCTATAATTAATCGTACTTTAGAGCCGGTTAAGTGTTAATGGATTTCGAACCGAATTGTTTGAACGAGTTAAAAGACTGCAGCGAGTCGATTAAAAATCCCCGAATACGCATCAGTTCAATTACTATTAGCTTATTTTCGCTAATCGTCCACTTGGATTTTGTGGAAAAAATTAATTATTTATTTATAGATATTTAAATAAAACCTGTCAACGGTCTCCTCCATATACGTGAAATCGTCTGAAGATATATATTATAATATTAGTCTCGAATGTGTCAAGACAAAACAATACGTTGATGAATGATTATAATCTTCAGCGATGAAAATTCGAAATGTAATTATAACAACTGGTCGGAAAAAATCAAAAAAAAAAAATTTCGCAAAGTCGTTTTAACTCGTCGTCGTTATAATGTCGAAATTAAATTGAGATTCCGTTAATAGTTGAAAAAGTCTTGTTAATTTTGATTTTCTGACTTATTCGTTATAACGTCCGGACGACTTGGTCGAGTAAACGTATCCATAAAATATCGTTTCATAATGTTCTAAAAAAAAAATTTAATTCGTATTTCCGGAATTATTGTTTGTTAAGGTATTGTTTGCTATTTTCTAACTATATTTCGATCGTTTTGCTTATTTCATTTTATCGCGGAATTTCGTTAGGCGTTTTCGCGTATATCTCGACGGGGGAAAAAAATACTGCAATTGAAAAAAACAATAATAACAAATTAGAGTCCTGTTCGCCGCTTAATACGTCCACAAAAAATATTTGAGAAAACGGACAAGTTTTTAAACTTTTACGTTTTGTATTCTACTGAATATTGTCGAAAAGAAGAAAAAAAAATGGATATTTTATACGAATTAACTGTAAAAGCGTAAATGTATATATATAAAAAAAAAAAAATGTTACGTTTTCCCGATCATAACGACATATTTTTTTAACATTATTTTGTGCGTAAATACACGTTTTATATTTAATATATACGCGCGAATCCGCCGTACCCTAGACTCAGTCATAAATAGTGTTTCATGAAATTTCTGTGGTACATTACCTTCGTCAGACTGCAGTTGCTCGAAGTCTTAAAACACTTTCGACGGTGCAGGCGGATCAGATGTACGACGCTGCTTTTCAAACTCCCTTCCGATCTACCGGTTCCGCGTGTTTTTTCATAATATCCGCGCGTGATGTGCTATAATTTCCGCTTTTAAAAACGATTCTGAAACAAAACAAATATATATCACTCCCTAAAATTAACAGTCGACATAAAGTTATTGGAGATTTTTACAATTTCAATCAATTAATAATTTCGGTCTAAATCGCCGCGTGATAACGTATTGCGTCCAACAGACACGTTATAGCGTCGATTTCGATATCGACATCATTTTCATCCTCACAACTCGAGTGTGTCGTGTACGTATGGAAAATCGTATTTTAATTATTACAGTTTAAAAATTGATCCAAATTTTGTCGTGGTGGGGGAAGAACGATAATCCCAAAACGAACTAGCACCGTATAATACTTAAAGGGTTTTGTTTTAATTCGTAGATTAATCAATGTATATGAGTCGAAACGTGGCGGCTACTGGTCGGTCAAACATAATGGAGTGTACCGAGTATTAAACGAAATTTGAAAGTGGCACAATTAAATCGTACGAATGCGATTTCACGTTGACTCCGAGGGTTTGTCCTTACACACAACAAAGTATGGACTAAATTAATGGATGATTCTATAATAATATGACATTGGAATTTCGGAAAAGATAGGAGGTGTGAATTTTTTTTAAAAATTAAACCTATAGTAATTATGTTAAGGAATTCGATCACACGCGATTAAATATATTAAACTAAACAAAAAAAATAAGTAGAGTGCGCCCAAAAAAATAAACGGATCAACCGATCCTGCCGCATAACCACGAAAACGGCCTTGGGAACGTGATTTTTCTTAGTTTGTTTCTTCGCCCCTAGACATTATTATAATACATATAA
Organism: Slavum lentiscoides; assembly: GCA_032441835.1. NCBI lineage: Eukaryota > Metazoa > Arthropoda > Insecta > Hemiptera > Aphididae > Slavum > Slavum lentiscoides. The sequence continues at coordinate 4,193,382 of CM063707.1, read as the reverse complement.
ATAAATCGTGTTGCGGCCGAAATAAATCTAACGGCTTACACGAGAGGTTTTCCTTTCAATTTTTCTTTTTTTTTTTTATCAATCACACTTTATAATATATAAGGATCTATCGAGTCGGGCGGTCGCTAGAGGTGTGTCCATGATGTGACACACGTCCGTTGCCAAAACGAATTAATGATTGCGCGAGCGGAAAATCGTGGTTTTTCGCACGGCTTTCCTCCCTCCCCCTTGCAATATCCTGTGACCGTTCGTCGATACCGATAAAAATTGTTTAAGGTAACGCGCTATATAAATTTCGATTTTTCGGAACCAACACTGTTTCAATTCGGAAGAAGTGTTGAATCGAGAGATCTGATAGTTAACGTCTTCGTCAATATTGAATGTAATTAACGGCAAATATTTTTATCGAGCATCACCCCGACCCGTTCAGTCAATTCTGTTTTGTTCATTGGCTACTGTTATTAATGAGCGATTCGGGTCGAATTCGGTGGAGACAAGAAATATTCAACCTAATTACATATAGGTTACGTTATTGTCTTAATTTTAGAGCACATAAAATAAAGAAACGAACGCATTTCAAAGTGGCGGCGCAAAGAATGCGAGGAATCAAATGAAGAACGAGAAAAATTCTCGGAATAAGTGACGCGGTATAGTTATATAGCCAAAGTTTTATTTTATACATGCCAATATAGTAGGTATATACAGCGAGACTTGTAGTCCGAGACGGAACTATAAACATTACACGTGTGATTCGTTTTCGAAATCGACTTTTTTTCCACGAGATTTCCCGTTCGAACGAACGTATTTTGTACGTGTTCGCCGACGGTTGTCCTCGATCGCTTAAATTCAGTTTACGACTTACAATCGAATTCGACACGCCTTTCCCCCGCAATCTCCTTCGTAAATCTCTGTGTCCAGCCTGCCTGCAATACTGCATTATTATATTATACAATCGACGACACGGACGTATCCGTCTCGTTGACTCTCGACCTTCGTCTGCTTTCGCCTACAATTTTGTAAATCATTTCAATTAGTATTCTCGTGTGTTTTGTTTTAGTGTACATCGTCGCGGTAAAATCGCAAGATCCGCCTACGGTTTCTCGGAGAAGCATATAAAAGATGGTGTATAACGCGAAACCTGTAAGTGTGTAGTTCATATACACACGGTGCATTATATGGTATCGTTCTGCGGGACAAATGCAAATGTCGCCAATATCGAGTCTCCTCCGAGCGATTTATTATTCCACGAGTCATTGATACTCCGCAATGTCCTCGTAGCGTATTATTTCGCTTCGGCCGCGGAGATTATATCAGACTTGAAACTGGTATGATCGAAAATGTAAAGTAACGATTGTGTTTTGGTTAAAACGAATTTAAGTATTATTTTCTTAAGAGCTTTTAACGTTTATCGCGGTATTATATTATAACAAGGGGACGGCATACGCGTTGCTAAAATACCCATACAAATAAAAACGAACGCGGGACGTATTTGATTTTTTCATTATTTGACTCGTTCGAGGGTGATTGGCTTTTTATTATTACATTATCTAAGAAACGCGTGTTTTAAACATTTTTCTCAGAGATCTTCTTATTCTTCTAGTTCCTATCCGTTCCAGACATCATATTAACAATTTCGTTTCTGCCGTCCAATGATGCTCGAAACCAATCAGTCAATGTTCTACCTAATTATTCGTGAAGATTTATTAACCGTGATTGAATATTTTTTTTCGCACGCTTCTTTTCCCCTCAATCTAACAATATTGGTTGGAATCGTTTGATTATTTAATATATCCCGCGTATTCTAACTTTCGGGTTTTTATGTCTGTCAGTATAGTTCTTTAACTTTTCCAATTTTTCCAATGTTCGGAATTCGTCTATACGGCCACATATCAAAAGATTCAATTTTCTTATTAGAGTACGAGTTTCAACTCCATAAAGCACTGCAGAAAACGCATAACATCTCGGAAGTCTAATTTTGATATTTAAAGACAGATCGTGGTAACTGAATACTTTCGGCATTTCTCCTGGCTCTTTCGATTCGGCATTTTATTTTTATCCAATGATCCAAATAGTCGTTTATTATTAAGTTTTGTTTTTGTTCTATTCGTTGAACTTTGGTGACTAATTTCTCCCGTAATTCTATGACATTATTATAAACTTGTGTTTTTTTTGTGTGTGTTATGTATCAAACCATAATACTCAAAAATGTCGACCAATTTTCGTCTACGTACAAACCGCTGAAGTCTTATAATAAATACGCGTGTGTAATAGGCATAGCTAATATTCACTTATTATACTTTAACGCTATCGTCAAGTCCTCTTAAAGCTTCCGAAAGACGAATTTAGATTATACATTGAATGATAATACGCACGTTTGTCTCGTCCATTGCCGTATACATACACTCTCTCTCTCTCATTAAATATGGTTACGTTATGATACCAGTATGGGTTGCTTATAATTCTCGGGTCCCTTTTATCAGTTATGACTATATTCAGAAGAAAAAAAATTTAATTGCGATTAAAATGTATTATTCTACAGCGCATTCAAACTCTGTAATAAGAGAGGAGGAAATAAAATAGACTCGTAACGAAGCACGTTGTCGGTTAAGGACGTGCATGAGAGGTCAAGCTGTTTCGTGCCGTTATCCATCCTGCTGATTCGGTGGGTCGCGCTGGTTTCCACGGAGAAGGCGTGAATAATAATAATAATAATAATAATAATAGTACGGAAATTTTCACGCGATGTGTATTAAAATGGCGAAGAACGAGCGGTGAAGCGAGTGAGTCGCGAAGTATGATAAAAGAAGGGCTCGTTATCCTACACCGTTTTTGATTCCGGTCCGATATAATAACACAATATAATGTAATCTAACGACCCGGTCGCGGTAAGTCTGACCGTTCAAAGACCTTTTCAAAGTACGTAGTTACGCGTCTGAAATTTGTTTTTTTTCCCTCCCAAAGCCAAAATTTATATACGAATTTATACGGTGTGTGGCAAAAAAAAAAAATCCGATAACTCTCTACACAGCACTGCGCACGCCCACGCCGGCAGAATCGACGGTTTTTCATATAAGACGCTCAAATTTTAAAACACACCAATAAAAGGACTGCTGTAACGTTTGCGAGAACGTTTTCGAACGATCCGCGCGCAATTATTATTACGTTTACATAATAAATATTGTCGCGAAAGCGTATTTACATATAATAATAACGCGTTATTAAATTATAGTTGTTTGGCTTTCGGAAGTTATTGCGCTCTTTTTTAAACGGATAAAAAGATGGGAAAATTTTTTATCGAAATAAAAAAAAAAAAATTAAAAGTAACAATTATTATTTGCATCGCGCTAACCGCTTGACGCATAGTAACACGATTAGTTTTCTGGCGTCGAAGGCCATTAGTATTGTCGTATAATAACAAACTTTTGCGACGAATGACTCGACGACGATAGACTCGGTTTAAAAAATTGTTTTTTTTTATTATTATTATTTTAGATTCTAAGGTGAGCGAAGAGGCTATAGTGGTTTTTTTTTTTATTACTTTTCTTTTTCCGCGCACTACTTTTCGACCGTAGAAGGAATACTCGGAACGTTACACGCTTAATAAAAATCCGATAACAAATATATTTTCTATAGCCGGTATACACTTTATATAGAGGTGATTTTTCGATTTTCTCAATAGTATTTTAACGAGTGGCGCAATAAAACAACATAAAAACGGTAATAAAGCGTCGATTCGTCAAAATCACATAATACAGGTATATATAGTAAACGTTGTAACGCAGTCATATAGGTACTTTCGTGATTTCCAAAGGTCTTGATATTTTCTCTGGACGTCTATACCATCTTTCGATATTAACACCGAAGAAATTGTTCAAAAATTCCATAAAAAAAATCTTTGATTATTCGTGACTATACGTACTGCAAACAGCAACAGTTTTGCAAATCACATCGAAAATCCGCTCGGAATCGTTTTTTTCGAGTACGACGATTTGTCGTTATTCGTAGCGTAATAATAAAACATTAACATCTCTGTCTAACCTAACCTAACCACAGTGTTTGAAAAATAAACGACTGTTACGTATTGGGGACGGTCATAAAAATAAATGTTACATTCACCACAGTATTTTTCAAATTGCTTCTGTTTTTTTTTTTTACCCCGTAAATAATTTAAAGTACCGCGTTGAAGGCGTAAAATTCCACCTCGGTTTCAAATAATATTAGGTACGCCATCGATTTAAGGAATTTCAGCCGAGAGTTTAAAATCGACGAAATCAAAAAGGCCAAAAGCGTAGCGCACGGTTTTACGGCCAACCGTGTTCGCGTTGTGTCGTTTTATAAATTGTATTTTGTCAGTTAAGATTTTGAAACGATAACAATTTATATCATTTTAATATTCGTATAGTAGATTCGTTTTTCTTTGCTAACGACAATTTCAATTCGCAAAACACGATAAATTTCGAAAGCTTTATATAATACATTCTCGAAATAATCCGTAAACGATTGTTTTTCCATTATTATTATTATTATTATTATTATTATATACTACGATATCGGAGAATCGCTATGTGAAAATGTAATACTGCAGTATTGTGATCGTATTAAATTGCAAATGCGTGACTATAAATAAATTGGATACGTAATATTTATGATTCTGATGTTTGGACTCGAGACAAGTGGAACGTAAAATCCTGGAACCGTTTGTATATTTTTCTTTTTGCACAACGACACGTGTCACGCGCAAGCCTGAAAACTTGAAAAAAAAACATCATACTCAACGGGGTAAGTATATCACAGTTAATGTCTCTCGGTTGAATCGCGCCATTTTGTACGTCGTCTTTAAAACAGACGTGCGGCGAAGAAACGTGAAGTATACGAAAGAAAAAAAAAAAATTATAAAATTACGTTTCGATTCGGTCATACTCGGATTTTTTTTTTAATAGAAAAGACCGAAACTATCCCGACAACAGCAGAAGCAGTCGTTTTTGATAATTTTAATTCCCGTGACACCCGAAAATTTGCTCAAAATCCTGTTCGTGTATACACCGCGTAATCGCGTCAAGTCTCGTACGAACACATAATACTTTAATACGACGTTATCGTCGAATGTCCGGCCTAATCCGAAACGACAAAATTATTGTCGACGCGTGTTAGTTAAAATCGTCGTAATCAATGTCGGCCTGGCACATTATAGGCCCCTGGATCTCTTTATTCTGGAGCCCCCTGCCCCTCGGTTTAATATGAAGTTAAAAAATACATATCAATAAAAAACAGTTCATTATATAGGGTGTCCCAGATCCAAGGGCGGAGTGACTCTAAAATTCTTACCGGGCCACTTATGAAAAAGTTAATTTTTTTTTTTTTGGACTAGCGCCTTCTGTTTCCGCATATAGATGAGTTAATACAGGTTAATAAAATAATCTACGGTGAAGTTAGAATTTGGTGGTCGGATTTAGTTTTTAAGTTAAAGCAATTTGAAATTTAACAATTTTACCGTGTCTCTTGAATAGGTTTATTTTTTCCGTTTTTCGGTTCATACTATAGTAGTCCAATGGATAAATACCACGATTTGACGTGTAGGGTTCGAGATTCGAACCGCTGTTCTCAAATCAATTTTTGCATTATTTTTTTTTATACATTATAATAATACGAGGCAAAGATTTCAAAACTGGTGGAGACATAGCGTTCAAAAATATTGGTATAAAAAAAAAAAGATGGGCGGCCTAGCGGCCATGGCCAGGCCGACCCTGGTCGTAATCCATATTACGTATTGTGTCAAATCAAAGGACTTTGTAAAATTCGCAGTTCTGAGGAAGACACGAAAAATAGTAGATATAAACCGTAATGGTGGCGGACGAAGCGAAGCGAATCGTCAGGCTAGTTTTGTGTCAGTAAGTGGATGCCAATAAGATTGAAAGGTACGAATTTGATAAAACTTCAGTACTCAGCTCAGCAAATGTCCGTATATCGATTGAAATGTCGGGCGCGTGAACAGGAAAACGAAACAGAAGACGAGCGAGAAAACCGTCTGCATTTTTTCTAATACTCGGGTCTTTTTTTAAAAAGAATTCTCCGTATGATTATTTACCTGTGTGAAAAATCAAGTGATCAAGTTAATAGAGTTGATAAAGTCAACAGACTCTTTAAAATTCATTAAATAAAATAATCGTTTTTAGAAACCAAACAAGTCTGTCTAATCGGAATTTACTTTTTTTTTTTTTAAAACTTTATATCAAATATTCCTTTGTTACAAATACGTTTATGTTTCCGACTTCGTTTTGTTAAAACCTATTGATTGATAGTGAGGACACGTTAAAACAATTGCTTCCGTGAAGCGGATCGTTTTATTTACTCGAACTGATCGTGGTAATAGTAAAAATGAAAATACTATTATTTTTGATTATATTTCTTACAAAAAAAAGTGCAGAAAAATAATCACATCCAGGATCCGTAAAAAAAAAACAATAAACGTGTGGTTAGAAAAATAAAAGGTGATTGTTCCATCGATACGCCTATTAATGTTTATAGAAAAAAAAGAAATTTTTAAAAAAGCGCTTGTTTTTTTTTTTTACAAAAGAATCCCATTTAATAATTGTTTCGTGATCATTGAAAAACGCTGCGTACAATGGCTCGACGTACATCCAGCTGTATACTTAAAAAACGTGCCCGAGTATTTGACGGTATTACAAAAGAATAAAAAAAAAACTGCGAAAAATTCAAACAACTCTTGTTGTCATAAAAAAAAAAAAATATGAGCGACGATGTCTTCTGTCTGCGAAGATATGAATCGTTTACGACGAGATTACCATATAACGTTTCCTTAATCGGACTTAAAAAGGAATACAAATTCTTTATAAGAACGACGAGTCGTGCGATGTTTATCGTTCGCCGACTGCTAATCCCCGTGTACTTTAAAATTTTTAATTCTGCACAATTAAAATTAACTGTAGTCTGCACAGTGTTTCAAAAGCGTCTTATCGTGACGGATAACCGGGCATATTTATTGAAACGTTTACGAACATTATTGCGCGTATTGTGATTAACACACGGTGTTTTTTTTTTTTTTATTCCAAATTGTGTCAAAACATTATAAACGACCAAAGAAAATCGAAAACCCGGTATTTTTTTTACAAGTCGCTGCAGATGGGTAAAACAAATAGATTTAAAAAAAAAAAAAATGTGCATCACTTTGGTTTTTTGATAAGCGCGAGAAAATAATGCAGCGTCGTACCAATAACCGCCTCTGTATAAACGCCTACAACGAAAAACGGATCTTTTTAAATCGACGGAATATTTGGAAAAAATAGAAAACGCCTAATCCTAAGTGATAAAAAAACGAATCGAAACCGCGCGTTGTCACCGACATACAAAAAAATAAAAAAATTCGTTTGAAAAATAACCGAAACAGATCTCGTCGTACCGTTCGACTATAGAGGTGTACGCATCGTTGACTTTTCTGTGGCCGTTTTTTATCGAAAGAATTTAATATAAATTTTCTAAATTTTGTTCGGCGTACAGCTATACAGGGTGATTTGTTGATCATCCAGTCGACCGCATTATCCACGAAAATTTCCTATACTATTTCGGCATTTTTTTTTTTTTGTGTTCATTATCACGTCGTTTATAAGGATTATTTATACTGACACGTCTTATGTAATTTACGTTTTTGTCTTCGTTATTTTTCGCAAGGCACTGAAATTGACCAATGGAAACGTACACACATTTTTTCGTGTTTTCGTTTACGAATAACATTTTTAAAAACGTTTAAAAAATAGGAGTAGCCGTTTCAGTGGTCCAAATGTAATGTCCGTATAATATATTTTAATAAGGATAATACGCGTTTTTATAAAAATTTTGAAAGTACGGGTCATCGTACTTACGTGTTCGTGATTATTATGCGTTGATAAGAGTCGATAGAGACAGAGTTTTTTACTTACACCGGACTCATGTGAATGTCGAATAAAGTGTCTCAGACCCGGCGGTTTGTCTAGCTCTGTGTTTGCATGAAAATCGGACGAGAACTTTTGAAATGCTTAGACCGTCCAAAAAAAAAAAATCCGGTTTTTCGATAACATTTCAATCGAAATAAATTAACAATTTTTTTTTTTGTAGCTGAAAAAAATCATGTCCCGAATAAATTATAATTATCTTTATAATGGGATAAAATTCGAGTTCCAATTATATACGTGATTTACGCGTCGTTAACAATATGATGTTTTATTCTAGAAACATGTGCGGGGACGTTATAGTTACGAGTAAGATAAAAAAAAAAAGATAGTTTAGTTAAAAAAAAAACGGTACTCATTAAATATATACATAATACGCTCGTATAGTATATTATTATAAAATACATAATATTTTTCTCCGGTTTTGTATATAATCTGCAGATATATATATATTTTAAAACATTTACTTTGTACACAAGACATTTTATTTAACACGTCGTTGCAGTTCTAAAAATGTGGACTAAACGACCGATTTTTGGGGAACAACAACGGGAAATAAGTGAAATGAGCGCCGGCGGACATATTATGTGTACCTACGCGTTATGACGAAAACGCGTGTTGCTTATATACGCGATTTTTCTATAACGACGCAATTATATACGCTGCTCAGTGCTCTTAAGATGTCTGGTATACACCGACGACGAATTCGGTTGTTATGACCGAAAATATTATTAAAGTTTTATCCTCATCCTCATCTTTATTTATACGTCACCTTTTCGTAATGACTTCGACCGACAGAAACGAATTAGCACTCGGCTGATTTTTTTTAATAATAAAACGTTTTTTTATTTAGTTGTTTGCTCATCGTGAGCTGGCATTCGATTTTTGTTTTCTTTTTCGTATATTCATTTAAATATCGCGTAGTATTATTGCGCGGTGTTAATTAAACACCGTCCACTGCAGGTATATATATACGCGTATTTGGATTTAAAAGATTTTATTTTAATATCGCGTCGTATTTTTTACGTTATATCGTTGTAAACATAAACCGAAACCGGCAAAGAGAGTAGCGGACAAAGCCGAATCCGTTTTACACAAATTGTGTAATTACAACGTTTGTGGTCAGTGTAAGTCTGTATTACTTCTAACGGAGAAATAATTATCGCGATTAACACACGTTCGATATTTGCAATAACGAAGTGAAGCTGTCAGTAGCGTGCCCAAGAATTTTCAATGGGGGGGGGATGTTATAAGTAAATATTAATAATACATTTTAATAAATTGTCATGGTAATACCAAATAAACTCAAATGTTTATGTTTCAAGCTCTCCAAAATCGTTTCTAGCTTATAATTGTGTACATTTGTAAATTGTTCTATAATTAAAATGAATTTAAATTATAACACACTAATACCAAGTTGTTCAATTAACATAACATACGTTATGTATAGTAAATGTTTATTGTCATAACTCATAAGTAATAACTTTTTGCTAATAACTAATAAAAAGTATTAAGTAATGACTCTAAAACAGCTCTTATAATTAATAATTTGTTTTCTGTAGGTCGGCAAAAAAGACAATGGGGGGGATATAACCCCTAACTTCCCCCTGAGCGCGCCACTGGAAGCTGTAATAACTTATACTCATTATCGGATGACAATTACAGCAATCCAGGTAGGACGAACGTTGGTTACGACGGTACACAAAGAACATCTTCAATTAAATGAAGCTGACACGAAAATGTTCACAAATCTTAGCGGCGGTCAAGGAAAGACGCGTATAAAAAATAAATGCAAATTTAGGGCTTTAAAATAGCAAACAATAAATATCACTATGAAATAAATTTAGATTATTGCGATCCTTTACGGATTATTGTATTCTGAACAGAATTACTCGCGATAACGCTAGCAGAGTAGGTATATAATGTTAACCCGTCTTTCGACAATTCCAAATAAAATCGAATCGGATACAGATATACAGATATGCATCTATGCGAAGAAGCTTTCCTCTTTCATTTGAATTTATAATTTCAGCCACAATTACAATCACTGAACTTGAATTAACTGTTCGGTCGCACCGAAAGATTTTAGACGTCGACCATCTAAAATAAAACTAAACCACGTCATTATTCGACGACAACAAAGGTATATTGAAGTGTTTACCGGTTACAAATATTAACGCATTATATACTCGAAGTTTAATACACTGTATAGAAATCCGAATAAAATGTTATCCGGTTTTTTTTTTTAATAATATTTTATCACTGATTAATATCGAATTTGAATGCACGGCCGTACTGTTCCTTGTCAGGGTAAACAATTTTCATCCGATCTCGTGATCTAATAGAGCCACATGGCGAGTAAATACAAAATAATATTATAAAAGTATAGTTAGTTTAGCATTAAAAATAGGATCAATCGAACAACATGTTTTTCTATGTTTCTTTTTTCCGGGTAAAATATCACACAACTCATGAATGTATAGTGTTTGTAGATCTTTCAGAAATGTAATTCACTTTACGACGGCCAGTGCTGTATAGGATTACAAAAAAAGAAAAAAGTTTTAATTGTTTACATAACGGAGTAGGAAAATTAATTTGCCCCAGGAACGGCCGGACTGCGTTCCGTATACCTTTGTATACCCTTCACTTGTATACGTGTGTGTGTGTGTGTGCTCAGGGTCAGTGACAAAGCGCATGTCAAATTGATTTACGTGTCTTATCCCCGAAGGACCGTGTATGAACCGTGTTACAGGTCGAGAAAACTGTAAGGGTTGTTATAATAATATAGTGTGCGTAATCGGGAATAAAAGTGAAATATGTTTCCCCAAAAAAAAAGATCCCCGATCTTGTGTTTTACGAGAAACAACACCGTTACTGCTTTGCGCGCGATCGATTCGTATTTTTTTCTCGTCTATTTATCCAACTACAATATTCAAGGATGCGAGTCACTGATCATAGTGTTTCACAACGTTAGAATAATGAAATTCGACTTGTTATCATTCATTCTACACGATAGGTACGCTTCTATTGCGTTGCACGTAAACGGTTCAGTAAAGTAGTTTTCAAAAGATAGTTAAAAAATAAACAAATTTAAAGGCATTCAAGATTCCAGTTGAAATGGAACGAATGAAGTGACACAGGTACCGTTTGTAAAACAAGGTCGCGTTAAACATAATATATTCCCTAACTGAAACCTAACTACAGGTACTACAACGAGGACGGATTTTGCCAAGTTGCTGGTCAAACATGGTTCGGAAAATTGTATCGTCGAATTCTCTCCGAAGGTCAATTATTCTATTAATTCATTAAGGAGCCGCCGCACCAAAAGTAAAACGTATTAAACTCGGTGAAACCAGATAACCTGCAGTTTATAAATAGTCCTAATATAAATATGACTGGCGGGTTGTAGGTAGTGGTGGGAGTCTGTGTTATTACTTTTATTATTATGTTTACTGATAGTGAACAGCATACAGCCAATGTTTTTCAATTTTCTAAAAGAAGATATAATATGTACGTACCTTCTTCAACATGTAACTCAGAATAATTTTGGTGAAAAATACTTTAGAACGAAAATTGAAGAGTAAAAGTTAAACTATGCGTTATTAGTCGGACGATTTTACTCGATTTTATAGCGGTTGAAAAATTTGTCAAAAACAAAAACTGAAATAATTAATAGTTTATTTTTCAGTTAATATTTCAGAAAATCATCCGGTAGATGCAAAGTAGACTTATCGACGAATTCATTTATGTTTCAAGCGTCCAAATCGAACCATCGAACCTTCAAAACATGGATGTGCTGAGGGTCTAAAATGCATGTGTGAGTAGAGGTATTGCGGCCCCTTAAACGAAATCAAACGAACCCGTCTATAATGTTTATAACGAAACGCGTTTTGCGAGTGGAAAGAGATCCTGTCTTAAAAAAAAAATTCATACACTCCGTTTTTCATTATTTTCGGACGCGATTCACTTACACCGGGGAAAATGTTGATTGAAAACTAAACGTTTGCTGTTTAACGCAGGAAAAGGTAGGAAATTAGACGAGTGTTTTTGCAAACGACGAAATAAAATTTCCGGAAATTCGTTCGCCTTTAATTTAGCGAGAAAAAAAAAATCGACATCCTAAACTCGGTCGACACCGGATCGTTCTAACCAATACAATACGCGCCACGATACATTACTATGAACCTTATAAAAGACCAACGTATTGAAAACAGTGACATTCGGATGACGTGTTACTCTCGTATAAAATTAAATACAAAACACGATTGTGAATTCGCGGTTTCCCGAGAAAAGGTTCTTTTCGTGACGGTTTTTTTCTCGATCTCTTCTATCTCTCGCAATTTTCTCAAAACGTACAAAAACAGCACATTGAAATTTCCAAGAGTGACGTATACACTTACAAAGTATACAAATTTTTCTATTAAAAAGTAAGTACCTAACCTATTTGGCGCGCATTTATGTTTCCAACAAATAACTATAATGTTATCTATATTACAAAAAAAAAAAAGAAAGTTTTCCAACAAACACGTCGTACACACAACAAAATTATTAAGTATAATACACGGTCTCGTTCGTTCGTTAAAAAGAACATTTTCTTTTCTTTTACCTCTCGCACACCAACTGGAGCACGAAAAAAAAGAAACAAATTGCGTATACTTAAAAAAATGAAGTAAAAAAACTATCTAATAATTCACGCCGTATCGTAATAATAACACATTGTATAACTCGCAATATTTTTTTATTCTAAGGACTCGTATTATGACGTAATATCTATAATACAATAATTATTATAGTCGTTCAATAGTGTCCCTGAGTGTTGTAATTTTAAATTACATAAGTCTTGGCCGTCGTAATATATGGTCTTATTGATGGAGTTTCGAGTGTTGTAAACTCGTAAACGGGCTTGTGCAGGTATATTGCATAGAAACGAAGAGCGATAAAGAAAAAACGCGAAAATTTTTACATAATCGTGGAAACGTGCAGCTATATACAGGACATTAAAGGTATATTAATTTTAAAACCCGTTTTTTTTCAATCCATTAAAATTTGCTTACGTATATTGTTTGTCGAAATCTACGCTATTCATCCAGACGTTTTTACCAATCGCTGTACACCGTTAAATTCCACGCGACAATTCGTTATTCATGTTATTTTTCTAGATATTTCGCGTTCTAATCGATCGATTAATAGTTTGCTAAGTCGAGTTTAGCATTATATGTTAGACCAGTCTCGGTGTAATTTTCGTATATTTTTCGAGAATCCGACTAGAATGCCGCTGATGTCGAAAACCCTATATACTCGAGAGGAAAAAATAATAATATTTTACGTGTTTTTAAATTTAGATTTCATGTTTTATACATGTTTTAAAAAAAAAAAAAAAAAATGTCTAAATATTCGACTCTGAACGAAGCGAAAAATACATTGAAATTCCGACGATGTGTTTTTTTATTTTGCCTGCAAACACTTTTTTTTTTTTATAATGCTCGGAGTTTTAAGTTTTACCACACTTTTCGATAGCAAATCGTATTTATATAATATTATATAGTTGATATTCGACACATTTTGCAATTTTCTCAATAGTTTTTTTAAGCACACGAAAACTACCAAAAAGTTTTCAAAGTTTTCGACAAATACGATTTTCCCAAACCGAATTTATTATATTTTTTATATTTTTTAAACCGGATGAAGAATTTTGAAAATTTCAATTTTTTCGACCGTTTTTCCCTTTTAAAAACGAATTACATTTTTAAATTTTCAGTTAAAGGTCTATCGTATGTTATTCCGATAACGGTAAAATATTATGGTAAAATCTTTAGTCACAACATATTTTTAATTTTTTTTTTTCACTTGGACAATTTTTGAGTAACACATTGATTTTTAAAAAATATTGTTATTATTAACATTGTACGTTTTGGCGTTTTAAAGCTAAAAATCGGATACAAGATTAAATATACATAAATAAATTGAAAAATGTTAAAATAATCATTTTTATAAAAAAAAAAAATACTGTTTTAAAATCGTTTTTATTGCGAAATTCGTTAGTTTCACGCGATATCATTATACGTCGACGCGTTATGCGATAAAATCAAAACTAGCCACTAATCCTATTTACAATTCCCGTGTTACATCATATTTATTAATTATAACAAGCTACCGTGCAGTCGAGTGTTTTTTCTCTCGAATAAAATGATTTATCATTGTTTATTGTAATTCAAAACGAAACAACTCTAAAATATGACTCAACTCTCTGTGTTCTAATTGAATCGCCATCCACAGCACTCGCAGCTCGCTAACTTCATTCATTTACATTTTTAAATTCGGTTTTGTATTTTCAGATACCCAATAATTAGAACGTATATGTTTCGCCAATATTGTCACGTGTGAGTGTATATAATATTTAAACGTGTACCAGCGGGAACTTCTATTAAAGCATATTCGAAACGTGTTTTAATAAGCTCTTTAGAAAACTTTTGACAATCCAAATAATATATTATCGTCCCCGCGACAGTTCACACCAGGGGCGTATTTAGAAATTTTTTTGGGAGAGTGGCTGAGGCACTGAGTAAATATCATTGTTGTATTATTTCTAAATTCTAATCCAAGACTAAATTTTAAAAATAGGACAAATTACCAAATTCTCAACATTCATAAAAAAACAACTACATATTAGGAATTTATTAAAAATACTACATCCTATAGACATAAGGCATAGGAATTAATAAAGAAAGTTCCTAAAATTTCGGGGGGAGGGGGCTGGAGCCTCATCAGCCCCCCACCCATAAATACGCCCCTGGTTCACACATACAATTATATGGTACATATTATACGGTATAAAAAAAAATCATAAGCTGCTACGTGATAACTGATAACATTAGAAAATTCCATAATTTTATTTGATTATCAAGTGTTCGTTATTTTTCCTTTCTCGTTTTATTTCAACGAACCGCGTGGCGTATAATAACTATACGATTATTATAAAAGGATATATACCAAACCGTCGTTGTTTTTATTTATTTTTGTTTCGTTTTTACCATAGCGAAATACGAGAAATCGTAAAGAACGCGTATTATGTGGAAACGTATTTTCTTCGACGATGCGCTAGAATTCCCTTTGTATACGAGTAGCGGCTTATTGATAAATATAATGTTTTCGATATGTCATGTATGGGAAAAATTAATACGGAACAAAGTATACGGTCCGTAAAATCGTTTTTTGAAATTCTTTTCCTACACACAGAGAGAGAGAGTATGTTTTTAATTTCGAGCGCGTCTTATGAATACGGTTTTTGTAATTTTATTCGTATCGAAATTTGTTTCTTGTAAAATGTAAAAAAAAAAAAATATTAATTCGAAAATATGCGAGAACGTCGATCGACGATTGTCCTACTGCAGTCGTCCTCGTAATCGTTATATAACCTGCAGCTATACACGTGTAAGGGGCGAATACTATATATATATATTTCGTTTTTTTCTTTATATTTGTATTATATATACTTATTAGTTTTAAAGCGAACGCTTTGTGTTACTTTCTACCTCCTAAAAAAGAAAAAAAGTGGTTTTTTTTTGGAAATCGAAAATGACATAATATTATTTGTGTATTAAGTATTCGGCGGCGAGAAGACTGAAATTTAAAGAAGTCTAGTGTTGGAATAAAAAAAAAAAAAATTGTTTTTAAATACGTTACGAGAATGGAAAATAATAATATTGGGGGGAAATAGCGTCTAGTCGATAGTCGATATTATATTTGTAATCGGGTTATACGTATATAACACGATATGTGTACAAAAAAATACATAATAATATAATCGATGAGAATGTCGGCGCTCTTGCGATTTTTTTTTACGGCCCGTCGTAAAAAAAAAGTATTTTTTTTTTTAGTATATAACGTCTGTACGATGCAGTGCGGTGTGCAGAGTGTGCTGTTTTTATTTTGTCGTTATACGGAATAACGAAAATATACATACTCGTATACGTGTAGAGGAATTCAAAAAAAAAATTGTGTGTAAAATTCGACAATTTTTTTTCCCGTTCAAATCCTAAACGGAAATTCGGAAACCTTAAAATCCTATTTTCTAATATCGTCTTTTTCGGAAATATCCACTATACTATGTTTTGTATATAATTGTTGAGATGTATGACTTATGGTTAAAATTTCAATATTTGAAAAAAAAAAAAATACTACTTACTATATTTGAATACGTCGGCCGGATGCATCCATCAACGGATATATTTCCGAAGAAAACTATAACACCGATCCGCGAAAGCTCCAGCGCGAGATTCAATGTAAAATTAACCGGCGAACCCGCGGTAGATTTTGATATTGCCGCAATACATTATAAGCGCCGCGTATAGCCACAAAACTGTACGAATGATGAATAAGTACGTATTACAATTATTATACCGAATGATTTCGGTATTGAAATTCGGACGCGTCAAAGCGACTCACAAAAGCTGTCTTTTATTAAACGGTCTTTTTCCGTTTAACATATTATATAGTATGACGGTACGTGAGTTACAAGTACAGTTTATTTACAGTTTTTTTTTTTAGTTCGTTCCGATATTATAATTCATAAAAGTCGTTTTATGCATCATTGAATACGGAAAAATCGACTGTATAAGTAAATCTTTAACGAAAACGTACAACACCAAAACGTAAAACGGATTCGTGCGAAATGACCGGTTTGGATATCGCGAACAATTTTAAAATAATTTATTTTTGGTAAAAAAAAAATGTTCACCTTAATATTGCAGTAGCGCTGGATTGAAGTGATTATAAAAAAAAAAAAAAGGAAAAACGCTAAAAATTATTGAATCCAGAACATAATGGGCGTTTGTTAGATTTCCGTTGTAACGCAAATATTATAAAAATTAATGTTTAACGCGAGAATTTGTCGAAAACCGAATTCCACTCGGACTAACGCTACTGCTATAGTTTCCAGTGGCGTATTTGAGGGGGGGCGATAGGGGCAATCGCCCCCCCTGAGAGATTTAAAAAAATTATATTATTTTATATTATATTGGCTGAGATAAAAAATGGGGCAAGATCGCCTAACGGGTTTGGCATTGCTTAATATTCACCATACTATAACATTAAATGTAGATGATGTAATTGATACATTTGCTAATAGTAAAAAATGAAATATAGACTTAGTTTTGTAAATTAAATAAATAAAATGATAATAAATAAAATGTGTTTTGTTCAATAATTATATTCCTACATATAATTTTTTTTATTGGTGGGAAGGGGGGAGTTTTTTTACCATCGCCCCCCCTGAGGTGAAGTCTCAAATACGCCACTGATAGTTTCTATATATGTAATTCTGCAGGGCAATTTTATGTATATATTTGAGTACAATAATTAAAATACTGATTGGACGAGGAGTAAACGTACGAGCGGCGCGGTTTATGCGTACACGAGAGGTGCTCGAATTGCAGATATTTATAGAAAGTTAAAAATCGTTATATACGATCGAACTAGGTACAGACAATCTCTGGTAATAGAACTCGGAGGAGAACCGAAGAAGAAGAAAAGAAACCGTTTTGTTTTACTTACGATTATAAAACTCGATCCACGCAAAAATAATAAAAATAAACTTTAAATGTGTAATATTTTTATTCCTCGGCGGACCCCTTTGGCACCGCTTGGCGTGGCCCGTCTGCCAGCGGTGCACAATAAAGAGCAGTAGAAAAAAAAAAATCACTCGGATGTAGTTGTCCGTTCCAAATTACACGCAAAAGAACGCAACGTATATAAGAAAAGGCAATAAAAGTTTTTCCGCTATTTTTTTTTTCTTTCTTTCTTATTCTTTCGTTATAATGAAAATTAAAATCGCGCGCACTCGCGCATGTTACGTACTCGTATATTATCATCATCATCATCATCATCATCATCGCAGTAATCTGTATATAGTAGGTACAATTGTATGCATTAGGCAGAAATAAAGAATAAAAAATATTTCGCTATTCTCCTTATAAATGCTTACAATATAAATATATGTTTAAGAATTTAAAAAAAAAAACGTGTTTAGTTTTTACAATCAATATCGTTTTTACTACTACATTTCGAGTAAAAATTAATTCACACGCACGATCGTGCTAAAAACCTATCTCGATATTATTTTGTATTCATTGTACGTTTTAAATTTTTATTAATTGTTTAAATGTAAAGTACAACAATTATTAACGTAAGTATACCAATTTAAAAAAAAGCGTTTAAACTTATATAATAATACTGTCGTCTATACTCTAGCGTGCAGTCTCCAAATATTTTGTGTGCGGAAATTGGACCTTAATTTTTGGAGAGCGCTAAAATTGCGGACGACTCATAATAAATTATTACATGAGATACTTATAAACCAACCAACAAGGGACACTGTCATTTGCACTCTACGATTTTTATCGCTCATTTAAGAATTTAACAAATTTAATCTTTTTTTTTCATATAATTCATGTACAATGCATATTATAAATTTAATTTCTATTAAAAAAAAAAAAAAAAAAAGAAATTTTTTTTTTTAGAGTAAAATAAAGAACGAACTAGACTGATCAAATTAATACGATAATTTGCTTTACATAGTGCGTAGAACCATAGGCGTAACTAGCACTAAATGTTAGGGGGGCTAAAAATTAATAAGCAAAAAAAAAAGTGTTCATTTTCACCACTTTCACAGAAATTTTGCTGCCCATTGATGCCAAAATTACCCAAATAAGCAAAAAAAAAAAAAAAAAAACAAGGTCATCAACTTTCAATTACCCAATAACTAGGAATATTCAAAAAAAATATATAGAAAATACTGTACATTTTTAATGTAGTCAAGTTGCCTTTTTGGGGAGGCTAAGCCCCCCTGTCCCCCCTAGTTACCTACGCCTATGCGTAGAACTAATTTTCCTATACTATAAACGTTCTAAATTATTTATATGAATAAAAAAATCTATATAAAATAATTTTGAATGACGTAAAAATAGTAATCATCTAAAAAAAAAAACCTTTTAAAAAATTATGTCAATTTAATTCTCGTCGGTTGTAAACAAAAAAAGAATTTAATCGTTTCGGCGATTATGTGAAAAAATTGAGTGTTTTGTTATTTTATGTATTATATTAATTAATTAACATTTTTTTTTTAACGCACTCGTTACGCCTACTTTCCAATATATTCGTTTTAATAATATTGTCCTCGACATATTTATTTACACCGTTATTGTATTTGTGACATTTTCGACGAAATAAATATTTCTCTGCGGATTACTCGTTTTTTTAATTCCAATATATAATAAATATTTACAACGGATAACTATATTGTTACAACAACAGTCTTACCTTAAATGTATTATACTTTTTACTTCTTCTTGTATATAAATATATGTTTTCCGCGTATCTCTTCTTTGTACCTATATGAAAAAAAAAAAATATTATAAAATATTTTAGACAGTCGATATATTATGTTCGATACAATCGTATTTTCGGCGCGTTTCATACGAAATTATATTCGAACGTATAACGTGTTTCGTTTGTGACTCGAGTTCTCGAGATTCGTCGCATACACACACAGGCTACAGTTGTCCATAAATATTTTAATATACATTTCAAAGTTTTTATCAAACTCGAGCCGAAATTATACCGAACACGTGTACACGTGTACAATGTTTCAAACTTCCTCGTTTCGGTTTATCCTTGTCACGACGTTATATACGCGAGTACGTTCCGTAATAGAATCGAATAATTTTACTTTACCGCAACTGCCATACGCCTATTGCTGCCGACAATTGTCGCAAAATACAAAACGTCAGTAACGCGTTATTGCTGCAGGGAATTGTAAACGGGGTTTTTTCCCCTCGAAATTTCCACAGTTTTCTTGGAGAGAACATTTAAATTACTATAATTTCATTCTCTGCTGTCTGCTCCTATTTCGTTGTAAAAAAAATGATGTGTCTTTTTCTAGAAATAACGCGAGACGTTTTTTCGCGATTGAAATCTATCGCCCTGTATATTATGTAGACACGGCGCGTTAAAACAAGTTGAAAATATCGGAGTTTCAATGAATTTTGTGCTCGAGTCGAAAACGTGTAATTCGAAAAAATAAAAATAAAAATCGCGTCTGTTATTCTCTTAGAAGAGATTGTTCTATGGATTTTTTTTTTTTACCGAACCGAAATCGGAGCAGCAACATTTTTTTTCAGAGCGAACGATATGGAAAAGTCGAGAGAATAAAAAATCAATTTCAGCTTATATAAGGCCCGCGAAAGAGCGAAAAATGAAAAAAAATGCTCACACACATATACCGGCACGAGCGTCTGAGCGCGGTCAGAAAATGTGGGAGATTATATATATATATATATATAAATATACGTTATCCCTTCGGAGACTGGAAGACGTTTAATGTCGATACAATAATCATTATTTTCTATAAATAAACGAAAATTTATTTCTAAAATATTTTTGAAGAGGAAAAACGTTTTTTTTTTTTTCCAAATAAATAGCTTCGACAATTTATCCCGCTGCAGCTACGAAAACGTATAAACGTCGTTTCCGACGACTATTACGTCTGCGAGCATTATTGAAGTTTATCTCGGTACGCGACGCAGGGTAGTGATTACGCGATATCTCTATACGCTTATAACACGTTTATACGCGTTTAAAATGACCGTAAAGTTGGAAAAAAAATATGTATAAATTTATCCGCGCATTTACAACACGTGATTCGAACGATTCCTTCCGTACTTACCACGCGTGATATTAATATTTATGTTTATTTTCAAGACCGTTTTTAACACATTTCCCGTCGAGAAATATTCGGTTTTATGGTGCTAAAAATATTAAGAAAAATTTTGTACACACAAAAAAAAACATTTCTAAACTCTACAGGAATATCATAAACCAAGCTTTGTATCTCGAGAAATGTGAATAATTAACGTTATATAATATTTTTTTATTCATAACTTTAATACGCTTATCCCTTATTTTTTCATAACTGTCTATATTGATTTTTCAATACGATATAGCCAATGATTTTAATAGTGAATTCGTAAAGACCATGTGTCTGAATGGGAACGTGTTCGCTTTTAAAATTCGACGAATATTTCACAAATAACAGCAAGGGCGCACCCAGGATTTTTTTTCGGGGGGAGGGGGGCTAAATAAAATTATTTTTAGATATTAATAAGATTTATTTAATATGTACAGAAATCCGATTAAAGCGATACATAATAAAATTATAAAAATATTAAGAGGTCGACCATTTTGGGGGAGGGGGGCTTAAGTCCGTTAGCCTCCCCTTGGGTGCGCTACTGAGTAACAGTCGTTTATATGTTTAAGACACGGTGTTGTTTATATATAGAAGTATTATAGTAGATATTGAAAGTGTATCATTTTATAGAAGCTTTGTCAGACATATTTTAAGACCGATAGTTAAGTATATAGCCTTTCTACTCAATTTTATCGTGTATAATGGCTATCAAACGTGAATTCATTACTGTAGTAAAGATATAGGAATATTTCACACGTTTCCACTGAACTACGCAAAAAACGACTCCTAGGACCAAAACTTAAAATTCGAAAAAGTAATTTCATTTATTTATTTTAGTTCTATAAGAGAGTGGTAGACAAAAGTAGGTTGTCATTTAAAAAAAAAAACACATTTGTTTAATGTACCCAACATATATAATATAATTTTCAGAACGGTTTTGTAAATAATCTTCAAATGATTTAATTGCGAATGATTATATGGCCGAAATAAAATTTATTTAATATTTTTTGCAAACGACCGAAAGTTTAAAAAAAAACACTGCGTTTATTTATGTAATTATTGTAAATATTTATTCAGAATTTTTACACGGGAATTTTGTGAGATATCTATTATTATTTGTTTTAGTCGAGACTCAGAGCTGCAGGGCAGTAATATAGGATTACGTATTTATAACTATTGTGTCTTCTTCGAAATGCATTAAATTTTTTTCGAGTAACTTGTTATCAATATAAATACATAACAACGTTTTTAATTTTTCTTCATTATAATCTAACGAAATGAAATGCTAACAAACAGCACGCAGAGTACATTTGGAAACACGAGAAAAGAGAAAAAATATATACAAAAATAACAACGACGATAAAGAATAAAAAGACGATTATAATATAATAATAATAATAATAATAATAATAATAATAATAATAATAATAATAATAATAATAATAATAATAATAATAATAATAATAATAATAATAATAATAATAATAATAATAATAATAATAATAATAATAATAATAATAATAATAATAATAATAATAATAATAATAATAATAATAATAATAATAATAATAATAATAATAATAATAATAATAATAATAATAATAATAATAATAATAGTATAATCATATAAATTGTAAGCCGAACGGTAAACGTATTAAATGAAACGATGAAAACGATATTGAAACTTTACTGAACGTATAATATATAAGTGCAGGAAAAATAAATGGAACATAAAAGTCAAACGTTTAGACCAAGTGAGTAGAAACAAACAATAAGAATTGTGATTTTAGACGTAGGGTGAACATTGAAATCGACGTCTTTCAAATATCTCAGTGATGACTGAAGATTGAAAATTGAATTTTGACTTTTCGCGATGCCCATTTTACAACTACTATCATAAGAGCTTTATACAAATAGAATGAAAATTGACAACTACAAAATACATTTAAAAAAAAAAAAAAAATAATAATAATAATAATAGTATATATATATATGTAAGTGTACAACAAAAAAAAATAATAAATAAATAAATAAATAAACAAAACAAAAAGGAAAAAATTGAATAGGATAAAATTAAAAAAGGAACTGTGTACTAGGTGTCCACCGGCAAGACAATTACTTTTACGACTGGTCGCGTAATTGGACCGTCCATGGTACGTATTGTGACAACTCGCACTATTCCATCATCTCCTGGGTGGGTTTTGTCAACTCTTCCCAACTTCCATTGTGTAGGGGGTAAGTTTGGAGTGTTGATCAGTACTAAATTTCCACTTCAATATTTGGTTGGTGACGTGTCCATTTAGTTCTAGCTTGTAGTGACGTAAGGTATTCATTAGACCAACGTTTCCAAAAAGTTTGGTGCAGTTGTTGCAGAAGTTCCCAACGATGAAGTCGATTTTGGGGAATGTTTGTTACATCCTTTTCCGGCAAAGCGACCAATGGTTGACCAATGAGGAAATGACCAGGTGTCAAGGTTGAAGATCGTTGGGGTCCGTTGACAATGCTGTAAGCGGGCGTGAATTGAGGATGGCTTCAATACGAGTAGCTAACGTGGTTAACTCTTCGAATGTTAGCAATTGATTACCGATTACCCTTCGCAAATGAAATTTAGTGGACTTTACTGCCGCTTCCCACAGACCTCCGAAATGAGGTGCTGCCGGGGGGTTGAAGTGCCAACGACATGGAATCGCATTGGTGTACAAATTTTGCGAAGATTGTTCTATAAAAATCTGTTGTAATCGACGATCAGCACCTTTGAAATTTGTGCCACAATCCGTAAATATATCACTAGGAATACCTCTACGAGAGATTACTCGATTCAACGAAGCTAAAAAAGCATCAGTAGTCAAGTAATATGAAAGGATACACATCTGCCCCCAATAAGAAATCGATAGGCGCTGGGTTGTCGAAATGAGGATCCGCAAAGATAACATGGCCGTATGCTTGACGAATTGCCGAATTTAAAGGCGAAGATGGCATTGGACCGATAATTCTTGATAAAATTAACGGTTCACATTTTAAATTAAGACAGTCTGAATAACACGACGTGAATATACAACTTGTAGAACCCTTTGTCGATGACACTCGCGTTTGAGACAAGCCTGTTACTGAAGTGTGGGATCGGCGACGTTTTAAACCAAGCAAAGAAACACATGCACTCGTAATAACTGAAATTTGAGAACCAGTATCTATCAAAGCACGAATAGGTACCAACTGACCCATAGAGTTTCGAATTCGAATCATAGCTGTTCCAAGAACGACCTTTCCTGCTGAACTTGCAACTCCGTTAAAAGATACTTCTGTATTCGTACTTGGTGGCGTTGTTGTGGCAATCGATAAAGCATTGGGATTGTCCGTAAGCGTAACTTTCGGTAATTTCTTTTCTAAATGTAACAGTATGTGGTGTTTTTCTGAACAGTGACGGCATGAATGTATTGACGTACAATCTCTCGTTTTATGCTGTGGGCTTAAGCAATTCATACATAGATGTCGTGACTGAGAAAATTTAAAACGTTGGAAGACTGGTAATTGACTAAACTGTGTACATTGATGTAAAAAGTGACTACCTTTACAACATTTACATGACTTAGAATCCACAGTGGCAGCGAATGAAGCAACTTTACCTTTTACAGATTTTACAGAAGTTGTTTTAGTTGACAATATATTGTGACTAGGAACGGAATTTTGTAAAATTTGACAACGCGTCTGAACAAACTTTAGTAGTAAATCTATATCAGGAATATCAACTACGTGATATTCTGCTTCAAATAATCGTTTCGTCGTTGGTGATAAAACTCGAGAAGCTACGTAAAACAACAAAAATCCTGCTAAATTTTCTACATCTAAAGCTCGTATTGCAGCAATATTTTCACGAAATACGCTTAAAACTCTGTCAAACCCGTTAATGTTTCAGTGGACATCGTAGGAACTCGGAAAATCATATCTAAATGATTTGTTATTAATAAACGTTTGTTATCATAAGTATCTTGTAATGCTCCCCACGCAACACTATAATTCGCTTCGGTGAGTGGAACCGATTTAACAATCGACGCAGCAGTGCCCGATACCGTTGAAATTAAATAATGAAATTTTTCAGTGTCAGAAAGCATTGAATTTTTATGTACGAGTGACATAAACGCGTATGTAAATGAACACCACTTTAATAAATCACCATCGAACAACGGCAGTTGGATTTTTGGTAGTTGTATATTATTATTATATTGATTCGAATTATTTATTGCAGAATTATTAACACTAGGAGTATTTAAATTCATCGTGGTAATCACCGCTTTAATACGAATTTTGTAAAACGGAATGTGTATAGTACGCGTTAGGAATTTTTACGGCGTTTTTTTTTGTAAATATTATTAATTTTCGAATATCGTACCCAAATATTTTCGTCGTTTAGAAAATATATTTTAATACGGCGTTTTAAAAACATACGAGCATTAAAAATAAATTTCATATCGACGGTGATTTCGCGAATTTCTCGATGGTTCTCTATTAATATAATATGTTTTTTGGTAGAAAAACTAACGGTGAATTTATTTCGCGGTGTACTGCGTATATCGTTGAAGTTGGAACGATTTAAAAATTGTCCATTTATTTTCCACAGTGTTGTCCTGAAAGTATTTTCAAAAAGATTGAATTATTTAAAAAAAAAATTGTATTCACATACGCGATATAATAAAAAAATTATGCTAGGCAAATGAATTTCTCGACAAATAACTACCTACCGTAAATATAAATATTTTTTGGGTTCTAAAATTATACAAAGCACAAAGAAGTCGCGCGCGACCGTACCGTTTAAATCCTTTTTTTCCGGATATATGTATAACACGCGCGAACGAGTTAAATTATAAAAACGACAAAAATGTTCGTAAAAAAAGTATAACAATTTTTTATTCTTTTTTTTTTTTTAGTCGTGTTTTTGTACGTTGCACACGATTTACATCGTTTTCGACGCGTACACCGACCCGACTACTACGACGGAGTTTATATGTATATGAGCATAACGCGGTGATGAGTTAACGTTTTTTTTTTTATATATTAAAATAAAACGACAATAATTTATTCGAGTATATAAAACTTCGGTTGAAATAAACGGGTTACGCTCGCCGGAAATTGTCACAGACAAAGGCAACGATTTAAAATGGCTTTAATTAATTAAATATATATTTAAATTGATGTGCACGCGTGTTTAATCGATAGATTCGCGTGCAATGCGACAGAGCCGGTTTATTTTATCGTTTCGAAATTTTCATCACCAGACGACGACGAAGAAACTTTTTTGTTTTTAACATTAAAAATGCGATTTCGCTTTTTTGTGATTTTGGACGAAATCGAGACTGCCCTGTAAGGTACAGATGACGACGACGACGAGCTGAATACTATCATATAATATATAGTAGCTGTTCTATACTGTATAAATCAACAAAATCGCAAAAATTACATACTCTTACTGTCACGGGCGCCCATTGGCTCTTGGGAAAGTATAATATGAATTTGTAATCCAATAAACATCGTAATTATATATTGATAATATTAGTGTATGAAATGAGTTTAAAAAATACACGATTCTAAAGAAAAAATGTAGCTATCAAACATTGAAAATATTATAAAGGAAACCGATATTTGGCATCAGTATATTGGATTGATAAAAATTTGGTCGAATCCCAATGTGATGAGATTTCGTTTGTCCATTTATCGGCTCGTTGTGAGTATTATCCTGTAATTTTTCAAGTATACCGAAAATCACTGCCTCCAACAACGTACACAATAGACCGACAAGAGTAAAAACTATACAGGCGAAAATCGTTTAAACGGGTATGACGAGCGTTCGTCGTGAAAAGGTAAACACGCACAAGGATAATTTCATTTTGGAAGTGATAAATACGTTTGCAGGAATGAAACGAAGGAATTCGCAGTTCTGATCTACCGAATAATAAATTTGGTAATTCGTATTTTATTTTTTCTGTCCTTATTAAATATATTCATAAAAAATAACACTTAAATCTTTTTATTTAGGTAATTTACGTTTTGAAAACATTTTTTTCGACCCCCCTCCCCTAAAACTTTTCTTATGGTCACCCATTCTTATTGCGTATACGTACTTCGACATCTACGTTGTTATCTTCAGCGCGTACCAACTACTACTAAACCGTTAGACGCAACATACACCCGTATTTATACAGTTTATATCCGATGACGTCATCACGAATCGGTCGCGGCAGCTGGTCGTGTGTCATCGACCACGCCCGCCGCGAGACTATTCCGACGCTACTCGTTTTACATAGAATTAACGCGCACAAACTTGGCCCGCCCACGACACGGTACCGAGTTCAAACCAATACCGATATTTTGCAAGTAATATGCAAGTCCATTCCCAAAATTCGCAAGTCACTATTTCCACGGGTAACATAGAAAACCCTATAGGCGTACCAAATTCATGTAACCCGACCACGTTTTATTGGAAATTCGATTTTGATATCATAATATTCCTGGTAATTTGCAAGAATTTGCAAGTCCATTGCCAATGGACTTGAGTAATATACATAAATCTTTCGCACTGAGAATTTTTTTAAATTGTATGCTGTCCAGCTTCTATGGAAGACACTCAGAAAGATCTTTTAGCGACTAAACAGAGTTAAGACATATCTAAGATCTATGATGACAGATGATCGTCATAATGGTCTACGCCCTTACGTCAAGCATTCAGATCAACATACAACGAAGAAATACAATTCAAGAATTCAGCGAGTAGAAATCCAGGGGTAAAATACGAAATCGTTGTAGTACAATTGTACGTATTGTAAATAACGTTAGTTTAATTGATTGTATTATAATATCGGTAAAACAGATCGGGTCGATTTATTATATTAAAATTTTGTTTTTTCAAAGGAAGAAGATTAGTAGTGGCATTAAACGTTTACCTCGGGCGGCAAAATCCTAAATAATCGTCCCTGTGTACTTTGCGGTTAGGTCCGACACATATCGGTTCGGGGCGTTTCCTTCGGGTACCTTTGGATGCTGTAGGTAGCAGATTACCATAATCGATCATCACGCAAAATTTAGGCGTCGTCTCGCGAAAGTCGTCGGAAAGTACTCGGAGGATATTTTACGACCGGATAACGTGGAATATATTATAAAAAAATATAATTTGATTGATGTCATCGAACGCACAACATACATATTATATATACTTTAATTTTTTTTTTTGCCCCCCGTACACGCACATTTTTAGACTCGTTGTATGATAAATTCGGTAAAAATCGAATATCATTTTTATTTCGGCACAGCGGTCTCTTATAAAAATATTTTAATCAAAGTATTCAATTTTGACGCTTTTATTTCGAATTTTCGATTTTTAAGTTTTTTTTCGGCTTTTCGGATCATTTTCATGACGTTTTTATCAATTAACGCATTTCGAAAATATTCTGCACTCACTGTTATATAATATGTAAAAAACGATGTAAATGTTTCTAAACAGTTTTATGTTATGGTAGTTTTTCGCGAGTCTCGTAGGATCTGGTGCAAGAGCAATTGCGAAATGATCATCTGTTCGATTTGAACGACATTTGGACTTAATTATTTTTTTTTTTTAATGTTAAATAAAGGATTTCACAAGTACGTCGTTCCGAAAATCGATATTGATTTCATCGCGCCATCTTCAATGTTTAGGTATTTTAAAACAGGAATTCGCTACTAAAATTCCAGAACGGAGTGACTGTCGTTCAAGACCTTCTAATTTGTTTTCTCTCAAATCACGACCGGTAGGAAGTTGTCGAC
Organism: Slavum lentiscoides; assembly: GCA_032441835.1. NCBI lineage: Eukaryota > Metazoa > Arthropoda > Insecta > Hemiptera > Aphididae > Slavum > Slavum lentiscoides. The sequence goes on along the minus strand of CM063707.1, from coordinate 4,164,909 downwards.
TAACCGAGCTGTTATTGGTTTTGTATAATGAAGTTATAAATCAATGATTATAAATAAAATGGATTACCCTTCCGTTCGGTTTTTTCATCTTGAATTAATAATTTCTTCTATAAATATATTGAACAGGTATATGGTGACAATGAGCAGCCTTTTCTCTCTCATCTGCGGATTTTGGCTGTGGATGGTGTTAACTACCGTTTTTGTTACGAATTAATATTTTATTTCTACAAATGCATATTGCAATTAATGCGCGTATTGTAATGCAGATAAGCACATATAAATACACGTTTTTCGTTACATTTATAGTTTTGCAGGAAATAGTATAGTGACAAACTGCAGATGCCTAAGCTATTATTTATGATTTTTGTATACTAAGTACGTACAGTTTTTTTTTTTTATTATGCTTTTGAAAACAACGATTACAACACGTTCGTTTTCTGAACGTCGACTACATACATATTACTATTATTACATACTATGTACAATCATTTTATTGTTTGATTTTAGTTGTTCTGCCTTGCCATCTGTCTCTTAAACAGTGGTTTTTAAAACCAAAAATGATATATTAAGAAAACTCGATACGCGTTATATACACGTATGCACAAATAACGTGATGTATTTAATTTGTATTTTTTTATGAAAATCGCGCCGTTACAGTGAACAGTACAAGTTAAAACATGTACGCGCAGTTATTATTACTACAAAACGTTGAATACTGTAAATCAATTCAGCGCGGTATTAAAAAAAAAATTATTCGAGTAAATTTTGAAATATAATTTATTTCCAAATTCTTTTATAAACTGTACATTTTAATTTGTTAAAAAAATATGTGTGTACACGCGCAGCGCATTATATGACACTGGGTTGTTTGTTCGCGCTACGTATTATGCGAGGATGACCACGTTTCATTTATTTTAGAGAATTTTTTTTTTTTTTTACGCATTTAAGCTTCGTTTCATATTGTGCACACCGATAGTTCCAAATCAAAACGATATACTTTCGTACCCATAATATAATTTAGTTAATAAAAATCGAAAATCACTGGAAAATATCGAATAATCCCAGTTTTAACTATAGGAAAATTACCAGGATCTTGCCTGTAATTCTTCGACGTCTGTCCATCACTATAAACGCGTATATAAGAGTACAAGTAACATTTTAAAATTGCTAAACGCACCCAAACTGTACTTAATTAAATGTATTATATATATATATACAATAAACGTAGCGAAAAAAAAAATTGTTGATATTTTTATACTTAATAATCTAAGTAGATATATCGTAGCACACGGATAACTGGCAGGACGGTCGAAAGTTTTATTCATTGAAAACACAAAAAAAAAACAGCACACCATTCGATTGCTGTATTGAAATAGACTTTATTACGCGTTATAATCGTAAAAAAAAAAAGGCGAAAAAACACTTTATCCGGTATACCGAGTAGTCGTACCGTCTTAGCAGACAGAGCATTTTTTTTTCTTTCTGTAACGGGTATCGAAAACGTATATAAGAGGCCGTTTTAAGGGATACGACCCGAAAGAATTTGTCTTAAGGCTTTATTATATACGTGTACAGGTAAATGTTGATATCGGAGATAACGAAGAGTATAAATATTTATCATGGTGTAGGGATAGTACGTAAATAAGAGGAAACAAAACTATATATATGTAGTAGTGATTACATCTACAAATAAATACGTATAAATAGTTTTCTGTGTTAAAGGGATTGAAAGCGGGCATTTTCTCTCTTCGTCTTACACACACACACACACACACACACACGAAACATAGCAAAATAGACGTTTCCTACTTCCAACGTACCGATCCATCTAGTGATGCGATAGGGATTTTGAAAACAGATTTGAATTCCTCGTGAATTTTACTACAGAACGACTTTTACACTTTTTTATCTCAAGACTTTCAAAAATTGATTATTAACAATTTTTTTTTTTATATTTTAAATTGATTCAAATAGTTTTTCAATGATTTATGAAAAAAAAAAAATTAGAAATGTGGCAAAGTCGAACTCAAGTAGACTCTACGATGAATTCAAATCTGTTTTAAAAATTTCTTATCGCACCACTAGATCGACCGGTACGTTGGAAGGAGGAAACGTCTGTTTTTCTGTGTTTCGCGTGTGTAAGACAAAGAGTGAAAATGCCCGCTTTCAAACCACTTAAATAATTTGTTAAATTATTAAAGAGATTTTGAACGCGTTTTTCAAAATTTACACGATTTTGATATTCGTTTAAAACATTTCATCTGTTTGTGTAAGGTTTTCCACTAACCTATTGTCTACTATCTTATTCAGGGACACAGTGACGATGCAGCGTATATTATTCCAACTTATAGAAAAATCGCGAGACATTCGAGTGCTGTTCCGGTTCAAAAATCATGAAATTTCCTAACGGAGTCGGCGTTTTTTCGACATTTAAATTCACTCGTGTTACGCACGAGTCACTGTTAAAAAAATGTAAATATAAATACGTTATTGAAAGAAAATCTATTAGAAAACATAACCCTCTCCGTTATTCTCTATGGATATCTAATATATTTTATGATTCTATAGAATTTTACGTAACAAATAAATATCTGACAATTTCGTCTGAACGAGAGTGTGCATATTGTATATAGGTACACTGTTTTTTTCCACTTTGTACGACTGCGTGCGAGTGTATGGACTCAAAACGTATGTTTAAATAACCTAACGGACAAGAATAATATCTAATTAATAAGTCAATAGAGTATCACGTAATTAATTTGAATGGAACAGAATGGTTTTTATCGATCCATAATTACTTCATTTTTATTAAAATACGAGTATTTGAGATTAAATATATTGTTTTCAACGACGAAATAAAAAACAACTTTGAAAAACATTTTTTCGTTCTTTACGTTTACACTATTTTTCGCACCTTTTTTTTTTATAATCACGTGTCAATACATATTACCTTAAAAATGTATTATATGTATATTAATATATAAATAATGTATACAGATAGTTAGTAAACACCCGGCTCTGTCGTTGTGTAGAATATTATATGTAATATATATATATATATATTATGGTTTACTATTTCTCATTTATACACATTTGGTAAAGTAAAATATAAAAAATTGATTGTGCTGAAAAAACTGTAATCAGAAAAACGTTATAGAGATTCTGGGTACTTAAAAAAAAAAATTTTCTTAAAATTTTTATTGATGAGGCGAACATCACCAAAACACCTTTACGTACATGTGTATGTACTATACTATACATACATATAGTACTCGTACTAACCATGTAATTTTTTTTCCTATTCGTTTACTTTTAAACGTAAGCAAATATTGTTTTTTTTTTTTAACATTCCTAGTTATATACACGTAACAAGTAATTTTTAAAAATTCAACTCAATAATGTAATTGAATTGATTAAAAATAAATTATTCAATGCAGCGACGGTAGAAACGTGTTTTTAGACGCAACGACAATATTCTTTTATACAATGATTGATTTTCATTTTTCGTAAAATAACTTTGTGTACTTCGGGTACTTAGTAAAAGTGCTTTAAAAGTTTTAAATATATGTATATAATATAGGTAAACAGTTTGAATATGATAAAACGTATACTCCGTGTATATTCATTTATTTTTTGTATTATTTTTTTAAAAAATTAAATTAAATCATGGCCTTCAAATAAAGCTTATAATAGTAATAATATATATATATATATATATAGACTCGCGCGTGTGTGTGTAAATTTTTATCATACTTTACGCGCGTAAAAGTAAACAATTTTCAAAAATCTCATTTGCTTTTAATAAAAACTTAGGCCCTTTCAAAAAATGAAATGAAAATGTTGTTTCAATTATCTTTCCTTTTTTTTTTTTATTTTGTATATATACCTATAATTAATCAATAAAATAATAATATTACTCAGCTATATAGGCCTAATATTTTAGTAAAATATGTATTATTCATTTATTAGTTTATGCGAAGGATTCAGTTTCCTATGTAACGTTTAAACGGACCAATGTCATCGCCGCTTAGTAATAACAGTTTCGAGTTGTTTTCCTCCTGTCCGAAACTATTTAGTAATATAAAAACAATTAGAATTGTAAAAAAAAAAAAAACCAAATTTGAAGATCTCTTGCGCCGGCGAAGCTGGGAGATATTGGACGATCCGTCTTTGGTTTCTATAAAAAAAACATTTATGTAGAAAAGTCGATCAATCTCTTCTAGAAAACAAAGGAAAAGGGGGAAAAAAACAATTTTTCAGACGTTTAAAAATTATAGAAATCTTAACGAATAATTTCGTATTTAAAATTAAAAAAAAAAAACAGAAATCCGTTGTCGATTACAACTGTGCACAGTCATGTGTTAGCTATACGGTCAAATGTTGAAGCAATGGAAATTAAAAAACACAATAATAAAATAATGAGTGCGCAATAGTTTTTTTTAAATGTTTTGATAAAAACACGTTAAAACGCAATGTAAAAAGGAGGGAAAAAAATATGAAAAGTTTCGAATTAGATTTTTTTTGTTTGATAAATACTATTCGAAATTCGTACTTCTAGAAAGCCGAGTCTAACCGAAAATAAGAGATAACAAAAAAAAAAAAATAAAAAATTGCGTTAGCTACAAATTCCTAGTTATTATACGAATATCGTTGAAAAACACGCGACTACCCGTGCTACTGCACCGAAAATAAAATGTTCCGTTTAAGTATCCTATACACGCATTTTCCTATATACACGTGGCTATTTGGATTCAATGCGATTATATTTAAACTCAAAATTTGTCCAGTTTTTTTTTTCTTTTCGAAAATCGCCCGACCGAATTGTATTATTATACTGTGACTTTCCGCTTATGCATTCGAACACGGGGTAAAGTGATTTTTATTTTTTTTTTTTATTTATACACCGTTTACACACGAGTTTGATCCGTTAAATCCATATCGTAGATTTTGCTTTTCATTAAAATTCGATATCCGAAAACGATTTATACACGAGCGATATGGTTGTTATTCCAACCCCTTTTTTATATATATATGTGTATTTTTTTTTTTTATTCGTGTTCATTACTTTCGCCACTTCGTTTTTCACCGAAGACGTCGAAAATTGGTCGTTTCGAAAACGAGTCGCGCTCTATTTATTATTCGGTACCGCTTTTCATATTTTATTGAAATGTTTTTACACGGTTTTAATGGTATAAACATATATTTTATCGACGCGATGAATTTATATTGGACGCGAAATAATAATATAACTGCTATTAGTGTTGGCCGAAGGCGGGACTAGGGATTTCAACGTCTTATCGCGTTCACCTTACGGTTTAAAAAAAATTTAAGTGGCCTATTGAATTTTATTACTAATTAATAAATAAATTATTATTAATTTGCGTAATAACGAGTTGAACGAATTAAAAATTAACGAGAAACGACCCGACGGTGTACTATATTCCGTGTGCTTCCGCGAATGTCTCTTCAGTGCTGAAATATTATTATTTACACAGTACACTATTACATTTCGATATTACTTTTAAAATATGTCTTCACTTTTGTCGTTGTGACCTTATCTCCTTTTCATTCATTTTTTTAATATAAAAATGGATTTTTTCCATTAAAAAAAATGTTTGATGCGATCCGAAGAATTTCCACGTTCTTTTAATCGTTCCATTCTTTTTTCTACTTTATAAAACCTGACCTGTTGGATCAGTGAGAGCACCAGATTTTGTCCCAAATAACGTGCAGCAGCAAAAAAAAACCCCGTTCCATTTAGTTCGGAACACATAGTTCACCACGATCTTTCATATTCCCCCCCCTCCGTTATACGTTTATACAAAAAATTATTTTTAAAGGACTTTGGTGCGGTTTCTCCTCGATCGGGTCCATTTATAACGAGTGCGCATAGAAATTTCTCATTAAACACAAGTCATGAAAGGGGCGGTAATATTAAATAGAATTATTCAGGGGAAACTTAAGGTTCAACATTTTTTAATCTTAATTCGAACACGGTGTCCATACTCCGCAGAAATATTTTTAAAGACTTTATTCGATTTTTTTTTTTTTTTTTATTCGAATTCGTAGTCACAATATCTACTATGTCGTCACTGTTTTTTCATTGCGTTTAACGTCTAATGTTAAAAATCGAATATTACAAAAATAATAAGTTTATTGGCTTTTAAAAGTACCACCCGGGGACAAATCGCCGTCTACATCCCGTAGATCCACCACTTTCGTTGGCCAACGATACATTAATGTATATATCGGTACGCTGCAATAACACAAAACAATATTAAACAGTATACCTCGTTAACTAAAAAGAAAACAACTAATATTTAACGTAACTAACGAATTTAAATTATAATAATAATAAATTGTTTTTTTTTTGAAGAAATTACACACAGTACGTTGTAAAATTTATTTACAAAATCCAAAAATAAAATATATATTTTAAATTGTTGAGGATATTTATTGAAGTACGCGACTCGGGAACTTTGATTGTTTCCAAAACTCCAGTTTTCTAAATAATGATGACAAGTCACGCCCGAATCACTGTTCGGTTTGACACTGGCGTCCAAAAATCAATTGTTAGTGGAACATCGTTTTAAAATTTCGCTTTCATTCCGAGCTGCAGTCTGTTGTTTAACAAGTCTAACAACAACTGTTCGTTTTTTTTTTGTTTTTACCGAGAACCGTGTACACACGGGTACAGATGTTTTCATCAATTCGACGAACCATCCTCTTCTACAATACCCAGAGGTCTTAAAATCTTTTGTAACAAATTTAATCGGACCTTTTGTTAATTCCTTGGCGAGTTTACTTTACATGACATTTGCACGGAGTTCGTTTAAACTAGGAAAAGTGTTTCGTGTACACTCGCGGTTTTAAACTTGGAAATTGTTGAAAAACGTGATTTGAAGTTTGATGTATTCCCCCTACCCATTATAACCAACCGGAAAATTTGCACTTTTTTTTTTTTACGAAACACTGGTTTTTTCGCCCTTATCGTTTGTTTAAAAACCAAAATGTTGGCGAATATCCTTCCAATCGTTCGGTAGGTACGGTATTGACTTTATTTCTTTGAAATATATTGCCACGTGTCACAAATTTATCACTAGCGTATTATTACTGATAATTTATTACCATAGTTATTATCGTATTTTACTATATTATTTATATTATCCTTTCAGACCAAGTGTTAATTTATTGATTAGCCTGATGTACTTAAAAAATATTTCAAATACTGATTTCGTATTATTCCAAAGAATATATACACCTATATTATATAGGTACGTTTTGAATAAACGACATTTTTCGCTGGTTTTAGAATTCCCGGATATAAGTTTAAAATGTTTTAACGTAACGAAGAATTTTCGCGCGCCTGGATAAGTACGCCTCGGTATGATAACCACAACCCATGGAATATGGCGACTCCATATTTTAATATTGTAATGGATGGAATTGTTATTACAGAAACGCACATTATATTATATTCGACTCTCGTGTGTAGCATATATGCAGACTTGGGTAGTATTCCGAATACAGTATTCTGAATACAGTATTCCGAATACTTTTTAAAGCTCAAATATATTTTAAACAGTGTCTACACGATATTTCATGTTATTTTTGTTTTCAACTATATTTAATAAAATAATAATGGTTTTTCCACTTTTGCCCCAGTAACGACGATAACATATTATGATGGTGAGATAAATTATGTTAATTATCAATAAAATATCGAGAAAATGTTCATTTCATTTCAGATACATTGGTATATCAAATATTTCCAAATCGTTTGACTGGATTTCCCGTGAAAGCAATAATAAATAAAATAAATAAATACGAGTAACAACTATAGCGGCAGTAGGTATTCAAAACAACGTTAATTATTATTTTATCAATAATCTTGCTATATTCGGTGTTTTAACTCGGTCTTATTCAAATAATCAAGTATATTTGATTTCACCGTTATATTTTATAATTATAATTGGTATTATTAATTTACTTCTCAGTAATTGTGTTAATTTATAAACCCGGAATTAAAAAAGAATTATTAAACTCCTCAAATACATACTAACATTGTTTATATTCCAATAAACAGTAATATAATTACTGTTTGATATTCGTATTAGGTACTGAAAACTAGTAAAAAAAAAAAGTATTCTAAAAGTATTTAGAATAATTTTTGTGAAGTACTCAGAATACTTAGAGAATACTATTTTCACGAAGTATTCGAATACATATTCTGAACACTTTTTACAAAGTATTCGGAACATGTATTCCAAATATTTTTAAAAAGTATTTTACCCAAGCCTGTATATGTATGTATTTTTTTTTCTTCTGTTATTGTGTGAAACGTACACAGATACGGGGTAGATATTTAACGGATCCTGCCAATCGATGTGCCACAGCGGGCTAGGTATTTTTCGGTATTTTTTTTTTGTTTTTTGTGATTCGTTTTATTTATTTTTCTTTCTCCTAAACCGTTAATATAAAAAAAAAAAAATGTATACGCGATAATTTTTGTCACGAGACATTTCGTCTTGTTTTTGTACCTTAATCGGTTCATTTTTTTTTTCTGTACTGTTTTACGCCCGTCAGCTTTCTACGCGCGAACACGTAACAAAAATAATATTTCAAAAACGAAGAGAGAAAAAAACACGGTGTGTTTATTTAAGGTAAAAAAAAAAGAATAATAAGAAAATCCTAGATCTCCTTCGCCGGTATTATAGGTGTTTTACACCGGAATGTAGGTTGGCGACCCGGCGCTAAAAGCAATAGGGCACGACGACCGCGTCGGTCGGTACACCGGGAAAAATGTAATCCCCGAAACGGAGAGTGGCCGCGGCGCTGTTCCTCGAGGAACGATCGCTCGAGGCGGACTTAACAATTTACCTTCCGAACCTTTTAATATTACATATAAAATATTTACGAACCCTTTTGCAGTTCTCCTGGTAACTTATACGTTTCGTTTCGTTGCGTTTTCACGCCACGGTTTGTCATCGTTTTATTATTATTATTATTATTATTATTATTATTATTATACGCCGTGCGAACTCGAAATGTTATTATTAATAGTGATGCGCGGCACACACGCGGGCCAAGTCCGCTCATCCTCCGATCCTTTTTACATGCACGTCTTACAGAGGTCGGAATCTGAATATTATACGACTGTTGTACCGGGATTCTAGAAAATGTGTTATTGTTTTTTTTTTTTTTTTTTTTAACATTTGCGCTACGACCGTGGAATTACAATGACGTTTGACTTTGTCTATTTTTTTTTTTTGAGAAAATTTTCAATTTCTATATACGATTCCGAAATAACGAAAAAATATATTTGAGTTTGAAATTTATATATATATATTAAAAAAAAGTAGACGAATCGGCGATAAAAACTTTTCTTATAATAACGTATTTCCGCGGTAAGTAGGTTAGGTATGACGTTCGTGCGCTCACGTTCATCTGGTTTTTCTTTTTCTGGACGACGCGCACGTAAACGCGTCGCTAAGTTTTTGTTCTTTTTCAATACAAGCCGCGAACGACGTTTTTAACGATTTTCCACGAACGTTTCAAATTTATCTATCTATCTGTTTAATACGCCGAAAATATAAATCTTAATTATTATACAAAAAAAAAATGCTTTTTTTTCTATAATTCCCACCTATACATAATATATTTAATCGATTACAAATTATTTACGAATACGCGGAATACCCAATCACTTTTCGTTTCGACAACGTCACATAAACGCAAAAAAATCACGAGAACGAGACGAACTTGTCGAAAATCGTTTCACAACGCGAAAAACTATAGTTTCTGCGATCCGCGTACGAGAAACGTAATAATATAATGTATTGAACTATATTGTCGAAATTTTTGAAAGTAACAAATTTCCCCAAAAACAATTTATTTTATATAACGTTTAGCAATTAAATTTTGTCGTTCTCGTTTACGGCGGAAACCATTCGTTGTCGCATACGAGAAACTTCACACACGTTGTCGTTTACGAGAAACGAAATTACTCTAGTCGCAGAAACTCTCTAATATCGCTGTTACGCGAATTCGCATAATAAATCGGCGAATTAAATCATCAGAATAATGTACCTACTTGTTAAAATCTTACAAATCGAGTTCAAGAATTAAAAAACTCCGACCGTTTCAGTCGAGCAAAACTTGACGCGAAAATTCGACTGACAAATATAATATAACATCATTTCTCTTTATTTATCATTGATCACATATTATGCGTCATAATTGTATAACATACATAATATACTGCAGGTATTATGCGGTTCCGAAAATTGTAAAAAAAAAAAAAAAAATCTTCAAAAATATATGCCCAAATATTAACCCGCGATCGCTCGCACCGTTAGAAAAAATCTAACATACAACTTATTTTAAGAATAACTTTAGTCGGTGGAATGATCTCCCTTCTACTAATGTTTTATCTACGCAATTATGAATCGAACAATACCATAATTGTCGATGAGATTAAATTATGTGACAATTATTTTCAGTGGAATTATTATTTATGTACATTTTTTTATGTATATTTTTTGTATTTTTCTATAAAATTTAACCGGTTAAAAATAATTGAAGTTTATAACTAATAACCCTACTCACTTCATTATAATTCACAATTATAATGTTTTTTTTTTTTTATACTTTAGAATAATAGAGTGGTAAATTAGCAGCCTTAAATTAAAATAAATAAAAATATTTGAAAAACGTGTGTAAAAAGTACAGTATTTTTTTATGGTGGGAGGGACCTATAAGGACCCAAAACTATCTCACACATATAGTCTATTTTATAACAAAATAATAATAATGAATTGGAAAAAGATACAATTCATATTTCGATGAAATTAAGTAAATCAATAGGTTGTTAGAAAAAAACCTAACACGCGAGCAATCGCGTAAAATTAAACGCGTGAGCGATCGTGGGTTAAGAAAAGTTCTTGGATTAAATCGTATAGTGGTTATTGGTCAGCTAGACCAAATACGCAAGCCCTTTATTAATTTTTCATACAGTGCACCGCGGTGTCCGGAGACTTTAAGGTGTGCACGGTTAGTTTATCGAAATTTACGTGGGTTCTCGCCAGGCCCGGATTAAGGGAGGGGGGCCACGTCTCCGGGGCTCACATATATAAAAGGCCCATAATTTTTCAAGTGATAAATTATAAATATATATATATTTTTTTTAGATTCTGAGCCGAGCAAGGAATCTATTGGTTTTACGAGTGCAATGATGTGTTTCTTTTTTTTCTTTTTCATGTCTGTACCGAAAAATTTTACCAAAAAGAGTGCTCCGATCTCTACATTCATGCTTTGTTTCCGGTAGCAAATTGCATCATCAAATTGGTACTTTACAGAGGTCATTTTAAATTAAATTAGAACTGTATAATACGCCACAGTTCCGTTATCATCTTCCCTATCACCGGCAATGAACAAACGTTACCAAGCGGTATTTTCGATTATTGTTTATTTTTAGAATATTTATATTGTTTTTCCCGGAAGATAACCCACTGACGAGTGCCGACAACAGTCAACAAAAATATTGAATAAATGTGTCATTTTAAATGAAATAGGTGTAATACTATTCATTAAATTCGTATATGTATATTTATTTAACAGGCATAAAACTTAATGTTTTAACGGGTATTTATGAAACAAAAATTAATCGATCAATGGTACCTAATACTGTGTTATTTTATAAAGTTATGTGTACGCGTCAATGCAGCCAATATTATAAGGTTCAAGCAGGGATTAGAACAAAAATTGGTTTTTTTCACTGACGGGGGCCCACGACTAAATATCGGCCCCTGGGCCCTTTGAGGTCTTAATCCGGGTTTGGTTCTCGCAGGTTTTATGCATGTGACCGCGCGTGGTATATAAATTGTATTGCGGTACAAGTTCATCTGCTACAAATTCGTCGCTGTCCCGTTCAAGTATTAAACGATTGTATAATATTAATCTACTTTATTGTACGCGCGTGTAATACTGCGAGAGCGCCTCGTTTCCAAAACGGTTTATGTCGTCCTTCTGTAATATATTTTCATCGCTCCTCCCATTCGTATTCGCGTCGCGTTATTTACAGACACGTTTTATCGGTAAAACAGTGGAGTTGACCTCTCAGAATTTATATGGTTTTCTGTGTATTAAATAAAATGGAATGCTTTGGTTCAGCAATGATGTTTAGTAGATTCGGACCGGAACGCTAAGAAGAACGTGTTGGTTTTATTATGCGTTTGTTTTTGCTGCGAGCACGCGTTTTCGGTGCGGAAAGAATGCTCGAAAGAATGATCGTTTTGCGTCACTTTCCGGTTGCCAATTTGTATCCACCAGTCGGTATTATTATCACATTTATACGATACGCTTTTATCGGATTCACCCAGTAATTTCCTCGAGCGTAAAAAATCTTTTCAAAAAGCTTCAGCAAACGAACGGGGATGGTGTTTTTTCAATGGCCTAGGTTTTTATAGGTGGTTTAAAGCGTATTCAGAAGGCAAGTGAGTGAACTGAAAATGAACCGCGCAGAGGAAGGCCCTCAATTGCAAAACAAATGACGAAAACATCGTCAGAGTTAGGGAACGTGTCCGACCTGATGTTCAGTTGACAGTCAATATGATCGGAAAACAGTTTGGATTGACTCACACCACACTTTTTATCAGATTTTCACTTATGATTTGTGAAACGTTTTAAAAAAATCTGTCGCTAGATTTAAAAAATAACAGGCTCTAGGTTAACTAAAAAATATTCCAGTGGCTCCTCAACTACCTTATTCGTCTGACCTTATTAAACCTTTGTGACTTTTTTCTCTTTCCACAATTGAAAATTCATCTTAAAGGACGGCATTTTGAATATTCAAAGGTCAGTGACCGACCCACTGAAGGCTATTCCAGAATCTGAGATCCAGAACTGCTACGAACAATTGAAACATCGCCTTCAGCGCCGCGTGAATTCCCAAGACAATTACTTTGAAGGATACAGAGTAAAATAGACATTTATGTTCAATAAAAAAATTATAAAAATCAGTCTCATTACTTCATTTACACATACCTCGTATATGGTTGTCTCTGAATTTTTCACTGGGAGATTGGACGGAATGTGAAGAAATTCAGAGCACACAGTAAAAAGTATTGAGAAACACAAATTACGCAATACGTATATTCTATGGTTGTAAATTTAAAAAGCGTCGGTATTAGGTTAGGCCGAGAACACGCGACAAAAACATTTTACGGAATATATTTAATAAATTTCTGCATTAAATCAAATGTTTCCGGCAGTAATCAGGAGTTGGGAATCGCCCGCGTTGAATACACGCATACACGAATGTATTATTAATTTTATCGTTTACGAATGAAACATTAATTATTGTAAAAACTTTTTTGACTTTAATTATTTTCAAAAAGCAAAAAAAAAAAAAAGGTATTTAACTGTTGGCGTACATTTTATAGTATAAAAACACTGTGAAACATTTAAAGGTATAAATAATTTAATGTATTCCGTCGATTAAACCGAAATCTTTTTTTTTTTTACACTCGTTATTAAACTTACAAGTATATATACACGTTCGATTTTAAAATATCTTTTTTTTTTTAACAGTCGAAAAAAAAAAAGGAAATCGTTTAGTTTCAATATGTTAACGATACGCGCGTATTTCGACAGGGTAATAAACATCAAATGTATATTAATGCTATAAAAACGAAAAACCATTCACATATGTTGTTATATTATTATGTACGTTTTCGTTTAAAAACGACTATAATTTTAGTATATATTGTAATTCGTATAAATATCGAAAACATGACCTATTTAAACTCGGTTTTTTTTTTTACGATATAATAATAATTGCAATTATCAAAGGATATGATATTTTTTTTTTTTTTACAATAATGAACGATAAAACGTGTTCAAATCGCGAGACATGTGTGTTTATACACCCATAATATATATATATATATATATGAGACGGGAATTGAAATGGAAAAAGAAATATACACACTTTTAGAATTTAACAAAACGTGTTGTATACATTACGCGATTATACGCTTTGATAAAATAGAATTTCTTATGTACATTTCGTTTTGAAAATAGTATGTTATTATGATGTGAAAAAAAATATATATATAGAAAAATTGCGTTAAATAAATACGGAAAAATCGACTTATAACTGTGTTTTTTTTTCAATATACTCGTACTTATTTATTTTAAAATATACTGTTTTCAGTCACAAAAAAAAATATATATATATTGTGGTTAATGAAAAAATGGTTTTCCATTCAATACGCGTTTTAACAGTGCCGATTACGAAATACCGTTTTGAAAACACGAAAAAAATTACATCTGACGAAGAATTTCTCGTTTTATAATATCGAAATCCTTTTTCGTAATCGCGCGCGTACACGCGTATTGAATTAAAACCTTTTTTTTTTTTTTTACTTTTATTATTTCTTTCGATCAAATAATACTGAATTCCACCAATACTGAGGGAAAGCGTCTAGCTGCTTACTAATATTTTCTTTCACCGCAAACGGTTCACCAATTTTTTTTCGTAAAAAAAAAAAAAAAAACAGCGGTAAACTACCGTATATAATTATTCGTATTATCGATTATTATCGGTAAATTTATAGGGACTTACGGCACTTTCGGAAAAAAAAAAAATTTCTTCTTTCACTCCGAATCGTTTTATTATAAAATATAATAGTGAGGAGCGCCAAACGTAAATCGCTCAGAGGACAATATTATATAGGGAACGGATTATATTATCGCGGTGACAATAGAGTTAACGACTCTCTGCATTGTCCTTTTCCACGAAATAAATACGTTTCGTTTCAAAAAAAAAGTAACGCCATAATTATATAACATTCGGGCAAAAAATTTTTAACATAATTAATTCGTTTGAATTTACGCCCGCTAAACGGCCAACATGGGAAATAGATCGATCGACGGTGGCGCGTGATAGTAATAATGTTATTACTTGTTCACCACCTCTCACCACCGGCCCATCGTAATTTTTCATTCATTCATTTACGTTATTCACACAATTTCCAAACGTAATTTTCCACTTTGAGCACAACAAATTCACTATGAAATTTAAATTTATTCACGTATACATATATATACAAATTTTTTTTTTAAATTTCAAGCTTTGACGGCAGTCCCGTTCGATATTACAGTAATTTAACGTTAAATATTGCATTGTACGTTTATTGTTATTATTTAAAAGCGACTCGGATTTGACCTGACGTATAGGCACCGCGTATAGGCCATGATACAGCGGCTCGCCGATGCGTTCATTCGGTATTCGTTCACACTCCACATTGTCTCTCTCTCTCTATAATATATATCCGTGTTTAGGAACTTTTTAGCAACTCTGTGTACTGTGTTTTATAATTGTCACTTTTTGCAATGTAACATATGTATTTTGATGCGTACCTAATGTTTTTAGGCAATTGTATAATGTACGTTGTATTCCGACCCCGTGGAAAGAAAACGCCATCGGCACAATGATTACCTTGTTCGTTCCCTTGTACACTTCTCGTGCAATATCTTTATACTTTTGTATTTTTCTCTGTGTAAGTTTCACGAATGTTATTATTATTATTATTATTAGGGCACGGATGTTTATGCCCTGAAAACGTATAAAAATTCCCTAAAAAAAATGCATTTATGACCTAAAAAAACACAATAAACACACGCTGAAAATCTACAAAAACGCCCTTAACAAATTTAATTTATTATCTAAAAGCATAAAAAAATATCTTTGAATTGTTAAAGTTACATCAATTATTTATTATTTTTTTAAAAACTATTATTTCATTAATTACAATATTAATTAATAAAATTATTATACGAAAAAAAAATACGTAAAATAATAATAATAAAACATAGAAAACTTGTAATTTTTCTGTCGACTATTGAAAAATAATTTTAAAACGACATAAAATTACAAAAAAAAAAATTACCTTAAAAATAAAAAAAAATCCAATACGACAATACACCATTTATATATTATTCAAAAAATGTAACTAATTATAGACACGTTTAAACGTGTTAGATTCAATTTAATTAATCGATACTGCAGGCACGTTCGTGTGGCGGTCGATTTACGATTTTGATCCAAAACTGTTTATTGTGGGTCAGTAGTAGGAAAATGTTTTTTTCTCTCTCTAAACGAGATGTAGCGTAGTTGTTAATATTAATTTAGCTAAATTCACTAAATGCCACACGTGCTTGTGGTAATAACGTAGTTCGTGTATAATAATTTCATATAACCGTATAACTCCCAAGCTTTTAACTAATTGCTTTGCCCCCGTAAAATTTTTATATTAAAACGCGATAACTTTGTGTTTTTTCTCGTATATATATATATAGATAATACTCATTCGATTACATTTTCTGAATAAGAAATGTCGAAACCATTCGTTACGATATAATTACACAACAACTGTCAGAAATTTATAAGGTCAAGATTACAAGATAATCGACATCAAAATATATATTAATTTAAGATTATACATAAAGGTACTATTTACGATATATTAATATATGTATGATCTCTACTCAATTTAATACTAAAAAAAAAAAAAAAATATTTTAATTAAAAATATTATATAAAATCGTTTATAATGGGGATAAAGTTTCTAGGTTTTAATTTCGACCCTTTCCCCGCAGTGAGAAATTAAAAGTACGCCACTGAGTGATTTTATGTACGATGTATAATATAATTTTACCATATCAATGGCGACTATTTCAAAAGTTATTTGGTATTTCTCAAGCAATATAATATAGACTCTCCCACCCATCCAAAACCAATATAAATAAAATAAAATTTTCATCATTTGTACTTCGCTTATGATAAAAATCTTTCAAATTTTTTTTTTCACTCATTTTTGTTTTGAGTCTTGTTTTAATTAATTTTTCTATTGAAAAGGATTATTCCGTACAAGCACGCTGCACTTGTCACTGATAAATTTAATTTAGTCATTAGATTAAGTGCTGGAAAATCACACGCTAACTGGCAAGTTGAAAAAACTTTTAATGATACCCAAGTTCGTGGAATTTGTTTATTTACGGTTTAGGAGTTCCACTGTACTTTCTACCAATTCTTCTTCGGATGATTCTAAAGCATGAATCTTATGAATCATGTACGTATATCAACGACATCGTGAAGTTTCTCTGGTAATGTCATCGTTTTCTCAAAATGTCATGCGTCTTTATGAATAAAGAATACCTTTATAAAACGTTAATTATGAATACCTCAAAATATATTGAATTTATAAGAAAATTAATTAAAAAAAAATAAACTCTTTTATACATTTACGCGATTTTATTTTCTAAACTGAATTAAATTTAAATTGAATTTTTGAATATCAATGAGTGTCGCATTCTCGCCGTGACTTCTGCGAAATGCAAAATAGCTCTTCAAAATTTAAATAAATAAATAAATAATTTTGGTAAAATATTGTTTATTACTTCGATTTACAAATTTTGATTTTCATTAAATTTTTTTTTTTTGGCGAGCCTTTTTTTTTAGTTTACTTTTAACAACGAGAAACTTTTTGACGGAAATGATACGTACAAACCTATGCCCGATTTCACGAGAGAATGCATCCGTGTGACTATATATTTGCTAACCGAGCAAACACTCACCGATTTGGACCAATGTCGACGCACCATGTTCTCTCGTGAGAGGTTAGTTGATTCCAGTTAATAGTTCCGATTCACACATAATAAATACGAATTATTTGGCGGCCACTGGACTGACTCTCGAAATTCGGTGAATCGCAAATTTATCCTCGTATTGATTCCTGGTAGAAAAAATAATAATCAAAAGGTCCTCGAAATATGATTGAAAGTTGAAAAGGTACGTGACATCAGTAACATTATTATACATCTAACACGCACGCAGACACAGTACTCGATCTACTTAAGTATGCATAGAACTTGCGTCTCAAAAAAAAAAAAAAAAATGTTATATTTGGTAGTTAATCAATTAAACCGGTAATTTGCATGACGTTTGAGGACACATATCGGTTAGGTATGAACATTTTAGTTTTGCCTGAAAATAAGCAAAGTCCAATGCAACCCGTGGAAGTTGTTAAGTGCTTGTCGCTGCACGGTCGACACTTGCAACAATAAAACAAATTAACACCGATTTGCCATTGAAAACCACGTCGGAACGGTGTATAAGAAAATACGGAAATGGAATTTTACTACACAATAAACAAAACGTAAGTTTTATTTTTCTAGATACTGTTAGTGGTTGCATAAGTAATCTTTTATTCGTTTCAAACGGTCTTTCTCCGAGTCAGTAATTTTATATCATGTTTTTTTTCTCGTTCAAAACAGCACGTATTCACCACGAACACCGTGGAAATCCTTATAGAATCGTTTCGAAAATGAAAATGAAAGTGTCCGCTCGCTTTACAGTGAATACTGAATGTAGTAAAAGTTGGATTGAATTTTTTTTAAATTTTTGAGGAAATCCGAGGGATTCTAACGGAATACTAATTACAAATTTTTTTTTTCTTCGTTCAAACGTATTAGTATTAAGGGAGAATGCTCAAACTGTAAAACGTCGGTTAATTTTCACGCTTATCATAATTTATATTATTCGAATAGACACACGTGCCTTTACACAATATGTACGGTGAATTATAAATTATAAGTGATATGTTATGTTGTATTGACGTGAAAAGTTTTTGGCACATTTTCTTCGGCGAAATAAACTGTTTTACGTTCCGCAAGTACGCAAGTTCTCGAGTATTTATTGCGTATTACAGTTTAAGTATGCACTTATAATATAAGTCTTATACAGTGTGATTCGTATACCTGTATGTACACCAATACGTACGTTACATTTCGTAAAAATTCCGAAAAAAACAAAATTCACACGAGTCTATTGATCGTTAATAAATCGAGGGAATACTGAGAAGAGTTTAGCCGAATTGAAAAAACGCGTTGATAACCAAGCGCTTTACATAGCATATATAATAGTAGATACGAATAATTTATTGATAATTTTTTCTTCCTCTTGTCACACGGTACAGTTATATAACAATATCAAATTTTCGCTGTCCTAGGCGATTATTAATAATAATATTATTTGTTTTTGTGGAAATATTCGGTAAAAACGTATACACAACAAAATAACTTATTTCAATACAGTAATAATTAAAATAAATTCATAAAACACCGCGGAAAATATCCAAAAACTGTTTTTCCAAGTCCAAATAATTAATTAATTTTTTTTTTTCATATATTGACTTGTATATCTCTTCAAAGCTCCGTTTGTCATCATCACACATTGTAAATGCGTAACGGTGCGTACCTATTTAAATTTAGCGATTTTTTTACACGCGGAGATTTCGTTCGCAATGAAAACGTAGTTTATCCATACTTTTTAATAAATCTGTATTTAGCGATTTTAATCGATTCCACATTATTTTCGTCTAAACACAAAATCATTGGTATAGATCTGCAGCGTCCAAGTTCCACACTAGGGCCGGTCATGCGCGGTTTAGACATAATTCTCGAAGGACCAAAATGCGACAAAGAGTTTATTATTTTTTTAAAACAAATTTTACACAATTACGGAAAAAGTTCTGTGTTTTTGGTTGGACTGAAATGCCTCGTTGTCGCTCTTCACCGCTGTTAAATATTCAGTTAAAAAAACATCACAAAACGTGCGTTTCGTAATTACCGTCGAAACACGCGAGCAATAATACACACATGTATGTGCCAGCCTATTCGTGTTCAACACGGTACAAAATGTTTTCGTCCAGAATGTCGTGAAACTTATTATAGGAAAATAGAAAAATTAATTTTTACACACTAAAAAAAAAAATATTTTTTATAATATTATACACACATCAAGTCGATTTACTTGGCCAAAAAAAATAATAATAATAAACACGGCTGTGCATACTATTACAAAAAAATAACATAAATATATTATTATTATTATTATTATTATTATTATGATTAATCGTAGTGTGTTTAATTTATAGGAAAAAAAAGAAACTGTATAAAACTACCTATATAATTTTGCATATGCAATCTGTAGCAAGAGTAGCAGCAGAAGTATAGTAATACAATATGGAATACGTCGTTGAAGACAGACGTAATAAAAAACAAATTTTAATGACAGATTAAAAAAAATAAGAAACTAATTTATTAAATATTGTAGTTCATAGATATGTATGTATGTACTACGAGTATAATACTTTAAGAATTCAAATTATTTACTATCATTATTAAAATGTTCAATAAAATTCAATGTTTCGAATTTTTCGATATCACGGACTTTTTCTTGTTCTCCGTGAGATTCGACATAACACAAGAGATCACTGCAGTATTTAGTAAATTTTATTGCGATTAATTTAATATGCAAATGCGTTTTCGAGTTTAAAACACACGCGCACGTACGAATATATTATTCGAAATCTAATCATTGATCACGAAAACACAATCGCACATATAGGGCCTTGTGTCGGGGAACTTTTACACAAAACGTGTTCGCGGTTCGAACAGAAGCTCGGTCTTCTGTTATTATCATATTGTTAATGTACACCACATATACACGAAAATCTGTATTCAATGTGCTTAGGAAAAAAAAATTAAGAAATAAATAATAAGAGCCGCGCGTTGTACAAAAATAATATCGTTATTATAATATACTGTATATCATATACAGGTGTGTTTTCAAAGAAACAAAAAAAAAAAATTACCACCGTAATATATGTGGTGTGTAATGTGTGTAGTGTGTAGGTAGGCTTTTTTTTTTTTTTTTAATTGTGATTTTTATTTTTTCAGTTTTAAACGGTTTTCGTGTTACACGCTGAATACGTCGAAAAAAAATATATATTAAAAAACATTAAGGCAGCCACGTGAACAGCGTACGATATTCTACCCTAATCTCGTATGTCACGTGCTCGTGACAAAAAAACATAAAAATTAAAAATGTAAAGTGTGTGACACTTTTTTTTTTTAACGAATCCGGCGCTTATTCGAGGCCGTAACGTCATTATAGTTCCTTTTTTCAAAATATTGCTTTTAGAATTTATTATTATTATTATTATTATTATTATTATTATTATTATTATTATTATTAGCATGCTGTTTGAGATTCTTGAAACGTATTTCTACCGATAATACTCGTGCGGTAAACTAATTGAATCTATGTAGTGTACATATCCGTTTATTTCAGAAGGAAATGATAAATTTCGATACCAGAATCGTTTTGGAAATGATTTTTTTATGATAATACGTAATATGTACATAGGTAATTAAAGCGTCAACAAGAAAACGATTTATCCACGATACATTGGCGATCGGGAAAAAAGATAAAAAAACGATAAAAATGTACTGAATATTATAGTACATGTTAGCAGTAGGTATATATTGTATAGTTTATGTTACTATACGTACATTGGTATAGTATTACCTTTGATATCAAAAAGTATATAGTAATATTGCTCGAAAACACGACTATTAATTATGAGTAATAATAATCGGTGGAAAACGATTCGGCATAACCGGTTTTTACGCGTGTAAAGTTCGAACGGTCACTTTTATGCAATCGATTAAAATCACCTCCAAATGGCTCCAATATTTTACAATTAATTTATAATAATTTGCAACATCAATTTCTGAATTCACAACCAAAGTAAATAACTCAATAATAACAATAACAATAATAATAATAAATATATATAATAAAAATAATAAATATTTCTCTGTTATAATTTAATCAAATAATAAACCATAAATAATGAATATAACATATTATGTAGGACCTACATTGTAGGTAATAAAATAAAATAAAATGCAATATTACGAACGTTTTAAATATATATTTTTTTTTGATTAGTATATAGTAAAATAATAAGTAAATAATATATTGTCAAATTTGTTTTCACTACACTTTTTTACATAAATCCGTAGATGCGGATTCACGTTTCTCGTTTCTGTAGGTCTTCTGATTTTTTTCTTCCAAGTCATTGTGTTTCTTCCAGTTATTCTCGCGTCTTCTAATACGAAGAACGCAATTATGTCCAAAACCGTATTTTACTACATCTGCAAAGGGTATACGGAATTGAAAATAAGTTTAAAGTCGATCGCATAAATTGGCCGGTGCTGCGTGAAATTTTCACCGCCCACAGCTATCATTTATAAGCCATCATTTAGAAAAATCGATTTTTCTGCTTGAAGGGATGTGTTGAAAATTCCAAAATCGGCGTTGCATATTGTTGCGAATCAGCTGCAAAATTCTATTGGCGGCGGTTTCAAGTCGATTGCACGAAGTGGCGGTGACTAACTTCACGCATACCTAACCAGTTTTTATTATTCCATATATAGTATCGCATTATTTACGAAATGACTTTTTTAATTGTAAAATTAATGATTTTTTTTATATTATAAGACGCTCGAGTTAATTTTCAATACGTGTATATAAACTATAATATTATTTTTTACATTTTTTTTTATGATTTTATTCCTGTTTTCTTTTAAGTTTAAGCCGCGGGCCATTGGCCGTAATTTTACTTTATCGTGTATCAAATCGTTTAACACAATATTTTTGAGTTCTGAACGATTTCGATGTAATTGAATTTGTAATCTGCGCAATATATACATTTTTCAAACGTGTTGAATCTGATTATTTTTGCAGGCGGTTAGTCACAATTTTTCGAACAGGCGCAATATTTTCGGACGATACTTTAGACATTTCATATTTGTCAAGAGACAACAGACGAAAGCAGGACAAAACGCGTCTTGTTGGAATTTTTTTTTCCGAATAACGGACGGAACAAAATGCGGACAATATATATTACGGATATTCGAGGGAAGTAATCCGTATAAACGATTTGAAACGGTCGTTGAATTTTTTTTTTCAAAACTAATATAAAAGCGTATCACGTACGTATAATACATTTTTTTTTCTGTTAAAAAATCAAGAGAAAAATAACACGTAAACAGTTCACTTACGCGGATTTTGAGCGCGTGTATATAATATAGTAACGAGAAAGACGCGTTTTCGAGTCGTTTATGTCGTTTGTATTTTCGTATTATTATAATATATACGCGTGGTACACCACGCTGTACACAGCCATGTCTTCGAAATGAATTTTATACCGCACATACGATCGTATATTATCACGGAAAATGCCACAAAAATAATAATAACATAGATACGCGTATAAACGCTACGCGTATTATACGTTATATTCGTACGTTGTAGACGAAATTTTGCATTTTTTCCTCGTATTAGTTTTGTGGCCCATAGTGCTCTGCACGGTTCGATCTGAATCGGTCCGGTCCGGACCACGATCTCCGATTTGGTCCGGTCCGAAGTGATAAAGTATGAATCAAACGCTCGCGGTGTAGTCCAATTAATAGATTTCGAAAAAACTACGCTCCTGTCCCAGTCCAATTTCATACTAATTCGGTTCGGTCCGGTTTTCACAAAAAAAATTATTTCTGTCCGATTTCGGCCACATTATTTCAGTCGGTCCAGTCCGGTCCATTTTTTTTTCAATAATCGTTTGACCGAGCGTATATAATTACACGATGTACACGATATTCAGGTCATAGACATATAAATACATGGACTGCGCTTAGAGCGAGAAATCGAAAGCAGTTATTGTTGAGTAAGAGAGACAAATAGGTATATACTAGGGGATATCATGGAAGAAAAAATTAATAACATAATAATATACGGTAATAATAATAACATTTTATGTCTATGATAGTCATTGATAGTACTATGATAGTATGATTTAAAAAATAAATATTGTTATTTTCTATATAATCAGTCTTGTAAAAAATACTGTATTTTAATACTTTTAAAAAAAGTATTCGGATAAAGCCCTTGGATAAATAAATTCGTGTAGTGTTTATTCCATGATATCCCTAGACCACATCTTCCGTCGATTGATTGATTGGGGGTGAGGAAAGCGCAGTCCATGTATTTATATGTCTATGATTCAGGTACTTAACAATGATATTATATACAGATACCGATGGTCGATAGACAGAGTTCTCAGAATCGGGTTCTATACGAAAATAATGATTACGTGTTTTCGCGTTAGTGTGCGGCCGTCTCAATTCCGGCGATTGGAATGATTTATAATAATATATGGCATTCACGTTTCGATCTTGTCAATGTTGACGAGTGTGTATATGAACATCAGTGTATGTAATTCGTAGATTCCAAGAAGAGTTTATCCCCCGGATCACTGAATATTTTATGATTGTAGGCACGTCACGTGAATTACGTGGAAATGTAATTTTCTATAAAAATAATAATTAATTCAAATATCGGTCCGGTTCGGTCTGGTCGTTTAGAAATTTGGTCCGGTCCGGTCTAAAAAAAAAAAAATATTGGGTGATCTGATATGGTACATAAAATGTCCGTCCGGTTCGGTCCAACAGACAATTTGGTCCGGTCCAGTTTGCTAAACATTTTTTTAAAACTGCGCAGTTGGTCTTGTTCAGTTTAACATAATTAAATGACAACGCAACTAGTCTGGTTCCGGTTCAGGCCACTGCGGCTTACTGGTTCGGTATCTCAGAGCACTTTTTAAGGAAGGATCATTTTTAAGGTCTCATTCGTTAATGTGTTTACACTCGGTCAAAATATGAGATTTAACTGTATTGGTTTTACAATAAATTATGGTTGAGTTGCGTAAATTTTCTGCCAACACATTCGGGTTTAGAAAATTTTTTTATCTGCTCGTGTCTGTTCATTTCTAATTTTTTTTTTCAATAGAAAATCATATATATAGATATAAAACTTTTTAAATCTGTAAGGAAAACTACAAAAGAAAAAGGGGGTAAAAATATTCGACAATTTTACAACGTTGAATTTGTTTTGAAAATTTGAATTTTATTTTCGCAGGAATTATATTGTAACAAATTTTTTTTTTTCTATTAAAAAAATAATATCACACGGATTTCAATGGGATCGAGAGGATACTGTTCGTTTTCCGTTATACCGATTTTCACGCTTTTTAATATATATATATTTTTTTTTATCAACTCGAATTATTTTGAAGGTGTTTACGTAATTTTTTCTTTTTCTAGTAAATGTTTACGACGCATAACACCAGTCAAATTTATTTTCAATATTTCCCGTTTATTTTTCTCTCTGGACACTTTTGGTCCCATCTTAATGTAAAAATGAACCCGTGCTTTTGACACGTGCAACAAACCCTGTTATTGCGGGGCACTGTCTAGAAAAAAAAAAACAAGATGTAACTACCGCGATTCTGTGCCGAGTCCAAGAGCAAAATCACGACATGGCACAATCGGTAAATATATATTCTTACACGAGTGTAAGAAAACCGCGTCGAATGGAATCCGTTTACGTAGCCAAACGAAATTAATTAAAATGTACGATGACGATGCTTTTTCCGCAAATCTGAAAACTTCACAAATCGTCAAAACCTCGAGAAATATATAAGTTCGAGCGAAATTTCGTATACGTTTTAAACTTCAAAACTATTGAAAATAGAAATAATCGCAAATTGTCTTATACACCTAAATGTACGTGCGAAAAAGCAATGTTTTCAAAAACCGAGCGTTTAATGAGCGCCCAAATAATCAATATAGGTGTCCCGATTATTCACACAAAGCGTTGATTAAAACGTTAAACAATAATAGACCGATTTAATGGAAAAAAAATAATTTTCAAAATTTTCATATAAGTAGTGAAAACTGTAACACCAACTCGCTCGTATTCGAATCATATTGTTTTACTCGTGATGACGTCTTATGGTTGTCTGTGTTTTTCTTTCGATTTGCAGTGTAGCTCGGCTGTCCATTCGTTTCTGCCTCGCGGTAGTCCTTATAGTTACTCGGTTTTTTTTTTTGCATCTATGAAAGTAATCTTTCACTTTGATATTTTCCGCGTTCGATAGAAATTAAATTCAAAACGCACACTCACAATACCAGTTTCTAGTGATTTTTGTACGAGCTCGTGTCTGTTATATATATATATTTAGGTACAGACTGTGTACGGCATCGGTGCAGTTAGAACACATCGACTACGAATGATAAATCGACATAAGAAATCCACCTTTTTCGAAAAATATTAAAATATATGCTAAATCCTGCGGAACGCCAATAAATATACGCGAATTCTTTTTCCCCCATATTTTGAATTTCGGTTTTTCTCTACTCGAATTGTTTTCCGAATAAAAGGTGGACGGAGTATGCGGTGTATTCGAATAACTATTACAACGAAATACAAATAACGCGGACAAATCGTTAATTTTTTTTTTTAAATAGAAGTTTAATAATGGATAAAGAAATAAAAGCAATAACACGTAACCACTATTATTATTTTATATTAAGACTTTATTGCCCGTACGCATAGTCTAATATTTATGGGTCACTTAAATGGCTTAGGTCAGAGGTTCTCAAACTTTTCAGGCCAGCTCCCCCCCACCACTTTGGTCAACCCCAGACGTGAGCCCCCCCTCATAAAAATAGATTTTAATAGTCATGTTTAGAGTAGAAAAAAGTTAAAAACAAACAACAAATATAGGCTCGTTGTTGATTTTTGCTGCCTGTATATACAGGACGCGATTATTATTACGCGAATTTCACAAATCTTTTTCTGTCCTACCAATACAATGTTGATTTTTAACATTTTTTGCGCCCCCCTTATAAAGCTTTTGCGACCACCCGGAGGATCGCGTCCCACACTTTGAGAACCTCTGGCTAAGGTGATACATAGCTATGGGACACATAACGGTTACGTAACTGACCCTTAAATTTTAATTTGCATTGTTGAAATTAATTTTACGGGCTACTTTAAGTAACAATCATCCCGTAATCATGACTGTGCAACGCAACTTTACGGGAATTCTCTTATGTATCACTTAAAACCATTTGGGTGTTACTTAAAATGACTGTGCATACGGGCGTATGTTTTTTAAGTAATAAGTTATAATTATATAAAAAGCTGAAATGAAAATTTATTATAATAAATTATATTGATAAGGAATAGCGGCCACTATTGTTATTAAGCTAATTAGAGTTAAAATTCTAATTTTTTTCTTTCTCAATTAACGTATTTAAGGTTTCTTCGGGTGTTACTGCGGGTATTTCACGGTGTATGTTTCAAGAAACTAGTTCATTTTAATCGGTTTTCACCCGTTGTGTTTCTCAAATATGTCTTTAATGTACGAAGAGTAGAAAATTACCTTTCTGCTGCGCTTGTTGTAACTGGTAAATTTACTTAAATTTTTTTAAAATAAATTTTGTTCAATATTTCAAATTTTTCTTTATTTTTCCGTAAGTATATGCTCTGTATAAAAAAATTTACAAATATTTTCTGATGTACCTATTGTATTGTTGATGGAATATTATAATAATATTCCAATAATTGATTATTATTATTATTTAATTTATACAATTATTATTATTAGACAATAATTGTTTATCAAACGAAACCGGTGCAACGCCCCCGAGAGAACGCGCTGTTAATATTGCACTGCGAATACACAGAAAATGCTCAAATTCTTCAGGAATTACGAAAATCTTTTAAAAGCGGTAGAAATTGTATTTTTCAAACGCTCATAACTTTTAAAAAAATTAAAGATAAGTAAAAAAAAAAAATTGCGATGTTATTGTAATTTATTTTGTGTAAAAATTTAGTGACTAAAGTATGAAGTATTTTAGAGTTCTTTCCGCGGAGTGAAGCGTATTTTGTTTTTGATGAAAATCATAGGAGTGTCCTCTTGAGGAAACTCCTGGGAAAATCGAAAAGACGTGTCAAATAAAGTACACTTATACTAGTTACGATCACTACACGAAAACGTGTTCACAAAAAAAAAAAAAAAATACATCCTTACATCGTTGTAAAAACAATGTTTGGAATCTGAAAATAATAATCTGATTACCTATATTTGGTATTTATTTTATTTTTATTTTTTTAAATAAATCATTTAATGTATGAAAAAAAGACTCCCCCGATTTGATTCGCGTATACTGTATTTACAACATGTTTCGAGTATTTATTACGTCTTCCACGCATTACCATATTTAATTTATTATTTTAATTAATTCGCGTTACACGTAATTATATAAAAAAATAACGAAAAAAAAACAAACAGTGATGAGAAATCCCATAAATTAATAATAGTAATCATAAAAAAAAAATTTTTTTTTTAAACATATTTACTTATATAATTAAAACCAATGAGTATTATAAAAAAATTATTTCCAACATAATGTATTTAAATGTTTTTTATATTTTTTTCACTTAAACGCCTAACGATGACTTTTTTAATCGAAACCGGTAATAGTCAAACAAATTTAATACGACAATTTCACATGTTTTTATTTTTTTTTTCATAATACTCGTTGCCCCCACTTTGGCTGTAATTAATATATGTATATATATAAATAAAAAACAAACATTTTTACGGTACAATAATTTATAATATTAACGCAATGGCATATTATTGTAATTGATAATATATGTTAAAGCGTGCACGAACCAAAATTACTGTACATAGGTACACACAGTGCATTGTATTGGAACTAGCATGTATGCATATTAATTCATTTCCGAATTCTTGTTACATTTCAAACACCAATTGTTTTCATACGCCTATATAATGTATTAATATATTATTGAAAATGTATATATAGGTTTAGAGGGGCATTTATCGTATTACACACTAATTTTTTTTTTATTGTTATTATTATTTTCACGGGTAATCGATAATTATTACAATATTTCGACGATTAAAAATCCGAGAATATAATATGATTTTCGTTTAATGGTATCGAACAAAAATTAAATATAATTTTATATGTGTATATTTACGATTGTTATTGAAATGAATAAAGCGAATTAAAATATAATCACAATTACAGTTAAAATAACGAGATAAAAATTTCAAAAATACGCTTGTTACAGTACTGTTATCATTGATATCATATTATTTTATTAACATACGATTAACCTATTAGATGTTACGAACGGTTCTTAAATATTCATGAAAAAAAAATATATATTTATATTGACCGTTATTTGACAACTGTTACTATATGTGTATCGATAACATAATAACATGGCATCATATGATGCACGAAGAGGTTAAGTGTTTCGAATTTCAAACGCATATATATATAACCTTCCGTGATACTTCTATTTGAAATATTACACTGTCGAAACGATTCAAATAAATCGGTCGTTTTTAATTAAACGCGTTTATATAAAATTAAGTCGACTAAAAATACACTTACAGAAATATTCAAGGTGTTGTTTTGTAAAGCAATACGTATATTTATAAAATTAATTAGTTTGCTCTTTTCGTCCGAACCGATTTGCGTACGAAAATTAATCGTAGACTTAAAAACCACCCGATCGTTCATCTTATTCCTTTCTTCGTTTTCTAAATGTATATATATATTTTACTATTTATATTTAACGCTTTATTCTGTCGAACATTTTTAATATTAAAACATACCGAGGACA
Organism: Slavum lentiscoides; assembly: GCA_032441835.1. Taxonomy (NCBI): domain Eukaryota; kingdom Metazoa; phylum Arthropoda; class Insecta; order Hemiptera; family Aphididae; genus Slavum; species Slavum lentiscoides. The sequence goes on along the minus strand of CM063707.1, from coordinate 4,135,424 downwards.
CATAAGTATAATTAATTACAAATACATTATAATTCATAAATCATAAATATTGACCCGAAAATATTTTACTTTACTACTTCATAAAAACTCGTAATCAAAATGTTTTTGTTTTTTTTATTCGGCATTCCATAGGAATGTTTTGAGAAATTCACAAGTTTCGCTAATGGGTAGAATGTATAGAATGCGTCGGTCGAGTAAAGAAATAGTTTTATCTTTAAAGCCGGAAGTAAAAAAAACGAAACGAGAGTTACAAATCTAGTATAGCTATTCGAAAAAGGAAAACAATATACATTATGGTATATACACGCCTATTTACTTAAATAAATATAATTAAAGTTGAAAGCAAAAAAAAAAGGTATTTATTGACAAAATTCGGCTTTATAATATTATAAAATTGTGTACGAGTACAACTCGAAATCAGACACAAAAATTTAGGAAAGGAAACGAACTGAAGAAACGCATCGATGTGATAATATACGAGAAAAATTGCGAATGACCTGCACCTGGACGCGCAGGTCACGAGAATTAGGTTAGGTTTTGCTAGGATATATTTTTTTTTCTGAACAAGACATTTTACCTAAGCAAAAAAAAAAAATCAAAAATAATTACGTCACTTCGAATTCTGAATTCAATTCTTTTTCGTAGAGGAATCGACAACATTTTGGATTATTTATAAAGTTATAAATTAATATTGAATTTTATTATTATTTTTAACGTCATCCCAAGTCGGAATAATTAATATTTAGAGTAAAACCATTGATTTTTTGACACTTGGTACAACGAAAATATTTCAACGGTTCATATGCAACAATTTATATAAACAAATAAATATATTACAGGCAAAGAGTTGAATGTAAGTTTTCTACAGAAATCCTATTCTACACAGTATTATTTTAGTTATATTGTGTGTTTAACTGCTACACTGTAACACAATCAAAGCAATGCAAATGTAAATATTCTAAAAATAAATAAACAGGAGTTAGGGTTAATTTGATGGTAGTAAACGAGTAGAACGGGTTCAGTGAATGTTTTTAAATTTCATGAAATTTCACTTAAATATACGTATATTGTCTTCTTCGTGTAGCTTAATATAATAATTACACTCCTCATAGCTTACCGTAGACAATCACATAATCTTTATTTTCTACATAAGCTCCTGTCTGGTAGACTCTCCTCTTCTTTTACCCGCACTAATTAACTTAAACGTCCCTCAAACCGTTGCACTGGCGATTCTAATTTTTTATTCCCCATTGCACAATTAATGGTTAAAAAAACGAGCCTATCACGTGTATGATGGGACATGCCAAGGATGATTCCTTTTTAAAATAGATCCTAATCTATTTTTACTTAAAATTGTATTTTGCTTTTTATTTGTGTACGGTTCGACATATTATAATTTTTAACCGTATATTTTTCAGTGTATATCCTAGGCGAGAAGCTGAGTTTTTTTGATAAATGAATATTTGTAGATAGCTGCAGGCTAGTGATAAAAATATCATAGGTACTGTGTGGAATATATATGCATCTTAACATCAAATCAGCCAAAGTAACACGAGTGTATAAACTAAAAGTCCCACGAGAGAAAACTGTGTGTGTGTGTGTTACACGAGAGATTATGATATAATGTAAAAAAATATTTTACATCATATTTATTTCTGCTGTCATTTACAGGGCTTAATACACACTCAGTTTCCCATCCCGCAGTGTTCTATACTTATATTTTTTATCGAGTGTCGTCCTAATTTGTTTTTTACTCCGGCGTGTAATCAAACTTGCAGACTTCAAAAATTTGTTTTAATGTATTAATTTTTTTTTTTGTAATTTCAAAATCGTAACGAAAAACAGAAATAGAAAAGTTTAAGAAAAAACAGTAGTGTTATAAAACAACAAAAATTAAAACACTTAAATGAATAATGAAACAAAAACCAAAAATAATAAAAACGGCAACGGAAATAAATAAAATATTTTTGTATAAACACGTTAAAAAAAAACTTTAATTATATTTCGTAAGAATACTTACTTAGACGTATTTTAACTTCTCAATAAGTTTTACTTTAAAACTATAGTATTATACTATTAATAAACTGTTGAATGCATCTCACAGAATTCGAGTGATTCGGGCAGTTAATTGTTAATTATTTGAATTTATGATGATGTAATTTTTCACGAATCGTTTGAAGTATTCCGCAGTTCCTCGACGAATCTACAGAGTTTTGAATCGGAAGAAAAAAACCAAACTCTCGAGATATTTAAAACGTCGAGTTTAACATCTAGCAACACCTTTTTTTCCCCTGTAATAATCAGTGAAACGCAGTAAATATTGTTTTCCGCGTAAGCGTGAAATTTCAATAAAAACCGCAAAAAGAACATCAATAATAATAATAATAATAATAATAATAATAATAATAATAATAATAATAATAATAATAATAATAATAATAATAATAAAGTGTTTCTTCTCCAACGTGCTAATAAATATATTATCTGAACCATTACCGGGCGATTTCCGAAAATCCACGTCGATCCACCATCGACGATATAATATAATTGTGATTCGTTATTGAATTAATATTTTCTATCGATCATCGACGTACCATATCGCGCGTCGATCGCAAAAAAAAAAATTCCTGTGTACCTATTATAATATATTGTCCACGGTGGACAGTGGCGACCCATCCGAATACGGATCGCACAGGCGCCTTAACCATATACCGTATTGCGTTATATACGGTGACCAGAATTAATATAATATTATAATGAGTACCTGCCGTCGTTGAATTTGGAAAATCGGACCGCATGCCGTTACGCGCGACGTACAGGAATTTGCAATTCCCCGGGAGTCACGCACGAGTCCATTGAGAACACGGTAACCGCGATGAAACGCTGTACTCTCTGGAGTTACAAAACATTTTTTTAAAAACAAAAAAAATTTGAATCGTATTAAGTCGAATATAAAATACACGCATTTATCTCAAGTATGAAGTTATTTTGTTATTTGCGGACAGCAAGTCAAATAAAACTTAGAAAACAAAAAACTCATACGTGTAACCGTCAAACAATAAACGTCGTATTAAAAAGCGGAAACGTACAAAAAAAAAATATATATATTTGTGGTTGTTTATTTGCCAACGAATCCCGAGTTCGGATTCTCAAAAAAAGTTATCAAAAATATTGTTTGTTTTATTCATTATTTATTGGGAATATTAGTGAAATCCATTCGAAAGTATCGACGATATTAGTATTTTTTTTATATTTTTATACAATGCGTTTTATGTTATCCAAGTCGGAAATCGAATCGTTTGATTTTTAAGTTTACAGCTAAGTTGGTTTTAGGTTCCTCAATATAAAAAAAAGTTTTAAAACGTAAAATACATTCTCCATAATTTCGGTGTAAACGAATTTTTAAATATTATATTAAAAAGAAAAAAAAAATTAAAATAATATCTGTAAATCGCGACTCGTTATAGATAAGCTCAATCGCCTTCTGGCCGCATACGTCATATAACAATCTTTATACAGGGCGAATACGGGTTTTAAAAGTACTTCCCGTTATTTCCCGTTTTGTATAATTGAAAATAATCACGAATAATCATTTCGTTATAAAAATTCGTTTTGGAAAAAGAACGATTTTTCACTACTTAATTTTACACGCTTAAAATCAACGTTTTAAGAATTAATCTTACATTTAACTATTTAATTTATCCTTTTTTTTCTGTAATAGAGGTGGGTCAATTACCGTTATTTTCTTCACTTGTGTTCGTCCTTGATTAAAATAAATAATAAATATTTTTTGGAAAAAATTTCCGATATTCCCTCGAGATAATGCGGTAGTGTTGAGAGTAATAAAACGCGAAGGGTCAGACTGCAGGAGTCGAGTTAATATACAGTTCGGGGGGTTTTTTTTTTAATTTCTCCATTTATTCGGGACAACAAGAGATTTATTCAAAAATATACGTTTATCACTTTCGACTCGACGAAGAGGATAATTTAAAGAACGAAACATTTCGAGTTCCGAAACAAAATCGTTCCGTTCCATCGGATTTGTAAACTCGAAAATTACATTTTAATAATTAATGTACGAGACACGAACGATTTTCAATACCAGTTTTGTACTAGTTTTGTTACAGTATTTTTTATTCGATTTTATTTCGATAATCATACGTTTTTAATTCTGTGCAATTTTTAGGTTGTTCGTCAACCGCGGTGAACCGTTCGCAATCGATAATCTATATTTTCGAAAATCGTTAATCGATCAAACGTTCAATTATCGACATAAATTGTAAATAAACTGACGATTTAAAGAATATCTTTCGGAATATTAACTGGTACAATAATAATAATAATTATTTTTTTTTTCATTTTTTTTTTTTTTTTTAACTATTTATATACTTGTACACTGTGGTCTGTGAATACGAACCTCAATTATATCGAGTAGAGTACTGTCTACGAGTATACTGTTGATGTCACTGTACATTATAATAAGAGCATGTAAATCGGGTCTTTAGAAAGGCGCTTGTCCCCACGTTTTTCGGGGGAAAAAATATGAATAACAGAATAAATAAAACGCGCATAAACTCATTTACGAGAAAATACACTACAATAATAACACGAATAAACATTCAAAACAAATGTATTGGCTTTGGAGAAAAAACAAATTTTTTTTTAAAATTAAAAATTAATATAATTTCGCTCGTTTCAATACAAAACGACCGTATAACGATTAATATTTCTTTACGAATCTATAGGTATTTTAATGTTAATTTTATCGTATTTGTTGAAAAAGGTGTTTTACTAATTAGATTCCTTTAAATTACAATTGAATATACCAGCTGATGGCATGTCGGAAATAACAAATGCACATCATCATGTGGAAAACAAAATAATTTAACAGAGAGGACAATAGATATGTTTGCAGACGTTGAAACGATATATGTCATTTTTCTCATTGGCCTTAACGACGAAGACCGAAACATCAGACAAAAACTGTCAGAGAAAACGAAAAAATTGTAGTCAAAATGAGGCGTACGCGAAAAATTGCATCCGAACGGCTTTCCATTGTGCGTGCAAAATAAATCAAAAAATTTCTAACGTGCGTGCTTTCTGGTTCGGAAGATACACTGATGAATAAAACACTGTATACGCATGTCGGTTTCGAGGGCATCGCGATGACGGGTGCCGAATAAAATATACTCATTTGTAGAATTTTCAAGATGTTTATAACGTTCTATTACGATATTTTTATACGCTTAAAAATACCGTTTAAATACGAGCGAAAAAATATGAATGATAAATTAGAAAAAAAATTTTTAAACGCGGTTAATATGAGAAAATGTTAATACGGTCAAGGGACAATGGGGTAAATGGCTTATCGCGTTTTCATCCAATTGTTTAATGCACGAATTAATTATTGTTCTTGAGTGACCTATTTCGGCATTATATTCCCATTTGGGACAACAAAGACGCGGATTGATGGCAAAATTATAAAGTTCAGTTTTTTTAGAAGAAGAAAAAAAATGAAGTCATTTAGGGACAATAAGGTCAAGGAGAAAAAATTGAAAACTTGAAGACGCGTTTAAGTGGTTTTTACGACAAATCGATGGATAATTATCGATCTGTGTGTAATAGATCGACACTAAAATTTGAGGGGGAAAAAAAACACTGAAAATTCATTTACACGTTAGCCTCGAAGTCTACAGTGTCAAACATCAATCGTTCCCTAACACCTCGTGAAGAAATTCGAGAAAGAATTTTTATAAATAGTTTTTAAAACGCCTACGGAGTAAAAAAAAAAACGCATGCGTCGCAGCATCTCCGTTTTCTCGGCTTTACCGTTCTCATTAACAAACTATATTGTTCGCATCGAATTGGAACAGTTAAGAATATTATACCACGTAAAATTATACGTTATTATTATGTTTTTAACGTATTGGTTATTATAATACACGGATATTTTAATTTTAATTTTGACCGAGTAGCGGGATTTATACGAAAATAAATAAAAAAGACTTTTTATTATGATTATGTGTTCGGTGCTTTTTTTTCTGTCCAAAAAAAAAAAAAAAAAGGAAAGAAAAGAGAGAAAAGAGAGAGAGAGGGAGTGAATAAAATAACAACGTCTGGTTAAATCGAAGGGAAAAAAAACTACAGAAAACCGGAAAAAAATAATCCTCACCGCTTTACCAGAACTATGGCCAGTGACCGAAAATTTCGAATATAGAAAAAAAAACCTCGAGAAAAAACGAACAATATTCTCTATTGAAGAAACTCAAAGCGCGCACGCATAACGACATTTGTTCAATACATTTGCATAACATAAATATAATGATTGTATTAGAAGACCGGACTATTTTATTTATCAAAATCGTTAAACTGTGTTTTTTTTTTTTTGCAATAATCTAGGTAAACTCTAAAAAGTCAACACTTCACTTGTAATTGTATCCGGATATCGAGTTTCTTCCTATAACGACCAAGAAGTTATTTAGTTTTTTGATTTTTTTTTTTTTCGTATCTTTGGCACTGTAAACTCGTACGGCGTGTTTAAATTGCCGGCAAAAATCGGCTCGAAATTAATATTCTCCTGTTTTATTCGAAAAGTCAAAAAAACGTCTTTGTTGAAGCGTTTCGCATATTCTCGCCAAAAACAGGAATTTTAGAGAAGTCGTACCAAGCTCCATTTTTATAAGACCGAAATTTCGATTTAATACATTTTGAAAATTGCTCAATTTTTATAGAATGTTCGAAAAAAGCCTATATGGGCTTACTCAAACATGTTTAAAATCTACACCGTATACACACAATTAACGTTATTTTATGTATACATATATATGTATATACGTGTATTCGAGGTACCGAGTATTTTACAAATAAAAAATTGTTACTTGATTTTTTTTATTAGGTTATGTTAAATAATTTTTGTTTATTTTCGTGAAAACCAAACAAAATCACGTAAAAAAAACATCAAATAAAATGAAATTATATAAAACAAAGGTTTCTGGTTTTTTTTTTTTTTAAATTATATATATATTTTTTAAAATAAACTATACACACAAAGCCGTACAATTATTGTGTATTTTAAAAACGAAAATGGTTTTTATTTTAACGCAATTCCGCGTTTAAAAAGTAGTAAATATATATTACGCACGGAATACCAAATATAAATCACGATGTTTCATATTTCACTTTTTTTTTTCTGTACAATAGTATTTTAACTTTTTTTCGAATTTCGGTATTTATATTGTTAATTTTTTTCTTCTCAATACATTTCCAATATTTTACATACCTTATACACATACGTATTATACTTATATATAAATAATATCGGCGTTTAAAAGAAATAATTTTAAATACTCGGTAAAATTAATTTCGAAATAAATTTTTTTTAAATACTATTCGATTACGTTACTCTGCAGATGTAGTGCATCTCTGATAAAAGAGTTTAGAGTGAAATTAAAAAGTAAAACACGAAATAACGAAATTAATCTTTTCAATATATAACTGACATCAGTGTTCCAATAAGTAATAATCAACACGCAACATCTGTTTAATTTTCATTAAACATAATTATATAATATAATGTTAATAAGTTTTTTTTTTTTTTACATTTTATATTTACAAATTATTTGTACACTGTAAATTTACTCGTTAAATAATACGATATTAACGACTGTTTGATAAAACTTTTTTTTTTTGAGAAGAAAAAGCACGAGTCTTGCAGCGGTCGACTGTCGTCAGGAAATTGCAGTCACGGTATAGCGGACTGGAAGTTCGTTACGTTAATTTGATACGTCGTTAAAGACACAGCCGAAGATTTATTTCAGGCGAGAACTATTTAGCGACAGGTTGTGTTAATTTGTTACTATTTAGTTGCTGTAGCTAAACGGAAAATTTCTTTTATTTTTTTATATATATAACAACACCGATTACGTTAAAGAGCCCGTAAAAGCGAAAAAAGGAGAGATATTAGTGTATTTACTTTACAATATCGATTTATTTATTTTTATTTAAAAAAGGCAAACTTTATTAACGATTACTGTAATATATACACACGATAATATGCGGTCACTCGAGAAATAATAATAATAAACAAATATTTACAAACGCATTTTGGGAGCTGTTGTATAATATTATTCGATGTGCCTCTGAGAAATGTCAAAAAACATTATACGTTATTCTGTACGTGCACGTGTTAAAATTCTCGTGTCTGTATTCGTGTAAATTTCAAACGGCATATTATATGTGAAATGAATAGAGACGGCGAAAATTCCATTATACGGATAATTTTCACGAAATACACTTGGAGTGGATGCGGCACTATATATATATATATATATATATACCTACCACGGCAGTGGTGATAATAATCAAAGATGGTTTTAATGAGTTAAGTTTATATTGACTTATTAAATTACACACGTGGTTTACATACGTCTTCGGGGACGAGTTACGCGTTATCGATCAACTAATTTTTTTCGTAAAGAGTTGAGTTCGAATGATTTAAAAAAAAAATAATAATTATAACAATAAAACGATATTATTTTATTCGGTAAATCCCGTTTTTGTATATAGCATTTGCATAGGCGCAATTTGGGGGGGGCTTGGGTGTGCTTAGCACCCCCAGTCTTGAAATTAGCACCGCCAATTTTTTTCGTATTTATTTAAATTTTAGTAGTTATTATGTACACAATACATAACAACAGTTTTGTTCTATGATATTATTTAAACGAATAATCGTGTGATGACTGAAAATATGTTGTCTTACAGACTAGTCAAAAAAATCCATGAAAACAAAATTTAAATTCAGATGATTTTCTACATTTATAATAAAATAATATGTTACTGATAAAACATATCAATTTGATTAGTGTGGCGACTGGCGATAAAATCGTTCCGACTGTTCGACGAAAACATCGCAGCGTGACAACATTCAAAGTACTATTTTAGTTTTATCACAGATTATCATCGTTATTGAAAAAACCCTTACCAATCAAATTGTTGATATAAACGAAGTAATAAATATTTTTGCTCAAAGTGAAAGGAGGATGCTGTTATTATAACAATAGTAATAAAGTGTAAACTCAAATTTAAATTTAAAATTGAAGTTGATTATGGTTTAATAATTTATATGTTACGTTTATCACGTGCAATCACTGTAATTAAATAATAATATACTTTACAAAGCATCATAGCCATTACTTATAAATATGTAATTGTTTATGAAGGGTTGCAGATATCGATAACTCTATAAAATAACATGAAAAATCGAGGAGCTTCAGCACCCCAGTTTTTTCAGTGAAATTGCGCCCCTGCAGAGCATTCGTTTCTTTCTTAACTCTCTTCTATTGTAATTTTCAATGAAAAAAAAAATTGAACATAGAAAAAATAATTGACTTTTACATTAATTGATTTAAAATCCGATTTCGAAAATTACCTTTTACCGTTTAGAAAACAAAAACGGTTTATTAAACTTTATCTAATTAAATCTATTCATAACATTCTCGAAGATTTTCGATAAAAAATTTACACACCTACTTCCCGTCGCATTCAACGTCATAACGTGTAACGTAAAATATAAATCGAATTTCGAATAAATAAAAAAAAAAGGGGGGTTATCGAAATTACTTTGAATAAAGGTACCAATATTTATTAATATTAATAATATTGCGTGTAAATTAATTAATATTATTAATATTAATAAATATAATTATTAATTGCCATGACAACAGCTTACACATTTCCGTCCCGTTTCCCGAGATCAACCCTCATACCGCCGTAATAGATGTTTACACATCAATAAAAAAAAAAGGGGTAATAATAATAATAATTTCACCGGTTTTTAATTCGAAACCATCGGGTGCAAACGACCATTATTGAAATATTAGCCGTTAGTTTTTGCGCGGAAACACGTTTTTGAATAATTGTTTGTAAATATAAATATTTTTTCAAACTTTTCGTATAAATCATGCACAGCCAAGCGACCTAACGTTTAATATTGGCGTACGTGTATCGTATATGATTAAAATACTTAATATGTGTATACGTATACACTTTCGTTTGTTTCTCGCAGTGAAAGTATCTTTGAACTAATGTTACCCATTTAAAAAGCTAATAAAATATCGTATATTCATGAATTTTATAAGCGTTTTATTCGGCCGCAAACCAAGTGGATTTAATTGATTTGTTTTTCACAAGACATATTTTCAATCATCAAATACATATTATTTCGAGCGATAATAATATAGTAACGGATAAAATTATTGTATTTTATTTGTCGCACGTATAAAATTTTCGGTAATTTTACACTATTGAACGGTCCAATGGTCCTTAAATTATATTATTAGCAGGACACATTTTAAATGCTGTAAACAATTAACTTCGAGAACGTTAATTTAACACGAATAACGTATATTTAACGCATTCATTCGAAAACAATATGCAAGTCATTCTTCTTCGCCTGGATCACCAATCACACGAGTAGACTGTATTCTATAACCATCTACTCCACCTCTAACCACGTTTTTTTTTTTACTTTGATCTACCTCGACTTTCGTCTCACTCACATTCTCAATTGACTCTTTATTCTTTCTTCTATATCAACACGTCCAAACCGTCTCAACATAATCTATCACTCATCCAGCTAAAGACGTAATTTCCAAACTAATTTTTACGTATTCATTCCGAAGTCTGTCTCACCTATAGTGACCTCCTCACACATTTATCTTTAAATTTCAATTTCCGCTACTTTTATTTTTTGCTCGTAATTTGTATTGGACGCTCAACGCAGGCCAAATATTATAGTTTTATAAAAAAAAAATAAAAATCCATTTGCACCAAACGAATGTAGGTATTAAACGGTTATAAATACGGTTTTCGCACATTCCTATACACTAATATTGGATAATTGTTTATTTTCGTGGCCAGTGAAATTTGTTAAATAACACTTTGTTCGTTTGAAGTGTAAATCATGCGATATCAGGCGAATGAGATCGCCAAGCTGTCGCGCAAGAGTTCTCACCGGGGATGCAAAGGTTGAGAATCCCTCAGACGAACGATGCGTTAAAGATTATTAATTTTAATTCGAATTCAAACGTAATAAATTCTCGTGTATCATCTGTTGTGAAAAAAAAATCTCACGTGTGTTTATATAAGGTGAAAATAAAAAATAAAAAATAACGTACTCCGTTCGGAAAACGTTACAAGTGACAAAAGCGTATTACACATTTCAGTATATACGAACCTAAAAGGATATTAAAACATTTGAAATAATCTAAATTTCAAATAGACGTCTGAATTGACGATTTCGTAGAAAACACATCGTTGATATCTACACAGATAATAAATCGTTTGAACAAATTACTTAGAGCTATTATTCCGATAACATTATTCTCATTTGATATTTATTTTGAAAATAAGCGTACTTGCAAACAAGATTGAAAATCGCTTAATTTTTCAAAACGTTGTAAACTTTAATGTGACTATAGGACTTGTGTAATATTTTCACCCGTGAATATTTAATAGATTCACCGCTGACTCACACGGGGATAAACTTAGTGGAAGGCGTCCGGCGTAAATTATTCAAATTTAAACCTTTCGATGTCGTAAACTTGTGACACTTTGTGGTCCGTCCTATTTTAGTTATGTAAAAACTTTACGATTTTCTGCGATATTCGTCTTCGAATATCATATATTTATATATATATATATATATATAAATGTGCCACGGATAAGTCGCAGCAGGTGAAATATGTTTGAAATCACAAACCCTATATAAGCAATGTTAACCGCCTCCGTTATTCTCTAGAAAGAATAATTCTATGGATTTTTTTTTTTACCGATCCAAAACCGAAACGAACCAAAGTCTCACAATTTCGACCGTGTTTTTTTTTCCTGCAACTTTAGAGACGCGTTTAAATCACGACAAATTCATTACACCTAGAATGGCGTTTAAACGATCGTTTTTCATTCAGTTAACGCGATTTATTATAATAATGCCCAATAAACATCGACTTCGCGCAAATAAAGTGTCATTTAATCTATATATATTAGTTGAATTTTTAAACTCATAGGTTTTTAATTTAAATTTAGGATACTCGATCGTCGTATGAATTCACGAAAATAAGACCGTTTAACCTTGGTATAAACCTATGTACAATCTCTTTGATAATAAATATATGTAAATAATTTCCAATAACTTGAGTGCATACACGAATTACGTGGATTATACGATAAAATGTATTAGGAGAAATCTCGTTTGTTACAGACTGAATTTGGCGAAATCATCCTCTCCGAGGATTCTTGTCTTGAAAAAAAATCATTTTTTCAAGCCTATGACATGTAAATTCGACGTCATAAACGTCTGCACTTCAATTCTAATACGATTGTCAATACGAACACGGGCACACGTTTTTCTTAACTTTCGAATTAAAAATGTACGGTGTTTTTTTTTCTATGTCTACGCGCGTTATCGAACCTTCCTGAACATTGTGTAAATAGATACTTGAAATGACTAAAAACAACAATTTTATCTCGTCTCTCCTCCACGAGCTCGCACTTCAGAAGACATATTACTTTGTACTACGCGTTAGATTTGATGTTTTAATAGCGTAGTATTTTCGAAACGATTTTTTTTTTTTTTACTACAAATCTAGCGATTAATCGATTAAATGGTACTTTTCGGGTCTTATGAGTTTATAATCGACGTTATAACGGTTGTTTGCTGTTATAATTGTTAAAGTTACTCTCTATATATATATATAATCCATACGAAATACGTGTTTATCCAGTGAAAATAAATCTACGTGGTTTTTTTCTTCTTCTTTTCGTAATCAATGTAAAACTATATTATATTTAATAGTTTTAGCCGTTTCTCTCGGAATCGCGAATAGAATAATTTCCATTTGTGTGTGTGTGCACAACGCGCGGTATGCTGAGAATATTTTTAAATGTCTGTTAAACGGTAAAACGCAAATTTCATTCTCGTTATTCGTAATCAAATTTATTGAACAGTACCTATGGATATCGATTTTACCACGCAAACTAAAACGTGCTAATGAGCATCGTTCGTAGTCGTTTTTTTTTACAATACACATTCGCATACATTATAACACGATGTTCAGTCGAATCATACAAATTAAGGGAGATACCAGCTGGAGTGTAATGACGCGATGAAATTAGTATTATTATTTAAATACCGGTCGATCTTATAGTGTTTTTTTTATCGTAGCGCATAAACGCGGAGAACAAATGCTTTATGTTTTATTTTATCTAGTCCAACTGGTATCAAGGCAAACTATACATAATTATTTTCACTCTTTCCGCACAATATTTGAATATACAACATTTATCTACGAAAACGCATTAAGGGGACGTTCTACCTGACTCATTTGTCTTTGTCTGACACTGCACACGTAACACAGTAAAATCTGGTTTCGTATTTCCAATATTGCGAGTAATTGGCTAATTTTTGGACGTGATGACCTATATGATATTAATTAATAAAAATAACATAGTCTATGACACGTAGGAATTATTTTTTCGTTAAATTGTATTTTTAGTTTTTTTGCAAGTGCATAAATAACGTGATAATCGAATAATAAATATATTTTGTTTGAAATTAAATCGATCGAAAAAGTAATTCCAACGTGTCATAGATTATGCAGTTTTTATTAATTAATATCATAAGTCATCACGTCCAAAAATTAGCCAATTACTCACAACATTGGAAATACGAAACCAGATTTTATTATGTCACGTGTGTGTGTGTGTGTGTGTCAGACAAAGACAACTGAGTCAGGTAGAACGGTGCCCTTAACGAGACATATCGAACGACGCTTTTCTCGATTATTATTATTTTTTTTTTTATTCGATAACATCGTAAACATTTCAGTCGAGAAAACGTAATCAAATACTATTAATAGTTTAACGATAATCTCACAGGGTACGACGGCGCATTGGGTTTTCGAGCGAAAGTTCGCAGTATTTAACCCGTTATTCGATTATTATTTATGCGTAAACAACGAAATATAATATTGTACACGTTTTTATCAATATCGATAAATGAAGAAAAAAAAAATCGTAATTACCTTAATTTTTTTGAGATAATTAATTCGAACAGTGTTGTCGGTGTAAAGCGTAAATATATCATTATAAATAGATGGATAATAATCAATAAACACTTATCTGCATTCGAGTATAATATTATGTAGTACATCAAACGCGAGTGTGTCAATAAGCGATATTAACATATTATCGAAAATATAAAAAATATAGGTATATTATTAGTGAATAATTATTAGCGAAAACGGCGCATTTGTCGTTGTTCTCGACTTTTCGCTAATACATTGGCGAAATCAAATTTCGATTGTGAATTTGAAATTCCGGTTAGAATTATGTATAACGGGACAACCGACATAATATTATGACGAATAAATTCACAATATAGAAAGCGCGTCATATTGCGCCGGATCATCGTGTATTACAATAATATTTATTATATTATACAATTTTAGTCCGGATTAGGCTAAAATTGTGATGTGACACCGGAGGTAGTATTAAACGCGTACACGTATAAAGATAAATTTGTTTGTTTTTGGGGTTATATTTGGAATTTTCGGGGCAATTCGGTATAAATTTATTTTTTAAGGATTAACAATAACAAACCGTGACCGACCGCCGGTGTAAATATCTGCACAATAACGCGCGGTTCCACTCATTTACATTTACGCGCTCTAGGCTGGGACAATAGTTACGTCGAATAATAATATACGCAGTGGCGTAGCCAGAATTTGTTCAAGGGGTGGGGGGGTTATTAAATAAATGTGCTATAATTTACAAGTTTATATTAAATTCAACTATACGAGCCTTACCAAGTCATTACCTACCAATATACGTATTACATTATTACCTATAAAAAATCATGATTGTATATTATATGATTGAAAGACATACTTTAGTAAAATGTTTCACCATACGAAAAATATACAGTATATACAGTAAGGCGACGATATTTTTCTCGTATAGGTACCGTATATGGGATTTTATCGAATAGAGCAGTGGTAGCGATTAGCGAATGTTATATTTTGAGCTCGTGTGGGAAAATCCGTATACGTGAAAAAATCAAATCGAATAGCCCCCCATCTTAACGTAGCCTAAAGGATGTGTCAAAATTTGCGTCATGCGGACGCTGTTTCTAAAATGATAAAATACCCAGCGTTATTTTTGTTTTTTCCCTATTTATTTCGTAAAGCATGTGACATAAAAATTCTGAAATTTCCGAATTAAAATATTTGACCGAAAGTAAAATAAAATAAAATAATTTCAATAGTACCGAACAGTAATCATTGAAATATTATTACCTATAATTATTGTTATACAAAAAAAGCAAAGGGGGGGGTTTGAACCCTTAACACGTTGATGGACAGTAGCCAATATTACTGCTATAGCAGTAATATTAAAATTTGACGTCAGGGGTCACTTTTAAATATTACTGCTATAGCAGTAGTATAAAAACCATCCAAAAATTGTCATTACTGTTATAGCAGTGAAATTTTCAATGGTTTCTTATGAAAGAAGAGGTTGTTCTGACCCCGTACATCTCATCGGACCATTGGGCACTCTATTTTTAGCCACTTTATACACGTCTTTATTGTTCACACGTAAATTCCATTTTTATTCTTCTGTTGATAAGTTATAATTTATATTTTGATAGTTTAATGTTATTTCCTTTTTTGACAAATACAACACAAACACGATACGTATTATTTATAATGTCAAGTACCTTTATGTCTAATATGTTTCAAAGATTACCATGCTGCTGAACCCGAAGGATAAATAAAGTTATATTTAAAACGTAATGATTATATTTAAAATTATGTTAGAGGTATTGTATTAGAATATAATTTTTCATTGATAAATAAAGTAGTTGTATTGTATTTTGTTTTATTTCTTTAAATACAAATAACTTGCGTATCTTTTTATACATTTCCTAAAATAAATCGTGTCTTTCAACGTAATAATAATTTAAATAATTAACATTAAAATATAATACTGCTATAGCAGTAATTTTTTTATCAAAAATGTGATGTTGGGGGTCAGTACTGCTATAGCAGTACAAAAAATATTACTGCTATTGCAGTAATGAAAAAGTGACATTTTATGTCCGGTTTTGTAAAAAAATAATAAAATGAAGTGTCCATCAACGTGTTAAAACCCCCCCTGGCTACGCCACTGAATATACGTGTCTATATATTTCGATAAAATAGTTATACACAATAATTACTTGGATTCAATGTACATCTGTACGCATAAGCCTTTACCAAAAAAATTGGTCGACGGCGAGTGGGGTTATTAAATAAATGTGATATAATTTGCTAGTGTATCATCAAACTATTACAACACTTTAATTCGACAAGAATATTATGCTCTCGATTAATAGCAGACCAACAAACTAGAAGTGCGTTCCGTACAAAGAAGAGTTCAAAAAAAAAAAAAAAAAAACGAAAAATTAAAACGCATATTTTTCCAATTTTACAAAAAAAAAAAAAGTGCATATTTTTAAATTTTTATACGTATTTTCGTGTATATACATTTTTTTTTTTTTTTTGTAAAAAATTGTGTTTTTCACACCGTAATGTTATTGCATTATTAACATGATATTTTAAGAAAATATTGGCGATACGACGAACAAAATAAAACATTTACTTCGCAAAATATTGAAAATATTGTTATATATTATTTTTTTTTTACTGATTTTCACCGGTTAGGTACTGCGTATTTTCAGTTCAATAATGCCGACCAGTTCCCACCATAAAAATATTTTCAAGTACCTACATGACGTAATGTAATGTGATATTGAATAATTCATTTCGCGTGTTTTATAACAATTTTTTTCCGTATATTTTTCTGTTTTGTCTCCAAAAATACTTCCGAACCCTAACACTATACTATCACAGAACTGCAGTTGAACGGCAGCACGACGTCACTTGATTGTTGATTAATATGTGGCCTTCGTCGTCGTTATATTATATTAGGTATTATATTAATAAATTCGTCCATCATACTTCGCTGTGTAAACAGTAAACGATGTGAGAGAAGTTGCGTGCGGTGTAATATATAATAATATGAGCAAAGCGTTATTTTTATTATTATTTTTTTTTTTTGTGTAGACTATCGCCCGCCATTTCGCAATATCCGCGGTATTCGATAAGCGAAAACGATAACACTGTACATTTGTGCATCGATCAAATAGATCTATTTTGTCGTCACGCACGCGTTATTATTATTTCAGAACTGAAATATTTGACTGTAAAATTTGACTTCAAGACATGACGTCCAGTACAGTACAAAACAGTAATCAATATATTATTAACTTATTATTACTGTATAAAAAAAAAAAAGAATCAACGAATGGGTTTGAACCTTAAACCCCCCACTCTCCCCCGGCTACGCCATTGTATATAAGTACAATAATTACAAAATTTTAAAAATATCCGTGAGGTTAACGTCATAATTTTAGATTGCGAGAATCTTTTAGAAGAATTTTTTAGAAATTATAATAATGTATACAATCAACATACTGCACGATGATTTGTTTTATTATTCTCGTCCGTGTACGTTTTTTGTCGTGTCAGAGGAGTCTTACTCTGATCTTTGCCCTCACAGTGTTTTTCGATTTTCTCCATAGTTTCTGAAGTGCACCGAAAAATTGCAAAAAATCAAAAAAAAAAAAAAAATCGTCGAGTCAAACGGTGTGACCATCAGGGATCGAATCGATCACATACCTAAACAGGGAAGCGTTACTTTGAGTCTGTAACCGATGTCAAAAATCGACTAGATATTAAAACTACATATGTATGACGAAGCTCCGAGGAAACGGCCGGTGGTACATGACATATATTTTCTTACTGAGTAAACCCGTATATATAAGAGGAAATAAGAGGATTGCGTGTATACTTTAATAAAATATTTGATAAGAATAACTTTCCTAGGTTAAGATAAAAGTTTCATTTATATGGATGAGATATTATTATGAAATTGTTACGCGTATAATACAAGCATCGACCGGAATAATTATACAGATTTTACGCAATGGTAATTTTTATTATTTATTTTATTTTATTTTTTGAAAAAAAGAAAAAAAATTAAAAAACGAAACAAAGTAATAGTAACTATATATATACGTATATATATAATATATAATTATTAATTATTAATTTTATATAAAACGTTATTTGGGTAATGTAAAAAAAAAAATTAAAAACGTCAAATTTGTTTTAGGCAAAGTTAAAAATCAATTTATTGAGTTATATAAGCGCAATAATTTTATAATTATTATAAATGCGCAAGAATCGTCTTAAATTAGTAAATATTTACGTAAGTACTTAATACGGTAAAAGTCATTTTCGTATCAAAGCTGGTCGTAAACGAGTTAATATAAGTTAAAAGTTAAAAATAATTAAAACGATTACTCTTGTTTTAATTTCAACTTTGCTATTATTTGCCCTCGCATTAGCGTATTTTTATTTATTTTTTTGACCAACTAATTAAATTTTACGATTTTCAGCGTAGAACAGTCTTATCGAACAATACGTTTTATCTAAAATTGTCGAAAAATATGTTTGTATACATTTTTTCATAAAAAAGGGCACCAATGAAACGATTAAAAATATTATCTCGAGTTAATAATGATTATTTTTTTTGTTTTGTTTTTGAATGATATTTTTTAATTTTAACACAGTTAAAAAATATACGGTTAACTTAATTTTAACAAGTAAATAAGAAAATGATTAACTTGCCTATAACCCTGCTATAACACAGACTTCGTTATATCGCTATATATAGTACATTTACTGCAACAAATCGCGTGATTTATGAAGCGATCAAGTAAAATAACTATGTAGTAATTCGTTCGATGCTCAATTGGCACTCAAAAACCTCTTCAAAAAAAAAAAAAAAAACACATGTTGTAAATCATATAAAATTCTCAATTTGAATTTGAATCACGTGTCACAGAGTGAAGGGCAACAAAATCGCCGAACCCGCTGCCAGCTACTAAAAACTAATATTTTATTGTCACGATTAAACGAAACAATAATAATACCTAAGTTAGGTATTATACGAGTAGTTGACTGTAACAATATAAAAACAAACAAAACAACACATATAAATAAATAATAATAATAATAAAAAAATAGATTGCCAGAGGAATGAATAATTAATAAATCACGGTATATTGTTCATGGTAATTTACTGAACTGTATTGAAACGATGTGTGATTCGTGTTTAATACGTATAACAAAGATAACCATACAAATAGATAGTAAAAACGAATAAATTATCATTATTATTTTTTTTATATCTATATTTTTGTTTGTTGCAATATTCATCATTTTCACCGTGTGATTTTGTTCGTTTCTATTTTTTATTCCGTTGTTTTCGGTTTTTTATTTTTATTTTTCGTTTTCCCTCGATACCTGCGATGATGACTTTTTGACGAAACCGCGGGCAGTGAATAAACGAATTCAATACGACATCTCCTATATATGTATTATATTACATCTTTATTTTTCGTAATAACCTTTGTGTTGATTGTACATTCATGTATGTTAGGCCGGTCCTTATTTTTGAACTTTCGAATTTTTTTTTCCTTTTTTTGATCTAGGACCATATTATTTATATATATATAAAAATAATTTGAGTTAAATATTTTGATCGCCTTGCCTCACAACTTTCCCGTGCCGCACGAGGGTTGAACAATTGCTGAAGAAGGCGGTTTTTTTCAAAATTATTTTAAAATCTATAATACTATTTTAGAAAACAATCTTTTTTCTAAAAAAAAAATGTGCTTACAATATGTTTTTTGTAAAATAATTTTTGTATGAAAAAACAATATTACGCGTTGAATATTTCATTTGTTTGGAAAGACCGATATTTCACGATTATTCAAATGTATGTATTTGACGAACAGTTTGAATCGCAAAATATTTTTTTTTGTATAAAATGTAATGTATTGTGATTTCCTAAAAAAAAACGTGTTTACAATAGCAGCAATTCTATTGGATCAACCGTTTTATTGTATTATATATATATATATATATAGGCATATTTATGTAATGAATCGTAGTTTACAAAAACGCGTATTAATTTATAGTTTTTTATTTATTATTTCTATTTTCTTCGCGTACGCTTTTTATTATTTTATTCGTTTAATTTTTTCGCTTTCGTTTTCACTATTTTTACCAAACAGATAATATAACGGACGGGGAGAAAAAGACGGCTGCGCGCGTCCACCCTTATAATATTATTAGGCACGGGTAATAGTCTAAAATATATTCTGCCTACTTAACGTCGACAGTATTTTTTTAAAAATTACAATTTAAATCGAATACTTTATGGTATAAAAACAAAATTAAAAGAAAATAATTATAATACATAAGCGAATAAAATATATTACTGAAGTGTTGACCTTGATAACGAGTTTCGGCGCATTGTGATTCCTAAACGCGCGCGATTACACTTCAAAATTATAATCTACTCGACATGTGCCTAGTTCTCGTTAAACCGGAGTGGAGTGTTCCGAATTGAATTCGAAATGATTACTACTCCGACGGGGGTTTTGTTGTTGGTATAACGTTCGGGAACGATGAAAACCAAAAATGAATGTGAACAGGCGAATTTCTGTGGTTCCGATATGCAATATTATACGTCTACGCGCGGCGATTGCGTATGATAAAAGTGTTACAAACGTAAATTACTTATCGACATATTATATATTATCTTAACACGTTCGAGACGAACGTAGATTGAAAAAAACAAATTAATTAAAAAAAATCTGTATATGTATATATATAAACAATAAATATACATATATATATATATATATATATATATATATATATATATATATACACATATATAATATATAATATATGTATAATATTTTATACCTGATGATGACTTTTAATCGAAACCGGTCGAAATAAACGCATTTATACAACAACCGTATATTTTTTTCATTTTTTACGTATAATACTCATTGGCAGTATAGTATATTTAAATGTACATTTATTTATATATATGTATATTTATTGTTTATATATATATATACATATACAGATTTTTTATTATTCACGAGTATTAATTTTAATTTTAATTTTTTTTTTACATATCCTTTTTATTTATTTTTTTATTTTATTAATTTTGTCTATATTTTATTACAAATTGATTCCAAGACGGAAATTTTCTTCACGCACACACAAAAAAAAAACAACGAACGACCAGGCGACTTTGACCGAGCCATTATGTATACGAAAATCGAGTTGGTATAACGAAATAATTTTACTGAATACAAACAAAATACGAGTAACAGTGATAATCATTTTTCGATTAAAATATCGCGTACGAATACGAACGCAAATAAAATATATTTGGATGAATTTAAAAGTTTTATTTTTACTATTAATACGCGTCGTCAGTGGCGCGGTGTACTATTTTACTACATGGAGCCAGACATTTTTTTTTTACCCACCCACCCACCTACACGAGGAAAAAGTATGTACAAATACGCAAAAAAAAATCTATTGAAAAAGTTGTTACCCCTAAAACCAGTCCTGCTCCTTTTAATCCTACTAATGTATCAGCCAAAAGGTATCTCCAAGTCTGTACCCTATGATATATATATATAAATTATTTTAGACCCCCTTCCCCATTGAATGTGCCATATAATTTGTGGTAACACTGATATTGATACGTGATATTACCGATGCGCTATCAGATCAAAATAATAACATAGGTAATGATGGATTGTTCAATCTAATTGAATCGGTAATTTCAAAAACAACATACAAGTCATCAAATTGAAATTTTATACAAACCACAAATAACTTCATAACTCCAGAAATTTAATTTTTTTGTACTTTTACCACCTCTTTACACATTTATTTTTAAGGTTTATTACAAAATTCATAATTTATGTGGTTTTAAATTGTCTACCTTTGACTATATTTCACTAAAATAATAAAAAAACTTATTTGACTTACGTCGTTTTTGAAATGACCGATTCAATTAAATAATTTATTTTATAGCAGTGATGATCAGAACTTATAGTAGGTACATTTATTTGTAAATATTCTCAAGAACCAATTATTGTTATATATAACAACTAACTCACGCAGCGCCGTAACTAGACCATTTGGGGCCCGTGTGCTAAACTTAAATTTGGAGCCCTTTATTTCTATTAATAATAACTCCCAGAGGGCCCCATAATACAATTTGAGCCCCGGGCCCGTGTGTAATGCACACTCTGCACACCCGGTTTTTACGGCACTGAACTCACGTCTTGTAGTATTGTACTACACTACTGAGCAGTAGTGAGCACTGACGTCAGACTCACCCACCCAATCCAAATTTTGAAACGGAGCAGTGGCTAAAAAAAAACCACTTCGCCACGCCCCTGCGTATCGTCCAATGACATAATTCCGTCTGTATATACAAAAAAAAAAAACTAGTCTGCTATAGTACACGTCGTGTAAACGTCGCGTGAGCGGTCAAAACGGAACGGAATCGTGATTGGGATTCGTGAATATTGTGGTATGTTTATTCAAAGTAATTTCGATAATAAACATTATTATTATTTGTTTTCATGACAACAGCTCACACGTTGCACGCAATATATAATTGCGCGTAAATTAATTAATATTATTAATACTGCGCGTAAATTAATTAATATTAATAAATATTATTATTATAGTTGTCATGACAACGGCTTACACATTCCCGTCCAGTTTCTCGAGATTTACCCACATACCGCCGTAATAAACGTTTACACATCAAAAAAAAAAAAAAATGTATTTTATCCGGTACGACTTTTAGAAATGTACGCAATCGACAAACTAAGTGAAAAAAAAAAATGAGAAAAAAAAAAGAGCTATACTTAAATCGCGTTTACACTTTTGACGATCATTGCGCGCGGATGCGATAAACAAAGCAAAAAATAAAAATAAAAAAATCTATATTAATATTTAAAATTATTTCCAACACAGTAGCCCGCGGTGTACAGGAATCGTTGTGTTAAGTGAGTGTAAGCGAGAGCGGAGAATTTATTGAGAGAAAAAAATGACTGGTGGGTGTAAAACATTATAATAGTCGTCCCGATGTAATATCATCAACGCGTTATATTAAGAAAACGGGCAGCAGAAAATATGCTAAAAAAAATCGTTTAAAACGTGTCGGAATGGTATACCGTTCGGAAGAGTTTTCGTCAAACGCCACTGTGTTTTAATTGAAAAAAAAAGCAAGACGCAATAATACGAGAGTCAGGCACGTATACAAGGGGGGGTTGGGGTTCAAACCCCCCCCCCCGAAATAATTTCTTGTCACATTAAAAAATAATGAGTAAGGAGGAAGAAATTGTTTTATTATGTTGCTGTACAATTTGTATTGCTATATTTTGTAAACCCCCACCGAAATTTTATTTTGTGTACGTGCCTGACGAGAGTGCATACGATACGTGCCAGAATTAAGTTAGAAATTATTTTCAGACGACTCGCAACGGGGCGAATGTGTTTTGGAACACCGGGAAGCTTTATATTGTGTACTCGCTAAAAGACGATTCGAACGGAACAAAAGTTTGGTCGAGTCCAACTTTGTTCCCCGTCAAAGTTCAACGTGAATACGATCACTATTCAATATCTATTCGTCCGAATCGATTGTCAACGGTGATGCGTTACGCGCGGCGGCTTTACCGTATTATTATTATACACTTACCGTTAAACACATAATTATCAATTAAAATCAATATATTCGATTTTGATTCAATTGGTTTCGTCGTTTGATTTCGCCATGATTACACCACTCGATTCGATGCGCATCATAATTCTCGTGGATTATATATACGAAATACGCTTTTCCATAATATATCCAACACAATATTGTAATACACTCTGCGCGCGTAGGATATATTATTATGAACGATACACAAACGATTCGAGCAGTCGAACGCGATATGCGTGTATAGAGATCATTGGACCAACGAGTAGCTGCTTATATTACACGTAAAAGACGGCTTTGAAAAGTATGTACATATATATAATATAATTGTGTAAACATTCAATTTTCTGATTAAAGTTTAACTCGCGTATATTATTAGTCTGTTACACACAAAGTGTTATTATAATAAACTGCAGAATATATATATATATATATATAATGAATTAACGCGTGTATTTAGAACGAGAGGTATATTATATTTTAACGCGTTTAAAAAGCCTTTTGAAGTCGAGCCGTATCGCAGTGTATACATATAGGTACCTGCAAAAACAATTTTTTTTTTCTTACATGTTATATTATAATACTCGTTCGTCATTACCGCATAATTGTATCGAGTCGGGTATACGATTTATACACCGTGTGATTGCATTTTCACTCGTTTTCCTCCGTTTTTTCATTAATTTTTGAGCCGTTTACACGTTTCGATAAACGATATATAGTTATTACTGCAGCGTTTACTATATATTATTGCGTGTGTCGTCAGTGCGCGCGAGATTAATGATATTATAGTCGTTCAAAATACAAAAATAAAATTTATTTTCGAATAAAAGTGTTTTGATTTTTTTTAACAGATGAATTTGTCATTATAATTATATATATATTATAAAATTATAAAAAAAAAACTATTCACAATTCGCTATAGGTATATAAGATTGTCTACAGAATTTAATTAGTGCGATGTTCAAAATGAATATTGTACTCGTGCTCGGAGGCCATAGGATATGGACGACTTAAGACTACGTCATAATGTTTATAAGAGCTAAGAGTAATAAAAAAAAAAAAAAACCAGGCACAATAGAGATTGGATACGATTGGTTTTGACATGATCGTTTATCGTGTAAATGACATAAAACGACTTTAAAAAAAAAAAAATCGTATTTCGAAACCGACAAAAATATTGTACTAAAAAAAAAAAAAATTTTCCAGTATTTCAAAAATTTAAGTATACTCGTTTAAAAAAAAAAAAAAAAGTTTACAAAAAATTCCGTAGCTCGTTGTGTTCGTCTATATACCAATGTGGTACAACCTTTTTTAATTCGCGGGCCAACAAAAAAAAAAAACGATATATTAAAATTTATATATATATATATATAATTTGTATTGTATTAATTATGAAAATGATGTATTAATTGTATATAATTATGATGATTGCGTTTATTCAATATTGTGAATAATAATTAACGTGGCGATTGCGACTGCGGCTAATATTGTTCGTTATCGATTGTACACCTTGCGTGGCGTACAATATAATAGCTTTCATTCCAGTGATGATGCGATTTCTCAATTTTGACTTCATTAAATTCGCAGCAAAAAAAAAAAAACGGTACAATTTTTTTATTTTTATACGTTCTACGACACACTTTGGTATATTATTTTGGAGGGCCGATAAAAACGGAAAATTCTTCGCGGGTTGGACCGCACTGGTCTAGACGTGAGATCAGTGGCGTACTCGTCACATGGCTGAACAGACAGACGTGATAAGAGAGTATGTACTTTTCAATCTGTATAAAATATCTAAGAATCGACAAAGAAAATTCCTAGTATTTACCGAGAAGCGATAGAACATAGCACATTACGTTTGTTTCTCGGTCGAAAAATTCACAAACTTTGTTTACATTCGTGTGGACGTGTTATAATTTGTGACACTATTACATTATTATAAAACAGCAGTTTTATTTGATTTGTTTCATTAATATGATTGGATTTGAAACGTTATGGGGACGAAGTTTCAATGTTTTATATAAAATTATAACCCCCCCAAGAGATGAATTAAAAGTACGCCACTGCGTGAGATCGTTTTATTGTTGAAAAATAAATCGAATTCGTCGGGCAATATACGCGTATATACTCAGTGGCGTATTTACGGGGGGGGGGGTCCAGGGGTACTGGACCCCCAGAACCAAAAAAAAAAAGATTATCTAAAGGTATTTTTTGTTAAATACCTTATATCTATATACCCTGTTGGAATTTTCAAAAAAAAAAAAAAATTTGGACCTCCCAGAAAAAAGTTAAAAATACGCCACTGTATATACTATACAGTGGCGTATTTGAGGAAGGGCGATAGGGGCAATCGCCCCCCTGAGAGGTTTAAAAAAATTATATTATTTTATAATACATTGGCTGAGATCAAAAATGGGGCAAGATCGCCTAACGGGTTTGGCATTGCTTAATATTCACCATACTATAACATTAAAAATGTAGATGATGTAATTGATACATTTGCTAATAGTAAAAAATGAAATATAGACTTAGTTTTGTAAATTAAATAAATAAAATGTGTTTTGTTCAATAATTATATTCCTACATATAATGTTTTTTATTGATGGGAAGGGGGGAGTTTTTTTACCATCGCCCCCCCTGAGGTGAAGTCTCAAATACGCCACTGTATATACTATACGTATACTAATATCGATAGGTTTTCGAATGAAATGTGCTCTGACAAGCGCGGTTTTTAATTGAAAAATAACGTAATACAAAAAAAAAAAAACAACCGACTAACCTGTGGCGTTCAAGAAGAACGCGCACCGTTTCGTCTGGCCGAGTTCGTTTGGCGACCGAAAACGAGTGTACAGCAGCTGCTACGACGACTCGAGCGATTATTCGGATTCACTTCATTTAACGCGGAGCGCGTCATGTCGTTCACGGAAACGTTTGACGTGAATTCAAAATAACGCGAATTCACCAAAGTGTATATGTACAAAACAAAAAAAAAATCCGAAAAATTTGTTTTTCCACGAGACTTTCGACGGTTTTTTTCCTGCCCCGCCAAACTCAAATCGCGTAACCGAACGCGAATATTGTCGTCGTCGAGCACGTGATGTTATACGAGTAAGCGTATATTAAAAAAAAAAAAAAAAAAAATTTTAATAAAACAAATTTCTTTTTTTTTCCCCCTCCTCGAAAACGCGCGTTATTTACTTCGGAAAGCGTCAATCGCGCGGTGTACGGTCGCGAGCCACGTGCGACTCGAACGTCGACCGAGAAAAACTGACGAGGCTCCACGCGAACGCGGCCGCGGACGGCGGCGGCACTTGTCCATACGCACGGCACATCCCCGCGACCAAGGTCGCGAATGCGCGTATCAATTTTTTTTTTTGTACTATTCATTGTTCATCAAGTAAGGCTAGTGTTACCACTGGGTTACTCCTCTCATCAAATAATCATGTAAATATTTTTTCTATTATCACATATTCTTATTTGTTCCTAAAGGAACAGATTGTATAAATCGTATAAAAAAAAAACTATTTATTGTTATTATTATTTTTTTTGTTTTTTTTTTTAGATTTTCATAGCGTATCGAAGAACTTATTGGTTTTACAATAACGCGTTTTTTTTTTTAATATCTGTACCCCAAAAAAAAAAATCTACCAGAAAGGAGTGCTTTACTGCAGTGACGCG
Source organism: Slavum lentiscoides (assembly GCA_032441835.1). Taxonomy (NCBI): domain Eukaryota; kingdom Metazoa; phylum Arthropoda; class Insecta; order Hemiptera; family Aphididae; genus Slavum; species Slavum lentiscoides. Next base: position 4,107,986 of record CM063707.1, on the reverse strand, counting down.
CAACTATAGGATTTTAGGGCCCCGATTAAAAGGTAAATACGGGGCCTTAAAATTTTATGGCTGTCCGGAACAAAAAAAAAAAATATGGCGATCGAAGCACGGTTGGGAGGAGGGTGAATGGGGTGATTCATTAATAGCACAAAAAAATTGTTTCTCCCTCCGCTCGAAATATATGCTACATCATTTTTATCGCGAATTATCTTAATTAAAATACGATATTGTCTTACATTTACTTCTTCCTGGGCACTATATAGTTATATATTAGTTTAAATACGGGGCGTCTTCTAAGGATTTACCTGTTGTGATATCTTATGCGAGACGATCAAATATTGTTTTGTTTTTTATGTATAACACAGAACAAAAGGATTACAAATAATTCATAATTTAATAACACGTAAAAATGTAAGTAAAAAATAAAAATATTTATTAAGAATACCGCGAAAACGTTTACAAACAAAACACGAATAAAAGTATTATCCAACGCGATGTAAATAGTAACACAGTGTAAAAGTCAAGTTTATAATAAAATCAAGCCCTCGCGCAAATAGCATTGATACATACCTACATTTTTCCATTTAAACATTTACTTTTTTTTTGTGCATAAACACGTCATTATTATCATAATGCAGTAAGAAGCCTCAGACAAGCGGGCCCCATTGAATCCCGGGGCCCCGATGCAGTGGCGTATACATGATTTTTCAATGGGGGATCAGGGCCGGATTTAGGTATGTGGTGGCCTATGGGCGGAATTATGCCTATGGGCCTTAATAAGGAACCTTATAAAAACCCTTATAAAAAAAAAAAAGATCATGGGGGGATCTGACCCCCGCGTCCCCTTCTTTTGTATACGCCCCTGCCCCGGTGTTTGGCATCGCCATCCGCCCCGGTCGTTGCGCCACTGAAGTTTACGGTCCCTGTTTTCCGCCGCGGATTTAAAGATCTGCCGCCAGTAGTAGGCCATTCAAATTTTGCCGCCCCTACCGATCTCGTCATATATTTTTAACATATTATATTTTGTGAAAATATTACATTATATATATATTTACATTTTGTGTACCTACGTTTTAAATAATAAAAACATTCTTGTTTTCTAAACAAGAGAATTTTAACGTTCTGCTCGGAAGCACACAATTAATGACAATTTTATATACTTATTATTATTTTTTTATTTTTTAATAGAAATATAATGTGAAAATGAATACTCTCAACATTATACATACTTAATTAACATTTAGTTATACGAATATAAATCGTTTTAATTTCTGTAAGACATAAAAAAAATTTGGCCGTCCTACGAGCTCCGGCCTACTCAGCCTGCTGGTAAATCCGCCACTGACTATTTCGCGTACTGTTTTAAGTGGAACTAAAAAGGTCGATTATAAATAAAAATATTATTGCGCTTTGATCGATTTATATTAACCGCACTTCGACAACAAACGCGTTATTCCAATTATATTCTTTATTAAGAAAACGGTTATGATAAAGATTTCATATCAGACTCACAAAACAGTATATTGAAAATCCGCAGGCAATCGGAAAGATTTACTTTAGGAATTACTCGTGTCAAACAGAGTAGTAGCAAATACGAGCGATTTGTTACCGGAACGTAAAGCGAGTCAATATCGTCCGAGCCCTCTTTCTATACGCGAAAATGTTTTCCACAGGTAAAATGAATAAAATTGTAGAAAAAAACGTCTTTGCAGCGTAATTATAACGAAATGAAGAAAAAAAATCGATTATCATTCGACCTGTTGTTGTAAATAACTTCTATATAAGTATCTGCTAAAACCGCTATAATATTGTCTCAGATAATTCAACAATACATACGACAATTTTACTTGAGGTAATTTGATTTTAATAAACGTTTTCGCAACACAATCACCGCGATATTATCATCAGGCGTCATGCGAAATGTTAAAATGAATTTGTATAATATATATTTTGTACGAACACAATATTGTATTTGTTTTGAAAATATATTTTATTTTAATAATTTGAATATGCAAAAATGGAAATTAACAATAATAAGTAATGTTTTTTTTGTCTTATACTACGTTTGAATTTGTTAATTTATTTACAAAAAAAAGAAAAAAAAAGGTAGAGTGCCACACGTATTGTGGAATTGTGGATGTCACTGAGTAAATTTTTAGATAGATCTCAGTATACTATCTTATTATAACAAAGAGTTGTATTATTATTATTATTATTTGTAGCTCATTTATTGTGGGAGGTTTCCACCCCACACATATTTAACTTCCTCGAGTGTTTCTACGTCTTTATTGTAATCGCCCTTCTTCATTTTAAATAAGAACAGATATTTGTACTTCGCCTCTGTTTATTTATTTTGATTTTTCATCAATCGTCGTTCTTTAAGTAGGGCCAGTCGCTATAAAGAATAATTAAAATTATTCCATCATAAATAATAATTACTAAATGGTGTTTTGTAAATACCTTTTTATTGGCTTCCTTCGCTTTTCTAACCTCTCTTAATTTTTGAAAAAGGTTTGTTACGGACGGTTTTTTCCTTGATCCGTCTGCCGGATTATTGCCATACACAGTTGGTTGTGGTAGTATTTTTCTTACAATAGTAGCGGTTTTAGCAACAACATTTCGGTCACTTAGCTATTATTTTAGAAAAAAGAATATTTTAAATTCTCAAATAAATTGAAGTCTAAAGTTGTCATTAAATCAATTAGTAATAAAATACATTAGTTGTTTTATACTTAAAAATTAATAATTTTTATGAAAAAAAAAAGTTATAAAAAAATTACCGGCTTTACATTGTCATTAATTGAAGTTCTTAATGAGGGCTGAACATCACGCATTGAAGGTTGTGGCATTAATACTTCAGGTGCAGGCAAATTAGCGATAGGATTTACGACTGGTGCTATATGTTAAATATTTCTTTTTAGTTTTTATATTTATTTTAAAATTGACAGCCCAAAAACATATTCTACGTACATTGTACCTATATTAATTCTAAGACTTAATCTGAGATATTAGAGCTAGATGCTTGTAACACCATTGATATCGGTAGAATATAATATGTAATATCTAATTAAAAAATGTACGCATCTAATCAAAATTAAAATTTTCTATCAAATTTATGAAAGGAAAGTTGTTTTTTTTTTGTTACATTCTGTAATACAGACTGATTAAAAAACGTAAAGTTAATAGGTGAATACCAGGCCATAACCCAAATGAACTGTAAATCTTACGTGGATTAGCCTTTTGACATGAAGCCACATACTCTTCGAGCTCCCTCAGTATCGAAGTTTCTAGTGTTTTAAGATCGACTCTTATATTGTCTAATCCTCTTAATGATGGTATCCGGGTCATTAAAATATCTACTACTCCGTCGAGTTCTTCATCTTCGGACGTTTTAGTATATTAGTTATTAGTATTGTATATTAATATACAATAATAATAAATACCTGATAAGTCTCTTATTTTAAGTTTTAAACGACGTTTTTCGTCAAAAGACATTGGTTTACCACATTCATGAATCGATCTAATATTATCTCCAGAAGTCAAATACTCATTCGTTTTCAAACAATTTTCTAAATCATATTTCCTCGTCTTATGGGATTTTTTCTGAGAACTTCGTCAGTTCGTATTCGAAAGCATTTAACTGGAATTATATTTAATGATTATATTAATAAATATAAAGTTTTCAGAACATAAATTCAAATATTAACCATTAAAATAAACCTACTTCTTTTTGAAATTCTATCAGTTTTTTAGAGTATTCAATAGTTTCATTATCACCAGAAAAGCCAGAAAATTTATTGGTTTCAACTATGTCTCTTTGTACTCTTTGCATTCTTTTAAACGATGAAAACAAAATTTGTTAAAATAATTATAATTTAAACAAGATTTTTTTTTTATATCAAATATACCTATTCTCGAAAACATGTCGAGGTCTTTTATTTTGTGCACTATGGTGTTTCGAATCTACTACACCGGAATCGGCTTTTCTTTTCATGCCAGTGTTAATCATTGTTATGTGAAACTATAGATTTAACACCAAAATAATAATTAATTTTTTTTTATTTAACACTGTTATTTGTCAAACATTTAGTCTGTTTGATTTACATATGAGTGTACGTGTGTGTGTGTGTGTGTGTGTGTGTGTGTGTATGTTTCAAATAATGTTAAAATGAAAACCAAATGATTCATTGCAGAATATTATATTCTTTTTATTTGGTTTGACCCATATTTATGGGTACGACGGATCACACGAATCATTCGTGTGTACATTGTATATCAGACTAACGACAAAAGCTACTAGCATTTGGCTTAATAAAGAATTTTGTAAGTCATGCTGAAATATTTAATCCATTTTTACAAGTTATTAATCTGAATCTACCAAATTGCCTAACTTACATTTAAAATAATTTATAATAAGGTACTTAACTTTACTCGCTACACGTTCAGGGTATTGACGATTGAGCTTTCGTTTTCGTCTTCAATTCTCGTCTGATCACTCCTATACGTCGCTATTCCGAAAATACTATACAAATCGATGTCGAAAGGTACGAAATATACGCTTTGGCTTTAACAAACAGTTATTGTATTAAAACGTAAATATAATATAGTATTACTGAACGTATATTTGAATTACAAAAACTTACCAAATTGTGCGTCAGACGTTATTTTCGATATGACAACAATATCACGTGCGGTAGGATTGTTTTAGTGTAAACATTATGAAAATACGTAGCTATGTGACGAGAAATTGTTTATTTTTATTAACTATTTTCTGTGTGCGTGTCTGTTTTTTTTTTACTGGCCAACATGTGAATGTTAGATACAATTTTTCAGGAATGAGTTTAAATTGGAGACAACATCTCATATGTAATGGTTCTGCATCGATGGGAGTCACCGCTATAATGGTCTTCAATATTTCGTGACACAAGATAGGTAATTCCAATGTTGTTTGTATTTCTTGCCGACCTCACGCTTTTAATCTAATCATTGTTGATGCTGTTGATAGCTGTATATAGAGGCCCGCAATTTATTTGGATATTTAGAAACATATGATTGCCCAGGAAGTACAGCAAATATGAATCGCTCTTTATTGTTGTAGTCAAAAATTTAGGTATCCAAATAAGCCATTTCGTAGACTTCAACGAATGGAATCAACACGGGGGTCGTCACATTCTTCTGCCCTCTAACTGTGTTCTTGACTCATATGATTTATATTTATTTTTTGTGAAATACATTGTCCAAAAATGTAAAATATGCAAGGAAGTGTAAGAAAATGTGTGGTATTCAATTTAGAAAAATAAGAATAAATTTACGCTAAAGTATTTTAATATATTTATATACAAATATATATATATACATAATTTTAGATTTTTAGCGAGAAATTTATTGGTTTTTACAATGATGTGTTTTTTTTATGTCTGTACCTAAAAATTCTACCAGGCGGAGTGTTCCGATCTTTATGGTCACAATTTCTTTGCGGTAGCAAATTGCATCTAGTTAGTACTTTAGAGAGGTCATTTTTTGATCTTCTCAATAGCGCCTAAAAATATAAATCAAAAACTATAGAAAAAAAAAATTACTATTTTTAATTATATGCGGTTATACACACTCTATTATTACATAGTACCTATTAATAATAAATAACACCGAAACTACCCGCTCAGAATCGTTTTATCGTATGTAACGATTTATCGCGCATTGCTTTCAAATTTATAGTAATGACAATACACTCTAAAATCGTTATCTAATATCTTTAAATAATAATAATAATAATTATACAAATAAATACACTTGAAAAAAACACTATTTTAATTCGGTTTCATCCAAATTGTTGTGCGCGATTTATTGCGATAAATTTGATTGTAATATGAATTATAAAAAAAATTCCTTAAGTCTAATAATGTCGAAATTACACTGCCCGTAATACGATTCAGTCGACAACAAGGCGGATAGATAAAAATATCGATTCATCAATATATCGTTTTGATGGTGTAGAATACACTGCAATTATCCGATCGCATTTTGACAAATCCTACAAAATCCAATGGAATTTCTTTTCACGGTTTTTTCGAATATTATTATAGGATGAACAAAAAAAAAAAATATATATATATATATCAATCCGTTCTAACACCTTCAAAATGATCAATATAAAACATATATACGGGTGTCTATAGATATGTTTCAATGCGTATATGCTTTTTTTCGAATTAAGTGTTTATATACATTTTATGAACCGTATATCTTTTAATTATAGTAACAATTTTCACTAATATATACTCGTGTATATATATATATATATATATCAGTTTTGCTATACTTAGCTTACTTATTACCTATACTTACTTATATGCATTACAAATGGAACTATTTTCAATTCATTCGTGACGCAGTCAAAAGTTTAAAATACTCAAAAGTGAAGTGTGGGACAAAGGTCGTCCATTTGAACTTTTAATAAATATATTATGATAATGCGTGCGAGTATACCTACTGATTATTCCATTTATCATTCATCCATTATCTACAGTATCTGAAAACCCTTAAAACACAACACTCGCATTAATATCAATAAAAATAGCAAACAGTTTGTGGAACGAACTTTATGTTATATATACGTATATATATATAAATTATCGATATTTTTAATGTATACCATAATTTTTATGTATTACAATTATTTGTATTCATAAGAACGGGATGCAATTCAGAGAAATTACTCGAATTTATATTAAAATAGTTTTGTTTTCCTCGCGTAGACACACTGTCTTGTAATTTGTGAGTGAAACGTTTGAAAATTTTGTTTTCGAATAAAATATAGAGAAAAGGTATTTGAAATGAATTTATTCGAAAAACGTAAAAAGTATTCGAACACTTTGCGATTTTTTTCGATTAAAAACGTCACGAAATCGATCGTTTTCATATTTGCGCAATTTGACTTTCGATTTACGAATAAGGTATGAGAACTTTAAAAAACACATGTATTCTTATACATGATAATAAAACAATGTGGATGTTGTAAAACCATATAAATCGTCTACCGTACAAATAGGCTGTTATTTTTGTATGCATTTTTCCCAATCAGTTCCTATAATTTATATAAATTTAATACAATTGTTATTATTATTATGAATTTTTTTTTTATACGATACAGTTCTATGACAAGAACGATTGTCCAACGCGTCTAAGTGTTTAGAATATTATGTTAAAAAATATTTAAGTATTCGAATAAAAATAATGTATTTTTATATGTATCAAAATTTTCGTATATACTCTACAGGACTGAGTAAACTAGATAACTATAGAAAATACAGTGTACACGAAACACACCGACAATAATTCTGTTAGACCAGTTCTACAGTGGAGCGTACAATACCTACGTAACTAATAGATAGGTATATAACACTTCTGATAACCTCGTACACACACTGCAACGATAAGAACAAGCGAAAATCTTGAAACTTCTGGGAAACCGAAACGTTTTATATAATAATATACTTATTATTCTTTTAGAAAACAATAATAATAATAATAATAAAAAGCGAATATTTAATCATTTCGGATTCGAATATGTGCACGACATACAATGAATTGACCTGATATAGGCACGCGTGTGCGTGTGTGTTTAGCATCGAGTGATGAATACGAATTTTTCACCTTCGTTACGCGCCGCGAAATGATTTAACAAGGGAGCGAAAGATATAAAAAAAATTAATCCGATTTACACCGAATCGGATCGATTAAAAAGATTTTAAACGGTTTATAGCTACGTGTACTTACACGGTACAGGGTTTACAATTACGTGTGTGTGTGTGTGTGTTTTCTTTCTTTCTAGTAATCGAAAACTTTAGCGTGACAAAATAAAAAAAATATCGAAAATTCTGCGCTGCTGCAGATGGTTACCTTTCTTTGAAATGGTTATTTTTCAATTTTCCCGGTATCTGAATGTCGTGTTTTTATACGTCTAAAGTAAACAGTGAAAACGTCGGATGAATTGCGAGAAATTTACGATCCAACATCATACGTACGTACACCGCGTTTCCACTGTTTTTTTTTATATTTTTTTTTTAAAAACTGCTTTTTATACGTATTATTTATCAATTATAAATTTATTCCCGCGAAACGCGTACGTTTTGAAAACTAAATATAATATTTATAATAGATTGTAAAAATTTCGTTTCGTCCACGCGTAGGTATAACTGTTTTATCGTTTAAAAATATTGACAAATTCGAAACGATCTTATGACGACAATGTAGGTATTATGCATTATAAATATCATATTTCGTTGCACTTCTAAATCCCGAACGAAATTATTAATATATTGTTTTTAGAATGATATGGTTTTTTTTTTCTTCAAGAATTAAAAACCCGTCCAAAACCAGCAAAGAAAAAAAATAATAACTGATAAAATCGTTGACCAATATTCGTCTTGGACGCACGGACGACGTTTGTGTTTTTAATAGGTCCAAATGTAAGTGTTGATATATACGCGTATAATGTTTCTCATATTTGTATTTTAATTACAATAAACCGTTAGCGTCGCCGTTTAGAATCGTTTTTCGAATACGAAACGTTTTGTCGTTGCTTTCAAATCTGCAAATAATTTCTGTCATCGTATTATATAATATGCGGCTCGCCTGCAGCTTTTCGTTCTTACACCGGTTTTGTTCTGGGCAAATGTACAATTCCCGTTTTTGAAAACTGAGACTTGACAATGCGCGTCGATATAATAATATAAAATACGCAGGGTCGGCCTGGCCATGGCCGCTAGGCCGCGAATGACGAATGGATCATTTTAGGAACGATTGAAATGATCCATGACGTCATTATTTGTTGTTATCAAATTTATTTATTTATGCGCATGCGTGTACACAAAATGACGTCAATAAATTTGCTAATTTATGCACATGCGTGTACAAAAAAAAAAAACCCATGTTTATATAGGTATTTATAAATTTATATTTTTATGTGTATTTGCGAGTTTTGTGATTTAACTTATGCTTATACGTAGGTACATTCGCAGGATTCAATAAACAAGCGTACGAAACATAGTCCTACGCGTATATGTTTTTTTTTTATCATGATTAATAATTGGCTCTTTGTCGTGTAAACATTTTGGATTTCAGAATAGTCCTATTTAATTAAATCAAAATCCTATAGTAGTATGTATGCATATTAATAACTAGTTCACTCTGTCTAAATGGAATTTATTGTTTATTTTGGTCATATGTTGTGGTTTATAATTTCGAATTTAAATTGTTTTAAAAAAAACGGTTACCAAGCAGCAAATCGTATAGCGATTTATAAAATATTAAAGGAAATATTCAATTTTTCGGTGATTATATGTGATGATTTCAAGCGAGTTATATATATTCGGCCATTGAAATACGAATCAAATATAGGAACGGTCGATAACAACCGCGCTTTTTCATAACGACCAAATTTGATAACAACAAATAATGACGTCATGGATCATTTCAATCGTTCCTGCAATGCGAATGCGGCCGGGGCCCCGTCTTTTTTTTTTTTTTATACCAATATTTTTGAACGCTATGTCTCCACAAGTTTTGAAACCTTCGTCTTGTATTATTATAATGTATAAAAAAAAAAAGAATGCAAAAATTGATTTGAGAACAGCGGTTCGAACCCCGAACCGTACACGTAAAATCGTGGTATTTATCCATTGGACTATTATAGTACGAATTGAAAGTTGGAAAAAATTAACCTATTAAAGAAACACGGTAAAATTGTCAAATTTCAAATTGCTGTAACTTAAACACTAAATCCGATTACCAAATTCTAACTTCAACATAGGTATTAACTCTACATAGAAACAGAAGGCGCTAGTCCAAAAAAAAAAAAAAATTAATTTTTTTTCACAAGTGGCCCGGAAAAATCTTACTTGCCCGGTAAGAATTTTAGAGTCACTCCGCCCTTGGATCTGGGACACCCTATATAATAAATTGTTTTTTATTGATAGGCACGTATTTTTTAACTTCATATTAAACCAAGGGGCAGGGGGCCCCAGGTGTAAAAAGGTCCAGGGGCCTATGGTGTGTCAGGCCGACACTGAAAATACGTTATTTGAAATGAATATAAAACTGCGAAACTGTATATAGTTATAATATACTTCAAGTACTTCAGAAACAAGTGTATATATATATATATATATATATAGGTACACTTAAACGAAAGACAGTGTTTTCTTTCGTAATACAGTAGTTTTGTATGAAATGCAAAAGTTATTTTATTTTATTTTTGTTTTTTATAAAACTTTTGGCACAAAAATAATAACATCTATCTACGCTCGACGCTCGTAAAACAATCTTGTATAGCGATATAATTAATTATAAAACGTAATGTATGCGCAAAAGAACTTTCGTAATATTCATTTACATTAGTTGTATAAACGTAAATTTTATATTTCACATTAATTCATTTTAAAACTAAATGTTGTATCGTTTGTTTGAAAACGTTACGAACATACAAATAAATTATACTGCACGGTACACGCATTGTACATACCAGCTATATTGTACTGCAGTGTAATAACTGGTTATACAGTATATATAGCTGTATACTGCAGTATATATAGTGGTTATACAGTAGTTAATACAGAAATAACTGAAAAATAACTACTTTTCTAGCTACAATAACTATTTGATTTTTAAGCTGTATTGAATAATACGTTAATTTGCGCTGCAATCATATTATAGCATCGCATTTTTAATTTTTCTATTAAGAAAATATATTTTGAAAATCGTTTGAATTACTATTATTATTATTATTTTCACAATTCATATTGACGAATAATGATTATTTTAAATTGTACAAAAAAAAAAAAAAATCCATTTTAAAAACGTAAAAATCCTCTTATTTACAATACGCAACGCTTTATTATTGTAACGCAGCTGATGTATAGAAATTATTATTATTGAAAAAAAAACTATTCGAATATTAAATATCGCCCATAACCGAAGTTTTAACATTTGCAGTAGGCTCTATATATATATAAAGCAGTCCTGTGAAATACGTCTTGTATATTTATATAGAGAACTATAAAAGTCGGTTACAGGCTTAACGAATACATAATGTATTTATTCGCAACACATTTGAGTATTATAATATTTACATATAGTTATAAATAATTTATGTCCTGTGTGCAGCAACAGGTATTTTGTACATTTAAACGAGTCTAAAATAAACACGAATTACACTTACGGTTATTATGATAAATATTACTATAAACAGCAACTAATTTACTAAATAGAATATTCAATAACCTAATGCGTTCGACTATAGAAATTAAAAAAAAAAAACAGTTTAATGTTTACTGTTGTTTTCTACGTGACAGAATTATACTGAACGTACACAATACGCATCGTATGACCGTTTACATTTCATTTAGTGAAAAATGCAACTTTGTATAATCAGGCCCGGACTAACAGCGAAATGGTCCCAAAAGTTTTTTTTTTTTTTAAATGAATATTTTCGAGATAAATAATAACCACATTTTTCAATGTTAAATACCACAGCACAGGTACCGCACAAAAAAAAAAAATATATCAAACATTTTTCCATATTCAAATCGTATATCAAATATGTGAAATAAAAATTTATTTTAATTAAATATAATCCAAGGCATTCACACGCGCTGCTCAACAGAATTATTATTTTTCGATTAATCAATCGCGTAACCACGATTTTCTTTTTCATTATTTGGGATGGGGCAAAGGTATTTTCACATACCTATTCAATGGCAACTCGTGGATAATTTCAATCTATATAATTATCTTTGTATAACTACACTAGGTAAAAAAATTGAATTTATCAATTATTATGTAATTGTTCATTATAAATATATATATATTGTATAGGTAAGTATTTTATATTTTGGCCATGGAATGCGGTGGTTGAAGAAGGTCGTTTCACGACCCAAAACACCTCCCCTCGTCAAGTTTAAGCCACTGGGATTTACCTATACGCTATAATACTTTACGATTAAATAATGAAAATACAAGCAAATACATTGAGTTATAATACGGATTATTGTCATTTTTTTTTTAACCTTACAAGGTAGTTGTGAAACGATATTTTCATTATAACTTATTACACTCAACTAAAATGTCTTAATAAATATTTTAACTACAGTAGTACTATAGTATACGAATTAAAATATAAAAACAGAAATATAGAAAGTCAGTAACTGAAAAATTGAATACAGTATATCAATGAACATTCGTAATTGCGTATAATTTTAGTAGAAAATGATTTATTAACATTGTGTGTAATTATTATTTTTTTAAATACGATCGCTGAGTAAAAAATGTAAATAATATAAACAAGTGAAAACTCATATTGTTACGTGTTATACGCCTGTATCGGATAACATTTATAATATTAATGTTAGAGTCAAAACTTAACTTTTCTAACTCTAAATTCAGAAAATTCTTTTAACGCTTCGCCGTAATTTCGTCTTACTTTTTCCCAGTTCGTTTTTACGGACAACATTGTAAAGGACGATCATATAGCTTATCGCGTCTGTCACGGTGGGCGGCAAGTGTGATTTTTTTTTTTTATCAAATATTCGGTTTGGACAAAAACTTCGTTCACCTGTTGTTGTCGCGACAGGATTCGTCAATTCTACTCATCAACAATATAAATATCAGCCCCGTTTTCAGTCTGATTTTGAAACAAGAATCGTTATCGCCTATCGTTTGTCGTTGAAGAAATATACTTGTCTATTGCTGCAGACCGTATATAACTAGTATAGTACCTGCAAAGGTCCGCTTAAAAGTGTCACGGTAACGGTGAAGGTATATCAAATGTCTACTAATAGCATAAGCAAAATTAAGATTCATAAATCCAAGATTTGAGTCTTATTTTGTCTGCAGTCTAGCGCCCCTCTGTGTGTTACGATCTTATCGTCACCGGTCGCCTCATTTGTTTCTTAACCACAAATTCTTTACTTACAATAAATAAATAAATCTTAAAGAAACCATATATAATATACAATATATACGTATATTGTAAAATCGATATTTCGTTTTCGCACAAATAATCTTAATAAGTACGCGAATTTACTCACGTTTCGTTTTTATAATATTCTGATTACTGACTAGAATTATCTTTTTTTTTTTCTTAATTAACACGTTTTATCTTCAATGTTTCAGATAACATATAAATATTCCACACTAAAATCATACTTTATGCAATTTAGTGTACAATAACACGTATAATACTCCGTCTTTATATACTAATATCCGATGATAAATACGGTTATTAAAATTTATATAAACACTTAATTCGAAAAAAAAGCATATACGCATTGAAACATATCCATAGACGCACGTATATATGTTTTGTATTGGTAATTTTGAAGGTGTTAGAACGGATTGAAATATATGTATGTATATATATTTTTTTTTTTTTTGCAATCCTATAGTAATATTCGAAAAAACCGTGAAAAAAAATTTCACTGGATTTTGTAGGATTTGTCAAAATGCGATCGGATAATTGCAGTGCATTCTACAGCATCAAAACGATATTGATATGAATCGATATTTGTTGTCTATCCGCCTTGCTGTGTCGACTGAATCGTATTACGGGCAGTTTAATTTCGACACTTTTAGAATTTTTTTTTTTTATAATTCATTATTATTATTATTATTATTATTATTATTTTTTTATTATTATTATTATTGTTTTTATTATTATTATAGATTGAATAGATTATTTTAATTATTTTGTTGAGTGTTTATCAAAGCGTTGTGTTTCGTTTGGATATTCAAAATATTAATTAACCCAACGCTTCAACGTTTCATTTAACGTCGTGATAATTCAATAAATTAATGAACCAATTATTATACATGTGTTTATGTTTCGCACCAAAGAGTCGAATATTCGAATATATTATATATAAAATACCTATTTAAACATAACAATATGATTATAGCGAATAATCGTTTTGTTAACGGGTAAAAAAAAGAGCAACATTAACGAATGAATAGCGTTTTAAAAAAGGTATTTTCAAAAAAAACTGTGAAATTTTATTTTCGTATCTCTGCACGGGGCTATAGTAGTAGAATTTAGTATTTGCACTATAATGTCACGCGTTTTTCATAAGAATTCGAAAAAAGAATTACATATAATATAAAAAAAGTGAAAAAATAAATTACGTTAAAAAACAAAAAGGTAGTGAGCCGCGGAGTGCCGTGAATGTTGCTTAAGTGAATTATTCGGGTAAAGATTTTATAGAGTATTGTTATTACTATAAATTTAAAAGCGATGCGCGATAAATCATTACGTTCGATAAAACGATTCTGAGCGGATAGTTTCAGTGTTACTACATAATAACAGAGCGTGTATAGAGCATATAATTAATATAGAAATAGAATATGGGCATCTAATGAATTTAATATGGAATATTTTAATTCATAACAATGTAACAATTTTGAATTATGCCGGAAAATTTTTCCATGAATTTTGTCGTTTATTCCAAGTCGGGAAACATTTCTTGCGCCGAGTTATTTAGCCGACGTGCCTGTTTATTTAGTCGTGATTTCAGTGTAATTATAACGAAATGGTAAAAAAATCGATTATTCGACCTGTTGTTGTAAATAACTTCTATAAGTATCTGCTAAAACCGCTATAATATTGTCTCAGATATTTCGACTACTTACGATAATTTTGCTTGAGGTAATTTGATTTTACTAAACGTTTTCGTAACACAATCACCGCAATGTTATCATCAGACGACATGCGAAATGTTAAAATGAATTTGTATATATATTTTGTACGAACACAATATTGTATTTGTTTTGAAAATATATTTTATTTTAACAATTTGAATATGCAAAAAAGGAAATTAACAATAATAAGTAACTTTTTTTGTGTCTTATACTATGTTTGAATTTGTTAATTTATTTAGAAAAAAAAGGAAAATATAGGTAGTGAGCCACACGTATTGTGGATGTCACTGAGTGACTGAGTAAATTTTAATATAGATCTCAGTACTATCTTATTATAACAAAGAGTTGTATTATTAATTATTATTAATATTTGTAGATCATTTATTGTGGGAGGTTTCCACCCCACTCATAATAAACTTCCTCGAGTGTTTCTACGTCTTTATTGTAATCGCCCTTCTTCATTTTAAATAAGAACAGATATTTGTACTTCGCCTCTGTTTATTTATTTTGATTTTTCATCAATCGTCGTTCTTTAAGTAGAGCCAGTCGCTATAAAGAATAATTAAAATTATTCCATCATAAATTTAATAATAATTACTAAATGGTGTTTTGTAAATACCTTTTTATTGGCTTCCTTCGCTTTTCTAACCTCTCTTAATTTTTGAAAAAGGTTTGTTACGGACGGTTTTTTCCTTGATCCGTCTGCCGGATTATTGCCATACACAGTTGGTTGTGGTAGTATTTTTCTTACAATAGTAGCGGTTTTAGCAACAACTTTTCGATCACTTAGCTATTATTTTAGAAAAAAGAATATTTTAAATTCTCAAATAAATTGAAGTCTAAAGTTGTCATTAAATTAATTAGTAATAAAATACATTAGTTGTTTTATACTTAAAAATTAATAATTTTTATAAAAAAAAAAGTTATAAAAAAATTACCGGCTTTACATTGTCATTAACTGAAGTTCTTAATGAGGGCTGAACATCACGCATTGAAGGTTGTGGCATTAATACTTCAGGTGCAGGCAAATTAGTGATAGGATTTACGACTGGTGCTATATGTTAAATATTTCTTTTTAGTTTTTATATTTATTTTAAAATTGACAGCCCAAAAACATATTCTATGTACATTGTACCTATATTAATTCTAAGACTTAATCTGAGATATTAGAAGTAGATGCTTGTAACACCATTGATATCGGTAGAATATAGTATGTAATATCTGATTAAAAAATTTACGCATCTAATTAAAATTAAAATTTTCTATTCGATTTATGATATGAAATTTTTTTTTTTTTTTGTTACATTCTGTAATGCAAAATGATTAAAAAACGTAAAGTTAATATGCGAATACCAGGCCATAACCCAAATGAACTGTAAATCTTACGTGGATTAGCCTTTTGACATGATGCCACATACTCTTCGAGCTCCCTCAGTATCGAAGTTTCTAGTGTTTTAAGATCGACTCTTATATTGTCTAATCCTCTTAATGATGGTATCCGGGTCATTAAAATATCTACTACTCCGTCGAGTTCTTCATCTTCGGAATATAGACGTTTTAGTATAGAATATATTAATATACAATAATAATAAATACCTGATAAATCTCTTATTTGAAGTTTTAAACGACGTTTTTCGTCAAAAGACATTGGTTTACCACATTCATGAATCGATCTAATATTATCTCCAGAAGTCAAATACTCATTCAATTTCAAACGATTTTCTATATCATATTGCCTCGTCTTATGGGATTTTTTTTCTGAGAACTTCGTCAGTTCGTATTCGAAAGCATTTAACTGGAATTATATTTAATGATTATATTAATAAATATAAAGTTTTCAGAACATAAATTCAAATATTAACCATTAAAATAAACGTACTTCTTTTTGAAATTCGATCAGTTTTTTAGAGTATTCAATGGTCTCATTATCACCAGAAAACCCAGAAAATGTATTAGTTTCATCGATGTCTATTTGTACACTTTGCATTCTTTTAAATGATGAAAACAAAATTTGTTAAAATGATTATAATTCAAACAAGATTTTTTTTTTTATATCAAATATACCTATTCTCGAAAACATGTCGAGGTCTTTTATTTTGTGCACTATGGTGTTTCGAATCTACTACACCGGAATCGGCTTTTCTTTTCATGCCAGTGTTAATCATTGTTATGTGAAACTATAGATTTAACACCAAAATAATAATTAATTTTTTTTTATTTAACACTGTTATTTGTCAAACATTTAGTCTGTTTGATTTACATATGAGTGTACGTGTGTGTGTGTGTGTGTGTGTGTGTGTGTCTATGTTTCAAATAATGTTAAAATGAAAACCAAATGATTCATTGCAGAATATTATATTCTTTTTATTTGGTTTGACCCATATTTATGGGTACGACGGATCACACGAATCATTCGTGTGTACATTGTATATCAGACTAACGACAAAAGCTACTAGCATTTGGCTTAATAAAGAATTTTGTAAGTCATGCTGAAATATTTAATCCATTTTTACAAGTTATTAATCTGAATCTACCAAACTGCCTAACTTACTTTTATAAATAGTTTATAATAAGGTACTTAACTTTTACTCGCTACACGTGAAGGGGTATTGACGATTGAGCTTTCGTTTTCGTCTTCAATTCTCGTCTGATCACTCCTATACGTCGCTGTTCCGAAAATACTATACAAATCGATGTCGAAAGGTACGAAATATACGCTTTGGCTTTAACAAACAGTTATTGTATTAAAACGTAAATATAATATAGTATTATTGAACGTATATTTGAATTACAAAAACTTACCAAATTGTGCGTCAGACGTTATTTTCGATATGACAACAATATCACGTGCGATAGGATTGTTTTAGTGTAAACATTATGAAAATACGTAGCTATGTGACGAGAAATTGTTTATTTTTATTAACTATTTTCTGTGTGCGTGTCTGTTCTTTTTACTGGCCAACACGTGAATGTTAGATACAATTTTTTCAGGAATGAGTTTAAATTGGAGACAACATCTCATTTGTAATGGTTCTGCATCGATGGGAGTCATCGTTACAATGGTCTTCAATATTTCTTGAAACAAGATAGGTAATTCCAGTGTTGTCTGTATTTCTTGTCGACCTCGCGCTCTTAATCCTATCATTGTTGATGCTTTTGATAACTGTATAGAGGCCGACAATTTATTTGGATATTTAGAAACATATGATTGTACAGGAAGTATAGCAAAAATGAATCTCTCTTTATTGTAATAGTCAAAAATTTAGGTATTCAAATAAGCCATTTCGTAGACTTCAACGAATGGAATCAACACGGTGGTCGTCACATTCTTCTGCCCTCTAACTGTGTTCTTGTCTCATATGATTTATATATATTTTTTGCGAAGTACGTTGTCCAAAAATGTAAAATATGCAAGGAAGTATAGGAAAATGTGTAGTATTCAATTTAGAAAAATTAGAATAAATTTACGCTAAAGTATTTTAATATATTTATATACAAATATATATACGAGTATATATAATATATTTCTATTGGTTTTGCAATGATGTGTTTTTTGTTTATGTCTGTACCCAAAAAATCTACCAGAAGGAGTGTTCCGATCTTTATGGTCACAATTTCTTTCCGGTAGCAAATTGCATTTAGTTGGTACTTTAGATATATGATTAGATATAAATATAGGAATTTGTTTCACATAACTTATAGGAGCCCATAGAAATTTTTTTCTTTGTATATTTTGCTGTTTTTCACGCGTTAGTGCACATTTTGTTACATCTGAATTTTATGAACCACTAAATTAAATACTTGTTTTTAAAAAAAATTATTTAAATTATCTTTAAAATTGGTAAAAAAATATATATATATACATAAATGAATATATATCGATGATGTGAATGGGGGGGGCGTGTATTTCCTCCGTGTCCTCGAAAATTTGTATTTGAAATTATGAACCGCAGAGATTATTTTTTTATTTCACGCGAATTACATAATATTATATATTGTACGAGTATAATACGGTATTATTGTAGTAGAGGTATGTTCCAGTTTTATTAATATACATTTTTTAACAATATAAATTAATATTTTTTTCATTATTATTTATTAATCAGCTAGTACCTATAGGTATTAGGTAGTAGATACCGTCATTTAAATACTTTGATTTTTAAAACGTTTAGTGATTGTACGTATTTAATTATTTTTTTACAGCATATTTGCATGCATATTTTAATGTTTTGTGGGAGGAATAACGTCTCTAGCCCTAATAATGATGGTTCGGCGACTATTCCGATATATTTTTGAGTTTTAAGTGAGACTGTCTACTAATAGTAATATTATTTACGCTGTACCTATTTACTGCGCAGAAAAAAAAAACATATTCCAGATGATTTTCTATGAAAAATCTACTACAATATATAGATATAGACGATATATTTCAAGTCTTGTAACGGCACGTCTTTTGAACCGCGGGACGTTGGGGCGACATAAATAATGTTTTCTAATATAGATTTGACAGGACTTATAGAAACTATATATAATAACCTGTATCCTAACGACACGAAAATGAACACGACCTTGCAACCATGAGTGGTCAGTCAGTTCATATTACCGCACATGGTACAAATCAAAAAAAAAAAAAAGTAATAATGAAAACTATATATAAATATATTATACACTGTAATCTGAGTGACATCGCGATGTTTATACGAGTGTATAATATTATAGTTTGTTCAAATAATGCACAGGTTCAAACGGAACACGCGGGTCCTACCGATATATTATATTATAATAAATAAATCGTACCGATTTGGAAAAAAATTATACGTGGCAACACGCGAATAACGGGAGACTTTATATAGTTTTTGCAGAGCGAAACTAGGAAACTATTGGTTTATACAATGAAGTTTTTTTCGACTATTAGAAGTGCTACGATCAATGACACTCGTACACGTTTTCTGGCAACAAATTTCGCCGAGATGGTGTTCTTTAGGGAGGTCATTTTTCGATTTTTTTTAACAAAAACTACCAAAAAAAAAAAAAGAAGAAGATAAACGGTAAAAACGGCAAAACGCGGGTATGTCAAAATCCATTATCTATATATATATATATATATATATATATATATACATGTGAAATGGAAATATTTATCACGCATATTCTCTGAAACTACTCATCCGATTGTCTTGATTTTTTTAAATGAAAGAGTACATCGCGAAGCAGGTTTTAGGCTTAATTTCAATTCTATGAGTTAATTTATTTATTTATAATTAAACATACAGACGTGTGCTCTCCCACTGTCAGGCGTCCCCACTCTCCGCCGCCACCATATCGATACTTAATATAGGTAATAAATAATAATTATAATCTACACTAATACAATAAAGCTAAAGAGTTTTTTTGTTTTTTATTTGAATCTCTGGAAAGTGGAACTACCTGCAGTCCGATTTGAAAAATTATTTTTGTATTCGATAATCCAATTCTTGAGGAATGTTATTTAACATCACGCTACGACCCTTAGAAGCCGAGTAACAGAAAAAAAAAAGGTCGAAAAGAACGCTACGCGAAAACGAATAGCAATAAAGCGGGCTGGCGCACGTGACGCGGTGGGTTGGGGGCCGACAACGTCTACAATATCAGTTATTTAATCATGAGTTATTTATCAGATATTTTTTAATTTAGTATATCTCTAACCTAACAGCACCGACTTGTGTCATGTAAGTTGGTCCAATTATGTTACGGTTATGCTCCATTTTCGCCCCTCTTCCCCTTTGAACATCATGTATAAGGCTGGAATTAATGTTCAACCGACGATCAGTGCGTACGGTATGCACTGATCATCGGTCGTGATCGAGCGTTTATTGCTTAGTAGACGACAAACTCGGTCGGTCGTGTACAGTGTAAACGTTAAGTAAATAGTAAAAATGTATAATAAACGAGTAAACGTGTAAACGAGTGTACAACGAGGAAAGATGAATTCTTACGTTCATTTCACTTCATTTAAATACACGAAATAATATTATTAATAATAATAAAGATTGCATACGCGTGTACGATCGGTTGTTCGATCAGCGTCAACTAAACAACCCGCATATACCGACATAGCGCGTCAGCTGCAGGGACGTAATTAAGGGGGGATGAGGGGGATAGATCCCCCCAGAGCCTTTTTTTTAATCATGTATAAAAAAAAATAACTGAAAACTGTCATCATCTATTGTAGAGTCAAAATTTTTCTTATTTTTTCCTATTTTTATACTTTACTTAAAATGGCTTTTTTATTATAATGTTTAAATTATATTATTATAATAATATAATATTATATTATTGGATTTAATTTTATAATTTACCAGTTACAAATAATAGTAAATATACGAGTAGTAATCAAATATTTCTATTGTGTATTTTGATTTAAATACTTGAATAATATTAACTTAGTTAGATTACAAGTACATTTTTTTTTCTTTTTTTTACTGATTTGTAGTATAGTATGTATATAAAAAGAAAATTTATAGTATGAAGGGTGTGTGTGTGAAGTTTCCCATTGCACTGTAATGAAAAACGAGGGAAAAAAGTCATCCCCCCAGAACAAATTTCTAATTACGCCACTGGTCAGCTGTCCGTAAAAAAACGGGAAAAGAAAGTAGTCACCAGATAGCGCTACGACACAACATTATAGAGGACGTGGCAGAAAGTCGTCTATAAATAGCGGTCCGAAATTATTGGACTGCTCAGTGTAGTCACGGCGGTCAGGTGTGAACAACGTAGTTCGCGTCTGACTCCGGTATGTGTGTGTGTGTGTGTGTGTGTGGTGTTCGAGTCTGCCACGCCCTCTATGTTGTGTCGTAGCGCTATCTGGTGAGTACTTTCTTTTCCTGTTATATTGTTATTTCGTTTACGTTCATGTACGTTGTTCTTCCTTTTTCTACATCTGCATATTTCCGTCTCAGTACATTAACAGATCTTTCTTCTTGGTTATTACTCGTCGATAACTATATAAATACGTTTACTAAATGATACGAACTACGAATACTAGATAAATACGTTTGAGAAAACGTGATGAAAATATACAGCCAAATTCTGGAACTCGTACATATCCAACGTTTAAAAAGGAAGCGGCTCATTCCGTATATAGATAATAATCAATTTTATCGTCGACGTACATATAGGTATATATATATATATATATATATATATATATGAAAATCTTTATTCTCCACAACGAATATATTTGAACAAGTCGAAGCAACGAAATGATTTGGCCAATTCGAGCCCGCGGTGCTGCTTGTTTTCTTTACTAAACATTACAAACGCCGGCGATTAAAAAATATAACATTACAATTTACAAGTTTAACAAGTATTTAACGCGCCTAATTTAAGCACATTTATTATGTATAATTTACAAAATAAAAATAAACGTGTACTTATTAAAAAATAAGCATATTATATTATAGCGAAATTTCTTTTTTATCCCTGTATATTAAATAGACATTTTTTTTTGGAAGGGGGGAAGAGAGAGGCACGCGAACAGTTTTCGAAAACCTTGACGGTTAAATGTTGGCACTTGACCCGAAAAAGGTTCGCCACACAGCTGATATAATTTAGAATAGGGTAACCGGACACGGAACTAGAGTGGGGGAAGAGGCAAAATAATGTATTCAACAAATTAAGTGGGAAAATAGTATTTCATTTTATGCACACATATTATACCCTTAACCCTTTTGTTTTTACACACGTCTTAAAAATTCGTTTTATGGTTTAGAAACGAACCGCGTCGAGGTATAATTTAAATTTGTCAAAAACTAATTTGAGTTATTAGGTTTTTCACACAAATTTATCATATCCTTTATAGCTTATTGTAGTAAATTATAAGATCTTTTTGACTTGTTTATGTCTGTGTTGTAGGTACTCACATTATCGTATAATATCCAGAACGACGTTATACATATTGATTTTATACGCAAAACGTATTGCCAGCTGGTAGGTACGTCTGCAGAAGAATTAATTTTCAATACTCCGCCCGATTTCGGTGGAACAGTAGGTAATCATTTTTCTTGGTAGACATAGTGTTTTCTCTCGTTATTTTCGTACAGTTTTATCCAAAGTTGTATTAAACAATAAACGTTCAATCTGATTTTACTCATTTTTTTTATGTAGATACCTATCATAGGCGTGTCTAGACCTTCACGGGTGGAGAGGCAAAACTTAAATTTATGATTAAATAAATTTTTCAATTTTCCAGACTAAAATTATTATTAACATCAATCTTTTCTTTTCAAAAGTCATAGTCTAATGTAGATAATAATATCCTAAATTCAATAATTTATGTAGGCACTTGTATCAATCAAACACAACTTGTGATTCTGAAATATTTTAAGTACTCACTATAAAAATAAATAAATTTCACTGGTTTAATTTAATATATAGGTAGTAATGTTAAATTCAATTTTAAATAAATACATAATATGATAAGTCTACTACAATGCGTCGATTAAATGGTTTTAGAATTTTAAAAGTTTTTATAACGTCATTTAATATATTTATGTTATAAGCGTATTCTTGTTCAATAAATATTGTCAATAGATCGTCTAAACGGTCTTGTTTCATCGTACTTCTACAGTTCTACGTTTAGTTTTGACTACCTACTCAACTTTGAAAATGGCCTCTCTGCAGCTATAAAAAATAGTTATAGTAACCTGAATGGTTATAAATGTTTTTAGAGCTCCATATACATTAATATATTAGGTTTTCCATCTTTAGTCAATCATTCTATCCAATCTATAATAGACATTTATTTTTGCATTATTTAGCCACTGCGAATCCGTCGCGTTTCAGTAAACGAACATCAGATTTAAACTCATTTCGATTTAAATCGAATACTCGAGTTAAATTCAATATAATTAATAATTTGCGTCGTTAATTACAAAAAATAAGGGTGTAACTGCGTATTATAACGTGTCTGCGTAGGTATAAAAATAATGGTTATTGCTGTACCACGATCACGGTGGTGGGCAAACTTAATATTTTTGGTAATACAATTATGGTAACGTGTTCAGTTTTGGCGCGCAATTATCTCAGTTGTAACATATTATTTGATTCGACTATTTATATTATATTCGTTTCGCGCTGTTGTAAAAACACATAATAAGTGCGACTGTTTAAACTTTCAACTTCATCGAAAACAAAAAATCGTGGAAATCAAGTCCACTCGAGATTATAAAATTGGCTGCAGGTCGAAGGTCTCGCTGGGGAGGCAGCTGCACGAATACGTTTTATACGTACAGATATATTGCACGTTTTTTGTTTTATTTTAAATGATTTAAAGATGAATAATTGTACCGTTGTCAAATCCGAAGGATATGCGTACCTTTGCTGCCTCCCCTCTAGGAAATATCCAGGGGATCAACAGATACCGTTGTCTCTCAGCTCCTTAATTACACCACTGATAATAATAATCGATACGGAGAATCAATTGATTTTCCATGTTTTCATTGTACCTACCTAATAATCGCGCGTACCAATTTGGAAAGCGTTTGTTTTTCGTTTTATACGATTTAAAAAATTGATTTTACAAGTTTAATTTTGTTTTGAACACATATCAAAACGTTTATATTGCACAATACGACGATACGAGATAATATCAACACTTCTATAAAAAAAAAACTCAGTTATTTAATCAAAATTTTGTTATTATCGTGTCACATTTTGGAAAAAAAATTTGTTTATTGCACGATCAACCCATATCATATTAAATTAAGAATTTTCCGATTACAGCGGTATATAAGTATATTGTTTAATTATAAAATCGATTTCGAAAAACGTAATTAACGCGAATTTGTTTTTCGTCTTCCCTGACGGACGTACAAGTTGTCGTTTACAAAGATTTGCATTATCTAACCATCGGTAAGTACTGGATTAATGTACGTCGAATCATGCAGTCAAATCAATGCATTCGCACGTAGATAAATGGATATTAGGTACTATAAATTCGTTAGTATAAAAAGAAAAAACTATTAGTCCTGTTTATAAATACACACATGGGTATATATTAATTATTCGATCCAGTTGTATAGATTATAGTAAAAATCTTCATAAAACACTTAAAATATATTTTGTACTTGGAAATTTTCACATTTAGGTGTCTAATTTAATCGTTGGTTTTTTGTTACCTATCGCTCACCTACACGGGTGTATTATGAGAGTTTTGGTTACATTACGTTCTTAAAAAACACTTTTTATATTATAATATAGGTATAGTTTTCAATTTATTGCATTTTTTTCTTCGACTACGATACAGTGTATTGTATAGGTAGGTACATTACTTGTCGTGATATTATATGTATATCCGAACACAGAAAATGCAACAATGAAAATATTCATCTTATTTATTATTATTATTATTATTTGTACAAAGCTTATTCTTATATATTATTATCACACTTAAACGATTAAACATATTAAGTAAGTAGGTATATTGGGTGTGTAGGTATGTATGTGATATCGAATCGACTATCTTACCTATATATTCGACTATAATAATGTCATCAATGAAGTAAATCATATACAGGTAATAATAATATTTCGTTATAAAATACACAACATGTATATCGAATAAAAAAAATAAAAATTATTGTTTTTACAAAATAAAATCGGTTAAAAGAAACAAGTATGTATTAGTTTAACAACATTGTGGTTAAAATTAAAATTGAAATTTGGTTTTTTTTTTAAAAATTGTATAGATAAATATAATATTATAAACGACTGATTATATGTAGCACCGATTATTATGGCACCGCATGAGTATTATAATGTGAGGAGAGTTTATTGTAAGAGGGGGGTTTTTTTTTTGATTAACGCCTTATTATATATAATATGTCTTCAAGCGATTTAGTATATAAAATAAATTTGATTTCAAAACACACTGCAATGTACCGTATAAGGAGTAACAGTTATTTTGATTTAACGATACACTAATGAAAAAAAAAAAAAAATGTAAAATCAAGCGTGTATTGAGAATTTTATTCAGATGTTAACGACCTATAATGCATTGGAAAAATAAATCGATTTGAAAGTGAAATTATATTTTATTTGAACTCTGCGAGGAGTTTAAAAACATTAATAAAAATTATAAATATTAAATATAATAATAACGTAAAAATATATAATAATAAAAATCATAAAGCATATAATATTATACAGTACAATATAAGTAAATAATGTCTTTGGTTTGAGTCGCCAATTTTCGGGGGGGGGGGGAGGGTGGAGGGAAGAAAAAAGGAAATTAATGTTCCAGTCGTGTAAGTACACGCAATAACAACTTCGGTCATGAAACAAGACTAATAATAATACAAAAATATACTCTATACGAGTGAATTACTTATTATTGTACACGATAAAACATAAAAGTACGCACATAATATGCTGCAATGATCTCATTTTCTCGCCCTCGTCGAAAACTCTGTAATTCTGTTCTCCTTAAAAGTCATACACTTCGGTGGATAGTAGCAACACTTCGCCTGATCTCTTATCGTTAATAAAAAAATTTCTTTCGTTCAATGATTTTTAAAAAATAATAAGAACGTACGGTGCATCGTACGAAAAACAATGATAAATTTTTGTGTACAAAAAAAAAAAAAATTGTACTATTGTTTGTTGTTGAAATAATGACAAGTTAGAGGAGAGTTCTGTACTGGCCAGTCTGGAATGTGTTCAGATAGAAATATACAATTTAGTTGGACGTAATAACTCGTCAGACTTTTTCTTTTACAATATGATTTTTTCTCTGTTTAGAGCGCACAAATGTTTGAATCTTACCTCTCTCTCTCGTCCATTTCAATTATCGACAATCAAATCAATCTCTAATGTCTTTTATTAATTTTTTTAAAAATGTCCAAATAATCTGTGATAGAGTATTGTACCTAGTCGAGTTGACAATGAAATCATCATATTCAAATTCAAATTTCTCTAGAAATATAAATACAACTTGTATAATTTTGAACAAAAACGGTACCACATATAGGAACTGACATTTCAAAAGCTTTTAAAAAATATATATACCAACTATATTAAAAAAGTTTGCAAGATATAGGCTAGTTATTCTGCACATTAAATATATTATGCATAATAAATGTATATGACGATACGTAAAAATTGTCCACGGAAGGCGAGTAAAAACACGATCCATCTACTAAAAGACCAAATTTTCCTTTTTTTGGGAGGAGGGGGTCAATTTAGTATATACGTCGTTAGTAATTGTACCATTACATACGTTTTGAGTGACTTTGTAAAGGTTAGTTAAAGTACTCGGTTTACTTTGCACCTCGGAAAATTAACCCTGTGAAACATGATAAACAAGTCATTGATATGCACATCACTCTCCCCGAATTAGCTGAAAACGTTGAACAAGGAACTCGGTGTCAGTATGGTCCAGCGGTTGCCTGGGGCCCTTGAACATTTTTCAACATCAATGGTCTGTAGCCAAAGGGTAAAACAAGAAAATTAAAAAAAATAATAATATGTAGGCATGTAAAATTTAAATCGCTTACGAATCACGCTCAGGTTCCAATCTTATTAATTTGTAAACATTGAAAGTTGTTAAAATAAAAAAATAAAAGATAAAATCAAAAGTGGTGCTGCCAAAAGAAAAAGGACAAAAGGAAATATTTTACAAAAATTAACAAAAAAAAAAAAAATCAACAGTATTTTGTGGCTCATACACTGTTTAAAAGTAAACTGAATTCGAAACATTGCTTTTTACTATGCTAATTTTACATTTAATTTCTATAACTAGTCCTGTATCTAAGTTTTTACAGTCTCGCGCACTGGATTACCTAACAGCATGGCAATGTATAGAAACTTATTACGGATAAAAGGAATTATGAAAATTATAATAAACCGAATCTGAAATGCAAGTCATTTTCCAAAGAAGTGTCTTTATTGACAACCCATTAACGGAATTACAAAAAGATTTTGAATCAAAAATAGTAACAATTAAAAAAATAAATAAATATCTGGAGAATTAATCTTATGACGAAACACGAATGGAATAACAACTAATAATATTATTTATTATTCAATTATTCTAAACTCACCTAGGCCAGAGGTTTTTATACATAAGAGTAAATAAAATAAAATAAAATTGCAAAGTCACATAAAAAAGATTCGATCCAATGACTAACAATCAAATTTGCTTTAGAAAAATATCACTTAAGACAATCATTAACAACACAATATGAATAAACACATTTTCATTTCTTTTCTTTTTTTGAAGGATATATATATATATATATATATATATATATATATGTAACTGTTTGGAATATAAAATAAATGTTTTGAAAAATTTGATTCAAATGTATGTACCTACTTAGCGATTCGATCAGTCGAGTTTTTTCCTCCGAATAATTGGCTAAAATGTGGGAAAGAAAAGCGGTAAAGAATAATTGTAGGGAAGGCGTTCAAATCATATTTTCATGTCATCTCACGAAATGAAAATAAATATAACAATCACATTCTCACAATGTCTTAAACCTAATGACTATTAATATTTTGGGCAACGCGCGTAACCGAAAGTTTACTATTGACTTTGAATGACTAGAGAGTATGTTTCAGAGTCGTACGTTCTTGTTGTACCTATATACTTATATAATTTTTTTATTATATTTTATAATCAAATAATATTTATTCATTTCTTTTTTTTTATATGAATTCAAGTTAAAGCATATCTAGGATTAGGATTTTTATGCATTTGCATGTTTTTTCTTTCGATCAAAATTAGTTGTTTGTTAGTTATGCTTTATTTTCAATCGAATAGAACAATTCTATTTTGTATATTTTTGCATATTTTGAGTTTCTGAGAATTTATTAGAAAAAGACGAATGTAAAATTGTATTTAATTAATGAACGTCTATAATTATTGTTTTATATCTCGTAAGACGTAAATACATACTATTTATTGGATCTGCTGCGCGAAAGAAAAATTGATGTTTGTAGGTTAAATCATTCAAATATATTCCAATAACATTGTGTGATGTGAAAAGAAGTCAATATAAATCCATTTTACGTTCTAATCGCCAGTTGTTTGTTTTTGAAAATTTGTAACAACTTATTACAGCACAGAATATTATAAAAAATAATATTTTAAAATTGAAATCAAACATACGTCAAAATGTAATTGATTCTTGATATTTATGTAAAAACTGTATTTAATGTTTGATTGAATTAAAAAAAAATATTTTGCATATTTTTAAAAATAAAATGCATATCTCACAATTTTTTTATTGCATATAAATCCTAGCCCTAATCATAATGTGCACACACACACACACACATACATATACACGCACGTCTTTAAAAAACAATATACTCTGAAAACGGTAAAAAAATAATTTTTGATTAAAGTTTTTTTTTTTATTATATATTTGTGAGTCAATCGATCAACTTATCGGTTACGCCAATGGTATGTTTCAAGTCAATTATTACTGTGCGAGCACCTGGACAGTGACGTTGAACAAAAAATACCATAAACACTTTATGCTACCTATCGATACTTATGATATATATATTTATATATAATAAGTCTTAAAAATAACTTAAAATTAGTTGCCATACTTACGTAATAATAAAAAAAATAATAATAAACTATTGAGCGCGATTATGGCAACGCGTAAGTTGTTATTTATACAAATTACAAACATATTTATAAAAATTGATTTCACCCGACAGAAAATAAATTAAAATAATAAATATAAGTAATAAACAGGAAAAGAAACGTATGACTTGGTTTTTTTTCAGACATATCGACACATATTAATAAATGAATACTTCACGTATTCATTTATTATGTCAATACGAGTTTGTGGAATGATCTAAATTATATATTACTATACGCTCCTGTTATACATAGGAACTTGCAGGTCTTTTATTATTAAGTTTATAAATGCCGACTGCTATATTGTGTCATCGCTATGTCTGTTCACAATGCGCAAACACAGCTCATGATCGCGCACGTCGCCCCATCCGCCATTTCCCTTGCGCAACACTTTCTTCTTGACTGCAGTGTACGTCACTTCTAACTTCTTCGGAAACAAATACTTGCGCACCGAACCGAGCAGTTTTTGGACTTTGGCTATGAGTGCCATGTCGAAACAACTTTTTTTATGATGAACGCCGCTGTGATAAAATTATAAAAAAAAAATAATAAAAATTATATTATATATAAAATATGTGCCCCAAAAGTGACGTAAACACATTATTATTATTTATTACGCTATCTCCGCAACAAATGTATTTAAATGCGGTTTTTTAATTAGCATATATTAATACATTAATATGCTTAAATCACCACACTTACCATTCGCCAATGTGAAACACACGAGGTGCTTTGAGAACAAACACTTTAAATTCGTGGCTAAGACAATTGTTGGACACGCTCTGCAGACTCCAGTCCCAGTTATAGTCGTCGTACTTGCAGAATATATCGGCACAATCGACAATTTTTTTCCAAACCGTCCGATTGTATGCCATACCCATGTTGTGCTTGCTACTGATCCATTGTGATATTTCAGCCTAAAAATACGGTTAAACAACCAAACGTTAAAATTTGCTCTACCCGAATTATTTATCGTTTTATTTTAATGAATAGTTTGTTTTATTAAAAGTCAAAATTCTAACCAAAAACTTCAATAATAATAAATCTACATGCTTCAAAACTCAAAAATTGTTAGAAAAAATCAAAACATACAAATCAATTAATTATTTCTACAATTACAATGAAATACATAAAATACAATTTCAAAACAAATATTGTTTAATATTAATAATAATAATAATAAATCAAATAAAACGTTTTTATTGCGAGCGTAATATCAAGTACCTAGTACCTACTATACAATAATTATTATTTGTTAATTTCGGGTCTGTGAATTTGTAGTAAAATTCATTTCTTTGCTTGTAACAACAAACTTTGCTTGTTAGACACGACATTTTTAGTACAAAGATCAAATCATAATATGTAAATGTTTTCATATTTATAAATATTTTTTTATAAAATGAAATTGTGTAAACATTTTATCTGATTTTACACTGTAAGCAGTCGACATTATAGGTGCTGCATATTTTTTTTAAATTTTACACAGACACTAAATTATAATATATATTTAAAAAGCTATAAAGTAATACATTTTTAAAAATGTTTTTTTTTTATATGTATATAGAGTGACTTCCTTTTTTTGTCATCATTCAGCGATTATCTGTGAAAATTTTAAACAAATTTTATTTCTGTGTTTATTATTTATTATCGAATCATAATATAGAATACATATAGAATATTTTCACAATCGTATTACAGTATTACACTCCTTAAACAAAATGTAAACGTTTGATTTTCAAACCATATTTTTTTGTCTACATTATTTTATAAAATTCGAAAAAAATAAAATAAAATGCTTTAGAATTTATTTTATATCTAATATTCTGTTTACATGAATAATAATTTATTATTTAAACATTTGGTCGTATTTTTTTTTTCTTTTTAGCGGAAACGGTACAACAAAACCGTATTTTTATTACAATAAAAATACGGGTTTTTAACATTTTAAATGTCAATAATAATTAGTCAAATTTCTGATTATTCAATAAATTTCGAAAAAAAATTCGACAATCTGCGTATGGTTTCACGACGTTTTGGATTGAAATACAAAAAAATATATTTTTTAAATCCGTATTTAAATACTTCTAAATGCTGTTTTGGCGGGTTTTAAATTTAAATCATTTTGTTTTCAATATTTGTCGAAAATAAAAAATATATTTTAAGAGTATTTTTTTAACTGTATTAAAAACACAACAAGCAGTTGTGATAAACGATAAATGAGTTTTAATACAAAATTAATTGTGGAAACGAACTTCGGTACCAACGCAGTATTATCGCAAACACGGTGCAAATATATTAAAATCGTGTTAAATAAACGTTCAATAGTAATATTATATTAATAATATGCAATTTAAAATACAAAATAATTAGATACAATGTATTTAAATCGGCGAAAAACAATCGCGTGTCATTTTGCAATATTTTGAACGTTTTACCCATATTATAATATAAATTTATATATTCTGCAAACGGTAGTAATATGACGTCAATATAAGATTTAATCGTGTTTGCGGTACAAACATTAATTATTAGGTATATATTATTTTTCGCACAAAACAAAATAACGAGCGATAAACCTACAAACCTATCTTTTTTATTTTTAACTAGCTTAATCTACAAATAAAAAAGGCGTAGAAATAAAGAAAAAACCTGTACGACGGAACACTGAAGTTGTTATACGGATTAGCTAAATATTACATATACGTATACACTATATATTATAATACAGCCAATATAAATAAGCAGGGCTCGGCAGCGTTTACAAATATATATATTTTTTTTTTGATAAACTTAGAACGATTATTAAAAAGATCCAAATTTATTCTTCTGTAAAGTCAAGTACATAATATTTTATTAAACTATATTTTAATAAAACACTTTACACATTTTATTCACTTTTAGTGTTCATTATAGACGCATATTTTAGTATTTATATATTAATTAATATGTAAGTGCTGCAGCATATGAAAGTTTATTGCTATATATACGTTCCGAGCTCTGCTAATAAATAATATTACCCCGATATTCAAGGTTTTAAAAAAACATTTAATCTATATAATACTAAATAATGATAAAAAAACAAATTTATTCTGGACGGCAAAAGAGCGGTTCTGATTGATTTGAATTCATCGCGTACGTGTATACGCTTTTATTGACTTATTCAAATTTTTTTTTCGTTTTTAGTTAACCGCGCACGACATACGCTGTATGGTGTGGATATTCAAGGGCTAAGATGTACATGCAACGAAAAACCAGTGGTAAAGTTTAAAGATTAGATTACTATTCAAATATATGTATAAATAATATTATATGCCAAGCGTCAAATTCTATGAAGTGGATCACAATGATTGTATTCGGAAAAACGATTCTGAGCGCAACTCAGTTTATTACACCTGACCTCTTAAATTCGAAAATTAAAAATTTGTTGAAAATGTCTGATAGTTTTTCCTTATTGGGAAAATCAAAAACACAAACACCCTAGCCCTTTATATATATATATATATATATATATATATATATATATACGTATATACGTTTACAACGAGACAGTGGAAATACGAAATAATAAATTTGTTTTTGCATAACAATGTATAGTATAATAATATTAAAATAATAGCGATATTATAATATATATGTATATAATCTAGTATAAGATATATATAATATTAACGGCGGATACGTGCAAATATTATATATTAATATAAAACGAAAAAACGTAACTTTTTTTTTTTGGTCTTGCGGGAATATAGTTCAAATTGGTAAGTAAGTACACGAGGAGAGGATAAAAAAAAAAAAAAAAATCGAAAACTAAAAATGCTGAGAACAATGCGAAAGTAATGCAAATACGATTAGTTATACGGCATACATTATGTAAATAAACATGCATATATAAACAGATATAAAAAATAAATAAATAAAAAATTAATATGTGTTTTGTGTTTAAAAACCTTATCGTAATGCGAAAACGAAGGAACTATTTTAAAACTCCAAGACGGCGGCGTTAATTCCGCGGCAAATATTTGCTGTCGACGTATTACCCTCAAGATATCCTTCTATAATAAATAATTCGTAGGTAGGTTTTTTTTTTTCAAAGTATTTTTATCGATACAAAACGGAGGAGGATCAGCGAAATGGAAAAATTAACACACCACATATATGTATACAGTTTAACGCGAGTCAAGAAGTAATTTATGTATAAAACGCGTGCAAAAATATCCGTTGAAAAAAATATTCGAAAAAAAAATCGTCTTCGGGCGTCGCAAGATAAAGAATAATTTATTAGAACGTTTTACGCAGACTTCTCTATATATAAAATAAAAATTACTTTCAACCGTGTTTTACGCTTCTTTCGCATAGTACACGATGATAGTACCTACCTTTCACGAAAGTTCTATCGCGATAGCCCTCTCGATAGTACTGTCGTGATAGTACCTACTATCAGTGCGGTGTCTACACGCACAGATTATTGCAGGTAATCAATTCATTTTTTTTAAAAAAAAATCAGGAAAACATCTATTTATAATGTATTTGGTGCAAAAATACTATCACTGTCACCATCGCAAGTGATAGTACACGATGATGATTAGTAGGCGTTATTGTTGATGTCGTACTATCAACTATCACGTCGTACATGATAGTGTGATAGTACACTGTCACAATAGTGCGATAGTGACTATCATGTCGTCTACACCATAGTTACTCTATATGGTCTACACGGCGATAGTGTGACTATCACATACGTGATAGTTACTTTCATGACAGCAACTATCACGTTTACTATCATCGTGTGAATGAGGTTTAATATATGGAGAGCAGAGAGCAACTAGCAGCAGTTCTTGTTGTTGGCCTACAAGAATTCTCAGCCACCGCCCCCAAAAAATAAACGTTTTTTTTATGGTGGTAATTTTTCGATTGTGATGATTGCACACAGCGAAAACCGCGAAACACCGTGCGGCGGCGATGTTGCCAGTTTTGTTTTTATTACGTTACAGAATTTATTCGGTCTTCGGATGTTTTCGACGAAATATCGTTTGACTCGGAGCTTTCGGATTATTCGCGCGACCTGTACGACGCCCGAACTAAATCCAGACGATTATGACAACTATAATAACGTTTGTCTCGTTTTTTCGGTAATTATTCTCGTATCACGAAAGAAAAATAGAGTATATAATAAATTATTATTAACTATATATACAGCTAACCACCTCGCCTGCAGCAATCTTTTTCGTAACGTTCACATACAACGGATTTCGAAGAAGAAAAAAAACGTTATATCGCTTTAGTTTGTGAATACCTATACGTAAGTCCATAAATGTATGATGAGTATAAATGTGAACAAAAAAAAAAAGTCATCGGACAAATCGATATAGGTCCCACCACAAATAAATAATGAACGAGTCAACGTGTGGCGATCATCGTCCGCCCACTACTGGCCATCAAAAACTATACGCCACTGCACTGTCCAGTCATATATAATAGACGTGTACCACGTCCAGCTATTGCTACTTCTGTTTTGTACGCAGCCTTATAGGGTCTCTCGCGCATTTATGGTGCTCGCTAATAAAACCGAAGCCCTTTGCGAGATCTGGCAACACGGCGACTTTTTTTTTTTATGTCCGATCCTTCGCACACAATGTACGCAAAAAAAAAAAGCGCAATCGTATTTCACAGCGGTTCTTAAACTCTTGTAATACGCGCGTATCGTTTGTTTTTTTAACGGGATTACTTTATACGTTTATATTTGTCGTAAGTCATAAACACAGGGTTCGCGGATTATTTTTGTGTAGGTTTGCATTTGTACGGATAACGTACGCGTATAAATTCCGAATTAAAACACAATATTTTTTACTAGATACATATTTCGGCACTTAATTTTTTTTTTCAAAAGCATTTTGTACGATGTTTAGGACATTTATATCGTGGAAGGGGGGGAGGAATTAAAAATATGAAGAGACATCGACGATTTTAAACACACACACCTTGATTCCAGGCAGTTTAATATATCTCTCCGTGGATTCGTTTTAAGAAAATTACAAGTATGACTACACAATAACTCCACACACTTTGAAAAAAAAATATTTGGCCAAAGTTGCGCCTGCATGATTGAGCTCTCTCTTTCTCTCCACACGCACAATAAAAATAGATTTTTATTTTAATTTATACGAGTATCGCATGAGGACTTATGTATATACACACTCGTGATTCGTCGCACTCTTTCATCCAGCCTCGACGATGCATTTTTTTTACTTGATACGTTATAAAAAAAATCTTAATATTGAATATTTCGAACTGGACATTTTTTCTTCGGATATTTTTGCCGTTTTTTATGAACGTGTATACAGTCGTGGTGGTCGTCAAATACCGTCAGGATATGATATACGGTATAATAATTTATAGAACACGTGTAAAACATTAATATAATAATAATAACGCGTATATACGTACTGCAGGGTTGGGCACATAATGTTACACACACAATATACATATATGAAATTTACGTAAATCGGTTACATTTCGTAATTATTGTAATTAAAAACGATTTTTCTCGTAATTTTTTTTCAAAAAAAAAAGTAAAAAGTTACGTTTTAGAATTTGATAATTTTCTTTTTAATAAACGTTATAATTTTAAAATATTTATATACGCTAAATATTCATATAGATTTCAGATTTTTATTAAGATTATTATTACGACGTGATTAATGTTTTATCTATTTATGTGAATACAAAAGACGATTGCAATGAAATACATTAACGAATTTATAACAAATAACTATTAAATAACATCGCGGACGAATTGATTTCAATCCTGTCAATTACTGATAACATAAATTTTTATTCGAATTTCCCGTTATCGTTACATTAAATTATTGTAAAACGATTATGTATATATTTTATACAAATTTGTTGCGCATCTGTTACGTTTTGTCCACGATTTTCTCAATTAAATATACAAACTAATAAATATTAATAATAATAATAATAAACATACGTAAATTTTATATACACGTAACTATAACAATGCCCAACCCTTTTTATTTTTAATTTATTTTTAAAGGAATATTGTAACGCACCTTGGCTTCCCCGTAAAAATTATACGTTTTCAAGTACGTTCCCAGTGACAGTATACTGCATTGCGGGCACGCCGATCCGCACGATTTTTCCATCAATTTCAGCATGTATATAAAATCTTCGGCCACGTAATGGTCGTCTTCCAGAAACAAAACCGGCCCTGAAATCAACGGACGAGACACGCGACGAAAATAAACATAACATAATATTCTATTTATACATAACTGAGAGAAATTTGGGCGATCAAGTCTTATACATACTTATATAGGTACTTTTATATATTTATCGTACCCGAGTAATTGTTGACAATGTCCAGCTCGTTGAACACTCTGTTCGCTTTCCACCACCAATGGTGTTTGGTCTGAGTGAATTTCGACTCTCGATAATGACCGTATTGATCCGGATGCATCGCGTTGATACACTTACGCTTGACAGCTCTATTACACGATACATACAACATAAGAAAATATAAAACGCGCATGAAAGATTCGTGCGATGAGCACAGCGTCAGGGATACATGTAAAAGTCGCCGACCGGGGAAATTTTAAAATTCCATTTTGAGAGATTTTCGGTCTCACTGATTCATCCGAATCCGTTCCAACCGGGATTTCTATTTAAAAGGATTGTATACGTTTTTTTTTTGTAAATTGTATGAATTATTATTTCTGGTAGGTGTACTTTTCTTTTCCACTAACCCGCTGCCCATGCCTTATATTTGGGGAATACTCGCCGCTCGTTAATCTCCAGAAACGATATCGACGGTTTTATAAAATTAAAATCGAAACGACCGAGTCTACAACTCCGTTAGAACATAAATTTGTAAAGACGAGTACGATTTACGATGTTGAACGTAAAAGACCCTTGAGAATACCTATCGTATACGATATGGCAACACACTGCAATAAGAAATCGAAAAAGTATACAGGAGGACATTACAGAGAATGTCTAATATACGATACAGACTGCACCGTCGGAGTGGTTTGCAGCGCGATGGGAATACGGAGGCCCGTTGAGATTATAAATAAAATTAATTAGGAAGATGTAATTGATAAAATTCATTTATAACGGGAATACAATTTTCAATGAGGCGAGGATTCTAGCACATATCGCGTGGTATATTCGTTAGAAATATTATTGTAATACTCACTCGGATTTCGTAATGTCTCTGGGGCAGTCTTCGGGCGATTCTCCCGGGAACGAATTCGGATGCGTCTGTATGGAATACGGATAGAATATTTGCATGGTTTTGCAAAAGTCGATCATCTGTATGAGCTCGTTTATTTGTTCGTCGTAATGGTCGTGGCTGAATATCAGCAACGCGTTTTCGATGCCTCGCGCGCGAGCCAGGCTCACTATGGTGTGACGGAGGTACATGATACGCGTGTGCACCTATAAAAAGCGGTGGTATAAAACTCGTCAGAACACGAACCGCGAAACAAATTCGCTTAAAGCCGACACCGCATAACCGTAATCATTTCGATACACGTTTCCAAGTATACATATTATGACAGCATTTTGACTATATCCTTAATAATTATTTACACTCGGTATTTTGGTTGAAAATTGAAAAAAAAAATTGAACCGATGGAAAGTGTTATTATTTATCAGAGCTTTTATTAGCGTTCACGCTATTACACTATATCTATATACATATATTATATATATATATAATGATTATTAGGAGACGGTACATTGATGATAAAAGATCCGGAAATCATAATTAGACGTCGTCGCGTATACTTTACTTTAAAAAAACCTATTTAAAAGCAACGGTTAAAAATCAAAATATATATAATTTTTAATTCCATTCGTTGTGGAATGTATATCATTGATAATTTATATAATACTATTTTTAGTTATTGATTTTACAATGATGCGTTTTTTTCTGTGTCAAAATTTTCGATTAGAAAATTCGACCCTTTTTTTTAAAAGCTTTAATGTACCTAGTTAATAACACTTTTACAGTGATGTTTTTTTTTATGTCTGTACCCAAAAATTCTACCAAAAGAAATGCTCCGATCTTTACCGTCAAAGTTTGCTTCCGATAGCAAATTGCATCTAGTTGGGACTTTAAAGAGGTGATTTTTTCGACATTTTTTTTACTTGCTTTTTTCAAAAGCTCCTAAAAATACAACTAAAAAACTACCGAAAAATTACACAAAAACGATAAAAACGCGATCTCGTCGAAATCGATTATCGTTATTTCTTCGTAATTTTGAAACTAATGTGTATAGAAAATTGAAATATTCATCAAATATGTAACTTTATATTATATTAAGGGGAAAAAATGTCAAAAACTTTCTTTTAATTTTGGACTATTTATATATTAGCAATTATAGGTTTTGAGGTATTTAATTCATAAAAAGTGTTATTTTTTGTTATGCGCCCAAAATATTGCACCGAAGCTCCGCTCAGAATCGTTTTATCGAATGCAATGATTTATCATCGCTTTCAAATTTATAGTGATAACAATACACTCCAAAATCGTTATCCAAGTAATTCGCTTAAGCGACATTCACAACACCCCGCGGCTAGCTACCTTTTTTTCTCACCAAAATACAATTTGATGACATAATATTTCGAACGCGCGGTTTTTCGATTACCGACCAAATACACGTGTGGCCTTCGATCACGTAATAAATAAAATACTCGATTGTTTTGCGTTCGAGGCGAGAGCTAGCTCGAAAACGGAGACAATAAACTCACGATGAATTTATAAATCTATTATTATATACAAAATATGTCCGTGTATTGTGTATTTTTATATTATATTTCATCAATATCTTTATAGCAACAATAATATAAACTTAACGCGTGGAATGCGTACAGTGCGCGTTTCTCGTCCGCCATTCGTATCTTTCAATATTGTGAATTTTTGCTCATCGCTAATACAACAGGACCTGGGTAACACGCGCGTATATTATTTTATGGTCGTTTTAAAAATAAAGTAAATCACTCGTCTCGCACATTTCTTTAGCGTTCCATATGATTTTGAAATATCTGTGGATAAATTTTAAATACGATGGAAAAAGTTTTTCCGTTTTTTTTTTGGTCATTGTTTGTGTGAAGCCAATGTTTAGAATATAGTTTTTGTGTTAACGTTACTTCTATACACAGTTTACGTTTTATATCGTTTCCGAGACATTGGATTTTGGTGTTCTTTTTTTAACATAATTTTCCCCCAATTAAAAAATTAAATCCAAAGTAAAACAAATATTTTTTTTTCAAGAAAACAGATAGATATGTACTTCAAATGATCGATGAAAAATCAACTAATCACACGCATTTTAAATTTAAAAAATTTACAACATTTACCCAACCACATACACAATATTCGAATTGTACGAAATACACATAAAAGTTTATTAGTAGTAACTGAATTATTATTTTACAGTAAAATTTATTTAAAAGTCAAAACGGTATAATCGCCGTTTAGAAAGTTATGTTAAAAAAACAATTGCTAAATACAATATAATAAATAACGGTTTCCCTTATACGCGCGGTGTGTATCGCGGTATACACACAACAATTTACGTTATAAAATATTAAAAATAAAATAATACATTTTTATTTATGTTTTCCATACTTGTATGACGATGACTAGAGAATCGTTTTGTAACGGGCCGTACACGTCTTCGTTGTACACGGCCTGTTTGAAGTTTTGCTGGTCGATCAGACGTCGTATTTCGGAAGCGTTCAGACCGGTCGAGGCCGCAACCGGCTCGCTCGCGTTCCCAGGCAATATGGCTTGATGTGGACGATCGCGTTGTGGCAACGCGACCAGATACTTGTGCAAATGCTACGACAAAACGGAAAATACAATTTTCAAAAAAAATAAAATCATATAAAATATATATTTATATATATCGCAACCATATAAAAGACATAATAATCAATTAATAATAATAATAATAATAATAATAATAATACCATCAAAAATCGTACATATACTTCAGTATTTTCCTCTCTCTTTCTATTTGTAAATACGAGAAATGTATAAATAAACACTAATAAATATAGGAAGGTGAATAAATTGTAGTACGTACATTTTTTTTATCATTTGTTATTAAAGATAACTTTCTTCGAGCACAGTTCAAAAAATACATCAAAATATTCAAATTTAAAACTTTTATTCTGCATTTGTCGACTTTTCCGAGTTTCAGATAATATATTTATTATTTCTTTTTATCGAATCTTATAAGATGCAATAAAAAGTGAAAACCTTTTCATTGCATATATTATAATGATTTTTTTCAAAATCCATCTCATGAATAATATTTACACGAGTTGTTTGTTGTATAACGTATATTTAGTTTGTAATTTCGTCTCTTAAAATATTTTACACAGACCGCGTACACGACTGCATTGCGTATAGTGCAATCTACGGTTATACGGATCGATACGATTGATTTTCAAAATAGATATTTAGGTTAAGCGAACCAATACTGAAATTAAAATTTAAAAATGTAAAATATCAAATAAAATTTAAACTGTTCACAAAGACTTGTTTATTTTTTTTTAAGTTTTCGAAACATATATTAGGGCATTTTTTAAAAATTTTCAATGCATTTTTTTGGATTTAAATTTTTAACCCCTATTGCTTCCTTAAAATGATTTTGACATAATTTCTCTCCTAGCCTCAATATTGTCTAAATTGACTTCGACAAATTGAAAATTAAAGGATCTTAATTTGTAGGTTATAATTTATAAAATGGTCTTTTAAAAACTCTTAAGTTTTTTTCTAAATCCTTTCTAGAAAATGTCCAAATAAACTTGTCGCTTCGAAAAAATTAAATTTTTACTTATTATTATTAGATATGTGGAAACAGTTGTTCCATAAAAAATAATAGCAATAAAACATTTTTACAGACTTATTTTTTTCTCTCATTTGAGTCACTCTATCTATATGAGCATTTATATATATATTTCAGTATTATTTTCGAAAATAAGTAAGTTTAATACAATTTGGATAATGGGAATAATAAAATATATTACGTGCCGCCGTTATTTAAACGGTTTCAAAAAAAGAGCCCGAGAACTGACCTTTTGAAATAACTTTAACCTTGTAAAACGTGTTTAATTTTCCAAAACGAAAACGATTATCGAAACGAAAAATGTTCTAAATAAAATACTAATAGTTATAACAACTACTAGAACCAAAAAAAAAAAAAAAAATCGAAAACGTTATATAGTTATATATTACACTATATAGACGTTATACTCGTATATATAAAATAAATAGTCCACCGACTTAATTCAAAGTATTCGGGAAGGATTAGAAAGTTGTAAAATAATGAAAAAAGTTTTCACGCTTGCGCGTAATTCCTGTGTGTCGGTCCTTAAAACTACGATGGCTTTTCGAAGTTTCCCAGAAAATTCCAAAAATGTCCTCTTTTACTTAAGTCGTCCGTCCAATTTTATACGTACATGTATAAAGT
The DNA here is from genome assembly GCA_032441835.1 of Slavum lentiscoides. Classification (NCBI taxonomy): domain Eukaryota; kingdom Metazoa; phylum Arthropoda; class Insecta; order Hemiptera; family Aphididae; genus Slavum; species Slavum lentiscoides. The sequence continues at coordinate 4,066,163 of CM063707.1, read as the reverse complement.
CGGCAATCGGGTCGTGCCCGTTATATTTGCACCGCACGTTGTGCAAGTTAAACCGGGTTGAATTTTAAGCGCATAGCAACATTACACAAAGACCCATGGAAACCTGCTAGAGATAAACCATCTCTAAATTTGTACATAATGTATATGTATATTTGTGTATGTATATATATATATATATATATACTTAAAATCAGGATAAAAAATTATTTTTATACTTAAATCTATATGGAATTTTTTTTTATAATCCTATGAAAATACGGCGAAAATCATTATCGTATTATTGAAAAAGTCAAAAATTACAAAATAAATATTTTAAAATTAAATACTTTTATTATATATATTTGGTGTACTAATAAAGCTACAAAATGTTTAATAATAATCAAAAGAAAAATATATTTCACTATAGTTATTAGAACAGAATGAATACTAGAAACATGCGTTTGTAGTTTGGAAAACACATCAAGTGTTTAAAGAAAAAATACAAATGCATTGAAATCTGAGCTCAATCATTGATACGCCATCAAATTTCGCGTTATTGCGTATGTTATTCCATTCAAAAGCAAACGTGATGTATTTATAAATCGATTTGATCTTTATATTTAAAATATGTAAATACAAAATATTTATTTAACATTTTTTTAAAATTATATATAAATATATATATTTTTATAGTTTTAGGTCAAACATTTCGGCCCAACTTTGTCCGCCTTCGGAATTTACGCTGTCAGTTATATTATACGAATCAGTTCTACCAGCTTACATACATATAAAGATAATAATAATAATCGTTTTCCAAAAGAAAAAAAAAAACTAGCGTGCGGTTGTAAGACCACAAGGATGTCAAAGAAATCAAAGTCGTCTTCAATCCAAACCCGACGGAAACAGGAAACGCGCGATTATAAACCTATATAATGATTATTATTAGACAAGTCGTATTTTGGTTTGCGGTCCAATTCAAGATACGTGTATAAGGTATATAAATAAAATACCGTAATACGGGGTTATTAGGGTCTTCAAGGTGAATACGGTCAAATTTTTTGATTTTTGGTTTTGCTCTCATAATTTAGTGGCTGTTTATCAAAATTAATAACGATTATTGACGCAAGTGACTTTGAATTAAAACAAGTGATTCGAATAGTTCGTGAACCGATATTTTTAAGAAGAGGTCGATTATTACAACATTTCATGATGATCTCATATTCATATCTCAGACTCATTGTTTTTGTGTATTTATTAATTTAAATATTATGTTAACTATAAGAAATAAGATAAACAAAAGACTGAAAAGAGATCAGTGACTGTTTGATTGTTATTTAAACTTTATCAAATTATGGTGTATACTGTTGAAATTTAATCTGCACTTATACCGATGTTATTCACGTTTTTAGCTGTTATAATTTAATATAGGTAATGCTACATAATAATAAAGACATTGTTTTTAAATTTATATAATGACTACTCACACCAATGCCAGGGGAATCGATTTTTTTTTATCGGCAAACCTATTCAAACTATTCTGAGTATTTAAAAAACTTATATAAAAAAAAACTAATCATATTGTCAAACTTTTGCAAATCAGATAATATTTGGAAACATGTAAGCTTTTATACAGAAAAAAATCATATCATTATCTCTAAAATTCTTGGATATATTATAAAATAAAATACTACAATTCACCCTAATCGCTCCATTTTTACGGTACGACAGTGCTGCTATGTAGGTAGTCTGTATAATATTATATAAACAATGTTTGAGTATTATATGCGCTTTAAAAAGGTGAGATATACAGTTATAAATAAGTAATAAGTGTATACACATACATATACCTACTCTGTAATGGTGACCTCCTAAAAATGTTTTATAGTGAAGACAAATTTCGTTTTTGTTAAAAAAGAAACAAAAAAATATAAATTTTACGTACATTAGTGAATGTCGTAATTATTGTGAGCCCGAAATGTCACGATAATCCATCAAGGCAAGACGCAAAACATATATATATATATATATATATATATAGTTTCCTATCCGTAAAGACACGCAATAAAAAGCTCTGCTCGAATAATAATAATAATAATCGTAAGCATTATGACGCATGGGGTTATGATTAAATACAGGGTGACTTTTTTTTTTTACCACGAGCTAGGCTATTATGTATGGAGAAATGCAAATAATTTCTGTTATAATTATAATTACCATTTAATATCTATCAAATATGAATTTATTATTGTAATAAGGATATGTGAGTGTTACTATTTCCACTTAATTACGCAGGAAGCGACTCCTATATGACTAAATTTGTAATTTATAATTATTCTTAAACGGAATATTTGAAACTGAATAAAAAAACGAAAAATCTGTTTATTTTTTGTAGTCCTTAGATATAAAATAACTAGTGGACAAAAAATATATGCGGCGTTTTTAAAATCAAAAATTGACAAAATTTGTTTGAAGTGTAATGAGGGAAGATATAATTTTGAAAACGGTTTACAATTAATAATCATTAAATGATTGAACAATGAATAAAAAAAACACCGAAATAAAATTTGTTTTAACTGTAAACGGATAATCGATGGCCTATGCCCTATAGAATATATCAAAATATACTGGAGTTTTAATACGACCCAACAATCGCAGTAATTCGAGTTGAACAAATAAAATACATATACTTAATCAGCTCTGATTAATGATATTTAATTTAGATTTCGAACTACACAAAAAACGAAACAGGGGCGTATTTACGGCGGAGGGGTTTGGGTTAAAATCCCTCCGCCACGTCAAGGGCCAAAATGTCAATTAAAAACATTATTGTGCATTGGTAAATTTATATTAACCCGTTTAACGTTACTGCAGTCGACAACAAACACATTACACTTCAATTCTCTATAGAAAATGGTTATGATGGAGATTTTATCAATCTCACGAAAGAGTGAAGATCTGCAAGAAATCGGAAATGAGGAATTCTACATCAGAGGTTTTGATATAGTTAATATTTATTCATTTTTATTAAATAAAACATCAATTTAAAATTGGTTATTATTATTATTAACAAGGAACACTTAACGATTTCGTTATGTTCACAATTGGCAGAAAGAACACAATAAAACCCGAACAAGTTCTCACTGAACTCTCTAATTAAAATAGAGGTTTGCAATTTTTATTATAATTATCTGTTTTCTAAATTCTAATAAATATATAAAAATAAACAGGTTATTTATACATGTTCAATAATTTATTACTATTTGATTTATACACAAGTATCTGTTTTATTTAATTTATTACTGAAAAAAAATATTTAAATTCAAAATATATAATGTTTATGTAGTACTATTATATCAGCAGTACTAAAATGTTTATAGTGAGGACAAAGTTTCTATGTTTTATTTTACTGAAACGAATATACACACAAATACGTATTATTAAGATAACATTTTTTTTCTGAACAAAAAAAGATTTCTTGAAGAATTTCGTTCTGCGGTGTTAGTAGGTGCTTTATCACCAACATCACTGATCTGGTATAAGAAATATCGAACAAAACACTGCCGGACGCAAACACAATTAATAATATACATAAATAGAACGGATATACCTGAGGAACGAGTTGCAACATGGAATCGTTAGCGTCCAGCAGTCCGTCCGGCTTGGCCAGTATTTGTATCGCTTCGTTGTCGGCTACGTCAGACATGTGCAACTGTACCCAGAAGAACGTCAGACAGAATATCAACACAACGGTACGCAGACACACACCGATGCCCAGCTTCCGGCACACGGCGATGATTTTCTGCCTCAGCGTTCGCACCACGTCTACATAATATATGCGTATAATATATTTTTTTATACATAACTATTCTTAACAACAATTTTGATAGAAATCTAAATTTTAAAAGCTTTTTAGAAAAGCTATTTAAAGATTTCCAACCCCCCCTCACAAAAAAATTACTGTAATTTCTATTTAAACAAATTTAGAATAATCGAATTCATTATTAACACGATTTAAAACTCGCCGAGAATAATTTATTTATTATTTCAAGTATACATACGTATATATTCATCATTACCTACACATATATAGTTACTTTTAATTATTAATTCACTAAAAATATAACGGGCTTGTTATTTTTATTTTTGGTAAGAACACACGGTTTTTATGAACACTAACAATATTTAGTTATTTCTCATATTTTTTTTTTCATTAAAACAGTGCATAAATCAAAAATTATAAAATTATTTTAAATGTCAGAAGCTACGCGTTTATGGCTGTGTCAGATGATGTTATGGTAGCGTGTTCTATATGATCGCGTTACTGGATTACGTATACCTATGTTCCGTCGTTTCTTGTGTAATCACTACACTTGCAGTCTGTCGTTAAAAATTCAATAAATTTAATTAAAATTTAAAGCGTTCTGGATTGATCACAGTTTTGTTTTTAAGACTATAACTACTTATGACTATAACAAGTAAAAAATTCGATTTATGCGAATGTACAGGCGTCGAAAAACAAATGATAGGTGTCATTCTATTAAACTGCATGACAATAGTAATTATGATATAATACGCGTACTGAAAGTAAAACATTTGGAAATTATCCCGAATCGTATATGTTTAATGAGGATACCTGTCCACGAAATTGCTTTGACAATACTATATACTATAATAATAATATAAAAATTCGTGTTGTCACTTACCTACAGCCATTTCCCAATTTACTAATTCAGTCACTTGGTCCACCATGATGTCTTGTCCGTAATAGATTTTCTTTTGAACGTGCGCACGACGCGAAAGCCCGTCAATGAAGGATCAACCAGCGTCGGTTCTTCATTCACCGAGGACACGTCCTGCTGCAGCACGGCAATAGTAACACTTAGCGCCTAAAAAATAATAATTAATAAAAATGAAATACATATATATACTATTGCAGTATGCCTAAAGCAATACGCCATGTATTTGTAATACAGAATATATTTGGTAACGATGTCTTTATTTTCAATCATAAAATATCATCAATTTTTCAATTTTCGAATTCCAAATTTTTTTTAAAAATCTTTAGGTATATATTTCGACTGAATTTTCGAAATATTTATTTCTTTGTACATTTCACGAATACGTGAAAATAAATTATACTGTAATAATAAATGGACTGCAATTTACATAATATACATTATAAATAGGCAATTTTAAAAAAAACCCCCCAAAAACTAAAAAAAAATGCATTTTTAGAAAAGAAAAGTCTGCGAAAATAATATATACAAGATTGTAATAATTAATTTGTTTATAATTTACATAGGTATTAGAGAATAACTCACACAGATTTATAGGATAAAAGAAAAAAAGTTAAAATATTTTGAATTCCTCTTATCCAGCTCCTTTCTAACAATTTTTTAATAATTGTAAGAAATTAATCTATGACTCGCCCTCTTCACGTGCACTAGAGGAATTGAAAAATTGCCAAAAATGGTAGTTTAATTGTTGTTTGAATAAAGTATATTCAAATTTATAAATATACTTGAAGAACGATTAGAAATACGATTAAAATTATATTTATTGGCCAAAACTAACAGGACTACGTTTAATATCTATATAAAATTTTGAACGTATAAATATATAATTTTTCCCTTAAAACTCGTTTATAAATAGATTTTATTTGGCTTAATTTCCGAATGCCTCTGTTTCTTTTAAAAATGAAATATTTTTTTAAAAAAAACGTTCGACTAATCCTAATCAGTCAAAAATGAAATATAATTTTAATCAGCTCTCTTTTGGCGCAAAAACAGAAACAAAATCAGTATCTGAATAATAATAATTCTGTGTTTTGAAAAAGGTTATAAATTTGGCAAGAGAAGTCTAAAAGTTTAGAGATGTGCAAACACGTTACGCGTAAACCACCTATCTGCTTTACGGTAACAAGGAATATGGAAATTCGCTACGGATATTCGAGTACTTTGTGTGGGTTTACGGCAACCGCCACTTCACTTTCGCAAATCGAAAATTAAATCCGATTTGTCGGGAGAAACCACCTTGGGTAGGTGGTAACAGTTAGGAAATATGGAAATGTATTTTGAGTATAGTAAAATATATTATTACGATTGTCACGTCGACCAAAATAATAAGTTATATACTTACAAAACGAAATCAATCATTTATGTGTCTTGTACTACAGTATCAGAAAACATCACTAGAAAAAACGTTTAAACAATTATCTGTCAACAATATAAATTTCAACCAAAAATTGATGGTATTTTTTTCACGCCACCACACTAAAATCGACTATTGGAGACAATTTCAATAACATCTTATATATAGGAAATAACATAGGAAATATCGTAAAATTAAAAAAAATTTCAAACGAATGTAATTTTATTCTCGTATACAATGGTCCTATTTACAGATAATAGAATACATCAAAGTTGTACCTTATTTTTAATTTTCTGTTTAGTTAATTTAGTCAGTGCAGACCAACTCGTTTGCGCACATTTATCTTTTTTACGACTAGTTTGCGCAAATAAACACAACTCGATTGCTCTAACGAGTTTATGTATTATTTATATATATATATATATATATATATATATACATACACACACACCTAGTGTGTGTGTGGGTTTTATTTACGTTTTTAAAAGGTTTTAGTAATTATATAATAGATTACCTTATTAATATTATTAAATTAAATTATTTGTACTATGGAATTTATTTACAATACTTTTTTTTTATATATAAGTTAAGCGATTGTTATATTTATTATTATATTCATTCCACGTTGTATATTTTATAATAGTACTCTTCCGTATTATTATTATATAGTTTCCTTCCTTTTAAAATCCATTACACTGCTTGTTATTGAGTTTATTTTTAAATCCGTTTCACATTGGATTTGCATGAGTATATTATATTAATTTGAGGAGTGCAAAATTGATTGTACATCGGTTTGTACGTATCGATATATTGTGACCGACAATATTCATTTATCTTTCAGATAAAATTTTATATGTGCGCGAAGTTGATTTCAAGTCACGGACATTTTTGTTGTGCGTAACGAGTCATCGATTTTCAGGTAAAAATTTTTTAATGTGCAGCCAGTGAATACAAATACGTTGTAATCGCAAAATAACATGAAATTAGTTACACTGTAACGCATTTAAAATACCTGTTTATCGTATACCAGAAATCAATAACTGTATGAATTCCGAATTCCTATCAATATATGCATTATCTGAACAAATAACAGATATTTACAAAATTGTGTATGCATACTGAAAGAAGCGATAACAATACGGACGGACAGAAATCAAAAGGACAATTTCCATTTTTTTTTTTTTCAGGAAAGTCAAAAATCTATTCGTGATAAAATAGTTTTATAAGCGACATTATTGTATTCGGAAAACGCCTTTCTTATAATAAATAATAAATTCCTATAATATACGCATTAATTGTACAATATAAAATATTTATACTTAAATAAGTTTCCAGTTTGGAATTTTTTAAATACTATTGTAACGACAAAACTATGATAAATTACCAACATTTTAAAAACGGTGATAATTTTAAGTACATATTATTGTAAAACCTATGTAACACATTTGCGCCGTATATACAACAACACAGAAATTAATCTCACGCGGTCACATCAAAATGTGTATCACATACAACAAAAATGTCGAAAGTCGGTATTAATACGAAAGTCGATACATATAATCGTAATACGAGAGTTTCAAAAAGTGTTCGTTAAGAAAAAAAACAATTTTTTTTTTTACACCAACCGCTGTCTGAGTTCATATAGTTGTAACGAGACATCGCAGTAAAATATCCTTATGAAAAAAGTACAAAATAATCTCGATTCGAAGTGTTTAAACAGAATAAAACTTTGCACAGAAATTTGTATCGCCCGTAAGAATTCAATAATACGTTACACACAACGGATTGATATTAGATATATGCTAAAAACGGTGACTCGCCACGCATTTGCACGTCGTTAAACCTGCTGCGGGATGAGGCCGTCACGACGTTCTTCGAATAGAAATAAGCTGAAAACTAAAATACACCTGTGTAAATAAACGGAAAAAATAAACTCGGAACGAAAAAAAAAATCATTAGTAAAAAAAAAAAAATTATGCCAAACATTCCATTTATATATAATATATACCTAGTGTACGCGTAATGATGCGACGATGATGTTAAACGGATTATTTCAATATTGCAGTATATAATATAGTCGCACGTTTTAAACGATTTCCAAATTAAATGTTAATTTAAAATAATAATAACGACTATAACAAAAACGGACACGTTTTCACCGTATAGTTGTGCTCCCTGCAAGACGTGCGAACAATAGTTAATTATACAGTAACGTGAAATATGACGTTAAGAAATAATATAAACATTCGCGCTCTGGGTCACGGTGTTTCACCTGCCTACATATTATAGCGACGGCATAAAACACGACGAGGCTGCAACCAAATAATAACAGTGACGAGAATCAGTGAAATCGCATCTATAATTGCGCGTAGAGCGGCAGACGTGTAAAACAAAAAAAGAAAAAAAAACTTAAAAATCATTGCCTAACACCAAAGTCATATAGAGAATTTGTCAATTATAGTCCCGATATTATACCTGTATACGCTGCACATAATATGTTATACTATACATTCATTATATGATGGTAAATTTTAATTATTCAAAGGTTCAATACAATCAGACAACGTTTCATCGCTGCAAGCGTACGTCAGTCCGTGTATGTACCTAATATATTCTGTTAAAAAAGGTGCTTTATATTATAAGTAGGTCACCCAACAAAAACCTGAATATTCGTGTACTATATATAAACGTAGAAAAAAATATATATATATAAATTTAAAATGCTAAAACAGAAAAATATTCGATTTCATTTGAATATGCAGGTTTATAAACGAACAAAACACATATAGTTGTTGGTTGTTGGTTCGAAAACAATACTCCTCGTCAACTTCGCCGACAATCGTATAATTTATACACAACGACCGAGGAATGACGATGCGGTGCGAAATTCCACGTCCAAGGCTATAATTTTTTTGAACACGAAAACGGACGGGCAACAATATCGAATCGTTATGTTTGCATATATTATGAAAACGTACATGGACAGGGAATTAACAAATTTCTTTTGGTTACATTAACTTCCAGTTTCAACATTTCCAAAAAAAAAAAAAAAAAAATGATGATGATATCCTTTGACCAGCTTGATTATTTATTTATTATTTATGCATATGACCAACCGGACACTATTAACACGTGACGGAACTTATAACGAGTAAAGTTTGCGCACACAAAAACCTCGGGACGTTGTAAAACTAAAAAACTAAATTCGGAATTGTTGATAAATCTAGGTATGTTATTTAAAACGATATTGGAAGATATTAGAGACGGGGTTTTGACGGTAGTTGCCGCACCTGAATGAAATAATTAAAAAATAATAATAATAAAAGAATACGTCTGTTTTACTACCCCAGGCTGTATAATATTTTTTCTCTAATTCGTGTAAAAAATGTTTAATGTAAATGTACACAACTTAAGGCTGGGAATTTAATGTCCTCGAGAAAAACACAGAAAATTCGAGATCACGCTACACAGAAGAAAAAAATTTTTATCATTCATAAATATCAATTTAACAAGAAGTGAGGAAAAACCAATTCTCTTCGAACGTGCTAATAGTTTCAAGGTTTCAATAAATGTTTTAGTATAATTACTTTATTTCATCATTCTAGGTTATAGGTATTAATATAGTATAGGCATTATAATATCCACGAAAAGTCACGATATAGAACGTAAATAAACACATCAAAAAGTAACAAATGTCAAAAACAAAATATAAAACATACCGTAACAACAATATAGTTATATCGCAGCAATAATGATGGGAGACGGACGCGACAGTCGCGGGTCCATAAGAGTTTTTATTATTATAAGATAGTAGTGTACAGAAACCCTAAAAATATAACATTTTAAATATTACAATTAAAAAAATTAATAAAAATCGTTGTTGAACGATTCTTTTTTAACGCATTTCGGTGTAATAAACGATTTGAAAAAAAAGAAAAGATTTTGCCCTTAAAAATGCATTCAAATACTTAAAATTCCAATGATAAATAAAAAAATATATTGATATTACACCAAGAGTGAATTTGTATAAGAAAACGAGCACACAGCTAACTATATATTTAAAAATAAGTATATAGGACATAGGTACTATAATTTCACCGAAATACCAGCCGCATAAACAAATAGGAGTACTCTGTATGCGAGCAGGTGCGTATACATTTGTGCTGATGACATATATTCGTCGACTATACATTCGAGATGGGACAACGCTGATTAATGACGACTTTGTGCACATATTATAGAGAGTCCAATCAACCCGTTTATATATGCATATGTGTGTGTGTGTTACGACCCGGACATGAAATCGTTCAATTCAAGAACTATAGGCAAGCCCATCTCATCAACTGGGCAAATATCTATTTCTCAAATATTTTCGATTTTGTTTATGTTTAAGTGTCTATAATGGGTCAGGTGAAGAATAAAAAGAAATCCTTATACTTTTTTATGTAGATCCGAAAGAATCGAGTGGAATATATTGTATTTATTTACGTTTTCTCGACTAAAATGAATTATTTACAACAAAATTTTAGATTCTGAATGAAGCACCGTGGGTCTTACACTTGTATGTGTATGCTTATAGGCGCTTCTACTGATTGTAGTTTTTTGTAGCTTCGAAATCACACGACGACGACGTGTACTGCAGTTTTTGGGTAAAAATGTATTTTTACTCAAACGGTACTTTTAAAACGTGTTTTTTTTTTCAAAATCGCCGCACTTGATGGTTTTTGAAAAAATCGCGAAAAACTATAGCAAAAAAAAAAATGCCCTTTTCCCAGAAAATCAAACTTCGTTTAAGTACTACAAGTATTGCGGTAGCAGTATTTCACTTGGTTTAAATTGGGTCTTTTATATATATATATATATACGATAGTAAATAACGTATATCATTAGATACGTATCATATATAAGATCTTATCCTCGTGTTCTCCACGAATAAATTACTACATACGTTCTGTACAAGAGTCGAGAGGGGCGTTTTTGAGAACGTTTTTAAGAGCGGAAAACTCGAAATTGGGTTTACGGAATGTAGTATTGTCTCGGTAAACAGTTGCGTTTATATATTATAATACAAAGTGTATAATAGTATAAAACACATAATAGTATAAAACTATATTATATACTGTAGAATGTTTGTACTGCGATACAGCATTTAAATGCATTATACTTTTAAAGGAAAATTACGGATTAGGGCACTGATGCGGTTGGCACATTTACGATTATGACCTTTTTGGCGCCACTTGCGGTCACACGTTTTTTTTTACCTACGTTGCAATAATAATATGCTATAAACTGAAAAATGAAGATTGTGAACAATTTAGTGTCAATCGGTTAGGTACTTATTAGAATTATCGTGACATTATAAATAGATATTATCTACTTGCTACTATAAACATTTTGTAAAATAAATAGTAAAATCATAAAAGAAAATCATACACAACTATTTAAAAAAATTAAATATATCCACACATTATATTGCATAATATCTCGCTGATTCAAAATACGTTTTATTTGCAGATATTGTAGATATTTATTTATACTTTAATGAAGTAGTTTTAGTTGTTACGTCTAAGCGTACTCGTTTAATCAGTTAAGAGCATTATTAATTTAGTTTTTCAACTAATTTGTTTGAAAATCATGTACGATAATTTTAAGTATCTAATCAATCAACATCGAATTGTTCATATATCTTCTTCATTTTTCAAGTCATTATTATTATTATTATAACCGCAAGTGATCCGATACGCAGGTAAAAAAAAAAATCGAGTGACCGCAAGTGGCACCAAAAAAGTTGTGACCGAAAATGTGCCGACACCAAAATATTACGAGACATACAAATGATATATACTCTGTTCCAGATAAGATGTGCAAAACGACCGAATTACGTTCGTTTTGGATCGGAGTAGAAAATCACGCGTGTCGTCGTCGCTTCGCGGCTGAATAAAATCATCTTATTTGCAACAGAGTATGCATAATATATAAAATATATTATATAATATTATAATATTCTTGCGATAAAATATTCGTTTATTATTATAAATTTTTTTTTTTTTTAAAGAAACGCGTTTCCGCGATCGAAGGCGGTTTTCGGTCGGTATTGTATTTAATGTTTTGTATGTTTTGTGAACGGATAATTGAAAAATAAATAAACCATTCGTATTTATAGTGCACGGTGTGAGCGCCGATAAGACACCGCGTTTATATACATATATAATATGTGCGGGGCGATTTAAATGTAAAGACGAGCCCGGAATAAAAGAAGTAAAGTCTCGCATTATGTTCGATATAATAACTCTTTGAAACGTCAACCAGAATCTAAAAAGAACTTTAGGTCGTCTTCCTGTATTCGTATTATATATTATAAAACATATATACTATACATTATTGACGATGTTCGACCGAAATATATATATTGTCCATTCGCGTGTAACGATTTTATTTTGAAAAATATATGATGATACGCGTAATACTTTAATAATACATATAGTGCACGCAGTCGATATGCAAGTGAACCGTAGGAGATAATAAAATTTTTATTAGAATTTCAAATGTAAAATATATAAACAATTTCGATTTGCTCAAAGGTTTGCGAAATATTTACAAAACTAAAAAAAAAGTCTCATAAATATTTTGTAATTGATTTTTATTGTTTTATTGTATTTTTTTATTTGTATTTTATTTTTATATGTATACACACGTTTTCAGAGGGTGGACCTAAAAAAAAATGTTGATATATTTTTTCATCATCAATAGCTACGGAACACCGTAATATACGTATATATAATATATACATAAGTATACCACAACTAATAGTAAGTGTGGTTATCGTATTCTAATCGACAGCACATTTCTGTTGTTTTATTTGATTCTCAGTATTTAAATGAAAATATTACCACACAAATTATTTTGAAAAAATGTGTGTAAATTTATTGGATAAAAAACAGAACAGCAAAGAAATGACACGACAGGAATAAAAACATTTCGATTACTTGTACGCGCTACATTCAGATACACATACAGGTTTAATAAAATGAATAAATAACTTTTTAGAAAAAACACACACACACACATATATATACACGAGTATATAATTTTGATACTTTGGACAATTTCATTTTTCCTGCTCGCAAACGTACTTTTTACGTTTGTACGGCACAGTAAATTAAATTCTTCTTAAGATTTAAAGGAAAAAAACAATAATAATTTTAAAAAACAATATCTATGATAAATACAAAAATAAAACGCTTAGAAGATGTATATTCTTGCATTTTCGTATATATATATATATATATATATATATATATACACCTATTTCAGATATTTTTTAGGCATGTACATTTTTCAATATTGCACACGCTTTCAGATCACACGGATATTTTTTGTTATTTAGTTTTTACAATACTAAAGTATAGTTGCAACCACACTTTATACAGTAGAATGACGCAATTTCGAAACCGGTTATTTACATATCTACCGCTATGTAGATACACTACTGCACATGTACCAAATTAAAACTGTATAACTGCTTTAGCAACATATAAAAGAAACTTTCCCGATGATTTCGAATTGCAAAAAAAAACTTCTTATGTTACGTAATTTAAGCATGTAAACATATATTAACGTAATTAATAAAAACATAGTGTATGTATGAATCATTTAAATTATCAATTACTTGCCCACAAAATATAATATAATAAATACAATATACGAGCCAACAATAATGCGTAATCAACTTTATATAATATTATATGTAGCAAATTAATAAATTGTTAATTTAAAAAATATTTCGGAATACTATTTATTACTTGATTGGACGAAAAACAGTCCACGGGTGAATCACAATATTATTATTTTGAAAGTGTAAAACGCTATTCCATAATATGTTGCGCAGAAGACAGATAAATCAAATATACACCGTGACGGCCATCTCATAACGAAATATGATATAACACATATATTAACATATTATAGTAGTATTCATAATAATTTTTTTTCCTACTCTGCTGCGGCTGCTATAATTCCAAGAACTTTTGTTTTCTTACGCGCAAAAAATAACTTCAAATTATTTTTATAAATGGAACACTTTTAATAAAATTAATTATAAAACTTTTAATAAAATAAAATGAAGCACGAATAAGTTAAAAGACAGACGCTGATTTTGAATTCAATCAAATAACCAAATAATTTAAAAAACAAAAAATATTATAACGTTTAATGGACATATACATTCAAAATTCTCTATACAAATTAAAAAAATAAAAATAAAACAATACCTACGTTTTTAGTGATGCAAGAAGTTAACGCCTGTAATTTCCAATTGATAAACAAGGAGCTATATGTAAACATTTTGAAGTCCTCTCTTTCTACAGAAAAAGTGTTTACAGACAGCAAAAAAAAACGAGTAAAGAAAATCGTAAAAACAAAATGCTTCTTCGTGTCACCCTCTAAGAAATGAAAATAAACGACTTTTTAAAATAATTAACATAATACAAAACAGAAGAAGATACTTATATAAACAAAATCATGTAAACCACGAAACGGAAAATACGACAGTGAGTCAGTGAAAAATAAAAACCATACGTTTTCAAATTACATATTAATCTCCAGAGTAAATAAATCGACAAATGCAGTAAACGTATTATAACCGAAATTATCATTATAAACAATTATTTATTGAAATCAATTTGGTAATCAAAACAAATTATATTTAAATAAATAAATTATGCATTATAAGTTCTGAGCAGGGCATAGACATATTATATTTAAATATAATTTAACAAAAGACTTAATAATAAAACTTATTAGTAAATATAATCTTTATTAATATAATTTGTTTTAAATCAAGGATTTAATTTTTTCATAATTTTACATTGATGAAATACGCCGAGAAAATTTCGTGAAAACAAATTTTATGAAATTTTAGAACCCTATATTTACATTACGTTTAATAATTTAGTCTAACCAAGATTGTATATAATAATGTCAGGTTAAATGGTATTATAAACGGTAAAGCTGTCAAATACATAAACATTAAACACTATACATAAGTCTGTTTTAATCTATATATGTGTATATATATATATATATATATATATATATATTAAATGGGTATTTATACTCTATAGTCTATAGTAAAGGTTCTTATTTACATATCTCAATCCATTACAGACTCAAGTCTCAACCTGTTAAATTATGTTAATAATTGTAATTAAATGTATGTAACACAATGGATTTTATCCAAAATTAGTTTCACACTTAGACAACTCGTTCACTTAGACATTTCATGTCTAGAAAAAATAATTTATCAAGTAAAGACTACTAATAGTTTTATGTCTATATTTTTAAATTATTTTAAATTATCCTTTTACAATTGTTTGTTCAACATGATGTATAAAAACCGTTAGGCGTTTAAACTTACAAGAAAAATTGCATTGCATAAACAATAATATGCCAGGAAAAGAATAAACTTCATACTTAAATAAACGATTTTTTAAAAATAACACCTATTTTAATAATTAACAAAACATAATTTCAAATGAACGTAAAGTTATTGATAAACACAAATACTAATTAAATAATAATGATATTAGTTTGTTTATAAAATAATATTAGAGAGAATAAAAAGTTTTAATAAGTAAGGTGTGTTGGAAATTAGAAAACCTAAGGGACTCAAGGAAAGCCATAAAAATTGTAATTATTGAATTTGCGATTTAAGCAATATTTTAAAATCTCTGTAGGTGTATGTAATAATAACAGTTATTGTCGGCATACAAATCAAGAACAAAGGAATTCAAGTAACTTGTGAGAGGTTTGATCAATTAACCGGCTTACCGTTGTAATATAATAGGTAGGTAAGTAACAATAATAATTAGTTCACCGTGGACAATCGATTTTTGTTTTATTTTCACAATAATAATAACCTTCATTGTAATAGACTTCACGCTCTACGGGTTGAATGTGTTAATCAAATAAAAGTATTGATTAAACACCACCTAGGGAAATTGTTATAAGAACTTCACAAACGTGCAAATTGAAAATTTGACATAATTATCTTTGCTTGTTTGAAAATGTTCAGGGTGAAACATTAACAAGGAGTTTAATTATTTTATACTAGGGAGTTGCCTTAGGATAAAAATAATCCTGTCATCGTTCATCAACAATATAATACGTATGAAGTAAATATAGCCCACAACGACTGGAGTTTACTTTTAACAACAACATCACTGTATTACATTAAACCTTATCAGGAATTGATTACTTTAATATTAATAATTACATATGTAAGTTACAATGGTGCAAATACTGAAGGTCAAAAAGGATCGAAAAGTATAGTTGTTATACATAAAATCCTATGAACATTATAAATTTAGAATCTTATAATAGCTATTTGTTAATATTTTTAAAAGTAATACATATATCTATTTATGTATAGACTACATGAATTCAATATTGAAAAATAAATAAATGTATAGTATTTAAAATACACAGTTTTTCAAATATTAGTCAGATTTCAATATTAACATATTAATTAAACTAAACATTTGATAGAATACCAATTATATTTAAGAATAGATAAATATGAATTTCTTCGATAAACAATCAAATTCGAACATTTATAATAAAAGAATAATAATGAAAGAATGATAAGAGTAGAACAAATAATTATTTTAATATCCACACTTAATTTTACGCAACGAAAATGAAACTATCATTTAATTTAGTCACAGTGAATAAAGAACGTCAATATACTGTACATATGTTTTAATTTGTATAAATGTTTTAAATTCTTCAGTTTATTATATGAAAAATAACCAATATTCGCTTTTATTATTATATCAAAATAATAAATAAAACATCGTAGATAATATATATGTACATTGTATATCGTACATCGTCAATCATATAAAGAATATAAAACACATTTTTATAACCTACAAATTAAAAAAAGAAACTATTATACTGCCTCAGACAAATTTTACAACTGACCTTGTAACTGACTGCTATTAAACATAAAATAAATGTTGATTATTCCATTTATTAATTTACCTAATAATATTTATATAGAAATACGAAACATAAATAAATGAGTATAAGTACTTACATATAGGCATGTTAAAATAAGAATGTTGTCAACATACAAAATTAATTATACCTCCATAACTTAAAAAATACAAAAGTATTACTCTCTCACTTTAAAAAGTTTGGTTTATGAATGGAAAGCAGAAGTAAGTTTTACAACGGTGCACATTAATAATAATAGGAAAAAATGAACAATGTTTTTAGTATAATGATTTTTCTATATAGTTTAGTGCTTTAGTCATTTAATTTATATAAGTGAGAATAATGAGATTCAATTTATCAAAATAGTTATGTAAAAAAAGAATAATAAATGAGTAGTGCTATGTAATTAAATTTTAAATAAACTTATGCTGTACCTACATCACAATTTATAACTGTTAATGTTTTCTGTCAAAACAATTTAACCCTATTTACTTTCATTTTTATTTAATAGACATCTACAACACACAAATATATTTATATATTACATTATACATTATATTTTTAATTTAATTTTTCAAACAGTAAAAAATAAAACAATTGTGGGTGAAGATCTTTGAAATACATTAAATACAACAAATAATATAAATATTAAATATGAATAACTTTCAAATAAAACATCAAGTTTATTTATACCTACCTAAAATATATATTATACATAAACAATAATAATAATAATAATAATAATAATAATAATAATAATAATAATAATAATAATAATAATAATTTAATAATATAATAATAATAACCATAATTTTAACTCTAAATGTATTCTTGGAATATTTCTCAACATAATGAACATTCGTTAAATGTTAGTTTATTCTTCTAATCAAAGAACTGGTATGCAACAATACACTTTATATACATATATTTTAACAGTTTTATTATTTAAAAATGTTGACAACTTCATAATGATTCATCAATACCTAACTAAAGTTAATTTCTTTTAAATTTTCTTAGAAAAATTAGTTTATTAATGTGTTTGGCACTTCATCGACAATGAAAGAGTAATTTGAATCTTGAAGCATTTTTACTGTCTTCAAAATATTTGTTTAAAAATACATATACCTATCATAGTAAGACCAATAGGTATATCTAGAAGTAAACACCTTTTACCCCATTTTACAATAATAAATATCCCTACTAAATATTTTAAAAGCAGAAAATATATGGAAAAAAAACAATAAAATTCAATTATTATATATATATATATATTTTACCAGATATAGGTATTAAGTATATATTAAAGTAATATATGTATAGATAATAATAATAGTAGCTATAAGCTAATACCGATTATTGAATATTTAAAATCAAATTCAATCAAAATTGAAAAATTGTATTTTAGAAAAATAAAACTAATAAAGAAGGGATGACAAATGATTCTAAAAATACAAAAAAGAATCTAGACAATCAACTAATTAAAAAATGTTGCCACAGGGATTTAATTAACAAAGATACAAATTAATGAAAAACTTGTAAATATATTATATTGAGATAAACAATGAAACATGAAAAATCTCTATAATAATACAAACTTAATGAAACATGTCAAGAAATAAAGAAAATTAAAGTAATTGTACTGAGTTATATTAAACAAGGTAGTAGGAACGCTAACAACATATTAAATATTTTTAACCAATTTTTTCATCACTCTGTATGATTTTTTTTATATCACTAATTCAACAATCAACGGTGCAGAAGCAATATTGAAGGCCACTGGTATTTGGGTAAACTTCAACAATATATTTATATCGTACGCACTATTTATGATAAACTGTTTACTTATAAGAACTCTGTTGGTCAATTCACTAATAGTTAAGTGTACATACGGAGAATTTAAATAATAATTTTAAAACAATGATTACAAACCTATTAAGTGTATTTAATATTGAACAATACGATTGTAACGTATATAAACATGTTTTTAATAAATCATATATTTAGTTTTATATTTCATTTATTTAAGTACTATTCTAAGGAATTTAAATTGTATAAATACTAAAATAACAATATTAATATTCAATAACATAAAGTAGTATAGGTACCTAATGTATATAACCACAATATGGTATTTGTTTTACTCATTAAAATATAAAACAAACTTAACAAAAGCACTTTATACATAACTATAAAAACTATATAAATAAATAATTTTTATCATATATTATCGGTAAGTAGGTATTTATATATTTTATATGCGCTAATACATATAGGCATTTTAAATATTTTTGATATACTAAATTTTCCAACGCAAGTGTATAATCTGAATAATAATAATAATTTATTTTAAGGTCTTTAATACATATAGGTGGGTAAGTACCAATGAGACATGAATGATTCGAAATAACCTACATGCCCAATTAATGAATTATATTGTTTTTAACACAAAACTGCTAATTACATTGGAAAATTATAAATCTCAAATTGCTTTACTTTTTTTATTATTCAAAAATATCGTTACAGCTCGATTATTATAGTATTCAAAACGTAACAGCTAAATGATTAGCAAGATGAAATTATTTTTAAAAAAAACAGGGATTTTATCATAACCGTAATGGTAAACGTTATGCGACGATTCTGTCGGACAGCTGTTGCGAATGTCACGACTGGAAAAATCACACATACAACATACGGCAATTGATTCTAAAACGTATAGGGGGAAAAGAGCGAAGATTAATCAAACGAAATAACTAAATAAAAATAATTAACTTAAATTGATTTCAATAAAGTACATGACCGTCAATAATATTAATGTAAAATTAATTTTCTTACAATAAACTCGTTAAGTTATTTTCCGACGCATATAATGAAGTAAATGCGATGTAAATTATAGACAAAGGCGAATTTTCTAAAAACAACAGTAATTCGAGTACAAAACAAACTTTAGAAACAAATGCCTGGCACAGGGATATGAAGGAAAACATAATTGGATTTAATTCTTAAATCTCGTACACACAATACGTGTTATTAAACACGTAAACCGAATAACGTTTATTATTCGACCTTGTAACACTCGTATTTAAAAACAATCCCACGCGTCATTGCTTACGATCGAAAAATCAATAACAGTCGTTTGGACAATCGTTACGGAACCTACAGATTTCAACTCGACGAGGCACACGATTATAGTAATGAAAAACACGTATCGGCCTCTACTGTAAACAACGGGTACCTCATAAAAATATTTATTAGTAAACGAGTACCTATATATAAAAAAAAAAAACCATTATTTTCGTATCGTCGCACACTTCCCGAGCGGCTAAAAGAAAAACCGACCGAAATACAATCGACTAACGAGTACTGGCGTACGGACAACGGACCGCCAATCGCATCCAGACGCGCACCCGTCCCCGCAGTTAAATAATATCGTTTTTAGCCCTTTTTTTTTTTTATTAATCCCGATAAATTCAGTGGCGGCGCCAGAACTTTTGCAGAAGGTGGGCCAGACCGAGGTCAACCAATTTTAGAGGGGGGCCAATATTTTTACTCGTCTATTTGTGATGCTCGAATACTTTTCGATACGGTTAAACTTCTGTTACCATATTTTACAATTGAAATACCTATACATTATGTTTCAATTTTTTAATATTTCTAAGACAATTTTTAATGACCAATTACGTACAATTATGAGTCTTAACATAATTTACACAAATTTTAGGGTGGGCCCGGTCCACCCTGGCGCCGCCGCTGCCGATAATATTCGTCTTACCTTCATGTTCGCCGTTCACGTCCATTCAACCGGCAGCAGATCCTACGACGAGACATCGTACCCTTCGTTTCATCCCGAACGGGTAACGATACAAATCTCTGTTCGATTATTACTCGTGACGATAGACTTTTTATTCGAACGACAATTTCGGTTACACGACCGACGTACGCGACACACACACAGCACCGCGGATAAAAGAATACTGCACACAACGCCGGACGGGTCGCGCGACAATGATAACACTACTATCAGTGGCCGCGCTGCCGTGCGAAAGGTTCACCGAAAACATAAACACCGGCGGCGGCGGCGGCGGCGGCGGCGGCGGCGATGTGGGCGAATACGGACTCGGGCTCTGTGATGCCATCCCGCCCCGGCCGCCGGCCGACGACCGACGCGCCACCAAGCGACCGATCGTCGCGCGGTGACCCATAAAACTCGTCGGTTTTCCAACTCGCGCGCGCACACCTTTAACGCGGAAACCAATACGAGACAATCCCCAGCAGCGAACGTGCGTCGTTTATGGGAAAATGATGTTCCGTATAGCCGTTTCCATACGCCCCGTTGAAATTTATATACCTCAAATCCATTGGAAAATCTGGACAATTTTTTTTTTTATCACAGGCTGTTTAGAATAAAACATTTTTTTTTAAATTTTATTTTATAATTTTATTTATTTTTTCTTATTTATGTTTATTATTATTAATATTGAATTATATCCACTCTATCATTTTCATTCAAATATTATTATCATGAAGGCATATATTGATTATTATTATTATTACTTATTGTTGTTATTATTATTATTATTGTATATTATCGTTCTCACTCGTCGAATTCGTAATCTATATTATAAGTTTATAAATATTATAATTTAATTAATACGCTCGCGAAAAATTATTATATAGTCGGTGTCCGTACACTATTATATACACCTCGTCTCGTTCTTCGTCCGTAAATGTAATCGGAAATCATATCTCTATTTTTTTTTTTTTTTTTTTTGTAATCATATAATCTTGTCGCGTCGTTTCATCCACTAGTATAGTCGGAAATCATTGTTTTGTTTTATTAGTGTTATATTTGTTTAATCGGATCTATACTTGAAATTATTTATTTTGTGTTATTATATCACGCTGATATAGTGATATTTAAACTACATTTATATTATTATTTTTTTTTTATAATATTTATTTATTACTCTCAATCGATATCCTACACAGGCCGACGATGTAAATGTATATAATTTTGTTTTTTTTTACACTCGGTACGAAGAACGTTCTGCGTACGATGCGACCAAGTCGATTCTATTATTTTTATCTTTAAATACTCTGGATAATTATAATTAATCGTAGTTACGCCCACGCATAGGCGCAAATAGAGTATGAAGTTTGGGGGGGGGGGAGGGGCTGAAGTCTAAATCCATCCCAAACACTCTTTAGATTTTTATGTCAATTCAAAATCCTCAAAAAATTTAGGGGGAGGCTATACAAAATTTAGGGGGGCTTAGCCCCCCGCGCGCCTCGAATTAGAGGTTTAGCAGCACTGCAGCGTAGCGATTTTTAAAATATAAAAACTACCCCCTTTTGAAAAATGATCGATGATCTAAACGTTAATTTAATAAATAAAAATTTCGTAAGACTTACTTTTCTCATTTTCAAAAACAATTACCGCGACCCCGTGTGCAGTCAATACCAGCAGTGGCGTAACTTCAAAATTTAGGCCCGGGAACAAAATGTTCAATGAAACAAAAAAAAAAAATTTTTTCGGAGTTGTCACGTGATATCTAAGTGTAGATTGCGCTTATAATAGAATTTTCTGATGCAGATTCAATTGGTTTTGTGAAATCACTGTCTAATTTTGGAAATTTGCCATCTCTTAATTTTTGTTTACATGATAATTTTAATTTTATTTATGATAATTTCATTATCATTTTTATTTTTGTTTCAATATAATTTTTTGCGCTTTTGTGCTTAACTCATAGGTTTTACTCATTTCAACTTACAACATATTATATAATTAATAATTTTATTATAGACAAAAGTTTCATACAATTTAAGTAGGTTTTTGAATTTTTTTTAAAAAAATTGAATATTTTAATATTTTTTAAATTGTTAATAATAGTACATTGACATATTGTTTTACTTCTGGACCCCTAAGCGCACGGGCCCGGATGCGACCGTACCCTCTGATCCCTCTTAGTTACGCCACTGAGTCAATATAATATATTATGTATAGTTCTATACTTCTGTCCGTTATTCTATTATGTATATGCGGAAAAATGACGTTTTTCTTTTCGTTGTGTTGCGGCCTGATCACCCATTATGAAATAATTAGGTTTTTTTTCATGTAACACGTAGTTTTTTTTTTTTTAATTTCTTTTTTTTTTGTAATGAACATAAGCATGGGTTTGGGGGTGGGGCATGAAGAGCTAAGACCCAACTATAACTGGAATAGTCCCACTGCACTGCAAATCTGTAAAATGTTCACGTCTCAGTTTAATATAAGTACCCTCATTAATCGTTATAAAGTAAAATTGACTTAAGTTCCCTCAGACTTTCGATAGATACGCTTATATAGTAATTATTAAGTTAAAATAGGTTCGCCCCCTAAACGGTCTAGGGACGCCCTTGAGCCACAGTGGCGTAGCGAAACGTATTTTCAAGAAGCAATTGCTTCTGGATTTTAGTCGGTTGTGACTGCAGCCTGCAGGTGGATCCTAAGGTTGTGTGAAAATACAATTGAGTCTTTAGGTACATAGTATTGATGAGAATAACACTGCAACCTGCAAACAAATTTACCGAATTTGTTTCCCCCCTTCCGTCTATTATCTAGTTATAGATACCCAATTTTGTACGTGATGTTCTGACAAAACTGTTAATTTGGTCTCCTCAAAGTAGTATCTTTGGAACATTTGCTACCGGAAAATTGGTATACACAAAAAAATTGTCTACATAGGAAAAAAGCATCATAGTAAGACTAAAAGTGGTAGGGTGGGTCATATTAGTACACTGTTCGTTTCTTCAGTTTTTTAAGTTCGCCACGCTACTGGGTTTAGGGATTTATTTACATTTATGTATACTTCCGGGGGAGAGAGTGGATTCCCCTGGGTCCCCGAAAAAAAAAATATTTTTAAAAAGTATTCAATTTATATCCGGCATTAATAAGCTACATAGGCAATGGGAAAATTATAGGAGTTTATTATGTGCATTTAAACTTTATTACGGTAGGTATACTACAATTTATTCCCACGAGATATCGTATTTTTTTAAACAAATATTTCGGAATTATTTTTCTTTAGGGCCACTGTTATTTACGCGCAAATAATACCCAAGGCTGGGCGAATCAATACGATAATATAGTACAAATCAAGTGTTGAGTATTAAAAGTTTTTTATATATATTTTTTTTTCAAAGGTTAATAAAACAAACTCGACTAGTAAAATTAAAAAAAAAAAACTATAGCGAAAAATAAGAAGAAAACCTCCTCCTCTCACTTTCCGCAGCTTCCCTTCCCAAATCATATTCCATTACAATAATAATACTGCGTTGTGTCAATGCGCGACTACAATACGTCATAGGCGTGCTCAGTGGCGTGCAGACGCTGTTTAAGTGGGACCTGTGTCCCACTTTAAAATAGGGTGGGTATAGTAACTTGGGTGGGTAGTAGGGTACAGTAGGTACGGTCAAACAACAGTATTGGACTATTGGTACGGCGTAAAGTTAGATATTACCAATACCATACCATGGAAAATGGACTAGCAGTTGCCACTGTCGCCAGTTATTAATTATTTATTAAAAATAGGTTATTTCAAGGGGATGGGTAGGTGTGAAAATAATTTTGCCCCACTTGGTAAGAAAGCTCTGCGCGCCACTGGACGTGCTCACATATAGGAGGTGCCCAACTTGCGAGATTTTTCGCCGCTGTGATTTTTCAATACTTCAATATTACCAGTTCAAAATGTATACAACGGGTTATAATTATATAGTTGATCATTATGTTAAATATATTATATATTATTCGTTATCGTTTCATTCGATTTCGTACGGACTATAAATTCAGTAGTCACAATAATTTCATAAAGGCGTAACATTTTTTAATCAATTTGCCTATACAATTAATTCAGTCTCAATTAATATACACCTACCTGTAAACGTACCTATACTCTATTTAATAATATTATAATTATGTCAGTAGACGGTCTTTTTCCTCGAAAAAACTCAACGTTTAAATTTTCAATTTAAGTCTTAACGAATTTTCTGTCCAACACACTCGTACTCGCGCCCACAACATATATAACTTAGGCCATTCCACGAAAGGCGCGTGTAAATAAAACATTTTAAAACCTCGGAATTCTTTTGAAATTAAAGTAAACAAAATTAGTGGTTATTATTATTGTATTTGTATACACAATTTACATGGACGTTTGTGTACGCGATGAAAAAAAAATGAACGTTCAGTATCCGTGCACACTAATTACAGGACCATAGAAAACCCACGAAGAAACAATATGAGGTATAAAAAAAACGATCGTTCGCGCAGCGTACAGTATAATTTGAATTCCAACGGTCGTAGAGGTTTTTTTTTTAAAATTTCTATTATCATACGTTTTTACCAAAATTTCACGGTAAAACCGCGATTATGGACGGTATATTATATTTCGGTGGTTGGTAGCAAAGCTTATTCTAACGATTTTTTCCTATTGCCCTCGGGCTAAACAAATTTTGGTTGAGTTTTATTCGGATCATAATATCTATATTATGTCCTTGAACGTAATACTATGTATATTACACAAATTTTTGCAAAAAAAAAAAATTAAGGATTTACTATAATATGTATTATTTTAGTCACAATCCCATAATAGACTCCAATCGAAGTTCGAATTCAAAAGTACCTATATATATATATATATATATATATAAATCTCTTCAGTTGACCAGCAGTTGTTTTTCTATTTAGTTTACTTTTCCAAAGTCTTTATATATATATATATATATATATATATATATATACACATTGTTATATATATATATATATATATATACACACACAAACACACACACATACACTCACTACTACACTTATATAAATAACCAATTTTTTTTTTCATTCTACAAGAATGAATATGATTTTACTTTTGTCAACTGAGTTGGGTTTACAGCTGGTATATATTATAAAGTTGTCCGTCAATATATAGATATATTATAAACTTATATGCTTACCTATATACTCGTAGTTACGTTGATGTTATTATTTCATATAAATATATATTAATTTATAATATACGCGTTGTTGAAGATAATGAATAACATTTAATAATAATAATAATAATAATAATAATATTATTATTTTTTTTTATTCAAATAAATTAAGTAGAGACAAATTTCATTTCATACGTAAAATATATAATTTAATAAAGTTAAAACAAAATTGTTTTATTTCAATAAAACGCCCACTCATATGTGTTTATATATATATATATATATATATATATACTCGTTTTTTTTTTGTTCACGTCAACGGTTCTATTATTCGTGTATTATATTTTATCACATTAACTCGGATCATATATTATAGTCACATGACAATAGAGAGATTTTTGTACTAGTCATAATATTATTTATACTGACCTAATTCATATGCAAATAAAAGTATTCAAAATTATATAAAATCAACGAAAAAAATATAAAACGGGTCGATACGTATCAATAACTCATTATAATATACAATATACCTATATATTATATATAATAATTTATAAACTATATTATAGCGTTGTTTTACGAATTTTTTTTTTTTAATTTCAAATTGTGACGCGTTTCGATAATGTTCTTATCGAGTTTAGATATAAACTTTGTTTCCTACAATTAAACGTCCTGCGCTGAATTGGCCAAATGGCAAACACACGACCAAAACATTATCAAATTATGATAAATGGTTCGTAATATTATAATGCCTATATAATAGTGCTATTGTTTATATAATATTATCTATAATATGGAATATTGGAATGTGAACCAATAGATGACTACATAAATTACACTGAAATACCGTCATTTGTTTAAACTACCATGAATATGAATTTGACTAATCTGTAAATTATATGAGACGTCAATATATCGGTAATTATAACACATTCATTTGCAGATGACATTGATGCGCGGTTATATGCGCTGTTTTCTTTTAAACTGCCACTGTTTTGTACGCTTGCTATTATTATTTACCCACACGCATATATATATATATATATATATATATATATATATATATATGTGTGTGTGTGTGTGTGTGTGTGTAATAAAATTTTTTTAGATTCTGAGCGAAACGAGGAATCCATTGGTTTTAAATTGAAGTTTATTTTAAAAAAAAAATTTTTTTTTTTGTGTACAAATTTTCGACTAGAAAGAATGCTCGGATGATTTCGTCATACGTTATGTACCGCTAGCAATTAGTATCTAGTTGGTATTTTATTTGAAACGTTTTTCGATTTTCTCAGTAGTTTCCTTATGCGTAATTTAAAACAACCTAAAAATCGAAAGAAAAATTATTTTCTCCATATCTTTTTAAACGCGTCACAAAAACTACCAAAATAATTTTGTTAGTGCCTTGAAATTTACACGGAATATGTAAATTTGTACTATATATACGAAAAAAAAAATATTATTTAGTACCTATTCAAACAGAGTACGTATAGACAACATCTGTATCAGGTCGACGTTTACTAACGGTTGGGTAAAATGGGATCTGCCTTATGTCAACACGTTAAATTCATATAAATATGCTCGTATAACACTCATACTCCATATTATGTGTGTGTGTGTGTGTGTGTATTCGTCTGTTTTTAAAATTGATATTTAAATTACACAGTGTACGTGAATATGGAACTCAAAATACACTTGTATTGTATTGAAACCGTTCACACGTGTTCATTATATAATCGACAATATTATGGAAATATTTTACACAATATTAACTAAAATTATTTCTCAAAATAATATTACACTTAAATCAAAACAGAAATAAAACTTTCACGAAAAAAACATCAGTTTTTGTATTATATCGCGTTGTGATTATAAATAATAGTTATATATATAATAATACATATTTTAATGTTCTGTTTATTAATTAAGAAAGCGACTTAAATAACTAATATATATATATATATTTTAGTGCCCAGTTAAACAAAAACTTTGCAGTTCATTATTATAGTATTAAAATCGGATCGATGCATCTGTTACAATATTTATTATTCCTTTAATAACGAATTGCGCGAATAATGTTGTGCGCATTTTTTGCATTTCGAAAACGATGTAAAAATGGCTGCGGAAAGAAAAAAAACGAAAAATTATTAAAATTATACGCATATCAATATTATTATTATTATTATTATCATCCGACTACTGTTAATCGTAACATTGAGGTGACTACACTATTTTCTCATTCCGAATGTCAAAAACGAAGCAATTAAAATGTAATAATTGTTTGAGTAAAAATTTAAGAAAAAACCTTTTTCATTACTCACCGAATTCAGTTGGTAGTACCTATGTACTTGTATAAATATTGTGGTATTTTATCAATAGTATCGAAAAGTGGAGACTTATAAAATCGGATTTCATTAAAAGTCATTAATTATTTTAAAAGTAATTACGCGTACATTTTACCAACCGTATAAATACATATATATATAGCGAAAGGAAAATATAATATTCATTGGTATAAAAGACTCTCTCTACACTATCGGACATTCAAAACGAATAATATTATAATGATATATTTTATTATTTTAGATTCTCAGAGAAACGAGGAATCCATTGGTTTTACAATGATGTTTATTATTTAAAATTTTTTTTCTGTATACAAATTTTTGACTAGAAAGAATGCTCGGATGATTTCGTAATACTTTACGTGCCAGTAGCAAATTTCATCTAGTTGGTACTTTATTTGAAACGTTTTTCGATCTTTTTCAGTAGTAATTTGAAACAACCCGAAAATCGGAAGGATTTCTTAATAGTTTCTAAACGTGTAACAAAAACTACTAAAATAATTGTCCTACTGCTTTGAAATGTACACAGAACATGTATAACATTGCATTATATACACGTATATACAGCTATATATCAAAATTACAATTTTGGGCTATTTATAACAATTATTATTAGACGTTGAGCTATTTAAGTCATAAAAGGTGTAATTTTTTTTGTTTTAAGGTTGAACATTTAACGCAACACGAGTCCTATCTTACTTCAACTACATTAAAAAATTCCTGATAATCGTAAGGTAGAACTTTTAAAAAAATTTTTATTACCACTTTAAATTTTCCGACAAAGAATATTTTCACCGAAATTCCGCTCATAATCGTTTTATTGTATTCAACGGTTTACCATTGCTCTTACATTTATAGTCATTATTTATAGTATTTACGTGTAAAAAAATATGAGGGTCGTAGGATTGTGTAACATCACACTCGTATAGGTCATATCATTTTACCAGCCCGAAATAGCTTTATGTTTTATAAATAAAATAAAAAAATTGTTTAATAATTCAATAACGGAAAATAATAAAGATTAATGTCTAGCATACTAAGAGTTTTCCAAAAAAATAAAAATAATCATAATATTACTCGAAGTAAGTGTTAATATTTACAGTGTAAGCCGTCGTATAAACTCATATATTTAAATGAACATAAAAATATTTTATTTTTATGATTTTACATAAAAAATTCACATAAATGTATTTCAAGCGTATATTTAAAACACTAAAAAATTACGCCACATATAACAAAGGGTAACTGCAATGAAATTGTCGACACGTTAATAGCATATATGTATAAGCCACGAGGCTTAAAACGAGCAAACTTTATAAAATTATTATTATTATTATTATTAAACGGGTTTGCCCATAATATATAAAATACATATTAATAGAGAAATTGCTACATAATAAAATATAATAATGATATATGAAATAATTTATATTTTCATTTTGATTTAAAATCGAATTTCAACTTTTTTTTTATATGTAAAACTTGCTGTCATGTCAATCGTAAATTCATCAAAAAAAATCCTTATTTAATTGACTATAAACCAATTGTGAAATACAGATGTTACATTAAATAATAAAATACGATATTTTCACATTATATGTTTCATGCACAGTTCTATTATGTATATACGATTTTCATGACCTAAATCTGATATTTCACACTGGTACATACGCATGTAATTATTATTATCTATTATACCTATCTACATTCATCAAAGAAAAAAATTACATTTTGTAGGTTATTTTTCTACTGTTTTATATATACATTCTTTTTTTTATTACATGTCTACTATTTTTATTATTATTATTATTATTATATATATTTTTTTTTGTAACATACTCGTATTTTATATAAACTAACTGTCCTAACTTATCCGTCTTTACCCGCAGAGAATGCTGTTATGAGTGTATTGATGTCACCTGGAATCATTGAAGTAGAATTTAAAGTATGACAATAATAATATTGTATATACTATAATAAAATGATAAATCTCAAAATGTTTAGGCAGCGAAGCACAGGCGTGTTTGCGGATCTGGCCGCTTTGGCAATGGCCAAACCTGTAAAATCAGTTCCCGTCTTAAATTTAATGCCAACTGTAATTTCACGTTACTAGCGTTCGCTTAAAACGAGTATCCTCGTTTGCTCGAAAAAAAAAAATGCTGAAATATAAGTGATCCAGAGCCTTTGGACAGATCTACAGAAAAATTCTAAATACGCTTATGCAGTGGTGTATATATATATATTTTTAATCGCATAAACATATATTTAATCTCGATTATAAATAATTATTGTCTGTGATTTTGCTCCAATTATTCGATATTCTTGTTGACGTAAGAGCAAACATGCAATCAAACTACCTACTATAACGTGACAACGATTTAAATTCGCATACAAATATATTGCTCATAAAAGACCGATAGTGAAAGCAATGAGTTAATTTTAATTTTCTCGGGGGCCAACGGTCAATAATCTGTTCGATAGGAGACCCTTAATTTTAGCCAGGAGGTTATGTCTTGGTGAATTATTTACAATACGATAAAATAACATAAGTATTTATTATTATTATAATTTATTATTTATTATACAAATTTCAATATGAGCTATATATGTACGAGCGGTAATCTACAGATGATAATTGCAGACAAACGACATGAAGATCATCACGAATATATTTTGTGACCCTGTAATTTTGTCACTGCCACGTGACGACGTTTTATAATATTATACGCGTATACAATTATTTTATCTTATCGTTTTACCAAAATGTGTATTTATTATAATTGTGTTTAAAATACCGCATTTATATTGCATATTTCAACACGCGTCGCGTATATGTAGCACATCATCATTTACGCGCACATATTCAGTGAAAACGTCGTTTTGTTATAATAATAATGTTTACGAACGCTTTTGCCGAACACAGAAATGGTTGGAACTAAAAGTTCGACAAATAAAATAAAATTCTATGTTGACAGACTGTGGCCCGATTTCAATTAATTCCACTCACCTTAACTGTATACGTAATCCTTAAAATAATTATCGTTATCCTTTTCGCATTCAGTGCCTGTGCTAGGGGAAAGGCAGAATTGGCATTTGCCCAGGGCCACACTAATTGTGGAGCCCCGCCTTCAAAGGAACCTCGTGGTCTTTATAACTCGTTATATATATATATATTTTAAATATAGGTATATAGTATGAAAATTAAGGATTTAATGTTTAGTCGTGGAACAAAATATGAGGATGTTAAATGACGCTGATGCAAATTTTTGACGAGAATAATTTTTTTACCTTATGTATTCAATGAACAAAGTAAACGTTTTATTAAACTAGGTACTTACAGAGGTGACTTTGGATTTTTATTTCGGATCGGAGAATTAACCGAAATGGACGATAGAGACTTTTTTAAAACATCGTATTGTTCTCTAACTCCGCGTGTGCAGAACGAAGTTTTTTCAATCTTAAGATCATAAAAAAAACGTCTTCGAAATAAAATTAGTCAAGAAATGCTCTCCAGATTGTCGATAATACCTGTAGAAAAATCAATATCAAATGTAGAGAAAAAAATGTTTTAAAATTTACAATATTATAATGTTTTCACTTTTTATGTTCATCATCTGGGGCTAAGTCCCTTCCGGCCCTCTCATTTTGCGAGAGCCGTTCAAAAATTTTCTCAGTCACTGCTCATGTCACGTACGAGAATACAACTTATTCAAATTCTAGTCATATATTATGGTTCATTATCGACTATTTGCAAAATATTTAGAACGTGTACTCGTATAATATAACCCGAAAATAATCAATTTGTCCATTCATTGAATTTTTTTCTGAAACTATCAATAACTAACAAATAAAAATTTTGATTTTTTAACAACACATTTTCAAAATCATAGAAGTATTTTATTTCTATAAATAATAATTTGAAACTCGTACCACACATTAAAAAAATAAAATAATGCTGTAGTATATAGTACGAGTATATACCCTATACATGGCATGTCAAATTTTACTGATTAATACCTTTTTTGTTTTTATTTTCGTGGAGGCTGAGCCAACTTAAACTAACCACAGACCTTCAGAGTTAGTTTATAACGGCAATAACTATTATCTCGCACGCAACAGCACAACATTTTAATATGCTGTAGTACGCATACATACAGTCGTTATAGATGTAGATTATGGAAATTATATGTTTAATTTTTTAAATTTTAATAAACTTTGGAATGTGTCGTTTTGAATAATTATAAAGTGCGAAGCCAAACATTTATTTCTGTTAGGTACCCGTTATTTTGTTTTATAATATATACAATGTAACTTTTTCGGGGCATATTAACGCTTAAAAAGTTTTACACGAATCCGCTGCACTGTATAAAATACTAGCCGTCCTAAACCGGCTTTGCACGGGGTGAATGTATGTATATGTCATTTCGTTCGAACGTTTACTCCGTTCAAGTAAAGTTTAAAAAATGCTGTATAATAATAAATGACACGCGTAATAATATCTCATCCATTATTCTCAAAACTGTTAGGCAGTGATTTTTTTTTTTAATATAAACGTATAGAAAATGAATGCCCGCTAATTTTTCTTAAAAATTTATTTTAGCATTATTTAAAATCATGATTTTTTTTTTCTCTGATTTTTATTTTCTAGATTTTGCCGAGTTTAAAGACTTTGAATACGTTAAACACAATATTTTTGATATTCACCATAATATTATATTCGAATTAATTTTTGAATATATATTATTGAGTTTTGTTATATAGAATTATTTTGTTCGAATATAATATATATATATATATATATATATAGTGTGCTGGTAGATACGTTAAAATTATAGGAATATCGTTAAAAGTATTTAAATTAACGCGTGTAAAACTATATACCTATGTCCTATATGATAACTTGCTATATAAGCACGAATGCGTGCCTTAAAGTAATATATAATAATAAATTATGTTCCGCCTGAAACGACGAACGAAAAAATGTCGACTGCTTGATGGTTTAGGAGGTGCTTATCAGTGTACGAGAAGAAATCATAAAATTAGACTCTCATTATTATTATAGTTGTCTTGACCCGGCCCCGCCCGGTGTAAATATGTCATTACGTCGGATGCTGCCTCGTTCTAACCTCAAATCATTACAAAATGATGATTTTGTTTATTCGATGTTAAACCGTGTTGTTTCAATATCGATTCTCTCTGACTTCACGTAGCGTAATTTTAATTCTAATATAGTAATTTAATTTTTACAATTTTTTTCACTATTATAATAATGTATATTATAGTTAAATTTTTACAAGTGTTCATATATATATTTAACTGCATCATTTTTACTGCGCTTTTAGCGCATAACGTCCCAAGCCCTGTCTATATTTTACTAATTAAATTCATCAGAGGAAAACCATAGAGTAACATGCTATTTACATAAAATATGTTTTCAAAATCATTTGTACAATATACATAGTATATATATATATATATATATATTATATACCCTGCATAGGCGTGACTACTATATATAGACTTCATCCGCAGCGGCAGCCTAGCTAATGACCGACGCTACCGTAATAAACCGAAAAAGCCCTTAAACCCAAGACTATTTTTAAGGAGGATAAGTTCCCCAATGAAATTTTAAATATATTATGGTTCATTATCGACTATTTGCAAAATATTTAGAACGTGTACTCGTAATATAACCCGAAAATAATCAATTTGTCCATTCGTTGAATTTTTTTCTGAAACTATCAATAACTAACAAATAAAAATTTTGATTTTTTAACAACACATTTTCAAAATCATAGAAGTATTTTATTTCTATAAATAATAATTTGAAACTCGTACCACACATTAAAAAAATAAAATAATGCTGTAGTATATAGTACGAGTATATACCCTATACATGGCATGTCAAATTTTACTGATTAATACCTTTTTTGTTTTTATTTTCGTGGAGGCTGAGCCAACTTAAACTAACCACAGACCTTCAGAGTTAGTTTATAACGGCAATAACTATTATCTCGCACGCAACAGCACAACATTTTAATATGCTGTAGTACGCATACATACAGTCGTTATAGATGTAGATTATGGAAATTATATGTTTAATTTTTTTTAAATTTTAATAAACTTTGGAATGTGTCGTTTTGAATAATTATAAAGTGCGAAGCCAAACATTTATTTCTGTTAGGTACCCGTTATTTTGTTTTATAATATATACAATGTAACTTTTTCGGGGCATATTAACGCTTAAAAAGTTTTACACGAATCCGCTGCACTGTATAAAATACTAGCCGTCCTAAACCGGCTTTGCACGGGGTGAATGTATGTATATGTCATTTCGTTCGAACGTTTACTCCGTTCAAGTAAAGTTTAAAAAATGCTGTATAATAATAAATGACACGCGTAATAATATCTCATCCATTATTCTCAAAACTGTTAGGCAGTGATTTTTTTTTTAATATAAACGTATAGAAAATGAATGCCCGCTAATTTTTCTTAAAATTTATTTTAGCATTATTTAAAATCATGATTTTTTTTCTCTGATTTTATTTTCTAGATTTTGCCGAGTTTAAAGACTTTGAATACGTTAAACACAATATTTTTGATATTCACCATAATATTATATTCGAATTAATTTTTGAA
The DNA here is from genome assembly GCA_032441835.1 of Slavum lentiscoides. Lineage (NCBI taxonomy): Eukaryota > Metazoa > Arthropoda > Insecta > Hemiptera > Aphididae > Slavum > Slavum lentiscoides. The sequence goes on along the minus strand of CM063707.1, from coordinate 4,031,091 downwards.
TATATATTATTGAGTTTTGTTATATAGAATTATTTTGTTCGAATATAATATATATATATATATATATATATATATAGTGTGTTGGTAGATACGTTAAAATTATAGGAATATCGTTAAAAGTATTTAAATTAACGCGTGTAAAACTATATACCTATGTCCTATATGATAACTTGCTATATAAGCACGAATGCGTGCCTTAAAGTAATATATAATAATAAATTATGTTCCGCCTGAAACGACGAACGAAAAAATGTCGACTGCTTGATGGTTTAGGAGGTGCTTATCAGTGTAAGAGAAGAAATCATAAAATTAGACTCTCATTATTATTATAGTTGTCTTGACCCGGCCCCGCCCGGTGTAAATATGTCATTACGTCGGATGCTGCCTCGTTCTAACCTTAAATCATTACAAAATGATGATTTTGTTTATTCGATGTTAAACCGTGTTGTTTCAATATCGATTCTCTCTGACTTCACCCATGCTATACAGATAATAGTTAAATTACCTACTCGACTGTAGTATATATGTATGTATAATCCTCGTGCAGGTGTTTATATATTTTTAATATTCACGAATTTTTTAAGAGCTATTATTGTAAACCGGTCCCACTCTACCAATCTATATATGACCTGCAATAATACATATATTTAACATGTTTTCCGTAATATGTATATATGAATTATATTAAAATTTTTCGTTGTCGTCGTCGATACTGTGGCGGTATTCGTATTCACCGCGCCGTTTAAACACATGCAACTGTCGTGTACACCATTTTTGTTGTCAAACCAATTTGTACAACACCTTTTAGTCTTTTCTTTTTTAATTGTGTAATTATTGTTGTGATATTGTAACCGCTAGGTCTGCATTACCAGACGGTACTACAGATATTTTATATTGTTTTTATTTTTCTATGTTTAATAATTATTATACAATAGATTTCTGCAGTTTACCCGATACGCTGCTGCAGCAGTTCATTTATTTTACTTCATTTTTTCCCCCTTTCTTTGTTAGTATAAAACAAAAAAACAAAAATTTTAAATAAATCTTCTCTATAATAATATTTTGTACAGAAATAATAAATATATAAGGATTGTATATAACCCAACATTAATTACGAACAATTACGAACATTAAAAACGAACAAAACAGCGTAATTTTAATTCTAATATAGTAATTTAATTTTTACAATTTTTTTCACTATTATAATAATGTATATTATAGTTAAATTTTTACAAGTGTTCATATATATATTTAACTGCATCATTTTTACTGCGCTTTTTAGCGCATAACGTCCCAAGCCCTGTCTATATTTTACTAATTAAATTCATCAGAGGAAAACCATAGAGTAACATGCTATTTACATAAAAATATGTTTTCAAAATCATTTGTACAATATACATAGTATATATATATATATATATATATATATATACCCTGCATAGGCGTGACTATATATAGACTTCATCCGCAGCGGCAGCCTAGCTAATGACCGACGCTACCGTAATAAACCGAAAAAGCCCTTAAACCCAAGACTATTTTTAAGGAGGATAAGTTCCCCAATGAAATTTTAAAAAAAGTCTGTATATTATTTATTTACAATTAATAGAGTACTTTCAGTACCTACCTTTAAATTTAACTCCAGAAATATTATTTATCTATTAAACCACCTATATGCTATTCAGTTTAAGAGTATACCGGGCGGCGGACGAAAATTGGTTCATTTCGCGCAGGTGAGGTTCTATCAATATTCTGATTGGCGGAAACCGTCATGAGCCGACTGCTGCCGACAGCAACAGCCAATGACAGAGCAGCTATTGGCCGCCGGGGGGCAGCCAATGACAGAGTAGCTATTAGCCGTCCGGGGGTTCTAGCATCGCTCCGGCTTTCACTCAACGTGCGCGTTCCGGTATACTCTTAAACCGAATAGCATACAGATGCACATTAATCTAGTTATCTTCATTTAAATAATCATATAATCGTAACGTACGTATACGTAGCATTTAAACTTTTTTGCGATCACGTTCTCCAGCGGCTTCTCCTTTTTTCTTTTTAAAAATAATAATTATTCATACTCTCAAACTTCAAAGTCTCACTTCACGTATTTATACAAAAACTGGTACAAAAATAGAATTGTTCATTATTTCCAATTTTTTTTCTCATTCGAGATCGGATGAGGTATTAGCAGTCAAGCATTAACGGAAAGAGAGGGGAGTTAGGACTAAACTGTCAATAATTGCGGCTTTGTCAATACTTATATTAACACGTTTAACCCTACTATCGACTAACGTTAAATATTAACTTATTCATTAAACCTATATTGTTTATTTAAAAAAAAAAATTAGTGAAATTTTAGAGATTTTAAACGTAATTTTGATGGTTTTTTAGTGCATTAAATTCAATAACCTAATTATTATTATTATTATTATTATTATTATTATTATTATTATTATTATTATTATTATTATTATTATTATTATTATTATTATTATTATTATTATTATTATTATTATTATTATTATTATTATTATTATTATTATTATTATTATTATTATTATTATGCATTAAATTCAATAACCTAATTATTATTATTATTATTATTATTATTATTATTATTATTATTATTATTATTATTATTATTATTATTATTATTATTATTATTATTATTATTATTATTATTATTATTATTATTATTATTATTATTATTATTATTATTATTATTATTATTATTATTATTATTATTATTATTATTATTATTATTATTATTATTATTATTATTATTATTATTATTATTATTATTATTATTATTATTATTATTATGTAAAGTTGCACGTACGGGTCGTGGTAACGTAGCTAATTTGAACGGAACGCATTTGCATTTTTGTTGAAACCAAATTATAATTAACTTTCAGGCCCTCTCGGATTAGCTACGCGGTATACCGCGCGCGGTTAACTTATTTTTGACAACTGGTAAATTATTACAATATTATAATATTAAGCGTGTACTACATGACTTATGACCGAGCTTACGTACCGAGCTATATATACTCGTGTATATATATATATAATTATATAAAAACATGTTCAGTTTCCCCGTTTTAACATATCATGTAACAAAAACTATCCATCTCTTGCTTCCGACCGTCACGATCGATGTGCATAATAATTTTGAAAACCGATTTGAATTCCAAGCGAGTTCTTTTCAAATTTGTTTTCAGTTCAATTAAAAGTTATTTTTCTCTAAATGAATAAAATTTAAAAAAAAAAAAAAATGTATAAAATTAAAAGCGGCGATTTTCCGTCTACTTATAACGCTGCACATGAAACGTGGTAATCAAGACTTTTCCGCTTCCAAAGTACGGATAGAACTTTAATTATATGCGATAAGAAATGTGAGAAAAGATTATAATTCTAATTAAAATCTACTTGATATCGACTTTTCAAGATTTAAAATTTTTTTCGTCATAAATCAATACAAAATTAATTGTACAAATAAAAAATAAAATAAAAAATTCTTAATTTTCGAAGATCTTAGAACGAGGTACGTACAAAAATATAATTTGTTCAAAATTCTAAAGTAAAAGATACAGGAATATAGCTTTTTAGAAACGTGGATATCTCGCTTTAAAATATAGTTTTAAAAAATACCGTCGAGAAATTACAGATAATTCCCTTGTCTTTAAAGAGTTGGAAATAGACGTTTAAGTTCTGACTTCAACCAAAGCACCACAATTTGTGTATTTTTTGTCGGCAATTTAAATTGGAATTTTTCAGTTTATGAGTGTGTACGTCATAAATTATCATAAGTCTACGTGACTTCCTTCTGGACATTATAAATCGCCTAAAATAAACATGCCTATACTTATAGTTGAATCTTAATTCTAAAAACTAATTTGGGTTTGATAATTTCTAAATGTCTGTTATTCGTTACGTGGGTTACGGATTTTAAATTATTATTATTTAATGGAATTTAATAAAAAAAACCATACGTTTTATTGTATAACGAATCGAAATTAATTTTCAAAATTAAAATTACTCGTAAAATATTCAAACACTGACGTTCACAAAGTAGGCCACGTATCACGAACTCGCTCAAATATATTAATTCTAACAAGTCATGTGCGGCGAATTTCAAGTGTAATTTTTTTGTTTATCGTTTCATCGCAAAATTTAAAGAAAAAAAAACGTCAATGTTCGTCTAACTGTTCACCGCGCGTAATCCACAAAAGTTGTCTTAGAACTTTGAAAATGTTAAGAACCGATGGATTTCGATTGGCAAGAATTTGCAAGTCTAATTTTAGAATTTAAAAAAATTCAAAATATTTGCGTGTTATTCAGGAATCAAATTCGTAACATTATGCGGATTGGGTCAATTTCGTGCACGTGAATCGTCGAATAAAATATGTATTAAATTGAGGCGTTTTAAATATGCAACATATGTACACAGTAGCGTGTGGTGTTTTGTCGAATCCACAGTATAGTATCACGGAGTTGGTAAACCGATTCTGGAAACAACAACGAATAATATTTTGAATAATAAATGTGTATACGCGTGTACCTCCCAGCCACTCACAATATTTTCACCGACTTCGTGAGTTCATATTATAATATTATGACCTAAGCGGATTTTCATTTTGTATACGCGTGTATTGTAATATTATGTTTTTCCAAATACTTACATAATTTTGTACGAAACGGTTTAAACTTCAAAGTTCACATTTTGATGTGCTAGTTTGGTCGAGTTTATTTATTCCCTTTTTAACTCGTCGAGTTAAGAAATGCCTATATATATTTTGTTTTCCGTTAACTTCAAAAGAAAAAGGCTTTGGAAAAAAAACGTCAATACTATTATATTTAACTCGAATAATTTATATAACTGTGATGAAATTAAACTAAAAAGTGAAACAAGTTGAACCCTTAACGAAAAAAAAAAAATTCTTCAAATGGTGTAATTTAATAAAGAACCCGCTAAAAAATTCAAAAGTGTTAAAAAATGAAGTATAAATTGTTACGTTGAAAAATTTATCTGGATACAATCCGGGTTATAAACAGAGTGGTAAAAAATTCGGTTTAATGGCATTTGAAATAATGAAAGAATATTTTCAAGAAAATAAGCGAGTCTCGCTGATACTGTGGATATCGACTAGAGTGATAGTTACTTAGACAAAGTATTTTTTTTTTATTATTACTTTTTTAATTTGCAAGCAATGGCAAATCATCGTATTCGATAAACGATATTCTAAGCGACGTTTTATCAATAATAGATATTATTATTATTGTATGATCAATGAATTTGATAAATATTAATAAAATATTAAATGTCTTTTGACTGTTGTATTATATTTCGAGTTCTTAAAAAGTTAAAAAATTGTCCTTGTCCAAAACGAATGACTAGACAATATATATATATTTTTTTTTTGCAATTTTTCGTTAGACACGAGGAAATTGCCATCAAAAATCCAAAAAAAAAAAACGTGTCAAACAAGATACGATTCCGTTCCGGAACGTAACGGATGTCGAAGACCTTCCGAAAAAGTGTTCACGCAGAGAAAAATAAAAATGGGCTCTTATAAAAACGTTTTAAATTAATACGTTACTTGTTATATACACTCATTCGGCTCACTTTACTTGATTCGAAACATTTTACTGCAGGACTATAACTTGTTTTTAATTGACGTGTTTTATATGTGTGTAAAAAAAAATGTATGTATTTATTATTATTACAATTTACTAAGTATTGAACAGAGATTCTGAACGGAGTCCCGAAGACAACAAATAAATGCATTTATACTAAGATGTTGACTTTAAAACGGTTGTATTTTATTTTTAAAAATAAAAGAAGAATATTAATTACCATAAATTCGACAAAATAAAAAAATTAATCCCTCACTGAATTTCATATTAATAGAGTCATTATACGAATACTTTAAATTTTCGTTTATTTTAAAAGTCCACTTAAACGCTGTTTTACGTAAATAATAATCGAGACATTGGTAGTGTTATTTTCGATTTGTTAAAAGGTATTAATATTGTCAATCGTCGATTTCGGAAACACTATTTGATGATTTATCTTAAGATGACCCGCGGAAAAAGCGCTTCGTCCCTGTTTCGTAAATAGTATAAATTTTAATTTTTTTTCCGTTCTCTTCTTTCTCTTCGAAACACAGACGTAATTTGCCGAAGTTTTGCACCTCCCCCCTTTTTTTTACGATAGTACAATACGTATGGAATCACTCGGGAACTACTGCAGCGTTTTTTTTTTTTACTTTCAATTTATCGGAATCCGAGTGGTGTAATTTTATTAAATTTTATTCGGACGTATACAGGGTTATTCAAAACGATTCGTCCGATTTCAAATGCTTATATATTTTTAATTTTTATGTTTAGAACAATATATAATACATTAAATAAAAGAAAAACATTTGAAATTTAGTTAATTGTACCTATAAACGTTTTATGCTGGCTCCTTTGGTCGCACAAACACCATCTATTCGATAATCAAATTTACTCCACACTTGTTGCAGCACATCTCTTGTAACTGACTCCATCGCCTTTGTAATATTCGATTTTTCAGCTTACCTAGAGTTGAAAGAGGTAACGGTGATACATACACGGTATCTTTAACACATCCCCAAAAGAAATAATCACATGCCGTGAGATCTGGTAACCCAGGAGGCCAGTTGCAAAGTTTTAAATTCATTCGGCCCCTTGTGACCGATAGAGAGTGTTGCTAAAATCAAGTCGTTTCAATTTTTCATCGGGTTTTAAAGTCTGTAATAGTTACAACGTGTAGTACGGTTTCATAATCAAACGACGTCTCAAAGCACACCAATCAGTTGTTTGAGGGATTTTCAGGTCTTGACTTGCGCTGTTGGTCGACCTTACGCGGACTGCGTTGAAAACTCTCTCTAATTCTTTCCACATTATCCTCGGATACGCGATGTGTGCCTGTGCTATTCCCTTGTATTCCACAAACGCCCTGCACCATCAAACTGCTGATACAATATCGACATATGCTCTAAGCAACCTGCGGATCTCGAAACGACGACAAAAATCGCATAGCACAGTTATTACCGATACACATATTGAAAATCGCAACACATAAAAAAAGCTTTGTGTCGTCCGGTTGACATATTTGCGGAAAATAAGTTATCGTCAGAAGCAATAATTTCATAATAACGAATTAGTCATATCCTAAAACTTGAGATTACCCTCTATTAATTAGTGTATAATTGTATAAGATAAAGTATATAATTAATCATTATATAACTATATGAATTCGGACGAATCATTTTGAATAACCCTGTATAATTCGGTGTACTTTTTAACAAGAATTTGGTCGAATATTCATGAGTGTTGTGGCCAAGGGCTCCCTCCTAAATGTACACGGGGGATCTGCGTCGAAGTTACGCCGCACCGAAAACAATAAAACGTTTTTAACTGCAGTGCAGAATCTGAAAAAAAAACCGAATAAATAAATAAGAACTGACTCGTTAAGTAATTTAAATTTTTTTTCTTCTTCTTCTTCTTTTACCTCGTGACCGACGGCCTTGACGCGCGTTAAGAGAATTTTTTTTTTTTAATACACGCTCCATAGTTATTCTTTGGTATATATATAATTAACGCCCGAGTATCGTAAACCGATCGCATAAATAATAATAATAATAATAATAATAATATACCCGGCTTATGTAAAAAAAAAAGTAGTTTACGAATACACAGTGTTTCAGTACCCGCTACGTTGTTACTCGCAGTCCGTATTAAAATATTTTTTTTTTTTGCTACTGCGGAGAGACGGGACCTCGTCGTCGTATCGTTTTTGTTTTTTTCGGGTAAACATTTTTTTACCGCATTACGACTACCGTTTTTTTTCATCTCACATGCGTATAACACTATAATAACGTATTAAAATAATAATAATAATAATAATAATAATCTTCGTTATACGAATTATTAGTGTTGAAAACCTAATCGACCAAACCGGTTTGTTCAGTGAACATTATAATACAGTGAAAAATATTACGTTTATCCATTGTACGCGTTTTCGACCGTCCAATGTCACTCGTCCTCGCGACCAACACACAACGCGCGCGTCACAGCGTCGATATCGCGGCACGCGACATGACGATATCGTGTTATTACTATGACCGCCTTACTTAACCGGAGAACGACTCGTCGGGATTTCAACGACAGTTTCTGGCGACGACGCTTTTAACAAAAAATAATCCGGTATTGTATAGTTGTAATATTGCTTTCGTTTCAAAAAAACTCCACGATGTCTGTGAAAAATACGGTGAACGTTTTCTTGTGGTGCACTGCAGCACTCGTCTTCGTCGTCCGAAATCACGCAACGACTGCTATAGCTGCTCAGGGTACGTACACGCACGTTTTTAAAAAAAAACCGTTTCTATTTTCGCTTTCCGAGTCGATAAATCAAATCGAAATAATAATCTAACACACACGATATTCGATGGATTTTTTTTTATATAACGTCGTTTGTGTTTTGTCGCAGGCGAACGCTCGAACGTCGGACACGAGAAGGACGCGGGACGGGTAAGTTTGGATGGACACAAAAATCAAAAAAATCGAATCGACTATTAACTGGAATTTTTATTTATTTTTTAATTAACGTCATATCTACGCGTTTTCTTGGGCGTTTCAACACGGGTTTCGATCGTTTTCATTCCCGTGATATTTTATCCGTAAACAGCGCGTAGAAAATCGCTTGGGATTTCACAGAAAAAAAAAATCGAGTTCGTATTAATTGTTTACTCGAGTTTGAATTTTTAATTGGCTTTGACTTTAAACTCGATTACGTAGGATTTGAAACCAAAAAAAAAATTATCATGCCCAACTACGATTACAATCGAGGCCGTAGCTAGAAAGAATTTTCAGGGAGGTAGCTGTATGTTAAAACCGAATAAAAGATTTTCATAACAGTTTTTAAAAAAAAAAAAACATTTACCTTAAATTTAAAAAAAAAAAACTGTATATTATACTAACATTAATACATCTAAATACGATTTTTTTTTATGTAATGACGTATGTGATATTTTTACAAAATTATAAATTGTATAGTTTAATGGCACAAAAATAGTCGAGGAGTTTTTTTTTTTTTGCGAAACGATCGATTATAATATTATGTGGATTGATTTTAATTTGTCTTCGTACACTCAAAAGAGCTGTAAGACGTTCTTGACCTGAAGAGTTTCGTAAATAATCGTTTAATATTTTGATGTTAGAAAATGTACGTTCTGGCGGAGAAGTCGAAAACGGTAATGTTTTATAGCTATAATAATTTTAAAAGAAATGATATATTTTGGAAAATATTCAGGACGTTACATTTAATTTATGTTTCAATAACAGAATTCGGTCGGTTTTTTTTTCTACTTCGTCAGTCCGTTTTCGTTTCCGTTATTTTAATAATTTCAGTTGACACAGTTCTTCTATAGATCCAGAAATTCTGAATACGTTTCAAAGTCATTAGACTGGATTTCAGATTCTTTGCATATTTTTGGCAATAACTTGTGCTGCAGCGAAGACGTTTTCATTTTATGTTCATTAAACCTGGTTTGAAGCTGTTCAATGAAGTTGTCGAAGAAAATAGTGGACCCGAATAAGCCTCGACGACAATATACACAGTGGTCGAAGTGAGGGACGCCATCCCCCCACTTATTTTGTTTAAAATTATTCATCTCTTATTGTTAAAAACATATTTTTTTTTAATAATTTTTATAGTTGTTTCGTTACCTAATTTTTTCTAGAAAAATACCTTTGAATCATTTTATTTTTCTTTATAAAAACTATTTTGTTTTCTAGAATTTTAACGTTCTGTAAATCTAGGCAAAAATTCATAGTTCAATGTTTGTTTTTTGTCTTAAATGTTATTGTTTTAGCAAAGAAAAAAACAGTTGAATCCGAGATTTGAAAAAATACATTTTTTTTTTTTAACTTTATATATATATTGTACAAGTAAAAAAGCGTACATTTCGTATTCGTATGAAAAATTTTTTTAGAAATTAACTGCCGCGGATTACTCTTATCTAGTGACGTTACCTGAGGGGGACAGCGTTAGCCCCTCTTGTCGACAGTGGTTCGGTGTTAAAGACTTTCGTTAAAATAAATACACTTTTTTTTTTTACTTATTTTTCGAGAATATGGACCGTGACACTGCTTCTATCCTCCCGCCACTTATTTCGATCCACTTCGACCACTGAGTACATACAATATTGTGTTTGTATGCACGTATTTTATATAACGTCATAACTTAATTGATACTGTGTATAACTTATCTCCCGTCGTTTCAGATGTACGCGGGATGCGGTCGAATCGCAGAGTGTGTTCCGGGACCCGAATACTGCAATGATATTAACAGCTCGGCTTTGGATAACCTACGAAAATGCGGTTCGGCTCGCGAATCGTGAGTACCGCTTAATGTTATGTAATATAGTGTTTAAAAACACGTTAATGTCGTTAATATTAGAGAACGTGTTGCCAGTATCGTACGCGTAACATGTAACTCGTAATTATTATTATTATTAGCGTTAATAATAATATTATGCGGCTTCGACTTGACATTAGTTTAGTGTAGAATACAGCGTCATTAAACGCTTATATTGAGTAAACGATGTCTAGATGAGCAGATTATTGAATAAAAGGATGAAAATTAGTAACAGTCTATGTATAATATATTATACGACTGAAGGTAACGGTTGGGCGACTTTCGATGTTAGTGTGAGATATTTCATAGACGGACTTTTAGATTTTCCAGCCATTCGGTCGCGTGTCCGCGGCGGATTCCTCTCTTATTCCCCCGTCAAATTTTGTTAGATGGATGGTCTCAGCTCTAGTGACTTTATATTTTCACAGAGTCGTGGTGACTCACTCATACTCCACTTATTGTAGAGTAAGTGGTTACACTTTCCACGGAAGATGTGTAATAAAATGGCAAAAGCAAAAAAAAATTAAATGAATTAAAAATAATACAAAGGATACGCGAATGGAGGGGGCGACTATAAATTAATACTGGCGAATAATACGTTTGTGTGTTGTGTATGCACGTGAATAAGATCAAGCCAGCAAAGAGCGTATTATGAAAAATAAAGAAATTCTTTATTGCATTCGTTTATTTATTACCGGTTTCGATAGAAAAAAAAAATAATAACGATAGTTGTCTTATGTTTCTTTTTCGCTTGACACTAGGCTGACGATGACTTTTTTCCGAAACCGGTACAATAAATAAACGAATTTAATTTCAATTTATTTTTTATAATAATCTTTGTATATATTCACATATACGCGTATATAGTTGCTAGAAAAATGTCCCGCGTGATATTATTATTATTACCTAACACGTTCTTGCGGGAGAAAATATTTTTTCTTATTAAATTTTTTTTTTCGCCCCAGTATTATTATAACGCGTTACAGTAAGTCGGGGAAAAGTGTATTCTATTTTTTTTTTTATTCGCAGATTTATATTTAACGTGAAAATATATTTTTTTTTCTTTATCATATATACAGACTTAAATATATTTGCCGAATCATGTTTTCACCAAATAATTGGTGTAGTATGTTAACAATTTACCCATAATGCTTTTGAATATTTTCTACACAGACAACTTTTAAATAATAATAATAATTATAAAAAAAAAATCAATCCTACACGAAACAACCGTCTGTTTTCTATTAATATTCGATATTATTTCGATTTACCATAACGGATTTCTCGTTAATTTCCATACAATTCGTTTGAAAGTGCGGCGTATAAATAGGTACATATCGGAATTATAATTTTTTTTTCTTCAAATTATATTTATGTACAATATTACGTTTTTATGTTTAAATGGATTTTTTTTAAATAGATTGTCTTTCCCGTGGTAAACATTCTCGGACGTTAATGCTATTGTTCGAGTGTGCGAAAAAGTAATATCGTTATCGATATTGTCGTGTATAGTGAGTACACGCATTGGCACCATAATGCGAGTGGGTTAACTGCAAAAACGAATATTTCGAATGGTTTTGCCGTGAATTTCGACGGATATTTCACTGTTGTTTTTTTTTTCGACGGTAATAACAAAACAAGAGAGTGACGTGTTTAAAATATTCGTTCGGCATTCAAATGAAAACATCTATTTGTCCTTGTTTTCAAGGCAGTAATGCACCTTACAATAAGTCGTCGTAACATTTAACGTTACAACTGTACAGATGAAACGTTACAATAAATTTTATATTTCAGTGGTTATTGCTGTGTGTGTGTAATGTGTATATATAAATTTATTATATATAAGTATTAAATATGTATTATCAGATATTATATATAGGTATGTAAATATGTATAAATATTTAATCTTACGCGTTACAAATCAAATATACACATATTTTTTTTAACCAAACATATACAAAAAATGACGTTCAGAAAAACGGATTATGATTATAATCGTATATAGTAATGCTAGGAAAGCATAAAAAATATACGCGTTTCACGATTATTTGAATTGAAATATACTACGAAAAATTTGTAGCGTAATATTATGTTACATTTTCGTATATCGATCTTCATTTTGTTTTACTTTTCCATAGGCGTATACGTTTCACACGATGTTTCAGGGTCATATTTCGATTATTTAATGTAAATTTTTTTTTTCTTGTGGTTTCGATATGTCACGTTATTTTTAGTAAAATTCTCGACGAATTTCGTCAAAAAACGTATAGAATTAAAACACACAAAATACGCGAATATATTTAGTGTATATCGTTGAGTTTTGACGTTATAGCACGCAAATAGTGTACGCGGCAAAAAGAAAAAATATTTAAAAAAAATATTGTACGAGTAATAATAATTTTTATTTATTTCTCGATCAATTTGTTCATACATTTGCTTTGTACTCTGTACGCTAATTTCCTATTATTGTTTAACATTTTATAAATATTTATATATGTGATCGCAAAAGTCTTTTAATTCTTTAGAATTAATTGCGTTGTTTTTTGTCACTTATAAATCCGAAATTCAAGTTTATTATCATTTATTATATATGTTTTAATTAACGGGATAAAATTATTAATATTTACACGGCGAGTTTGACGTGTGTGACCTATACATATATATATTTTATTATTATATATATATATATATATAATTTATATGTATATTGCTATGTAATCGATAAAAACAAAAGAAAAAATATTCCAAAATTTTTTCTTTCAATTTATGTTATCAGATTGGAACTTTTTTATAAATATTCGAAAATATTTGTATGATACTTAGATATTTATATAAGGTGTTTTACCAGACTTTTGAGACATATACTGAGGTATATTTTATTAACTTTGGATACATTTTATTAATTTTTTATATATACTGATTATATATGTATACGAATGAAGACGCGAGAACTCCATTTTATAAAATGAGAAGTGTTCTCAAACACACACACATAATACGGTTTGGATTTTGATCGTCCAAGGACATTAGCCGAACGTTTCCGTTTTGTAATATTTCAAAATCCTATTCTATTTTTTTATTATTAAAAAATTATTAAAAATTATATAAATATAATTTATACATTTATATACATATATATCCTATTTGTATCGTTATAATATTCAGTATATAAATATTTTTATTTTTTGAACGCCAACATGCTATCAGTATAATAGTGTTTCTACGAGTTGTAAACAGGTTTTCTGTTTGTACCAAAGGTCGAAGAGGTTTTGTTGTCCGATCAACAGGGTTGTTAGACCCGCGAACAATATCACCAGGGAAAGGAGAATGACTAACGACGACAACGAGTCGGATTTGGACAAAGCTCTAGATCGGGCCGCGCCGGAACCCATCAAACCGTTACCAGAAGAACCGGAATGCGGACGGAACACCAAGTCCATATCGAAAATCACGTCCGTGCAGAACGCCAAGGCGAGCGATTGGCCGTGGATGGCCGTACTGTTAGAGACGACAAACTACATGAACTTCTGCGGCGGCGTGCTGCTCAACCGACGATTCGTGTTGACAGCCGCTCATTGTTTCAGAAAGTACGCACACATATATTATTTCTATAAAAGATTATTATAAGTACCACAATAAGTTTACTCTGTTAAATAAGTAAATGTTTGTGCAATGTTGTTATTTGACGAGTGTCTTGGTTTTAATTTTGAAAAAATATTCAAATCCTCCACGACGTTGTACGCGAGAACGATCGAAGCGCATTTAAAAATTCTTTCTAGCTGATTAAACGTATTAGCAGCTTAACGTTTTGTGCGTTTTCGCGGAAATCCGTACCGTATTTACGAAAATATAATATCTGGCTCGATCATTTCCTTGTTACGTGTTGTGAAGAATTCGAATATTTTAATTCAGAATAAAAATCGAGATGAGCCTCGTGATATTATATTGTTGGAATAATAATAATAATAATTGTTGTCTGATATAAGGAGGTGTTATGTTTGAAAAAACTGAAATTCCAAAGGGATTGACTTTAGCGTCCCACTAACTAACCGCATGACACTAATTAATTTTACATACATCTTTTTGACACTGAGTCATAGAGGTGAATAATATTCAGTTACAGAGCGCATACCAATGCTAGCGACGCAGTTCTCAGAGTGTAAGTTATAAGTATGCGCTCTCTATCCCGTACCGGTTAGTTTTTGTAGTAAGTTCACTCTTGATCTTACCTTTTTTTTCTTGCGAATTCTCTAAATGTTTCTTAAACGTCAAACTGCAATTCACGGTTAGTCCTAGATATTTTGGTTTGCAATAATTGTGATTCACAGTTGTATATCGTTAGGCTACGTACTTGTAACTCTCGATCGGCTCGTTTGTTACATAGATGGAAGGCACAGACTTCTGTTTTATACGGGTTAGGTTTTAACCTCCATTTATAGAAATAGTAATTCAACGTCCTCGAGTCATCGGTTAACACCTCCCCCTATATCCATGTCTTTACTCTGGTATGTTAAATCTATATCATCTTCATACTAGAAATTAAAAAGCTGGTCGTACTGAGAGAGTCGTTGATATAAAGATTGAATAGTGTAAAAGCTAATACTGAACTTTTCGGTAGTCCATCGTTGGTTGTTCTCCATCTGCTCTCTTTCTATACCCCACGAAAACTTGGTATCAACGGTTCGTTAACATAATGTCAATAATCGCTATTATCTTTTTGCGTACTTAGTATTTACATAGTATTCGACAGTAAAAAAATATATTTAAATACTTTTATTTGAGTTAACCTAACATTTTATTCGAATAAAATATTATTCGAGCGCGCATTACGATACTAACGTACGTCTTAAACGTACAATGTTAATCGTATAAAGGAGTTAGGTTCGGTAGGTTAGGTTAGGTTCTATTATATAGACTTGCCAGAACGATAAAGTTTAACTAAGACCAGGACCGGACGGGATCGATAAAGTGAATATTGAAAAATCGAACGATACGTTCAATATTTAGTATTTGAATAAAATTACATTTTTTTTTTTAATCTGAAAATAATTCGCGTCGCTCAGCGCAGTATAATCATATTTCACATAACCGCGCGTTCTCTTTTACAAAATGATGATCGGTTAATGCTTCGGTTATTTTATTGCATTTCAAGAATAATTTTGAGGATTTCATTTTATTCCTGTTCGTCGACAATAAAAATATAATTAAAAAATGCAACGACCGACCGGCTTCCCTACAGTGTGTCCCGAACGGGCTACATTATTATCTGCAGAGTAAAATTTTATATTATCGTTATGGATTCTAAAATGTAGACCCGAGGAACTGAGCAATTTTTTTATATGTCTCAAGGCTGTGGGTCATTTCGAAAATTTGTTCGTCACCGAACAGGGGCGTACCCAGAAATTTTTTATGTGGGGGGCGATCCAGCATTTTTATTTTATTTTTTCTCTAATTATAATTATAGTTTAATTCATAACCAACAAATTCTGTTTTGCTCGACGGCCTTTAGACCCCTATATATAGATTTTCATTTAAGTTTTATTACATTAAATTTGAATCTTCTGAAAATATTTTTAAATGTTGAAATTGCAATGAGGGGGGTCCGGACCCGAAATCCCTCCCCTTGGGTACGCCCATGACACCGAGAATGTCATCACGACTACGTCACGAACGAAACCGTTGCTATTTTAACATTCCTACGTCGAATAAATTCAATAGCAGCAAGACATCTCCATGTATACCGATGTATCTGCACGCGGTGTAGATAATTTTTAATTTTTTTTTTTTGTTTATTTAAAAAAAAAAAATAAACGCCTACTGATTTCAGCAATCGGACAGGACCGCTACGAATCGTTACAATAGAGCAGTGGTTCTCAACCTTTTTGGATTCGTGTCACCCTCATCCACGATAACCCAACACTACGTCTCCCTAACATCAAAATAATAATAATATAAAATACAAGCGCTATAAAAAAATATAGTACGCAGAAGGTTTTCTCGTCACCCCTACATTGGAGGATCCACGTCACCCAAGGGTGACATGTCACCTCGGTTGAGAACCACTGCAATAGAGTGAAAAACACCGAAGGGGACCGGCAAAAAAACCGACCGAATTCTTAAATATAAATAATATATTTCGGACGAATAATAAAATACAAAAATATTGAACGCGTAACGACGCTATAATATGTATATTTTAACGGTTCGTAGTTTTAAATAATCGCAATAATTAACAATCATCAGTAGAAGTTTAGGGCGGAGAAGCGGCCCGCGGTAATATTTCGATTTCCACGTCGACGAGTGACGCGCGAGTAAACCGTCCCACCTGCACACAACCGTCGTCCCAGTCATCCCAGTTCGTCCGCGAGTCCGTCCCGTTTTCGTGCAGCCACGCCCGCACGCTTTTCACCCGGTCCCAGGCCGCGCGCAGCTGCACCGCGTGCCAATAGCTATAGTCGCCGCGACACGGTACCAACGGCGTTCGCGCCGCGTCGCTCGGCTGGTCACTGGCCGATGGCTCGTCGTCGTCGTCGTCGTCCTCGGCGACCGGCACGACGCCGGCCGCGTCCCAAACGTCCAGTGCCGACTGGTCGGGCGGCGCGATGCCGGGGCGCGGCCGATACGTGGCCGCAGCCGCGGGAAAAACGCGATCCGTGCCGTTGTCCGGGCGGTTTCGGGCGAAACCGGATACGGAATCCAGCGCGCGGCGCTTGGCGTTTAATTTCTCCAACTTGGCCAACATTCGCGCGCCTTTCGCGTCCACCGCGCGCAACCATTCCCTCAGTTCTTCCAGGGTCTCTGCGCGTCCGCCGGACGCCGGCGGCGGGGCTGGTGGTTCTGCGGTCCGTTGCGGCCCTGCAATCGGCGCCGCGGTCGTCTCGTCCGCGGCCGACGATTCGTCTTCGTCCGCGGCCGACGATTCGTCTTCGTCCGCGGCCGACGATTCGTCTTCGTCCGCGGCTCCTTGTTCGTCGGCGGGCCCGCCGAAACAGTCCAGCCACCGCAGTGTCTTTGGGAATTTCACCATTCTCCTTGTTCCGTAGTAGTCCTGATTATTATATTGTTAGATTCTTTAACGTACAACAGTAAACCGTGGCCTGTAGAACGTCCGAACCCATGTACTGCGTTTCAACATGGAACTATGTCTATGATACAGGTTGAAAAATCCGTTTCTAACGCGTCGTCGTTATCGCGTCGCGTTGATTTTTGTTTGATTGTTTTGCACGCCAGTAAAATTACATAATAAACGCGCGCGCGCCTTTAATTTTAACAATATATACATCTATATATATATAAAATGGAGCCAAAAATGTATAACAATTCATCAATTGAGAACGGCTGGGCCGATTTGGCTCAACATTTTTTTAATTGTTCGTAATTGCCAGGAGAAGGTTTTTACGAAAAAAAATTTTGGAAAACCCCTTTTTTTAAATTAAAAAAAAAAATTTTTTTTTTAAATTTTTTTGATGATTGTTTTTTTTGGCAAAACAACGTTTGCCGGGTCAGCTAAGACGTGATTTTTTTTTTTTTACACTAATTATAGACAATTTTCAAAACGATATCAACGCTACCACTGTGGTAGGGGGGGAGCGCCCGCAGAAGGGAGCTACCCTAGTAGAATAAAATTCACCTTGCCGTGGTGAGGGGCTCAACAGTACTGCAGAGTGCTATGCCAACGGTAGTATACTACCGGCAGGTCTTCCCGTGTTGGACACGTCAATGCACTGAGGGCAGACGAAGAAGTTCCGAACAGGACATAGCGGGCTCTGTAGCCCAGGAAGACGACCGTTTTAGGTGAAGGGAACACAGAAATTAAATCCACATGGCGGCAGGGAAAAAACGCACGGGAAGGATACACGGGAAAACGAATAATATGAAAGTTTTGAACGAAATTATTTCTTCTACATAAGAGCTCGACAATGACGAGTGGATCCGATGTTACGTAGTGGATTCATAAAGATCGTCATCGCACGACCACGAGGGATCATAATGTGTACATAATCTAGCCAGACACATGCGTCTTTTACTATTACTAGCGTCGTGTCAGAGGGTTTAAGTACTCGAGCCACGGGGCTGAGGGAGAAGAGTTTCTCCAGTCAAAATCGAAAGCGTAACGGAAGAAGCGGAGGAGAAGAAGCCCAATGAATTTGACAGGGCGATGACGGAGACGATCGATGCTACCGTCAACGTATCTAAGGCTGCGCGTTGGAAAGCCAAGGTTGTCTGTGAAGAGGATTCTCTCTTTCTGAATCTCGTTTGTAAGTTGTGTGCAACCTTTGAGTCGCTTCGCAAAGACTTTGACAACGTTTCCTGGCCGGCGATTACGGTCAAACACACGAAAACAGATACTAAGGAGCCAGTGAAGATGATTGACGCCTCAACAGATACCATCGTTATTCCTAACTGGTGGTCCACCGAGGCAGAGGTAGCGGAGTACAAATCGCATTTATAAACAATTTTTAAAGTTGTATCAACGCTACTGTTGTAGGCGCCTGCGGACGGGAGAGTGGGGTAGAACAAGCGCATTTGTCTATCA
The DNA here is from genome assembly GCA_032441835.1 of Slavum lentiscoides. NCBI lineage: Eukaryota > Metazoa > Arthropoda > Insecta > Hemiptera > Aphididae > Slavum > Slavum lentiscoides. Next base: position 4,012,117 of record CM063707.1, on the reverse strand, counting down.
CCCGCTGAAGTTTTTGAGTTGTACATAAATTTAATTTCATTATTCTGCATTTTAACACAAATACATTACGCTAAATAAAACTGCGCTAAACAAGTCATTTATTTAAGCGACATCCTCAACACCCTCGGCTCGCTACCCTCCTTTTTTTCTTTTGAACACCAATATGTTTTTAGCCTAAGTAATTCTATGAATTTTGAATAGTTTGTTTATGTTTTTCAGATACACTAAACAGAATTTCGTCGTCAGACTCGGCGAATACGATTTCACCACGAATAACGAGACGCAGTATATCGACTACAGAGTGTCGGACATTAGAATACATCCAGACTACGATCACGCGACGCACGCCAACGACATAGCAATCTTAAGGTTGAACAGACCTACGTTGTATAATTCGTTTATCCGGCCCATTTGCATGCCCAAAACGAACATGGAAGTGTACAAGAGAGCCGCCGTCGTGACCGGTGAGAGAAAAACTAAAATTTTTATGCGCTTTGTAATACGAAATTGTTTCATCATTTCAATATGCGATTTAGAATCCCATTAAACCGAAATTGTTAAAAAATTTACTTCGTATAAAAAAATAGCGAAGTAAAAAAAATAAAATTTAATAATTAGAAGTTTTTAACAGTAAATAGTGCTGTATTAAATGACAATATGTTTAATATTATTTTATTATTTTTTGTAGATTATTTTTAATTGTGTTAAAAATAAATAAATTTAAAAATAATATTACACTGCGTGGTAAACTTCAAAAGGCAAAAGCGTACAGTTGTGTTATACTTTTCTAGTGTATTTAATAGCGTAATTCGTTATTAATTATTGCAATAGACATAATATATTATTTAATATAAATTATTTTGCTACTTCGATTAACGTATAACGTATCGAAAGAACGAAATATTACTTATATTGATCGTCGTCCAATATAAAATATTATTTCTAAATAAAAAAATAATAATAATTTTCAGCATTTTTATAATAATTGATTAAATTTTATGTTTTATTATTGTATATTAAAATGGGTATCTGCACGTATCCACTCAATTTATTTTTGTAAAATTTAAAATTCCTACTTTTATATTGATTTTAAATAAGAATTTGTATGCCATAAAACAGTTTCTCTTGTTCGCATTCCTCAGTCAGCTCAATCTGATGTCGAATCTGTTACTCCACGAAAAAAATAAATCGTGAATCATCTGCTTCAACGTGTGCCATTGACCGTATAATGTTCAAAATAATGTTTTTCATATTAGTCAAAACGTTGAAAACGGACTGAATCAACCTAAATTTACGTTTCCGAGACGGTAAAAACATTAGGTAGTGGAAAACCGCAGAGATCATTTAATAATAATTTGTTATACGCGGCATTGAACGATTCTATATTTTGTTTTTACTGTCGACATTTCGATGCATAGGTACAATTCGGGCTATAATTTTTAATTTATAGCTATTATTCTGATTGGAAGTGCAATGGAAACATGTTAGAACAGCACACAATTGCTAAAACGTTCATGAACGCAGTCTTTTAAAAAATATACAAATTGTGGATAATATCATCTAAAAAAACAAAACTGGTTCTGTAGCAACATTGTTATTGAAACAAAAACTATTCTGCATTAATTTAAAATTTACTATGTTACCTATGTTTATTTTTGACGTTAAATTTATGGGCCTAACCTAAAAAAAAATATTCCCTGATACGCTTCTGTCTATATCTATATTAATATATGCGCGTATTATGTAATATTATATTAATCATTATGCGTATATGTTTATATTTAAAACAAATTTAGGTTGGGGTCAAACCCTTTTTGGAGGTGAAATCAGTACCGTTCTCCAAGAAGTCGGAATACCCGTGTGGGAACACGGTCAGTGTGTCTCGGCTTTTTCACAACCCATTTTCAAAACGAACCTTTGTGCCGCATCGTACGAAGGTGGCAAAGACTCGTGTCTGGTAAATATGATATCGAGTTTTAGGATTTATTTATTTTTTTCGAATTCCAAATTTTAGTTTCTGAGCGGAGCAATAAATGTGTATTGGTTTTACAATGATGTGGTTTTTTTTTTATGTCTGTACCCAAAAATTGTACCAGAAGGAGTGCTCCGATTTTTGCAGTTATAGTTTGTTTCCGGCAGCAAATTGCATCTAATCGGTACTTTAGAGAGGTCAAATTTAGATTTTCTCAAAAGTGCCTAAAAAAAAAACTCAAACATTACACAAAAACGATAGATGAATAGATAAATCGACACAAAAATCGATTCATCGAAATCGATTATTTTTATTTCTTCGTAATTTTGAAACTAATGCGGTTATAGAAACTTGAAGTATCCATCAAATATGTACTTTTATATTATATTCGAGGAAAAAAAATATTCAACAAATTTCTTTCAATTCTTAGCAGTTATAGATTTTGAGGTGTTCAATTCATAAAAGAGGAGTAATTTTTGGTTTTAATGCAAAAATGTAATACAAAGTCAGACGTATGCCGTTACTTCAACTGTATTCAGAAAATCTTGAAAACCGTTAGCCACGATTTTCCTTAATAAACATTTCAAGTTTTTCGACTAAGTGTACTTTATTTGTTGTGTGAAAAATTACGTTTGTACAAAACTAATATAGTCTTAGAGTGTTGACATTTTTACCAAATACGTAACTGTTTACCATATACAACGATGTGTACTCTATGGTTAATCGTTATAAATATGTATTCTGTACACACTATATTATTGCAACACCGGAGCTCCGTTCAGAATCGTTTTATCGAATACAATCGCTTTCAAATTTAATGATAACAAAGCTCTAAAACCGTTGTCCAAGTTGATTCACTTAGGTGACATCCACAACAGTCCCTGCGGCTCGCTACCTTATTTTTGTCGTTTTAATAACTTTTTAAAAATTGTTTTCTGAATAATCAGGGCGATTCCGGCGGACCGTTGTTGATGCAAAGACAAGACGGCAAATGGACTAACGTCGGAGTGGTGTCTTGGGGCATTAGCTGTGGCGAAGTCGGGATACCCGGCGTTTACACCAAAGTCACGTCGTACTTGAAATGGATAGCGGTGAACGCGCAAGACGTGGCTTAAACGCCGTCTCCGTAATTAACCTTACATTTCGTATTCGTACGCGTTACGCGGCGACGATTAATAAAATAATGTTGGACGAGCGGTTATTCACGTCGAATTCCTTTTAAATTATATAATAATATCTTTACAATAATTAACGCTATACAATATTAAATATTATTTCGAATATTATGTTGTTGTTGCTCTTTTTTTGACATGTATATGTCTTATGGCTGGGGTCATTCTATAAATTTGTGCGACACCGAGAGCGTTACCATGACGTCATGAACCCGGCTCTACTCACCACCCGGCCAGGTCCCCCCACTTCTGTACCGTCGTTTTCAGTTACATTGGAACGGCGATAGCAGCGCGATCTATATATATATATATATATATATATATATAGATAGCTTTAGATATAGATGTGTCTATAGGTACGAGGTGACGAGGACTAAGCTATAGGTAACTTGTCACGTGTAAAAAATAAATGAGATATATACTATGTCAGTGGTGTAGCCAGGATTTTTATTTGGGGGGGGGGCTGAAGCTGATAATTAATTAATTTATATGTTAATTATTAATATGTACAGACGGTACCCACTAAAAAAACTGATTATTTATTCATTTCGGGGGGCTGCAGCCCCATCAACCCCCCTGGCTACGCCACTGTACTATGTACCGATGTAACTGCATCATGCAGTGTAGTAGATACTTTTTTTTTTTTTTTGCTGTCTTTCGGTTAATCGAAATTACGACGTGTAGTACCTTACGTAAATAATACAAATTAAGTTATGTGAAATCCGGCGAGAAGTGAACCGCGCGAAAAATCAGACGCAGGAAGAACGGTGATTGCAGTTTAAAACGATGGATGTATCGGGAAAAAAAAATCCGCGATCGGAGCTTATAATAAGTGTACGTTCCCGTGCAGTAGCGGCTATCCTACACTTGAAGTGTTGCTAACTAGCAACACCTATAAAATGGGGGGTGGGTGGATGGTAGATTTCAGGTAATCAACGTAAATGTTTACGAAGAAACTATTATTACTCGACTAATTAGTGACAATTAATATTGTTTTAATTTTAAAAGATAGAACTTGGAAGAAAACAAAAAAGCAAAAATGATTTAAAAATAATACATATTTGGTCATTTAGTATGTATATTAGCATTGATTTTTTAATAAATAGATGTTTAGGTAAATATAAGATTTATAAATAAAACGTATCGTTATTGACTAAATGTCGCTATGTGTTGTATGCTGTTAATCCGTTTTATATTTAATTATCATATTATTATAATGTTCTCAAAAGAAATGAATATATTTAAAACTAAAAAAAAGTTATCATTTGTTTTTATTGTGTGAGTATTAAGTGAATTTTTGTTATACCCAATTCAAAATTTAAATATTGGACCTGTAGAGAATATTTAGTGCAAACAAATTGTAAACAGATGGGTAATACATAGTTAACTAGTAAAAAAAAGATTGAAAACTAAGGGTAGAGAGTGGTTGTCGCAGCCGTCAATTTCGTAAAGAACGATTTTATATATAGGTATGACTGATTATTGTGAAAAAAAAATTATAACGATAGACCGGACCTCGGTGGGCGGTTGGTCCTGTCGAAATATCTTCAGCAACACCAGTTTTTTCTAGGATAGCCGCCACTGTTCCCGTGTAAGTATTGTACGAAAAACTCGAAATATAACGCAATATTGCCGCGACGACACTGCTGCTGAAGTCCATTAATCAAAACACATGCGATAACATTGTGACCGAGAATGCGTCATTGTACATTTTGCCGATTTCGCGCGAAGTATATAAATCACCTCGGCGTCTCGTTCATAATACACGATCGTCGATCTTTTCCATTGACCATCCGAATATTGTATTATATATTATACACATATAAAGAAAGAAAATGTACGTGTATCACTGGAAAATGTGGAAAATGTTAACGGGAAATAGCGAGTGTAATAATATATATATATATATATAGGCAGCGCCGTTTTAATGCAAAAATGCGCCAAAAACCACATCTGCCCACCGAAACAAGCACCGTATTTTCAAATCGCTCACAACGATACGGTATTAATTTTTCGAATAAAAATCTCCACTAGGTACATTTAATCGAATTCTGTAGAATATCGTTAAGACTAACACAAACGATCGGTGCGGTCCAAACGAAATTGTGTAGAACGAATATACATACATGAATAATATACATTTGTACATGAAAACGCATAAATATAATTGGTTCTCGCGTTTGGTTTCCATAAAATTATTAATGCGTCTCATGACCAGGGACTGGAACCGAACTGGAACCGAACCGAAAAGAACCGGTATAGAACCGAAACCCTTTGAAAAGATTGGAACCGAAACCTAACCGTAACCCTAATTTTATTTTTTTCAAAACCGGAACCGAAACCGGAACCGATATTTGGAAATACAGGTTTTATCGGTTATTTTCGGTACAAATGTATTAAAACTAAAATATTTTACACAAAGTATAAAATAATATTTTCTCGTAATGAAATTTTGTATGTATGAAAAAAATAAATGTTTGCCATTTAGGCCCGGTACACGTGCGATTTTTTGATGTGCGGGAGCGCTGCGTTATCGTAATTGCGAGTGCTTTTATCCATGAACTAATTGCTCGACACACGCGTGTTCATCACCTTGCGAGTCCGGACGAGCCAAAAATTACTCCGATAACGCAAAGTCAAAATATCATAAATACGACGTTTCATTACCAATATAGCGACTATAGTGGTGCAATTCACACGTCCGGGATTTTACCACAATGATCCATGATTTTTGTACGTACATATTCGAATATAAAAACCACACGGAAAATATGGGTATTCTCATACGGTAATCGTACGGAGTAAAAATAGAAAATTATTTGGTATCAAATCTCGCTTACGATTTGTACAACATTATATTATCATTTCATAGTTTCGGATTCAAAGACTGATATATTATGTAATGCGCAATTACGATGACACAGTAGAGCCGCACGTGTGTACCGGGCCTTATAATGTAAAATAACAACAATAGGGAAATCATGTTTATAAATAACTTTGATAATCGTAAAGACCACAGACAAGAACGAGATAATATAAAATTTTACGAATGTAGTTTGTAGTGCCTGGGTGGGTGGGTAGTTTTATGTGTCTGTCTTCAGCAACACCTATATTTTCTAGGATAGCTGCTATAAATGATAGGAACGAAATTTTAATAGGTACAACTTTTAGGTATAGACATAAAAAAAACACATTATTGTAAAACTAACACATTCTCCACTTTCTTCAGAATTTAAAATATGCAAAATAAAATTATCAACATTGATAGGATATTAAGAAAAGTATTATAACAAGAAATTATGTAAAAGTCCAATAAATTTCTTAAAAAAAAAAAATGTAGAAAATTTAAATAATTAATCTGGCTACTAATACTGGTGGTTATACTCGTATGATGAAAGTGAAAAATATATTGAACAAAAAGTGGTATGCTAAAAAATTATTAAATCCTTAATCCAAATCAGTCTTGGATTGCTGGAAGTTATTTTTTCCTGATACTGTAGTTATAGATATAGTTGAGTGTACTAATAAATATTTAGCGAAAATCCGTGCAAATTATCAAAATAATAAGGATGTGCGTGATACTACGAAAGAAGAAATAGATGCCCTTTTAGGATTATTGTACTTGGCTGGGTATTTGCGTAGCAATCATTTGAACCTACACGATTTGTGGAGTACTGACGGTTTTGCTCCTGAATATTTCCGGGCAGTCATGTCAGAAAAACGTTTTTCCTTATTACTTCGAGCTGTTAGATTTGATGATATTGAAACAAGGAACGTTAGAAGAGCAATAGACAAGCTAGCACCTATTCGTACAGTTTTCGATGATTTTGTTCGGCGATGTAAAGAAAATTATACTGTAGGAGAGAATTGCACTATAGATGAGATGCTAGAAGGGTTTCGAGGGCGTTGCAGTTTTCGACAATATATACCAAATAAGCCAAATAAATACGGTATCAAAATTCAAGCACTCGTTGATTCTCGTACATTTTATACGTCTAATATGGAGGTTTACGTAGGAACTCAGCCGGATGGCCCTTTCAAATGTGACAATTCTCCGTCAAGTATTGTAAAACGACTAATATTGCCGATATCAAAAACTGGCCGCAATATTACTATGGACAATTGGTACAATTCAATTCCATTGGCTAATGAGTTACTAAAAAATCATAATCTTACCGTAGTGGGCACTTTGAGGAAAAACAAAAGGGAAATTCCTCCGGTTTTTTTAGAAACTAAAAAGAGGTAAATTCGACTTTGTTTGGATATGGAAAAGATCTTTTACTTACATCTTATACTCCAAACAAAAATAAAAATGTCATTATAATATCAAGTATGCATGATCAAGGTATCATTGACCCGGAATCCGGTGACCAAAAAAAACCAGAAGTCATAACGTACTATAATGGTACTAAAGGTGGAGTGGATGTAGTAGACGAAATGAAAGGCGAGTATTCGGTGGCAAGAATTAGTTGTCGATGGCCCCTAACTATTTTTTTTTCATTGATGAATATTGCTGGGATAAACAGTCAAATTATATACCGCGAAAATACAGGTAAAATGATAACTCGTCGAGAATATTTAAAACTTTGGGACAAGAGCTCACTAAACCTTACATGGTAAAACGTCTTGAACAGCCATGTTTATCATTTCTCCTTCGACAACAAATAATAAAATGACTGGATGTACTTCACAAAATAATAAAGAAAGTCCGAATCCAGATGTTTCGACAAGTGATCAACGAATCAGATGTAATTTTTGTCCAATAAGAAAAAATCGCTTTACAAAGGTAACATTATAAAGATATTTATTGGTTATTTATACATTATATTATTTTTATATTATATTTTATAGGTCAGTTGTTCGTTATGTGGTGTGTATATATGTAAAGAACATACTACTCCTACTTGTCCGACATGCAACACCGTGAAAGAAAACTCGGAAACTTCTAACGATGAGTTATAATTTTAAAATTGTTTTATTTTAATAGATTTTGTTACAAAAAAGTGATTTGTTTAATTTTATATACCTAATATCTTTTTTTCTACCAAAAATTATGTTTTTATTTTTATAGTTTTTCCGAGAAAACTCGAAAAATTCGAACGATGAGTTTTAATTTTTAAAATTGTTTTATTTTAATAGATTTTGTTACAAAAAGTGATTTGGTTAATTTTTATATAATATTTTTTTTTAAAATGATGTTTTTATTTATATATCAACAATTTGAGTGAAATTGGCTATTAATAAATAAATATTATTATTAATTTTGCTATTAAACAATATAATTATTGTGGGATAAAACTAGACAAATATTTTTATCTTTGTTTCACTATTCCAAGTTCAACAAATAATTCACAGAACCGAAAAAACGATAATGTTAGCGTAACGCTAACACGATACCAATCATGTAACAGTATATAGCGATACCGGTGACGGGTTAATAATACTTGCTCCACTTTATAAATTAATATATTATTACTTTTTAATCATAATTTCCATATTTGAAGTACGGGATAGTACCGATATTAACCGGAACCGGAACCGAAACCGAAATTCACAATTTTCATGAACCGGAACCGAAACCGAAACCGAAATTTTATTTCTTTCAAAACCGAACCGAAACCAGAACCGATAAAATCATTAAGGTTCTAGTCCCTGCTCATGACAGCTGCACCGCGTTGAAAGGAATCCGGAATGCACATCATGAACCATTCGTAAGCTACGATTATTTAACGTAATCCCATTTTTTTTTTTTTTTTGCGTTCAACAGTTAAGAAGAAATATCGCGAGCACTATATTTTCTTGAAAATATAAAAATGTCCGGGTACATAAAACGGTTAATAATAATAATTTATTGTTAACGAATTATAATACGTACATATACGAGTAAACGCGTGTAAATTTAATTTAAAGCTATTGATCACTATTGTTACTTACTAAAAGTCATATGACTTCTAAAAAAAATGGAATTTTCGTATTTTCTATCGTCTAACCAAACACGTTTTAGCAAACTCTGTTCCTGGACCCTATCATAACTACCGAAATTTAATGCCGAAGCCATGGCTCAAAAACAAAACCGATCGCCAGTCGCCACTGATTATTATTATCGGTAAACTACTTATCATATATTATAGTGTACCTACGTGTGATACTGACAATAGTTTTATATATTTTTAATTCTTCCGGTTACGTATTTCGAGTTCGTATCTCGAACGAGTTACGACGAAACGAGTCATAACTCTTAAGGGTTAATTTATTGTATTCAAATTATTATATAGGTACTTTTAATCATCGACATTTTACCGTATTGATATAGTCGACTGATGATAACTTTTAAAACGACACTTATTGGATAGGTTCTTCAGAGTTTATACAGAGAAATGACCTAGGCTAAGGCAACAAAACATATTTATGTGGATATTATGACTGGTAAAAGTACGCAGTACAGATTATGTTAGCGTCCTGCTCGCACGATACTAACCGTGTTATAATTTTTGAACTTTATTATTTTTTTAATACTTTTAAATAATGGACAAAATTGTGAAAAGTGTGTGTGCGTGGTTAAGTGAGGTTGAGGATGATTACGCGTTATTTGATTCCGATGATACCGATGCCGATTCTGACTTTTGTATTGAAAATGTGGAAAGTGATAGTGATGAAAGCACCGATCAAACTACATCAAATGTACGTCGTCGATCACCTTCTCGTTCAGGTGAAAATATTACTATAATTTCCGAACCAGAGTTTTCTTAGGGAAAGATAAATAACTAAATGGTATAAAATAATCCCCCTTCTAACGTCCGTACTCGTCGTCATAATATTGTTTTGCATTTGCCCGGAGTGAAAAGAATCGCTAGAGATGCCAAATCAGTCTTGGATTGCTGGAAGTTATTTTTTCCTGATACTGTAGTTATAGATATAGTTGAGTGTACTAATAAATATTTAGCGAAAATCCGTGCAAATTATCAAAATAATAAGGATGTGCGTGATACTACGAAAGAAGAAATAGATGCCCTTTTAGGATTATTGTACTTGGCTGGGTATTTGCGTAGCAATCATTTGAACCTACACGATTTGTGGAGTACTGACGGTTTTGCTCCTGAATATTTCCGGGCAGTCATGTCAGAAAAACGTTTTTCCTTATTACTTCGAGCTGTTAGATTTGATGATATTGAAACAAGGAACGTTAGAAGAGCAATAGACAAGCTAGCACCTATTCGTACAGTTTTCGATGATTTTGTTCGGCGATGTAAAGAAAATTATACTGTAGGAGAGAATTGCACTATAGATGAGATGCTAGAAGGGTTTCGAGGCGTTGCAGTTTTCGACAATATATACCAAATAAGCCAAATAAATACGGTATCAAAATTCAAGCACTCGTTGATTCTCGTACATTTTATACGTCTAATATGGAGGTTTACGTAGAACTCAGCCGGATGGCCCTTTCAAATGTGACAATTCTCCGTCAAGTATTGTAAAACGACTAATATTGCCGATATCAAAACTGGCCGCAATATTACTATGGACAATTGGTACAATTCAATTCCATTGGCTAATGAGTTACTAAAAAATCATAATCTTACCGTAGTGGGCACTTTGAGGAAAAACAAAAGGGAAATTCCTCCGGTTTTTAGAAACTAAAAAGAGAGGTAAATTCGACTTTGTTTGGATATGGAAAAGATCTTTTACTTACATCTTATACTCCAAACAAAAATAAAATGTCATTATAATATCAAGTATGCATGATCAAGGTATCATTGACCCGGAATCCGGTGACCAAAAAAAACCAGAAGTCATAACGTACTATAATGGTACTAAAGGTGGAGTGGATGTAGTAGACGAAATGAAAGGCGAGTATTCGGTGGCAAGAATTAGTTGTCGATGGCCCCTAACTATTTTTTTTTCATTGATGAATATTGCTGGGATAAACAGTCAAATTATATACCGCGAAAATACAGGTAAAATGATAACTCGTCGAGAATATTTAAAAACTTTGGGACAAGAGCTCACTAAACCTTACATGGTAAAACGTCTTGAACAGCCATGTTTATCATTTCTCCTTCGACAACAAATAATAAAAATGACTGGATGTACTTCACAAAATAATAAAGAAAGTCCGAATCCAGATGTTTCGACAAGTGATCAACGAATCAGATGTAATTTTTGTCCAATAAGAAAAAATCGCTTTACAAAGGTAACATTATAAAGATATTTATTGGTTATTTATACATTATATTATTTTTATATTATATTTTATAGGTCAGTTGTTCGTTATGTGGTGTGTATATATGTAAAGAACATACTACTCCTACTTGTCCGACATGCAACACCGTGAAAGAAAACTCGGAAACTTCTAACGATGAGTTATAATTTTAAAATTGTTTTTATTTTAATAGATTTTGTTACAAAAAAGTGATTTGTTTAATTTTTATATACCTAATATCTTTTTTTTTCTACCAAAAATTATGTTTTTTATTTTTTATAGTTTTTTCCGAGAAAACTCGAAAAATTCGAACGATGAGTTTTAATTTTTAAAATTGTTTTTATTTTAATAGATTTTGTTACAAAAAAGTGATTTGGTTAATTTTTATATAATATTTTTTTTAAAATGATGTTTTTATTTATATATCAACATTTTGAGTGAAATTGGCTATTAATAAATAAATATTAAAATTAATTTTGCTATTAAACAATATAATTATGTAGAAAATTTAAATAATTAATCTGGCTTAATCTGGTGTTTCACTATGATGAAAGTTCAACAAATAATTCACAGAACCGAAAAATAATGTTAGCGTAACGCTAAAATACCAATTAACAGTTATAGCGATACCGGTGACGGGTTAATAATACTTGCTCCACTTTATAAATTAATATATTATTACTTTTTAATCATAATTTCCATATTTGAAGTACGGGATAGTACCGATATTAACCGGAACCGGAACCGAAACCGAAATTCACAATTTTCATGAACCGGAACCGAAACCGAAACCGAAATTTTATTTCTTTCAAAAACCGAACCGAAACCAGAACCGATAAAATCATTAAGGTTCTAGTCCCTGCTCATGACAGCTGCACCGCGTTGAAAGGAATCCGGAATGCACATCATGAACCATTCGTAAGCTACGATTATTTAACGTAATCCCATTTTTTTTTTTTTTTTTTTTTGCGTTCAACAGTTAAGAAGAAATATCGCGAGCACTATATTTTCTTGAAAATATAAAAATGTCCGGGTACATAAAACGGTTAATAATAATAATTTATTGTTAACGAATTATAATACGTACATATACGAGTAAACGCGTGTAAATTTAATTTAAAGCTATTGATCACTATTGTTACTTACTAAAAGTCATATGACTTCTAAAAAAAAAATGGAATTTTCGTATTTTCTATCGTCTAACCAAACACGTTTTAGCAAACTCTTGTTCCTGGACCCTATCATAACTACCGAAATTTAATGCCGAAGCCATGGCTCAAAAACAAAACCGATCGCCAGTCGCCACTGATTATTATTATCGGTAAACTACTTATCATATATTATAGTGTACCTACGTGTGATACTGACAATAGTTTTATATATTTTTAATTCTTCCGGTTACGTATTTCGAGTTCGTATCTCGAACGAGTTACGACGAAACGAGTCATAACTCTTAAGGGTTAATTTATTGTATTCAAATTATTATATAGGTACTTTTAATCATCGACATTTTACCGTATTGATATAGTCGACTGATGATAACTTTTAAAACGACACTTATTGGATAGGTTCTTCAGAGTTTATACAGAGAAATGACCTAGGCTAAGGCAACAATTATAGCACGATAATTTATAGTTTTAATGAAATAAAATTGAATTAAAAAAAAAAATATATATATATAATGCATATATAGCTACGCATTGAACGGAGACACGTACAAACCAAACGAATGTAGTTGTAGACAATATTGTGAAAGTAATGCATCGACAAACGTAGTTCTGTATCCAAGGGTTCCTGTACAGTAAGTATTTATTTTTAGATTACTACTAGCTGACCCGGCAAACGTTGTTTTGCCATATAAATTATTTCTAGTGAACATTTTGGTAGCCAAATAAAATATAACTAACTTATTGTAAGTGTGTGGCGATGTGGTATATGACTGAAAGAGGAATGGAGCGCTGTGAACGATGACGGCCTATAAAAATAACAAAACACCAAACATTCAATTTTTGAATTCATTGTACTTTTATTAACTTAACTAATAAATTTCAAATTACATCTCTATCACAAATTACGACAATTAAAAAAAAAACATCAGTCTCTTAGTGCAATGGAGTGTACGATATTTTTGGTGAGTCCATCTTTAGCCAACACAAACAAACTGGATGGTTTACCCACGCGAGAAAATGCCACGTACAATTGTCCGTGTGAAAAACACGGTGTGCCCAAATCTAAGCCACAAACAGACATCGTTTGGCCTTGAGACTTATTGATTGTCATTGCGAATGACAATTTAATTGGAAATTGAACTCGTTTGAATTCAATTGGCACATCTGTGGGAATAATAGGGGTTCGTGGTAGTAATACATTTTCTCCTCGGAACTTGCCATTCAAAATGCTGGCTTCGACAACGTTTTTCATCAATTTTTGAATGACTAATCGCGTGCCATTGCACAGCCGTGGTGGGTTCAAATTACGAAGCAAACTAACCGGAGATCCACCCTTCAGTTGTAAATGGTGCGGTGGCATGCCTGGTAAATCCAATGAGTTCAAAAACTCTGCTGGATAATTTACAGTTTCGTTGGTATCGCAAACTGTATCGATAGATTTGTATGACACCAAGTCTCCTGGCAACAACTGTTGTATCTTGAAATTCAAATCGTTGACGTCCACATTTTTTATAATTTAATTTAATACATTTTTTTTTTCTATCATCGTGTATAATTGAAATGTGTTGCAAGTACGGTAAATTAGTATTTAGCTCTCCGCTAATTAATGTGTACTGTTATTCGTATATATATATATATATATATATATATATATATATATATACATCATACATTAAATACAATTTTTATTAATTTTATTGTTTTATACAAATTGAAAACTTCCATAGTAGATCGCTAGTATTCACACAACGCGTTAATCGTCGTGACATTTGAAATAATATTAGAAAAAAAAAATACGAAGTACGTGCAAACAATGTACATCGTATTTATGGGATAATTAATTATGCATAATTATTATAACTAGGGTTTGGGACTTGTTGCGTTTGCATATTCTTTAATAATGACTGTAGAATAATCTAAGTTAGACATAGATTTGTCTTAAAGACAAAACGAACTAAAATAAAAAAAATTTGAATTGCGATATTTTGCATATTTTGCCGTTTTCTAGGCAAAACACATATTTGACAGATTTTGTTATTATTACGCATTTTTAATTGTTATGGTCAATATATTTAAAATTTTAAATCATTCTGCGTCGGTTTATTTGTTAAATTTTATTTTTGTCGTCAAATGTGAACAATCCGCAACAGTGATTTTATTGTTTTACTTGTATTTGGAATATATCATTAATGTTTATACCCGGCGATAGGACGGTATACACTTCTAGAATTCAGGTGGAAAAAGATAAACGTAATCGGATCATTCAATTACCGATAGTCGGAAATAATGTAAAAACCGCGCACGTCTCAGCGACAAATAAGTGGCGGGAACCTCGTCGTCTTTCGTTGCAATACCGCTCGTTTAAAATTTAATAAATCAAATTTTCAATTGCCATTAGAAAAGAAAATTTAATTATATATTTCGGTTATTTTAAGTGCATATGTGCACACATATTTTCTACAATTTGTGTGCAATAAGTGCCGAACCCTAAATTTATAACCTTTGAATGTTTCTATAAAAAATATTCGATTACGTAACGACCTCATGGTGGATCACCATTCGCATACATAATTTGTGATCTCGCGGGTCTGCCCAGCCTCCGAAGCCAGTATCTATAATTTGATTGTGCTGTACAAAAATCACGTCGATTGTTTCCGGGTACAAGGTTACATTTCTCAAATTTTGCTTAAGCCTGGTTACATGTGACATGTCTGTACAGTTATTCTCGCCATGGTGATGTACGCCACTGTAGAGTAATAACACAAGTGTTAATTATTATCAATTAATTAATTAATACGGCGCCGAGTAATATTTAATACGTGATATATTGTCGTCGTCATATGTATTTATTTACTGTGATGAACATTATTGTTTTTGTAAATTAAAATAATTTAATTTTTTGTTCTGCGTAGACGTTTTAAACGGTCGAATATATTTTGAATAAGCATTAAATGTGAAAATGATTTTACTAGTGAGTATAACGGTGATTTAAGATTTTTTCAAATACTGTTAATTTCTACTTAATGTCCCTCATAACTAATTAAACTTTAAACTTAGTTTTTAAAATACTACTGTATTTTGCGTTTATTATTATTATTATTATTATTATTATATTTATATGAGTATTTCTCGAGTACATAGAGGCAATTGGAAAGAAATCTCAAGGGCTAAAACTATAATTGAATTATTCAATATATCTACCATTTTCCAATGTGATAAACTCGAGAATTTTGTAGGGTAGACGACCAAAATGTATGGCCGGGACAAATTTTCGTCATTTTCTGCAAACTCCAGTCCCAATTGTAGTCGTCAATATGACAAAACGTATCAGCACACTGAACGAGTTCATTCCAAACGGAACGGTTGAACGACAAACCTAAATTGTTAATCCAATTAGACACGTGTACCTGCAAATAAAATATTATAAAATAATAGGAAAAAGACAATATGTATATATATATATATACACACACACGTTTTACTAACGTAAACAAGGTTTTTTTTTGAATCGCGGATGATTGATTAAAGAATATTTGAATATGATTGAGACACTTGTGACTGTTTTGCACTAATATTATGAAACCCAAAATCACAAAATAATATACACTTTTTACCACGTGTACGTATTTCGATAACAACGTTGTCATTATCAGCGCGAATCACATACTAAAACCGTTGTACTATATACACCAGTATTTACAGAGTTCATATCCAATGACGTCATCAAAAACATTGCGGCAGCCGGTCGCGAGTCATCGACCACGCCCCTACCGCAATTCTATGCCGACGCCATCTGGTTTACATTAATTTTAGTAACGAATTTTATAAGGGACTTAAGTCCCAGTTAAACAAAATATTTTAATTTTAAAAATAACCTAAATAATAGGTTAGAGAACAAAATAATAAGGTCAGCAATGGTATTTTATCCCAAAACTTCGAATGACTTAGCAAATATTTTCAAAAATTACGGGGTTAATAAAGTAACAACAAAAAACCATAATTTGAAAACACTATTAGGAAACACTAAGGATAAAATAAAAGAAGTGGAGAAATCGGGTATTTATAAAATTCAATGCGAGGAATGCGATAAATGCTATGTAGGCCAAACAAAAATAAATATAGATATTAGGTTTAAAGAACATTTGAGGAATATCAAAAAACAAATCTCCTGTTGCGGATCACTTATTGAATACTAACCATAGTATCAGATCAGTAAAACTTTAAAAAAATATAAATAATTACAAGGAATTAAATATAACAGAAGCAATAGAAATGTAAAAAAATAAAAATAAATTGTTAAATTGGGACTTAAGTCCCTTACAAAATTCGTTACTAAAATTAATGTACACCAGATGGCGTCGGCATAGAATTGCGGTAGGGCGTGGTCGATGACTCACGATCGGCTGCCGCAATGTTTTTGGTGACGTCATTGGATATGAACTCTATAAATACGGGTGTATATAGTATAACGGTTTTAGTATATGGTTCGCGCTGATGATGACAATGTTGTCGTCGAAATACGTATACGTGGTGAAAAAATGTATATTATTTTGTGATTTTGGGTTTCATAATATTAGTGTAAAGAATATTAAATTTTTCTATCTGAAAAACCACATATTACGCTTTATCACGTTAATATTGTCTACACGTCTATTAGTTTTTTATGATTAAGTACCGCAACATTGACATATTTCAATTAATTTAATATTAAACGAAAATATAGCGATTTCAATAATACGAATATTATTGATTTCATTAAACACAATATTCAATAATACCTATAATAAACAATAAACGTTAGTATAGTAAATAAATCACCATCCCACAATATACAAATTATTTATTTATTTTTAAAAATATTTTGCATTTTTTTTTTTCGGAAATGAGTGGTAATGACGGTAATATACGGTTAAATAACGTTTAGAACATATTAATA
Organism: Slavum lentiscoides; assembly: GCA_032441835.1. Lineage (NCBI taxonomy): Eukaryota > Metazoa > Arthropoda > Insecta > Hemiptera > Aphididae > Slavum > Slavum lentiscoides. The sequence continues at coordinate 3,994,668 of CM063707.1, read as the reverse complement.
CGCAGTTAGAACATTGTACATTGTGCAGTTAATTGTGTGTATTTATTTGAAGTATATGTAAATAAATGTGTATTATCCGAGCCAAATAATCGATGTTACATAAATAATTTTTTTTATATAAAAACAAAAAAATGTTTAATACAAGCATTTATAACGAAAACAACGTGTGGTCTCAATATATTGAGTGAAATCGAAAGAAGAAGTTGCAGTTCTCGGCGACACAAGGTGTTCAACGAGAATTTATTACTTTAAAGCTGTATAATATTATGATGGAATCTATAATAACGGCGCGGCGCGCTATCGGATTCAATGAATAAATGTTCGTGGACCACCTGCACGTACTCGGGGCCATCATCAATAACAATGTTATTAACTTCAGACCAGGGGTGGGCAATTTTTATTTTTTATGGCCCCCATACGAAGATATTAAATTTAAAAAAATTATTCTATCAATATAAATGTATATATTTATGGGATTTTTCTAAAATTTAATCTAATCTCGCGCATTTGAAATCACATTAGTCCACGATTTTACGTTTTTTTAATTATTAATTTAATTTCCTCTTAAAAGCAAATTTTTCTGCTTAGAAACATGTATTTTTTTCTACTCATATTTACATGAAAAATAACACTGACGTAAACTGACATTATAAATTGAATACTTGTAATAAAATTACAAATAGTATTATATATTATATGGAAAATTTGTTTTTATATTAATGCGGCCCCCGATGAAAAAAAATATAACCCACGTGGTTAAAAAGTTTGCCAACCCCTGCTTTAGACTACGAATAAAAATAAAAATGACCACAAACCTGCGTTTTTTTGTGAATAACATTATCTGCCGAATGAATTCCCAATGAAAATATTTTACTTTGGGCACATTTTCGTTGCATCAATTTCAGTGTGTAAATGAAATCCTCTACCACATAATGATCTTCTTCTATAAACAATATTAAACCTAAAAATTTCAAAATTTTCATTTCGGCTGGTTATCTCATTTAAACTACCCGCGTATCTATATTATAACGTAATATGTAAACCGTTTATTTACCGACAAACCGTTTATTGACGCAAATTTTTTCTCATTAAAATTATCGGCTTTTTAATTTTTCAAGTTTATATATTTGCATTCGTTGAGTAAAAACAATTCGAACGGGTTCGGTGACGGCGTAGTTGGTAAGCGTAAATATAAATATTTTAATGTCATAGCTTTTGGTAAGTATATATATAGTCAGTGTTGTGCAAAGATAACTTTAAATTTATCTAGATAAGATAACGGATAATTAATTGAAAATTTATCTAGATAAGATAATAGATAATACTAAGGTTTTTTTATCTAGATAATAGATAAAAAAAAATTCAAATTATTTAGATAAAAAAAAAGATAATTATTTTTATATCACATGAAATTGGAATGTTTGGATTATTTTTCGTACTTGTATCTACTGTTGTTCCTTATAAATTATCATAATTACATAATTCATATAACTATGGAAAATAACATTACATTAAGTGTAATGATAAATAATTTGTACTCTTTCCAATTTTTCCACGTCTTGTTTTTTCGATTCAATCGGATAAAGGGTCGGAAAGTCGGATGTTGGAAGAAAAAGTCGCGACCATTGCCTCCGTAGTTTTTCGTTTCGCGCCTTTTTTCCGACGATTAGTGAATTTTGTTTTCCGTGTTCTTTAAGATTTTCAATGACTTGAACCCCGACGAGTCCCTTGGGCCGGGTTCACATGGGCGCGCGTCAGTTCATCGCGCGTTTATTTTTAAAGGCAATGATCATTCAAAAAACAGTAATAAAAGTGTAATAATAAAATTACCCAACATGAATCGCTGTGAAACGCGTGTCATCTGAACGGTCCCATAACAATAATGAACAGTATTTTAATTCGCGATATCGTGCGCGGAAAGAGAATTTCCGCGAACGACGGGCATGTATGCGTGCCATGTGAACCTGGTCTGTACGGCCACTGCCGACCGAGATTTCTACAGTGACCGCCTCCGAAATTTATGTTTATGAATTTTTGAAGCGTCCCAAACGCGCTTTATACTCCGTTCGATGTTTTTTATGCGGTTTCGTCATACAGTTTCCGAAACGCCTGTTTTTAATACGTTATTATAATATAAAGGTAGCCGGCTGGAACGTGTAGCTTAATATGTACGATAATAGGTTATTTTTTTGGAAAATCCAAGATTAAATTTCATATCAGCGAGAGTCGTGTTGTAGGTACCCGACAACAACAGGATACCTCGATTAACTCGACGAGTGAAAATAATCGTCGTATCTTACGATCAAATTACTTTATGATTTCTGACTATTAGCCGAGTGCACGAGTCGTGTGGGACCAGCTTTATGTAGTTGAAAACAATTTTGAAAACATTTTCGTTGTCGTGAATCAGTTCCTTGTAAGTTGTAATAATAATAATATCCCCGTATCAAAACATCTCTAAGGTTTAAATATTTGAACATTTCAGTTGTATACCCGATGTACAATATATTATATAAATTATAAACAAATTAAAAATATATGTAATAGAAGTTGAACTAAAAAAAAGCTTTTATTAAAATAATTATCTAGATAATTTACCGCAGATAACCATTTTTTTTTATCTAAATAAGATAAAAGATGATCCAAGTTACTTTTATCTAGATAAGATAAAAATATAAAAAAATTATCTAGATAAATTTATCTAGATAATGCACAACACTGTATATAGTACATACGAGTACGATATATACAATATATATATATATATATATATATATATATATACATAAGTAATTATACAATATGTTCAATAAGATTTTCAGAATTCGAATGGTGGACGCGAATTCAAAGTTAACCTGCAATGAAGTGATTGTGTGATAGAATTGATTTCCAGTAATAATTTGATTTGCAACGAATAATTTGTCTGTGCGCAGTATACTTTCACTCGGTGTTTTTTTTTTTTTTTTTTATAATTTTATTTCATAAAATTTCTGTTTGAATGTATTCCCTTGTTTTGTATACGCGTTTTAGTTCGTAAATATATGCGATTAAAAATTTGAAATGTTTCTTTGATACAACACGATTTTCCTGTTTAGAAAATCAATAATTATTATATTTTGGACAATATTTTATTTTTTCAAATACGTTATTTTTATACGCATAGATATTATTATTATTATTGTTATCATTAATCGGTGAGTATAAAAATTATCAATATGAATTTTAATCATATTATTGAGAACGGAATTAATGCCCTAAAAAATATCACTGTGTTAAAAAAATGCACTAAAATTTATAAAACGTACGGACGTAATCGACAACCGTCCGACGGTTTAATTTATGATATTTTCGTAAATAATACAACAAAATACGAAGTATTAGGTAGTTGAAAATTTTCTTTTTGAATTTGTATACAATAATACTACATGAACACTGCAGATGCCTGACGGCTGACGCGCTAACCGCCAAACAATTACATTTATATTAAAATTAATATATTAATATAGGTATATATGCCAAACATCGATTGTTTATGGAAAAAAACTTAAAGTTATCTCGATTATTCACGAGTAGCTATAATGCTCTTATTGGATATATAATTAAAATTGTGAAAATTACACGAGTACAACCAACCGGTCACAATAAAAATATTATTAGGAATTTACTATATTTTTAATACTTTTTATTCTACGCTAAAATGTGTATATCAAACATAATATATATTAATTATATATGAATGCTCTTTAAGCGGAAAAACGTTCTAAAAAATGTTTTAAACAATGCTTTAAAAACAAAAAACGAAAATGCAAATTAGAAAAATGCAAATTATAAGTTTAGTGTTTAAATTCTCCAACGTACATAAATCGAATTTTGGTATTGGAAACCATTGCTCTAGAAAATTCATTAAAAATATATTTTTTGCATTTAATTCCGCGACTTAATTATCACGTATAATTAATTCGTTTAATTTAAATATTATACAGACAACTGAGAATTTCGGATGTCTGGCGTGATTCATGCAACAAAATCGTCAAGTGCTTTGTTGCTTGGACAACCTATAATAAAAAAAAAGAGACCTAGTATTTGCGTAAATATAGGGTATTCTGCTGGGTCATGGATTAAATAAAAAAAATTCAACCGTATATTGCGATTATATCCAATTATTATTGGGTAGCACTGATGTCATAATAACTATTACAAAATGAACGGTATAAATAATAACTAGGTAATATACCTATAACTGTTTTATACATAAATATACTAAAATCAAATATTATACGTAATAATTGTTTAAAAAAAAAATCTGATTACCATACTCATATATAATTGATAACTGATTTCTATTTACATTTTAACTCATTATTATCTTATCATTGTTTTATTTAGATGTATAACTATACAGTAAGTGATATCACATGAATATGATTGGTATTCTATGATTATTATAGACATTATTAATGTATAGAGAAATAAATATCAAGTGAAATATACGTAGAATTTACCTGTATAATTTCTAACGGCTTTCAACTGATCAAACACCGTATTAACTTTCCACCACCAATGATGTTTGGTCTGAGTAAGATTCGCGTCTCGGTAATTACCATATTGATCTGGAAACTTGGCGTTGATGCAATTTATTTTGATCGCCCTACATAATTTATCGTATCTATGTAATATTGTCTTTAATTCTATCGAATGCATTTAAGGAGCTTCCGTTAAAAAAAAAAAAAAACGTAATACCTATTTAAATATACCAATTTCTTTGCACCCTTCTTTAGAATTCATTTAAAATTGAAAATACAATGGATGTAAAAAAAAATATTTGTCTGCATTCATTAAGTTATACTTTTAAATTTTCTCCTGTACATCGTGTAATAAAATTGGTAAAAACGTGAAGGAGAATGTACATATTGTACTGCAGGTGTATAGGTATTTAAAATAAATGTTTAATGAGAACTAATTATTTTTCCTAAGACACAATGAGTTCATCTGCATCATCTTGGAAGGAAAAATAAACGGTAGACGAACGAGAGGTAGACTACGTAAATCCTTCTTTGAAGAAATTTTCCGTTGGATGGGTTTTACCTCTTACCAACAATTGAAGAAGACAGCAAGTGGTAGATATGAATGGCTACAACGACAAAGCTTGGCTTTTAGAAGCTGATGATGAAGTATTCTTCAATTTTTTATAAGTTTTAATTGTTATAATAGGGTTTGTACTCAATTCAATTCAATTATTAATACATATATATATATGGTACATCTACTGGTTTAAATTAAAAATTATAAGCTTTAGTAATAATTGGTAAGCAGGTATTAGTATTTTATATAATTTTATTTTCAATTTGTTTTGTAATTAATAATATCTGGCTTACTCTTCTCGAGTAATTTTTGGGGAACAATCATACGACGATTGACCAGGAAATATTTTCATATAAATTTGTAATGAATATGGATAAAATATTTGCATTGTCTTGCAAAATGTTATTCTCCTTATTAAGTTGTTGATTTCTACATTGTAACAATCGTGGCTGAATATCAATAAAACATTCTCTATACCACGAGCTTCTGATAAACTTTTGATAGTTTCTCTGAGATAATTAATACGATTGTGTACCTAGGGACATTTAAACGAATTTTAATATCGTATAATTAATTTTTTAATTTTTTTATTCAAAATAAAGAGTTAAATACTGCAATAATTGTATGAAGTACACACGCAAACATTGTACTCGTATTTACGATTGGATATAATTCGAGTAATCTTTAAGTAAAAAACACATTTCAAATGTATAATTGTTTAAACCGAAACATTTAACTAACCAAAGTAGTTAAATATTAATCTAGACAAATGGATCTAAAATATAAAAATAAAATAATTCGTGCTTAAACACTTTAATGAGAAATAGCTAAAAATTATCTATATTAAAATATCACATCGAGTTTTTAGGCATATTCATAATAACAGCGTAGCCTACCTTGTGAAACTAATATTATGTTAGGGAGATTGCGTGATAAACTTTTAATTAACTAATTGAATAATTTTGGTTTTACTTTAATTGAAATTATTTTCCAATCAATCAACTGATCTACCATAATCGCTTAGTGTTATTTATATAAACAAAAAACGCATACTTTTCAATAGTAGGACATATATTAGCTAGAAATACATGTCTAAAATAGTCATGCTGCAGTTTTATAAAATATAATTTAATTACCATAATTAATTTCGTTGGTTAAATAGTGTTAATAAAATTTTTCGATAATTGGACTTCAACGAATCATTTCCAAGTCAGTCGATCCATAATCGTCATAATCTTTTTATCGATTATGAAATATCATGATCATCAGCCAGATTTTATATTTGATAAATGGGTCATTTCCTAACCACCTGCCCTCCCCCAACCCCTAAAATCTTATCCTAAAAATGGAAATCTACAAATAGTATTAATTATCACCATACAACAATTCATACTTGTACGACAACGATTAATGAATCATTCGTCAAAGGTCCATATCTATCACGATTGCGTATTGTTTCCTTGGCATTTAATTCTCTAATAATCCGTTTCAAGGGTACATTATAAAATGGCGTGATATCGTTTTTGTTATTTTCTTCGATATCGAGTGCTGTGTAGTTCATCATGTACAGTCGATTTTTGTACAATAACTAAAAAACAGTTGAACATTTGTTACGAAATAAATTATAGTATCGCTTTCCTCTGTTTAACAATCACGCTTGTGTATTGTAATATTATATAGCATATACCATATACGTATAATCGATATATTTTATACCTAGAGAAACACAAATTATTATTATTATTATTATTTATTTATTTTTTTAAATTATTCTAATAATGATAATACTCTAATAATAATAATTTACGTCGCATTTACCTCTGTGGTTTCCGGCATACGATTAGTTGGCGTTAAATTGAATTCAATGCTTTTTACTATTTTCACGTCTTCATTATTATCAGTTTCAAAATTAAATAATTGTATATATCCTACTACAAGCACGATACATATTAGCAATATTGTTCGACGCATACAGATCCAATGGTTAAAACATCGATTGACTTTTCGCTTTAACGTTCTTTGCATTGTAGGATTAAAGTCACCATTCACCTGTATCGAATCACAGGTTATTAGAAATATGTTATATACTCGTATATAACATCTATATGTACATATATAAAATCTTGGGCGAAAAAGTTCGCAGGTAAGGCTATAAGTAAGAGGATTTCCTTACCACTTCACGTTATTAAAATAAAAATCCGTATAATAATATACTGTTCATATTTGCGTCATGATTATATCGTAATATGCGGTGTATAGAATCATTTTTTTTTTTAAATAATTATTATTTTTAAAAATAAAAAAATTAAATTCTTTTTCAAAATCGTACACGGTCAAAGCCGGGTAATTCAGCTAATGTATATATATATATATAGCGTACGCGTAATGAAGAAACGTATTTGCTGATTCTGCAAATGTATTATAAAAATAAAAAAAAAACGGTCGTTTTTTTATTTTATTTTTTTTTATTTTTTTTACGACTTATCCGAGTGCAGGGACACCCGGAAGGGGGGGCCAGGGGGTGCGGTTGCACCCCTTGAGATTACGAGCCCTGGGTATACCTGTTAATAATAAGCCATTTAGGGGGTGTGGGGCAAAGCCCCCACGGCTTATACTGCCTCCAATAATATTTTTGCACCTACTGGCATATTCTTCTGCGGGCGTCCCTGTCCGAGTGTGTTATCGTGTGTAAACACGGCGGCGCACTGATAAAGAACCGGGTTATTTCACTTGTATACCTACAAATATATATATATATATATATATATAGTTTTCAACGATTTTTCAATAATATTAATTATTACTGAAATATAATATAAAAACGCGAGTGTAGAAACAGGCTATATACTATTAATAACGGACGTTAATTATAATCAGGGCTCGGAAGTTATAGCACTAAAAAAATTAATTTTTAGCGCTTAAATATGCACATAAAAACACTAATATAAGCGCTATAAATAGCACTAAAAATTGGAAAATATGCAAAATAAAATTTCATTAACAAAAATTTTTTATTTAAAATTTATTACGATTAGTTATAACGATAACAACAGTTCATATTTTGACACAATTTTAAAAATAACTAAATTATTGGAAATGAACGGAATTGTCCGATTTAATCGACGATAACAACGGTCTAAGGCCGTTTATTCCGGATGCGTACAATCTTAAAACAATTTGTTTTCGTTCACATATTCGTAGGCGGCTGTTTGGTAGGTAATTTAGTTTTTCAACAATATGTGTTTATTTCCTTAAATATGCCCATTAACAGCATTTATAACTCCAAATTAGCAAAATACCTCCTATAATATGTATTTATGTGAAAATATACCCAAAAATAGCACTAAAAACCTAAAATTAGCAAAATAGCAGTAAAAACCGTAAATATGCAAAAAATAGCAAAATAAAATTTCGTGTATGACATCAGAGAAGTGTGAAACATATTCGTATCTTACTTTGGATGTTCTAGGACGAACCAATAAAAATATGCATTTGCTAGAACTTCCGAGCCCTGATTATAATAAAGCAACGTACAAAAATATTATGATATAATTTCGCGATTTTGATGTCACCGTATTTCATCTACATATTATATGGATGGCATAAAACACGACGGCGACGGCGACGGCGACGGCGACGACGACGACTACGCGACTGCAACCACACAATAATTATTCTCAGTAACACGCATTTTATTGAATTGCGTATATAGCGCGGTAGAAGTGTCGAACAAAAAAAAAAAAAAACCTGTGAAATATTACCTATCATCAAAGTTATGGGATTTGTCACTTATAGTCCCGATACCACCAGCTGTGTATTTTACACGCGTTGCGTAATAATTATTTAGTGGTTAAATTATATAATTACAAAGCGTTTCGTCGCTGGTATAGGTAGAATTCGACCTATAACAAAAACTTGAATCAATATGCGCGTAAAAGAAAAAAAAGCAAGGAAAAAGAAATAAAAGGAATACACATATATCGAAAACTATAATAGAAAAGTGTTTTTACTCGTGTAAGATTCCCTGCCAGGAAAATAATGATTGAAGACACGGTGTGTTTGTCGCGAAAACCATTCTCTACATAGTACTATAAGATCTCTAGTCAATTTTACACCGACCATATTATTATGTCAAATATCAAAGTCTAAAATATACTAGTACATATTTTATACATTTATAGATTTAGATACGTGTTCCACGATTCACGGTGTTCATTGTACACATTTTTTTTTCTTTTTATAAGCAATCGAAAATATACATATAATATTGTAAAATACATAAAAAAAATGTTTATGTTTTACCGACCATATGAATTCACGTTTTTATTTTCATTCATATGAGAAATATATTGAAGTATATCAAGCGATTATCTGTTATTTGAAATTTCTTATTTTTTTTTTTAACTTTTTTCGCCACTCGTTTACGGGAGTGACCCGTTAACGCGGGCGCGTTATGTTTTAAATGCTATATAGTGCTTGTATGTAGTGTGTTTGGTCCCGTATAATTATTGCTATCGCATATTTGCAGTATAAATCTATTAAAATTATATATACATATATACGTATATTACAATAACCGAAATCGATTTGTATATTTTTGTTGAAAAACAACTAATCGAGTCATTGTTTGAAATTCGAATTAAATCAAATTGTTCGTACCTACGTGGAATATATAATTCTGATATAGACATCATCATAATCGTTCAACTTTTCATTCTGACATAATATCTTATTATATATATACCGGAACAAATGCGCGCCTGTCGTTTTAGGACGTTGCGTGGTACGAGCATTATACTTCTAAAAAAATTAAGTAAGGATAAACATCGCAACCCGAATACAAACAAAACTCGAGAAGAAAAACCTATGCGTCGTTCGCCCTATATTTATTATAATATAAGTATTAATGATTTTCCCAATATGTTGTGTATGTATAATATTGTAATACTGTAATATACATTCACACGTTTCAATCGTATTTCACTACATATAAACATATTAAACCATAAATACAAATATATATATATATGTGTGTGTGTGTGTGTGTGTGTGTGTGTGAAATTTCTCACTCAAATGCGATGTGTACATTTTATTTTGCGTGCCAATATATATATATATTTTTTTAAGATACATTATCCGATACGTTAACATTTTTTCTTTTTTTTTTAATCTTGTATAATTTAATTATTTCCTCATACGTGCAAAATATTTATTCGCTAAAGCTCGTGTTAGAGAGAAAAAAAAATAACAAAACGATATAGATATTAATATAATTTGTATTACCTGGTTTTGTATTGAAGTTGAACTCGTAATCTAATTAAATCGTTTCAGTTCTCTTTTTTTTTATGATAAAAAATGTTTAAATGTTCGTAAAATAACTATTTTTTTTTTTTGTTGTCGGGTACCATGAGAATATTTTTTTCCACCTTTTTTTTACCACGTAATTTTTGAAATTGATTAATTGAATTTTATACCGAACACTTGTGTTTGCATAGCAAGGCGTTTAATAATATTTTTTAAGCACTCTCGTGACAAATAATAATTTTAGTTGTAATATAAAACTACAACCTACATTAAAACACACTGTTAGGTTGATTTTTTTTTTTTTTTTTGTATGTGTTTTATCTTATATAATATTTACGTATATATTACAATTCATATTGACATATGGAGTATGAGAAACAAATATAAGATAATTAAGTATTTACATATAGGCATTTGTATATATAGTAATATATATGAACCACTGACGTAATTGTCGGCACATCGTTAATTAAATGTTATTTTTAATAATAAAATATTAAAAAATTATGTTCCTTAATATTATGATATTGTAATTTGAAAACAAATGAACAAATCAATAATTCAAAATCGGAATAAAAAAAACTATTATAATAGCATTTTAAAACTCAGTGTTTTTTAAAAATAATTTCCATATGCTTATAAATTTTTATTTTGTTTTTTTTTATGTCGTGTCATTATTTAAATTAACATTTAAGTTTAATTAGTTTTAATGTATTGTTCAGATTTGTTACTAAAACAACAATGTTTAATATTATTTAACTTGATTTGGCTCTCTGAACAATGTTCCAAACAAATTTTGGTAATGTATACATTTTAAATTCTAAAATAGCGTCGTTTTTATGACGTCAATTCATATGACTTTTACAAGTTTTAATTCACAATTTCTATAATATATAAATATATTAGAGATAGAGATTTTAGAGTTTTGCTTACTAAAAATTTGAAAGCAATTATAAATTATTGCATTCAATAAAACCATTCTGAGCGAAGCTTCGTTGTATTATTAATAATAATATATATATAGAAAATATTTATATATATCATGTAGGTATTGTTTTGTTAACACTGATAATTTGCATCATTTAATATTATAGGAGAATTCACAACAGATTGTTATATAATATAATATATTCTTCAAGTTAATCTTATAATGTTAGTACAATAATTTTATAATCTTATAATTTTTAAAATTAATACATTTTTTTTATTTTAATGAAAATATTTTAAACATTAATTATTTACTTAATTACTATTGTTATAATAAATGTGTTTAATTCGTTTTGACAATATCGAACAACTTACTTAACTACAATTAATTTGAAAATAAAATGAATACTTAGAATAGATACAAATCATTGACCTTAATTTCGAATATAGATTTTGATGGCCTTTATAATACTTAAAGCGCTTTAAACATAGGTGATGCATTAATTAAAACTAAAAACATAAACACAAAATAAAAATAATTTTACTAAATGTTTAAAAATAAATAATAAAGATAAAAGATTATTTAAATGGAATGAATGAAAGAAAATCTAAGTTGATTATTATACAAATGTACGTGTATTATTATAATATGTGCATGAATTAACAAATTAATCATAGTGAAAATAAGTTTAAAATAATAATAAAATGTCTAAATAATCAAAATTTTTAAATAATAAAATTATAAAAATAGTAATAAAACGTTTACACTATCTACGTGTTATGGATAGACAGAGGAAGTATGGAGTTCGAATACATTTTCCAGGAGTAAACATCATCTCCAAAAAAAAAAAAAAGATTTATAGTGGGTTTTGGAGTCCTGGTATTGTCATACGGTCGTTGGTGACTGTATTACTCAATATTATGTGCATATATCCACATGACCATAGACTAATAATAAGTAATACATAATAGTATAACGACATAACAATAATATTTTAGCGTTCCAACTTTGAATTCTTGTTTCAATATTTTTCAATGTTTAAACAATAACATTAAATTAACTTTACCAATTACTATGCAGGACGAAGATTAATTATTTAAATTTACCTTGTGGGCGGACATAATGATTATTTATACAAATTCATATAGAATATTATGTCGCGTTACAATATTAAAACTTATCAGTTATCAGTAGTATAACGTCTTTCATTGCAGACAATATTAATCTAAAAGCAACTGTAAATTGAATTACCATTACACCGTCCTTTGAATGAAAAACTGAAAAACAGATTCATAAGAATTGAAATCAATATTGGTGTTTTGAAATTATTAAGATTGTTATTTATTTATTTTTTATTTGTAAAATAGATGAAATTTGAATTTTAAACACCTAACGTTTAGACGTCTTTTTTAATCCAGTACAGTCAATACGTTTATATCTACCTACTGCTGTATGTATATTTCATTTTTGACTTATAAAATGTTATTATTTTTTAAAATACAACAACAGTATGCACCTGCTTCTATTTATGTGCAATAAAATCAATACGAAATATTTACACTCTATTTTAAGAAGGAAATATTAGTTTGTATAAATAAAAATATACTTACAATATTACTCGTCTTGGATCTCAAAATATTTTAAAATATTATCTACAAAAAATGTTAGAGTTTATTAGACATTATGTTAAACTATAAAGAGAATAAATTTAATGAAATATATACACGAGAATAAATAAATAATCATGTATACGATATACATATACAGTTGATTTGGGACTATATAGTGTTTATAACTTTGATAACAGCACGATTGTAGAACGAATATTAATGGTAAACATTTTAAATAATTTATGTTACACTATTTTGGTATATTACCAAAAAATAAAAATAAATTGGATTTTGAGAAAGTCGGATTTGTCGTCAATGAGTCGCATATTATTTCTAATTTTATGGTTAACTTCAGATTAAATTTTAGAAAACTATTCACATAATCGTACTCGTATAATGATTGACGTAAAGTTCCAACTAGATGACTATTTTCTTCTGAAAATTACTACTACATATATAGAAATTGAAACGTTTATATGTATTATACATAAGTTAAGAAAGTTGACACAGGCAAAAATAAGGAAATAAAAACTTGTAATTTTAAGTTCAATATATAAATAATATGATACATTTACCGAGAATATCGTAAAAATAGCATTTAATACTATTATGTGTTAATGTAATCAAACGCTATTTAAGTACAAACTATACAATTATTTGATTTTATATACACATATTATTGATAATTTATCTTAATTTAGATAAATTCGTATAAAGTAAAATTGAAGTTAACAAATTAACGTATATATATATAGAAAAAATTATCGTTTTACTTAAATGTATAAACATAATGTTAGCTTACAGTAGATAAAATATATGATCACGAAAATGATGATTTACTATAAGCCTAAAGATACAATTTTAATTTGCTTACCGCCTTTGGTTTCTTATGAAAAAAAAAACAATTCCTTAGGTACCGCAATATACATCTTAATAAATCTATTTATATATGAAAAAGCAATTCTAAAAATACATTTTATAAATTACTTAGAAAATATTCGTTGACGAAATTAAAATATACTAATAAAAAAAAACTTACTCTCTTGAACTAAACAAAAAAAATAAAACAATTCAACAATATATAATAGGTATGTCCATAAAGGCTATTTAAATATGATAAAATTAAATAGAAATAGATATTCTAAAAACTCCAAATATTTTTTAGTAAAATAAATATATACTTACAATTCAACCAAGCTATAATGGGTTATCAAAAATAACAAAAAATTTCCGGATTTATAAAATTTCACATAATACGAGTATTTTATCACGAGTAGCTTAATGAGTGGTACACACAGAATTTTCGTTCAAGAGAAGGGATATTACAAAAATGTAGTCTTCCACTTTGAAACTATTACACCCATTCTGTTGTCGAAATTTTTATTAATTGTATAGTGTACGATGTATATGTACAAAGCACGATTATCGTATATTTATGACCACTTGGGCCCCTCCACGAGGACTAATGCATTTATTAATAATGTTTTAAATTTACAATTTTGATTAACTTACCCGAATTATCTAAATAAAAAAATAAAAATAAAACAATTTAAAAGTGTAAAATATATCTATATGACGGTAATTAATGTACGATCAAATTCATTGGAAATAAATATTCTATAATTTAAAATGGAAATATTTGTTGGTGAAATTAAAATGTACTTACAATTCGATGCGGCTAATATTTTATAAAAATTACAAAAATATCAGAGTTAAAACCAGAAAATAAATCTAGTGGAATATGTTTTTTTATACATATATTTAATATGATGAATTATATAGCATTTTGTATTTATAATTTTGATAAAAGTATTTTTGTTGAACGAATATTAATTGTAAACAATTCATGTTATCTTATAGCTTTTAATACAACTGTTTTTATGAATTTAGATACATTTGTATAAAGTACTCTTAATTTAAACACTGTTGAGTTTTATTTTAAACACTGTTGAGTTTAATATTAAAAATATTGAGCAGTATATCAACAACGATACCATTCTCTCACGATAACACCACTAGGGACGTGCAGCAGTTACACGAACAATTGCACACAATATTATCACTAAGCTTATGTGTTTTGTTAATTAATATAATTTCTATCTGTTTAAGTAAATTTTGTCATACGTATACGGCTAATGACATTTTTGTTTTCGTTCTTCCGCACGTACGGTCACATTTTTTCCCCGTAAATTTGAGTGTCTTTGATATTCTTGTTGACTCAAATAGTCCTCCTTTTCCGTCTACTTATATGACTGTGGCTAATCCTTTTTTATACAAAATTACATAATAACTTGGATAGACAGAATCTTGTACAGCGAATGGAATTTTTATTCTAATAGGTTCTCACAACCAAATATTCGATATTATGTATTCCTAAACGTATTGTGACCTTTTTTTTTCTTTGACGATTTTCTATAATATATAGGTTTACATTGCAATTCACTAGACTGCGGTGTGATTCATAATTGTGAATACTAACTTTTTATCATATATTTTATTTGAGCTAAATGGGCTAATTTCTATTTTATATTAAATTTCTGGTCCGATAGTTATATTTGTTTTTATATTTATTTATTGTTACTGACTTTTTTTTTTATACACATTGATTTACCAAATTATTTATTTGTTAATTTAACCAACAACACATCTCGAAAATATTCAATTTTTTTATCATTTTATAGTTTAAACTTTTAAAAATACACCCACACCGCACATACGCACACCACCGAATGGTGGTTAGTTTGTGTTACGCGCAACAACACAAAGCACACACAAGCTTTCGGTAACAGGTTACCTAAATGTTATCATGTGTCTTCGGCTAAAATAAATACAGTTATGTCAGTATGAAAAATATAAGTTGTTAATTAACATAACTAATTTCATACTCTACATAAGCTTTAAGTTATATTAAACATTATATCTATTTTCTTTAAATAATGTAAATATTTGTCTCTGTATCACCAAATTATTCTGATTATAAATAATGTTTTCTAAAATACAATAATTAACTGTTTATCCGTTATTTCATTAACATTTACCAATAACAGTATAAATATCGTAACACGAAATGTATAATTTACTAATGATGTTATTAAATGTACAATTCCAGTTCACTTACCCTTATTATCTAAAGAAAAGAAAGCAATTCAATAATGTAAAGTACGAGTATATCTATAAATACTATTTTATGTGTGATGAAATCAAATGGATTTATATATACAATATAAATTTAAATAGAAATATTTGTTGGTGAAATGAAAATTTACTTACAATTCTCTTTAGCTAAATTTTTAACTAAAATTACAAAAAATATCAGAATTACTGTGAGAGAATAAACGTATAGTGGAAAAGGTATTAATTTTCTTTTTATATAGGTAATTAAAAACTATATAGCAGTTTGATATTTATAATATATGTATAGACATATTATTATTATTGAACGAATATTAATTGTAAAAATATCGTGCGATTTGCAATATAATTTGGGTACAATACAAAAAATAAAAATGGATTTTAAGAATGTTGATTTAGTCGACAATGTATGAAATATTATTTTTTAGTTCTTGGCTAAATTCACCTTACTATTAAGAAATTTGTTCAGTTAAACGTGTATTTCGCATAAAGTTCAAACTAGATGACTAGTAATACATGTATACATATTAAATGTATTTATGTTATTGGTAATTTCACTTTCTTTAGATATATTTTCTGAAGTAAACGTGAAGTCAACACGTTAACGTAAGTACGGAAAAAAGTAACAGTATTACATTTAACTTAATACATTTATAATGTTAATATTCAACTCGTTTATGCCTAAATTACATCCAAATTGTACTAAAATATATCTATTTCGACTTATATAATAATAATAATAATAATACTATTATTATTATTATTATATTATTATTTTGAAAGTAAATCACGAAATTATGCATTTATAAATACATTAAATATTAAATTAAAAATATATTTATGTAATGAATATGGGTATTAAATTTTTCATTATGCATTTATAGATAGTGTTCTCTAACACACAACGATTGGCCGTTTAATTTAACATATAATAACATCAGTATAAATATTTGATAACGGAATTAAAAATTTACTTACGCTCATCATCTAAAAAACGGAAAAGATAAACGATTTATTACTACAACGTACCTATATCCATAAACGCTATTTATATATGATAAAATCAATTCGAAATGTATATTCTATAATTTAATAAGGAAATTTCTGTAGGTAAAAGTCAAAATATACTTCGTTTATTTTGAGGTAATGTGTTGTCATATATTACAAATAGTGACAGAGTCAAAGTTGATAATAGAGGATAAATTCAGTGAAAAAGGTTTTATTTATATTTTTCATATATAGTTAATTATAAAATAAATAGTTTTTTAGTGCTTTCAATTTTGATACTTTTAAATTACTTACTGTTCGGATCTATTCAAAATACGAAAATAATTCGTTAATGTTAATTATGTCTATAAAGTCTATTTATATAAAGTCAATTCGAAATTGATATTATTTAAAATAGATAGGCAATATTTCTTGCGAAAGACAGAAATTCGGTATACTTACATCGACTGTAAGCTAAAATGTTATCAAAAATTCCAAATTAATAAAAGAGATTCAATTATGTGGAGGAAAAACTATTAATTTTTTTTTATAGTTAATTAGAAATTGTATAGTATTTAATTATTTAAGTATTTATAATTTTGATAAAAATATTACTGAAAAACAAATATTAACTGTAAAAACTGTATGCCATTTGCAAAACAATTTTTCATAATAATAATAATAATAATAATAATAATATATATATATATATATACATATAAAGAGATTAGAGTTCTAGATCGTTGGATTTGTCGAAAATTTATCACATACTATTTACTAATATTTAGCTAATTTCACCATTCGTGAAAAGAAAATTATTCAGATAGTCCTATAACGATTCACATGAAGTACATAGCATGTAGTATTACTAGATACAATTTTTTGCAAAGGTTTGCAAATGTAAAATTTTATTTTACTTACTATTATTATCTAAATAAAAATAGATAACATTGAACATTCTATATAGTATACTCATAAACGACAGTTAAATATTTTAAAATTAATTCGATGTTGTTATTCTACAATTTAAAAAAGAAATATTTGTTGGTAAGGATAAAAAAATACTTACATTCATTGAAGGCTAATGTGTTATCAAAATTACAAAAATGTCAAAAATATTAATAGAGAATAAATTTAGCAGAAAACTAAGAAAGTTTTTTAAAGATAAATATCATTGGTGATATAACTTAATTTAGACACATTTGTGCAAATTAAACTTAAAGATAACTCGTTAACATAAATATGAAAAAAATTATTAATCTTAGCCTACAGAATTTATGTATTTTACCAGGAAAATTATAATTTACTAATAAAGATTTAAATGTCGACTTTTTATTTTCTTACCGGTATCATCTTAAAAAAAAACAATTCATTAAGTACCAGGATGTACGTTCATTATGTTTATTTATATATGTAAAAATCAATTCTTAAAATATATTTCATATTTTACTAAGAAAATATTCGTTGATGAAATTAAAATATAGGTACTTACATTTTATTTTTGCTGATGTATAATAATACATTTTAAAACATCCAGAATTAATGAAAAGAATAAATAAAGTTAAAATAATTTTATTTTATTATTTTCGTATAGTTTAGTAAGTTCATATAATTTTCAATATTATTTTGGCATAATACCGAAATATAAATAAATAAATTATTGTTTTTTTTTTGATAATTTCTGATTTGCCATCAATCATTCTCATGTTATTTTTAAATGTATTTCAATCCTTACCTTAAAAAATTATTCGTATAGTATTTCACATATTGTATACCAATGTATGATGACAATTTTTGATTGAAAATTATATTACATGATAAATTTTAATTATTTGTGTTATACGAAAATTTAAGAAAGTTTTCACAGTAGGTAAAAATAAAATATTATTACACATTACTGTAAATCCATAATCTATAATACTTCCTGAATTTGATATAATAGGTGGCTTTTAATACTAATATTTAAATGATGTAATCGTGTACTGTTAAAATATAAACTAATATTATTTGATTTTATCTTTATCGTTGGTAATTTAACTTAATTTTGCACCATGTGTACAAGGTAAACTTGAAGTTAACACGTTTATGTAAGTAATGAAAAAAATGAATTGAGTATTGAAAATAACAATTTGATAATGTCTACACACACACACACACACACACACACACACACATATATATATATGTGTGTATAAATAATATGAAAATATTTATTTATCACTATATCACACTATTATTCTCCTTTGAATATATTTAAATTTTTGTTTATGTTATGTGTGAGTAATTATAAGTATATAAATTCTAAGTACAATGTTAAATTTTATCCATTATTAAACAACTAGTAATAACAGTTTAAATATTAAATCTCAAAAGTATATTTTACCATTAAAGATTTGAATATACTATTTTAATTCAGGCACTTACTCTCACTTACTATACCAAAAGAAAACAATTTATTAGTGTTAAGTATATCCATTCAAAGTCTATATTTATGTATGAAAAAATTAATTCGAAGTAGTTATTTTATGATTTTAAAAGAAACATTTTTTAGTGAAATGAAAATGTAGGTACCTACTTACATCTCTTGTAAACTAGAGTGTTGTAAAAAAAAAAATCCATAAAATATCAGAGTAAATAAAAAAGAATGAATTAAATGGAATAGTCGTTTTTTTCTTAAAGGTTTATAAGAAACTGCATAGTATTTTAGTGTTTTTAATTTTTACAGCCACATTACTGTATAACAATTATTAAATTTCTTTTCAGTTCAATTTTGGTATAATCCAAAAGAAAAAGAAGAAATTTTATTTTGAAAAAGACGGATTTTTTGACGATGTATCACATATTACTTTGAAATAATCGACGAACTTTAACTTACGCTTAAGAAAATTATTCATATAATCGCATAACGTTTGATTACACTATTATAACGAAATAATCCTGTAGTCAGCGGAGTATTCAGGGAGCCACACGGGTTATGGGACCTCTCAACAGCTGTGTTTATGTTAGAGTGTATTTTTATTTAGATTTATTTTCTTCGTTACGCGACACACAATATCTATATATTCATTCGTTTTATATAGATAATAATAACTTCATCAACGTTATTAAAAATTTTAAACGTCAAGAGCACGGTATTCTGATCGAATCAAAATCTGACTATCTATTAAAATCATTGTTATTTATACTATGTTTCCACGGTCTGCATTACATTATTGTATTATTATTATTGCTGCATTACTACAATATTGCATAATTAAATTTGAATTTAAAACTTAATTGCATACTAATAAATAATTGATATTTATTATTCATGTATTGATAGTGTGTTTCAGTATTTTAGATACCGTATACCGCCCCCGTTTGAAAATCCTGGTTACGCCACTGCTTTTAGTTTACTCGTTAATACATATGATAGAAAATAATAACTATTCAATTAAATTTTAAATTACAACTCGTTAATGTTTAACATTATATTTTGTATTATTCTATTCTCTTAGGTAAAATCGGCCCCTAGGACCATCCCGACATACAACCTTGCCTCCAGCTTTCCCTATCCGATGCTTGTCTTTTCCAGGCTAAACCTCCTCCTAACGCTTCCACATCTTTCCGTATTACATCCTCCCATCTCAAACGCGGTCTTCCCAGAGGTCTTTTCCCAGTAGCGTTTTCTTCTAATACTGTTCGAAAGATTGGATTTTGGCTACGCCAAGCATGCCCAGCCCACTGCAATCTTTTGCCCCTTATCGTTTCAAGTATATTAGGTTTGTGGAAGAGCCTTTCTAATTCGTCGTTTTTCCTTATCTTCCACTCACCACTTTTCATGTTCTCTACAGGTCCAAAAATATTTCGCTGTATTTTTCTCTCTAACACTAGGAGTTTTCTTTCATCACTTTTTCTCAATGGCCATGTTTCAGCTCCATAAGTAAATACAGGTCATATAAACATGATGTATAATTGTATTTTCATCTTAATTGACAATGATCGTGATGCCAATAATTTTGCAAGACCATAGAGACATTTATTTCCAGACTGAATTCTCACCATTATTTCTTTTTCTATTTCATTTTTCTCTGATAGTATTGACCCTAGGTATTTGAAATGATTCGTTCTTTTGAAATTTCGGTTATTTACATTTAGATTTGGATATAATCTCATAGTGTCTCGTCTTCCTACGACCATATATTCCGTTTTGTCCTCATTTATATATAGTCCAACTTTCAATGCTGCTTTTTCCAGTCGACATACCAAAGATCTTAATCCGTCTTGTGATTCTTCCATAATTACCAAATCTTCTGCATATGCCAGCAATCCTATAGACAATCCCTGGAATTTAACTCCTTCTTGTGGTATAATATTCATTTCTCTTATTACTTTCTCTAGTACTATATTTTGTATTATATTAAAATATATTTATTCAGACTTAGATAATATTTATTTGTCACTATATCGCAAAATTATTCTCCTGTGAATACATTTTATTCTTTATAAAATGTATATTATTTACTATGTGGAATTTTGTATTTATATATAAAAGTAATGTTTTTATAATGCGATTAATGACTCTTCATCGGTTATTTAATTATCATCAACTTATTATTACACTTATTTTTTACGAAAAATAAAAGTAATTTACAAATAACGTTTTTAGCTGTACAATTTTAATTTACTTACCTTCCAAAACTAAAAAAAGGAAATATTTCATTATTGAAAATTATATCTACAAAAGCTATTAATGTTAATTTTTATGCAATTTTTATAGCCCCACACGAATTATGTTACATAAAAAAATTATTTTTCAATATAAACGTATATATTTATAGGATTTTTATAATTATATAATTATATTATATTTCTATAATATACGAGTAAGATATTTAATCTAATATCGCGCATTAAAAATCACATTAGTCTACAATTTTATATTTTAAAATTTTTAATTTAATATTTTCTCCTAAAACCAAATTTTTATTTTAATAGAACATTTTTTTGTTGGTAAAGATAAAAATATACTTACCATCATCAGCTAATATGTATCAAATGTGACAAAAAATACCAGAGTTAATACAAGAAAATAGCTTACAGAAAAAGAGATTTTTGTTTTTATTCTATTTCAGTTAAAGTTATTGTTATTATATTTTGCTTACAATATTACTGTAGAACGAATAATAAAAACCTCTAGCTCACGCAATCTCGTATAATATATTGTTCAGAATATTTTAAAATTGTTTTTTATACTAGCTAGTAGCCACGTTACATTGTTTACTCAAGTGCGTTTTGAAAATTTGCATGAAGTAATCGTAAATTATTGACTATAATATCATTATATTATTCTAGATATAATTTTAATAGAACATTTTTTTGTTGGAAAAGATAAAAATATACTTACGATCATTAGCTAATATGTTATCAAACGTGACAAAAAATACCAGAGTTAATACAAGAAAATAACTTACAAAAGAAGAGATTTTCATTTTTATTTTATTTAGTTAAAGCCACAGTTATTATACTTTGCAAACAATATTACTTTAGAATGAATAACAAAAATATCTAGCTCACGCAATCTTGTATAATATATAATTGTTCAGAAAATTGTAAAATTGTCAGTGGCTATTTTTGTGTGCATTACGATACACTTTGTGCACTATGAAATCTCAAATGTGCACTACGAAAAATAAAAATGTGCACCTGTGACTTCATTGTTGGTAGACTGTATGGTACCATCTTTGGCCGCACCTTATGATTTAAAAACAATTTTTTTTATAAAAATTATTACAAATTTTTATAATATAAAAATTAGAAGTTATTATTAATTGTAATATTATTATGTGACACATTTGTCGTTTTCGTACAAGTGACTCGTCTTATCTTGCCTTATCGGAGAATATTAATGTTTTGTTTTTGATGAAATGAACGTTATTAACTTCAAGACAGGTCCTCGTTTATTTTTGCAAACCACACAGTGCTGATGTATAACGTCTTATTTCGTACTATAATATTACAAAGACAACTAAAAGGTCAAGTTTGGCACTAGACACTATAAAATATGCTCTCTATATAAAAATGCCAACTTTAAGCGAATTTTATCTAATTCCAGCAATTACATTATAGCTTAATAAAAAATGTCGCCATAATAAGACACATCCAGAAGCCACTGAACAAAAGTGGTTTCGATGTATAATTCCTGATGCTGAGAAAGATGAAGATGATGATCATAAAGTAAAACTCCCATAAAAAAATATAATTTTAATTTTTCATAATATTTCAATAATATAAGATACCTAATAACGTTTATAAATATGGTAAATGTTTATTTTTTTAATATTTTGTGGACTTTGAGGTACAACACATTTAGTAAGAGATAAGTAAGCATATATTATGGGATAAAGTATAAGAAAAATAAATTTTGAATGCACCATTTCCCTCATAACCATTAGGATTTAAGTTCAAATTTAAAAATGTGTACTACGGAAAATCAAAAAAAAATAGCCACTGTAAATTGTTTTTTAGACTAGCAACTTTACATAGGTTACTCAAGTGCATTTTTACAATTTGCATGAAGTAATCGTATATTATTCATTATCATTATCATTATATTATTCTAGATATAATTTTAATAGCACATTTTTTTGTTGGTAAAGATAAAAATATACTTACCATCATCAGCTAATATGTATCAAATGTGACAAAAAATACCAGAGTTAATACAAGAAAATAGCTTACAGAAAAAGACATTTTTGTTTTTATTCTATTTCAGTTAAAGTTATTGTTATTATATTTTGCTTACAATATTACTGTAGAACGAATAATAAAAACCTCTAGCTCACGCAATCTCGTATAATATATTGTTCAGAATATTTTAAAATTGTTTTTTATACTAGCTAGTAGCCACGTTACATTGTTTACTCAAGTGCGTTTTGAAAATTTGCATGAAGTAATCGTAAATTATTGACTATAATATCATTATATTATTCTAGATATAACTTTAATAGAACATTTTTTTGTTGGAAAAGATAAAAATATACTTACGATCATTAGCTAATATGTTATCAAACGTGACAAAAAATACCAGAGTTAATACAAGAAAATAACTTACAAAAGAAGAGATATTCATTTTTATTTTATATCAGTTAAAGTTATAGTTATTATATTTTGCTAACAATATGACTGTAGAACGTATAACAAAAATCACTATCTCACGCAATGTTATATTATATAATGTTCAGAATATTGTAAAACTGTTTTTTAGATCAGACACTACATTGTTTACTCAGGTGCATTTTTCTTTTTGTTATTGGCATTCATATGAGTAAATCTTATATCAACAAAAATTTGAATACGTGTTCATCGACAAATGGACGTTACGCTGAATAGAAAACGTATTCAGCGCTCTATGGATAGCTGAAATTGTTTTTATATGTTAAGAGTTATGAGCAGGGCTCTCATTTGAAAAAAAAAAAAATGTTTAACGTTTTAACGTTTTTTATCGTTATTTACCTTTAGCGTTTATCGTTATGGTATATTTTAGCGTTATGGATTAGTTGTGTTTAACGTTAAAGGAAGTTTTATCGTTATATAATATTTACGTTTTACGTTTATCGGTATTTTAACGTTATTTGGTTTAATATCGATTTTTTTTCCAAATAAATAAATCCATTCATATTCCATAGACTATAGCACGTTTTCAAATCTCATAAGCGTAATGCACTTCATTAAACTTCATTGATTAAAAAAGTCCTAATTTTTATCCTTAATTTTTTGATTTTATAAATTTTTTCAGTGAGAACCTTGGTTTATTTTTGACATTATATTCCAATGCAGAATATTTATCTTAAAATGTTGATTATATTACCAATAAAAACTTTTCTGACTAGCTGACATCTTCTAAGACACGTATCTTTGAATCATTTTTACGCGTCCGTGTGAACCCAGCCTTATTATAGAACTATAATAAACCTACACCATAAGCTTACATTTTCCTTAGTAAATTGGATACAGATATTAAAATAATGTTAATTCTATTTTTCGTTTTTCGATATTTTGATATATAACGTTAATACCTTATTTCGTTTTATGATATATTTTAATTTGTAATAGTTTAAAATTAGTGTTTATTGTTTTCCGTTACGTTTTTTGATATTCATTTCAATTGATATTTTGCAATTATAACGTTATTATAACGTTTGCGAGCCCTGGTTATGAGTCTTATGATAATTTCATCAATAACAATTTAGATTTTTATAATTATTTCTGAGTTCCTTTGCTACTCGTTTTTTATATTTTTCTAAGAAATTATGTCACATTATCTATCTGTGTGCTCAAAAAAATAAAATTCAAGAAACTACGTATTTGTAAATTTTCTTGAAATAATAATTATATCAATATTATAGTATTCATGAAATATTTTTTTTTTTTTTTTATTACCCGTAAAACGTTTGAACGTTTTTTAAATGTATTAATTTAATTGATAGCTTTATCTCAGAAATAAATTTTGGATATCGAATATTCAAAAATAGATGAATATTTTTTTTTATTAAAATATTTTCTTTTTCTAACGTTTTTAATACTTTACATTTTACACCTTCAACTCAAGAACTACTTTTATACTCTTGTATTTTAAGTTTTTTCTTTGATCCACATTCGAGAATATTATTTTTGTAATTTAATAAATATTTTTTAAATTTTTACGAACATCAGCACATGCAGTAATGTCTGAAATTCTGTAATATTAATTATATTCAACGAAATATGTTATGAACAGTGGCGTGGCGTGGGGTTAAGAATGTAGTAAGTAAGCACTTACCAAAAAAAATATACCCACCTATTAAAAGAACGCCATTAAGTATTTAAGGGGGGCAAGGGGCTTCCCTCCATAGACTTACTTTAACCCCTCTAATCGACTATTTCTCAATTTGTAATATACTACATATATTATGTTTGCATTAAATTTTTATATTATATTTTGGAGATTTAGGCTTTTGTCCTCTGTATTACTCCTTTAAATACGCCCCTGGAGAATGCTACACCATTGATTTTCGACGCGTGGAACATGCTTTAGGAGACGCACGTTTCTGAAAAACTACAGTGATTTTAGTGTACAATAACCTCTATATAAAATTAAAGATCATAAAATGTAATAATTTACGACAGAAAAAATGTGTCTGTATCAACATTAACTTGAGATTTAAAAAAAAAAATCAAATAATGTTTTCTGACTCCGTTATTCATTCATTTTTTAATAATTAACACGCGACGTGACACAACAAGACAGAACGCAGGCGATGGAACCAGAAAAATAATAAAAATACGCCACTGAAGACATACAAACTATAGACTTTCATTTTGATTTACATATACGAAATACTTAGCTATAGAACTATAGAAGAGTACTTAGGGCCGGCATTTCTATATCTACTTAAGCTTATGCTTAAGACTAAGTAAAGCTTAATAATAGTTTTCTGTATTTCAATAGAAGTTTAAGAGATAAGCTTCACTTAGATTTGGTTTATTTTAAGGAGCACTCAGGGTAAGGTTTAACGAGTTTATCATTGATTCTTAAAAGATGAATGATAATAATTATATTATTATATGATAGGTAAACGTTTACAATCAATAAATATACCTAGTTAATATATATCTTTATATATAAAATAACTTCTATCGACAAATCTATAGATACTTTATCATAGTAAATGACTTTAGGCCAGCTATAAACTTTCGGCTGCTATAACAATCAGCTTTTTCTTCTGACAAAATATAAAAGTATATTTAAGTGTACGAGATAAATAAATGAACAGTTAGGATATATATATATATATATATATATATATATATATATATATATATGCAATATGCAATGTGTTTGGTTTTGAATTCATTAAAAATTTTATTTTTATAATTAAATATTAAAGCAAATTCACAACGAATTGTTATACAATATATAATAATCAAACCATTCTTATTATATTAAAATAATTTTCTTAAATTAATACATTTTTTATTTAAGCGAAAATATACATTAACATTAATAATTTAATAGAGACATAGTAGATTATTTTAATTATTTATTTATTATTTTAATAAAATTAAAAGGTTTAAAAACTTTTGACAATTTCGTACAACATAAAAAGCTGTAATTAATTAAAACTAAAATAATACATAAATTGAATTAGATGCAAATCATTAACTAAAATTTGCGATGTAAATTTTCTTTAGAGTCTTTATAACACTTCAATTGAAATAGTGCTTCTAATCTAAAAAAACAAAATAATAATAATAATTGTATTAAATGTTAAAAATAAATAATAAAACAGAAAATAAAATTATATAAACGGAATGATTGAAGAAAATCTAGAATTATTATTAATTATACAATATTATATATAATTAATTATTTTATTAGAATATGTACGTGAATTTACAATTATTCATAGAAAAATATGTTTAAAAAATAATTAAAACCAAATTAAACTTATAAGATATCAGTGATATCACAACTTTCATTACAGATAATATTAATCTAAAATAACTGCAATTCAAAATCATGAAGAATCGAAATGATGTTTTGGTATATGGTATATCAATAAATCTAAAAAAATTTGATTTTTATTAATATTCCTCTTTTTCATTTATTACAATATTATTAATCAATAATCAGATATTAATAACTAAAATATTGTCTTCATATTTATACACAAAGAGTAAATGATTTATGATTATACTTATACTACTGACAAACAAATAAAGGTAAGAAATGAAATTTTTTTTTTCGGTCCATATCAATCTATTCCTTTAGACTTGCTAAATGCTATTTTTTCAAACGATTTATTTGGTTCTTCGTGTCTATTTTCATGATTACCGCGACATAATTGACACAATATTGAAAACATTCATAAGTCATAAGATCATTCATTATCATTCATATTCAGTTATTTTTTATTACAACACTTTGTTCCTTATATTTTCGAGTTACAAACACGTACTTCATTCAGACTATGAAGCTTGTCATGACCACAAAATAGAAATACCTAACCATTTACAAGAAATACGCGTGGACAAAATGTTTGGATTTGAACACAGTTTTGACATAAACGTCAATTAAAGATTCTTTTTAAAAACCAAACAAGTGGATTACCTACATGAATCTAAAGCAAAACACAACAATTAAACTGAAATTTACATTTATGTATCTAAATTAATTTTTTTTCTTTTGTTTATTAAAACAATCGTTATTATTATTTCTTTTATGTAAAATAAACTACTGTATAATACTGAAATTTATTTTATGTGTTTAACTAAACTTCGAGTGACGAGTAACCGAAAAACCAGGTAAAAAACATTTATAACAGAATAATCAAAATACTTATATTCATATATCTTAGCGGTATTTCACGATACGGTACAGCCGGGGCAAATGAATATACCTATGTATTTGTAAAGATGTACAGTTTTGACAGAAAAAATAAAATAAACACCGAGTTTAATAAATTTCAAATATACAAACCTAAAATTATTTGGAGTCATTTAAAAATAATAAAAATAAATAAATCGTTCATTAATATTTAAAAAAATTTTTTTTATTATTTATTTATTATTTTTATTTTTATATCCCGTCTACTATACTCGTATAAATTAAAATTTAAAATCCAGTGTATGTGTGTGTGTCCAATGACCACACCCCCGGTTGGCGACCCTTGCTTGAAATGGTATTCGCCACCGAGCGATCCGACCGGGAAGTAGCGGATCATCTCAACGAGTATAATAAAATCTTGATTGAAAGATGAACGTTTCACTGAAGTGACTACCACAATAGGCAAAATATTGCTTGTTTAAGAAATTTTAACGACCATTGCTCAGTTGTTACTACACAAAAGCTATCATTCTAAAAACAACATATAATAATACTTATATACATATCAACATGAAACTTTTTAGTTTAAAAAATCGTCTCGACCATAAGAATATATCCATAAAACAAACCAATTTTATAAACTCACAAAGTACAACAATTTTTCTATTTGGACTCCAGGTTAGCTAAGAATGAAGTTGTAGATGATCAGATAGGTTAGTGGTTGTCACTGTACAGTGTACGGCTTCCAGTTGAATACAGCATGGCGACGCGTATTTATTATACGACTTCATCGATTATTACACGCATTAATCAACTATATGATAAAATGCGAATATATCAAATAGATAAACGTATCAAAATCTCAAAAACCTCGCATTTTTCGGAAATTACTACGGTATTAAAAAGCATAATGCTTCAGAGAACACATACCTATATATTTCTTCAGAAATTACATAAAATGTCAGAGTAAGTACAAGTGAATAAATTGAGTAGATAAAGTACTAACTATTTCTTAATAGTTAACAGTATAGTTAACAGAAAAACAGCAAAGCATGTCATTACTCATAAATTAGGTAAAAATATTACTGTGGAAGGATTTGTTAATGTAAACTATTCACGTTTTTGCAATAAACCTTTAATTATAACCTAATAAACTTTTAAGTATCTTCTCCAGGTAAGATATTTTAATTCGGCATCATTAATTTAAAAGTAATATTTCCCCTTAAACCTGAAATTCATATTTTGTTATCATTTAGTAATAGTTTCTAATTAAACATAATGTTTTTTCAGTTATTTAGTGAAAATTTCATGTAATATTTATGTTGTACAAATATTCTTGTATTTGCATAAAAGTTTAAATTTGTAGTTCTAACTTATTATTATGAGGCCAACCATTATTTCATATATATATATATATCACATGCATTATATTACAATAAAATGACATAATTATAATTTTTTAAAAATCATGACAGTAATAATTAAGCTAACAAAAAAGAGCGATATTCTATTAGCAACACGTATGAATTGGAGGAAATGTAATTTTCAAGGAAATTAAAAGAAGTGCGACGAGTATGAAATTGAAAAGGGAATCAACGTAATTGATTATTTCATAAAACTTCTATATTTTACAGGACATTGTAATAATATCATCGTAAGTAAAATGAGTTTAATAAAAAGTTGTACATACGTATTATTCCAGCTATTGTATTTATCAGAAATTACATAAAATGTCAGAGTAAGTACAAGTGAATAAATTGAGTAGATGAGGTACTAACTATTTTTTAATAGTTAACAAGACACTGCATAGCATATCATTACTCATAAAAGTGATATAAATATTATTGTGGAAGGAATAGAAATTGTAAAATACTCATGTATTTGCAATAAATCTTCAACTTTTATCCATTTACTTAATATTATAGGATGAATTATTATTACATACAAATCGCAAATATTACAATCAAATGACACAATAGTTAAAAACACAGGCAAAATCTAAGAAAAGAGAATTAAATTACTCTATCTTCTCAATGTGGCGTATTTTAATTTGGTATCATTTTCTTATAATCATAATTTTCCCTTAACACTAATATTCATGTTTTGTAATCATTTAGTACAAACATCTATTTCAATATAGCTTGTATTTTCGAGTTATTTAATGTACTGATAATGTGACATTTGTCATACAAATACTACAGTTTACTTTAGCAAAGAAATACAAGGACCTGCTGTCAAGTGGACTTTAGACACATACCTATATATTTCCTTTTTATGTTGACTTACATCTCATTTATGTTTACCATTAGATCAATTATAAACAATTATATCAATTTCGACTTATAATACTGATAATAAGTAATTTTTTTCACTATATAACAAAATAATGCTCCTGTTCCTATTTATGTACAATAAGAACGATATTAAATAGATATTCTTTAATTTAAAATAAAATGAGTAATAATAAGTATATTTTACGATAAAATATACTTAAAATCAGGCACGTATACAAGGGGGGTTTTGGGTTCAAACCCCCGAAATAATGAGTAAGTAGGAAGAAATTGTTTTATTATGTTGCTGTACAATTTGTATTGCTATATTTTGTAAACCCCCCCCCCCGAAATTTTATTTTGTGTACGTGCCTGCTTACAATTAATCAAAATAAATTCAAAAAAAAGATGTTAGCTATAAAAATAAAAGAGGAAAAATTTAGAGAAATTTATCTTTAGGAAAAGATATTACATTTCTGTTTAATAGCTTATAAAATTGTATATTATTTTACATTAATGTTGATGAAAAGGATTTTTTTTAAAATTTTTTTTGTAAAAAATTTAAGTATGAAATAGCAAATAAATTTTTAAAAAAATGAATAATAATAATAAATTGGATTTGGAGAAAGTCGTATTTTTTGATAGTTTATCACATATTATTACTCCTCTTTTAGATAATTTCATTTTCCACAAGAGAAAATAATTGACGTAATGAATTTGTAAAACGTTTCACATATATGTCCAATTAGATGAAAAAATGTTGCCGTAAAATTGTGCTACACGAAAATTTTGAAATGTATGTACAAAAGAAAACTAAAACAATTTTTACACTCAAAAATAAGCAAAATAAAAATAAAAACAAAAAACACTTTATTGTAAAATTAAAAAACATATGGCAATAAGATAACGTTTTCTAAAATTTTATATAATAGCCTTCAATAGCACTATATGCATGACGTAATTAGTTACTATTTTATCTATATTGTTTTTTGATTTTGTCATTGCTAATTCAACTTAATTGTGTTAATGTTTTCTAAAATATATTGATTGACGATTCATCCGTTAATAAATAAATATTTATTCACAACAGTGAAAATTGTAATTTACTAATAATGTTTATAAATATACAATTTCAATTTATTTACCTCTTTGCCTAAAAAGAAAAGTAAATAACTCATTAATGTAAAATATATCCATAAAGGACATTTGTATATGATACTATCAATTAGAAATGGATATTTTATAAATTAAAAAGAAATATTTGCTGGTAAGGAAAACATTATACTTACATAGGTCTTGAACTAATGTGTTACCAAAAATTACAAGAAATACATTTAATGGAAATAATATTAAGTTTTTTTTTCTATGTAGTTATAATAAAACTGAATAATACTCCAGTATAAAAGAAAAAGAAAATTGAGAGTGTCACGTGCGACCCTCGGAAGATGTGAAAACATATATATGAGCTTAGAAATATAGATTTATTATGTAGAATTTGAAGTAAATATTCTTAATTTAAAACACGTGCTTTCATATTATTTGTAGGATAGGATTGAAAATATTTAAGAATTATATTTGTTCAAATTTTATTTTTCAGAACACAAAGAGATATTCAATTCAATTATGTATTTTGAATAAAATGAAAATTATAGTTGACTGAAGTCTGAAATCATAAATAGGAATGGAAATTATGTCCTCAGTAAATGAAACAATGGAAATTTATAAAATAACTTTTAACGTAGGTACATATAACCTAGGTACATGTGCGAATGCGTAGGTAAAAGCACTAATCGAGGTTTAATCTTTTTTTATCTTTCGACCGCACCGACTGACCCAACTGACCGTTTTCTCTGTTCCCAAAATATAGAATTTATTTGATTATATTATATATATTTTATATAAAATTTAATGGTTATACAAATTATGTTGAATTATGTACATATATTTTATATATAATATATACATTAGATGGCTCATCTGCACACAAAGTACTGGCGTTTAAAAAAAAAACTGCAAATTGGTCCAGTAGAACTTCAGATATAACTGTCATAAAAATCGCCTCTCCTTTTAATAATAAAATAGGTATAGAGCGTTACGCGAAAAAGTAACGCTCGAAAATGTTCACTGCCCAAGTGGAAAGATCTGAACGCCGTAAAAGATGTATTCACATCAAAAAAAAAATAATAAATAAATAATGGCATTTGAAAATATTGGGGTTCTTCGACCGTGTCACATAATATTCTTCATTCTTTCGGGTATTTCACATAACGCTTAAGAAAATTATTCAGATAATCATATAATACGTTTCACATAAAGTACAAACTACATGAAAATAATTTACTGAAAATTTTGAATTATTTATGTTACACGAACATCTTAGGTAATAATTATTAAAAAATAAAATTTTTATAATGTAAATTAAAATTTAACATGTTAAATTAAGTATGGAAAAATTAACATATTTAATGTTAACTCCCAAACAGCTGTTATCGGTTGCTACCTAACATTAAATCTATATTACGTAAAAATATATCCATTTTGACTAAAATAATGTTATTATTTGAACCTAAATCGGAAAATTATGTTTTGGGGATTATATATAATTCCTTAATTTATATTATAATATATTTATAGATATTTTTCATAAAACACAGTGATTTGCAGTTTATCCTTTATTTAAAAAGAATTTAATAAAATTGTATAAATATATATATATATATATATATATATATATTTATTTTTTTTATTTTGCGTATAGTATAATTTAACAATATATTTTTAATTAAAATTTTAATTCACTTACGATAATTACCTGAATAAAAACAAAAAATAACAATCATGATGATAATATTATTCATTACTGTAAATTATATCTAGGTATAAAGTTATTTTACATATATTAAAATCAATTCAAAATATAATTATTCTTTAATTTAAGAAGGAAATATTTTACGGTAATGGTTAAAATATACTTACGTTGTCCTAAATCTAATGTGTTATTAAAATTGCAAAAAAATAGTGGGTTTAATACAAAAGAATAAATTTAGTGAATAATTTATAATTTTGTTTTTTCTTTTGTTTTTTACTTAATTTTTAACAGAATAGTATTGTATTTTTAATTTTGTTAAAAATATTATTGTAGAACGAATATTAATTGTAATATATTCATGTAATTTGCAGTACATTATAGAAAAAAAATGTACTTTGAAAAAGTTGGATTTGTCGGCAATGACACACATTTTTTAATTTTTTGCTATTATCAACTTACGCTTAAAAAATTATTCAGATATCGTTTTACATTTTGTACTAATTAGATAAAAATATTTTTTCAAGTGAAATAGTGCTAAATTCAACGTTTAAAATTGTTATTTTATAATTTTATATGAAAAACTAGAATAATTTTCACAGAGAACAAATAAGAAAATAAAAATAAAATAATTAATTATTGTAGATCCGAAAAATATATGATAAATGACAGAGAAGAAAAATTTTTCAGCACCTTATATAATAGCCTTTGATACTAGTTTATAATAATGTAATGTATTTGTACAATATTAACTATATTAGTATTTGATTTAATCCATATCAATGGTAATTTAACTTAATTTATGTGCGTTTGTATAATGTAAATTTGAAATTTACACGTTGACATAAATATGGGAAAAAGTAAAGTGTTTTATTAACTTCAATCTACTCATTATAGTGCCTACCACTGGACCTAAATTACATTAAAATATATTTAGTTTACCATATATAATGTTATTCTTTATCAATATAACACAAAATTATGCTCCATTTTATGTATTTTATTCTTTGTTTATGATATGTATGACTTAATGAATAATGTTTTGTGAGTTACAGTGATTGACCGTTTATTCGTTTATTCGTCATTAATATATTTTATTAACAATAATAACAACAGTATTGAAGTGTTTTTTACAGAACATTCAATTTACTATTAAACTTTTCAAATGTACAAATTTATATGTAAAGTACACTTACTATATTCATCTAAACAAAAAAGAAAATAATTTTTCACTTAAAAGTGTATTAATATAGTATATTTGTGTATAAATAATAGAATAAGTACGATATAAATATTCTATAATGTGAAAAGGAAATAGTTATTGGTAAATATAATAATATACTTACACTCCGGCAAAACTAATGGGTTATCAAAATTCCAAAAATATCGGAGTTAATACAAGAGAATACATTTTGTAGAAATGGTGGTCTTTTTATTTTTTATATTTAATTAGGAACTATTATTCTATATGATTCTAATAACAATAGTTTTGTAGAAAGAATAAAATTTTAAAATATTTAAGTAATTCACAATACCGTTTGTCATAATACCAAAAAAAAATGAAGAATTTAATTTGGAAATATCTGATTTTTCATGACACACGTATAATTTTTCCCGTTTGACTCATGCATACATAAAGAAAATGTAAATAAAATTTTATATTACTGTAAAATATATGAGAGTGAGACAAAGAATCCCAAAATTTCATATAAATAGCCTTCAAATTTCAATACTACAATGTTAATGATCAATGATGTAATCATTATAAAGTATAATTCCAAAAAAAAAAAAAAAAAAAAAAGGTAAATAATTTAATGGTAAGTACGGATTTAATATTAAGAAGGATACAAAAGAGATAAAACATTTTTTGCTTATAATATAATTTAATACTTTTTTAATTTACGTACTTCGTTCACCTAAATAAAAAAAACAATTCATTACAGTAAAATATATTTCTATACAAACTATTTAAAATAATAAACACAATTTGAAATAGATATTCTATAATTTAAGAAGGAAATATTTGTTGGTAAAGGTTAACATATACTTACGTTCTTTTGCAGCTATTGTGTAATTAAAATTGCAAAAAATGTTGGATTTAATATAAGAGAATAAATTTCGAGGTTTTAAAAAATTTTTTTGCTTTTTGTAATTAATTAAAAACTGTATGTCTATGTACAATTGTATTATATATAGTTTTGTTTAAAATATTAATAGTAGAACGAAAACATTAAGTGTAATGAATTCATGTAATTTGTTATACTATTTTCATATATTGTCACAGAAAATAAAAATAAAATGGATTTAAGAAAGAAAGTTTTGTTCACAGTGAGACACATTTTTTAATTTTCGGCTAATTTCACCTTACGCTTAAGAAATTTATTCAGATAATGTTTCACATAAA
Source organism: Slavum lentiscoides (assembly GCA_032441835.1). Taxonomy (NCBI): domain Eukaryota; kingdom Metazoa; phylum Arthropoda; class Insecta; order Hemiptera; family Aphididae; genus Slavum; species Slavum lentiscoides. Next base: position 3,958,798 of record CM063707.1, on the reverse strand, counting down.
GTGAAACTAGTACTTAGTATAGAGGACAATATTTTGTAAAATAGCAATGAATGTAAAGGTTAAAGTATTTATTTTATACGAAAAACTAGAAAAGGTTTTACAGAGAGCAAATACCTAAGAAATTAAAAATAAAATTACTTATTATTGTAATTCCGGAAAATATATTATATGACAAATGACAAAAAGAAAAAGTTTTCCGGCATCTCATATATAATATACTACGAATCTGATGCAATTATTTTTATGATGTAGTCATATACTATTATTTGATTTTATTTATATCGTTAATAATTTTATTTTATTTTTATACATTTGTGTTACGTAAAATTAATACGTTAACGTAAATCGTAAGTATATGAAAATTAACGTGTTAATTGACGGAATAAACCTAATGACTACTTATTAAGTTGTAACTCGTTAATTCCTACCTCTAAAATAATATTACGTACATAAATCAAATATTATTATTTGTCAATACACAATAAAATTATGCTCCTTTGAATATATTTTATTATTTATTTATTTTTGTATGTACAAATGTGCAATATTTTCTAAGGCGCAATGGTTGACGGTTTATATTAAGTATTTAATTATAAATTAATAAAAAGTATGAATATTTTATCACAAAAATATAATTTATTAATACACAACGCATAATATTTATTTACTAATACATAGCATACTTAAATATAAAATTGTTAATTACTTACCATTTTCAACTAAAATGAAAGGAAAAATACATTATTAAATCATTGTATAAAAGGATATCCTTAAAGGCTATTTATGATTTAAAAATCAATTTGAAATAGATAGGTACTTTAACATTGAAAAAAGAAAATATATTGATAAGGATAACATTATACTTACATTTTTAAATACTTAAGTGATATCAAACAATCCAGAAAACGTCAAAATTAATTCAAGATAATATATTTTAGCAAAAATGTATAAATTTTTTTTATAGTTTATGAGGAAATATTTTGTAATAATGGCAAATTTCCTATAGACATGTTGACTGGCTGCATTAACTTTCTCAAAGTTTTTGTCAGTTAACTCGATCAAAAGATGAACTTATTCAGAAGGTGTTTCCAGATGTTTCTCAAAATTACAGAAACCATGATTGGTTGAGCGAACGAGCTATACTGGCTGCAAAAAACATAGATGTAAATGAATTAAATTTCAAAATTCAAGAACAAATTACAGGCGAATTGAGGATATATAAATCAGTTGATTCGGCTACTAATCAAGATGATGTAGTCAACTATCCACCGGAATTTTTAAACTCGCTGGATTTAGGATTGCCACCTCACAATCTTCAATTAAAGGTTGGATCGGTGGTTATAATGTTGCGAAATATCAACCAACCGCGTCTTTGCAACGGTACACGGTTAGCGATAAAAAATTACTAAACAATGTGATAGAAGCAACTATACCAAAGGAAAGTATAAAGGAGAAGATGTTCTCATACCGCGCATCCCAATGATTCATTATCAATATAACACAAAATTATGCTCCATTTTATGTATTTTATTCTTTGTTTATGATATGTATGACTTAATGAATAATGTTTTGTGAGTTACAGTGATTGACCGTTTATTCGTTTATTCGTCATTAATATATTTTATTAACAATAATAACAACAGTATTGAAGTGTTTTTTACAGAACATTCAATTTACTATTAAACTTTTCAAATGTACAAATTTATATGTAAAGTACACTTACTATATTCATCTAAACAAAAAAGAAAATAATTTTCACTTAAAAGTGTATTAATATAGTATATTTGTGTATAAATAATAGAATAAGTACGATATAAATATTCTATAATGTGAAAAGGAAATAGTTATTGGTAAATATAATAATATACTTACACTCCGGCAAAACTAATGGGTTATCAAAATTCCAAAAATATCGGAGTTAATACAAGAGAATACATTTTGTAGAAATGGTGGTCTTTTTATTTTTTTATATTTAATTAGGAACTATTATTCTATATGATTCTAATAACAATAGTTTTGTAGAAAGAATAAAAATTTTAAAAATATTTAAGTAATTCACAATACCGTTTGTCATAATACCAAAAAAAAATGAAGAATTTAATTTGGAAATATCTGATTTTTCATGACACACGTATAATTTTTCCCGTTTGACTCATGCATACATAAAGAAAATGTAAATAAAATTTTATATTACTGTAAAATATATGAGAGTGAGACAAAGAATCCCAAAATTTCATATAAATAGCCTTCAAATTTCAATACTACAATGTGAATGATCAATGATGTAATCATTATAAAGTATAATTCAAAAAAAAAAAAAAAAAAGGTAAATAATTTAATGGTAAGTACGGATTTAATATTAAGAAGGATACAAAAGAGATAAAACATTTTTGCTTATAATATAATTTAATACTTTTTTAATTTACGTACTTCGTTCACCTAAATAAAAAAAACAATTCATTACAGTAAAATATATTTCTATACAAACTATTTAAAATAATAAACACAATTTGAAATAGATATTCTATAATTTAAGAAGGAAATATTTGTTGGTAAAGGTTAACATATACTTACGTTCTTTTGCAGCTATTGTGTAATTAAAATTGCAAAAAATGTTGGATTTAATATAAGAGAATAAATTTCGAGGTTTTAAAAATTTTTTGCTTTTTGTAATTAATTAAAAACTGTATGTCTATGTACAATTGTATTATATATAGTTTTGTTTAAAATATTAATAGTAGAACGAAAACATTAAGTGTAATGAATTCATGTAATTTGTTATACTATTTTCATATATTGTCACAGAAAAATAAAAATAAAATGGATTTAAGAAAGAAAGTTTTGTTCACAGTGAGACACATTTTTTAATTTTCGGCTAATTTCACCTTACGCTTAAGAAATTTATTCAGATAATGTTTCACATAAAGTGAAACTAGTACTTAGTATAGAGGACAATATTTTGTAAAATAGCAATGAATGTAAAGGTTAAAGTATTTATTTTATACGAAAAACTAGAAAAGGTTTTACAGAGAGCAAATACCTAAGAAATTAAAATAAAATTACTTATTATTGTAATTCCGGAAAATATATTATATGACAAATGACAAAAGAAAAAGTTTTCCGGCATCTCATATATAATATACTACGAATCTGATGCAATTATTTTTATGATGTAGTCATATACTATTATTTGATTTTATTTATATCATTAGTAATTTTATTTTATTTTTATACATTTGTGTTACGTAAAATTAATACGTTAACGTAAATCGTAAGTATATGAAAATTAACGTGTTAATTGACGGAATAAACCTAATGACTACTTATTAAGTTGTAACTCGTTAATTCCTACCTCTAAAATAATATTACGTACATAAATCAAATATTATTATTTGTCAATACACAATAAAATTATGCTCCTTTGAATATATTTTATTATTTATTTATTTTTGTATGTACAAATGTGCAATATTTTCTAAGGCGCAATGGTTGACGGTTTATATTAAGTATTTAATTATAAATTAATAAAAAGTATGAATATTTTATCACAAAAATATAATTTATTAATACACAACGCATAATATTTATTTACTAATACATAGCATACTTAAATATAAAATTGTTAATTACTTACCATTTTCAACTAAAATGAAAGGAAAAATACATTATTAAATCATTGTATAAAAGGATATCCTTAAAGGCTATTTATGATTTAAAAATCAATTTGAAATAGATAGGTACTTTAACATTGAAAAAAGAAAATATATTGATAAGGATAACATTATACTTACATTTTTAAATACTTAAGTGATATCAAACAATCCAGAAAACGTCAAAATTAATTCAAGATAATATATTTTAGCAAAAAATGTATAAATTTTTTTTATAGTTTATGAGGAAATATTTTGTAATTATAACAATATTACTGTAGAAAGAATAATGATTTTAATAAATTCCTACAATTTTAAATAGAATTTTGGTATTATATGAAAAAGAAATTATATTTTGAGAAACTCGGATTGATTGATAATGTATCACCAATTTTTTTTTTTTTGCTAATTTCACCTTAAGTTTAAGAGAAGTATTCTGGTAATCGTATAAAGTTCCACATAAAAAAGAACTAGATTACAATTTTTTATAGAAAAATAGTGCTATAATTACATTTTTAAATGTTTTTTTTATATGAAATCGAGAAATGTTTTCACAGACAAAAAAATGAAGGAAATTTAAAATTACATATTATTATTGTAAAACTCAAAAATATATGACAGTAAGGAAAATCATGCCAGTATCTAATATAATAGCGTTGAATTTTACTGTTTGCGTGATGTAATCAGTAAGTCAGACAATATAAAATTTACTTTTATTTGATTTTACCTATGTCATTGGTAATTTAACTTAATTTTGGTAATATTTTCTAAAATACAATGGTTGCCAGTCCAATTACCTATAACATTTTTTAATCTACTTACTTTCGTCACCTAAACAAAAAATGGAAACAATTCGTTACTGTAAATTATATCCATAACTAACATTTACATATAGTAAATTATTAAAATTAATTCGAAATAGTTATTTTATAATTTATGAAAGCAATATTTGTTGTTAACGTTAAAAATATGCTTACGTTGTTTATGAACTAACATTTTATCATAAATTACAGAAAAGGTCAGAGTTAATATAAAAGAATAAATTTAGTAGGTATTATATTATTATTTTTTTTAATTGAATAAATATTTTATTATTTATAATTTTGATAATTTTAAATAGCTTACGGGCCATATCTAAAAAAAGAAACAATACTTTATTATTGTATTATATATCCATAAACGCTATTAAAAATTAATTTGAAATAGATATTTTGTTTTTAAAAGGAAATATATGTTGAAAAATATAAAGATATATTTCATTGACTTTGAACTATTGTTTTATTATTAATTACAAAATATCAGATATAAGAAAATATAATAATATAAGAAAATAAATTTAGTGGAAAGTGTAGTAACGTTTTTTCATTCAGGTAATTAAATAATTGAATCATATTTTAGTATTTACTATCCTGTAAATTTAAATTGACTTACTATTTTATCTAAACAATAAAATAAAATAAATCATTGCTTTAAACAAATCTAAAAGTGCTATAATTTATGTATAATAAAATCAATTCGAAATAGATACTGATATGATGTAATCGTACGCTATTAATTATATTATTATTTGATTTTTATCTTTATCATTAGTAATCTAACTCAATTCAGATACATTTATATAAAGTAAACTTGAAGTTAGCATGTAGATCTATGCGTTGAATGGAGTAACTTCTTTACAAACGCAATGTTAACTTAAAACTTCTTTGATGCCTACAATTTTCCCTAAATTACCTATACTAAAAATACTTATATTTACATTTTTTTAATCTTCAATAGTGTTATTTTTGTTGCATTATATAACAAAATTACTCTTCTATGAATGCATTTTACACTTAAGTATGTATAATGAAGTGTTGTAAGGTACAGTGGTTGACCGTTTATCCGTTATTTAATTAACAATTAAAAGCAATGGATATTATTATTTTTACCTCGAAAAGTGTAATTTACTAATAAAGTTTTACATAATTAAAAATGTACAATTTGAACTAACTTACCCGAATCAACTAAAACAAAAACAAAATAAAACAATTTATTACTGTGAGGCGTGTATCCATATAGTCTTTTTATGTAGATTAAAATCAATTTAAATAAAATATTCTATAATTTAAAAGGAAAAATTTGTTGGTAAACATATAAGTATACTTACTTTTTACGCAAACTAATGTGTTATCAAAAATTCCAAAACAAATTTCAAAGTTAATACAAGAGAATATATTTAGTAAAAATAGTATTTTTATTTTATTTTTTTTATATACCTAATTAACACAGTGGCACCCACACCTTATTGCAAGATGGATATAAGGACTACTTATTTTTGGGATTTGTGAATGTAAATACCATTATTAATATAATTTTAGTATGTAATAATAAATAATGAAAATATTATATGAGAGATTGCGTGGGGTGGGTGGTTAAGTTTATAGAAAAAAATGCCCGCCTTACTTAATTTTTAAAAACTTTCAGCGTTACTGTAGTTAAATAGGGCTGAAGAATGACATTATATTTTATTATTTATAATAATTTTGATAATATGAAACGGGGTATACGACCCAATAGCGAATGGTTCCTTTCAGGACCAGGGTACGAGATAAATGGTCCTTGTCAAGACCAGAAAATGAAACAGCATAAATATCGCAATTTAGCGGCGGTTTCAATAAAAAATCATCATAGATGATTCCCTCTAACGTTAGAATCAAGTACTGAAAAACCGAAACGACCGCGGACCGAGAGAACACGCGCCGGTAGAGTGCGTGATTGTAAAACCGGATTGAAGCAACACGAATTGCGTGACAGACACGAACAGACCAAGGTGAGATAGGAATGAGGAAAGGGTCTCAACCACTATGGAATATCCCAGGCAATTATATAAAGGAGCATAAGGGCCAAAGCCCAGAAATCGAGATTTTAGAACGTCGACCACTGAAAAAGGAAAACCAAGAGCCGTGTACACGCTACATGGGTTGAACGGTCACGAGACTACTAGTATAGAGGTCAAACGCGAACCGAAAATTAACTTTTCCACAGTCCTCTTCAAAATGTCAAAACTTTCACGGAATATTTTGTTAGTGATGAATCACGGAAAGAAGCTGTATCTACTATGAAGATTACCGCACCATTCACTCAGGAGTCAAAACAGTTGAAGACCATGGACTGCAAACCAACGATCGACCCAACCATCGGCACCAAACACCGTAGCACAAACCTTCGTCCCTTCCTCAATTCTCTCTGGGCCTCTACTTTACTTGAGTTACACCCGTCTTTACCAATGTGTATTCTTTACAAATGGAAGAATGCTTCGAGCTTCTACGTTCTTGGAAATACGCCCATTACTCTTCCCCGCTGGAGGAGACCGGCCAACTAGTCACTGACAAACTTGGTAAATTCAACCAATTTCCCGCATCTATGGCGTGTAGCCAGTAGCAGTTCTAAGATTTTTTTTTGGGGAGGGGGGCCAAAAATGTATAATTCTATAAGTACAATATTTAGGATTTGATGTAAGGCCTTCAAGTAAATAATAGTATAAGTTATTGAACAATGGACATAAACTATAAATTACAGATAAGATTACAGTCAACATTATCGCAACGACCACTATAACGATGACTTACAATCATTAACTACGAATATAATATAAAAACAAAAGGGGGCCCGGGCCTTCGGGCCCCCTTGAATCCGCCACTGCGTGTAGCCACAGACTCCCGGACCTTAGGCTTGGGAAACCCGCATCTACTGTGTAGGGTTGTTAGGAAACGTTTTTCACGGATGTGAGATCTCTAGAGTTTAGGCCAGTGGCTCTCAATCTTTTTAGGACCGCGACCCGAATTTCCCCCCAAAAATCTTTTGCGACCCACGTGGTTTCACTTTTCAAAAAGCAGTTATACAAAATAAAAAAAATTTGTTTATTACTTTTATTATTTATTATAAATTTCTTGGAATCTGTATAATTCGAAAAATTGTTCGCGACCCACCAAAAACTGACTCACGACCCACAGTTTGAGAAACGTTGGTCTAGGCCATTCAACCACATTGTAAATCTACTCCCTGCTAACCATTGTAAATATAATGTACATATATATATATATATTAGTTGTCAATTGTAAGAAGAATGATGGAATAAAGATTGAAATGATATTGTAAACTGCGGCTATTTTAATACGAAGCGGTGTAATTATTTGCACCGTTTCAAATAATAATAGTAAATGCATGTAATTTTCAATATTATTTTGTAATTCCAAAAAGAAAATTTGAAGAAACCGGGGATACATATTATCTTCAATATTTAGTTTACTTCACCTTACTCTTAAGTAAATTATTCTTATAATGTTTCATATAATTTAACAGCTATATGGCAATTCTTTGCTGAAAAATAGGGCTACATGTAATTTTTAGAATAATATTAAACGAAAAATTAAACGTTTTTTCGCTTAATACCTAATGATGGCTTTCTGTTGAGATCGGTAGTAAATAAACAAATTTAATACAACTATTATATTTATATATTTCTTTATTTTCACAATACTCTTTAGCTTGATTGTATATTTACATATATACATGTATTATGTGTGTGTGTGTGTGTGTGTGTGTGTGTGTGTGTGTGTGTGTGTGTGTGTGTAATATGTGAGCTGCTGGAGGCGTTACAAAATTAGAAAGTTGTAAGTATGAACAAATGTGAAACGTGTAAATTAATTTAAATAAACAATTCCTACCACTTGATCTATATTATATAAAAAATATATAATTTTTCGTCCTGTATAATGTTATTATTTGTCACTAAATATTATACACAATATTATGCTCCAATGAATGCTGTGAATACAGATGTTCTCTTTATTTATATTAAGTGTTATTTATATGCAATGTTTTCTAAAATACCACAATTTGTTGTTTATCCGTTATTTAATATACATTGAATAACAACAATATAAATATTTTATGACAAAAAGCATAATTTACCAATAGAGTTGTTAAATGTACAATTTAAATATACTTACGCTGTCCATCTAAACAATAAAAGAAAACAATTCATTATTGCAAAGTATATCTCTAAAGGCTATTTATATATGATAAAATTAATTCAAATTAAAAGTAATGTACAATTTAAAAGGAAATATTTATTGTTAAAATAAAAATAAACTTACGTTTTTCGTGCACTTTGTTTTATGATAAATTACAAAGAAATATTAGAGTTAATACAAGAGAGTAAAATTAATGGAAAAGATACCTGTATATTACTATTTTTTTATACTTAATTACAAATTATGTAGTATATTAGCATTTATAATTTTGGTAACTATATTACAATTACTGTAGAACAAATATTAATTATAATAAATTTATGTGATTTAGAAATAATATTTTTGTGTAATAAAAAAAAATGGAATATTTTTTTTCTTTATTGATTGACATTCTTACAAATTATTTATATTTGACTATGTGAATTATATGTAGTAGGTATACAGTCAATACTCTTGTTATCGTCCTTTCATATATCCCATCACAATCTTTTTGCGAATTTTAGTGTTTTTATTATTATTTTTGTTTCTAATAGTCGTGTCATTTTTAATTTAATATTATTGTTGGCGTTCGAATATTCTCTTCTTTTAAACATAAAATTGCATATTGGCTTGAATATTCAAAATCTTGTTCAGCGGCTCGAATAGCCAAACAATATTATAATTTTAAATTAGATATATTATATTTTTTTATAAATATAAGTAGGTACAATTTTAACTATTGTTACAATTTGTTTTGTTTGTTTGTTGGATTATTTAATTGTTCATTAAGCAGAAATACAATTAAATTATCGAATAAATAGTCAATTTTTTTTTGTAATTGTTTCTTTGTAGTTAAATATATAGTTAACTATGAACTATATACACCCACAGCACAACTAGACACACAAATGATCAGTATGATATGTGGAATAGAGTATAGGCAGCTTTCGGCAACTAGATACGTGCATGACCGTCATGTGTCCCGGACAAAACAACCACGGTAATGCAAGTATGAAAAAAGTGAAATTTTATAATTTTCTTAATAAATTAATGTTGACTTTCAACTTCTTAATGCCTACTATTTTATTTACATCATTATATCTATATAAACTAATGACTTTTACTTATTTATAACGTTTTTATTCTTCACTTCTTCTTCTTCTCCTTCGTCCTTTCTCCCGACTATTTTGGGTCGGCCACCCTGGTCCTCAGCTTCCATTTGACTCTATCTCTTGCATCCTTTTCACACACACCAGCGATTTCCATATCTCTCTCAAACACCTTAAACCACCTCTTTTTCGGTCGCCCTTTCCCCCTCTTACCCTCCACATTCATATTCTTAACTATTTTAACTGCCTCATCCCCCTTTCTTCTTAAAACATGCCCTAACCATCTCAACATATTCTCCCGAAGTTTGTCCACTATTGAAGCCACTCCTTTACTACCTCTTATATATTCATTTCTTATTCTGTCTTCTCTAGTAACTCCACTCCTCCACCTCAACATTCTCATCTCTGCAACACTCATTTTTTGCTTCATTTTTCCATCTATTGCCCAACATTCTGATCCATACATCATTGACGGCCTAACAACTGCCTTATAAAATTTACCTTTTATCCTTATTGGAACTCTCTTGTCACATAAAATACCTGATGCTTTTTATTTTGCACTATACTCGTATCATAAAATTATGCTGTTTATATGTAATGTTTTCTGAAATACTGTAATTGACTGTATACCCCTTATTTAATTAGGATTTAATAATAACAGTCTAAATATTTTTCACGGTAAAGGAATAATTTACTAATATAATTTTCAAATTTACTTACGGTTATATACTAAACGAAAAAAGAAAACAATACATTCATGTAAAGTATATCCATAAATGGTATTTATATATAATGAAATCAATTCAAAATAATTATTTTACTATTTAAAAAGTAATTATTTGTAGGTAAATTAAAATATACTTACATGTTGTATTAACTAATGTGTTATTAAAAATTTTAATAATTTTAGATTTTATATAATATAAAAATGTAATGGATAAATTATTAATTTTTTCTTATAATTAATTAGGAACTGTATACAATTTTAGTATTTATAATATTATTAACAACATGACTGTAGAAAGAATATTAATTGTAAAATAATCGTGTAATTACAATTCTATTTTGGTATAATACCAAAAAAATTAATAAAATAAAAATAAATTAGATTTTGTGAAAGTCAAATTTATCGACAATGTGTCACAATGTAGCATATTACTTTTCAGTTTTCGGTTAAATTCATCTTACGTTTAATACAATTATTTAGATATGTTTTATAGGGTTCGACATTAAGAATCAATATTATGTAGATGATAATTTTTTGTTGGAAAATATTACTACATGTAAATTTTGAAATAATTGTGCTAAAAAATGAAACTAAAAATAAACTAAAAAAGCTTTCGCAGGTAAAAAATAAAGACAATAAAAATAAAATTACATATTATTGGATAACCAACAAATATTTTATACTTTATGTATATATTATGTGTTTATAAATGTACGGTGTTTTGTAATATACAATTAACCGTTTATCCATTATTGAATTAACAAAAAAAATTAATAACAACAGTAGATATGCGTATTTTATTACAAAATTATAATTTACTAATAAAGTGTTTAATTTTAATTAACTTACGATTATCCACTAAAAAAAAAAGAAAAGAAAGAATTCGTTACTGTAAAATATATTCATAAAGGCTATTTATGTATGGTAAGATCAGTTCAAAATATATATTGTTTAATTTAGTAGGAAATATTTGTTGTTAAAATTACAATATACTTACATTTTGAGGATACTTTTACAGCATAAAGAATTACGAAAAAAATTCAAGTCAATAGGATTTATTGGAAAAGTCATTATTATTATTTACTTTTTCAGTATTTAGGTATGAGTATTTATAATTTTATTTAAAATATTACTGTTGAATGAAAATGAATATTAATAATTCAATGTGATTTGCTATTTTGCTTCATATTTTAGTAAATAAAAAAAATATTAATGTAAAATATATTATATAATACATAATTAAAAATCTAAACATTTTGTACATGTGACAATTAGATAAATATCTCAAGAAACCATATAATAGTCATTAGTACTACTATATGTGCATAGTGTATTGTGCATGTTGTCATATTGTAATCTACAATAATATTATAAAAAGATAAAGTTTGTGAGTTTGTTTGTAGGAAGTAATCTCTGGAACCACTGAACCGATTTTGAAAATTCTTTCACCAGTAAAAAGCTACATTATTCCTGAATGACATAGGCTATACCACCAACACTGATACTATTTTTTATTTTATTTTTATGTATTTAGGTTGCGGCTAATTAGTCTGCGGAGTTTTATACATTTATAATTTTGAATACTATTTTTTTTATTGCAGTTTTTTCATTAGATCCAGAGAGTCTAATTTTTAATTTATATCGTGTTTCTACGCCTATGGGCTGATAGTAGTATACAAAAATATATTTTTTTTTCGTGTTACTGCAAGTATTTTTATTTCTTTTTGCGCATTATTTTGTTGGATTATTTAATTGTTAATTGAACCGGCAACATATCGAGATAATAATAAATTTTGTTTGCATTATTTTTACATTTTGAATTTGTGACTATACACACACGCCTTACTTAGTTACTTACATACACATTTGATCGGTATGTTATGCACAACAGATAGCTTGTGGTAACTGGGTACGTACACTATCATCACGTGCCCCAGACCCGAATAATCATGAAAACGTATGTATTGAAAAAAGGTAAACCTAATAATTAAATTGGTAAACCAAATGTTTCCTTACAAGTTGAAACTCGTTAAAGTCTACCATTTTATCTGCATTATTTTATGATATATCCATTTTGAATTATACAATGTTATTATTTGCGAATAAAATATTACCATATTATTTACAATATGTATTTATAGGCAATTAATTTTTATAATATAATGATAGAATATTTATCCATTCTATAATATATATTTATTAAAACATTATAACCTTTTTTACGAAAAGTATAATTTACTAATAAAGGTCTCAAATGTACAATTTCAATTTACTTACACTCAGAATCTAAAAGAAAAAGAGAAAAAAATGTCTGTAAAGTATATCCATAAAGGTAAAAAGAAAAAAATAAAGGAAAAAGATATTAATGATTGTAAAGGAAATATTTGCAAATGAAATAAAATTTACTTACCTTTCAAGCTAACTAATGTGTTAACAATAATTACAAAAAAAAAAAATGTCATAGTTAATACCATAAAATTAATTTATTGGAAAAGGTATTAATTTTTTCTTATAGTTAATTAGAAAGTATATATTATTTTTTATTTATAATTTTGATAACAATATGACTGTAGAAATAATATTAATTTTACAACGATAACAATAATAATAATAATAATAATAATAATAATAATAATAATAATAATAATAATAATAATAATAATAATAATAATAATAATAATAATAATAATAATAATAATAATATTAAAAAATAAATAAAATGAAATTGGTTTTCGAGAGAGTCGAATTTGTCATCACGGAGATAGGTAAACATTATTTTTCAACATTTGGCTAAATTCACGTTACTTTTAAAAAATAAATCATTTTACATAATCGTATAATGTTTCATATGACATATTACCTAGATCAGCGATTGCCAAAATCTTGGACCTCACGGACCATTAAATTCATAATTTAAAATTCTACAGTTCACTTATACCGAATTAAAAAGAAAAGGAAGCTAATTCCATTTATAAAATAATGGTTAAAGGACTTCGATTCTATTGAAATAAATTACGAAATACACATAAGTATAATAAAATTATAAATGTTTATTTAATCGTTTTATTTATTTACACGATTTTTATACGGCGCGCTTCCGGTGGAAGATTAGTAAAAAAAAAAAATTGCAAATAGTTTTCAAACTTTTCTGCGGACCATCAGTAGTCCATGGACCATCAGTTGACGACCGCTGGTCTAGACGATACGTTGTTACTAGAAAATAGTTCTAAATGTAAGGGTTGAAATATTTGTGCCATATGGAGATGTAAAAAACTTTTATGACGTTCCACATTAGGGACACAATAGATGACGATTTTTTGTTGGAAAGTATTACTATATGTACATTTTGAAATGGTTGTGCTGTACAAAGGACTTAAATGTTTTCGCAGGCAAATAGTAGGAAAAAAATAATTAAATTACAAATTATTACATAATCGAAAAAAATAAAATAATAAATTAAAACTTTTCATAATCGGCAGAATCGTGTATAATAACTTTTAATACTACTGAGTGCATGAAATTATCATACGGTATTTTCTATACTTTTATTTGATTCTATCTGTATTATTGGTAATACTAAAAAAATTAGTCAAATTAACTTGAAGTTTACAAGTCACGTAACATGTAGTTATGAAAAAACTATAACTTTGAAATTGTTATAACATATTTGACGCTAATTAACAATTCGTTATTCATTAAACTGTTTACATAAATATTATATTAAGGTATATCTATTTTGAAAAATAGATAAAAAAAAAATGCAAAATTTTAATTAACTTACCCATCGAATCTAAATAAAAGCATAAAACAATCCATTACTGTGAAGTGTGTAATTAATGTCTGTAACGTGGCCGGGGGAGACTTTGTTAAATATGTATTATTCAGGGAAAGTTTTTGGCTTTCTGAATAACAGTAACCGTAGCTAGAGAGCAAATGTAGGATTTAAGGAATAGTCGAAATAACAAAACATATACTTGTTTCAGTAATTATTTAGATGTAATGCCTATTAAGTACTGAATTAAAGTACATGTATTATATTAGTATTAGGTGAAATACGATTAATTATTATTTTGACAATAATAGTTGGCCGTGTCGTAGTCATGTACAGAATCCAACAGTATCGCTGAGTGGTATTCGTATTTCGTATAATGAATTGACTGTCTCTTACGAAATGTGTGATGACCACACAGGATCTAACTTTATAATTATGGTTTTAGGTCGGAGAGGGAAAATGTTATTGCTCAGCATTTAATATTACACACCCATGGGCATAGACGCAAATGGTGTTTGAAGTTTGGAAAGGCTGAAGTCTAAATCCATCCCAAAAACTCTTTGGATTTTTATATCAATTCAAAATTTTCAAAAAATGTTGGGGGCTATACAGAATTGGGGGGGCATAGCCTCCTAGCCCCCGCTATTTGCGCCTATGCTCATGGGTAATATAAAAAATATAAAATATATAAAAGCGCACATAAATATATGAATTATGTAACGGGATCGTTACAAGTCTATTTATATACGGCAAAATCAATTCGAAATAGATTTAGTATAATTTAAGAAAGGAATATTTGTTGTCAAAATAAAAAAGTACTTACATGTATTGTACACTAACATTGCCATATGAATTACAGAAAATATTAGAGTTAATACATTTAGAATAAATTTAATGGAAAAGGTATAAGTATATTTTTCTTCTAATAGTTAATCAGAATGTGTACAATATTTTAGTAATCATAACTTTGATAAAAAAATATGAGCGTGCAATGAATATTAATCTTAATATTATAAATAAATTCGTGTATTTTGTAACCCTAAAAATAATAATAATAAAAAAAAAAAAGCTTTTATGAGAAAGTCGGATTTGTTGACAATGAGTACAAATATTGTTTTTTAATTTTTGGCTACTTTTACATTAAGTCGCTTAAGAAAATTATCCGAGTAATCGTACAAGGATTCACATAATGTACAAATAAGATCGCAATATTTTGCGGAAAATTTAAATGTAAATTTGAATTATTTGTGATATACGGAAAACTAAAAAAAATTTCACAGGGAAAAATAAGAAATTAAAATTATACCTATATTATATTTAAAAATATCTACTTCTACTTATATGATGTTATTATTTGACACTACATCATAAAATTATTCTGTTTATAGGCGATATTTTCTAAATCACAATAATGGACTGTTTATCCGTTTTGTTATTAACATTTACATAACGATAATATAAATAATTTTTTTTTTACGAAAAATATAATATACTAATAAAGTTTTTTAAATGTAAATGTAAATTTACTTACAGTCTACGTCTAAAAAGAAAACAAATAAATTTATTGTGTAAACATTTTTTTTTGTATGTAATATTATTTAATACAAGTAAATAACTTCTAGTGGAAAAGTTATACATTTGAGATTTTGAGCGGAGCGAGGAATGTATTATGGTTTAGCAATGATGTGTGTGTTTTTTTTTCTTTATGTCTGTACCCAAAAATTCTACCAGAAGGAGTGCTCCGATATTTTCATGTAGCACCTTTTATGATTGCAAATTGCACCTAGTTTGTACTTTAGACGGGTCATTATTCGATTTTCTCAATACTTTTTTCAAAAGTCTGGAAAAACTACCAAAAAATACATAAAAACGCTAAAAATGCAATTTCGTCTTAATCGATTGTCGTGTATTTCTTCGTTTATTTATTACACCGAAACTCAGAATCGTTTTATCGAATGCAATAATTTATCATTGCTTTCAAATTTATAATAAAAACAGAACTCTTAAATCTCTATCCAAGTAATTTACTTAAGCGATGTCAACCACACCCCACGGCTCGCTACCTTTTTAATTTATGTATTTGTTGAATTAAAATGGCATGTCAATTATGATTTTGATTAAAATAATACTCAAGAACGAACAACAAAAAACTACGGTTTTATTCAAATTTAATATTGTTCAAAATATTGTAAAACCATTTTGTAAAAATTGTGTGGAAAAATGTTATACTTACAATTCGGAGTATCTATTGTATTTATCAAAATTAAAAAAAAAAAAAATCAGTTAATACAAATAAATAAATTTAGTAGAAAAGTTAATAACGATTTTCTTACAGTTTACAAGAAACTGCAAAGTATATTACTAACAATATTTATAAATTTGATAATTATATTACTGTAGAACGAATAGCAATTGTAAAATATTCGTGTAATTGCAATAATATTTTATTTATTTATTTATTTATTTAATTAACATTATGGAGCCATTACATATACAGCACATATGTTACAATCAGATGGCATAATAATTAAAAAACATTACGCAGATAAGGCCAGAAAGGAAAGGAGGTGTCATTATTAGCAATCCGTATGGGGCGGAGGACAGGTAATGTTTCAAGAATGTTAGGATAATCGTAAGGAGTCTGAAATGGGACAGAGAAACCAGTATAACGGTGTGGGACATTGAAATTCAAAAGCGGTTAGAGAAGATTTTTTAGACGTGTGTCTATGTTTCTCAAGAGAGAGTGACGAATAACACAAGTGTGTAATCATGGGGTGGTCAAAGTAAAAATAATATTGTATTTGTGAGTAAAAATACAATTTAGAAGAAAATGTGGATGTGAGTATGAATTATTATCTGTGCCATACAGAAAAATTTTCACAGGCAAAAAAATGAGAAAATAAAAATAAAATTACACTATCCTATCAAAGACGAGTGGTTCAATTTGGTACCGTATTATTTCTGCTATATTAAGAAAATTTTTCCTTAACGCTGACATACACCTTTACTGGAGTATTATGTAATCATTGTAACTTATAAAAATATAAATTTGTTGTTAAAGACATAAAATACACTTATAAAAATAATACTGTAGAGCGAAAAACAAAATGACTGCTTCATTCAAATTGTTTATTGTTCAGATTACTATAAAATTATTTGTATAAGAAGTGAGTTTAAAAAAGTAATATTTACCAGTCGGTTGATCTTATGTATTAGTCAAAAATAACAAAATATATCATAGTTAATACAAGTGAATAAATATAGTAAAAAAGGTATAAACTATTTTCTCATTGTTAACTAGGAACTGCTAAACATATTATTACATATAATATAATATTATTATTTGTCACTATGTGCTCCTGTAGATATATACGTATAATTTATTTATTCACCAGCCGAATTACTCGGCATTCCCGTTCATAGTTTTAAACCGAATAGCCCTAATTTTTAACACTGACTTTCTAAATATCCCTAATTTGTAAAAGTTTTTTGTTGAACAGTAATACGAGGCTAAAATATGTAAGATCATTGTGAGCGTTTGACGCCCTCAGTCTTCGACTTCGTCTTCAATGTAATGTTAACAATATACATCATTTATATATAGTAATGTTATTACTATGTTAGAAGTAAAAAGGTAGCGAGCCGTGGGGTGTTGTGAATGTCTTATAAGTGAATTAATTGGATAAAGATTTTCGAGTATATTGTTATCATTATCAATTATAATATATATTATTATTTATCTATATATTATATAAAATATAAAAAATGTTTGTTTGTTCCTCAATAACGTCGGAATGACGCAACGGATTTGCATGAAATTTGATATAGAGAATAATTGTAAGCTAGAGAAAAATATAGGGTATTTTTTATTGAAATACAACCAACGAGAATGGTAGCTAATACAGGAAATTTTGGGATTCTAGGCGTTAAACTGCGGTTATCATGGTAACCATTAGTGCCGATAGATGGCAATAGCATCAACAGCTTTTACGACTTCCGTGAACCGAATGACAAAAGAAACAAAACAATAAAAGAGCGAATTAAATTAATAAAATATAAATCATAGTCCATAATATTATTATGCATAAAGAAATATATATCTAATAGAATATATTAATATTTGTAAAGTTTATGAGGATAGATGTATCTCGATCAACAACAAAATTCTTTGCCAGCTTGGACTACCAGTACTGACAAGTGATAGAAACAATGTTCACGACAGAGATTTGGTACGTGAACGGCAATATAATTCTGATGAATTGCACCATTTTTGTGGATTCACAGAAACAACTGTTGACTGCTGATCAAAAAATAGTTTTAAAAAAGTTATGTAATACGTAGCAAACGAAAGTGGTGGAATTATTTTCCTTGACGCACGTGGAGGCACTGGAAAAACATTCTTGCTCAGTTTGATACTCGCTGAAATTCGATCAAAAAATGAAATTGCACTAGCTGTAGCATCGTTTGGAATCGCATCAACGTTACTCGATGGTGGGCGTACAGCGCATTCAGCTCTTAAGCTTCCATTAAATGTAAACCATACAGAAACATCAACATTAAGATAAAAAGCTTAATAACCAGCTGAACTGGTCAGGTTTCCTTTTTTCCAACAAATAAACAAAATATATATTTTTTTTAACGTAGTAGAACACGCCTGGTATCCGTTATGTTTTATATTTGATCAAATTAACCCACGATAACTGCATTAAAAATATATGTAGCTTAGTGTTAACTTTTAATGGAGTTTCAAAAGGAGTAAATCCACGGTCATTGAATTCGTCACGGGCAACGCCGTGCAGGATCAGCTATATAATATATATAATATATATATATATATATAAAGATAGAATAGAATTTTTGGGTACAGACCAAAAACTAGAACCGAACCGAAAAGAACCAGTTTAGAATCGAAACCCTTTGAAAATGTTGGAATCGAAAACTAACCGTAACCCTAACTTTTTTTTTCAAAACTAGAACCGATATTTGGAAATACAGGTTTTTATATTTTATCACAAGAGATTATGTAAAAGTCCAATACATTTCTAATAAACTTTCCAAAAAAATACAAAAATGTATAAACTTTAAATGATAAGTCGGGCTACTTATACTGGGTATACTTTTATGCTTTTAAACTGAACAAAAAAACGGTACGCTAAAAAATCCGTAATAATAATTACTCCACATTATAAATGGAATATATTATCACTTTTTAATCGTAATTTCGATATGTTGAAGTACTACAGGTTAGTACCTACCGGTATTAACCGGAACCGGAACCGAAACCGAAATTCACAATTTTCATGAGCCGGGACCGAAATTATATTTTTTTCAAGAACCAAACCGAAACCAGAACCGATAAAATCATTAAGGTTCCAGTCCCCGGTACAGACATAAAAGAAACACAGATCATTGAAAAACCAATACATTTCTCTCTCCGCTCAGAATCTAAAAATACACAAGATTTTTCCACAAAAATGTATTCAAAAAATTCCATTGTAAATATATAGACTATCACGGTTAGTCACTCGAGAACAAGCGATGTATAATTGACCGTTTGAGAGGCAGTTTATTCTTAGATCAACAACAGCGTCTGCTTCTGCGATTGGTTGATTGACATATAGCAAATCAATCGCTCCCAAGGGACTGTGTCCGATTAAATAGAAATGGAAAATTATTAGGAATAAATGCTGTCTCTTTTGCACTATATTCCGTGAGAATTTCTTCCTCAATTATGTTTTTCTGTAATTTTGTTCCTTTAAGTCTCGTTTCGTTGCATGACTTTAGAAGAGTCATGTTTCGTAAAAGCATTACTGGAACATCAACATCAAGTGCGATTTGTTGTGCATGAAACCTGTTGGCCTTAAGAGAATTTAGAAATCCTGCTGGGTACTTAACCTAACACTATCTTGTACCAACGACGGTGTTTATTTATGTGTTCACTAATTTATTTCCTTTAATTGTGAAAGAATTCTATTTTTAATTACAACGGCTTGATTGTTTTAGACGTACGAATGATTCATTTACACGTCTAAGACTTCTGATGATTTAATACTTGCATGACGTGCGCAAATACAAAGAGAGTTATAATTTTATTTAGATAGATATTATGCGATAATTGATGTTTTTGTAAAATTCAATTATTTACTGTTCAACTGTTACCTATTTATTGACGTATATTAAAAATTGCACAAAAATGTATGTACTATGTATACACCTATTTATTTACACTTTTTAAAATTTTAGTACAGTGTAAAGTATATGATAAAAGATATCTGTCATTGATCAAATCAATTTGCTATAGATATTCTATAATAATAACAAGGAATTATTTTTTATTCACGGCATAACGTATACTTAGGATATCGTGTATAGTTAATGTGTTAACAAAACATACGTGATGAAAACGGTCATGATTAATACAAGTAAATTACTAATAGTAATTAGTATGAAAGTTATTAATATATATGTTCGCGCCACTCGACGTAATTTTCACCGCAATATACTCGCACACGACCTATGGACTCCGATGTGTTAAAATAATGTCGATATCGAGAACGACGGTTCAGGCGGTTGGTATTAATACCTTCGTATTGTCGTATTGTTCGTATTATTATTATATTTTGTCGCACCCGGAGCAGTATGGCTAGGGACGTGGTATCGAATGAAAGGTACTTTCGATACTTTTACTTGGTATCGAATCGAATAAAAATACTGATATGAGTATAATATCGAATCAAATGGACCGATATGAGTAGGTATCGAAAGAAAAGTATCGAATCGAATTAATATCGGTGTTTAAAAATAGATGATTTGTCGATAAATAGTCACTTTATCGTTCCGATTAGGAAACCTATTGCATTGTAGACTTTGGTCTGTCGTCTGTGATAATAAGTAATAACCAGGGCTCGGAAGTTATAGCACTAAAAAAATTAATTTTTAGCGCTTAAATATGCACATAAAAACATTAATATAAGCGCTATAAATAGCACTAAAAATTGGAAAATATGCAAAATAAAAGAAAACTAAAATAAAATCATAGGTCTTTACGTACGGCGATAACGCCGTATCTTACGTAAATACGACGAATTCGATAACTGCAGTTCATATTTTGATACAATTTTAAAAATAACTAAATTATTGGAAATGAACGGAATTGTCCGATTTAATCGACGATAACAACGGTCTAAGGCCGTTTATTCCGGATGCGTACAATCTTAAAACAATTTGTTTTCGTTCACATATTCGTAGGCGGCTGTTTGGTAGGTAATTTAGTTTTTCAACAATATGTGTTTATTTCCTTAAATATGCCCATTAACAGCATTTATAACTCCAAATTAGCAAAATACCTCCTATAATATGTATTTATGTGAAAATATACCCAAAAATAGCACTAAAAACCTAAAATTAGCAAAATAGCAGTAAAAACCGTAAATATGCAAAAAATAGCAAAATAAAATTTCGTGTATGACATCAGAGAAGTGTGAAACATATTTGTATCTTACTTTGGATGTTCTAGGACGAACCAATAAAAATATGCATTTGCTAGAACTTCCGAGCCCTGGTAATAACTATATAGTCGTATATTGACTATTGTGTGATGTGTGTGAGCAAATCCCCCAATACGTGCATACTATTATTTTACTCGAAAAGAATTGTTCGATACCATGCGAATACGTTTGAACGTTATGGCGGTAAATAAATGATTCGATACCATATTCATTCGATACCAGTACTTATTTATCGATATGAGTAAAGTATCGAAACTATAGTATCGATACAAAAAGTACTTGTATCGAAAGAAAAGTATCGATACTTTACTGGTATCGGCAGTATCGGCAACGTCCCTAAGTATGGCGTAAAATGCCCAGGGGAGCACACGTCCGGCGTGTGTGACCGGTATTTGTTTATTTTATTATTTTGCGTCTCGTATTTTTGTGGTCGTCCGTTACGGTGACGAAGTCTGTCGCGGAATTTGAGTATTCGCTGTGTGCGACTGAACACGTCCCGCGCGTGTATTATTGTGTCTTTCGTTCGGTACGAGGTGTGTGCACCGGGCGAGTTTTTCCGTTGGCGCGAAGTACAACACGGTGCGTACCCAGGGGCGCATTAAGTGGGGGGCAAAGGGTGCGTTTGCCCCGGGCGGCAATTTTTAGTGGGCGGCACACTGATCGTGGACATTTGGAATTATATGTTTTTGTCTGTTGGTATTTTAATCTGTACTGTAAATTTAGGGGCGGCAAATTATATTTGCCCCCTCCCATCCCTAAATATTGATTCTTAATGCGCCCCTGTGCGTACCGTGTCATTCGCGCGTAGTGTCCGCTTAACGGATCGGACGAACCGATTCCGATACGGAATATTTGATCCGTCGCATCGAGACGACCGTGGCCAAGTCGGCCTAGCGCTTACGGACGGTGGCGTCTGTCGGTGGTCGAATCACGAGCGTGTGCCGTTCACGCAGTTATTTTCGTCTACGACAATGACCTTGACCCAGACATCCATACGCTATATGTGACCGTCAGAGGCGAACACAGGTAGGGGTTTTGGGGGTTCGAACCCCCTCCGAAATGTCTGAGAAAATTTGAAAATTAAGCTACGGCATATGTGTAAGAGTATAATATATATTATACCTAATAATTTTACATTTTTTTTTCAAAAACCCCGCCCGAAATTTTTTCCTGCGTTCGCCCCTGGTGACCGTAACCGTGGTTCGTCGACAATCCCGAGGAGTGTCCAGTTCGGTAACGTTATCACAATTATATTGTAAACATCGTGTTATCACGGACATATTATGCCCGTGGGTGTGCATATTATGCAGTATTTATATTGTATAAATTATATTATATTAATCGTTAATTATGTTTTCTTTCAATTGTTTATTATAATCGTCATATCATTTTTCATGCGCACATTTGTTCTTATTCTCACTAGACTACCGATCTTATCCACAAATTAATTTAGCCGTGTGGCGTAAACAATATATTTTATATTTGTTAAATCATAACTTTATATTTATTATAATTTTACTAAAAATATTACAGTAGAAAAAATAATAAAAATGACTTTTCCATAAAATTTTTTATATTGTTCAGTATAATATTTTAATACAATTTTTGTAAAAACATTATTCAATAAAGTTATACATACAACGCGATAGAACTATTGTATTTATCAAAATTTACAAAAAAAAAAATATCAGATTTAGTTAGTACAAGCATTGATTAAATATACATAGATAGCTCACGTTGGTAATGCGCGAAATGGAAACACATAAATTTAATAGCAAAATCTAACAATAGATGGCGTGTAGTGTAACGATTAAATAATAATTATTGAAAATTGAAATTATTGTTTGTCGTTTACGATTTTTCGATAATAAATATACGGGTTTGTCCGGTTTGGACTTTGAACATTATTCTGAGTAAAAATAATCTGAGATAAGAAAAATATTAAATATTGTTATAATATCTAATGTTTGGATTTATTTTATACTTTTACGGGTTTACGGTTTATCACTTATCATTTATCACAATAGTATAATAATAATAATACATAGAGTAATATTATTCTATGGTGATAGTACAGAATTTATTCTGTAGTGATAATTTAGATATCAGCTGATATTACAACACCTAGCGCATTCTAATTATTTCGAGTTCCCTCATCATTATTTTTGGGCTCCCATTTTCTCGATTTTTCGTATCTCATTTTTAGCATTACGTAGGCTATCTATGTATATTTAATCAATGGTACAAGTAAATAAATTGAATAGATACACTGTTTTCTTATAATTAACTAGAAACTACAGACAGAGCCGGTTTAAGACGTAAGCGACGTAGGCCCAGGCCTACGGCGGCATTACACAAAAGTGGCATAGTTTGAAATGAATACGAAAAAATTATTTTATTATAAAAATATCAAATGATATTAGATTTGCCTACGTGTCAAAAATTGCTAGCACCGGCCCTGACTACAGAGTATATTATTACTTATAAATTTAGTCAAATTATTACTTTGGAACGAATAGCAATTGTAAAATATTCATGTAGTTAAATTATACTTACGAGATTCTGTGGCTAAGATTTTTTCATATGTGATCAAAAATGTCATTATCATACACGTAAAAAAGGTTTAGCGAAAAAGGTAGGTAAACTTTTTGATGTTAAGTACGTAAAAAAAAAGTATAATAATTTTAATTTTAAATAAATTGTCATAATTAATACAAGTAAATAACATTTAGTGGGAAAGGTGTCAATTTTTATTTTATATTTAATTATACTTACAAGGCGGTTGATCTAATGCATTTATTAAGAATAAAAATAAAAATATCAAATTTGATAAAAGTGAAAAAAATTAGTAGCAAAGGTATTATTTTCTAATTGTTAACTGAGCACTGCTATAGTTATTAGTTAATTTTAGTAACAATTTTTACAGTAGATCGAGTAAAAAAAATTGAACGTTTTATACAACTTGTTTATTGGTCAAGATATTGTAAAAAAAAAAAAAATATTGAAAAAAAAATAAAAAAATTTGTACTCACATGGCATATCAGCTATTTATCATAAATGACAAAAATATCAAAATTAATACAAGTGAAAAAATTGAATAGGTAAGTTACAAACTATTTTGTTTTAGTTAACTAGAAACAATAAACAATAATAGTACTCAAAAATGAGATAAAAGTTTGATTATGAAACAAATAGTAATTTGTCGTTGAATTAAATTGAATTAATCAAATAGTTCGCAATATTTTAAAATTATTTATATAAAAGTGTGTTGCAAATAACTATACTTACAAGACTGTTGATCTAATGTATACATTGAAAATAACAAAAAATATCAGATAAATACCCGTGAAAAAAATGATATATAATTTAGACATCAGACTTGTTTTGTTTTTATGTATATGCATTATGCACGTTTCAGTTACAAGCATCAATATGAAATATCGATATAATCGACTATTACGTATTCCACTCTCCATACCTCACACAATACACATGCTAAATAAAGGTGACCCACCAGCACTGCAGTTGTAAGCAACTTTCTGTGGTCATGTTATACTCAACATAAAATGATCATCATTCTGTTACACTCAAGAAAATAACAAACCGCATTCCAATTTTTTTAGTAGTTTTTGAATGATGCTGGCCGAAAATCAAAAGCATACAAATTTTATTTATATATATATTATGTGCTGAGATAAAATGATGTAAAATTCAATTATTTACGGTTCATCTATTATTTCATTGATTTTTAATACAAACATCATAAATATTTATATTTCATTTTTACAATGATTCATTTATATTTAATGATATTATGATGACATGCTTTATACATTAAGAATAAATTGTCATAATTAATTAATCAAAACTGTATAGTAATTACCATTTTTGTAAAAAAAAAAAAAAAAATGGTTCAAAAAGTTGTACTTACATGGCATATCAGCTAATTATCAAAAATTACAAAAAATATCAGAATTAATACAAGTGAAAAAATTGAGCAGATAAGTTACAAACTATTTTGTTTTAATTTACTAGAAACAACAAAGAATTATACGCTACTCAAAAATGCGATGAAAGTATTATTATGGAACAAATAGTATTTTGTTGTTTAATTAAATTAAATTAATCAAATAGTTATTATGTGCATATTATTCAAGATATTGTAAAATTCTTTATATTTTGCAAAAGTTATACTTACAAGATTGTTGATCTAATGTATATATCAAAAATAACAAAAATGTCAGATTCGATATAAGTGAAAAAAAATTTAGTAGAAAAGTTATAAAGTATTTTCTTAAGGACTAAGTTAACTAAGAACAACGAAAAATAATAATACTCATAAATTTAATACAAATTTTACAATAGAAGAAGTAGTAATTTTTATTGTGAAAAGAAGAACAATTTTTTAAATATTTATGTAAATTCAATAACACATTTTATTTTATTTGTTTCCTTAAAGATATGGGGCAAGTTATTATTATATATTCAGCAATCAGCACATATGTTACAATCAGATGAAATAAAAAAACACCTTTTGAAACTAAAACAGAAAAAAGGACAAAGACATTGTTGGGAATACGTATGGCATTGAGAAAAGGGGAATTTTTAAGAAAATTAAAAGAAGATCGATGAGTAGGTATGTAAAAGAAAAGAGAAATAATAAAATTGACTACTTCATACAACTTGTATATTGCAGAGGATATTGTAATATCGTCTACATAAACAATTTCTTTAATAAAAAGTTATACATACATGGCATTTCAGCTATTGTATTCATCATAAATAACAAAAAATGTCAGATTTAGTATAGGTAAGTGATTTAACTGAGTACATGAGGTACTAACTATGATCTCATAAAGTTAACGAAAAAATGCAAAGTACGCAGTGGCGGCGCCAGAACTTTTGCAGAAGGTGGGCCAGGCCAAGGCCAACCAATTTTAGAGGGGGGCCAATATTTTTACTCGTCTATTTGTGATGCTTGAATACTTTTCAATACGTTTAAACTTCTGTTAAAATATATTGCAATTGAAATATCTATACATTATGTTACAACTTTTTAATATTTCTAAGATAATTTTTAAGAGGACGTCGTACCGAAACGAGAACGCATACAACGACCGATAGAACGCGCAATTAGGTGTTTTCACGATCCGCAAGCACGCGACGCGCACCGCTAATCGTAATCGGCGGTGCGACGATTAATTCGATAAGCGAAAACGATAATGAATAGGGTAATAAAATAAAATATCGGAATCGATATCGCGGATAATACTGAGAAATAAATCTGTTATTATATTACGTGTTTATAACACGATGAAGATAAGACAAATGACGGTCTACATGAATGATATACTACAGAAAACGTTCTGTACATATAGGTATTTTGCCTGTGTGTAAACGAGTCATCACTATAATAATAAGATGATAATCAAAATAGTGATTTTTATTAGTTAAAAATTACATAAAAATGGTAAAAACGCGATTTTGTCGAAATAGATTATCGTTATTTCTTCGTCATTTTGAAAGTAGTCGTCATAGAAACCGGAAATTTTTACTAAATATGTAACATTGCACTATATTAACGAAAACAATTTTTGATAATTTTAAATAATATTACCTACGCCGATGCTCCGCTCAGAATCGTTTTATCGAATGCAATAATTTATCATTGTTTTCAAATTTAAAGTAATAACAAAACTCTAAAATCTTTATCCAAGTAATTCATATTTTGAGTGTTTTTTTATTATTACGTACTACCTATATTATATGCTACGATCACACTGTCACCTATACGACACCCACGATATATTATTATTTATTATTATACACGTGTAATATATAATATGATGTCTTTATTTACAATAATTTAAACAATTGCAATTATTATTCTAAATTATTCTAATTTTTAATTTATTATTAAAACTAACGTTTGATAAATAGTAGGTAATGCGTGTGTATAGTTTGAAGTACAGATTTATACAAATGTGTTTACAGCTTATTGTAGTGAATGGTCGACGGTTTTTCCATATCTATACCAATATAAAACATAAACCTACCTGTACGGAAATACCTATTCTCCCTTTATAGGAAATAATAATCACATTTTAAAATTATTCTCGTATTCGACCTTTGACCGCAACACCGTCGGCCGCGATAATTGTATACGTGTGCGAATACACGTGGTGGGGTATTATACGAACACAGTGCCGTTTCATAATAATAATTTTTAGGTATAGGCAGCGCCACTTCATGGCGATGAAATTTACGTTTTTGTCATAAAACATCTCATCGTATTTCCAATAGTACACATAGTGTATTAATTTGTTTTAAATAGACCAAACATATTATGAAAGGTGAGAATTTTTGCTATGACATGTAGGAAGCCGATTTTGGATTATTGAAATACTAAATAAAGTATAAATTAAAACATTTTAGGTATTTTTCCAAATTTCAATGACAAATATTAATAGTTAAATTTAATTTTTTTTAAATTCGGTTTCCAACATGTCATAGAGAAACATCTCACCTTTTTTGAGACACTTTCAAATCAAATATACCAATAATATAGACTTTGCTGCATTGGAAATACGAAACGCTGTTTTCGCTGCGTAATTTTCGGGTACTACGTCCTCTTAATGACCAGTTACGTATAATATTATAAGTCTTTACATAATTTACATAAATTTTAGGGTGGGCCATAGGGGGGGAGGATTTTTGGGGTGGGCCTAGGCCCACCCTGGGACACCCCTGGGGCCGCCATTGAATGTACGGGTATGTTATTACTGATTATGTTATTACATATTTGATAAATGTATTACTGTGGAATTAATAATTATTGTGAAATATTTTAAAATTATGTAATAGATATTATTATTGTAAAAAAAGTTGTTTAAAAAATGTACTTACGTTGCATTGGCGCTATTTTATTTATCATAATTAATAAAAAAAATGTCAGATTTATTACATGTGAATAAATTAAGTAAATAAATTACTAATTATGTTCTTATAGTTAGTTAGAATTTGCAAAGCATATTATTACTCATAAATGTAATAAATATATTAATGGAACTATAGTAATTGTAAAATATTCGTTGTATTTGCAATAAAAATTGAATTATTACTCATTTAATTAATATTAAGATGCGAACCATTATTAAATTATAGGAATTATGTTACAATTACAATCAGAATAACACACTAATTTTTAAAAAACATTACAGAAAATAAGCTGGCAAAAAAAAATATGAGTCTTTTAGCTGTACGTATGAAGTGGAGGACATGGAAATATTCCAGAGAAAAAGACAAAGAACAAAAAATGAAATTGAATAGAGAAATAAAATATTTTACTATTCTATACAACTTGAATATTTTACAACATATTGTAGTAGGTAGTAATTTTGAAAAAAAATGATATAATTACGTTGCATTTGAGCTATTGTATATATCAAAATTTACGAGAAAGTTAAAACAAGTAAATATATTAAGTAAGTAAGGTATTTATTAAATTCCTATAGTTAACCAGAAGCTGTAAATATATATTAAATCTGATAAAAATATAACTGTGGAAGGAATAGTAATTGTAAAATATTCATGTATTAACAATAAACCTTCAATTTTTATTCATTTACTTAATATTATAGGGTGAACTATTTTTACATATACAAAATTATTATGTGAACGTAAAAATAACTTGAAAAATATTCATGCATTTGTAATAACTAATAAATATATAATTCATATTCATTTACTTAATACAATTAGGTGTACCATTATTACATGTATGACACATACACTACCATAAAAATCAGATTACACAATAAAAACAAAAGCATTAGAGAAACTAAGCCAGATAAAAAGGAGAGAGCTCTATTAGCTATACATATGATGTGGAAAACAAAGGAATTTTCAGGAAATAAGAAGAAGAGCGAGGAACATCAAATTGAAAAGAAAATTAAGAGGATCGACTGTTTCATACAACTTGTATATTGTGGAGGATATTGTAATTTCATGATGGTAAAAAATTTGTTTAACAAATAGTTATACTAACATGGCATTCCAGCTATTGTATTTATCAAAAATTACAAAAAATATTAAAATTAGTAAAAGTGAATAAATTAACTAAATGAGATAATAACTATTTCCTTATAGTTCAAAAGACACTGAAAAGCATATAATTACTCATACATTTGATGATAAGCCAAATTATATATTAAGCACATACTCGTATGTAACAATGAAAAGACAAAAAAAGACCATAAAGAAACTAAACTAGAAAAAAAGTAGGATGACTTTTTTGGGAATAATGACGTTGAGGAAAGGGGAATTCTCAATAAAATTATAAGAAGAACGATAAGTATGTAGAAGAAAAGAGAAAATACAAAATTAACTGTTTCATCCAACTTCTATATTGCAGAGGATATTGTAATGTTGTTATCGTAAATTATTTATTTATTAAAAAGTTATACATACATGGCATTCCAGCTGTTGTATTCATCAAAAATCAAAAAAATATTAGAGGTAATACAAGTCATTTAACTGAGTAGATGAGGAAACAACTATTTTCTAATAGTTAACAAAAAAATGTAAAGTATATTACTACATATACATATGAAACAATTATTGGTGTGGAACTAAAGTTATTGAAATGTATTCATGTATTTGCAATAAAGGTTTGATTTGTAGTCATTTAATTAATAATATAAAATGAACCATAATTACATGTATATCGCGTTTGAAACAATTACAATCAAAATACACAATATTTAAAAAAAACATAGAGGAAACTAAACTACATAAAAAAACCATGATCATTACGTAGGAATGCCTATGAGGTGCCTATGCGATGGGTATGAAAAAGATAAGAATAATAACAAAATTGACGATATAAGGCAAACCAGTATATATGTATATGTAATATATTACAATCAAATTGTATATTGCAAAGGTTATTGCAGGGACGCCCGGAGGGGGGGGCAGGGGGTGCGGTTGCACCCTTTGAGATTTTTCCTGCAACGATACATAAAAAAAGATTATTGTGTCAATTATTTAAAACAAAGCACCCACGGCTTATACTGCATCTAATAATATTTTTGCACCTACTGGCATATTCATCTGCGGGAGTCCCTGGGTTATTATAATATTGTAATCGTAAACAATTTCATTAATAATAAGTTATACGTACATGACATTCCAGCTGTTGTGTGCATCAAAAATTACAAAAAATAACAGAGTTAGTTCAAGGCGTTTAACTGAATAGACGAGGAAATAACTATTTTCTTATAGTTATCAAAAAAGGAACGTATTTTATGACTTATACATATGAAACAATTATTGCTGTGGAACTAAAGATATTGTAAGGTATACATGTATTTGCAATTAAGGATTATTTTGTAGTCATATACTTAATAATACGAGGTAAGGTGGACGAATTTGGAAATTTAAAAAAAAATTAGAAGAAAAGCGATGGTTATGAAAAAGGCAAGGGTAATAACGAAATTGACTATTTCATACAACTGGAATATTTTAATAGCAAAAAAAGGATAAGATTCTATTGACAAAACGTATGAGACGGAGGACAAGTATTTTAAAAGAAATTTAAAGAAGTGCGAGTAGTATAAAACCGAAAAGGGAAATAAAAAATTGATTGTTTCATGCAACTTGTATATTTTAGAGGGTATGGTAATATAATCATCGTAAAAAATTATTTTAATAAAAAGTTATACATACGTGTCATTCCAGCTATTGCGTTATAAGAAATTATATAAAATATCAGAGTTAGTACCAGTAAATAAATTGAGTAGGTGGGTGCTAACTATAGGCTTATAGTTAACAGAAAAACTGCACAGCATGTCATTACTAATAAATTAGGTAAAAATATTAATGTGGAAGGATTTGTTAATGTAAACTATTCACGTTTTTGCAATAAACCTTTAAGTATCTTATCCAGGTGAGATATTTTAATTCGTCATCATTAATTTAAAAGTAATATTTCCCTTAAAGCTGAAGTTCATATTTTGTAATCATTCAGTAATAGTTTCTAATTCAACATAATGTTTTTTCAGTTATTTAGTGAACATTTCATGTAACATTTATGTTGTACAAATATTCTTGTAATTGCAAAAGAGTTTAAATTTGTAGTTCTAACTTATTATTATGAGGCCAACCATTATTTCATATATATCCCATGCATTATATTACAATAAAATGACATAATTATAATTTTTTTTAAATAATGACAGTAATAATTAAGCTATCAAAAACAGGGCGATAGGTATTCTATTAGAAACACGTATGAGTTGGAGGAAATGTAATATTCAAAGAAATTAAAAGATTTGCGACGAGTATGAAATTGAAAAGGGAATTACGTAATTGTTTGTTTCATACAACTTCTATATTTTACAGGATATTGTAATAATATCATCGTAAGTAAAATGTGTTTAATAAACAGTTATACATACGTAGCATTCCAGCTATTGTATTTATAAGAAATTACATAAAATGTCAGAGTAAGTACAAGTGAATAAATTGAGTAGATGAGATTCTAACTATTTTTTAATATTAAAAAAAATAATTAAATTTATTGAATAATTTTATTAATATATAATTTTTTAAAATATAATATTAAAATTCTTTTGATTTTATTATAAAATTTTTAAAATTATATATTAGCATATTTTATATAAAATAGTTATTGTAAATTATTATTAGTATTTTGTTAAATTATTTTTTACTTAAATTATATTATATTTAATAAATAATTTGTAATTATTTTTAATTAACAATTTAATTATGTATATTTTATTATTTCAAATTATTAAGTTATAATCATTAAGAATAATAATAATATTTAAGTTAATATTTTATAAATAAAATTTTAATTAATAATTTTATAATTAATAAGATTTAAGTAATGTTTAAATATTTAATAATTATTTATAGATTTAATTTATATTATTTTAATAATTATTATTTTCATGCTAAATTTATTTAAATATTTTAATATTTAAATTAAATTTTAATTTGAAGTTGTTATTAAATATTTTAAAATATTTAAATTTTGTTAGGTTAGTTAAATAAATTCGTAATTAAGTAATTAAAATTTTAATAAAAATTTTTAAATAATAATTTTTTAATTTATTATATATTTTATTAATTAATGTATTGTAATTTATAAATTATTTAAAATTAATTATTGAAATATTAATAATATATTTAATTTTATAATTTTTAAAATATAATTAAATTTTTAAATAAAATATATTTAATTAAAAATTTTAATTGTAATTAATAGAATTTATTAATTAAATTATTAATAATTTATATATAATTAAATAAATAGTATAAAATTAATTTAATTTTAAATATTTAATAAATTTTTTTAAAATAATTTAATAAATATATAGTTTATTATAGTAAATATAAAATTATTAATATTTATTTAATATTATTAAATAAAATTTAAAATATAAATTATCAAAATTTTGAAATAATAATTTTCAAATTAATTATTAAATAGAATTATTAGAATTAAAAATTAATTTGAAAAATTTATATTAATTATTTTAAATAATATATTAAATTATTCTATTTAATATTTAATAATTCCTAACAATATATTAATAATATATTTTTAAATTTATTTAAATATTTAAATAATTTAATAATGTTTATTAAATTTAATTATTTAATTATTAGTATTATTATATTAAATAATATTTTAAATATTAATATTAATATATATATTTAATAAAAAATTATTAAAGATAGATATTAAATAATTTAATTAAATTAATGAATTCATTATATTTAAAGGAAATTTTAAGTAATAATTATATATATATAATATTTTATAAATTTTTAATAATTATATATTTATAATTAATTTATATAAATTCGAGTATAATATTAATATTTAATATATAATTAGTAATATAATCAAATTTAAAATTATTAAAATATTTTATAAGATATTATAAATTTTATAGAGATTATAATTATTATAATAGATTTAATAAAATTTATATTATATTATCTAATGTTAAATTAATAATATTATAATAAAGGATTATTTTGTAGTCATTTACTTAATAATACGAGGTAAGGTGGACGAATTTGGAAATTTAAAAAAAAATTAGAAGAAAAGCGATGGTTATGAAAAAGGCAAGGGTAATAACGAAATTGACTATTTCATACAACTGGAATATTTTAATAGCAAAAAAAGGATAAGATTCTATTGACAAAACGTATGAGACGGAGGACAAGTATTTTCAAAGAAATTTAAAGAAGTGCGAGTAGTATAAAACCGAAAAGGGAAATAAAAAATTGATTGTTTCATGCAACTTGTATATTTTAGAGGGTATGGTAATATAATCATCGTAAAAAATTATTTTAATAAAAAGTTATACATACGTGTCATTCCAGCTATTGCGTTATAAGAAATTATATAAAATATCAGAGTTAGTACCAGTAAATAAATTGAGTAGGTGGGGTGCTAACTATAGGCTTATAGTTAACAGAAAAACTGCACAGCATGTCATTACTAATAAATTAGGTAAAAATATTAATGTGGAAGGATTTGTTAATGTAAACTATTCACGTTTTTGCAATAAACCTTTAAGTATCTTATCCAGGTGAGATATTTTAATTCGTCATCATTAATTTAAAAGTAATATTTCCCCTTAAAGCTGAAGTTCATATTTTGTAATCATTTAGTAATAGTTTCTAATTCAACATAATTTTTTTTCAGTTATTTAGTGAACATTTCATGTAACATTTATGTTGTACAAATATTCTTGTAATTGCAAAAGAGTTTAAATTTGTAGTTCTAACTTATTATTATGAGGCCAACCATTATTTCATATATATCCCATGCATTATATTACAATAAAATGACATAATTATAATTTTTTAAAATAATGACAGTAATAATTAAGCTATCAAAAACAGGGCGATAGGTATTCTATTAGAAACACGTATGAGTTGGAGGAAATGTAATATTCAAAGAAATTAAAAGATTTGCGACGAGTATGAAATTGAAAAGGGAATTACGTAATTGTTTGTTTCATACAACTTCTATATTTTACAGGATATTGTAATAATATCATCGTAAGTAAAATGTGTTTAATAAACAGTTATACATACGTAGCATTCCAGCTATTGTATTTATAAGAAATTACATAAAATGTCAGAGTAAGTACAAGTGAATAAATTGAGTAGATGAGATTCTAACTATTTTTTTAATAGTTAACAAGACACTGCATAGCATATCATTACTCATAAAAGTGATATAAATATTATTGTAAAAGGAATAGAAATTGTAAAATATTCATGTATTTGCAATAAATTTTCAACGTTTATCCATTTACATAATATTATAGGGTGACTTATTATTACGTACAAATCGCAAATATTACAATCAAATGACACAATAATTAAGAAACACAGGCAAAATCTAAGAAAAGAGAACTAAATTACTCTATCCTTCTAATGTGGCGTATTTTAATTTGGTATCATTTTCTTAAAGTCATAATTTTCCTTTAACACTAATATTCATATTTTGTAATCATTTAGTACAAACATCTTTTTCAATATAGCATGTGTTTTCCAGTTATTTAATGTACTGATAATGTGACTTTTTGTCATACAAATACTATAGTTTACTTTAGCAAAGAAATACATTGACCTGCTATCAAGTGGACTTTATTTGAAATTATTATTATACGGTATTTCATTCTTGAAGGATATTATTATTATTATTATTATGTAACGATGTAAAATAATTCTGTTTAATATGAGTGTCTGTTCATATATGTGACCACTAGTTTAGTACATTTAGTGTTGTAAGCTCTTGAACATAATGCGGTGAAGGGCAAAGGTTCTGGAGACGATGACGCAGAAAAAATGGCCAATAGCTTTAAAGGTAATTATCTTAGAACAAGTGTGTATATTGAAATGGATACAGAAGAATCTCAATTTTTACGCGTTAAATTTTTTAATTACATTTTTCTGATATTCTGATTATATGTTTTATGTTTACTATGCTGATTATCAATGTTACACTGGTATAGTGTTATTAAGTATCATTATATTCTCGTGTGAATCGATATATGTATTACATTTTATATTATGTATTTATGCAAGGTTCTGTAACGTTCTATGAATTTACTGTTCATTTGTTATTACATAAATATTTTTCACAATAGCCTAAATAATTTTTTAAAGTTTGTACACCTATTTATTGATATTTGTATAACCATATCGTAACTGTAATTTATATTGATAAAGCTATTTATCTTGGATAAAATCAATCTGATAAAACTATTAGATTGATTAGTAGGACATAAGGGTAGGTAAAAATGTAAAATATTCTTACGATTTCGTGAAGCTAATTTTTTATCAAATATAATAAAAGAATTTGTTTTTAATAAAATAAATAATTTTAATTGTAATAAAATAGAATTGTTATTATGGTATGCTTGTTAAGTCGAATATGTACAGTAAATATAATGTTGCTGAAAATGTAATTGTAGAATGTGTACCTAAAAGAATGACTGTTTCAAAATAATTGTATATTTTTAAAAGAGATTATACTTACGATTTTGTTGAGCTAATGTATTTTTGAAAATAACATAAAATATCAGAATTAATACAAGTTAAAAATTTAGGAGAAAAAGAATTTTTATGTTCTTAATTGTTACTGGGGACTGCTAATGATATATTAATTATAGTTTACTATTTACGTTGCTTTACGCAATAAATGAAGTGTGTATCGAAAATCGTCAAAAAATAAATAAATAAATAAAGCACTACACATAAACGGAATTCTTTTTCGAATGTCTAATTTACAGCTTCTGTAAATTCAATAACATTATATTTGTTTCCTTGACGATTAAGGCAAACCAATATATATAATATATAACAATCAAATTGTATATTTCAGAGGTTATTGTAATATTGTAATCGTAAACAATTTCATTAATAACTAGTAATACATACATGACATTCCAGCTGTTGTGTGCATCAAAAATTACAAAAAATTACAGAGTTAGTTCAAAGCGTTTAACTGAATAGACGAGGAAATAACTATTTTCTTATAGTTATCAAAAAAGGAAAGTATTTTATGACTTATACATATGAAACAATTATTGCTGTGGAACTAAAGATATTGTAAGGTATACATGTATTTGCAATTAAGGATTATTTTGTAGTCATTTACTTAATAATACGAGGTAAGGTGGACGAATTTGGAAATTTAAAAAAAAATTAGAAGAAAAGCGATGGTTATGAAAAAGGCAAGGGTAATAACGAAATTGACTATTTCATACAACTGGAATATTTTAATAGCAAAAAAAGGATAAGATTCTATTGACAAAACGTATGAGACGGAGGACAAGTATTTTCAAAGAAATTTAAAGAAGTGCGAGTAGTATAAAACCGAAAAGGGAAATAAAAAATTGATTGTTTCATGCAACTTGTATATTTTAGAGGGTATGGTAATATAATCATCGTAAAAAATTATTTTAATAAAAAGTTATACATACGTGTCATTCCAGCTATTGCGTTATAAGAAATTATATAAAATATCAGAGTTAGTACCAGTAAATAAATTGAGTAGGTGGGGTGCTAACTATAGGCTTATAGTTAACAGAAAAACTGCACAGCATGTCATTACTAATAAATTAGGTAAAAATATTAATGTGGAAGGATTTGTTAATGTAAACTATTCACGTTTTTGCAATAAACCTTTAAGTATCTTATCCAGGTGAGATATTTTAATTCGTCATCATTAATTTAAAAGTAATATTTCCCCTTAAAGCTGAAGTTCATATTTTGTAATCATTCAGTAATAGTTTCTAATTCAACATAATGTTTTTTCAGTTATTTAGTGAACATTTCATGTAACATTTATGTTGTACAAATATTCTTGTAATTGCAAAAGAGTTTAAATTTGTAGTTCTAACTTATTATTATGAGGCCAACCATTATTTCATATATATCCCATGCATTATATTACAATAAAATGACATAATTATAATTTTTTTAAAATAATGACAGTAATAATTAAGCTATCAAAAACAGGGCGATAGGTATTCTATTAGAAACACGTATGAGTTGGAGGAAATGTAATATTCAAAGAAATTAAAAGAATTGCGACGAGTATGAAATTGAAAAGGGAATTACGTAATTGTTTGTTTCATACAACTTCTATATTTTACAGGATATTGTAATAATATCATCGTAAGTAAAATGTGTTTAATAAACAGTTATACATACGTAGCATTCCAGCTATTGTATTTATAAGAAATTACATAAAATGTCAGAGTAAGTACAAGTGAATAAATTGAGTAGATGAGATTCTAACTATTTTTTTAATAGTTAACAAGACACTGCATAGCATATCATTACTCATAAAAGTGATATAAATATTATTGTAAAAGGAATAGAAATTGTAAAATATTCATGTATTTGCAATAAATTTTCAACGTTTATCCATTTACATAATATTATAGGGTGACTTATTATTACGTACAAATCGCAAATATTACAATCAAATGACACAATAATTAAGAAACACAGGCAAAATCTAAGAAAAGAGAACTAAATTACTCTATCCTTCTAATGTGGCGTATTTTAATTTGGTATCATTTTCTTAAAGTCATAATTTTCCTTTAACACTAATATTCATATTTTGTAATCATTTAGTACAAACATCTTTTTCAATATAGCATGTGTTTTCCAGTTATTTAATGTACTGATAATGTGACTTTTTGTCATACAAATACTATAGTTTACTTTAGCAAAGAAATACATTGACCTGCTATCAAGTGGACTTTATTTGAAATTATTATTATACGGTATTTCATTCTTGAAGGGATATTATTATTATTATTATTATGTAACGATGTAAAATAATTCTGTTTAATATGAGTGTCTGTTCATATATGTGACCACTAGTTTAGTACATTTAGTGTTGTAAGCTCTTGAACATAATGCGGTGAAGGGCAAAGGTTCTGGAGACGATGACGCAGAAAAAATGGCCAATAGCTTTAAAGGTAATTATCTTAGAACAAGTGTGTATATTGAAATGGATACAGAAGAATCTCAATTTTTACGCGTTAAATTTTTTAATTACATTTTTCTGATATTCTGATTATATGTTTTATGTTTACTATGCTGATTATCAATGTTACACTGGTATAGTGTTATTAAGTATCATTATATTCTCGTGTGAATCGATATATGTATTACATTTTATATTATGTATTTATGCAAGGTTCTGTAACGTTCTATGAATTTACTGTTCATTTGTTATTACATAAATATTTTCACAATAGCCTAAATAATTTTTTAAAGTTTGTACACCTATTTATTGATATTTGTATAACCATATCGTAACTGTAATTTATATTGATAAAGCTATTTATCTTGGATAAAATCAATCTGATAAAACTATTAGATTGATTAGTAGGACATAAGGGTAGGTAAAAATGTAAAATATTCTTACGATTTCGTGAAGCTAATTTTTATCAAATATAATAAAAGAATTTGTTTTTAATAAAATAAATAATTTTAATTGTAATAAAATAGAATTGTTATTATGGTATGCTTGTTAAGTCGAATATGTACAGTAAATATAATGTTGCTGAAAATGTAATTGTAGAATGTGTACCTAAAAGAATGACTGTTTCAAAATAATTGTATATTTTTAAAAGAGATTATACTTACGATTTTGTTGAGCTAATGTATTTTTGAAAATAACATAAAATATCAGAATTAATACAAGTTAAAAATATAGGAGAAAAAGAATTTTTTATGTTCTTAATTTTTACTGGGGACTGCTAATGATATATTAATTATAGTTTACTATTTACGTTGCTTTACGCAATAAATGAAGTGTGTATCGAAAATCGTCAAAAAATAAATAAATAAATAAAGCACTACACATAAACGGAATTCTTTTTCGAATGTCTAATTTACAGCTTCTGTAAATTCAATAACATTATATTTGTTTCCTTGACGATTAAGGCAAACCAATATATATAATATATAACAATCAAATTGTATATTTCAGAGGTTATTGTAATATTGTAATCGTAAACAATTTCATTAATAACTAGTAATACATACATGACATTCCAGCTGTTGTGTGCATCAAAAATTACAAAAAATAACAGAGTTAGTTCAAGGCGTTTAACTGAATAGACGAGGAAATAACTATTTTCTTATAGTTATCAAAAAAGGAACGTATTTTATAACTTATACATATGAAACAATTATTGCTGTGGAACTAAAGATATTTTAAGGTATACATGTATTTGCAATTAAGGATTATTTTGTAGTCATTTACTTAATAATACGAGGTAAGGTGGACGAATTTGGAAATTTAAAAAAAAATTAGAAGAAAAGCGATGGTTATGAAAAAGGCAAGGGTAATAACGAAATTGACTATTTCATACAACTGGAATATTTTAATAGCAAAAAAAGGATAAGATTCTATTGACAAAACGTATGAGACGGAGGACAAGTATTTTCAAAGAAATTTAAAGAAGTGCGAGTAGTATAAAACCGAAAAGGGAAATAAAAAATTGATTGTTTCATGCAACTTGTATATTTTAGAGGGTATGGTAATATAATCATCGTAAAAATTATTTTAATAAAAGTTATACATACGTGTCATTCCAGCTATTGCGTTATAAGAAATTATATAAAATATCAGAGTTAGTACCAGTAAATAAATTGAGTAGGTGGGGTGCTAACTATAGGCTTATAGTTAACAGAAAAACTGCACAGCATGTCATTACTAATAAATTAGGTAAAAATATTAATGTGGAAGGATTTGTTAATGTAAACTATTCACGTTTTGCAATAAACCTTTAAGTATCTTATCCAGGTGAGATATTTTAATTCGTCATCATTAATTTAAAAGTAATATTTCCCCTTAAAGCTGAAGTTCATATTTTGTAATCATTCAGTAATAGTTTCTAATTCAACATAATGTTTTTTCAGTTATTTAGTGAACATTTCATGTAACATTTATGTTGAACAAATATTCTTGTAATTGCAAAAGAGTTTAAATTTGTAGTTCTAACTTATTATTATGAGGCCAACCATTATTTCATATATATCCCATGCATTATATTACAATAAAATGACATAATTATAATTTTTTTAAAATAATGACAGTAATAATTAAGCTATCAAAAACAGGGCGATAGGTATTCTATTAGAAACACGTATGAGTTGGAGGAAATGTAATATTCAAAGAAATTAAAAGAATTGCGACGAGTATGAAATTGAAAAGGAATTACGTAATTGTTTGTTTCATACAACTTCTATATTTTACAGGATATTGTAATAATATCATCGTAAGTAAAATGTGTTTAATAAACAGTTATACATACGTAGCATTCCAGCTATTGTATTTATAAGAAATTACATAAAATGTCAGAGTAAGTACAAGTGAATAAATTGAGTAGATGAGATTCTAACTATTTTTTTAATAGTTAACAAGACACTGCATAGCATATCATTACTCATAAAAGTGATATAAATATTATTGTAAAAGGAATAGAAATTGTAAAATATTCATGTATTTGCAATAAATTTTCAACGTTTATCCATTTACATAATATTATAGGGTGACTTATTATTACGTACAAATCGCAAATATTACAATCAAATGACACAATAATTAAGAAACACAGGCAAAATCTAAGAAAAGAGAACTAAATTACTCTATCCTTCTAATGTGGCGTATTTTAATTTGGTATCATTTTCTTAAAGTCATAATTTTCCTTTAACACTAATATTCATATTTTGTAATCATTTAGTACAAACATCTTTTTCAATATAGCATGTGTTTTCCAGTTATTTAATGTACTGATAATGTGACTTTTTGTCATACAAATACTATAGTTTACTTTAGCAAAGAAATACATTGACCTGCTATCAAGTGGACTTTATTTGAAATTATTATTATACGGTATTTCATTCTTGAAGGGATATTATTATTATTATTATTATTATTATTATGTAACGATGTAAAATAATTCTGTTTAATATGAGTGTCTGTTCATATATGTGACCACTAGTTTAGTACATTTAGTGTTGTAAGCTCTTGAACATAATGCGGTGAAGGGCAAAGGTTCTGGAGACGATGACGCAGAAAAAATGGCCAATAGCTTTAAAGGTAATTATCTTAGAACAAGTGTGTATATTGAAATGGATACAGAAGAATCTCAATTTTTACGCGTTAAATTTTTTAATTACATTTTTCTGATATTCTGATTATATGTTTTATGTTTACTATGCTGATTATCAATGTTACACTGGTATAGTGTTATTAAGTATCATTATATTCTCGTGTGAATCGATATATGTATTACATTTTATATTATGTATTTATGCAAGGTTCTGTAACGTTCTATGAATTTACTGTTCATTTGTTATTACATAAATATTTTTCACAATAGCCTAAATAATTTTTTTAAAGTTTGTACACCTATTTATTGATATTTGTATAACCATATCGTAACTGTAATTTATATTGATAAAGCTATTTATCTTGGATAAAATCAATCTGATAAAACTATTAGATTGATTAGTAGGACATAAGGGTAGGTAAAAATGTAAAATATTCTTACGATTTCGTGAAGCTAATTTTTTATCAAATATAATAAAAGAATTTGTTTTTTAATAAAAATAAATAATTTTTAATTGTAATAAAATAGAATTGTTATTATGGTATGCTTGTTAAGTCGAATATGTACAGTAAATATAATGTTGCTGAAAATGTAATTGTAGAATGTGTACCTAAAAGAATGACTGTTTCAAAATAATTGTATATTTTTAAAAGAGATTATACTTACGATTTTGTTGAGCTAATGTATTTTTGAAAATAACATAAAATATCAGAATTAATACAAGTTAAAAATATAGGAGAAAAAGAATTTTTTATGTTCTTAATTTTTACTGGGGACTGCTAATGATATATTAATTATAGTTTACTATTTACGTTGCTTTACGCAATAAATGAAGTGTGTATCGAAAATCGTCAAAAAATAAATAAATAAATAAAGCACTACACATAAACGGAATTCTTTTTCGAATGTCTAATTTACAGCTTCTGTAAATTCAATAACATTATATTTGTTTCCTTGACGATATAAGGCAAACCAATATATATAATATATTACAATCAAATTGTATATTGCAGAGGTTATTGTAATATTGTAATCGTAAACAATTTCATTAATAACTAGTAATACATACATGACATTCCAGCTGTTGTGTGCATCAAAATTTACAAAAAATAACAGAGTTAGTTCAAGGCGTTTAACTGAATAGACGAGGAAATAACTATTTTCTTATAGTTATCAAAAAAGGAACGTATTTTATAACTTATACATATGAAACAATTATTGCTGTGGAACTAAAGATATTTTAAGGTATACATGTATTTGCAATTAAGGATTATTTTGTAGTCATTTACTTAATAATACGAGGTAAGGTGGACGAATTTGGAAATTTAAAAAAAAATTAGAAGAAAAGCGATGGTTATGAAAAAGGCAAGGGTAATAACGAAATTGACTATTTCATACAACTGGAATATTTTAATAGCAAAAAAAGGATAAGATTCTATTGACAAAACGTATGAGACGGAGGACAAGTATTTTCAAAGAAATTTAAAGAAGTGCGAGTAGTATAAAACCGAAAAGGGAAATAAAAAATTGATTGTTTCATGCAACTTGTATATTTTAGAGGGTATGGTAATATAATCATCGTAAAAAATTATTTTAATAAAAAGTTATACATACGTG
Organism: Slavum lentiscoides; assembly: GCA_032441835.1. Classification (NCBI taxonomy): domain Eukaryota; kingdom Metazoa; phylum Arthropoda; class Insecta; order Hemiptera; family Aphididae; genus Slavum; species Slavum lentiscoides. Next base: position 3,915,220 of record CM063707.1, on the reverse strand, counting down.
TCATTCCAGCTATTGCGTTATAAGAAATTATATAAAATATCAGAGTTAGTACCAGTAAATAAATTGAGTAGGTGGGGTGCTAACTATAGGCTTATAGTTAACAGAAAAACTGCACAGCATGTCATTACTAATAAATTAGGTAAAAATATTAATGTGGAAGGATTTGTTAATGTAAACTATTCACGTTTTTGCAATAAACCTTTAAGTATCTTATCCAGGTGAGATATTTTAATTCGTCATCATTAATTTAAAAGTAATATTTCCCCTTAAAGCTGAAGTTCATATTTTGTAATCATTTAGTAATAGTTTCTAATTCAACATAATGTTTTTTCAGTTATTTAGTGAACATTTCATGTAACATTTATGTTGAACAAATATTCTTGTAATTGCAAAAGAGTTTAAATTTGTAGTTCTAACTTATTATTATGAGGCCAACCATTATTTCATATATATCCCATGCATTATATTACAATAAAATGACATAATTATAATTTTTTTAAAATAATGACAGTAATAATTAAGCTATCAAAAACAGGGCGATAGGTATTCTATTAGAAACACGTATGAGTTGGAGGAAATGTAATATTCAAAGAAATTAAAAGAATTGCGACGAGTATGAAATTGAAAAGGAATTACGTAATTGTTTGTTTCATACAACTTCTATATTTTACAGGATATTGTAATAATATCATCGTAAGTAAAATGTGTTTAATAAACAGTTATACATACGTAGCATTCCAGCTATTGTATTTATAAGAAATTACATAAAATGTCAGAGTAAGTACAAGTGAATAAATTGAGTAGATGAGATTCTAACTATTTTTTTAATAGTTAACAAGACACTGCATAGCATATCATTACTCATAAAAGTGATATAAATATTATTGTAAAAGGAATAGAAATTGTAAAATATTCATGTATTTGCAATAAATTTTCAACGTTTATCCATTTACATAATATTATAGGGTGACTTATTATTACGTACAAATCGCAAATATTACAATCAAATGACACAATAATTAAGAAACACAGGCAAAATCTAAGAAAAGAGAACTAAATTACTCTATCCTTCTAATGTGGCGTATTTTAATTTGGTATCATTTTCTTAAAGTCATAATTTTCCTTTAACACTAATATTCATATTTTGTAATCATTTAGTACAAACATCTTTTTCAATATAGCATGTGTTTTCCAGTTATTTAATGTACTGATAATGTGACTTTTTGTCATACAAATACTATAGTTTACTTTAGCAAAGAAATACATTGACCTGCTATCAAGTGGACTTTATTTGAAATTATTATTATACGGTATTTCATTCTTGAAGGGATATTATTATTATTATTATTATGTAACGATGTAAAATAATTCTGTTTAATATGAGTGTCTGTTCATATATGTGACCACTAGTTTAGTACATTTAGTGTTGTAAGCTCTTGAACATAATGCGGTGAATGGCAAAGGTTCTGGAGACGATGACGCATAAAAAATGGCCAATAGCTTTAAAGGTAATTATCTTAGAACAAGTGTGTATATTGAAATGGATACAGAAGAATCTCAATTTTTACGCGTTAAATTTTTTAATTACATTTTTCTGATATTCTGATTATATGTTTTATGTTTACTATGCTGATTATCAATGTTACACTGGTATAGTGTTATTAAGTATCATTATATTCTCGTGTGAATCGATATATGTATTACATTTTATATTATGTATTTATGCAAGGTTCTGTAACGTTCTATGAATTTACTGTTCATTTGTTATTACATAAATATTTTCACAATAGCCTAAATAATTTTTTAAAGTTTGTACACCTATTTATTGATATTTGTATAACCATATCGTAACTGTAATTTATATTGATAAAGCTATTTATCTTGGATAAAATCAATCTGATAAAACTATTAGATTGATTAGTAGGACATAAGGGTAGGTAAAATGTAAAATATTCTTACGATTTCGTGAAGCTAATTTTTATCAAATATAATAAAAGAATTTGTTTTTAATAAAATAAATAATTTTAATTGTAATAAAATAGAATTGTTATTATGGTATGCTTGTTAAGTCGAATATGTACAGTAAATATAATGTTGCTGAAAATGTAATTGTAGAATGTGTACCTAAAAGAATGACTGTTTCAAAATAATTGTATATTTTAAAAGAGATTATACTTACGATTTTGTTGAGCTAATGTATTTTGAAAATAACATAAAATATCAGAATTAATACAAGTTAAAAATATAGGAGAAAAGAATTTTTATGTTCTTAATTTTTACTGGGGACTGCTAATGATATATTAATTATAGTTTACTATTTACGTTGCTTTACGCAATAAATGAAGTGTGTATCGAAAATCGTCAAAAAATAAATAAATAAATAAAGCACTACACATAAACGGAATTCTTTTTCGAATGTCTAATTTACAGCTTCTGTAAATTCAATAACATTATATTTGTTTCCTTGACGATATAAGGCAAACCAATATATATAATATATTACAATCAAATTGTATATTGCAGAGGTTATTGTAATATTGTAATCGTAAACAATTTCATTAATAACTAGTAATACATACATGACATTCCAGCTGTTGTGTGCATCAAAATTTACAAAAAATAACAGAGTTAGTTCAAGGCGTTTAACTGAATAGACGAGGAAATAACTATTTTCTTATAGTTATCAAAAAAGGAACGTATTTTATAACTTATACATATGAAACAATTATTGCTGTGGAACTAAAGATATTTTAAGGTATACATGTATTTGCAATTAAGGATTATTTTGTAGTCATTTACTTAATAATACGAGGTAAGGTGGACGAATTTGGAAATTTAAAAAAAAATTAGAAGAAAAGCGATGGTTATGAAAAAGGCAAGGGTAATAACGAAATTGACTATTTCATACAACTGGAATATTTTAATAGCAAAAAAAGGATAAGATTCTATTGACAAAACGTATGAGACGGAGGACAAGTATTTTCAAAGAAATTTAAAGAAGTGCGAGTAGTATAAAACCGAAAAGGGAAATAAAAAATTGATTGTTTCATGCAACTTGTATATTTTAGAGGGTATGGTAATATAATCATCGTAAAAATTATTTTAATAAAAGTTATACATACGTGTCATTCCAGCTATTGCGTTATAAGAAATTATATAAAATATCAGAGTTAGTACCAGTAAATAAATTGAGTAGGTGGGGTGCTAACTATAGGCTTATAGTTAACAGAAAAACTGCACAGCATGTCATTACTAATAAATTAGGTAAAAATATTAATGTGGAAGGATTTGTTAATGTAAACTATTCACGTTTTGCAATAAACCTTTAAGTATCTTATCCAGGTGAGATATTTTAATTCGTCATCATTAATTTAAAAGTAATATTTCCCTTAAAGCTGAAGTTCATATTTTGTAATCATTTAGTAATAGTTTCTAATTCAACATAATGTTTTTTCAGTTATTTAGTGAACATTTCATGTAACATTTATGTTGTACAAATATTCTTGTAATTGCAAAAGAGTTTAAATTTGTAGTTCTAACTTATTATTATGAGGCCAACCATTATTTCATATATATCCCATGCATTATATTACAATAAAATGACATAATTATAATTTTTTTATAAATAATGACAGTAATAATTAAGCTATCAAAAACAGGGCGATAGGTATTCTATTAGAAACACGTATGAGTTGGAGGAAATGTAATATTCAAAGAAATTAAAAGAATTGCGACGAGTATGAAATTGAAAAGGAATTACGTAATTGTTTGTTTCATACAACTTCTATATTTTACAGGATATTGTAATAATATCATCGTAAGTAAAATGTGTTTAATAAACAGTTATACATACGTAGCATTCCAGCTATTGTATTTATAAGAAATTACATAAAATGTCAGAGTAAGTACAAGTGAATAAATTGAGTAGATGAGATTCTAACTATTTTTTTAATAGTTAACAAGACACTGCATAGCATATCATTACTCATAAAAGTGATATAAATATTATTGTAAAAGGAATAGAAATTGTAAAATATTCATGTATTTGCAATAAATTTTCAACGTTTATCCATTTACATAATATTATAGGGTGACTTATTATTACGTACAAATCGCAAATATTACAATCAAATGACACAATAATTAAGAAACACAGGCAAAATCTAAGAAAAGAGAACTAAATTACTCTATCCTTTCAATGTGGCGTATTTTAATTTGGTATCATTTTCTTAAAGTCATAATTTTCCTTTAACACTAATATTCATATTTTGTAATCATTTAGTACAAACATCTTTTTCAATATAGCATGTGTTTTCCAGTTATTTAATGTACTGATAATGTGACTTTTTGTCATACAAATACTATAGTTTACTTTAGCAAAGAAATACATTGACTTGCTATCAAGTGGACTTTATTTGAAATTATTATTATACGGTATTTCATTCTTGAAGGGATATTATTATTATTATTATTATGTAACGATGTAAAATAATTCTGTTTAATATGAGTGTCTGTTCATATATGTGACCACTAGTTTAGTACATTTAGTGTTGTAAGCTCTTGAACATAATGCGGTGAATGGCAAAGGTTCTGGAGACGATGACGCATAAATAATGGCCAATAGCTTTAAAGGTAATTATCTTAGAACAAGTGTGTATATTGAAATGGATACAGAAGAATCTCAATTTTTACGCGTTAAATTTTTTAATTACATTTTTCTGATATTCTGATTATATGTTTTATGTTTACTATGCTGATTATCAATGTTACACTGGTATAGTGTTATTAAGTATCATTATATTCTCGTGTGAATCGATATATGTATTACATTTTATATTATGTATTTATGCAAGGTTCTGTAACGTTCTATGAATTTACTGTTCATTTGTTATTACATAAATATTTTTCACAATAGCCTAAATAATTTTTTTAAAGTTTGTACACCTATTTATTGATATTTGTATAACCATATCGTAACTGTAATTTATATTGATAAAGCTATTTATCTTGGATAAAATCAATCTGATAAAACTATTAGATTGATTAGTAGGACATAAGGGTAGGTAAAATGTAAAATATTCTTACGATTTCGTGAAGCTAATTTTTATCAAATATAATAAAAGAATTTGTTTTTAATAAAAATAAATAATTTTTAATTGTAATAAAATAGAATTGTTATTATGGTATGCTTGTTAAGTCGAATATGTACAGTAAATATAATGTTGCTGAAAATGTAATTGTAGAATGTGTACCTAAAAGAATGACTGTTTCAAAATAATTGTATATTTTTAAAAGAGATTATACTTACGATTTTGTTGAGCTAATGTATTTTTGAAAATAACATAAAATATCAGAATTAATACAAGTTAAAAATATAGGAGAAAAAGAATTTTTTATGTTCTTAATTTTACTGGGGACTGCTAATGATATATTAATTATAGTTTACTATTTACGTTGCTTTACGCAATAAATGAAGTGTGTATCGAAAATCGTCAAAAAATAAATAAATAAATAAAGCACTACACATAAACGGAATTCTTTTTCGAATGTCTAATTTACAGCTTCTGTAAATTCAATAACATTATATTTGTTTCCTTGACGATATAAGGCAAACCAATATATATAATATATTACAATCAAATTGTATATTGCAGAGGTTATTGTAATATTGTAATCGTAAACAATTTCATTAATAACTAGTAATACATACGTGTCATTCCAGCTATTGCGTTAAAAGAAATTATATAAAATATCAGAGTTAGTACCAGTAAATAAATTGAGTAGGTGGGGTGCTAACTATAGGCTTATAGTTAACAGAAAAACTGCACAGCATGTCATTACTAATAAGTTAGGTAAAAATATTAATGTGGAAGGATTTGTTAATGTAAACTATTCACGTTTTTGCAATAAACCTTTAAGTATCTTATCCAGGTGAGATATTTTAATTCGTCATCATTAATTTAAAAGTAATATTTCCCCTTAAAGCTGAAGTTCATATTTTGTAATCATTTAGTAATAGTTTCTAATTCAACATAATTTTTTTTCAGTTATTTAGTGAACATTTCATGTAACATTTATGTTGTACAAATATTCTTGTAATTGCAAAAGTGTTTAAATTTGTAGTTCTAACTTATTATTATGAGGCCAACCATTATTTCTTATATATCCCATGCATTATATTACAATAAAATGACATAATTATAATTTTTTTAAATTAATGACAGTAATAATTAAGCTATCAAAAAAAGGGCGATAGGTATTCTATTAGAAACACGTATGAGTTGGAGGAAATGTAATATTCAAAGAAATTAAAAGAATTGCGACGAGTATGAAATTGAAAAGTGAATTACGTAATTGTTTGTTTCATACAACTTCTATATTTTACAGGATATTGTAATAATATCATCGTAAGTAAAATGTGTTTAATAAACAGTTATACATACGTAGCCTTCCAGCTATTGTATTTATGAGAAATTACATAAAATGTCAGAGTAAGTACAAGTGAATAAATTGAGTAGATGAGATACTAACAATTTTTTTAATAGTTTACAAGACACTGCATAGCATATCATTGCTCATAAAAGTGATATAAATATTATTGTAAAAGGAATAGAAATTGTAATATATTCATGTATTTGCAATAAATTTTCAACGTTTATCCGTTTACATAATATTATAGGGTGACTTATTATTACGTACAAATCGCAAATATTACAATCAAATGACACAATAATTAAGAAACACAGGCAAAATCTAAGAAAAGAGAACTAAATTACTCTATCCTTCTAATGTGGCGTTAATAAAATGAGTAGATGAGATAGTGAGATACTAACTATTTTTTAATAGTTAACAAGACACTGCATAGCATATAATTACTTATAAAAGTGATAAAATCAATCTGATAAAACTATTAGATTGATTAGTAGGACATAAGGGTAGGTAAAAATGTAAAATATTCTAACGTTTTCGTGATGCTAATTTGTTATCAAATATAATAAAAGAATTTCTTTTTAATAAAAATAAATAATTTTTACATGTCATAAATAATTGTTTTTATGTTATATTTATTAAGTCGGAAATGTATAGTAATTAAAATGTTGCTAAAAATATTACTCTAGATTGAATAATAGAATGAAAGTCTCAAAATAATTTAATATTGTTAAAAAATATTATACTTACGAATTGGTCGAGCTAATGTATTTTTCCAATTACATAAAATATCAGAATAAATACAAGATAAAAAATTAAGGTGGAAAAGAATTTATTATATTCTTATTTGTTAGTGGGGACTTCTAATAATATATTAACTATAGTTTACTATTTACGTAGTTTTATGCAATAAAGGAAGTGGGTAGCGAATCTCGTCAAAAAAAAAATATATATAGCACTACACATAAATGGAATTTTTTTCAAAGGTCCAATTTACAGCTTCTGTAAATTCAATAACATTGTATTTATTTGTTCCCTTGACGATATAAAGCAAACCACTATATATATATATATATATATATATATATATATATATATATATGTTACAATCAGATGATATAAGAAAAGACCTATTACAAACTAATCTAGAAAAAATATAGTATGACTTTTTAGGGAATATGTATGAGGTTGAGGAACGGCAATTTTCAATACAATTATAAGAAAAGCGATAATCATGTAAAATAAATAAGAAACAACAAATTTGACTGCCCCATCCAAATTGTATATTGCAGAGGATATTCTAATGTTGTCATCGTAAACAAATTATTCATTTAAATGTTATACATACATGGCAAACCAGCTGTTGTATTCATCAAAAGTTACAAATAAATTTCAATGTTAGTTCAAGGCGTTTAATTGAGTAGACTAGGAAACAACTATTTTCTTATAGTTAACAAAAAAGTATGTTATGATTTATAACGAGTACATATGAAACGATTGTTGCTGTGAAACTAAAGTTATTGTTACGTATGCATGTATTTGCAATAAAGGATTATTTTGTAGTCATTTACTTAATAATATGAGTTAACAGTGGCGTACATACGGGGGGGGGGTTTAGGGTTCAAACCCCCCCCAGGACCAAAAAAAAAAAAAAATTGTGATATTATTATAAGGCCCGTTGCGCGTTATAACATGTTTTAATTTTTACACTCTACAACGGTGCACAGGTATTGTGTGCACTATCGGCTCCTACTCATAAATTCCTTCCTGCGCCGTTTAAAGGGATGGTTTTAGTGTTGGTTATTTTTTAAACCCCCAGAACAAATTTGAATGTACGCCACTGTGAGTTAAACCTTAATAACATATATACAACGTATATTATACGTATATCGCTTTTGTAAAAATTAGAAAAGGAATACACAATATTTTAAAAAGCTTTAAGGAAACTCAACTAGATAAAAAACCATGGTTATTTCGCAGGTATGCCTATGAGGTGGATACGATTTCGTGAATATAATTTGTTATCAAATATAATAAGAAAAATTCTTTTTTAATAAAAATAAATAATTTTTATTATTGTAATAAATTATTATTATTATGTTATGTTTTTAAGTCGAATATGTACAGTAAATATAATGTTGCTGGTAATATAATTGTAGAATGTTTTTTAATTTTAAGTCGAATATTTGCAGTAAATATAATGTTGCTGATAATATAATTGTAGAATGTATACCGAATAAAATAACAGTTTCAAAATAATTGTGTATTTTTAAAAAAGATTATACTTACGATTTGGTTGAGCTTATTTATTTTTCAAAATAACATAAAATATCAGAGTTAATACAAGTTAAAAAATAAGGACAAGAATTTATTATATTCTTATTTGTTACTGGGGACTGCTAATGATATATTAACTATAGTGTACTATTTACGTAGCTCTACGCAATAAAGGAAGTGTATATCGAAAATGGTCAAAAAAATAATAATAAATAAAGCACTACACATTAACGTAATTTTTTTCGAAGGTCCAATTTACAGTTTCTAAAAGTTTTTCTGACGATCATCGTGCACTCACTACTCACAAATTTAACGCATTCTCATTATAAAGAAATACTATAAAAAGTTTACTAAAAATAATAATGACAACTTTTGATTGCTTCTGGATATGTAGAAAACTGTATAGAATGCAGTCCATACATTTGTATTGTTTTTATAAAATATATGAGCTTATATTTTACTGATAACGATATTAATTATTGAAATATTCGACTGTTACGTATTCCAGCACTCTACACCACACATATTTAACATAAAGCTAAACCACCACAACTGTTGCAGTGACCAATTTCCTGTGGCTATATTGACATTAAACACAGTTAAGAATAATGCCCAAATTATAACACACACGTTAAAGAACAAACCGTGTATTGATATTTAAAATAGTTTTTGCATTATGTGGCTCAGGCACATGGAGAGATACGATAGTATTAATGTAGATCTTATGTATTTATTTAGTGTTTTGTAAAATTCAATTATTTAATATTTACCTTATAATTCATTGATATTTAATAAATAATAGCATAAATATTTATATTCCATTCATTAATTTATTCTTTTACATTTATTTTAATTTTCATTAAATTAAATTGTATTGATAATGGCTATATTAATAATCATTAGGGAACGGATTTATATGTAAATGCATATACTTATTACTAATCATTGATAAAATCGATTTGATATATGTATATATATATATATATATATATCTACAACTAAAAAGAAAATATTTGTTATAAAAAACATAAAAATTACTTAGTGAGAATAGTAGTTATTTTACATTTTTAAATCAAAACTGAGTAGGAATTGTAATTTTCTAAACAATATTACTGTAGAAGGAATACTTAAAATTACTGATTTATTCTACTTTTATATTTTACAGCATATTGTAATATTGTAATACTATTTTTGTAAAAATGTGAATGAAAATGTTATACTTACAACCGGGTAGAGCTGATGTGTTAACAAAAAAAAAATAAAATGTTTAATAAACAAGTAAACACAAGTAATTAAATTTAGTGCAATATTTATTCAAGATTTTATTATGGTTTTCTAGTAACTGCAAATATGTTATAATTTATTAAAAAATATATGAATTTGCAAATATTATAACTGTGCAACGAAATATTCTTTGTAAAATATTTATGTAAATTCAATAACAATATATTTATGTGTTTCCATAAAAACATAGGGCAAGCCAATATATATAATATATGCTACAATCAGATGACATAAAAAAGACCTCATGCAAACAAAACTAGAAAAAAAATGGTATGACATTTTAGGGAATAATAATTTATTTATTAAAAAGTTATACATACATGGCATTCCAGCTGTTGTATTCATCAAAAGTTAAAATAAATATCAAAGTTAGTTCAAAGCGTTTAACTGAATAAACGAGGAAACAACTATTTTCTTATGGTTAACAAATAAATGTAAAGTATGTAATGACTTATACATATGAAACAATTATTGCTGTGGTACTAAAGTTATTGTGATATGTGCATGTATTTGCAACAAAGGATTATTTTGTAGTCATTTACTTAATAATATGAGGTAAACCATAATTACATTTATACGTATATCACTTTTGTAACAATTACAATAAGATTACACAATATTTAAAAAAGCTTTGAGGAAACTCAGCTAGATAAAAAACCATAGTCATTTTGCAGGTATGCCTATGAGGTAGAATAATAGGGAAATTTTAAAAAAATTAGAAGAAAAGCGATGGGTATAAAAGATAAGTATAATAACGAAATTGACTATTTCATACAACTGGAATATTTTAATAGCAAAAAATGAATGGGTCTCTATTGACAACACGTATGATGGAGGAAGAGTAACAAAATTAAAAGAAATAAAAAGAATTTCGATTAGTATAAAATTGTAAATGGAAATAAAAATTTGATTGTTTCATACAACTTGTATATTTTACAGGACATTGTAATAATATCATCGTAAATAAAATGTGTTTAATAAAAAGATATACATACCTAGCATTCCAGCTATTGTATTCACCAGAAATTACATAAAATGTCAGAGTTAGTACAAGTGAATAAATTGAGTAGATGAAGTCCTAACTACTTTTCAATAGTTAACAAGGCACTGCAAAGCATATCATTACTCATACAATTGATATAAATATTATCGTGGAATGAATAGTAATTGTAAAATGTTCATGTATTTGCAATAAAGATTTAGTTTTCATTTGTGTACATAATATTATGAGGCAAAGCATTATTACATATTGTGCACATTTGTTACAATTACAATTAGATGACAAGATAATTTTTTAAAACATTACATTAACTAAGCTAGCAAAAAAAGGAGTGGTCTCTGTTTACAACACGTATGATATGGTGGAAAAGTAATTTCCAAAGAAATTAAAAGATGTGTGAGAATAATAAAATTATTTATATGAAGTATAATACTATGTTTCGTACAACTTTTAAATTTTACAGGACATTGTAATTTAATTATCGTAAAATTTTGTTTGATAAATAGTTATACATACGTGGCATTCCAGCTATTGCATTCACCAAGTATTACAAAACGTATCAGAATTTGTACAAGGTACTTATTTGAATGAATGATTTACTAATTAATTTCAAATTAGTTAACAAAATATGCAAATTATGTTATTGCTCCTACTTAATAATTTGAAAAAATTATTTTTATTTGCAACAAATATTTAATTTGTATTCATTTAGTTAATATTACGGTAAATATTAAAAAAATGTTATAATTTGCTTAATATTATCAGGCGAACAATTATTTCTAATAAAGAACATATGTTAATTTACAATCATATTACACAATACAAAAATACATTTGTGGAACTAAGGTAGATTAAAAGGGGTTTTTATTGTGTATATTTATGAGGTTGAGGGCGTAGGAATTTTCAAGAAAATTAGAATTAATTCATAGCCTTTATGAATAAAAGAGAAAATAAAAAATAGACTATAAATAAAATTAACTGTTTCATTCAACATGTATATTATATGTGTATAGTAATTGTACGAATATAATATTCATGTATTTACAATAAAACTAGAATTTTTATTCATTGACTTAATATTAATGAGGGAACTATAAATACTAACTACATATAATTCGCACGTATTACAATTAATTGACGCAATAATTAAAAAACACAGACCAACACTAAGAAATTATGAATTAAATTACACTATCCACTCAAGGACGGGTAGGTTAATTTGATATAATTCATTTAGCTGCATTTATACATGCATTATACATGATATAATAAATTAGTAATTACTTCTATTTCAACATAGTTTTTTTCAGTTATTTGGTGTAGTGTAAATGTGGTTTTTTATCGTGCAAATACTACATTTTTATTTAACAGAAGAAAACATCGACCTGCCATTGAAGTGAATTTTTATTTTTATTTTTATTTGAAATTATTTTATACTATATTACAATGTATAATAATTCTGTATAATTTACATATACATGCATTTATACATATATATATATATATATATATATATATATATACATATGTGTGTTCCCAAATGTAACCACTAGTTCGGTACGTTTAGTGTTGTAACGTCCTGAACGTAATGCGGAGATAGACGAAGATTCTGGTGACGGTGAAGCAGAAGGTATTTTTGATAGCTTAAGAGGTAATCATAACAGAAAAGATACTTACGAATTTGTGATGCTAATGTGGTATAAAATATCATAAAAAAAAATTCGTTATTTGTAAAAATACATATTTTGTTGAAGAATAAATCGTATTCTTTTTATTTTTGTAAAGTGAAACTATATTGTCATTCTAATTTTGCAAAAAATATAACTGTAGAATGAATAACTCAATAATTGATTCAGTCAAAGTATACATTATTTCAAAAATTGTAAAAATATTATTAAAAGTAAAGTGTTAAAAATGTTATACTTACAACTTGCTTCAGCTAATATATTTGTCAAAAATAACAATAAATATCTGATTTAATACAAATGAATAAATTTAGCTATAGTAAATATCGAAACATCGGCAGCAAACCGAGGCTATTTCGCTATAAATAGGATATTCAAGTCAAAATTACTATCAAAAGAATCCAAAGTAAAACTCTACACTCCTACATCCGTCTTATCGCTGTATACGGATACGAAACATGGTCATCTACAAAAGGTGACGAACACAAATTATTGAGATTCGAAAGAAAGGTTCTGAGAAGAATATACTCACCTACAAGAAAATCAGATAACGGAGAATTTGAACTTAGAGAAAACCCAGACATTGCAAAACGATTCAACAGACCAAACATCCATCATTTTCTTATATCAAAAATAATTGAATGAGCTTGACATGCACAGCGAGCAAAACAAGATCTGATCAAAAATGTTTTTAACACCAAATCAGTTGGAAAGAGACCAAGGGGAAGACCGAGACAACGATGGATTGACCGTGTTAAGAATGATTTGATAAGGATTGATAAATCAGCATAATTAGAGGATTCAAAAAGCAGAAATTGTTGGAAACATTTGGTAGAACCTGCGGAACGCCCACAATGCCTATATAAAGCAATAAAAACAAATAAAAAGGATAAATTTAGAAGAAAAATAATTAACTATTTTCTTATTGTTGACTATGGACTGCTAATTATTATATTATTACTTAAATAATGTTAACATTTGTCACAAAATGCGCCTGTGAATATATATACTTTCTTAATTTACTAACTGAGTTCCCCCTTGTCATCGTACACAATTTTGAATGGAATTAATAATTCTTCATTGCTAATATTTCAATAATTATCCTAATTATTTTTTAGTTTCCTGTTAAACAGCACTAAACTTAATGTAAGCTCAGTGGGAGGGTTTGGCCAACTTTCCGTCAGTTGTCGGTATAAGTGACACGAGTCAAAGAGATTTTTGTCAATAAACGAATAATCGCGGTAGCGTTCTTACGACGCAACGAATATTTGCCATTTGGTTGCTTGTTGTAATCAACTATTAGTATTAAGAATTTATATTTAGAATTATCAATTTTAGTGTACAATGTACATAAGTTAATTTGCATCTCTGTGGGATCTCGTTGTAAATCATTTTCTTCTGCAATTAGTATAATATCACAGAATAAATGAAATTTCATTTATTCTGTGACAATATCGTCTGCAAATCTTATTATCGTAATCAATGTGCTTTCAACTATAATTTCTATATCCTTTTTCATTAGATTCGTATAATTGTTGTAAAGTTAATATTGTTGAAGTTAAATAATTATAATTATAATTGTCAATATACACAATTAATCGATATTGGTATATACTCATTAAGTAGGTTCACGAGTCATGGGAATCAGTCTTTACAATTCTTGAGCATGTGAATTCCTACCCAAGTCGTACCCTCATACTGAAATTTAAATTCAATCGTTGAAAGTTGGACCACAAAAAACGCCACAATATAGAAATATTACTTCACATATAATCTGAATTTTTTATATATTTTTTTGATGTGTTGCGAGTTACAATCTACAGCATTTATATTGGCCATCGTATACTCATAACTCACAATGTCACCTTCTTCGAATTATAAAGAAATACTAATCTATATGGTATAGAGATTATGTAACTTAAGAAGGAAATATTTTTATAAGGAACATAAAAAGTACTAAGGGAATTGTGTGTTTTATGTGTTATTGAATTTAATGGAAATAGTCTTAATTCGTGTAAGTTAATACGTTTTAGTGGAAAGGGTATCCATTGTAATTTTATATTTTTCAAATTAAAACTGAATAGTAATTATAATTTTGTTAACAATATTACTGTAGAATTGAAAAATTGTTTTTTTTATACAACTTATATATTGTACAGAATATTCTATAGTACTATTTTTGTAAAAAATATGTGAAGAAAAATTTTATACTTACAATCCGATTGAGCTAACGTATTCACCAAAAATTACAAAAAATATTAGTTAAAACAAGTGAATAAATTTAGTAGAAGACTAATTAAACATTTTATTATAGTATAATAGAGTCTCATAGCACATTATGAAAAATACTTATAAATTTGAAAATAATATTAACGTGTAACGAATAGCAATTGTCTAATATTCGTATAAATGCAATAATATTTTATTTATTAATTCGCTTAAAAAATTTAAAAACCTGTTAAAAACAAATATAGAAAGAAGGACGTGTGTCTTTATTGGGAATACGTATGACATTTGGAAAGGGGAGTTTTGAAGAGATTTAGAAGTAGAGCGATTAGTATGAAAAATAAAATAAAATTGACTGTCTCATATACATTGTATATTATACAAGATATTGTAATACATATTATGCCTGTAAAAATTTGTTTAATAAATAGTTAGACTTACGTGGTTTTCGACCTATTGTATTGATCAAAAATTACAAAAAAATATCAAAGTTAGTACAAGTGAATAAATAATGTAAATAAGTTATTAACTATTTTATTATGGTTAACTAGAAACTGCGAAACATTATTATTACTTATAAATTTGATAAAAACATTACTGTGGGACGAATATTAATTGTAAAATATCCATGTATTTGCAATAAACCTTCATTTTTTATTCATTTACTTAAAATCATGAGGGGAACCATTATTACCAATAAAGTACATATGTATGTTAAATTAAAATCATATTACACAATAATTAAAAAAACATTAGAGAAATTAAGGTAAATAAAAAGAAGGAGTCTTTATTATATGTGTAGGTATGAGGTTGAGGGCAGGGGAATTTCCAAGAAAATTAGAAGATGGGTATGAAAAAAAAAGAAAAATAATAAAACTGACTGTTGCATACAACGTGTATATTTTACAGGATATTATAATATTATCATCGTAAAAAGTTTATTTAATAAATAGTAAAACATACGTAGCTTTCCAGCTATTGAATTTATCAAAAATTACATAAAATATCAGAGTTAGTACAAGTGAATAGATTGAGTAGAAGAGGTATTAACTATTTCCTTATAGTTATCAAGAAACATCATAACATATTTGTGAGTAATTTATTACTCATACATTTTATAAAAATGTTACGGTGGAAGGAATAGTAATTGTAAAACACCATATGGAACAGCAGTAGAACCAACGCAGCCGGAAATTTATTGAAATGATACATCAGTACCAGGAACGACGCTATTGTTACAGCCTCGGATTCTCCAACCCAATACCCGAACGACCCTGCCTATGCTCCAGACGTCCTAAATATCGCGATAATGAAAACAGGCAGATTGCGATACCAACTAGAAAATCTACCAAACGAACTCCCGTCTGACCACACTCCAATATTACTCGATATACAAGCACGGACTAATTACATAGTACCTCCAAAACCTATTCATGCAACAAACTAGGAAAAATACAAAACCGATATGATGGAGTCCTTCCAAGTCAACCAGAACACTAGAACCAAGGAGGAGACCGACGCAGCAATAAAGAAGTTCAGCTCAGACATCTCCATGATCCTTGACCGTAACTCAACCATCTTCTCACCAACGAATA
This sequence comes from Slavum lentiscoides, assembly GCA_032441835.1. Taxonomy (NCBI): domain Eukaryota; kingdom Metazoa; phylum Arthropoda; class Insecta; order Hemiptera; family Aphididae; genus Slavum; species Slavum lentiscoides. The sequence continues at coordinate 3,898,724 of CM063707.1, read as the reverse complement.
GGTAGCATGATCTTCCTAGAACCATCCTGGTTGAAATCAACTTCAAAAGAAGACTCTGCATTCGTTGGCAAAGAACAAGAGATGCCGCAGTGAAAACCATCTTCAACAGACAAGCATCGCTTGTCAAAAACTTCATTCAAGCTCACCAAGAAGAGAACTGGACAAACTTCCTCGGCTCAACAAACCCCAATGAAAGTGGATGGACAAAGCTGTTCGCTCTCAACAGAAGACTTCTTCGAAAAAAATCTAACGAAGCAGCCACTCATAGATACAGCCGGCCATCTACACTACAGTGCCGAAAACAAAGCTGAAATATTTGCCTCGACGATGGAAGAGCAATTCAAACCCCCTCCTTCGAACGATTCTACTCAAACCGATAAGCTGGTCCAGGAAGCATTAAAAAACCATGAACGCAGCCAACACGTCAGGTCAATCTTCTTCTCCCTCAGAAACATAGAACAAAATCAGGAAACTGCCTGGCAAAAAGGCTCCAAGACCGAACGACATCACCAATAGCGCACTGAAACAGCGGCAAGAAAGTCATTACCCAACTGACTCACATCTACATCGGATGCATCCGCCTAGAGTACTTCCCCAACTATGGAAAACAGCAACCATGATTAAGATACAAAAACCGGGAAAGGACGTCAAACAACCCACCAACTACAGACCAATATCGCTGATTAACACTATGTCAAAAGTTTTCGAATCCCTTCTTCTAGATCTTCTCAAACTAGCATTCACACCCCGACACGAGCAATTCGGTTTCAGAGCTCAACATAGCACTACGATCCGATTAGTCAACGTCATCGACAACATCATTAACAACCTAAACAAGACATACAAAACAGCGGCAGCCTTACTAGACGTCGAGAAGCCCTTTCAACAAAGTGTGGCACGACGGCCTCATCTACAAGTTGATTTAATCAGGAGTCCCACACCAGCTCACCAACACCGTCAAAACATTTCTAAACGACAGATACTTCCACGTAAGAATCGGGAACAAAACGTCAAGCCCAAGAAAAATCAACGCTGGAGTTTCACAAGGTTCATGCCTATCACCTTAAATATTCTCGACCGTCATCAACGACATGCCACGCCATCCAGAAACCAAAATCGCCCTCTTTGCAGACGACCCTCTAATCTACGGCCCGAGCCCTACAAGCAACTGCTCCGCAAAAAGACTACAGCAACACATACACCTCCTTGAACCGTGGTTCACAGAATGGAAGATCATAATCAACGCACAAAAAACAGAGACCATCATGTTCTCGAACAAATCAACCCAAGACACACCTAAAATCAACATCCAAGGACAGCAGATAAACTGTTCCCACTCTGTGAAATATCTCGGAGTCACAATCGACAAACATCTAAAATTCGCTAGACAAACTAAAAACGCAGTCAACAAAGCCAAGGCTGCAAAGTTAATGCTACATCCAATCATGAACTCAAAAAGTCCGATATCAATTAACACTAATCTCCAAATATACAAAATATACATCAGACCGATCCTGACCTATGCAGCTGTGTTGTGGACAGCCAACATTTCCGACACCAATTGGATCACCTTAAAAAGAGTCCAAACAACGACATTTAAGACAATAACAGGAGTAGAGTCCTTCGTCAGCAACTTGCCTATCAGAAACTCGACAAACATACCTACAATTAAGGAAATTATTTTACGCGATGCCAACAATCTCACGAACAAACTAAGCCACTCACACCACAAGCACCTAGCTAATATAATCAATAGACCTTCACCACCAAAAGAAAGAGAGAAAAAACGACAACTCAGTATCAAATAAATACAGACAAACATCAAGACATATTCACCTAAGATCAACGACCTCCACTAACAAATTTCGACAAACATCATATTCCCTGAAAGAAGCTAAAAATCTTCGAACAGAGGACCAATCTACTCCAATACTACTACTAAAACGTCCTTCCCGCCTCCTTGGCAAAACACACCCCCACCAGCCACCAAACTTGTACCGGAACCATACTCATTAACTTGGATAGACCGACTTTAACTAACTTACAATCCTACACATCCATCTCCTAGTAAAGGCACGAGCCTGGAATAGGTAAAGCACAGCAATCCCTCAAAGCAAAGCAAAGCAAAAACTTTTATTCCACTTCAAGCAGCAGTCTAGACACTATCAACTCTGGACCGACTGCCCACTGGAAACAACTGTTCAAGGAAGAATTCCGACGAACGCGATACAGACTCGCCTACGACAGCCGAATCCAGCCTAACACCGGTGCCGTCCACAAACCGGAGTTCCCGTGGAGTGACGTACGTTTCACACGGAAACCGACGACGAACCGGAGTCCCTGTGGGCGAACTGCTTTCCGCACGTTTTACCGACGACGTCAACAACCTAGGATTCCCTTGGGCGACTTACGCTTCGCACGGAAAGCTGCGCGATTATCGGCGACGGCCGAAGGCAACAATCACATATAAAAGCTATAGAGGTGCTGCCGATTGATTCACGGAACCCCGCGTAATTCTGCCGTGAACCCATCGATATGGAAGAGCCGACGACGTGGCAGTATCCACGGACAAGAGACCGAGTCGGCCACAGGACTCCTGGGCAATCCCACCAATAAAACAGTATTTTTTAGGACTACCACTTAAAACAGTCCTTTTCAGGACTAACAAAATCGACGACCTATTTAGGACCGTTGCACCCGGTAAATTCACGGAACGTTAGCTACTTATTCGAGTCAATCCGTTCCGTGAATTCACTGTATATTATATAATTGTAACCACGCCGTGTGTAAATTAGAGCGACCTACTTAGGCCCGTGACTTCTGGCGAATCTATACTGGCGCGACCACTAATTTTAGTCTCGTCCGCCGGTAACATAATATTATTACGTGTATATATAATATGATAGATAATAAATAATAATAATACTGATAATCAATTGTGTTAATAAATTATTACGGACGATATCCAAGCCACCTTGGAGCCCGTAACAGTTGTAATTATAATTTTGATAAAAATATTACCGTAGAATGAATTAACAGAATGATTGTTTCAATCAAAGTTTACATTGTTTCGAATATTGTAAAATTATTATTAAATGAAACGTGTTGAAAAATGTATACTTACAACTTGATCCAGCTAAAAATAACAATAAATATCTGATTTAATACAAATAAATTTTATTTTCGCCTGCCCCTGCTATTGGTTAATTGTCATAGTAAAAAAACGCTCACAGGAAACTGTATCCGATCAAATTGAAACGGAAATATATTGAGAATAATTACTATTGCTACTACACGGCTACCATTGATAATGCGATTTCATCTTCTTTATTTTTAAAATATGTTTTTAAATTATTTATTGTTTTCCAAACTTCTTCAAACGTTGGATTGTATATCGAATCGTCTTCATCTTCTTCTTCTTGTTCTTCGAGTTGTTCGGTTTCTTTTTCACTAAAATTGTCTAGATTACAATTGATTATATCTGATATGATTAATGTATTGTCTTCTGTAAGGATATTATTATCTATAGAAACATAGTCCTCAATTTCGATAGTACTCGGTACAAGTTCTGAGAATAAGTCCAAATTTGCAACATTGTCATTTTCCATTACATATTCTGCTGTATCGAACGAAAAAAATCCCGACTTTTTAAAACAATTTTTGACTGTCTCTGGTTTTATACTTTTAATGAGGACTTTATCCAAAAAATTGCATCTAAAACGTTTATAAATTTGTTTTCTACATTCTGATCAACTCTAGATAAAATATGACGAAGTAATCGTTGGCGATAATGAACTTTAAAATTTTTAATAATTCCTTGATCTAGTGGTTGGCAAATCGAAGTCGTATTTGGAGGTAGGAATATTAGTTTTATATTTTTTAAGTTTAATGTATCAGGATGTGAGCTAGCGTTATCTAGAAATAAAATAATTTTCTATTTTCCATCTCCATTTTCTGTTAAAACACATTAGCCAATCTGTCATTAAATCTCGATTCATCCATGCCTTACGGTTAGCTTTCCAATTAACACCTAACGTTGATACATTTACACTTTTGAAACAACGTGGTTTTAGTGATTTTCAATTATTAACGGAGTTTCAAATTCCCCGATCATATTTACACATAGTAAAACAGTTAATCGATCTTTAGCTATTTTACCTCCACGACAAATTTCGTTTTTAAACACAATGTTTTATCAGGAAGTGCTCGAAAAAATAAACCTGTTTCATCACAATTGAATATATTTTTGGTTCATAATCTGAAATTAATGTTTTCAATTTTTCTAACCACTTTTCTACGACATGTATCCCGTGAGAATTTCTGATTTAATTACATTTTTCTGTAATTTTGTTACTTTGTCTTTTTCCGTTTCATGACTTTGAAGGAGTAATATTTTGTAGAAGTATTATTTGAACACCGACATTAAATGTCATTAGTTGTACAGAAAAACCTTTAACGTTGAAAGAATTTAGAAATTTTGCTGGGTAATTAACCTAACCTAATCTTCCATTAACTTGGTCGACAACAATGTTTATTGATGTATACACTAATTTAATTTCTTTAATTAAGAAAAGAATTCTATTTTTAAATGCAGTTGCTTGGTAGTTTTTAGGCACTAGAATAACTCGTTCACACATTTAAGACTTCTAATGATTTAATATGTATGCAACATTTTCATGCACAGAACAAAGTTTTTCCTCTACCACTAGAACAATCTTGCCGATCATTTCAGGGTTTTACCTGACAATCTTCTTCTGCTAGTTTTTCTCCGCCTATTTTAAGCGAAATATCTTAAGCCGTATTCTACCACAGGTCTACTTGTCGAATATTCGTTACTGGCATATCATTGCCAGTCGTAGATGTAGAAATGGTGTTTACTCGTCACTGGTGTGTACTCGTTACTCGATATTCGTTACTGGCCACCTTCCCGTCAGTTGTCGTTATAAATTGCACAAAGAGTTTTAATTATTTTTCAGTTTCCTGTTAAACAGCACTAAACTTAATGTAAGCTCAATGGGAGGGTTTGGCCAACTTTCCGTCAGTTGTCGGTATAAGTGACACGAGTCAAAGAGATTTTTTTCAATAAACGAATAATCTCGGTTGCGTTCCCACGATGCGACGAATATTTGCCCTTTGGTTGCTTATTGTTATCAAATATTAGTATTAAGAATTTATATTTAGCATTATCAATTTTAGTATACATTGTACATAAGTTGATTTACTTTTCTGTGGGATCTCTTTGTAAATCATTTTCTTCTGCAATTAGTATAATATCACAGAATAAATGAAATTTCATTTATTCTGTGACAATATCGTCTGCAAATCTTATTATCGGAATCAATATGCTTTCAACTATAATTTCTATATCCTTTTTCATTAGATTCGTATTATTGTTGTAAAGTTAATATTGTAGAAGTTAAATAATTATAATTATAATTGTCAATATACACAATTAATCGATATAATCGATATATACTCATTAAGTAGGTTCACGAGTCGTGGGAATCAGTCTTTACAATTCTTGAGCATGTGAATTCCTACCCAAGTCGTACCCTCATACTGAAATTTAAATGCAATCGTTGAACGTTGGACCACAAAAATCGCCACAATGTAGAAATATTACTTCACATATAATGTGGATTTTTTATTCATTCTTGTGATGTGTTGCGAGAGACAATCTACAGCATTGGTATTGGCCATCGTACACTCATAACTCACAATGTCACCTTCTTCGAATTATAAAGAAATACTAATCTATATGGTATAGAGGTTCTGTAACTTAAGAAGGAAATATTTGTTACAAATATAAAATTACAAAAAATATAAGTTAAAACCAGTGAATAAATTTAGTAGAAGACTAATTAAACATTTTATTATAGTATAATAGAGACTGCATAGCACATTATGAAAAATACTTATACATTTGAAAATAATATTAACGTGTAACGAATAGCAATTGTTTAATATTCGTATAAATGCAATAATATTTTATTTATTAATTCGCTTAAAAAATTTAAAAACCTGTTAAAAACAAATATAGAAAGAAGGACGTGTGTCTTTATTGGGAATACGTATGACATTTGGAAAGGGGAGTTTTGAAGAGATTTAGAAGTAGAGCGATTAGTATGAAAAATAAAATAAAATTGACTGTCTCATATACATTGTATATTATACAAGATATTGTAATACATATTATGCCTGTAAAAAATTTGTTTAATAAATAGTTAGACTTACATGGTCTTTGACCTATTGTATTGATCAAAAATTACAAAAAATATCTAAGTTAGTACAAGTGAATAAATAATGTAAATAAGTTAATAACTATTTTATTATAGTTAACTAAAAATTTTAAAAAATATTATTACTTATAAATTTGATAAAAACATTACTGTGGGACGAATATTAATTGTAAAATATTCATGTATTTGCAATAAATCTTCAATTTTTATCCATGTACTTAATATTATGAGGCGAACCGTTATTACATAATATAGCTCATATGTCAAAATTAATTTGAATTCGAGTGACTTTAATTTTTCATTAAGCTTTTTTTGTGATGACCACTAAAAATGCACAAAGCCAAACGTTGAAAATTTCTGGCAATGACAACGCAGATTCTTCTTTACTCACTACCAATTTTATATAAATGATCTCGAATTAGCTCAGCAAATGATTATATACCTACGCTCCTATCCAAAGATCAAGTAACACAGCTTAGCATGAAATATATTCTGCTATTATCTTAAAATATATAAGTTAATTTTTATTACAGTCTTTTAAGTCTTTTAACAATTTGCTAAGTCTAATATTATTTTTAACTTGTGTTTTTTCTTCTCTGAAATATTTTCAGGGAAAGCTGACTTTCAATAAATATGTATTATATGACAATATTGTAAATAAAAGTTTTTAACTACTATGTACCGTTGAATTTGTTGACTATTCTCATTTTTTGTTAGTTTTTCTTTCATCATATATTTTATGAAATCTAAATACATCATTAAATAGTAACATGCCACCGTGGAAAAGTCGGGTCAATCAGCTAGTGTGTAAGTGTATAACATAATATATTTCTGTTTCCATACAGGACTACTATGAGAATACTCAGTCAACACCTCAACTCGATATTATACAAGTATGTGTAAATACAAAATTTTTTTTTTAATCGTGAATTTACTTTGGCCAAGGGAATGCAAATTATGTGTGATAAAAGAAATATTGTATTTGATATGTAAATGATGTATTTGTAATTTACGTTTATGATGTACGTCGCGTATTGGACCATTACCGATTCGATTTTTCAAAAATTGGATCGATTCGTAAGAAGATGGTATCATAGAGATCGAATCGAAAAATCCATTGTGTAAAAAAGATAAGTTCAATATAACAAAAAAAAGGGGCGTCTTCTTTACGAGATAAACAACTCCAAATAGAGTGGCGGAGATCGTGTCAAAATCCATGAAACATTTTTAATGACTTTTTGGCCGATATGAAAAAGACGTTTCGCAACAACTGACTGTAACAATAATATAGCTACTGACGGCACTGAGAAGTAGAACTAAAAATGGTATGAAATTAAATAAGGTTAGTTGAATGTATTCGTATTTTACGTTTATGATGTACGTCGCGTATTGGACCATTGCCGATTCGTCATTCACCGTGCTCGGCGCCTGGCGGTGTGGTTTGCGGAATTATTGCGCCTACGTGGTTTGTAGCGCGACGGTCTTGGCCTTGGCCTTGGACTTGGCTTTTCCCAAGGTGCGATATCGCACGTCGGTGATCCCGGTCCGCGTATCGTACGCCGTTCGAATAGTTATAATATATAATATCATTATTTCGGTCTCCGTCCGTGAAACTGACGCCCAACCGTAATAATAATAATATTTAAAGACTTCGCTCGAAGGGAACCGTTAACCTTAGTCGCATCTATCATTGACATCAGCGAACTATAGAAGTGCTTGGGAGATTCTGCGGGCCAGATATGGAAACAAACGGGACTTAGCTCGGATTCATCTGGATGCATTACTCGCATCTCACGTAGTCAAAGTCAATGATGCGCAGTCGATTAAAACCCTCCTTAACTCTATACTGGAACATACTGCTGCTCTTGATTCGATCTTTCAAAAATTGGATCGATTCGTAAGAAGATGATCGTATCATAGAGATCGATTCGAAAAATCCATCGTGTAAAAAAGATCGATCTTTCCAAAGATCGATTCAGGTCACCCATCACTATTGCGTACGCGACGCCGTTGAGCGCGGACGACGGCTTTCGTGTTCGCGTATCTGTCGGTTTTTGCGCGACACACTGCTATTCGATTGCGGGATGCTGTAGACATCATCCGATTCACCGTGCTCGGCGCCTGGCGGTGTGGTTTGCGGAATTATTGCGCCTACGTGGTTTGTAGCGCGACGGTCTTGGCCTTGGCCTTGGACTTGGCTTTTCCCAAGGTGCGATATCGCACGTCGGTGATCCCGGTCCGCGTATCGTACGCCGTTCGAATAGTTATAATATATAATATCATTATTTCGGTCTCCGGCCGTGAAACTGACGCCCAACCGTAATAATAATAATAATAATAATAATAATAATAATAATAATAATAATTATTATTATTTTTGGAACCTAAACGCGGCTTACGGTAGGAGTGAATTGGTAGAAATAACGAAAAAGTTAACGAAATAGTAACGAAAAAGCGTTATGCCCGCTCCATGCGACTTCTGGTATAGGTGTACCTATACGTGTGAGTATCGAGTTTCGAACGGACGAGCACGCGGCCGGTCGTAGAACCACATTACCGCGAACGCGTAGAAATTTCGTTAAAATTTATTTGTTATTTTTGTCTTGAATCATACGTGAATCATTTTTTGTACAATATATTTATATAATTCATTACTTTATATCTAATTTTCAATAAATGAATATTTTTCCTAAAATATCAAATGAAACTATTTTATTTGATTCGTTACTTTACATAATGCGTTACGCGCATTGAAAAAAATGATAAAATAAAATAATATTCACGGATTTTATTTCGGATTCGGTTCGGAGTTGAAGGAAAAGCGTAGTGGTCCATCGACCGCGAAGGGTTTTCTTTTTTTTTTCATATACACCCGAAGTTAACACTTAACGTAAATAGAGAAGAAAAGTAACGTGTCTATTCACTTAATAAACTGAATGTTAACACATAACTGGTTAATGTCTACGATTAGTTACGTCTACATTGTAACAAAACATATATATATATATATATATATATATATTATAATGTTATTGTCGATCACTGTATGATCCTGTGAATGTGTTTGCTTTATTTATATTATGTGTTTAAATAATATAAACACATATTAAGTTTTCTAAAATAAAATCATTCGTTATTTAATTAACGTTTAATATCAACAACAGTATAAATATTTTTTCACCAAAATTTATGATTTATTAACACAATTTCTAAACACATTAATTTTAATTTACTTACGCTGAGGACCTGAACAAAAATAAGAATACAATTCATTACTCTAATATGATAAAATGAATGTTCTATAAATTGAAAACGAAATATGTGTGAGTACGGATAAAAGTATACTTACGTTCATCGTCAGGGTATGTGTCACCAAATGTGACAAAAAATATCAGAGTTAATACAAGCAAATAACATTTATTGGAAAAGGCGTTCATTTTCATTTTCTTAATATTTTCTTTTTTTTTTTATCTTTAGTAATATCGAATCTGTAAAATTATTTTAGTTTTTTTTTTAACAATATTACTGTAGAACGAATAACAAGTGTCTGCCTCACACGATTTCGTATATTATTCAGAATTACTGTTGAAGTTGTTTTTGTAATATGCCACATACATAGTTTATACAAGTGCATTTTTTGTTTTATTTGAATATATAAATATATATATATATATATGAGTAAATCTTATGTCAACATAAATTTAAATACGTGTTCTTTGCTAAGAGGTCGTTGCGCCGAAAGTAAAACGTAAGTATTCCACGCTCTAGAGATTCTTTCTTTCTTCTAGTGTTTAACGTATCGGCTTTTCCACAAAGATAATAAATTATATAATAAACTATCACTGAACTTGAATCTAAACCTAATCATTTTATATCTATTTATCTCTGCAATAGATAATAACTGTAAGAAACCTTAGTCTCGTAAGTCGTACTGTTGTATTACAAATTCTGATAACTTTGTTGATTAACTTAAAAAGTTTATTAACTTTATAAATTACAAATATTTAGATACATATAAGAGCAATTTTTGTATTAAACTTCTTATAAAAAAAAAAACATAATTAAATGTATTAATAATTTTACGTGCGGTTCTACTCCTTATATTAACGTTTTATTTAATTATATACAATACCTATAAGTATAAATGTCTTTTCACATCTGATTGAAAACTTGAAAATCGAATTCAAGGTTTATCATAATATGATATTTGGCAATAATAAAAATTTCTAAAAATTGTTGGTGGATGATTATGAATTTCAAATTGAAAAAATATATATACTTATTTATAATCTTTGTTTCAGTAGCCTATCTGAACTTAAATACTGAATATCCACGGGCGTAATGATGCATCTATCTCTTATAAACCTACATACATACTATACATCATCATCTGTGTGACCTCTTTTTTATTGAACATATTTTGTTATAATTTGCCCAACACAATCGATGTTTATTATATGATATTATAACCATACATATACAATATCGATAAATGATAAATTCAAAACACAATTTGCAATAGGCAATCAAATATTTGATTGTATACGTATATGGAACATTTGGCAATATCGGTTGAATATTTAGGGAAAATGTACGAAAACATAGCTCAGTTTGGGAATTGAAAAAACATTGATAATATAGGGCGTTAGAGCTACTATAGTTTAACGGAGGAATATAGATGTTCAAAAGTAACAGAGCTCGTATTGTTTCCGTGCCATGTTTAGAGCAGTCAATTTGAACGGCCTAAGATTTTAAATACACAAGATATATTAATATATAAATGGTTGGTACAAAAAATACATAAAAAAATTATGTTTGTTTTGTTTTCATTGATAATTTGTATTTTTATAATTAAATATTATAGGAGAATTAAAAACAAATTGTTTTATAATGTATATTATAATATATTATTCAAACCAAATTTACAATGTTAGTATAATTTTTTTAATACGAATATATTTATCAATGTTATTATTATTATAAACGGGATTAAAACCGTATAACAATTTCGTACAACTACAGATATTTAGATACTAAAATAATACTTAAAATTAATTAGATGAAATTCTTTGGCTTCGATTTCGGATATGAATTTTTCAGAGACTTCATAATATTTCACAGGAGATTGTGCATCTTTAAAAACTAAAAAACAAAATAATATTTAACAACATAAATAATAAAGACAGATTATTTAAACGGGATGATTTTGCGAAAATCTAGAATGATTATCAATTATACAATATTATTTAATATAATTAGTTATTTTTATTAAAATATGTGGGTGAAATAAAAACAAAAAATCACTGTGAAAATATATTTTAAAAATAATAAAAGGAAGTCAAGAAAGTCTAGGCTATCAAGATATTAAGGCCAGACACAAACGGTTAGAACACAGTTTCCAAAGACATTTAAATTTCAATGTTTAAATCGGAGATTTCCCACAATGATATAAAATAAGCAAACCGTAATTTGAACAAACTTGAAAATGTTGCAAAAAAAACATTTTTTTTGTCTAACAAATAGAAAAGTAGGATACATAGTTTTGACAATAAATTAAGAATGTCAGCGAGCAATATGCATTACTTTTAAATAAATCTATTTATTTTTTTTGGTAACTATATTAAATTATATAAATACACCATATATATATATATATATATATATATATATATATATATATATAATAAAGACACTTTTAACTTTTATTTAACACATCATTATAAACTCAAAACGGCAACACATTATTTATTTCACTCAAAATTTAAGAGTTGATGCGTGATGACTTCTTCTATAATACCTATCTATATTATATAAAATATAAAATATAACAGTTTTGACTTATGTGATATTATTTTCTGTTACTTTATACTTTATAGCAAAATTATGCTTCAGTGAACACAAATATTTTCTTTTTATACATCATGTTAAAACACAATGATTAACTGTTTAACCATTATTAAATTATTATTTAAAACAGCATACAAAATGTATCAAGAAGAGTATAATTTATTAAAAGTTCTTAAATGTAAAATTTTAATTTACTTATCATCCTTATTAAAAACAAAATCATTACTATAATATGCATTCATCTAGTATCTATACGTACACAATAAAATCAATACGAAATAGATATTCTCTAGAAAAGGAAACATCATATATTTAATATATATATATATAAAAAACACTTACAATTATTGGAAATCAATTGAATAAAAATGTTAGCTACAACAAATGTCTGAGTTAATTCCAGAACAAAATATTAGCGGAAAAGGTATAAAAAATGTTTGTAGTCAATTAGAAACTATATATTATTTTACAATTTATGATTTTAAATACAATATTATTGTAGAACGAATTTAAATCGTAATAAAGTCTGATTTTTGACAATATGTCATTTATTATTTCTTCATTTTTATTAAAGGTATTAAAATAAATTCATATCTGTGTATATAATGTTTTTAATTGTCACTATATCATAAAATTTTGCTCCTGTGATTGCATATATTTATTTATGTTATACATTTATAAGTAATTATTTTGTAAAACACGATGGTCGACTGTTCATCCCTTATTCAATTGAAACGTAATATTTTTCTAAGTAAAGTAATTACTAACAAAGTTTGCGAATACACAACTTTTAGTTACTTACCCTTCAAACCTAAAAAAAAAAAAAATTTCATTGCTGAAAATTATATCCATTAAAGCTACTTATGTACGATAAAGTCAATTTGATGTATATTTTATAATTTAGAAAAGAAATATTTTTTGGTAAAACGAAAATGTACTTACATGAAATGTAAACTACTTTGTTATCAATTTACTAATACACATTTTAGTTGTACAATTTTAATATAATTACACGTCACAGCTAAACAAAAAAATAAATAAATAAGACAATTCATTATTGTAAGAGTTTAAAGTACCCATAATCCATATCCATAAAGCTTATTTATGTAAATTAATATCAATTTGAAATAGATATTCTATAATATAAAAAAGAAATATCTGTTGGTAAAGATAAAGATATGCTTTTACGATCATCTGAAACTATAGCTAATGTGTTATCATATGTGACAAAAAATGTCATTATTAATACAAGCAAATAACTTTTAGAGAAAAAATTATTCATTTTTATTTCAATTAAATCGAGCGTGTAATAAAATTGTAATTTTGCTAACAATATTACTCCATAACGAATAATAAAAAATCACCATCTCACAGTTTCTTGTATATTGTTCAGAATATTTTGTAAATTTGTTTTTGTAACTAGCCACGTACATAATTTGCTCAAGTGCATTTTTTTTTTTTTTTTGACCTATATAATATTAGTATAATATATTTGACCTATATAATAAGTCATATGTCAACAAATAATCGAATACGTTAGTCTTTGTTATAAGAGAGCATCACAATGATTGCAAAACGCAACGCTACAATATAATAAATCGTAACAAAATATCATTGATCTCGAATAAAATACTAATCATGTTTATCTGTTTGTCCATGCAATAAATGATAATTATAAGAAAACATATTTGTAACGTGTAATATTGTTGTAATTATATGCAATTATGCAAATATATCATTTGTGCTTATTTTATAATATTAAAATATTACGATAATATAATATACATTTTTCTCATTATCTTCTTTTAAAATAAATACATAGTATGTATCAAAAAAAAAACAGAAGAATATGCACAACGCAATATTGACACGGACCCCGGGTCACTCCGCCACTAACCCGAGGACCGCACAATTTTTGGGAACAAACCACCAGACCACCGGCGCAGCGCCCACACGATCGGAGGGGAAAGCCGCTGCGTACGGACGGTCCCCCGCCGTTTACGAAATGAAATAATTTTACACATAATTTATACATTTTTTTCGCCGCACGTCGAAACGACGCGGCATTTTTTCCGACGCACCCATCAATCGAACAAACGCGAGACAAACGTATTTTGTGATACGTCATTATTATTATTATTATTATTATTATTATTATTATTATTATTATTATTATTATTATTATTATTATTATTATTATTATTATTATTATTATTATTATTTTTTTTTTATATATACATTTAAACGCTCTTATCCGGGACCCTCCCGGCTACACGTTCGACCAGGCAGTGCCAATACCTATGCCGCAGAAAGTTTTTATACCGTATATATTACCATAGAGCGAAACGTTTAATGATTTAATATACATACATTATAATAATAAAAGTCCTATAGATAATCAATCAAGTGAATCAAGTTTTTTTCCTCAATCGCCGTGCTAGGATCTATCGATATTTCGAAATATGTTATATGTATTTGTATTTGTAAAGCACGACAGTAGGCTGTAGTCAAAAACGTTCGGTTTCCATAACAATCAGCTCGCTCGTCATGAAAACAACAATAGAATAAATCATTTTTTATTATGTAATATGATATAGGTACCTAAAATATGGATGGTTAGAACAGATCAAATACTTATATATCGTTTTGTTTTCATGCATAATTTTATTATTTATAATTTAATATCATAAGAGAATTCAAAACAAATTGTTATGTAATATATATTATTCAAAACAATCTTATAATGTTATAATGATTTCCTTAAAAAAGTACATTCTTTTTATTTCAGCGAAACTATAATATAGTTAACATAAATTATATAATAGATAATGAAATACTTTAATTAATTATTTATATATTATTATAATAGTAAACGGGTTCAAACCCTTTTGACAATTTCGTGCAACTTACAGAAGTACAATTAATTACAAACTAAAATTAATATATTTATATTTAAATAGATGCAAATAATCGGCCTCAATTTCGCATATGAATTTTTCAGGATCTTCTTAATATTTAACGTCGAGATGTTCCAAGACCTAAAAATATAAAATAATAGTAATTTGATTAAATGTTTAAACATAACACAAATAATAATGTTTACTGATAAGAATTTAGTTGGAATGATTGAGGAAAAATCTAGAATGGTTATCAATTATACAATATTATATATATATATCTTTTCTTTTTAATTAAAATAAGTGGGCGAATTAATAATTTTTCATTGTGAAAATATGTTCAAATAAAAATATTTTTTAGAAAAAAAGGAACAGACTTAAAAAAAATGCACTAAAAAGTATGAAATAATCAATAACCTTTTTGAAATCAGCGCCGAACTTCAAACAACATAACATTGCAGAAAAGCATTTTATTAATCTAATATTCATATTTTGATAAAAAAACTTTGTAGGCAAATAAATTAATTTAAATTCCAATATTTATGTAGTTATAAATACTTATAGTTTACTATATAAATATATATATATATATATATATAGTAAACTATAACTTAAGTAACTATAACTATAAGTTATAAATACTTATAATTTTCCCGTTTACCGTATACAAGATTTTATCGAATAGAACAGTGATAATGAGTATTATATTAGTAAGTTCACACTAGGACCATACGGTAAAGTCTCGTGAAAAATCTCCAAATTATTTTATCTAATACGTGATAAATTAGTGCTTACTTTTATACTTTTGTGTCGTTCACACGAACAAAAATTTCCCGAATTTCGAACTAGTTTTCGATGTTTCACAGTTGTCCTATTGTCGTGCGTCGAACATAGTAGCTTGTTCTAATCTTTTTAAGATGGAAGACGATTTCCCGATATCAATCGAATTATTTATTTCATTAATATTGAAGAACGGCCTAATTTTTGGGATAAATCATTTTACATTTTTAAAAATAAAGTTGTCACACAAAATTCGTGGAAAGATATTTGAATAAAAATTTATTCCGAATTCAAAACTTGGAAAAAAAAAAGAAAGAAAGACAAGAATATGGTGAGTACTAAGACTGTGTACAGACTTCCGGATATGCTCAAAACCCATATACGTGAAAAAAAATCGAATAGAAAATTAGTCCCGTTTGAAACATCGTCTCGTATTCGATAAAACCGTGTACGTGAAAAAATCGAATTGAATTATGGGTACCTAACCTATATTATGGGCAAATTATTGATTTCAGTACATCAATTGACAAAATATTATTTTCATTTTTTTCTAAAAAAAACCCCATTAATAAATAGAATACTTTATAAGCTAGTTAAAAAAAGTATTCTTATCGCCACACAACACTTTTTTTATTATCTCTTATATGCATATGTATTATAATTGTTTTATTTTATTGAGTATTTGTAAGCAAAAAAAAATTTTAAATATTAAAAAAAAGTAATGTGTTGATAATGAGATTGAATTTAAGGTGCAATAAAAATTATTTAAAAGTTAACAAGTTACAAAACTTAAAAGTATTCCTAAGCATTCGGAATACTTAAAAAAAAATATTTGTATTTGTATTTAAATACATTTAAGAAAAAGTATACGAATACGTATTCGGAATATAAAAAAAGTATTCTTAACATGTAATTATGACAAAATCGCTTTTGTCTTGTTTTTTAAAATTTTTTTTTTTTTTTTGGTTATTTTTCGGGAAGATTTTAAAAGCTCTTGAGAAAATTAAAAAATAAATTTTGAAAGTAACACCTCAATAAAATTGGTTTTATCATCGAAAATCATCGAAAAAATTCTACTAATCGAAAAATGTGACCTCCTTAAAGTACCACTACAGCTAAATTATCTGTGATAAAATTGTTACGCGACTGTAATGATCGGAGTATTTTCGGAAGTCTGTAAGTTATACTTAGAACTATTTTGTTAATAAAATAGTAGTATATATATATATATATATATATATATATAGTGTTTGTAAACAACACTATTTTTATAATAATATTAAACAAAGAATAAAAATTGGATTTTGAGAATGAAGGATTTGTCGACAGTGTGACACATATTATATTTTAAATTTATGACCTTTTCACCTTACACTTAAAGAAATTATTCAGATAAAGGTATTGAGTTTCACATTAAATACCATAATGATGGAACATTTTTTTTTGTAAAATAATGCTACGTGTACATTTTAAAATATCTGTGATCACGGAAAAACTTTAAAGATATTCACAGATGAAAATAAAGAAATTTAAAAAATTTAGTATTATTATAAATTGTTCTTTATTTATGAGTAGATACATAAGTATAGTTTTCCAAAAAAATTTATTTATTTTTTATCCGCTATTTAATTGACATTTGAAAACAACAGTTAAACAATATAATACGAAAATCATAATTTTCTACTAAAGTTTTTAGATATCCAATTTTAATTTACTTACTATCATATTCTAAACAAAATAAATATGACAATTTAATAATATAACGCAGTGGCGGCGTGAAGGAGTAAATTTGAATCACGTGATTCAAGAAAAAATATATATAGGTGGGTGAGTAGTTTAGGTAGGTCTATAATTTGGGTATATAATATTATAATATAGATGTAGAATATAAAATTATAATAAAATATTATCGATTACTGACTATGTATTATAATACATGAATAGTTCTATAAAATAGTACTTGCGAATATAACATTGATATTGAAAGATTAAATGGGGTAGGTATGTGGATTACATGTATGATTTGTGATACAAGGGAAAAAAATTCGTGCCGCCACTGATATAACTTATATCTGTAGAAACTAGTTATATATAATAAAATCAAATTGTATATGACATTCTATAATTTATAATGAAAATTTTTCTTAATAAAATAAAAATGTACGAGGGGGTACCCAAAAGAAACCGAACTGATGTTGTGCGAGACGGAGTAATAGTGGTACCGTGTTTTTGCCGGTAGGGGCGTATAGAGGAACTTCTCAACAGTCAGTATGCCAACGGCCGTCACCGTAGAAGGTTGCGTTACGTTGGTGTGATTTTTTTTTTAAAAGTTATTTTGCGTACTCGTCGTTTTTGTAATGGCTGATTTGCGTGAACAGCGCGCGGCTGTAAAGTTTTGCTTCCTGCTCGGGAAAACGGTACAGAAACCCTTGAAATGTTGAAAACGGCTTACAAAGGTGATGCTTTAGGGAAAACTCAAGTATTTGAGTGGTTTTCCCGTTTCAAAAGTGGCGATATGTCGATAGACGATCAAGCTCGCTCTGGACGTCCTTCAACGGCGCGAACCGATGAAAATGTAAAAAAAATTCATAAAATTATCCTGGAAGATCGACGGCAAACCATCGAAGAAGTAGCGGAGAGATCTGGTGTGACATGGAGTTCAGTACAGAGAATTTTAAGTGAAGATTTGGGGATGAGACGGGTGTCTGCAAAATTTGTTCCTCGACTGCTGACCGAGCAGCAAAAACAAGCCCGCTTGGAATCATGCTCTTCTCTGAAAGAAGAACTCCAAAATGACTCAAATTTTTTTTCGAAGGTCATTACAGGTGACGAAACATGGTGCTATGGATATGATCCTGAAACAAAGCAACAATCGAGCCAATGGAAGACTCTAGCATCGCCTCGCCCTAAAAAAGCTCGTCAAGTGAGATCAAACATTAAGACAATGCTCATTTGTTTTTTTGATGTGAGAGGAGTCGTCCATTCAGAGTTTGTTCCGCCTGGTCAGACAGTTAATCAGGCATTTTATCTAGAAGTATTAAAAAGATTACGCAACAATTTGAGGCGAAAAAGACCGGATTTGTGGCAGTCGGGGGACTGGTTTTTTCACCACGATAACGCTCCTGCTCACACAGCCCTTTCTGTACGACGGTTTTTGACCAAAAATGGTATGACCACTGTGTCCCACCCACCTTATTCACCCGACCTGGCCCCCAGCGACTTCTTTTTATTCCCCAGAATGAAAAGGGATAAGAAAGGAAAGCGTTTCGCGGACATTGACGAAGTTAAAAAAAAAACGACGGAGGCGCTGGGAGGCATCACAAAAGATGAGTTTAAAAAATGCTTCGAAAATTGGAACAAAAGATTGGATAAGTGCATTAACTCCAACGGAGAGTACTTTGAAGGAGATTAAAAGTTTTTTGTAAAAAAATTAAATAAATAACTTTGTATAAAAATAGTTCGGTTTCTTTTGGGTACGCCCTCGTACTTACTTGTATTATCAGCTAATTATGTTTTATCAAAAATTAAAAATATCAGTGTTAATACAAAAAAACATGGAAAAACACGAATTCCTTTATTAAGTAACTTGTTTCCAAAAACATCCCAGGAAACCCCCAATAAAGGCTACAAAGAAGGCGGCGTTGTGACCTACTAACGTTATTACAAGCCATCAAGAAAATAATTTTGGTAGGAAAGTTCTTATTACTAATTTTTTTTTTTTAATATCAATTAGAAATTACATAGTAAATAATTATGCGAAACGAATGTCAATTGTAAAAAAAAAAATTATATTTTGAGGAAATAATAAATAACGAGTCGCCGGGTGTTGTGGATGATACTTAAGTAAATTACAGTAGGTAAAAATTTTAAAGTTTCGTTATTACTGTAAATTTGAAAGCAATGATAAATCATTGCGTTCGATAAAACGATTCTGAGCGAGGCTTATCAGTGTAATACAATTTGTCGAATAATTTGAAATGGTTATATAGGTAACGTAGACCGTATAGTTAGGTACATATACACATACATAGTATGTATATTTATACATATGTGTATGTATACACAACAAATAATAGCATACTCATCAACTGACGACACACACCACAAAATATTATAATACAGACAGTTCGTAACCACCGTCAGACGAACTATACCCGAGTAGCAAAACATTGGTTCTCGGTCGGTGCACCTTAACCGATGGGTGTTTGCAGGTTCACGAATAGTGCAGTTTAAATTTCTGAACCAAAATTTGAACCGTTATATTATAATTGACTTTACAATAGATTTCAGGGTGTTTAAGTGGTGCAAAAGTTCAATACATGAACGGTTTATTGTCAACCCAGTGCATTGAACGTTCAAAGTTCAATTCATGAACCACACGGAAAGTGGAACGCGTTTATCTTTCGTTTTCAATCGTTTATCATGCATACAGACCATAATGCCAATATCAAAAATATTTATATATACTTATAATCTATTCAATTTTCCCTGTCATAGACTACACTGTATTTGCAACAGTGCAATTAATCGGTGTGTAACAGTTGTCCCGGAGTGATAAGAAACATAAATTCACATTCCGAAAAACTAAAATTCATGTGCGCCAACTTAGAAATATAAAAATCTTTTAAAACAAAGTTACGTAAATAAACAAATTTATTTATTTATGTATTCATTTTAAATGAGATAATTAATACGTGAAAAATAAAATAAAATGTTCGGGCCTATTTAAAAAAAAATGTGTTATATTTTTCTGTCTATCATCTAGGCTTTAAATAAATTATTTATTTTGGACTTTGGTGATTCCAGTGTTGTTAATTCTTGAAATTAAAATTCGTGCAGAAGATATTTTAAAGTTTTATCAGTTGGTATTTTCATTTTACAATTGATTTTTTTTCCTTTTAGGTTATGTTTTCTTATCACTCCGGGCCAACTGGTATGGTCCCGCAATTAATTATCTTTTATACCGTGATATTATACCAAACTATATATATGTATTTTAACCGACAAAATTTGTGTAAACCGCGCAGTAAAGTGGTACACATGTGTTTACGTTTTTCACTTTCTTGCGGATGCAGTACATGTACGGATATTCTTTTATTTGGGTGCATATATGTACACGGCGATATTATATATAAATATAAATTATTATATGCGTTTAATTTTACAGTTTTTTTTAAAATTTAGTTTTAAAATTTAAACAGTTAACAGTGGTATATTACAAACTGCATATGACTGCAATGATGTCATACAAGTAAAAATAAAAGTGAGTATTAAGCTCTGACTACACAGTGTTATATACATAATAAATGTATATATATATATAGGTACACTTGCGTTACTAAAATCATGGCAGTGCTATAAAAAATTACGAATTACTATCAACGTGTTATTATTGTATTTATTTGTTACGTATACGTAAAAAATTATAAAGTATTTATAACACCATTTCGCCGTTGTCATTTAAATACAGTGCTTGAATTGGAAAAAAATTAGAATGGGGATGCAAAAGTACAAAAATAATGTGCGTTCCAGCAGATTACAATGTCTTATAAATTCGTGGGGGGCTTTGCCCCCCACACCCCCCACTATATTTTTCATTATACAATAATAAATAAGCATCATTTTTTTTTTAACTTTAAATATTTACGCCATAAAATAAAGGAGCATTTATTATTATTATTATTTTTTTTTTTTTGTTTTTATTAATTTAATATTACTTTTATTTACTTGTTTAATTAAGCAAATACTATGATTATTATTGTTGGTATTGATATTTAAATTTGTTGTTGTGTCATTGCCAAAATTATAATATTTCGTCATTGTTTTTACAAAAACTATTATTTGTGTTTTGCGCAAGAAAACTTTATCGTTCGAGTATCCCTTGTATTTTGTGGATGAAACTCAATGAAAAGCTCACTGAGTTTCATCCATTCAAGGATCAGGTTTTTTACTTTCTTTTCGTGTATTTATCGTTTTATAATAATTAATAATTATATTATCCAGTAACTTTGTATGGAATTTATGTAAACATTATATTTAATATTCCCTTTATTTTTAAGATCAATTATTGTTTGTTATATTGAACTTTATTGATAATTTGTTAAATACAGTCTGCTTTCTTTCTTTTACTGAACTTTGAAGTGTTATATTTTTTTTTTGTTAACTTTAGTTTCGCACTGGTTAATTTTTCATAAATCGTTTGTATTTTGTTTTGACGAGAAAACTGTGTTGAACAGTAATGTTCTTATGAAAATAAAATATATTTTATAAAAATAACAACATATATAATAAATATATTTTGTGTTCATAATAACAAAATAATACCGAGAAAAATTGGCAATCGACGATTGCCATTTCAAGAAATATATTGTTTGTATATTGTGACAACTACCGACCACTCCCTGTTAATAAAATTTTTAATTTTCATTTGTTCAATAAATATTTTTAGAGTCTTGACCGTCCCGTTCTCTGCGTTCCGGTATGAAAAATTAGAAGAGGTACGCTACAATATTTTGAAAAAAGAAAGAGGACTCCGTCCCCCCGCGTCCATCCCCAATTCAAGCACTGTTTAAATAGGTACACGTGTTATAATCATCGTGTTGGTGCACGAACGCGACATTCTGCGTGTGAAAATTCGAATGCTAACAGGAGTCGCAAATGTGAATAACGTGTTGTCTGGTCTTTTCATAGTTAATATTTTTTGTAGGTAAGTGTTTTGTTTTTAAATTTACTTGTGTGTCGGTAACGTTTGGTGTGGCTCGAGCTTACATTTTTATTTTTATTAAACTATAAAGAGTTGCACCTATTTAATTTTATAATACCTATAATTATTTCTGTGTAATAGATAATTAAGCAACTCAAGACAATTTCAATTATTTATCTAGCAAAGTGTACACGTCAAGTTATTCAAATTATGTAAGTTGAATTTAAATCATAGCTAATTATTTAATTAAGTATAGTCTTGTAAACCTTTATTTTTTCACTGTGGTATATGTTGACCTTTTATAGGACTGTATAAAAAAATTTGAAGTTTGATATTTTTCATGATTGCATTTAGTACTCTTTTTTTGGGATAGAATTAGAATTAAATATTTGAAATACTCATTTTGTATATCTGTGTACAAAGTGCATAATATATTTTAAATGTAGGAAATATATTTTATAAAATATAAATGTATTTTAAAAAAAGAAGTAAATTTCACTGGTTCACTCCCAACATTTATGTAACCATCTCTATAGTTTAACTATGAACTATACTATATTATACCATACTATATACTATACTATACTATACTATACTATATTGTATTAATATTAAATTAATCAATTAACAATTGATTTCAGATACATTGTCTGGCCGTATAAATTCACCACATGATACAGATGTAATGAAAAAAGTAATTACCAATATTTTAAAACATACAAAATAGCTAGTATGTATGCTTAATAATTATACATTGTTTATAATTAATAAATAATATATTATATATAGAGAAACATTGTTTTAATTTATTGATTTTATATATATATATATATATATATGGATTATATGGTTTTTCATCTGAACTGTGGTACTAACAATGTACCATGCTATTTTCGGTTAAAATTGAACCATTGCACCATTAAAGTACTTATAAGATTAAAGGGTTGTCTTTAAACTGTTGAACCAATTATGCACGGATGTGTGGTTTTCAGTTAAACGATTGCACCGTCGGTGCCTTTTGATTGAGGGTTAAATAATTAAACCAATGCACGGTAATAACACTTTAAATGAACCTTAATTGCACTCAGTTCTTTATCAGTTCAACCCATGTTAAATTCTGATTTCAACTTTGGTGCGTTAAACCACTTTTTGACTGAGTTCAGCACCGCTATTTCAATACAAATCGAACTGTCAAAGCACCTAAATTGCTACTCGGGTATATTTCCATTAATGAAAAATAAATAATTAAGCATTACCGACGGAATTCCATTGTTGAACATTATCAAGTTTTACCCCCGGCTACGTAATATATTTATATCCAAAAGGACCTAAAATCCTTCCCTGGATACATTATATGTTAACTGGTTCTCCGGACACGTTACAGTTATGAAAAGAAATTGTGACAACGATTTTTAAATAACAAACGTCTGACATTGTTTTAAATTGTTAAGCCTTCTATCCAGCGACACGGTAGCCAAACATTCCTATTAAAACCGTATAAATATTTAGTTTTCTTTTATCAAGCCTACAGATCTATTACATGCAGTGGCGGATTTGAGGGGGGCGATAGATCGATTGCCTCCCCTTGGGTCGTGCTTTTCTTGTATTCCTCCATTTACAAAATTTCGATAAAAATTTCTGAAAATACATAAGTAACAGATTTTGTTAGATAAAGATAGTGGTAATATTAATATAATATAATAGAACGTTGAGGAATGTTTATCCTCTATGAGTTATGACCGCAGTCCATATTGCCCGTTCATTCGACGACCGATTTTATGTCTCGTTTGCTCGATTCCAACGGATGAAAACTCAAAAACAGGGCCTTAGCTTTTGCGCGGGTGGGGGATCGGTCTTTGCTGAGCTGCCACCGTCGTATTTTCTGTTCCAATTCTCTTTTTCCAATCTTTCCAATTTTCTTTTCTTATCGTCTTTACTCGCGCCGAACCCACTGAGTGATCGAAGTGGGGGGGATACGGAGGGATGCCATCCCCCCACCACTTATTTTGTTTAAAATTATTCATCTCTCTAGGATTTTTAAAAATCTATTTTTTTATAATTTATAGTTGTTATTTTAGCTTTTTGTTAAAAAAAATACTTTGCTTATTTTTCAACAATATATGAACCGTTCACAACTTTGTCCCCCCACTTACAAAATTTAAAATGATGACACTGCTTCCATCCCTCCTCTTGTTTTGAGCCACTTCGACCACAGGGTACCCGTGTAGCGCCGATTCCGAAGTATATTTTGTCAACTGGTTCAAATATCCAAAATAATACACCCGTCCACCTCAAAAAAATTGCCTAAAAACTCCACCTTAAAAAAAGTATCATTCGTATAAATTTCCTCAAAAATCTAAAGAAATTCACTTTAAAAACAATAAACAAGCAAAAAAAAGGTGTTTTGTTTAAATTGCGAATGATGCGAACCACTGACCCATACGGCCACACATCTCTAAACTGACCCGGCTAAACATAGCGCTCGGCGCCTCGTATGTAGGTATATTAAAATTCACATGATAGCTGTAAATATATTTACATAGTCTTGATAAATGAAAAAATATAAGTAAAAATTAATACTATTACTCTTTTAAAGTACTTAAGGGGCCCGTTGCAGGCTATTTATTAAGGAGCATAATATAGGCAACTTAAATCACATATTGTATCGGCGGCCTTTGGACTGTGTGTGTGTGTGTGTGTGTGTGTGTGTGTGTGTGTGTGTGTGTGTTAAATGAATATTAGTGTGAGTGAGCTATATTACCCGCTTCGCCACGTACTGCCCGTCACCATGTCAGATAATTTTATACGTATTATCTTTTCCTATTTTATTACCTACCTGTATTACTGGAAATTATCACCGGGGTTTCTATTAGCATTACTGCCCAAGCTCACGAATTAAGAGAGACTGGATGCGGAACAAAACTTCTTATCACACAAAAAATTTAAACCCAAAAGTGCTAAGGCAGTCAGCTGTTGTGTCAAGACCACTAGCGCTCTCATACCAAATTATTTCCCGCGCCTACTTAAAAACTGCCACTAATGCTATTCATTTACCAAGAATTCAGGAAATGATTATCGATTTTTTATTATTTACCAAGAATTAAGAAAATTATTAGCGATTACCTACTGATTTGATAATAAATGGCTGATAATAGATATCAATACTAGGGATTAAGGTAAGGTAGTAGTAATAAATTGGTATATAAAGAATCCACTAGTGCTGAATGGCGCTTGTAGCTTTGACACACCAAAAGCACTCTCGTGATTCACTTTTTTCGTTCACGTTCGGCATCCAGTCTATTTTAGTCCGTGCCGAAACTCCCACCTATTATCTTGTAGTATTGTATAATAATATTACATTTGCATACGTGTTTGGTGGTCAGTTGAATTTTGTTTGAAATTTTATTGTTTTACCTACATTAAAAAAAAAATGTATTCAACTAAAAGAAAAATGGTTTCTGTGTACAGAAAGAAAAAAGGATAGAAAAGACCAAGTAAGTTATTTACTGAATTATTATTACAGATATAATTTTGTGAATTTAATTTATGATACATTTTTATTCAATATAATAATTCGTCTGGATATTCCTAATACCTATAGGCAGTATTTTATAGTGTGGACTCCAAAAGGTATATAAAGAAATATAAAGTACCTAATGTGCATATATAAATAAAGGGTAGGTTTATGTAATTTTAATTTATTAATTGTTAATTTTTAGGACTGTTTATCGAACAAATTAAACGAGATGATAATTTTTGACAAATTAAAATGGAGACGCAACTCAAAAAAATGTACATGGATCATTTGATAAGAGAAACAGTGTATCCGAAAATTCAAATATCGTGACATTTAATATTTTCAAATATATTAATTTTAAGTATTGTGTACAATAATATTATAAAAATGTATGTATATTGTATAGTTAATTTTACAAGTACATACATTATAATATATGTTCCAATATTTTATTTATAGCTGTTTTCATGACATTTGGCCTCGAATAATCTATGAAGCTAACAGATTTTGATGGGGACTTTTTATACGTTATTTATAACAGTATAATTAAAATGTTTGCCACAATTCAGTTTCAATAAATTCCTTTCAAAATTTTAAGTTGTCTGGGTTAATAATACAAGATGCAGTGGCGTATTTAGGGGGGCCCGAGGGGCCCGCCCCACCCCCTTGATCCGTGTTTGTATATAATAATTATTTTTTTGTATTTTCTCTGATCAAAATCACAAATAGTTTATTACTTACTATAAAATTCAGCATTAATAAACCAATATTTAAAAACGACAATCGGCGTGGAAAAAAAAATTATTGCAATCACAGTGAATTTCGGACCGGGTAGTTTGATGGTGATTGGAACGATACAAAAAGTTTTCTAAGTTATATTCAACAGATCCTAGAAACTATGACCCGCGTCTGTCTCCCTACACAGTAGCAGACACGATCTCAGCAACGAAATAGTTTATTTAAACAAAGAATTAAATAAACAATATATAATTATTAATTACACATTCATCCGAGTAGTCCGATGTTGATAGGATCTTCCACAGGTGAAGTGAAGCACGAGTCCTAACAGTATATTATAAAATGTAACTGATATAACGGAACTATAAGTGTAGTTTTTCATTAATAGTTAAAACGTTTAAAATAACACTTAAACATTATGAAAAAGATTATTAATAAGAGACTAAATGTTTCTATAGTAGTGTTTCTGAAATGCTCTTTTAGACCCGAACTCTCCTGACCGACTCGAAAATATATATTCTAAGGTGTATGGTCTCGTGCTCACGTTACTATGTATTGGTGGATATAAGAGTCGATTTTGGGGGGAAATTATCTTTAAAAGTTGTTCCACAAATTATAGATTCAAAAATCATATTTTTAGTTACCTTTATGCTATTACTATTTTTTATGAATTACAAAATCTCACATATGTTTATTCAGGGCCTTAAATAAATGAAACTTTGTATTACACTATTTTATAATTTCACTTAATTTTAGTTCTTCCTCTCTAAAAATATATACATTTTCAAAAATTTGCCCCCCTCTTACATGACCTCTAGATCCGTCACTGATTACATGGTCCAAATCGTTAGAATGATGTATCAATCGATCGAGAAAAACATAGAGTATGTGCTTTTGTAACTTTCAATGGAATTAGTTGAATAATATTTGAGTTATGAGCAAAAAATATTGAATATTTTAGTGGTCAATTTATATTATTTTAGCTGCCGGTCGCGCAGTGCAGCGGTAGCGTGCGTTACGATAATTCTCCCACCATTACTTTCCCCCACTGCTAAACACACACTCATCACACGAACGACAGACAGCGTACTTGCGTTCTCGCGTTCATAGCTCATTAGTCATTTGACATGTATGTGGGGTTCCATCACGTATCTCGTGGCAATTATTATTTAATTGTTTTGCCGCGTTTTATCCAGCGAAAGTTTAGATTATTCATTTAACGTTATAATAACGTATATACTATATATTTTAGATATTGTACGTGTATATAAAAATAAATGGGTAAGATGTAACGATACATCTGTAAATTTTGAACGTTGGCCTCGTGTTAGCACCAATGTGTTTACATAATAATAACGGAAAAGAAATAAAAATGATTTGACCCTCTTAAAAATAAATATATTTGGAAGACATAGATTTGGTTTAGAATAGTTGCTAAATTCTATCTAAATAATAAAAAAAAAATATCATTGTAAAACCATAAAATTATGGTAAAACTAAAATTGTCTAGTATTTAAATATAATTTATAAAAAACTAATGATATCCCAACAAAAACACTCCATTCACTCCGTGTAAAAAAAACGCTAAATGAAAAAAAAAAACTTAAAAAGAACTGCTTTAAAATGTGTGACATAAGGTAGAATCTAAGTAAATAGTCTAATGTGTAAAATGTAAATACTAGTAATTAATACATGGTGCTTGACTGTTGATTATACACTTTTAGACTAAATTTAGAACTAAATCTTCCGGCTAAGTAAACTAAATTTAGATTTATTTCAGTTAAAATAATTCATATTACAAATAAATATAAATATTTCATTTTTATTAAAATCTGATTAATTACTAATATTTACATTTTACACATAAGACTATTTCCTTAAATTCTACATTATATCACAGATTTTAAAGCAGTTATTTTTATGTTTTTTTTTCACTTAGCGTTTTTTTTTACACGGAGTGTTTTTGTTGGGATAATTTAATTCTATGACCTAATCAACAACATTATTACTACCATCTGTCCATCTGTATATTTTTCTTATAAGATCAGTTAATGTATAAATATTATATCATTCAAAATTGCTTGCACAGACGTTAATTAAATAAAATATATATAATGTTATTTTTAGTCACTACTCGTATATCACAAGATTATACTCTTGTAAACAGATAATATACATATGTATTTGCTTTATTTATATTATGAATTAACTGTTTTTTATTTACTACCATTGACTACTTATGTGTTATTTCATTAGCATTTAATAACAACAATTTAAATAATTTGCAACGAATATGATAATTTACTAACAATGAATTAAAATGTACAAATTTAATTTTCTTACCACGAGCAACTACACAAAAAAATTATGCACAGTACTACAATGTATATCCGCAAATGCTATTTATATGTATAACAAAATCACTTCAAAACAGATATTCTATAATTTAGAAAGGCAATAGTTGTTGGTATACCTAATAAAAAATGTACTTACGTTCAACTAAGTCTAATGAGTTATCATAAAACACAAAAAAATGTTAGAGTGGAATTCAATGGATAATTTGTTTACAATTATATTTATTTTATAGGTAAATAACAAGAAGATAGTATATTTGTAGATACAAATTTGATATACAATATTTCGTAGAAAATCTATTCATTTTAATAAATTCATATAATTTACAATACTTATCTGGTATTGTAAAAATTTTTAAATTGTATTTTAATAAATTCAGATTTTTCGACAATGTGTATTTTTTATGTTATTATTTGTTTCTCTATATGACAAACTTATACCCCTGTAAGTACACTTACATTATTTATTTATATAATGGTTTATAGATAATATTTTATAAAACACCATGATTAACTGTTTATCACGTACATTGCGCCAGCCCCTCCCAATCAGAAATGTTAAATCACCAAAACCTAATCTAACCTAACCTAATCCGTTAGTTAATATACAAATATTAATAACACAAATACATATATTTTTTAAGAAAATTATAATTTCCTAATAATATTTTACAATATTAATTTACTTACAATTCTCATCTAAATAAACAAAATTAAGCATTCATCACTGTAAATTATATCCATTTAGACTATTTTGGTATAAATAAATCACTCCGAAATAGATATTTTATAAATTTAAAAGAAATTTTTTTTTTTTCAGTATAGATATTTGTATACTTACCGATTCTTACTGATTTATGAAATATGATAAAAATATCAGAGTTAACACGACAATAAAAACTTACAATGGAATAGGGTACATTTTTATTTTATTTTTCTTAAGAGAAATTGTATATAAGTTAATATTTATAATTTTGTTAGAGTACTACTGTATGACGAATAACAGAAATGACTATTTCACATAATCTTTTTTATCGTTTAGAATATATTTATAATGTATATAATTCAATTTCGATTACTTTTTTTTTTTAATAAACTTACCATCATCAACTAAGCAACCAAAAAAAAATATTTGGCATAAATAATATTACATAGATATAAAGACAATTTACGTATCGTAAAATCAATTCGAATTGAATTAGATTTAATAATTTAATCAGAAATACTTGCTGGTAAAATAAAATATACTTAAACATATACTATATACCAAAACGTATATTGAAGTGTTTTATATAAATTATTATTTTATTCTTAAATCGTATTTTCTAATACATTTTGATTAATATTTTATAGTTCTGTCATTGTTTTCGATGTATATGTATACAAACTGATAATTTAATAAATGTAATGTAGACTAATATTATATAATATTCATTTGCTATAATGCTATTACATAGCGCTGAGATTGGTTTTAAATTCATGCTTCCCAGCTTTCTAAATGCTTCTCAGATATATGTTTAAGAGGTCTAAAGAGAGTTTAGACGTACCAAAGATCTTGAACGACAGATAATCATCTTAAAATCTAGCAATACCTATACTTTATGTAGAATCAGATTTAACCACCAACATAATGATTAGCATCTCAATTCGGTAACTATGAAGACAACTGTGAAGTAGAAAATAGAAATATGAAAACAAGGTCTCGCGAACCGTGGTCACACGTTTGGCAGTTTTTTGATTTGGTTGTTTTACAATCAGTTGGTCAAAGAGTTCGCCATACAGTTGGTCAAACAGTTTGCTGAACAGTTGATCAAACAGTTTTGCCGAACAGTTGGTCAAACAGTTCACACAAATCAGGGGCGGTTATACATGATGTTCAAGGGGGGGCAAAAATGAAGCCGACCCCCTCTGACAATGAAATATCCACATCGATGAGTAATAACTACTCTCTATCCAACATAAGAATAGTAGTCGGCGGCGACGAGTTTTTGTCGCCGACGGTCAGAACCACGCCCATTCTACCCCCCAATTGGTCAACTTCCTGGCGACCGCAAATTGACAAGTGGTCATCGCACGTTTCTCGTGCACAAAGTTCGTTTAGTGACATCTAGAGGTAGCTAGTCTCAAACGGACGGCAGAGTCAACACTTCGCGCGCATAGTGAAGGCCACGCCCATGCGCAGAACTCGGCTGCCGACTACTATTCTTATGTTGGACAGAGTGTAGTCAGTGGCGTACATACGGGGGGGTTTTCGGGTTCAAACCCCCCAGGACCAAAAAAAAAAAAAAAAATTGTGATATTATTATAATGCCCGTTGCGCGTTATAACATGTTTTAATTTTTACACTCTACAACGGTGCACAGGTATTGTGTGCACTATCGGCTCCTACTCATAAATTCCTTCATGCGCCGTTTAAAGGGATGGTTTTAGTGTTGGTTATTTTTTTTAACCCCCCAGAACAAATTTGAATGTACGCCACTGAGTGTAGTGACGGGAATAATCGAATAATTCGATTACTTGAAATAATCGAATGATCCGATATATTGTATTCGTATTTTGTAATAACCCGAAAAAGAAATATAAGTTCATATATATTACTATATATAATGTTTTTTAGATTCTGAGCGGAGCGATGAAACTATTGTTTTTACAATGATGTTTATTTTTTTTTCTATCCTGTGTACAGATTTTCGACCAGAAGGAGTGCTTCGATCTCTTCGGTCACAGTTTGTTTCCGGCAGCAATTCGCATCTAGTTGGTACTTTAGAGAGGTCATTTTTCGATTTTCTCAAAAGCACCTAAAAATATAACTCATAAACGCTAAAAATGCAATTTCGTCTCAATTGATTATTGTTTATTTCTTCGTAATTTTGAAACTAATAATCGTAGAAACATGAAATTTTCACCAAATATGTAACTTTAGACTATATTTACGAGAAAAGTAAGCTCCGCACAGAATCGTTTTATCGAATGCCATTGCATAAGTCATTACTTATCATTGCTTTCAAATTTCAAATAAAAACAAAACTCTAAAATCTTTATCCAAGTAATTCACCTAAGCGATATCCACAACACCCCGCTGCTCGTTACCTTTTTTTTTGTTATTTTGAATGCCTATTTTATTATTAAATGTCAATAATCGATAGCAATATTAATATTTAATAGTTTTGGTTGTTGCATTGAAAAGAAATTTCCCTTAATAATCTTGCTATGGCTAAATATCTTATTTAGCTACGAATCTCGCTACATAATAGAATAATGGAGTCCGAAGTCCAAAACAGTGCTATATTTTGGGCGGAGAAAAATAACGCGTATTATATTACAAGCCGTTTTACCGTCATTCGATTATAGCTGATATATATTCGATTATATAGCCCGTTCAAGGAATGTAAGCCGTAATTCATTCGATTATTCCCATCACTAGTAATAACTAATAACCAAGAAGAAAGATCTATTAAGGAACCGAGACGAAATGTAAATGTAGAAAAAGGAAGAACAACGTGCATGGAACGTAAACGAAATAACAACAAAACGAAAAAATAAAGTAGTCACCTGATAGTGCTACGACACGTCGACACAACATAGAGGGAGTGGCAGAAAGGTGCATATCATAGACATATTAACATAAAAATATTATTTCGCGTAATTCAATGAAATGAAATGAACGTTAGGATTCATCTTTCCTCGTTTACATTGTATACGAGCGACAGAGTTCGTCGTTAGCTAAGCACTAAACGCTCGATCACGACCGACGATCAGCACGTACAGATCGTCGGTCGACATAGCCGTCCCAAGGAGGGGGGGCAATGGGGCAACTGCCCTAGGGCGACCAAAGTATTATGAATGCAGAAGGCGTCATAAAAATGAATGACAAAAAGAAAAAATTTGTTGTTTTATTTTAGATATTAATTTCCCTTGTATCCATATGATTATTTCGAGGATGCGTGTATTTACTATTAAATTATATAAAATTATGTAATTGGATATTACGTTATTAATTTTTTTTTTTGGGAGGGGGGGTGCCAAATATTATTGCCCTAGGATGTTATTGGTGGTAAGGACGGCACTGTCGGTCGAGCACTAATTCCAGCCTTATATACATGATGTTCAAAGAGGAGAGGCGAAAAGGGAGCATAACCATAACATAATTGAACCAACATTTCATGACACAAGTCGGTGCTGTTAGGTCAGAGATATACTAAATTAAAAAATATCAAACCCCAAGGGGGCGATCCACCTATCGCCCCCCTTATAACCGCCACTGACACAAATGTTACGTGTTTTATTAATTTACAATATCTGGCTAATTCCACCTTGCGCTTTAAAAAATTATACAAATAATCGTATAACACTTCATATAAAATACCTACAAGATGACAATATTTTATTAGAAAATAGTGCTACGAGAACATTTTGAAATATATGTGCTTTACAGAAAACCGAAAAATGTTCTGAGACATAAAATAAGAAAATTTAAAACGAAATTACATAAACAAAATTGTAAATTATTCTTTAATCATATTCTGAGTGTGTGTTTTATACATATATATATATATATATATATATATATATATATATATACAATGGTCGAAGTGGATCAAAATAAGTGGGATAACTGTGGCTCATTACAATTATTTCAAGTTTTAATAAGTGGGTTGGAGGGGGGAGTAAAGTTGTAAACGGTCCATATTGTGAAAAAATAGCAAAAAAAACTTTTTTAATAAAAGGTTCTAACCCCGGCCCTTTTAAACTTGACGGGGAACTATATTTTTATGACTGTGATAAGGTGACGTTTAGATCTACTGAATGTTAACATTTTAGAAAAAGAAATAGTTCTTATAAAGAAAAAAAACGATTCAAAGATATTTTTCTAAAACATACTAGATAATATAAATTATAAATAGAATAAATGTTTAAAACCCCAAGTGGGATAAATAATTTTGAACAAAATTAGTGGTGGATGGTATCCTCCACATCCCTCACCAGTCTTGTAAAAATACTGTATTTAAATACTTTTTAAAAAGTATTCGTTTAAGAAATATATACAAATACTAGTATCTAAATACTTTTTCAAAAGTATTTTTTACAAGACTGCGACCACTGTATATATATATATATATATATATATATATATATATTTATATGTGTGTGTGTGTGTGTGTGTGTGTGTGTTTTCTAAAATACAATGATTCAAGTTTTATTCGTTATTAAATTATCATACAATTACAACAGTTAAACTATTATATTACGAAATTCTAATTTACTAATAACGTTTTTAGGTGCTGAGTTTTAATTTACTCACCAGCTTTAGCTAAACAGAAATAAGAATACTATTCAATACTTTAATGTTTATTTGTAAATGTTATTTACATATGATAATATAAATTATTATTCGTATAAATTCGAATTAGATATTATATAATTTAAAAAGGAAATATTTGATGGTAATGAGAAAAATTTACTTACGTTCTTTTGAAGCTAATATTTTATCAAATATGCCAAAAAAATACAAAAGTTTATTTATATATATATGTTCGATATTGGCGGAAATTCACAATTCTTATCGAATGAGATAGCGATAATGCACGACGCGGCGGTCGCGATAGAAATTTCGCGACCGTCTCGCACTCTCCGCTCCGTGCGCGTCACGACGAGTCGCCGTCGTGCGACAACGGGTGTCTCGATCTCTCGAGCCTTTTAAGCCGCGTGTCTTGCGGCGTCCTGCTCGCGGGCACCGAATATTTCGGTGCGTTTGAACCACACCTTTGTGGCCGTGGGACCCTGTCGGTCCGTTCATTGTGGGCCGTGTAGTTTTTTATTCGCGGCGGCCACTATACGCGTCGGTCGGCGCCTTTCCTCGTGTGCGCCGAATAATTTTGGGTTGCGTTGCGACGCACCCGTGGGTCCGTGGTAACTTTTACGCCTTTGGTTGTGCGTCATCCGTGTTCGTGCGCGGGAATTATTATACGCGTC
Source organism: Slavum lentiscoides (assembly GCA_032441835.1). Classification (NCBI taxonomy): domain Eukaryota; kingdom Metazoa; phylum Arthropoda; class Insecta; order Hemiptera; family Aphididae; genus Slavum; species Slavum lentiscoides. Next base: position 3,863,676 of record CM063707.1, on the reverse strand, counting down.
TGCGGACTGCCTATCTCCAGTGATCTTCGTCGTGGCCGTGAGATTTTGCTTCGTCACCAACAACCATCGCCATCGATCCGCCGCCGGTGGAAGTCCAAGGTCCAATACGACAACGCCTGACACGTGACGTTATATATTATTGTTTATTATTTGTATTTTGTTGTTAATCGTATTATTTATTATTTTGTACACGCATGTGTTGGGCGTTTGATTATTAATTAATGTTCGTAAAATATATTTCGAGGGTCAGCCATTTGCCACTCCTTTAGAAAATATTAGTTTGTTTCTCGGTACAATATTTTCATTTAGGTATCTACCCATTCACGCAAATCGTATAGATATCAATGCAAGTTATCGGGGTCACCTTACAGAGAACCCCTTTAGCGCACATTATATACAGTGGCGTAGCCAGAATTTGTTCAAGGGGGTTATTAAATAAATGTGCTATAATTTACAAGTTTATATTAAATTCAACTATACGAGCCTTACCAAGTCATTACCTACCAATATGCGTATTACATTATTACCTATAAAAAATCATGTTTGTATATATGATAGAAGAAAAACTACCTGAAAAATGGAACAGGAATGAAGAAAAATTACCTGAAGAATGGAACAAGGCTATAGTCATCCCGGTATATAAAAAAGGAGACAGGATGAGCTGCAATAACTATAGGGGAATATCTTTACTGAATACAGTGTATAAAGTATTCTCCAAAATACTAGGTACTAGGACGACTAGAACCACTGGCTGAGGAGTTCATAGGAAGCTATCAGTGTGGTTTTCGGAAAGGTAAATCCACAATAGACCAGCTCGCAACTATAGGACAGCTCATAGAAAAGAAGTATGAATTCAGACAAAATATATGGCAAGTTTTTGTGGATTTCCAGAAAGCTTACGATAGCATTCATCGCGATAGTCTATATAATATAATGTACGAGTTCGGCTTCCCAAAAAAACTCATATCTCTAACAAAAATGTGCATGAACGAGACCAGATACCAAGTTAGAGTGGATTGTACAGTGTCAAAAGAATTCGAAGTGATAACAGGGCTTAAGCAAGGTGATGCACTATCACCAACACTCTTCAACATAGCATTAGAAAAAGTGATACGCAGTGTACAAAGTAATAAACTTGGAATAAATATTGGCAAAGCCACGCTAGATGTGATGGGTTTCGCAGACGATCTGAATTTAGTAGGAGAAAACAAAGAAATGATAGTGCGAAATACCAAAACACTCATTCATGAAGCAAAAAAGATTGGCCTAGAAATAAATGAGGAGAAAACGAAAGTAATGGAAACGCTGCCTGTAGGAGGTGAGGAGGACCTTACAGTAGATAACTACGTTTTCGAGAAAGCCCAGAGCTTCGAGTACCTAGGAGTAACAATTACTGGAAACAACGACTGGAACGCCGAAATAACTAGTCGATTGCTGAAAGCGGAAAGGATCTTTTTTGCACTAATAAAATATTTCAAGTCAAAACTATTCTCTAGAGGAACAAAAATACGCCTGTACATGAGTATTGTAAGACCAACGTTAACTTATGGGGGCGAAGTATGGCCGATGACAGTACAAATTGAACGAAAACTCAGATCCTTTGAGAATAGAGTGCTGAGAACAATACGTGGACCAGTTTTTAATACTGAAACAAACAGATTGCGTAGAAGAAGAAACAAAGAAATAAGGGAAATCACCAAAGTAAATTTCATAACAAGTTACGTGAAGGGCCAACGAATTCAATGGTTTGGACACACAATGAGACGAGAGAAAAAAATGAATAATACGACACTAGAACAACGACAACGCCGCTTAATTACTAGTAATATCGGTTAGGATAGTTAATAATAAATTTTCCAAATGTTTCACCATACGAAAAATATGAAGTATATACAGTAAGGCGACGATATTTTTCTCGTATACCGTATATGGGATTTTATCGAATAGAGCAGTGGTAGCGATTAGCGAATGTTATATTTTGAGCTCATGTGGGAAAATCCGTATACGTGAAAAAATCAAATCGAATAGTCCCCCATCTTAACGTAGCCTAAAGGATGTGTCAAAATTTGCGTCATGCGGGCGCTGTTTCTAAAATGATAAAATACCCAGCGTTATTTTTGTTTTTTCCCTATTTATTTCGTAAAGCATGTGACATAAAAATTCTGAAATTTCCGAATTAAAATATTTAACCGAAAGTAAAATAAAATAAAATAATTTCAATAGTACAAAACAGTAATCATTGAAATATTATTACCTATAATTATTGTTATACAAAAAAAGCAAAGGGGGGGTTTGAACCCTTAAACCCCCCCCCTGGCTACGCCACTGATTATATATATATATATTTGCTATATTGCTAATTGCTATATAAAAGATAACAAAAATAACTATCTCTAATGACCTTTTATACATCCTTCAGAATATAGTAAAACTGTTTTTCTAATTAGCTATGTACATCATTTAATGTATATAATGTATAAATACGAAAATCATCATTTAATACGAAAATCTTAATTTACTACAATAGTTTTAGATGTCCAATTCTAATTTACTTATCAAAATTTTCTGAACAAAATTAAGATAACAAATCAATACCTAATATAACGAATATCTATAAAACCAGTTATATATAATAAAATCAAATCGCATATGATATTCTAAAATTTATAAGGAAAATAATTCTTACTAAAATAAAAATGTACTTACTATTTTGTTGATCTAATGTTTTATCGAAAATTAAAAATATCAGGATTAATACAAGAAAATAAAGAAAATAAAAATCAAATCGCATATGATATTCTAAAATTTATAAGGAAAATAATTCTTACTAAAATAAAAATGTACTTACTATTTTGTTGATCTAATGTTTTATCGAAAATTAAAAATATCAGGATTAATACAAGAAAATAAAGAAAAGTACGAATCCGTTCATTAAATAATTTGAATCTAAAAACACCCCAGGCAACCCTCAAAAAAAGAATAAAAAGGTGGTGGTGTTGTGACCTATACTAAAATAATAATTACAAGCTATCAATGTATATATAATATATGTAAATATTTTTTTTTGATTTGTTTTTCTCTTTTCACATTTTCTTTATTGTAAATAATTTATTCTGAAGTTCCTTTACTACAATAATTATTAACACTCTTAATCATGGCAGTAAACGTATCTTCTTATTGTGAAATTAATGGAACAGATTGTGTAATATAAAATTGTTGAGTGGAATAGGTTAAAAGTAATTCGGGCACGTTTAAGATAAAATAACAAAATATATTATTGTAAAATATAATGCACACGAGTGAAGACAACCATGAAGTAGAAAATGGAAATATGAAAACAAGGTCTCGCGAACCGTGGTCACACGTTTAGCAGTTTTTCCATTTGGTTGTTTTCCGAACAATTGGTCAAACAGTTTGCCGAACTGTTGGTTCAAACAGTTCACACAAATGTTACCTACGTGGCTTATTATTTTACAATGTCTGGCTATTTCCACCTTATGCTTTCAAAAATTATACAGATAATCGTATAACTTTGTCACATAAAGTACCAACAAGGTGACAACATATCGCTAGAAAATAGTGCTACGTGAACATTTTGAAATATATGTATTATACAAAAACCGAAAAATGTTTCGAGTCATAAAATAAGAAAATTTAAAGCGAATATACATAAACGAATTTGTAAATTATTCTTTAATCATATTCTGAGTGTGTATGTGTGTGTATATATACATATATACAAAATACAATGGTCGAAGTGGATCAAAATAAGTGGGGTAATGGTGGCCGTGTCGTCATTTAAGTTGTAAACGGCCCATATTGTTGAAAAATAAGCAAAAAAAAAATACTTTTTTTAACAAGAGGCTCTAACACCAGCCCATTTAAACTTGATGATGAACTATATTTTTTATGACTGTGATAAGGTGACGTTTAGACCTACTGAATGTTAACATTTTAGAAAACGAACTAGTTCTTACAAAGAAAAATAATAATTCGAAGATATTTTTCTAAAAATACTAGGCAATAGAATAACTACAAATTATAAATAAAATAAATGTTTAAAAACCCAAGTGGGATGAATAATTTTGAACAAAATATGTGGAGGAACGGCACCTATCTTCCCACAGCCCCCACTTCGACCACTGTGTATATATATATATATATATATATATATATATATATACACATAAATATAATATATGTGTGCTACGCACTGAAAAACTATAAAGGTTTTCACAGATGAAAATAAAGAGATTAAAAAAAATTAAACATTTATAATAATGCATTATTATAAATTATTCTTTATTTATTAGTACATAAGTATAGGTTTTCAAAAAAATTTATTTATTTTTTTAATCCACTATTTAATTGACGTATGAAATCAACAGTTAAAAATGTAAAAGCAGTTAAAATCATAATTTTTACTAAAATTTTAAGATGTCCAATTTTAATTTACTTACCAATATATTCTAAACAAAATAAAGATAACAATTTAATAATATAACGTATATCTGTAAAAGCTAGTTATATATAATAAAATCAAATCGCAAATGATATTCTATAATTTACAAAGAAAAAATTTCTTGGTAAAATAAAAATGTACTTACTCTTTTTTACATCTAATGTTTTATCGAAAATTAAAAATATCAAGGTTAATACAAGAAAATAAGGAAAAACACGAATTCCTGTATTAAATAATTTGCTTCTAAAAACATCCTAGGCAACCTTCAAAAAAAGAATAAAAAGGTGGCGTTGTGACCTACTAAAATAATAATTAGGTACAAGCTATCAATATATAAATACATTTTTTTTGTTTGTTTTTATCTTCTTCTTGTAAATTTTTTTTTATATTTTGATGAAATAATAAATAACGAGCCGCTGGGTGTTGTGGATGATACTTAAGTGAATTACAGTAAATAAAGATTTTAGAGTTTCGTTATTACTATAAATAAGCAGTTGCTTTCAAATTTAAATGATAAATCATTGCGTTTGATAAAACGATTCTGAGCAGGGCTTCAGTGTAATACAATTTGTCGAATAATTTGAAATGGTTATATAACGTAGTTACATATACACATATTATCATAGCCGTCCCAGGGAGGGGGGGGGGGGTAAATGGGGTAAGTGCCCTAGGGCGTCCAAAGTATTATGAATGCAGGGGCGTAATAAAAATGAATGACAAAAAGAAAAAATTTGTTGTTTTATTTTAGATATTAATTTCCCTTGTATATATATATGATGATTTCGAGGACGAGTGTATTTACTATTAAAATATATATAATTATGTAATTAGATATTACGTTAGTTGTGAATTTTTTTTGGAGGGGGGGCGTCAAATACTGTTCCCCTGGGGTCGTTATTGGTGGTAAGGACGGCACTGCTTATTATGTATACATTTATATATATATATATATATATATTTGTATATATATACATATATATATATATATATATATATATATATATATATGTGTATGTACTATGTATACACAAACAATAGCATACTCATCAACTGACGACACACACTACAAAATATTATAATACAGACAGTTCGTAATCACCGTCAGACGAACTATATATTACCATTAATAAAAAATGAATAATTAAGCATTACCGACGGAATTCCATTACTGAACATTACCAAGTTCTGCCCCCAGCTACATAATATATGTATATACAAAAGGACCTAAAATCCTTCCCTGGGTACATTATAATATGTTAACTGGTTCCCCGGCCACGTTACAGTTATAAAAAGAAATTGTGACAACGATTTTCAAATAACAAACGTCCGACATTGTTTTAAATGTTTAAGCCTTCTATAACTCAATTCTATGACCTAATCAACAACATTATTACTACCATCTGTATATTTTTCTTATACGATCATTTAATGTATACATTTTATATCATTCAAAACTGCACGAACAGGCTTTAATTCAATTTAAATAAATAGAAAAAAAAATATATATATATATTTATAATGTTATCTTTAGTCACTTTATCATATGATTATACTTTTGTGAATAGATATATGTATTTGCTTTATTTATATTATGAATTAACTGTTTTTATTTACTACCATTGACTACTTATGTGTTATTTCATTAGCATTTAATAACAACAATTTAAATAATTTGCAACGAATATGATAATTTACTAATAATGAATTAAAATGTACAAATTTAATTTTCTTACCACTAGCAACTACACAAAAAAATTATGCACAGTACTACAATGTATATCCGCAAATGCTATTTATATGTATAATAAAATCACTTCAAAATAGATATTCTATAATTTAGAAAGGCAGTAATTGTTGGTATACCTAATGAAAAATATACTTACGCTTAACTAAGTCTAATGAGTTATCATAAAACACAAAAAAATGTTAGAGTGGAATTCAATGGATAATTTGTTTACAATTATATTTATTTTATAGGTAAATAACAAGAAGATAGTATATTTGTAGATACAAATTTGATATACAATATTTCGTAGAAAATCTATTCATTATAATAAATTCATATAATTTACAATACTTATCTGGTATTGTAAAAAGAATTTTAAACTTGTATTTTAATAAATTCAGATTTTTCGACAATGTGTATTTTTATGTTATTATTTATTTCTCTATATGACAAACTATACCCCTGTAAGTACACTTACATTATTTATTTATATAATGGTTTATAGATAATATTTTATAAAACACCATGATTAACTGTTTATCATACATTGCGCAGCCCTCCCAATCAAAATGTTAAATCACCATAATCTAACCAACCTAATCCGTTAGTTAATATACAAATAATAATAACAAAAATACATATATTTTTAAGAAAATTATAATTTCCTAATAATATTTACAATGCTAATTTACTTACAATTCTCATCTAAATAAAAAAATTAAGCATTCATCACTGTAAATTATATCCATTTAGACTATTTTGGTATAAATAAATCACTCCGAAATAGATATTTTATAAATTTAAAAGAAAATTTTTTTTTTCAGTATAGATATTTGTATACTTACCGATTCTTACTGATTTATGAAATATGATAAAAATATCAGAGTTAACAAGACAATAAAAACTTACAATGGAATAGGGTACATTTTTATTTTATTTTTCTTAAGAGAAATTGTATATAAGTTAATATTTATAATTTTGTTAGAGTACTACTGTATGACGAATAACAGAAATGACTATTTCACATAATCTTTTTTATCGTTTAGAATATATTTATAATGTATATAATTCAATTTCGATTACTTTTTTTTTTTAATAAACTTACCATCATCAACTAAGCAACCAAAAAAAAATATTTGGCATAAATAATATTACATAGATATAAAGACAATTTACGTATCGTAAAATCAATTCGAATTGAATTAGATTTAATAATTTAATCAGAAATACTTGCTGGTAAAATAAAAATATACTTAAACATATACTATATACCAAAACGTATATTGAAGTGTTTTATATAAATTATTATTTTATTCTTAAATCGTATTTTCTAATACATTTTGATTAATATTTTATAGTTCTGTCATTGTTTTCGATGTATATGTATACAAACTGATAATTTAATAAATGTAATGTAGACTAATATTATATAATATTCATTTGCTATAATGCTATTACATAGCGCTGAGATTGGTTTTAAATTCATGCTTCCCAGCTTTCTAAATGCTTCTCAGATATATGTTTAAGAGGTCTAAAGAGAGTTTAGACGTACCAAAGATCTTGAACGACAGATAATCATCTTAAAATCTAGCAATACCTATACTTTATGTAGAATCAGATTTAACCACCAACATAATGATTAGCATCTCAATTCGGTAACTATGAAGACAACTGTGAAGTAGAAAATAGAAATATGAAAACAAGGTCTCGCGAACCGTGGTCACACGTTTGGCAGTTTTTTGATTTGGTTGTTTTACAATCAGTTGGTCAAAGAGTTCGCCATACAGTTGGTCAAAGAGTTCGCCATACAGTTGGTCAAACAGTTTGCTGAACAGTTGATCAAACAGTTTTGCCGAACAGTTGGTCAAACAGTTCACACAAATGTTACGTGTTTTATTAATTTACAATATCTGGCTAATTCCACCTTGCGCTTTAAAAAATTATACAAATAATCGTATAACACTTCATATAAAGTACCTACAAGATGACAATATTTTATTAGAAAATAGTGCTACGAGAACATTTTGAAATATATGTGCTTTACAAAAAACCGACATTTGTTCCGAGACATAAAATAAGAAAATTTAAAACGAAATTACATAAATAAAATTGTAAATTATTCTTTAATCATATTCTGAGTGTGTGTTTTATACATATATACATATATATATATATATATGTATAATATATATACAATGGTCGAAGTGGATCAAAATAAGTGGGATAATTGTGGCTCATTACAATTATTTCAAGTTTTAATAAGTGGGTTGGAGGGGGGAGTAAAGTTGTAAACGGTCCATATTGTGAAAAAATAGCAAAAAAAACTTTTTTAATAAAAGGTTCTAACCCCGGCCCTTTTAAACTTGACGGGGAACTATATTTTTATGACTGTGATAAGGTGACGTTTAGATCTACTGAATGTTAACATTTTAGAAAAAGAAATAGTTCTTATAAAGAAAAAAAACGATTCAAAGATATTTTTCTAAAACATACTAGATAATATAAATTATAAATAGAATAAATGTTTAAAACCCCAAGTGGGATAAATAATTTTGAACAAAATTAGTGGTGGGATGGTATCCTCCCACATCCCCTCACCAGTCTTGTAAAAAATACTGTATTTAAATACTTTTTAAAAAGTATTCGTTTAAGAAATATATACAAATACTAGTATCTAAATACTTTTTCAAAAGTATTTTTTACAAGACTGCGACCCACCCACTTCGACCACTGTATATATATATATATATATATATATATTATTTATGTGTGTGTGTGTGTGTGTGTTGCTTTCTAAGATACAATGATTGAAGTTTTATTCGTTATTAAATTATCATATAATTACAATAGGTAAACAATTATATCACGAAATTCTAATTCACTAATAAAGTTTTTAGGTGCTGAGTTTTAATTTACTCACCTGATTTAGCTAAACAGAAAAAAGAATACAATTCAATAATGTAATGTATACATTTTGTAAATGTTATTTATATAAATGATAAAATAAATCCAAATTAGATATTATACAATTTAAAAAGGAAATATTTGGTGGTAATGAGAAAAATTTACTTACGTTCTTTTGAAGCTAATATTTTATCAAATATGCCAAAAAATACAAGAGTTAATACAAGAAAATAACTTAAAATGGAAAATGTAGTCATTATATATACATATACATACATATACTTGTAAATTATTATTTGATCATATTCTGAGTGTGTATATATACAGTGGTCGAAGTGGATCAAAATAAATTGGGTATTACTGGCAGTGTCCTCATTTCAAGTTTTAAAAGAGGGGGGAATCTAATGTTGTGAATGGTCTTTTTTTTTAACAAAAAGCTTTAACTCCGGCACTATTAAACTTGATGGTGTACTATATTTTTTATGATTATGATTAAGTGACATTAAGATCCAATGAATAATAACCAATATATCCAGTGAAGATGGATATACATATAAGGTGTAGCAGCTATTTGAAGGGTACATGGTGAGCATTTAAATTCGGTAATTGAGAATAAAACTATGAAGTTGAAAATGGAAATATGAAAACAAGGTCACCTGAACTGTGGTCACAGGTATGGCAGGTTTTTGATTTGGTTGCTTGTCGAACAGTTGGTCAAATAGTATGCTGAACAGTTGGGCGAACAGTTCACACAAATGTTACGTGACTTATTTTACAACTTCTGGCTAATTCCACCTTACGCTTTAAAAAGTTATACAGGTAATCGTTTAACACGTCACATAAAGTAGGTACCAACAAGGTGGCAATATTTTAATAGAAAATAGTGCCACGTGAACATTTTGAAATATTTGTGCTATACAAACAGTGGCAGCGCCAGAACTTCTGCAGGAGGTGGGCCAGGCTGAGGCCAACCAATTTTAGAGGGGGGCCAATATTTTTACTCGTCTATTTGTGATGCTTGAATACTTTTCGATACGGTTAAACTTCTGTTAACATATATTACAATTGAAATATCTATACATTATGTTAAAACTTTTGAATATTTCTGTGATCATTTTTAATGACCAATTACGTATAATTATGAGTCTTTACATAATTTACATAAATTTTAGGGTGGGCTAGAGAGGGGGCAAGAATTTTTGGGGTGGGCCCAGGCCCACCCTGGCACCGCCACTGTATACAAAATACCGCAAAAATGTTCAGTCAAAAATAAGAAAATTTAAAACGAAATTACATATATACGCATTTAAAATTTATTCTTTGATAATATTCTGTATGTGTGTGTTTATATACATAATATTTTATACAATACAAGGATTGAAGTTTTATTCGTTATTAAATTATAATCAATAACAACAGTTTAAATGTTTTATCACGAAATTCTAATTCACTAATAAAGTTTTTAGGTGCTGAGTTTTAATTTACTCACCTGATTTAGCTAAACAGAAAAAGAATACAATTCAATACTGTAATGTATATATTATGTAAATGTTATTTATATAAATGATAAAATAAATTTAAATTAGATATTATACAATTTAAGAAGGAAATATTTGTTGATACCTAATCAGAAAAATATAAGTACTTACTTTCTTTGCTAGCCAATGTTTTATCAAATATGACAAAAAATACCAGAGTTAATACAAGAAAATAACTTTTAGTGGAAAATGTATTCATTTTTATTATTTTTTATCACTTAAATCGTAACTCTAAAGTAAGTACAATTTTGTTAAAACGTATTGGAACGTATTACGAAAATTACTGTTTCACACAATTTAGTACAGTGTTTAAGGTACTGTAAAATTGAAGGGTCCAGTGTAACAACCTGGTAAGTCTAAATTTTCTTCTAAATTTTTTAATTGTGGTTTCAGTTTTTCAGAATGAGGAAAATATGCTGCACGCCTGCACGTTAGAACACACGATTTGTCCGATTATTAGATACGGTGATATCAGGAAAATTACAGGGGGTTTTAATTTTCAGTGCATGAATTTGTTATGTCCGGACTTTCATGGTTTTTGAACCGAAACTGATTACGTTGGTTGTACTGAATATATTATCATATCTTATTATTTTATCATTAATTTATTATTATTGGTAATTATTTGGTAAGTATTGTTTTTAATCGAAAAATTATGTTTGTTTATATTATTCGTTTTATTTGTTTAATTTTAATATTTTTTGTTTATTAATTAATTATTCTACTGAACAAGACCATGCGGTTAAATAAAAGTTTTAATGACATTTTTATTTTGGTACGAAAGGAACACATTATGATTTATTGTCATTATAAATAATTCTGAAATACAAAGAGTATTAGATTATTCGGACAGTAATGATGACTGTAGTGGATCAGGAGATATCGTTGATCAAATTGAGGATATTGATTTTAGACTTCCTGGCCATAATGAGCCGTTCGGCGTAAGTGAGTTAGAAATAAAATAAATTTTAAATGAAATTAAAATATTAAAACGTTCAACTTACCCTAGAAACAATTAAACAAAATAAATTTCTTAGATTTTACCGTTAGCTTAGATAATAATAAATATGAATTTAATATTTCCAGCAAACCTACACAAACTGATTCTGTTATCCTTTATGAATCCAATCATCCTTTCTCACCAAAAATTTCATTTTTAACTCTATTTTTTTTATAGATTTGAGCGTATTCCTTTAAATAATTATAATCATAAGTTTAATATTTTACATGATATCGCACTTTAAAATAAATATAATTTGAACACAATCAATAGAATACATAAAAAAAATAATTGAAGAAAATATAAAATAAACTAAACAAATAAATAATGTAACTAATTATTGTAGTATGAAATATCAAAATATATTATGAGAAAAATTCGCAATAATTTTAATACAATATATGAAGAACACGTCTTTCAAATAAAATTTAAAAAGCTAATCCAAATTCAAATTTTGCAAAACATGTTTTAGAAAATAATCATTTTATTAATTTTAATGTAGATAATGACTTAGGAATTTTAAATATAGAACATAATATTTATATTAATTCTGTTTTGGAAGAATTACATATTTATAATGAAATTAAACACAATAAATTTAAAATATTTAAAATATATAAACAGATTTTGAATATAACATTTTATATCAATATAGACAATATTAATAACATGCCTTAGTTGTTTTCATTATATAGGTACATAATTTGTTTGCTGTTTTAAATTTTTAATATATTATTATATAACTTTTTTTAACCATGTCTGTTTATTGTAATATTCATAATATTCGTTATGTATTTTATCTACTTTTACTTTTTCCTCTGTTGTATTTTTATTTTTGCTTAATACCTAATTATGACTTTTTGTCGAGACCGGTAGTAAATAAACACACATACCTAATACAACAACTTTTATATTTTTTCTTTATTTTACGTAATACTCTTTGGCTTTATTGTGTATATATATATATATATACATTATACACACATACACATTTAATTGTTTTACTCAAAAAGACTATGCGGTTATATAAAAATAAGTTTTAATGACATTTTTATTTATGAACACATACGGTTTATTTTCATTATGAATAACTGAAGTACAAAGAGTATTAGATTATTTGGACAGTGATGGTGACTAATGAATCAGAAGATTTTGAGGATCCTGATTTTAGCCTTTCTGGCCATGATGAGCTGTTTGGCATAAGTGAAATAGATTCAGATAATGAAGTCCAAGGTAGGATACTTGCTCCAGATTCAGGTATTAATAAACAAGATAGTATACTCTCTTTAGACTCAAATACTGAAGTTCAATATGAGATTATTCCAGATTCGGATATGAAGAAGCACTTGAACTACCAGTTGTAACAAAAGTAAAAAAAATCGTGTTAGAAAACCAAAAACTTGGAAAAGAAATATTTCGAGAAAAAAAAAATTGTTTAAGTGGTGTGGAACATGTTTCTCTATGCAATAAACAAATTTTCAAAAAGAGTTAGTGGTCCAGATTATTTATGGAAGTATAAATGTTTTTTATTATTTTCAGATGAAAATAAATATATTATTTTTTATTTAATGTTATTGGTAACAAAAATACACAAGACATTGGGTTGTTGGATGTACAAAAGGTTGTTCAACACAGAAGTAGACAAGGAAGTCGTCCACCTAAAACATGTTCAGTCAAATATAAAGTCAATAAAGTAATTCAACTGAAAATAAATCTTACTATTATGTTTGTAAAAAAGCATTTGCTTCATTTCATGGAATGGGTATATCTGTAGTGGAATAATTAGTTAATTAAGAAAAAAAAAATTGCAGTCCTGTATTCCATAGATAAAAAAGGAACACATTTTAATGGAGTTAATAAAATACCGTAGAATGGGGTGAAGTGTATCTGGGAAGGTAAAGTGGTTCGTTATTAATTTATCACGTATTATGTAACCATTATTAACCAATATTATAATGTTACACACAATTTTCTTAAATGAATACTTTTTTTTTATTTATTTCAATGGAATTATGTGATTAACATTAGATAATTATTTTATAAATAATATTTTAATGAAATACTTTAACTAATTATTTATTGATTATTATTATAATAAATGGGTTCAAGCCCTTTGACAATTTCGTGCAACTTACAGAAGTACAATTAATTACAAACTAAAATTAATATATTTATATTTAAATAAATGCAAATAATCGGCCTCAATTTCGCATATGAATTTTTTAGGATCTTTATAATATTTAACGACAAGATGTTCCAGCACCTAAAAACACAAAATAATAATAATTTTATTTAATGTTTAACATAGGTAACATAAATAATAAAGATAGTTGATAAGAATTTAATTGGAATGATTGAGGAAAAGTCTAGAATGATTATCATTTATACAATATTATACGAGTATATGTATAAATATATATAATTTTTTTTACTAAAATATGTGGGTGAATTAACAATTTTTCATTGTGGAAATATGTTCAAAAAATAATTTTAGAAAGTCTAGGCTATTACATATTATAGGTAGACAGAGGCATTTGTAAAACACTTTTCAAAGAAACCCAAAAAGCAATGATGTAAAATGCAATAGAGTGGTGATGTTGGACATGTAAGTGTCATACTGTAAAATAAAATATTTTACAATATTTACGCATATGTCTGAGTGCTTGGTTACAGACAAATAAGTAATTGCATAAAAGTAATGATTTCTAAAATACAACGATTGACTGTTTATCCGTTACTTTATTAAAATCTAGTAACAACAGTATAAATATTTTATGACGAAAAGTAATTGATAAAGATACTTATATATGATAAAATCAGTTCAAAATAAATATCGTATAATCTAAGAAAGTTTTAAGATGGAAATATTTATTGCTAAAAATAAAAATATACTTACGTTCATTTTAAGGAATTGAGGCATCTTAAATTACAACAAATGTTATAGTTAATACAATTATAGTTACATAATTATAAGCTATAATTTTATTTTTATTTTTTGATTATTGTTAGTTCGAAATCAAATATTATATTAGTATTTATAGTTTTGATCATATCTCTGTAGAAATAATATTCATTGTAATAAATTCTTGTAATTTGAAATGCTATTTTGATATAATAGCAACAATGAAAATAAATAAAAAAAAAATAACAGAAAAATTGTATTTCGTGGAAATTTGATTTGTCGATAATGTGTCAAATATTACTTTTCAATTTTTCAATAATTTCACCTTACGTAATACGTATATGAAAATTATTCAAGTAATGGTAAATGCTTCACACAAAATACCAAATAAGATGAAAAATTTTTGCTGGAAAATATCGCTGCGTGTATTTTAAGAAATATTTGTGCTATACGAAAAATGTTAAAATTGTTCACAGATAAAATAAAAAATAAAATTATATATTATTGTAAATTATTTATTATTTTATATTGCTAGTATAAATGTAATGTTTTCTAAAATTAAATGATTGAAAGTTTTGTCTGTTATTTAATTGTCACTAAATAACAACATTATAAATATTTAACCAAAAGCATAATTTAATATTAAATTTATTAGACGTAAAAATCTTAATTACATACCCACGTGAACTAAAAGAAAAAAGAAAACAATTACTGTATGACAATTCATTACTATAAATTAGGTATATTCATAAAGTCTGTGTTGTAGATAGGATCTAAAAAGAAATATTTATTGGTATAATTAAAATATACTTACGACCATTACGATCTAATATATTATCATAAATTACAAAACACGTCAGATTTAATAGAAGAGAATATATACAATACTTCTAAGTTTTAATAGTTAATTGAAAAGTATATATTATATTATATATTATTCTTTATTATTTTGATAACAGTAGTACTACGATGCAAAATTAAATTGTAATAAATTCATGAAATTCGAAATATTTAAGTATTTTTTATAATCAGTGCTCGATTTGGTGGAGGGGGAAGTGCGCAGGGGGGGAGCTCCTCTTTAAATTTTTCATATTTTGAGAACACCCTTCCAAATTATTTTCATTACAACGGAGGGACGGAACGTGTTATTTTGTTAAAATAATATTGAAATTTTTATTTTGTAAAGTTGTATTTAATAAGATAATAAAAAGCTATTTAAAAGATTATTTTTTGATAATTCATAATAAGAACAAAAGTCTTATCTATTTATCATTATTATAATTTATAATATAGATAATTCATGGCGTGTCAGCGTTTATTGAGTTTGTGAGTAAGCCAAGAGACGTAAGTACGTAACAAACAGTTGTAGAAAATTATTTAAAATTAATTAGGGTACCAAATTAGGTAGAGTACATTTTTATGTAATTATTAATATTTTATGTTAATAAATGAAAAGCTGTAAAAAATATATTCATTGTAATTATTTGTATATATTATTATATTGTAATAATTTGATAAAAATGAGAGGTGGTCAGGTTGAGTCTTATTATTGTAAAGGACGCTAATTTTTTTCAAGCCTTGGAGTTCCCTTTCTTTAATTTTTCCAATTCGAGCACTGGGTATAATACATACAATATTATACATTTATAGGTAATGTTTAAAAAAAAAAAAAAATACAATGGGATAGTGTATATTTGTTATTTAATAAACAAATAGTAACAATATATATATATATATATATTGTTTTTGTTTTCAGAATAATATAATTTACTAAAAAGTTTTTAAATTTATAATTGTAATTTACTTACAACCGTCATCTATTCAAAAATTAAAACAATCGTTATTGAAAATTGTATCCATTTATGCGGTATATGTTTGATATAATCAATTTGAAGTAGATATTCTATAGTTTTATTATTCTATAGATTTTTATTTTTTTTTGTAGGTATACAAAAATATATACATATGTATTGATACTGATATATCAAATGTGAGACGAATTGTCATAGTTTATATAATAAAACAACCAACATATTGTGGAAAATTAATATATATTAAATATAAATAATAAAATTATTATTATATTTTACCCAATAAAATCGATGTAAATTATTATTTGATTATTAATGTATAAAGAATAACGTATTAACTATCTCAAATGGCCTATTATTTCATTAAAAATCTAGTAAACCGTCTCTTTGTAACTGGCCATGCATATAATTCAATCTAGTGTATTTTTTTTCCGTTAATTAACTCACCCTCATAATCTAAGGAAAAAAGAAAAAATACTTTATAGGTACCAATAATATATACACTGTACAGGCTATTTATGCATTATAAAATCATTTGAGCATCTATTTATTAATTAGAATATTTGTAATATTTAAAAATGAAATATTTGTTAATGAAATAAATATATAGGTACTTACGTTCTTTTTGTGCTAATGTGTTATCATAAATTATAAAAAAAAAATTCATAGTTCGTTTAAAAGAATAAATTTAGTAGAAAAAGAAATTATTATTTTATTATTATTAGTAATTAGAAATAAAATAGTAAATTATTATTAATGATTATGTTTTCATTATTTCTATAGAAAGCGTGTCAATTTTAAAAAAGAGGAAGCGAACCGCAAGTATTGTGCATGTCGCTTAAATGAATAAAAATTTAAAAATTTTGTTATTACTATAAGTTTAAAGCATAACATTCAATAAAACGATTCTTTGCCGAGCATCGGTGTATTATTATTTATTATCAATACAAAATAACGAATTTTGAGAAAATCACATTTTTGACGTTTTTAACACAATTTTTGTAGTTTTTGAGCCGCGTTTAAAAGCTATTGATAAGATCAAAAAATGACCACCTCCTTAAAATACCACTGTAGCAAAATACGCTATCTAACAATGTGTCGAGTGTAATTATGGAGCAGTTTTCTAGTCAAAAATTGTATCTACACAGAAAAATAACCTATCGATTCTGTGCGTCAATAATAATCGTAATTTTCCGTCAAAATAATATATTTTCTCAACAAATTAAAAAAGGTAATAAAAAAAAAAAAAAAAAAATGGCTAACGTTGTTTACAACATTTTAAATACGATTGACGTAATACAGGATTTATGTTGTACATTATTTTCAACCCTTAAAACCAATGCGAGTTATTATGACTTGAATAGCTCAACATACAATAATTACTAAAAATAGCCCAAAATTGGAAGACATTTTTTGTAAAACGTATATATATATATATATATATATATATATATAGTGCAAAATGACGTGTTTTGTGTAAAACTGTAAGACTTTAGAACCATTAGATACTTTGGAAATGCCGGAACAATATAAACAAAAACTCGTATTTCTGTTGTTTTAATAAAAAATTTTGGAAGTTTTTTAGGCCGTCTTTAAAATATGTTGAGAAAATCGAAAAATGACCTTCCAAGAGTAATACTCCAACAAAATTTGCTACCTACTGGAAGACGGGCACAAGTGTAATGGTCAGAGCACTTCTATACTAGTCAAAAATTTGTAGGTACACCGTACACAGAAGAAAAATAGTAAACATCGTTGTAACACACTCGTTTCGCTCAGAATCTAAAATACCTAGGTACTCGAAATGAGCAATACTGTTTCGGTATAGTAGGTACCGAAGAAATAATAGAAATTGGATTCCGAGAATGTTGGAGAGTTGTCAAGAAATTGACTAATTATAGTATTATACCTTGCTCTTTAGATAATAATTCAAATAATCTTATAACGTGTCACGTAAATTAGCAACAAAATGACAATATTTTGCTGAAAAATAAATAATGCTGCATGTACATTTTGAAATATTTGTGTTATATAGCAAGCTAAAAAAAGTGTTCGCAGATAAAAATAATAAAATAAAAATAAAATTGAATGTTACAGTAAATTACACATTTAGGCATATTATGTGTATACAAGTAATATTTTCTAAACTACGAGTACATAATAATTAAAGTTTTAATTAGCCATGTACATAATTTAATCTAGTTTATTTTTTGTTTTTTGATTATCTTGATCTTGGCAACTAAGCAAAATAGAAAAATAAAAATGTATAGCAGAAATGTATATCCATAAGGACTACGTTTGAATCATAAAATCAATTCGATAAATATACACAATCCGGTTTGTCGGTTCAAACCACAAAAAAAAAAAAAAAGACATTATATATAATCAAAAAAGAAGGTAATATTTGTTGGTAAAATAAAAATATACTTACATTTTTTTTGATCTACAGTTTTGTCAAAAATTTAAAATACCAGAAAATAATTTAAGTACAAAAATTATTTTTATTATTTTTCCTTTAAGGTTAATAAGAAATTATGTAGTAAATAAATATGCAGAGTCAGTTGTCATGATAAATTATCAATAGTTAATATTTTGATGCATAACAAAAAAAAAAAAATGTGTGTTGTGGATGTTGATTAAGTGAATTACTCAGATAAAGTTTTGTTATTAGTTATTAGTTATTACTAATAATTTTTAAACAATGATAAATCATTGCATTCAATAGAACGATTCTAGGCGAAGGTGTAATATGTTTTCTATTTTTAAAATAATACCATGTATAATACATTTCGCGTTCTTTCCGTTTTTAAACAAAAAGTTTTGGTACGTATATAAACTCTTGTGAAAAAAGAAAAATGACCTTAAAATACCACCACACCTAAATTAGCTATGAGAAAATGGGTACGTCTGTAATGATCGAAGCATTTTTGGTAGCCGGGATGTTATACACAGAAAAAAAAAATCTATATTTATTTTGTGCGTCAATATAATAGTCATTTTCTATTTAAATAAAACTCTGTCTAAAAAAATATTATGGTAATGAAAAAAAAATTGAGTGTTAAGATTTTCGAGGTTTTTTTATATTTAGTTGAAGTAACGTAGGACCAACATTGTATAAAATCGTATGCTCTTAAAAAAAATATTAATTCTTTTATGACATTAATAGCTCAGCGTATAATAACTGATATGAATAGCCATAAATCGGGAGATATTTTTTGAAATAATATTATTTTCGTAATGCCAAAGATATACAATACTGAATTTTAATAAAAATTCTTTTCTGTCGCTTTCACTAAAAAGAGAGTAGAAAAATGATTTTCTTAAAGTGCCATTTCCAACAAAATCGGGTACTGGAAAATCGGTATGCATTTAATGATCGGAGAATTTCTATTATTCGAAAGCTTGTACACAGGAAAAAAATTAAGATAATTGTAAAACAAAAAAACTTCCACGACTTGCACAGTGTTTTAAAGTTCATGAAATCTGTTAAACTATTTTGGTAAAATATCAAAGAAAGAATATAAATTGGATTTTAAAATTTCGTATTTGTAAAAACAATGTTTCGTTTATATTATGATGATAAGTGAGTGTGTATGTAATATGATAAAACATAAAGTGTTCACGAATAAACGTATACTTACATTCTTCTTCAGCTATTATTTTATCAAAAATTAAAAATAACAGAGTTAATGCAATTGAACATATTTGTAGATAAGTTGTTTTTTATTGTCAATAAAAATGTATATAGTAAATAAATATGCAGAGCGAATATCAATTTTAATAATATCGTCAATAATATTTTGATACGTTAACAAAAAATAAAAAATGGGAAGCGGGTGTTGCTTAAATGAATTACTTAGATAAAGTTTTGTTATTAAAAATTATTTTATTGTTATTTATTTGTAATTAAAGTTTTATAACTACAAGTGTGTATTTAATAATTTTTAAACAACGATAAATCATTGCATTTAATAAAACAATGCAAATAATACCATGATAAATTTTGACAAAATCCCATTTTTTCCGTTTTTAACAAAAAGTTTTGATACTTTTTTGGACTGTGTTTATAAACGTTATAAAGGACATAAAATGACCTCCCTTAATGTACCATTACCGCTAAATTAGCTATGGGAAAATTGATACGATTGTAGTGATCGCAGCATTTTTGGTAGGTACCTAGTCGATAAGTTGTATACAGAAAAAAAACCTATATCTGTTTTATGCGTCAATTTGAGCGTAATTTTCCATCCAAATAATACACTGTTTAAAAAAAAATACTATGGTTTAAAAAAAAATTGTTATTAGGATTTTCAAAATTTTTTAAAAATTTAGTTGAAGTAACGTAGGACCTATATTGGAATAAAAATTTCAGCTCTTAAAAACAAAAATTATCTGTTTCATTTCATAAATAACTCGACATCTTATAATTTCTATAACAGCCCAAAATTGGAAGACATTTTTTGAAATTAATTTACGTATATATTGTGTAAAGTTACGTGTAAATAAAAATTTACTACCTAGTTATGTTTAGTGGAATAATGCATAACTTAAATTTTCTTACCAACAGCTTCTAAACAAAAAAAAGAATACAATATCGTATTGTAATGTACACCGGTATAATGCCTATTTGTATAGCTATTATAAAATCAATTTAAAAAATAGACAATCTATAATTTAAAGAGGAAATATTTGTTTAGATAATAATTATATAGGTACTTACGGGCAATTGCATCTAATTAGTTGTCATAAAGTAAAATACATTTAAATGTTAATACAAAAGAATAAATTTAGTGGATTATTTAGTATAATTACTTTTTGTTTTTTAATGATAATTTTTTAGTGTATAGTATACTAGTGTTCATATTTTAGGTTATGATATTTTTGTAGAAAAAAAAATTCACGCAATTTTCAACACTTATTTGGTTTGAAACCAACAAATGAAAATAATTTGGATTTTGATAGATGATGTGCATCAATTTGATCGTGATTTGCCATCAAAATAATATATTATGTTGAAAAAGTTAACATGGTATTAAAAAAGAAAATGGGACTAAGGATTTTCAAGATTTATTGAATTCGATTGAAAATATGTTTTATGTTGTATATTATTTCCCAGCCCTAAAACACACGACTTATATAACTTAATGATTCAAATATTTCCACATCTAATAATTTCGATAAATAGCAAAAAATTGAAAGACATTTTTGTAAAAAGTTATATATAGTGCAAAGATACATATTTGGTGTAAATATCAAAACTTTAGAACCATTTATTTGGAAATGCTGGAAAAATGCAACACTGAATTTTGTTTTTGTCATTTTAACAAAAAATTTAGTAGTTTTAAAAAAGTTTTATTTTTTAATTTTGGTAGGAAAAATATAAAAATATTCGCAGGTAAAAATAAAATTTAGTATTGTAGTAAATAATTCTATATTTATATTTCGAGTAAATATAGGAAATATTTTCTAAAATATAATAATGATTAAAGCTGTAATTGACCATGTACTTAATCATTTTTTTAAAAAATTAACTTACCTCCACCAACTAAATCAAACAAATTTTTTATATATTTCACAACAGGAATGTTGTTCTATTATCTTAGTCCATAATGACAAATATATAAATCACATAATCAATTCGAATTAGATATTCTATTGTAATTTAAAAACGAAGTATTTGTTGGTAAAATAAATATGTACTTACTTTTGATGGTTACTTATGTGATATCATAAATTTAAAAAAAATTCACAGGTTAATACAAGGAGAATAAATTAATTGGAAAAGGAATTATTATTATTTTGTTTATTTTTCAGTAGAAATCATATTGCTAATTAATATTCATGACTTTAAATAGAATATTTTTGCAGAAGGAAAATCAACTGTAAAAATTTTGTGAAATTTGTAATTATATTTTAGTCAAATACTAAAAAATGAGTATTAATTGAAGGCGTCCGTGTAAGAACCGGACAGCTTCATTTTTTGTTAAAATTGGGTTTTAATTGAATTTGATAAAGCAAAAAATTACGAGTTTATCTGTACAAGAACGAGACAAATCGAACAACCACTATAGGAAATATAACGTATTTGAAGCTGTCTTGTTTTTTTTTTCGTCGAAAAACAAGGTAGCTCCGGTGCTATCTGGTTTTTGCCATGATTGTTGTCTACACTGCATTTAGCATAATATATTGGATTTTAAGAATTTTGAATTTCCGAAAATAGCGCTAATAGAAAACCTATAATTTGAAAAGGAAATAATTTTTGGTAATATAAAAATATACTTACCATCTTTTTGAGCTAAGGTTTTATTAAAAATTTACAATATTAAAATGAATCAAAGAGACACTGTTAGTGGATTTTTCATTATTATTATTACTATTGTTATTGTTATATTATTATTTTAAAGTTTATAAAAATTATACAGTAAATAAATATTTATATTTTCGTTATAAATATTGCTATAAAGAATATCGATTGTTCTAAATTCATGTAATTCGCAATAATATTTCTTTATAATATCAAAAAAAAAAATTCTATATTGAGAAATTCAGAATCCTCGACAATGAATCTCATATTATTTCTCAATATTTACTAATTTCACTTTGGGCTTTAAATAAAAATTCAAATAATCTAATAACTTGTCACATAAAGCACCAAAATTGTGATAATTTTTTGCCGGAAACTAATGCTACATGTACATATTGAAATATTTGTGCTACACTGAAAACTATAATGGTATTCCGAGTTAAAAGTAAAAAAATTAAATTTAAATTAAATATTGTTGTAAATTATCTTTTATTTGTATTATGAGTATATATATATATATGTTAAGATTTTCTAGAGTGCCTTCATAATTATTGGCCATTTATTCACGTTCGTGAAGTTGGCCCACCCACTTCTCGCGAATTCAATAAAACCTTTGCCAATATTTAGCAAGTCATTTGCAAGAATTTGCAAGTCCATTTTCAGAATTTGCAAGTTCATATTTTCCTTACGATAATCAAAAGTCTAAAGTTGGGCCAACTTCACGTAGCCCACCCAAATTGTCCCAGGACTTCGAAAACGGTACCAATCGATAGCTCTTAATTTGCAAGAATTTGCAAGTCCATTTTCAGAATTTGCAAGTTCATATTTTCCTTACGATAATCAAAAGTCTAAAGTTGGGCCAACTTCACGTAGCCCACCCAAATTGTCCCAGGACTTCGAAAACGGTACCAATCGATAGCTCTTAATTTGCAAGAATTTGCAAGTCCATTTTCAGAATTTGCAAGTTCCACCGGCGGCGTCTGCGAGATTTCAAAGTTGTAAACACTTAGCTAATTTTGTGTTAAAATATTTTTAAATTTTAAAGTTATATCATATTTTCAATTCTTATTGAAAAATTATCAAATAAAAATCATTACGTAGATACCTGAAGACTGAAATATAACAACAATATTATACAAATTTAATATTTATGTTACTACAAAATATTTAGCTTAGCGAATAATATTAATATATATTATGTTGCATAGAATTTTTTTTTTGTACCGTTTGACGTTTTATTTACGCGCAAGTTTTCTATACTTCGTTGGTCATTTAATTTTACCCGTATATAGGTACTACAGGAAATAATTATCGTCGACGCTACCGGATGAGGATTTTGGTTTTTTGAATTGATCGATCACCAACCACATTGCCACATATAAAATTGTTTCATTATGACCAGAATCTTCGTTGTGTGCAGTTCGGTATTCGTTTAAATTAAATTTTTTCTTATAATAAAAATTAAAAATTAGTGTATGTGTTTTAAATATAAACATAATTTAAACTTGGAGTAAGATTACGTGGAAAATGGTAAGTATTTTACTTAGATTGTTTAAATATTATTTTAGTAATTATTAGATAGAACTTAATTCAGTGGCGGTTTTGACAATAATTTTCTGAAGAGGTAACACATAATTGCTCCCCCTCCCCGCAAAACCCCCAACAACTTCAAAATACTTCTGTTATTTTAAATTATTATTTTTTTAAATATATACATATTGGCTAAGATTATAAAATAATTATTTTAATCAATGGTCATGTGTCATAACTATACACTAAAATCAAAGAATTATTAATAAGTTTTTTTTTTAATTTAAATTTTAAGTTTTATATAGGTATTAGATTAATTACTCGATCTTTCTGACAAGCATACATATTTATGAGATCATCATAAAATTGTTCATTTTCTTTGTCTTTGTATTAATAAAACTACTTGTCAATTGATATTGTTTATGAAGAGCATAAACATACGTCAAACGGTACAAAAAAAAAATTCTATGCAACATAATATATATTAATATTATTCGCTAAGCTAAATATTTTGTAGTAACATAAATATTAAATTTGTATAATATTGTTGTTATGTTTCAGTCTTCAAGTATCTATGTAATGATTTTTATTTGATAATTTTTCAATAAGAATTGAAAATATGATATAACTTTAAAATTTAAAAATATTTTAACACAAAATTAGCTAAGGGTTTACAACTTTGAAATCTCGCAGACGCCGCCGGTGGAACTTGCAAATTCTGAAAATGAACTTGCAAATCAAGAGCTATCGATTGGTCTCGATTTCGAAGTCCTGAGACAATTTGGGTGGGCCAACTTCACAACTTTGAAAGCTCGCAGACGCCACTGGGGAACTTGCAAATTCTGAAAATGGACTTGCAAATTCTTGCAAATTAAGAGCTATCGATTGGTACCGATTTTGAAGTCCTGGGACAAATTGGGTGGGCCAACTTCACAACTTTGAAAGCTCGCAGACACCGCTGGGAGAACTTGCAAATTCTGAAAATGGACTTGCAAATTCTTGCAAATTAAGAGCTATCGATTGGTACCATTTTCGAAGTCCTGGGACAATTTGGGTGGGCTACGTGAAATTGGCCCAACTTTAGACTTTTGATTATCGTAAGGAAAATATGAACTTGCAAATTCTGAAAATGGACTTGCAAATTCTTGCAAATGACTTGCTAAATATTGGCAAAGGTTTTATTGAATTCGCGAGAAGTGGGTGGGCCAACTTCACGAACGTCATTTATTCGCAATTTATTTGACATATAATAACGTCAGTACAATATTATATAATACAAAAAACATAATTCACTATAGAAGTTTTTAGATGTCAGTATTTTATTTTCTTACGTTCCTTAGCTAAATGAAAAATTAAAACATTCATTAATTAGGTATATGCGTTTAGGCTATTTATGTGTGACAAAATAAATTCATAATTGATATTCTATAATTCTAAAAGAACATTTCTTTTTTGTTGACAGGCATAGATGAAAGTATATTTATGTACATAATGATAATGATTTATTAAAAAATCTCCGATTTAATACAATAAAACTATTCATACTTGTAGTGGAAAACGTGTTCATTTTTATTTTATTTTTTCTAATATAAACTTCATAAATTCTTATTTATAAATTTGCTTATAGTACCTATTGCTATATAAAGAATAACAAAAATAACTGTCTCGAATGATCTTTTGTACATCCTTCAGATTATATTAAAACTGTTTTTCTAGTTAGCTATGTACATATGTAATTCAATCTATAGTGCAATTTTTTTTTCAATAACTTATTCTCACTAATTAAGCCAAATAAAAAAAACATTTTATGACAGTAGGTCGTAGGATATACTCCCTAAAGATTTTTTTATGAATCATAAAATTAATTCGAATTAAACTTTTTATATTTAAAAAACGAAGTATATGTCGCTAAAATAAATATATACTTACGTTCTTTAAGAACTAATGTTTTATCAGAAATTTATAACTTTAGAGTTAATACAAGATAATGCATTTAGTAGAAAAGGAATTATATTATTTTATTTAGAGTTAATTGGTATTTCTTATTTTGACTACCTACATTATTTCTGCAGAACGAATATGAATTGTAAAATATTCTTGAAATTTGCAACACTATTTTGTTGTAATATCAAAGAAAGAATAGAAAATGAATTTTGAAAATGAGGATTTATCGACAAAGTGACATATGATATTTTCAATTTGTGATCAATTTCATCTTATACTTAAAAAAAATGATTCAGATAATCGTATACCTATAGTTTCACATGAAGTACCATAATGATGGAAAATTTTTTCGTAAAATAATGCTACATGTATATTTTAAAATATATGTGCTACATGGAAAATCTATAAAGGTTTTCACAAGTGAAAATAAAGAAATTAAAAAAATTAATATAATTATAAATTATTCTTTATTTATGAGTACGTAAGTATAGTTTTTAAAAAAAAATTATTAAATTTTTATCCGCTATTTAATTGACGTATGAAAACAACAGTTAAACAATTTAAAAGCAGTTAAAATCATAATTTACTACTAATGATTTTAGATGTTTAATTTTAATTTACGTACCAACATGATCTAAACAAAATAAAGATAACAGTTTTGTAGGTACTGTAAAGGCTAGGTTCAATATAATGATATCAAATCGCATATGATATTCTAAAATTTAAAAAGAACATATTTGTTGGTCAAATAAAAATATACTTACGTTTTTTTTGAGCTAATTTTTATCAAAAATATCAGTGTTAATACAAGAGAATAATTTTAGGAGATAAGTTTTTATCATCATTATTTTTTCAATGTCAATTATACATTATAAATAATTATGTAGAATGAATGTCAATTGTAAAAAAAAAATTCATGTAATTTATCCATTACTATTTTATAAAATATTAAAAAAAAAAAATTAAAATTGTATTTTGAGAAAATTT
The DNA here is from genome assembly GCA_032441835.1 of Slavum lentiscoides. Taxonomy (NCBI): domain Eukaryota; kingdom Metazoa; phylum Arthropoda; class Insecta; order Hemiptera; family Aphididae; genus Slavum; species Slavum lentiscoides. Next base: position 3,836,568 of record CM063707.1, on the reverse strand, counting down.
AATTTATGGAGTGTGTGTGTTACATCAGTGGCGTCCTTCAATTTCTCTCAGGGGAGGGGGGTTTAAGGTTTATATAAAATATTGAAATTTCGTTCCCATAATATTTCGAATTCGACCATATTATTAAAATAAATCAAATAAAAAATATATGTATATTTGTCGAAAAATGTCAATTGGTTATAAATAGAAATTGTGACTTTACGATTTTCAAGATTTTTTTTGAAAAATTTGTCTCGTTAATACAGTCTACATAGTTACATATTTGGTGAAAATATCAAGTTTCTATGACCGTTAGTTTGAAAATTACAAAGAAAAAACGATAATGTGCAATTTTGACGAAATTGCGTTTTTATGTAAATTTTCCGGTACTTTTTTCTGACGCTATAAAAAAGTATTGAGAAAATCGAAAAATGATCTGTTTAAAATACCAATAACTAGATGCAATTTACTACCGGAAAATAGTGCTACGCACGTATAAAGATCGGAACACTCCTTCTGGTAGAATTTTTGGGTACAGTGTACAGACATAAAAGAAAAGACATTTCATTGTTACAACTATACAATTTTTAACCTTTTTTTTCTTTGGTCTTGAGGAGGGGGTTAACCCAAAACCCCACTGTAAGTACGCTACTGTGTTACATAATATTTTCTTAATTTTTACTTTAATGTTATGTATTTTTTCAGGATTTGCTCCTGGATATTTATACCACCAATTGTTCCGTGTTCTCATTCATTCCACTTCTTATAGACATATAATCATCTCCTTCACGGCTTCACAGAATATTGCGTAATTTAAATAATTCTAAGTACCATCTATAATTTAATTCTATGGCCTTATCAACAACACTATTACTTCCATCTGTATATTTTTTCATTAAATCATTTAATGTATACATTTTATATTATTCAAAACTACTTGCTCATACGTTAATTAAATTTAAATAAATAAAATATATAATGTGATTTGTTGTCTCTATATCTCAATATTATACTCTTGTAAATAGACACATTATTATTATTATATTTGCATATGACGTGTATCGGCTATGATATATAAAAGAAAATAAATAAAAATAAAAAATAAATGAATAAATAAATAATATAAGAATGAGAGTAAAATTAATAATAACTAAATCTAGAAATGGAAGTAGCATGGGATAAATAATTCAAGATGAAATTTAAAAATAAATAAATGGTAACATGGTGGTGAAAGAATATTATGGTCGGATTTTTAGGTCTTTTAACCAGGTTTTTGCATTTAGTTCTAGGTTGTGTAGTTGTTTGATATTTCCCTCATATTTTGTCCAGGGGCAATTAAACGCTATGTGCTCTATAGTTTGCTCCAATCCACATTCACAGAATGGAGTCTGAGCCATGCCCCATTTGAACAAAGAGCTGCCACACCTGCCCTGATCTGTCCTTATCCTATTTAGGGTTACCCATTGTGCACGCGGAAGATCAAAACCAGGAACCTTTTGTTCAGGATTTTCAACCAAGGAGAAATTTCGAACGCGTGAGGCTTTCCAGCGGGTTTTCCATGTAACCGGTACTGATTCATCCGTGAGAGTTACGTTCCAGATCGGATTCCTCGATAGACACATGTATTTCCTTTATTTATGTTATGACTTAATAGGTAATGTTTATATATATATGTATACTATGATTGACTATTTATCCGTTATTTTATTGGCATTCTAAATAATTTACAACAAATATAAAAATTTACTAATAATGTTATTAAAATGTAAAATTTTAATTTTTTTACCTTCGGCAACTAAACAAAAAAAAAAATTAAACAGAGTAGGTACTGTAATGTTTATCCATAAAGGCTATTTATATATGAATAAATTATTTCAAAATAGATACTCAGTAGTTTAGGAAGAAAACAATTGTTCGTTTTAATGAAAATATACTTACGGTTAATTAAATCTAATGGGTCATCATAAAATACAAAAAATGTTAGAGTTAATACATTTAATGGATAATTTGTTTATAATTATATTTATTTTATAGGTAATTAGAAAGTATATAGTATATTTGTAGATATAAATTTGATATACAGTATTTCGTAGAAAATCTATTAATTGTAATAAATGCATGTAAATTTACAATACTTATTTGATGTGATACCATAAAATTAAAAACATTAGATTTTAACAAATTCGGATTTTCGTCAATGTATATTTTTTATGTTATTACTTCTCTCTATATCACAAAATTATACCCTTTGAGTACATAATTTATTTTATTTCTTTATATTATGGGTTATAATTAATATTTTCTAAAACACCATGATTGGCTGTTTATCCATTAGTTCATATATAAATATAATAACAAAATACATATAATTTTTAAGAAAATTATAATTTCCTAATAATATTTTACAATATTAATTTACTTACATGGCTCATCTAAACAAAAATTTAAGCATTCATCATTGTACATATTATATCCATTTGGATTATATTTGTATAAAAAAATCACTTCGGAATAGATGGTATTTTATAAGTTTAAAAGAAAACATTTATTTTTATTTTTAGTATAGATAAAAGTAAACTTACTTATTCTCACTGATTTATCAAATATAAATTTTTATTACAAAAAAAAAAAAATTACAATAGAATAGGATTTATTTTACTTTATTTTTCTTAATAAAACTGTATAAATTAATATTTATAATTTTCCTATGAGTATTACTGTATAACGAATAATAGAAATGACTATTTCACATTATCTTTTATATTAAAACTGTTTTTGTAATTGGCCATGTACATAATTCAAATTGGTGTATTTTTTTCCTTTAATTAATCCACCCTCATCAACTAAGCAAAAAAAAAATATTTAGCACAAGTAATGTATAAAGACAATTTACAGGTCATAAAATCAGTTCGAATTAAATATTCTACAATTTTATTAGAAATACTTGTTGGTAAAATAAAAATATACTTACTTTCTTTTTGAGCTAATGTTTTATTAAAGATTTATGATTTTAGTGTTATTACAAGATAATGAATTTTATCGATAGGAATTATTATTATTATTATTTTGTCTCTCTCTCTCTCTCTCTCTCTCTATATATATATATATATATATATATATATAGTTAATTTGTAGGTATTTATGATTTTGATTAAATTATTTCTGCAGAACGAAAATAAAATGTAATTTCCAATATTATTTTGGTATAATATCAAAGAAAAAAAAATCAATTGAATTTTAAGAATGTCGGATTTGTTTACAACGTGTCATACTGTCATATATAGTTGGGTCTACATTATCGTAATATTTGTGAGAAAACTTCGCTGTGTTTGCGAACATGTATTCGTATCGAATCAGCGGACTTGTGAACAAACTATGGAACAAATCGGCAATCCGCAAAGTTTCGGCATTTCGGCGTAGCATCAAAGGATGATTACACTAACATGTTACGATATGTATGGACGTAGGTATATACAAATATTTTCACACTCATGTACCAATAGAATTTAATTATTATCAGTTTTATTTAATAGTTAAATAAGGTCCTTTAACTGTTTAACACATATCTGATTCGAGTCCGATCCGTCAGGGTACCACTGTACTCAGAAATATGAACTTGTTATTTTCAATGTACCTAAATGTATTCACGCACACATCCTCTTCGACTCCGATCGGAGCCTTCCGAACTCTCTCCGATTAAAAAAATATTATCAGTGACCAATTTTCTGTCCGAGCCTAAACGGTTAATCACGAAACAGTTCGTGCATCAGACATATTACGTTAACAGTCATCGCACTCATCTGATTATAGAGATCGTACTAAAATTGACTATCCTAATCGTGTTTGTCCGAGACATTTATTTTTACAAAATTTTCAAGATTTTCTTGTTATTTTTACTCGTGTTCGTTGTCATAGGCGCACATAGTTTTTTTTCGGGGGTTTTTTTTTTTTTAATGGTTGTTCTATAGATTCATTTTTTTCTTTGTTGTCAAGCAAAAGTACTATCATAATATTAATTGTTATTCGATAAATTCAACCACGATGAAGAATAGAAAGAACAATTATTAGGTATAAGTTTGTTTTATATAGGTACTACTACAGAATAGGTAGGTACTGCTTGAAAATAGGTAAAAATAATATAAAAACTACAGATTCGTATGTCAACGAAGTCCCCTGTTGAAACTACTCGGAACGTTGAAATTTGGAACGTGTGAATAAATTCTCCGGAAACTACCCTGAACGATAAAATTCTTAACGGTTAGGTTAGGAACGGGACTGAATCGAATGTGTGTGAAAGGAGCCTTAATCGACTGACAAACAGCTCGAACAGCATAAATCGTTTAATAATGAACATCCTCCTGAATCAGGAGTCCTGATACTGATCGGCGTGTTTATAATTGAATTTGTCACAATTATCTTCGTCTTCTATTATTTTCCTCCGGTACAAGCAAAGACGATAGGGTACCATCGCCCCGGACGGAACATTATTAGGAGCGGCAAAATTACGGTCCTACAACCATCAACGTGATTTATTTTATTTTTTTTTTTTACATATAAATAAGATATTCTACATTACATACATTACATTTTATTTTAAAAATTTAAATTCAGTTATAACGCATATTGAAGTGTTTTATATAAATTATTATATTATTCTTAAATCGTGTTTTCCATTTTATAGTTCTATCATTGTTTTCGATGAATATTTATACTGATAGTTTAATAAATGTAACGTAAACTAATATTATATACAATTCATTCGCTAATACATAAAGTGTTGAGAATGTTTTTAAATTCATGCTTTCCCGCTTCTAAGTGCTACTTAGAAATATGTTTAAGAGGTTTAAAAAGAGTTCAGACACACCCAGTCTCTTGAATGACAGATAATAGTCTTAAAATCTAGCAATACCTATACTTTACATAGAGTCAGGTTTAACTATCAACTATCAACATAATATAGTATAAATACATAATGATATGATGTATAATTTATAAAGAAATAACTCAAGAATACAATGAGCAAGAATCAAGACGTAAAATCATTTTAATATTATTGTTTCGTAATAATAGTAATAATAATATTATTTTAGTAGGTAATAATAGTGTTTGCGATGATATAGGTAGTAATAGTAGTAATAATATTGATATCGGCGATATGATAAAAGATTTTCATTATATGCACAGAGGACTGGGATTTTCTTTGATAAAACTATAAAACTATAAAAGTGATGTAAGAGACAAGGTTCGAATTTTATTATTATTTTTATTATAAAATCGAATAATAATAAATATTATTCGATTATATTTAAATATAATAAAATACGAACCAGACGCCAGTATATATATATATATATATCAAAATTAGCGTTTTATGTTTTATTTCATTTTAACACGGCGCAACAATTATTATATTTATATCTAAATAATGTTAGTTAAATTGATTAGATAATTATAGCAATAAAACAGATTGTGTAGTTTTACATAAATTTTGTTTTAAAATGTTTAAGGAAAAAAGTGTAGTAGGGGCGGAAAAATCCTAAATACGTCTCTCAGTGCAAGATGGATATAAATATATAAGCTGTGGAAGTTATTTGAAGGGGCTTGATTAGCTATTCTAATTTCGGTAACTGAGAAGAAATCCAGTCTTGTAAAGTATTTGAGTAAAAGTATTCAAATACTTTTATGGTACTCAAATACGTATTTCAAATACTTTTAATAAGAGTATTTGTAAGTAGTATTCTAAATACTTTTTTAGAGTATCTGTATTTAAAATCGAATATGTTTTTTAAATCTTTTTTAGTGACACGAACTAATAATGAAACAAAATTTTCGTCATTTTTCGTAATAATTATTTATGATAAGTTGGCAAACTATTTTGGTCGTGGATATCGTCGTTCATTGATGGTTTTTCCGTTCAAGTCGATGTAGGTAAACCCGATTAGACCGATTTATGTGTTATCCCCGATCGTGACAGGTCGGACTCCATTAGTTCTAATAAGAGTCTAACCATTAGTAAAACGAATGTTAAAAACAATTTAATTACAAGTATTTGAAAGTATTTGTAAATACTTTTACTAAGTATCTGTATTTATACTCGAATACTTTTCTTATTAAGTATTTAAATACGTATTTTAAATAGGTACTTTTAAAAACAAGTACCTGTATCTCTATTTGAATACTTTTAAAAAGTATCTTTTACAAGACTGAAGAAATCTATGAAATTGAAAATGGAAATATGAAAACAAGGTCACGCGGTCACGGTAATAGGTACCTACGGCAGTTATTCGACTTGGTTGTTTGTCGAACAGTTGGGCAAACAGTTCACACAAACATTACGCTAATGCGAACGCGGCTTAATATTTTTCAATTTCTGGCTTATTTCAACATACGCTTTAAAAAAATTATTCACGTAGAACACGTCATATAAAGTACCAACAACGTTTTACTAGAACATAGTGCTACGTGTACATTTTGAAATATTCGTGCTATACGAAAAACCAAAAAAAAAATGTTTAAAAACAAAAATAAGAAAATTAAAATGAAATCACATATATATGTAGGTACCTATTTGTAAATTATTCTTTGATTATATATTCAAATTTTAGATTCAATGTTTTTCTAAGATACAGCGATTGAAGTTTTATTCGTTATTGAACTATTATTGTTAAATAACATGAAATATACGAAAATTATAATTTACTTATAAAGTTTTTAGATGCCAAATTTTAATTTACTTACCCGCATTGCCTAAACAGAAAAAAGTATACAATTCAATACTTAAATATATATTTGTAAATGCCATTTATATATGATAAAATAAATTCGAATTAGATATAATGTAATTTAAAAAGGGAATATTTGTTGGTAATGAGAGAAATATACACACGTTCTTTTGTAGCTAGTGTTTTATCAAATATGACAAAAAATGCCAGAGTCAATACAAGAAAATAACTTATAGTGGACAATGTATTCATTTTTATGAAGTTAATCGAAACCCTACAGTAAGTATAATTTTGCTAACAGTATTAGAACATATAACGACAAATTACTGTTTCACACAGTCTTGTATAGTGTTTAGAATACTGTGTAGAATTGTTTTTCGTATAAGCCATGTACATAATTTGCTCAAGTGCAATTTTGTTTTTGTTGTTGGCATAGGTACAATATATGAGTGAATTTTATGTCAACAAACAGCCGAATTAATTTTTACGCATACTTTTCAGCGAACGTAAGTAATCAATAAATGAATGAATAATAAATTATATAACAATTTTATCCACTTTTCTCTGCAATAAATAATAATTATAAGAAAACGTATTAAGTCGTGCAACGCTATTTTACAACTTTTGACAACTTGTTGATAAACTTATAGTAATGATATATAATATAGTTAAAGTCACAAGTTGAATAAGGGCAGAATTTATGTAAAACTTCCTAAAAACTAATTGGGTATTTATTAATAATTTCCGTATGATTCCACCATCTACTTACGTTTGTCTTTGTCGTATGTAATATGTGAATAACATTTATCGATTTTGAAACTATTCTATAATTATATTTTTATAACTTATAATTAAATATTACGTTATACAAAATTCGACATCTGGACCAATCTTCTAACCATGTGAATTGTTTTTGGAAAATTTTTCTACATGGAATATAATATGTAATACTAGATATTTATTCATGCATCGTTATTATTATCAAATATCTAAACTATTTTTAATAATGAAGTTACTTTAGAAAGCTTTATGTAAGTTTTATACATAAAACCATTGATTTTATAATACTTTTATTTATATTATAAAATCAATGATAAAACGTATAAAATATATATTTAATATCCTATTCATTGCTATATAGTCAATTAATTTTTTGAAAATGTTCTTAACCCAAACTATTATAATAATTATACTTTATAGTCAATAAGTCATGGACATTTTTAAATAGGTACGTAATGTCAATTGACAAACATTATATTACAATACTGTGAAACGATTAGGTAGTATAGTTTATCGTCGTCGTATGAACTAGTGTTTTATTATATAATATTAATTCATTATTAAATCAGAAGTCTGAAATACACCGAGCTATTAAGTATTTTCAACATTGATTTGGACGATCGCAATTATACGTTAACTCTTACTTTACCAAACATATTTTGCACCAGGTCCCATGAATGTTAACGCCAAAACAGATCATTTCAGTGGCGGTTATAAGGGGGCGATAGGTGGATCGCCTCCCGGTGGGATTTGATATTTTAAAATTTTGTATATCTCTGACCTAACAGCACCGAATTGTGTCATGTGAGTTGGTCCAATTATGTTATGGTTATGCTCCATTTTTGCTCCCCCCCCCATTTGAACATCATGTATAAGGCTGGAATGGAATTAGTCTCAGTGGCGCCCATTGAGCTAACCATGTAATGCAACTGCATGTCCACTCAGTAGTGGGTGGATGTGGCCGTGGGGGATAGTATGTCATACCTATCATATATTGTTATACTGTCATCTAGTGTCTATAAAAGTATTGTAGGAAATAGTATGTACAATAAAATACAATGCAATAAACATTATGCATATTTAGGTATTAGGTACTAATAAGGTAGTAAAATTTGGTGGGTGGGTATAATTTTACCTAACTGCATGTGCTGTTGTAAAACCTCTGTGCGCCACTGGAATTAGTGCTCGACCAACGAATTATCGGTCGTGATTGAGCGTTTAGTGCTTAGCTATAGTTAGCTGACGACAAATTAGGTCGGTCGTGTACAGTGTAAACGAGTAAATCTGCATTTCGTTTCTCATTTCTGTACATTAATAGGTTTTTCTTTTTGGTTATTACTCATCGATGTGGATATTTAATTGGCAGAGGGGTTGGCTCAATTTTCGCCCCCTTGATCATCATGTATAACCACCATCACTGAGCACTGGATTATTTACATATATTTTCTTGTTAACAAAAAAAAAAAAAAAAATACTACGAGGGGGTAAATCACACATCAATACAACAATAATTACAAAAACAGTAAAACAGTAAAAAAATAGTAAAACTGTTTTTGTCATTATTATCCGCGTAAACAATTTACTCAAGTGTGTATATTTTTTTATTTATTTATTTCATTGTTATACAATATGAATAAATCTAAAGTCAATAAACAATTGAATACGTGATCGTTTGTATGAAGGCGTCGCACCGAATGTAAAACGTATTCAACACTCCAGAAATAATGTACGTTAATTTGGTACCACTATAGCACCGTTTCGTGCTACAAATAACCAACCTTCATTGATATTTTTGCGAATAGTTACTACGTTATTTTTTTGAATTTGAAAATTCTGGTGTCCGACAACATTATACTGTTACAATGTGTACAATTTTTGCAATTTATATGCTTTCGGTTAAAGCGTTATACCAGAAAAACCAGTGAAGAGGTTGAGACACGTCTACAGCTTCTCCTAATATTATTTTAAATATTTCGGAATATTGTTTTATGCTAGTAATTTAGAATTTTTCGCAAAACCGTTTCTATAGCTCAGTGGTTCTCAACCTCTTCTATTCTACGCCTCTTAGTAGATTTTCAAATATCTCACGACCCCCTCCTATAAATTGAAGAAATTGATCCCTTTTTTTTTATACTTTATAGATTATGAGTGTTTAGCCTTTATATGGTTGAACACTATAATTTAATAAATACAAATTTTACTTCGTGATGAATGCTTGCACCTCCCCAGCATTGTTTTCACGTACCCCATGTTAAGAAACACTGCTATAGCATAGCATAGTTCGTCCTTTTTCCGTTCCCAAAATGCTTTTTTCTCAATTCATAGTTTATCGTCGTCGTATAAACTAGTGTTTTATTATATAATATTACATAATTCATTATTAAGTTACAAATCTGAAATATAGCGGGCCATTATCGCTATTAAAGGTATACACAACCCCCAAAAAAAAAAAAATTGTTTTATTATTGATTTTGATATTTTACACTGTGAAAAAAAATACTGCGAAAACAGAATTCGAAAAATAAATTATTTATAGAGTTATGGGTAAATACGAATGTACCTATGACGTCATTGCGTCGGTCGTTCCGACTTGATTAAGCCGGTAATTTTTTAAATTTTGAATCCTACGTATATTCCATTTGGTTCTGGATATTCTTCCCTTATTTTTCTTACAACACATGAAGGCAAAACCACTCGGTTTCCTTTTCCCATAGCAATCCAAGAATTGACCCAAGACGTATACTGTTTATAACAAATAAATCTCCACGTTTTATTTTCTGGATAATGTTGACCCATTTTTTTTTTTTATTATTTTTATTGTTTTTAGTTTTTAGCATTAAATTGTGTCTAGTGATGTTTAGTATTTCCTTATCCAATATTAGTTTTGAAAACGATTTATGTAAAATAATACATTTCCCTTCTTGTTCTCGTATTTTTTCTAAATTTGGTAACTTGTGTCAAGGCCGATTGTTGGTCATACTGATATTATTATAACCACACTTTTTGTATTATATAAAATGTACAAGTTAAGACGACATCACAAAAAAGCACGATGTCACCAATCACCATTACTGCCTTTTTAAAAATAATAAATGAAACGTCTTTATTAAATAATGTTAACTTCCACGTTAACCGACACACTCGAACAAGGTATAAACGACTTCGTTAATAGGAACTTTATTACTTTTTATTACGTTAGGACAAATCACACAATTTAACAACGGTTTACTTAGCTTAAACGTTTACGACAGACGATTCTCTCTGCTCTCACAAACCGAGAGCACACTTCGCGATTATAAAAAAAAAAAAAACAAATATTTCAATTCGCATACAACGCATTAACTACGAAAGAAAAAAAAAAGAAAAAAACCGAACACAACAGCACGACCTTACACGACCATCGTCGCCACTCGAATTAAATTAACAACCCTGCTGACGGGCAAGGCAACCCACCATTTGACAACGCCATCTAGCCGAACTTAACAATCGACCACCCTGACGGATACGTTGTCCTCAACAGTGGGTTTAATAACATCTGTCTTATACCAAGTATTTATACAACACAAATAATAATTAACTAACAATAACAATAAGTGTACATAGGAACAAACAAACAAAAAAAAAAAATGTAATAATGATAACAAATAACCATATCAACCATTCCCTTACTGGAACTCATAGTCACATGCCCACACAGGAGCTCGTCTGTTCCGCCTCGTTCTGCAATCCTCTTCTCCAGGGGCCCCCTCACCATCTAGTTGCACTCCATCATCATCTTCTTCTTCAACAAGCTTCCACGACTTTAGCTGAGCGACATGTGCGGTAGTAGCGAAACGACTCTTCTTGCAACCATCCAGTTCCACAACCCTGTATACATCGCTTGGTAGAATTTCCGTAACAACCAGAGGTCCACGATATCGATCCTGGAGCTTTGTGGACTCGCCGGTGCTGTTTGAGCTCTCTTCATGACAACGACTTCCCTATGCCGTACCGTATATTATCATGTCGTCGCTTGTCATATGCCTTCTTCATTCTCCCTTCTCCTTCAACATTTCCTCTCGGCATCCTCTCTCAGTCTTTCAGGTTCAGTCCAATCTTCGGATGTTTTGGTAATAGCTCGAAGAACTCCAAAATGAAATCTTGGCGGTACCCATGCAACAATTCGAAAGGAGTTCGAGTCGTTACCTTACTTTCGCTGCTGTTTATAATTCGTTGCACCTCCGGCAATGTCATGTCCCACGCATCCGGTTCTACATTCATTGTTCTTATGGTTCCCATCACAACACTGTGAGCTCTTTCCACCTGGCCGTTTGCTTGTGGATGACGTGAAGAGGTTAAGACCAACTGGATGCCCTGGCTCGTACAATACTCTTCGAACCTTCCTGAAGTATAACATGTTCCACGGTCCGTTATAACTCTTCTCGGAAGCCCGTAGGTCCCGACAAATTCCTTGATAGCCAATAACAATTGCTCCGATCCAGTATTTTGACAGCATATAACACTACAAATTTTGTAAAATTGTCAATTATCACTAATATATATTTGTTATCTTCTTGGGAGGTGACAAAGGGTCCCACATGATCAACGTTGACAGTCTCGAATGGTCGTTTCCCAGGTAGAATAGGATGAAGACAACCAGGACGCTTCCTCTTGGATTTTTGGTAAGTAGGCATTCGAAACACAAGTGGATATGCTGCTTGACGTATCGCTTCATGCCAGCAAACCAGAAATCCTGTAGCACGTTTGCCATGGTCTTGTCCACAGAAGGGTGTCCACTCAAGTCATGGGCAACCACCAACAGACTTTTCCGCATACTCTTTGGCATCACAAACAACATGCGTCCCCGAAACTTCTTGTACAACAGCCCTTTGTCCACCACATAGTCTTCACTTAGTTTTTCCGGAGTAGTTTTTACCTTTTCCAACAACTGTTTTACTTGGTCATCAGCAACCTGACACATCAGCACTCGTTCCTCTTCAGAAAGCATGATACACACATCATATCGATGTCCCAGCTCTTCGTCCACAGTCACCAGTCCTTCTTTTGTTGGTCCTATCGGAGCTCTTGACAATGCATCAACATGTCCCATACGCGTTCCAGGCCTGAACTTGACACTGTAGTCATACTCTTGCAGCGAGTCATGCCACCTTGCCACCTGCGAATTCACACTTTTACACGAATTAAGATAAACCAAAGCCTTACAATCAGTATATACGGTGAATGTAACACCGAGCAAGAAACTCCGAAGCTTGTTCATTGCCCAAACGATACACATAAGTTCCAGTTTGCTGGAGTGGTATCGCGACTCCGCTTCACTTGTTTTGCGACTGGCACAATACACTAAATGTAATGGTCCTCCAACTTCCATCGCCTGAATGAGTAGCGCTCCTAGACCGGTGGCACTAGCATCTGTATGTAGTTCTGTCGTAGCAGCATCAACCCGGAACATGGACAATACAGGCTCTCTAATCAACCGACCTTTTAACTCCTCGAAAGCCTCTTCCTGTTCTTTCGTCCACTCAAACGGCACATCCTTGCGGGTTAACCTTGTCAACGGTTCTGCGAGCGAAGCATATCCTTCGACAAACCGACGGAAGAACCCAGTTAATCCTAAAAACCGCCGTACCGCATGCACGTCTCCTGGTGTTGGGTACTCCGATATAGCGCGAGTTTTTGCTTGACCAGGTTTGATCTCTCCTTCTTCCACAATGAACCCCAGGAACTCTATTCGTTTCGCACCAAACGAACATTTGGACGGTTTCAATGTCAGCCTTGCCTCACGAAGTCGTCCCAGAACTGTCTCCAAGTTGATCAACATATTGTCCCAGTCTCTACCATCAATAACCATATCATCCAAGTAATTACGTACTATTTTACCTTGTAAGGGCCCAAGCACCTTTTGCATTAATCGTGTAAACTCAGCCACCGCTCCAGACAGACCAAACGGCATCCGGTTGAATTGTCCAGTTGTATCCGCAGTGATAAACGCTGTCTTGACAGCTGCCTCTGGTGTTAGTGGTATCTGTAAATAACCACTTGCCAAATCAAGTTGAGTAAATAGACGACTACCAGCCAACGACTCAAGTTGTTCCAGCATGTCCGGAAGTGGGAAATGTTGTCTAAGCGTTTGTTTACTTAATCGACGAAAATCGACACATAACCTGTTCTTCCCACCACCTTGCTTAACTAGCAGTACCGAACTGGCGTAAGGAGACACTGTCTCACTCACTAACCCATTTTCCTTCCATTCGGCTACTATCTTGGCAATTTCCGCACGATCCCCTGGGGTGGTTTTGTAAGGCCGACAAACTACGGGGCGGCTATCGGGCAACTCTTTAATGTCGACAGTCATCAACGGAGTGCAGCCCAGTTCACAAAGATTTTTCGCGAAGCAATCTCGGTATTTGTTAACTAACCTCATCAATTCGTCCCGTTCCAGTGGCGTTACGTCCGGATTCACATATCTGAAGTCTTCCACAACAAGGGGATCACGAGCATAAGGTACATCCTTGACTTCCACCGCGTGTAAATAATCGGCTTCTTTGCCTAATGAATTAACAGTGGTGTCTATCTCACCTGTGTTCGGCTCCGACTTGTATATGTGAAGACTACCTTGTAGTTTATGGTAAGCCACAGTGGGTAAATCTAACCACGACCGACCCACGATAAGATCTGGACCTTGAACTCCATCAGGCACCACCAACATCAATATCTGTCCCGGACAGACACCATCCACTGTCACTTCCGCCATTACTTCACCCAGTGTATTTACAGAAGGCACTGTTACACTACCAAGTCCATATAAGGACCGCTGCATCGGACTTATTCGAAGCCCACACTGTACTACCACACTCTCTTTATCAGAGTATAGTGACTACCAGTGTCTAGCAATACTTCTAAATCCACACCATTTATCCGCCCTGTCCTCTGGTAGGGATGCCTTCTTGAATCACTGGCACCAACTGCCACACTAGTCTGGATCTTCCCGGACAATTCGGTCGAATATGTCCTTCAGCCCCACAACCATAACATGTAGGCGCTTTCCGTTTCGTTGGACAATCTCTGGATAGATGACCCGTCTTCCGACAGTTCCAGCACGTAGTTTCACAATGGGCAGCAACCTCGTCACACTTTTCGGATACCGTCACTTTTGGCCATCGGGCTGCTTGATGCTGGACCTTTTCTAGATTTACCTTTGTAGGTTGTACCTTGGCACTTGCAACCGAATACATAGGACGACCCACTTGAGAAGCTTTACGTTCAGGGTCCAAGTCCATTTTGTGTAATCTATTCATTCGATCCCATTGTAATAAATCGTTAAGTAGACCGTCTTCATTGTAGTGCATACGACTCACCATATCCAAAGAAAGATGTTTATTGTATAGGCCCCTAAGCAAATGGTCTTTTGAATCATCGAACGAGAGTCGTAAATCTCGACACATCCTCATCTTGGGTTGAAAGTAGTCCATTATGGATTCATCCCGTCCCTGCCTCCTCGCCTTCATTTGATCTGTGCGATCGGACACACAAGACATACGTACGAACGTTGCGCGAAACCTCAGTTCGAATTCCGTCCAGTCCTTAAACTCTCGTCCCGACAACCAGTCACGAGCTGATCCCTGAACATGCATGCGCACATACTGTAATGTGTAGCTAAACGGCCACTTATTTACCGTGGACATGCCGTGAATGGCCATAAGCCAATCTTCCGCTTCGAATGGCGCCTCCCGTCCAATAAACGTTTCCATACCTTTGTCTAAATCTGATACAACGCGATACTCCGTTGGTTCCGACCGATTTCCGCTGACTGGATTATCCATTTGAGACGAATTCGGATAGACGTAGTTTGCGCGGTTACCATCTCGCGCAGTTCCGCGACATCCGCAACGAGCCTCGTAACATCAGGCACGACCGTCTGAGCATCTAGTTGTGACCGTAGTTGCTCCACAAGAGTAATCAGTTCGTTGTAAGACGGGGCCTTGATTTTCGGAATATTTTGCTCTTGACTACTGCTATCCATTTTTTTCTTTTTTTGAATTTACGTACACATACGAAGTGTTACTGTGATAAAATCCGTTATCACTCACACGAATGACTGGGTTACCAACCAACCACGATCGCTTCCCTGTTGGTTAGGTAACCTTACCACTGGTTACTAACCTCACTTCGTGGTTACCAAACTGCGCACCGCGCAATTAAATAAGCACATGTATCGACACGCGAATACCGGAATCCCAATTCGTTTTACACACACACACGACGACTTTCGATTCGCGACAGGCACTCCGCGTTCTTCGTTGTCACGATATCCCACTTCTGAATAATTTATGTTAACTTCCACGTTAACCGACACACTCGAACAAGGTATAAACGACTTCGTTAATAGGAACTTTATTACTTTTTATTACGTTAGGACAAATCACACAATTTAACAACGGTTTACTTAGCTTAAACGTTTACGACAGACGATTCTCTCTGCTCTCACAAACCGAGAGCACACTTCGCGATTATAAAAAAAAACAAATATTTCAATTCGCATACAACGCATTAACTACGAAAGAAAAAAAAAAGAAAAAAACCGAACACAACAGCACGACCTTACACGACCATCGTCGCCACTCGAATTAAATTAACAACCCTGCTGACGGGCAAGGCAACCCACCATTTGACAACGCCATCTAGCCGAACTTAACAATAATCTAGTTTTATTAGTTTTTTAATAATAATAAGTACGAGTAAAGATACAAACACCGATAATAATTATTTCGCTTCCTCGTCGCCAAAATTAAACGTATCGACGGTCAACGGTCGATCGGTGCACAGCGCGCGCGCGCACACGTTATTATTATTTTTGTTTGCGAATTATTATCGTTTTCATGAATTTTATTTATGTAAAAGGCCAACGCCCTTGTTATTATTATTGTTAAATTTTTGTTGTTCCGTAACCGTCGTACTCGTCGTAATGTCGTCCTCGCGTTTTTCTTGTAAAATTATACTAAAAAATTAGCTAAGTTGTTCAATCGTTTTATTTTTGTTCACTCTTTTTATGTTATAATTGCTCGAATAGAATTTATTATTGTCTATTGGTTCGAATAGCCGTCGTAATAATTTATGTTATATTTTGCACGAATAGCCTACAATAGTGTATTCGTATTATTTTATATTTGCTCTAATAGCATTTATTGTTGTATATTGGCTCGAATAGCCTTTGTAATTTTTATATTTTGCTCTAATAGCGTTTATTGTTGTATATTGGCTCGAATAGCCTTTGTAATTTTTATATTTTGCTCTAATATAGCATGTATCGTCTCTAATAGACAAATTACTTTTATTATTCTTTCGTGTACAAGTCAAAATTGATTATTAATTATTGTACGAGTATTGTATTATTTATTTATATTAGGTATCTAGCGTGTGTGCAATTGTTCGATTTAGTTTTAGGTTGCGACTGGCCAGTCAGCGTTTGTGAATTATTAAAATTACTGTATAAGTACCTATTTTATTTTATTTTTATTGTATTTTTTGATATTGCGTAATTGATTTTTATTATATTGTTTTATTGAACCAAAGGGGGCTATTAAGATTACTATATTATTCGTACCTATTATTGTTGGGCCAGAAAGGCCATTTTTTTCATTCGTTTATTAATTTATTTATTGCTATTGTACTCGTTTATTATTGTGAATTTTTATTTATTTATTTAATTATAATTATTGAACCAAAGTGGTCATCTGTTTACACAGTAATTATTTTCTTTTATTTTTAGTCAACGACACGCGTTTTATATTTTTTGATGGTGTCCGGGCGCGCGTAATAGCGTTTTACGCTCCTGGCCCAAACATAACTCATTGCGGCATAAACACTCGATATCATTTTGCATGCCTTTACAAGTTTTCACAAGAACACCAACTGGAATTGTTTAATCATCTTTCATAATATTAATAGCTACAGAATTATTATCATCTTTTTGTAAATAACGGTGTATACCTTCAGCGTCAGGATCAAAATTGAATGGTATTAGAGACATATTATTATTATTTGTATAAGTAGTGAGTTTTATGTCGATTTATTATTAAATTTCACTAGGAATTATATACGAAATTAAATCACAGAAAATTAAAATGAAATAAGCCATGATACAGCAACAAAATAACGACAGTCTATGATAAACATATCGACACTTGGTGCTAATAATAATGATATTGTTACGCGTTTATCGCCGCGCGCCTGTGCCGCTCGGAACGACCGACGCAATGACGTCATAGGTACATTCGTATTTACCCGTAACTCTATAAATAATTGGTTTTTTCGAATTCTGTTTTCGCAGTATTTTTTTTCACAGTGTAAAATATCAAAATCAATAATAAAACAATTTTTTTTTTTTTTTGGGGTCGTTTATGCCTTTGAGGGCCGGTTTTACAATGCATATTTATTCGTCAGATAGTGCAATTCGAAGTATAAGTTCGAAAAGTGGGTTCTACAATAACAACTAATTCCAGGAATAGTGTTATCCGGAGATTAATTTTATCTAACCAAATATGTTGGTGTACGCCGAAGGGGATCTTACCTGGCAGTTGGCCCCAACGACTCGTACTACGAGAGACCACGTCGGTTATGACAAAACAGTATGAACATAAGTTCGTATAATAATTCGAATTATAACAAAATAATAAAAAAAAAAAGGGAATAAATATTACATTGAATTGAATAATATAAAAATGAATATAATTTGTAACAAATAACAATTATTCCAATACACGCAGAATAATCGTCGGCCGACCAAAACACAAAATAAATTATATAAATAATAGTAATAATAATAACATGAACACACTTATTATCTCGTATGTGATACGACACATTTAAAATATTATGCGTTGTTCGTATACATAAATAAATATCTCAGATGTCACCTGATGGTTGAAGAAGTATACCGGTCGATTGATAATTTCACGGAACTCTTCGATTTTATGGACGGAATGAAGATCGCCAAGCACGAGTCGAACGTATAGTGTATACGCACAATGACAATTTTGCCGTTAGAAACGCGTATTACGAGTGCGTACGAACTGCGCGGCGACGACGAAGACCGTACAGGCCACGTCGACCACAGGCCGATACACGGCGCCGACCAAACGACAAACGGCGTAATACACGTGAAAATGCGCACGACTTATACGGCGACGACGAAGCATACAGCTACGCCGACCACAGGCCGATACACGGCGCCGAACGAATGAAAAACGGCGTAATACTCGTAAAAATGCGCACGACTTATACGGCGACGACGAAGCATACAGCTACGCCGACCACAGGCCGATACACGGCGCCGAACGAATGACACGAACTCAATACTACGAGTGTACGACTATACGACTCACCGCCGATACAACAGTTATTTTCGCCCGACGGTGGCGGGTGCAAAAGAACGTTCTAGAAACTTCTAAAGTCGATAGTGGCGAACCGGTTTAACGATAACGCGCGTGACCGTCTGAAAACGCGAATATCGAACAGTTGGAATAAAATTTTATTCCCCGGATAACATACAAAATTCGCTCGATTCGTTCGAAAAATAAGAACGTTGCGTCGTTCGTACACACATCGCCGCCGCTGCCACCACGGCATGCACCAAGTTTTTCAAAACATGTAATACACGTACACGAAATACCACTCGCTTTCCCTTAATCACTCGTTAATCGATTTTTTGTTCGTAATAAAGTTTGGTTTCTTTTATTTTTTATCCCTGTAATTCAAATGGATAAAGTGAAAAAAAAACGTATTTAAAATTTGTTCGAACGAAGTTGAAACGTTGGTTACGTTAGTCGAAAAATTATTAATAGTCTTAATATTTAATCAGAATCGCCTAAAAAACTGTTCATTATCTAATTCGTTAAGGTAATTACACCAAGTTTTAAAAACTTTCGGCCTTCGTGGTCGTGCAATATACCTGACGATTTCTTCGTCATCGTCAGACTCAGATAAATTCATTGAAATTTTTATCTAAATGACCACTGTAGAAAAGATAAACACAAAAAGAAATTCGATTATATATTATAATATCTCATTGAATATTACGTTGTTTTAAAGTTATCTTTTAGTATTATCATAATAACTCATGGAAAGAAAAACGTATTTCAAAATAATATTGAACTATGCGGAGAATTGTTATCCAGAGAATTAATTGTATTGTAATACCATTATATGTTATACTCCGAATAAAGTGTGGTATAATTTTAATCTTAGAATAACTATTCTCTGGATAATACACGATATTGTAAAACCGGCCCTAAGTATTTTGAACATTGGCGTGAACCATGGCATTCTAGTCTAGGGGTCGCGATTGTGAACGGGTATTAGAATACACGGGTACTTAATACCCGTACATACCCGTGTATTTATTTATCATTACCCATGTTACGGATACCTGCCGGTGTCTCGCCCAGAGGCTCACGAGACGGCACCGTACATTGGTGTGATGACCAGAAAACCCGTGTGGCCTTAAGGTACGCACACACTGCAGCGGTCGCGGTCAAAAAGAACACACGTATTTGATACTACGCGCACACACCGCCGCGGTCAAATCTGCGGTCAGTCTCGCGGTAAAATAACGCTGCGGTAAATTGTTGCATGACCAATTTGACCGCCGCGGTCACGATACAAAATATACGATAAACGTATATTTGCTACTATTCTAGTGTATATAATATTTTATATATATGAAAGTATATGATATTACGATAATATTTAATAATAATATTATATAATAGATGCATTAATTTATATAAGTACATATACGTAGGGGCGTTCCGAACGGGGGGGGAGGTGTCTACCCCCCCAAGGGGTTTTTTGTCAGTCGGCAAATCGTAAATTTGGTAGAAAACTTGATACAGTCCGTAAAATGTCACTCTTTTCCGTCTTTTTGTATAGTCGGCAATTTTTCAAACTGATACCCCCCCGCCCAAATGGAGGAGCCTCGAAACGCCCCTGAGTATACGTATACCTATTATAAAACTATTAATTAATATACATTCTTAATTATCAAAGAGTAAAATTTCATCATCATCAGATCCCGAAGATAAATATACTTCCATAATAAATAATGATATATGTATAATAATAATAAATATATTATTACATTTGGACGTGATAATAATATGGAAAACGTGTTTGTCATATTGTATAAATAATAAAAGATTATAACTGTTTACCGCGACCGCGACCGCTGCAGTGTGTGCGCCTGTTACCGCGACCGCGACCGCTGCAGTGTGTGCGTACCTTTATACGCTTGTTGGTTTATTAATATTCGCGACCGTGTACTACGGGAGAGGAAGCAGGCTGTTGAATAAAAACATATACCAATTTGGTGCTCGCGAACAAATGCGCCGACCGACGCAGGGCTCGAAAAAACATCACAACGAGACCCACGCGACACACGTTGTCGCACGAAGGCGGCTTGACACATACGGCACGTTTTTTTTATTTATTTTTTCCCGAACTGCTCTCCACATACCCTTCAACCCTTGCCGTCAGTCGGAATTGTATGACCGTGTTGTGTTTTTATGTTATATTAAATTATTTTCTGTGAAAATGTGTGATGTTAATTTTTTCAAATTTTAAAATTTTTAATTTGTTATTTCTATGTTTTTACATTTTAAAAATCGGGAATAAAAAATTAAGAATTTTATAATCTATGAAGTTTAATGAAGTACATTACGTTTACGAGATTTGAAAACGTGCTATAATCTATAGAATAGGAATGGACTTCTTTATTTGGAAAAAATATTATCTTGATATTAAAGCATATAACGTTTAAATGCCGATAAACGTAAAACGTAAATATTGTATAACGATAAAACTTTCTTTAACACAAATAATTCATAACGCTCAAATATATCAAATATATCATAACGATAAACACAAAAGCTAAATAACGATAAAAAATGTAAGAACGTTAAATATTATTTATTTTTCAAATGAGAGCCCTGATTACAACACTATTCAAAAATTAAAATTCAGTAAACACTTGTTTTTATAAAAATAAAAATAATATATTTGAAATATGTACATATATTTTTTTACAAACCCTTCCCCCCCAAAAAAAATTTGAAAATCCGCCACTGTATGACATAATATCGTTTATATTTTTTTCACACCGCACACATTGGACCAGTTCTAATAATAATTACAATAACGTTAACAATAATAATAATAATTAATACATATATAAATTATAATAATATTTATTATACACTATACGTATATATTAATCGTATCATCCAACTACTATGCCTATAAAATTGATTCAAGTAATTGTAATTATTGTTATACTTTTATTTATTTCCTAGTGATGATGATCGTCATGAAGTTGAAGAGTGTAATACGGTTGTTAGTTTAACACAGTATTCATCGTCATCCTCAAATAATTTAAATATCGATAATTCATCCTCATCATCAGAATTTCGTGAACCACAACCCCGAAAACGACGTAGAACTTATGTTGATAGAAACTCTGAAAGAAATCGAATTTGTTGTTCTGAAAGAACAGAAGACATCCATCAGGCGTTAGCTAGAATGATCGCCATCAATCAAATGCCTTTATCCTTTTGTTCTAGTTCCGGATTTAAACAATTTATGAGCATGGTCGAACCAAATTATATAATATGTAAGGAAGGTGCTATCAAACAGAGACTCAAAAGATTCAAATCGTCGGTTGAAGATCTAATAAAAAAAGAATTAAAAGATGCCAGGAGTGTAAGTTGTACATTTGACTGTTGGTCATCCATAGCTCAAGAATCGTACATAACAGTTACTGCACATTTTATTGATAACCGGTGGTGCCCAAAATCATACACCCTGACAACTCACAAATTAGACGATCGTCATACAGCTTCAAATCTATCGAATCAATTAGATATTACTTTTAAGAAATGGGAAATCGACCAGAAAATTATGGCAGTAGTTACTGACAATGCGAAAAATGTGTTGAATGCAGTTGATTTACTGGATAACATTACAGAAAAGAATGACCTAACATGTGCCGCACATACTTTACAACTTGCTGTCAACAATGGTCTAAAATATGATAAAATAGATAATTTAATTCAATTATGTAGTAAAATTGTTTGTCATTTTAAGCATTCGAATTTAGCTAGTCAATATTTAAAAGATAAACAGGAACAATTAGGTTTGCCAACAGAAAGCTTGATTCAAAGCTATAAAACCAGATGGAATTCTATATTTATGATGCTTGATCGGCTTTATAAAAATAGATGCCCAATTTCAAATGTTCTTGCTGATCGTTCGTTGACTACAGCAGCAATAGCACACACATTTGAAGTGACAGAGCACCAATGGACAGATGTAGACACGTTAATAAAATTACTTAATCCTCTTCAAATTATGACCACTGTTTTTTGTGGGGAAAAATATTGTTCTAGTTCAATGGTTAGGCCTCTTCTAAATGCAGTTATAGAAAAGCATTTAAAGCACAATATAAGTGATGATGAAATAGCTGAACATTTTAAAACCACTGTAATAAGAGAACTTTCAGATCGTTTTAAATTAGTGTGGTGTTCTTCTAGTGTCGTGTCTGCTAGGCAAATAGCGTCTTTCCTCGACCCAAGGTTCAAGGACTTAGAGCATGAAACGGTTGATGCAAGAGAGGAAATTCGGACACGGGTTAAAACTTTGATACACGAAATGGCTGAAATTAATTGCGATGTGCAAACTGAAATACCTGCAACTAAACATGGCGGTGCTCTTGAATTTCTGTTCGGTGATGAAGTAAACTGTAATACAGCTGATTCTGCCATTCAGTATCAACATTACTTGGCAGAACCACAGTTAAGATTTGATTTTGATGCACTAGAATGGTGGAAGACACGTGAATCAAAATATCCATTGATTGTTGAACTGGCAAAGAAATATTTAGGGATACCAGCAACGTCAGTTGGTTCTGAAAGATGTTTCTCAACCGCTGGAAATATAGTGACGGCCAAGAGAAGTTGTTTTGCGCCCGAGACAGTAAACATGCTGATTTTTCTTTACCAAAACAAACAATTATTATAACTCCCTATATCGTGACTGGTGAGTGATTGCTTTGTTATTTATTTGTTAATTTTGTATACTATATGCGTTACCACCTACTGCTTGTTGATTAATTTAATATTAATATTATTAATTTGTATTTATTTTATACTATATTATTATTGTTATTACTGTTATTATTTGAATTAATTAATTTATATATATATATATATATATATATATATATATATATATATTTTTATTGTTATTTTGTTATTTTATAATTATGCAATACAACTTTTTTGTAAGAAACGAAATTTAAAAATATTTAGATATTATAATGTACGAAATTACAAGTAAATAAATGAAATATAATTACACGTACATAACACAAATTACATACACACATTTATTTAATTATTATAATTTATTAATATTATTGATAAATGTGATTACGACATATACTAGGAGGTAGTGGACACAATATAATATGATATGTGTTTTGTCATATTAAGTTCAGAAAGTGAAGCACTCGTAAGTCGAAACTGCGAAGTAGTGAAATACGATTTTTTTAAATATGTGAATATTCAAGCTCACGGGTATTTAGGTCCCCGCCAAAACCGCCACGGCAACGTTTAGATTGGTAAAAAGATACACGGATACTACTAAGATACACGGGTATACACGGGTATTTTTATTACACGGGCTTTAACCCCGTCATAGGTAAAATACGGGTACCCGTGTAGTTCATTACACGTGTAATCGCGACCTCTACATTCTACTCGTACGTTAACCCTTATATTGGCCAAACATATTTGGCACCAGGTCCAGCAAATTTTAGCGCCGGCACAGCTGGTAATTTACATATATTTCGTTGTAAAAAATATAAATACTATTATACTATATGTGTGAATTTGGTACCGCCATGGCACCATTTTATGCTACAAATAACCAACCTTCACTAATATTTTTTGCTAATAGTTAATATGTTATTTTTTTAATTTGCACATTAAGGTTAAGACACGTCTACGGCCTCTTCTAATGAAATCCTATTTTTTCTAGATTCGTGTATGTCCGCTACTCCCCATATTGTCAAGTGAAGTATTGTGGGTACACTTAATGTAATGTCTATACAATACGGTTGAGTTCTTCTTTATATGTATACAATTTTATATATTAATGTAAAATATAGTTTGAAAACTCTTAGATTTTTTTAACCTTTATATTGAGGTACTCATTTTTATGAAAAAAAAAAAAAACAATATAATTCAAATTTATAAAGACATTTTTAATATACAAATACTATATATGTCGGAAATAAAAATGTATTAAATTTAAATTATATTATATGTTTATGTGTTTTCCACACCTATAATTTAATTAATTATTCAAAACCGACAGTACACATATATATATATACAATGACTTATATAATATTTTTAATTTTTGGTATACCTAGGTGTTATATTTATTTAGATTATACGTTTACTATGTCATGCCATATCGGATAATAAGCGATTTTTTTCTCAATTGCCGTGCTAGGATTCATTGACATATCAAAATAAGTTAATATGTTATATTTATAGAACACGACAGTAAGCTGTATCTAAAAACCTTCGGTTTCTATAACAATCATCTCATTAGTCATGAAAACAATATAATAATAAATTATTAATTATTATGTTAAATTATATACAAGATGGATGGTTAGAAATTAGAATAAATTTATTTTATTTCAGCGGAATTATGTGATTAACATTAGCAAGGTAATTATTTAATAAATAATATTTTAATTAATTATTTATTGATTAATATTATAATAAAAGGGTTCAAACCCTTTTGACAATTTCGTGTAACTTACAAAACTATAATTAATATTTATATATGTAAATATATATGTATATCGTAAGTGCTAAACTAAAATATGTTAAACATAGCTTAATAAATAAAAATACAAAATAAAAACTATTCATATTTTAATAGATGAAAATAATCGGCCTCAATTTCGCATATGAATTGTTTAGGATCTTTATAACGCTTTACTTTTAGATGTCCCAGCACCTAAAAAACACAAAGTAATAATAATTTTATTAAATGTTTAACATGACGTAAATAATAAAGATAGCTGATAAGAATTTAGTTGGAATAATTGAGGAAAAATCTAGAATGTTTATCAATTGTACAATATTATACATATATGATTAAAATTTTTATTAAAATATGTGGGTGAATTAATATTTATTCATTGTGAAGATAAGTTCAGAAAATAGTTTTAAAGTCTAGGAAGTCTAGGCCATTAACATATTATAGATAGACAGAGGCGATTATAATTTATAACACACTTTCCAAAGATATACTCAGTGGTGCAGGAACTATTTTTACTTGGGGAAGGAGAGGCAGACATTTATGGCTTTTATATATTTTTTCAGCATGTAATGCATAAAAATTCTGAACAATATGTTTAAATATAAAAGTAATGTGCAATTGTATATTTTGTGTTAAATTATATACCTAATCATCTGTTTTAAATTACGTCTTACATTATATTAACTATTCTGACTTATGTGAATCTGCACTTCCACTGTATATGAGCCACTACACTATCCAGATTAACATAGTAACAAAACAACATTTACAAGATATGCTTGTGGATAAAATGTTTGGATTTGAATCCGCGTGGGCTTCCCATTTTTGACAATTCATGTATCTTTATAAACCAAACAAATATACAGGGTAACAAGAACCTACAAGAATCTACAGTAATTAACTACACCGAAATTCAACGAAAAACAACTACTACAAAAGACACAATATTAATTACTCAATTTTCACTGCAAAAAAAAAACTGTCATTCCAAAAAGAAAATATTATAATATTAAATCGAACCTTAAGACTTAAAACTTTTAAAATCTCACTGATCCCTCTACTGTGGATTCCTGATAAGGTTAATATGACGCATGGAAAAACAAAAATGTGGGTGTTAATTGTCACTGTCATTATGTCACTTCCAAATTGATGAGGGGGGACGGAGCGGAGTTCCTTTAGCATTTTAATATAAGTATAGAGAAATTTAACGTAAGGTTAACGTTAGAGTTAACTTAATGTTAACAATTCGTTAATGCCTACCATTACATCTACAATGAAATACCACTCCTTCATTATGTCAATTCAGGCCATTTATAGATATGTTATACATACATGTTTGTTAAAATCAAATCGAAATAGGTATTTTATAATTTTATTTGTTTAATATATTTTTTTTTTCGTTAGGACACAAAAATATATATTTATGTACTGATACTGATTTATCAGATGTGAGAAAAACTTTTAAATTTAATACAATAAAACAACCATATAGTGGAAAAGGTATTCATTTGTACTTAATTTCCTAATAGAATCATGGTAAATTATTATTTTTCATTTTGCTAGGAGTATTAATGTATAAAGAATAACTAAAATAACTGTCTCAAATGACCTATTATATCATTAGTAATTTAGTAAAACTCTTGTCATTGTCCATGTACGTAATTTAATCTGATGTATTTATTTTCCTCAATTAACTTACCATCATCATTTTCTAAGCAAAAAAAATACTTCATAACGTTAATGAATAAAAGCTATTTATGTTTCATAACATCATTTGGGTACCTATTATTAAATAGAATAACTATATAATTTGAAAATGCACTATTTGTTTGTAGAATAAATATATGCTTACCTTTTATAACTATTGATTTTTTACCACGAACTACAAAATATATCAGCGTGAGTGTAAAAGAAAAGAATTTGTAGAAAAAGGAATTATTGTTATTTTAAATTTTTTGTTTAATTATTATTCATGAAAATGATTTTATTATTTTTATTTTTAGCTTTGGTAAAATTATTACTGCTCGGAAATTATAAATTTATAAATGTATAAATTATAAACGTGGAGGAAAGTAAAGAAAAAAAAATCGTGTCGTATTTACGGCCGTGTGTTTTACGTGAACACGTGTACGTAACGGGTAACATTTTTTTGAGCGTATTATAAATATGTACGTCATAAATATTACTTAGCAGCAGTATTTTTTTCCTTTGGTGGCTTCAATGAGCGCAGAAGACCTAGACGGTCACGAATGGATTGTTGACAAACGTAGTAGTGAAACTTGCATTAGCTGCTGTCCAATGTGTCTCCATAATCGACGATCGCACGCAATCGATGTCTGTACAGTCCGGCGGTGTTAAGAAGCAAATAAGCAATTATATCGTCATTTGCATATGCTCGGCAACCCCAGCTGCAGAAGACTGGCGCCGTCGTTGATCCGCTCGGACACCTTCATTCTATTTTACGTTCCCGGCACTGCACTGCTTCACTCTGTCATATGGCGTTTTATGGGTATCACTGGATTGGTCTTGAGAGGCTTTTTCCAACCTTTTACGATCTCTATATTTTGGATTGGCTTTTTGACGAGTGTAGGCCAAATGAAGAAAATGAAACTCAAATGAACGTCATAGCTCCACCGAGTCAAAATTTATACTAAACGGAAATTATGTGACGCAGCGAAGCGACTTCAAAATATAGGTGCTTCCTCCTCCACCGCGTGTGATGCGTCACAGTCCTCACTCAACGTAACGAATTCTTTGATCCTTTACCTATCGAGCGGCGTAATTAAATTTTGGATGTAGATGATATATATATATATATATATACCAAACTGTACCCCCCGATGATGTTATCATCAGTTTTTTGAATTGTCTCTCACTATAGAAGCAACTTTAAAGACGCATTCACGTCAAAATAAGTAACGAAAAAAAAGTGATTTGATTATTTCTGCAGAAAGAATATAAATTGTAAAAAAGGGAAATAAGTCGCAACTTTTGGTTTTGGGGATGCCGCATTGCCGCTTAAATGAATAACTTACACTTACATTAAGAATTAAAAGTTATTTTATTACAATACATTTTAAAGCAATGATTAAACGGTCATATAATAAAACGATTATGCGCGGAGTTTAGGAGTAACACTATTTAATATTAATAAAATACTAATAGAGTATATAATTTAAGATTAACTTTACATTCCATTACTTTAATGTAATTTCTTAAAATAAATCTAGGCAGGTAAAAATTCTTAATTTCAATTATAATTTTCCATTAAAATAATATACTTTGTCGATAAATTAAAAATGGTAATAAAAAAAGTTGAGATTTATGATTTTCAAGATATATTTTAATTTAGTTGAATTAACGTAGGTGTTACGTTGTATACAATTTTCTGCCCCTAAAACCAAAAATTACTCTTTTTATGACATAAATATATCAGCATCCTTAAATTGATACAAATAGCCCAAAATTAGGAGATTTTTTTTGAAAAAACATATAAAAAGTACAAATGTATATATTTAGTGGTATTTTCTAGACTGTAGAACTATTATTATTTTGAAAATTCTCGAAGAATACAATAACGAAAACTCAGAGTTTTGTCGTTTTAACAAAAAATTTTGGTATTTTTTTATGCTACGTTTAAAAAATACTGATAAAATCGAAAAAAGACCTATTTATTTAGTATTTTTTAGTAGTCATTTTATTGAGTATCACCCCAGCAAAATTTGGTACTGCAAATTGATGTATCTAGTTGTCTAGAAATTGATTAATTTAACCTTGTCTTTTATATAATAACTCAAATATTCTTATAATGTGCAAACCTGTAAAATACCAATTAAGTGACAATGTTTTGCTAGAAAATAATGCTACGTATACATTTTGAAATTTGTGTGCTATAAGGAAAATTATAAAAGTTCTCGCAGATAAAAATAAGAAAATAAAAAAAATTTAATTGTATGGTAAATAAATCAATAATTATATAATGATTATATAAGTAGTAAAATTTAAAACCACAACGACTGATGTTGTATTTGACTATGTAAATAATTTAATCTAGTGCAATTTTTGAAATTAACTTACTTTCCTTTTTAACTAAACCAATAAAAAAAAAAGACATTTCACAACAGCGTAATGTTTACCGATAATGAATACTTATTAATCGTAAAATTCAGGTACCAGTTAAAAATGACGAAAAAAAATTAAGTATT
Organism: Slavum lentiscoides; assembly: GCA_032441835.1. Lineage (NCBI taxonomy): Eukaryota > Metazoa > Arthropoda > Insecta > Hemiptera > Aphididae > Slavum > Slavum lentiscoides. The sequence goes on along the minus strand of CM063707.1, from coordinate 3,806,990 downwards.
TATTGGTAAAATAAATATATACTTACGTCCGTTGAGTACTAATGTGTTGTAAAATAAAAAAATTAGAAGTTAGTACAATATAATAAGTTTAGTTTAAAAGAATTAATTTTTATTAGGTTTATAATTTTATACAAATTATATATTTAATTATTGTTAACGATAATTTCACTAATTGTATAGAAAGAATAATAATTGTAAAAGAGGGGAGCTGAAAGTGTTTGTCAGATGTCACTTAAATAAATAATTTAGACAAAGGTTTTAGAGTTTTTGTTATTACTATGAATTTGAAAGCAATGATAAATCATTGCATTTATTTAAACATTTTAGAGCAGATTTTCAGCGTAATATTATTTATTATCAACATTCAATATTTAATTTCGATAAAACTCGAATTTATGTCATTTGTAACAAAATTTTTTTGTTGATTTTGGGACCATGAAAAAAAAATTATTGAGAAAATCAACCACCTTCCTAAAATAACACCTTAGCAAAATTATTAAAAAATCATTAAGAAAATCCAAAAAATGACCTCCTCCATACAATATCACTCTAACAAAATATGTTATAATATGTATATAGTGCAAAGCTACATATTTGTTGTAATTTTTAAGAATGTAGTACTATAACTTTGGAAATGCCGGAGAAGTACAATAAAAAAAAATCGCAGTTTGGTAGTTTGAACAAGAATTGTTGGAAGTTTTTGGAGCCGCCTTAAAAATATAATATTGAAAAAATCGAAAATAACCTTTTAAAAGTATCATTTAAGCAAAATTTATTATGGAAAATGGGCAAGAATATAAAGATGATCGCGATTCTATACTAGTTGAAAAGTAATAATAAATATTTTTGTAAACCAATACCTCCCTCGTTTTACTCAGAATCTAAAATTCGTGGAATATGCAATACTATTTTAATATAATAGCAAAGAACGAATATAAATTAGATTTTGAGGATTTTGGAATTGCCATCAATGTGTTTAGTTGTCTATATATTGACGAATTTATTTAAAATTTTAATTGACTTTGCTCATTAGATAATAATTCAAATAATCTTAATACGTATCACATAAAATACCACCAAAATAAAAATATCACGCTAAAAAGTAGTGCTACGTGCATATTTTGAAATATATTTGTGCCCTATAAAAAGTTATAAAAGTGTTCCCAGATAAAAATAAAAAAACAAAAATTAGTATTAAATATTAGGGTATATTATTCTTTATTTATGTTATGAGTTCATGGATTATACATTCCAAAATAAGATGACAAATAATAATAACAAAATATGTGTTTTCTGAGAAGATTTTAATTTACTCATAATATTTTACAAATTAAATTTTTAGTTAACTTACTTTCCTTAACTAAGCCAAAAATAAAAAACATATTTGGTCAAATTTAATTTGTATATCCATAAAGACTATTGACATATCGTAAAATCGATTCGATTTAGATATTTCATAATTAAAATTGAAATAATTTTTGGTAAAATAAAAATATACTCACGTTCGATGTTTACTTATATGTTATCATAAATTATAAATAAATGTAAAGTTTAATACAAGAAAATAAATTTATTGGAAAAGGAATTATTATTATTATTTTATTTTTACTTAATTAGATATTATATAATTAATTACTTTTAATGATAAATATTTCATTGAAAAAAATATCAAATAAAAATAATGGTAGCAAGACGCAAGTGTTGTGGATATCGCTTAAATGAATTACTTAGATAAAGATTTTAGAGTTTTGTTATTACTATATATTTGAAAACAACGATAAATCATTTATTCAATAAAAATATTTTGTGCGGAGCTTTAACTATTTATTATTAATATACAATAACTAGTTTTGATAAAAGAGCATTTTTGCCATTTTTATCAACAAATTTCAAGAGTTTTGAGGCCTTGTTAAAAAACTATTGAGAAATTCGAAGAGTAACCTATTATCTATAATACCACCGCAGTAAAATTTGTAACAGGAAAAAGTGTACGAGTGTAAAATGACTGGATCATTTTTGTTAATCAAATAGTTGTGCTCTGAACAATAACATATATATTTGATGTGAGTCAATTTTATAGTGGTTTTCTCTCAAAATAACATATTTCGTTAAAAAAATTATAAATAGTAATAAAAAATAATTTTGTATTAATTCGATACATTTTTCTTTAATATGATTGAAGTAACATAGAAATTATGTTGTATATAATTTAACAATGTGTCTAGTTGTCTAGAAATTGATTAATTTCACCTTATTCTTTAGATAATAATTCAAGTAATACTGGAAAATACGCGTATATTTTGAAATATTCGTGCTATATGAAAAACTTTAGTTTTCACTGATAAAATAAGAAAGTTAGAATAAAATTCAATATTATTGTAAATAATTTTTAATTATATTTTGGTTATATATGTAATATTTTATAAAATACAATGTATAATGTTGTTTTTGTTTTTAATTAACTTACAATTGGCAACTAAACCGAACAAAGAAGAAAAAAATTAAAACATTTGTTTATATCCATTAAGACTATATTCGAATTATAAAGCAATTCGAATTACATTTTATAATTAAAAATGAAGTTTTATTTATTTATAAATATGTACTTACGGTTTTATTCACTTATGTGTTATAATAACACATAAATAACAAAAAGTTCAGAGTTTAATACAAGAAAATAAATTTAGTGTAAAAGGAATTATTATTATTTTTATCATGATTAATTAGAAATTATATCTTAAATAGGTATTTATGATACTGAATAAAATATTTCCACATAACGAATGTCAAATATAGAGAGGAAGTAACCAACCCTAGAGTGTTATGGATGGAATATAGTGAATTATTCATATAAAATTTAGAGTTTTGTTATTAATTAAATTCGAAATCAATAATAAATCATTGCATATAAAAAAACAATTCTGACCGGAGCTTCGGTTTAGTATTATTTAATCTTACATTACATTATTTTAATATAACTTCCTAAAATAGACCTAGGTATAACTATAAAAGTTTAATTTCAATTATCATTTTTCCTCAAATTAATGTAGTTTGTTGAATTAACTTAAAATGGTTATAAAAAAATGTGTCTAATGATTTTTAAGATTTTTTTGATTACGATTTAAGTAACATTGTAATGGGAATAATTGAATGATAAGTAATCGAAATAAAAGTAATCGAATGAATTACTGCTTATATCGCTTAAACGGGCTACATAAATAACCGAATGATAATTTATTATTATTATTATTATGAGAAATTTCTTTTCAATGCAACAGCCAAAACTACTAAATATTAATCTTGCTTTCTGTACCATAATAATTTATATCATGGGAGTTATTTTTTTTAAAGTAATTTAATTTTAATGGAGTATCATTATTCTGTATTATTTAACGGTGTACAAATATTTTTATTTTATATTATTATGCAACATGGACTATAAAACTTATTTTGTTTAATTTAATTTATATTATTAATTTTAAAAGGATTTACATTGTTTGATAATTATTTATGGTGAAAATTAAACGATTATTTTTATTTGTCAAATAGCAATAATGTGGTTTTATATTTTTTTGATAAATTTTTATCACGCAATTTATTTGAGTGATACGATTCATATGACTTTGATAAATATATCTGTAACCATTATTTCGATTGTCAAATTCATTCTATTATTTAAATAATCGAATCATTTGATTGTTTTAAATAATCGAATGATTCGTTTATTTCATTCGATTATTCCCATTATCAAACATAACGAAATGTTGTATAATGTTTTCAGCCCATAATTAAATTGCTTATGACTTCATGATATATAAAAATATCAAAATCTAATAATTGATATACACAGCCCATAATTGGAAAATTTTTTTTGAAATGCCTCCATTATTTTCGATACGCCACAGACATACAATAATACATTTTGACAAAATCGCTATTTTTTTTGTTTTCACCAAATCTTTTTAGTAGTAATGTAGGTAGAGTTTAGAAATTACTGAGAAACTCAAAATATGGATTCCTTAAAGTAGCATTTCAGCAAAATTGGTCACCGGATATTGGGTACTAGTTTAACATGGTAGGCGACCCGAGACTACTCGAAGGACTGTGCACAGAAAAAAAAAATCATTGTAAAGAAAATGTTCCACGCTTCGCTCAGTATCATAAATTTCATAAAATCTAAAATAATATTTCGGTAACATACCAAAAAAAGAATATAAATTGGAATTTGAGAATATCATATTTATAAAATAGTAGGTATTACGTTTACAATTTGATATATACTTGCTATATATTAAAATTAAAAATGTTCGCAAATAAATATATACTTACGGTTTTCTGCAGCTAATGTATTATAAAAAATGTAAAATACCAGTTTTTATACATGAAAATACTTTTATTAGAGAAGATTTATTGTGATTTATTTTTATGACCAACAAGAAATTATATAGTAGGTAAATAAATATGGAGAACGAATATCAATTATAATAAAAAATTGACGATTGTTAATAATATTTTGAACTTTTGAGGGAACTAAAAAAAAAATAAAATAGGAATTGAACCGCTGGTGCTACAGATGTCGCTTAAGCAAATCACTTATAAAAATTTTGTTATTACTAGTCATTTTTAAACAATGATAAATAATTGCATTCATTAAAACGATTCTTGGTGAATCTTCAGTAAATTATTTTATATTCTTGAATTAATACCATAATGAATATTGACAAAATCGCTTTTTTTGTTTTTAACAAAAAATTTTGTTAATTTTTTGGACTGTGTTTAAAACTCATGGGGAAATAGAAAAATAACCTCCTTAAAGTACCACCATAGGAAAATAGGTACGATTGTACCTATTTTTATTATATATATATATATATATATATATATATATATATATATTTATAATATAAAAAGTAGTAAAAAAAAAAAAAAAAAATTATGATTTAGGGGTTGAGAGGGCTGCAGCCCATGGGCCTTTACAAATTTGGGGCCTCTACATTTTTGTAATTATTTTACAATTACAGACAAAAAAAAAAAGGTAACGAGCCGCGGGGTGTTGTGGATATCGCTTAAGTGGATTACTTGGATAAAGATTTTAGAGTTTTGTTTCTATTTTAAATTTGAGAGCAATGATAAGTCATTGCATTCGATAAAACGATTCTGAGCGGAGTTTACTTTTCTCATATAGTCTAAAGTAACACATGAAATTTTGAATGGTGAAAATTTCAGGTTTCTATGACTATTAGTTTCAAAATTACGAAGAAATAAACAACAATCGATTAAGACGAAATTGCATTTTTAGCGTTTTTGAATTATATTTTTAGGTGCTTTTGAGAAAATCGAAAAATGACCTTGCTAAAGTACCAACTAGATGCGAATTGCATCACAAACTGTGACCGAAGAGATCGGAGCACTCGTTGTGGTCGAAAATTTGTACACAGGATAGAAAAAAATAAAAATAAATATCATTGTAAAAACAATAGATTCATCGCTCCGCTCAGAATCTAAAATGAAAATTAATTTTTCCGTTTAAAATTAAATTTTCATCAAACAAATAAGTACAATGTAATAGACGATTAAAAAAAAGTTGCGGGCATTTAATTTTAATTATTACTTATACATTTTATTATTTTTATGTTTAAGTCACTTACATTAATTTTATACCAATTTGTATTTTTATAACGCAATTCCGTAATACGATATTACTTAAACGTTTTGATTGTTTTTATTTAAATAAATTAAATATGTAAAGAGTATAGGCACTACAGACAATATTAAATGTTATTTAATAAGCAAAATATGTATTGTCCTGTTTATTTATTTGGTGTCCCCAACATTATGTTCGGCACACAGGCCACCACATATCTAAATTCGGCCCTGCTTAGGATTATCAACATTTATTAAATTTAGTTGAAATAACGTAGGACATAATGTCTAAAATTTTCAGCTCTTATAACCAACAATTGCATAACATGAATTGTCTTACCTTCAGCGTCTAAAGAGAAAAAAACAATACAGTATTGTAATTTGTAATGTATACCCGTAAGCCGCATAAGGTCACTTTGTATATTATAAAATCAATTTAAAAAATACTCTATAATTTAAAGAGGAACTATTTGTTTAGATAATAATTATATACTCACGGGCAATTTCGTCTAATAAGTTATCATAAAATAATAAAATGTTGATGTAATACAAGAGGATAAATTTAGTGGATACTTTATTATAATTACCTATTTTATTTTATATTTAGTAAGTATATAGTATGTTAGTAATCATAATTTTGATAACAAAATATTTGTAGGCAAATAAATTCATGTAAATTCCACTACTTATTTGGTGTGAAACCAAAAAATGAAAATAATTTGGATTTTGATAAATATTCATTAATTTGATAATTATTTTTCTCAAACTAATACATTTTATCATAAAAATTTTAATAGTTATAAAAAAATTGTGACTAAGCATTTTTAAGATTTTTTGATTACTATTCAAGTAAAATAAGACTTATGTTGCTTATATATTATCTTCATGTGACATGCATTAAAGCAAATGTCTTACGAACTTCATGACTTAAATATGTCAACATTTAATAAATGATATAAATAGCCCGAAATTGGGAGATATTTTTTAAAATGCTATTATTATTGAAATGTCAAAAGACATACAATAATGAATTTTGACAAAATCGCTTTTTTGTCGTTTTTAACAAATTTGTTATGTAGTTTTTTTGGCTAGCGTTTAAAAACTATTGAGAGAATTGATACAAGATTTTTTGAAAGTAACACCTCAATAAAGTTGGTTCTTGTAAAATGAGTGCAAATTTAATGACCGAAAACATCTATTAATCGACTGTACACAGAAAAAAATAAAGATCATTGAAAACAAAGCTCTGTATCTTAATTATTATGAAATCTGTAATACTAATTTAGTAAAACATCAAAGAAAGAAATATTAGTTGGACTATAAAATGTTGTATTTGTGAAAAAAAGTGTTTGATATACATGTACTCGTACTATATGATAAAATATAAAATGTTTACTAATAAAAATATACTTACATTCTTTTCGAGCTAATGATTTATCAAAAATTGAAAATACACGATTTAATGCAAGAGAATAATTTTAGTGAATAAGTTTTATTATTATTATTTTTTTTTAGGCCAATAAGAAGTTATGTAGTGAATAAATATGCAGAATGAATATCAATTATAATGATAAATATTGTCAATTGTCAATATTTTGATGTTAATTGTAGAGCGTGCCGCAGGTGTTGTGAATGTTGTTTAAGCAGTCTTGTAAAAGATACTTTTTAAAAGTATTCAAATACAGATACAGGTACTTGTTTTTAAAAGTATTTAAAATACGTATTTAAATACTTAATAAGAAAAGTATTCGAGTATAAATACAGATACTTAGTAAAAGTATTTACAAATACTTTCAAATACTTTCAAATACTTGTAATTAAATTGTTTTTAGCATTCGTTTTACTAATGGTTAGACTCTTATTAGAACTAATGGAGTTCGACCTGTTGCGACCGGTGATAACACATAAATCGGTCTAATCGGGTTTACCAACAACGACTTGAACGGAAAAACCATCAGTGAACGACGATATCCACGACCAGTTTGCCAACGTGTCATAAATAATTATTACGAAAAATTACGAAAATTTTGTTTCATTATTAGTTTATGTCACTAAAAAAGATTTTAAAAATGTATTTGATTTCAAATACAGATACTCTAAAAAAGTATTTAGAATACTACTTACAAATACTCTTATTAAAAGTATTTGAAATACGTATTTGAGTACCATAAAAGTATTTGAATACTTTTACTCAAATAATTAACAAGACTGTGTTTAAGTAAATTACTTAGATACAATTTTGATATAATTATACATTTTAAAACAACGATAAATCATTGCATCCAATAAAACGAATCTGGTCGAAGATTCAGTATAACAATATTTATTATTAAAATACAATAAAGAATTTTAAAAATATTGCTTTCTTAATGTTCATAAAATCTCTAATATTTTGATAAAACATTCATGAAAGAATATAAACTGGGTTTTGAGAATGTCGTATATGTGAAAATAGTGTTACCATTACGTGTACACTTTAATATACTCGTACATATTATGCTAAACGACAAAATATAAAAAATGCTCACAAATTAAAATGTACTTACATTCTTCTGCAGCTATTATTTGATCAAAAATTTAAAATATTAGAGTAAACATAAGAGAATTATTTTAGTCGATAATATAATTGTATTATTCATTTATACGGTCATGTAATTATTTGCACATATATCATTGCCTATTGCCTTTTATAATATTAAAACATTGCACTCATATTATTAACACACAGTTCTCTTACCCTTTTTTAAAATAAATAAAAACTTATACTTGCTCTTCTCATAAGATAATTGTACACAATAATCAATGGGCGAAGCTTCGGTGTAATAATTTCTACACTTAAAATAATACCATAATTTATTTTAACAAAATCGCCTTATCTCCGTTTTTAACAAAATGTTTTTGTACTTTTTAGATCGCGTTTAACACCCTTGCAAATAACAAAATGATTTCGTTAATGTGCCATTACAGCTATGGGGAAATAGATGTGATTATAAAAGGACCATTTTTTGGTAGTCAATAAATTGTAAACTGCAAAAATAACCTTTATCTATTGTGTGCATCAATTTGATGCGGTCATTTTCCATCAGATTAATACTCTGGTTAAATATTTAAAATGGTAATAAAAAAAATCGAGGTACTTAAGATTTTCAAGATATTTTAAATTTAGATGAAGTAACGCAGGACCTATTTTGTATAAAATTTTCATTTCTTAAAACCAAAAATTACTAGTTTCTTTTCGTACATATGCATATCAAGGTCTAATAATTGCTATCATATCTCAAAATTAGGAGACATTTTTTGAAATTCATTTACGTATAAGGATTCATTTATGTACCGTGCAAATGACATATTTGGCGTAAAGTACACTTTACTAATAATGTTTAACGGAATAATGCATAACTTGAATTTTCTTACCTTTAGTGTCTAGACAAAAAAAGAAAAAAATATAGTATTGTAATGTATTCGTATACCCGTAATGATTATTTATATATAATAAAATCAATTTAAAATAGATACTCTATAATATTAAGAGGAAATATTTGTTTGGACAATAATTATATACTTACAGGCAAATTTATCTAATAATAATAGTAATAAAATAATAAAATGTAATGTTAATATAAGAGAATAAATTTAGTGAATAATTTGTTATAATTACTTTTTTTAATGATAATTATTAAGTATATAATACATATACTAGTATTCATAATTTTGATAGTAACAAAATTTTTGTTGACAAATAAGTTCATGTAAATTCCAATACGTAATTGGGTTGGAATCAAAAAAAAATAATAATTTGGATTTTGATAAATACTCGTCAATTTGATCGCGATTTTCCATCAAAATAATATATTTTTCGGAAAATTTATAAGTGGTTATAAAAAAAACACATGACTGATGATTTTCAAAATTGTTTGATTTCGATTTGAGTAACATAACTCTATGTCAACATCTAATAATTGATTTAAATAGCCCAAAATTAAACGATTTTTTTTTTTTAGAAATACCATCATTATTTTTGATGTCACAAAGACATACAATAAAAAATTTCGATAAAATCGCTTTTTTTATTTTACCAAATTGTTTTGTGTAGTAATGTGGGTAACGTTTAAAAACTATTGAGAAACTCATAATATTATTTCCTTATTGTAGCACCCTAACAAAATTGGATTTAGGAAAAGGGGTAGAAATTTAATGGTAGGAGATCTTCTACTAATCAAAAAATTGTATACAGAAAAAAATAAAGATAATTGTATGATAAAAAGCTTTCACTCTTCGCTCAACGTTAAAGTGTTCACAAGTAAATATACTCGTATACTTACATTCATTAAGAGCTAAGGTTTTATCAAAAATTAAAAACACCAGATTTAATACAATAGAATAATTTTTGTGCATAAGTTATTTTTGTGGTAAAGAAAACACTATATAGTAAATACATAATCAGAAAGAATAACAATTGTAATAATAAATAATATTTTAATGCAATTAACAAAAAAAAATTAATAAAAATGGCAATGAGCACAAGGTGTTGTGTACGTCGCTTAAGTAAATTACTCTAATAACCTTTTGTTATTACTCATAATTTTGAAACAATGATGAATCATTGCATTCAATAAAATGATTCTTGGTGAAGCTTAGGGGCAATGTATTCTTAAAATAATACCATAAAGAATTTTTTTAAATCGCGTTTTTTTCCTTTTTAACAAAAAGTTTTGGTCCTTTTTTAGACCTCGTTTAAAACTTTTGAGAAAAAATTACCTCTTTTATGTAACACCGTAGCTAAATTAGCTATGGGAAAGTGGTTATGTTTTTAAAAGACAAAGCATTTTTGATATTCGATAAGTTGTACACAGAAAAAATATATATGTGTGTCGATTTAAACGGCATCTCCAATCAAAATAATATTCAGTCTAATAGTTTTTAATGGTACTTAAGAAAAAAATTTGTTGAAATAATTTAGGATTTATATTGTGTACAATTCTCAGCTCCTAAAACGCAAAATTATCCGTTTCAAATCACAAATAACTAAACATTTAATAATTTCTATAATAGCGCAAAATTAGAAGAAATTTTTGAAATTCATTAACGTACATATAAATCAAAGTTACATATTCACTGTAAATTATAATTTACCAATAGTGTTTAATACAATAATGCATAACTTGAATTTTTTTACCTTTAGCGTCTAATAAAAAAAAGAATACAATACAGTATTGTAATGTATACCGGTAATATCTATTTATATATTACAAAATCAATTTAAAATAGATACTCTATAATTTATAGAGGAAATAATCGTTTGGACAATAATTATGTACTTACAGGCAATTGCATCTAATGAGGTGTCATAAAATAAAATAAATATGAATGTTTATACAAGAGAATAAATTTAATGGATAATTTATTATAAATATGTTATTTTTTATTAATAATTTGTAAGTACAGATTATTTTAGTATTCATATTTTAGATTACAATATTTCTGTAGAAAAATAAATTCATGTAATTTCCAACACTCATTTGGCGTGAATACAATAAATATAAATAATTTGGATTTTGATAAATGTGCATCAATTTGATCGTGATTTTCTATCAAAATAATATATTTTGTTGAAAACTTTAAAAATCGTTAGAAAAAAACATATGACTAATGATTTTCAAGATTTTTTTAATAAAGATTAAAGTAACATAATTCCATGTTTTATAATATTTTTAACTCTTAAAACAAATGACTTATGACTTCGTGCTATAAATATGTCAGCATCAAATAATTTGATATAATAACCCAAATTTGGAAGACATTTTTTGAAAAATGGTAAATATACCTAGTCAAAGTTACATGTTTGGTGTTAATTTCAAGACTCTATTCGTAGATGCATTCTTTTGGAAACACTGGAGAAATAAATTACTGAATTTTGACAAAATCGTGTTTTTGTCATTAAAAAAATAAAACAATAGTAAGAACTTATTTTTTTGTTAAGTTTTTAAGATAATAAAATCATTAAAATATTATTGTAAATTATCCTTTATGTAAATATTATAAGTAGATATGTAGGTAATGTTTTCTGAAATGCAATGATTGACGGTTTCTTCCGTTATTGAATTATCATTAAATAATAAGAGTTTAAATATTTTATAAAAAAAATTATAATTTAGAAAAAGAAGATAATGCAATGCTTTTTTATATGTATTTATAAAAAATATACGGATAAAATAAAATGAATTGGAATAACACATTCTATAATTTAAAAAGGAAATAATTGTTAAATTAAAGTATACTTACTTTCGTTTTCAGCTTTTTATTAAAAGTTTACAATATCAGAGTTAATAACGGAAATGCTCTTAGTGGATATGTTACTACTTATTAGTAGGCCCCGGAACTTGATGTATTTGCATCTTTTTTTCTAATGCTTATATCCGAGGCTCGTCTTTATAGAAATTTGACTCATGTCACGCAGAATTCAATGGTATGTATTTTATTTTGCATTTTTTGCATTTTTCCAGTAATTCTTGGTTTATAGGTTATTTTTTAGCTATTTTACTGCATTTGTCTACTTTTTATTGGTATATCTGCATTATTTTTGTTTAAATATTTAAATTCTGAGCTATAGTACTATATAAACATGTTATATTAATTTATCCAATATAACACATTTAATGATTAGAAAATTATTTATTTTCTAATAATTAATACTAAAACTAATAATTTTCTAATTAATTAATTAATTAAATTTATATTCCTGTATTTTTAACATTTTCAATAAATTTTAAAGTCATTTTTAACATTTTTTGTCATTTTATGCATTTTTTTCGTAAATTTTTCATGTTTTTCGGTCATCAAGTTCCGTGCCCTACTTATTAGTAATTAATTATTATTATTATTATTATTACTATTTTTTTTCAGTTTATAGGAAATTATACAGTAAATAACTATTTATGATTTCTTCACAAATATTACTAGGTAATGAACATTAATTGTAATAAATTCATGTAATTCACAATATTTAATTGTTATAATTTAAAAAAATGAATACAATTTTATATTGAGAAATTCAGATTTGTCGTTAAATTAAAATAAAATGAAATATTATTGTAAATTATCTTTTCTTTGTATTATAAATTTATATATTAAAGGGTTTTTGAAACATGATCATTGCCAATTTAACCGCAATTTAATTGACATAATAAAAGCAGTATAATTATTTAATACTATAAATATAATTTGCGATTGTATTTTTGAAGTAAAAAATTGTTCATTTTTACTTTATTTTTCCTAATATAAACGCTTAAATTCTCATTTATATTATGCTAACACTATTCCTATAATATAATGTATAACAAAAAAAAAAAACTGTTCTTTGAATGGACTTTTATATTTTTCAGAATATAGTGAAACTGCTTTTCTAATTGGCCTCGTACATAATTCTGTCGAATGTATCTTTTTAAGAATTAACTTACCCTCTTTAACTAAGCCAAAAAAAAACCACATATAACAGTAACGTATAAATTTATTTATGCATTATTAAATAAAATAAATAAAAATGAAATATTTGTTGGTAAAATAAATATATAAATCTATACTTACGTCTTTTTTGTGCTAAAATGTTATCATAAATTACAACAACAAAAAAAATTAGAGATTCATTAAAAGAATAAATTTAGTGCAAAAAGGAATTATTATTATTTTATTATTAGTAATTAGAAATAAGATTGCAAATAATTAGTAATAATTTTGATTTCATTATTTATACAGAAAGAATATCAATAGTAAATTATTCTTGGAATTTGTCACACTGTTTTGTTATAATATAAAAGAAAGAATAGAAATTGGATATTGAGAATGTAGGATTTGTCGACAAACCGTCACACCTTTTGGTACCTCTTGAAGTTTTGAAAACGTATTTATATATTATATACCACCAACTTTTTCATGATCTCATTCATTCCACTTCCTATAGTCATAATCATCTCCTTGATGGAGCCTAATTTAAATAATTCTAACTTTCCATCAACAATTTAATTTAAAGGCCTTTTCAGCAATTATATTATAAGACAATATCACTACAATCTGTATATTTTTTTCGTTAAATCATTTAATGTACATTTTATTTTATACAAAACTCACTGAACGAACGTTAATTAAATTTAAATAAATAAAATGTATAATGTTATTTTTAGTCTCTATATCACAAGGTTATTCTAATGTGAATAGTTATTTGTATTTGCTTTATTTATATTATAACTGAATATGTAATGTTTTTAATGTACTAAGATATACTATTTATCTGTTGTTTCATTGACATTAATTAACAACATTTTAAATAATTTATATGAATATGATAATTTACTACTATAATTTATTATAATACAAAATTTTAATTTGTTACCTCTATTAACTAAAAAAAAATAATACAATAAAATAAAGTAAAACGGAGTACTTAAAGTATCCTTAAAGGCTATTTATATATGATAAAATTACTTCGAATTAGATATTCTGTAATTATTTAGAAAGGAAATATTTATTGCTATGATTAAAATATACATATACTTACGTTTAACTACATCTAATAATAAACAAAAAAAATATTTAAGCCAATACAAGAGAATAATTTTTCTTTAAATGCCGATGACATACAATGATGAATTTTGAATAAATCTTTTTTTTTTGTCAGCTTTACCAAATTTTTTTGTAGTTTTTTTTAGCTAGCATTAAAAAACTATTGATAAAATCGAACAATGAAAATAAAATTGGTTCCTGGGAAATGGGTGCAAGTTTAATGATCGAAAAGCTTCTACTAATTGAAAGGCTGTATACAGAAAAAAAATCGCTTCGCTCTGTACCTCAATGTTTATGAAATATGTAATATTATTCTGATAAGACACCAAAGAATAAAATATAAATTGGATTTTAAGAATGTCGTATTCGTGAGAATAATGTTACGTGTACTTTTTGATATACGATAAAATTAAAAGTATTCACTAATAAAAATATACTTACATTCTTTTTGAGCTAATGTTTCATCAAAAATTAAAAATACCACCGTTAATGCAAGAAAAGAATTTGAGTGAAAAGCTAGTTTTTTTATTTTTTGTAATGGCTAACAAGAAATTACATAGTAAATAAATAAGCAGAACGAATATAAATTGTCAATTTTCAATATTTTGATGTTAATTACAGAACTAGCCGTCTAATTGTAGAGGCGTTTTAAATGTGTTAAATGAAGTTTTGATATTACAAAACATTTTAAATCAATTATGAATCATTGCATTCAATAAAACGATTTTGGCCGAAGATTCTGTATAACAATATTTATTATTAAAATACAATAATACATTTTGACGAAATCTCGTTATTTCCGTTTTTAACAAAATATTTAGTACTTGGCCAACGTTTAAAATTCTTCAGAATAAAGGAAAATGATGAAAAATGAATAAAAAAAGGACCTATATTGTATATGATTTTCTGCTTTTAAAATTAAAAATTACTCTTTTTATGACTTCAAATAGCTCTGATAAGAATTGCCTATAATCGGATAATATATATATATATTTTTTTTTTGAAATGATCTTATTGTAATGAATTTTCATAAAATCCTTTTTTTGTCCATTTTACTATTTTTTTTTCCATGTATTTTTTACGTCGCTTTTAAAAACTATTGAGAAAATCGAAAAATTATATCTTTAGAGTATTACCCTAGTAAAATTGGTTACCGGGAAATAGGTACCAGTTTATTGATCGGAGAACATCTACTCTTCGAAATGTTATACACAGAAAATAAAAATAAAGATCATTGTAAAACATAAAGATTCCACGCTTTGTATATATTATCTTATAGTTTATGAAATCTGTAATAATATTTTGATAAAATATCAACGAAAGAATATAAATTGGATTTTGAGAATAGCGTATTTCAGAAAATTGTATTACGTGTAAATTTTGATATACGTGTGCTATACAATTAAGTATATATGTTACTTTAGTACAAGTAAATATGTATTAAGTAAATATGTTCACAAACAAATGTATACTTACGTTCTTCTTCATCTAATGTTTTATAAAAATTTAATACACCAGAGTTAATACAAGAAAATAATTTTAGTGAATAGGTTAATTTTATTATTTATTTTTATAGTCAATAAGAAATTATATAGGAAAGAAATAATAATTTAATGCAATAAACAAAAAACAAAAAAAAAATAAAAAAATATGTGAATATGAACCAAAAAAAATGTTTAGAGACTAAAGTAAGAAAATTAAAATGAATTACATATATGTATTTGTAAATTATTCTTTGATACCATTCTGAGTGTATATAATACATTCAGTGACGTAGATAGGGGGCCAAGGGGCTACAGCACACCCCATTGGCCGTGATACTTTTTTTTGCTATTCGTTCTATATGGATAGCAGTTATTTAGTGATAGTTATGGTTTTAATATATGCTGTGGTATAGTAATTGTTTTAAAATATAATATAATTATGTACACATTTCTATTCTAACATTGAAATGTTACCATACAGACCATGCTATTCATTGGCGTAGATACGATTTTTTTCTAGTGGGGTTTGAAAGAGTCTTTTGAAAATTATTTAATGTATGTAATTATTATGTATCTGCATGCAGTGTATTAAATAATTAAGTCGAGACGTGACCACTGTATTTTGCTTATTATAATTAAATTTAAATAAACATTTCCTGTTAAAATAGAAATGTACATAAATTATACAGCTAAACATTAAAAATATAAATTGTTCAATGATTACGCAAACGAATAACGCAATCTCGTAATATTTTAGTAAAACCAACCTCTATATTTATTACGACAAACAATAAATTCGATTGATCACCATGGTAACCGGTCATAAGTTATTGATTAATTAATTCATTAATCGTAAAATTGTCCATATAATGTGCCACAAATTATACGTAATCTACCTGCACAAATGAAAATACTGGCTAAAAAAATCGTTACTGAGAAAATCGTGCACAAAATGTGTACTGGACAGACAGGCAGAAAAAAAATGCAAATTAAAGACGTGGGAATAAAAAACTAATATTTTTGTTCTACTAAATGTTTTTGTTTTTATAGACTATAATAAATTAGACAATATTAAATTTAACTTCCGTGTACAAAATCAACAAAATGAAATTTCAAAATTTTAAATGACAAGGAGAAGCTTTTTTTAGAATTTTTTGGGAGAATCCCTGGCACCCCTCCCCTTGTAACTATGCCACTGATTTTATCACATGGGTGATATTGGATCTTAGCCCCCTTTCATACGAAATTCCTGGCTACGCCACTGTATCTATATGAATGTAATGTTTTTTTAAAATACAACGATTAAAATTTTATTCCTTATTAAAATATCATTTATTTATAACAGTTGAAATATTATATCACAAAATTCTAATTTACTAATAACGTTTTTAGACGATGAATTTTAATTTACTTACCATCTTCATCTAAACAGAAAAGAGAATACAAGTCGATACAGTAAAGTATATCCGCAACAGTTATTTGTATATTTTAAAATCAATTCGAATTATTTATTATATAATTCAAAAAGGAAATATTTGTTGGTAATGATAAAAATATACTTACTATTTTTTGTAGCTAATGTTTTATCGAATATGACGAAAAACGCCAGAATCAATACAAGAAAATAACTTTTATTGGAAAAGGTATTCATTTTTTTTATTTCAGTTAAGTCGAAACTGTAAAATAAGTATAATTTTGCTAACAGTATTAAAATATATAACGAAAATGACTGTTTCACACAATCTTATATAGTGTTCAGAATACTGTAAATTTGTTTTTCGTATTAGCCATGCACATAATTTATTCAAGTGCAATTTTGTTTTTGTGATTGGAATACAACACATATGTAAATGTTGTCAGTGAACAACCAAATTCGTGGTCATGTTTAAGAGAACGCTGGAACGAAAGTAAATAATAATTAATCAACGAATAATAAACTACAGTACACTATTGATAATTGAATTAATATTTAATATAGTAAAATAATTAATAAAATTTAAAAAGAAACTAAAATTAATATAATAATTATATTTACCTAATATAATTAATTTAATAATACAATAGTTTCTTTTCGAAATTAGTTTAAAATATTTATCAAAAACATATTATAAATATAATAATACAATATAAATATAAAGACAGATAAACCTAAACACGTTTTACATAAAATTTTGGAATTAAAAATGCAATTTTAAAGTATTTCGATGCATGTTCTTTTTTAATCTGCTAGTTCAATGATTTTTATTTTTTCATTTTCATTTTTTTCTTTTTTTTTTGTAAATTATTTTATTCAAATAAAAAAATACAGATATTGCTTTCGTATACAAGAAAAATACAAAAATTTTATTAAAACAAACGAAACAACAAACTTAAAAAAAAAAAACATTATTCGGACACAGTGAGCGAATTTCATAACAGGTCTATAATTAAATTTATAATCTGACGGTTCATTTATTGATGTACTCTACGCGAGAAATTTTTCCAAAACCGCCCATAAGGTTTTAAAACAATTCAAATGGTTAGACAATTGGTCCAGTTGTCGTATTCATAAAATATTATATTTAATTATAGGTTATACAAAAAATAATTATAAGCATATTTTCAAAATCGATAAATGTTATTCACATATTTTATACGAAAAACGTTTATAAATGGTAGTATTATAATACGGAAATTATGAATAAGTAAATTTGTTATTAGGGAATTTCACAATAATGTTGCCCTCATTTAGCTTTAGACTTTAACGATATTTTTAATAAGTACCTATATAAGTTTATCAACAATTTATCGAAAATTTTAATGCGATATTACACGATATGCTATGTTTCCTTACAATTATTTTCTTTTGCAGAGACAAATGGATAAATAATGTTTAGGTTTAATATCCATGTTAAATAATATTTTCCTAAAATGCATTAATTTTTCATTTATTTATTATTTACTTTCGTTGTGACGTTCTCTTCAAAATGACTACAGGTTTGATTGTTGACATACAATTTACTCATATATTGTATGCCAATGACAAAAAAAAAAAAATTGCACTTGAGTAAATTATGTATATGTAGCTAATACGAACAACAATTTTACAGTATTCAGAATAACAAATTTTCATTGTCTCATACGCAATAGCGTGCGCAGGAATTATTAATGTAGAGAGACGTAATATTTAAGTAGAATATCATAAAAGTTTTACAATAGACTTCCATTTCATTCATAAATCACAGAATATGAAACTACATAATCCACTTCTAGCGATCAAACCATACAAACTAGGATCTTACTGTCTTAGTTGTCTTTTACCGGACAACAGGAAATCAACAGTACCTACGACGCCAATATTCGTTCAGTAAATCAAACTTTTCGTTAAAACTCAACTAAATTAAACAAATAAGAAAATTTAGAAAATTTAATGTATATATAATCAGCAATTTAGTTTTATAGTGCAAAAGCATATACCATATTACAAAACATTAGAACAAATTTATTAGTTATTTATTCATTGAGTTATTATGGCCCAAGCCTAAGGATTAATAATAATGTACTATAATAGGCTATATAATTCGACCTACGAGTATAATATTAAAATTTTATTTCAATAATAAATCATTATTATAAAACTGTAACGCTATATAATGCTTTATGTTATTATAATCAAATATCTATTTTATTTTAAAAATAAAGTTACTTTATAAAGCTTTGTGTAAGTTTTATACATAAATATCCTACAATATATATATATACTTAATAACCTATATATTGTTATATAGTATATACGAGTAAGTATAGTCTAATTTTTGACATTATATTCTTAACCAAACCATTACAATTATTATAGTCAATAAGTCACGGAAATTTCTAAATAGGTAAGCAATATGAATTGACAAAAATATTGTTTAAATGAAACGATTAGTAGTTTATCGTCGTCGTATGAATTACTGAATTAGCTGTGTTTTATTATATAATATTAATTCATTATTAAATTGTAAGTCTGAAATACACGTACCAATTAAGTATTTTGAAAATTGATTTGGACGATTGCAATTATACCTTAACTGCTACAATACCAAACATATTTTGCACCAGGTTCCTCGAATGTTAACGCCAGCACAGGTTATTTATGAATATTTTCAGTAAAACTATTTTTGTCATTATTATCCGCTATTGTAGATTGAATTATTACCTTACTCTTTTAACGGAAAGGAGTGTACCGAGGTCGTGAGTTCGAGAATTGCAGCAGAAAATGCGAAATAAATATTCCTAAGCTCTATAGAAAAAAAACAACACTTACCTCACTCTTCTGATGTATGACGACTCAAGGTAGCGTCCAGTGAGATGAGTCAATAGAATAAATTTTAAAAAGGAAATGGTTGGGTCGCCGTCTTCAGCTCGAAGTCAGCGACAAGAATTGAACAACTCGATGTATGCGTGACGATCAATGCCTGTCCTCACGGGATACCGATTTGTTGAGTTGTTGTTGTTGTGGTGAGTGTGCGCACACTGACGAGACGACGAAATTATCGAACGGCCGAGGGTATAAATTTTAATAAACGATTGAAATATAATTTGGAAATTTTGATGGTGGTGGTCAGCTTTACCAATGAGGTGACGTTATGATACGTATGTCGACTCAGCGTATCCCGGTAGACTCTTTCCCACACGTGTCCAAACAATTTCCTCAAGTGTGTAATTTTTTCTAATTTTTTTTTTCTGATATTGATCTACAATATGAATAAATCTTATGTCAATAAAAAATATTGAAGACGTGATCGTTGCATATATAAGAGGGCATCGCACCGAAACCAAAACGTACTCAACACTCCAGAAAAAATGTGCGTTAATTTGGCGCTACCATTTTATGCTACCAACGACCAACTTTCACAGATATTTTTGCGACTAATTCGCTAATATTTATTAAGTTATTTTTTAAATTCTCAAATATTATAGTTGAGACGTGTCTACGACCTCTCCTAATGAAACCAATTTTTCCAGATTCGCGTATGTCCTCTACCTCCTATATTAATATATTGTCGAGTGAAGTATTGTGGGTACACTTCTCGTAACGCCTGTAATGTTTGAGTTTTTGTTTACATGCGTATACAAGTGGCGCCGAACATACTCCTCAAGGGAAGCAGTCGCCCCTTCCCTTCTGTTAAATTGTTGTGGGTGGGTTGGTGGTCAGGTGAAATGTGATGATTGATATCGTATAATATTTCAACACGTTGATAAAGCCTCGTTTACATTGAGCGAGTTTACAAGCTGCTAGTTGGCGAATTCACTAGCTGCTAGTAAACTCGCCCGGTGTAAATATTATGTTCACTAGCCAACTATGAACTAGCAGATTGTAAACTATCTGCGAGTAAAGTTGAAGACCGGGCTACTTTACTCGCTACTCGCTGTCGTTTGGGATTGATAAACTGATAAATTGATTGATAACTGGTAAACGATCCGTGTATTATCATAGTTGCTATTGTACGTTAAATGCTATATATTCTTATCAATGCTCGCAAGCTAGTCGGCTATTGAGCGAGTGGAAGGTTTTGTGTGTCAACATTATTGTCGCATTAGCTGACTCGCCAGGTTTTAAACACGTGAACTAGCAGCTTGTAAACTCGCTCAACGTAAACGAGCCTTTAAATTGATAACTTTCTATTTGAAAACGGCGCGAAAATATTTTAAAATAAACAACAATTAAAACACGTTAAAATTAAAAGTTTTTATTTGACTTTTGACTTATCAGTTGTCGAAAATGCATTGCGATATATTAAACGAGTATTTATGCAAGTTAAAAGACAATTTGTTGGTGCGTTATCGACGAAAAAATGTCATATCGAATCAAATAAGTACGTTGTTAGAGCAAATAATATTAAAGATAGTGAATCTGCCAAAAAATTTATGCATTTGTTCACTACAGTCACAAAAACATCTTATATTTAATTTTGAAACGAAAAATCCAACCTAGTAATATATATATATAAATGCATTAAAGTTGTGAGATATATTTAAAAATGACACTTTTACACTGTGTAGGTAATTTTTCACAACTACTTTATCTCTGTCACCGTACTCAAAAAACCAACCAAATTACTGAACGTAATACTGGTTGTTTACATTCGTTTTTAACACGTGTTATACTTAAAGTACAGGAAAACGACGTATTAAGTTCGTTTTGGCATTATTTAAAATTTATTGTAATTCTTATAAACAAATAGAATGTTGTTAATTTTATCAACATGATAAAATATTTTCGCACGGTTTTCAAATAGACCAATGAAAACAGCGTATTTTTGTACGGCGCTGGGGCTCTAGCTGCTTTGGTAATACGCCTCCGGGTAGCACGGGCGACAGGCGGCCCGGAGGTCACGACCGCAAAACGATAATCATGGAAGAAACGCGAAAATTGTACTGGTGGGTGTCACTGATAATAACTTGGGGTGGGTATCCTAAATATTTTCTTGACCTCACCCCCTATTAACATTTAGTTCGGAACCACTGATGTATACTATTTGATAGATCAATGTAAAATATAGGTAATTTAAAAACTCATCGATTTTCTTTTTCAACCTAATACAGAGGTATTTATTTCAATGAAAAAAAAAAGATTATATAATTCTACATTTGTGTCACAGAGGTGTAAAATTTTAGAGAATGTAGGGAGCCAGATACATTCCAAGTCATCAGAGATATCAAGTACTGCGAAGGGCAAGAGCGGACAATTCAAGAAGACGTCGTTATCCGTGGTGACCCTGACAAAACAGAAAACTGTATGGTGTGTTCGCATGCTCATCCAATTCATCGATGCTTTGCGTTCAAACGAAAACCCGTGTCAGTACGTCGTGAACTTGTTGTTAAAAACAGATTATGTTTTATTTGTCTCAAGTCCGGTCATATGATGAACGCATGTCCTGCAGCATATACGTGTAAACTGTGTGCGGGACGACATAATACACTTCTACATCCGAATGCCGCTTCATCGGAAGGAACAAATAATGCAAGAACTGGAACGCAAATTGAAGACGATGAAGCACCGAGTAGCAGGCCTCAATTTGCCGGAACGACTTGCACCGATACCACAGTATTGTTGGGAACAGCCATGGTTCGTATAGTGGATAGTGATGGAACTATGCACTGGGTCAGAGCCTTGTTAGACAGTGGGTCACAGGTATCTGCAATAACGTCGGAGTGTGCGATGCGACTCGGATTGGCGCGTAGCAAAAGTCGCACAGAAATCGTCGGCCTTTCTCAACAACCAGTGACGGCAGTGAAAGGTGTTACTCGTTTCAATTTTTGTCCGATGCATTCTGAGAAGCCCGAGTTCAGTGCACTGAATGTCGTTATTTTACCACGGATCACTTCGTTAATGCCGAATACGATATTGCGTTCCGACGTTCGGGCACGATATCACCATCTGACGCTAGCCGATCCGGAGTTTGACGTTCCAGCGAAGGTGGAAATACTTATCGGCGGTGACCTGTATCCATTAGTCATGCAGTCACGGACAGACGTTTTACACTACGCGGGACTGCCTTCTGCCATGAACACTCATCTGGGTTGGGTAGTGTTCGGTGCTCTTCAGGATGGTAGCAAAACACCTTTGACATCGTTGTTAGTCAGTTCAACTCCACCAAATTTATAATTAAAACTTCTAATATAAATTTACTATATAGGTCGACCATTACTACCAGTGTCAAATGATCCGAATGATTTAACGGCTTTGACACCGGGCCATTTTTAATAGGACAACCTATTATGATGTTGCCAGAACCCGATTTAGTCAATAGACCGATCAATCGGTTGACTCGATGGCAGCTCATTAAACAAGCACACCAGACGTTCTGGACACGCTGGAGTCGGGAATACCTCCAAACGTTGCAGGAAGACAAAATGGTATGTTCGTAACCCGATTTAGCAATCGGTGATGGTCGTAATTATCCCCGCTCGCCCACCCACGGCTTGGCAACTCGGCAGAATCACGGAGGTGCATCCAGGTCCTGATGGAGTAATACGCGTCGCTACAGTCAAAACGACCGTTGGCACTCTGAAACGCCCCGTCGTCAAATTGGTAAAGTTGCCTACGTCTGACGACTAGTTGTTAGTGCCAATAGCCATGTCCTTTCATTCCAACTAGCATCTGATCTTTCATTTGTTATTTTTGTAAATATCTGATTCGTTTTATGTTATATGGTTTTTCTTTTGTAAACCTCAATTAGTATGTATTATTATATTCTTTATTTTATTTTTACCCGTATTTGTGACGCGCGTCTTATATTGATAATACTTGTAACCACTGGTGCAACCGACCACGGACGGTTGAAGTCACTATCCTGTTGCAGATCAACTACGTCTCTGGTTTCCTTTATTTTGAAAAATGCATTTCAAAGGCGGGAGTATGTTGAGTACGAGTACAGTGGGTCAGAGCGCGCCACATAATATGTTGCGATCGATTGATCGAGAAAATTCGATACTGTCACGGCTGCACCGGTTGTGCGCGTGCGTGCCGTTGTTGTTGCGAACCGTCGAACGGACCGGACGTTTTGTGTGTGCGCTCTCGTTCGGGCGTTCATTTTTATTTTTTTCGCCTCGTCGTTGGCGAAATTTTGCACTGGCGGGTTACGCGTTTGTGCCTCGCGACGCGTACGATATCGGTCGCGTTTAATATAAGCCGGAGTGGTCGTGTATTAAACTTGCCATTGCCGTGTACGCGTAGTGTACACACGGTTCGTCGTTAACGGCCGCGTAATAATACGTCGTATTATATTTTGTCGTCGTAGTGCACGCGTAATCGCCGATTTCGCGTGTATCGGTTTTATAGCCGTCCGACCAAATCGCACGTGTCCGTCGTCGCCGGTCGCTTTTGTATATCGTGCGTCTGTTGCACGTCGTCGCCGAATTGCTGTTCAAATAACCTACAATTAAATTAATTATTCAAAACCGAGAGTAGCATATGGCACATACGTATATACACAATGGCTTATATAATATTTTTAATTTTCGGTTTAAGTGCTATAATATAATACTTATATACCACTTTGTTTTCATTATAATTTTGTATTTATAATTTCATATTATAGGAGAATTCACAAAAATTATTATATGATATATGTAGTATTCAAACAAATCTTAATTAAAATAATATTTTTATGAAATATTTTAACTAATTATTTATTAATTATTACTATAATAAATGGATTCAAACCCTTTTGAAAATTTTGTGCAACTTACAAAACTATAATTAATTACAAACTAAAATTAATATTTATATTTAAAAGTTGTAAATAATCGGCCTCAATTTTGCATATGAGTTTTTTAGATCTTTATAACACTTAACGTTGGGATGTTCCAGCACCTAAAAAACACAAAATAATAATAATTTTATTAAATGTCTGACATAAATAATAAAGTTTGCTGATAAGAATTTAGTTGGAATGATTGAGGAAAAATCTAGAATGACTAACAATGCCACAATATTATATAATATAATTAAACATTTTTATTAAAATATGTGGGTAAATTAACGTTTATTCATTGTGAAGATATTATGTTCAAAAAATAATTTTAAAAAGTCTAGAAAGTCTAGGCCATTAACACATTACAGGTAGACAAAGGCGGTTATAATACACTTTCCAAAAAAAATACCAAAAAAAATGGATGGTGTGTTGGTTTTGGGTTTGTGATAGTGTCATACAGGCAATAATGAATTTAAAATATTTTACAATGTTTATGCATCAGTAACGAAAAATAAAACAGCATATAGTGGAAAAGGTATTCATTTTTATTTAATTTTCCTAACAGAGTCATGGTAAATTATTTATTTATTATTTTGCTAAAAGTATTAATGTACAAAGAATAACTAAAATAACTGTCTCAAATGGCCTATTATGTCATTAGGAATTTAATAAAGTTCTTCTTGTAATTGTCTATGCACGTAATTTGATCTAGTGTATTTATTTTCCTTATCCTTCATTAACTTACCATCATTTTCTAAGCAAAAAAAAATATATACATATAAAATAAATAAATATAAGCTATTTATGTTTCACAGTATCATTTGAGTAATAAAACGATTCTACGCGGAGTTTGAGCGTAATATTATTTAATGTT
The DNA here is from genome assembly GCA_032441835.1 of Slavum lentiscoides. Taxonomy (NCBI): domain Eukaryota; kingdom Metazoa; phylum Arthropoda; class Insecta; order Hemiptera; family Aphididae; genus Slavum; species Slavum lentiscoides. Next base: position 3,781,209 of record CM063707.1, on the reverse strand, counting down.
AATAATAATATTTATAGTGTATGGTTAACCTTATAATACATTATTTTAATGTAATTTCTTAAATTAAACCCTGGCAGGTAAAAATTCTTAATTTCAATTATAATTTTCCATCAAAATAATATACTTTGTCAATAAATTAAAAATGGTAGTAAAAACATTGAGCCTTATGATTTCCAAGATTTTTTAATTTAGTTGAATTAACGTAGGTATTGCATTGTATACAGTTTTCTGCCCCTAAAACCGAAAATTCCTCCTTTTATTATTTAAATAGATCAGCATCCTTAAACTGATATAAGTAGCCCGAAATTGGGAGAAATTTAAAACAAAAACAGGTATACAGTACAAAGGTGCATATTTGGTGGAATTTTCTAGAATGTAGAAAATATTTTGGAAATTATGGAAGAATACAATAAATAGGTAATGAAAACTCGTAATATTGTCGTTTTAACAAAATATTTGGTAGTTTTTTAAGCCACGTTTAAAAAATATTGAGAAAATCGAAAAAATACCTTTCAAAAATACCACCTACCAAAATTTGCCATTGAAAATTGGGTAGATATCGAAGAAAGAATAGAAAAAAAATACTATTTTTGTAATTGTCCATCTACGTACAATTTTATCTAGTGTATTTTTTTTCTTTTATTAACTCGCCATAAATTTCTAAGCAAAAAAATGAGAAAAAGAAGAAAAAAAATCTAAATAAAGAGCTATTTATGTTTAACAATATCATTTGAATTTTCAGATTTTGAAATATTTGTGCTATGTGAAAAGCTATAAAAGCGTTCTCAGATGAAAAAAAAAAATAAAATATTGCGGTAAGTTATTATTTATTTATAGTATGAGTTGATGAGTAATATATTCCATAATAAAATGAAAATAATAATAACTACAAAACATATGTTTTTGAGAAAATTTTAATTTACTCATAATATTTTACAGTTTTAATATTTTAATTATCATACCTTCGTCATCTAAGTCATAAAAAACACATTTGATATAATTAGTGTACGTCAGAAAATACTATTTATATATCGTAAAATCAATTCGACTTAGATATTCCATAATTAAAATTGAAAATAATTTTTGTAAAAAAAATATAATTACCGTCGATGTTTACTTGTGTATATGTTATCATAAATTACGAATAAATTTAAAGGTTAATACAAGAAAATAAATTTATTGGAAAAGGAATTGTTATTATTTTATTCTTAATTCATTAAATACCTATTACATAGTAAATTACTATTATTGATAATTATTTCATTATTTCATCAGGAGGCATTACAAATGTAAAAAGGGTAACAAGACGCAAGTGTTGTGTATATCGCTTAAATGAATTACTTAGATAACGATTTTAGAGTTTTTTTTATTACTATATATTGAAAGTAAGAATAAATCATTTTTTTCATTAAAAATATTCTGTGAGTAGTTTCGGTGTAACGCTATTTATTGTTATTAACATACAGTAATTAATTTTGATAAAATCGAATTTTTGCCTTTTCAACAAAAATTGTTGGCTTGTTTTTAAGGCCTTGTTTAAAAACTATTGAAAAAATCAAAAACTAACCTCCTGTCTAAAATGCCACCGCAGTAAAATTTGTGACAGGAAATGTGTAAGAGTGTAATGATTGTGGCATTTTTGTTAGTTCAAATGTTGTACACGTAATAAATGTTGTACCCATGTCTATAATATAAGTCAATTTGATAGTGATTTTCCCTCACAATAACGTATTTTGTCGGAAAATTATATATGGTAATAAAAAATAATTTTGATTAATTTTTTTTTTATATGATTGACGTAACATAAGAATTTTATTATGTTGTATATAATTTAACGATGGGTCTAGTTGACTAGAAATTGATTAATTTCACCCTTTTCTTTAGGCAACAATTCAAGTAATGCGGGAAAACAATGAGCTACGTGAATATTTAGAAATATTCGTGCCACATGAAAAACTGTAAAATTTTCGCTGATAAAAATAAGAAAGTTAAAATAAAATTCAGTATCGTGGTAAATAATTCTATAATTATATTTTGGGAATATAGGTAATATTTTCTAAAATATAATGATTTAAGTTGTTTTTTAATTAACTTACAATCGCCAACTAAGTCGAACAAAAAAATTAAATATTTATGTTAGTATATCCATTAAGATTATATTTGAATTATAAAATCAATTCGAATTAAATATTTTTTAATTTAAAAAATGAAGTTTTCTGTTTGTAAATAAATATGTACTTACATTTTTCATTCACTTGTGTGTTATCATAAGACATAAATAACAAACAAATTTAGAGGTTAATACGTGAAAATAAATTTAGTGGAAAAGGAATTATCAATTTTTTTTTTGTTATTATTAATTAATCGATTAATTAGTAATCGATAGAAAAAGAAAATCGAATAATCGAATGATTAGTAGTCGAAATAAAAAATGTTCGGTAAGCGTGAAGGAAGGTAGAGCGCGCCCCATATGCGCTAATTACAATCATGGACTAAGATATAATGGACTAGCATCGAAACGACTGGAGGTGTAGAACGGAGGGGCTAGCAAATGTGTCTTTGGTTTTAAACAGATTTACGTTGTTTAATAATTATTTAATTTGAAAATTTATAACGATTAGTTTCATTTATCAAATAGCAATTATGTGGTTTTATACTTTTTGATACATTTTTATCACGAAATTTATTCGAGTAATTCAATTAATTTCACTTTGATAATTATCATTGTAACCACTATTTCGATTATCAAAAGCATTCCATTATTTAAATAATCGATTCATTCGATTATAGAATTCGATTATTCCTATCATTAAACATGATGCTATGCTGTACAATATTTACAGCCCTTAAAACAAACAACTTTTGATTTTATGACATATAAAAGTCAACATTTAATAATTGATATAAATAGCCCAAAATCAGGAGAATTTTTTTGAATTGCCACCATTATATTCGAAATGCCAAACACACACAATAATAATTAATAATACATTTCCACAAAATCGTTTTTTTTTTATTACAAAATTTTTTTAAAGTAAATAGGGCTGTGTTAAAAAATATTGAGAAACTCAAAATATGATTTATTTAAAGTAAAATACAAAAGTGTTCATGAATAAAAATATACTTACATACTCCTTCAGCTATTATATTATGCAAAATTTTAAATGCAGTTGAATATAATATTGTTGATCAATTATTTTTATTTACAGTAAAAATGTTTTAGTAAATAAATATGCAGAACGATCATTATCAATTGTAATAATAAATTGGTAATTGTAAATTTTATTTTGATAAAATTAACAGATAAAAAATACCATAGTTAATGCAAGAAAATAATTTTAGTGGATAAGCTAGTTTTATTATTTTTTTGTTATGGCATAGTAAATAAATAAGCAGAACGAATATAAATTGTAATGATAAATTGTCAATTGTCAATATTTTGATGTTAATTGTAGAGGGAGCCGTCTAATTGCGGAAGCGTGTTGTGGATATCTCTCATTATATAATCATTGGATAAATCATTGCGTCCAATAAAATGATTTTGATCGAAGATTTTATATAACAATATTTAATATTAAAATACAATAAAAATTTTTGACAAAATCTTGTTTTTTCCGTTTTTAACAAAATGTTTAGTACTTATTTAGACAACGTTTAAAATTCTTGAGAAAAAGAAAATAATGAAAAAGAAAAAATAAAAAAAAAGGACCTATATCGTATATAATTTTTTGCCCTTAAATTAAAAATTACTTTTTTTGTGACTTATAGAAATCAGCATTCAATAACTGTTAAGAATTGCCTAAAATCGGATAATAATTTTTGAAATGATGCCACTATTTTAGTTTTATAGTACAAAAAAAAATGACCTCGATAATATACTACTACAGCTAAATTAGCTATTGGAAACAGATATGACTGTAATCGTATCATTTTTGGTATTCAATGACTTTAACACTGAAAAAAACCTTTTACCTATTGTGTGCGTCAATTTGATCGTCATTTTTCATAAAACTAATGATCTAGCAGAATACTTATAATGGTAATACAAAAATAGTGGGACTTAGGATATTCAAGATTTTTAAAGTAAGATGAAATAATGTAGGACCTATTTCTTGTAAAATTTTCAGCTTTTAAACCCAAAAATTAGCCTTTTATTGTCATAAATAAATCAATGTCTAATAATTGCTATGATAGAAAAAAATTAGAAGATATTTGCTGAAATTCTTTTGCGCATGTATAATGCAATGTTACATAATCAGTGTAAATAACAATTAACTAGTTATTAGTGAAATAATGCATAAATCGAATTTTCTTACCAATAGCGTCTAAACAAAAAAAATAATACAATACAGTATTGTATGTACACTGGTAATGTCTATTTATATATTATAAAATCAATTAAAAAAAGATACCCTATAATTCTAAGAAGAAATAATTGTTTGGATAATAATTATATACTTACAGGCGGTTTCATCTAATAGGTAATCATAAAATAAATTAAATATCAATGTTATTATATAGGAAACTAAATTAAATGGATAATATTTATAATTACTTTCTTTTTATTGATAATTTGATAGGGCATGGTATACTCGTATGAATATTTATATTTTTATAACAATATTTTTGTAAAAAAATTAATTCATGTAATTTCCAAGACTTATTTAGTGTGAAACCAACAAATAAAAATAATTAGGATTATGATAAATGTGATTCAATTTAACCGTGATTTTCGATCATAATACAATATGTTTTGAACAATTTTAAATTGGTTTAAAAAAAACATACCTATGACTAATGAGTTTCAAAATTTTTTTTGATTTCGATTTAAGTAACATAACTCTATATTGTATAGTTTTAGCCCTTAAAATAGATGATTTATGACTTCGTGAAATAAATATGTCAGCATCTAGTAATTGATATAAATTGCCCAAAATTGGGAAAATTGTTTTTTGAAATGCCATTATGGCATTATTTTCAAAATGACTTACGATATATAATAATAAATGTTAACAAAATCGCTTATATGACGTTTTTAACAAATTTCACTGGTAGTTTTTTGGATTTAGTTTTAAAGTTATTGAGAAAATCAAGAAATGATTTTTTGAACGTAACACTCCAATCAAACTGGTTCCTGGAAAAGAGGTGTAAGTTTAATCATCGAAAAACTTCTACTAATAGAAAAGGTGTAAAAAAAAAAAAATAAAGATCGTTGTGAAAAAAGTTCTTCCATGCTCTATATCATTATATATGATATATCATAAAATACCATGCTCTATTCATAATAAATCTGTAATACTATTTTCGTAAAACACCAAGAAATGGATATAATTTGGATTTTGAGAATGTTATATTTGTAAGAATTATGATACCTGTACATTATATATAATATAAATATGTGCTATACGGTAAAATATAAAAGTACTTAAAAATAAAAATATACTTACATTCTTTTTGAGCTAATGTTTTATACAAAAAAAAAGTGAAAATACCAGATTTATTGTAAGAAAATAATTCTAGTGAAAAATATATTTTTATTTTTTTCAACGTCAATAAAAATGATGTATAAACATGCAGAATGGCCAGTATGAAAATCAATTGTTATGATAAAATGTCAATTGTTGATATTTTGATACTAATTGCAGAGCGAATCGCAGGTGCTGTGGATGACCCTTTACTGAATTATTTACATAAACTTTTGTTATTTCTATAAATTTTAAAACAATAAAAAATATTTGCATAAAGTAAAATAAATCCTGCTAAAGATTCGGAATGACAGTATTTATTATTAAAATACAATTATGAATTTTAACAAAATAGCATTTTTTCCGTCGCTAATAAAGTAATAAATACTTATTTGGACAAAGTGTAAAATTCTTGAGAAAAAAATATGGCACCCTCAAAATACCATTACAGCTAAATTACCTATGAGAAAATGGTTACAATTGTGATGATCTGAGCATTTTTGGAAGTCGATACGTTGTACATAGAACAAGACCTACATCTATTCGGTGAGTCAATTTGATTGTCATTTTCAATCCAAAGAATACTCTGTCTAAAATATTATTATTGTATTAAAAAAAAATTTGAAATTGGGATTTTTAACACTTATACAATTTAGTTAAAATAACGTATGAATCCTATCGTATATAATTTTCTGACTTTAAACTAAAAAAATATTTTTGTTATGACTTAAATAACTCAGCATATTATAACTGAAACGAATTGGCCCAAAATCGGAAGATATTTTTTGAAATGACATGATTTACGAAATTCAAAAGATATAAAATAATGAATTTTTAAAATATCGCTTTTTTTGCCGTTTTTACTCAATTTTCTGGGTAGTTTTCTGGAGTGCGTTTAAAATGTATTGAGAAAACTGAAAATGATTTTCTTAAATTAGCATTCCAGCAAACTTGGTTACCGGAAAATGGGTACGAAATTAATAATCGGAGAAAGTATACTATTCGAAAAGATATACGTGGAGTGGGGGAAACAACACTCAAGCTTCGCACAGTATAAGTAATACTATTATAATAATGTAATAATAGTAATCTGTAATAATATTTCGATAAAATATCAAAGAAAGAATACATATTGCACTTTGAAAATGTCGTATTTGTGAATATAGGGTTACGTGTACGTTTTGATGTACATATGCTATACGATAAAATATAAAAAAATTTCACAAATAAAAATATACTTACATTCTTCTTTAGCTATAATTTAACCAAAAATTTAAAATATCCAGTAAATAAAAGAGAATAATTTTAGTGGATATTGTAATTTCATTAATCAATTATATGGTCAAACAATGATATGCGAATATATTATTATTATTATTATCTTTTATAATATTAAAACATTATTTTTATATTATTTTCCAAAGTCACAACGGTGTATCGCATCGTGCATGTCACTTTTTCGTCTTTCTGTCGCGCCGATTGCGTTGATTTTTCGGCCGTGTTTTTTAATATTCACACATTGTGAGTAAGTCGTTAAAACCGTTCATTTCCGGTGATTTTACCACCAGAATATTGTTGGCGTGTATTGATAGCATTGCGATTAATCTAATTCATATTATAATTTTATAAAAAGTGTGAGTTGTCGAAAATTGAAAGATATTTTTGGAAATTCTTTTGCGTATGTATAATGCAAAGTTACATATACAGTGTAAATAACAATTAACAAGTTATTAGTGGAATAATGCGTAACTTGAATTTTCTTACCAATAGCGTCTAAAAAAAAATAATAATACAATACATTATTGTACGAGTATGTACACTGGTAATGTCTATATATGTCTTATAATACAAATTTAAGTTAGATGAAACCCTATTATTCAAAGAAGAATTAATTGTTTGGATAATAATTATATACTTACAGGCGGTTTCATCTAATAGGTAATCATAAAATAAATTAAACACCAATGTTATTACAGTATGTTAACATCTAATAATTGACTTATATAGTCCAAAATTGGGAATATTTTTTATTGAAATAGCACTATTATTTTTGAAATTCCAAAGACTATAAAAAGAAATAAATTTTTGATAAAATCGCTTTTTTTTTGTTTTAGCAAATTTGTTGGCAGTAATTTGCGTTACGTTTAAAAACTATTGAGTAATTCATAATGTGATTTCCTTAAAGTAGCACCCTAACAAAATTGGTTAGGTACAGGAAAATAGGTACGAATTTAATAGTAGGAGATCTTTTACTATTCGAAAGATTGTACAAAGTAAAAAACATGTAAATCATAATAATACAAAAAGCTTTCATGCTTCGTTGAATATTAAAGTGTACACAAGTAAAAATGTACTTACATTCATCTAAAGCTAAAGTTTTATTAAAAATTAAAAATACCAGATTTAATACAATAGTATAATTTTTGTGAATATATTATTTTTATTATTTATTTTTATGATCAATACAAAATTATACATTAAATAAATATCCAGAACGAATATCAATTGTAATAATAAAAAATATTTTGATGTTATTAACAAAAAAAAAAAGTATAGTGAACTCCAGGTATCGTGCGTGTCCCTTAATTGAATTACTCAGATGAAGTTTTGTTATTATTCATGATTTTTAAACAATGATAAACCATTGCATTCTTTAAAATAATTTTTGGTGACGCTTCAGTGCAATAAATTCTATTCCTAAAATAATACCATGATGAGTTTTGAAAAATTGTGTTTTTCCTCTTTTTAACAAACAGTTTTGGTCCTTTTTTGGACCTCGTTTAAAATTCTGGAAAAAATAGGACCGATATAATGTAACACCACAGCTAAATTAGGTATGGAAGAATGCGTATGTCTTTAAAGAACAGCGTATTTTTTTATAGACGATAAGTCGTATATTATAGAAAAAAATACCCTACATTTATTGTGCGCGTTATTTGATCGTCATCTTTATTTAAAATACAACTCAGTTTATCAAATTTAAATAATAATTTAAAAAGTTTTAACTTAGGCTTTTTATGAACTATTGTATATAGTTTGAGTAACGTATAATTTATAGACTATATTGTATACAATGTTTATCTCTTAAAACTCAACATTTAATAATTGCTATAATAGTCCAAAATTGGAAGAAATTTTTAAAATTCTTGTGCGTATATATAACGCAAAGTTACGTATCCAATGCAGTGGCGTAATTAGGAATTTTTTCTCGGAGGATGATGATAGATATTATTTCGTTTCTAATTTTTTTTAGTTTTGTCTGTGTAGGGAGGAAGAGAGGATGTATTTTATTTAAATGTTATGGTTTTTCGGCGAGACATTTCAATCATTTTATGATTTTTTTTTCATACATTTTCGTTCAAAACTGCGAACGAACAAACCCGGGTAATTCAGCTAGTTTAATATTTGTGAATAGTAGAGTAAATAGTGCTAATAGCAAACGTGTGGTTTATAATATATTTGTATAAATTATAATACATAATGACGGCTTTCAATAATTTTTTTATACATAATCAAAATGAAAAAGTTCTAAGAAGGGATCTATCCTCCCTCGCCCCCCTTAATTACGCCCCTGATTCGATGTTAATTATAATTTAACAATAGTGTTTAATACAATAATGCATTAACTGAATTTTCTTACCTTTATCGTCTAAACAAATAAATAATACAATACAGTATTGTAATGTACACAGGTAATGTCTATTTATATATTATAAAATTAATTTAAAATAGAAATTCTATAATTTAAAGAGGATATTTTTGTTTAAATAATAATTATATATATATATATATACTTACAGGCAACTGGACCTAATGAGTAATTATAATATAATAAACATTTTGTAGTCAATACAAGAGAATAAAATATGTAGTGGACAATTTACTAGGATTACTTTTTTATTGATAAATATTAAGTGTATACAATAATCGTATTCATAATTTGATAAAAATATTTTGTAGAAAAATAAATTAATTTGAATTCCAACACATATTTAAGATGAAACCAAAAAAGAAAATAATTAGAAGTTTGATAAATGTTAGCAAATATTTGATAAATAATGTTTTATAAAATGCAATGTTTGACGGTTTATGCTTTAATTGAATTATCATTAAATAATAACAGTAATTAAGTACATTAAGTAATGACAGTTTAAATATTGTGTAGGGAATATTATAATTTAGAAAAATAAAATATTTCAATTCTGTTATGAAATATTTTAATATATTTAGTCTGCAACGACTAAATATAATAAAATGAATTCGAAAAACGCATTCTATAATATTTAAAAGGAAATAATATTTTGGTTAAATTAAAGTATATTTACCTTTGTTTGCAGCTTTTATTAAGAATTTACAATATTAGAGTTAATAATAAAAATAGTTTTAGTAGATGTGTCATTACTTATTACTTTTATGATGATGATGATGATGATAATTATTATTAATAATTATGATGATGATTATTATTATTTTAATTAATTAATTTTTTTAGGTAATACGAAATTACACAGTCAATAAATATTTATGGTTTCGTAGTACATATTACTTATCGATATCAATTGAAATGAATTAATGTAATTCACAATATTTATTTATTGTAATTAAAAAAATAATAAATTTAATTTTATATTAAGAAATTCAGGCTTGTCGATAATAAGTCTCATATTATTTTCAATATTTACTAATTTATATTTCCGCTATAAATAATATTTTAAATAATCTTGTAAAGTATCACTTAATGTACTAACAAAGTGACCTTGTTTTATAGAATATTATTACTACGTGTACACAGTACGTATTAAAATATTTATGCTATACTTTAAATTATATTGATGTTCCCAGTTCAAAGTAAAAAATTTAAAGAAAATGAAATATTAATGTATATTATCTTTTATTTGTATTATGAGTGTTTTCTGAAACATAATCACTAACAATTTATCTGCTGTATAATTGACATAACAAAAGCAGTACAATTATTTAATACAATAAAAATAATTTGCTATTGTTGGTTTGGAGTGAAAAATTATTCATTTCTACTTCATTTTTCTTAGTGTAAACGCATAAATGCATACTCATAACATCGCTAACAATATTCATATGAAATGAATAACTAAATAAAGAATATTCCTTGAATAAATTTTATATTTTCCAGAATATAATAATACTGTTTTTATATTTGGCAACGTACATAATTCTGTATAATGTATTTTTTTCTTTAATTAACTTACCCTCGTCAACTAAGCAAAAAGAAACAAAAAAACACACTATAACTGTAATGTATAAGAACTATTTATGCAGTATTAAATCATTTGAATATCTATTATAAATTAGAATGTTTATATAATTCAATAATGAAATATTTGTTGGTAAAATAAATATATACTTACGTCTTTTTGTGCTGAGGTGTTATCATAAATTACAACAACAAAAAAATTAGAGATTATTTAAAAGAATAAATTGAGTGCAAAAATAATTATTAATATTATTTTATTATTAGTATGTAATTAGAAATAAGATTGTAAATAATTATTAATGTTTATGATTTCGTCATTTATACAGAAAGAATATCAATAGTAAAATATTCTTGAATTTGCCACACTGTTTTATTATAATATAAAAGAAAGAATAGAAATTGGATATTGAGAATGAAGGATTAGTCGACAGATCGTCATATCTTTTGGTACCCCTTTAAGTTTTAATTACGTATTTATATATACCACCAAGTTTTCCAAAATCTCATTCATTCCACTTCTTATGGTAATAATCATCTCCTTCACAGAACGCTGCCCAATTTAAATAATTTTAACCACCATTTATAATTTAATTTAAAGGCCCTATCAGCTATTATATTATAAGAGAATATCACTATAACCTGTATATTTTTTTCGTTAAATCATTTAATGTACATTTTATTTTATACAAAACTCACTGAACGAACGTCAATTAAATTTAAATAAATAAAATGTATAATGTTATTTTTAGTCTCTATATCACAAGGTTATTCTTATGTGAATAGTTATTTGTATTTGCTTTATTTATATTATAACTAAATATGTAATGTTTTTAATGTACTAAGATAGACTTTTTATCAGTTGTTTCATTGACATTAATTAACAACATTTTAAATAATTTATAAGAAAATGATAATTTACTACTAATTTATTATAATATGAAATTTTAATTTATTACCTCTATTAACTAAAAATAATAATAAAATAAAGTAAAATGGAGTACTTAAATATCCTTAAAGGCTATTTATATATGATAAAATTACTTCAAATTAGATATTTTATAATTATTTAGAAAGGAAATATTTGTTGCTATGATTAAAAATATACATATACTTACGTCTAACAACATCTAATAATAAACAACAAAAAAATATTTAAGATAATACAAGAGAATAATTTTTTTTAAGTGCCGATGACATACAAGAATGAATTTTGAAAAAATCTCTTTTTTTTCGTCTTTCCCAAATTTGTTGGTAGTTTTTATAATTAGCGTTTAAGAACTATTGAGAAAATCGAACAATGATTTTTTTTAAAGTAACACCCTAATAAAACTAGTTTCTGAAATATGGATGCAAGTTTAATGATCGAAAGGCTGTACACAGGAAAAAAATAAAGATCATTGTAAAAAAAGGACTTCCTATTAACTAGATCTAATAAAATACAAAAAAATATTTGAGCCAATACAAGAGAATATATTTAGCGGATAATATCTGATAATTCCTTTCTTTAGTAATTAATAAGTATACAGTATATTAGTCTTCGTATATTTTTTAACAATATTCTCGTATAAAAATAACATATGAATTTCTATAGGTACATGTTTGGTGTGAAAACAAAAAATTAAAACAAATTTGGACTTTGATAAGTGTGCAACAATTTGATCGTGATTTTCCACTAAAATAATATATTTTGGAAAAAATTTAAAATTATATTTAAAAAATTGTAATTAAGTAAATAGGTATTTTTGTAGATTTTTTGATTGCGATTTAAATAATATAATATGGCTTAGGTTGTATATTACTTTCAGCCCTTAGAATAAAGACTTAAATAGTTAAACACCTAATAACTAATATAAATAGAGCAAAATTGGGAATTACTTTTTTAAGTACCACCATTTTTTTTAATTGCCGAAAACATACAATAATGAAGTTTGATAAAATCTCTTTTTCGTCGTCTTTACCAAATTATTTTGTATTTTCTCAAGATAGCGTTTAAAAATTATTGAAAAAATGAAACAATGGTTTTTTGAAAGTAACACCCAATAAAATTGGTTCCTGGGAAATTGGTGCAAGTTTAATGATCGAAAAACTTCTAAAAGGTTGCAGACAGACAAAAAAAATTAAGATCATTGTAAAACAAACCGTTTCCATGCTTTGCTCTGTATCTTAATGTTTATCAAATGTGTAATAATATTCTGATAAGGCACCAAAAAATAAATATAAATTGGATTTTAAGAATGTCGTATTTGTGAGAATAGTGTTACGTATACTTTTTGATATAAATGTGTTATATGATAAAATATAAAAGTATTCACTAATAAAAATATACATACAGTCTTTTTGAGCTAAGTTATTACCAAAAATTAAAAATACCAAAGTTAATGCAGGAAAAGAATTTTACTATATAAGATAGTTTTATTATTTTCTTTTGTTATGGCTAACAAGAAATTATATAGTGAATAAATAAACAAAACGAATATAAATTATATTGATAAATTGTCAATTTTCAATGTTTTGGTGTTAATTACAGATCTAGCCGCCTAATTGTAGAGGCGTGTTAAATGTGTTAAATGAAGTTTTGGTATTACTATACATTTTAAAACAATGATGAATCATTGCATCCAGTAAAACAATTTTGGCCGAAGATTCGGTATAACAATATTTATTATTAAAATACAATAATACATTTTGACAAAATCTCGTTTTTGCCATTTTTAACAAAATGTTTAGTACTTATTTAGACAACTCTTGAGAAAAAAAAAATTATGAAAAATGAAAAATGAAAAAAAATATCTATATTGTCTATAATTTTCTGCCCTTAACTAAAAATTATTTTCTTATGACATGAAGAGTTCAACATTTAAAAACTGATAAGAATTGTCTAAAATCGGATTAAATTTTTTGAAATTTCACTATTATTTTCGAAATTCCATAAGACAGACAATAATACATTTTGACCAAATCGCTTTTTTGTCGTTTTTAACAAATTTTGTTAATAGTTTTTTGGATTTAATTTTAAATTTATTGAGAAAATCAAAAATAATTTTTGAAAGTAAAACCCTAATAAAACTGGTTCCTGGAAATTGGGTGCAAGTTTAATCATCTAACTACTAATACTAATAGGATGGTCGTACATAGTAAAAAAATACAGATCATTGCGATAAAAATGCTTCCAGGCTTTATAGCATAATGTTTATGAAATCTGTAATACTATTGACGTAAAACACCAAAAAATGAATATAATTTGGATTTTGAGTATGTTGAATTTGTGAAAATTATGTAACTTGTACATTATGATATACATGTGCTATACAGTAAAATATAAAATTATATATAAATAAAAATATACTTACATTCTTTTTGAGCTAATGTTTTATCAGAAAAAAATAAAAAATTGAAAATACCAGAGTTATTGCAAGAAAATAATTTTGGTGAATAAGTTATTTTTATTTTTTTTAACATCAATAAAAATTATTTAGTAAATAAACATGCAGAATGGCCAGTATGAATATCAATTGTTATGATAAATTGTCAAAAGTCATTTCAAAATTTTTGAGAAAAAAATATGGTACACTCAAAATACCATTACAGCGAAATTACCTACGAAAAAATGGGTACGATTGTAATTATTTGAGCAATTTTGGAAGTCGATATGTTGTATATAGAACAAAACCTACATCTATTCGGTGAGCTAATTTGATTGTCATATTGAGTCCAAATAATATTCTGTCTAAAATATTATTATTATTGTATTCAAATGAATTTGAACTTGGGATTATCAATACTTTTTACAATTTGATTGAAATATCGTAGACAATCTATTGTATACAATTTTCTGTCCTTAAACTAAAAAAATACTTCTTTTGTGAATTAATTAACTCAGCAACTTATAACTTAATAGAATATAAACTGATTATAAACTATAATACTCACTAATAAAAATATACTTACATACTTTTTGAGCGAATGCTTTATCAAAAATTAAAAATACCAGAGTTAACACAAGAATATAATTTTAGTAAGCTAGTTTTATTATTACCTTTTACGGCCAACAATAAGTTATATAGTAAATAAATAAGCAGAACAAATATTAATTGTAATGATAAATTGTCAGTTGTCAATATTTTGATGTTAATTGAAGTGCGGGCTGTCTAATTACAGAGGCATGTTTTGAATATCTCTTAAGTGAATTACTTAAATTAAGTTTGGATATTACTATATATTTTAAAACAATAATGAATCATTGCATCCAATAAAATGATTTAGTTTGACGATTCGTTATAACAATATTTATTATTAAAATAAATGTTGACCAAATTTCGTTTTTTCCGTTTTTAACAAAATGTTTAGTACTTATTAAACAACGCTCTACTATGGATGACTTTGAAGTCTTTTTCAGTATAATCTTCATTACCGGCCCTTCGTGTTTCACAAATACCAAGTATGTATATTAATATTGGTATGCTTCATTTGTTCTCTGACTTCTATCTTTTCCAGTTTCAGTGCTGTTCTAATGTTCCATATCCCAAAACGAAACGATGAGCAAGGATTTCGCTGAATGACGACCGAAGAGGCCTTGTTTCCTCTTCTTCCAGATCTTGGCTTACGAATTCCATGATCAGTCGAAAAAGTAGTTTTTTTTGTTGAGACAATCCATGATTGGTAACTTTGGTTATGGAAATCCAATTTGATAATGAATGTAGTGGGATCCCCCTGGCCTTCTGCGTCCTCAAGCCGTTAAACATCTGAGGTGGTTCGTCCGCCTTTTCAAGGTAGTTTTATAACTTGAGGACAAGAGATTGCCCCACTCTACGCAGCTCAACCGCCCAGAAGGTAGTTGGCTTTGTTGAGGTGTCTCCTTATCCCGAGATACTTTAGGTGTTCCAATTAATCGCCGTTTAACGATAGGGAGAACATCCCATTACCTTATTATTACCCGAGGCCCACACGGTCCATACATGTGCTATACGGTCAAATATAAAAGTATTTACAAATAAAAAATACTTACATTCTTTTTGAACTAATGATAAAAAAAAAAATAGAAAATACGTGAGTTATTGCGAGAAAAGAATATAAGTGAATTAATTTTTTTAATTTTTTAACATCGATAAAAATTATTTTGTAAAGAAACATGCAGAATGGCCTTAATGTATATCAATTTTTATGATAAATTGTCAATTGTTGATATTTTGATACTAATTGCAGAGCGAGTCGCAGGTATTGTGGATGTCGCTTAAGTGAATTACTCAGATTAACTTTTGTTATTTCTATAAACTTTAAAACAATGAAAAATATTTGCATAGGATAAAACGAATTTGGCCGAAGATTCGGAATGACAGTATTTATTACTAAAATACAATTAAGAATTTTAACAAAATAGCCTTTTTCCCATTGCTAAGAAAATAATTAATACTTATTTGGACAAGGTGTAAAATTTTTGAGAAAAAAATATAGCACCCTCAAAATACCATTACAGCTAAATTACCTACGAGAAAATGGGTACAATTGTAATGATTTGAGCATTTTTGGAAGTCGATACGTTGTACATAGAACAAAACCTACATCTATTCGGTGAGTCAATTTGATTGTCATTTTCAATCCAAATAATACTCTGTCTAAAATATTATTATTGTATTAAAAAAAATTTGAAATTGGGATTTTTAACACTTATACAAATTAGTTAAAATAACGTATGAATCCTATCGTATATAATTTTCTGACTTTAAACTAAAAAAATATTTTTGTTATGACTTAAATAACTCAGCATATTATAACTGAAACGAATTGGCCCAAAATCGGAAGATATTTTTTGAAATGACATGATTTACGAAATTCCAAAGACATAAAATAATGTATTTTTAAAATATCGCTTTTTTGCCGTTTTTACTAAATTTTCTGGGTAGTTTCCTGGAGTGCGTTTAAAAATGATTGAGAAAACTGAAAATGATTTTCTTAAATTAGCATTCCAGCAAACTTGGTTACCGGAAAATGGGTACGAAATTAATAATAGAAGAACTTCTACTATCCGAAAGGATGTACATAGGGGGAAACAACATTCAAGCTTCGAACAGTATAAATAATACTATTATAATAATTTAATAATAGTAACCTGTAATAATATTTCGATAAAATATCTAAGAGAGAATATATATTGCACTTTGAAAATGACGTGTTTTGTGATAATAGGGTTACGTGTACATTTTGATGTACATATGCTATACGATAAAATATAAAAAATTTTCACATATCAAAATATACTTACATTCTTCTTTAGCTATAATTTAACCAAAAATTTAAAATATCCAGTAAAGACAAAAGAATAATTTTAGTGGATATTGTAATTTTATTAATCATTAATATGGTCAAGCAATGATGTGCGGATATATTATTATTATTATCTTTTATAATATTAAAACATTATTTTTATATTATTTTCCAAAGTCACAACGGTGTATCGCATCGTGCATGTCACTTTTTCGTCTGTCTGTCGCGCCGATTTCGTCGATTTTTCGGCCGTGTTTTTTTAATATTCACAAATTGTGAGTAAATCATTAAAACCGTTCATTTCCGGTGATTTTACCACCAGAATATTGTTGGCGTGTATTGATAGCATTGCGATTAATCTAATTCATATTATAATTTTATAAATTGTGTGCGTTGTCGAAAATTGGAAGATATTTTTGGAAATTCTTTTGCGTATGTATAATGCAAAGCACATATTCAGTGTAAATAACAATTAACAAGTTATTAGTGGAATAATGCATAACTTGAATTTTCTTACCAATAGCGTCTAAACAAAAAAATAATACAATACATTATTCTACGAGTATGTACACTGGTAATGTCTATATATATATATATATATATATATATATATATATATATATATATATTACAATATGAATTTAAGTTAGATTATACCCTATAATTCAAAGAAGAAATAATTGTTTGGATAATAATTATATACTTACAGGCGGTTTCATCTAATAGGAAATCATAAAATAAATTAAATATCAATGTTATTACAGGAGATTAAATTTAATGGTTAACTTTTATAATTACTCTATTTTTATTGATAATTTGTTAGCGTATGGTAATTAGTATTCATATATTTATAACAATTTTTTTTTATTTCGGTTTAAGTAACGTAAACACTATATTGTATAATAATTTCACCTCTTAAAACAAATGTTTTATGACTTCGTGACATAAATACTTGTATGTTAACATCTTATAATTGACTTATATAGTCCAAATTTAGGAAAATGTTTTATTGAAATAACACTAATATTTTTGAAATTTCAAAGACTATAAAACAAAAAATAAATTTTGATAAAATCGCTTTTTTTTGTTTTAACAAATTTGTTGGCAGTAATTTGCGTTGCTTTTAAAAACTATCGAGAAATTTATTATATGATTTCCTTAAAGTAGCACCCCAACAAAATTGGTTACAGGAAAATAGGTACGAATTGAATAGTGGGAGATCTTTTACTATTCGAAAGATTGTACAAATTAAAAAAAATTAAGATCATTATAATACAAAAAGCTTCCACGCTTCGTTCAACATTAATGTGTTCCCAAATAAAAATATACTTACATTCATTTAGAGCTAATGTTTTGTAAAAAATTATAAATACCAGATTTAGGTAATACAATAGTATAATTTTTTTAAATAAATTATTTTTATTATTTATTTTTATAGTCAATACAAAATTATACAGTGAATAAATATCCAGAACGAATATCAATTGTAATAATAAATAATATTTTAATGTAATAAACAAAAAAAAAGTTTAGTGAACTCCGGGTATCGTGCGTGTCTCTTAATTGAATTACTCAGATGAAGTTTTGTCATTACACATAATTTTAAAACAATGACAAATCATTGCATTCAATAAATCAATTATTGGTGAAGTTTCAGTGCAATCAATTCTATTCCTAAAATAATACCATGATGAGTTTTGAAAAATTGTATTTTTCCCCTTTTTAAAAAACAGTTTTGGTCCTTTTTTGGACCCCGTTTAAAACTCTTGAGAAAAAAAGACTGATTTTATGTATCACCATGGCTAAATTAGGTATGGAAGAATGCGTATATCTTTAAAGAACAGCGCATTTTTTATAGTCGATAAGTCTATTATAGAAAAAAATACCCTATATTTATTGTATGCTAAGTTACATATTCAATGCGGTGGCGTAATTAGGAATTGTTTCGGGGGGAGGGGGTGATAGACATTATTTCGACTCCAATTTTTTTTAGTTTTTCTGAGGAGGAAGGGGGAGAGAATATATTTAAATGTTACGGGTTTTCAGTGTGTCATTTCAATAATTTTATGATTTTTTTTTTCCATAATTAATTACATTTTCGTTTAAAACTGCGAAAGAACAAAGCCGTAATTCAGCTAGTTTAACATTTGTGAGTAGTAGAGTAAATAGCGCTAGTAGCAGACTTGTGTTTTATAATATATTTATATAAATTATAATATATAATGACAGCGTTCAGTTATTTTTTCATACATAATATAAAAAGAAGTTCAGGGGAGGGATCTATCCACATCGCCCTCCTTAATTACGCCCCTGATTCGATGTTAATTATAATTTAACAATGGTGTTTAATACAATTATGCATAAATTGAATTTTCTTACCTTCATTGTCTAAACAAATAAATAATACAATTCAGTATTGTAATATCTATTTATATATTATAAAATTAATTTAAAACAGAAATTCTATAATTTAATAAGGTAATATTTGTTTAAATAATAATTATGTTCATACTTACAGGCAATTAGACCTAATGTGTTATCATAAAATAATAAATATTTTATAGTCAATGCAAGAGTATTAATTTAGTGGATAATTTATTAGTATTACTTTTTTATTGGTAAATATTAAGTGTATACAATAATAGTATTCATAATTTTGATAAAAATATTTTTGTGGAAAAATAAATTAATTTGAATTCAATACATATTTAAGATGAAACCAAAAAAAGAAAATAATTTGGAGTTCGATATATTGTTAATTAATGTTTAATAAATAATGTTTTATGAAATGCAATGATTGACGGTGTCTTCCTTGATTAAATTATCATTAAGTACAAGGAGTTAAAATATTTTTTGGGAATATTATAATTTAGAAAAAGAAAAATTTCAATGCTGTCATGAAATATTTTATTATATTTAGTCTGTAACGACAAAATATAATAAAATGAATTCGAATAACGCAATCTATAATATTTTAAAAGAAATAACATTATTGGTTAAATTAAAGCATACTTACCTTCGTTTGCAGCTTTTATTAAGAATTTACAATATCAGAGTTAATAATAAAAATAGTTTTAGTAGATATGTCATTACTTATTACTATTATGATGATGATGATGATGATAATTATTATTATTTTAATTAATTAATTTTTTTAGGTAATACGAAATTACACAGTCAATAAATATTTATGGTTTCGTAGTACATATTACTTATCGATATCAATTGAAATGAATTAATGTAATTCACAATATTTATTTATTGTAATTAAAAAAATAATAAATTAAATTTTATATTAAGAAATTCAGGCTTGTCGATAATAAGTCTCATATTATTTTCAATATTTACTAATTTATATTTCCGCTATAAATAATATTTTAAATAATCTTGTAAAGTATCACTTAATGTACTAACAAAGTGACCTTGTTTTATAGAATATTATTACTGCGTGTACACAGTACGTATTAAAATATTTATGCTATACTTTAAATTATATTGATGTTCCCAGTTCAAAGTAAAAAAATTTAAAGAAAATGAAATATTAATGTATATTATCTTTTATTTGTATTATGAGTGTTTTCTGAAACATAATCACTAACAATTTATCTGCTGTATAATTGACATAACAAAAGCAGTACAATTATTTAATACAATAAAAATAATTTGCTATTGTTGGTTTGGAGTGAAAAATTATTCATTTCTACTTCATTTTTCTTAGTGTAAACGCATAAATGCATACTCATAACATCGCTAACAATATTCATATGAAATGAATAACTAAATAAAGAATATTCCTTGAATAAATTTTATATTTTCCAGAATATAATAATACTGTTTTTATATTTGGCAACGTACATAATTCTGTATAATGTATTTTTTCTTTAATTAACTTACCTCGTCAACTAAGCAAAAAGAAACAAAAAACACACTATAACTGTAATGTATAAGAACTATTTATGCAGTATTAAATCATTTGAATATCTATTATAAATTAGAATGTTTATATAATTCAATAATGAAATATTTGTTGGTAAAATAAATATATACTTACGTCTTTTTTGTGCTGAGGTGTTATCATAAATTACAACAACAAAAAATTAGAGATTATTTAAAAGAATAAATTGAGTGCAAAAATAATTATTAATATTATTTTATTATTAGTATGTAATTAGAAATAAGATTGTAAATAATTATTAATGTTTATGATTTCGTCATTTATACAGAAAGAATATCAATAGTAAAATATTCTTGGAATTTGCCACACTGTTTTATTATAATATAAAAGAAAGAATAGAAATTGGATATTGAGAATGAAGGATTAGTCGACAGATCGTCATATCTTTTGGTACCCCTTTAAGTTTTAATTACGTATTTATATATACCACCAAGTTTTCCAAAATCTCATTCATTCCACTTCTTATGGTAATAATCATTTCCTTCACAGAACGCTGCCCAATTTAAATAATTTTAACCACCATTTATAATTTAATTTAAAGGCCCTATCAGCTATTATATTATAAGAGAATATCACTATAACCTGTATATTTTTTTCGTTAAATCATTTAATGTACATTTTATTTTATACAAAACTCACTGAACGAACGTCAATTAAATTTAAATAAATAAAATGTATAATGTTATTTTAGTCTCTATATCACAAGGTTATTCTTATGTGAATAGTTATTTGTATTTGCTTTATTTATATTATAACTAAATATGTAATGTTTTTAATGTACTAAGATAGACTTTTTATCAGTTGTTTCATTGACATTAATTAACAACATTTTAAATAATTTATAAGAAAATGATAATTTACTACTAATTTATTATAATATGAAATTTTAATTTATTACCTCTATTAACTAAAAATAATAATAAAATAAAGTAAAATGGAGTACTTAAATATCCTTAAAGGCTATTTATATATGATAAAATTACTTCAAATTAGATATTTTATAATTATTTAGAAAGGAAATATTTGTTGCTATGATTAAAATATACATATACTTACGTCTAACAACATCTAATAATAAACAAAAAAAAAAAAATATTTAAGATAATACAAGAGAATAATTTTTTTTAAGTGCCGATGACATACAAGAATGAATTTTGAAAAAATCTCTTTTTTTTCGTCTTTCCCAAATTTTTTGGTAGTTTTTATAATTAGCGTTTAAGAACTATTGAGAAAATCGAACAATGATTTTTTTTAAAGTAACACCCTAATAAAACTAGTTTCTGAAATATGGATGCAAGTTTAATGATCGAAAGGCTGTACACAGGAAAAAAATAAAGATCATTGTAAAACAAAGGACTTCCACGGTTGGCTCTCTACCTTAATGTTTATGAAATATGTAATACTACTCTGGTAAGACACCAATGAATAAATATGAATTGATTTTAAGAATGTCGTATTTGTGAGGATAGTGTTACGTGTACTTTTTGATATACATGTGCTATACAATAAAATATAAAATTATTCACTAATAAAAATATACTTACATTCTTTTTGAGCTAATTTTTATCAAAAATAAAAATACCACAGTTAATGCAACAAAATAATTTTAGTGATAAGCTAGTTTTATTTTTACGGCCAACGAGTAATTACATAATAAATAAATAAGCAGAACGAATATTAATTTTATAGATAAATTGTCAAATGTCAATATTTTGATGTTAATTGCAGAGCGAGCTGTCTAATTACAGAGGCGTGTTGTGAACATCTCTTGAGTGAATTATACTAAAATTAAGTTTTGATATTAGTATACACTTCAAAACGATGATGAATCATTGCACTCAATAAAACGATTTTGGTCAACGATTCGGTATAATGACATTTATTATTAAAATACTAAAATAAATTCTGACAAAATCTCTTTTTCTCCGTTTTTATCAAAATGTTTAGTACTTATTTAGACAACGTTTAAAACTCTTGAAAAGAAAGGAAAATTATGAAAAGTGAAAAGTATGAAAAAGTACCTATATCGTATATAATATTTTACACTTAAACAAAAAATTACTTCTTTTATGGCTTAGACAACTCAGCATCATTTAAAAAAAAAAGATCATTGTAAAACAAATAGATTCCACGCTTTGCATATTATCTTAAAGTTCATGAAATCTGTAATAGTATTTTGATAAAATATCAACGAAAGAATTTAAATTGGATTTCGAAATCAGCGTATTTCTGAAAATAGTGTTACTTGTAAATTTTAATATGCGTATGTTACCTATATGTTAAAATATAAATGTGTTCACAAACAAAAATATACTTACGTTCTTCTTCACCTAATGTTTTATAAAAAATTAAAAATACCAGTGTTTATACAAGAAAATAATTTCAGTGAATAGGTTAATTTTATTATTTATCTTTATGGTCAGTAAGAAATTATATAGAAAGTAAATAATAATTTAATGCAATAAACAAAAAAACAAATAAAAAATGCGAAGGGAACTGTGGGTGTTAGTATTAAAATACAGTAATGATTTATGGAGAAAATAGCTTTTTTTCTTTTTTTAACAATAATTTTTGTCCTTTTCCAATTCTAAACAGATTGTGTCATTTTATATAAATTTTGTTTCAAAATTTCTTAAGAAAATAATAGTAGTAGGAGCGGAAGAATCTTAAACACGTTTCTGAGTTAAAGATGTATATAAATATAACCTGTGGTGGCTATTTGAAAAGACAAAATTATCGTCTAAATTCAGTGTTTGAGAAAACAACTATGACGTTCAAAATGAAAATATGAAAACAAAGTCATGTGAACTGGTCACGGTCATACGTATGGCAGTTTTTTTTCTCTTTTGTTGTTTGTCGAACAGTTGGTCAAACAGCTTGTCGAAAGGTTATATATATATATATATATATATACAGTGACGTATGGATTATATTAAAATTCATTATAGTAAGCTTTTGGCATTTCAAAAATAATGATGTCATTTCAAAAAATATCCGATTTTAGGCATATGAATATAAATATTCTATATGAATGTAATGCTATTTAAAATACAACGAATGAAATTTTATTCTGAACTAAATTACAACAGTTGAAATATTATATCAAACAATTTTAATTTACTAATAACGTTTTTAGATGACGAACTTTAATTTACTTACCATCTTCATCTAAACAGAAAAGAGAATACAAGTCGATACAGTTAAGTATATCCGCAACAGTTATTTGTATATTTTAAAATCAATTCGAGTTATTTATTATATAGTTTATAAAGGAAATATTTGTCGGCAATGATATAAATATACTTACTATATAATTTTGTTGATGTAGCTGTTTTATCAAATATGACAAAAAATGCCAGAGTTAATACAAGAAAAAAACTTTTAGTGGAACAGTTATTCATTTTTTTTTTTAAATTTCAGTTAAATCGAAACTGTAAAATAAGTATAATTGTGCTAACAGTATTAGAACGTATAACGATGACGACTGTTTTACACAATCTTTTATAGTGTTCAGAATACTGTAAAATTATTTTTCGTATTAGCCACGTACATAATTTATTCAAGTGCAATTTTGTTTTTGTTACTGGCATACAATGCATATGTAAATGTTGTCGATGAACAACCAAATTCGTGGTCATGTTTAAGAGAACGTTGCAAAGAAAGTAAATAATAAATAGATGAACAAGTAAAAAATATAGTAAATTATTATTTAACGTGGATCTGAACCTAAACATTTTTTTATCCACTGGCCTCTGCAATAAATAATAATTATAAGAAACCCTATTTAATCGTATAATGTCATTTTAAAATGATCGATAAAATTGTTAGTAAAGCTATATTCATGTTAATATTATACAGTTATAATGTCACCAGGTATTTCGGATGATTTTCGTAAAATTTCCTAAAATGAAAAAAATAAAATGTATTATTTATAATTTCCGTATGATTTTACTGTCCATTAATATTTTTCGTATACAATACGCGAATAACATTTTTATTCGTTTTGAATAAATTTATATTTAAAATATTATATTTTATACGGTCGGTGAAGGCTAAATAGTAGTACTTAATTGTAAAGAGTGTCTTTGCACAATGAGATCCATTGCCGTAGACTGAAATTTTTTTTTTGGGGGACACTGGATTTTGTATCACTATTTTAGTTGTTCTAAAATGCGCAACTTGCGTGTTTTTACACTAATTGAAAAAGTCGTGGACTACAAACTATACTTTGCACGGTTTTATAACCACAGAGTACCTACATACATTATACATAAAATATACACATATACGATGCGTGGTTATAACTTCTACAAAGTTGGTCTACGATCAGTGACGGTTGGAAGGGGGGTTAGGGGGTCGTGAAGTCCCCTTACTCATTATAACACATTCTTCGGCATTCAGCATAATTACAATAAAGATTTATTAAAAAAATTCAGATATAAATTTGAAAAAATATATATTTATTGGGCCATGAAAATTTTCAATACCTATTATTTATAGCACATTAAAAATATGTGAGTATTATTAAAAAAAAAATTTTTCAACTTCTACCCTCAACTATTGAGAATACAATTTCGTATAGGTATACGATATATTAATACTATTGATCTTAAATATGGCCTATAATAAAAATGAATATTATACAGTAAATAATATATATATATATATATATATATATATCAGTCTTGTAAATTATTTGAATAAAAGTATTTGAGTAAATATATTAAAATACTTTTATAGTATTTAGAATACTTTTTAAATACATTTTAAATAAAGTATTTTCAAAGTAGTTAAATTATATTTCATAGGTATTTATACTAGAATTACAAATACTTTTATTTAAATACACGTAAATAAAATTCTTTGCAATAAGTTTTAATTTTAACACATTTCATTCAATTAAAATAAATTTTCAAATATGTGTAGGGCAGTTTCAAATTTACTAGTATGGTATGTTTGATGAACTGACAGACGAAGATTTATATATGAATGGATATAAAGTTGATAAATATCGCAACCGCACTCGTGTGAAATTTGTCTTAAAATAGGTTAAAAATAATAACTCTGTAACATAAATATTTCCATGTAAGTATACTATGAAAAATGTTGGTAAAAATAACTATGGCTACTTTTAAAAATACTGTAAAAGCTAAAATTGTTGTAATGATTTTAATATTTATATTATTTAATAATTTATTACATCAAATAAATGAAAACATTAAAGTTGAGTGGTAGAGAGGTTTTAGACCTATACAAAAATATAATTTTAATAATACGATTGCTATAAAAATTAATTTAAAGCTCCTTTCGAATATGTTTTTGTATTTGTATTTAAATACATACGAAGTATCTGTATTTGTAAATGATTACTTTTTTAAAAAGTATTTGAAGTTAGTCTTAAATACTATTTATAACAACGTATTTGTATCTCTATTTAAATACAATTTTAAAAGTATTTTTACAAGACTGATATATATATATATATTATCTATGGCATATTGGAATTTTTTTTTTTGATAAATTTTTGTTTTCAGTTTTTTACAAACGTAAATATTAGTAAATAGTAACAAAATAATCAAATTAAGAATATTTTGTTGAAATGTATTTTATTGTAAAAACAATTCCTACATTTCATAGATTATGCTATCTTTATTAATTAATTTCGTAGGCCATTATATGAGAATAGATCATCCTATCACTCATAAAATTGCAGGGAACACAAAACCCGATTTTACTATGTTACTATTCTGTATCGGACGTTTCCTAATTTTTTTTGGTTTTGGAAAAAGCAAATATACGACTCAGTGAATGATCTCGGCTATACATTTTATAATTCGTCAATATTTACTCTAATATTAAAACGATAAATTTGTGATGAATATGCTGGAGGCGAATTTCATACATCCCTTAGTTAGACGGAGGGATAGAAAAGCCCTACTCACAAAATGTTTGGATAAGTCGTAAGATGAACTCTGTAAAACTCCAACTATAAAGAATTTAGTATTAGAAAGTCTTTTGCGTCATTCGGCACCATCTGCTCGCAAAAGTATTCGCCTAGATAACAAATAAAAACATAAGAATACAAAAATGAATTATTAAAAATCCGTTGAATGGTGTTTGAATTTTAGTAAATATTTAAAGACATGTTTTTCGAACAAAGCAAGAAAATTTTTTTGTAAATCATCATTGCTGTGTAAAAGTCGTCAATTTCGTTGAACATTACTCCTCACAAATATTACATAGCGTCGGCCCTGTCCACGATACCATTGATTAGCTAGTGGCTTAAATTTATTTAAGTATATTGTATTTATATATATATAATTTCAGAGGAGGAGGCACGCGCCCCTAATGCCCCCCCTCCTGGCTACGGCACTGATGAGATCGAACCGTAGAGTTGGTGCACCGCTACAATTACCATTCGCACATCACACTAATCCGCATCAAAAACTTTATTTCAAAAAAAATATTTATCCATAATATTTCCCTAGTTTTCATGAAAATCAACAAAAATAAGTATGCTTATAATAACTTCATGCATAAAGAGATAATTTTTCTTTTATCACATCAAAATTACTGCTTTCAATCCCCTTAATAAATATGTAGTTGGTATTTATATGCAAGTATTTCGTTAAAATAAAAATATTTTTTTTTGTCTAGAGTTTAGTTGTCTATTAATACAATTTTAGGTATATATACACACACGAGTATATATTATATATATTTTTATAAAATGTGTTTGTTAAACATTTTTCACAAATATTGAGACTAAAAAAAAAAACCACAAAATTGTACATTGCAAGTTGAATATATATTAAAATTTTTTTTTGTAAATTATTATATTTGTCAAATAAAAAATACAATTATTGCTTCGGTATACAAGAAAGTTATAAAAACTATCAGAAAATAAACAAATCAATAAATTAAAAGAAAACTATATTAAATTATTCGGACATAGTGAGCAGATTTCGTGGATCGCGGTGTGCGAGTACCGGAAATTTGTAACAATTAAACACAGCTAAAAATGAATTAGGAGTCTTATAATTTGTTTACTTATGTCCGTATACCTAGAATTTAGATATTGACATCAACGATATCAACAATTATTATCATAATGCAATAATTATTATTATTATAATAGGTACCCATGATCAATAAATTAGTTATGGCAGCAACTTTACTCGTATCGGTGAATTTTGCGCAGTCACGGAAAAAAAGAAAAAAAAAATTGTTGATTGGATATGTTGGAATTCTTGCAGCTTAAGAGTTTTTATCTACTGATTCCAATTATTATTATATATGTTTATATATATTTTTAAAATTAATTGTGTAAACTGATGTGTTAAAGAGTAAGTAGTTAAAAATATAAAATATCCAAGCATTCAAAGCCTACTTACCGAAATTTTAAACTTGTTAAAATTGTAATTAAATAAAGATTCAACTTTAAATGTACGTAAAATCTTAACATTCTCGGAAATATTAAATTTATATTCCTTTTGAAAAGGGTCGCCAAATATAATTGCCCTAGGGCGTCAATAATGTGGTTAGCACGGCGCTAATTGCGACGCGTACTCTTAAAAATGACCACAAATTCGATTGTAGTTGACAAACAATTTACTCATATATTGCATGGCAATAACAAAAACAAAACTGCACTTGAGTAAATTATGTACGTGGCTAATGCGAACATTGATGTTATAGTATTCAGTATAACAAATTTGTCATTGTCTCATACGTAATAGCGTGCGCAGGAATTATTAATGTAGAGAGACCTAATATTTAAGTAGAATATCATAACAATTTTACAATAGACTTCCATTTCATTCATAAATCATAGAATATAAAACTACATAATTCACTTCTAGCGATCGAATCATAAATACCGGGATTTTACTGTCTTAGCCGTTTTTTACCGGACGACGAGAAAATAACAGCACCGCTACGACATGGATGCCAGTTTTCGTTCAGTAACTCAAACTTTTCTTTGAAACTCAACTAATTTAAATGAACTGAAATTTTAGAAAATTAATTTTTTAAATAATCAGCAATTTAGTTTTATAGGGTGTAATAAATCAAAAATAATATACTCCTATTAAAGGGAAACAGTGTTCCGGGCAGTGCCGTAAAAACCGGGTGTGCACAGTGTGCATTGCACACGGGCCCGGGGCTCAAATTATATTATGGGGCCCTCTGGGAGTTATTATTAGTAGAAATAAAGGGCCCCAAATGGTCTAGTTACGGCGCTGCTTCCGGGGTCGTGAATCCGAGAAGTGCAGTAGAAAGTGCGAAATAAATATTTTTAAGCTCTAAAATAAATAACACTTACCTCACTCTTCTGGTGTATGACGACTTGAGAGAGCGCCCAGTGAGATCCAGTCAGTAGAATAATATGAGAAAAAAAATAAGGTCGGGTCGCCGCCTTCAGCTCGAAGTCAGCGACAAGAATCGAATAACTCGATAATGGATGCGTGCATGAAGAACATGCATGTCCTCACGGGATACCGATTTCTTGAGTTGTTGTTGGTCTATTGAGTGTGCGTACACTGACGAGACGATGAAATCATCGAACGGCCGAGGGTATACATTTTAATAAATGATTGATATTTTGATGGTGGTGTTCAACTTGACCAATGCGGTGACGTTATAAGACACATGTCGACTCAGCGTATCCCGGTGGGCCCTTTTCCACACGTGTATGTATTTTATCTGACCTGAGTCGCATGCGTTCTTTTTATAACGCACGGTGTCTATTTACTTATTATTATATGGGAACTTTTTGACATAATTCTAAAAAACCGATATGTCTCATTTTTTTTGATTGTATTTTGATATTTATTGTGGACAAATTCGATGATTAGCGTCTCTCGTGTGCGCTTGCAATTAATATATTCATTTCAAAGAATTCTCGTGTGCATCTAATTCGTTGCACGTATCATGGCTTAAATTTCTAATTTTTTGTTTGTTTATAATATAATCGGTATTCCGAAAGGAGCAAGCGTTGATATTTTTTATTAATATATATTATTATATTAAAATATATTTTCAATTATAATATCCTAATATTATTCTTCTCTCGTGTCCGGAATCACCAAACTAAATGCTATTTCCCCAGTAATTAGCAACGTATATTACTTCGTTATTTGCTAAAATCAAGTCGTTTTTCGTGCACTTTTTGGGGGGCAATGAAGGAGCCTCCACGAAGATTGCGATCAACACTCGTTCTACACGAAAACCGCAAAGCAATCGGGCGTCCCCTGGAAACGACACAGGAAACTGTGTCGGTCAATCCTTCAACCACCGGATCACCATAATCCAAAGAGAATGCCTAATATTATAAAAAGAAAATAATAATGACATATGTGCATACCATTACAAGGGAAAAAGCATACACTATTTTACAAAATATTAGAACAAATTTATTAGTTATTTATTCATTGCGTTTTTATGGGCCAAACCTAAGCCCTGAGGTTAATTAAAACGCACTAATAGGATATAGTTCGAACTAAGAGGCAAAATAAAAAATTTTATTTCAATAATAAATCATTATTATACAAAAATTTAATTCTATATATATTTATTCGTGCATTGTTATTATTATCAAATACCTAAATTATTTTTTTTAAATAAAGTTATTTTAGAAAATTTTATTTAAGTTTTATACATAAAACCATTGGTGTACAGATAATGTACACAGAGGCGTATTCAGGAATTTTCAATGGGGGAGGGGGTTGAAAATCTTGTTGACATAAAATTGAAAATAGATTATAAAAAAAGTATTTGTTTATGTTTTCCCTTCTTAAAAAATTTTTTTTTTAGAAAATCGCTCCTGTGAATTATATTATTTATAAGCACGAACGCACAAAATTACATCGGTTAGTGAGGTCATGGGGGAGGGTTCAAACCCCACGAATCCCACCCCCCTTAAGTACGCCCCTGAATGTACATATATTTCATTGTAAAAAAAAATTAACACAATGACGGGGATATATGATACAATGACACATCAAACCGTTCCACCATTCGAGCACGCCTCTGTAGTCACAGCATCTTGTATATTGTTCTGCAGAATGTAGTAAAACTGTTGTACTCGTATAATTATTAATCACGTACACTGTTTGTTCAAGTGTATATATGTTTTTTTTTTTTTTTATTTAGAACTCTTAGTATATATACTATTAAGTTCGACAATATGTTTTATTTTGTTTATTTATTTTATTGGTCTACAAAATGATGCAATTTTATGTCATTAGAAATTACTATATTATTTTTTTAATTTGCAAATCAAGTTTGAGACACGTCTACGGTCAGGTCTTGTGTTCCTGTTTTTATGCGTATACTGTTTTATTGATTAATGTATACAATATAATTTGAAAACTCTTAGAATTTTATTTTAACCTAAATATTGAGGTATTCATTTCCGTGAAAAACAAAAGATTATATAATTCAAATTTATAATGACATCTTTAATATTTAAATTTACTCTATGGGTCGGAAATATGAATTTACTAAAATTAAATTTAAATTACATATTATATGTTTAAGTGTTTTCCACACCTATAATTTAATTAATTAATCAAACCGATAGTAGCATACGGCGCATACAAATATATACACAGTGGCAATATAATATTTTTAATTGTCGGCATAGGTGCTATATTTATTTAGAAGATTGTACCACGTCATGTCAT
This sequence comes from Slavum lentiscoides, assembly GCA_032441835.1. Lineage (NCBI taxonomy): Eukaryota > Metazoa > Arthropoda > Insecta > Hemiptera > Aphididae > Slavum > Slavum lentiscoides. The sequence goes on along the minus strand of CM063707.1, from coordinate 3,749,610 downwards.
ATCGGATGATGGGCGATTTTTTTTTCTCAATCGCCGTGCTATGATCCATTGACATACCGAAAAGTGTTATATCTGTAGAACATAACAGAAGGTTGTACATATCTAAAAAAGCTCGGTTTCTATAACAATCATCTCATTCGTCATGAAAACAACATAATACATCGTTAATATTCATTACGTGAAATTATATACAATATGGATGGTTAGAATAGATATAATAGTACTTATATACCGTTTTATTTTTATTAATAACTTTTATATTTTATAATTTTATATTATAGGAGAATTTAAAACAAATAGCATTATATGATATAGAATTTTCAAACAAATCTTATAATGTTATAATAAATTTCTTAAATGAATACACTTTATTTTATTTCAGAGAAATTATGAGATTAACAATAGCTAATTATTTAATAAATAATATTTTCGTGAAATATTTTAACAAATTAATTTATTAATTATTATTATAATAAATGGGTTCAAACCCTTTTGACAATTTCGTGCAACTTATACAACTACAATTAATTACAAACTAAAATTAATATATTTATATTTAAAAGTTGCAAATAATCGGCCTCAATTTTTCATTTGAATTTTTTAAGATCTTTATAATACTTAGCTTCGAGATGTTCCAGCACCTAAAAAATAAAAAATAATAGTAATTTTATTAAATGTTTAAAATTTCATAAATAATAAGGATAAATAATAATAATAATAAAACATTTTTATTAAAATATGTGGGTGAATTAACATTCATTCATTATGAAGATATTGTGTTCAAAAAATAATTTTAAAAAGTCTAGAAAGTCTGGGCTATTAACATATTACTGGTAGACAGAGGTGGTTATAACTTATAATACACACATATTTTAAGTAACGTTATTAAATGATCTGATTATTTTTGCAGAAACAATATAAATTTTTAAAAGGGAAACAAACCGCAAGTCATAGTTAATTATTACTTTTCATTTTGCTAAGCATATTAATGTAAAAACTAAAATAACTGTCTCAAATGACCAGTTACGTCATTAAGAATATTATAAAGCTTTTCGTGTAAATGTCCATGTACGTAATTTAATATAGTGTATTTATTTTCTTTATTTAACTTACCATCATCATTTCCTAAACCAAAAAAAAAAACCTCATAACATTAATGAATAAAAGCTATTTGTGTTTCACAACATTATTTGAGTATCTATTATTAATTAGAATAACTATATAATTTTAAAATGTACTATTTGTTTGTAAAATAAATATGTGCTTACCTTTTTTGCCTTCTGATGTATTACCATAAACTACAAAAATGTCAATGTGAGTTTAAAAGAATAAAATTAGTAGAAAAAGGAATTATTGTTATTTAAATTTTTTGTTTTATTGATATTATTATTATTATTATTATTATTATTAGTGAAATTTTTTAACTTACCCTCCTTTTAACTAAACCAATAAAAAAACCATTTCACAACACCGTAATGTATAACTAATGTATAACTATAATGATTACTTATGAATCATAAAATTTAGATACCAGTTAAGAATGATGAAAAAAATTAATTTTTATTGATAAAATAAATATATATACTTACGTCCTATGAGTACTAATGTGTTGTAAAATAAAAAAGTTTAAAGTTAGTACAATATAATAAGTTTAGTTGAAAAGAATTTATTATTATTATGTTTATAGTTTTATAGAAATTATATAATTAATTATTTTTAATGATAATTTCATTATTCTTGCAGAAAGAATAATAATTGTAAAAGAAGTGTGCTGGAAGTGTTTATTGGATGTCACTTATAAATAAATAACTTATACCTACAATGGTTTAAGATTTTTTGTTATTACTATAAATTTGAAAGCAATGACAAATCATTGCATTTATTTAAACAATTCTGAGCAGAGTTCCAGCATAACATTATTTATCATTAATATACAATATTTAATTTTGATAAAATTCTAATATTTGTCATTTGTGACAAAAATGTTTGGTAGGTTTTGAAGTTATATTAAAAAACTACTGAAAAAATCGAAGAATAACCTCCTTCCTATAAAATAACGTTTCAGCAAAATTATTAAAAAATTATTAAGGAAATCCAAAAAATGGTATCCTCCATACAATACAACTTTAACAAAATATGCTGCAGTGAAATGTGTACAAGTTAAATGATTAAAGTATTTTCGAAAAATTTTAACACAGAAAAAATTCATTTAGCAAAACATAATAATTATGTTGTATATTAATTATAAGTCAATTGAATAAATTATAAAAAATAAATTAAATAAATTATTTTATTTTATTATTTTTAAATTTATTTTAAATGAATTATGAATCCATGACTTAAATAGTGCAACATAATAATTGGCAATTGCTATAAATGACCTACAATTGGAAGGCATTACAAAAAAAATAAAAATGTTTATAATGCAAAGCTACGTATTTGTTATAATTTTTAAGACTGTAGAACCATTATTTTGGAAATGCCGGAGAAGTATAATAAAAAAAAAATCGCAGTTTGGTAGTTTGAACAAGAATTGTTAGAAGTTTTTGGAGCCGCCTTTAAAATATATTGAAAAAATCGAAAAATGACCCTCCAAAACTACTATTCAAATAAAATTTACTATGGAAAATGAGCAAGAATATAAAGATGATCGCAATTCTATACTAGTTGAAAAGTTGTGCACAGAAAAAAAGTAATAATAAATATTTTTGTGAACCCAAAACCTCCCTCGCTTTGTTCAGAATCTATTATTCGTGAAATGCGCATTGCTATACTAATATAATAACCAAAAAAGAATATATATATATATATTACATTTTGGAATGTTGGATTTGCCATCACTGTATTTAGTTGTTTATAAATTGACGAATTTATTTAATTTCAATTGACCTTGTTCATTAGATAATAATTCAAATTATCGTAAAACGTATTACCACGTATACCACCAAAATGAAAAAAAATTTTGCCGAAATGTAATGTTACACGCAGATTTTGAATTATTTGTGCTTTATAGAAAAACTAAAAAAGTTTTCGCAGATAGAAATAGAAAAAAAATTTAATTGAATATTAGAGTAAATTATTCTTTATTTATATTATGATTTCACGAATAATAAATTCCATAAATAAAATAACAAATTATAACAAAAAAAAAAAAGTTTTTGAGAAAATTTTAATTTACTAATAATATTTTACAGATTTAAACTTTTAATTAACTTACTATTTTCAACTAAGCAAAAAAAAACACATTTTGTAAAATTAATGTATATCCGTAAAGATTATTTTATATATCGTAAAATCAATTTGACATTTATATTCCAAAATAAAATTCGAAATAATTTTGGCAAAATTAAAATATACTTACGTTGGTTGTTTACTTTTGTATTATAAGAAATTACAAATACATTTAAAGGTTAATACAAGAAAATAAATTTATTGGAAAAGGAATTGATATTATTTTATTTTTATTTAATTAGATACCTATTAAATATATAATAGTAAATTACTATTAATGATAATTATTTAATTATTTCATCTGAAAGTATGTCAAATATAAAAAAAGGGTAACAAGACGCGACTACGCAAGTGTTGTGGATATCGCTTAAATGAATTACTTTGATAATGATTTTAGAGTTTTGTTATTATTCGTACCATGTAATTGAAAGCAACGATAAATCATTTATTCAATAAAAATATTCTGTTTGGAACTTAGTTGTAACACTGTTTAATAGTAATATAAAATATTTAGTTTTGATAAAATCGCGTTTTTGCCATTTTTAACAGAGAATTTTGATAGTTTTTGGGCCTTGTTAAAAAATTATTGGGAAATTCGAATAGTAACTTATTCGCTTCGCTATAACAACTCCCTATATAACCTTACCACTGCAGTAAAATTTGTAATAGGAAAATGTGTACGAGTGTAATTATTGGAGCATTTTCGTTAGTAAAAAAGTTGTAAACAGAATAATAACCTATGTATATCTTTTATGTGAGTCAATTTTATAGTGATTTTTCCATCAAAATAACATATTTTGTCGAAAAATCATAAATAGTAATAAAAATAATTTCAAATAAACTCACAATCGCCCACTATACCGAACAAACAAAAAACATTTATTTTTATCCATTAAGACTGTATTTGAATTATAAAATCAATTCGAATTAGATACTCTATAATTAAAAAAATGGAGTTTTTTTTTTTGTAAATAAATATTTACTTACGGTTTTATTCACTTATGTGTTATCATAAGACATAAATAACAAAAAGGTCAGATTTTAATACAAGAAAATAAATTTAGTGTAAAAAGAATTATTATTCTTTTTTCATCGTGAACTAAAATTATATTTTAAATAGGTATTTATGACTCTGAATAGAATATTTCTATAAAACGAATGTTAAATATAGGAAGAACAGCAAACTGCGGTTGTTGTGGATGTCAATATAGTAAATTATTCATATAAAATTTAGAGATTTTTATATAATCTTTCAATAAACCTAGGTAGCCAAATAAGTTTAATTTCAATAATCATTATCCATCAAAATAATATATTTTGTTGAATAAATTTAAAATAATAATAATCTGATAAAATCTGTAATAATATTTCGATAAAATATCAAAAAAAAATATATATAAATTGGAATTTGAGAATTTTGTATTTGTAAAAATAGTATTAATTTTACATTTTGATATACATGTGATATATAATTAAATATAAAATTGCTCATAAATAATATACTTACATTTTTGTAAGCTATTATTTTATCGAAAATTAAAAATATTAGAGTACATAAAATAGATTAATTTTAGTGAAGAACATAATTTTATTTTTAATTAATATGGTCATGTTATGATATAAGAATGATATATTATATAAGAAAAAAATGTTGGTTATGCTTTTGGTCTGCGTTTAAAACTCTTGAGAAAATAAAAAAATTACCTCTTTAAAGTACAACCACAACAAAATAAGCTACAGGAAAATAGGTACGATTATACCTACATATATATATATATTATATATCTGTATATATAAACAAAAGTGTCCTGAGTGACTGATCCATAATCAACGCAGAGCCGAACCTGTTAGAGCTATCGATTTGAAATTTTGAGGGTGGATTAATCATTAATATTATAATTTCACCGTGTACTAAGAAAGGATTTTGAAAAGTTTTGATTTCAAGGGGTTGAAATAGGCAAAAAACCAACTTTAGGTGTAGTATAGAGCTCGTTGTTCAACCTGTTTATCTATAATATAGTATCTTTAATCGTGACACGGTGTCTCGGAGCTGTGGTAAAATCAGCAGCAGCAGATTTCTAAATTCGGCAATTGATAATTAGAGAAAACAGGCGCGAGCGAGCAGCAGTTATCGTTGAGACGCGCAAGGTACGCACGCGCAGACCAACACAGTGCGTGCATCGCCGAGCCGCGTCAATAGCGTCGCGACCGGCTTGAGATCGGCTTTCCCACATTTCTTTTTTTTTATAAAAATCCTTCAAAAATTAATCGAACCAATTTAAAATAAAATAAAAATGCTAATAATCATTTTTTGAAGGTCTTAGGATAAAATAATGATAATAGTGAAAAGTCGTTCTATAGTAAAATTCACGAGAGGAATTCAAATCTGTTTTCAAAATCCTCATCGCACCACTAGATCGATCGGTACGTTGGAACTATTGGAAGTAGTAAACGTCTATTTCGCTATGTTTCGTGTGTGTAAAACGAAGATAGAAAATGTCCGCTTACAATCCCTTTTTTAACGTCCGACTACGTATTACGGATCAAAGTCCATATATATATATATTCAGAACGCGTCATATAACTACATATTACATTGTGTTCGTCATTTTCCATCAATGTAATATTCTTTGTGAAAAAATTTAAAACAGTAGTTAATAAAAATTTTGATTTAGGATTATCAAGATTTTAAAAATTTAATCGAAGTAACGTAGGACCTAATTTGTCTGAAATTGTCAGCTGTTATAACCAAATGTTATTCGTTTCATATCAATTATAAATCAACATTTACGTACATAATACACATATATATATATATAATTTAATGTTACATATTCAGTGTAAATTAAAATTTACATATTTATATGTATATATATATATATTGAATAATGTATAACTTGAATTTGCTTACCTTCAATGCCTGAACAAAAAAAGAATACAATACACTATTGTAACTTACACCCGTAATTTCCATTCATATATTATAAAATCAATTAAAATTGGTACTCTATAATTATATATATAAATATGTATGTATTGTGTACGTCGTTTTCCGTCAATGTAATATTCTTTGTCCAAAAATTTAAAATAGTAGTGAATAAAAATTGTGACTTAGGTTTATCAAGATTTTTAAAAATTTAATCGAAGTAACGTAGAATCTAATTTGTTTATATATATATATATATATATATATATATAATATATTATATTATAAAATAATTAAATTTTATATATATATATATATATATATAAAAGTTACATATTCAGTGTAAATTAGAATTTACAAATAATATTTAGTCGAATAATGCATCACTTGGAATTTTCTTACTTTTAGCGTCTAAAAAAAAAGAATACATTACACAATTGTAACTCACACCCGCAATTTCCATTTATGTATGTATTATAAAATCAATTAAAAATTGGTACTCTATAATTTAAAGAGGTAATATTCGTCCGGAAAATAATTATATAATTACAGAAAATGCCATCTACAGTTGCGATTTATTTACCCAATGGACAATACGTGTTTCGCGAAAATATTTAGTGTCGGCTATATTTCTCTCAAAGTGTTTATGCTACGCAAAACCTCGTGGACACACGGTTAGTGTTTTGTAAGCATACTGAGTTGGTCAAACGTGTATCCGATTTCGTAAAGGATTATGGATTATGAAAATATGTTAGCCAAACACAGGGGCGTCTTTAGGACAGTTTTATGGTGGAGGGGGAGTGAATTTTCTATCACTAATGCCCGGATTTGTATGCGCTTGCATGTTTTTTTCAAACAGTCCAATAATAGTAGCTACATAAGCTACATGTTTAAATCATTGTCAATGGATCTGAATACAAAGTTTTATTCCGCATATTTTTTACATATTTTGTCATTTTTTTGACATACACTGCATATTTTTATATTTCACGATTTTCCATTGTATATAGATCGTTTTTAAATGCATATTATTAATATTTTGGTTATAATTATATTTCTAAAATAATTTTATTTAAAAAGATAACATTTTTAAATAATAAAAATAAAAGAAAGTATTTTTGAAAACAGAATTTTTTTTTTCTTGCTTATTTTCTATTTTAAAGACATTTTTCTACAAAATAAGAACATAATTTTGTGCTGTAGAAATATCGTGTCCCTAACCCATTCATGTAAACAATTTCTCTGTCGAAAATAAACAAATCATTCTCTACGACTGAAGAGTTCTTCTATACGTAACGGATCGGTATGAGGACGTATCGACCTGTCACACTCTGTATCTTAATTTTTATGAAATCTCTAATACTAATTTAGTAAAACACCAGAGAAAAAATGTAAATTGAAATGTCATATTTGTGAAAATAGTGTTTCATTTACATTTTGATATAAATATGCTATACGATAAAATATAAAAGTATTAACTAATAAAAATATACTTACATTTTTTTGGAGCTAATGTTTTATCAAGAAGTGAATGTACCAGAGCTAATGCAAAAAAATAATTTTAGTAGATAAGTTTAATTTTTATTTTTTTTTAGGCCAATAACAAGTTATACGAGTATAGTAAATAAATATGCAGAATGAATATCAATTATAATGATAAATATTGTTAATTGTTAATATTTTGATGCTAATTAATTGCAGAGCGAACCGTAGGTATTGTGGATGTTGCGTAAGTGAATTACCTACTCAGATAAAGTTTTGATAATAATATACGTTTTAAAACAATGATGAATCATTGCATTCAATGAAACGAATCTGGCCGAAGATTCGGTATAACTATTTATTATTAAAATACAATAATAATTTTTTTAAATATCGCTTTTTTGCCGTTTTACCAATTTTTTAGTAGTTTGTTGGATAGTATTTAAAAATTATTAAAAAACTATAAAACTGATTTCTTTGAAGTAGAATTCCAACAGAATTGATTACCGGAAAAGGTACGAATTTAATAATCGGAAAACTTCTACTAGGTATTCGAAAGCTTGTACACAGGAAAAAATAAATATCATTGTAAAACAAACAGCTTTTACGCTTCGCACAATATCTTAAAGCTCATGAAATCTGTAATAATATTTTGATAAAATATCAAAGAGAAAATATATATTGGATTTTGAGAATGTTTTATAATATGTGAAAATAGTGTTACGTGGACATTTTAATATATTTATGCTATAGGATAAAATATAAAAAGTATACACAAAATAAAAATATACTTACATTTTTTTTTATCTATTATTTGATCAAAAATTAAAAATATTAGAGTTATTGATATATATTTATATGATAAATATTGTTAATTGTTAATATTTTGATGCTAATTAATTGCAGAGCGAACCGTAGGTATTGTGGATGTTGCGTAAGTGAATTACCTACTCAGATAAAGTTTTGATAATAATATACGTTTTAAAACAATGATGAATCATTGCATTCAATGAAACGAATCTGGCCGAAGATTCGGTATAACTATTTATTATTAAAATACAATAATAATTTTTTTAAATATCGCTTTTTTGCCGTTTTTACCAATTTTTTTTAGTAGTTTGTTGGATAGTATTTAAAAATTATTAAAAAACTATAAAACTGATTTCTTTGAAGTAGAATTCCAACAGAATTGATTACCGGAAAAGGTACGAATTTAATAATCGGAAAACTTCTACTAGGTATTCGAAAGCTTGTACACAGGAAAAAATAAATATCATTGTAAAACAAACAGCTTTTACGCTTCGCACAATATCTTAAAGCTCATGAAATCTGTAATAATATTTTGATAAAATATCAAAGAGAAAATATATATTGGATTTTGAGAATGTTTTATAATATGTGAAAATAGTGTTACGTGGACATTTTAATATACTTATGCTATAGGATAAAATATAAAAAGTATACACAAAATAAAAATATACTTACATTTTTTTTTATCTATTATTTGATCAAAAATTAAAAATATTAGAGTTATTACAAGAGAATAATTTAGTGGATAAGAAAATTTTATTATTCATTAATATGGTCATGTATCATTTCCACATACATTATTATTGCCTTTTATAATATTAAAATATTAGAATTAGAACACCAACACAATTCATTAATGTACCACTGCAGCTAAATTAGCTGTGGAGAAATAGATACGATTGCAATAGGATCATTTTTGATGCATAGTCCATAGATTGTACACTGAAAAAATATTCTTTATCTATTGTGTGCGTCAATTCGATCATTAAGTTCCATAAAAATAATACTCTGGCTAAATATTTAAAATGGAAATAAAAAGAAATTGAGACTTAGGATTTTCAAGATTTTGTAAATTTAGATGAAGTAACTTAGGACCTATTTCGTACACAATTTTTAGCTTTTTAAACCAAAAATTATTCATTTTTTTTCATAAATAGATCAAGGTCTAATAATTGCTATATTAGCCCAAAATTAGAAGAAATATTTGAAATTCATTTACGTATAAAGATAATACGTAACGTGCGAAGTTACATATATGGTATAAATTACAATTTACTAGTAATGTTAAATGGAATAATGCATAACTTAAATTTTCTTATTTTTAGCGTTTAAACAAAAAATACTACAATACAGTATTGTAATGCATACCCGTAAGCATATAAGCATTCTGGAGTCCGTTTGGTCACTTGTATTTAAATACGCTCTCCAATTGTTTGATTTTAAATTTCGCACCTACGATGTATTTAATACCTATTACATAAGGACGGGTAGGTATATATTCCCGGAATAATAGTTTACTATGGAAAATAAAATAAGAAAATCGCGATAACGGATCTTTGGTGTGGGGAAAGTATAAATCCGGATTTATATTGTTTTCCATGATAATTGTGATGTTAGTGTGTTATCAGTGTATTATTATTATTATATTATATTCATCTTAACAAGTCTAAGAGAGTGTAGTTAGCTTAGATACCTCCACTCGCTCGCTTTGCGAGCTCCTGTCGGAACTTAAACTAAAAATATCCATTGGTTTGTTCTGAAAAACCACCTAAAGTTACTGAAGTGCGCATGTTTGGTTTGTCTGATAATTATACACTGATAACACTCTGATATCACAAATGTCGGGCGGGAAATTTAAAATCAACCAACCGGAGAGCGTAATTGAATACAGGTGCCCAAACGGACCCCAGAATGCTTATAATATTCTACCCCTAATGTCTATGTATATATTATAAAATCAATTTAAAATAGATATAACACTATAATATTAAGAGGAAATAAAAGCAGTACAATTATTTAACACAATAAACATAATTTGCTATTGTAGTTTTTAACTAAAAAATGTTTCATTTTTACATTATTTTTCCTAACATAAACGCATAAATTCTTATTTATAACTTTGCTAACAGTATTCCTAAATAATGAATAACAAAAGAAAAAAATGTTCCTTGTAAAACTGTTTTTGTAATTGGCCATGTACATAATTCGATCTAATGTATTTTTTTTAAATTAACTTACTCTCATCAACTAAGCAAAAATAAAAATAAAAAATATACATTATAACAGTAACGTATAAAATTACATATGCATTATTAAATCATTTGAACATCTATTATAAATTACGATGTTTATATAATTTAAAATGAAATATTTGTAGGTAAAATAAATATATACTTACGTAATCTTTTTGCTGACGTGTTATCATAAATTACCAAAAAATTAGAGATAGTTTTAATGAATAAATTTAATTGCAAAAAGTATTATTATAATTTTTAATTAGAAATAAGATAGTAAATTATTATTAATGATTATGGTTCAATTATTTCTACAGAAAGAAAATTAATTTTAAAATCTTGGAATTTGTATCACTGTTTTGTTATAATATTAAAGGAAGAACAGAAATTGGATTTTGAGAATGTAGGATTTGTCGACAAATCGATAAATCGTCACACCGTTGGTACCTATTATAATTAATTATGTATTATGTTAGACTATTCATCTATTGTTTCATTGACATTAATTAACAACATTTTAAATAATTTATAAGAAAATGATAATTTACTACTAATTTATTAAAATGTGAAATTTTAATTTGTTACTTGTAGCAACTAAAAAAAAAATAAATAAATAAATAAAATAGAGTACTGAAAGTATGTATATCCTTAAAGACTATTTATGTATATATAGTTTGTAAAAATCATTTAACATTAGATACTATATAATTTGGAAAGTATATAATTGTTGTTATGATAAAAATATACTTACGTGTATCTAGATCTAAGAAAATACAAAAAAAAAAATTTGAGCCAATACAATAAAAGAATAAATTTTTAGATAATATCTATAATTACTTTTTTTATAGATAATTAATAAGTATATAGTATATTGGTCTTCTTTATATGCATATATTTTATAACAATATTTTTGTAAAATCATGTAAAACATGAAAACAAAAATAAAAATAATTTGGATTTTGATAAATGTGCGTCAATTTGGTCGTGATTTTCCATCAAAATAAAATATTTTTCAAAAATTTGAATTGATCATAAAAAAACATAACTAATGATTATCAAAATTTTTCGATTACGATTTAAATAATATTTTCTATGTTAACATCTAATAATTGATTTAAATAGACCAAATTGAGATATTTTTTGAATTACCAATGATGGTATTTATGAATACATCGTTAGTTCATATATATGAATATATACGAGTAGTTAATGTTTTCTAATATACAATGATTAAAGTTGTTTTTTTTTTTAATTAACTTACTCTTGCCAACTAAGCCGAAAAAAACATTTATGTATATCAATTAAGACTATATTTGAATTATAAAATCAATTCGAATTAGACATTCTATAATTAAAAAATGAAGTCCTTTTTTGTAAATAAATACGTACTTACCTCTTTTACTCACTTATGTGTTATCAAAAGTTATAAATAACGAACAAAAAAAAGTGCAGAGGTTAATTAAAAAAAATTAATTTAATGTATATAGAATTATTATTATTTTGTTTATTGTTTATTAGAAATTATATTTTATAAGTAGGTATATAAGATACTAAATAGAATATTTCTACAGAATGAATTTTAAATATAAAAGGTGTAGCAAACCACGGGTTTTGTTGGTGCCAATATAGTGTATTATATATATATATAAAATTTAGAGTTTAGTTATTAATTTACATTTGAAAACAATAATCAATCATTTCATTCAATGAAACAATTTTGAGCAGAGCTTTGGATTAATAATATTTATAAAGTATAAAATTTACAATTAACCTTACATTACATTATATTAATATTAATTTCTTACAATGATTGATGGTAGCTAAAAATTTTAATTTCAATTACCATTTTCATCAAAATAATATATTTTTATATAAACTTTAAAAGTTTATAGAAAAATGTAATAACGATTTAAAATTTTTTTTTTATTATGATTTAAGTAAGATATATGTTGCATAAAATTTTCAGCCCTTAAAACATAAAAATGTCAACACCTAATAATTTATATAAATAGCATAAAATAAGGAGATTTATTTTAGAATGCCACCATTATTTTCGAAATGCCAAAGAATTAAAATAATAAATTTTGACAAAATCGCTTTTTTTCTTACCAAATCTTTTTAGTAGTAATGTGGGTAGCGTTTAAAAACTATTGAGAACCTCATGATATGATTTCCTTAAATAACACCCCGACAAATTTGGTTCTAGAAAAATGGGTACGAATTTAATAGTAGGAGATCTTCTGCTATCAGAAAAATTGTACACACAAAAAAAAAAGAAAAATTAGGTTTATTGTAAAACAAAGAGCTTCCACGCTTCGCTCCATACCAAAGTGTTTACAAATAAATATATACTTACAGTAAAACCCCAGTAATTCGGACCTCATTAGTCCGGAATTCGCTTAATCCGGACAGCCGTTTATAATACGTAAATAAACCAGTCGTACGAAAATTACGCTAGTTTTCACCGTAGATTAAAATAAACATGAAAACGAGTTCTACAAATTTCCTGTAAGGCCGGGCGCACACGTACGGTTTCCGTGTTTGATTTCCGAATACGGAATTCCGATTCGGACACCCGAATGCAGGCATTTCGTAGGAATAAACAAAAATTAGCGCACACGTTCTTAAATTTTCCGTTCGATTAAATAATTCCGAAAGTACGGAAAAAATTCCGAACATTCGTTTCGGAAATCAGGCCGTGCGTTCGGAATCCCCGAACGGAAATAAACCGAATAACGTTATTCCGAACGCAGCACTCGCCTTCATTTTGTGTTGAACGCCGCACACGGACGGAAATTTCTGTTCGGTATTTTTCATTGTGTCTACTGTCGAGTGAACGTTTGCTCTTCATTTTACGTACATACATATATGTATACCAAAATGTGCGAATCCGAAAATTTAATAAATAATTACCCATCATGTCGTCATCGTGGTCCATGGTCGTGTTTTTACGAAAACGTCACCGTACGTACCTACAGGCAGAAATCCTAATAGAAATATATCAGAACGTGCGCGCTAGGCTTACGGATTTCCGAATCGGAATTCCGTATTCGGAAATCGAACACGGAAACCACCGTACGTGTGCGCCCGGCCTAAATGCGAGTTATTGCGATAATTATATTTATCAATACCAATTGTCATTAAAGTTATCCAATTGTAATCCATTTATATATACATATGTACCTTATTATTATTATGTATATACAGTATACGTACGTACAGTACAGTACGTCAGTCGGTTGCTTGATACGCTTCGGAGTGTTTCTTACACTTCGTATGTGTTTTATAAATTTACGATTTTTGGTTATTTTGTTTAATCCGGACTTTCATTAATTCGGACAACCTAGAGCCCCAATTAGTCCGGATTACTGGGGTTCTACTGTACATTCATCTTTATCTAAGGTTTTTGTTTATTCAAAAATTAAAAATACCAGATTTAATGCAATAGAATAATTATGTAGCCAAGTTAATTTATTATTTAGAATTATGTTCAATAAAAATTAAATATTATACAAATACCTAAAACTAATGTCAATTGTATAATAATAAATTTTATTTTGATGAAATTTAAAAAAAAAATGAGGCACTGTCACTTAAGTGAAATACTCAGATAAAGTTTTGTCATAACTCATGATTTTCAAACAATGATAATAATCATTGCATTCATGATTATTGATGTAATAAATTCTATTCTTAAAATAATAACATGATTAATTTTGATAGTTTGCGTTTTATATTGTTTACATAATTAAACATTTTAATTAAAATATGCGGGTGAATTAACATTTATTTATTTTGGTGATATTATGTTCAAAAAATAATTTTATGAAGTCTAGAAAGTCTAGGCTATTTACATATTACAGGTAGACAAATGCGGTTATAACACACATTCCAAGGATATGACAAGAAAAATGGATGGTGTGTTGGTGTTGGGGTTGTGATAGTGTCATACTGGCATTAGTGAATTAAAAATATTTTACAATGTTTATGCGTCAGTAACGAAAAATAAAAAAACATATAGTGGAAAAGGTATTCATTTTTACTTAATTTTCCTAACAGAGTCATGGTAAATTATTATTTTTTATTTTACTAATAGTATTAATGTACAAAATATAACTAAAATAACTGTCTCAAATAAACCTATTACGTCATTAGGAATTTAGTAAAGCTCTTCTTGTAATTGTCTATCGTACGTAATTTAATCTAGTGTATTTATTTTCTTAAATTAACTTACCATCATTTTCTAAGCAAAATAATAATAATAATAATAATAAATAAATAAAGGCTATCTATGTTTCACAATATCATTTGAGTAATAAAACGATTCTACGCGGAGTTTATAGGCGTAACGTTATTATTAATAATATTAATAGTGTAAGATTAACCTTACATTATATTGTTTTAATGTAATTTCTTAAAATAAACTTTGGCACGTAAATATCCTTAATTTCAATTATAATTTTCCATGAAAATAATATACTTTGTCGTTAAATTAAAAATAGTTTAAAAAAAACATTTGCGATTTAGGATTTTCAAGATTTTTTAATTTAGTCGAATTAACGTAGATGTTACGTTGTATACAGTTTTCTGCCCCTAAAACCAAAAACTACTCCTTTTACGACATAAATGTATCAGCATCCTTAAATTAATATAAATAGCCAAAAATTAGAAGATTATTTTTGAAAAAACGTACATATATGCAGTACAAATGTATATATTTAGTCGAGATTTCTAGACAGTAGAACTATTGTTTTGAAAATTATCGATGAATACAATAATAAAAACTCAAAGTTCTGTCGTTTTAATAAAAAAAATGTCGGTAGTTATTTATGCTACGTTTTATTTTTGCAGAAAGAGTATAAATTTAAAAAAAGGGAAATTAACCCCAAGTTTTAAGGGTGTCGTTTAAATGAATGACTTACATTAAGATTTAAAAGTTATTTTATTACAATACATGTTAAAGCAATGATTAAGCATTCATACAACAATACGTTTCAGCGCGGAGATTAAATAAATAAATATGAAAACAAGTTCATGTGAACCGCAATCACGGTCATACGTATGGCAGTTTTTCGTTTTTGTTTGTTTGTTGAACAGTTGGTCAAACTGTTGGTCGAAACGTTTACACAAATATTACGCTAATGTGAACGCGGCTTATTTTTTTTTTTCAATTTTCGGCCAATTTCACTTTACGCTATAAAAAATTATTTAAATTATCTTTTAACACGTCAAATAAAGTACCTACAAGATAACAACGCTATACTAAGAGACAAAAATCAGAAAATTAAAATGAAATCACATATTATTTGTATTTGTTAATTATTCTTTGATCATATTCTCAGTATATAATATATATAATGCTTTTTAAACTAAAACGATTGAAGTTTTATTCATTATTAAAATATTATCGTTTAATTACAACAGTTGGACTATTATATCACGAAATTCTAATTTACAAATAACGTTTTTAGATGATGAATTTTAATTTACTTACCTTCTTCATCTTCTAAATAGAAAAAGGAATACGATTCGATATAGTAAAGTGTATACGCAACAGTCATTTATATATTTTAAAATCAATTCGCGTTACTTTTTAATATCATTTAAATAGGAAATATTTGTTGGTAATGATAAAAATAAACTTACTATTTTTTGTGGCTAATGTTTTATCGAATACGACGAAAAATACTAGCGTCAATACAAGAAAATAACTTTTAGTGAAAAATGTATTCATTTTTATTATTATTTATCAGTTAAATCGAAACTATAAAGTACAATTTTGCTAACAGTATTAGAACATATAACGAAAATTACTGTTTCACACAA
Organism: Slavum lentiscoides; assembly: GCA_032441835.1. Classification (NCBI taxonomy): domain Eukaryota; kingdom Metazoa; phylum Arthropoda; class Insecta; order Hemiptera; family Aphididae; genus Slavum; species Slavum lentiscoides. The sequence goes on along the minus strand of CM063707.1, from coordinate 3,733,101 downwards.
TCTTGTATAGTTTTCAGAATACTGTAAAATTATTTTTCGTAATAGCCACGTACATAATTTATTCAAGTGCAATTTTGTTTTTGTCATTTGCTTGCATAAGTAAATATTACGTCAATAAACCACTGAATTCGTGGTAATTTTTAAGAGACCATCGCAACGAAAGTAAACAATAAGTAGATGAACAAATAAAAAAATATATACTAAACGATTATTTAACATGGATCTAAACGTAAACATTTTTATCCACTTGTCTCTGCGATAAATAATAATTGCAAGGAAACACATTGAATCGTGTAAAGTCGTATTAAAATGTTCGATAAATTGTTGATAACCTTATATACTAATTAAAAATAGAGATAAGGTCACAATGTATATCAATATGTCTTTCATATAATACAACAATCTCACTCCACGATGTTCGTCCGGGATAAACTCCGTATCTTCTTAACCAATTTTTATGAAATTTGGCTCACTGTGTGTAATTTGGTTCAACTTAAATGTAGGATAGTTTTTTATCTCGATAATTAACCGCAATATGGTAATTAATACGGGAAAAAACATGGTAAATCAATTACCATAGTGACCATTTAAATTGTTACTGAGTTTAAAACATCCTCTATATATATATATATATATATATAATATATACAGGGTGTTTCTGAACTCAGTACCATAAATTCGTACACACACTCAGTGGGGTGACCCAATGACGGAAGTTTTGAAATTTTTCTTTCATCATTAAAACCTAAGTTTTCACATTTTTGTTCATAGAATTTTGATATAAATGTAAAAATAAATACACCATGATATTTCCTGCAAATTTCTCATACGAATCGATATATTACATCATTTTTGCTCATTTCTGCCCGATTTTGACTCTCACCAGATGTTCGTGACGCCCTATGTCGTCATGACGTCAAAATCGTCAAAATATCATGGTGTATTTATTTTTACATTTATATCAAAATTCTATGAACAAAAATGTGAAAACTTAGGTTTTAATGATGAAAGAAAATTTTCAAAACTTTCGTCATTGGGGGTGACCCACTGAGTGTGTGTACGAATTTATGATACTGAGTTCAGAAACACCCTGTATATGTATATTATAAATGATTGTCTGTTTGTCTGTCCTGCATGCATTCCTCAACCGCTGAGCAGATTTCGATAAAATTTGGCAAAGAGATGGATTGAATCTATCGTAGGCAATATTTTGTCTAAAAAAAACCTCAATGGGAGTGATCGAAACAATCAAGTTTTGTTGGTGACGGCTAATCTCAGAAAATACTCATCCAATCATCATGCGGTTTGATTTTGATTTGTAGAGTGATTTACGTAGAAGGTTATACGCGTAGGTAGTTTGAAAAATATCCGTCTGGTGATGAAAGAGTGACGAATTAAGGACATTTCACACGGGAAATATTTCACAATGCGGCTTACAATTTTTAACAACCAGTGTGGTACGAACGTGTGTGCCGTTTTGTTATTTCAATTTTATAATGAAAACATGTTATTATTAAAAAAGTTAGTTCAATGAAATACTACACGCACCGATTAATGATTAGACGTAATCAGGATAATTATCTCCTTCCATCCAGCTATATCGGGCAAACCTGTTTACGGACGAGGCCGGGAAATTCCGCTAGTATGTATATATATATATATAGATTATGTTTTAAACCCAATAACAATTTAAATAGTCACCGTGGTAACTGTTTAACTCCTAGAAACCAAAATTTTCCGTATTAGCTGCCACCTTCGTTGGTCGTATTTCACATTTTATATTACACTTTAGACTTTAGAGCAACCTACGCGAGGACAAGCACAAAAATCACCAATATTTCATTACAATCGGATCAACAATTTAGGAACGCATGCGGGACAGACAGACACACAGACATTTATTTATATTATATTAAATATATATTTTACGTATATTAGTTTAATCTTTTATAGATAAATGTAAAATATAATTTAAAAACTCTTAGATTTTTATTTTAATCTTAATCTTGAGGTATTCGTTTCAATAAAAAACAAAGGAATACATAATTCAAATTTATAATGACATTTTTAATATAAATTTACTATATGGTTCAGAAATATGAATTTATTAAATTTTAATTAATTAAATTGAATTAAAATTATATTATATGTTTAAGACTTTTCCACACCTATAATTAAATAAATTATTCAAAACCGATAGTAGTATGTGGCGCATACATGTATACACAATGGCTTATATAATACATTAATTTTTCGGCTGGTGGTATATTTATTTAGATTATATGATGTAATTTCACATCGGATGATGAGCGATTCTTTTTTCTTAATCGCCGTGCTATGATCCATTGACATATCGAAACATGTTATATTTATAGAAAACGACAGTAGGCTGTATCTAAAAACGTCCGGTTCCTATAACAATCAACTCATTCATCATGAGAACATAATAATGAATTATCATTTTCTACGTAAAATTATATACAAGATGCCAGATGGTCGATGGTTAGAATATATATAATACTTATATATCGCTTTGTTTTCATTATAATTTTTTTATTTATAATTTCATATTATAAGAGAATGCATAACAAATTATTATTTTATATATATATATATATTATTGAAACCTTATAGAACTTATAATGTCACACTAATTTTTTTTGAATTAATACACTTTATTTTATTTCAGCGAAATTATATGATTAACATTAATTATTTGATAAATAATATTTTAACTAATTATTTATTGATTATTATTATAATAAATGGGTTCAAACCCTTTTGATAATTTCGTGCAACTCATAAAACTAGAATTAATTACAAACTAAAATTAATATTTATATTTTAAAGTTGCAAATAATCGTCCTCAATTTTTCATTTGGATTTTTTAGGATCTTCGTAACGGGATGTTCCAGCGCCTAAAAAACAAAAAATAATAATTTTATTAAATGTTTAACATAAATAATTAAGTTTGCTGACACGAATTTAGTTGGAATGATTGAGGAAAAATCTAGAATGATTATCAATTCTACAATATTATATACATGTATAATTAAACATTTTTATTAAAATATGTGGGTGAATTAACATTTATTATTTGTGGTAATAATATGTTCAAGAAATAATTTTAAAAAGTCTAGAAAGTTTAGGCTATTAACATATTACAGGTAGACAAATGCGGTTATAACACACTTTCCAAAGAAATACCAAAAAAATGGAAGGTGTGTTTGTTCTAGATTTGTGATAGTGTCATACTGGCAATAATGAAATAAAAATATTTTACAAAGTTTATGCGTCAGTAACGAAAAATAAAACAACATACAGTGGAAAAGATATTCATTTTTACTTAATTTTTCTAACAGAGTCATGGTAAATTATTATTTTTTATTTTGCTAAAAGTATAAACAATAATAATAATAATACAAATAATAACTAAAGTAGCTGTCTCAAGTCACCTATTATGTCATTAGGAATTTAGTAAAGCTCTTCTTGTAATTATTGTTTATGTACGTAATTTAATCTAGTGTATTTATTTCCTTTAATTAACTTACCATCATTTTCTAAGCCAAAAAATAAAAATAAAAATAAATAAACATAGGTTATTTATGTTTTACAATATCATCTGAGTAAATAAAACGATTCTATGCGGAGTTTAGGTGTATCATTATTCAATAGTAATAATAATATTTATAGTTTATGATTAACCTTACATTACATTATTATAATGTAATTTCTTAAAATGAACCTTGGCAGGTAAAAATTTTTATTTTCAATTATCATTTTCCATCAAAATAATACAATTCGTCGATAAATTAAAAATGGTAATAAAAAAAATTGAGACTTATGATTTTCAAGATTTTTAAATTTAGTTGAATTAACGTAGTTATTATATTATATACAATTTTCTGCCCCTCAAATCGAAAATTACTTCTTTTATGACATAAATATATCAATATCCTTAAATTGATATAAATAGCCCAAAATTAGGAGATATTTTGTTTAAAAAACATACTTATATACAGTACAAATGTATATATTTAGTGGAATTTTTTGGACTGTTGAACTATTATTTTGAAAATTCTTGAAGAATACAATAATGAATACTCAGAGTTTTGTCGTTTTAACAAAAAATGTTGGTAGTTCTTTATGCTACGTTTAAAAAACATTGATAAAATCGAAAAAAGACCTTTCTCAATACCACACAAGTAAAATTTGTTACTGCAAATCGATGTAGGTATATCTAGTTGTCTAGAAATTGATTAATTTAACCTTGCCATTTATAAAATAATTCAAATATTCTTATAATGTGTTCTGTATAATACCAAATAAGTGACAATGTTTTGCTAGAAATTAATGTTACGTATACATTTTGAAATTTGTGTGCTATAAGAAAAACTATAAAAGTGTTAGCAGATAAAAATAAGAAAATTAAAAAAAATTTAACAGTATTGTAAATTATTCAATATTTATATAATGCTTATATAAATAGTAAAATCTAAAACACAATGACTGATGTTGTATTTTACCACGTAAATAATTTAATCTAGTGCAATTTTTTTAACTAAACCAATCAAATAAAAAAAAACATTCCATAACGGGGTAATGCATATCCGTACTGATTAATAATAAATCATCAATTTATATATGAAATTAAATACCAATTAAGAAGATAATAAAAAAAAGAAGTATTTTTTAGTAAAATAAATATATACTTACGTCCTTTGATTGCTAATGTGTTGTAAAATAAAAAAAAAATCGGAGTTAGTACTATATAATAAATTTAGTCTTTAGTGTAAAAGAATTAATTATTATTATATTTACAGTTTTATATAAATTATATATTTAATTATTGTTAATGATGATTTCATTCTTTTTGAGGAAATAATATTGATTATAAAAAAGGTGAGCAAAAAGGAAGCCGAAAGTGTTTGTTGGATGTCACTTAAATAAATCATTTAGACAAAGATTTTAGAGTTTCGTTATTACAATAAATTTGAAAGCAATGATAAATCATTGTATTTAATTAAACAAATCTAAGCAGAGTTTTTAAGACTGTAGAACCATTATTATGAAAATTTCGGAGAAGTAAAATAAAAAAAACTCGCAATTTGGTTGTTTGAACAAAAATTGTTGGAAATTTTTAGGGCCGCCTTTAAAATATATTGAAAAAATCAAAAAATGATTCTTGAATGAATCTTCCATAAGTGCTATTTACGTAAAATTTACTACTGGAAAATTGGCATGAGTGTAATGGTCATAGCAATTATATTATAGTCGAAAAGTTGAACACAGAAGAAAATGTACTAATAAACATCTTTGTAAACTCATTAGCTCCCTCGCTTTGTTCAGAATCTATAATACTTGGAATGTATAATACCATCAACTATCTTAGTATAATGGCAAAGAAATAATAGAATTTAGATTTTAAAAACGTTGGAATTGCCGACAATGTGTTCAGTTGTCAATAAATTGTCTAATTTAACTAATTTTAAATGACCATGCTCATTAGATACGTAATAATTCAAATTATCGTAGAACGTCATCACAGAAAACACCACCAAAATAAAAATATTTTGCTAAAAAGTAATGCTACGTGCACATTTTGAAATATGTGTGCTATATGGAAAGCCATAAATGTGTTGGCAGATAAAAACAAATCAAAATTAAATTAAATATTACAGTTCTTATTCAGTTATTCTTTATTTATATTATGTGTTCATAGGTATAATATTTTCCAAAATATAAAAATACAATGACAAACAATAACAAAAAAAAAAAGTTTTTTGAGAAAAGGATAATTTATTAATAATGTTTTAATTTTAATTTCTTTTATTGATTTACCATTATCAACTAAGCAAAAAAAAAAAATATTTAGTATAATTAGTGTATATCCTTAACGATTAATTATATAACGGAAAATAAATTCGACTTAGATATTTCATAATTAAAATTCAAAATATTTTTTGGTAAAATAAAAACATACTTACATTTGTTGTTTACTTATGTGTTATCATTGATTACAAATAAATTTAAAGGTTAATAAAAGAAATTAAATTTAATAATAGTAATAGTAATTACTAATAAGTAATAGTTTTTTAACAAGGCCCCATCAACCTTGTTAAAAAACTATTGAGAAAGTCGTAGAGTAACCTTCTCCCTAATATACCACTCCAGCAAAATTTATAACAGAAAAATGTGTACGAGTGTAATGATTTGAGCATTTTTGTTAGTTAAAAAATTCTACACAAAATAATAACCTATATTTTTTATACGAGCCAAGTTGATAGGAATTTTCCCTCAAAACAATATATTATGTCGAAAATTTATAAATAGTAATAAAAAATAATTTTGATTAACTAGATAGATTTATTTAATATGATTTATGTAACACAGGAATTATGTTGTATATAATTTAACAATGTGTTTAGTGCTCTAGAAATTGATCAATTTCACCTTTCTTAGATAATAATTCATATAATGCTGGAAAATAATGTGCCACGTGTAATTTTGAAATATTTGTGCTTATTGGCGTACGCAGAATTTTCCAATGGGGGAGGCTTAAAAATGAATAAATATTCAGTAGACATAAAATTTTGCTTAATTTACTATAATATATAATTACATAAGTAATTGAAAAAATGATGAGCATTAAAATAGTTTTGTTGCGTAATAAATTGTTTTTTTTTTTTTGTTAATCATTAAACGTCGTGTTATTTTTTTCAACTTTGGAGTCAGAACAATCAACCAAAAACCGTTCATGTTATCAATCGTAAATGTGACGTTACACTATTTGTGTCTATTCTATGCTAAACGATTGGAAAGGAAAAACGTGTACATCACTGCGCATTCCATCGGTTCCCCGACAGGCGACTACAGTCTTATCAACATCATAAAATAAATAAAACTGTTTACGACCACTATAATCATTAGTAATACTGGTAATATGAAACATAAAAAAAATAGAATTATAGGTCAATGGGGGAGACTTCAGCCCCTTAGCCCCCCCCCCTGCGTACGCCACTGTTTGTGCTATATAAAAAACTGTGAAATGTTTGCTGATAAAAAATAAGAAAATTATAATAAAATTTAATATTATGGTTAATTATTATTTTTTATTTATCTTGTGTATATGTACTAGGGTGGGCTGATAAGTAATGCCTCTTATCTCATAACTATTTTTAAATTTCCTATGAGATTGTCATTTATAGTGCATTAAATTAGCTAATGCTATAATAGTCTAGTCTCTAATATATGGCAACAAGACAGTCAAGACTCTAGATATTAGTTTTGTTCGTCGTTGTGTATTACGGTATACAGAAGAGGTCCATAAACAAAAAGTCGATAATTTGGCTCAAGCAAATCCGAAGAAAGATATTCTATCAGTGTTAGGAATATCTAAAGAACGTGTTCAATACCTTCTCTCTGAACTTGGTTACCGAAAAATATGCGCAAGGTTGGTTTAAAGGATGTTTACAAAAGAAATGAAATGGAACCGAGTCGAAATTTGTAACCGACTGCTTCAAGTCATTCCGCATCCACCCTAAAGACAGGATTTAAGTGTGATTTTTGTGAGAGTGTGATTTTTTTATTTTTTTATTTCCCAAGCTTAAAGAACATCTTAATGGTACAAAGTTCAAATCTGACATGAAAATTAAAGCTAAATTCAAGCGGTGGTTTGCTGCTCAAGAAGAACAATTTTATTTAGACGGAATTACAAAACATGTTATGAGTTAGTAGAAATACATTGATTAGAAGAAAGTTATGTTGAATAATAATAATATGTAAATAAAGATAATTTTATTTACTACACATGTGTACTTCATTAATTTATATTCACTAGTTTTAACTTTACAGAAAAAGAGACATTACATATCAGCTGACACCTGTAGTTAACATTTTCTAAAATTTAATCATTAAAGTTGTTTTTTGATTTTTAATTAACTTACAATTTCCAACTAAACCAAACAGAAAAAAAAATTATACATTTATATATATGCATTAACCCGTTAAGGCTATATTTGAATTATAAAATCAATTCTAATTAGATATTCTTTTATTAAAAATGATTTTTTTTTTGTAAATAAATATTTACTTACGTCTTTCATTCACTTATATGTTATAACAAGACATAAATAACAAAAAAAAAATTAAAAGATTAATCCGAGAAAATTAAATTAATGTAAAAGAAATTATTATTATTTTGTTTATTGTTAATTAGAAATTATATTTAAAATAGATATTTATGACTCTGAATAGAATATTTCTACAAAATAAATGTTAATTATAGAAAGGAAAGCAACCTGCGGGTATTGTGGATGTCAAAATATTAAATTATTTATATGAAATTTAGAATTTTTTATTAAATTAAATTTAAAAGCAATAATAAATCATTGCATACAATAAAACGATTATAAACGGAGCTTCCGTTTAATATTATTTAATATAAATAATATCATTTACAATTAACTTTACATTATTTCAATATATAATTTCTTAAAATAAACCTAGGTAGCTAAAAAGTTTAATTTCAATTAACATTTTCCATCAAAATAAATTGTTGAATAAACTTAAAATGGTTATAGAAAAAAAAAATGTGAAAAATAATTTTCAAGATTTTTGATTACGATTTATGTCACATAACTCTATGTTGTTTGATATTTCAGCCCTTAAAACAAAAGACTCATGACTTTGTGACATAAAAATATCAACATCTCATAAATGATATCAATATTCCAAAATCGAGAGTTTCTTAAAAATTTCACCATTATTTTCGAAATATCAAATGCATATAATATTATATATTTCGACATAATCTTTTTTTATGTTTTTGCCAAATTTTTTTTTGGTAGTAATTTGGGTAGAGTTTAAAAACCATAGAGAAAATCAAAAAAATAATTTTTTGAACGTAACACCCCAACAAAATTGGTTCATGGAAAATGGGTGTAAGTCAAATGATCGAAAGACTTCTACGAATCGAAAGGTTGTAGAAGAAGAAAAAATGGTCATTGTAAAACAAAGAGCTTCCACGCTTCGCTCAGTACCTTGAAGTTCGCGAAATCTGTAATACTATTTTGGTAAAATACCAGAGAAAGAATATAAATTGGATTTTGGGAATGTCGTATTTGTGAGAATAGTGTGTTACGTGTACATTTTGATATACATGTGCTAAACGATAAAATATAAAAGTATTCACAAATAAAAATATAGGTACTTACATTTGTTATCTAAAGTTTTATCAAAAATTAACAATACCAGAGTACATGCAAGAAAATAATTTTAGTAAATAAGTTTTTTTTTTTTAACGTCAATAAGAAATTATATAGTAAGTAAATATCAATTGTAATGATAAATTGTCAGTTGTTAATATTTTGATGGTAATTGCAGGGCGAGCCGCAGGTGTTGTGGATGTCGCTTGAGTGCATTACGCAGATAAAGTTTTGTTATTACTATGAATTTTAAAACAATTGATAAGTCATTGCATTCAATAAAACGATTACGGCCGAAGGTTGGGTATAACAATATATATTATTAAAATACAAAAATGAATTAACATTTTTTATTATTAAAATAAAAATGTTTGGTTTTTTTAACCACATTTTTTTCGTAGATTTTTGGGTCACGTTTAAAAAGTATAGAGAAAATCGAAAAATTATTTTCTCACAGTAGCAACATTGGTTACTCGAAAATGGGTACGAGTTTATTGATCGGAAAACTCTTACTACTGGAAAGGTTGTACAAAGAAAAAAACAATAAAGATCATTGTAAAAAAAAAATCCTGGCTTTGCTCAGTATATTAATGTTCATAAAATCTGTAATAATATTTCGGTAAACTTTCAAAGAAAAAATATGAATTGGACTTCAAGAATTTCGTTATTTAATGTTCCGTTTACATCTTTATATACATGTGCTATACGATTAAAAATATATGTGTTCACAAATAGGTATGTACTTACAGTCTTGTTTAGCTAATGTTTATACAAGTTTATACAAGAAAACAATCTTAGTTGATGAAATTTTTTTTGTGGTTAATAAGAAATTATATACTAAATAAGTATAGAGAATGAATATCAATTGTAATAATAAATTGGCAATTGTCAATAATATTTTGATGTAACTAAGAAGAAAAAATTCTCTTTAGGGCCTGGTGCCAGCTACTTATTAAGGAGCATAATATAGGCAACTTAAATCACATATTGTATCGGCTACATTTGGACAGTGTGAGTGTGGTCGAACATTGTACCGCCACCTTCCACTTATTATGACACTATAGCATCGTTATCGCAAAATTATTTCTAGGTGTGTTTCAATGTTCACTCCATGGCTAAATATTTAGATATTTACATATTTAATAATATTAAATAATATTAGATATTTAGCCATGGTTCACTCGTTCGTTCACATTTCTATTTGAATTATGGGAACTTCACGTATCTTGGTCAGCTCATACCGGAGTGGGTGGGGTGGCGTTGGCGGTAAAATACAACGCACGTATTTGATACTATACGAACGCACACCGCCTCGGTAAAATCTGCGGTGAAACTCGCGGTAAAATAATAATTGCAATAAATTTGCTGCACAACCAATTTTACCGCCGCGGTGGCGACACAAAATTTTGATTTTCCCTTTTTGAAGGGGTAAAAACAGGAGTGGTAAATGACTATATAATATATACATTTTATCAAAACAAAATTATTGAAAGTCTACACAATAAGCATAAAGCAATCCATGATTGTTTTTAAATACTATTTTACTAAAAGCTCGTTCAATATAAGTGCAGTGTGATAAAGGAAGAGTAGCAATAGACAGAAATATTGGATAAACAATTATGGAATAATGAAATAAATGTATTCGTATGTAGAATAACATTGTATTTATTTTTTAAGTATTATACGGTTTAGCCTTTTTTTTTCTTCTCCACAGAAACTTTTTTCGTTTTTAAATTTTCTTGGTATGAAAATTGTCTAAATCTCATTTGAATGTAATTTACAAATAGCGATATAGTACTCGTACACCACAACCACACTATTAATTATTACCACAGAATATAACATATAGATTATCACCTACCACGGTTAACCTAACCGTGTTTATTATCAATTAAATATTATAAGGTGCTTATTTTATAGGATAATTAAACTAAATGGACCAAAAAAAAACCATGAAATAGTACTAAATATTGTACGCTCTACGTATAAATGTATGGCCAAGTACAACTAGCGCTTTAGTTCATAATTACACCACTCGTGTCCAAAATGTTATACAGCGGAGCATAGCGCGAGTTGCGACCTGTGTATAGATAACCGTGCACTATACTAAACTTTGATTATTATTTACGTATAATATAAGACACACTATAATAAAATTACAACTGAATAATAATAATAAGTATTATAAAATAAAAGGTCTAATCAAATAATAATCTGAAGTCGATATCTAAAACAGGTATTATTATTTATTGGAAATGGTTTTGGATTTCGATATAATTCGTTTCCGGGAAGCAATTATTGCATTTGAGCAGACGATAAAATAATTATATACTCCCACACGCGGCCGCGCGGCCGTTTTCGCGCACGCACAGGCACATGTCACCGTTCAATTTTGTTAATTGTACCTCGACAAGTGACAACAAGAAATCAAATTGGTTTTTATTAACACGAAAAAACTCGCGAAATTTTTTTCCATTTCGTATTAAATGTCTACTTATTAAAATTTCAAAGTATCCTTCAGTTTTCCTATTAAGAAAAGTGCATCAACTTTTTCTCTTTGTTCGGATTGTGTTGTGATTAATAAATCATCGTCCTCTTGCTCTTCCCCAAGAAGAAGTAACATTATTTTATTATTGTCAATAATTGTATTCATACTCGTAGTAAATATAAAATTTAACTTGAAAACACTAGCCCTCACTGCGCGAAAACCACAATGATACTGAATACAGATACAGAATTTGACGGTTTTTTTTACGTCACCGGAGACTGGGAAACCAGCACACACCAACGACAGGTCGTAGCGACCGGTCGCGCCTTGGAAACCGTACCTTTACAAATTTTATTTCGTTTATTAATAAACGATCCAAAAGCTAGACAAAATTGTGAGACTTGTGTTTGACCGATTTCAATTTTGAAAACATATTTCACGTCTTCTAGGTTTTAATCGTGGCGATTTTTGTTATTCAAAGTCATTGTCAAGTTATCCATTGCTACAAAATACTTTCATTTTCATTGTTTGTATACTCAACTGCATATTCAGTTTATTTGATATAAAAAATCGCCACGGTTAAAACCTAGAAGACATGAAGAATAATTCAAATCTGTTTTCAAAATAAAAATCGGTCTAACCCAAGCTTCACAATTTTGTCTAGCTTTTGGGTAGTTTTACGTGTTTTTTTGTACTGTCTGCAGCCCCCTTAAGTGAATTACTTAGATAAAGTTTTGTTATTACTAATCATTTTTAAGCAATGACATATCATTGCAATCAATAAAATGATTATTCGGTGTAATATTTTTTTTATAATGAATATTGACAAAATCAAGTTTTTGTGGTTTTCAACAAAAAATGTTGGTAATTTTTTTCAACAGCGTTTAAAAATCTTGAGAAAAATAAAAATGACCTCCTTAAAGTACCACCACAGTAAAATTAGCTATAAGAAAATAGGTACCATAGTAATGGTCAAAGCATTTTTTGTAGTCGATGAGTTGTATACATAAAAAATAACTTATATCTATTTTGTGTGTCAATTCGATCGTCATTTTCAATCAACGTAATATTCTGTCCAAAAATTTAAAATAGTAATAAAAAAAAATTAATACTTAGTATTTTCAAAATTTATTAAATTAAGTTGAAGTAGTAACGCAGGACCTCTTTTGTATACAATTTTCAGCTCTTAAAACAAAAAATTAACCGTTTCATGTCACGAATAACTCAATATTTAATAATTGCTTTAATGGCCCAAAATTGGAAGAAATTGTTTGAAAATTGTTTACGTAGGTATACATATAATGCAAAGTTACATATTCGGCGTAAATTATAATTTACTATTAGTTTCTAATACAGTAATGTATAATTTAAAGTTCCTTACCTTTATTGTCTAAACAAAAAAAAAATACAATACAGTATTGTAATGTACACCGGTAATGACTATTTATGTATTGTAAAATCAATTTAAAATAGACACTCTAAAACTTAAAGCGAAACTATTTATTTGGAAAATAATTATATACTTACAGAAATTGTCATCTAATGGGTTTTAATGAAATAAAAAAAATGATAATGTTAATACAAGAGAATAAATGTAGGGAATGTATTTAATAAAATATATTAAATAATAATAAAATATAAATATACTTACATTCTTTTCTATCTAATGTTTTATCAAAAATTAAATATCCGGAGTTAATGCAAGAAAATGATTTTAGTGAATAAGTTATTTTTTTTTTTTTACGTCAATAACAAATTATTTATATAAATCATTGCATTTAATAAAACGATTATGGCCGAAGATTCGGTACCTATACCAATATATTTATTATTTAAATATTTTAATGAATTTTGATGAAATCACGATTTTCTCGTGTTTAGGCCTTGTTTAAAACTCTTGAGAAGAAAGAAAAATGACCTCCTTAAAGTACCACCACGAATAAATTAGTTATGGGAAAATGGATACGATTGTAATGATAGGAGTATTTTTGGGAGTCAGTAAATTGTACACAAAAAAAAACCTAAATGTATTTTTTACGTCAATTTGATCGTCATTTTCAATCCAACTAATGCTCAATGTAAAAAATTATTATGTTATTAAAAATATTATTGAGACTTGAGATTCTTGAGATTTTTTTTAAAAATTTAGTTGAAGTAACGTATAGGACCCATATCGTATATAATTTTCTGCTTTCAAAATAAAATTACTGCTTTAATGACATAAATAACTCAGCATCTGATAACTGATATGAATTTGCTCGAAATCGGAAGATTTTTTCTGAAACGACATTATTTTTCAAATTCCAAAGAAATACAATAATACATTTTTTAAATATCGCTTTTTTGCCGTTTTCACCAAATTCTTTTGGAAGTCTCTTGGGTGGCATTTAAAAATTATTGAGAAAATAGAAAACAATTTCCTTACGGTTTAACAATCGGAGAATTTCTACTATTCGAAAGCTTGTACACACGAATAAAATTAATATCATTGTAAAACACACAGCTTTCACGCTTCGCACATTATCTTATATATATATATATATATATATATATATAAATATATTATTTCATGATACCTGTAATAATATTTTTATCAAATATCAAAGAAACAATATATTATATTGGGTTTTGAGAATGTTATATTTGTGACATAGTGTATACATTTTGATACCATTATCTATACGATAAAATATAAAAAGTTTTCACAAATAAAAATTTACTTACACTCTTCTTTAGCTAATATTTTATCAACAATTCAAAATACCAGATTTAATACAATAGAATATATTTTGCAAGTTTTTTTCAGTTTTTTTTGTTCAATAAAAAGTTATTAAGTAAATACATATTCAGAACGAATATCAATTGTATTTTGTAATTAATTTTGATGCAATAAACAAAAAAAATAAATAGATAAATAATGGGCAGTGAGCCGTGGGTGTTGTACCTATAGATGTCGCGTAAGTGAATTACTCAGATAAAGCTTTGTTATAACTCATAATTTTGAAACAATGAATTTATCATTGCATTCAATAACATGTTTATTGGTGAAGCTTTGGTGTAATAAATTTTATTCTTAAAATAATAACATAATGAATTTTGCTAATTTGCGCCTTTCCTTTTTTAACAAAAATTGTGATCCTTTCTTGGACCGCGTTTTAAACTCTTGAGAAGAAAAAAAATGACCTCTTTTTTTGTAATATCACGGCTAAATTAGCTATAGGAAAATGGGTATGTCTTTAAAGAACAGAGCACTTTTGTTAGTCGACATGTTGTATACAGAAAAATATAACTTAAGTTTATTGTGTGCGTGAATTTGATGGCCATTTTCAATCAAAATAATACTTCAGTCTCATAGTTTTAAATGGAAAAAAAAATTGTGATTATTACGGTTGTTATGATTTTTTCAATATAGTTGAAGTAAGGTAGGGCCTATATTACATAGAATTTTCAACTATTAAAACCAAAAATTACCCGTTTCATGTCATTAATAACTCAACATTTAATAATTACTAAAATAGACCAAAATCGGAAGAAATTTTTTTAAAATTCTTTTACGTATATATAATGCAAATTTACAAATTCGGCGTAAATTATAATTTGCTATTAGTGTTTAATACAATAATGTATAATTTGAAGTTTCTTACCTTTATTGTCTAAACAAAATTAGAATACAATATTGTACTTCGGTAATGTCTATTTATATATTATAAAATAGATACTCTATAATTTAAAAGGAAATATTTGTTTAAATAATAATTATATACTTACAGACCTTTGGACCTAATGAGTTATCATAAAATAATAAACATTTTAAAGTTAATACAAGGGAATAAATTTAATGGATAATTTATTATAATTATTTTTTATATATTTAATAATAGAATATTGTATATTAGTACTTATAATTTTCATATAATTATTATTGTAGAAAAATTAATTCGTGTAAATTCCAATACATATTTGGGGTGAAACCAAGAAAAAAAAATTTCAATTTTGATAAATGTACGTCAATTTGATCGTGATTTTTAATCAAAATAATAATATATTTTTTCCAAAAATTAAAAAAAAAAACCATACGAAAAATAATTTTCAAGATTTATTGATAAAGATTTAATTAACATAGGTAACTCTATGGTGTACCTATACAATTTTTTCAACTTTTAAAATAAATGACTTATGATTTTGTGACATAAATATGTCAACATATAATAATTAATATAAATAGTCCAAATTTGCATGACTGGTTTAGAAAAAAGTTATGCAGAGTCGAAATTAAATATTTAGTGTAAATTTCAATGCTCTACTTGTAGAAGCATTGTTTTAGAAATGCCAAAGAAATAAAATACTGAATTTGAAAAATCGTGTTTTTTTCATGAAGAAAAAAAAACGATATTAAATGCTTTTCTTTTTTCAGTTTTTACATTAAAATGTTATTATACGTTATTCTTATGTAATTAGGTATAGGTGTAAATAATACTTTCTTTAAATGCAATGATAGACGGTTTCTTTTGTTATTGAATTATAATTAAAATACAACAGTTTAAATATATTGTCGGAAAAATTATAATTTAAAAAAGAAAGGTAATGCAATTTCGTCATGTGTATCTGTAAAGATTATACGTATATAACAAAATGAATTCGAATAACACATTCTATAATTTAAAAGGAAATAATTTTTGGTAAAATTAAAATACACTTACCTTGGTTTCTAGCTAAGGTTTTATTAAACATTTACAATAGTTATCAGAGTCAATTACAGAGATACTTCTAAAGATAAGTTATTATTATTATTATTATTATTATTATTATTATTATTATTATTATTATTATTATTATTATTATTATTATTATTATTATTATTATTATTATTATTATTATTATTATTATTATTATTTATTATTATTATTATTATTATTATTTTTTTTTTAGTTGATAAGAAATTACAAACTAAATAAATATTTATGATTTTCGTTATAAATATTACTGGTGAAAGAATATTAATTATAACGAATTAATGTAAAAAAAAAAATGATATATTGAGGAATTTAGGTTTGTCGATAATGAATTTCATATTATTTATGAATATTTACTAATTTCAATTTGGGCTATAAATTATAATTTATATAATTTATATAATTATAATCTTATAACGTGTCACATATGTCATAAAGTACCAACAAGATGACAATGTTTTGCTGGATACTAATGCTACGTGTACATATTGAAATATCTGTGCTATTCTGATAACTATAATGATAGTCCCAGTATAAATTAAAGAAATTAAAATAAAATGAAATATTATTGTAAATTATCTTTTTTTTTCTATTATGAGTATGTGTATTAAGGATTTTTGAAACATAATAATTGACAATTTATCCGCTATGTAATTAGGATAATAAAAGGAGAACAATTATTTAATACAAAAAAACATAATTTACTATTGTATTTTGCAATGAAAATTGTTCATTTTATTTTATTTTTCTATAAATAACAT
This sequence comes from Slavum lentiscoides, assembly GCA_032441835.1. Lineage (NCBI taxonomy): Eukaryota > Metazoa > Arthropoda > Insecta > Hemiptera > Aphididae > Slavum > Slavum lentiscoides. The sequence goes on along the minus strand of CM063707.1, from coordinate 3,715,913 downwards.
TATTCCTATATAATGTATAACACAAAAAAACTGTTCTTCGAATGAACTTTTATATTTTCTCTAATGAACTTACCCATATTAACTAAGTAAAAAAACACACTATATCAATAACGTATAAAACTATTTATGCATTATTAAATCATTTGAACATCTATTATAAATTAGAATGTTTATATAATTCAAAAATGAAATAATTATTATTGGTAAAATACATATATATCTTTACTTTTTCTCTGTGCTTTATCATAAATTACAAAAATAAAATAAAATTATAGATAGTTTAAAAGAATAAATTTAGTGGAAAATGGAATTATTTTTATTTTATTTTTAGTAGTTAGAAATAATATAGTAAATTATTATTCGTGATTGAGATTTCATTATTTTCACCGAAATAATATCAATTGTAAAATATTCTTGAATTCGCCACACTGTTTTGTTATAATATCAATGAATGAACAGAAATTGAATTTTGACAATGTAGGATTTGACGGCAAAGCGTCACATATTGTATTTTACTTCAGTCGTTCACTGTGTCAGTGACCTGGATATCCACCTTAAGTAACATACATCTTCTTTAAATTTTGATAACATATTTATAAATGCCCTCAATTGTTCTATGATCTCATTCATTCAACTTCCTATGAACACAGTGTCGGCGCTAAGGGGGGGGGCGGAAAATAGGGCAAGGGCCTTACTCGAATTTAGTATTGTCCCACCTTTGCCCTACCCGTTTAAGACCAATAGAAAATTTTAATTTCAAGTATTTTTTTTAATTCGCCGCTTTCCGTCCGTTTCGCTTCGTGTAATTCATCGTATTATTTTATTCGTATGTGTGCACTCGTTTAGATAATATAAGACACCATAGAATACACCGCCATTTAATTTGATTTCGAATTTTATTACATATCAGAAAACGCCATAATAATGTAGCATTTTCCATGTACCTTCAATAATTTACACTACACCCATGCAGAAGGTAACACGCTACACTTGTGTCATACACGAGATTTATAAAATATATTATACACTCGTATACGTATGTATATATTATAAGATACGGTCGAAATTCACGGTGATATTTTTAAATACTTTTTTTCTTGCGCTTCAATATTAAATTATTAAACGACGACCACAAGACGTCCGGAAATGAGTCAACAATGGACATTTTTCTACAATTATTTATACACTAAATGTTAATTTTACCATAATGTGTTGGATGAATAGTAAAAAATATATATTCAGAATTAATATTATTCATTAAAATGTGAAATTTTAATTTGTTACCTTCGAGAACTACAAAAAAAAAAAATTCAATAGAAAGTAAATACTGAAAGTACGAGGGACGTCCAGAAAGTAAGGTTACAACGGGTGTTAAAATAGAAAAATGCATGACATACATTGAATTTAAATAAAATTTACAAGATATATAACAATACATGTCATCCGTATATGTCATCAATATATGTGATCGTATATCTTCCGCTAAACAGCGACACTTCCCGAATCCAAGAAAATCGCGTACAGTCAAAACGCGATTTTTGGAGTTTTGTATTTCTTAGACGTTATGAAACAAGGGATGAAACTTTTCTTGTCCTAATTGTGACTGGGCACGTAACATGGGTGTGTCACTATACTCTTGAGTCAAAAAGGTCAATGACAACGATTTGCAAATGACAAGGAGGTCCAGGAAGCTGTCAAAAAAGAGTTTCGGGAGGTGGAGCGGAAGATTATACAACAAGGGTATAAAAAGCTAGTCCGCAGGCTTAAAAAATGTGTTGACCTCAACGGCGAGAAGAGAAATAATGACATGTATTGACATAATATATCTTGTACATTTCATTTAAATACATGCATTTTTCTAATTTTTACACGTGTTGTAGCCATACTTTCTGAACGTCCCTCGTTTGTCCGTGAAGACTATTTATTTATGATAAAATCACTTCGCAATAAATAATATTCTAATAAAAAAGGACACATTTGTAAGTATGATACAAATATACTTACGTTTATCCATAGCTAATTGGTTACCATAAAATACAAAGAAGTGTCAGTGTTAATACAAAAGAATACATTTAGTTGATAATTTCTTATAATTACATTTTTTTATTGATAATTAATAAAAATGAAGTATATTAGTCTTCGTATTTCTTCATAACTACATTTTTGTATAAACATAACATCAAGCAAATCCCAATACTTATTTGGTGTGAAACCGAAAAATGAAAATGATTTGGATTTTGATAAATGTCCATCAATTTAATAGTGATTTTCCTTAAAAATAATGTACTTTATCGAAAATTTAAAATAGTAATAAAAAAAATTGTGACTAAGTATTTTCAAGATTATTTGGTTAGAAATTAAGTAACATGTGACGTATTTTGCTTACTATTATCAGCCCTAAGAAAAATTGACTTAAATAGTTGACATTTAATAACTGATACAAATAAATAATAAATATTTCCTTAGGTTAGCACCCCCCCCCAGCAAAATTGATTACCAGAAAATGGGTACAAGTTTATTAATCAGAGAACTTCTACTGTTAGAAAGACTGTACAAAAGAAAAAAAATAAAGATCATTGTAAAACAAATGCTTCCACGCTTCGCTCAATGCCTTAAAGTTTATGAAATCTGTATAGTACTATTTTGATAAAATACAAAAGAAAGAATATAAATTAAATTTGAAGAATGTCATATTTGTGAGAATAGTGTTACGTGTACATTTTGATATACAACATGTATTATACGATAAAATATAAAAGTATTCACATATAAAAATATACGTACATCCTTTTGGAGCTAATGTTTTATCAAAAATTAAAAATACCAGATTTAATGCAAGAATATAATTTTGGTGGATAAGTAATTTTTATTTTTTAAGGCCAATAAAAAATTATATAATAAATAAATATGCAGAATGAATATCAATTGTAATGATAAATAAATTGTCAATTATCAATATTTTGATGCTAATTGCAGAGCGAGACACAGGTATTGTGAATGTCGCTTAAATCAATTACTTAGATAAAGTTTTGATAATTCAATAAATTTGAAGACAATGATAAATCATTGCATCCAGTAAAACCATTCTGGCCGATGATTCGGTATACCAATATTTGTTATTAAAATACATTAATTAATTTTGACAAAATCGCATTTTTCCGTTGTAAACAAAACATTTAGTACTTAAAACGCTCGAGAAGAAAGAAAAGTGATCTAATAAAAGTAACCTGATAAATGTGTTCACAAACCAAAATATACTTACGTTCATCTTCATCTAATGTTTTATCAAAAATGTGATGTACCAGAGTTAATACAAGAGAATAAATTTAGTGGATAAGTTAATTTTATTATTTATTTTTATGATCAATTGGCAGTCTTGTAACGTATTTGAATAAAACTATTTGAGTAAATATATTTAAATACTTTTATAGTATTTAGAATACTTTTTAAATACATTTGAAATAAAGTATTTTCAAAGTATTTAAATATTATTTCATAGGTATTTGTACTAGAATTACAAAATATACTTTTATTTAAATATTTGTGAATAAAATTTCTTGCTAAAAGTTTTAATTTTAATATATTTCATTCAATTAAATTTTCAAATATGTGTAGAGCAGATTCAAATTTACTTTTTTGTTATATCTGATGAACTGACAGAGGGAGATTTATATATGAAAGGGTATAAAATTGATAAATATCGCAACCGTGATAATCGCCCGTGTAAAATGTGTTTTAAAATAGGTTAAAAATTATAACATTATAACATAAATATTTCCATGTATACTATGAAAAATGTTGGTAAAAATAATTATTACTACTTTAAAAAATACTGTAAAAGCTTTGATTTCAGAAAAGCGTATGATAGTGTTCATAGAGAGAGCCTACTGAATATTATGAAAGAATTTCATTTTCCACAAAAACTGGTCAATTTAATTTCAATCAGTGTTATGGAGACCTTGATAAGGGCTCAGGTAGGAAATTCAATAACTAACCCGGTTACAGTGAACTCGGGGCTAAGACAGGACGATTCGCCGTCGCCGATTCTGTTCAACGTGGTTTTGGAAAAGGTTATTAGAGAAATGAAAATAGGGCCTAATGAGGGCATTAGGCTACAAGACACGTCGATAAGCTTACTTGCTTATGCTGACGATATAGTATTGATGGAAGAGTCTCAGGATAGGTTGAAGATTTTATTCAGTAGGCTGTATAAAGCAGCATCAAAAGTAGAGCTATGTGTAAACGAAGGAAAACCGGAATACATATTTTTGAGTAGACGGCGACTACCGATATGTCAGTCCATAAAAACAGATCACTTTGAATTTAAAAGAGTAGAACAGTTCAAATACCTCGGTACTTTTTTGACTGAAAAAAATAATGTAGCTATCGAGGTAGCAGCAAGAATTCAAGCTGGGAATAAATGTTACTATGGATTGTCTAAGGTACTAAGCCCTCGAGCAATATCGCGAAAAATGAAAATACAATTATATACGTTCCTGATACGACCGGTTATATTGTATGGATCAGAAACATGGAAACTTAGAAAAATGGACGAACACAGATTCATTGTCTTTGAAAGAAAAGTGTTGCGGAAAATATATGGCCCGGTCAAAGACGAAATAACGGGGGAGTGGAGACGAAGAAAGAACATAGAGCTGGAAACATTATGTGGTAGTTCGGATATATTGGAGGTTATCAGAAGTAGAAGACTACGGTGGGCTGGTCATGCTTGGAGGAACCAAAATCCACTAATGCATGCAGTGATTGAACAAAATCCTGTGGGTAAAAGGCCCTTGGGAAGACCAAGAATGCGGTGGGAAGATATTATAAAAAAAGATGTTGAACGGAGGGGAGGTGTTTCCAATTGGAGAACGTTAGCACTGGATAGAGAAGAATGGAAGCTTGGTTGTGAGACGGGATGGTCTTAAAGGCCCAATAAACCCCCCAAAAAAGAAAGCATTTTAACAAGCACCTCCATCTGACATAACCATCAGCCCACTGTCTGAAAAATCGAAATTTGTACCTATTCACAACTATTAAATCTTTTCCTTTGTCTGAACTAATACGGCGAATTCCGTTTTCAATTTATAAAATCAATTTTACAAATATAATTATCGACAAAATTACGGACACTTTAACTGACAACAAACACGACTGACAGAATGTATATCGTATACACGATTATAATTTATAATATATTCTTACTTTTATGGGAATTTGCAAAAAAAGATAGTTCTGATTCAATACAAAAGTTTGCTGTCGGCAATAACAAGTAATAAATAAACATTACTGTAGTAGGTTATTTACTTATGGGCTACCAAAAGCCGCGAAGATGGCAACGTCGCATAGAAATACAAATTATGAATCGCGCGCAATCGTATACATCTAAAAAGTTACCACCGATAAGGAACGCGCGCAATCGTACTCCGCCGGGGAATTTGGGTAAGCAGTGGTGGCTATTTGAAGAGACATGATTAAATTCAATGACTGGGAGACGACTATGAAGTTGAAAATGGAAATATGAAAAGAAGGCCATATGAACCGCGGTCACGGTCATATGTATGGCAATTTTTCAATTTTGTTGTTTGTCGAACAGCTGGTCAAACAGATGGTCGAATATTTCACTCAAACGAAAATATGCTAATGTGAACGCGGATTATTATTTTTTAATTTCTGGCTAATTTTCCACCTTACGATTTTAAAAATTATTCAGATAATCTTATAACAAGTCACATAAAGTACCAACAAGGTGACAATGTTTTACTAGAAAACAGTGCTACGTGAGCATTTTGAAATATTTGTGTTGTACAAAAAACCGAAAAAATGTTTAAAAAAAAAAAGTAATAAGAAAATTAAAACGAAATTACATATGTGTATTTGTAAATTACTCTTTTATGATATTCTGTGTGTGTGTGTGTGTGTGTGTGTGTGTGTGTGTGTGTGTGTGTGTGAGACGTGTGTATAGTTTTTGTTTTTTTAAATACAAAGATTGAAGTTTTATTCGTTATTAAAATATTATCATTTAATTACAACAGTTGAAATATTATATCACGAAATTCTAGTTCACTAATTAAGTTTGTAGCTAATGTTTCATCAAATATGACGAAAAATGCCAGAGTTAATACAAGAAAATAACTTACAGTGGAAAATGTATTCATTTTTATTATTTTTTATCTGTTAAATCGGAACTCCAAAGTAAGTATAATTTTGCTAAGAATATTAAAACTTAATTCCGCCTTACGATTTAAAAAATTATTCAGATAATCTTATAACAAGTCACATAAAGTACGAACAAGGTGACAATGTTTTATTAGAAAACAATGCTACGTGAGCATTTTGAAATATTTGTGCTATACAAAAACCCGAAAAAACGTTTAGAGACAAAAATAAAAAAATAAAAACGAAATTGCGTACCTATGTGTATTTGCAAATTATTCTTTGATTATATTCTGAGTGTGTGTGTAATGTTTTTTTTAAATGCAAACATTGAAGTTTTCTTCGTTTTAAAAAATTTTCATTTAATTACAACAGTTGAAAATTTGAAATATTAATTCACAAAATTCTTGTTCACTAATTAAGTTTTTAGATGATGAATTTTAATTGACTTACCAACTTCATCTAAATAGAGAAAAGAATAAAACTCAATACAGTACAGTATATCCTCAACAGTTATTTATATATTTTAAAATCAATTCGAGTTATTTATTATATAATTTAAAAAGAAATATTTGTTGTTAATAATGAAAATATAGTTACCATTTTTGTAGCTATTGTTTTATCAAATATGACGAAAATGCCAAAGTTAATACAAGAAAATAACTTATAGTGGAAAATGTATTCATTTGTATTAAATTTTATCAGTTAAATCGAAACTCTAAAGTAATTTTGATAGGAATATCAGAACTTAATTCCACATTTCGATTTAAAAATTATTTAGATAATCTTATAGACAAAAATAATAAATTAAAACGAAATTACATATATGTATTTGTAAATTATATGTCTATGTGTGAAATGTTTTTTAAGTACAAACATTGAAGTTTTATTCATTTTAAAAATTTTCATTTAATTACAACAGTTGAAATATTAATTCACAAAATTCTTGTTCACTAATTAAGTTTTTAGATGATGAATTTTAATTGACTTATCAACTTCATCTAAATAGAGAAAAGAATAAAACTCAATACAGTACAGTATATCCTCAACAGTTATTTATATATTTTAAAATGAATTCGAATTCCTTATAATATAATTTAAAAGGAAATATTTGTTGATAATGATAAAATATAATTACCTACCATTTTTTGTAGCTAATGTTTTATCAAATATGAAGAACAATGCCAGAGTTAATATAAGAAAATAACTCATAGTAGAAAATGTATACATTTTTAATATTTTTTATCAGTTAAATCGAAACTCTAAAGTAAGTGTAATTTTTGCTAGGAATATTAGAACATATAATGAAAATTACTGTTTTACACAATCTTGTACAAAGTTCAAAATACTTTAAAATTGTTTTTTCGTATTAGCCACGTACATCATTTATTCAAGTGAAATTTTATTTTTTTTATTGGCATACAACACGTTAATAAATTGTATGTCAATAATCCGAACTTGTGGTCATATTTAAGAGATTATCGCAACAAAACTAAATAATAGGTAAATGAATAAATAAAAATATTGAAAAATATTATTTAACAGGAATCTAAACCTTAACATTTTTTATCCACTTGTCTCTGCAATAAATAATAATTATAAGAAAACGTATTTAATCGTATAATGTCGCATTAAAATGGTCGATAAATTGTTGATAAATGTATTTTAATGATAATTACAGTTAATATCGTCAGACATTATTAAGGTATTTCAGGGCATTTTCGTAAAATTTTCTAAAATAAAAAAAAACAAATTTATTATTTAAAATTACCGTATGATTTTACTGGCTATTAATGTTTTTTGTATACATTACTTGAATAACACTTATTCATTTTGAATATTTATTTATATTTAAAATATTTTTTATACGATCGATGAACACTGAATGGTTGTACCTAAACCTAACAGTGGCGTCCATCTCTTTTGAAATATGTAGTTCAAATAGTCAAAAAACACCACTCACCCACCCACCTACTATTTTTCAACATTCAATCCTTATTTATTTTGAATAAATTAATTACTATCTATTATAATTTGATAATATTCAAATTATATGACGTGTAAAAATCATAATTTAGGACACACAAATCACGAGTAAGGCACCACCCCCTAATTTACCCGGTTCAATTGAAACACCTTGACCCTCCCTTTGGGCGCCACTGAAACCTAACTGTAAACAGTATCTTTGTACAATGAGATCGAATTGTAGTCTTGATGCACCGCTACTTTTACCACTCTCTCATCAGACTAACCGTATTTAAGAATTTGTTTTAAGGAATATTTATCGATAATATTTCCCTAGTGTTCGTGAAAATCAACAAAAATAAGTATGCTTATAATAACTTTTCATATGTAAAGATATAATTTTTCTTTTATAACATCTAAATTACTGCTTTCAAATTTCAATCCCCTTAATAAATGTGTAGTTGGTATTTATAGTTGCAAGTATTTGATTAAAATAAAAATATACATGAAAATATTTTTTTTTATCTAATTAATTAACGCAAGAATATCAAAATGTATTTATTCATAATAATCGTAAGAAAATGCAAAAAATGTCACATACAATTTTGTAGGTATTTCAGTTGTGTGATGTATAAATTAAATATTGTATTTGGAAAGCTGTGATCGAGGAAGATGAAAAATAAACGCAAATGCTACAAATTCCTAGTCCTAGTTATAACTTAAAATTGATTAAAATAATATATGAATTCAATAAGTGGATCAATCTATTTCAATTTCTTTAAAACCTTATGGGTGTTTTTGGAAAATTTTTCCCCGTAGATTAATCTCAATACCTAAGTGAACCTTCAAACAATACATTTATTCTGCATTCTACAATGTACAGTTTTGTGAATGGTTTTTCTCTCAGAATAAGTTCTATATAGCTAATTTCTAGTTTAAGAAATCTTATATATATATATATAACATGTAAATGAATTTCTGTCTATCTGCCCTGCATACGTTCCTAAACTATTGATCCGATTGAAACTATTGATTGATTACATATTGTATACGAAAAACGTTAACAAATCGTAGAATTATTATACGGATATTATAAATAAATAAATTTGTTATTAAGAATTTTACACAAATGCTGCCCTTATTAAGCTTGTGACTTTTACTATATTTTTAATTAGTTTAGGGTTGTCAACAATTTATCGAAAAATTTAATACGACATTACACATTATGATATTTTTCTTTGCAATTATTATTTATTGCAGACACGAGTGGATAAAAAACGTTTAGGTTTAGATGGATGTTAAATAATAGTTTACTGTATGTTTTATTTGTTCATCTACTTATTGTTTACTTTCGTTGCGGCTGTCTCTTAAAAATTACCACGAATACAGTGGTTTATTGACGTAATATTTACTTATGTAAGCAAATGACAAAAACAAAATTGCACTTGAATAAATTATGTACGTGGCTAATACGAAAAACAATTGTACAGTATTCCGAACATTAGACAACCATTTCATTCATAGAATAATAAGCTACTTCCAGCGAACAAACCATACGTCATATTGGAATCTTACTCGTCTCTCTTGGCCGTCTTTTATCCGGACAACGAGAAATTAACAGTACCTGGATACCAATTTTCGTTCACTAATTCAAACTTACCTTTGAAACTCAACTAAATTAAATGAATTAAAATTTAGAAAATTTGATTTATAAACAATCAGCAATTTAGTTCTATAGTGCAAAATCATACACTATTTTATAAAATATTAGAACAAATTTATTAGTTATTTATTCACTGCATTATTATGGCCCAAACCTAAGGATTAATAAAAATGCAGTAATATGCTTTAGTTCAACCTACTACCTAATAAAAATAAGAAAAATTTTCAATAATAAATCATTATTAGTTTAAAATAATAATTTGTTACAATTAAGTAATTATTACAATTACAATAATATAAGTCATTAATACGTTTACAGCCCCTCCTAATGAAACCCTTTTTTCTATATCTTGTCGAGTCGCAGGTATTCTGGGTATACTTCATGTAATGCCTATAATGTATGAGTTCTTGTTTTTATGTATACTATTTTAAAGATGAATGTAAAATATTATTTGAGAACTATTGGATTTTTTTTTTAACCTCAATATTCTTAGGTATTCATTTCAATGAAAAAAAAGTTAGCGTCTGATGCCGCTTAAGTGAATTACTTGGATACAGATTTTAGAGTGTATTGTCATCACTCAGTGGCGCCGGAGAAGGGGACAGAGGGGTCAGTTGCATCCCAGATATAATTCTGGGGCTAAGTTATACTTTTGCCCCCTCGGATAAAATGAACAGTCATCATCATAGACCTATAATACGTATTTCGTAAATAGACCACGCATTAGTAAAACAAATCGAAGCCAACATATTATGTGCGAGAGAGGCAGCCTCTGAATTGACTTTTTCAAAGATATTTTAAACACTTTTATAACACTCCTTGACAATAACTACGATAATAAATTAATATTGATAAGGAGGACGTATTTGTTTATCGTTGTAACTCGTAAATATTTACTGTCGGTCTGTTGTTTTTACGCTTTTTAGCTCTTGTAATTTACAATATTTCACTTTTCTTCCGTTTAAAAACATTATGATTAATATTTATTTTACTTCTACTTTTAAAATTATAGGTTTCCAAAAGATATAACACTTTGTGAGAAATAGATAGCAGCATTGAACAAAGAAGATTATACATTTGTGCCTAAAAAAAGCCCAAGTACAGCATGTTAACATAGAATTTATCTTCGTCGCCAATGTAAAATATCGAATAAATAATTGCACTTGTAAATTCGCATGAATACAACCGTTATTTGAACCACAATTTTCGGACGTATACGCGGAAAAAAGGCGCGAGAACAAACGACTCGCCACACACCGTCCATAACAACAATACTATCGAAACCCGTGGCGGTTAACAACAATAACGCACAAGGCGATATTTTTTCGTTTAACTGGTTTCACACATTATTAGACATTTTATATACCGTAAAATGGGGCAACATTGATAAAAAAATTGTTTTTAGTTTTTTGTTTATAAATTATTGAAAAAAAAACTTTATGAAGTATTTATTTATTAATATTCATATGTATTCAAATAGAATTGAGTTTTCAAATTAATTTTTTTTTTTTTAATTGCCTTGGAAATTTTAAATTAAAAAAAGTTATCAACGTTATACTACAAGTAAGGATAACTTTGATAGGTTCATTCGGATAGTGCAAAATGAATGGTAATGGACATAAGGATATCAATGTTTCCCCACATCAAAATCCATCAAGTCTTTGAGTTATTAATATTTCTTTAAAAAGAGAGAATTCTGATAAATAAAGACAGGAATTTAGAAATAAATCAATACAAGCTTAAATAATTAATTAACTTTCTTTTTAATTCAAAATTAACAGTAGGTACTTAATAATTAACCAACAAATGTTTAAAAATTTAGATATACCATATTATGGTACCTTCACTTATGTATTCAGTCAGGATATTTCACACATCTAGGAAACAGATATATTTTTTTTTATTGGCGAATTTATTGACATTCCAGCCCGTTTGGTCAAGATAACCTTTTACAAAAAATAAAATATCCTGCAAATCAAGTGGATATCCCCACTTACCACACTTGACAAATGCTATTTCTTCTGCTTGTGTAAAAAACGGTAGGAGCTCTAGGAACTTTTGTGTAGCAACCGTGGTATTTATTATGAAGTGTACCATAAGAAATTTTAAATTTTTTTGAAGCTTTAAATGTAATCAAATCTTCTGCAATTTTTAGGATGGTTTCGTAATGACGCAACAGTGTACTTACCATATTGTCTCGCTCCAAGTTTTTTCTTAGGATTATTTAGACGGTAAAAATATAGTTTTATTGATACATGAGAGATTATCAAAGTTGGCCTTACACGCATATCAGAGTTACCCCGAAGAACAAGTTTAATAGGTAATAAAATAATAATGGTATTATAAAGAAGGTAAAATTTTCTTTATTGTATAGTATACTACAGTAATATGCACTCGACGATTTTCTTAATTTTGCACCAACATTTAATTTGAGTAGGTTTTTTTTAACGCATATCACTTTGTGTTAATGCGTTTTAACGATAGATAATATGATAACGTATTATACTAATAAGATGCTATGTACGGAATGTTGTTAACACAATAATCCAAAGAGCACCGCTGTCACGTGTTTGGTTATGAAAATACGATAACAAATTATCAATCAAATATCATCGAAAAATCAAAGTTACCCCGCAATACCAATGTTGCCCCATTTTACGGTAGGTAATTATTATACTTTTATATTTAAACATATTGGTGACAGTCTTTATGTATTACATAATAAAAAAATATTTATAACTATATAAGCCTTAAATGTTTGCCCCCCGAGTGAAAAATAGTTCCTGCGCCACTGTCATCACTACAAATTTGAAAGCAATGATAAATCATTGCATTCGATAAAATGATTCAGAGCGGAGCATCGGTGTGTTATAAAATGACCTCTCTAATGTACCAACTAGATGCTATTTGCTACCGGAAAACTGTGCTACACGTAAAGATCGGAGCACTCCTTCTGGCAGAAATTCTGGGTACAGTTATAAAAAAAAACACAGCTTTAAAAACAAAAGATACCTCGCTCCGCTCAGAATCTAAAAAACGATTAGATAATTCAAATTTATAATGGCATTTTTAATACAAATTTACTATATAGGTCGGAAATACGAATTTATGACATTTGAATTTAAATTAATTTTATTAAATTTACATTATATTATATGTTTTTTCCGCGTCTATAATATTAAATTAATTATTCAAAACCGATAGTAGCGTAGGGCGCATACATAGATACACAATGACATATATAATAATTTATAATTTTCGGCATAGGAATAGACGCTATATTTATTTAGATTATATGATATCATGTTATATCGGAATTAACGATTATTAACGAAATATATTATATTTGTAGAGCACAACAATAGGCTGTATCTAAAAACGTTCGGTTTCTGTAACAATCATATAATGTATCATGAAAATAACATAATAATACATTATTATTTATTATGTAACATTGTATAAGAGAACATTAGAGAAGCGAAACTCGATCAGCTGATCGAGTTTTTGGAGAATTTAACTAGACGTGTAAGCTGGAAAACTCTAAACGGAAATTGACCATGAACAATGTCATTGAACATAGAACCGGAGAATTGATTACGGAAATATAGAAACGGAGACGTGGTGGTATAGGCTCTCTGTGATTGGTCGGCCATTTAACGGTCTGTTTATACTGGCATTTTTTCGCGCTCTGTTTTTATATGATATTATGATAACAATGAAAATGTTATCAAATATTCATGTTTTCTAACCACTGATCTTGTATGTTTTGAACCACTAAAATTTCAAGGTCATAGACACCGTTGGCCCTAAACTGTAGAGTTTCGTAGGCCTGATTATATACAGGATATGTGGCTAGAATAGATATAATACTTTTATATTGTTTTGTTTTCATTAATAATTTTTATATTTGTAATTTCATATTATAGGAGAAATCCAAAGAAATTATTAAACGATATAATATATTATTCAAACCAATCTCATGATGTTACACTAATTTTCTTAAATTAATACACTTTATTTTATTTAAGCGAAATTATGTGATTTACATGAACTATTTGATAAATAATATTTAAATGAAATATTTTAACTAATTATTTATTGATTATAATTATAATAATGTGTTCAAACCCTTTTGACAATTTCGTGCAACTTATAGAACTACAATTAATTACAAACTAAAATTTATATTTATATTTGAAAATTGCAAATAATCGGCTTCAATTTTGCATAGGAATTTTTTAAGATCTTTGTAATCCTTAGCGTCCAGATGTTCCAGCACCTAAAAAATATAAAATAATAATAATTTTATTAAATGTTTAACATTTCATAAATAATAAGGATAGCTGATAGGAATTAAGTTTGAACGACTGAGGAAAAATCTAAAGCTATTATCAATTACATAATATTATACATATATTATTAAACATTTTATTAAAATATGTGGGTCGATTAACATCTGTTCATTGTGGAGATATGGTCAAAAAATTAATTTTAAAAAGTCTAAACAGTCTAGGCTATTGACATATTACAGGTAGACAAAGGCGATTACAATACACTTTCCATAGATACACCAATGAAAAAGGATGGTGTGTTGGTGTTAGGGTTGTGATTGTGTCATACTGACAGTAGTTAATTTAAAATATTTTACAGTGTTTATGCATATCTCTGAGTACTTTACTACAAACAAATAAGTAACAGCATAGATTTTTAATTATTATCTACATATTGGATATACATAATATTATATAATATACGAGTATAACAATTTTATATATTAAATATAAAAAGGTAATCTATATATACATAATGTTGACACCGACAAAAAACACGTGAATAATTTTGTTCTTATCGTGCATTTAATGAAACAAATATTTTTGATAACAACAACTTTTTATACATATTTATAAGCTCTAAATATGGACTTTATTTAGGCTATCAAGATTGTCATGGCATTAATACAACATTTACAAGATATGCTTGTGGATAAAATGTTTGGATTTAAGATCGGGTGGGTTTTTCGGTTTTGTCATATTCAAGCATCTTTATACACCAAACAAATATACAAGGATAACCAAAACCTACATTAATCTACAGTAATTACACAGAAATTTACACTGACGCATACATATCTATATCTAAAGGAGACGTTATAGACAACTACCACAGAAGACACAATATTAATTGTTCAAAAAACGCACGACCATCGTTTAATTATCACTACGAAAAAAAACTGTCATTCTAAAAAGAAAATATTATAATATTATATCGAACTTAAAGAATAAAAACTTTTTTATTCTCAATGATCCCTCTACCATCGATTTCTGATGAGGTTAACAAACAGAAATATGGGTGTTGGTTGTTATTCTACGACATCGAAATGGATGAGAGGGACGAAAACGAGTTCCTTTAGCATTTTAATAAAAGTATGCAGAAATGCTACGTATAAGGTTAACGTAAGTAACATTAGAGTTAAACTTGATATTAACAACTCTTCAATGCCTGCCATTACATCTACCATTTCATTATTATATAAATTTAGGCCATCTTTTTTTGTTGAAATCAATTCAAAATAGGTATTTTATAATTTTAATTTTTTAATATCATTTTTTTTCTGCCGGTACACATTAATATATAATTATGTATTGACACTTATTTATCAAATCTGAAAAAAATCTCAGTACAATAAAACAACGTATGGTGGAAATGTATCCATTTTTACTTTATTTGTCCGAACAGAATCGTGGAAAATTATTGTTTTTCATTTTGCTAAGAGTATTAATGTATAAAGACTAACTAAAATAACTGTCCCAAATAACCTTAAACTATACCATTAAGAATTTAGTTAAGACCGTTCTTGTAATTGGCTATGTACGTAATTTTTCTAGTGTTTTTTTTCCTTTAATTAACTTACCACCATCATAACCTAAGCCGAAAAAAGTTTACATTAACGTATAAAAGCTATTTATAATTCACAAAATCATTTGAATATCTTTTATTAATTAAAATAACAATATATATATATATATATATATATATTTATATAATTAAAAAATGTACTATTTGCTTGTAAAATAGATATAATGTGCTTACTTCCTTTATCCACTGTTGTGTTATCATGAATTAGAAAAATTTCCGAGTTATATAAAAAAAAACGATTTAGTAAAAAAGAAATTATTATTATTTCAATTTTTCGTTGAATTATTATTATAATAATTGATTAATATTCGTGATAATGATTTGATTTTTTTTTTATATATTTTATTTTTCCATTTTAGTAAAACTATTACAGTTCGACAATATTATAAAACTACAAAGGTACTCGTACGTAAAAATAATAAACACAGAAGAAAGAAAAGAAAAAAAATAAGTAACGAAAAAATGATTTTGTTATATCTGCAGAAAGGACATAAATTGTAAGACAGGGAAATTATCAAAATAATAGTACTTTATCGATTAAAAAATTTAAACGGTAATAAAAAAAAATTGAGACTTGTAATTTTCTAGATTTTTTTTAAATTTAGTAAATGTCGCGTAATCGTAACAAAACGATAAGGGTAAAAGAAAACAAAAAAAAAAAGAACCCATTTACGAATTCAACTTGTAATAATAATAACCAAAATGGACTGTGTATTAAATAGTATGACGATTGACACGATTTAAACAATTTCATATTATGCACAAATATTATGAATCGCGGACAGAACAGACTCGATGTTGTACACAAAATATATAAAATATCCGCGTATTAACGATACCGCGTTACTGGTTACCGGAGCTGAATCCCGATTATGGTCTTAACCAGGCGCGGATCCAGAAATCGCAGAAGGGGTGGCTACACAGAAGGAGAGGGGGCTATACGATGATCAGCTACCTAAAATTATACCTATTTAGGTAATTATTATGTATAATTTTTAAGCAATGACTACAGCCCAAGAGGGGCTAAAGCCCCTCAGCTCCCTCCCCTTGGATCCGCGCCTGGTCTTAACCTTACATCTGCACTGCGCGACGATGATCGATCGTTCGCATGATCGACGATCGACGATCGATGATTAGATGATCGATGATCGACGATCAGTGTTGTATATTATCTAGATAGATTTATCTAGATAATTTGTTTTTTATCTTTTATCTTCTATAGATGAATTCAAAATGAGCTATCTGAGTCATTATCTTAGATTAATATGTAAGTCATCTAGATAAATTTATCTAGATAAAATAAATTTAATAAGCGCTTATTTTTTATCCAATACCCACAAAAATTCGAGTTTCTCGGTTACATTTTTTTTCCAATTTTCTATCCTAAATAAATTCAACTACAGAAATCCTAAATAATCTTTTTTTCTGTGTTACAATGTTGGATTTATCAAACGGGCGGGCGACGCAATATTCCATGGGAGCAAGCGAGTGTCCGAGC
The DNA here is from genome assembly GCA_032441835.1 of Slavum lentiscoides. Classification (NCBI taxonomy): domain Eukaryota; kingdom Metazoa; phylum Arthropoda; class Insecta; order Hemiptera; family Aphididae; genus Slavum; species Slavum lentiscoides. Next base: position 3,698,715 of record CM063707.1, on the reverse strand, counting down.
TACCCGTGGACTACGGATCGGAAACGCGAATGTTTACAATAATAGTCTACAGTCTACACCAGGGATGGCAAATCCATGGCACGCGTGCCCGAGGTGGCACGCGAAAAGATTTTGAGGGCACACGAAAAATTAAAATATTTTTACTATATATCAGGGATGGCAAATCCATGGCACGCGTGCCCGAGGTGGCACGCGAAAAGATTTTGAGGGCACACGAAAAATTAAAATATTTTTACTATATATAATAGGTAAAAATATTTTGAGCATACGGTTTTTATCGGTCAATAACGATTATTCAATTTTATCTGTAGATAAAATAATAATGTATATAATATTGCGTTTAGTATGTTATCTATGTTTATTGAGAGTAAGCTGCCAATATATATATATTTATATTATTATTATTTAATCTACAGATTTTTTTTACAATATTGAATATAAAATATATAATATTTTTCATGGCACGCTCGAAAAAAAAAAAAAAAAAAAAGGTAATTTTTGGCACGTAGTGTTCAAAAGGTTTGCCACCCCGGGTCTACACTATACACATTGATTAAATATATATATATTTATTCAATGCTATACAGAAAATAGTTCTACGTTAATAATCGTCGCCCGCGTCAGAAACAAACGAATTTGTTCGTACGCGGCGACAATTTTATTATCGCCCGCCCGTCTGATTACCGTTCAAATAGGACTTTCCATTAATAAAACCTATTTTTAATTTTATGGCGTCACCCACCCACCCACCATCCGTTTGAAAATTCCCGTTCAGTTAGGACGCCCCGTAAACGTGTGTTAATAATCAATTAGAAATTTTATAATACTTATGTATAGTCCGCGCCACGAGAGAATGCATACGGCGGCCGACCAAAACTCGTATTTTTTCGCGCATCCCCACCACTTTACCAGCACGATCGCCACCCGTCGGAGCGCTTCGGAGCACGCCGGTTTCGTCGGCAGGTGTATACACTGCGATTACAAAAACATTTTTCAAATCACGTCTTGTTGTTTACCGACTCTCGTTTATGTACGTGTACGGTGTATGCAGAGACCGGTTGCTGCATGGAAGGGGAAATTTGGCCTCGAGACGGCGGAGCGCTGTCATTTAGATGCGCGTGCCGTATGCATTCTCTCGTGGCGCGGACTATAGTAAAAAAAAAATTATCTTTTTTTTTTTATCTAAATAAATTGTAATTAATTATTTATCTTTATCTAGATAATTACAATTTTAATTATCTTTTATCTTAATCTAGATAATTTTATTGTCTAACATCTTTTATCTTTATCTAGATAAATTAATATTTATCTTTATACAACACTGTCGACGATCGATGATTCAATGATCGACGATCGATAATATTCGCAATACATAAGATCACACCCCGCGTGCGTGTATGCAAATATTACGAACAAGAATATATACTCGGAGCGCGCCCGCGTACGCATAAACTTGTAATAAACTGTAACCGTATATCAAATCTCGCGCCCGCGTGCAGTGTTGAATCCAGGTATACATCAGTGGAGCTACTGACTGATACCATGAAATTTTGTTTGCCTTCCCCCTGTTAAATGCGGGTAAATAAATAATTAATCAAACGTAAGTATATAAGTAAAAATATAGTCAAGTTGGTGAATTTGTATTGTATTAATTCCAGCTCTTATAGTGCCCCCCCCCCCATTAGAAAAAAACGTCTGAATTCAACACTGCCTGCGTACGAGCAACAAAACAAAACGAATTTATTAATTCCGACCGACAGACGCCCGCGCGTACTGCAGACTAAATCAGTGGGTACAAACACGACGCGCAACTTGCGACCACGATGGCGAGTCCAGCGCGAAACAAGAAAAAAAGCGTATAATTACGTAATACACCGACCGATCGGTTGCGACGGACTGAATGCTGGGTCGCATAAACGATCTTTAAACGTTTACAGAAACATTAGCGGTTTTAACGACTCGGTAAAAAAATTTGTGTTGCACAAACGCTCTTTAAATTTTACAGAGCCGCTAAATTTCAGTTCAACGGTTTATTAGTTATAATGACCCGATTTCGGCTCTGTAAATTCTAACAACTCGTTAGAATGTGTTATCATTAATCAGTCATCACTTATCAGTATTTCATTCTATGGTAATCAAGGTGGATTTATAGATCCACCTTGATGGTACTATAAATGAATATCAATCTTCTTCTTCTTGTCGTGTCGGTCTTCATATTCCTTTCCCTTCCCAATAAGCCGCAATTTGTATTACGTTGTCTGAAATTTCATGTGTCAAAAATTCTTCCTTTTTACACTTAATTGGTAATAATGGACATGCAAACAAATGGTCTGTATTCTGCTCTCCACCGCATTCGCATTTTCCATCCTCTTTTATTCCCCATTTTTCCATATTACTCGCTGTCCTTCCAGTTTCGGTTCGTAGTCTGTTTAGTGTCTTCCATGTCGACCATGGTAGATGACTTCCGGTTGGTAATCTTTCCTTCGGGTCCTTCCATAGCTGTGATTTATGTCCTTTCATTTCCTCTTTCCATAGGTATATTCTCGTCGCTTCAGGTGTTTGTGATAGGCTAATTGTTGTCTTTAAAAAGTTTTTCCTCGATTTAAGTCGACTCCCTGTGAATTTACCTCCATATAAAGGATGTCTTACGTCCGATTCTTGTTTTGTTTTCTCCACTCTTGCTGCCACCTCTCGCCTTATGTTAGGAGGTGCTATCCCGCATGAATATCAATGAATATGAATATCAATAACAATGTACTTTATCAACAACCTTTAGGCGGGTGATTCGGTGATATGAACCAAGGTTATTAGATTATACTAATAACCTTGGATGTGTACACGTTTTTAATAAGATAATAGACGTTTATATAATAATATATGTTTATTCCCCTTGAATTATTTACAAAAATACAAAATTGTTGTGCAACTATACAGTGATTTAACGGGCCGTTAAATGTTTACAGAGCCATTAGTTAATGATTCGTTAAACATTTACAGAATGATTTTTATGCAACCCAGCATCTATCTTATCGTGGAAGGTAGCAGTGGCGTAGTGCAGGGGGGGGGGTCAAAGAGAAAACATTCCAGTATGGCCTTTATCGCACGATACTCGATACCGATACCGAACAAATGTAGGAACCTAACATGAGTTACTTTGAATAAAATTGCCTGCCCTTAAAACCAAAAATTCTTCCTTTTTTTTTTTACTTAAAAATAGCTCAGCATCTTAAAATTCATATAATTAACCCAGGGCCGGATTAAGCACGGAGCCTAGGAGCCCGGGCTCCAGGCCCTGAAACATTGAAGGCCCCGAAGGGGCCTTTTATCTCAGACCAAGTTCAAAATATTTAAGTTTAGATTTTATTTTGGCATTTTCGTATTATTATTTGTATTACGCGGTGTACTAGCATTCGCCACACAAATCATTCTGTTTATACATAATATACGTAATGATATATGAAATTGAAAATTGACTAATATTAAAGATTTTTAAAGATATTTCTGTATACAATCAATTAATTTGACGCTTATTTTCATGTTTTTAAGTGCTACAAGTCCCGAACCCTAGTTATAAGTATTCTAAGGACTAAGGACCCTTTGGACTACTAGGCTCCAGGCCCGGTAAACTCTTAATCCGGTCCTGAATTAACCTAAAATCGGGAGATTTTTTTTGAAATGCCAGCATTATTTTCGAAATACTAAGACATACAATAATGAATTATAACAAAATCGTTTTATTCTCGTTTTTACCGAAAATTTTTTTGGTAGTTCTTGATTCACGTTTAAGTGTTTACAAATAAGTGTATACTTACATTCTTGTTCAGCTAATGAATTATCAAAAATTTTAAATTCCAGAGTTCATACTTATATATTTTTATATAATACTAATACTATAATTTATATATATATATTACTCTTATATATTTATATATATTTATAGGTAGTGCGAATGTACATATTTTGTGGAATTTTCTAGAACGCAAGAAATATTTTGGGAATTTGGAAGAATACAATAATAGTAATGAAAACTCGCAATTTTTCCGTTTTAATAAAATGATTGGTAGTTTTTTAAGCTACGTTTAAAAAATATTGAAAGAATCGAAAAAATGACCTCTCTAGTTTCTAAAACACCACTTAGCAAAATTCGTTACTGCAAATTGACTAAATATCGAAGAAAGAATAGAAATTGGATTTTGAGAGTGTCGGATTTGCCGATGATGTGTCTAGTTGTCTAGAAATTGACTAATTTCACCTTACCCTTAATATAATAAATTAAATATTCTGGTAATGTGTCCCATAAAATACCAACAAAGTGACAATGGTTGGCTTGAAAATAATGCTACGTGTACATTTTGAAATTTTTCGCTATAAGGAAAACTATAAAAGCGTTCGCAGATAAAAACAAGAAAATTAAAATTTAATTTAATATCATAGTAAATTATGCTATATTTATATTTTGGGTACATAGGTAATACTCTCTGAAATACGATTATTAAAACTGAAATTAACTGTGTACATAATTTAATCTAGTGATTTTTTTTAAAATTTACTTACTCTTTTGAACTAAATCAATCAACAAAAAAAATAAATAATAAAATGATAAATAAAGATTTTCATAACAGCGTAAATGATATCCATTACGATTAATTATGAATCATGAAATCAAGACAAATTTGATATAAATTTTAAAAATGAATAGTATTTATTGGTACAGTAAATATATAGGTACTTACGCCCTTTGATTGCTAATGTGTTGTTAAATGAAAACAAATCAGAGTTAGTACTTTTACTATATAATTAGTTTAGTGTAAAAGGATTAATTATTATTCAGTTTATAATTAAATATAAATTATATGTATTTAATTATTGTTAATGATTATTTTATTATTTTTGCAGGAAGAATATTAATTATAAAAAGTGGGGAGCAAGCCGAAAGTGTTTGTTGGATGTCATTTAAATAAATAATTTAGACACAGGTTTTAGAGTTTTATTATTATTATGAATTTGAAAGAAATTTTAAATCAATGGATTTGATTAAACAATTCTGAGCAGATTTTCAGCGTAACATTATTTATTATCAATATACAATAATGAATTTTGATATTATTTGATTACTTTTTACATCTATAGCGTTTTTAACAAAAAAAAATTGGTAATTTTTGAACCCAATAGTTCCTAGCTTCGCTCACAATCTTGAATTCTTGGAACGTACAATACTATTTGAGTATAATAGCAACGAAAAAATAGAAATTGGACTTTGTGAATGTCGGAATTGTCGACAAAGTGTCTAGTTGTCTAGAAATTGACTAACTTTACCTTGAACATTAAATAATAATTCAAATAAACATAAAACGTTATTATCACATAAAACACCACCAAAATATAAATATTTGCCGAAGACTAATGCTACGTGCACATTTTGAAATATTTGTGCTATATGGAAAGCCATAAAAGTGTTCGCAGATAAAAAATAATAAAATAAAATACGAATTACAGAAAATTATTCTTTATTTACATTATGTGTTCATCGGTAATATTTTCCAAAATAAAATGAAAAATAATAATAACAAAAAAAATATGATTTTTTGAGAAAAGAATAATGTAGTAATAATGTTTTTCTATTTTAATTTTTTAATTTTATTATTATTATTATTATTATTATTATTATTATTATTATTATTATTGACTCACCTTCGTCAACTAAACAAAACAAAAAAAATACACATTTAGCAAAATTAGTGTGTAAACGAAAATATTATTTATGTATCGTAAAATCACTTCGAATTAGGTATTCCATAATTAAAATTTGAAATATTTGTTGGTAAAATAAAATATACTTACGATCGAAGTTTACTTATGTGTTATCATAAATTACAAATAAATTTAAAGGTTAATACGATAAAATAAATGTATAGGAAAAGATTTATTATTACTTTGTTTATAGTTAATTAGATATTATATATCAAATTACTATTAATAATAATATTTTCATTATTTCATCAGAAAGAATATTAATATTTTTAAAAAAGGGCAGCAGACGCAAGTGTTGTGGATGTCGAATTACTTAAACGAATTACTTAAATAAAGGTTTTTAGAGTTTTGTATATTATTATGTATTTGAAAGTAATGATAGATCATTTATTCAATAAAACGGTTCTGCATAGTGTTTCATACAAATAATACTTTGTCTACAAAAATAATATGGTAGTAAAAAAAATGTCTAGTACGTAAAGTATCAACAAAGTGCCAATTTTCTGCTAAAAAAATAATGCTATATGTACACTTTTAAACATTTGTGCTATATGAAAAACTGTAAGTGTTCACTGATAAAAATAAGAAAATGTAATATGTACACATATTATGATCAATAATTCATTATTTATATTATGATTATATAATAGTAATATATTTTGTAAAATACGACGATTAAAGTCGTGATTAGCCATATACATAATTGAATTTAGTACATTCTTTGTTTTTTAATTAACTTACTCTGAACAACTAAGGCAAATAAAAAAAATAAAAAATTTTATAACATTAATTGTGTTTCCATAAAAACTATATTTTAATCGTAAAATCAATACGGTTTTGATATACTGCAATTTAAAAATGTAGTTTTTTTCTTGTAAATAAATATGTACTTACGTTTTCTGTTCACTTATGTGTAATCATAATACGTAAATAACAAAATTTTCAGAGGTTAGTACAAGAAAATACATTTGGTGGAAAAGAAATTATTATTATTTTGTAATAAATCTTTTTATTGTATTTTTCACCAAATTTTTTTGGTAGTTTTTGGTTTGCGTTTAAAAGCTATTGAGAAAATCAAGAACTAATTTTCTTAAAATAACACCCCGACAAAATTGGTTCTTGGAACGTGGGTGCGAACTGATGTTCGAAAAACATCTACATTTCGAATAGTTGTATACAGAACAAAAAAATGAAGATCATTGTAAAAACAAAAAAATTCTTTGTTTCGCTCAGTATATAAAAGTTCATGAAATCTGTAATAATATTTTGGGAAAATACCAAAAGAAGAACATAAATTGTATTTTGAGACTCTTGTATTCAAATTAACGTTATATTACACATTTTCATATACATGTGCTATACAATAAATAATGCAAGTGTTAACAAATAAATATATACTTACATTCTTCTCGAGCTTTTATTTCATCTACAATTTATAATGCCAGAGTTTATACAAGAAAATAATTATAGTTGACAAGTAATTTTTATGGTCAATAAGAAATTATATAGTAAATAAATATTCAGGACGAATATCAATTGTAATAATAAATTGTGAACTGACAGTAAAATTTTGAGGCAATTAACAAAAAATAAAAAAATAAATGTAGCAGGCCGCGGGTGTTGTGGATGTCGCCTAAAGTGAATCATACTTATATATAAAGTTTTGTTATAACTATAAATCATTAAAATATAAATCATAATGATTAATCATTGTATTCGATAAAACGATTCTAGGCGAAGGCTCGGTGTAATGACATTTATTATTAAATTACGACAATGAATTTTAACAAAATCGCGTTTTTTTGTTTTTAGTAGTAATTTTTTTAGACCGCGTTTCAAACTTTAAAGAAAACAAAATGACCACCTGAATGTACCACCATAGGTAAATTAGCTATGGGAAAATGGGTACGATCATAATGATCGGAGCATTTTTGACAGTCTATAAGTTGTACACAGAAAAGAAACTTATATCTATTGTGCGCGTTAATTTGATAGTCATTGAATTTCCTTACCATAAACGGCTAAACAAAGAAAGAATACAATACAGTATTTTAATGTATATCCGTAAAGTCTATTTATATATATATATATATTATGAAATCAATTTGAAATAGATACTCTATAATTTAAAGAGGAAATATTTGTTTGGATAATAATTATATACTTACACTGAATTTTATCTAATGGATTATCATAAAATAATAAAAATGTCCAAGTTAATACAATAGATCAAACTTAGTGGATTATTTATTATAATTACTTTTTGAAACGTATATGTCTTATGGCTGGGGTCATTCTATAAATTTGTGCGACACCGAGAGCGTTACCATGTCGTCATGAACCCGGCTCTACTCACCACCCGGCCAGGTCCCCCCACTTCTATACCGTCGTTGCCGGGCTGCATTGGAACGGCGATGTCAGTGCGATATATATATATATATATATATATATACATATATAGATATATAGATATGTCTATATATATATTTAAGGAGACGAGGACTAAGCTATAGGTATCTTTTTGTCACGTGTAAAACTGAAATGTGATATATACAAGACATATACATGTACCGATGTATCTGCATGCAGAGTAGTATTACTGATAATTAGGAAGTATATAGTATTTTAGTATTCATAATTTTGATAATAATATTTATGTAGAAAAATAAACTCATGTAATCTCCAATACTTATTTGGTGTGAAACCAAAAAATGAAAATAATTTAGATTTTGAGAAATGTGCGTCAATTTGATAATGATTTTCCATCAAAATAATATATTTTGTTGAACAAATTTAAAATGGTTATAAAAAAAATGATGACCAAGAATTTTCAAGATTGTTAGGTTAGGACTTAAGTAACAAGACCTTTGTTGTATATAATTTTCAGCCCTTAAAACAGATGCCTTATGTCTTAAATATTCCAGCAAACAAATAATTGATATAAATAGTTCAAAATTAAGAGATATTTTCCGAAATGCTACCATTATTTTCAAAATGTCAAAGACATATATATATATATATACATACATACATACATACATACATACATAATATGTACAATAATGAATTTTGACAAAATAGCTTTTTTGTGGGTTTTATATCAAATTTTTTTGGTAGTTTTTTTCATAGAGTTTAAAAGCTATTGAGGTAATCGAATAATAACTTTCTTAATGTAATACCCCAACAGAATTGGTTTCTGGAAAATGGGTGCAAGTTTAATGATCGAAAAACTTCTACGAATCGAAATGTTGTGGAAGAAAAAATAATGAAGGTCATTGTAAAAAAAAAAGAGATTCCACGCTTCGCTCAGTACCTTAAAGTTCACGAAATCCGTAATACTAATTTGGTAATAGTATTACCAGAGAAAGAATTTAAATTGGAATTTGAGAAAGTGGTGGTACGTGTACATTTTGATACTAAAAAGTATAAATGTATTCACAAATAAAAATATACTTACATTCTCGTTGAGCTAATGTTTTGTCAAAAATTAAAAATACCAAAATCAATACGAGAAAATAATTTTGATAGATAAATAATTTGTATTAATTATTTTTGTATTCAATACGGAATTATATAAGTAGTAAATAAATATGCAGAACGAACATCAATTGTAATAATAAATTGTCAATTGTCAATTTTATTTTGATAAAATTAACAAAAAATAAAAATAAAAAATGAGTAGCGAGTGCTGTGAATTACTCAGATAAAATTTTGTAATTACTATAAACTTTAAAATAATAATAAACCATTGTATTCAATAAAATTATTCTGGACGAAACTTCGGTATAATAATGTATATTATTTAATTACAATAATAAATTTTGATGAAATCACGTTTTGTTCGTTTTTTAAAAAAAAATTTTGGTACTCTTTTTGATCCGCGTTTAAAACTGTTAAGAAAACAAAATGACCTGCTTAATGTACCACCAAAGCTAAATTAGCTATGGGAAAATGGGTAAGATTATAATGATCGGATCATTTGTTTTTAGTCGATAAATAACTTGTGCAACTGTTGTACACAGAAAAAATAACCTATATCTATTGTACGCATAAATTTGAGAGGCATTTTCCATCAGAATAAATACCCTGTCAAAATATTTCAAATGGTAATAAAAAAAATGTGTGACTAATCATTTTTAAATTTTTTTTAAAACAATTGAGTAATGTAAGACATGTGTTGTATGATATATTCAGTTCTTTAAATCACAAATTACACGTTTTATGTCATAAATAGCTCAAAAATTATTAGTTAGAATCGCCCAAAATTGAAAAAACATTAAAAAAATAACACGAACTGTTATATCTATTTATAATGTTTTATACAATAATGCAAAATTTAAATTTTCTTACCTTTAGCATCTAAACAAAAAAAAATACTATACAGTATTGTAAAGTATACCGGTAAAGTCTATTTATATCATATGATAAAATCTATTTTAAATAGATATTTAAATAGAAAATATTAGTTTGGATAATGATTATGTACTTACAGGAAATGTTATCTAATGGGCCATCGTGAAATAAAGAAATGTCACAGTTAATCTTAAGAATAAATTTAGTGGATAATTTATTATAATTACTTTTCTTTATTGATTATTTGTAAGTGCTTATGTATATAGTATATTAGTATTCATATTTTTGTATTAAAATATTCCATGTAATTTTCTATACTTATTTGGTGTCAAAACAAAAATGTTAAATTAATTTGGATTTTGATAAATGTGGGTCAGTTTTATTCACAAATAAAAATGTACTTACAATCTTGATGAGCTAATGTTTTATCAATATTTGAAATACCAGAATTAATACAAGAGAATAATTTTAGTTGAAAAGTTATATTTACATTTTTTTATAGTCATAGATTTAGTTTAGTTATTGTTATAAATTTTTAAACAATATTATAAAATACCATTGTATTCAGTAAAACGATTCTGGGCGAAGCTTCGGTGTAATAATATTTATTATTAAAATACAATAATGCATTTTTGACAAAATCGCGATTTTTTTCGTTTCTAACAATTTATTTAGTACTTATTTGTACAACGTTTAAAAAAAAAGAAAAATTATTACCATAGCAAATTAGGTATGGGAAAATGGTAATGATAGAAGCATTTTCGGTATAGTCGATAAGTTGTACATAGAAAAAAAACCCTATGTCTATTCTGTGCGTCGATTTGATCGTCATTTTCAATCCAAATAATACTCTGTTTTAAAAATTATTATGATATTAAAAAAAAAAATTGAGACTTAGGATTTTCAAGATTTTTTAAATTTAGTTGAAATAACCTAGGACCTATGTTGTATACAATTTTCAGCCCTTAAAACGAAAAAATTACACCTTTCGTGTCATAATTAGTTTAACAATTAATAATTGATATAATATATATATTCGTTGTAAATTTCAAGACTCTATTCGCGTAGAACCATTATTTTGGAAATTCCGGAGAATTAAAATACTGAATTTTTGTCATTAAAACAACAAAAAAACATGTAATACATTTTTTTTTTTTTGTTAAGCTTTCGTAGATAAAATAATAAAAATATTGTAAATTATTCATTATTTATATTATGAGTATACATGTAAAGGTTTTCTCAATCAGTTATTATTGACAATTTACCTGCTATTTAATAAAATAACAGCAGTACAATATTATTTAATACAAAAAAACATAATTTACTATTGAAGTTTTGGAGTGAAAAATTTTTAATTTTACTTTATTTTTCCTAATATAAACTCCGTAAATTCTTATTTATAATTTTGCTTATAGTGTTTCTGTATAATGATTAATGAGTAAGAAAAATATAACTGTCTCGAATGATCTTGTATATTGTTCAGAATATAGTTAAGGGGCCTGCACCTGACCTATATGGCTGTATTTCTAGTTGAAATTCATACGTTAATGGAAAAATTCGCACGCCTTGTAGAGTGATCCGATTTCGATATTTTTTATTTTTTTGTTGGAAAGAGAAAAACATTTCGCAGGGCGCATTGGACTTTGATTCCCAAAAATTTTATTTTGAACACGTCAACAGCACCGACAGATAGAAAATGAAAAGCTCGATTTTATATGCTTTACAGGAAAAACTCTCGTGCCTCCCAGAGTTGTCCGATTTCGATAATTTTGCTGTTGTTTGATAAAGGACGACTTCCTACAGGGCGCATTGGATTTCGATTCTCACAATTTTATTTCTAAAAGCTATAATAAGAGTTTGAATATGAACAATTTTCACAATTTTTTAACAACTTTTTTTTGTAATTTTTACTATGGTAATCTAAAATCAAAGTCCAATGTGCCCTGTAGAAAGTCTTCCTTTATCCAACAATAGCAAAATTAAATTTTTTTATACAGCCATACAGGTCCGGTGCAGGCCCCTTAAACTGTTTTTGTAATTGGCCAAAATCGTAATTAAATCTAGTGTATTTTTTTTTCTTTCATTAACTTACCCTTATTAACTAAGCAAAAAAAAAAATATATATATATATATAAGAGTAATGTACAATGGCTATATTGTATGCATTATTAGAGTGAATTTGAACATCTATATAATTAATTACAATATTCAACAATTTTATAATTTTAAAATGAAATATTTGTTGATAAAATAAATATATATAGGTACTTACCTCTTTTTTGTGCTGATTTGTTATCACGAATTATAAAAAAAAAATTCAAAGATAGTTTAAAAGAATAAATTTAGTGGGAAAAGACTATCTGTAATGTCGTCCATATGTTTTTTAGATTACACTGTTTAATGTACGTATTTGTATATTATACAAAACTGCTTGATCAGGTTTTAATTAAATTTAAATAAATAAAATGTTTATAATAATATTTTTAGTCACTATATCACAAGATTATACTATTGTGAATAGACACCTGAATTTACTTTATTTATATTATGACTTGATAGGTAACCATCTTTGACGTGAAAACGTCTGTTCGCTCGTTAAACGCAGTGAAACTTTCTTGTGTTACAAAATACCGTCAGATTTCAATCGCTAACAACTACGAGACTATAATGATGCGATAACAACGGTAGAGATCACAATGGATAGAGCATGTCTGTACGCGTTCGTTGTGCAGTGTTTGTTTTGCCCGTGACATCATCGGGTTAGTATAAGCGCCTGCGCATGGTTGTTGTGAATTAAATGATAAATTAGTATAGGGTGAGAACGCGTTTAGCTAGGACGTTGATTGTGGTGTCATTGTAAAGAGCTTAGGAAGCACTATTAGGACTCAAAGGAAAACAATAAAAACATTCGACGAAATATATGTAAAAATCGGTACCTATTAAATTAAAAACTGAAGATGTTGGTCTCATACGAGTAGTGAATATGCGCGGTATTATAGAAAACGCAAATCAAAGCATAGAGAGCTCGTGTCAAAATGAATTTAAAAAACTTAGAAAGTCCAGTGCCGAGAAAATGCTAGAGCTACGGCAGCATCGAAAAGAAATGGGGAAAAAATTCGATGCAGTGTGTTACATTAACTTCCACAGACCCTTGCTGCATGCGATGAACTTGTGATTTATCTATTCTGTAAACATACTACTCTGCAGTGGCGTAGCCAGGGGGGCTGAAAGGATGCAGCTCCCCAGAAATGAAAAAATATTCAATTTTTTTATAGCTACCGTCTTTACATAATATTAGTTATTAAGAAATAAATTGTTTAATTATTAGACTCAGCCCCCCAAACAAAAATCCTAGTTACGTCACTGCTATTCTGTATAACCATTGTATTAAAGAGATTGATAATTAAATTACATATTAATACGAAACACTTGTAATGATTTTATCCCGACGTTTTCGTGAAAAATCTACGACGCGGTCCTTGACTACGCCTTTCGGTTTTTTTTTTGTATATACTATGATCGACTATTTATCCGTTGTTTTATTGGCATTTAATAATAATATTTTAAATAATTTATAACACGAATGACTAATTTACTATAATGATTTACTAAAATGTAAAATTTTAATTTGTTACCTTCAGCATCTAAAAAAAAAAAAAAAAAAAATTACAATACATTACTATAAAAGTATATCCGTAATAGTTATTTATATATGATAAAATTACTCCAAAATAAATACTGTATAATTTACAAAGGAAATATTTATTGGTAAAATAAAATATACTTACGGTTCTTTAGAGCTGATTGGTTATCGTAAAATACAAGAGAATAAATTGAGTAGATAATTTATTATAAATATATTTTTATTAATAATTAGTAAGTATAGATTATTGTAGTACTCATAATTTTGATAACAATATTTTTCTAAAAAAATTAATTTAGGTGATTTCCAATACTTATTTGGTGTGGAACCAACAAATAAAAATAATTTAGATTTTGATAAATGTGCGTCAATTTGATCGTGTCTTTACATCAAAATAATATATTTTGTCGATACATTTTAAATAATAATGAACATATAAATTGTGACTAAGGTTTTTCAAGATATATCGATTATGATTTAATTAACATAAGACTTATGTTGTATGTTGTTTTCAGACCTTAAAAAAAATGACTTATGACTTTACAATTTAAATATTTCAACATATAATAATTGACATTCCTAACACGAAATTTGGGGTTATTTTTCGAAATACCAAAAACGTACAATAATGAATTTTGACAAAATCGCTTTTTTTTTTCTTTTTTACCAAATTTTTTTTACAACATTTTTGAATCACGTCAAAAAAAATCTATTGAAAAAATCGAAAAAAAACTTTGGTATAGTAATATTTACTGTTAAATACAATAATGAATTTTGAAAAAATCGTGTTATTTTTCGTTTAAAAAAATATGTTTTGGTACTTTTTTGGACAGCGTTTAAAACTCATGAGAAAAATGAAAAGAAATGATCACACAATACAGCTAAATTAGCTATGAGAAAATGGGTACGATTGTAATTAACGGAACATTTTTGCAATTAGTCGATTACATGTACGCAGAAAAAATAACATATATCTATTGTGCGCGTAAATTTGATCGTGATTTTCCATCAAAATAATAATTTGTCTAAATATTTTAAATGGTAATAAATATTGTGGCAAAAGATTTTTATGATTCTTTCAATGTAGTTAAAGTGACGTATAGGATTTACGTTCTATACATTTTTCATACTTCGAAACCGAAAATTACTCGTTTTTTTTTTTCTTTTGTCATAAATAGCTCAACATCTAACAATTGCTTTAATAGCCCAAATTGAAAGAATTTTTTTGAAATTCTTTTACGTTTAAATATTGCATATATTCGGTGTAAATTATAATTTACTAATAATGTTTAATATAATAATGCACAATTTGAATTTTCTTACCTCTAGCGTCTAAACAAATAAAGAATTCTATACAGTATTGTTATGTATCGGTGGTGTATTTATTAAACCCCCTCATCACATAAACAAGATTTTTAAACGGCCATTTTTACCGTTCGTAAAATTATATCTAACTTTGACCTACGCAAGGAGTTACCATTTATTGTTTCAGGCTAAATTGTTTTATCATATACTTTCTTTGATAATATTATACAGGGTGACTTGTGATACGTGTACAAACTCCGAGGAGTTTTGTACACCTCAACTGCAAAAAAAAAAAAATTCCTTTTGACCATATAGTCAGATTCCCGAGTATAAAGTAGAAATTTCAATTTTTGTGTTTTTTTCGGAAAAACGTGATTTTTCTCCTTAAACTTCTCCCATATCACCTAAACTGTTGGTCCTGCGGCAAATTTTAAAACCCCATTAAAAATCTTATTGAACTTCCTGAAATTTAAACTTCTTATTTTCTCTTTGAAAACTCCTAAAAATACGTCTCCGTAATTTATATCCGTAAAGTCTATATATGTATATATGATAAAATCAATTTAAAATAAATGTTCTTTAATTAAAAGATGACATATTTGTTTAAAAAATAATTATATGCTTACAGTCCTTTGCATCTAATGGGTTATCATGAAACAAAAATATATATCAATGTCAATACAAGAGAATAAATTTTGTGGATAATTTATTATAATTCCTTTTTTTATTTATTTACAATTTATAGGTAAATAGTGTGTTTGTATTCATAATTCTGACAACAATATTATTGTATAAAAATATAAATGTATGTAATTTTTAATACTTATTTGGTGTGTAGAACCAAAAAATGAAAATAATTTGGATTTTGATAAATGCGCGATAATTTGATCGTGATTTTCCATCAACATAATACATTTTCTCGAAAAATTTTAAATGATAATAATAAAAATGTTGACTAAGGATTTTCAAGATTTTTTGATTACAATAACACTATGTTATGTATATTACTTTCAGATCTTCAAAAAAAAAGTACTTAGAAATTCATAACTTAAATAATTCCACATCTGACAATTGCTATAAAAAGCTCAAATTCGGAAGACACGTTTAGAAAGAAGGCATACCCAGTCAAAGTTACATATTTGGTGTAGATTTCAAGACTCTACTCGTAGAAGCATTATTTTGGAAATGCCGGAGAAATAACATAAGTACTGAATTTTGCCAAAATCGTTTTTTGTCCATTAAAACAAACAACAACAATAACAGAAATAATAGCAAATACTTTTTTTTTTTAAGATATACAGATAAAAAAACGTTGAAATGTTATTGTAAATTATTCTTTATGTATATTATGAGTATATTTATGTAATGTTTTCTGAAATGCGATTTTCTGTCATTGAATTATTATTAAATAAAAACGGTTTAAATATTTTATTTGGGAAAATTACAATTCAGAAAAGAAAACAATTCAATGCTGTCATATGTATCTGTAAAATTATGTATAAATAAAATGAATTCGAATAACACATCCTATAATTTAAAAGGAAATATTGGTTTGTAAAATAAAAATATACTTACCTTTTGTTCCAGCTATTGTATTATTGAAAATACACAATATCAGAGTTAATAAAAGAAATAATTTTAGTGGGTAGGTTATTATTACTATAATTTATTATTTTTTTATAGTTAATAAGAAAATATACAGGAAAAATATGTATGATTTCGTTATAAATATTACAGGTGAAAGAATAATAAATGCATGTAATTCGTGTAATTCAAATATGTAATTTGTAATAACATCAACGAAAAAAAAAATTGTATGTTGAATATTATTCAGATTTGAGTCACATAATATTACTTCCCTATTTTTGATTGATGTCACATTGCGTTTTAGATAATAATTTAAATTATCTTATAACGTGTCACATTAATTACCGACAATGAGACAATGTTTTACTAGAAAATAATGCTACGCGTGTACATATTGAAATATCTGTGCTATACTGAAAAATGACAACTATGATGATATTCCCAGTTAAAAAGTAAGAAAATTAAAATAAAATGAAATTTTATTGTTCAATTATCTTTTATTTGTATTACGAGTATATTATATATTGAGGTATTTTAGAACGTAATCGTTGACAATTAATCCGCTATTTGATTTGCATATAATAACAGTAGCACAAATATTTAATATAAGAAACATAATTTACTATAATTGATGTTCTAGAGTGAAAAAGTGTTCATTTCTGCTGTATTTTTCATAATAAAAACTCCATAAATTTTTATTTATAATTTTTCTGAAAGTATTCCCTTATAATGAATAACCTAAAGTATTTGTCTCGAATGATTTTTGATATTATTCAGAATATAGTAAAAATATTTTTGTCATTGGTAATGTAAACAATTCAATTCAGTGTTTAATTTTGTTAATTAACTTACCATTTTCAACTAATCAACAAAAAAAAACAAATTTATTTTAATTACTAACAGTAATGTATAAAGGCTATGTAATAAGAATATTTATATAATTAAAAAACGAAATATTTTTTGGCAAAATACTTACGTCTTTTTTGTGCTGATGTATTATTATCATAAATTACAGAAAAATTCGGAGTTAGTTTAAAGGAATAAAGTTAGTGGAAAATGGAATTATTTTTAATAATTAGAATCAATGTAATAAATTATTATTCGTGATTATGACTTCATTATTTCTACAGCAAGAATATTAAATGTAAAATATTCTTGAAATTTGCAACGCTGATTTTTGTTGACAAAGTGTCACGTATTATATTTTACATTATATCGTTCACTGTGTCAATGACGCAATGAACATTAACTTTGGATACCTCTTCCTTAAATTTTGATAACATATTTATATATACCACCAAATTATTCCATGAAATCATTCAGTTCACTTCCTATGGACATAATCATCCCTTTCGTAGAATGTTGTCTAATTTAAATGATTCTAACTTCCACCTATAATTTAATTCTAACGCCTTATCAACGACGTCATCACTATCATATAAATATATTTTTCATTCTATCATTTAATGTACTACGATATTTTTAGTCACTATATCACAAGATTACACTCTTGTGAATAGATATATGTATTTGCATTATTTATAAATATGGCTTAATAGGTAATGTTTTTTTTTTATATACTATGGTTGACTACTTATCCGTTGTTTTATTGGCTTTTAATAACAACATTTCAAATAATTTATAACTCAAATTATAATTTACAATTAATTTATTTAAATGAAAATCTTAATTTGTTACCTTCAGAAACTAAATAAAAAATAAAAAATTCAATAGAGTACTAAAAGTATATCCGTGAAGTTTATTTATATATGATAAAATTATTTCAAAATAAATACTCTATAATTTAGAAAGAAAATATTTGGTGGTAAAATAAAAATATACTTACGATTTTTATATCTAATTGGTTATTGTAAAATACAAAAATTGGCGATATTAATACAAGGGAATGAATTTAGTGGATAATTTATTTTAATTAATTTTTTATTGATAATTTCTAAGTATAAAGTATATATAATTATTCATGACATTGATAATAATACTTTTGTAGGAAAATAAACTCATGTAATTTCCAATACTTTTTTGGTGTGAAACCAAAAAATTAAAATAATTCGATTTTGATAAATGTGCTTCAGTTTGATCGTGATTTTCCTTCAAAGTATATTTAAATATATTTTATCGAAAATTTAAAATAATAATAAAAAAATTGTGACGAAGTATTTTCAAGATTATTTGATTAGGCTTTAATTAACGTATAACTTATGATGTGTATTATTTTCAACCCTTAATCAATTATGACTTCATGCCTAAAATGTTTCAACATATAATAATTGATATAATAGCACAAGATTTGTAGATATTTTTCGAAATGCCAAAGACATACAATAATGAATTTTTGACAAAAAACGATTTTTTTATCTATCTTACCAAACGTTCTATGTGTGTTATACGATGAAATATGAAAGTTTTCACAAATAAAATTATACTCACATTCATTTTGAGCTAATATTTTATCAAAAATTAAAAATACCATAATTAATACAAGAGAATAATTTTAGCAGATAAGTCACTTTTATTATTTATTTTTATGATAAATAAAAAATATTACATTGTTAATAAAATGCAAAACGAATATCAATTGTCAATAATATTTCGATAAAAAATAAATAAATGAGTCGTGGGTGCCGTGGACGACGCTTAATAAGTAAAGATAAACTTTTGTTAAATTTTAAAACAATGATAAATCATTACGTTTAAAAAAGGATATTATGGGCGAACTTCTGTGTTACAAGTTAACAACAATATATTTTATTATCAATATACAATAAAGAATATTGACAAAAATCGCGGTTTTTTTCTTTTTCAACAAACAATTTTGTTGGTTTTATGAACCGCGTCCGAAGCGGATTGTTTCGTTTTATATAATTACCCGTTTTTAAATTTTTTAATGAAAAAATCGGAGTAGGGGCGGAAAAATCTTAATTACTTTTCATAAGCTGTGGTGGCTATTTGAAGGGAAGTGATTAAATTCGGTGACTGAGGAAGAGCTATGAAGTTGAAAATAATGGAAATATGAAAACAAGGTCATGCAAAACGAGGTCACGGTCATATAAGTATTGCAGTTTTTCGATTTTGTTTTTTGCCGAACAAATGGTCGAACATTTCGCACAAACGTTACGCTAATAATGCGTTGACGTGGCTTTATATTTTTCAGTTTCTGGCTAATTTCACCTGATGCTTTAAAAAATGATTCAGATAATCTCATAACGCGTCACGTGAAGCGACACCAACGAGGTAAAAATATTCAACAACGCTACGTGAAAATTTTGAAATATTTTTACTATACGGAAAACCAAAAAAATTATTTAGAGACAAAAATTTGAAAATTAAAATGAATATACATATATTATTATGTACATATTTGTAAATTATTCTACGATTACGTTCTGAGAGTACGTTCTCTATAACACTATGATTGAAGTTTTATTCGTTATTAAATTATCTACCATTTAATTACAACATATCACGAAATTCTAATTTACTAATGCATTTTTTAGGTGCTGAATTTTAATTTACTTACAGTCTTCATCTAAACAGAAAAAAGAATGAAACTCAATACAGTACAGTATATACGCAACAGTTAATTATATATTTTAAAATCGATTCGAGTTACTTATTTTTATATAACTTAAAAAGGAAATATTTGTTGGTAATGATAAAAATATACTTACTATTTTTTGTAGCTAATGTTTTATCGAATATGACGAAAAACGCCAGAGTCAATACAAGAAAATAACTTGTAGCGGAAAGTGTATTCATTTTTATTATTTTTTTTATCAGTTAAATCGAAATTCTAGCGTAAGTATAATATTTTGCTAGGAATATTAGAACATATAACGAAAATTACTGTTTCACACAATCTCGTATAGTGTTCAGAATACTGGTAAAATCGTTTTTCGTTATAGCCACGCACATAATTTATTCAAGTGCAATTTTTTATTTATTTTTTGTTATTTGTTTACAACACGTAAGTACATTTTATGCCAACAACCGAATCCGTGGGCGGAATTACAAAACATAACTACCAAATATTGGGAAGAAAACATAATTTAAAAACTAAAAAGGTACCCGGGTACCTTTTCAGTCACATAAAGGTTAAGAGAACATCGCAACATCGAAGTAAATAATGCATTTTTAAACAAATAATGAATTGTAGTAAACTATCATTGAATACTATCATGGAACTAAACCTAAACGTATTTTATCTACTTGTCTCTGCAATAATTAATAATTATAAGAAAACGTGTTAAAATGTTAAAAATTAAAAATTTCGATAACTCGTCGATAAACTTGTATCTATACTGATAATATAATAAAACTGAAGAGTTTGAATAATTTCGAATTAGGAGTCTGGTTAAGAAAAATTATTTTTTTATTTATAATAGCCCGATTCTTGAGGAAGATTATAGGCTATTTAACATCACGCTACGAACCTTAGGAGCAGAGGAAAAAGAAAAAATTGTCAGAAAGAACGCTAAGCGAAAACGGTAATAATATAGACCGCGGGCGGGCAATGCGACGTGGTGGGTCCGGGGCCCGAAATGTCCACATAACGTCAATTATAATGATGAAACAAGTTTTAAAAAATTGGTGAAATTTTGTTCGTCAGTCATAGACGGACGTGTGATTAAAATCAACAATAATCGATTATAATATTGACGGTTTTTTAATTTTTATGTACAAAAGTACGTGATATTTGACATAACAAACCAAAACAGATTTCCATTTTAATTTGTTAACAGTGTTTATTATTTGTTTTTACTTAGTTTGCGTTTAATTAGGCTTTTATGAATTTTTTCCATATATGTCAATACTATATATGTATACAGTATTGAACATTGTACATAAATGATGTTCCTAAAAAATGCTACAGAAGTCTCCAAGAAAACATAATACGCGAAGTATTTATTTTATTATGTAATCTTACTTTAAATTTCTAATAGAAAAAAAATCTTTGAATACTTTTTCGCGTGTATTATAATAGTAATTTTTAAAAAAAAAAAAAGTTTTCTCTATAAAAAATCCGAAACAAACTGAATATCTACAGTTGATTCGTATTACTATATGAAACACCTTTTTTTTTTTACGAGTAGATGCTTTTGCCATACTTTATCGAGTACTGTACTACGAGTATATATATATTATATTCCGAGTAACGTCGGTTAGAAGTATTTGTATTTCATGCACATCAAAGACTATATGTATGTAACAGGTGTCTTTATGTCGATATACTCTATGTTGTTATGTCGTACAGGTATATATCATACAAATACGATATGAAAATCCTTTGTCCTGCCAGTGCACGGGGTCTTTTCTTAATAAAATATTTTTTTATATTATCCTCGCGATACGGCCGGTGGTTTTATTTATGATTTTTTTCAATGATTCAAACGGATTTCGGGAAAAATATATACATATATATATTTTTTTTTTAAATCTAAAAACGAATATCACGCGGATTATAATGGATTTGTCTTATAGTCGCGCACATGCATATCAGAATTCAATGTACGCGCGACGCTGTAAAAAAAAGTTTAATATTCTTCCTTTATGTACCTATTATATCCGCGATGATACAATGTAATATATACGAACAGTGTTTATACAGGCACGTCATTTGAAAATCCTATAACCGTTTTAACTGGACCACATATTGTTATACAGCAGTGTACGACACAATATAACTATTTTATATATATATATATATATATATATATATCACTTGGTCAATTAATATCAATAAGTCATGTACGCGTATTAATATATAGCGCAAGTATTATACGAAGTAACGTTTAATTATAGGCATTACCGGCTGTAACAGCAGCTGTGGAACAAGGTCGTCTCACCAGCAGGCGTATTGGCCGGCAGCCACTCGTCGCAGTTAGTTTTCGCCGATAGTTGGTAGCGTACTTATATTATTTATATGTGGTGCGATCATCGTGTGCGAAACACGAGTGAGTATATCATAATACATAATATTTATATTTTTTTACAATGATGTGATTTTTTTTTTTATGTCTATACCAAAAAATTCTACCAGAAAGAGTGCTCAGATCTTTGCAGTCCTAGTTTGTTTCCGGGGTAGCAAATTGCACCTAGTTGCGGCACTTTAAACAGAGGTCATTTTTCGATTTTCTAAATACTTTTTTTTTTTAACTATCGAAAAATTACACACAATAACGGGTAGAAACGAGCGGATTTCGTCGAAATCGATTAATATCGTTATTTCTTCGTCGTTTTAAAAACAAATGCGGTTATAGAAAATTGAAATGTTCCACCGAATATGGCGAGTTTATGTTTGGAAAAAAATTTGTTTGTAAAAATATTAATTTACAATTTTATAACGATTATAGATTTTCAGGTGTAAAAGGGATAATTTTTATTTTTAAAGATTTAAAATTTAATACAGTGTCAGACGGTACGTTATTTCGACTGTACTCGAAAAAATCTTGAAAATCGTTGGTCACAATTTTCTCTTATAAACATTTTAATCTTTTCGACAAGGCGTATTTTATTGTTTGTGGAAAAAAAACGTATAATTGCAATAGATTTTCAAACATGATTAGGTATCAAAAATATAACGATAATTTATTGATAAAGGAACATATTACAATAATGTACGGGTATCGTATATATAACGGGCAAATTTTTTCCGATTTTTTTTTTTATCGACATTTCAATTTTTTCGGAAATTGAAAAAGACCCACAAAAATTGTATCTAAATAAATAATAAACATTTTTTTTCTCCTAAATATTATCCGTTTAGAAAATAAAATATCGTTTTCTCGAACAGTACATATTAGTACAGAAATATTTAATAGTATATAAAAACGAGAAAAATCGTTGTAAAGTGTGTCTGAATTTAAAAAATGAGTTCATTTAAAACATATATGATACATATATTATATTGTTGTTGATGTTCTTCTTCTTCTTTCGCTTTTTTTTTATTATTATTAGAAGTTTTGTAATGTGTACACATTCTTCTTCGCCTTACAATCCCGCAACTAAACGGTGACGGCCACCTACTTTTTTTTACCTACAGTAATCCTACTGCGCATCCACAAAGCATATTTTAATATCTATTATATTAATTACTAGCTGATCCTGCACGGCGTCGCCCGTGGATTTACCCCCTTTGAAACTTTTGAAACTTTTGAAACTTTTCAATATACTCTATTAGATATATATTTCTTTATGCATAATAATATGGACTATGATTTATATTTTATTAATTTAATTCGCTCTTTTATTATTTTGTTTCTTTTGTCGGTCGGTTCACGGAAGTCGTAAAAGACGTTGATGCTATTGGCACTAATGGTTACCATGGTAACTATACAGTTCAACGCCTAGAATCCCAAAATTGCCTGTATTAGCTACCATTCTCGTTGGTCGTATTTCAATAAAAAGTACCCTATATAATTTTTTCTAGCTTATAATATTACTCTCTATATAAAATTTCATTGCGCCGTTCCAACGTTGTTGAGTAACAAAAAAAACATGTTTTTTTTATATTATATTAATTATTATAATACAAATTTAATACAAAAAAAAAAAAAAACGTTACAATTTTTAAGCCGGTACTTTGTGTGCGCGTGTGTATTGTCATAGTGTGTTTCATATTATATAACACTGTCTCGTAGTATAAGAAACCATATACGAGGTTCTGGGGTTCAATGTCAAATTAATAAACGTCATCAGAGTTGAAAATCGAGCGGTGACTATATATTATATATGAATGTTTTATAAATTAGTCGTGCGTTTAAATCCAATTTACTTTGCGCGACAAATCGTGACTCTACGCGTATAACGCGCGCATTTCTGCAGTAACAACATATATATTATTGTAGTGCGCAATATTGTGCTCTGCGAGTTTATTTTAAAATGTTAGTAAAAAAATTCCCGAAACCGTTTGAATGTAAATATTTTCTCGACGCTATTGAATTATATTGTACAACATACGTTCCACACTGAAAATAAGTATATAATAATATATATGGTTATTGATAATAATAATATATAAATTCTGCGTTTATCACAAGATATAATATATTTTATATTGTCGAAAAGTAACTATGTATAATATCAGGTAGGTACTACTCAGGGGGGGGCAGAGGGTGCAATTGCACCCTCTGAGATTTTCTGATGAACAAAAGTCATTATTGAAGTTTCACACGTAGTGAAATAATTTTTTTTGAAAATGGTTGCTTTAATGTTAAATCGGCATAAATAATATTCGACATAGGTACATTTTTACCAATATGAACATGACTATAAAATTATTTAATCACAGTATGGAAATGTAAGTGCTGGTGGCTGGTGCCGATATCACGGTACAGAAGACAATTATGCTTGTATAGGTATGCCGTATGCGTATTTAAATATAATGTAAATAATTATTTAATATATAAATACAGCAAATGGGAAAGGGGGACGAGCTTCCTGTACCCCCTTAATACTCTATTGTACGTAAATGTAAAATTAATTTTGCACCCTCTGAGATAATTCTCTGTGGGCGCCCCTGATACTACTATTATTTAAAAAAAAAAAACGATAAACCAGAAATATTCTACAAAAACGAATCCGCAAATATAACGTACGAGTGTATACAATATAATAATTGTGATGTGATTTCAGAATGGACGACCGACTGTCCGCGGGCACCGACGAAAGCTGGTTCAAGTATTTTCCGAATGCAATCAAATCGGTGTTGTCGTGCCGGAGTCTGTAAGTATAATAACCCTTATAGCACAGGGAGTCCTAGGAATAAACCGGGAGTGTCCCAATAGTCTCCTATATAGGAATTCCAATTTAGGAGTCCTAAGAAGTATATTCGGAACTTTTATTGGGAACTTTTAAAAATAATTCTATATTAGGAGTCCTATAAAGCGATGTCAGGATTCCTAACTATCTGATTTTAGTTCTGATTCCTGAATTACTCCTAATGAGAGGATTAAACCGCGGACATAAGGAGCTTATGAAGAAACTCCCAGGACTCCTTTTGGTAGTCTTGGGGGTTTACCACAGAACTCCCTGTGCTATGATGGAATCATCAAACAACACAATACAATGATACTTATTACGTACACTCGATACTCTAATACGCGTGTACCTAAAATATTTTGAAATAAGTAAATAGTAATTATCGCTGCGTATTGCGATGCCAATAAGGATACAAAAATCGTTTTTAAACCGAACACGCATTTCCCCGTCCAAACGCTCAACGTATTGTGTAGGTTTTGAAAGAAACGATGGCACGGTTATGGAATTTGGCGTACGAACTTATATTCGTACTTGTATTAGAAGTGATTTTCCGAAACCGTACGTACGCTCCTCTTTTGTCAAAATATACGCGTGGCGTATCTTAGTCGGTTTGTACACGTTGATAGGTACGGCCTGCAGAGATGCAGAGATGAATTTTCGCAACGAATCGAAGAGAGAGAGTTCGTTATCGATTTTTTCGAAACGATGAACTGCATTTACACGCATTCATTTATGTAACGTTTCAACTAATGTCATATACGTCTCTATACACATAAAGTCCGGCCGAACTGGATAACGCGGCCGTATTTGCAGTAGGTATACTTTAGGAAATTCGTCCTGCAAAAACAGTTTTTACTTGCGTTTTTTCTCCTTTTGGTTTTTTTTTTCTACACAGTGACATTACTCGAGATAAATTTGCAACATATCGATTTCGAACAATCTTACACGGTGCGAACGAAAAGAATTTCGATTCATACGAAGATACCCCAAAAAAAAAACGAAACAAGTGTAAAAAATTAACGCGTAGGTACTTTTGTGCGGTAGACTGATTTTTTTTTCTTAAAACACCTACCTACTCGCTAGGAACTATAAAAAATTTAAATAAATATAAAAAATTTGATGCCCGCCATCTTCGTCGACATTTCAGTGCGCTGGCAATACTATTCCGCTACACGCACACATTTGTTGAAAACAACTATTATAATCGATTACATCAAAAAATCATTGTAACTATCGAACAAAACCGTCGGCCAAATTTCGTCCGAACGCGTATCATACATTATTTAATTTACGATTCAAAATATAAAAAAAATAGGGGCGTGTTCGGTTTAGTAAATTTGTTTTACAGTATTTAAAAATAAAAATGAAATTTACAGGAACGTCGTGAAGACCACTCAAGACGTTTTATGCGTTTTCTGTCACTTCAAACCCGATCTGACGCGATACCAGCGTGTCCTGATACTGTGTTGGTTGAAGGCCAAGAACGTTTTCCACTACGAGACCGCGCTGATCGCTTCGTTCCTGTTATGGTTGACGAAATACAGTTGGTGGCTGGCCAGGTTCTCGATAGGAAAATTCGATTTCGCGTTAAACGCGCCGGACCGATCATCGCCGCCGACGACGTGGACTTCCGACGGGTCGGAAGCGGTGGACGGCGGCCACGACGACGGGGAGAGTTGCAGCGAAGTGAAATGCGAAGTGCTGTACGACCCGGGGCCCGAGTCCACGTTCATGGACGTGGTTTTCATACACGGGTTGAGGGGCGACAAACTCAAGACGTGGAAACAGGGCGTGTGGAAACAAGTGGACCAGAAACCCGAACCGGTGGTGGTCCGGAGCTCCGACGGACTGTCGGCGGAGATCAATCGGCTGGAAATGTTGGCCACCGACGAGGAGATCAAAGAATTCACCAACTGTTGGCCCAGAGACTGGCTACCGTTGGACTGTCCGTACGTCCGGGTCATAACCATTAGCTACAGTACCGACCCGTATTTGTGGAGACCTATATGGCTCAGGAAACCGGCCAGGTGAGACGCAGTGCTCGAGCTTTTTTGTTTTTCTTTCTAATCGGCAAACACGCGCAATGCCCGCGGGTAAGCCCAGTTGAGAGCAATACTTGGGGCGCCGATGGATCGCCATCGTTTATTGAAAAAATTAACAAATTACACTGGGCTGGGTGACCGAACAGTCTTCTCCTGGACGCCACTTACAATTCATTTTTACACGTACCTACTACTTATTGGGGGGTGGAGGGGAATTGCAGGACGTTTCGCTGCAATTGCTCCCCTCGCAATAAAATCAAACGTATTAAGAAGGGCTACTAAGAGCCCTCTGTCCTCTGCGATGGAACGACTGCCTATCGCGCGCTCAGCGTCCTCCTTGGCCGTCATCACAGTCGTGGCGAATCTGATAGTCCCACACAACCGGAGAGTCCAGCACGTGGCACGAAACGATGATCTGTCGTATGCGTGTGAACCGCATAATCGTCCTCCTCCGTCGCTACACGAATCTGATGGACCGCAGTGATGGGACCATCCAGCTCGACTGATCCGGTTTAGAAAACGGTTGAAACAGTCGTGCCTCGTTAAAAGCTGAGAAAGGAGGTACGTCCTGCAGGCTACCGACAAGCGCGTCTCAGCTCGCTCAAACGCGTCTTAGGTTCGGACCCTCGGCGACGGGACACCAAACGATGGCCGACTCGACGGAACCATAGTCTTTGAAAACCGTTCAATCGTTGGACGGCTAGAAGGTCGGTCGATATAGGGAGCGTGCGCACGCGACGACACGAACGACGTCACAGGAGATTACTGTTCGGTACGCACACACGCTCCTGATGGCCGCCCGCCAATGGACCCGGGTCAGCACCTCGACGCTACACGGGCCATAGGGCAACGTAGACACCCACGTCGGAGGACTAACCTAACCTAATCAAACCTAACCGCGGTGATTTCGTTTTATTTCAATTTTCGTATAAAACACGATATATTTTAGCATACGTACAGTTTTTACAACACGATAGAGAGCAATTTCCTGGGAATATTGTTCACATTCGCTACACTAATGCGACTATCGTCGTTATCAAACTGAAAATAGAATATAAACGCGCCTAACTATATAGTTGCACAAAAAAGCAGTCTTGTAAAAAATTCTTTTAAAAAAGTATTTAAATACTAGTACGATGTATGCATAGGCGTGACTAGACTTCATCCGCAGCGGCAGCCTAGCTAATGACCGGCGCCACCTTAATACACCGAAATAAAATATTCATCATCGCAAGAGTCAAGACTTCACATAAATACGAAAAAACAGGGAATAATATTACGGATTACGGTTTAACAGTATGTCTGTGTTTGAGAAATGATATCGTCAATATCTAATAATAGATGCGATAGTGTATGGCAGTCTTTATATACTGGGTTTTTCGGAAGTCGGGTGTGGTCGTCACCACCACTTCCTGCCATGTCTACGAAAATTATCTGCCGTCAATAGTTTTAAAAGTAATTCATATTTCTCATAAATTGTACCAGTTGGCATTTGACAGTTACCTGGTACCAGCATAATAATTACACGATATTATATAGCGATTTGCGATAAGAATCATAAATAAACGAGTGCATCAATTCAGAAGACATTTTATTTATTTTTTTTTAATAAAAGTTGTAAATCACCGACTTTTAACTCGGTTGACCGGCGCCTTTCTAAAATTGCAGGGGCAGCCCAGGCACCCTAGGCTGCCACCGTAGTCACGCCTATGGATGTATGTATTTCTTATGCGAATACTTTTTTTAAAAGTAATTAAATACAGTAATTTTTTACAAGACTGCAAAAAAGCGTAGATTATTTATTAAAAACAGAAGAAAAAAAAAGATTACAATATTAAAATGTATATAAATCCAAGCCCATTGCGATAAAATTGACCGACTTTACAATATTTTATTTCACGCAGGACGACGATGAAAGACAGAGGACTGGAGATGATTTCTCTTCTGAGAGATTTCCACGTCGGACACAATCCCATCACGTGGGTCGGTCATTCCAAAGGAGGACTGTTCATAAAACAAATATTAGTACACGGTAATTACATTTCATTCGGTCAAACGTCGAAAAGCTTATAATAATATGAGTACCTATCTACTATATTATATTATATTGTCACGGCTCGGAACTTGATTGCGTAGGTTTTTGCAGATAACTTTTGAACAACCCTTAATAGATACAATAACTGTTTTTGTTCTTCTACGAAGTTTAGGAAACGAATTTATTTTCCTTTTGCGTATTAACGAATTTTAAATAATATTTTCGTTTGCCTTATTTAATATCGTACATATTATTACCTACATGACGCACGTCATATAAAAAAAAAAATGGTAAATATTTCAAGTGTAAAGTGTTTATTACGAAAAACCCCATAAAGGAAAACGAATTCGATAATACGTGTTATTGCTTCAACGAAACAGTTTTGAAGGGATTTATCCTTACTGGCACCTGATCTAACACAAGTACGATTTTTTTTTCTAGCGCTATAATAGTTCCGAGCCGCCGTGTAAATTGTTGAATATCTAATAAACGGCATTTATAACTAATCGCATTTTTATTTTTAAAAAAATATAATATATCCATTACACAGCCAACGAGAGCCATCAAACACAACAGATCATAACCAACACCAAAGGGATACTGTTTTACAGCGTTCCACATAACGGATCTCCATTGGCCAACATAAAACTACCGTTGTTTCAGCGGTCCATCGAATTACAAGAATTAGTGAACGGTACGACGGCCGACAACGTTTTATAACAGTATAATATTATTACGGAGAAAAATTTTAAAAATTGTATTAATTTTTTTATCTGCGTGATTTCAAAAACGTCTTGTGGTTGGTAGATTACCAACTACGAATATTCTAAAATATCTGGCACTTCCGGACTAATAACAATTAGATCATTCACAGAACCTATCGTTAGCTGATTATCAACATTTACCATTGTGGCGCTGTAAAATGATTACCTTAATTTATTTATAATGCAGAATTAATATTGACTCATTGTATCTTCAATGTCATCACTAACTAAAATGACGATAATATATTGTCATATACAATACAATATGCATTTATGGATTTAACTAGACTGAACCGAGCAATATTCTCTTCAACCATATCTTTGTTCAGTTCACTTTATATTTACAATACATTGAATAATAACATAATTAATTTACTGAATGTTGTCAGCTGAACTTTGTAAATTTCTGGTTTTAGATATTTGTAAATAACGGACTAACGTAAATCTATCTGAAGAATAACACACTATAACAGTTTCACTTAATCAATTATTACCATCTAGTTACAAAAGTTTTTTTTGTGAATTACAAATTAACAAACACAGTATTTAAGACTGCAAAAGTAGATTATTTATTAAACAGAAGAAAAAATTAATATTAAATGTATATAAATCAACCATTGCGATAAAATTGACCGATTTACAATATTTTATTTCACGCAGGACGACGATGAAAGACAGAGACTGATGATTTCGAGATTTCACGTCGGACACAATCCCACGTGGGTCGGTCATTCAAAGGAGCTGTTCAAAACAAATATTAGTACACGGTAATTACATTTCATTCGGTCAAACGTCGAAAAGCTTATAATAATATGAGCCTATCTATATTATATTATATTGCGGCTCGGAACTTGATTGCGTAGTTTGCAGATAACTTTGAACAACCTTAATAGATACAATAACTGTTTGTTCTTCTACGAAGTTTAGGAAACGAATTTATTTTCCTTGCGTATTAACGAATTTTAAATAATATTTTCGTTTGCCTTATTTAATATATATTACCTACATGCACGTATAAAAAAATGGTAAATATTTCAAGTAAAGTGTTTATTGAAACCCATAAGAAACGAATTCGATAATATGTTATTGCCAAAGTCTTCCTGCAGTAAGTCTCCAGTCTTCGATGTCGATTCATCTTGAAATATTATTTCATTTTCATTATGACAAGTTTGCTGTGAGTGAATAGCAGTAGAGGTAGATGGTTCTGAAGATAAATCTGTTGTCGAAATACTTTTACCGGGGGTATTTACTTTTTTTCTTCTACCGCCAGTTTTTTTGTCCAATCTGCCCTCTTCTTTTCTAAACAAGAAATGAATGAAGACTCAATGCTGCTTTGTGTGCTAGACTCAACACTAGTATCCTGCCCAGGAATTTTCTTCAACAACACCTCCATTGCACGGGAAAATACCACATGCTTGAAAACCAGATTTTAAGTTGTTTGTTATGTTGGGTTCAATTTCTTTAACAAACGACGCAAAAGAGTTGGCATGATTTCTTTGTCACCAAATTATTGCCATTATTTCTTTCCACTCGCCCAACAGTTTCCTCCACGAACCTTTTACACTACGGAATACAGCCACATCTAGTGGTTGAGTGATATGAGTACTATTAGGGGGTAGACAAATAAAAGTGATGTTGTTTGCTTCACTCAACTCTAAAACTTTAATTGAAAAGTGAAAAGCTACATTGTCACAGATAACAACTTTTTTGCCTTCCAATCTCCGAGTTTCAGGAATAAAAATGCTTTGAAACCATTCGAGAAAAGAAGCAGAATCAAACCAGCCACTAGGACTATTACTGTACTGAGTCCCAGGAGGACCTCCTTCAGTCAAGTACCCAGATATGGCGGGATTTATATAGTACAAACAAGGGTAACAAATTTCCAGAGGCGCTACCGCAAACATGATGGATGTCCCTGCCTTGGACGTGGTTCGAATATGTTCAAGGTATTTTGTCCCACGTCGAGCAAGAACCTTTTCTTTCCAGGATCGTCTACGAGATTAGTCTACAGTAATTTTACAAGACTGCAAAAAAGCGTAGATTATTTATTAAAAACAGAAGAAAAAAAAAGATTACAATATTAAAATGTATATAAATCCAAGCCCATTGCGATAAAATTGACCGACTTTACAATATTTTATTTCACGCAGGACGACGATGAAAGACAGAGGACTGGAGATGATTTCTCTTCTGAGAGATTTCCACGTCGGACACAATCCCATCACGTGGGTCGGTCATTCCAAAGGAGGACTGTTCATAAAACAAATATTAGTACACGGTAATTACATTTCATTCGGTCAAACGTCGAAAAGCTTATAATAATATGAGTACCTATCTACTATATTATATTATATTGTCACGGCTCGGAACTTGATTGCGTAGGTTTTTGCAGATAACTTTTGAACAACCCTTAATAGATACAATAACTGTTTTTGTTCTTCTACGAAGTTTAGGAAACGAATTTATTTTCCTTTTGCGTATTAACGAATTTTAAATAATATTTTCGTTTGCCTTATTTAATATCGTACATATTATTACCTACATGACGCACGTCATATAAAAAAAAAATGGTAAATATTTCAAGTGTAAAGTGTTTATTACGAAAAACCCCATAAAGGAAAACGAATTCGATAATACGTGTTATTGCTTCAACGAAACAGTTTTGAAGGGATT
Source organism: Slavum lentiscoides (assembly GCA_032441835.1). Taxonomy (NCBI): domain Eukaryota; kingdom Metazoa; phylum Arthropoda; class Insecta; order Hemiptera; family Aphididae; genus Slavum; species Slavum lentiscoides. Next base: position 3,665,784 of record CM063707.1, on the reverse strand, counting down.
TATCCTTACTGGCACCTGATCTAACACAAGTACGATTTTTTTTTTCTAGCGCTATAATAGTTCCGAGCCACCGTGTAAATTGCTGAATATCTAATAAACGGCATTTATAACTAATCGCATTTTTATTTTTTTTTAAATATAATATATCCATTACACAGCCAACGAGAGCCATCAAACACAACAGATCATAACCAACACCAAAGGGATACTGTTTTACAGCGTTCCACATAACGGATCTCCATTGGCCAACATAAAACTACCGTTGTTTCAGCGGTCCATCGAATTACAAGAATTAGTGAACGGTACGACGGCCGACAACGTTTTATAACAGTATAATATTATTACGGAGAAAAAATTTTAAAAAATTGTATTAATTTTATTTTATTTTCATTGCAAAGACACGCAAGACATACAGAGACTTCAGAAAACATTCCACGAGATGATGAACAGCATTAAGGGACAAATACAAGTGAAGAGTTTTATTGAAACCAAGTTGACGTTGATGAAGTTAATTTACCTTAGAATCGTGTCCGTACAATCTGCGGGTAAATCTAAAAATTAATGTACAATCGTTATAAAATCGCGTAAGCGCATTGGCTGACGCAAGGGAAATATCCCAATTTTTATGTTCTTACTTTTTAATTTTCGACAAAAATTACCAAATCTATACGTTCACATAAATATTGATAATTCATTATAATTACCTTCGAACAGAATGATATTATCAAAGAAACTTTCTATCATATTACTAACGAGTAATTGGCAAAAACTTAAATACAAATCATTATTATTATTTTTGTAATCGATTCACTAGGCGTTTTGTAACAGCTTTAAAAAAAGCGTAATTTTACCCCCAAATTAAATATATCATTGTGGCTTATGAAGCTTCATCTTGTTGGCTACCCGTACTGATGTATAATAATTACGCTAATTAAATATACTTCTCTTTTTCTACATTTTAAGATCCCGGATTTGGAGACTTATACGGAGTGCCATTGGACCATCGAAATATTTGTAAACCAAAAAATCGGTAAGGAATGTAAATTAATAAATATAATGATTACAGATTATTTATTGTTTTCGACAGATCAAAAAAATGTATATTTATACATATAATATAAAGTTACAAAATTAATTTTAGATTGTTCTTATTATTAATAGTAGCTTAAAACAAAATAAAATAAATAAATAAAAGTAATTATAACGATACAATATAATATTACAGGAATTGTTTTCTATATCAAGAGCTGGTGAACATGATACATTCGTTAAGGCAGGCGACATCAGAAGAAACGGCGCGTAATGTGCATTACGAATAATAATAAAATGCACTCTTATAATAAGCTGAACAAGAGATCACGCGTGATATAATTGTATTTATAACTATGTATTGGATACCACCAATAAAAATATAATGAATATAAAAACAATATTCTTAAAGATAAAAACAGTATCATTAGTTCACAATCACGAGATAATATTTATATATTTTTCTTTTGATCATATTCAAAAATAAAAATATAATAAAACAATTTTACAGAATATTTATATTTTATTATAATATGCATGTAGAGATTTGGTAGAATTAACTGCTGTAAGCGGCGATCGTTTTTATTACAGACAACGTTTTTTGATAAACAAACGATAATCTAAAAACAAATGAAACACACATGTATGACATTTTATACCATAGGAATCATGTATTTTATAGTGAAAAATGTCTAAGATATTATTATTTTTTTACTTACTTAGAATCGGCTTTGCAGATGGACATGTGATTCAATGGCAACTCGTAGAGTTCCCCAACTGATGGATCTAAACAATTGAAAAAAATGTTACGATTTATTTAAACGCACGTAAATCCTAAACATAAAGTGTGTATACATAACGCAAAAATTATCCAGTTCACAACTGTAAAAGCATTTATTTGTATAACAAAAAAAAACAACAAAATACAAAGGTCATTAGAACACATGTATTATACGAAGGGAAGGGCTTAAAATAAAAAAGTATTGTATATTCTATAGGATATCTGTTCACATTAATGGAACCTAGAAGAATCGTTACAATTGAGATATTAAAATAATTTTTAACAGAGCCATACACGATGTATTTACCCGAAATTAATTTTCATCAAACAAAGAAATATGTATTTATAAATCATATTATATTCCAGACACTTTGACATAAATGCATGTGTATGCATCACACCGTAAGTAAACTTTTATAATACTGCATTGAATATACAAATTCTTGATATTTTGATTATTTATATATATTTTTTTTTTTGCCATTTTCTGTGTCAATTTTTGTATTTACACATTTTTTAATATTTGGATTTTTAGTAAAAATTTGCTGTGTAGTCACATTAAAAGTTAAAAATTATCACTAATATAAAAACTGTAATGACTTTGAATTTCTTTCTTTAAATTAAATGTAAAAAAAATATTCGTTAATACGTAAGTTTACTTAGAAAATAAGTGTTTTATGTTAAAAAAATTGAATTACTTTTTATATATATTTTTAAATATGAATTTTGATTTGTTTATACTGTACGTCAGTACAGACGATATAATTAACACAAACTTTAAACATAAAACCCTTCAAGTAGACACTTATCAAATCTCTTATATTATATCTCAATTTTAATTTATCTTCTCATTAGAAAATAGAACATATTTCCTCTCCAGATTTAAAATCAAGAATATCATTTGCACTATTTTACTGTTATTAATCGTCCACAATAAAATCTTTTACAACACTCATGTTAACGAAAGAAACAACTGAATCTTACCAGCCGCGTCTTTTGGTACGCACAATATTGGCACCTTCAAAGCAGTGAATTCAGTCGGAAGGCTTTCGGCAAATGTTACAATTTTTATTGGGTTTTCTTGTAAACATTCGAGAAAATCGTTGTGGAGTGAAACCAACTTTGGTGAATCTATTAATGTACATAATAACTTGACATTATATTGTACAGAACTTTCATAAACCGATAAGTACCTGTTCTGAGTTCATCTACTTCCACAGACGGCCATAAAAAGAATCGATATGCACTGTTAAGTGTGGCTAATGGAGACCCGTGATGTGGAGTACTAAAAAAGAAGATGGATCTTGTCTTCTCGAAAAGTTTTCTCACGTTAGGATCATTACTGTTACGCGCTGAAATATTACATTGTGCCTTTATTATATTTTGTTACGAATAATAAGTAAATAGTTTAGTACCAGCAACTAGTATATTTTTTACCAAAAGCCCGCCCATGGAATGAGCCAAAAAAATGATCGGTCGGTCTCCTATACCGATTGCCAGCAACTGATTCATCAATTTGTCCGTGCGTCCTTCAAGAGTGCGATGACTAGGAACACACACACATACAACAACTTTTAAATAGTATACATAAAAATACATGATACATGTTTGAAACACTTACTTTCTTTGTTTAAGCGGACATGACGGCAACCATTCAGATAATGTCGTACTGTAATCAACACCTATCACTCGAAGACCTTCTTCATCGTTAGGTAACCAATCCGACGGCCAACACTGACTGTAGCCTTCGTTAAGAGCAGTCTGCCGTACAGTAGAATTACTCCTTAAACAAAATAACAACATTTAAGTAAATGGTACAATTCAAAGTCATTGCAAAATATGGTTTGGTTTTATTTTTATCCTTTTTACCCATTTATTGAGTAAGGCCCGTTTCCTTTTGCATTTTCTTTTAGCGGGATGTCGTTCAAAACGAATTCAAATTCACTTCCAATTATATCCCATTCTCTGGCTTTGACTTCTTTGTAACTCTCTAAGTAGTCTTGCATGTCTTCACTGACAGGTATCTTTTGAGTTGTTGTAATCGTAGAGTTATGAGATTCTGTCTTACTGCTCATATCTAAATTAAAATTTTCATAATTAATTTTGGACACAGAGAAAGAAGAAAATACATTTGTATACAAAATTATATATTATACATTCACCAAAAAGACCGAGAGGTTCATTAATGTTTACATCTTTTTCGCGCCATGAAAAGCTTACGCCGCCCAAGAGACCGTGTACAAGCACTACATCGATTTTAGCGTCCTCGTGGCATCTGTTTTTCGGATGTAACAATACAGTTTGCTTTCCAAACATATGATTACCATTTACTGGATCTCCGTCGTCCATGTTTAGTAATGTCCGATTAGCCCACGACTGAATTCGAAAATTCTTGTGATTTTTCCACTTGAACAAAACACTGATCCAACCTGAATAATAACAGTAATAAAATGCACATTTTATTTAAGTAATAAAAATTAATCTACAGTATAAAAATATATATTAGAACATACCAGTGGAAAAAATGTCTTGGATAAGATCTTTGTTTAACGAAGCAACAGACAACAATTTACCAATTTCTTCAGCTATTTCTTCGTCGTGCTTTAAATACTGATATAAAGCCATTAATATCTGCAGACCCCCTAATTTCACCATAGCTACGGAAAATGATGAGTTAACTTAGTCAACTGTTAAAGCGCATTTAACAACTACTACACACCAGTTACGTTTTTTTCATTATTACAATGGTGACGCAAAGCGTTTATGCTCAATTGCAAAATATTATCGTTGTCTATGTGCATACTTCGGAAATCCGGTGGTATGTCCTCGGGCTGATAATAGTCGTGTTGTTTATCCTAATAATTAAAAAGAAAACAAAAACGTCACAAAATAGGTATTATATAAATCATATTTTCACACACCTTAAATGCGTATGCCACAAAGTAAGACAAACACTTGTGTTCGTTTAGCTCATCTAATTCAATTAGTAAATCACGCATTTTGTCCAAAATCTCCTAAATAAAATTTTTTTTTTTTATAATAATTTCATGGTAAAACGACAAAAACCATTATAAATTTATTATACGTCTTTCGTCCAACTGATCTTTCTGGGCGGTAAGAAAAATTTTGGATTCACGTTGGCCGATCGAGCTAAACCAACCAAAGTATGTGCTTGACTTATTTGTGCTAAATGCTGGAAATCTGAATCTAAAATTTAAAAAAAAAAAACAATATTATTTGAGAATGATCATAGCTGGCTTACAATAATCGATGCATTTACCTTTTAGATGACTCATTGTCGTCAACCGTTGAGTGGCTGCCCAAGTCAATTTTGAATTGTTGCATTTGTTTATCATTTCCAAAAGTTTCCAAGCTTTTTTGTGTTTGAAATCGTTCCATTTTTGCAAGAAAAACACAGGAGGATTCGTCGGCTGAATTATGCTGTTGCTGTCGATGATTTGATACTCGTCGAGTTCTGTGCGAAAATAAAAACGCGTACAATGAGCCCATAAAAGAATATCAAAGTCGTATTGAGAAACAGTCATCGAAAACTCGCAAATATACACTCGTTATAAATTATGATATTTTTTTTCAATTATAAAACTGATGAAATTCTCAAGTAAATGTCAGAAGATTTAATTGAACGTTAATGACTGTTACAATTTTAGTCTGTGTCCGCAATTAACTATATTGAACGAGAAAAAAAAAATAGTATACGACAAGAACGGACCAGAAGATTTTAATCTTGTCAACAGTAATTATTTAATGATAGTTAAGTATTATGAACTGGTCGATAAACCCGCACAAAAAAAATTTTAATTTATTACTACATTTTAATGTATAGCTTGCGAGATAAAGGTTTGGTTTAAAGAATTTTAATGCGAGTCACATGATAACAAACGTGATCAAAGGACTTGTTGACATGACTACTGTTACAACCGAAAGTCGTAATGTCCAAAAATCCAAAACGGCAAATTATTATTAAAAACGATATCGTTTGTTACAATTACATAATGATGTACTTTGTTAATCAGAATAATCGGTGATTTCCATGCTGAAAACGACACGTATGGCGATTAATTTCGAATAATTAATGGGAACCGTGTTGATTCTCGACGTATAAACCGTCCGAGTCAAACGTTCTGAACGACGTAAAAAGAATGACGTGCTGGGGAAAAACGATTACGACCAATGCCCTACCAACATCCACTGTAAACGCACTTTTTGGAATCTGCGACTTTGGTGGCAAAATCACTAAAACAATTTACGACTGTCGCGTTAACACTGCGTACAGGAATGGGTATTAACATTATATTGGTAATATTAACCGGTAAACGCTGCTTTGTCGACGAACACGTATTCGGGCGCTTTGTGGTTGAGCAGCATCGGATCCTTCTGGACGCAGCGTTGGACGGCCGTGACGGTCTCGCGGATTTCGTACGCCAGCCATCCCAGACCGCCGGTCGCCGCGCAGAACGTCACGGATTCGGCGAACAGCCGGATCCGCTGACTGTTTTGCGACACGTACACCGGTAACCGAGCCAGAACACCGCGGAGTTCGGCCAACGGCACCGGCCTGACGACCATGGCCGTGCGCGTTCTTCGACGTACAAGCGGCGACGGCACTCACACGGTAGAACGGACGCGCGACTCGTTACACGGCCACCGAAGCCGCAGACACAACGTCGACGCCGTGACGGCAGTGGCGGACCACCACTGCGTTGTAATTATTACACCGCAACAACCGATCCGATTCGTCGTCATTATGTGTGTGTAGTCGTACGATATTGTGTCTGAGGTAATCAACTTTACAACACTCGTTGCCAATTCATTATTATTCGTGACCGGAAACACTGATAATACGCCGATTGTTGTTTATGTTTACGGCCGTCTGTGAGATAACAAATAGATAATATAATATATTATCTATGGAGATAACAAATAGATATTGTTGCTGCATATACTCGGTAAACGGTATGTCGTCGCTTCCGACGTTATCACGGTTACCTGACCGTGGAAGTTGTCTAATCCGTGGTTTATACCGTAGAGCCCGTTCTAAGACATTAAAGTCGCGGAGGATACGTTGTAATATTATTAATTTTCTTCGTTCATCACGTGGTGTTTTTTAAGCGCAATTTGTACACATACACGATACGTATAACAGAATTTTCTGACGTTCATTCGATTGGTTTTGTGAAATCGCCGTCTAATTTTGGGAATCTGCCATCTTTTAATTTTTGTTCCGCTTTTGTGCTCCACTCGGAGGCGGATTTATCTTTTTTTACGGCTACAGGCACCAAAAATTTGCCGCCCCTATATTAGGCGAACAAGTTACAATACCCTCTCCGAAATACCTACTCTAAATATTAAATATACAGACAACAGTAGTGCGGACATCGGCCATTTGTCGAATCAGTAATATATTGTGGCAGTGTGGGTATTTATTTTTCACCGAAATTACGACGACGTCGATCCCCGATAAGAATAATATTAATGACCATTGTTGCTTGATATATGACCAGTGGCGTGCTCAGGAGGGGAGGGGAAGTTAGGGGTTATATCCCCTCCCCCCATTGTCTTTTTTGCCGACCTACAGAAAACAACTTATTAGTTATAAGAGCTGTTTTAGAGTCATTACTTAATACTTTTTATTAGTTATTAGCAAAAAGTTATTACTTACGAGTTATGACAATAAACATTTACTATACATAACGTATGTTAATTGAACAACTTGGTATTAGTGTGTTATAATTTAAATTCATTTTAATTATAGAACAATTTACAAATGTACACAATTAATTATAAACTAGAAACGATTTTGGAGAACTTGAAACATAAACATTTGAGTTTTTGGTATTACCATGACAATTTATTAAAATGTATCATTACTATTTACTTATAACATCCCTCCCCATTGAAAATTCCTGGGCACGCTACTGTATATGACCCATAGTCGACCGTACGTGTTTTCAACGTGGCGACGCGAGCTCTGGGCGGACTATGCCAACGTGTTAATTAATATAGTATTATCAAAAACTGTTTTCTATACAGACATACAGTCGTTTACTATATATTTTATAATGACTGTAAATCATTATACATTAGAGAAGCGAAACTCTATCAGCTGATCGAGTTTTTGGAGAATTTAACTAGATGTATAAGCTGGAAAACTCTAAACGGAAATTGACCATGAACATAGAACCGGAGAATTGATTACGGAAATATAGAAACGGAGACGCGATGGTATAGGCAGTCTGTGATTGGTCGGCCATTTAACGGTCTGTTTATGCTGTTTATACTGGCATTTTTTCGCGCTCTAATTTTATATGATACTATGATAACAATAAAAATGTTATCAAATATTCATGTTAAAAAATAGATAGGTATACCGTATACCATATACGATATACAAAAATATAAAATACAAAAAAATACGCACATTATTATTTTTCATAAATATAAAGTAATTCATTTTCTAATTTTTTTTTTTTTTATATACATTTGATGTTTAATAAAACACTACAAAATTTGCCGCCTTAGGCAGCTGCCTACAGTGCCTAATGGGAAATCCGCCTCTGGGTCAACTCATAGCCTCATAGGTTTCACTCATTTTATCGTACAACATAAATATATAAAATGAATTGTACTTTGAACAGTTTTATAAAATTAAATTCAAGTATGTTTTTGAATTGTTGAAAAAAATTGAATAGCGTATATAATAACAGTACATTGTTTTACTCCGGGCTACTATATTTGTCCTCAAGTTCGTTAACCATAATTAACGCCTTTAGTTTGGCTTCTTTTATACCTGCCTTTGGCAGTTTTTTGACAGTTAATGCCAAACTCTTAAAAAATAAATCGATATCATCATCTTTGTGTTTTTCTGCATTTAAAATTAGTTGATTTTGTTCTTCAATTCGTTTAATTGTCCTGTTCCTTTCTTCTGCCTTTTTTGTCACTAACACTGAAAGCTTGCCTACTTTAGACCGTGCACGCTTATCTACTAGGGAACATCCTGGAGAATCTTTATCCTGGAGTGGTAAAACGCCCAAATCTCCATCAACGACCATATCTTCTTCGACATTGTCTTCCCCGCTCTGTGGTTTGATGTTGCAAGTAGAACTAATGAAAATATTTATTATTATTATTGTTATTGTTGTTATTATTATTATTAGGTATATGTTTTTGATAAATTTAAAAAAAGTTTATACAGGTACCTCCGTTCGTTTTCAACCGTATTTAGAAAAGATACACGATCTGCTGAAGGTAATTTTTTTGCTGAACTTGCAGACCCGGTGCCGAGTTTTCTTTTGCAGCGATTGTGTGAATCCCGTATATACTTCCATTTTTTTTTGCAGTCGTCAACTAAAATAGTAATAATTATTGATATAAAAATGATCTAATTTTCCTAAACATTGCAAGTCAATAATAGCCACATATATATAGAGATACAGATATATAATATTAATATAATTGATAATAATATAATATATACATACAATACAAATTGTAATCTTGTGATTCATTTAAATATTAATAGCGTTTTCCACATGGCTGCACTATTGCACCTAGAGCGGACAAATGATATCACTCGAAAACTTGCCCAGTGCTGTCCAGTTCAGTATCATATGGAACACCATTTTTCGTTATGAAAATGTTATCAATTATTTTATCTTTGATAACGATTGTGTATACCGTTACCACAAAATTCTGTGCTATATTCCGTATTCCATGTGTGCTCTACTCGTTAACTCGTTTTAAAAATCGTTTTTATTAACAAAAATTTTTAACGAAAATGATGGTTGGCACTGTTATCAATAAAAGATAAGGCGCACCCTCTCGAGGAGCTCGTGCAATTATCACTGCACTCAGTGCAAAAAACTGACAGAGTGCATACATGTGAAACATAAAAACTCGCACTAGTTGTGAACTAATATTCCATATGGAACATAAAATAATTGCACCAGTGCAATAGTGCAGCCATGTGGAAAACGCTATAAGTTTAGTGAGTAAGTACATATTATAGACATAATATGAGGCGTGTTTTCGCGATTAACCAAATGTAACCAGGTTACTGTTGTTTATAAACAAGCCGTTTTCGCGGTTTTGGTTATAATTTTGGTAATAACTTTTGGTTATAGGTTACTGATATTTTATAACCGATCAAATGTAATGGTTATGTTATTTGGTTATTGATATAGGAAATGTGATAATGGGATATATTAATAAATTAAATATTTTAACATTATTTTTTATTATATTTTGCTGTACTATACATATTACATTACATTTGAACACATTTGTATATATTCATTTCATTGACTTATTATAATATGAACTATTTTCTGTTATCTCTAATAACTGTGTATAACCACAAACACATTGTTTTCGCGGATCTTTAACCAATAACCAAAATTGTCTAAACATGACTGATAATAAATATAACCAGGTTAATCGCGAAAACACGCCTATGGTAGATATATAATTGTTATCAACGATAAGCGATGTCGTGATTTGGGGAAAAAATAAATACCAACATAAGTCTAAAAATAAACAAAAATAAAAACTAATTGTATTAATCTTACTACTATATAGATTGTATATCCAGCGCCACGGTCGTGGCGCGAGCTAAGTAAAAAAAAATAATAGCTACGGCACGACAGTGTATATTATCTCGAAGCAGGAGTTACCTATTTAAACCGTGTAAATATTGGTGTTATTTTAGTTCGTGATAACTAATTATGTACTGAATCAACCTAGTTAACGTCAAAATATCAGAAAAATTGTGCACATGATCCTTTTGTAAAAATCATCGAAATCGTGTAATTACAAACGAAGTTATTAAAAAAAAAGTGCGAACATTTTAATGACAAATTATACTGAAATCTGGAATCACGGCGGCCGCCACTCTACTTTGTTTCGTTCTCGGTACGATTTAATATTATAATAGGTGGGGGTAAACTCGGCGGCCGAGCGTCAAATAAACTTTCCTAATCAGTGGTTATAACGGTATCACTTCTTATTATAGGGTATAATAGAGTGCATAGTTATACCACAGATTAGATGAATACAGATGGATCACTCGGCCCGAGAACAAAAGAATTGTAAATACGCTCTTCTGATTGGTCCCCCGCATATCAATGTAGACGCATACGACGATTTAAATTATTGTGTTGGTATTTTACAATATTATAGTACAACTTCTTTATTATCTCAAATAATGTTATCATAATAATGGTTATCACGTGTCGGTAAAAATTTAACGCAGATTAAGCACCGATTTTTTTTTCAACTATGTGTATAAAACGAGTATATTTAACACGAGACATTATATGACACGATCGCCAAACCAGAATCACTATGTAAACAACACAAATAGATTACCTCACAGGAGTAATGTTTAAATTTTAGGTAAATATATTGTGCTATCATGCGGTAACACTGATATGGGGGGGATTCGAATGACGTCATTTTTTTTGTTTACATCGCGAGTGATCCATCTGTATTCATCTAATCTGTGGTTATACAATGTACAATTTACTGTATTTTTATAATGATAGGTACATAATTATTAATTAGGTTGCAATAAATTTACAAAAACTTAAAATGCTTTATATTAGGAAAGTTTATTTGATCTCGCCAAGTAAATCGAAAATTTTACTTAGCATCACAAATGATATCACAACTTTATGATGTTAAACACTAACGAGATACGTAATAACTGGTGATAGATTTTTTTTTTTTACTTAGCCGTTTTTTTACACGTAGCTGCAGGCGAAGTGTTTTTGTTGTGATTATATTATAGATAAATATTACATACCAGATTTCCCTATAGTGTTAGCAATATCCAACCAAATACTATCTTTATGTTCTGCATCTTTATATTTGTTGTGAGACAGATCAAACAACTCAACATTTTTTCGAACCATTTCGATCAGTAGCTCTTCTTCTTCTCCCGAAAAATGCAATTTAGCCATATTGATGCACGGTACAGTCGAAATTCACTACCCAAGAGTTGGTTTGTGATTGAAATAAATCAACGGTCGCGCGCGACAGTCGCAATACACTGCTCTCGGACCGGTAGTGTCGCCGATCGCCACGAAAAATTTCAGTCGCGCGACAACAGTCACACTTCGGAAACCGGTCAATAGGAATTACATACTAAAAGTACGGTGTCCAATACGCGACCCGTCGCCGCGACCGGTCGCGGTGACCGTCGCGACTCTACCGTTCATTTGCGTTTCCTATTGACTGGCGTCGCGCGGCAGATAATATTGTCGCCGCGACCCGCGACAATACCGCAACGGGAGCAGTGTAGCGACCGGTCGCGGCGACGGGTCGCGTATTGGACACCGTACCTTAAGCGCACGGGCCCGGGTGCGACCCGTACCCTCTGATCCCTCTTAGTTACGCCACTCTTTATAACTTTACTAATGTCAGAACGTCTTATAAAACATTTGTTTTACCATTATTATTATTTATTATTATTATTATTATTACTATTAAACTATGCGCCTGACACGAATAAAAAAAAATTCACTTTAATTATTATGTATATTACGACTAGGCCGTGCGAGTTGCCTACGTGTTGAGATGAGATCACAAGACACAAAACATATAAAATATAGTATCGAAGTTAGCACCAAAATCGGTTATTTTTACATAATGTGTTGGCAACGACGAAAAAAAAAAATAGAAACGGAATGCGTAATATAGAGGCTCATCAAAGGGTTCCAAATTACCATTGATTAATGATTATATTACATAATATCACAGATAACATTTAATCTCCCTGCTATCCTGAAGTCAAACTCCGCTCCTGCAATTATTCTTATTATTTCCTTCTTACACGAGGCTGGATTCTCTATTTAATTTATATTTATATTTTATTTTGTTGTTTTTTTTTTCTTCTTTTTTTATGTATGAAATTTATTATATAATTTGTTCTTAATTTTGTTACATTTTATGATCACTATATTATCATCATTGTTGTTATTATTAATAGTTTTTTTTAAAAATTTTATTATGCTATATATATATATATATTTTTTTTTTTGTGCTTTCAATTAATTGTCGAACTTAATAGTATCTATACACTAAGAGTTCTAAAAAAAAAAAAAAATCACAGATAACATGAAAATCATGTTATCTGTGATACTATACATTATTTGTATTAATTGTCAAATGTCAATATATGTTGTAAAAAAATTTAATTCATTCCTTATGGCTTATTTTATATTTATCACAGACACAATAGGTAACATTCACAAAAATATTGTGTATAATATACAACATAATACCCAATAGTTATGTGTTGACATTTGTGGTCACCCTGTTTTCGGCGATCCAATCACAACATCGTATTAATTTTTTACTTTGTAGTATAGGAAGTGCACAATCTGTTTTCATGTTATCTGTGGTATTATAGTTTTCAGATAAGTAATATATTATATTATGTGTATATTTAATTTATTAAATTTTAAAAGATCGAAGTTCTTGTCTGAAATAAAACGTCGCCTTGGTTCTATAGTAGTCGTCATTCAACACTGGAAACTTGCGCTGCGTGAACACTGAAAGTCCGGGTGGAGTCGTTACAGTGTTGTATGCTTGTTTAAAAGCGAGATAATAAAATATTGTATTTGTTGTATTTTTGGGAAATAGCGTGTAAATTACTTGGTTTGTTCTACTTCTACTAGAACCTCGAATCTATGACTACCTAGTACCTACTCAAATGTATAAATATTTTTGTAATTCATGTTTTGTTAAAATAACTTGGCTGAATTGTTTAAAACTTTAGATTAACGCTGCCAAGTCAGAAATATGAAGTACACATGAAAAAACAAATACAATTAATTAAGTCCAAAGTTACCACTGATTAAAGTAAATTTTAATTTCACTTTTAACTTTAAATATACACCTATAAATACACTTTCAGGCCTCCAGTGTATTATGTAGAAGTGATGAGACCGAATATAATAATATAACGTTATTATATTTTGTGTGTATATAGGTCTGCGTAATTTAGCGAACGTGGCGTTGGCGGTTGACTACACAAATTTCGGTCATTAGTAAGATTGATGAGTTTTGTCCCGGTTTAGAATTTCGAAACTCGTTGCAAAAAAATAATAAAGTATATCTTTCCGGCGCAAGACGATGTTAAAATATCGCGTTAATTCTGTCGGTTTACTTGAGAGAAAAAATATCGAATAGAATTAGGTACCTAATTTGGAGACACTTTGCAAAAGTGCAGCCGTATATTGACTTCGAGAACTCTAAGTACCTACGTGTATCGATTTGAGACGACTCCTCCCCAAACCCATAAACGTTTACTGCGAATGATTTTTAACAATAAATTTACGCATAGCTATATAGTGTACAATTTGAAATCTTATTTCAACGAATGTTTTAATTAAAAATATCGTCGAAACAAGAAAAATATATTTTTGTTGGCTGAAAATTTGTCAATTTTATTTCGAAAAATGTCATCCTTTCCTACAAAATCACTCGCATATGTTGGTGGTGAGTTTTAGAATTTTAAGAGAGTATACTCGCTGCTAATCATACACCTAAATACGTTCAAAATTTAAATTTTTTTCAGTCTTGTGCATAATTTTCGTCGGTTTAGGTTCCGCGGAGTAATATTATAAGAGGACCTACCTTTATTATTTATTACGACCTGCAGGCGCGGATCCAAGGGTGTGGCTAAGGGGCTTTAGCCCCCCCCCTTGGGCTGTAGTCATTGCTTAAAACTTATACATATAATACCTGCACTATTTGTCAAGCATTTATTTCTCCTTCCAATTTATAATTTCTAGATGAGAATCAGTAACTACTTAAATAGGTGTAATTTTAGGTATAGCTGATCATCGTATAGCCCCTCCCCATTTGTGATTTCTGGATCCGAGCCTGATTACGACAAACAATAATTTAAATTCGAACGGTTAGGTACTTTTCCAATACCTAGAATCCTAAAATTTTCCGTATTGTGCGCATAAACCTTCCTCGTGAAACGCTGTTCAATGTTCATTAGTGAAAACCGGAATAAAACCCGTTCAGTATTATTACCGAGAAAATCGTTGCGATAAAGGACTTCATTTTATATAATTGTACATTTTTTTTCTACTCAACACGCGGCTGGAAAAATAAATTTAAAAAAGTATATATTATAACTCACGTTAAGTTTCCTTTTCAAAATAATTTCAAAGTTAGGTAATAGATTTTTTTTATCATTTCAATATTTTCAACTAGGTCGAGTTAAAAGTTTCACCCTAAAAAAACATAACAATAATAGCGATTGAAATATATATAGGAACACCAACAGCGATATAGTATAATAATAACAGTTTATGTATGTTATTATCAAACTGCAATACAAAAAATGTATAAAAATGCGTATGTATGATGCGTATATATGAATATCGTAATATGATTACCTACGCGTATCCTTATAAAAAGCGTATAGTATAGTTATTATGCTTGCAAGAGCAAACGCGAGTCAAAATAATAATTGAGACTATATTATGCAAATATACAATAATAAGAAATAATATTTAATACGGCAAACGCTCTAGGAATTACGAAAATTTAATTGGTACAAGACTATAATTAAATAAAGTAATTTTTAAAATATTTATTTATTGTTATATATAATAACAGCTGTATACGATCAATATAATAATTATTAAAATTTTTCTGTTCTGGACAATGTGAGAACGCTGGAGTTCGAATCTTAAACAATTATTCCCAATCGTTTCTCACTTTTTTTTCTACTAAAAAAAAAGAAAAATTATTAAATTTAATAGTAATACAATTTTTATGTATTTTTTTTTCAAATCGATATTTGCAGAAAAAGGAAAATACAACTGTAAATTGTCTTTAAAGGGAGAGAAAAAATTATATTATTTAGCCAAACGTTTTAAATATAAAATGAAACTTATGCCCAACCTTGACCATTACACATAGTAATATACACAGAACATACCATAAACGTATATTTCCTGTACAATATACGTGAAATATTCGAGAATTATAACGAAAAAGCGTGTACACCTTTCACGTCCAACAAAATATTGTTGCGAAATATACTAACGTATTAAATTTGTCCGATTACAATATTGTATCAGCTATAATATGTGCCTTAAAAATCCGTTATATACACTGCAACAGTATTATACCTTTTACGGTCGAAATCAAGGCCTTGTAATAATTTCATTACAATCGATCCGACCTTATATACTGAACTTATTTACTTCTAAAAAACGTATACTTCTCAATATAATATTCCCATAGAGTTGAATTTTATTTTTGGGGGGCAGTTACCAAAACTCTATAAATAATCCGTTGGGGTTCCGTCCATCCACATATCAACATAATATGTCTCCCGTACACATTATCATATACGTTTTTTTAAATTAATTATTATATAATACAATTTTCTTTTTGACCTATGGCGTATATATGAATAATAATTTTTATTTTTTTTTTTTAGCTTCTATAGCCCATTTAGAGCCTTCGCTGCTTATACTATTTGATATCATCTATCTCTATCTACACTCTCTTCTAATTTTGATCCTTGTGCACATTTTTCAAGGTCTGACTTAACTTTGTCTATTCACCTCTGCCTAGGTCGTCCCCTAGGTCTTTTCCCTTTGATATTGCCCGTCATTACATCATTTATTATACCAATGGATCTCCATGCATGTCCCGCCCATTCCAAACGTTTGCCTCTTATAAATGACTTGATATTGGGCTTTGAGTACATTTGGTAAACTTCTCTATTGATTCTTATTCTGTATTCTATATGAATAATGATAATAATAATAAGAAAAAACCGTTGTCGACTTTTTATACGCTAGCTGAATTATCTGCTGCAGGCTTCGCCGCGAATCGTAATAAACTGTTTAATTATTATATATCATTATATGGGTATAATTTGTATTAATTATAATAGCTGCTGTTCGGTATTAATTAGTGTGATCCACATAATATTATATAATACAAAATGACCTTAAATAGGTATACTGAATTATTGTTTTGTCCGTGTTTAAAATGTTTTTAGATAATATATTATATACTATATGTGCGTATATATTATGGCACAGCCCTCAGTTGTTTTTTTCTTTTTTTTTAATCGTACCGAGAAAAATTCCTACAACAATAATTCTTATAACCAAGATCGGTAACTATTGAAATAAATGGTAACCGACGAAGATTTTTGGGGGTCACTATACGACACTAATAAAATCGGGAAACTATGCTATATAATAATCTATACAATATATTATTTTTCAAAATAATTACGCGATTATAATATATGGTATGATATTTGTGTAAGACCATATCGCAGTAGGTATGTAATAGTGTACGTCTGCAGATATTTATTGAATTATTATAATATATATATATTAGTAGATCAGTTAAAGTCGATTAAAAATTATTATTCGCCGCAAACGTTTCCTCGCTTTCTTTTCTGTTCGGAAAACTCGTCAATGATAATAAGTATACATCGCCAATACGTTTGCTTGACTATCGCTTTTGTACGTTGACAAAACTCCTTGCAAAGCGTCCGTATTATATACGGTTTTGTGCCAATGACGATTTTAATTTGTTTTTCCGTTCGTTTTAAAATACTTACCGAGAATTGTCTCTGGCCCGGCACAGTATTATAATACAGTGACAGGCATTATTGTTATAAAAGTATTCGTAAACGTGCAGTATTTCCGCGTTTTGAGAAGCGCGTGCGACGATATTTGCATAATACATTTAATGGATTCGTTATATATAGCTTATCGGACGTTTTATGAGAGCAGGATACAGAAAACTGTACAACCGAATTCGAGGCACATTTTTCTCGAAAACGATCAGCACCGAAATCCAGTCCGTATTCGCATCGGGGTCGATCGTAATTTTTTTTTTTTTTAAATTTGGTCGATAACATCGTTTTTATATCCAATCCTTGAATGGAAAAATCCGATTTTATCCCTCCGGGTTTCAATATGTATTTATATTATATATTAACCCTGTTAATCCAATTAAATTTCTTTGTTTTTAGTGTTTTCTCTCACAAATTCGTGTACACGTGTAACATACTATTGGTATACTTGTATATGTGTAATACGTGGTAGAAACGATTGTATAGACTTGCAAAAAACTTCCCTAACGTCGTCGCTATTCGCATCGTATACCTATGACGTGCAGCGTTATTCGCATTTCCCGAGCATATATGTACCTACGTGCCGATGCAACGTACGTCCATATAGTTTCGCGAGTACGTGAGGTTCGAGCTTTTCGCGTTGCCGTCGTTTTCGCGCGAGTTTACTTTTTATCCGAGAACGACGAAATATAACACAATACATTGTTTCGAGAGAAAAAAAAAATTTGAAACATTTTCCCTTTTTTAAAACGTATTACGCGTATAATACGACTCCCACATTAGCATGGGAATATTATTAATATTATTTTAATATAACATTAATATATTAATATTATATTTTTTTTATTTGAAAGAAGTTCTGTGGTTACACAGGACATTTATGCTAAAATATTGACCAAAAACAAAACCGTACAATAACAATAACAAAAATGACAACTATAATAACTAAACTAACGAGATAAAATTAAAAAAAAATTAAAATGTAGAGATATCGAATATATATAATAATATATTAATACATTATTATATAATACGCGATCTCCCGTGCGAGAACGTCAACACTTTTCTTTTTTCTCTTTGCAGCGGACGCCGAAAAATTAACGAAATTTCAATTAGTTAAACCGTATATAAATAATATAATAATAATAACTATACGTAGTTAATAAAAAGATAAAAGTTTCCTGTTTTAATATAGTTACACGATCCGCCGATACCCCTCGTTTTATTCGCGTGTATGATTTAATTTATTATTTTAATTTCGGCTTCCGCGACTTTCTTATTGCACCGCTGATTAATCCGAAAAAATCATTTCGATCCAAAAAACGTAGCCTGCAGAAAATCGCAAATACGTATATTCCGAATATTTTTCACAGTTCGTTCGGTATATACGTACATACTGCATATAGTTTTCGAGTTTCGTTAAATCACAAACGATTACAATATCGTTCTGTTTTTGCCCGTCAACTGCTCCAAAACGATCTTCAACATTTATATAGTCGCTTGGAGTCATTGGGTCTTCTTCTTCATGTATCAAAAAATTCAGTTATGATCATGTGTCACCATAAATACTCCGATATTATACTTCTGTCGCGTTAACAATGTTCGTTTAAAGTGATAGCGACTCGGTTCTAAGGACTTGCAGGGCTTCACACTGTAGCAGTTTTGGCCAAACTTCAAGGGGGGCGATTTTTTTTTTTGGCTGAATACGGACGGAAAAATTAAAAGTATGAAAGTAAATTGTACTAGTCACACTGCATCCGATAAATTTAGCCGTACACAGCCGATGCCGGATGAAAACCCGTGTGTAAAAAAAAAAAATATATATATATATAGAATGTGTTATTAATTATTTTACGACTTTATATTGAAAACATAACTGATATAAATGTGATAGAATTGCTATAGAATAACACATCTTAGAATATTAAAACCAAAAACAAATATTATGTATGTGTTATATTGTTTCGGCTATAATTTGAGATAAAAAATATTTTTAAAAACGTTCCAATCATAAAATGAGAATCCAAAAACATCAATTTTATCAGTTCGCGATTTTGTGGCGTGTTTTCGTAATAAAAACTATAATGTCTATATTAAAAACAAAAATAACATTGATCTCAAATTTAAAAAGTCATTCAAAATCCGTTTGCATTTTTATAGCTGGCCGAAATAATATTGTAAATAAACGCTAAGACTACCGTTTACTTAGAGTACTGACCGGCTGAGTTCATTATAAAACTTGCAGCCGAATGTAACAGGTATATTAGTTCACGAACAGTGACGAACATAATATTTGTGTACGCTCATTTCTATATAAAAGATCTTTTGATTATAACACGATTTTTGAGAAATGTTACGTTCTGAAATGATGCCGAAACTGACGGACGGCTGTCTAGTGAAACGACTGGTAGAGAAATTCGAGTCATTCTCTGCCATTGAAGGGTCGCCGCAAAACTCTAAAGCTGGACTCGCGATGATGAACGATCCGCCGACGACACAGCGATGTGTCAAGAAGACGTATCGCCGTGAGACGGTAAGGACGATAGAAGCGAAACCAGTACGTTCTGTGAGTACTAACCACCAGATCACGGAAGAACGGGGATGTGGAGACGGCTGGGAGATGCTGAAACCTGTTAAAACATCAGCAGCAGTAGGAGGAGTCGAGCCGGTCAAAGTAAACAACGAAATTCTCGCGTACGATGGAAAAACGTTGTCAGACGAACACCACAGCAACGGACACGACTCCGTGGTCACGACGGATCTTCGACGTCGTCTCAATCGCAAAACGTTAGTGATTTGTTATTTTTGCTCCGGGCATAGCCAGGGATTTTGCTGCAACACTGAAGGGACGTCGGTAACACCGAACAAGACGGCAGGCAAGAAGCTGCCGCGATTTGTGAAGCGATTGATCGAACAATTCGAAAACGTTTAAACGTTGTTTTATCAAAAAAAAAAACACAAAATACTATTATATATTTTTGATCCGTATGTTAACAAAAAACAAAACATTTTACCGAAAAATTGCAATAGGTACATACGCGAATTTGATTTATATTTTCCTCTAATTTTCACGCGTTTAAATGTATAACGTGGATTATAATTTTTGTTTATACCAATCGTGTACGTAAGCACGTTAATATTTGTGAAGTTTTCGGTTCGTTGTTTTAAAAATAAACGAGTGTAATGAAATCTTTGGGTATTACACTTCAATGTTTAAATCGCGAAATGTTCGCGTGTTTAACATTGCTTGTAAGTACAATCAGATTGAAACGACATTATTGCAATAGAAATGTCACGAAATAAAAATAAATTGTCAAACTGGTACTTGAGTCCATTACAAAATTCATTATTAAAATTATTTTAATGTAAACCAGATGGCGCGCTACGGCGGCAGCATAGAATTGCGGTGGGCGTGGTCGTTGACTCACGACCAATCGACGCGGCCGGTTTGTAGTGACGTCATCGGAAATATAAACTGTATAAATACGGGTGTATACAGTGTCTAACGGTTTAATAGTAGCTGGTTCGCGCTAAAGATGACAACGTATTTGTCGAAATACGTATACGCGTTAAAAGTGTATTATTTTCGTGATTTTGGATTTATAGTGTATACAGTATAAAAAAAAAGTGTATCAAGCCGCCTAGGCTCACAGGTGTTGTGGATGTCGAGTAAGTGAATTACTTGTATATCAGTAGCGGTTCTGGCCAAACTTCAAGGGTGGGATGATTTTTTATTTTTTGACCGAATACGGACGAAAAAATTAAAAGTATGAAAGTAAATTGCACTGGTCACACTGCATCCGATGAATTTAGCCGATGCCGGATAAAAATCCGTGTGTACCAGTTGTCCCGGAGTGATAAGAGACATAACTTTACATTCCGTAAAACTAAAATTCATGGGCGCCAACTTAGAAATATAAAAATCTTTTAAAACAAAGTTTCGTAAATAAACAAATTTATTTATTTATGTATTCATTTTAAATGAGATAATTAATATCACGAAAAATAAAATAAAATGTTCGGGTCTATTAAAAAAAATGTGTTATATTCATCTGTCAACGACAAAACATTTTTTCGTACTATTTTATTTCATTGTATTATTACGTTTGTCTCGTAATGTGTATTATATTTATATAATACCTATATGAAAAATAAATAAAAGAACTCGTGTCGAAAAAAGAAAACGTTTTATTAAAAGCAAAAAAAAAAATCAACATTTTATGCGCAACACGGAAGCATTGTCCAAATGGTGTATTATGTATAGCGCGGTAATACACTTCAGGGAAATCTACTACAGAAATATTTTAAATCAACAACGTTTTCTAAGGAAATCGTATATTATATTATATATGGCAGCAGGGGATCATCGCGAGCCGAGGCCCTATGATGATAAACCGTATAAAAAATATGATTTGGGTCATATTATAAAATACGCAATTGATAAAGTTTACAGCGACAACGTGTTATACGAAGATATATATAAAAAAAATCAC
This sequence comes from Slavum lentiscoides, assembly GCA_032441835.1. NCBI lineage: Eukaryota > Metazoa > Arthropoda > Insecta > Hemiptera > Aphididae > Slavum > Slavum lentiscoides. The sequence goes on along the minus strand of CM063707.1, from coordinate 3,643,829 downwards.
TCTCCTTCATTTACATACTATTAAATATATCGTTCAAATATTATAGGATTTATTAGTGTGTATTTGTATATTTTTTCTGGTTTATCGTGTATGCCGTAACTATAAATAGTACAGAATACGTTTCACGATTTTCTGAATTTAAAGTAAAAATTCGTTTAATACATATTTTTGTGTATTTCGGTATTTTTTTTTTTGCCTACAATAACAATAACGTAGAACTGACGAGAGAAATATTATGAAATAAACCTGACTACACAGATTATTTTATTATCATCACCGTTAAACGTAATATTTCCAATTAATTAAACAAAAATTACGCGTAAGGAAGTATAAGAACACTCCCTTTATACTTTGATTAGAAACGTAAGGGTTTCATACGTGAAATTCCGTGAAATTAAATTTATTGTAATTAAAAAGATATTATAAAAAATGATGACGGAAGGAATACTGTTTAATGTTAGATTTTATGAATATTATAAAGCTTTTGAATATTGTTACTCGGCATCTATTCCGCAGCGTCTATACGTTTACCCGTGTAACAATAACGTAAATGCGAATTCGGTCTTGTGAACAATACTTTATTGAAAAATATTCAGAACACGTACAATCGAATACTTTACAATTTTGTCAATTTGATTTCATATTAAAATTTAAATATTATGTTTCGAAACAAGGTAGTGGCGTAAAGGTTCGACTTAATAAATAAATTCATTTATAATGGAATATAAATTATTAATCAAACTTAATAAGGCTATATATACCTAAAACATTATTATTACGATGACGGGACGACTATTGTATACGATCATTTGCACTCTGTATATTGATGTAATATTATTCAAATGGTTATTTTCTTTAATTTTTTTTTTTAATATTTCACAAAAAGTATATAAGTACGATAAGAATAAAAACACACATGAAAAAAAAAAAAAAATTTGAAAACGTTTACCAGTATATATATATATATATATATATATATATATTTTAAAAAAGTGTGTTAAATGCATATACGTTTATTCGAATCGAAGAACGCCCGAGAAAGAATTACTCGTTTCGCGAACACTTTCTGCACTGCAGTATCGAGATGCTGCGCGAGTGTGAAGATAAAATTTATTCTTTGGTCGATGGACGAGTACGAGGGAATCTTTTGTAGCCTTTTCCATTTTGTCGCATCCGTGCTCGAAATACTGGTTAGAAATAAACTCTAGTCCCGCGGTGGATGCGAGCGGAATACTGATCATTGTTATTATGAAGTGTTATATAATATAGAAGTATTATATATATATATATATATATAATATATCCAATGGTGTTTCATACATCTATCGTCGTTCGTTTGAACGTATTGTATCGTTTTGGCTTAATTAAATAAATGGTACGAATCTCTTCTATATATATATTTTTAAAATGGACTTTAGGAAAACATCCACTGCAAGTCGAATACCTCAAGATGAACAGCGAAAACGCACTGCGTGACACGCTATATAGGTGGTATATTTGAAATCTGAATCGTTTCATTTTCTCGCGGTTACATTCTCTAAAATGTGTATAGGATATTAAAATATATTTATATTTATATATTTCTGATAAAAAGAATGAAACAGAACCGCTATATAGAAAAAAACGTAAAAATTAATATGAATACTTAGTTTGTACATACGTATTTATATTTTTATATCACAGTGTTTGGAAACAACGACGTTCATGCGTTCACATTTATATTTTGTGAACGATGTTTATATTTTTAATGAATTCGAATGATTTTCAATCGATTTCATTACAAAATAACAATTATTATTATTATACATACATATTTGTATATATTTGATTACACATTTATAATATTATTTAATACGTGGAGTTCCAATACGATGGGCTCGTCGCGACAAATAATAATAACAGACAGTAATATGGTTCTTAAATCGGTGAATAATAAATATTAGGAAAAAAATACATTATTTAGTAATTTGGCAAAATCGTAAAGTGTTTGAGTTAATTTAAGTCAAAATTTTTGGTTTTAAGTTTGTATAACACTTTTTGTGTTGGGTTATTAAATTTGGGTGGTATATATAATGTGCTTTTAAGTTTTGTACACGCAATAAGTAATAAATAATCAATTATATAAAGTCCCTATTGTATAAATTGCAGATACGAGATTAATAAATATGAAAAATTTAAATGAACGCTTTCGTTTTTTTTTTTTTTTAAAAGGACGCGAACGTGAACGAATTCAATTTTTAAGTGAACGTTTCGAATTCTGATTTATATTATGTATATATAAAAATACAGAAAGCTGTTGATGTACGTGTATTTATTATAAATTAAATTAAATTAATTGAGCGTATATGATGCAGTGTTGTAAACAACTAATAAATAATATGAAACCAGAAATACGCGAGACCGAACGTTTCTGTTCAAAGTGACACGTGTTGAAACACTCGTGCTTCGGGTTTTGCCTTATAATATTATTACGTCAATTCGACATTAAACGTTTATATTTTTATATCAAAACAGTGTAAGTCTTTTTTGCTTTGGTTAATTTGGTTATTCGAGGATCGAAGTTCGGTTTTTAAATTTTTCAATTTAGAAAATACACGTCCACACGAGACTCGTGTGTGCAAGGAAATATTAAAACGTATTTCATTGCTAGATAGGTAAACCGAATTGACTAAGCCGGTTTTTGAAAACTTATTCAGAGTATTAGAAATACTTTCGAGCAAACAGTCATTTTTAAATTTGATTTTAATATTGGGTTTATCGCTCTCTTCTGATTTTAAACACGATTCATTATTTTCATTTAACTGCGCGTGTTTATTATTTAAAAATAATTAAGTATAGACGATTCAAAGTAATCTCCCAGCATATTTGTTACAGGCAGTATGTGCTTCGATTTTGGTCACGATTTTTATTCAAATTTTACAGAGTTAAACCTGCGCCCAAAAAAAAAAAAAATTGTATTAATTTTTATGCGACAAATTTTATATGTTTACAAAATACGAATTCTTAATATTTAATTTCGTTTTTCTTGTAAATATCGTATTTTAATTCGCCATTGGACGACTGCAGGGGTGCGTAAATCGCTGGGGCCTACTGCAGGCGAGTGCCGATAGTAGCCCGCGGGTGGATCAGATCGACACTGATGTCATTATTGGATTTTTTTTTTTTTTATTATAAAATACAATTGTATTATTGTATCACACAAAATTTATAACAATATGTATTCGGGTAAGTACAGCGCGATAATATTGTAGTCGTCGACCTACTTTGTAATAATAATATAATACGATGTTTTTTTTTATATATTTTTGCCGTTGTTAAAATATTATACTCGCGGTATTATATAAAATACACTGTAGAATTGTTCGAAACGCTAATGTCTTTGGATATTATTGTGATTAATGTGAATTGCGATTAAGATCGATAAATAAAAATACGCACATTTGATGAATTCCCCTTCAAAACGCGTATATATAAAAATACGTACAGTATTACACTCGTATATAGTGTATTATGACAAGTACTAAGCGATTTCATCTATTTCTGTGTTTATGCGGAACTCGAGAACGATTGAAGTTTGTTGATTTCTACAGGACATTAAATGCATGTGACACTTTTGTATCGAGAGCCAAAATTCTTTACGGCGAATTACGTATAAAAAATAGGATTTTCCGTCAAATTAAAGCTAAAGATATACGAACACAGTATTACGACGTTATAGTAGCTATATTGAGGATTTGTTGTTAAATGTTTTTTTTTTTACATAACATATAATTAAAACTAACTGTGGGTAATTTAAATGCATAATAAGTTAATCGATGTAATAATTGCTCAACGTAACTACATAGACGCAACGGTGTAATACTGCATAATATATATTCGAGATCGAAAAAAATGTCCTCATTACTTTTTTTTTTTTTACGATTTTAATCGATTTTCGCTCTATTATATCTAGAATTTTCACCTTCCAAAGGATTTCTTAGATTTAAAAAAAAACGTTATCACTATCTGCAGGCTGCGCTTTATCGTATATTACTTATACTGACTAAAAACATGGGCTTTAGTTGAACCATCATACAGTGTATATTAAAAATTGCGTTTTACAAAGTAATTTCTTATAAAAAAAAATATGTATACCAATTTAATCAAATTCTATGTACTCACTCAAACTTTTCGTGACAATTAAACACTATAATGAGATGTATAAAAAGTAGTTTATCGTAAGAAGTACAAACACACATTTTTGTATTGGAACATACATACAAATGCGTTTATGTATTAACGAGTATGTTGTCTGCTTAGGCAAACGATATAGCAATAATAGTACCCTTCAACATAAATATAAAATGATTAAAGAACAAAATCGTACACTTTTTTTTTATTATCTAATTAAAAAAGAGTTTTGATAATTTAATAAAGTGTTTTATAAGTTAATGTTCTTAGCTGGTATACGTACACGTGTTTGGATGAACGCCTTTCTTTTTTTTTTTATAGTTTTATTTCATTGATTTCATCAGGTTTTATTAATATAAAATTTAATGATTAAAAACAAAAAAAAAAATTTATATATTATTATATTATATGTTTACTGCTTAATTCATAAATTTATATAATTTAATATAATGAAATAATACGCGTTATGACTTATGTACGAACATAAATGCACTTAATAAAACGCGACTTTCTAATTATTGTTTTTGACTTACTGCGAAAACAAAATGTATGATGAAATATTTTAATCTTTAATTTACTTTAATTTCTACTTAGATTTCTACAATATTTTTCATTTTATTAGTTATAGGTGTACACTATACACTACGAATGCAATTATACAATAGATTTTAAAAATGACTAAAATTTTATTAAATTGTATATATAATTGTATATTATAATAAATAATTTATTGTAAAACATCTGAATTGTTTAATATTATATTCGCATATGGTATTAAAATTATAAATTATAATTGTTCGATGACTATTATACTATTTAATATCATTGATCAATAAATATATTAGTTATTAATATATTATAAATTGAGATTTACATTTTTACGTGCAGGGAAGTCGAATTGGAATTGTAAACTGAGTCAAAAGACCCGTTGTTATACTTGTATATACTAAATTATGCTTTAAAAACCGTTTAAGTTTTAAAGAAAAGTTAATTTATAGGTATTCTCACCTTTTATTTTTAACTTACAAATTGCCAATTTCGGATATAAAATGACGTCTTAAAATTATGAAAAATATAACCCGGGAACCCGACGAGTTTAAAGACGTTTAAATAGAAAATTTATTGAAATTACTAGACATTTGATCGTACGAGTACCTTTGTATCATTGTTAATCATCAAAGATTTTACAGTTGCGAATGTCGTTTAAAACGATGTGGTTTCAACTGTTTGTACACTTTCACCTGAAGATATATAATGTTTGAACTGGAAAATGGTACTTTTAGATGGAAAATTTTATTAAATAATATTTCATAATTAACTATATAATTTTATTTGGAATTCACTGAAACATTTCTGCGTTATAATATATTGCTTTTTATTTTAACGAAACCATTTGCTTCGAAATTTAAGTAAAAGTAAATTTTTCTATTTAATTAATCACTACCACCACCACCGCCGCCGTCTGCCGTAAAACGGTGACTATAAACTCCTCTCTTTGAGCCGACAATCGCAGCACCCGTGGCTCGCTACATTTAAAAAAAATTGTGTCTACCAAAAACGCACCGGGAAATATAATTAAAGAAATAGACTACTCGTTTATATGTATGTATAGGCTTACTTTATTTTTTTTCATTTAACTCACAGAAACAAATCATCGGCGTCAGCAGCGTTTTAAAACGTATTTTTCTTAAAATATGAGAGTTCGTATACGAAGGCCATTCGTTACGCGTCTAAATTAGCTTCAGATTATGTGTATACTAAAACAAATATAACAGTGGCCATAAGGCATTAATGACTAATACAGTACAATATATATAGTAACAAATTTAAAGAATATGTCCTGATTTACTCGAACAACGTAATGTTTCGAAATTTTTTTATTTTCTGCTATTGCCACGCGTATACGGACTCTTAATTATTACGAAGTTTTAATATTTTAATATATATATAGGTCACGTGAGTTAAACACGTGTATTCCCATGTGATTCTTTGGAAAAAAATTTAATAATAACATAGATATAATAATATTATATATTTCTAAAGACTATCATTATTACATTCTTCAAATTCAATTTATTTTCATTGAGTGTGGCTTGTGTCACGAGGGATAAAGTTTACTAGAATTCCTTCATTCTTTCGAGTGTGTTATTGTTCTTGTGCGATTTCACTTTCCTTTAGACAATTAATCATGACGTGTATTAGTCGTATATTTTTTAATTTCCGGCCTTTCATATTTAACTAATTAAATTTTTTGACACGCAAAAACGATTATTTATTACTTTGTATATATAGAGTGTAAGGCGTGTTTTTTATCTTTCAATTTCTTATATAGAAATTTAAAACGTCGTTCACATTTTCCTAAAGAATAAACATTTCGTTTTGTATAATATATAAGCAGTTATATTAATTTTACACGGGATTCGTCAGACTTTTCTAATTTAAAAACTAAGGAATATTAAAAAAAAAATTTTAATATAATAAATAATAAATAAATATGTAAAAGTCGCGCACAATATACATTTTCGCGGGTGAAAATATTATACTACCTAAAAACATATATATATTTTTATATGTTTTAATAAATATCGACTGGTTTTCATTAATTCATTGAAAAGGCAATCGATATATTTTTATAATATTGGATGCATAATGTGTACCTCGTAAACATAAAAAAAAAAGTTGTTGTAATTTCAATGAAAATTACTGAACCGAACTAGTGATCGGGAAAAATATTTCGTTGATATAATATGTTTGGCAATCTATCAAAACATTTTTTTGTCACGTCACAATAACGCTTTGGCTACGCGAGTAAAAAACGATTTGTCAAAATTTCAATATATAATCGGGCGTAAAGTGTACAAAAAAAAAAAAAAAGAGTAATGTAAATATAATAATATATATATATAATATAAAGAGAGAATATTATAATATTACAAACTTTCGGTTACTTGTTACAAAAAAAAAAAAAAACTACACACACACACATAAATGTTTAATCTTTTTATATTACGATTTAATTTACTAAGAAAAAAAAACCGCGCGCCTGATATTGTAAAAAATAATATCTGTACACAAAACATAAAAATAAGTTTAATATGTGTTGTACTGCAGGGAATAAAACTACGGTTTACAAGATACAGCGATATGATACGCGTAATGAAAAATAAATAAAAATTCTAACACGCACTGTATCGTACTCGCAACGTTTAATATGAGTTATATAAAATCAGACCATTATTTTGTGTATATGGAACTGTTTTTTTATTAAGAATTATTGTGCACACACCGCATATTCATGTACGAATATCACATAATATACACATTTTATTGTGTGTTTCCGCGCGGTTATCAGATAAAAAAATTATGTACTCGTAAATATTGATGAAAAAAAAACTTGATTTATGCGTATGATGCTCGGAACGGAATCCGGCCCTCTAAATAATATAAATAATCGTATGTAAATTCAAATACGATTTATCAGACATTTAGGCGCTCACAGGACCTTGGGTTTTCGACGAGTTTCGCAGATTTTTTTTTAAACTGTAATTGTTATTTGTAATTTGGTTTTTTTCACACACGCGTATTATGAAAATTATTCGACGAGTTTAAATATTTTCGAAAAACAATACGTTTTTAATATTGTGATGCGTACCAACTAAAATTCAGTAATTATAAATGATACAGTTATTGATTTTGGATTCTGCCGCAGTGGTGAGAAGCGAAGAATGTATTCGTTTTGCTGAATTTGATCTATAGTCGGTAGTAGGGCTGACGGTTTTTTCGGTATACCGCGGTATTTGGAAATTTGTGTGTTAAACGGTATACCGTAAAAAACCGTATAATACGGTATACCGAAAATCCGTGCTTTACGGTTACCGAAAAAACTTGTATTTATTGAAGTAATCTTTTAATGTTTTGTGAAATATTTCTATTTATAAAAATGGGGTTTTCACTACCGGACCATTAAGATTCATACACTATATATATAGATTCATATACTTTGAATATACTTTTTTTTCATATGTTAAGATTCATATACTTTGTATATAGTAATTTATAATATATATAGTATTTATTATTAGTAATTTTATTATTATTTATTACTTAATATTATAATTAATAAATTATTCAGCCTCAGTAATGTAGATAAATTTTTAGTTTTTGCAACCCAAATTTTTAATTATTAAAAAAGTCAATATTTTTTTAAAATAAATCAAATGCACCAATTCATATTTAATCTTCTTAGACTATAATAATTGATCGAAAATTTTGGATTTCATTTATACCAGTCATTACTCATTACATTGTCTGATAGTAGGTACTCCATAATTCTAGATTGTCTTTAGATATAATAGTTGGCAATAAAAAGCTGTCCAGATATAGATGATGGAACTGATGGAAGGTCCTCGGACAGGATAGTGCATTAATTAAATTTTGGTATACCTGTACTTATCGGTAATTTACGGTATACCGTTTCAAACCGGTATTGAAATCAATACCGTACTTTCGGTATTCATTTTCAATACCGTCAGCCCTAAACGGTAGGCACTTAATTTGACAGGTTTTTCGTTTTTCTCCGTATATAGTTTCCTCGAACGCGAATAACATCGAAAAACTAGACGGAAAATTGCAAAAAAAAAAAAAAAATAAAAATAAAAAATCGACGAAATATTCGATATTTCCGTTTTGGACAATTTTTTATCTTTATTTAAGCGCCGAAAGTGTGTAATAATATTAAACGGGATGTCGGCTCGAATGCGGGTCACCATATCGAACTTTCCTATCGAGTTGTATTACATTATTCGAAATTTAAAAGCAATGCGTTCGAAAAAACGATTTTATGAAAAGCGGTACTCTGTTTGTTATTATTCTTTGTAGTTTTTCGAAATTCACAGTGTTACACACTTAAAAAAAAAAAACAACACTTACGAAAAACGAGTTTTTTTTTAAACACTATTAAAGTATTATATCTCTTCGCTTGTAAAACATTTTCAGACCATTGTTGACAATCGCTGACAATTTTACCGGTTTTACTATTTTATGAACATTTTTCGTATGTTTTCCTCGAAATAATTATTAAGAAAATTGGGGAAAAAACCGGTGTCTCATACATAAAGTACTAATTAAACGTAATTTGCTATTCGAAAGCTTTTTGTGCATTTATTATTGGTTTTCACGGGTAATGCAATCAATTATTTATTTATTTATTTTAGTTTGTAACTGTTTGCTACTGTTACTATTTATGTCGAGTGCGAAATGATGATCTATGGAAAAAATTAAAAGCAGACTGATGTACATGAGTACCTACATCTATTTATATGCGGCCCGAGGAAATTTCCTAATGGCCTGCTTGAAACTTTGCAGCACACCGAAAAAGAACTGAAATGTCGCCTCTATTTATTTTTAAAAATATAATTAAAACACTTACGATTAAAAAAAAAAATTAAAAAAATTATGAACCAAATGTCCCATAAAACACGTCTGTCTTTAACATAGTTGTTCTATTTTACAATAACATGATGTGTTTGCGACGTGTTGATATATTACAACAATATAAAAATTGTATTATTTAAACGTACACGCGGTTAAATAATTATATATTTAATATTTTAATTTCGCACACATTTTATATATATATATATATATTTAATATTTTAATTTCGCACACATTTTATATATATATATATTTATTATCGGATCTCTAAGTGCATAATAAATGAGTCGTGCTAATGACCTGATATATTGTGCGACACACGCAACCACATAAATATGACGTTATTACAGTGACGACGAGGGTGTGCGTAACGTTATTAATAATAGCGCACTGACTGCTGTGTATCCTTAAAATATTGTTTAATATCACGAGTGAAATTTACAACCAGCTCGTTCTTCTCAAGTCGTTTTAAATCCCAGGTGGTATATTTACTCTACATATACACAGGCTCTTTTTGAAGAGAATAAAAACTCGCGGTGAATTCTCCGTTTTCGCCCGATGTGCAAATGGAATTTACAATCACGCATTCTACATTATAAAGTCTCGGATTACTCGTGTTAAGGTAAAGAGTTCCGCCCCCCCCCCCAAGTATATTCGACAATAAAATAATATTAATATTATTTGCTTTCGACTGTGAAGTAATTTATAATAATTTAGAATTTCACGACCCGTAATTTATTTGGGGATGGGGGTTAAAATTAAAAAAATATTTTAAATCTATTAATGTAATCGAAATCGCGAAGTAAATAACTTTTTTCGTTTTTTTTTAATTGACACATCGTTAAAAAAGTACATATTATATGTTATTTTAGTTAAAAAAAAAAACTAAAAAATATATACTTTTGTGTACATATTTCTATATTTATAAACGTATGAGTGTATAGTGTACTTTCGGCGTTCGTGCGTTTTATATAATTGTAAAATTAACTGTTCTACGTTTTTTTTTTATAATCAAATTGTTCAATATCAAAACGTAAACTTCTTCTCGAGTATATTACATATTATACACGATATGACGAAAATTTTGTATACAAATACACTCCACACACTATACACGCATGAAAACATCTATAAACAATTTACTATGTGTGATAACACTCATGTTATCAGTTCCAGTGTCACTAATCAAAGTCATCATCATTGATGCGTAGAAGCTATTGCGATAATGTGTTTTCTTAAAAAAGTGTTAAAAGTAATAAAAGTTTTTTGAAGCAGAAATCAAACATTGTTGTTATTAAATATAGTAATAAAACTAACATAATCGATCAGAGAATCTAACACTATGAAATTATAAAATTTATATGTTTGTGATATTAACGTATGAATAATTGATCGAAAAATTTTATTGTAGATTTTTAGGTTTTTCTATGTTTTGAACTGATCGAGAAAACAATCTATACGAGTACTCGAATTTATTGTTAGTAAATAATTTACGCTTTTTATTTGTTTGATTTTTGGAAATGATTCGTATTTAATTTACCGTGCAGGGCGCTATAAAATGCATATTGAAAATTAAATATTTCAGTTTAAATATATAATAAATCTGTATTTGATTTTCGGTTTTAACGTTCTTGGTATATAGTTTTAAATGCATAATAAAAATATTCCAAAAACCGCGAAAATATAAACGATAAATTTCAACACTTGTTTTTAATAAAATAATTCAACCTTGGTCGTTTTATAGTGTGATTCGAAATGTAATAAACTTGCGAAGATATTACACGCCTCCGAAAATTTTAGTATGGGACAGAAATAGCATGATATATATATATATATATTTTTTTAATTCGGCCGTTTTAGAGTAAATATAGAAATTCGAAAACTATTTCGAAATTTGTCGGTTCTTTTTATTATTGTATCGACTATACCTGTTGTCGATAAATTACTAAGAGCTCAATAATAATTTATTGTGTTTAAAAAAATGTCAACAAATTGAATTGTCGGCTAATTGACATTTAACATTTTTTTCATAAACGTTTAATTTTGAAATTATAGTTTTTTTTGATACAACTACTTTTGCACGTTTTATCAGTTTATCGATTAATCGGATTATTTATTGGTTTATAATTTTGGTGTTTGACGAGGGCAAATGGTTATTTATTAAATATCGTGTAAAATAATTAACGAAAATTTCAAGTTACTTTTGTTTTTATTAAAATGGTTTTATTTCACGTCGATTATATATATTTTAGATTCCAAGCTTGTAGTGGATAAATACACGTATATTTGTTTTCCAATGGTAAAGACTTTGGTTTACTTTTTACAGTAAACACTTTTTCCTACAGTATAAACGTATAAAAAAGTTTCATATATATATATATATATATATATATATATATATAACAGTATAAATACATTATACATTTATTATAATATACTTATATATACTTTTATTTATATAAACATTTATGCACGTTCAATTTGGAAATGTGTGTTATTTTTATATCGAATATTTTTAAAACTATTATATATTTTCGAACTGAACTATACAAATTTATTACCTATTCGTTTTCTTTTTTTTACTTATTTTTAATTTCTTCTTATTTTTTTTTTACAACAAAAATATATTTTGTTATTATAATGTAATTTTCCATACATGTATATGTACTCACTGGTAATTTGTACGTTTTCCGCGGTCTTGAACTTTAATGATCGTTTAGTGCAGTGACGTATACAGTTTGTGGCCGGGTGGGGATGGTAAAGGTGTGAACTTGCCTGGAACAACAAAATATTTAAATGAAATCGGTTAAAAACGTTAAACGATAAAAACAAAATATATCATAACGTTTTAGGCATTTTCAACGGGAAAATATTATGAAAATATGAACTACTACTAAAACAATCATCTATATTACTACAGTTATAATAATAATTGTCGTCGACAATAACGCAATAGAAAATAATAAAAAATATATTTGGAACGAATCTATTTTTTCTTTTTTTAAATTCGTACGTCTGTAAATGTATACAAGGCCTGTCATATGATATTTTCAATAAATTTTAAGTAAAAAACGAGTCTGCTATAGCAGCGTTTCCCAAATGGTGGGTCGCGACCCACTACCGGACCACGAAAATATAATACCGGGTCGCATAATTAATAAAATTCTCATATTAAATTTTGTTATTTATCATTTTGTTTGATAATTTGAACTTTTTAGCAAAAATAAATTCATCAATACGATATTATTATTATTATTATTATTATTGATTATCAACTAGACTTCATGAAAACCCGTATGACATTCAAATGTGTTTTATTTTGCATTTTTTTTACAAAACGATAAATGTAAAATATTATGGTGGTTCACGAAGGGAATAAATATTAATTACCGGGCCAGCTCAAACAAGAGTTTGGGAAACGCTGTGCTATAGAGTTCGAGACAATGATGTGTAAACGTAGCGTGAGCGGTAAAAATGGAACGAAATAATTGTGATCGGGATTTGTGAATATTGTGAAATCTTTATTCAAAGTAATTTCGATAATAAATATTATTATTAGTTGTCATGAATCTTTATTCAAATAATTGCGTGTAATTAATCGATAATACAATATTATTATTAGTTGTCATGAAAACAGCTTACACGTTTCCGTCCCATTTCCCGAGATTTACCATCATACCGCCGTAATAGATGTTTACGCATCAAAAAAAAAAAAATTGTAGAGGAAACAACTGTATACAGAGCTGCAGTGCTATAAAGAAAGTATTTGTATTTTGTGGGTTAGAAATTAGAATATTACTCTGCACTACCAGAAATTAAGGCCAATTTACGCCACTGACCCCTCCCCACAGACCAAAGAAAAAAAAAGGTTAAAAACTATGTAGTTGTAACAATGACGTGTTTTTTTTTTCATATCTGTACCCAAAAATTCTAACAGAAGGAGTGCTCCGATCTTGACGCGTAGCACCGTTTTCCGGTAGTAAATTGCATTTAGTTGATACTTTAAACGCGTCGTTTTCCGATTTTCCCAATACTTTTTGATAGCTTCAGAAAAAAATGACGAAGACGCGATTTCGTCAAAATCCGTTGTCGTTTTTTCTTCGCGAATATGGTCATATTATAGAAACCTGAAATTTTCACCGAATATTGTGACTCTGGCACGAGACACATTTATTTCAAAAAAAAAAATCTTGAAAATCCTTATAAGTCACGATTTTTTTTTTTTTATAACCAATTAAAATTTTTCGACAAATATATATATATAAATATTTGATTAATTTCAATAATATAGTTGAATTCGAAATATTATCGGGACGAAATAATTTCAGTGTTTTCTATAAACCCCCTTCCCCCGATTCCCATAGAGAGAAATTGAAAGTATATACGCCACACGATCAGAGCAGTGGCGTAATTTGGTGGGGGGCAGGGTGGGCATTTGCCCCCCTTGTTAACAGTGGGCCGACATGATTCGTGCCGAGACGATGATGGAAATAGTTACCAAGACGGCGAGAAAGAGAAGAAAAAACTGAACAAGCTGCTCAGAAGTGCAGGTCACAAAACGTCATTTCTAACATGTCACGACAAGGGAAACTTGAATCTCATAATATGTACTATATATTCATTTATGATACGTTTATTACAGTTGAGAAAGTAATGAATTTCTTCCCCCCCTCCAAAAAATTAAAAATAAAATATCTGGCGATTCGTGCCCATGATAACGAAAATATCAGAATTATGTTATGATCAGAAATCGTATTGAGCTAAATATAAGTGGGAATAATAGTTAAATGGGCCGGTTAAATTTTTTGCCTCCCTTTCGAAAACTGAAATGACGCTACTGGATCAGAGCCGTCGTCATAACGTGCAGTGGCGCGCGTATTATTACGCGCAAATACGCCGTGCAGGAAAGCGCGTGTAAAAAGGAAAATCACCGCACGGTGGTCGCCGGTTGGCGCGCCGAGCTCCTTGAAAGTTGTCGCCGCCGCCGCCGCCGACCGTAGCCGACCGTGCACGACCGCTGCCGGCGGCAATCGCGCGGTAACGGGATAACCGTAAAAAAAAACCGTTGTTCAGTGAATGGTACGCCGCCGCATGCCCTTCGCCGTCTTCGTGTTACCGACCGCGGTTACGTCCGTCCGTCCGTCCGTGTGTGTGTGTGTATACGCCGCGGTGAAAGTTTTTCCAGAAACAATTTTTTTTTTTTGTTTGTTTTGTTTTTCGCGCGATATCGTCTCCCCCCCCCCAATATTCTTGTGATTCTTCCGTCGTGATTTTCGTTTACCGTTTTTTTTTTTTTTGGCCCTTTTTTAACATTTTTTTCGCGTTTAAACGTATCGTCGAGATCGTTTCGTTTTTATTGAAATTCAAACGACTATAATTATTCGATTTACGTTTTTTTTTTTGTTTCAAAAATGTTGTTTTTTTCCCACTCGTAAGTGACATTCGAAAAAGTGATTAAGCTTTGTGGTGCCCTTTTTTTTTTGTAGTATTTCATCGCGGACGAATACAAATTAATCGCGCTGAGTGGAAGTACAGAACAGCTCAGAGAAAGAGAAAAAGTATGTACGCTTTGAATTTCTATATTATAATATAAATATTTGTAGTAAGCAGTGGCGTATTTGAGACTTCACCTCAGCGGGGGGCGATGGTAAAAGAACTCCCCCCTTCCCACCAATAAAAAAAATTATATGTAGTAATATAATTATTGAACAAAACACATTTTATTTATTTAATTTACAAAACTAAGTCTATATTTCTTTTTTTACTATTAGAAAATGTATCAATTACATCATCTACATTTAATGTTATAGTATGGTGAATATTAAGCAATGCCAAACCCATTAGGCGATCTTGCCCCATTTTTGATCTCGGCCAATATAATATAAAATAATATAATTTTTTTAAATCTCTCGGGGGGGGGGGCGATTGCCCCTATCGCCCCCCCTCAAATACGCCACTGGTAGTAAGTGATATTGACTGCGGTATAATATATTATAGGTTTTGTTTCGTGAATATAATATTTCTTTATGAATTATAAGCTCATACGATAATAATACGTGTACGATATACAATAAAGCTCTCGGGCGGTTTATCGAATAAATATATACAAAAATTATATGTTACTGTTCTTAATATCGCGCGCGCCGCCAGACCGACAAATATTGTATTAATCGTGTTAAAAATCCTGTTTTTAAATTTGAAAAATATTTAAATCCGTTTGAAATTTTTCCATGATTATTCGTGTCTATGATGTACACGAAATAAGTACTGCGAGGTTCTTCGGTAAGTAAAAAAAAAAACGTGTTTTCGCTTTGTGTTGATTTTATAATATGTAATTGCCGAAATCGATTTTATGAAATAATTTTGAAAAATCGAATTACGACTATTATTGCAGTACACACACACACACACACACACACTGATTAAACGGTTTATTTTACGCGTTCATAAAGGGTTCGAGTAGTTTAGAAAAAAAAATTATTTTCCTGCCCGTGCGAATTACTCCTGAACAAAAAAGTGTGTATCAATAATAGTGAATAAAACTATATGATACGGCCGCGGATAGTATAAATTTCATATCATGTGTTGTATATGTCTAGTCCAGGGGTCCGGAACTATATATCGTGTAAATGAGCCTTTTTTTTTTAAAAAAATTGTGAAATCATGATTTTCAATGAGTTAAGATAAAAAAAAAAACCACGACATAGTACAAAAAAACGACTAATATATATTTCACTAAAACAATTTCATCGCGGGAAATCGGTAGGCATTAAAAACATGATAATAATAAGTCGATGCACACTCCAAAGAGCCGCATGCAAATGCTAAGGAGCCGCTGGTTCCCGACCACTGATCTAGTCGGTGTATATGTATATAATAATGATAATTTATTTTTCCAACTTTATAACAATATTAACATGTAGGTCACAAATTACATGTATATTTATATATATATATATTTTTGTTTTTGCTGTATTTAACTGTTATTTTCTACGGTTTTCTTTCACGAAACGTCTCCTGACTTCTCGCGGCGATGATAGACGACGATCGTTAATAGCCATTTATCTTACGCGTCTTGTGTTAAAACAAACAATAATGTCCTGCAGACGGCGAACGAGACTTGTCAAACGTATATTATATAACACTGCAAGGGTCGGTCTTATTATTCTTAATGCGTTCAACGAGTTCGAAATAGCGTTCTATTCGAAAAGAAAACTTTTTGCCAGTACAATATATATGTATATATAAATTCATGAAATGCGCGTTAATTTCTCTCTTTATTTGTAGAAATATAATCCGTTGAAAAAAATTTATTCGCTATATATCGTCCGCGCGATTAAAGTTTTTTTAAAATTTTATTTAATTTTTAAACGAGTTTTTTTTCTCGATTATTTTATGGAATTGACCGCGCAGTGCAGGAGTATACGAATAATTGACAAAAAAAAAACAGTATTATAACTATTACGATATATAATTTACTGTTTTGTTATATATTTAAAACAGCGTTGAAAATAATATTGGTTTACTTCGCGCGAAATCCATTTACAATAATATCGTCTGAATTCGAAACAATTCTAAAAAGAAAAAAAAAATGATTCGATATATAATACGTATTTATATTAACGAGCAGCGATATTTAATAATAATTAATAAGATAAACGAGAATAACAGAAATTTAATGATTAAACAAAATTATACGCGTTCCTATACGTATATAAATGTACATAATATAGGTACGCGTTACTTAAACGTGTTTACACTATAATAATCTCATTTGCATTGACTTTATCACGTATAACGATTTCCGTAAGTTTATATTAACCTAAATATTATATTTATAATATTTTGGTCTTGATCATTTCATATGTACGTATATCAATACGATCTTATAACCGATTTAATTCGGCGTGTTCAATTACGTTTGGTTATTCGTCATTTTTTTTTTACGCTTAAAAATAAATTATTATATTTTAATTTGACGTAGCAAACGCGAAGGCTACAAAAAAAAAAAAACAATTTTTATTTATTTTTTTTTACATAAGTCAAAATGATATCCTTAATCCTTAACGGATAAGCAGTTCAACCGCGAATAATACGCTACGATTCTTATCCGAGTATATAAATGAATATGATATATTAATACGAACAAATCGAAATACTATATATATATATATATTAATTATTGTTATTTATTTAGTTCTGGTTGTGAGTGAATAATTATTCGGAATTTATAATATTCGTATAAGGTAACAAAAAAAAAAAAAAAACAAGTAAAAAAAGCCTATAACGTTTAATTATGTTATTAAAAATAGTTCATTGTCTGGCGCGGAATACGAGTGGGGGGTATTTTTGAATTTGTCCGAAGGACATTATCAAATTATTTATTATGTTTTTTTGTTTTTTTTCGCGTGTAACTTATTAAAAAAAAAAATCAAATCAAATAATATTCTCCCGCAAATACAATAACCTCAAAAACGTGATAGTAATATTATTAAATAATTAATTTCTTTAAATATTATTTTTTCGAAGGCCGGAATTACCGTTAAACAATAGACGTATTGACCCACTGCACATGGCGCGATTATCATCAAATATTTCCGCCCACCGTTCTTTTAGTTTTTTTTTTTTTTTTCATAACCTATTCGACGGTCCTGTGAATAATTTATAGGACGAGTATATTGTGCAGTGTGTGTGTGTGTAAAGAAGAGATGAAAATGTCAATAATTTACAAAATAAATCAATCCCCATAAAAATGTTCTTAAATAAATTATAAAACAATTTCCGAATAATGATTTTAATAACAAATTTATAATTATTATGGCGGAATTTGCAATTTTAAATGCAGTTGGCAATAATTTTTTTTTTTTTAATAGGTAGCACGAAGTTTCATAACGTGATATATGACGCACATCTCCGAAATGAAATTCGAAAAAAGCTAATCGGCGAATAGAAATTTTGCGAGACACGATGTTTTAGACAATAATCATACCAATACTATTTTAATATGTGGATATAATGACTTAGAAATTTTAAATTTACAACACAATATTTATATGTATAAATTCGTTTTTGGAAGAATTACGTACCGGCTGTTCATAAATAAATCAAACGTAATAAATTTTAAAAAATACAAGCGGATTTAAAAAAATAATATTTTATTTTAATTAATATATGTATATATTAAATAATATTGATAACACGCCGTAATTGTTTTTTTTAACGATTTGCTGTTTTTTTTTTTAAATTCTACGTCTTTTTATCGCAAAATTCATATACTTTTTTCCGTGTTAAATCCGTATATGTCTGAATTTTTTATTCCGTTGTTATCGTTTTTTCCTTTTCTCGCTCAATGTACACTCCATTGATATATTGGTTTTTGTCTATAAACCGAATAAACGAATTTAGATAATATTTCTTCATTAAATAATCACCAATAATTTCATACTATTTGGCTGGATCGTGTAAAATATTATATTATTATTTTTTGGTCATATATATATATACAAGAAAGAAATTATTATTTTTTCGTTATTATTATATCGTAAATTGATTTTAAATTTCCTATACGTCATCATCGCGTGTCGAAACTTCTCCAAATACATATATAGGTATATAATATTATACGTGCTGCGCATTTTGCAGATAGTCGAATCGAATTATTACGGATCCTAGACTGAGCGCTACAATGTATTTATAGGAGCACACTGAGCTGTTGTTTGCAAATCAACTTTCACCTATGTCGGTTTTTTTTATTTTATTTTATTTTTTTTCAATGGCGACAATGACGCAACGTGGACGATTAAACAGCACACACACACACACACACTGCTCTGCAGCAGCACGCCGCGTCTGCTCTGAAATATCGACTCGGCCGTAATTTCACTATATTAAATCTGCGCAATACCCGCGCGTTTTGTTAAAATTTTTAGACAAAAAAAAAAACAGTGACTTCCAATATGATATATATATTATCTACACACCAATTTATTTATACATTTAATTCCGCGCACCTGTATATATACATACAGTACTCGTATTCACTCTTCCTTTCAAAACTACTTTTACATTATTGAGGTTAAAAATTCTACGCGCAGTACAGAGGCGTACACGCGTGTAGAAACGATTTTTATGCGTTCGATCTACTTTACAGACCGTGTATATTGTGTGTATAAAATACGAAAACCGGAACCGACAAAAAAAAAAAAAAAAAGAACGTAAAATCATTTATATGACATGTGCTCACTTAAAATAAATAAAGGACATAACTTATTTCTACGTTCAAACGCCACGCGTCCTCCTCAAATCGCCTGAATATATATATATTTTTTTTTTAAAGACTTATTTTCTTCGTTGCGTTAACAACTCTATCGTGCGACACGCGGGCGGATCACTGACCGCTCGTGAAGAATCGTTAATCAGGAGCTTTAGACGAATTTAATGAAAATACTCGGGATTCATCAAGTAAAGCTGCTTGAATCGCAGAAAACGCGTTCTTCGCGTACGATTCGAATAGTCGTCGTTTTCAATATTTTTTTCTCATACGTTTTAATTCGAGACGAGTTCGTCAAAGCAATAGCGACCAAAAGTTCGCGGAAACTCTAAAATATTCAATGACTTTCGCTTTTAAAATGCACGTCGATACGGAAATACTTGGCGTATTAAAACAAGCGAAATAAAAGTGGTAATGTCAACAATCCTGACATAAAAAAAACCATCAGTATTTATTCCATTTCTTGACCGGATAATAAGCGAATTAGAAGCCAGATTCGATCAGTGGTCACAAGAAGTTATTCCGCTACGTAGAAGCGGGTTAATTCCATCGTGTTTCAATAAAACATACGACAATATTGTGTGTGCGCTGCGCGAAAATATACGAAAATTATCATCTCTCTTTAAATGCGCTGTATCATTTCTATACGGCGTAATCAATGGAATGTCGTCCGGATGACGGACTAAACCGTTATTGAGAATTTACTTTGCTGTTCAGACGTTAATATTACGTTTACAAATATTTGCCATAGGTATACTCTTTCTGCGACTGCAGCTACGTCGGAACGCACTTTTTCTATTTTAAAACGTGTTTGAGGTGTAAAAATAGCTGATAAATTGATTAGTTCTAGTACACATATTACGTATATACATACAGAAAAAGCCGTTTTCAAAGATTGTCGAGAATTTTTGCAAGAAAAACACGATTTTGCAACTCGCGCAGATTGGCCAAAGCAAATTTCGACACATATTTCAATTATCGTATAAAATATTATTTTTTTATAATTATTCAAAACAACGGATTTATAGGTTTTTCGATTTTCTATCAATTTAATTGCGCACTTATTATTCACGTAATAATAGTGTGTTTATATAGCTCGTGCCCTCCTCTTCCCCCCCCCCACCCCATTGAAAATCTTGGATACGTCCAGACGCGTCGTAACTGTAGTGAGAATAATAACAGAAAACGAAGCGCGATTCGTACAATACACGACGCGGACAGGGGCGTCTTCAGGTCAGTTTTATGGGGGGCGATTTTCTAGATGAAAGAATACGTGTATATATGTCGTTTTGATACTATGAGTGTTAGAAAAACTAGTATATTTTATTAGTATTTTTCCTCATAGTGGTCGGTAAGCTCATGGGGGGGGGGCGATCGCCTCCATCGCCGCCCCCTCAAGGACGCGCCTGGACGCGGAACACATGATAATAATACGAATATAAATGACGATATTGTTTTGCTTTTTTTTTCAGGTTTTATCGATGCGTTGACGAAATGATAAATCACGCGAAAACGAAGGGCCGTCGTCCTTATTCGGAGGTTTGGAAATGTCGGCTGAGATTGAAGAAGCGTTGCGCAGCCATGGCAGTCGTGGCGTCGTCGACGTTCACTTGAGATTTATTACAATATATTTTCGCTGTAATTACACCGTCTTCGGACTCGGAAACGTTTAAAATCCATACCCGACCGCGCACGATGATATCCGCACGGCCGTTGACGGCTTTATTGTCTTTTACGGCATTATTGTCGGTCGTCGCGGCCGCGGACGTGACCTATACGCAGTCCTGCGACACTCCCGCGCAATGCCGGTGCGACGGTCACGAGGCGACGGAAGTGTCCTGCCGGAATTTGGGCTTCACCAGAATACCGGACGACATACCCGTGAACGTCACCAAACTGTGAGTGGAATATCTACATTGCATTCGATTTTTAATAATAATAATAATAACAATATAATATATATATATTTTATATTAAAACGCACGAGGTCTTAAAGATTTTTTTTTTAGGTGATTATTGATACTGGAAACTATTGAAAAATCAATTTCAACGCGTACATTTAATAAATACATAGGCACACATTTTAAGTAGAAAAAAAAAAACCTGAATATATTCATTTGAAATTCTAACAAATACGTTTCGACAAAAACCGAATGAAAAATTACACGGCTGTTGTAAACGCGTCAACACGTTAAGCTTAAAACCGCGTTCTTACGTTTTATATCTATAAAATGTCTTGCTCTTTTGTCTCAAGAAATTTCCTCCAGTTCGCTCCTGAACACGTATACACATATCCTCTACACCGATATTCAGACGGACATTGACGATATAACCGCGTTTAGAGGCTGTTACGAACACACGTTTTGTTTGTTAATTTAATTAACGCCCGGACAGGCGTATTATATAAAAGAAATGACATAGTAAGAAGAATATACGGATGGCAGTGATGACGGTGTAGATAATAAGGCTTCTTATAATTAAATCAAAGAGGAAAGTTACGCAACATTCTGTGTAAGGGATGATTTTGTCCGTGGAACGATTGGGGGTTTCTCGTAGGGTATGGTGGAATACGGAATAAAATCACGGGTAAAAAAGGTCGGGTACATTTAATTATTCTTTTAGAAGAGGGAGGAGATGACAGAAAGATCTGCTTCTTTAAGGTTTTGAGAGGAAAGTATAAAGGAATTTTCAGTGTGTTGAGAATGAGAGAATGGTCGTGAGGAGGATGCTGAACCTCGAGTATGTACGCGCTACGTATGATAGAAACCTGTACTGGATTCGCTCTAATCTTAATATAACAAACAGAGATAACAAATTATCACACTATAATACTCGAGAATAAAGCGAGCCGAGTAAAAGTATATGGCGCGAATGTGATTTTAAGAGGTATAAATAGCTCGGCATTACGATTTATGAAATCCAAAACTTTTACACGTCTTACCCGACCGTTATGTTTATATATGCTGTTCGAGATTTAAATAAGAGGTGAGACGGTTTCCCGGGTCTTTGACACGGCGAACTCAAAATATTATTCAAGAGAAATAACGACATACTATATAGCGACTCCTGGAAAAGCGCATTGAATTTGTCGAGTAGATCCGAGACGCTCGATCCAAATCCGCAAAATATGTCGATCTCGGGCCGGAGGAGAAGGCGATCGGACGGAGAGTCCGTTTTCAAATAGATCTCGGCGTCGTCGGCAATAAGGCGAATTGTACAACGTGTTTTTCGCTATTATATATTATAATATACATACAGTAATATTAATTATAATGATATGCGCGCGGCGTGCGTAATAAGACGTGATTGAGGAGAGATAAATAAAACTATAGGAAACGGTTATAGTTATGTACGTATATAGTGTTGTCGCCGCCGACCTTCGGCAACGCGCGGTGTGACCTAATAATAATATTAATAATAGTATAATGGTGTACCGCGGACTCTCCTCCGCGGATGAAATTTCTCGTAAATATTATAATATTGTAACAAAATATTATATTATAATAACGATTGCGGATGGTGTGAACGTTTTATATTTTACAACGGATAACACTATATAAATATATAATAATAATTATACACGTACGCCGTTCAAACCGATTTTTTTTTTTTTGCTTCCCGAGTACCGTTTTTTCAGCAGTTAATACGAAGCGGCGGTACGCTTTTCAGTTCGTGTTTTAAACGTTTAATGTACATTAAACGCCTCGTAAATCTACACGCCGCGCCGCTAGTATATTATAATATAAAACAGTGACCCCGCTCTTTATCATAATGTATAACGCGTTTTAATAAATAAAAATACGTTATAATAAAGCGTGTAACACTTTTGTGCGGCGGCGTTTGTACAATTCGTGTGCGCGCGATGTATAAGCGCGCGAACGACAGAGGCGTGTTAAGGAATTTTCAAAACGGGGAGAGGATAATTTTTCAATATCTCACTGTTTTGTAATACTTAAAAAGAAAAAAAAAATTATTTTATCAACAATTAACTGGCGAAATGTGGGTTTTTCTTCTTTTTATACCATCGTAATTTTACGGAATCGATGTATAGGTATTTTTATATAATTTTTTTGTACACGAAATTCAAAGCGAGACGAGAGAAACCATTATGATTTATATAAAAATTTGATATTAAAAAAAAAAATCTATTTTGCTATGATTTAAAGCGAAAAATTCGTCAATTATTAATATTTTTTTGTAACTCGCACTACCAGCTGTTGTCGTTTTATTTTTTTAAATTTTATTTTCTACCGGGTATACTCGTATGTATATATATATATAAACATATCGCGTGTCATTAAAAGACAATTTACATACACATGATTGATTAATGCCCGTGAAGTATAATTATGTATATAGGCAAGAGAGAAAAACGAGTTTTGTGTGTGTGTTGAATGACGTTGATTTTGGCAAAAAAACAAATTTAAAACGAGTGGAAATCGGAATACGTTGGCATACGAGAGTTTTTGGGCTGCGTAGGTACATATATATATTATATATATAGATACGAGTAGAAATTTGGTCTGAAATATTAATAATACACGTACCTACCTTTATCCGGATTTCGATTGATCGCAAAGAATTTATTTATTTACATAATAAATCGCTTCTGTGATACATTTTAACGATTGTGAAATAACCGTATTTAAAAAAAAAATATATAATTGAGTAAGTTTTTGGGTAAGCGGTCAGTTCTTGAATAATTCAAGAACATAATCGTAACGCGTATATAGATATGGTTTTTATTATTATTATTATTTATTCCAAACATATATTCCGTAATTTTTATTCTTTAGGCGCGCAACTGGTGCATGTACTCTCGAGACTTTATGGTCGCTAGCGGTATTAAAAGTCCCGTTTTTTTTCTTCAACGTCGCCGTATATAACAAACGACTGTGATCACGTTACGCGCGTGCGAGATATCCACTCTCGCAGTACATTGAGTTTATATTTTCGCTCGGTTTAATTTCGCAGTTTCCAGTTTCTCATTTATCAAAATCACGCCAAGTATAAAATACAAAACCCGGAAGATATCGCGTTTAAACCGTACACAATATATTATATATCTTTATACAATATCGTCCATTACTATATATTAGCGCGCGACAAACGTCTAATCCTTTTCAACGAAACGAGACAGTCAGTGTCAGGGTCGTAATTACCGGGGAGGGGGGGATATGAGGAATCTTCCATGGGCTTTCTGTTTTTTTACATAACATATCGTCTAATGTATAAAAAATATACTTTTTTGTATTAGCAAAATCTGTTAGTATTTACCATTAATCGTAGAATTCCTCGGTTTATTGATATACCAACCGGTATGATGCGGTTAGGTTAGGTCACCGAAGAAAGATTTACTCATAGTCATAATATTTTGAAGTGAAAACGGTTGAAGTACTCAATAAATTAGCTAAAAAAAAAAACGAAGAAAATTTGAAATTTTATTATAAAACGTGTCGTTTTTATTAAAGAAAATAATAAAAGTATAAAATACGAGTATCGCGATCACTTTAACTTCGACTGATTAGCGTTGGAAGGGTCGTTACAATTATGGATTATCCAATGCTAAATTGTCTATCCCCTCCCGTATAACATTCGGTAATTACGCCACTGGTCAGTGTAACAATATTATTATACGTATGCATAAACCGGTAAACATAATATCTCACAGGAAAATTTTCAAATCGTTCTATATGTATATAATAAGAGAAAAACGCGTTTACACTACAAAATCCAATTTGTGACAATGAAATAATTATATGCGATAATAAACGAATCGATTGTAGTTAACACAGGTAATAATGTGTTATAAACGGCGTTTGAATTGGATAAAAAAAATTAGACGTAAGAGTATATTAATAATTTGCTTTCCAAAAATGTCTTATTGTAAACGCGTATGGAAGGCTTTGCCGCACCGTCCACCCACAATCGACGACACAATTTTCATAACGCAATAAAAAATATATTTTTTTTTTTTATTATTATTTAAATATACGCGTATATTATTACATTTAAATTTGTCCAATATATAAATGGATGTTCTATGAATGATCACAGTCTTGGTATAATCTTGTTTTGGACGATTTACGGTCGTTTTTATTTCCAGTTATTATATCGAACTGTATCCTGGCGCAAATGATTGAACAGATAGTTTAACTCGACTAATGTGCAATCGGAACACTTCGTTTAGACGTGATATGTTTTTTTTCTCGGCTTTTGAACCGACGTAATGTAAAACGTCGAATAAATATTATTTTCGCTCTGATAACAACGTAAAAAGAACAACTTTTTTGTTCGTGCGATAAAACCATGAAAATGTAAAAACGAGTTTCTGACTAGCGTATTTATCGTTTAGAAAAAATTTAGAAGGAGGACGCTGAATTTTTTTTTTTTTTAATAAGAAGAAATACTCTTCAAGCACTGAATTTATAAATACTTATAATATGACGACGTGCATATATGGTGAAAACATTTTTTTTTCGTTATTTTCTATCACATAACGAAACAATATATATATATAAGAACACGTTGACGTTAGTTGCATCTCTTCGTTTACGACTAAATAATTTACATAAACCGTATTATTATTCTTATCCCGCTGACATAAAAAATAAATAAGCAATGTAGATCCCCTTAATGGTCTCGGGTTATATAATATTATATTTAGTATATTTTACGTATCTCTTATTATTAATCTCGTTTGATTAACCTATACTTATCATTGGCGCAACAAAGTTATAATGACATTTATTTATTTTTTGATTCTCAAGAAAAAAAACAACATTTTTACGTCGTTTTTATTAGGCATATATGTATACAGTATAGTTCTTGCGTAGAACTGATTTTTTCCAACTTTTTTTTAAAAAAAATATATAAAAAAACCGCTTAAAAAGCTCTTTCGCATAAAGTAATATTCGGTTTTTTGACAAAAATATTTATTATTGAAAATCGTTTGGAGAACATTATGAAATACAGTCACGAATATACGGATTCCCGTCAAACCGGACCTAATATACACACATATATAATATAGCAGTTTTACATTGAACTGTTTTCAATAAATACAAAAATAATATAGTAGCATTGCGTGTGTTAATAATCGGATATTAGAGTAAGTTTTATACGTCGAAAAAAACTTATTTCGTTTATGAATTAATTTTGTAACGTGATCGGTCTGGACAATTGTTATATATTATACAGATATGTAACACATTTGTCATTTCCCACTTCATTTGTTATTCGTGTACAAGGACGGATCTAGATATTTTTTTTTTGGGAAGTTGCTGACATTTTTTTAGCAAGTATCAAATTTAATGATTTTTCGTTTACTTTTTTTTTTCTAAGTCCTATAATATCGATACCTATCGAATCACGTAACTGATCACAATTTATACAATAATTTTTTTTATCTATTTATATATAGACAAAAAACAAATTACTCGCACAATAGCATTGTGTAAATGCATATTTACGTATACTCATTAATAGTTATTAAAAAAGTAATAGAAAAAGAAAAATGCTGGTGGTCGTTTCGTAGTTAGAGACTACAGGACATGTTAAGTTTTTGATTTTCGTTATACGTTAGCAAAAAAAGCAAAAACAATCGATTGTCTCATACAAATTCGCATTTAATACGGACTTTTCCATAGTATCCCTGCGAAAATAGATCTATAGTGATTGTTGAAATTTTTAAATTCAATTTAAAATTAATTAAATATTCGAAAACAGTACACATGGTTTCTATATTACGATATAATTTCAAAAAATTAATTATGTTAAAAATACGCGACGGGTGGACAATTATACGATAAATTCATTCTCTGTTTATTTTTTAACGTATCGAGAATAAAAATCGACTTTCTTTAATTTGATAAGTTTCTACACGATTTCAGTAATTTTTCTTTCAAACCAGAATAACGTGATTACAATATATTTGTTTTAAACGCAACAAACGTTAATTCGTTTTTTTTTTTTTAATTTTCTATTAAGAAATCGGAATTTTCTCGCCGATAGTTGCCGACAAAACGTCAATAAAAATATATATCTGTTTGCTGTGGACACAATCTGGATGTTACAATAATGCGTATTAATACTATACCGAGTCGAGAGTTCTTACTGAATTGTTTGTAATATTTATAATTTAACAAAAAAAAAAAAACGAAAACGGGCCGAAGGTGGTGCTAAATACCCTCCGATAAATCCACTCACCGTTCGTGTAATTTCGCGTATCCGAAGATTTTTATGCGTGCGTATCAATCGTTTTCCGCACAAGTCTTTGACTTTTCCCGAATCCTTTTTTCGTTTTCCGTATAATTATATAATGCGTCGTTGCACGATTGAAACGTTTAAAAGCGTCCCTGGACTGTACAACTTTATAATGTAACTATGGTATAGACTATGGACGGTTTGTTACGCGCGCATATAAAGGTTTTTGGTCAAAAGCTAAAAAAAAAAAAAAAATAACAAAAAAAAAAATATCGATCGAGCGACCTTTCGATTTAATTAGCAATAAACGTGCAGTGTCTGCCTGCAGCAGTAGGGCGGCGGCGAACCCTTAAAATTATTCTGCGACTCCCAAAACAATAAATATCACACGCTAAAGGGTTTCGCAGGAATGTTGTGGAAAGGACTGTGCCGCTGTCGTCGTCGTCGTCGTCGTCGTCATATTCCCATTATCATCGCACGCCACCCGATCGCCCACTGCAGACTCGTGTTTAATGTGTGTGTGTGTATACGCATTTTATTATACCAAACGTTTAAGCCGAAACTACAATATTTATATAACAATATAATAATATAAATATTCGGGGTTACCGTTTAAAATATTTATTATTCCTTGCGCGCTTCCAATCGTTCTATTATAGAAGAAAAAAAAAATTGCATTTATTTTTTATAAATTTGTGCGTGTTCCTTTAAATAATATTGTGATCGCGGACCTCTAATATTGTACGCGATATCTTTCTTGAAAATAAATATTATATTTAAACGCGATCAATAGAATACGCGTAAAAAAAAAAAAATATTAAAGGAAATATTAAAACGCGTAAAAAAAATGAATTAATTACGTTATTTATTTGTTTAGCGGTTATACGGTACGAATTATCGACCATTTTATTTAGAAAAATTCGCTAAAACGTTGAATATTTAAGTAAAAAATATTAAAATTCCGTAGTAATAAAGATTTAATTAAACTACTGAATTATAAAATAAAACGATTTCCAAATAATAATTTCAACAAATTTTATTGCCCATTAAATTTACTTAAAATGAAGTTGTAATAAATTTTGTTTTGGTAAAACGATTAGACATTTTAATAGAACACATTTCCGAAATAAAATTTTATTTATAATAAAATGTTTTAATTTTTTTTAACTCTACGTATTTTTATTGTAATATTAATTTTTTTCTCTATGTGATTTCGTTCATTTTCATTTTTGTTCTTTTATTGTTTTTTTTTTTGTTTACGCGTTTAATGTACAATTGGTAATTCATCACTTATTACGAATTTATATTACGTGTTTGATATTGAAATGTGTAGGTACTTTATACTGATAAATACTGATTAACGATTAATTTTATATTCAATAACCGTTTAAACGTTTTTTTTTATGATAAATAATAATAATAATAATAATAATAATAATAATGTGATTTAAATATTGTTTTGAAAAACGTATCGAAATGATTATATTTTGTATAAATATAAATAATTAAAAAAAAAAAAAATTCTTTTAATTAGATGCAGCCGTAGTTTGTTTTCATTTGAAAACGTCTTCGCACTTATCTATATATTCTTGCCTGAGTTTTAAGGCCGTTACATCGCATACACGTTTTTCCAGTAAAATATAATATACCTGCAAAACTCTTTGATCTCGACAAATATTTGGATCTTAAATCAGTATAATATGTTCGTTATGTGTTTGGTTTGTATCCAAATGATATTATTTGTACACGTGGTACATAATACTTAATAGTTTCCATAACGTTTAAAGGGGGAAAAAAAGAAATAAATTTTCGTAAAACGAATTCATCCCGTTTTCTTTGATTTGTTTTGAAGTCGATTGATCGTATAACGCACAATTCGTCGTACGCGTGCAGACACGCCAATTTTATAGGAAATCAAATCCGGTAAAAAAAAGTACACATTGTACGAACGGAGTATATAATAACGAGCTGAAAACTTTCGGGTTTTCAATGAGTTCGGCATGAGTTCCTATACGTTTCGATACGTTTCGGATAGACTCCATTTAGTTATTTGTTGGACGACGACAGAGCATCACTATATAATATACCGGACGTATATTAGTTTTTCATGAACGAACAACACGTGATCTGTGCCAAGAATATCATAAAAAAAAGAACCTATATCGTCTCGTGTTTTATTTGGCACTAAAATGCAATTGTAACGCCTAGTGAAGCTTGTGTACATTATACGACGGACTCGAGAAATGGAAACTGAATTGAATTTTTTTAATGTAAAAAAAAAAAATATATTTCGCGCGACGATTTCTATCCTGCATCATTTCACGTGGGTATTGTATAATCCAGTTGAATACGTTGTCCTCGGGGTTAAGAATACGCGTTCGAAATATTATATATTTTATAATAATTAATATTTTCCATCTACCGCGAATACTAAATAGACTACATATATAGATTTTAGTTCTTTATTATTATTTTTTTATTTTGGCACTCGTACGAAGAACTGCATCGTTTGAAAGGCGTGTGCACTCGATGATGGGAGACGAAAATTCATATTTCCTCCGGGAAAACATCTCACTTCGGTCGTAAATAACAATATATCCTTTGAGTTTTCCCTAACCACCTATAATTCAGTGTGTAATCGTGATCGTAAACGACACAGTCATCGACTCCGTCGTACATGTACGCGTATGATACACGGTATAATATAATATAAGCATGCGGCAGCCCGGGCGGCGATACGAAATCCGATTTGGATGGACCGTTTTTAACGACGCCGTTAAAAGTGTATGGTTTTACGTCATAATATATAATAACGCCGGTAGAGAAGAAAGAGAGAAAAAATACTCAAATTCCGTATTATTATTTACTATTTTTAAAATTATATATAATAATATACAGTTCGTCAGCGCTCGCTTTCCGCTGCGACTTCAACGTATCGAATACACGTTGGACTATTTGGTATGTAATGTTATGCGTAGGTATAGTGTTTTTGTCAATGGAAATCCGGTGAATACTAACTTAAATTGCTCGTTTCGTATGTGTACCGAATATTCAATACATTTCTTCAGTTGGAATATTCTCGGATTATAATATGAGGACTTACACTTATATTATATAGGCATACTGCGTTACAACAAAACGGCTCGTTCGCAATGACGCTTATACTATTACGTTAATATTTTTTACGGGAATTAAATTTTATATAATTTTCGTACAAGACATTTCATCCTATCCCCTAACCGTTCGTCGAATATATTTAAACGAAAGCGACAAAAAAAAATCAAAATAAATAATCTATTTTTTTTGGAAAATAATAAATGTATGAGAAATTTCGTAAGAACGTTTTCTATGCACAATATAACGCGGGGGTCCTATATATTTCTATATGTCGAATGCTATAGATTTTTAATTAAATTTGAAAAAAATTACATTTTTTTTTTTTTAAACAACTTTTCAAACCTCTCGAGGCGTGAACAGATTTAAGCCAAATTAATTTTTTTATATCGCTGAACAAAATAATGTAAAACATTTCTTCTCCTTCCACCGCGTATATAGTATCACGTTCGTTTTGACGAAATTATATTATACATTTATTACTCGTACATGTTTCGAGCATCGAGCATTAATGATATTATTATTTATACACCATTGTATTAAAACGCAGTAATTTTCTCTGGCCCGCACTGGCTATATAATTTGAGTGTTCGTGAAAAAAAATATATTTAGATCGTCAACATTTTTCTTTTGCCAATTTTTTTTTTCAAAAAAAAAAACCTAGACGGTGTATGATTATTAAATTAGTATTTAATCAAAACTAAATTAACGATATACTGATTCAGTTGTAACTATAATATTATATACCTATATAATTAATTAAAGTATCGAAGCGTAATGAACACGTGAAATTAATGAATTCTACTGTAAATTAAATTTCAAACGCTTTAAAAATATACTTGGTTCACTCGGTTTTAATGGATTTTAGAATACAAGTAGAAAAATAGGTATATAATTTCGAAATTTCTAATGTTTCGAATTTAAATTCGAATCGAAAAAAGTAATCGTCAACAGTTCCATTACACCCAAAATGTTAACACTTGGAAGAAAAACATTGTAACAAACGATATTTAAAAATTGTTTTTATATCGTTAGACAAAGCCGCCACAAATCACATAGATCTTGTGTTGATTGCACAGGTCTTAAAACATAAAATTTTATTAATTTATTAATTAAAAATAATAAAAATAGAATATTATTGGTATGTTCAAAATATTTAGCTCCGTAATTGAACGAATTGTGTTTATTACGAACTTATTATTACCGTATGGTAAAGTATAACAGCAAGATAACACACATAATAGATGGTATATAAAAAATAATATGTAAATCAACTAATTTTAAACACATAAAAGAATTTGTAAAAAAAAAAAGTCTAACATAAATGGTAACTTTGTCATAGGTTTATGTCCAATGTTCTAATCCAATCGAGTGCATTAGTGAACTGTTATTCGTATACGTCCAATAAATGTCAATAGTTTTCCGTATAAGTACCCCGAGCAGTGGCGTAATTACGAGAGGGGGGGGGTTCGCATTTAAACCCCTCCCTAGGACCAGAAAAAAGATTTAAAATTATATAGTTTATACTTTATACTATACAAATATTATTTGTTTTCGATTTATTATATTATACCACATGGCTAAACAGATAGACATGATATGCGAGTATAATATATTGTAGGTACATACTATTCAATCTGTATAAATCTAAGAGTCGATAAAGCAAATTCCTAGTATTACCGATAGGCGATAGCGCATAGCACATTGCGTTTGTTTCTTGGTCGAAAAATTACCAGATTTATTCACAAACTTTGTTTATATTCGTGTAATCGTGTGGATGTGTTATAATTTGTGACACTATTATATTATAATATAACAGCAGTTTTATTTGATTTGTTTTAATAATATGATTGAATTTGAAACATTATGGCGACGAATTTTCAACGTTTTATATAAAATTATAATCCCGAGAGAGAAATTGAGTGTACGCCACTGACCCCGAGGATATTATTATCATACAATTCCCGTCCTGTCAAAAAAAATCAAACAATTTACCGGGGGGCGGACAGAACAAAACGATTTCGTCGAGATTATTTATATATTATTAAAACGATTAGACACGCGTTTTTTTTTTTTTTAAAAGATTTTTATTGTTTTATTGCGATTTCATATTTAACAGTGACTTTCACTCGTTATTGTTCCGTACGACGTATAAATATACTTTGGGAATAATATTAACGCACGTTGAGTTTCGATATCAAAATAATAAAATGCAGCGATTGGAATTTCGATTTTTCTCGATATTCGCGAGGATCACGCGTATAAAAAGAACAACTTTGAAACAAAACTCTAGTTTTTTTCTATTTGTTTTTTTGTAAAAAGACCTCTCCTTAGTATAAGTGAATGAAACGATCGATAAATTATACGTTTCGAAGTCGATATGGGTTCGGAGCGCGAAACTAAGTACAAAGACTGTCGAAGAAAGTAAATTCTCTCTTAAATAATAATAATAATAATAATATATATATATAAATCGAAATGACGCTGCAGTGATAAAGAGAAAACGTCGTTATATTCAACGGGGGAAAGGGGTGGGATAACGAGCGTTAATAAATCATCTCCGGGAAACAAACTTGTACGTGTGTGTGTGTGTGTGTGTGTGTGTGTGTGTTTTCGGCTTCTATTTATCTTGCTCTTATAGAGAGACAGAGATTCTTTTTCCGCTATGTATTCCTGTGTATGTAAGTATTTTTGCTGCGGGGACGTTTACTATTTTTTTTTCCGCACCGTTGCTCGTGACAGACGTCCGGCATCAGAAAAACGCGGTGTTACACATATACGAAGAGAAAAAAAGAACGGATAGACCCTCTTCCACGTTTTCTTTTTGGTCAACAGTTTTGTCTTATTGCATCGATGCCGCGTGTAAAGCCAGCTCACGGTATGTTTTTACGGTAATCAAAAATTTTCTTAAAAAAAAATCCGTGACGTTTTATTTCCCCAACCGAAATTTCTCCCATCTGTGTATATTCTGTTCGGGAATTATACCGAAATAAATAATTTTACAATTAGTTATTATTATTTCGATTATAAAACATCGTGTACGAAAATAGTACAGGTAATTCGAAACGGGGGAAAAAAATTATTTACAACAAATTTATTATAATTATTAATATTTACCTAACCTATGCGTTTATGATAACAAACATATTTGAAGAACGAGTAAATACGGACACAGAGGTAGAGGAAGACCGCGGAAGACGTGTGTAAAAGCGATGATAAAAAATGTTGCAGATGTGTAGACATGAAAAGATCGGCTTTTAGCAGAGATGAGGTACGGAAAACCAGAATTGCAACGACAAGGCTGCAAGGCCTTTATAGTAGAGAAGAAGAGATATTTTCGTTAAATTTTAAATAATTATGATTTATACGCTTACAGTTTAAAATTAAATTTAAATAATACCATCGTGGTCTTCGGAATTTTCCGAGTCCAAACGTTTTGCGCAACTTCTGCGTAATTCGTTAAATATATTTGGCCGATACGCGAAATTTTTCGACCGTAGAATTCTTCACGAAATCGTTTATTAGACAATAAGAGAAGCTTCTATCCTTTTTTATATATATATATATATCGAGTTTATTTCTTGAATTTTCCCGTGTGCTTGTTCATTAGAGAAAATACTGCACGTTCCACTGTTGCATTCGAACCGGGCATAACAGAACTAAATCCGACAAGTTTTAATAGCGCAGAAAATTATTGTCTGTTGTTTTGGAAATAAAATTTATCTTCTATTGCTTGACGACGCCAATTATTATCATTTCGGCGATGAAAAATGTGTTCAAAAATCTTAAATTATTATTGAAAAAAAAAAATTTTTTTCGGTAGAAGTAACATTATTTTGCTTATATTATTAAACCGCGTTATGTGTACCCAAAACGCGACAGAATATTACTGTCAGTAAATTAAATATAAATTTATAAACATTGATATTATTTATTTATTAATTACGAGTGTCATTATTAAAGCTGTAAAAATACAAATTCATAATAAATAAAATAATTCTTTTTAAATTTTAAAATTCCACATTTTTTAGAAAATTATTTCTTTATCTATTATCTCAACTACTGAATCCATGCGGCGTTTAGAATCGACTGAATGAGCCGTTGCTTTAAAAATTCAATATCCTTCGCACGATTGTTCAAAAAGGTACCGAATCGTCGTCTAATTACAAAAGAAAAAAAATTCTTATTTAAACTTTTATCAGGTGAGATTGACTTCATTATTGTCTCAAATCAATTTTCGAATTTCTTCTCGTTAGATTCGTTTTAAAGCTCCGTTTTATATTCTTTTCTCAACTATAAATTGTCATTTAATTTCCCCCTTATCCGGTCTCACGCGAATTGCAAATAATTACCCGGCCTTTATATTTTAATTTTACGTACAAAATAAGTCAAACCATGTTTTTGTTACAGTTTTATTTTATATATTTTTTTCTTAATATTCCCTACTAATTATTAATATCTGTATTCTATAAAAGTGTGTAATTATTGTAATTTTTTTTTCTTTATATATATTGTATATTTCTGGTCTATGCCTGTGCTGCATGTAAATAAATGAATATATCATTTTGTAATTTACACTCATATCTCCTGTTGTCATATATTTAGTTGTGCAAGATCAAAACAGAAACTTTATCCTCCTGCAAGTGAATTTTGATACCGCTTAAATACATTTAAAATGTTTTATTTATTTAATGAAAAGTAATTGACTTGTAATAATTTTCGACTGGAATAATTATATAAACATATTAAATAGGTTTGAATAATTTTTTAATAAATATAATATTTTATTTAAAAAATAAGTAGTAAGTAAATATATATATATATATATATATAATGATTTAGTATATCGTCAAACAAATTGATGAGAACACTAATGATTTTATATATAACATAGATAAAATCAGTAGTGTTCTCATAAATTTTTTGACGATATACTAAATCATTCATTGAAAAACACTGGATTTTTTCGTACGGGTAGAGATATATTAGATAGAAAATTGAATAGCTAAAGCAAAAGCAAAAACCTAATAAAAAATTTGTTTTTTTATTACCGGTTTCGACAAAAAAAAAAAAACATTATCAGATATTAAGTATAAAAGAAAAATACAACGACAAAATATAAAATAAAAATGAATAAAATTTCATAGAGAAATATTTGAATATTACAATAAAAAGACATAGAGTTCAAAAAAAATAACAAAAAAAGAAATAACAGCAAAGGAATCTTGTACATAGTGAAATAAAACGTTAAAAAACAAAAAGCGTGTCATTATTAATATTTAATACATATCCATATAAAATATTATTTTTTAAATTTATTATGTTCGATTCCTTCTATACAATATATATGTAATTCTTCCAAAACTCGATTTCTATAAATATTATGTTATATTTTTTTTATTCTTTATCCATATTAAAAGTAACAGTGTAAAAACGTGAATTTGAGTTCGCGCGTATATTAAATTTTTTAAATTGTATTTCAGATACGTTTCTATTGTGTCGTGTAGTAAAAATTTTATATTCGTTTTACCCAGTATTAAATTTACGAATTACAATAGCAATTTTACCGCCCTTATCAATTTAAAAAAAAAACGAGTCCGCCACTGCTCGTGACATTGATGTGTAAACGTCGCGTGAGCGGTAAAAACGGAACGGAATTGTGATTGGGATTTGTGAATATTGTGATATCTTTGTTCAGAGTAATTTCGATAATAAATATTATTATTAGTTGTCGTGACAACAGCTTACACATTACGCGCAATTTATAAATTGCGTGTAAATCAATTAATATTATTATTAATATTAATAAATATTATTATTAGTTGTCGTGACAACGGCTTACACATTAAGCTGTTTAATTTATAAATTGCGTGTAAATCAATTAATATTAATAAATATTATTATTAGTTGTCGTGACAACGGCTTACACGTTTCCGTCCCATTTCCCGAGATTTACCATTATACCGCCGTAATAGACGTTTACAGATCAAAAAAAAAAAATTTTTGTTTTAAGGAAGCGAATCGACAATTTGAAATCTGCGCCTCCCCTCTACGACTAGCGCCCGGGTGCACGTGTCCCGGATTGTACACTCTCCCCTTGATTCGACGCTTGTTTTACCAATATAAAATATAAATTCATTATTACAACTGTACATAGAATATGATATAATACGCGTTTAACGCTAGTACGTGTACGTGTACTGTATATACATCGCGCGCGTATTTTCGGTTTTTTTTTTATTTTTTTCACTCCCGAGCAAGGTAAAAAAAAGAAATCGAGGTTAAAACCGCGTGGAGTTCACACAATGTGGGTTATTAATTATTATTACCGAGCCAAGGTCTACAATATACATTTCTACCGAAATGTCGTGTCGTTTTGATCCGACACACATTTTTTCGACTTATGATGGTGTAGGTGTTAACACGTTATAACATACCGCGCCGCGACGTTATAAATATCGTATACTCGATACATTATGCAAATACCGAAGTATATAGTTCGACTTCATTCGGGCGAGCGGAACTTTTTTCAAAGACTTTTTTTTTTTGTTGTTTACCCGTTGTACACGATCGATTTCATAGTTCGGGATATCGCTACGGATTTTCTCGCATATAATTGTGTCATTTTAGAAAATTAATTAACGGTTTAAAACTTATATAGGTGGTATACGCTTATCGGTTAATTAACCCGATTTTGTTGTTGTTGTTGTAAGTGCCAACTATCCGAACTCCGTGTATACAGTTTATGAAATAAATTTCCAACGTTTAAAATGCTCATCGATTAGAGTTACGTTATTTTATCGTATATAAGTGTTTCAAATTTTTTTTTTCAAATTATAATTTATTATAAATATCAAATACAGAATACGACGAGAGAGAGAGAGAGAGAGAAACGTTATTTTTATATAACTGCACGGTTAGGTGTATTATACGTACTTATACGGTTTTTAACGAAACGTATTTCTGGTTTTATCGCTCCTTTCCCCCTCCCCCGCCCACCGGAATAGAACAAGTCTGTTTTTAATTTTTACTACCGTACCGCTGCACAGTTTGTTTTATCTCCTTCCGTATTAAGCGTTAGTAGAGATTTTTTTTTTTTTTGAAAATTTATATGTTTATATTATATATAAACTTCGGGCTCCAGCATTAAATATATTTTTGGCTAAACATTTTAAACTCCGTCGTTCTCGAATAAGTTTAAAAAAAAATATGAAATATTTATTTATATATATTTTTTTTTCGTTCAAATCAAATTACGTATATAAACCTACCTAAATACACATATATTTAAATATCACGTAGTTTTTATTATCTTCTCTCTGTCGAACCGCTGCATGTTCATATATATATTATATATATAAGCTAAATTAAATACTATAAACGAACCTTTGATTTTCAATAACTACATTATTATTTTCTCGTTTGATACGGGTCGTGTAATAATAATAACGGAAACGAGTCAAAGACGATCTTTTTTTTTTGTATATTTTTTATCAATGCGACGCCAATAGTAAAAGTTCTTTTATTTCGAAAGTTTATAATTTAAAATTTTTTTTTATGTTCGTATATTTAACGGCCATAATGTTATATAAATGTTGCACCAATGTTATAATAAAAAATTGTCTGCATAATATCGAAAGACATTATACACAATAATATTATATGTGAATAATTAATCTATATATATAAAAATGGAGCCAAAAATGTATAACAATTCATCAATTGAGAACGGCTGGGCCGATTTGACTCAAATTTTTTTTTAATTGTTCGTAATTGCCAGGAGAAGGTTTTTACGAAAAAAATTTTGGAAAACCCTTTTTTAAATTTTTTTAAAAATTTTTTTGATGATTGTTTTTTTTTGGCAAAACAACGTTTGCCGGGTCAGCTAGTATTATCTATATAAATTATACAATACGTGTATAAAAATATTTATATTATATCGCATTGTAATATTATTGAATATACTCGAAATAATATTTCACGAGAAACGTTGGCAACCGATTTTTAATCGGAAAATTTTTACGTTTCGAAATAAATAGATTATA
This sequence comes from Slavum lentiscoides, assembly GCA_032441835.1. NCBI lineage: Eukaryota > Metazoa > Arthropoda > Insecta > Hemiptera > Aphididae > Slavum > Slavum lentiscoides. The sequence continues at coordinate 3,604,591 of CM063707.1, read as the reverse complement.
CTGCGCGGCTTAATGAACGAATTAAAAACAATTTTATATTCGTACATATATATTTTTTCGTCGATTAAAAGGACGATTTTATTTTTAAGTACATACTATCCGGCGTGTTATAAAGGAGTTACTGAAAATCGTTTTAGTATCCAGTGGTAAAATTATTGGGGAACTGGAATAGCATTTTTTTTTTCTTATCGTAGATTACGTTTTTAAGTAGTATCGCTTTATATTCAAATTTTGGTTTTAAAATAATAAATATTAAAATTTTTAAGTATGTTATTTTTTAAGAGCGCATATTTCGGCAATTTTTAGTGCACGTCTCTATACGCATTAATGTTTAACGAGTATATTTTACGGCATATATATAACTGTTTGACTTAGTCATAAACATACATACAAGTTGTACTATTTTTTTCCCCACAAATATCCTATTTCATTTAGGGGTATTAACGATTTATCAAAAACTTCAATCGAAATTTTGAGCCCGAAATTATCTTAATTTCCATTTTCATATTGATCAAAAACGATTCATTGATCAGAAAAAGTAATGGTTTTGTGCACTGTAGTTTATCTTTGATATTTATATAATTTTACTCGTATATAAACTAATAAATGAATTAAAACATTCCACAAACTCAAATGTAGTTGTGTAACACATGTAATATTGGTAAAACGATTTTATAACGAGATATAAAGAACCCATCTTTGAAATAAAATAAAAAAATAAAAAGCTAATCCGCGAATTCGAATTTTGCGAAACACGTTTTAGAAAATTTACATATCATTACTCGGAATATAGATATAGCGACAAAGACATTTTATATATACGGCGTTATAATACTTATATAAATTCAGTTTTCGAAGAATTAAATGTAATATAAAGAAATTAAACGTGGTAATAGATGTAAAAATGTTTTAAATATACAAACAGTTTACAAAAAAAAATAAAAAATCTTGTATTAAATAATATTAATAACACGCCGTAGTATTGTTTTTTTAACAATTGAATACAGAATTTTTCGCTGTTATTTTCTTATTTTTTTTCGACTCTATGTTTTTTTTTTTTACTGTAATATTCATAATTTCCTCAATGGAATTTTGCTCGTTTAATGTTTTTTTTTTTATTCTTTTGCAGTATTTTTATTTTTCGCTTAATACCCGACGATGACTTTTTGCCGAAACCAAATGAACAAATTTAATTTAACAGCCAACTCATAAATGATATATCTTGATTTTATCATAATACTCTTTGTCTTGATCTCGTATATTCGTATACACCTAATACAGGCGCGTCCTTGACGCCCCCATGAGCTTACCGAAATACCACAAATAAGCAGTTTTGTTAGAATTGTAACAAGTTTCAAATTTTAACGTATTCTTTCATCTAGAAAATCGCCCCCCCCCCCATAAAACTGACCTGAAGACACCCCTGACCTAATATATAAATACATTTTGTATATTATTTGCGAATATTAATTCATAGTTTATATATATATATATATATTTTTTTTAAATTTCTATTTCATTCGCCGCGTATTGTTTTTTTATTATAAATGTATTTTATTTTTATTTTTACTGATTTTTATTAAAAAGAATCAAAACGTTATGTTTACGAGATTTAATCCCGCAACGAGAATAGTCAAGAAATTGAAGTGCGCGCAATACGAAAATTTGTAGGCTTTGCATTACGCGTTTGTCTTCGATTTTATCGATTCATCTTCTATAATAATATATTTAATTAATGTTTAACGACTTGGAATTTTTAAATTTTTTTGTGTGACGAATGGCGGTGGTACGGAGAGGTTTCCGCAACACGAACTAATGATAATAAATTAATAGCGGGAACGAGCGAAAGTTTTTTTTTGTTGTTGTACTCTCAGCGAAATCCTCTAGCAGATTAAATTTCGGCACCATCCAGATAGGGAGAGACGCGTTTTAAAAAATTATTATCATTCGGTTTTCTTCCCGGCTCGTCGGCTCTGGTGGAATGTGTGTGTGTGTGTGTGTGGAGATGAATCGTCGCCTTTTGTCCCGAAACAACGTGAAAATCATTGACCCGAGGAAACGTCGCGCCGGAACGGGCTTTCTGTAATATTTAATATTTTGTATTGAAAGAGACGCGCGTATGTGCTCTTGTTTATAATAATATATTCGTCCCGTGCAGAAATATTATGTAAACGAACGCGTGGGATTCGCGTCGATAATCGTAAGTCACGCGGTGCTGCGAATGCGACTCTTTGGGATTTCGTATAATATTGTAATTATTATTGTAATCAGAAAATATAGGACGTGATTTCTCGTCCACCTGTATTATTAACATCGTACACTAGCGCAAAGAAGAAAAGAACCGATAAAAGGGAAAAATATTCTTTTTCCCGTCGGCAGACTTCACTGATGTTCTTTCTTTCGAGAAACGTACTACACTCAAGACGTTCTTAACCGCGGTCGTCATTGGATGCTGCAGTCAGGTCCGTTTCGGTCCCAATGGCGTGTGTAGGATTTCTTTGAGCTGGGGGAGGTGATTGGTCCAGGGCTCTATTACACCTCACGCCGGCCTTGATTTTATCATATATGTACATACGAGTATATCAAAAGCAAGCTGAGACCGAGTTCTGTCGTATGCAAAAGACTGTATCGAGATCTGACGAGAACTAGAGTCGTGAGCGTGACGGCGATTGTTCCGTTTCGATGACGCATAATATAATATGACATTCCTTCGAAATATCGATCGTAAACGAAACGAATTACGTAAGAAAACAATGTTGAAAAAAAGTCCGACGAAACAGGAATTTCTTACGTATCCCTTGAGCCTACAGGCTTCGAAAGCGAATAAAATTAATCCTTAGAAAACTGACTTCTGGACGTGCGACGACTTCGCCGACGATTTGTCGTAGGGAATAAAATTTTATCTCCGGACGTAGTGACTTAAGGACACTATATACACTTTGATTACTGCACACTCAAAAAGACTATTCACACTCGGCGACTAACTGAAGCTTGTAAAGAAGAAAAAAAAACAATATTATATAAAAAAAAAATTAATTTTCACACACTAGAATTGAATATTGCGCGTGTGATAATTCATAAAAAAAAAAAAAATTCACTGTTTTTTTTCGCAAAATATTATATTTTTCTTCGGAAAAATTCCAGATATGTCGTATGTGGTTGCCAATATATGGGTGAAATGAGAAATGTTTATTTTTCTCCGCCGCCACCTGGTGCATCCGGGAAACGTAACGCCGGCGTTATGATTTGCGAGACTCTAAAAAAAAAGTGACTATTCATTTTTTTTTTTTTTGTTGCTTTTCACTTTATATTTTTGTAGTTTATTTAAAAAATTTTTTTCCTCATTTCGATTTATTCGTATTTCGTTGTTTTACGCGGGACTTGTATACTTTACACTGCAGCTGGTGTCGTCAGAGCCGTCTTAAGGTTATGTGAGGCCCAAGGGCCTAAAATATTTGCGGGCCTTTAAATACTTAAATTATATTATGTATATTTTTTTAACACATAATACATTACATATTAGCTATTAAAAATTATACTTTATTAATAAAAACTAAACTGTCAATTTTTATTAGAATCTCTGTTACTTTATTGTTTATTATACGAGTCTCAAAATATTAAAATATTTTTATTATTATTCGAGATTCATTAATTTTTTTAAATATTTAAGTAAAAAAAAAAAATTAATATACAGCATTCTGTAAATAAATTGGGGGCCCTTAGAATCCCAGGCCCATGCCTTAAGACGGCACTGGGTGTCGTCGGTCGTGACGATTCGTCGTCAATTTAGAAATGTCGCTTCGTTTCGTTTTCCACATTCGTTTTCTAACTTCATCCTGAACTCACCTCTTATCCGCCTTCAGCGTCACGCCAATTTGAGGATTCATCTTATGATTTTTAATACTATTATTTCAGCCACTCATACTTCTTTATTCTGATAACATCACTGTAATTTTTCAATGTTTAATTATTTAAAAAAAATATTGATTTATGTATATGTGTATGTAGATTGTAAGATTCTGATTATACTAATGTACTGATGTTAATTTGGGCTTTTTTCCCCGAGAAATATAATATAAATAAATTAATTAATACTATACTAATATAACTAGTGTACGCGGTTATTTTCCCGAAAATATTGTTTTATTTTATTTACATATACGTTTAAAACGATTTATAAAAAAATTAATTATTTTTCTTTAATATAAACGGAATCTAAATGTACATATACGTAAAACTGTATGGAAACTGAGCGAACTGTTTTTAGAATTTTTTCAGACATCTCGCGGATCAACGATGAATCCCCCGATCGTATCGTCAGATTTGATCACACAAAACGGCTTTTTTTTTCCTCTTGAAAATGAACCATTTATCTCACCACTGGTGATGATCACGTTTAATCGCATTCCTATTACGTATTATAAGTAAATTGAAAATATATATTTTATTCTATTATATTACATAGTTGAAATTGAAAAAAAAAAATTGTCGAATACGTTGTACGCGTACAAAACGGCGGACTTGTGTATTATATACCGATTTTTCGAAATCGTAACCGATATATTTATCATAATTATTGTTAAAAAAAAAAAATTTAAATTGTTTCGCCGGTTTATCGCCTTGTATTGTTTTACAAAAAATAAATGAAATCATACGACTTCTGAATTCTATACACATATAATATACAGTCGTAATACCTATAATGCAAGTATAGTTTTATTTCTTATTTGTACGATACACTCGTATAATATTATAATTGCTGCAATAATATTTGTTATATAAATGTGTGTGTGTGTGTGTATGGACGAACAAAGTTTATCCGATCGCAATCAAATTATGGCGAGTATAATATTATAGTCATCGAGACGCCAATAACCGCGCGCGATCTCCGCAATCGCGAATATGGGAATTGGACAAGGATTCTTTTTTTATATTATTATTATTATTATTGTCTTTATAGTGATGGCTTAACAAAACGTCGTAAATCAAATTTTATCGGTTATCCGGTATCGCGCTGATAAAAAACTACTGTAACTACGTTCACGTACAGTAAAATCCGTATACGCTTATTACTTGTTATTATTATTATTTTAGAGACATTTTTATATACTGTAAAAAATATAGAATATTATATTTAAATTAATCGTTTTTGAGTAACGAATGTACCGCCGCCGCCGCCGCGTAAATCGACGAAATAATAAATATATATATATAAAAAATACTCGCGTATTTACCAAAAAAAAAACGAACTACCCGAAAACCACTTATAACACTATAATATTATAAAGCCCTCGAGTTTTCGCGCGCATCGCGGTATTATATAGGTATATACGTTTTGGTCGGTATAAAAATGGTCGGCACTTCATTTTTTTTTTTTTAATTGCTATTATTAATCGCATGAACATATTTTTACGGACGCAATGCACGCGAGCATAAAACCGTTTTATAATATTATTATATGATATACTAAAATATGATTTTACGACGATATAAATTATGAATTTTTATATTGTTTGGAAAGTCGTATCGGTGGTATGCGTATTGCTGTAACGGTAATTCGCTTCAGTCGTATACGAAATAATAATAATATACTCATTTATTTACGTCGTGTAATATTCGGTTAAATTGTAAACAATTTTTTTTTTTTGATTTGAAATTAAAACGCAGTTATACGAGCGATGCGGTCAGACGACGACGACGACGACGACGACACGAATGAAGAAATTCTCTAAAAATTACGACATCGACGATTGCATGTTACTATACCGGCGTACACGTTGTCGAAATTTTCGTTTTAATTATTACTGTAGTGTAATACTAGTTGTTTTTTCCCCGTTTACGGTTTACAGTATTTTTTTGTTTTTTCGATTAATTTGTTCTTCTTCTCTGTGCTTATAACGGACGCTGTAGGACCTGAGCTGCCACAAGCGATTCTCTCCGTGTTTCCCCGTCAAACGCCAGATTAACTGATGATGCGTTTCTTCCCAAACCAAGGCCGTAGCCAGCCAAAATTTTTTTTGGGGGGGGTTGGGAATATAAATTTTTTTTTGATTGAAAAATTTTAAAAACATAAATATTCTCAATATAGTATGAATTTATGAAATTATTATTTGAATTAAGTACATGGCATTTTTTTTATTTAGGTAGTTACATTATTTGACATTTTTACTCAATTTTAAACTTTATACATTAATATATATACAAGCTAAATATTTTTATTAGGGTGTCCGTTATTTATACACATATAAGAAAAATTTTTTTGTTAAATATTAAGGAGAATTAAATTGATTAAAATACACTTAAAAATAAGGTTAGTAAAATTTAAAGTCGAGAAAATGAATTGGATTGTGAAGGTTTACTAATTTTTTTTTAAATTAACGTATTACGTGCGTATTAAAATATAAAATTACGTTTAATGCGGCAAAAGAACTAGGCACGAAAAAATAACAAAAGTCGTGTTTCGTGTGTGCGATTGAAGGCGCACGGTCCTTAAAACGTTAAGTTCAACACATTGCTCGACTACCAAAATAATTAAAATTAGATAGGTAAACCCACGACAAAATACCTACTTTGTCAAGGGTATACCGTACTGTGCGATCTATAAATCTACACGTGTACAAATTTCAAATTTAATAGATATTTAAAATAATTAAATTTTATTTTAAAAAAAATTTCGGGGGACCCGAAAACCCCCCTGGCTACGGCCTTGTTCCCGACATTTCGACGTCTTTCTCTATACAGCGTCTTTCCATCTCGCACGTGGTCTTTTTCTTATGTATTGTTTCAATGTTAGTATACTATTTTTTTTATGATATCATTGTCGACTCGATTAATTTATATTTTTATTTAATCGTTAGGAAGCATTTTTTTCCCCGGTGGTATCGCGTATTATAATATCGATTTTCGCACACTTATCGCGTTAACATAAATATAAAAAAATTTCGGCTTCCCGAGGAAAATCGTAGCGAATTCGCTAGCGTATATTTCGATTTTTTTTTTTAAAGTGAAATTATTTATCGATTCGTACGCGTATATAATTGGAACAATTACGTAAATAGTGTCGACGGTAAAACGCTCAGTCTAATGGAAACACATAATAATCCGGAATATTCGTGATGCGAGAGATTTCATATTATTATAATTTCATTACGAATAATATTCGACGAGAGTGTCTCTTAATTGAGACAAATTATTATTAAAGCCGGAAATAAGTATACATATTATTATTATGCCGTCGCTACGACTGTACGTATAACGTAACCACTTCTGTTACGTTGTCCGAATTTATCCGATTGAAATTTAATATATATTTTATAATAATCGAGTGCGCCATTATAGACGAAGTGTGTAAGCGATAAAATATTATGCGACTACTATTTACAGGTAATTAATTGATTAGAAAAAATATGGAAATCGTGTGTTTTAACGTGCACGACGGATATTTGAAAATATTTTTTGAAATACACACCCGCGGCCTAAAGACGATTTTGAAAAATCAGAAAAAAAAAAATTGCTGCGCGTACTATATTTTAATGCTTTTTTATATTTGATTCAATCTTATAAATTTCATACGACTACTGCACTCGTCGTCGTATTATGTAATGAGTTTGTAAGATTTTTTTTTTGTCTATCGAAACGGGAATTTAAAAAAAAAAAAAAAATTTTCACTAATTAAAGCGCTGTATATACGAATAATAGTCGCGATAAATTAAGCAAGCACAATAATAGCGTGTACGATACGGACTAATGCAACGTAACGCCATATCGCGTTACTCTATTTATATAATATAATGTACAATTTATAGTCGGAATTTAACATGTTTATATATACGAACAGGGTTTTGTACATAATACATTGTACACGTCCAGGGATTATTATTTATCACCGTTATTATTATGGCGCGTATTTTAATTAGGATTAACGCCGTGAGTTATGATTTCGAAAGTCTTGACCGGTATGATGTACGTGTACATATTATCTATATATAAGTCTACACTCGAATAATTTCCCGAAGGATCGGTTGAAGTACGCGGCGTTTCGTCCTCTTATAATATATACACTTCATATTTCCCTCCGCGACTCGTCTCTCGTGTAAAGTGCGAAGAATACCGAGTATAATATTATGGTGTATTGGAAAAACGTGGATGGTTTTTAATTTTCTCGGCGTTCTCGATATTTTCGCGACCGGTTAAGAAGCAAAAACACGTCTATAAATTATTATGGACTTCGTCGCGGCTTATACGAGTCGAACGATATCCCAACGTTGGTCTTCGTATATAGGTACCTGAAATTTCGATTTCCAAATTTTTCCAACGATATTAACGTCAGGCCTCCGATAGATTTCGTGGAATTTTCCCTCGTAATTTCAGCGTATTCACGACTTTTTGCTGCGCTGGTATTGCGAGCAAGTATCGGGATTCCGATATCGACAAAACGCTGCACCCTCTCGATTTTAATCGAATATCAATAACAGAGATCTACGGCCTAGACTTTGGCTAAAAAAAAAAATTTAATTTATTTTTATTACGTTGTTTGAGCTTAAATAGATCGGTTCGACTGACCGGTTTCAACGTTTCGTGAAACTTCACGCGTTTTGTGAGCAGACAGAATTTGCGAAGAGTCGTTCGAGATTCAAACTGCTTGTACGAAATAATTCCGAGACCGATACGCGGAATTAACACGAGGTCGAAATTCTAATTATAATAAACGTTAGAAAATCGTTTTGTACGGACTTTACGCCGAATTCGGCAAAACGAACAAGGACTTTTGTAGTATCTACAGTGTTACGTTAATAATTCACAAGTGTATTGTTAGGTCTTCGACGCGGTCTTACACCACTGGTTTCTGCATTAATTTTTGATTATAATATTTTGTAATATACGACGTATACACATTTTTTTTTTTTAGTTTCCAAAATAAAACAGTGTATACGCGAACGTCGTTTTAATTATATACGTATAATTATGATAAACCCGGATTCGTGTTTTGTCCTTCGTCTTTACAATCCGTATAATTATTATTAAGGAGATTAACATACTTTAGTGTAGTAACCCGATCGACAGTGCCGCGTTAACTTCCACCGGTGTGTCCTAGAGCGTCAGTACTGTTTGGCGTCCCTTGTTCGCAAACGCCTCACGAGTAACACAATAGTTATAAGATAAGATAAATTTTTGAAACGCAATGTGAAATTTACTCGATTGCATAATAATTTTTTTTTTTTAAACTCGCGAAAATGGCAAAAAAAAACTAGAATCTGAAGGATCCCGCATTAATTACTTTTAGATATTATAGTATAATTTGTCATACATTTTTGTTTTTTTTTTAAATACTCGAAAGAGTACGCAGCACACGATTTTAAAATAAAATATTATGACGAGTGACAAAGACTCATCGTTGCTATCACGAACGTTTTGGTTAATATAGTTTTTTTTTAGTACCAACAAAAGTCGCCGATCGTTTCGTCATAAATTCGGACTCGATTCGAAAGCTTGTTTTCAGACCGAATCAATAAACAAAGTTAAAGACGGTGTACAATATTTGAAATAATAAAAAAAAAAACAAAAGTCTGAACTCACTATATGGATTTGTGACTGTGAAATAAAACTAGTAGAACACGAGTGTATTTTTAAAAATTTTCCTTTTTTTGTTTTCTTACTCCTTTCTCAATCTTTTTCGACGCTATTTCGAGCACGTTTTTTTTTTCGCTTCGCATACATTATTGTTTATACTTGAAATATTATATTAGGATTCAAATTCGAAAGGCGAAACAATTTTTTTTTTTTTGATTTTCGACGTTTTTTGGCCGTTTGTTCCCGACCGGTCTCGATTAACACTGCTACTGGAATCGCACTGAAACTACGATTTCTCGCAGTAACCGCTGTTAAAACATTGTCGTCGTCGGTACGAATTAAAATTTAAAATTTAAACGAGACGATGGAACCGGGTCAGTGAACGCGACTTCAGGTCGGTCGTGCGAAGTGAGCGGACGGGGTTCGTAGACGAGGTCGACTTTAACGGACGGCAGGGCGTACCGTTTATGTAGGAGGGGCGCGGGTTAAACGCCGAGACAATTAGGGATAGAGAGAGAGAGAGTTATCGTCACGCCGTTAAAACCTATTGTTGCGCGCATTATTATAATAAAACGGTGTGAGTTGGGTGTGTAGTGTACGAGATTGTCGAATATCGTTGTGGATATGATGGTCAGGTGAGAGCCGGGGCGACTTGTCGGAGACAGGGACGGATTCTGTAACGAGGGATCGAAGTAACGGTTGCGCGAATAATATTCCGGTCGTGGTGATCCGGCGCGTGATCCGGCATATTAAAATGTGCATTTCGTTTTGATGTCTCCGCGAGAGCGTATTAAAATACAAAAAAATGAATAGCTTTAAGTGTTATAAAATATCGCGTGAAAATGAAATGAGTGAGAGGCGTGCGGAGGACGACTGTTTTTTTTTGTACATATTACTGGCTGAGTATTACACGACTTCCAAGGTCGTAGCCAGTTGGGAGGTTTGGGGTTCAGACCCTCCCGAAATTTTTTCTTAAAATTTAATGATTGATATCCTATTATTAGTTTATTATTCCAAATTTATACTCTCAGCGTCCCCCCGCAAAAAGAAATGTTTGCTATCTACGGTCTCGTCGGCTTTAATTTTTTAAAACTGTTTAATTTCGATTATAGATATAATTCGTATATTTATTTATAATTGCGCTGTTCGGCACCCGAGACGTTGTCCGCATATTGTGATGCTCCTGATCGGAGACCGGATTTAAAATCCTAAAATTGAGACGTTTTTTTATCTTCTACGATTTCATCGAAAGAATCTTTTATATGCGCATAAATATTACCGTGTTAATATATAGTCATTAATACGTTAGCTTTATTTTTCTCTCGAAATCAGGAAACAAAAAAACAAGAAGAAGACGATTAAAGATTTTTGAAGACAATTCCATTGACAGTCGATACTTTGATAGTTATTGAAAACACGGAATAACGAAGCGCAGAGGAAATCGTAGTATTTGTGGGTTAAAAATATTAGAATATTTCTCTGTGCCATCAGAAATGCTGTCCATCCGTCTCCGGCGTGGTCTTCCTCATCGTGGTCTCGTTCCCTTCCACTCATCCGTTCACGGTTCTCTTCGTCGGTCCGCTCGCCAAACGCGTCCGGCCCCGTGCCCGTAATGAACCGGGCAACGTTTTCCCTTTTCTAAAGCTAATTCATCCGATTATTTGATCTTATTTCCCACCCCCTGCTCTTCGGAGCATTATATATTCTGCCGCGAATCTTTCCTTCAGTACCTTCTTCTCGAATCTTTTTCTTCATCGCCCTTCGTAGTGGCTCGTGTGGGCGTCACGCATAGGTCTCACGCGACTAATATATATATAATTGCTATTTAGTGTTTTTTAAAAAACGTAAAGTAAAAATAGTAATAATTTTTTTGAGTAAAACGGTAAAAAAAAAAAAACGACGAGAAATAGTTTAGAAAAATCGTAATCAAAACGGAAAAACTAGTGGCGTTCCTTAATTTTCGTATACTGGATAATTGAGAGCAGTGCAGTCTTTACTTTTTTTTCTTTTGCGTTTACTTTGTGCGTTTTACCGAGAGGGGGGGCGGGCGGGCGGCACTGTTTCGCCAATAAAAACGAAATTTCGTCCACAATTAAAACGGACCGTTCGCAGGACGAAATCGGATTTGTCGGTTTCGACCGGCGACCTGAGATAACTGAGGTCAACAAAGGTCACACGACGTCGTCGAGTCTGTGGAAAAATTTTTGAAAATCGATTTTTTGCGCCCGTCCTCCCGTTCGAAAACTGTGCACAGTCACAGTAGTTAACAAACGCGTTTTTTTTTTCTTCTACTCTACTTTTTTTTGTGGACAATTATATTATATATCTACGTCATTCCGAGGAAGAAAATTTCCGAACAATATTCCGGAAGGACACGTGTGGCCGAAGACGAATAAAGCGCACCACTCGAAACGGTACGATTCGAAATTCGATTTCCGACTCGAATAACGCAGTAATCGCGTGAAATATAAAAATGCATTTTGTGCGTGTTCGCCTTTTCCAGTTGTCCATAGCCGATTTTTTTCGTGGCGGGATTTAGGCGAACACCGTATTTCGTGTCAACGTTTCGGGGAATTTTCAATTTTTTTTTTTTTCAACCAGTTTTGATTCGGTGTTTTTTCGTGCGTGTAACGTGGCGTCGGAATTAAAGTCGCGAAATTGCGTTTTATGTCGTCGTGGGGCGAAACCGCCCGTTCGGAAAACATTTCGCCGTCTCTCGTATATATACGCTCCAGTTGAGTCGTTTTAATTGTATTTCGTACGCTAGTTTTATACCGCACGACCTCGGTGTTGTGACCGCACATCATACGACGGCGATACGATTCGCGAGCGAGGAGCTCATCCGGGGCGAATCATGAACGCGGGGCCCTGAAAAAAATCCTAACCGGTGACCAACTCTGTCGTTTTTCAATTTATATTTTTGTAAATGAAATGAATTTTTTTTTTTTTTAAATTTCTATTCGCGTAGCTCTGGGCACAAGCCACGACTGTCCCCTTCCCTAACGCCGGTCTCGACACTGCTGATACTACGCTCCCAGTACCGCTCTGGATTTCCAAGTGCTCTCGGCCGACGTCCGGCGCAGCAGCCGTGGACCTTGTGGCTAGGAAAACAGATCGACAGCGTCGGAAAGGCTGAAGACCGTCCGGCCTCTGCCCGACGATTACTGGGGAAACCGGAAACGGCGGACACTATGCGTCGACCGTGATAGAAAAGCTGGACCAAAACCACAAAAAGACGCGCGTGGGAGGCTGCTGGCCGACGTTTTCGACGTCTTCTGCTCGTTTCGGAATCCCTCTTGGCCTGGAAGCGAAGGCCTCAGGATCGATGAGCTGCTCGTCTTTGTTGAGTCTGTTCTGAGGTTTCGTTATTCCGTTTCACAGGACGTTTTTCCAACGGCTGTTGCTTTTTGTCCGTTTACACGACATTCCATTCACTTTTTGTGCCCGTTTGGTTACCGTTAGACATCGTTATTGTAATAATTTGAAAGACCAGCTTGATAACCGGTCATTTTTTTTTTTATACGGTATACACGCTCAGAATTCTAAAATTTTTCGTATCGGTTACCACGGTGTTTGGTCCTAAGGCACGACTATGGATACGACCTAATCCCGACCACGTCACGACCCCGTGCGAAATTTTGTGGCTCTAGGTCGAAGCCCGCGTGAATTCGTATAGAGGACAGACAGACTTTCAGTTTTTTTGTACACGCATAAGATGTACCGTTTATTAACTATAATTATTATCGTATAATAATAACAGCTGTATTGAACGAAAACGGACACCGACCATTATAATATAAGTGGCTCTGTTAAAAAAAAAAAAAAACTGAGAAAAAATGACGAAGAAAAAAAACCAGTTAACCGTAATAACGTTTAAAAAAAACCGAATGATTATAACGAGATCATTACTGCACATATACATGTCGTCGTTCGTTCGCCAATTACTGTAATATTATTCTAGGTAGGTAGGTACGTTTTTGAATATAATGCGAACGCCGCTGTAATATATTATTGTTATCCGCTTAAAATATTAGCTATTCGGATCGTTTCAACTGATAAATCGTATAATATATATGTTAACATATTTCTTTATTTGGACGGAGAATGATTAAATTGTTTCAATATCGTGATACAAGCCATGCGGAAAGTCTATGGACGCTGATATCATTTATCTATAGCAGATTAAGATCTAAATTAACGTGATCATCATCACTGCTCGTAAATAATTATGTTTTTATTTCTGATTTCTTATTTATGCGAAATAAAACGAATGAAATTTTACATATACAGTATACACTCTCTAATGTTTTTTTTTTTACTATATAAAGAGTGTGATGACAGTAAGTACGTAAATTTTTTTTTAATATTACTTGACAATGATTTTGGTTTCTGTAATACGCTCGTCGATATAATATATCGTTTCGGTATTTTAGGATTCGTTTTAACGAAGTCATATGTTTAAAAACAAAAAAAAATGAAAAATGAAATATAATAACAGTTGATTTTTAAAATTAAACGTATGTGTGTATGAATAAGACGCTTTTGTGATTTTCGTCTCATTTTTCATGTTATTTTTTTTCGAAATTTATTCGTTGATTGTGTTAGAAAATTTTATTATCCAACCAAATTATGTTACTTTGTTTAAAAGTTACCTACTAAAAATAATCAAATAGTAAGTAACATTTAACTCAACTCATATATATTTTTCCCTTCGAGGAATACCGTTTGAAATGGCCGCCCGACGAATTAAAAAAAAAATTATTTCTTAATACTTTCCAATTGGGTAAATTTTCTTTTTGGAATCTAATTTCCAAAGAATTTACCCCGTTCGCCGCGCCTTTCTCTCCGCTTTCGATTCGAAATAGGTTACCGTTGCTGTTATGACGTAAACATATATAAAAAAAAAAATAATAATCGCGTGTATTGTAGTCATTTACAATAATTAGGAAAACATATCGGTATGTACATATATATGTGCGTATTATACCTATTATATAGTAGTTCAATGACACAAAACCTAAAAACGGTTTTGAATAACAATATATAAATTACAAAAGTGTTATACGCACAATATGACGAAAGAAAATATGTTTTAAAAAGTTAACACCAGCTATAGGCGGACGCAGCTCGGTCTCTGTTTTATTTCTTCGTGTAATAGTATTTCGAAAATAAAAATTTGAACGCTTAAAATAAAAAGCCACTGTCGTGATTTCTTTTGAGTATTTTAGAGTACATCTAACCGTGTAATGCAGATACCTACAAAACGATATTATATACACGATAAAGAGACAATTTATATAAAATTTTCAAAGTTTAATCCGCAAAAATTTCAAATTATATCAAACTAAACACCGGGGAATATTAGTAATATATTATTTAAGGCCAGTACACAGCACTTTTTTTCTTTAGTATACGCGCGTATAATACCGATAAATATTTTATAGTTTTTTCCACATGCTGCAGAAAAATCGAATAAAAATGTGTCGAATATTGTTGTATTCCATAATTTGTAAGATTCATACGTGCTGTACGAGGTAAAGCGGTTACTGTTTCTAAAATGTGCAGATATTCACATTATAAAGTGTAAAAAAATTGTTTTTAATAATAATTATATTATTGATTATAATAGAGACAGATGAATTTTGTTTTTCCCCCTGTACGTTCTGCGCAGTTGTACGCAGTCGTACAAACGTGCAGAATGTGTAATACTATTTTTGTCACTTTTTTTTTTTTTACGTCATAAATTTTACGTATGACGTATTTAACATAACTTAACTTGACTTTGACCGCAGAATTTAGCGTGGTTTTAACACCTGTTACACGATTGACACAGTGAATTTCATGAATATTTTATACACAAACATTAAAAATGACTTGAAAATCAATAATTTTTTTTTTTTATTAATTTTGTATTTAAAGCAATTCTTAATTTTTCACGGTAATTTTCTCCAGTATTTTTTTTTTTTTTTTGGCTAAACCCTATCTCAAATCATGACTCGCGTTATTATTGTATGTATATTGCCTAATAATAAAATGTATGTACGCGACGCGTTGCGCGAACGAAAAATCGTGTACATTTTTAACGATCACAATAACGCAGGCGTTATTAATCAGTGGGCCATGGACTCCTAGGGGGTCCTTAGATGGTTACTCAGAGGGGGTCCACGGAGTGCCTGTGAGTTTTTTTTTTTAAATAACCCAGAAATAAATTTGTTTGAAATTAATTCGAATTCTTCGATGAGAATCAATGTAGAATCTATTATATTTATAATGTAAATTTTTATTTTCACTTCTATTGAATGTATATTTATTATTTTCATAAAAAAAAAAATCGAAACGAAAACACGAAACCCATTGGACTTTAAAGACGTCAAAGCTCTGTCAAATACGGTCTTAGATTTCAAGGCAATAATAATACAATCAAATGCCACACTGGAACACTTGAATAAACCGAAAACCAAATAATCCACTCCTATGTATCCTAAAACGACTAAATCTTAGAATTAAAAATAATTCAAATAAAAGATATTGTTTTTTTGTCGTGATGAAGGGAGGGGTCCGTGGTTATAATTTATATTCGGAAGTGGTCCGTGACCCAGAAAAGTCTAAGAACCTATGCGGTCGAACGTATTGATAATGTCATGATGATGATGATGATGATGATGATTCGTTAACGTTTGAAATATTAGGCGCGATCTACAATTTACATCATCATACGTGCAGCCATTTGTACGTGTTATAATATGTTTTGCATTTTTGTGGCCGAGGAGTTTACGACAGCAAAACCTGTACAACTTTAACCGAATGCATATATTTAAATTATTATTATTATTACAGCGAGTATTTTTTAGCGTTTAGCATAGCGTTACGAGAACGCGCTTCGGGATTGATTTCGTTTTTGGAAAACTCGATTATCGCGATAGCGTTGTGTGTGTGTGTGTTTGTAGGGGGGAGGAGGACGTGTGAAGAGAATAACGTTCGACTCGTCGTCGTCTTTACCGGTTTACATGTGTTTCGCCTTATAAGGCGATACTTCCACATATAATATTATTGTTGCTTCGCTCCTCCATCGCGGGACTATGACTTCTCAGGTATCTCCTTGTAACGTTATTCGCTGCTCGTCGTGTCTATTGTGCCGCCACTTTACATTGCACGCGTACAAATAGCTGGTGTGTGAATTTTCGGATCATCGACTCATCCTTTTCTAGGCCTCTTGTGAATTACGTGAATATTCAATAGTTCTTATTAGGTTAGGTCAGAGGTAGTTCAGTAGTCTGTACTCGATAAAAACATTACTGACAAACGTGTACTTACTTGTTTATTTGAGGATATTTCATTTTTTTTTCTGCCCTGAACATCATTCGGGTACAACGAAAAAGGGACGCAATATTCATCGGCCGATCGTTTAGCAATCGTAGCAGACGACGGGGTTGCGTAAATGTATTTACGACGCATAAAGGACACGAATTTTCGCCCAAAGAACTACTCCTAGGTGGACACGTGGTTTCAACAGCGAACCGGAGGATATTTTTAATTAATATTATTAACCGATCAAACAATGTGATATGCACTTACGCACTAAAAACAAGTGCGAATAATATTGCGTTTGTAACGAATTTCAGAAACAATTTATATTCGCAATTTTCGAGATCGAAATCTTTGTTCTTAGTAGGTCTACAATCAATGACGTGTGTTTTTTTTTATTCGGACATTATAACGGTGCGAGTTGATGTCGTTTTGGTTCCCTGAATTTCCCGATGAGATACAATATTGTCTTCAACGATCCGAACACCTCGGAGACGTTTTTTTTTTTTTGCGTTAATATAATTTTTGACGCTTCGAATACGTTGCTTGCCACTCGTACTCGATTCGATATTTTCGAGCGCACTTTGTTCGCTAAAAAAAAAAAACCGTTTTGTACAATATTATTACGAGTGCGAATTCCGTTCCGTTCGTAGCCCATTCGAATTCGTACGAAATCAGTATCAAACTCAAATCGGACGGGTCAGCTAAATATTCCCAAAAGAATTTCAAGATTTTAAATGACAATATTTTAAATACGTAACATTTTTATTATACATTGAGGACGTATACTATTGATTTTGACGAAATCGAATTTGGTATTTTTTTTCTCTTAATTCGAAAAATACTATTAATCGAACACTTGAATATCTAAACATTGACTTATTAGCATATTAAACGTGTTCAACAAAAAAAAAAAAAATCGGTAAAAAAATCTCCGTTCGCGTTTTGTTTTTACTTTAAAGTTTTAAACTTTAAAAGACATTATGGCGTATTTGCCGCGCGAATAATTGTTACGATCACGGAAAGTTTATAAAGTACACTGATTTCAAAAAAAGGTTTAAACGGAAATTCGCTGGTTTCGTTTTCAACGATAATTCGTAAAACTCGAATTCGTCGGAATGCCTTAATATTATTCTAGTAAACGTGATGTACATAAATAAAACTCGGCGGCGTTTACTCGAAAAAGTGTAAAGGAGAGCCTGTAGCGACACTGAACGGTTTTGTGACGAAGATCGCGAAATAATTAAATCCAAGTAAAGATCAAAGGTCAAAGAATCCAATGGCTAGGCCATATTCTAAGTAGAGGAGAAAACGACCCTCTAAGAGTGGCTTTCGAATGGAAACCTCAAGGAAAACGACCGCGGGGATGCCCCGGAAAGAGGTGGATTGACGGGATGACCGAAGATATGAACGCGATGGGTCTAGAAGATTGGCATGGAATTGTGCAACATAGAGAAAAGTGGCGAGATATTGTAGTGCGACGGCTAAAACTCTTAGAGAGTAGGATGGCCAGGATATAAGAAGAAGAAGGAGTAAAACGTGCAGGTGTGTGGACTACGCGATGACGTCAAAACATTCGAATTTCCAATAATGTTACAGATTCTCGAACTGTGGAAATCGATTCGCGAATTCTCGCAAAACAACGGGAGCTGTCGTTTTACCAGACTGTCAGTGATAGAATAGAATTGTTTTTCGTAAAGAAAAAAATTATTATGTTAGTTTGCTGGCAAATATTATACGCTTATTTCGCTATACATTTTAACTCTGTGCTCGCGTGTACTATATACTCGTACCAGCGACATACTCTGTTCGATTTATTGCTATTACTTAAAATATATTGAATGTCGAAAGCTTAAAAATAAATCCGTAAGCTATAACGTATCGTTTATGTCGTAAGTATAATATTAATCTTACAGGTTCTCTTCTTTATTTTTTTTTCTTGGACGAATGGCGCGCGTTCTCCGTGTCGAATAAAAAAAGAGGATATTCCACATAAATATTCGAGACGCGCGCGCTTGTAGTTTAAAAAAAAAAGTCACCCCACTGAAAGCATAAAAAAAAAAAAGACGTCGCGCTTACTATACACACACACACACACACACTTTTTGGTGGTCATTGGTTTTTATTGCGTTTCCGGTTTTTTCGAAATATATAGGAAGCTGCAGCTATAACGGGTCGACGACACACGATGACCGCGTCAAAATTTATTATTAGCGAACAAACGGACTGTATACTTATTTTATATGTGTCGCACTTAGGCTGAGCAAAATAAAAGAAAAAGTAACTAAAAAAATTTCACGAATTTCGAATGTTTCGTCGACACGGATATAATGTACGGTTTCGCTTATTTAGAGTACATTTTTATATTTTTATTTAGAGTATCTTCTGCTTCGTTCTGCCAAGTACACGAGGTGGTCCGCCATAGTCCTATACGCCTCCATAAATCACGATCTCGATTTATACAGATTTATTTTCATATCACTAGTCAGCTATTTTCATATCACTCTCGATTCTATCTATCCACTTCTCCTTCGGTCTTCGTCTTTTTCTTTTCCCTACTCTACATTCATTTCCATAACGCACAGCTTTACAATCGTCTCTCTGCACAACACGTCCGAACCACCTCAAACTATTCTCCACAATAGATCCTACACCATCCCTCGCTCCATTCATTTCCTACTCTATTCTTCCTAGTTATTTCGCACTTCCATCTTCTTACCGCAACACTCATCCTCTGTTCCTGTTACCTTGTCCACAGCTCGACATTATGCGCCTTGCCCTACGAATTACCTCCGAAATCATACGTACACAGTCGTCACTGGTTTACTAATCCTACTAATCCTTAGTTCTTTGCCCTCAAGCGTTAATCTCTTATAAGTGTCAGAAATTCTTACTTCCACTATACCATTATATCGGCCGTAAACGTCGTACGCCATTAAACACCTCATCTCGTATATCTTTTGTAACCTCGTCCGTGACTTAAGTGAACACATGATGATCTCAAACTGAACCTCTGTACACATTTACTCGCCTCTCCACACACATTCTCTATTTTTTTAACAAACTCCTTTTTTATGTCCATTTCAAAACCACTATTGGAAATTCTATCGTATACCTTTTCGTAATCTATAAATGTACACGATAAACATTTTTCTTTTCTTCTCCCCCGTAACTGTTCTCCACAAACTCCACATACTCCACTGTTCTTCATCCGTTCAGTTGTTGAATTTCCTGGCATAAGGTATTGATTCTTTGATACTGCAACGGTCCTTATTGTCTTTTCTATAATCTTTTTCCATGACTCCGTGCTCTAAAGAAGTCGTATAATTTTCACACTTTTTGTACGCGTCTCCCGTTTCTTTGTATATGAATACCAGAATGATTTTTCTAAAAAAAAAAATTTACCTATGTAATATGCAGTTGTGGTTTATGCGAGTTTTCTCGTTTTCGATCTATATTATAATATTCGAAGGAATGCGTGTAGAAAATTTCGTCTTTGTGTTACGTGTTATTATTAAGCATTACGGTCACATACAGTGTATGATTATGACGCGTACGCGAAACGGCGAGACGATTTGAATTTCACGCGATTACTTGAACCGTCGATGACGATGACGGGGACGGCCGGGGGAATTATAGACGCGCGCGTATTATATTCCCCATCATAATTATTACACGGGAATTTAATGTCGAAGCCCATACGCAAAGGCTTGTTTTCCGTGGATAAACTTTTGCTGAATAATCCCCGTGTCCCGGCAACTATCTGAAACAACTCGCACTGCCTGTATAACGCGTACCAATAATAATCCATCCGTATAATACTTTATAAATCATTCATATAAATATTACAGTTCATGTTATTCCGGATAGCAATGTTTTCAAAAGTTTTTAGGCCGTTTTATACGATATCCATATTGTATTAATTCCCGAAAGGAATTTCTTAATCTCGCGTATGGACGCTGTACCGTTGGGCAAATCGGAGAACCGTCGCGTAAAATACGCAGAAAAAAGTAAAAATATATTTTAACAGATATTTCGCTTGAAATCTTTTGAGAGTTTTCTTCTTGTTCCGTATTGTCTCGTCTACACAGTAAAAGCCCGAAAACTGTGGTGCTGTGACCGCGTCCCGGTATAAAAATATGCATCCTCTCACCAAGGGAAAAAAATTCTTTTTGGTCGTACGGATATGACATTGAAATAACGTATGGTATTCGAAAGACGTTGGACAAAAATACATAAAAAAAATAATACTTTATTATTTATACGAGAATTCGTGTTGTCTTAGACTGACATGTTGCAGTGGACCATATCTACGTTTTGCGCACATTTTTTTCCGTTTAAAATACATTATTTAAAACATTATCATTAAGGAAATGTATTTTTTGATTTCGAGCGAATAACGCGACATTTATCTCTATAACGACGTGTTTTATCCTTTAACGGCCTGTAAACACTCGTGTACGTTTCGGTGGAAAATCGTACATCAAAAGATGTGCGTGTTATTTGTATATTGCCGTTTATATAGTCGGGCACGGGACAACTGTCATACATGGTTACTTTTGTGATGTTTCGACGTTTTCACAAAATATTATACAGAATAACGGCGATACGAGTGCGAGTGTTTAAACGCTATTTGTACGTACATCCGTTTTGGAGAGAGTGGTCGTTGCACGCCTATATTCATATCTGTTCACTTTAAAACACGAACAATCGTGTCTTTGAAATATTTTCATTTATACTTATATAAATATATATTTATTATTGTTAGCGGCTCGTGTGAATATTACTTTTGTACGCATATTAATACTTCTTCACACTATACGCTATTAATTTTATTTTTCGTCATTTCAATATTTCATCACGAAATTTGTTTTTTTCTTGGACTTGAGTTTTATCGCGTGCATTATTCAATCTAAAGAGAGTATTCAAAGGAAAGTATCACTTTTTTTTTAATAAAAACTATTAAATAATAGTTATTTTTGAGTATTTCTCATTAAGGTATATGGGATGTATAATTATATAAGTACATTACATTTTTATTATAAATTATTATATTATTATTTCGTGATGATCAGATAAATGATCGGCGAGTCCGTAACGTTTTAAAATAAATAGATATACATACACACACATATATATATATATATATATATATAGAGAGAGAGAGAGAAATGCGGAAAATAATATATCATTAAATTCGGAGGGCTCTCGGGAAATAGTTTCGATAAAAAAAGTTTTCGAAACAATTTAATTATTTATAAAAGCCACGAGGTATGTGCGCAGTTAATATATAGTATAAAAAATACCAACTATTTTTTTTTTTTTTTTTGTACAAAAGTGCTCAACGGACACACTCTCGTAGGTGAAATGTTAATTGTTTTGGATCGAAACGTTATTAGAAATCTCGTTGCAATTAGTCTATGAATTTTATTTACAAAAAATAAACTTTAACAGAATGTATTCTGTAAAAAACAGAATTTTAAAAGTTCAATGAATAATTTTACTAAACATGTTATTTTTATATCAAATGTAAAAAAATATTTTTTAGTTTTCTTAATTCGGGTTTAGATAAACTAAAAAAAAAAAAAAAATAATACAAAATATCAAATACAAATAAAATATGATCCTAAATATGAAATTATTATATACGTTTATATTCTATGATAAGTTTTAAAATATGTGTTTATGTAATTTTGAATTATATGGTTTGAAAACATATTTTTTTTAATCTACGAAATAACTCAATGATTTTGTTGTTCGTGATAATATGATTAATACAAACATAAAATATTTATTTACGTATTTTTCTTCTTTTATTTAATTTAAAGCGTCGTATTTTATAGCTTAAACTAAAAGCGAACGTGAAACCGCCGCGGTAACATATAGTCAAATAAAATAAATTTTTATAATTGCATTTTTTTTTTACATAATTAATCTGTAATATAACCTTCAAATTAAAACAATTTTATATAAATGCGTATAATAAAAAAAAATACTCAAAATTTGTTCGAATAAAAGTATTATATTTAAAACCAAAAGTGGTAAAAAATTGCAAAATACAAAAAAAAAAATTAAGTTATAATTCGTAAATGTTCGCACGCACTGGTAAAGTGTCGCGATAATTTAATACTTAAACGATAAAAACGAAACAGCTAATTTTATGATAATGTGGGAAATTTTTCTTACCATCTTCCGGTTAAAAGATTTATGAAAAACCCGAAACAATTTAAATTTAATGCATATTAGCTAAAAAAAAAAAAACATTAAAACTGGAAAAATAGCATTAAAAATCTAAAACGTTTAAAATGTGCGAAAATATGCGACATAAAAATATAATCAATAAATTACTCCGCTATTTTTTCATTCATATTTAATAATAATTTACAAATGTTATAGAATCCGCGGAGCCCTGTTCATGACACATTTTCTGTCATATACATAGGCGGCACTTGGGGATGATTCCAGGGGGGGCAAACAATTAATTGGCTTTCATAACCCAATTCTCCCAAAATAAAATTTCAACCCTGATTTAATTTTTTTTTTGGAGTGCATTTTTACCAATTTTGACTTCAGTAAAATTATTATACTTTATTTTAGTAAATTAAGTCAAAAAACTAATTTACTAAAATAAAGTATAATAATTTTAAAATATAACCTAAAATATTAGGAGATATTTCAAACTAATAACTATTGTATTTTGGGGTATGAATATTTGAATATTTTACATATTTTGAAAATTGAATTAATTGATAAAACTCTGATGTAGACAAAAACTTTTGTTGACCACTGTGACCAGTGACCACCACCGCGTTTATTTATCTGTACTACTTAACTGATATCCTCTAATCAGTGACTGGCGTTGTAGACAGTGCTAGTAAAGTAATTACTAACCGTGTTTTCTAGATGAATTAATTTTGATGACAATTATTATCATTTTATCAATATTCGATTATTCAATAAACATGAGTATAATTCTAATATTCTTCTTAATCAGCTTCAAATTGAATTTGGAATTCCAAAAACTATTTTCTTGTTTTACATCAGAAATTAAAATTACAGAGGGAATATCATTAAATATTTTAAATTAAATTCAACTTTTCGGCGTTCATTAATAAAAGATTGAAATAACAGGTTTTTTCGTTTTTTTTTTTGGGGGTGGCAAATGTATACTTTTGCCCCCCACAAAATTTGGGGGGCAACTGCCCCCTCATGACCCCCCAGTGCCGTCTATGGTCCTATAGTTCTGTATAGTTATTGTTTTCGTGGTTCTATACCGCCAATTCGTTATATATATATATATACGTCCAAACCGTTTAGACGATATAATCTATCGTTTCTATCAAATATCTTCTTCTTCTTCTTCTTCTTCTGGCTTTATCTACTCTACAAGAGTTTTTGCCGCCATCACAGTTTCACGCCACTTCTCTCGATCATGAGAATTATATTTCTCCAATCATTTACTCCTACTCTTTTTAAATCATCCTCGACCACGTCCATCCATCTTTTCCTCGGACGTCCTCGTGGTCTCTACCCGTTGGTATACGTGTATTTAATATTTAACGTATATACACGTATATGCGTGTATTTAATATTTAACGTGTGCTGTATATCGGTTTATTTAATCGATTAAATATTATTACTGTATAATTTATATATATATATATCGTAATAGGCGTGTTTAAATCATGTATTATAGTTATATCGATGTAAGGCGAAAACAGAAGAACTATAAGGAAAAAAAGTAATTCCGTAATCACTTAACTCTCGTAAATATACTTGAACAATATATTACGTTCGTGACGTCACTATTTGTCTTATAATATATATCACTTTTAATGCATTTATAGATTAACCAAAAAAAAAAAAAGAAAAAATAGAGAGATTTACTATAGCTGTAGTATACAATCACATACGTATGTACGTTTTTTCGCGTAACTTTATCGCGATCGGTTATTCGTATCGGTTTTGTTCTTTTATATATTTTGTCTGCGAAGAAGAGAACTCTTTTTTTTTTTATCGCGTACTACTCTGACGATCCGTTCGCTTGCAGTGCATCTCACTTATTTCCTGCAGTAGCGCGGTATTTTATGTTTGTGACGCGCGTTTTTTCATTTTTTCCACTAAACGTGCGCCAATGAAGAGCGAAGAGAAATTGTCGAATAAGCATTTTTCAAATTGGAAACGGCGAGATTTTTCGTGGTTTTCAATGCAAACTCAAAAATTATCAACAACGTTCTACCGGTTTTCGACAAAAAAAACTTTCGGAAATGGACGGTCAACACTTTTTTTTTCTCGATGCTTTGAATACTACGAAGAAATAAATCAGGTCAAAATCTTTTTTAATCGTTTTTAAAAAAATTTGCAGCGCAATCTGTAACAACGATTCAACCGTTCTAAAACGTTCGACGAACCGAAACTTATACGGTTGCACTTAAAATTTTTCTTTTTTAGATTTTTCTCCGAAATTGTCTGTTACAATAAGAGACGACCGTAAGGGAAAATTGACAAAAGAATACATGTGTGTGTGTACA
This sequence comes from Slavum lentiscoides, assembly GCA_032441835.1. Taxonomy (NCBI): domain Eukaryota; kingdom Metazoa; phylum Arthropoda; class Insecta; order Hemiptera; family Aphididae; genus Slavum; species Slavum lentiscoides. The sequence goes on along the minus strand of CM063707.1, from coordinate 3,579,185 downwards.
TATTCGAAATTCATATTTTCAATACGTTTTGTAGTAGCTTAAAGGTATACGACGCGATTAGAAAGTTACACGCATAGAAATGTATACGAGTTCTGACCTCATATATACATTATTGATAACGACAATATAAAAACAATGAGAAACGAGAACGTCCGTCCGTCGTCAGCTGTGGTGAAATAATCGTTTGGAATTGTGCGAGTAAGAGAAGAAAACCGAGGGGAAACAATATGTATAAATTACAAAATGATTTTTTTTTTTGATCGTGAGCCAATAGCCAAGATAATTTAAAACAAATTTTATTTCAACGACTTTGTCCGCAGTGAATCGTCCGAGGAAACGTTTAAAGATCTTTTTCAAAATCACCGTTTCCCCGCCCACTCTTAAAGTAAACTTTTCATTCATTCAAATCGTAACTGAAAACCGATTTTTTCCTAATACAACTATTAAAATGAATTAATTCCGTTTTCCAACGAATATTGCGAACGTTAAAAAAAAATTTTTTCCCGTTTCGAATAGTATCAGAATTAAAAAAAAAATCCACGTTAGATTATTGTTATTATAATTCATTTTATCATCAGACCGAACGGTTTAAACATTACTGATAATGCGTTTCCACGAGCGGGTGTACATTTTCTCTGTACTTCTATGTACTACTGCAGCAGCGTGTCTTACGCCACTTAACTCATTAAGTAGGTACATGGAACGCGTACTTATATCAATCAAAATATGACCCCGGATAGGAGGCCGCCATGTGCATTCTATAAGATATAAAAGTCATGGAGGATACGATGAAATATAATTTTTTCCATGGTAATTATCACGTTTTATTATTTACTTTGATATATAACAGGACACAAAACGACGTGCTCATAGTATCGATGTTAGCACGAAAAATCGGTTATTCTTACATAACGAAGTCGGTAACAAAAATCAGGGAAAATAGTAATGGCGGCTCGCCGCAGGAGTCCATTTCTCATATAGGTACGAGAATTATACAAAATGCGCGTTCCGCGTATTGAGTTCAGTGTCATATACTTATGCTTATTACTCATCGGATTTTCATGAATCGATGCGTGTCATCAAAATAGTATGTATTCACTGTGAATTCCTAATACTGTAAAATCATAGGTCGTTTAAAATTCGAAAGTAGATAATTTCGGTTAAATATTATAATACGTGCACGTCGAGCGTATGGAAACGCACGGTGTTTATGAATTAATTTCAACGCTTTTTACAAGGGTTAATAATCGGATTTAGCCTTCGGGTGACGTTGGAAAATATTACACTGTAAACAAAGTACGCGCGGTATATTTATAATATAATCATCGTTCCGAGTCGATGTCAACGAACTGAAAAAATTACGCGCTTTTTTTTTTTTTTTTTATCCGTATATAATCGGCCGGCGACATAAAGAGTGGCCTGTGGATAAAACGAAGCACTTTTTAACTGCTTTTATTACACAGTGCCGAGCGTATTTTTTTTTTAAACATTTATCAGCGTCGTTTTGGTCAAAAACTAAAAATAATTCACTATCGCGACAAACGCGAGCCGTTTCGCCGCTTAATACACGTTTAACGAGTACGACTGTTTTGAGCGTTAAAATAGTTACTTTTTTTATGACATTAAAAAAAACCTAGTCCCGAGACTTCTTCAAAATTTCTAATAATCCAAATCTCATCGAGACGACTGCAGGTTTTGTGTAGATTTTCCAACGAGAAGACGTAACGCCGTAGTGATCCGCTCGGTTAATACGCTTTTCAAACGGGTTTCGAACGCCACGAAACGAAATTTTCATGAAGTCCGTTTCGGTATTCTCCATTTGCACCGGTACAGTACGGACAAATCGATTTCGCATTGATCGAACGTAAAGAAAAACGCGTCAATAAAGCGTGTTCCGCAAAGGTTATGTCAATGCGAAAAAAATCTTTTTTTTTTTGAGCGCGCATATAATTCCTATAATATTACAGCTACGAATTATCACACAAAACATTGTGTACGATTGAGCTGCAGATTATGTGTGAATTTAACTGTACCACCGTCTGGTTTTGACAATTTAGAATTGTGATTTATACGATAATATAGTATACATAGGCGGAAATGGGGGGGCTTAGGGGGGCTTATCTTATAATTTGTATGTATTTTGGATATTTGACTGATTATGACTGATGTTAAAAATGTTGGCCCCCCCCAGAAAATTTAATATATTTCCGCCTATGATAGTATACCGGCCGAAATTCCAATACACGTGTTAAAAGCGTTTTTTTTCGTTTATAAAAATCGTAAAAAATTTGTATTTCGCGTTGTCTGCTAAAAAAAAAATAAAATAACAATAAATACGGTTGATACGTTAATTTTTTTGTTTTTCGTGACTGCAAAACGATGTGTTGTTTTATACGAACTGCGAAATCTAACGCAAAAACAATAAAATTGTATCGCTCATCACACGAACTCTTCCGTTTTAGGACGAGTATAAATTTTTTTATTATTTTCCAAATAAACGCCGAAAATCGTCGACATTATCTGAGCACGTCGATCACGGTCCGTAGATTAATAAATCGAATACGAAAACGAAAAAGAAGAACCCTTCGAGCGCGTTTAAAAAAACGATTTCTGTTCCGCCGACTGTATAACGAAATACGGTTTCTCGGCTAATAGAGTTCCGTTTCGGAACTCTGGACTTATTTACGTTAAAATTTCAAAAATACCGATTTTTAACTTAAGTTTCGCTCAGGAATTATATATTTTATTTGCGTCATTTTTCTCTCTCTCTCTCTCGATATGTAACATATTTTTTAAATGTGCGCAGTGAAAAATCGACGTACAAAATACCTGAAACGCCATTGACTTTTTAATTGAACAACAGAACCGCGAGTTTTGAATAAAATGCGTTATTTATTTTGTGTTTTTTTTTCATATTTCCGGATAGCACTACGTTTCTCCATGAACTTTTTCCACGTCTTTCCCCCCAGTATTTCGTTTCTCTTTAATATTGTCCTCCACGGGATTTTCGTCCGGGGCACTACCGGAACGTATCACTGCAGTCGCGATTAAGACGTACGTAATTATTATATTAAGTAAACGTACGACGACGTGCGCCGCTCTGACACCGAGCGCGTAAAAAACTATAAATAATTCATTTTGGTTGGCCGCCAGACGCGTGCCGCCGGAGAATTATTATAATTTTAATATTATATCGGAATTACTGTACTGCCGCGCGACGAATGCGCCTATATTTCCGTCGCGCAATCTCAATAATTATATATTTTATTGCAGTGGCGTCATTTGGTGGGGGCAGGGTGGGCATTTGCCCCCCCCCTTGTTAATTGACATGATTTGTGCCGAGATGATGTTGAACAATAGTTATTGTAACCAAATCTGTAGTAATCACTATCGAGTTATGAGTAATAATAACAAATCGCGTGGCAAACAGTGGATTTAAAATTAAATTACCAATAAAATTTAAAAGTATGCAGGTCATATAACCGCGATTAAAGGCGATTAATTCGCGGTTACAGTTTACCACGGTTCTGGATTTTTTTCGATAAACACGGTTATCGTTACACAAAGGCAGTGCGTAAAGAATATACTATATGTACGTTTGACGGTTGACGACGTACCTGTAAATCTGTAAGACTGTATCGCGTACGGCATAAACGAATTCGTTTAGCCGTTCTTTAACGTTTCGAACGTATGTGTTTATGTATACATAATTTGTGAGTGGCAAGCGTAAAAAAATAAAAATGAAAAAAGCTAAAGGTTGCGTGACCAAGACGGCGAGAAAGAGAGGAAAATAACTGAACAAAATGCTCAGAACGTGTCACAAAACGTAATTTCTAACGTGTTTAATGTCACGACCAGAGCCCGACTTGGGAATTTTGGGGCCCGGGTCTAATTTTTTGATGGGGCCCTTAAATTATAAATTCAGTTTTTTTGCTATATTGATTTTTTATATTTAATTTTTTTTTTTTTAAGATTATAAATAAATTGTACCTACTATAATAGTCTACATATACGACACATCTATACACACGACCTGATAATACAACCAACCCGACTGTCGGGCCGACCAAATCGTGTGTGTAGTCCGTTTAACATTTCACAGTGCCACTAATAATTATCGACATTAATTAATATCGGGGCCCGGAGCTGCAGCCCCCCTAGCCCCCCCCCCTAAGTTGGGCTCTGGTCACGACAAGGGAAACTTCAAAATTTGAATCTCATAAGTACTATATACGTAGTCATTTATAATACAATTGTTATAGTTGACAAAGTAATGAATTTTCTCACCCCCCAAAAAAAATAAAAAATATCGGGCGATTCGCGCGTGCCCATGATAACGAAAATATCAAAATGATGTAAAACAAAAATCGTATTGAGCTAAATGTAAGTGGAAAATATAGTTAAATGGGCCGGTTAAATATTTTGCTTCCCCCTTTCGAAAACTGAAATGACGCCACTGGTTTATTGCGAAATCAATAGAAATAATTTCAATTCGCCCGCGATTTGCCGGTTTCATTCGTTATTTTGCGTTTTCACTGTAAATAATATCTTATTATTATTGTCGGTCGTAGTCGGCTAAACCGACTGTTGATCATAAAATATATATACATATATATTTAATAAACTAAAATGAAAAATAATTGAGAAAAATTGAAAAAAAATTATATTTAAAAAAAAAACGCGTTCTTTTTATATAATTGAAATTTTTCGTGAAATGATGGCGAAGTAAAGAAATCAAATTCATGATTTTAAAACCAAAATGCTAATGCTTTCGTACAAGGTCTGTCGTATACAGTTCCAAAAATCGTTAATGGTAATTTTTTAAAATTCATAAACAGGCTTAGTTTTTGTTATATACTCAAAATAATACACAGAAACTCCGCGGCGCAGAATCGTTTTATCGATCGCGATGATTTGTCATTGCTTTCAAATTTATAGTGATAACAATATATATGTACACTCTAAAATCTTTATCCGAGTAACTTCACTCGAGTGACAATGACAACAGCCCGGTTGATTGAATTTCGACTTTTATCGAGCCACTATACTGATTCGACGAACTACGTCAGCGGTTCCCAAAGTGTGCGCCGCGATGTCTTTAAAAGGGCGCCGCGCCCCTTAAAATAATAAAAATATTTATTTTATAATTTTATATCTTTAAATTTTAATAATAATAATATTTTATATTTAATAATATTTTAATATATTTTCAAATCTTTGAATCAAATTGCGCATACGGCCACTCTCATTTCCTTTTCCACGCTGATTTTTGTTGTTTGCTGATATTTGCTTTTTATCATATAACGACCGTCAAAAACGCAGCTTCGCACAAATATAGGAAGTCGAAAACGGAATTAAAATACGTGAAGCTTTATCACTTAAAAAGGGAATATTTGTCTTTTATTGAAATACTAAACTTACATTTAGAACAGTCGATGGCGCTGAATTTTATCACCTTTTTTTTAGTGTAAAACATAATATTTATAAATCCTAATAATTACAAGAATTTACGAAATATAAATATTTAAATTTTACATAGTATCCACGGTTTTTTTTGGTTCTATTTATTTTTATCTGAAAACATTTTTTTAAAAGTCATCAATTTTATCTAAGGCGCCATGACGAAACCTCAGTTCCAAAAAGGCGCCGCGAGTCTAAAAAGTTTGGGAACCGCTGAACTACGTTATACCTGCAGTATTATAGAAATGAGTTTATCATCGATACGTTTGTGATAACATGACTTTTTCTGTTTAAATAGAACGTTTGCAGTGGAGAGAACGGTCGAAAACCGAATATAAATAGGGTGTTCCGCGATATCGTGTCCGATCCGTTTGAAAACCTTATTTGTATGTGAAAAAAAAAATTTTGATTTTTACCGTTTTTTTTCGAGCGTATTCAAATGTCGAATTTCGTGTGAAACCGGAGATTTTCGTTAAAAATCGGTTTCGATGGAAAACTTAGACGCGGAGCTCCGCGACTAATGCTGTGTCTCTCATCGTTCCGTGCACGAGCTATAGGCGTTTAATTCAATTGGAATTGTATTAAATCTAATATAATATGTATATACGCGTTACGCGCGCTGCTGGCAAGTGTAATATTTTGAAATCGTTTTGTTTGTACTTTTTTTTATTTTTATAAATCCCTCTCTTCCCTACACACCTCCCGCGCAATTATTCGAAATGAAATTCGATTATGTACACGCACCGTATATACGGCAACTCGTCGGGTTTTTAAAATTACATTTCACATGCGGCCAAAACCCTGCAGAACGCTTCGAACGCGTAATGAACGCTTCCTGCAGCCGCTGCCTGCCTGCCCGCGCGTGTCGCGTGTGATAAAAACGCGTTGTTTTATTATATTATTGCGTGTGTTACTCTATATAAAACGCGATCCCTGCACAGGGACGCAACGTGTCTAGTTAAGTTATTCTAACCTCACAGGATAGTATTATTAATATCTTAAAATTCTGACCACGTGCTGTGCGTTTCGTTTTCACTGAGAAACGTATATAATAAGCTCGTCTACATATTATTATATAATATATACACAGATTTTTTTTTTATGATACCGAGCCGTGTCTCCGCGAATTCAAATAATTTCAACGGTTTTACAACACATCATTGATCGGGATTGATCGTGTTTATTAGAAATCCGGTGACAAATATTTTTGTCTCTGATTTCGGTACTTTGTACAGAGTTTATTTTTCGATTTTATCCCAGTGGCGTATCGCACAGTAGAAAAACGCTTGTGATTTCAAAAAAAAAAAACAGTCGTAGATTTGAAATTTTCAATGGATTCGTGCTGTTTACTATATGTTAAGGAGAAAAAAAAATGTCGACCTTGTGATTGGTTTAACAGCGTACAGAATGATATATTGTAATGAGTAATATTGTATCACAAATAGACTTCAAATACAAGCTAGTTTTCAACGTCAGATATTTCCTAAAACGAACACAATATGATCGCGAACGACGGATATTATTTAAAAATGACAGCGATAGTTTTTGTAAATCACACCGAAACTCCGCTCAGAATTTCGTTTTTTTTTTTTTGTAATACACGATGATTTGTGATTTTAGATTATTATAATTGGATACATTTTTTACGCGAATTTTTTTTTTTTTTAATATTGATTTTAAAATTCCAAAGAATATTCGAATTTATGACACGTCATCTTTAGAGTGTACGATAATAATAATTTGCCATTATCGTTTAATTTTTTTTTTTTATAAATGACCTTTTACGATTCATCCACTACATATTTTTCACGCTATCATTGGGAATTTTAATCTGATATTTTTAGAGAAATATTTCGACCATCTCTTCTCGACTTGTTCGCCGTATACGCACGTGACGTCTTCTTTAACGAATTAAACAATATCGTTTATATTCCGTTTTAGTTAAGCGTTTACATCAACCTCCCACTGATGACCGTCGTGCAGGTGTTGAGTAATGTAAAAGTCTGGAAGAGACAAACGCGCGCTGGATAAATTACAAAAATTAATCTTCCGTTTCCCCGGTGCGGCCGTCGAGCCGGTGTGTGTGTTGTGTTTATACGAACCTGGCAGATTCGAGATAATATACAGTGCGCGGAACTGTAATATTATTGTTTTGTTTTCCCGCGTACACTAAATTAATCATTTTTGCGCCTTTTATTATTACAATTTACGCGTAAAAGATTTCTCTTTTCCACGGCGCCGTCCCGTTGTTATTATTGTTTTTTTTCACTTTTTTTCCACGGCGGCTTATTTTAACGCGCGTTTGAATACGTTTTACGTGAAATTTCTAAATGAAAAACGAGCGGATTTAATATTTAAGAAACGCGCACTCGTGTATTACTCGTAATATTTAGAGTATCGGAGGCAGGCCCGTAGACACGGGGGGTTTAGGGGGTTCAAACCCCCCCTTGAACGTGGGAAAAGTAGAAATTTCATTTTTTTTTTTACGCACACACAACAGCATTGCGGATGTTACAGTAAAATGTATGTTCATATTTAGATTTTACCAACATCTTGATGTTAAGTTGATTTGTTATTTATGAAAAATAAGTACCTAATAACACTATGTATAAATGTTTAATTTGGTCTATGCCATTATAAACGTTGATAAACATGATTATAGGTTTTTTGTGCTGATAAATCATAACGATACACGATTATAATGCACGAATCAAGATAGCACTGAACCCTCCCCCCCATATATAAAAATCCTATCTACGGCACTGATCGGAGGGAATTGTCTTTCAGAATATAATATAATTATCGTTGGCGACAAATATAATGCCAAGTCCTACTCAAAAGCACCAGTGCAATAACCTAACCTGTGCTACGCTGTGATTTCCGCTACGAAACAGCGAGCCAACGGAAATCATCAGTTTTTCCGGATCCGTTTTTATCTCCCTCGCTTTCTCCGAAAACTCCGGCACCGAATATTTTATTTTTAACGAGTTTAACACATCAATGTTATGGACAGGCTTGGTAGACATATCTGCTTCGGTACAGATTACAAAGAACAGCGGTTCAAGTTTCGAGGATCCTGCGAGACGAGTATCCCCGTATAAGACGATCATGCAGCGGGGTATATAATGTTGAGTAAGCGCTACGATAAAACTACAGGACATAAGCCGGTCGGCGTATGTTTCCACGTGAAATATGTATAAATAATAATAATTATTATTGATGCGATAACGCGTTATCACCGATAAAACTCTAGAATTTTCGAGACGGTTCAAGCCAAAGTTTTTTTTGTCGATAATTTGTGCTGTCACGTATATACAGTTTTATATCCGCGCAGAGTAAATATAAAAATAATATTATTCTGTGATAAGTGACGATACAAGATAAAACAAATTGCCATTGTCGAGCAGTGAAGGGGTAAATTTGAATCACGTGATTCAAGAAAAATATATATATATAGGTGCAGGTTCTTAAAATCTTAAACGTAATACTTTACTCGTTATTTACAAAATAAATCTCATTTGTCCAAAGATATTATATGTATTATTTCTCTACATTCATGAATAGTCCTATATAGAGAGCCTTAATATATAAGAGAGTGGCCAATGGGTGTGATAGCAGCCATTAATCGTCCAAACGATTCCCGCGTTTTTTTAAAATGTAAACAATACACTTTAATCCCGGGCATTCTACATGTAACACTAACCATATTTATATTCGTAAATTTAAAATTTAATTTTATTGTGTATAAATTGGTTGATTCAAGATTGCATATTAAAGGATGGAAAAAATTGAAAAAATGGTAAAATTTTAGAAACATTAGTTTTTGATTGAATTATTTGATAATATTTTTGTGCGCTATAAAAGCACAATCATTATTATTTGATATCTTTCATATATCTATTTAAATAATATAACTTATAAATAACACAAAATAGTAATGTTACATACGTTTTATTAACAAAATTACTATAATTTACACATTAGAATAGCGTAGGTAGATGGCATAATAAATTGGTTGGTAGGTATACATACTTATTATATTATATTATATTATTGAATATAATACAGTATAAGAGAATAAACAGAATTTAATTTTCAAATTTCGGGTAAAAACAAACGTCGAAATGACAAATTAATAAGCATTTATGTATGTGGAAAACATTATTTTGGACGATTAATGGCGTCCATAAGCTATGATAACAGCCAGCCAATAGAAAACTTGCACCGAGTTGGCCACTCTCTTATATATCAAGGCTCTCTAGTCCTATAAAATAGTATTTGCGAATATAACATTGATGTCGAAAGAGATTAAATGGGGTAGGTATTTGGGTTACGTGTACGATTTGTGATTCACGGGAAAAAACTTCGCGCTGTCACTAATATCGAGTACTCGATGTAGCGATAAGGTAGTAATAATAAAAATGATATAATATCAAATATACAATTTGTTCGTGATTTTTTTTTTTTTATCTACGTGGTGCTCAGATTATAAACGCTCCCCCGCGTTCCTTTGAAAATTGTAGTAAAGAGACGGTCATTTTTTTTTTTTGATATAGTAGAGTCCTCTTTCGTCTCTCCCCCTTCCTCCTATTAATTCGAGCACCGTGTGTACGGTGAACAGACTCTCTAGGATCTACAGCTCAATCCACGCGTCGTTCTCCAACTGGTCTACGTATTTCTACTTTTTACTTCTTTTTTTCTTAGCTGCAGTACTATATGTACGGGTTTTCGCACAAAAATTTCTTCTCCAATATATGTGTGTGTGTGTGTTTAAGTCGTACGCGATTTACGATAATGGTCGTCGTATATATATATATATATATAGTATAGTATTCGGGAGAGATACACGCGGTGCTGTATATATATAATATTTTAGAATGGAAACTCGGCGATTCGGTGAGCCATAACGCGCTGCTCGCGTATTGCAGGTCGTGGCCAGGGCAGCAATATAAGAGTAAAATACGAGTTATTCGTGTGGCAACGGTGTTCGCGTATGATATTGTAGAATAATATATTTTACGAACAAAAACGATAAACGGTCAAATTTATATATATATATATATAGGTACGTTAAACTATAGTATCGGGTCCGATATTAGAATATATTTTCTGGGCGGGGGGAAAAAAATGGTGTAGACGGCTTTTTAAACGCGAAAAAAAAGTAACAAATGCGTATATACCGTAGCAACTATAGCAATACTTCGTACACGTTCTGTATACGCTCCGTGCGGCAATCCGTTCTAATTTGCAGTCAAAAACTGTAACACTGATTCGTTGCGCGAGAAACCGCTTCGGACGAATAATATCGGAAAGAATTTTTACGAATTCGACTATTATGCTACATTCGGATGTAATAAAAGATCCACTACTAAACGATTCCCTTTAAAAGTAAAAAAAAAAATGTTCCATTTTCCTCCTACAGTCATCTGTGATTAGAATTTTATTACAATCCTAAATAATTGTTGATAAAACAATCGCATTGTATTTGGATTTAATAACCATGGAATGTAACAAAATGATTGTCCGATATTGAAACACTACAATCATATATAAAATTATGAATGATCTTGAAAACAAATCGTCGTGCACTGTGTCGAAGCGGAGTATTTAATTTTTTTTTTTTCTGTGAATTATTTGTAATTTTTTTTTTTAAAAAAAAACCTTATATGTTAATTAAAATCTGTTAAATTAACTTTTTAGGTTCGTTTCTGTACGATCCGTATAAAGTAAATATTTCGACGTTATCATTCCGGAATTCGACGACTTTTGGTTACTTTTAAAATTTGTATTATTCATAATACTCGTCACTGGAATACATAAAATAGAAAAAAATATTGCTTTATTAGAAACCAATAAATCAGGTGTGTTGATCTATCGGTTCTTTCGATTTATATAGTATTTATATATTTCGTGTATTTAAAAAAAATTCTTTTTTAATTAACTCAAACACTGTACGGTACACGTTTTTCTTTTTTTTGTCCGAAAAGAGAATCTTATAACGGCCCCGTGGGATTTGTTAAAGAGTGCATTATGACGTGATTGAACAATATTTTCAAATACCAATACGAAAAAAAAAACAAAATAATATATATATAAATTATCTGGCGCTTATAAAACCATAAATATTAATATTGTCATTATTGATTTTTAATAATATTTTTTGTTTTTCAGGTAAGTCCATACAATATTCAAAAACTTAATATTAAATATTATTTTAACTCGATGAGACTGCGACAAGCGAATATCTCAGGTAAAAAAAAAAAACGATTTGTCGTTTTAGCATATAAGCATAAGCGTGCGCACGGGGTAGTCAGGGTAGGCACTTGACTACTCTGTGAACAACTCCCCCGCCCTCAACATAATATTATGTTTGACCATTTCAACATGTCCGTAAACGGTAAAATGTAAGAAATAAGAATATTGGAAAAATTAAAAAATATATATCGTCGTTAGTAACTGCTATGATAAAATAAATTTATCATAATTTTATTTTATTAATTTATTTTATCATAGTAACCGCTGTCCAAGCACTGAATCCTATCGCAAACCATGTTTATTATATATAAAATAGTGTTGTTAAATTTTTACTTATTAACTAATTTAGGTATATTACATTATATTATTACTTATAAAATAATTTTTTACTATGGTAAATGCAGTTAAATAAAGTTACCCTATCTAAAATTTTTTGTTCATGTTAAATGTCAATGTGTAATGTATCATTTATGACTACCCTGCCAGTAATGTCTGCGCACGCTTATGCATATAAGCAAATCACTTAGATGTATTACACATATAGAATGTCGACTTTTTGGAAAATTGACGTTTTGAAAAAAAAAACAATAACCCTGTATATATATATATATATATATGTATAATGTTTAAGAATATCATAAATAGATTAAAGTTTGTAACAATCGATACACAATCTCTAATATTGTTGTTGTATTTATTGGAATTATCTGATTATTTCGATTTGTATAGAAAACGTTGATATAAGCATTAACCGATTTTCGGATAAGAAAATAAAAACGGGTCTGCTAGTACTCGAGACATTGATGTGTGAACGTCGCGTGAGCGGTAAAAACGGAACGGAATTGTGTTTGGGATTTGTGAATATTGGCATCTTTAGTCAAAGTAATTTCGGATAATAAATATTATTATTAGTTGTCATGACAACAGCTTACACATTACGCGCAATTTATAAATTGCGTGTAAATCAATTAATATTAATAAATATTATTATTAGTTGTCATGACAACAGCTTACACGTTTCCGTCCCATTTCCCGAGATTTACCCTCATATCGCCGTAATAGATGTTTACACATCAAAAAAAAAAAAAAAATTAACGCCATCCAAAATATTATTACTTAAGTACTATAATTCGTTAAGTAATAATATTTTGGAGTACTATTTATTCGTTTATGAAAATGTACGTTTCATGCAATGTGCCCAAATGAAACGCCCAATTTACGTATATTGTGTTTTGTTGTACAGGTCATCGCATTTATTTCAATTATTCAACAACATTTCGGCAAAATGGTATATTTTTTGCGAGAAAAATTTAGGAATTTTCCTTTTTCATCGCATATAAGCGTATTTGTTTTGGGAAAATTTCAATGTATTTTTTTTTTTATATATACTTCCTCGAGTGCGTTTCTAAACGAATTATTTGTGTTCGTCTATACGATTTAAAGTGTATACACATTTTGTATAATAAAATTTAATATGATACGGGGTGATTCAAAAAGCTTTATCCGATATACCGAAAATCCGTATTAATTTTAAAAACCAAGGTTTGGTAATATAATCAAATCGTAAAATTGCTACAAGCGTTCAGCGTATGATCACCCGCCGCCGCTGGTTTCACGTCTCTATCCGCAGTACTCTGCAAGTTCATCGTAAACGTTGTTCACCATGTCACGTTGTTTACGGCCCCCGTGGTCCGGGTTTCCAGCTCTTTCGGGTTCGTTTATAGGACGACACGGAAACTTTATGTTTTATACGTAGCGTCGTAAAAAGAAGAGAAAAAAAAATCACTCCGAAACAACTGCAGCGACGACGGATCTAGGAGGATTTTCATTCCTAGCAATAGTAGTGCGTATAAAATCAAGCAATCCAAAGATTTTTCGTACAGTAATTAATTAACACATAATATTTATTTACTCATTAACAGTCAAGCAAATTATTATCAAATAAAAATACAAATGCCTGGTTTTGATTTACGTTACGTTAACAATAGAAACAAAAAAAACAAACAGCCGATTGTCCAAGATCCATTTTCTATGCAGTCTTTTTCGTGATAACTCATCGTAATATTGTTAACGGATCAAACTAATACAAATTATACGTATGTACTTGAAAACCGGTAGTTGCTTTTACGGTAATTTCTATAAAAATTATTTTGGAATTATGACGGACGGGCGACCAGGACGAATTCGGTATTTTTTCTTTTTGTTAGAGCGCATCAAAAATTTAAAAACCTTATACTCGCTCTGAACGGTCAAATTTCGTAGAATTTTTCTTTTAAACTAGATGACGATTACAAAGTACTTATTTTAAACGTCCAATAAACTGAAATTCGATACGAAATTCATATTTCGATACGAAATTTTTCTGAATTTTGTGTCATCAAATTGGAGAGTATTTTTTTTTTTATAAATAATTGTAAATATAACCTCAGATCAGGATATCTGTTTGCTGCAGATATAATTCGGATATTACCATAATTATATACGCACACTGTACGTCATATTTTTTACTATTACTATACCGAGTTCTGACCGATTGCTCGTTATACGCAAAATCGATATAAAATAAATAATTTAATTAACAGGAAAAACAAAAACGGTCCACGAAGTAGCCATTTCCCTCTAAATCCGTCAACCAATGAAGATTTAAAAAAATTAAATTAAATCATCCCGAATACGAGCAGCTATTATATATTCATCTGTCACGGCGTTTTGCCGCAGATTACCCTGCGCTATATATATATATATATACGTCAAAAAGAGCAAAAAAGCTCTGGCTAGAATTAATTTTTTTTAAGCGTATACATGCATTATCTCGTTGGGTTATCGTAGCAGTGTTGGTGAGTTTCCACTCGTCATTCATATTGTATTTCTAACGACCATCGGTTGCAGGCATCGTGACGGCAAATTATAATCCAAAACGTGTTTTGAGGGTGCAGTAGTATTTTTCGAATTTTATTTATAAATTTTTTTTTCTGACGTCAAATTAGTTTCATTCGTGTCGAAGTTATATTATATATCAAAAACGTCTTACTTTCACACGTCACGATTTCATACGCGCATATTTATAATAATATATTACGTTCGCGGCCGAGTAAAAAGTATTTTTTTTTTCTAATTTTTTTTCTCTCACATCGTAAATCATCATTTCCAATTGGCGATATTACACAGGAGGACGCGTCTATTATACTGCAGTATTGTTATTATCCCGGAAAACTCTTCCAAATCCCGTGAAAAATACGTTCTCGCGAACGTCGTTTGACGTTTTACACGGAACGCTGCAGCTGCTGCGTGTCTCTCGGGGTATTTTTTTTTTTTACGATTTAAGAATATTCAATGTGGACGGGGAGGGAAAAAATGACGAATTTATCGAGAAACGTTAATAGAACGCGGATTAAAATTCGGATCATTACCGTTTATGAATTCTGTATTAATGCCGGGAATTCGATGCCATTAGACGTATTTTCGTGACTCCTAATAAGAAAAATTCGTATTTTTTTATACTCTTATAAAAACGCGCATTATGCGATCCGAAAATACACAATTTTTCGGTTTCGACTCTTATTACATCGGTTATTTTTTTTCTGATGTGCTGCAGTCTGTAAATATTAAATTGTAACCGATTTGTTTTCAGATTTAATTTCACTAAGATTTTTTTTTTTTTGCGAAAATTTTAAAACTTTATTTATGAATATTCTTAACGCGATTTTAATGATTTAAAAAAATAAAAGCGTCGACGATTTTCCTTATGTTTCTTCTTTGAATTTTCTATTAGATAAAGCGAGGGATGAATAATGTATCTATTGTTTTTTTTTATACAATCCGCCAAATCAATGTAGTGATTTTTATATTTATAGTAATTTGTAAAACTAACGATTTGAATAATGTAAAAAAAAGTTTTGAAACTCGATAAATAAAATAAAAGGGTATCGAGCCGCGGGTGTTGTGCGCTGCATATAAATAGTCCTAAAACATCTGTTTTTCGATCGGCCAGTGTGGCAAAACACGTTCTAATTTCGGGACAAGTGAAATTTTCGTTAGTTTGTTAAACGAAAAATTTCGATGTAGAGACATTATATATAAAAAAAAAAAATTACGAGAGGTGTCCGCGGTTGCAGTTTCAGAAAGAAAGAGAGAAAAAACGGATAATTCAATGAGCTGTAATGAGTTTGAGGAAATCTCACGGGATCGCTCGAATGGAACGAATGGAGAGAATATTTCTAGAAATCATATAGGACATTAGAAGCTTCCCCGAAAGAAAACAGCGATATGCAAGTACAAAACGCTTGTATGAATAACAACGAAAACAATCCGAAAGCTGCATGTGGTTTTAAACCTGAAATCGATTATCATCCACACAAATCTGAACAACACCGTATGTTTATAAAAAAAAAAAAAAAAACTCTGATGAAATTACAAGTGTGCAATCCTCAATATCGACGCACGTTCCTATACGATCCCGTTCGACTCGTCCTTCCTCCAGCCCAAACCGTTTACACAGCTCTCTCTCTCTCTCTGTGCAAAAGTCTTTTTCGAAATTCGTTTGAATATATCACTGATTAATTATATAATATATTACATAATATGTTCCGGTCGCTTATGTGTACGTACAAACTGGATACTATTATTTATTGTTTTGCATTTATTTTTTTTTGTGAAAAAAAGAGCGGAGCAAAGCCATTCATTCGGGGCGGCTAGTAGTGTAAGCGTGTCACGATAAAAAAAAACAGACTTCCTTCTCGCCGTCATCGCTGCAACCCTCTCCGCGAACCGTGGACCGGCAAGCCTGGTGATATAATATAGTATTTTACGACCGTAGTAGTGCACCGAGCTTGTACAGAGCTATTTCGTTTCCCTACGGAGAGAGTGAGAAAAAAAAACGAAAAAAAAATTTCAATACTTGTGTGTGTGTGTGTGTGCTTGAAAATGCTTCCGGCAAATGCCGCGGTGTAGCAACAGCAGCAGTCACATGTCGTCGTAAAATAAAAAAAACGCAACGACAAGGGGAAAGAGTGCGATATGACGTTATTATCGTTGTGTAAACCTTGATAATGTGTGTGTGTGTGTAAAAATGATGATCGACGTTCAAATCAAAAGATCGATTAGAGAAAAAACGAAAAATCGCTAAAATACGGAAGATTATGCGGATAGGATACGCGTTATAAAAAAATTCACAATTTGTTTTTCTCGCGTTCAAATTGGATTTATTTTGGATTTTTAATAACTGATCAATAATATAATTGTTTGTTTATTGACGCCCGTAAGAGAGCAATAGTGTGTACAACGAATTTATTATTAATTATTTTATTAGACTATTATAATTATTGTATCGGTGCGACCGGGAACGGTCGTGGCTGCGATTCCCAGCTATAATATCGTGTCGGTTTAGTGTTGTTGATATTCGGTTCAGATTGGTTTTTTTTATATTTATTCGATTTTATATGACGAGAATGGAATTCAACACGATTTTCTTTTGACTTTAATAACTGTATTGTGATGGAAATATTATAATCCGCATATGACAACGATCAGACTGGTATACAAAGTTCGAACGGAAATCGTGTACAATTTTTCATTACGGGTAACATTGTGTTATGTGTTTTTTTTTCTTTATATTTATTATACGTACAAACTATAATGATTTTAATATTTGCGATCAATGCGTTTTTCAATTATACATTTAAAACAATCAGAATCATGAAATAAAAACGATTAGTAATATGATAAACGACTTTTTATTAATATTCGCAATTAAATCGTTGTCGTCAGTGGTTTTTCATTTTTTTTTCACACAATAATTCATTATTATTATTATTATTTTTAATTAAATGTATTGATTTTTAAAGCGTTTATGTGTTTCCATTCGATTTCTATCGCGTAATTATAAGATTATTAATTATTTTCGTAATTTTCGTTTTTATAATATTCATTAATTAGTTTTCACTCTTCTGCATAAGCTTTTTGCTGACGGGATACCCGTGTCTCTGGCATACGTGTCAAAGTATTGTGAGCCAAAACATTTGATTGGAAGTCTATGCGGGGCGAAAAAAAAACAATTTTTTAAAATTTTATTTTCAAGTAATTATTTTAATGCTGCGTATGTCTTATTTCATAGAAAAAATTAGGCAGTTAACTAAAAAATAATCAACATTTTCTATTATTACATAAATATTGAATTTTTGTTATCTTACCAAATATAAATTAATCGTACAATCAAACAAATTCGCGAAAGTAAATATTCCATTTTTTTTTGCTTTTTACCCATTTTTCTATCACGGGGGAGAAATATTGTTAGATAGTGTCACATTTAACACTCAGAACCGATAAAGGTCTGTCAGGCTGGATTCAGCAGAAGGAGGATGCTCGTTTACACTATTCGTTCGATTTCGCTCTTTTGCTTTAATCTTTTTTTTTTTTTGCGACACGATAACCACAACAACAACATCGATTGGCGTGTTTAAAAATAATTATGATGAAGTCATCAATTGTGCGAACTAATCGAACAGTTAAAATCCAAGATTTCAGCGAGCTTCAATTTGTATTTTTAGTTTTACAAAGAATACACATAAACGTTCAAAAGATTTTAGATTTAATTATAGTCACGGATTTTAAATTGATTAATTTTGATTGATACGTCCGAGGGTTATTGTTTTTTTTTATAATTCGATGTCATAGTTTTTGAACTGTATGAAATAGTCACCGTTGTTTGTGGTGGTAGTCTGTTGATGATACGTCCCGCGTCGCAATTCAGATTACACGAGATGATAGTCCCACTTACAATAACAGTTCCATCTGTTTTTCCCGTAACGCCGCCTATGACCATACGACGACTCTGCCTATTTCGAGAATTTCCGGTAATTTTTTTTATTTGTTTTTATCTGTTTTACGTGCCGAACGAACTAATGACCGCTTAATTAACGGCAAAAGTCGTTAAAAACGCGCGCAATCAATTGCCACGGGAAGCTGGTCTTTTTGTTCTCCTAAGAAACTGTGAAATCCGAGATATGTAGGTGGTGTTGCGTCTCGAGTGACGATATACAACTGACTATGGCGCGGTTCGAAATAAAACTGGAACGCGAACGGGATAAAAATAAAAATATTACGCGTTTCCCTTTCCTCTGCACCATCACGAGATCTATTTCCCGTCGGAATATTTACGTAATACGTAATGTCTCCTCATTTACGCATTATAATAATATAATATTTTTATCGTCGAGTGTTTCGCTTTTTCCCGTTTAAATCGCTTTTTTTTTTTACTTCACCGTCTCTGGCTGGTCCTCCGCGTGTACGCCAATTTCGTGCGACTCAATATCATAATTAATACGAGTAACTTGTCGTTTTCCACCATCATTTCCGTAGTAGCATCACATCGTGTAAAAATACTATTGCTTGTAAAACGCAAAACTTTTAATATATATTATATTATGCTATAATTAGGGTTTATGTCTACGCACTGAAAAAAGTACTAAACACACTCTGGCTGAAAATTGAATGAGAAATATGCGTTGAAAAAATAATGAAACGTGAACGCAATACGATATAAAATTTGTACAAATAAATTTATTTATAGTATTAAAAGAAAAAAAAAATGACTGTTATTATCGTGAAAAAATACGGTTTTTAATTTGCCACGTACGTGTAAAAAACAAAAAGTCGACCGTAACGAAATCGGTGTTCGTTTGGAAGTCAAAAAAAAAAAAAAAGACTGTCGATCAAATAGAAAATCGATTCGCGTCACACGAGAGTTTAATGAATCGTAGAATTGGTTTCGCCCAGTGGGCGATCGCATGATTATATATTTCACGATCGTTGGATTTATACAGTGCGTATAAATCATTAGACTCGATAGTCGTCGTCGTAATATATTATGGTAAACGCGTATCGGATTGGATATGCTTATAAAACGAAACGGAACTCGTGGAAAATACGAGAAATCTAATATGTCTCGAGGGGCTATGGTAATTTCGTACTGAATATTGCCAGCGACCTATGATTCGTTTTGTCTTCTTCATTAATTCTTCCCGTAATCACACGCTACGTATTCACGCTTAAACTCGGTGTCGTGTCTTGCAGTGAACAGCCTGAGCAAAACGTTTTTTATGTTTTTCTCTTTACCGTTTATTCGACATTATAATGCGATGCGACTTGTAAGGCAATAATAAAAATCGTATAGTCAATAATACGTTATATAGGTACACTATTGAACAGAGTAATAAATACGCGTTCGTTCAATTTACATAAAATGTAGCTAGTCGCTGATGTGTTGTGGATATCGGACCGAGTGACTTATTGTGATTTTAGAGTTGTCTAATTATTTCAAAGCAATACAAAAAAAAAACCGTTGTATTCGTGGACACTAATGATTCTGGCGAGAAATTATTGTGAACATTTGTTCAAATATTGTACGTGTTTAAGATTCTATTTATAATTCTTAACCTCCGGAAAAACACATAAATCGACAGTGTCCAAAACGTCGACAAATTTATGATTTTTTCGGGTTGATTACACTCCAGGAGACTACTGGGAAATTTAAGCATGAACTATAGATAAAATTTGATTTTGGAACGTAACGCGTATCGAGCTTATCCGAGTATTCGTTTTATACGAAAAAAAAAAGTATTCACATCTTCTTCTTTTCCCTCGCCTCTATCTCAGCTATTTGCGGTCTTGTCCTAAACCTGACCCGATCTCCCATATCTTCCACGCACGCACACCAGCAGTCTTCATATCACACTCATTCGCATTCCAACCACTTTTTCTTCGGTCTTCCTCTTCCTTTAATTTAACTTACGGCAAGGGCAATTAAAAAACCCTCCTTTATTTTGACGCTTCATTAATGAGTACCTAGCGAATTCTTTGCATCGAGGTTACAATCGGTTGCTAAAAAGTTGTTAAATAATAGCACCTGTTCGAGGTTCCTGGGACAAAGTCGGGATGCTGCTTGAAATCGGCCTACCCTTTTTCTACATTTCTCAAGTTCAGAGCCGGTTGCAAATTTTTTCAACGTGGTTGCAATAATTATAGTTGCTAAATGTTGGCACTGGTTTGAAGTTTCTAGTCGGGGTGCCAACTCCAAGGGGCGGTCTGGCCCGATCGGTTAGGTATAACGTTTTATACGTGAAAATATAATAATAGTAATAAAAAACATATATATTATTTTAGATAGCTTTCAACGCCAAACGCCGTGGTACGTATAGAATAAAAAAACGCGCGCCTTATGCGCGTTATAATATATTACCGCGTGTATATTGTGTAGCAGTCAATATTTTTTAACCGATTATTTTTATGAATACAACAATATTATCGCGCGTAACAGTTTGTACGCGGACAGTTTGAATTTTTTTTTTACTATTCAGACGCTTATTTATCATCGTGTGTAGTCTATTATATTCTGCACGTGCAATAGCGAACGATGTCGGATTACAAAAAAGTATCGTTTTGAACCGCTCGACAATGAACAGAAAATATAATTAATATACTTCGGACGATAACAATGTTATATTTATTGTACAAACGTGAATCGGGCAGAATTTTGTTATGGACGTACACGAGTAACGAGATTATTAGTAACGCCTAACCCAACCTAATTGAAAAAAAAAATTTCGCTTTTCACTACACAAAATTTACGAATTTTCAAAACATAAATGGATAAATTTTCTGGTAAATCATACGAATTTTATTATAATATCGTCTATCATAATAATTAAGTTTCAAATTCATGTTAGTGTTAAACACACGCTTTGTGTCTCCAGATATCAGCTCTAAAATAAATATTGTGTTGCACGTCCATACATACTGTGCACACGCACTGAGCATACTTGACACACGTATACGATGTACCTGTGGATTAATCCAACTATATATACGTATACGGGACAAGAGCGTCTTACTGCTGGATTAGCCTTTATGAATATTCATAGGGACGCCGTTGCTGAATCAAACAGAAATAATTGACTTTTATAACAGTCGAAAGTTTTGTAAAATTTGAAGAAAAAAAAAGCTGTTTAATATTGTCCAATATTTTCAAAATATTCGTATTTTCAGTAGGCACATTTTTTCACCCTTCCCGTTCACGGTAATCTATAATATACTCAAATGCCGGTCAAAAGCCGAAACACGACGTTTTTGTTCAAAAGCTTTGGGCACTCCGTGATGGGTCAGGTCGTTTCTGAGGTTTGCTCGCGTTTTCGACTTTTTTCCCGGATTTATTTTATTTATAATACCCTGACGGCGCATACACTGACACAATGATCGTCTTCACGATTTAAATTTTATTTATTTATTTATATAACATATCACATTAATTGTGCAATGAACACGTACCTAAATATTATATTGTAATATTATCGTTCGTAGCTCCTGCGTCCCTGCGCGGTGACATTCAAGCGCCTGCTCCGCGTTGTGTATAATATTTAAGTACGGGTTTTATTTGAACAGAAAGCGAAATTTTCGGAATCGAAAAACACAAACTATAACAAATATTACGGCCCTGAAAATGCTCTGGTAAAAAAAAAAAATAAAATAAAAAATAAACGGGGGTGAGTGAAACGCGCTGAGCGCACGCAAAAAAGCAATTTATTATTTGTATTTTTTTTTCACCTTTTTCGCCGAGGACATAACATAAAATCTGTATTAATTCGAAACGGGGTTTCCGGGCGCCGTCGAGAGTTATGTGTATATTTCACATTCAAATGTCTGATGCGCGTATATATATATATATATAGAATCATAAACGCAATCGCATATATTATTTACTGATACAAATTTTTTTGATATTATCTCAGACCTTTTTTTTTTTTTATTGTCCTTTCCGAACTCTTGTCCGGTTCGATTGAATCTACCGTGTTATTTGCTCCAATACACTTTAGAATTCCAACTAGACAGACAAAATCTAATTTTTCTATTTACTTATTAAACGCTCCTATACCACGTCTCGTGCGTCTTCTTAACGTCGTTTTTTAACGTTATGTTTACACTGATCGTCGTCATTGCTTTACTTAATTTTTATATTTAATATTATTATTCACTTATTTTTTTTATATTGATTCGCCTGTTTCTAATGTAATTTATTGCTCGTTACTGCTCGGAATTAAAAGTTCTATAGCACGACTTGATTACGAATAAAATTAATCATATTATTTTATTGGTATACTAGAACGGAAAATGAATTATTATCAATCGTGTTATTTGTTTACTTTATCAAAAAAATACGGGAAAAAAGAAACCACAATGCGTATTATAGTATACTCTATCAACTCGTTTTGTACTTAAAAATCCTTTACTGATAAACACAAAAAAAAAAACTATGTTTTCCATATAATAATTCGAAGATATAGTTACTTTTTATAGTACGTACAACGATTTGTGTAAATTGCGAATAAATATTTAATTAGAAATAAAAACAAAGAACGTTCAATGGAATACTCGTAGTTTTGTAAAAAAAAAAACAAGTGGAAAAGCCGATGTGATTTCCTTTGTCCCGCGTTCGGTCAACAGACTTTAACCGCTGGCAACATAGGATTATAGAGCGTAGTCATTATATAACATAATACATTAAATATATTATATTTAATTAAGTCTTTCGTTTTTGGTATTGTATACCAGCTATATATACTATATATATATATATATATATATATATATATATAGGTAACATGTAAAATCACTTTATCACAATATAAATTTTTCGCACATTATGTACGTACAGTGTTGTAAACATTTTTTTATCTATCCGACGAGTTTTCAAAAAAGTTGTATGTTTAAAATCAAGATTACCTAAAAAATTAATAATTTTCGAATAAAAGTATTTTAGTAAATATTGAAAAAAAACAAAATTTAAAACGTGGTTTTTCAAATATTAAACTCGATTAATTATCAAAAAAAAAAGATTTATTTTTGTCCGACCACCACAACACCACAGTCGCCTGCGATTAGTAAGTATTGTACTCATACAATTAAATCGATGACGGGGTACACCGCGCGTGTGTCGTTAAGCGATATGATGCTGAGTAAATCATTACGATAGAAATTCAAATTTATTGTGCGATATTTTCCTGTACGTCAGACGACAGTCGGTTTACACTATGTAAACGACGGTAAAAAAAAAAAAATGAAATTTGTCACTGCGTATAAAACATATCATGTTCGGTTAGATATACGTAAACGAGGGACCATTGATCGTCGTCGGGTGCGCAGGGAGTGGAAATATTTTTACAAGATTGAAAACCAAGGGCACTTAACACCGTATAATATACGCACACGCGCGTTATATCGTTCCCCGTCGCGGTGTGTTACAGCTTAGAAGGTCGCAAAACTGTTTATAGGTATGTGTGTATATGGAGTATAGGAAATAAAATTTTATTGAGTAAACTGTACAAAAAGCGTATGCACCAGAAAATCGATATTATATTGTTTAGCATATAAAGATGTATAGACGACGAAAATGTAATATAAAAAAAAAAAAAAAATATTCGTTTTCGGTGCCGGTCGGGATTTTTGGCAGGCACAATAAAATACCCAGTTGAAAGTTTTAAATATAATTAATTTATTCACGACGAGTGTACGCGAATATCGATCGAGTTTCGTTCCGGCTTTTCGTATTATACGCTGCAGCACACTATGTAATATCGGTTCGGCCGCGTGTAGGTATACGTACAAATTAAATTAGGCGTTCGGTAATTCGCCGAAGTCAAGCGGTCGCTGCCACGTACGAGAGTGTATTTTGTAATATCGTTTCGGGTGAAAATTCATCTGAAAACGACCGTTAGATGGCGTTTTCGAATTTGTCTTTACTGCAGGACTCCGATCCTCCGGACGCTTTCTCCTTCTTGTTCTCGAGCCGCTTTATGAAAGCGCAGTCTTAAATAATTGTGATACGAATCGCTGCGAAAATAGGTTTTGTACGACGTCCGCCGTGTCCGAAATCAGTGCGTTTCTTCTTCTTCGATAAAGTCACATTTTTATTACTTTGTTCCTCACTACTTCGGTCTAAGGTGTTACTACGCCCTGCCGATGGCTTGAGTAATGCGATCGTGCCGTTACGAATGTTTGATAAAAGTAATAAAATGTATTTTAGAAAAGCGGTTGTTAGTTTTCAACGCATTTCAGACCTAAAAATAAAAACATATTTCTAACCAGTGTGATTTTAATTCGGAAATATAGTTTCGTTGGTTTTTTTGTTTTGTAGGGTTACGTGCAGTGCCGTAGCCAGGGGGACACTAGGGGCACGTGCCCCCCTTCCGAAATTTTATATATATGTATAAATTTAAGCCACTAATAAGTTGATGTATTTTAGAATGACTATAATAGTGGTAAAAAGATCTAGTGCCCCCCAAAAAAAATTAATTTCTGGCTTCGACACTGGTTATATGCGTAGGAAACGTATTCTGTAATTCTCAACTGTTATTTTTATTTTTATTTTTTTTTGAAAAAACACTCTTTTCGGTTTTGGATTTCGAACAAGTCGTGTTGAAAATTTAATGCGTTTTATAAAAATCTATATACGCTCGTTTTTAAAGTATACAATATTGAAAATATCTATTTTTCTTTAGGACGGAATTTGTTTTCTCCTTAACTACTTAACTACAACAATGCAATTTATTGTCTCGTGCCTGTTTTCTGCTACACCTTTACCGAAATGTCTCTGGAAACGGTGGTGATCCAGATCATGCGTTCGGAGGAAAGCGCGCAGAGAAAACAAATTCCACACGCTTCGACGCCTCGTGTGCCGTTCGACGTCTCGGGTCACGAGGGAGAATTCGAAAACGTCACTACCTAATCGTTCGACGAGTGTTGTAAATTTCGTGTGCGAAACACGAAATCCGTAAAATGTGCCGTATCGCGAAAGCGTTGAAAATAATCGATTTTTGAAAAAAAAATCCGATCATTCTTCCTCGAAACGACCGTAAGACATGAGCGTAAAAGCGATAAATTAACGCGAAATAAATAAATGAGTATAATGCGAGCTGTAGAGAGACGAACGTCTGTAATACAGTCGGCTTGTCGGCTATGGAAAACGATTTCCCGCTGTAAATACCAGAAATATATAATATGCACGGTGCTCGAAACTTTTCCGAATTTATCGAGTCGAAACGAATTTCGTCTGACACACATACGCAGTTGGAATCGGTGTTCGGAAAATTATGTGGCACTATTATTAAACATCGCGCGGAAATATCGTGAAAATCTAATGAAAACGTTTCGTTTGAATTGATGTTTTTTTCGATTTCGCCGTGCGTCGTGCTCCAGTTTTTATACGGATTCTTTTTCAAATTCAAATGATAACCCGAACGTATAATATAATACGTGTGTTCGATTCGTGTACTCGTTTCGTAGCGGAAAAACTGCAGTCTCCGTCTCAACACTTTGGACGATATAATGATATACCCCGTTTGTTGAAGTTTTCTAGAAATTTGGCACTCGCAAAACTATTAAGTCGTCGTTTGAAAACCAGCTGTCTGTAGTGTGTCGAAAACGTTTAATAATTTATATATGCGCGTTGATGTTTAGACCTATATAAGCTAGACGAAAATTCAATCTGAATTTAATTCAGACAAAAGATTCGTCGGCGTTTTACCTTAGGCGTTGGTGCGGCGAAATGTTCGACGAAGAAAAGTCACGTTTTAAAAAGAAATATCAAAAATCCGTTGCCTCTAGTCTCTAGGATAAGATAGGCCGTTGTGTTCAAATATTTTTTCAAAACAATAATTTCTTTAAGTGATCGAAATGCTGTCTAGCTTTTTGATCTGAAATGATAATGAAAAAAAATTGCCGTTTTCCTATCTCCTTTTAACGTTATTATGGCACAAATAGAAAATTGATTCACATTTTTATATTCCAAGTGATTTGTTGAAAACGATGAAAAATTTGTTGTTTGAATGTCCATAAAAACGTTAAATATATAACTTTAAAGACCGCACAAAAAAAAAAAATATCGTTATTAGAATGTTTAAAAACACATTATTTAACGCGGTTCGGCGAAGTGAGCGTTATGTAAATCATTCCAAAAACAAAGATGGAAGTCCGTTGAATTCTCAGTCTAGAATGCCATACGTGCCGTATGGGAATCGTCCCGTTTTTCAGCCCTGCGTCTCGTTGTTCCGATAAACATCAAACGGGACGCTTTTCATCCCGTTTAATGAAATAGGTCTCATTTATTTTCCCTGTTTTATTTGTAAATATATAATTGACAGAATCGCGGGACGTCGTTTATTTTATAATAGTGCGCATACGGTTAAAAATATAAAAAAAAATACAAATAAATTGCCGACTTCATTTTAAGTATTTTTTACATAAAACTCACATAGAGTTAGATTTGTTTATTGCAGATAATTTGATAAAAAAAAAAACTTATGCGTACAAAAATATTGTCAAAAAAAGAGTTCTTTTATTAATTTCGTGACGCATTTAAAACGTACGCAGAAAAAGTTTTGTTTTGTGTTCTGCACAAATTAGAGCGTTAGATTTTACTACACGTGCCGACGTTCGAGAAATTAAAAAATATTTATATAATTACAATAATTCTGAATGGAATCCGGACGAACGCGAAAAGTTGAAATACAAGAGTAGAAAGTATATTGTAGTTGTTTAGTCGAAAATAGATGGTGTGAAGTATTCAGAACGTTAGAAAAAGAAAATATTTCGTTAAAAAATGTCCATTTATTTATTTTGGAATAAACACATCGTTATTTTCACATCTCTATTGCACCAATAAAAAACAATATTTTCTCGTCAAATACTAATAATATTATTATTATTATTTTATAAATGTAACGTGTACGTATAGTTTCATACTTTCATGCGAATTCCTTTGTGAGCAGCATACGCAATATTATTAAACGTGTGTTCTCAAGAGAAATATAAAAAGGCACTCGAGAAGAATCATGGAAATCAGAAGTCATAATTGATCTTCATAACTGTTTGTAGAATAATATTATAAAAAAAAAAACATCCGATTTTGGCGGTGAATTGTGCGAAAGGAGTTGCAGTTGTCGGTGAAAATTAAATCCCCCTTTTAAATTTCCAAATTCGCTCGATCCTATTTTGTATACTGTATTGTAACGATAATTAATACGTTCGTTTAATTTAATGCTGCGATTGTGTTGATAATGGATATTATTGTTCTTGGCACAAAACTTTCTGACCGACGCGCGTATAATATATATGGCGAGCAGCACTGTTTTGTATAAAACGAGTTTGTCTAACTTATCGCGCGCGCTTCGAGACAACCGTAAACGGGTAATATTTTAATTTCGTTAATAGATTTTAACGCGACGGGCTAGATGTCGCGGTGTACATTATTATTAAATAACCTATACGAGATGCGGCAGAAAATTAATGAGACTGAAATGGATCTGGTGACGCCGGGTATTATACTTTATTACCGGCTTGTATATCAGTCCGTACTAGACACTCGGTAAGAGTTTCAACCGCACGTGATGAATGTGCGACCTATAGAGAGCGAGGTGAAATTCTTTTTTTTTTTATATAGCGCGTTACGAAAAATAGGGCGGCGAAATTTGGAGCAAAAATGTGATATCAAATTTTGTGTTCAGCTCTGTTAATCCGGGAGTTTGACCTGCGAAAAGTTGCAACGGGTCGAACAGGGAAATAATATTCCTTGTCAAAAAGAAAAGTTTTTCGGTGACATTATAATTATTTTTGGAGTGCCGAGAAGCAGTACAAAACGAATCTCGCTCAGATATACGTTTTAACATCGAGAACCGAGGAAAATGTTAAAAGAGTAAGGGATCTTGTGAGGACTGACCGTCGACCAATGTTGAAACTGATGTAGTAGTGAGTTGAATTTGAATCGTTTTACCCTTGATCAGATTTTGACTCAAAATTTTGGCACGAGAAAAATTGTTTGCCATGACGGTGCAAAAAACTTCACGATTCAACAGAAGACATTAGGAACAATGCGTGTATGTGTTAACGTACTCGACACACGTGAAATCGTTCCTCTGCCCTCTAATTTACCTGATTTTAGACTCTTTTTTTCTTATTTCTCAAAATCAAAACCCACTTGAAGTGACGTCATTTCGGTATTACATTCAAAGGAGCGTAACTGAGGAACTGAAGGTGTTTCCAGTTGAAGCCCCCCCAGTACTGTTACGAAGTCTGGGAGAAAAGCATATGCCGACGTATAGCTACCAGAGAGAACTACTTTGATTTATAAAATGTAATATTAAATTATTTTACTTTTCTCATTAATTGTTTGCCATACCTATAGTACTCGTGTATATTATATGATGTCGAATATTATTTTACGACACCGAGTTAACGCGTATAATATTTCATCCAAGCACCGTAATTCCAGTTAGTCAAATATATATATATATATACGTGAAACGCGTTTGTAGCATGGGGAGAATCGCGTCAATTATTTAAAAAGAAAAAAAGGTTTTAGTCCGTTGAAATATGTATAAAGTATTTTATTTCGAAAGGGTTTAAAAAAAGCATTATTGACTGACACGCACCGACGCGTACTTACCATTAGCAATTCTATATTCTAATTCAGAAGCTAAACACGTTCGTATTTTTAGTAATAAATTTAATATAACACGTAATGTGTTGTACAATTTTATTGTTGTTTGACCTATTAATAAGTACATTATTCAATGATTTCAAATACAAGTTATTTCAACCGTCCGTTTTGGAATCATACAATAATGACCTAAATAATGATTATTCTATACTGATAATGATAATGACTTTTGAAGAAGGCAGTTATGTATAATTTCACTCGGCTCGTAAATTTGACAACATTCAAAAAAATCTAATTTCGAAACGTGCATCATGATGTTAGCTGTTGGAACAGATTTAAAACTCGTTGTGAAGTCTATTTTACGTAGACTTTCCTACATGTCTCATTTTTTCCCTCCATAAATCCCTCCAAACTCAACTGAACAAATTTAAACTAAAAAAAAAAAAATGAAAAAGTGGCAAAGTCGAACCGTAGTAAAATTCACGATGAATTCAAATCTGTTTTCAGAACCCTTATCGCATCATTATAGATCGATCGGATTGGTAGTATATAGAAAACGTCTATTTTATTGCGTTTCGCTTGTGCAAGACAAAGAGAGCGAATACCCGTTTCCAAATCTCCTTAAGGATGTGTGCGATACCAGAGAAAAGCGAATTTATTATTGAGTGTTAATATCGCCTAAATCAATTTGTTTAAAAAAAAAAAAAAACTCGAAAATAGTGTACCTCGTTATTACTTCTCCATTTCAAAGTCCTTCGTGTTGTCGCGGTCTCTTGCCGATGTATTGGATCGTGCGCGTTTCTGAGTCACGGACGTCATCGGTTATACAAAAATCCGGTGTTCACCGGATATTATGAATAAATTAGCGATATCGAATATTTAACTTGTTCTATTTTCGTCTTACGCGGCTATAATCGTACGCGTTACTTCTTGTCAAATATTATGAATTATTGACACGCGAAAAGTTCACTATAAAGATAAACGTTTTAGCACTCTGCTATGACGTACTCGAAAGTTTTGTGTCCGAGGAGGGTTTGTAAAAAAAAAAAAATCAATTGTCGCTCGGTCCGCTTGGCTGCAACAAAACCAACACACTTTCCACCAGTTTTTAACCGCCGGAACCGGAGGGGCGGTAATGTTCGAACACTATTGCCACTCTGCAGAAGATATCCTTATAAAATCGCTTTATTTTAATATT
This sequence comes from Slavum lentiscoides, assembly GCA_032441835.1. Taxonomy (NCBI): domain Eukaryota; kingdom Metazoa; phylum Arthropoda; class Insecta; order Hemiptera; family Aphididae; genus Slavum; species Slavum lentiscoides. Next base: position 3,548,790 of record CM063707.1, on the reverse strand, counting down.
ATTATTAGCGTACGCCCTTCCTCTTTCCACTCCTTATAACCGCTCTTATTCCGGTGTTTTCATCATTTTTTCTGTTTTTTTTCCTATATACTTTTTCGCGTTAATATTTAATCGCGAACGGTTAAATAATGGACGGCTTCAAGCCAATGTGACGTAAGCGCTAATTACAAAAGTTTTTCGAAGAGTTACAGCAAAATTCGTAATAATTATATTTTTCTTCATCGTCCGACAGCGACGTAATGGTTGTTATTTAAGAAATAATTTTTTTTTTTTAAGTAGGTATAAAAAAAAGAAAATCATTTTTCGTTATTACTCCGTAAAAACGTTATTATTGCAATCGTGGTTTTTGTTCTTTTTGTTTATTGAAGCTTAAGAACACGAACGTTTTTTAATAAAGCGTTATGCGTATAAGTACAAAGGTTTTACTGTAATCACGATATATCCGAACAGTTTTGTTGGTAAAAATCGAAAATGTATATATATATGTAAAATTGTTCAAAAATTCACTTGGCTTGTGCAGTTTTAACTTGACGAGTTCGGCGTCTATTTCAACTATACTTTTCATTTGAATCGAGTAGAATTAGCAACGATATAGTGTTTGAATATATATAAACGCTGTGTTATGTATTATAATAAGATTTCGACGGGTTTTATACGCGATTTTCGACGTTAATTTAGAAAATGTTTATTTTCGACTAAAGTCAAGTTACTTTTTTAACGTTAAATTTTTACTTTTGAAGTCGAAGAGAAAAATGTAAGTAATCTAAGCCAGTTGAAAAATTAATCGAATCGTGTTCACTTCTGTCGTTTAAAATATTCGACGATAATTGATGAATTGACTGACATATTAAATAATTAAAACGTATAATAAACGATATAACGAGACGCGTACGACTGTTTTTTTTTTTGCAGTTAAAACCGAATTTGAAATGCACGCGCATATTAATCAGTTCGGTTTGGGATAAACGTAACGTTTTTTTAATGATCGATAAAAGTCATCCGAGGTAAAAAAATAATTTTTAAAAGAATTTGGGATACATATCCCGAATACGTTGAAAAAAAATGATTCGGAATTTGTATTCCAAATACTCTGTGGCAATAGTATTTCCTAAGTATTTGCAAAATACTAAAATATGCTTGAGAACTCTTGTGACTGTTTTATACTATATGTATATACATTATATAAACCCAAAATCACAAAATTAATGTACACTTTTATTGCGTATACGTACTTCGACAACTAAGTTGTCATCTTCAGCGCGGATCAACCACTACTAAACCGTTAGACACTAAATACACCCGTATTTATACGGTTTATATCTCCGATGACGTCACCACAAATCGGTCGCGTCGATTGGTCGTGAGCCAACGACCACGCCCACCGCAACTCCACGCTGCCACCGCCATCTAGTTTACATTAAATTAATTTCAATAATGAATTTTATAATGGACTAACAATAATATTAAATCTGCAAAACTTGCAAAAACTTGCAAAACTGCAAAACTGCAAAAAAAAATGTAAATAATTATAAAACATAAGGGAAGCAATAGAAAAATAAAAATAACTCGTTAAACTGGGACTTAAGTCCATTACGGGGAATACACAAATAAAAATACACTGATAAGTAAATTAATAATATCATTACTTGTAAAATATAAATAAATATAATCAAATATACTCGATTATATTGGTATAAAGCGCTAAGTCCAAACACCGAATATAAATAGGAAGATTATTGATGCAGGTAATAATTGATGTTGTTTTAAAATACCTACTGCTACTCATATTTCTTTCTGAAATAATCACTTTTCACATATTATAAGCGTAATATAAGTTATTATTTTTTACATAGGTACGTATATTATTGAAAATATTGAGTTATAAAAAGTACTGTATTCGGAATACCTTTAAAATACTTTCGAAAAAAATATTTAAAAAGTATTCAAAACGCATAAAAAGCATTTCGAACACTGTATTCGGAACACTAGTCAAGTCCGTACAATTCTGGCGTTACAGTATTGAATTTTGAATATTTATTTTTTTGTTTTCAGCGCTGTTTTCCATTCATATCGCGTAAACCGTTGTTTTAAATGTCGTCGCTCGTCTTCCCGTTGCCGCCGCCGCCGCTCTTGTGAAGTTTCTCGGCAATCCGATACGGATTTTTACGACCCGTTCCCGTTTATCCGTTTTCACTACACCGCGTGTAATCGGATTTTGTGCTCTGCGACTCGAAGAAGAAGAGATCTTTCTGGGCGAACCGTTTTTTTTTTTTTACTTATTTTTATGTGTGGCGCGAGCGTACACAGTTTTCCGTTCAATCGGCCGCGGAAAAAGTCTCGTTTTCACGTGTATATTTCGGGTGTTTGTTTTTTCGTTTCTGCCAAGACGTTATTGAACGAATTGTATTTTAGATTCTGAGCGGAGCGATGAATTTATTGTTTTTACAATGGATGTTAATTTTTTTTCTATTTTGTGTACAGATTTTCGATCAGAAGGAGTGCTCCGATCTCTTCGGTCACATTTTGTTTCCGGCAGCAATTCGCACCTAGTTGGTACTAGTTGGAGAGGTCGTTTTTCGATTTTCTCAAAATCGCCTAAGAATATAACTCAAAAACGCTAAAAACGCCTTTTCGTCTTAATCGATTGTTGTTTAATTTCTTCGTAATTTTGAAACTATAATAGTCATAGAAAGCTGAAATTTTCACCAAATATGTAACTTTAGACTATATTTACGAGAAAAGTATGCTCCGCTCAGAATCGTTTTATCGAATGCAATGACTTGTCGTTGGTTTCAAATTTCAAATAAAAACAAAACTCTTAAATCTGATTATCCAAGTAATTCACTTAAGCGATATCCACAACATCCCGCGGCTCGTTACTTTTTTTTTTTTTTTTCTAGATTTTGAACGAAGCGCGAGGAGGTTTATTATGTTCATTGGCTTTTCATATAGCAATATTATAACGTAATCGTAGGTTATTTAAGTTATTTTTTCCGAGATTCGAATTTCACTATACTACCATAATATTAACGCGATAGAAATACTTGTTGGATAGTTTTTTTTCTTCAATTTTGAACTATTTATAGAAATTATAGATTTCGATATTTTTATTCCATAAAAGTTATAATTAACTATACGCGCATTATATATATATATATATATATATATATTAAAATAATAAATAATATTTCATTGAAGCTCCGTTCGTTCTAATATGAATACACCGATTTATCAGAGTTTTCAAATTTATATGGCCAATGACAAAACCCCGAAATCGTTATCCAAGTAGTTCGCAAAATATGTAGACTCTTTGATTTCCAAATTGAAATTTATACGCTATTTTTCTACACACGGATCTTATTATATATATATATACAGAACTGAAATATATAAACGAATTCGCTTATTAATTTTTCTAACATTACGTAAATATCCGTTCGTATATTATAAGAGTTATGGGGGAGGGAGTGTAAAATTATATTAAATGAACGAATCTAAAACGCATTATATTGGTCAGTGTTTTTTTTTTTGGTACTTTCTTCGACCATACCTACACTCAGTCTTTATCCAGCAGTGTCTTTTCGATATCCGCGTGTAATGGGTATTAGAAATAGTTCTGTACTATAATGCAGTCTTATCGGACGACGTAAAGTTTTATAAGTCCCGTATACACGAGATCGCTCTCTCATTTTTTTATTTGTTACTCGATACTTTTAACTCGAATAAGAGTGCACGACGATTCTGCGCTATATTAATTCACCTGAATTATTGTCGGTACGGCGCGGCGATCGGTTGGAGAAGAAATATACGAAATACCATTTTCTGTCGCATTGTACCGCTGTCACAAAACGGCCGCCTCGTTGTTTGTATATATAAATAGAAATAGAAATTTAAAGAAAAAAAGTTTTTGCGTATCGAAAATTTTTCGCCACACAATCGACGTAATGTCTGTCCGAACGCGTACCAAGCGCGTGAACAACAAATTCGTTTTTAATGGACGCGGGCAAAACGAAGCGGCAAAAAAAAAAAAATTTTTTTCTCTACATTTTACACTCGCCTGCAATGAGATGTCTTCTTGATATATATATATTTTATAAATGGGCGTGTGTGTGTGTGTGGATCGCAAAACAAAAAAAAAAACTTTTCAAGCCATAAAGCTGTGTGCTTGTTTACAGACAATAATAGTATAATGCACTTGAATCGTTGTATTTTTTCATCGTATTATTTCCACGTCACGCGATAGAATATGAGCGTATACGATATACGAGCGCGAGCCGCCGAGTTGTCAGGAACACTCGCTCGTATATTTTCGAAAGAAAAAAATAAAAATTACGTACACGAGCACCGCCGAGTCTGTCAATAATATTCTCTCGTATATATGTCTTGTTTGATGTGTAACACTTTAGGAAATTGTTTTATATATTTTTATTATTATTTTTGTGTTTTATTTCTCTCTCTCTCTCTGTGTGTGTCTCGTCGTGCGCGATTCCTGCGGTATAAAACCGGGCGACGATAGTTAAATACACGCTTATAATATAATAATACAATACAAGCGTGTACGCGAATATTATAGCGCACAAGTTTATTTTATTACGCGTATATATAAGTACACTAGAAAAAAAAAAATGTGATTACGCATTATATATACTTTTCAAACGGTCTCTATCTTCTTATTATATATAAATTTGGAGAATCTTAGTTAAATATATGTGCTCACTCGTATATATATATATATATATTTTATACCAGAGCTCCGTCGGTCACAAAGTTATTAATATTAGGGGTTTTTTCTTTACAGAAAAAAAAAAAAAAACTTTGAAATTTCTTTTTTATTTCACATGTAACTTAACGAGTTTAATTCTCAGTTTATGCCATGTCAACTCGTAAAAATTTACAATTTTCTTAATCCGTTTTTTTTTTCTCCTCCTATATTATATTTATATATGTGTGGCGGTACTTATATTATTCGTCCGACCGAATCGTAATATTCTCTACAAACTCGTTTCGTTTTTGTTTCCCCTCCTCCCCCTCCCCCATAATATTGATAACGAGTAATTCGTATAAAATGTTTTATACGATAAAAACGTAACATAAATATAGAAGGACAAAAAAAGAAAATTGATTTATAAATAAACCGTATTATATTAACCGGATTTGTAACCCGATCAGTATAAATTACTTGATATTCAGAAATCGCTTTAATGCGAATTATCCAGTTTTCAAGAAAAATAAGCGTTTCGTTAAACGAACGGTATTGTACATTTGTAAGTGAAAAAAATTATATAGAATCTCTGATAAGATGGATATCGGTTCGATAGTGCGCTATACCGATCGGGCGTATTTTAGAGTTGCGTTATTATTGAAACGGATGAATTGGAAATAGTAAAAAAAAAAAAAATGCAGTAAAACATGTTTTTAATGTCGCACTAGTTCTTAAATGCGAAAATTGCTCAGACATTTTTTTTTTTTGTATACCTGTCTTTAAAAAATCTTATAATGGACCTCGTGTTACGTTTTCGTGTGTTTTTCAACAAAACAGAAGTTCCTTTGATTTTCAAAATATTTATCCGGATTATTTCAAAAGTCAATGTGTTTTAACAAATACAATATTACAAAAATGCTAAGTATATTCATTTTTAAAATACTTTTCATTCCGTTTATGTGGTCGTTTTTTAATATTTTTTTTTGTCGGGAATACCGCGCGTTTAGTACTGTTATTTCGGCTATTTATTTAATTAAAACAATAATAAATGAAATATTTAAAGTAAATTGTTTATAAACGAAACACTTTAAAATCCGCATCTCACGCTTACTGCAATAATTATTGCGATATCGCTTGGAATATATTATATTCAATGATTTTAATATTTTCAAGAGATATACTTACCTATATTTTATTCGTTTTTAAAATTATGTTTTACAAACGTGATTTTAATTTCATATTATCTGAGTTTTCTTTTTGTGTTTTTATATGGTTATTTTTTTATTCAAACACAGTGGCATATTTATTATTCATTAAATGGTCAGCATATTTAAAATACTACTGTAGATTTTGCCGTTCATCCGAGAAAAATAATAAATAAAAATTTTTATTTTATTTTTTTTTTTACCACAAACACAGACACCCGTTTAAATACTTTAGACTCTAACAGGACACTTAACATACAGTTTGTAATTATTCATAAGTTTCTCACGGACAGTCGTTTTTACTGCTCAAACAATATTATACGAACAAGTGTATTGCACGTGAATATATTAATAATAATGATAATAATAATAATAATAAAATGATAATAATAATAATAATATATACACTCGAGTCCTCTGCAGGGCAAATATTTGTCAGTGATTTCGCATAATTTTATTGTAATAATTCAAAAATTCAATAAAATTTACACTACGACAACACGCACTATGTGTGCAGTACGAAAATTGTGTTGTACAACACGTCATACTTTTATCACTTTAGTATATTATAATATGTTATCCATACGAAGTCGAGATTTTCGATTATTCGAATTTCACTGTTCAAAGTTGACGATTATGATTTTAACGGTAAAGTATTTAATTTTATTATTTATACAATAATGTTTTTTGTAAAACAAAAAAAAAATCGACGTTATCTCCGCCATCCTTATAATATTTTTTTTCCTCCCGTGGTTTGTGTGTATAATGAGTAATAACTAATAAGTATTTACGCGGGCAATAAAATTGGTCTATAAAACTATTATACATACGGATTTTGAGAAAGGGGTGAGACGCTATTATATATACCAACTAAGTTTGTCGATGACTTCACTTTTAGGAAACAAAAAAAAAAAAAACTCTAGAAATATTAATTATATACTCGTGGTAAAACGTGACGTCATCCCCGGAAAGATGGATGTATTACGTGTGTGTATATGTATAAACGACGACGACGGGTTTAAATTTATTCCAGTTATTTAATACTTAAATTAAACTTTATATACGTGCGGTATGTGAAAAATGTTTTCCATAATACGCGTTTTATTTTTCTATCTCCATAAACTCGATACGATTACGTATACAATAAACCTATTTTATATACGAATTATTCGAATCACCCGTGTCCGACACGTATTTGGTTTTATAAGAAAAAAAATTGTATTATTTTATTAGAAGAATAAAGTATAACGTGTAATAATAAGCACATAATATATGGTTACGTAAAATATAAAAAACACGTTTTGCGTGAAGACGGAACTCTTACAATTGACAGAATAGTCCAAAACGGACTTTCGAAAATTTCAAGTAATAATTTTCAAAATATGACAGATCCGATTTTCTACCGGTGCGCGTCATTATAAAAAAGTTGTTAGTGTATTTTCGTTGCAAGCAGTGCGTCGACATTAATGTAAAATTGAAAAATTTACGATTCAGTGAAAGTGAATATTTTTGGAAATATTATGCCCGAACTTGTTATTTAATATTATAATAGGGTATTGTAAATTATTATTTATTATTGTTATTAGCGAAGTGGCGTAATACCGAAATGTTTTGAATGATAATATATACGCGTTTCTTGCAGTGTTGAGTTCAGTGGGAGATAGCGAGGCAGTCGATTTTGCAGTCACCACGCAGACCACCGCGCAAACATCTCTCTCCGGTTATTATCAGACACTAATAGGAGAATGTTACAAAACTTCGTTCGATCAATCCTAAATCGACAAGTAACATTCGGTTTCGGCAGTATGACGCTATTGCTTATATACCGCTATATATACGGTCGATGGACGTTTTGAGAGAGTTCTTCTCAGACCGTGTCGTTTCGTTAAGGAGTAAAATTCCGTGGTCTGCACGCGGTCGCCAGACCTTACACCGTGCGATTTTTTTTTTTTTTTAAGGGGTCAGTTAAAATGTGAGGTCTACAAACACCGGCCACGCACGCTGGACGAGCTTAAAACACTGAACTCAATACACGGAACGCGTATAATTCTCGTATATGAAATATGGACCCCTAGCTACAGTGAGCCGCCGTGTGCATTCCGTTTCTGTTTTTATGTTTTTGTAACCAACTTCATTATGTAAAAATAACCGATTTTGACGCTAACATCGATAATATGAGCACGTCGTTTTGTGTCCTGTTATCTCAAAGTAAATAATAAAACACGATAAATATCATGGAAAAAATTTAATTTCATCGTATTTTCCATGACTTTTATATCATTGTAGAACGCTTATGGCGGTCTCCCATCTGGGGTCATATTCTGGTTGATATACGCGTTCCATGTATCGAGTTCAGTGGCTGAAAATGGCCATTTCGAGAAGGAATCGTGCAAAGGTTACACGCGAGTGACCGCACGAGCGTTCCAAAACTCCGAACAAAGACTTACGCACTGTATCTAAAGGGGATGGCCATCATACGGATGACGTCGTTGTACTGCTTTTCTTACAGATTACTTGTAAACGTACAATAATAATATAATTTGATAAGCACTTTTTTTTACTTCTTGTTGCTTCTCCATCAGTTTTTTCTGGCGCACCCTCTGTAACAAAAAAAAATAAAAATAAAAATGACAACCGATCACTGAGAACACGCGGGAATCGTGGCGCCGGAGGAGTTTCAATGTTTTGCGCTCGATTTACTTTCAGACGCGAATTTCTAGTGCTCGCGAGATAATTCAAACAGACCATTTAATTCAGACGGCCTCCGCCGCCGGTGATTTACCTGCAACAGACGCGAATGGTTTAATACGAGCGCCGCGCATTATTTCAGGAAGTCGTCTCTCCTGGTCGTCCTCAGTTTTCGGTGCCAAAACAGATAAAACGGACAATAAAACAACACAAACAAACCGAAAAACTTCGTTTGAAGTATTATTCGAGTTCCATATATAGGCACCGCATCCAAACGCGCGGCTACGCGCCTAAAAATTCGCAAAGTTTTCGCGCACGCGTTTATAAAATATACACATAACACGTATATTTTAATGGCGTTCTGTACTTTATGTATAGCATATTCGCGGTAAATGAATTTAAAAATTTTTTTAAAAATTTGACGTTCACGAAAGAACTTACATATTTTAGATTCCAAGCGGAGTATTGGTTTTACTATGATTTGTGTGTATTTTTTTTATGACTTTAACCAAAAATTCTACCAGAAGGAGTATTTTTATAGTCGTACCTCGTTTCCGGTATAACAAATCGCATCTATACATTATAGTCGGTACTTTAGTGAGATCGTTTTTCGATTTTCTCAGTATTTTTTTTTCAAGCGTCAGTAAAAGCTACCGAAAAATTACGCATAAATACGCGATTTCGTCGGAATCGATTATCGATATTTCTTTGTAATTTTAAAACACTAATATTTTTATAGAAACTTGAAATATTCACCAGATATTATGGTGATTTTATATTATATCGTGGGGGGAACAAAGAAATTACTTTTTGAAAATGTTCAACTATTATAATAGCAATTATAGATTTTGAGTTACATTTAATACATTAAAAACACTTAATTTTTGGTTTTAAGACTTAACAATTTAATACGAAATCACAAGTATGCCGTTACTGAGACTGTATTAAAAAAAAAATCTTGAAAATCTTTAGTCACAATTTTTTTTTTTTTTACAAACGTTTTAAGTTTTTCGACAAATCGCAGTATTTTATTTTTATTGTAGAAGATTACGTTATTTCATTTAATATTTAATATTACGCACCGAAGCTCCGCGCACAATATTTTTATCGAATACAACGGATTCGTCTCTCGTTGCTTTCAAATTTATCCAAAAAATTCGAAATATCCAAGTAATTCGCACTTAAGCGACCTATTTAAATAATAATTTTAATACGGTTTCAAAAACAAATTTATTGCTGTTAATAAGATAAATTTTTTTTTTATTATTATTCGTCGAGGAAGTAATAATAATAATAATATCAGCGAATATATATGTATGAGCTAAAAAGAATGTTTTAGACGCATATTATATAGTTTTCGTACGTCGCGCAGTATATTTTCCGTATAATAATTTCGCGAAAATATTGCATTTTATTTTGTGTACGTATTATATTGTCCGAATTTCAGACGCATAACGCGAATATCCTCTTGGTAAGTATATTAGCGAGTTAAATTATTGTATTGCATGTAGACAGTTGAAGTGGAATTTGCTGTTTATTTTTACGCGTTAGTATAAATAAAATGCATTATTTTTTTTTATGTTTTTATTATCCAACCGTACACACAACGCAACTCCTGCAGTACAATCGCGATAATAGTAAACGGTATTTCTTTTAAATATAATTTATGCAAATTTTTTCCGGTAGACGAGTTACAATATATATATAGTATATTATATAATATCGTTTTAGATTCTGAGCAAAGTGCAGAATAAAATATAACGACAATGTGTGGGGTTTAAGTTTATGTACGTGTAAACAACACAGTTTCGTGTTGGAAGAGTGCTCGAATGATCCGTTTACGAATTGTTATCAACTATAGCGGAATTGTATTTGTATATAGTCGGTATTTTATTCCCAGTAGTTTAAATTCAAGGAAAAACTACCGAAAAAAAGAAATTGTCGACATGTCCGCGAAGCGTATTTACGAGCTGACGATAAAATATTTTTACATTATTTCAATACAATATTATGTTCGACTTCGACGACGGATTACATATAAAAAAAAAAAACTGTAATAATCGAATTAAAAATAATAAAACGATTGTAAAATCTTCGTTTCCGACCGCGACACTAACAGAACTCGTTGCTCGTTGGCTTTTTTTTTTTTAATTAATATAATGACACGTATTAACGTGAATACGTATTGCAGTTAAAAGCAAAGCACATTATATAGTTTGAAATCGAAATAAAAGTCGTTTTTCATATTTCGTTCGTATACTATCATGGCGAAAGTTAAAAATCATATATTCGGACGAGAATATAACGAAAATGATTACTACGATGTTATCTCATACAGATGGACGTTATGGAAATCTTGTTTATATAATATTCTCACTCTGGTTAACTTTGGCATTTTTCCCCTTCTCCTCATTTCCATATACATTGAATCGTTACTTGAGCTAATAATCATTGCGGACGGGCTCCAACTTTTTTTTTTTTTATTACAATGACGCTTTCGTACTCGTAGGCATAGGAGGCACTTACAGAAGTCGTTTACGAGGAGCTGGGGGGCTCTTTTTTCCAGTCACAAAATTCGTTATTTTTACACATTGTTTGTAATATTTGACGAAAACCGTAAAAATCGATAACGCGTGTAAATATTATACAATATTAATATTCAAGTAACATTATTTCCAGTGTTTTAACAATTTTCGTGTGGAATTTACGCGCTCATTTAAGCGTAAAATGTTTAATATTGTAATTGTTAAACTATTAATAAAAAAAACCTAAAAACGGGTAAAATAAATTCGATAATATAAAATAACGTGACCGCCGCCGGTCGGTGTATTGCGTTGGAGTAAAATAATATTAATTTATAGCAACGCTACATTTTTAGTGAAATATTGTATTTTAAATTTTCAAACGCTAAACGAAGACGTTTTACAATTTAAACTAAACATTTCTCTTTTAACGACACTATTAACGTATAATTAATTTTAATTTTATGCGTAACGTGAAATTTAGAGGGGGAAAAAAAACATTTATCTTCCCTGTTCCGAAACAACAAATTACTTTAGTTTTCAGTGAGATAGAGTGACAAAATTATTAATACATTACATTTTGAAGCGACTGCACCCTCGTGCTCCCAGCCTCCTAAATGCCGTCTCCTACATCCGTAAGACATTAAAAATATTCAAATCAGTCAACGTCTGTTGTACGGTATTGGCTAATATAGTGACAGATCGCTGATAAATTATTATCCGATCATTTACATTATCTTTATACGTATAATCGTTTACAATATATGTGAAAATGCAGGTGTTCGTCGACGCTGTATTTATTAAATTTAATATAGAATGACTTTTTCGGATTTATAAACGCAATCGCGTCTATTGCTTTCGGTAATGCTCGACTCGATTCTTTTCAAACCACAAACGTGTTTATACACTGCTAAAAAAAAATTGCGTTTTCTCTAGTTACTGAAATTTTACATAATTTGTTTGTCTATTTCTAAGTAAAAAAAAAAAAAAAAATCGCAATGTATTCGAATGTAACTGTTTTTAATTTCGTACTACATATAATAACGCGCAGTCGGGTTTTTGAAATAAATAAACGTTACATTTTTTACAACACTCGTTGTTCGAAATTCGAATTGTAAATAATAAATTTTTTTTACATTATTTTCGGATCGTTTTTTCACGAGATTTAAAGGTGACCACGGTCGTTTTTTTTTTATTTAATTTTATTTCGTATTCATTAAAAATCATAAAATTATATTTTTTCGAACGCGTTATTTTAAGGTATTTCTTTGTTAGTTTTTTTAATATTTTATTTAGATCATTAGAATCCGAGGATCGTGTTTATCGCACACGCAGATGTTGTAAATATGTTCGGACTCTGGGAGTAAATATAAACGAATAAAATCCTGGGACCGTATAAACATGTTTATTTGAAATGTTTACGAAAGAAAAATAAAAAAAAGTCTTGTTTTTTTTTACGAATCGATTAAAACAATATCTCTGTGCCGATAACAAAAAAAAAAAATCTCAAAAACAAGAGAGAATAACGGAATAACGTGTGTGTTCAAATTAAGTCAATGCATTCTGTTCGTTTAATTGTCAACCGCGATTAGTATTTTAATGGCTATTATGATTGAGTTCGCGTGTAATTTCGTTTTTTATATATACGCGCATAATAATCAAACGGTCAACTACGGTATTATTGTAGCGTGGTTACTCCACAAAGCTCGCGCTGTTTAATCCTCATAACGTTTTCTCCAAAAAGAAATTTAACCGTTTTATTCGAATTTTAATGCACATATTATTTGTTTTACGACATTATTATTTATATTATTATTGTAATTATACGTTGCGAGCGTTCGCCGCAGAAAAAATTCGCAATTCGAGTCATAAAACGATATAATCGTCTACAAAAAAACTTTAATACGTCTATTACGCGTGTCCTGGTGAAAAATAATAATAATAATAATTTTATTATTATTATTATTATTATTATTATTATTATGTATTTTGACAATCGATGTACAATTTAAATACGGAACGTGTTCGCATTCACGCGTACACATGTTATAGTTATGCAAAACGCTTTGAAGATAACTGGACATAACGTATAATTTTATATTCATTCGGTTTTTTTTTTAAATTTTATAATTTAATTTTGATTGTTTCGCGTGACAGTGTCTGCTGCTACGATTTTAATACAAATTTTATTTCTGCGCGTTTTCATTCGTTTTAATTTGACAGGGCGTCGCGATATCCGCGCACAGTTCTTAAACGTTCGGATTGAATTTCGTGTTAAAAAACGTATTACGCGGAGATCGAAGAAAAGATCATTTTTGAGAGCAGCATCTCCGTGACAATTTTTTGTGAAATAAAATCCGACAAAAAAAAAATTTTAATTTCAAAACATTATATATATATATATATATGAGCATTTTCAAAATACATTTTATAACTAAAACGAATGAACAGTTTTCGTTTTTTATTCTTTTCTTCTCGCGGAATACTTTTTGTAAAATACAAAAGTGAATATTCGAGAAAATGTAATGATTTGACTGCTTGTAATTATTAATAATATATTTGTTTTTTTTTTTTTTAATTATGTGTAAATCATTTGAGTCCCTCGAGTCGTTTTTTTACGAGTTATAAGTGTTTGGTCCGAGTCACGTATCGCCGCGGCGGTCTTATTTTTTACGTGTCTGCAAGTGGTATTTAAATATTACATTCTTTGCTTCTCCCAAAAGCCAACGGTTTAGATTGCATTGTCTTTTAAATGTCGTCCTACAAAATCCTTCCTCTCTCCCCTCACTGGAAGCATTGGGCACTCTAATAAATGAATCGATATTTGCGCTTTTCCGCAATCGCAGTCCGCATCGGATCTTAATTTACACGTGTTTTTCTTAGTCCTTCGCACTTCCGACCGCGTTCTTCTATTGATCGCTTTCCACCTACACCAAGCTTAGTCATGTCCTGTTGGAGAGATTAATTCGGATGTCCTCGTTTTATCCATATCTGCAATGGGTCCCATCCTACATCACTTTCTTCTTTATCTCGGCGACTGCATTCGGACGGTCCGTGATGGGTTCACCGATAGTTCTGATAAACGGTTTTCCTAGATTCACGTCGACTTACGATTTGTATTTCGCCAACCATAGAGTGCACGTTGTCGCACTCTTAAGCTTTTTTTCCTCTCCCGTCATCGTTGCTACTCCTCTTCTCGTGTCAGGACGTGCAAGACGGCTTACATCGGCCAGTTTTTATTCCGTTCTGTTTTGTTTACGGGCACGTTCGCAAGTTCCAGCTGTATACCGGATCGCGGATATACGTAACTGCACTTCTTGCACAATCGCCGTATTTCGTTCCTGATAATTTGTCGACAATATGGATTATTTCGCGTTTTTGGCAAATTTTTTTTCCGACTTCCTCGCAGCGTACGTTTCACTTATTGGGCCGTTATCCACACGTTCTAACCCGTTGCGCCAGTCTACGTTCTCCTGTTTGCCTCTCGATTTTTAAAACGATACACTCGTTGTGTCCTGTTCGGTTTTGAATGCGGTTCCGTTTGGTCCGTTAATGTCGCTAAAGATACCTCATCTCCGTTTCTTCGAACTCGCTTCCTGGTATTGCAGAAAACGTCGCTGCGACGGATTTCTTTTGCGCTCGATTTCGAACATGCAATAATAATAACAATAATAATAAAACCGTCCCCAAAGAGTAAGTTTTTCTCGTATATAAATACGCGTTCCCCGAATGCAGAAATTGGAACGAAATCGATCGCGATGAGGTTTATACGATATGAAAGGGGGAAAGTGTTTTACGACTTCGTCGTGATGATAATAACACGCGTATCCGTATAATAATAATAATAATTAATTTATGATAATAACGATATAATATACTCCGCCGGTGGATGGCCCTGGATGTGTGTGAGTGAGTGCGTTTCGGGTGCGATGAACTTTCGGGTGGCGCGGCTATACGACGATCGTAAAACATCGTCCCTTCCCTGTAATGGAAAAGGGGTATAGGGCTCCGCGAAACGCGTGTATATATGAGATATACGCTCTGGTGTGTATTATTATTATTATTATTATTATATACAACACAGTGCATTAGCAGTAAATTCGTTCGGTTTTCCGACCCGGGCCAAATGTATCGGAACTGATTTGTACGGCTTGTACCACCTCGCCGCCCGCCCAGACCGTTGCTCTGTGGATGCTGCGCGAGTATTTACGTCTCCGCCGCCGCCGCCGCCACCGCGATCGTCGTCGCGCTTAATAACGCGTCTCCTACACCACAGATTAGATGAATACAAATGATGATGGACCGCTCGCGATGTAAACAAAGAAAATTTTTAAAAAAAATGACGTCATACGGCCCACTATAAAATCAGTGTTAACGCGTTATTGTATCTAACATTAAATACACATTATTCCGTGAAAATTATGTATTATTTACAAGAACATTATCGATGCGCGAAATGAATAGCTTAAAATTAATTTAACTATTAAAAGCAACTCTGCAGTTTTTTTTTTATCGAATTCAGTTTCGAAAATTATCTACAGGTCATTTGAAAAACGTTCACCTGCGAGACTGCACGCGTGCCATAAGTTCGCCCTCGTCCCTGTAATAGACGAGACTGCAGCATCAGTGTTTACAGCACACACACACACACACACACACAAAGTTACAAAGTCGTAGGTAATTTTTTGTTTTGTCGTTGTCATTCTCTTACATAAGGCGTGGTACGCACACGAGGGGCTGTCAATAGAGACGGGACGAAAGCAATTTTATTTTATTATTATTTTATACCGACACACACACACACACACACGCGTGAACAATTTACGGTATAAACGTCCTCTCCCCCTCCCGATGGACGAGGAGACGCTGCGGCGAGAAGACCGAGGAAGTGTAGACGAGTTAAACGACCGACCTATTCGCGTTTAAAAAGGGACAGGGGAAGGGACGGTGCGCGGCGTGGGCAAAAGGCAACAGCGACAAAACGGTCCAGCGATATACAGGACGATGGGCGAGGGGGGAGGGGGGATGCGACCGAAACACATTCGGGTTATTGCAGCAGATCGATATACAGGGACCGTGGGTGGGCGGGTGGGTGTCGGTGGTGGTGGCGATGGCGCGGAGGCCGCGGTCGCGTTGTTGCGGCACATCTGTGACGGTAGTGGCTGTAGAACATAGTGCGTGTTTATATGTATATAGTATAGTAGTAGTGTCTGTGTGTAATGCCGGAAGACCCTTTAAACGAAAGACGGCGACGGGACGGAGGAGGAGGAGGACGCGAGAAAAGGACGAACGGGATGCGTGCGACGAGAAAAGGACGCAGAAGGGACGAAGACGGCGGTGCGAAATTCGATACGCGCACACATATCGGCCAAAAGTCTGCTGCACCGACTGTATGTATATATATATATATGCCGAAGGATAATGGCACGAGGAGGTGCGCAGGAACAGTTTATATTATTCTTAATATACACTTTATGAAATATTATTACGAATCGATTTCGATTTGTTATCTACGTGTTCTTCTTGCAGCGCGCACGTGTCCGCGTACTTCCTTCTCCATCGAGAAAACAACCCCCTGCAATCTCAACCGCGACCGGAATAGTGTGCTCGGATAAGTTTTTTTTTCTTTCTATCTAAATGAAGACAAAGGTGATGTTATTAACGTGTATCGGCACAATGATAACAAGATCATACTAAAATTTATCTAAATAAACGTCTTTCATCTATAGACTGCAGGGAGAAAAACAATAGTTTTTTTAAAAAAAAATTTTTTCCTACTACGACGTTGAACCCATTCGGTTACTGTTTACACGAAAAAGCGTTTGTAATGCGAGAAGACCGATTCAGCGAAGTTAGAAATAATATTTAATTCCCGGTGTAATCATTACGTAAACAACGATTCAAATAATACGTTAAGTATAGTACCAGTATTTAACGAGTATAGTTTTATTCTTTTGCTGAAAATTAAATAACATTTATTATCCAAACACACTGTTATCATCGCGCGTGCCTATACATTATAAAATGTGTTTGAACGTTTTTTCGGTTTATTTCATTCTCAAAACACGGATTAAAAATAACCGATTCATGTATATAAATGACAAAACGTATTATTTATTTAATCGAAATCCCTAGCCGATATTTCAGCGAACGATTGACAAAAAAAATTGTCCCGACAAAACGTACATTTATCTTAGACGGTACTATACAGATGAATCATACAATAATTATCTAGATAAGATTGAAAATAATTCATCTTGATAAATTTATTCAGGTAAGTCGCAACACCGCTCGGCGTATGTGTACGACCTCGGCGGTACGAGGGATGCGTAAAGGGAAAAAATCCGGACCCGGAACACGGTTAGGTTATTTTAGGGACACAAATATATTATTTTGGATTGTCTACACCAGGGGTCTCCAAACTTTTTTATTCAAGGGCCACAAAAAATATCAAATGCTCTTAGCGGGCCCGCGATAACGAATTTTTAAATTACACATATCTTTAGATATCTATATTTTATTTACCGTCCTATGGGTGCTGCGGGCCGTAGTTTGGAGACCCCTGGTCTACACTACCGGGAATACGGAACCTGTGGCACTAGTGTTACTCCGCGACACACGAACACTTTTCAAATGAACCGAGTAGATGTAATTTTGTGAATTGGGTTTGATACAATCGGTGGGTTCGAGTGGTTAAATATTGGAAATTTAGAAACGAAAGGTATTGATAATTTAACGAAATAAATTTGTTACTTTCGTTCGTCTATCGAAATAACGAACTCGGAAACGTTATTACCGTTGTGAAATCGGTTGCATTGAAAAATATCTGAAAACTCGTTTATTGTTTAGTGGAATATATGTCCTACTAATGCGTTGGCTTTGCTTTAACGGCAGTCTTTGGTTTTACATACGAGCAGTGTCGGCCTGGCACACCAAAGGCCCCTGGATCTTTTTTTTTTATGTAAAAAAAAAGTTAAAAAATACATATCAATAAAAAACAATTCATTATATAGGTGTCCCAGATCCAGGGTCGGAGTGGCTCTAAAATTTTTACCGGCCAAATAAGATTTTTTCAGGCCACTTATAAAAAAAATTGATTTTTTTTTGGACCAGCGGCTTCTGTTTCCATATAGAGTTAATACAGGTTAATAAAAGAATCTATGGTGAAGTCAGAATTTGGTGGTCGGATTTAGTTTTTAAGTCAAAGCAATTTGAAATTTGACAATTTTACCTTGTTTCTTTAATAGGTTTATTTTGTCTATTTTTCTGGCTCGTACTACAAATAGTCCAATGGATAAATAGGTACCACGATTTTTGACGTGCACGGTTCGAGGTTCTCAAAATCAATTTTTGCATTATTTTTATACATTATAATAATACAAGGCGAAGACTTCAAAACTGGTGGAGACACTGCGTTCAAAAATATTGGTATGAAACAAAAAAAGACGGGGCCCCGGCCGCATTCGCGGCCTAGCAGCCATGGCCAGGCCGACCCTGCATACGAGTATACGTGTACGCAGCTATATTTTACTTGGATAAATATTGGTTTTTCATTCATATCTTCTCTTTATTGCAGGAAAAAAATAACAAGATTCCTATAATATTTTAGAATTTTCGTAAAGCAGAATTTGACAACAAGAAAATATTAGGGTTTAAGTGGTGATGAATGTACCGTTCAACAGTGCATCGAAATCATACAGATTTGCCCAGTTTTTTCAAAAAAAAAAATCGACTCATACGTCTCGTCTTACACGAAACGATTCATATAGTATACCTACCTATCGTTTGATGACTGTTATTGACATGGCTATGTCTTTGTTGTGTGCACGTTTTTTTTTGAAAATTCGTCAGAAAAATTCGCGATAATGACATTTTACCGTTTATCAAATTTATCACTCCTGCAGTGTATTTTGTTATTTTCGTATAGCAAAAAAAAAAAAAACGAATTTGGCACTTATTCTGCGCACAAGTACATTATTCGTACGCCTCAAAGACTGCACAGTCGCGTCACCGTGCACTTCCTCGCAGAGGAGTTAATTATGTAGGTTCGGTTTTTTTTTTTTTTAACTCGTTAGAAATTGAATATCTGATAATTGCAGGACACACTGAAACGTATCCGTACATCGGACAATTTTTTTTTTACTATATTATTATACATAAAAGTGTACGCGTTTTTATACACGACTGTACGCGTATCGTATGTGTGCTTTGGATTGTGATCGATTGGCTTGTTTTCAACGCGCGTATCGTTCGGCCTATACTTTCGGCGCGAAACGATATTAATTATTAACGGCGTTCGATTTTTGTCGAACGGGCCGTCGTCGACGCCGGCGAGGCGGAAAACGCGAACGGCGGCGGTAGTTTTCAATTTATTTAATTTCCCCCCGCCACAGTCAGTTCGTAAATACGTAATTTTATAATATACGGTTACACTGTTCTCGTCTCGGCTATTGGATATTATTTAAAATACGAGCGCTATGTGTATATAAATTAAATAAAAATAAAAATATATAAATTATTATTTTAAAATAATAATAATCGAAAAATAAGTCCTACCCCGTTAATTATAATATGTTATTATATTGTATTTGTTTTTTTTTTTTTTTCATTGAACGCTTATTATTTTTGTTTGTATATTAGTTATTTTCCGACTGGTGTTTTCCATCGCGATGATGCGATTTCGGTGCCAAGAAAATCGGGTCCACTATATATACGATTGTACGGCTCGCCGACCATTACCGCGTGGTCGATAGTTAAAATTTACTATTAAAAAGCTATTTTTAACTAATAACTATAACTTCAATTTTTTTTTTACAAATTTTTTACAAAATTTTCCCAATTTTATATATATATTTTAAATCCGCGAGTCATTTTCGCAGACGTTTAATATTATATAACGAACTGAAATACACTTATTTCGAATGATGGGCCCCATTCAATTATTACGAGGTTACAATAAAAAAAATAAAAATACACGACCTTTCAAGATGATGTTTATTCAAGCGCGCAAATTTGTTTTGTGATTTATTCTCGGACGCACAAATTATGGTTTTAGAGTGTTTTATCGAATATTACAATAATCCGCCGCCTGCAGTTCGCAGTCTTGAAAATTATAGGCGCCGGAGCCCAACCCCGTAAATACTGGGCGCGGTCTGCGCAATATTGAAAATTATAATGTATTATTGTCTGTTAATAAGCGAATTAAACAGTTCTTGAAATTTATTTATTTGCTAATGTAACAGAATTTAACGTTAAAAATAAAAAATTACTCGTAATTTCAATTTAAGCGTTAAAATGTTTATTGAACCGGTGTTCTTGTCTCGTATAATATAAAAAAAAAAAATATTAAATAGAAAATATTTGCACGAAAAAGTAAATAGCCGCGCGGTTTATATACATATATAGGGTGTTCCAAAAGTAAGTATTTTTTCTTAAAAAAAAAAAAATTGAATGGAATTTTTTTTTCTTTCCATGAACAGCTTTAGTATTGTATCATTTTCGTTCAAATCCGGTTTGTTACCGTGTGACCAGTTTTGGTTTCGCCCGCCATCATTGAGCGAATGTGTGACCATCGCACTACTACGTCTTATCTCACTTCGTGATGGAGGAGAGAAGGGACCGGAATTGGCCAACAAATTCTTGTGCGACCTCACCCCGTGTGATTTCTTCGTATGGAATTAAAAAAATTCAAAAAAAAAAAACACGAAAAACGTGAACTGATTTGAAGGAAAATAATCTGAATTGGGGACTTCACCGTTGATAAATATGACGCAGTTTTAAATTTTCTCGACCACCTTACGGCGGCGTGTCGAGAAATTATCGAGGGAGGATTTTCATTTTAATAATATTCACTTTCATAATAAAACGCGAGTTCATGCCGAATTTTGTTTATGAGTGTTTTTTTTTTTGTTAAAATAAAGTGTTTTTCGGACAATTTAAAAACCCCATTTCTTTTGGGACACCCTGTATACTCTGGTGTATTTGAAAACTTTTCTTTTCCGTCATTATTATCTGAGGCGTACTCGGCTTTATCCAGCAATAGGACGATATACATATCAATGACGTTTTATCATGTTTCATAGGTTTAATTTCTGTAAGTGCAAAATAAATCAATAGCGCATTGACTACGACCGTTTGCATTGTCACACAAAATTTACAGTCGCGCTAAATTATCGCCGAAACGAAAAATTTGCAAAAAAAATAAAAATTGATTTTTAATGAAAGTGATATATTTTTATTGTCCTCCGGTAATCGGTTTTTAAAAATTTTAAACCGGTTACTCTTATGAATTTCTGTATATATATATCTATATAAATATCTGTATATACAAAAATTAAAATTCCATAATTCTAACGAGAAAGTTTAAAATTTAAATAGGTATTAAAAAAAATATATATTTTCGATTCCAATATGGTAAAATTGTTGTTAAAAATTACGTTATTATTTCAGGATAAATTAAAATTTGCAGAACGTAACGGTTTTTTGCAATTAAATCGCAAATGTTATTGTGTTTACTTTAAAAAAAAAAAAAAACAAAAATTACGAGAAATAGAAAAGGATTTATTTATTGATTTATATGAGTCTGGGATGCGAAAATTTGTATACTCTCAAGCGAGAGATATTAAAAAAATAAAATCGTCGTGATCATGACATCATCCTTTACTCTTGTGCACGTAGTCTCTGCAAGTGATTATTATTGATACCGTTATTCTATAATATTGTTGATTATATATGTATGTCGTTTATATAATTTATCGAAATCGTATAAAAACCATAACGTAAGAAATAATCGTAATTATTGTAATAATATTTGTAAAAATCATTATAATATGTTATTGTTCCGTTTGTGACCGATAATAACGTCGCGATTTTGCAAATATATACAAATGTTTACATGGATGTATAGCGAAATTTTATTGCAATAAAAAAAAAATATATGTATATATAGGTGATTTGGTCGACGGGGAATTAACATATTATATAATACGTAGTTCGCATTCGCTATAATTAATGATTTAAAAGTGGAAACGTTACGGGATTATTACACAAATTATAATGTCGGGGAAAAAAAACGGTAGAAAAAACGTTCCGAGTACATATTATGTATAGTACGTTATAATATTAGGGAACGGATATCTACAGTTTAAAAAATATTTTCGTATAGTTTTAATGTCGGAAATGTGTACCGAGCTAGAGAAGAGTACGTGTTACACGAGACATTGAATGAATTGACGTGAATTTTATTTCGAAATTTTACCGATGAAATGCGAGTGTACTAATATTATGGTTGTTTTTATAAGAGTGCGAAAATTCTCGATGGTTATTTACAAGAACCTGGAAAAGGAATCCTTTAGAAGTATATACGCGTATAAATGCGAATAAAACGTAAATACGAAGACAGAAAAGTAAATTAACAACACAATTTTCTCTACTACTTCATTTGCACCTACAGTATTGAGTATATATTATAATTATAGTAGGTATTTAACACCGATTTGTACGGCACTCCGGTATAGAGTATAATAGTTTTTTTTTTGTTTTTAAATCGAAATATTTCGCGTTTAATGATTTTATAGTAGGAAAACGTTCTAGCCGTCAATTTTCCGGAAGTCTCGTAAAAATTATGTATAGATGGATTTATGAAGGAACTCGGATATTTCCGAAAAATTCAAGCCTAACCACAAGCCGCAGTTTGGATCGGATCCCGCACAGACGTCGGTAAATTTATCGCCCGATTATGTTATTGTAGAAACAATTTTTTTTTTTTTTATTTCGACGTTCCGGGATTTTAACTCGACACGACGATCGATTATAACTTTAAATCGTTTCGTTTTTTAATCTTAATAAAAGTTTTCTAATCGATACGAAATGCACACGAACCGCGGTCGTTTTAAAACGTTTTTCGCGGTTATGAACCGAACGACGCACCGATGAACGGGGTAAAACGTGAACGTACATTTTTTTCTGGGACATGAATTTTTTTTCGTAGCTGCCAAGTGAAATTCATCTCGATTTTGAATTTTACTATACAAACAGCGTATATGGGCCGGTTGCTGTGTAGATGTTTTATTTCACGCGTGTGCTCAAAACGAGCTCGTGACGCACACGTGCAGGCGTGGGCTCTTATAGGTAATTAACTTCTTGAAAATTTCTCGTCTAATTGCGTTTGTTTTGAAATATTACGTTTTTTTTTATTTATAGAATACATAAGAGGCGAGTTTTTATTTTATTTTTTCGTAGAAAATTATTTCGCAACTAAAACGCGCGTCGTCGGCGAACACTTTTATGCGCTCTGCAACGATGATAGCCATCCGTCTTTCAAAACGCAAAATCTCAATAGGTACTTACTCCGCGATAATAAATAGATATGACCGACAATCGCTCGCTGCAGTACAAAATATATTATATGTACAGTCGCATAATGCGAATCTAACGGACGTACGTTTAAGGGGCCTGCACCGGACCTGTACGGCTGTATTTCTAGCTGAAATACATACGTTACTGGAAAAACTCTCACGCCTTGTAGAATGATCCGATTTCGGTATTTTTTTTTTTTTGTTGGAAAGAAGAAAAAATTTCGCAGGACGCATTGTTGTTCTTCGATTTTCAACATTTTATTTCGCACATATCAACAGCACCGACAGACAGAAAATTTTAAAAATGCTCGATTTTATATGCTTTACGCAGGAAAGACTCTCATGCCTCCCTGCAGAGTCGTCCGATTTCGATAATTTCGCTGTTTTTGGATAAAGGAAGACTTTCTACAGGACGTATTGTACACTTCGATTTAAGATTACCGTAATAAAAACTGCAAAAAAAAGCCAAAAAGACATGAAATTAAATTCGACAAAGTAAAAATATTAAACAAAGAAGCTAATTTTGGGAAACGAATGTACAGAGAAGCAATCGAAAGTGAAAAATGTCCTGAAAACTACAACAGAGAAGACGGATGGAAAATTAGCAAAACGTGGTTACCAATTATATACACCAAGAAAAAAGAAGAAAAGTGACTATAGAAGATAAAACAACAACCGAAACAGTCACAATCGCCACAAATGATAATTGCCGTTGTAGAAAAGGAATAACTAAATGCAAAAATGTCAAAAAAACAACACACAGATAAGAACACTAATGGTCAACAACGTGCTGCCATTGGACACAAACAACAATAGCTACAGCCAATCAGCGACGACGCCACAAATGGCGGACCTTATCTTATCGGTATATAAGGGAGTGAGATACGAGTAAGGCCAGGCAGTATAGTTACAACCACGGAGCAGTAACAATGTCTCTGAAGATGAACTTTGAAACAAGTTCGAAACGTCAGCCACAAACCGATGACATGGATAAGTCCGAAAATTTCTTAAAGAATAAAAAAGAAAGTTGTCAAAAAAACTGTGAAAATTGTTCGTATTCAAACTCTTATTATTATAGCTTTTAGAAATAAAATTTTGAGAATCGAATACGGTTTTTTTTCTCCACTTATTTCGTAACGGGTAAAACGACGGGTATATAAATCATTATTTAATATCGGTTTTCGTCTAAAACGTTCGGATAATATTTTAATAATTACGTTGGACGCGACGCGTAATTATATAATTCGGAAATACTTCACAGCAGTAGACTCGAGTATATTATTTTATCGCACCGTCCCAAGATTATGTGCCGGATAACGTATTAACATTGATTATAAAATATATTCTATAATCAATGGTATTAATAAGTCGCATATTTAATGACGCGTATTCGTGTGGTAACAAACGCATTAATAATAATAATTATACTCAGGCTTTAAACTATAATACAATAACGGTATAATTTCTGAAAAAAAAAATTATCCTTACTGGTCTTATATAGAAATTTATTTCCAAAAAAAAAAAATTAAAATCTTTTTACACTCGCCATACGCATTCGCGTGTTTCTATAAAATTTCTTTGAGTATTTCCGTACGATTTTGAAGTAATTTATTAAAAAAAATTCTTGTAATATAATTTCAGTGTTATACAATCGTAGAAACACATATATATTGTTGTTTTCTATAGATATTAAAAAAAAAAAATCACCATATTTTTATAGAGAAAATTAAATTATTACGCGTTATTAAGATACGCGATTATAACACACATTTTATCGCGCTAGGATCGAAACAAAAAAAATACACGCTTCAGTCTCAGTAGGATATTTATGAAATTGGAATTTTTTTTTTTTTCTTTAAAGCGAAAATTCAAATCGATAATTCTCGTTTGTTGTTCGTCTGTTCACGCCTGAAAAACATTCCGAAGGCGAAATTAGCTATACAAAACAGAATATTACCAAAATATTTACACGTTTATACACAAAGGCGCGTCTGTTTTATCATAACAAACAATAACTAATTGATTTTAATGGATAGCGAGAACGATTTACCGCCAAAATAATACAATATAAAATTATAACGTTATTTTAATGGGGGGGGGAGGCTCGGATTTTAATTTCCTAACATATCAACGTAAATGATTACTCTAAAATAAATGAGATTGAAAAAAATGTTTCAGCTTTTCCTATTCCTAACGATGATAAAACAAAACTATTTGCAAAAAAAAAAAAACAAATTCCCAAACAGTTTATAAACGTTTATTCGATCTATAAAAGTTATGAAAATTGTCTTTGGAAAAAAAAAATTCAATTTGGATAATTTGTAAAAATGTAATGAATTTTATTGGTGTATGGAGAGAGAGAGATAGGATCTCCTACGAATAATTAATTATTATATTTAAATTAATAATTATTAAAATAATAGCGAGCGTGGACCATTTAACATAAAAAAAAATCCAAACGCTTTGAAATTCGAGGCCGAAATCTTATAAAATTCGTTAAAAAGTGCAACTCATCGTATTTTCATTTTTAAATCGTATTTATACGGAATGGAATTTTAGAAATCAAACGAATTAAAATGTACTTAAAACACGCGAAAATCGTTATTTTTCCCATCGATAAATCCTTTTTTAAAGAATATTCAAGAATTGAATTTGTCGTCTCCGTATGGCTAACGGGCGATAGACACCAAAAATCACATTAACGAGTTTCGGAAATTTTTGTTTTGTTCCGGCTTTGTGGTTTGAAATTTTTTTTTTTTAATGTAATCTCAAAATAATTAATAATACGCGCATTTTCAAAATCGTCCCTTTTTTCTAATGTATTATAATGACACAAACTTTATATAGGTATTTTATATAATAGTATTAAAAATCGCGTGCGTATTATATACGCATTTTTCACTAGTACATTTTTTTCAATAATTTTCTATATTTTTTTTTTTTCCGGCGTCGCTAACTGCTATTGTCACACAATAATATATGACACAATAAACCGTCGTTCAATCCGTATACGGATTTTATTATAATAACTGCAGCAGCGCAGTGTTGACCTAAAAACGTAATTTTATATAGCGCACACGAACTTGTTTTAAAATTTCCAAGTACAACGTCAAGTCGGAAAACTTATATTATTAATAATAATAATAAAACATACACCGTATTCCGTCTGATTGGCAAACTCTGGATTATTTAATTATAATACGATGTGTTTTCATCATTTTTCTACATATACACTTCCGTATATATATATTATATATATATAAAATAATATAAACACCATCACGACGAGTGGTTTTTCTTGAAACAACGCGTTATATAAATACAGGACCTGGCGAAAATATATATAAAAAAAAATATTTCGGTATGTGGATAACACGCGTATATATCAGCTACAAAGTCGTGTTTTCTTTTGTGCAGTGTAATCTTCCTAAATAGATGCGTACGCGCGTAATCGTGTATCAAAACACGAAAAAAAAAAACCATATGCTAATCGAGTTCTCGTATGCGTAGGAAAACATAATATTGAAGAAAAAAATATATTTTTAAATCAACATTTTTTTTTTTTTTTTGTCACCAAATCAAATAGAGCATTGAATGAATACAGAATTCGGGTCGTGTTTACACTTTTATTTTTAACGTATACGGTTAAAAACGTTGTTTTTTCTCTTAATCACGTCGCGGATTTCACTTTAAATATAGTATCACGTTAAATGTATAAAAACTATCATGAGTAAATTCTTACAAGGCTAAAATTATAACGGTAGTATTGTAAACGATCTGTTCTGTGTTCATAGCGCATTATAAAGTATTTGAATTATCGCTTATTATTTATTCAAAAAAAAAAAATTATATTTCTCCTTTTTGCGTAGTTCTTGATAGTTTTTTTTAAAACGCGTCTCTTTCTGTTTATCTAAAAAAAAAAATCAATTATTTGTCCCTTTTTTTTGTATTTTATTGGTTTCAATTCCATGGCCTCCTACGAAGCCACGAATTACAACAATTCATAAATAACTATCAACATTACATATTACATTACAACATTATATATATATGTTTTAAAAGTAAATTTTATGTAGATTCGATTAAAAATACGTTCAAACATGTGGTATATATACTTTTAGATTTGAGTTTATATAACAAAAAAATTAGAAAATTTTGAATATCATATTTTCAGTTTAAATAATATTGATAGTACCGAATAATTGCGATATTAAAAATCTGTTTCTAATATTTCGTCCGTGAAAATACGCATTTCAATGGTGGCAAACTGTCGTTTTGTCAATTTGACCCACGAGTTGTGCACAAAACATGATTTTTATTATGGCATCCAGGGAAGCCGCTGGACGTTAATGGTATCAATACAACTGATCATATTATAATATTATATTGATACGGATTAGTTAAGATCGTTAAGAGTAATGACTAATGACAAGAGTAATTTCTTTTTTTTCCATCCATATATATATTCGTTTTCAAAATAATTCGTGAAAAATATTTTCCGATGAGTGTTTATATTGTTTTTCCCTTCTAAAAATATATTTTAAACGCAAGCACACACACACACACACATTTCATATATTATTTTACACATTTTATTTCCACACGCATTATTACTCCTAAACGTTTATATTTATATGCATATATAGCATCGAGAACATAATTCGATACTTTCGCGAGTAAATATTTACAAACGTATATTAATATTCTCAAAGAATGTTTATTGGAAAAACAATGTTTTCCGTAATATTATATAATACATTTCTGTAAGTACGACTGACTGCTGCACAGAAACAATCGAGTCGATCGAGACTACAATGACTGAAATACCACCACCGGGGTTTCATTCGGAATTTCAATATTTACTTTATGGCGTGCGTTTAACAACAGGCCGGAATCTCTATGTTACAATGTAGTATATTTAATATAATAATATCATCTTCAAGTCGTGAAATTTTCGCTTTTATACAGCCAGTGGCGTATTTGGGGGGCGAGGAGGGCAGTTGTCCCGGGCAGCACTTTTTTGGGAGCAGCAAATTTAACTGGGAGCTTTTTTTTTTTCTAAACAGATTTATAATGATTTAAGCAGTTGTAAAAAAAAAAAAAAGAATAATAAAAATGTTAGTTAGTTTTTTTTGTAGGCAAATCAATGTATCAACAAAACGTTTTATCAACACGACAATAAAGCTGTATTGTGAGATTTCATAATAAGCGCGCGTGTATTGGTTTGTTGTTTGTCGTCGGATGTTCAAAAACAAAACACAGTACTTACCGCACTCTTATGAATTTGCGTTTTTTGATACCGAAAGTACCACAATCAAATCATGCATCTTTTTTGTCATCATACAATAAACGTCTAAACGTTTTGTTTTTATTTTTTGAAATTGTAATAATAAGCGTTTTGGCGGCGTATTTAGGGGACGAACTGTATACAGTGCGTACATATATACAGTGAAACATCCGTTAACGGACGCCTCTAAATAGCGGACACCTCCAAATAGCGGACATATTTTTCGGGAACGTGGATATTTTCACTACTTATCAATATACAGGAAAACCTCTAAGTGCGGGACACTCTAAATGACGGACACTTTTATGGCTAGATTTTGATAATTGTTTTATCGGCAATTGTTTAAGAATATTTTATATCATTGTACATATTTTTATACAATGTTATCTTATTATTATTAACTAGGTAGTTTAATGATTACGCGTCAAGGACTTAAACGAGTTAAGGTAACTGATTTTTTTACAATGAATGTTAGATTTTACCTTAAAATTATTAAAATAATATTATATATTAAATATCTGTTATGAAAATTGGAGTGAACGTTCAACAGATTTGCGAGGAGCTGTGTATCTTGCCAATGATGTTATCGGTATAAAAAGGCGCCAGTTAATCGAGTGCCTAGAGCGTCAATATCATAAATACCCGCCACTGAATAGCGTTCATTGCGGCTAACCAGGATTCACACGCAATAGAATATATTTAATCGAATACAATACAGTGGTCTAAATGAAAATTTTCTTATTAGAATTTACCGGAATCATACGAATTCATTACATACGTGTATATAACGCGGTATATTTTTGAATCTGAAACAGAATATCAACGACGTTGTGTAGATTCGTATGGCGCCTATTCGTTTGTTCTGGGTTTCCGAGAGCTGCCGTGCCTGCATGATATCGCAAACTTTTCGAATTCTCTTCAGCTGTTGCGGAGATAATTCGTATAAAGTTAAATCGTTCGCAATAATTCCCCGGTGTATAACGATAAATCAGCTACATATCGATTTGATTCGTTATATATCGGTTCGAAGGCGAAATCATCCAATTTTTTTATCGCGTATAGCTTAACGACGTGGAGCTTATAAAGCCGCACCTGGTTGTGAACTGCAGCGCGGCGATAAACGGTCGCCGTGGAAATAATTTCGCGAAACGCCTTCTTATTTTTAAAGTTTTTTAAAAAAAAAAAATGTGTAATAGCGTTCTCTTAACGAGAGGCAAAAACAAATTGTTTTCGTTTTCTTGTAAAACGATATTGTTTTCGAGACAACAATGCGTTGCACGTGTATACGTACAATACGCGCGCGGTTTATATAGGTCGTCGAGCGTATATACTTGTAAATATAAATAAGATAATAATAATAAAAAAAATAAGCATAAAAAATTACCCGCGTTCGTCCTGCGAAAAACCAAGGGTTGAGAGAGTTTGGGTAAGGGGTAGAAAAATTGCGACGCGGAAAAGTCGAAATAAAATATCGCGAATATTGTGTGCGCGTGTAATAAGTAGGAAACGAAAAAAATAAAAAAAATTATCGTATCCACGAACTGGAAATGAGATTACGTCCCGGGCAATTTAACCGAAGCTGGAACGTGCGCAGCCGGTTTATCATATTCCGCGATGATACAGTAAAAGAGCACATAGCGCAGATTCGGAGGACGTGGCGGAAAACCTTTTAAATATTATTTCAACGGACCGCGGAATTACACACCGAGATAACATTAGTATATAATATTATGAAGTTTCTGTCGACGACTGTATAATATTTTATGAACTGTTTTCCCGTTCTGTAAACACGCGTCGTGGTGTCGATGCTGCGTCTGTACCGCCGCGAGTAAACGGTAAACGTTTTATCGGCGATTTTTTTTTATTTTTATTTTTGAGGAAGAAGAAAATGGCCCGTTTTCTAGATACGAATGTGCGTATTTCGGTTATTTACAAACGCAATATTGTGGGACGCGCGTTTCGCGGAGAAAACAAATTTTTCGCGGATATTTGATGTTTTTCTCGTCTTGAAGCAACCGTACGCGCGCGACTTACGTATAAAATATTTACTTTTCGAATACGAAATTCGATCCGAACGGTACTCATTTAAATACGTCGTTGTGTTTTTTCGCGTATATATATATATATATATATGTAGTATTTTTTTTTATAGAGGAAATCGCGAAAAAAACGGTCCCGACAAATGGCGGATAACTTATCGTTTTTGCAGAAATCCAAATCGCGTTTTAGAATTCGAGGCTTTTTCGCGGTAAAAAAAACGTATAAAATTATCATTATATCCTTTCGCACACACACACACACACACAGAATATTTGATATTTTTTTTTCTTTATTAACAAATTTTCATCGATAATAACAATACGGGTTTATTTTAATATTCTCGCAGATAAAAATCATAAAATAACAGGGACGTATCTGGGACCTTATCTTGGGGGGGGGGGCGATTAATTTTTTTAGACTACTTTTATTATACGTGTCAGTGTGCTCTTGTATTAAAAAAAAAATAATAATAATAATAATTTTTTGTGCCTAATAAAACATTTATTAAATGTCAACAAATTTATTACAATTGTCGTTTTCTACAAAATTGGATCGGTATGTCTCTTTTTCATTTTAGCGAACCGTTGAATGATGTCTTCAGTGGAAATTTCTATTTCTCTATGTATATTTAACAAAGCTAGTTTGATTGAAAATTATGATTATTATATATACAAATTTATTAAAAAAAGTAGATTATATAATATTTATAATCTTATAAGATAGATTATAATACGGGTCTTGGGGGGCGATCGCTCCCATCGCCCCCCTCAAATACGTGCTTGTAAAATAATACAGTTCATACCCTTTTACGCGATAATTTTTATTTTTATTTATCGCGCGAGAATTCGATAAATTCACTTGGACGGTTCGCAATATAAATATATATAAAATATATATATTTTTTTATTTCTTTTTTTTAAGACCTTCAAAAATGAATTATTAACAATTTTTTTTTTTTAATTTGTTCGGTTAATTTTTTTAAGGGTTTATGAAAAAAAAATGGAAAAAGTGGGAAAGTCGTTTTGTAGTCAAATTCACGAGGAATTCAAATCTGTTTTCAAATTTCTTATCGCACCAATAGATCGATCGGTACGTTGGAAGTACGAAACGTCTATTTTGCTATGTTTCATGTGACAAAGAGAGAAAACATCCGCTTCCAATCCCCTTAAGAAAAACGAAAACATTATAATATTGTTATAATGTTAACGCGCGTGATCAGTTGTAGCGGTTGAATTGGGAAAAAATTTTATATTAAATTAGAGGGACGTAAAAGTATAAACTCGTCGCGTTTCAAACGACAGAAATGCGTAGAAAAATTTTTGTAAACCGCCCAAAATGATTTTCATAAAACTACTAAAAAAAAAAATATTTTTAAAATTTAATGTTAATAATAATTGTATAAATGATTACAGACCATATTGTTACGCGACCTATTCGTGTTTTAGACGCGGCCGGTTAAATCCATTTTCTCTGGACAAATCGGCCTTGTGTAAATATAATATCGAAGAACACTTCATTTTATATGCGCGTGCGGTTATATTTTTTTCTAAACATTTTATAAGCCGATTATTAACAAATGAAATAACGCGATTTTCCGCAAAAAATAAAACGCGCGCGGTTTTGTCGAAAAACTTAAAATGTTTATAAAAGAAAATGATGTGATTAACAAAGATTTTTTTGAACGTATTGGTGAAGTAACCTACGCGTGACATTGTGTTAAATTTTTAACTCTTAATACCAAATATTACCTCCCTTTTTTTTTTTATGAATTAAACACCTCGAAATCTATAATCGCTACATACTCGTACAGAGCTCAAAATTGAAATAAATTTTTTGAAAAAATTTTTTTCTCCAATATAAATCAACATTTTTGATGGGTATTTCGAGTTTTTATGAACCGTTTAGTTTCGAAATCACGATAATCGATTTCGACGAAATGTAATTTTTCGGTAGTTTTTTCCGACGACGCTTGATAACAGCGTTGAGAAAATCGAAAAATGACCTCTCTAAAGTACCAACTATACAGATGCGATACCGGAAACAAGGCATGACTACGTGACGATCGGAGATCATACACATATCACTGTAAAACCAGTATACATTCATCGCTCCGCTCTGCAGAATCGAAAATGAGTTCTTGACCGGCGGCGTTTATAGAAGAGTGACGGTGAAATATTTGTACTAAAAAAAAAAAAACATCGGTATTCCGTCCCCGTCCCCCCACGTTCTCTCTAAAGGGCTGTCGAAATAATTTTTTACGGATTTTTAACGATAAAATCGCGGTAAATATTTGTCTAAATTACACCGCGGAATCGGGCAGATATTATATTTTTCGTTTTTCAAAAGTTTTCAAAATCTTTTTCGAATTCGTTTAATCGCGTGTCCACGTTTTTTTTTTTACCGCGCAACGTCGCACATACAATCCTCCCCAGACTCTGTAATACTATCATTATGAATGTATTTTCTATGAGAAATCATATTTCGTCATTATACACACGGGAAAACTGAAATTCGGTATAATACACTGCACATGTGTACGCGTCAAACGGAGATTTAAATTACTCGTGCACGCGCGCGTCCGCGTTAACGTTATAATACGATATAATTCGGTTTGATCGATGCGTTTTCGAATAATATCGTATTTCTCGGCATTAGATTACCTTTACCCATTCACCCCGTTCCTCGGCCCAAGGGTTGGTATTTTTTTTGTTTTGAAAATAATACTATTTTGACGTTTAGTCGCGCGTTTCGTAATTTTTTCCCAATTTTTTAAACGATTTTTTTTTTACTTAAAAATAACTGTTGAAAATATTACTATAAAATTATAACTCTGTAAAAAAAAATAATCCAAAATCCGTGCAGTACACAACAGTATTCATAACAAATTTGTCTAACAATTGTGGCGACTTACATTTTCCTCGCGGGTTCAGAGTTTTTTTAGTGAGTCAATTTTTCGTACGTTATGATGCAGTTGTAGAGACCTTTTTTTTTTTCAAACGAATTTTCTCTACAGACATAACCAGTGGTCGAAGTGGATCAAAATAAGTGGGAGGATGGAAGCAGTGTCTTCATTTCAAGTTTTGAAAGGGGGGGAGGGGCAAATTTGAGAACGGTCCATATTGTTGAAAAATAAGCAAAAAAAGATTTTTGTAACAAAAGGCTCCAACACCGTCCCTATTGATGGTGACCTATATTTCTTATGATTGTGATTGAGTGACGTTTAGCTCTATTGACCGTTAATATTTTAGAAAAGAAAATAGTTCTAAGAAAAAAAAGATTCTTAGATATTAAAAAAAAAAATATTAGGCAACATAACAACTAAAAATTATGAAAAAAAAAAAATTTTTAAAAATCCAAAAGGGATGAATAATTTTTGAACAAAATCAGTGGGGGGATGCCATCCCCTCGTATCCCCATCACTTCGACAACTGGCTGTAATCCGTAATTACTCGTTTACGATCGACATCAGTTCAAGATGAATTCATTTTTTGACGAAAACAGAAAATTCAGCGAACACGTTTCGATGGTATTATTGTCATTGCATTGTTTTAGGCGTCTCGAACCCCCTAAAATCGATCTGCGGATTCCCGGAGGCATATTACGTACATTTGGCACTTAAACACAAATCGAGCGTTCCGATTAGTCAATAGCATCGGTTTTCATAAAGAATTACTTCAAACCACGAGTCACCTTACATGCAATTTTATTCCGAATAACCTTCTTTTTACAAAATATTTCATGTTATTGTAAAGAATATTTAAATTCTATTTTATTTTTTAATTATCAATCAAATATATTACATTGAAACATACACGTTTAGTAATTATTTTCGTTTTAGTCGATTTTACGCAGAAACTTTAATATTTTATTTTTATTGTACTTATCATTTATTTATTTAACGCGAATACGAGGCGTAGCGCATTCTGAACATCCGTTTTTGAATCCGTCGAGCTCTGTACGTCGAAAGCATTCATTCGTAGTCCGGCGACTCAATGCGTTTTCCATATGCGGTCTCGAAACTTGTTTTTAATGTAAAAACAAGAGCGGCGAGTGCTATTTTACATAAATCAATTGTGGGCAGTCGAATTAAAACTTTCAGAACTTCGCCCGCGATATTTCTGCGGACAATAATTTCGTGCGTGCGACCAGAAACATTCTAACGAATTAAACTGTATTTTTTAACTACCGTTTGTAGAAATTTCTATAAGACAGCTGTCTTCTTCCTGCGCGTTGTCAGCCCCCGTTTATTCCGGTGAATATCAATTTCAAAAGGGTGCGTCTAATTCAGTTTTTATTCGTATTTGGAACAGGAGAGTATAGTTATTTTCGCGATAACTCTAGTATATTTTCAAATTAATACAGAATAATTTTTAATATTTCCAGTGTATGTATCGTGTACCGAAATAGGATAGCTGACCACAGTTTGAAAACCGCTGGTCTATAGATTTAAAGTTATTGTTTCCAGCCGTATTTGATTCCTGTTTTCGCGCACTCGTATTATTATCGCTATTATTGCTGTTATGCAATCAATTTTCGTTATATTTCCAAGTAGCTTATAACGAAAATCCTCACTCGCTATGCTCCCTCACACGCCCGTGTCGGGAATTAAAAATACCCTCCGATTTGTTAAGAAAATCCATCTCCTCGGGTTCTTAACAGGACTCAATACGATAAGTAATAAGCGCGGTCGAAATTAATCGCCTTGAATAGCCCCTAGTGAAAATCGTTTATTTTGTATATCGGGCCTTGTACGTTATTTCGGTAACCGCATATTAGGAACCGCTGCAGCGCTAGTGGGAGGTTTTGCGGGGCCCCGGAATTTTTTTTTTGTGAAACCAAAACAGTGTTCTCACGAGGCCGTAGTACGACATTTTTTTTTTTAAATTTTACATAATTTATGTAAAACGTTTTTTTTCTTTTTTTCGTATATACAATGAAACATAAACTCGTCAAATATGTATTTGTTTTCAAAACGAATAAAAATAAAAATATTATTTTATAAGTATAGAGAATTTTAATATTAAAAAAAAAAAAAAATTAAAATGTTTATACTGAATAAAAATTCTATAATTTTTAAAATTCAAAATTGTTGTTTTTTTTTTTTTATTGGGCCTC
The DNA here is from genome assembly GCA_032441835.1 of Slavum lentiscoides. NCBI lineage: Eukaryota > Metazoa > Arthropoda > Insecta > Hemiptera > Aphididae > Slavum > Slavum lentiscoides. The sequence goes on along the minus strand of CM063707.1, from coordinate 3,512,875 downwards.
GGTTACAACAAACATTTCAAACAATCGAAAATACAGAATTCTATAGGCTTACAAAAATGTTAACGACTCTGTAGAAGGCGCCGGGCCCTTCTGCTCTGGCCTCAGGGCCGTATTTATAAGTGGGGCAACAGGAGGCTGTTGCACGGCCGGCTGATTATTATGAAGGAGCGGCTAAATTTTTTATATATAATTTCATTAATTTAACCATCTCAAAACTTTATTCAGTTAATTTTTTCGCATAATATTATATTAATATTTTATTATTTATACTTTTATCATGACTTTTTACTTTTATAACGTATTATCGCGATTTATTTGAGATAATAATATCGATAGTTTTGCGGCCTTTTCGGAAAGATCATTTTCAACCCTAAGAAGGATAAAAACGTGTATTCTAGATCGGTAATGAATAATGATCGCCTATAAATGCTTTGGCTGTATATTAAACATTGAAAGTGAACTATGGCTTTCAGTATGAATTACGCAAATATAATTAAAGGATTTGCGGAGTAACAATCAAGGAAAAAAATTTAATTGTAAAATAAAATTGTTTTTATATTGCATTAAATTCGCGTTGTATTATAATAGGGCGTATTATTATAATTTTTTTCCCCCGGGGCGACAAATTCCTAAACACGGCCCTGTCTATGCCCTACCGCTGGCTCCGGGAACCTGCACTACGAGCAATAATAACGCTGCGGCTATTGCGGCGTCACGCGTATAGCGGAACTTACAAAAACCCTTTCTCGCTGTTCCGTTCGTTTGTGTCCGCACTCCTTTCGCGCCGTGCACGCGGCCTTTTTCCTAAATCGTTTTTTTTCCTCCCCGTTTTGCGGACACACAAACGGTTAAACTCCCGCTCGCATTGCGGCCACGGTCTCGCGGTCGCGTCGTGTCGTTGGCTATCCGAGTACAGAACATAATCTTAATGGAAAACGCCCTTAATTGGATTTAACGCTCTTGCGCGAGACAGATTTATGGCGTGGCTCTCGTCCGGCGACGGCGCTCTTAGGCGTCACCTCGAGGGGGACCGAAGGACGGACGGACGGACGGACAGGGACGCGGAGAAACGCGCGCCGCCGGTCGGTACGGCCCTGCCGGAAACGCGAAAACGATTTACCGCTTACGTTAAAATACAGTGTTGAAATATCGCGATTAATTTCATATTTTATGTCCGGCGAATCTTTGCGGAAGTGCTCGCGTTTTATGAAATAATTAACCACACAGAGAGAAAGAGCGACGAGTGGAAGAACGAACCGCCGGCCGAATAATAATATTCGTCGTTTTTATATCCGCTGTGACGAGTGATATAAATTTTATTATATTATTATTATAATTTTTATAAATTTCCGAGTGATTTCCGCCGTCACCGAACACGCTCGCAGCACGTCCGAATACACGACGTTATGCGCGTCCGTCCAATCGTTATCGAACACGGTCGGGTAGCATAATATTACCATTGTGCACACGAAACACAATCCACGGAAGGTCCTCTGATTGGTCCTGGTACGTTTCTGTTAACAACGTACCTAATGCACAGATTAGATGAATACAGATGGATCACTCGGGCCGACAACAAAAGAATTGCAAATACGCTCTTCTAATTGGCCCCCGCATATCAATGTAGGCGCACACGACGATATAAATTATTGTGTTGGTATTTTACAATATTATAGTACAACTTCTTTATTATTTCAAATAATGTTATCATAATAATGGTTATCACGTGCCGGTAAAAATTTAACGCAGATTAAGCACCTATTTTTTTTCAACTATGTGTGTGAAACGAGTATATTTAACATGAGACATTATATGACACGATCGACAAACCAGAATCACTATGTAAACAACACAAATAGATTACCTTACGGGAGTAATGTTTAAATTTTAGGTAAATATATTGTGCTACCATGCGGTAACACTGATATGGGGGGATTCGAATGACGTAATTTTTTTTGTTTACATCGCGAGTGATCCATATGTATTCATCTAATCTGTGCCTAATGTTCCGCGTTATTTTACGGAAATTATTGATCCGGAATTATGTTCCATGACATTTGTGATATCAGTGTGTTAATATTATATTCGTAGATAATAAATATATGGATGAAATATCACGTCTTATTTTGCGGTCATTTTATAAGAATTATATGGGGTAGCTTATTCTTTCTTCCATTAGCAAGTTACTCTTTCTCCCTTACCTAAAATGCCACAATGTGATAGCAATCTATGATAATAAATAGCAAATAAATGAACATACAAATAGCAAATAAGCCCTTTTGTATGGGCGGGATTGATCTAATTAAGTAAGTATACGTGTAAGTAGTCAAGTCAGGTATGCCAATTATTAGGGAAAACTTCGGCAATGTTGCATATATTTTAATATATGTAATATCAAAATTTGAAAATAACTGTTTTCACCACGTATAATTTCCAAAGATAATAAATATAATAAATTCATTAAAATGTACCCCATGTGAGAAAGAGAACAATTCTATATAATAGTGACTTCTGTCTTTTTTTAAAATGGACCGCTACCCCGTGCACATTTAATATAGGAGTGGCCTATCCATATATTTCTTATCTATGATTATATTATACCACGATTAAAGATGGACAGGTTGAACTACTCCACCGGTCACCGTGACTAATAAACCTTCTTTGTAAATCAGCTGAGAAATTTCACTACTACTAGCGCTAATGTGGTAGTTTGATATATTAACTACGCATTACATTATTCGTTATTATACCACGGATTAGATGAATATTCATCTTGTCTGTGATCATACTATACAAAGAGATTACGATATTTTGACGGTAAAATAAGTTATTTGACAAATAAATTATTATTTGACGAAAAACATTATTATTTTTAAAAATTATTTATAATTATATTTTATTTTATTTTATATAGTTACGGATAATAATAATAATAATAATAAAAATATTTACGATGTATTATTTGAAAGATTTTCCGTTAGGAGCGCTAGTGTTAGAATTTGATAAAAAGAATGTTTGCTAGTCACTTATAAGAGCTCGTTGTTTAACCTGTCTGTCTTTAATCGTGTATTATACTCATCCTAACAAGTCTAAGCGAGCTGGATAGATGAGTCTGTTATTTGCATAAGTACTAAACATATTAAATTTAAAACAAACATTGTTTAAAAAATAATTTCTATGATTATTATTGACTTTTTTTGTTTGGTGTGCGGTGACTCATCGCTGTGTTTTGAAATACATTACAATATTTTCAAATCGCTCTCTTCCCTTGATTGAACTTCAGATACGCCACTGCTGTGATGTACAATAATGTGTATGTGTATGGGTTGCTGACTACGTAATAGCGGGTTTGACGAGACTTTACGAGAATTTCCACCACCGGAATTCAACTAAAACTTCTAAATAGACAGTTTAGTTTCCATCGCGAATTAATAGATATGAACTGGATGCGAAACGAAGCTTCTTATCGCACTCAAGACGCTGAAAGCCAAAAGTGCTAATCGCTTATTTTCCACGTTTATTATTATTTACCAAGAATTAAGAAAATGAAGAAAAACCGATTATCGATTCGTAATAATTACTCGCATTATTAAATTGCGCGGTTTACTTTAAGAATAAAACAGTGCAATTAATAATTATTATTTATTTATCGAATATTCCGTACATAAATTACGATTTAGTGCGGTGAAGTTTTTAATTACAATTTTTTAATCGTAACATTTATAAAAAAAAAATCTTTTATCATTCTATAATGGTGCGTGAAAACGAACTGTGCCCAATACAATTTATTTAAAAGTTTATATTTTTTTTTCCGCTCCGTTTCGTAAATAATTTCAGTACTAAGAATGTGTTTTGAATTTTTAAATAAACCACAACGTTAATTTATTTTTTACCATACAGTTATATTTAATTAGTAAATAAAAAGTTTTTTTTTTTATTCAAATTTCCCCTAGATGAAATTAGTATATAAATAATATATAATTGCCAATAATACACAATATAATATATGAACTAAAATAATGCCAAAATGATAGTAATATTATATTCTTAGGATATAAAATGTTGATTTTATTTCCCATTCAAAATTAATGGTTTTATACGCTTTCTTATTTCGATTGTTATTAACAAAAAAAAAAAAAAAAGTCGATTCGACAGAAAATTATATATTTTTGCGATAAATGACAGTGAAACTTCGAAATAACGAGAAACCGAGTTCATAAAATAATTTCGATTGCACTATCGTTTAAAAACATTAAAAAAAAAAAACGAAAAACTTTTCACAAATATAGTGGGGAAAAAAAATTGGAAAATTTATATTAACCCATTTATATACGTGTAATAAAGTTATCTGGAGTTTATTATATTAATATATACGAGTATATATATCGACAATAATATCCGTATAGCGACTTTTTGGGACGACGAACGGACGGACATACAATGAAATTATATCGTATATATATATATTTCGATATTCGTCGTAAAAAAAAGCTTTTCGATATAAAGTTTATGTTGTATGTGAACATTTGGTTTTTCGTTTCTATAAAAATGTAAAAACGGGTGTATATACCGTAATACATATATATGTATAAATTTCTAAAAAAACATGAAATCTAAGCCAACTCACCTCGTCAATACAATGCCCAAAACAACGTTATATATTCATATCGCCAATCTCGCGAGGTAATTTTTTCGAGACTATTATATATATAAGTAATTTTTATTTTTATTTTTCGAATTATTCTTTCACTCTATTGCAATTTTTTTTTTTTTAAACCTTTTAATTACACTTACGTGTGATCGCCATTCGACGAGTGAGCAGTTCGGTCTGCTTCCGAGCTTCCAAACGATTAGAACGATTATACTGATAAGAACAATAAGAATTTAAAAATATTATACGATAAGAATGATTATATAGTCGGTTACGATGCGATTAAAACGCTACACAAAACACTATCGCGGATCGCTCTGCTTTCGAAATTGTTTTCCTCGTACACAATACTCTTTCCGCGGAAATTAAATTTCAAAAATGAAATTTCGTCCGCGGCTATTAATTTAAATAATATTACGCGTAAATATACGCTTCTTCTTCTTGTTCTTAGCTTAACGGTCCATGTAGGACCCGAGCTGCCACAAGCGATTCTCTTCGATCTTTTCCTATCAAATGCCAGCTAGGTTAACTGATCCGTTTCTTCTCAACATTTCGATAACTTTCTCTACGGCACCTTTCCATCTCGTACGTGGTCTACCTATTGGTCTTTTCTTATGTATATGGTTTCATTTAGTACTTTTTTTTATGATATCATTATCGGCCCAAACCATTCCGTTCTCTTAACATTTATGCGTGATAAAAATATACTGGGTTTGTCGTACAATCTATAATATCTACCAATATTTTCCTTCTTTCCAATGTTCCTAACTCTGTATTGTGTATCGGGCCGAAAACGTCTCTTCTTTCTTTCGAACATCGCCAGTCCAGCTGTTGTTGTCGCCTTTCGTAGAAGACCCCGTTTCACATGCATATATAAGTAATTGTCGGTCTCGGATAACTTGTATAAAGTAAGGTTTTTGACTTTACGTATTATATTCGAATGATAAAATGCCGGAAAACGAATGACACGCCTGCAGCTTCGACCAAAACCGGCGAACATGCGTCGCGACGGTCCCTTTTAAATTCCCGGACGGAATTTAAAAAGGGACCGAAAAACAGGACATGTATGCGGTTACTTTATAGACTGGTTATAATGTATACTTTACCGAGAGGAAATAAGAAACGCGATTTTTCTAATGGAAATTTCAATTTCGTTACGATTTTTTTTTCTGTAATTTTCATCATCACTTAGACGTAAGTATAGGCGTGACGCACAAACAACGCGCCACGCGATCTAACAAAAACAACGAACGGAGTATTTTTTTCTCAGTTGTTTTTTTTTTTCTTCCTTTCGTTATACGTTCGTGCGTCGCATCCTTATAACGTCCTTCTCCTCGCGAACTACAAACTCGAGGCTTTTCAAAGGAAAAAAAAAATAATGTCGCCAATTCCATTATAAGTAATGTTTAACGACGGGTTATAATCGTGCGTGCGCGTTTATAAAGGAATATGAAAAAAAAAAAAAAATGTCCCGCGGAAAAGATTTTTTTAACCTATTTTCCTCACGGTTGACCCATTTCGTATTGTCGTTCGTCCGCTTTTTTTAAAAATTTATTTAATCAACCGAAATCAGTGGAAAATATGCCATTAAGTGTATATGCAATATAAATAAATAAATTCGAAGATATGGAGATGTTTATGAGATTTAAAAATAATGTCGAAAACGAGTTTGAACATCACGTCAATAAATGAAATTTAACTAAATGTTCGTACTAAATCTTCTATATAAATGTACAGCTGTGTCTAATATTGTCTGTAGACTGTATTATAAGTCTACGGGCCGGATTCACCGACATTTGTTAACGATTTAACGTGTTGTTAATTGTATTTAACAATTAGTTAGTGAAAATTAGGTTTCATCGAGAATGGTTAACCTTGACACGTTGTTAAGTCAACCACCCGAAATCGGCTTGTTAAAATTTAAACGGCATTTTAAGATGCCACATAACGACTATAGTGAATTGGGTTATAATCGTCTATTTTTAATATTATATTTGCACTTATCAGTTATCATATTTCGTGATAACCAACGAGAACGTTAGAATCGAGGTAACCGTTTTGGTAACCCAACTAACATTTTGTTACTTGACAAATAGAATTTAACAATAATAATGTAATGGTGATATTTATATAATTTAACCAGGCGTTAAATTCAAACAAATTGTTCACTAACATGGTGTTAGAGTGTATTCAACAATAGTTGGTGAAACCGGCCCTGTATTATGTAATCATAATATATTGCTTTTGTTAATAAATAAATATAAAAAAAAGACAATGAAATTTTATAAATAATATTGTGGTATCATATTTTAGAAAAAAATAATAAATATTAACGTTTTACTATAGAAATTTTTTTTCTACAATTTTATCGTATTTTTAGCAATTTATTTTTCACGAAATTCTCAAACACAGCTACGTATATATAAGACCGTAAACTCAAAACAATTTTTCCTTTATATTTCTTCTAAAGTGGCACCTTTCTTTGCCATATTTTTTTGTCTCTTTCACCGTTTGTTATTATTGTTTTTTGTTATTTCTATAAAGTGTATATATATATATAATGTAAGTGATGCATTAGCAACAAAAATAATATAGTGAAATACATTTTTGTTCGATAGACATTACTGCTGCACGGTTTTCCTGTTTTATTTACTACTTACATAATACACTTAATGTGTCTATACGCAATTTGGAAAATATTTGTACACGTACACACAATATTTTATTTAAGGTATATAATATTATGTATACGGTCGAAACTAATTCGATAAAGTTTTTATTTTGCTCGGAGAATTCGTTATATTAAAATATAATACGACGATATATAAATTTTCTTACATTTTTTTCTATTCTATATAATATATTAAATAAACGATTCTTAAACGCTCCGTTTCAATAATAAAAACTAATATCATTTCTGTTTCTATATATTATCTCGTTTACGTGAGATGATTATATATATAACCAAATTTTCAATCAGTTTCGAATTTCTCGGTCTCCTCCTGCACTTTTATGTCTACTTGTAACATAAATTTACGATCGTAATTAATAACGTTTCATTAAAGAAAAAAATAATTAATCAGTCATTGTTATATTTTCCCGAGTTTAACTGTCTCTATTATATAAGCGGAATACATAATATAGTGTTTAATTAATTTTCTTCTTGAATTACGGCGTACTATTGTGATTAAATGACAAAAAGTCTTTCCATATATATACAGTTAATTACAATATATTATAATATATTATAGTGTTACACTGCACGTGCGAGTTTCTCGGTAAATAAACGCACGGCATATTTCGATTTTAATTTCCGCCAAATACATTTTTCAAGTATCAATAACAACGTAATATCGAAATTTTAGTACAAAAAAAAAATGTTTGTTTAGATTTTACGCCATTTTACACGCTACGCATAACTCGTGTATACGAATTAAAAAAAAAAATACAACATATAATGATACGGATTTTTATATAATAATATAATATTAATGATCGATACCGTATTCAATAATTGTAATTTCGACATGTTTTGACAGATATTTTAACGAATTTGTGGAATTCCGTTTAATTAATGGAAATAATGTTACACGTTGAAACTACAAAAGATAATATTCGTGTCTAAAGGTCAAATAAGAAAGTAGAATATTTTTTTTTGTATTATAAATATATTACGTAAATGCGATATTGTAGAAAAACTTACAGTTAAAACTTACAACCGATATTGTAAATATTTTTGCTCGCGAGCATAATATTATGTCGATTATAATCGATTTATCGAAAAACGCGTTCTCTGCGGTCACCGTGTCCCGGTTAATGTCTACGGTATTTGAAATGACTGATATTCAGTCAATTTTGAGTTTAAGAACCCAATGTTTAAAGTTCGAAATTATTAAAAAAAACAAAAATCGGTCATTCCTTGTATCTGGTGCAAAAAATAGTATGTTGCCATTTAAAAAATACAAGTTGAAAGGGTTAAAAATTTGGAAATTTTACAAAATGTGTAGTTGAGTACTCCCTAGGTCCACCCTCAGGAATTCATTTCAATACAATGTCGTCCTGCCCAAATGTTTTGTGATATTTGAAAAAATGATCACATTATATATGAATACGAGTTTAACAATTTCCTCCGCGGATAGACGAAAGCGTTTCCGCTGAGAAAATCCCGACGACTTTTCGAATTTATTGGCCTAATCACTTTCTTAACCGCAGCTTATAAAGCCCGATACCGCGGTCCTCTCGTCAGGGATCACATCTCGTTCGACCTCCGATACAAGTGTTGTGATATAAATAGTACCAGCTATATATCCTTCAAACGGAAAATAAAACGACCGCGAAACCGTCTCGCGAAGGATAAGGGATTCGACGTTCGGTATTTGGTACATATAGTCGTGATCCTGCAGTTGTTACTCTATATACGTAAGAGTTACGACCGCGTTTACATATAATGTATCGGTTTTCGTAGCGTTCCGGAGAGAAGATCAAAATCAAAAGTAAATTTCTATATAATAAACTAGCTGCGAATTACCCGGTTTCGCCCGTGAACACTTTTACCAGGTATGAGAGGTGTTAAGACGTAAAATGTAATATTATCGAATATACAGCTGCATGTACCCGGCGTTGCCCGGGTTAAATTGTTCTGTTTTAATATAGTTTTTAATATTTAGAAAATGTTCTGTATATGTACAACATAGCAATCCCGTGCAACTCGTTTGCCCCAGTGTTTAGTATTTTTTACATATATTTTATTCGTTTAATCCATTTGAATGAAATTTAATTAAGATTGTTTAAATAATATTTTATCTATATATATATATATATATATATTTATTAAAGACTTATTAGTTAATTATTGTTATTACTTATTATATTGTATGTAGCTTTTATCCGTAGCCTCGCTTGCGCTTAGTTTTAGGTGCGGTCTAAAAAAAAAAGTATGTCATACTAATAATAGTTCGTAAAAATATTATCTACAAAACTTCGTTGTAGGCAATATTCTTCACTAATTTATTATTAGGTGCCAAAAGCACCAAAATACTAGGTTAGCTTACGTGTGAGTAAACTACGTAGAATGTAATATGTAAACGAGTGAATGTGTAAATGTGAGTAAACGAGTAAACGTTAAATAAATAGTAAACGCGTTAAATAAAATAATAACGTGTAAACGAGTGTACAACGAGAAAAGACGAATTCTTACGTTCATTTTATTTCATTGAAATACGCGAAATAATAGGTATTATTATTAATAATAATAATAATAATAAAATAAATAAAGATTGCATACGCGCGTGAGCGTCAAACAAAATTCCTGCGTATACCGACATAGCGCGTCAGCCGACCATAATAAAACGCGAAAAGAAAGTAGTCACCAGATAGCGCTACGACGCAATGTAGAGGGCGTGGCAGAAAGGCGCTTATAAATAGCGGTCCGAAACCATCGGACCGCTCAGTGTAGTCACGGCGGTCAGACGTGAACAACGTAGTTCGCTTCTGACTGCAGTGTGTGTGTGTGTGTGTGTGTGTGTGTGTGTGTGTGCGACTGACCGCTATTTATATGCGTCTTTCTGCCACGCCCTTTATGTTGTATCTTAGCGCTATCTGGTGACTACTTTCTTTTCTCGTTTTATTGTTATTTCGTTTACGTTTCATGCACGTTGTTCTTTCTTCTTCTACACCTGCATTTCGTCTCTGTACATTAATAGGATCTTTTTTCTTGGTTATTACTCGTCGATGTGGATATTTCATTAGCAGAGGGGGTTGGTTTCATTTTCGCCCTCCCCCTTGAACATCATGTATAACCGCCACTGCTTAGGCCATTGAATATTTACAAAAAAATCAATTTTCCATCCAGTATATTAAATCGAATGCTTCCGTAAATATTGTGTATACAAGCGTGGAAATCGAGAGATTTCCGATTGAAACGTAGTCCGGCTTTACAGTTATTGTACCGAAAAACATTCCACGACCACGCGTACTTTTTACGGATTAATAACGAGTTGATGTTTCAGTTAATATTCATTAATTACTTTTATAACTTAATAAAGTTAAAAATGATATTTATTTCTTTATTTTGGCACATGACACGTACGCGTAAGTCATTATATCATCGTATCGGTGTCTAAAATCTAGACCCGCAGGAACGAACTTCGGACCAAAAATTTTTTTTCAAACAGACTGGCAAAAAAATAACTAAAACTTAATTCATTTAAACGATGGAACCGAACCGTGGAATTTCGAATGACGATGACGACGGGTTGAGGATGGCGCGGCTGCAGATAGTCATTATAATAACATTATTATTTCGTTTACAATACGAAACTGTTAATCATTCACATGCTGCAGCAGATGATATAGTCACGGTCGCATTGTTTTCGGTGTTTTTGCGCGTATTGCGTGTTAACGATGTACACTGCATATAGTCTAGAACGAAACGGAGACATTTATACTTGGTGTAAGCCGAAAATTCTCTCCCCGAACCACGTTTTGTACTTAAGCTGAGAAATCGTCATCCCGCACCTCCTCCTGCACCGCGACACTCGGACCGTCTCTCAAACGCGATAATAATTTATTTTACTCGTTTTTGTATTTTTACATTTTTCACTCTTTGTAAATTTCGTGTATAATATTATGTTTGCGTCGTCCCTGCCCAGCTGTCTCCGTCTTCGGCTAATACTGCAGGTCTGATGAGAGTGCGTTTTCGCGTATTTATCATTCGGAAGCGACGGACGCTCGCGTAACACATAAATCGGTCGATTATCGTTTATATTGTTTCGAAGCGAAGTATAAAGAAAATGATAACGTGTTGTTTTTATAAGTAATGCTGCTATGGAAGCTCGAAGGAGATTATCTCCCGATGATTAATAGCTTCTTTTCTTTCTTTCGTTGTATTCTATGCTTTTTTTTTTTTTACTCCGAAAGCCCTCCTCTCCTCGCTATAATTCATCTCGGCGACTTAGTTTTGACGTCGAGTCGTCCGTCCCTCCGCCGCAGCCGGGAAGGTTATCGAACTGCAGCGGTGTGAGAGGAGGAGAGCGTTTGAAAAAAAAAATATATATTCAATTTTTTATTATTTTTTTTTCTTCTGACGACCAGATATTTACTGCAGGATCGTCGTGTCACTGGCAACAAATTTTATTCAGGCCGAACGTCGTCCCGCCTCGTCGTTATTCTCGCTCAGTATCCATCTTTCTCCGACCGATCCTCGCGCCGCGCGCTTTGCATGACGCACGACCCGTAGGAAGCGCTTTGACGGTCTGTTGTGTTTCTGTGAGTTTTGCAACTTTTCGGTAAGTTTTTTTTATTTTGGGCGGGTGGTGTGAGCTAAAACACTCGCGATAAACGATTTTATTTTCGTTCCGTATATACACTGAAATATGTCGAAGCGAATAAAATCGAAATATATTTATCACGTGTGATCAATTATAAAAGAACAGTATACGCAATTTGATGATTTAAAAAAAATAAAAAAATACGAGTATTTTTTTTTTACGATACAAACTGCGCGTTATTCGGTTCGAATATCACGATGTACATTATATACAAAGTGATTAAAGTGTCATCGATAATAATCTGTCATATAATACGTATTTTATTTTATTCGTAATTAAATCATAGGCCGTTTTCAAAACGATTTTTAAATACAAAGTTTTTGGATTTTTTTTTTATATATATAAACCTACTATATTTTACAGAAATGTCCGTAAGTGGTTTTTTTCGAGTTTAGGAATTCGATAGTGTTAGAGGAAACATTTGTAATTCCCTTTTAGCTTATTTATTTATTTATGCTGTTGGACCAGTGAAGGACAAAGAAACGGGAGAGTGGAGAGCAAGGAAAAGTCATGAACTGGAAAGTGTATTCCGGAAAGAAAACGTATTAAGCATAATCAGAAATCGAAGACTTCAGTGGGCTGGACATGCGATGCGAAGCCAGAACCAACTCATACGGATGATCATGGACGAGAACCCAGTTGGTAAAAACCACTGGGGAGACCCCGATGAGGTGGGAAGATGTTATAAGAAAAGACGTGGAGGCACTGAATGGAGGATTGGATTGGAAAGCAAGAACGGCTGATAGGGAAGGCTGGAGATTTGGATGTGTGACGGGATGGTCTTGATGGCCGACAAACCCAAGAAGAAGAAGAAAGGAAAAATTTGGTAATATAGCGAATTACGGCGGGGCGAAAATTGATCAAGAATTTTTAATTCGTTATGTTGGTACATCTATTTGTGTTTAAAATTGAAACGGTCCAGCGTGATTTCATATAGCACGTCAGCAGACGAGTAGCTTTCGGCTTTACAGCGACAAAAAGTACAAACGTGTCTCAAGAACCGGAACGATGATACGATAGAGTTGTCCGAGTTATTATAGAGTAGTTGGAGTATATTTTCTATAAGTCCGTTATTGATATGGGTATGTGATATACTCAACGCGTGTATACATTTACCTGATGAAAAGTTTCCTGTGCGGGTACACGTGCACATTACCGCATTTAAATACACGCATTACACGGGAAATATTCGTTGAATTCGACAAATAAATAAGAGTACATTTTTATTTTTAAAGAAATTCATAATAGTGTAAAACTAATAAAAAAAAAATGTATGAAAAATATATAAAATGGAACGTGCAAAAATCTTTGTAAAAAAAAAAATAATAATAATAATAATTTTAAAAACATTTTTTTTTTTTATATGTTTCCCGAGAAATAGCTATAACTGGCTCGTGATATAAAAAAAAAAAATGAAAATCATTTCGTATATATACCTATACGGTTTTAAGCGACGAAAACAACGTTGGTGTGATAATATGATTTCTATGCTGCGGAAACACAAAATGTGCTAGAAAATGTGTGTAGAAATGAAATTGGAAAAATATTACAAACACGTTTATACGTTAAAGGATAAAATAAAATCTGTATCTATCGATTTCCTATTATCGCGTCGAGTCTCGTATAATAATATTATTTACCACCCATCCCTATCTAGCAGAGTATATATATATATATATAGCGAACGTTTATCGTGCGGAATTTCGTAAACTATTGAAAAACTAAATGGCGCGGCTTGGAAGATGGTATATACCCGAAGATTTATGCTTTAAACGCGAAAAACTTCATTGATGACGCCATTACCGTGTTTAGAGCTCGTATTTTAAAATGCATTTCGTAAGAAACATCGAATCCGGTGGAGATGGTACGGCGTAAAAATAATTGAATTTCTATTCCGATCGATAATCTCGATTCGATGTGTGTGTGTGTTTTATATATATATATAGTTTATAATTATTTAAGCGTACATAAACTTTATAGTTCGTTCGGCATTGAAAACGCGTTCGGGCGTATTTAAACTTATTTAAATTTGATCGGAGTTTTTTTTTTTGTTTTCAGGGACTTGGCCAGTAACAACATCACGGAGATTGACGAACACGCGTTCAAACGACTGGTCTTGCTAGAAGATCTGTAAGTTAAAAAAAAACCATTATAACCGTACGATTATTGTAATTATCTACTAACACAATACTTATATAATAAACTTTTTAAAATAAGAATATCAAAATGTTTGACGAAGAGTCCGAACAAGGTTTTCATTTATAGTAAATTTCAAACTTTTTTTTTTTTTTGTATAGATGGTTAGAAATGATAAAAAGCATTTTGTATTTTAAATTGAAAGAGTAAAAAAAAAGAGTTCCCTTCGCATACTCACATTTTAAAGCACGAAAAGTATGTATCTACGAAAAAATTGGCTTAAAAAAATCGATTACAAGGTGTGACTTTCAATCAGTCGATGTTGAGACGCTATATTTTCAACGTTTTCTGTACTTATATGATAGACTATTGTATTTTCCACGAAAAATTTCAAGCCCCGAAAGTATGTTGAAATTCGATGGGTTTTTATGAAGAGTGGAATTTTCAAGTGGATATAATACTCGACTCGGTTTTAGAAACTATCTAATTTTCTTCCACAGAATTTTGTCGCGTTTTTTTACAACAGAGTAAAAACAAAAATCAATATTTCACTATTGAAAATTAAACAGTAAACAATAAACAGTCATGCAGTTCGGACGGTGAAATATTTCGAGAAGCGAACGGACTAGAGCGAAATATAAAGAACGAAGACAGGAGATGGTTGTAAAAAGTCTTGTATTTCGTTTAATAAATCCAAGAACTTTTAGTGCCCTACTAACAGTGATGTTGATGTGATGGTCGAAATTTAGAGGGTGTATAATGAATGCCGAGATCTTTTATAATAAAAACCCGTTCAAGCAACATATCATCTAGGAAATAAGAGTGTGTGATTGGCGTTCGGTTGCGGTGAAAGGACATTATATGGCATTTATTCAAATTAAGAGTGAGATTGATACGATGGACCCAATGACAGAAGACGTTGAGTTCAGATTGTAAAATGAGACAGTCAAAGTAGAGTTGATTTTAAGGTAGATTTTAATATCATCTGCAAAAGAAGAAATTTAGCGCGTGAAAGATATTTTCCTATTGAATTGATGAATAGAATAAACAGGAGGGGGCTTAGATTACCACCTTGAGGGACACCCGATGAAACATAAGATAAATCAGAAAAAGTACCGTTTACGTTTACAAATTGTTTCCTAGAATTAAGATATGATTTAAACCATGATAGAAGGGGATTACCAATACCAAGCAGTTCAAGTTCTTTAACAAGAAGAACATGATCAACAGAATCAAACGCTTTTTTAAAATCAGTCACAATTAAATCGACTTGGTGACCAGTTTCAAGGCTTTCTATTACATATGTAGTAAAGATTACACCACTTGTAACAGTTGACTTCCCTGGTCGGAAACCATGTTGTTCGTTAATAATAATATGGTTTAAGCTTCTCTTGATACTGCGATATACGATTGACTCAAAAAGCTTAGCTAAGTGAGGAAGAATGGAGATAGGCCTATAATTTAAAACGTTTGAAGGTCACCAGATTTTAAAATAGGAGTAATCGAGCATGTTTTCCAGACTGTAGGAAATATACCTTCGTCAAGCGATCGTCTGAATAATAAATAAACAGGATGCTTAATAGAATGGCGACAGTTGTACAGTAAGCGGGCTGATAATAATTTGACCAAGACGTTATTTTCTGTTTTATTCTATCCGCCTATCGTATCACTATCGGTATTGGATGAGCGAGGGTTTTGTACAATAAATTGTGCGTCACTCAAATAGATCCATATTTTGTCACGCACGCGTTGTTATTATTGAATTTCAGAACTAAAATATCTAACAATTATTTCAATACATGAGACGTCCTGCAATAGTACAAAAGAATAATCAATACGGCTTAAGCCTATAGCCCACTAGGCAGCCTGGCTGCGGCAGCCAAAATATTGAGCAGCCAGTTATAAGCAGCCAGTCGACTGTTGTCTGTCGACAGTCGACTGTTGACCGGATGGCTGCCGTGCAATCGTGCACGTTCTAATGGCTGCCGCAGCCAGAAATTCTTGGCTGCCCGGTGAGCGGTCACCAATAAGCCGCCATATGCCGAAGTGGCTGCGGCAGCCAGGCTGCCTAGTGGGCTATAGGCCTTATTGGAGATCGCGCACTAGGCAGACAAGAATTTCTGGCTACGGCAGCCATTAGAACGTGCACGATTGCAGAGCAGCCAACTGGCTGCGCGCAGCCAGAGCGAGACACGGTGGTAATGTGTATGAAATGTATACGGCTGCCGTCAGTCTCCGCACACTGGTCGAAGCAGCCACGCATAGCCACACATAGACGACCGTCGACTGGCTGCTTATAAATGACTGTTCAATATTTTGGCTACCGCCTAGTGGGCTATCGACCTAAGTTAATTATCAACTTATAATATTATTGTACAAAAAATATGGGCGTTTAAATCCTTAAAACCCTTCTGGCTACGCCACTGTTGAATACGTATTTATTGAAAACGAAATTTATACACTTATCTGTATTATATTTGGGGATACGTTTCTGTAGGGGAGCGACTATTGTATATATGTATATATAGGTACTGTAGTGTTTAGTATACAGTTATACGACTGACTTGTTTTCCAGCCCTTTATCAGTATATGTACGCGGCGAGTGTAATGCGATTTCGATATGGTCGTTTCCGATACAAATGGCACGTGATAATGGATAAAAATCGCCACTTCGGGTTTTAAGGGACGGCGGACGTTTTCCGGTCACGTAGCCATCGTAAAATTTGTCAGATCGGACGTTTGAACACATTCCGTGTCTCCTCCGCTTTGAAAAGGCGCCGAATTCGTACTCGGATATGTTATGTGTTGACAACGCGGGTTGATTAAATGACTATTTAGGGAATTCGGTACGGTGCTTTTATTCGCCCATAACGTGTGCAGTGCGAGAGGGTTGGTTTGAAGAATCGCCGGACATCCGTTAAACGCTAGCAGCAGCAGTTTATCCCGAATCGACACGGTTTCGAATCTCGCCGTCCCACAACGAAAATTATAGTCCATTAAATATATTACGTGTCCGACGTATTTTATTGTCGCGCCGTTTATTACCGCGTTCCAATCGATTCGTTTCAAACAGCATCGAAATTAAATAATAATAATTTTTCGAATAAAAAAAGAAAAAAAATTAACAAAATCGAAAACATTCGAGACAGACGGGAAACGATTACCGGGGGGAGGGAGGGAAACGTTTTATTTACGTTTTTTTTAAAATTAAGAACACAAAAAATGTACGTGCTCCGAACAATCATTTATCGATAATCAATGAGGTTTGTGTTGGGTTTGTTTGACATTTTAAAGTTTTTCTCTATGGATCGACGTTTAAAGCGCACAAAAGTAAATTAAATTTTTAGTGGGGAAAAAATTGATTTCTGCAATTATGGTTTTTAAGAAGAGAATCCTTTTTCGCACGTAGATTTGAATAATATAGCGAATGGGATCGACCCTCTGTTAGCTACTGAGATTCTGTATTCGTTTTGCCGAGCGAGCCAAAGTTCATTTGAGAACCTCGCGAGACGAACGATTTGTAATGTGTTTTATCAGCCGATTATTCCGTAAATTCGTTGTGAGTCTCGATCGGCCGTTTTACAACTGCAACAACGTTTTCATCAATCAATCGGGCGAGAATACTGTTATTTCGAAAAGTCGCGTCTTTGTTACCCGAGAATTAAGTAATTGAAAATTCAAATTCACGCAAATGTGTTTCCAATATTTTTTGATGGTTTTTTTTTTCTTTTGCGTGGTTATTTAACCAAATGTAGTTTCAACCCCACATTACTTTAAAAATGATTATACATTCATTAATTTTTCTCGTGTACAATGTAATATTATTAGGTAAATATTCTATACACGCAATATTTTCATTAAATCTTATGCAAAAAAAAAAAATTGACGTGTTATAATTAATGAAAACGATTTATTCTCGTTAACGAATTGTATACACGCAACTTTATATTTACGGGGAAAAAAAATTAATATACAATTTTCCTCCAGTTAACCGCGAAAATAGCCAAATTTTTATATACTAAATACATGTTAAAAAATTAAATATAGAAAAACCTTGGCCTTACAACGAACCCACATTTATTTGAATACATTCATATACGACCAGTGGTGGTCAAATGATTTTGTCATGGAGGGGGGGTGGGATGAGGCTGATTTCTCAACATGAATTTTGATCATTGAAAACACGAGTCATAATTTGAGGATAAATATATTTTTATTGTTAATAAATTGATCGTAAACGGTATATCGTTAAAAATAATACATAATAACAAAAAGTTCGTGGTAAGGTTCGATCCACGGTCATCGTCCCCCGTTCGATCGCCACTGAATGTGACTAAAACGGCGCATTTACGTGAAATTAAATACATTTTAATTTTTCAAACGTTTCGACGTAAAATTGTCATTTCCTCGTGATTTAAACGCGATATTATGAAAAAACCTATTTTTCTTCTAAGATCTGATGTCGTATAAGAGTAAAGGCTACCAAAGATAAATTATTACACCACTATATAGTATATATCCGTTCACCGTCCACTGAATATCAGTGACGTACGAATCCTTTTTGTACCGCGGTGTCTTTCAAATATTTTTCGCACCGAAAACAACGAAAAGTCATATATTTCGCCGAGTATTATCTCTTATACAATAATTAAACATTTTTCTTATTCGTCAGCGAAACGCGAGTTGTTCTGTAGCGAATACCTCAAACGTCTTTGTAAATAACACTACACTATTTCTGTTGAAACGACCAAGAAGGAGTTTTCTTAATATTTACATACATAAATTGCTTAATTTATGATTAAACTCCGAACGTTTTCTCACTGTTTTCATTTACACCGGACCATCGCTTAGGATATTTCTATCGTGACTATAAATTACGTTGACAGTAATTAAAATTATACGCATATTATTTCGTTAAGAATATATTCCGTATATTTCATTTCGAATTGCTCGGTCGTTTAATCGCGGTGAATGGACCGAACGGAACAGCGAGCTTTCTTGCGCGTTTTCCTACCCAATACGCAACAACTCGAGAATGTTTTTGGAAATATTCCAAAATCGAATTCGGGAAACTTTTACAAATATATACGAGATCGAAGATTAATAAATAATAATTACTCGTTCGTATTTTTATCATATTTTTTTTTTTTTATTGTTTTACTTATGTACTATTGGTTTTAAATTAATATTCACGTTTTACTAGAATAGTGCAGGATAAAAGCAGGGGCGGATATCTACTGGAAGGGGTGGAGGTAATAGAGGAAATTTCCTCACCTTCCCCAAAAAACTAAAAATAGAAAAAAAAGACAAAAAGAGGTCATCGTCTTTTTGTGTATTTCTGTTGACAAATCTAAAACGTCTAACGACTAAAAACGACTATAAAATGACCGATTGATATTAATTTACCCGGCGATTTCTTCTCTGAGAAAAATTAAAAAAAAAAATAGGTCATCCCCTTATAACTTTTTATCATTTTTTTTTTTTTTGTAATTCATAAAATATAGTAATACCATAAATGTAACTAAAAATATAATATGATTAATATGATATAATAAAATACGATTTTTAAATTTATAATTTGTGGGACAACTTTTGAAAATAATTTCCCTTACCAAACTCGACTCTTAAATACGCCACTGATAAAAGTACGTCAAATTATAGTAAATACATCGACAGGACAGTAATAGTAAAGTACGTAATATGTCGTATCCTTTATTTACTTAATTTTTTTTTGCTCAAATTCTGCCGTGTCCTTTTTGTCGAACCTTTGCAGTTCACCTCACTCACTGTATTCCCTCCCCCACCCCGTTTAACTCCTGGACGTTTTGTTATATGACTTTATTTATCGTATGAATAAATTTAACGAAATCCGTTATATGTGTATAAACGGTAAATATCAAGACGCGTTTTATTATTACAATATGTAATTTATTGTTTAATTAATATTGGACATACGCTGTTGTAATGACGCGGGTCTGGAATTAATTTTATTTAAATTTATCTAAAACGCGCGAATTTAATTAATTTCGGTTCACTGGAGTTATTTTAAACGACGATGTCGCGTAAAATATAATAAAGTAATAACAATCAATCGGATATAGAACAAAGATCTAATAGCGCGAATATGGACGAGTTAATGAAAAAATTTAACATCGAGTTAAATCTCATAATGTCCGTAGTGTCAGATGTTAATGGTAAATCGAAAACATCCCGCTCAGATTAGAATTATCAACACTGATCGAGTTCAAAATTGAAGTGGCAAAATGAAATATTGACTTAATATTTCGGAAAACAATTCCCTTAATGCGTTTCTATTCGTTTAGATCCAAATTCTTCCCATAAACTTTTTTTTTTCCAAACGAAATTTTGTGCATCGAAAGTTTCGTTAAACTATTATAGAATTACCATAGGAGAAAGTGATTCGAGATCCAGTGCTTCATAAATTTGATTTACTCGATGAAACTGTATGTGTTTTAAACTCCGGACATAACTCAGAGCACTGCGGAGACGCTATCAACGCATGTAAGTACTACATTTTCGGAACGAGAATTAATGTTGAAACTAAAGTTTCCACGGAACTCACAAAACGATATTTAACTTGGAAGGTATTTTACTTTGATGTTCACATATGTAGTGTACGAATGACTTGACTGAGTGAAGTTTAAAGCAAGGGTGGTGCGCGTATCCCATCAAAATTTAGGTTTTCACCATCTATTACTAAACAAATCGAAAATTCTAATTTCGATTAATTATTTAAACCTTTTTTTTTTTATAATTATTTAATTAAATTAAAAAGTTTTATTAAAAAAAAAAAAAAATTAATTGAAATATTATGTATTTTGTCCGTCACTCGCTTTGTAAGTGAAATAAACATTAAACAACATTGTTTACCATTGTTAGAGTTAATTTATTGCTTAGAAATTACGAACGTGTTAGGTTTTCAGTTCAATTCGGTGCGCGAATAAGAAGTTATTGCGAATAACCCAAAGGAAGGGAATTCGATAGTAAAATGTGTGCTTGTCCCCCATTGGCAATAGGATTTTGCTCATAGATCTACAACACTAGGAAAAGATATCTGGCCGTTAAGTCAGTTATTATACTACTCTTTTGTTTTTACTAGTCGAATTATATGCACTAAAAATAAATTGAATACGATAACAGCCAATGCACAACGACTCTGTACGCGTCCAAAGCTATAACGTCGGTTGCTAGGCAATATTTTTTTATTTTTATTGAAATTATTTTGTCGGGAAAAAAATATATTTTTTGTATACATACAATTCGAAATAATCATTTAATTAATTAGAATTTTAGGAAAAAATTCAAAACACTTCCGTAATATTCATAATTATTTATTTTCTATTGTATTTTTTTCAATTTTTATGAAATAACTAATTATACTATATATTCATATATATTTATATTTATACAAAAAAAACCGTTAATAAAATAATAATGACTATAATGAATAATAATACTTTTCTCTGGAATAAAATGTCAATATTATTGTGCAAAAAAAAAAAAAATTCAAAAATTCTACATTTTCAGTCGAATAATAATGTCATGCTGTACAGTATTGTATCGTATAACGAAAATGTGTAATAGAAATTAATATTGGCCAAAGAAATATTACAAAATATTGCATGGAACGAAAACTGTTATGGCGTTTGTCATCACTTTTGCATTGTGTGTAACAGTATTGAGATGGAGTTTTATTATTATGAGTCGTACTTGTATCATTTCGTCAGCAGTCGTCGAAATGTCGCTTCCCTTCCCGTCTCCATCTCCCTACTGAAAAATAATCTCCGTCAAGGGTTAACGCGCATTCAACTTATTCGTCATAATATATGAAATAAATCGTTGGCCGTGCTGCAGCACAATCGCGCCATGTGCAGCGTATATTACAATAATATATTATGCCGGAACGTTTTGAAACGTTTTTTTTTATAATATGTCCCGCGAGAGAATGACCGACGGAGTGTCGAAATATTATATTATGCTAGTTTTATTAAATTTTCGACTTTATTATTTTATTCGATGTTCGTTTAAATCGGCGATACGATCCCTTTATACGATTTGTAATTTTCATTGCTCTTTTTTAAATGTGATAAGAGATAATCGGTTGTTATTTTAACCTAACCGGCCCCCTGGTAGTAATTTAATGCCAACAGTCCTACGCATAACATATAATAGAGGAATAACAGTATTGAAGTCTTCTTGAGCCTATACGCGTGAGCAAATTTTTATTTAACGGTGAATACGATAATGTAAACGTAACGAATAATATTCTGTTTATTTCAGTTTTCATCGAGTAACGGCCGTTTTTTTGGTACCTACTAAAAATTATTTACCGTTTCAAATATTTGATTTACGCGTTTAAGTTTTAATTTTTTTTTTTTTTTAGGGACTCTTTTTAATATATTATAAGTATAAATGACTCTTTTATTTGCTAATATATTATAAGTACTCTTTTAAAAAATTTAAATAAAACATATATAATGCTATTATAATTAATTATTATTATTATCATTGTAGTGCTTTGTGGTATACGATGTTTTTGTTTGATTACCTGGCGCATAGATAAACAAATCTGATGGTTTTCCAACACGGGAACAGGCAACATACAATTGACCATGTGAAAACATGGGTTTTCTAGGGACTCTTTTTAATATATTATAAGTATAAATGACGATACAATTTTATTTGCTATTATAATTTCGGTATGTGATTTTTATAATTTTTAATTTTCGTACCGAGGTAGTCGTATAGTGCAAATAAATTCGGACGTACATTTTTTTTTTTGTCCCTCCCTTCCCCCTGAAATATGTTTCTGCGAGCGGCCTCGCACACGCGTAAACGTATTTAATGCATTGTATTTTATAGTTGTAGCTGGTTAGTTTAAAGTTAGGTCGATTACACAGAAATCGCCGCCCATCGTAACGTAATCGAGACCAGGACGTCGTCTCCGCCCACGTCTATACGAGTTTAAATCCTTTTCGGTTGAATATAAGTATATGTAAAATATATATAACAGTACATCGCCGTTGCGATTGTACTGAAAATGTACATTTGTATTACGACATGACGTAATATAAATATAATGACGAAAAAATAGAAAACGAAAAAAAAACGTTCGTTTTCGCGATAAAAATCCTTCTACTCCGACTTGAACATTAAGTCATCAAATCGTAATCGCATTATATAGCCCATAAAACGATCTATTATTGCTGCCGTCGGCACCAGTTGATTGATGGGGCTCGGAAAACGTTTCGGACAAATGCTTTTCATAATATATTCATATATCATATAATCGATCGTTTCGTTATCGAAAATCCTCGTCGCGGTCTCCGATACTGTTGTGTATAAATTACATTTTTACACGTCATAAATATGTTAGGTTTTAATGGTTTTGCGTGACGTGTATCGAGTTAAGTAATTTTATTTTTTTTTTTAACCCGTCAAATCGAAAATAAATAAATATAAACGTAGTTGTAAACGCCGGCTTTAAACAATAGTTGATTAGTCAAGTCGGTTGGAACGTTTAAATTTACGTTGAAAAAAGTAGCGTGAAAAATTAAATAAGACCACCTCACAACGTTTTGTATATTCTTCATTTCAATATTGTAATATTATGTTAGATTGATAATATATAAACTCTTACGTTTACTACATTATTATAGACGGATTAATAACTCGGTAGCGAACTGCAGTTTTCTACAGGAAAAACAACATAAAAAAAAATACTATGAAATTTATTTTAAATTTCAAAAATAATTTTATTTATAACGAAGATAGAATCGTTTGGAATTTTTTTTTTTTTTGCATTCCAGCGTATTTATTAAGAACGTTTGGAACCGAAGATGTTGGTTTTGAAGTAAAGCTACAGAAAAACCGATTCGGTTATAGTTCCTCTACTGTAACTACTAAATTTACGATATAAATATGTTTTTTAATAAATATATATTAAGCTGCGCTGGAAAAAGATTCGTACACCAAAATGATATTAATAGACGGTCGCTACTCGCTATCGCGTCTGCATAAAATTGTCAATTCAAAATTGTATTAACGTTAATACGAATAAAATACCGTTTAAACTAAATTTAAACATAAATACATTTTTACGTTTGACACTTTCCTTTTAAAAAGTAATGCGTTTCAATTTACTGCATATTACGTTCCCCGCCTCCTCGGTTTTCATAATGAATGCATTCACAATATATTAGGCGCGCATTAAAGAAAAATTTTTAAATTAAAAAGAAAAAAAAATTAGGTCATATTGTGTATAAGTGGAAAAGTTATAAAGAATTCCAGTTTTTCTTACTGTAAGTTCATTTATTTTATATTCGTATAAATTATAAATATAATTAAATATATTTTACATTCTGAGGGGAAAGAAGAATATTATACAAGTAATGTATTGTATACAACATTTCGGAGTGTTCTTAAAAAAAAAAAATTGCATGCTTAAATGAAAATCCGATAGTAAATTTTGTCTAGTCGGTACACTTTTGAGATCTCGGCTCATATAGCATTTTTCCAATTTTAATATTTTAACGCCGCGACACAGATGAAAACGGTAAAAACGCCATTTCGTTGAAATCAAATATTTCCGTAATTTCAAAAAAAAATGGTCCCAAAATGTTAAAAATTTCAATTAATATCTATAATGTATTATATTAATAAAAGGACATTTTCAATAAATATTTTAAAAATATCAGGCTATTTATACCAAATATGAGGATATGAGGATTACGAACAATGACAGCAATAGTTTTGTAAATTGTACTGAAACTCCGCTCAGAAACGTTTTCCGAACGATTTATCGTTGCATTCGAATACAGAGTAAAAATAAAACTCTTAAAATTTCTGTCTACTCGATTCACTCAAGCGACATCCAAGACATCCTTGCCTCCGCATCTTTTTTTTCAACACAGTTTCGTGACAATTATTTTAATAATTTCAATAATACTTTGACATTATATCATCAGTCGGCAAAAAATAATTTTTTGAAATGTTCAATTATATTTCCGTCATATTTTACATACTTAATTGGTGAAACGGAAATTCTGCGATTTGTGCTTCGTTTATGGGCCGCATTTATTGTTTTCTTCGAGTAAACTTTCCAGATAGAAACGGCCGGGAGCTGAAGAAATGATAAATTTATATACGTATATAAATAACAAGATTTGAAAAGTTCCCAAAAGTAATTTTTACCGAATTATGGTAGGGAATAGCACGAAACATTTAATTTTCGGAATAAATTAAAAATTTGCCGCGAGCGTTGAAGGTAAGCCTGGAGTAATTGTCTGTAATTAAAACGTTCGGTGTTTTTTTTATTATTATAATTACTCGAAAAATTATAATAATAATTTAAACGAAACCGTTATCGTTGTAATTGTGTGTAGGCAAAGTAAAATTAAACGATCGTAATAATATATTGTATAATACGCGATGTTGTTTGTTTTTATGTAGGCAATCGGCACGGCGCCGTTGAAATATTTTCCAATTAAATCCTATCGGCTATTGGCTAATTTTAACGATGAAAATTATCCCGTTTTTCCATTCCGTTATATTTTTCACCACGAAATAACGATATGAGCATCGATTTTGAACTTTCAGTCGTCGTAAAATAATATTTTATATCGTTTGAAATCGAGTGTAAAAAAAAAAAAAAAGATTAAATGTATAAGCAACGGTTATTATTACTGCAGTGTAAATAGTCACTGAAAACGTTTGACATAATTCCGTAACGTTTCCAAAGTATATTAATGTATTTTTATTAAACTATTGTTTTAGTGACGTTTTTAAAATAAACAATATTACAGTTGGGACGAAGGAAATTTGTTACCTTTTTGTTATTTAATGTTTTGCGTTTAAAAAGGCAGTTCAAGTAGACCAATTCATTACTTAAACAGTCTTATACTACTCACGTCGTGCGCACTTGAAAAGACGAAAATTATTCGTACACCGCGTGTAAAATATTAAAAAATACTGAAATTGAGTAAAAAAAAATACGGGGAAAAAAAATTCTAAATTCGATAATATACGATTCGAACTCTATTTGGAAGAAAACTATGTGCTTGCAGTGTTGTACGAGAACAAGCAAAACGAAAATTTGACGTGCTTTCAAAAATTCACATTCCAAGTGTTCTTGTTATACATTACTTTAAACGGTTTTAATTACCTATTCTAAAAGGCATCTACCAAATATATAAATAAATAAATTTTTTTCAAATTAATTTGTCCTCGTGAATTATTCGGCTCGTCCGTGCTCGGGTCAGTCGATTTTTTCTCTTTTCAAAAACAGACGTTTTGCTTCGGCCAACGAATCACAAACTCGAAGTCCTGCGTCTTGTCTCTCCCAGCCCGACTGCTTTAGAGCCGGGTCGGAAGATTTCGGTTGAAACAGCCTAATAATTGGTAATAAACTGTACTTTTGATGTTTTAAAACACCATCATTTTTAGCCTTATTCTATTTACGATACACTTATAAAAACGCAACAGAAATGTTTTTGAACCACATGAAAATGTATAATTTTATTTATTAAATCGTAATTATCATTATTCCACACGGAAATCGTTTAAACGATCAGTAATATTTGCGTAATGTAATGTCTTGCGTTTTTTTTTTGTGGTAGACGGCGGTCTACGTGTGCGCAGTATTACAATCGGCGGTATACAAAATGTTTTTTTTCTGTTGCCATGATTACTTTAATTCTTCTAAATTGTCTTGTGCTATTCCGTTTCTGTATACACGGTTTTTACCTAAGCGTCAAACAACGATACAAGTGTAAATAAGAAATTCAAAATACTCGTTTTAACATTTTTTTTTTTTTGTATGCAAAATTATCAACAGGCCACGATCAATGTACAGTATTAAACACGTATCGCCGTTATCTCTCAACAAAAATTTCTTATTAAATAACGTTAATAAATATAAAATTCAAAGCGGCTCCCGATTTAACTGTTCGACCCGGGGGAAATTTCACCGTCCCTTATTAGTCCTTAGTCTATATTATAAGTCCGCTCCTTGTCTCTCACACTCGCTTTATTCGCAGCACTTTACCACGTGAAACGCGCGCTTTTCGCCGGGAACATTTATTTGAATTTGGTCGATAAATAAATTTAATAATAATAATAATAATATTATTATTATTTGTTGCACAAGACATTAGGTGGATAGCGTACATATTATAACTCGAAAGTCGTTACGCGCGAGAACGCATAAACTCCTGTCTGCATTCGAGTATTTATTACGTGATTTACACTCGTCGTGTATAAAAATACGTGTACGAAGTTTTTGGAAGAAGAAAACGTTTGTCTGTCAACGTATAATACAACAAGTTTAGGAGAGAAAGAGAGAGAAAAAAAAATGTTTTTCCTACGAGAATTCCAGCGATTTTATAAAACGCGCGCGCGCGTGTGATTATAATGTATGGAATGAACTGCGTGTATGAGTCGCGTACTCACAATAATTGTATTACGCGCGCGAAAACCTTTTAATAATAAATTTTTATTTCCAAACTTTTCTTCGATCTAATTTTCTATATAGTTTTATATAATACGATGATACGCGCGTGCGTCGTACACCGCGCAACTGTGGCCGTATTTGTTGACAAATTTTATCCGTATTATTTTTATTTTTCCCCTCCCTTTTGCTTTTAAATAAATACATATTACATTTATATAAATAAATATATATTACGGACAAAAAAAAAAAAACTCATAGTAACTTTTATTAAACCACCCAACCGGTCAGATAAAATCGCGAGAGCTTTATTCACGTTTCGATTTTATTTTTTTCTCATATACTTAATTTTATGTCGTTACGTACAATGAGTATATATATATTTTATTACATTTCATCATAATATACGCTCGCGACCAATGGCGTTCTCAGGAATTTTCAATGGGAAGGGGGGTTTGGATAATTTTTAGAAAAATATTTGTTGGGGGGTTCTGGGCACATACCCTCTTGATTGTGACGTTTAATATTGTTTGTAATAATTTCAATATGAATACCTTATTATAATA
This sequence comes from Slavum lentiscoides, assembly GCA_032441835.1. NCBI lineage: Eukaryota > Metazoa > Arthropoda > Insecta > Hemiptera > Aphididae > Slavum > Slavum lentiscoides. The sequence goes on along the minus strand of CM063707.1, from coordinate 3,484,726 downwards.
AAATAAAATAAAGGAGTCCGAAGTCCAAAGCAGGATTATTTTTTGGGGGAAAAAAATAACGCTTATTATTTCTTCGAAGGCGTTTCTGCGAGTCCGTTTTACCGTCCAAATACCCGGCATGAGTGATGCTTAATAAAATGCGTTCTCGTTTTTATTAGTTGTTACTTAAGTACAATTGTTATTGAACGTTATTAAAAGTAGACTCGGCTCAATGGACTTACAAAGTTAGCAATTCACGGAGCAGTTTCATTAACAGCTGAGGAAGTGGTAGATGATCTGGTAAAAAAGCCAAGAAAATTAGATTTTTTTTTATTATAAAAAATAAAAATTGTATTGAATATTGTATTCTTTTCAGCATCACTCATACCGGGTATTTAGACGGTAAAACGGATTTGGAGAAACGCCTTGGAAGAAATAATACGCGTTATTTTTTTCTCCCAAAAAATAATTCTCTTTTGGACTTCGGACTCCACTATTCTACTATATTATAAGATTATAATTGTAAATATCAGTTGTACGATAAAACAATGAATATTCATATCCCTTACAAATATAATATGAATTGGTTATAAAAAAAAAAAATACAGCCAATGGGTGGGGGGTTTAAACCCCATGAACCCCCCGTGAGTACGCCCATGCTCGCGACTATTATTGTTTGAAACTCCAAAGAATGTACACGTGTGTGTGTAACAAATTAATTTTTGTTTGATTTCAACTTTATTGCAATAAATCGAACAACGATTACCAGCAGAGATTTGATTTGAAAATCAGTGAAAATGTAACGCGCTTATACACAACCGGACAATAATGCATGAAAATTTATAATAGAATGAGATCGGGTTCATTGGTCTTGCACGTTGATTATATATATATATAATAATATATATATGCCAGCGTACAACCAAATCAATGAATATAACGAAAAATTAAAAACCCGAATAGAAGTCGTATTAAATTCGTTTGTGTTTATACTGTCGCGGCTCCGACGAAGGGTCACCGTCAGGTATTAAACAACGGAATAAAAAATGAAAATTAACAAAATTACACAGAAAAAGTATGAATATTCCACTGAAAAAGAAAAAAACACTTGGTTAAAAAATAAAAAAAACACCGAGGAAATCGTGTACCTCTAGTGAATTGAATTGTTTAGAAAAAACAATTACGGCTCTTTATTATAAATATCATTTAATATTGAGATAGAATATTATGTTTTAAATCTGTTTGTATATTTAAAATATTTTTTAACTCGTGTTTAATTACTTTATAAACGTGTATGACTCTTCCTAAACCGAATTTATAAATATATTATGCGAAGTAAAATTGAAATTTTTTAACTCACTATATCCATAGTAATATTATATGTTTATTTACTAAATCGTGTTTCGCAAAATAATTACTGTTTTTTTAACAATATCTTTGTTATACTAATAAGATAATATGTGCACACGGCGTGTTTACGAATATTACGGTCGAACGGCGAATTGTTTTTGCGAATTAATACGTTCAATAAGCTAATAATAATATTGACATTATTTACCTCGATTTGAGAGTACCTATACTTAATAACTTAAGAAAAAAAAATCTCTGTGTTAAATAATATCATACTGTATTTTTATGTGATGTAGATAAATCATATAATTATTATGCTTACGTCAAAACACGATGTTTGTCATACATTTATTATGAGATAAAAACAATCGAATGTGTATAAACTGGGCATTTTCTGATGTAAAAATCACGCGTATTGTAATAAATCGAACGTCTTAAATACATATTTTTCCGTGAAAAACTGCAAGGATAACGTACCAATACTCGTGGTGTGTATAATGTATTTTAGATGATTTAATAGATCGTGTTATCTGCGACGTAAAATTGGGATTCTGTTAGAAAATTGAATTAAATTAAATTTAAATTTCACGGCTATTTTATTTTTTGCGTATCGAGCGTATATTGTTTTCAAATTGTTCACTATCACAAATTTACGTCTTTCCCTTTGCGCATTGTATCATCCTTATAATAGTGTTTATCTGCAGTTTCACCCAAGTGCGCTTTATTTATATAAAAAATATATATACGTTTCATGTGTATAAAATAACCTTTTTCGGAGCGTATATTACTGTTGGTGTCGTTTTAATTATTTAGAAAAAAAGTAAATAAATTCATATTTTTAAAGCACATATTATCATTAATTTTAGCGCATAAAGGCATAGTTTTTTGTAGTTTTTTTTTTTTTGTTTTAAGGAAAATATAAATCCACTTCTCCATTATTTACAATGATTTGGGATATTTTAGTAAAAAAAAAATATATATATATATACGCGTACCGTCCTGTATAATATTAAACAGTTTTAAGTTGAATTATATGTATAATATATTATAATATGGTACACATTAAAAAAAATGTTATCTATCTAGTTATTTATTGTTATTATATTTTAGATAAAAAAAATTTAATTTATGGTTGGTGGTGGTTTTTCTCGCTTCACCCAATTCTCTGGACTAAAATATACAATTTGATCAGGATTTTATATCTCGAAAACGCATACGACCTGCTTGTCAAAAACTAAAATTAATACGCTTTATGTATAATGAAAAGTGTGTATTCGTATAACGATTGATTTATATAATTTATAGAATATCAATATTGACGTTTTAATAAATGCATAAACAATAGGTATTATATTTATGTCACTTTGATGTGTGTTATAACTTGAACATTATATTATTAGTATATATATATATATATATATAAAGCGTATGGTTGTTAGTAAAATGGTAGGCCATTAATAAATATTATACTGACATTCGAATGACTAAAAAAAAATGCAGTTATAAATTGATAGTAATATTAAATAATGACCGATAGAAAAAAAATTCTATTCATTTTAATTAATTTTTTGCCATTTTTAAATTAAAAATAATGTTTTTAAACAACGAAGCAGAAGTTTCGTTGTTCAATTAAATACAACACGAATCGAATTTGGTAATTGAAAATCATCGTTCAAGACTTCTAGGTCATCACCCTCTCCCCACCCCCCTAAAAATTTGTGTTTTGCATCGGAACACTATATTTGTAGAGTATTTATCAAATGTTTTAATAGCTTAGAAGTTACACGAATAATATTTTTAATTAAATTTATTTCGAAACTCGTCATTTAAAAAAATGTATAATTATACAAAATTATTTCGTTCGCTGTACGCGATTAATAATTTCGAATGTCTGTATACATTTTTTTTCGGACTTATTGCTTTATCTCAAACGTCATTTTATATTTTTATTATTTTAATTATTATTATTATTTAGATTATAGGTCAGATTATTCGCTCAAATAAATTCGTTTCGGTCGAAACCGATGTTTATTTTACGATTATTCGGATTACAATTTCCCTACCGCGCACTGAGTATTTATACGACTTTATAATAGCGCAATACGTAAAAGAATGCAATAAAAACATATTATGTACAATGAATTTTTATACCGCAAACGGGGATTATTCATTATAGTTTTCCCCGACGTATTTTATGCGAGGAATTAAGTTTTTAATAATAAACGGAATTCACAGTTACAAATAAAAAAAAAAGTAAAAAGTCTTGTGAAAAACTACGAGCGTATATAATATATATTAAACGGTTTGTTCCGAGAAAAATATTTACATATCAAGCTAAAATTTATGTTTCATCAATGTACGCGTAATCGTGCGTTTTAATCGTAATTGTATATAGTGTAAAAAACATGAACGTGAGCATTTTTTCGTACCGATTTTTAGACATTTATATGGGCACAAAAATTCGAGCCCCAAATGTGTATGGAATTAAATGCTGTAAAAAGTTTTCCGCTCGTGTGAGCCTCACCGATTTCATTTCGAATGTTTTAAATATTTGTTCGATATGTCAGAGAAAAGTAAAATGAAATGTTTAATCGAAAATCGACTGCTACAGATACAGTATTATAGTAATAGACTACTAGAAAAAATGTCGGCAAATCATTTATCATAATTTAAAATTGTGGGCCATATCGATGAAATTAAATATGGAGTGATGAGGAAATTCTGGATTGAAACATATGTCTGATACGTCCCAGTGGCGGTTAAAAGGGGGGGAGGCGATAGGTGGATCGCCTCCCCCCATGGGATTTGATATTTTTTAATTTAGTATATCTTTGACCTCACAGCACGTGTCATGTAAGTTGGTCCAATTATGTTATGGTTATGCTCCATTTTCGCCCTCCCCATTTCAACATCATGTATAACGCAAGAATTAGTGCTCGACCGGCAATCAGCGCGTACGGTACGCGCTGATCATCAATCGTGATCGAGCGTTTAGTATTTTAGTGCTTAGCTGAGGACAAACTCGGTCGGTCGTGTACAGTGTAAACGAGTAAACGTGTACATGTGAGTAAACAACGTGAGTGTATAACGAGAAAAGATGAATCCTTACGTTCATTTCATTTAATTGAAATACGCGAAATAATATTAATAATAATAATAATAATAATAATAATAATAATAATAATAATAATAGTAATAAAGATTGCATACGCGTGTACGAACGGTCGCTCGGTCAGCGTCAAAATAAACACTCGCATATACCGACATTGCGCGTCAGCCGACCATAATAAAACGCGAAAAGAAAGTAGTCACCAGGTAGCGCTACGACTCAACATAGAGGGCGTGGCAGAAAGGCGCATATAAATAGCGGCCCGAAACCATCGGACCGCTCAGTGTAGTCACGGCGGTCAGGCGTGAACAACGTAGTTCGTGATTAAAGTACACGAACATCGTAGTTCGCGTCTGACTGCGGTGTGTGTGTGTGTGTGTGTGGTGATCGAGAATGACCGCTATTTACATGCATCTTTCTGCCACGCCCTCTATGTTGTGTCGTAGCGCTATCTGTTGACTACTTTCTTTTCCCGTTTTATTGTTATTTCGTTTACGTTTCACGCACGTTGTTCTTCCTTTTTCTACATTTGAATTTCGTCTCGATACATTAATAAATCTTTCTTTTTGGTTATTACTCGTCGATGTGGATATTTTATTAGTAGAGGTGGTCGCTCCATTTTCCCCCCTTCTTGAACATCATGTATAACTGCCACTGATACGTTCTACCGGTGTAAAATATTGGTTATTAACGAGTCCTTAAGATATTATAAGAAGCTGTAGAAATGTGATACTGGACACTTGAAGCTGGATGGAAATAAAGATTAAGACACGAGGACAACAGTATGATATCTTGTAGGGCAAATAGAAAAAAGACGCAGGATTCGTCACGTACGAGGAACGTACGGCTGACACGGATGAGTATAATTTTAAACCATTAATAGTGGTCGTAGAGAGATTACAGTCCGAGTATTATATTTGATGTTCTAAAATTTTAAATTTTTTAAATTTTTTTATCATAAACGAAAAGAAAAAAAATCTGTAAATTATTGGTATTTTTAAAATGCCGCATTTATTTATCGACAAAAATCGTTTAATCATTTTGATTAATATATTTTCGGTATAACGGAAAACAAACGAAATTCCATCGTCCTGAACTCGTAATTTCTTCGTGGACAAATAAATAGAAATGCGTAAGGATCGTCACGTACACGAGGAACTACATTAGAAGAAATGGCGAATGCTCGGCTTACTCGGAGAAGTTTAATTGTAACCCAAAATAAGAGAAAGAGAGATTAGAATATTAAATAGGTTTTACTCCGAGCGATCGGAATTTCGTTTATTTCTTAAGTCTAAAACGTCATGTTAAAAAGCGTAAAATTCCAATTCCAATTATCTATATGTGCGTGTGAGTGAACATAACGACTGCACGAGGGCACTCAAATCCGAAAAGTTTCTATCCGATACTCTTTAGAAAGAGTGGCCCTAAGTAATATGTTATTATAACGTGTTATAAATAAATTTTAAAATTATTATTTTTGTTATTACACTACGTTGTTTTTGTAAGAATTTTTCGCTGCAGAATAAACAAATATAATAAAATATTAGCTTTATACGAAAGCACTATTTTACGTATTATTGGTGTGATAATATAATAATTATACACGAGCGAATAAATGGCGTGTAACGTTGAATTTTAGCTTTTTTTTTTCTTGTTATTTTTTTTTTTATGGTCCGACGTAATAAAAGTGAAATATTTTAAAATTTAAACAGAAATAATAATTTTTGAGATTTTTCGGCGTGTATAGAAATAATACCACGAGAAAATAATATTAAGTTATCGTTGGAAATGATTTACGACTTCGATAAACTTTATGTATGTATTTATTTTTTTATTATATTATACGCGCGGTCCTCGTATGTTTATGATGGGTTTTCAACTTTCATATTGGATTTCGTTAAAAAAAAAGAAGAAAAAAAAATGTTTGTTCAAATAACACATATGATTTATACGACTAAATACATGCACACACATATCAAAACCGTAATGTAATTATATAACGTTTATACGAACAATCGTGTCTGAACGCAGAAACGTTAAAGTCGTTATTAATATTAATATTTATGTATATTTTTTTTTTTTTTTTAGAGTTTTAGCTGACAACCCAATCAAATGGATACATCCCGAAACGTTCGCCAATAACACGCGAGTTAAAAGGCTGTAAGTATTACTTTTATTGTGTTATTTATAAAAAGTCATCTGAAGATTTTATTATTTTTTAAAATTATTTACTCGTTTTGATAATGGAAACATACAATTTTATTATTTAACACGAATGTAATAAATACATTTACCGCTTAATCCAATGATTTTCAAAAACCTACATAGAGTCTCCCGGCAGAATAATTAGGGTTCGGATTTCGATGTTTTTGCATATTTTTTTTTCTGAAATGCTTGACAAATGTGTTTTAGGTATACACTATACGTATTATAACAACGAATTTTTTTTTTTTTTTAGATATTTTATGCATTTTTCGAGGTTTTTGACGTTTTAGGTTATTTTTTAACAGTTTTTTTGGGGGGGATTATTCATTTTTATTCTATTTCTAGTAATTTTTGGAAATAAAAATGAAAGTTCACTCAGGATATAAATGTAAACATATAATTTTATACTAATAGAACATCAGGTTATATTTATTTGTGAAACAAAACGATTCTCAAACATATCTCAGTGTCACACTTACCGATTAGCCGATTTATGTTTTACACTGAATTACACGGATCAAACTCATCGAAACAAAAAATTAATTGAACTAAATAATTATTCACACATGTATATTTTATTTTTCAAAACAAAAATACAATAATTATTTAAAGTGATTTTTTTTTTTTATAAAATTCTGTCGAATCATTTTCTTAGAGCTGCTTTTGGAGGTTTTAGGTCATATAAACATATTTTAAATAGCATTTTTTTTTGTATTTAAGTACGAGTTCTAGTATAATAACGCGAAATAAAATTCAGTTATTCTATGGACAAACGCAAGGAAACGGATGTTGTTCACAATAAAACGAACATGGCAAACTCTAAAAACGAACGTTTCGAATTTCTTCGAAATGCCTTAGCGTTAACAATGCCGTGTAATGTATCGTCTATCGCTGGTATATAATCATTGAATACTCGCGGACGATATAAAAACATACGGTTATTCAGAAAATTGGATTTTAGATTCTGAACGGAGCAAAGAATGCGTTTTTTTCTCGAATTATTCAAAAGCGCTTAAAAAAATATATTAAAAACTACCGAAAAATTACATAAAAGCGATAAAAACGCGATTTTAGTTGTTTCTTCGTTTTTCGAAATTAATATAATTCACCGAATGTGTATAACTTTATATTATAAATTAGGGAAAACAAATGTTCAAAAAAAATTAATAAAATTTCTTTCAATGTTTTGCTATATTTATAGCAATTACAGATTCTGAGGTATTTAATTCGTAAAAGAGGTAATTTTTGGTTTTGAGGCTTAAAACGATGTGTGACGTGCACTTCGACTATATTCAAAAAATAATTATGTTGAAAATAGTTTGTCACGATTTCAAATTTTTCGACAAAGTGTATTATATTTTTTTTTGTGAAAAATTACGTTTGTTCAAATAACTAATGGTCCGATAGATTCTTTGAAATTTTTACCGAACATGTAACTTAATGTATATTAACGATAACAATATTTTTGAAAATTATTATCCACTTAGTGGTTAATTGTGAGAAATTTTATAAAAATGATGTATTGTATAAGGGTTAATCGTAAATTATGTTAATCTACACACTGTATTAGTAATATTACACCGAAGATCCGCTCGGAATCCTTTTTTTGAACGCAATGATTTATGCAATAAATTGCTTTCAAATTTATATAGTATAATAATGCAAAACTCTAAAATCTTTACCCGAGTAATTTACTTCGTCCACAACACACCGCAGCTCGTTAACGTTTGTTTAAAACTCGATTTTCTATAAGACTCGCGTGTGTTCGCCAATAGTCCGCTGTGTTGTATTAAATATATATATATATATATTTATTTCTTATGGCAATTTTTTTTTTTTATCGAAATTCTTATTTATACTATTGGTACGTAGCAACTGCGTACGTGGATACAAACCTGGGTTCACACGTGTCAGTCCATTACGACTGCAGATGCATCAAAACCGAACAATAGTCATGAACGTGTGAATACTTGTTTCCAGGGCAGGATTTAGGCATGTGGTGGACTATGAGCGGAATATAATGTGGGGTCCCCAAATAAATAAACAGGACAATACACGTTTTGCTTATTAAATAACATTCAATATTGTCTGTAGTACCTATATACTAATTACTATTTACTTATTTAATTTACTTGAATAAAAAACGATCAAAACGGGTAAACAGAGCATATTTTAACATATTATAAAGTGTAGGTGGCACTAGTGTCTCCTAGTGAAGAATTAGTGCCACCCAGTGTTTCATGGACGCGCCACGCGTACTATTTTATACGAATGACCTTTTTTCTTATATATAATAGCCTGCGTGGCAAATAAAAGCAAAAAGAAAAAAGAAAAATTATTATAAAATATTAATTTTTATACGAATATGTACAAAGAAAAAAAATGGTTTCAAACGATACTGATTCGTAATTATTTTTATAGAATTAAAGTTATAATTTCGAGATTTTATTTTTAAATTAAAAAAATTTTTTTTTTATTTAGGTTAACCTATCTCGTTAGTGTTTTAAATAATTATTATAGAGTACTACGTTGCAAATTATCCCAGGGTAACTATAGACACGATCACGGGTGAATGAACGAGTTATAAAAGGTACATGGGTGTAGACACTTGGTCCTCTTATAGCCATAGAGCTACCTAGTATGAATTCTTTAAAATATTCTCTGCCGCGGATTAAGTAATATAATATATTTTATGGAATTGCGTCCCATAAAAATACAAATCGGTAAAAAATTAGTACAAGTTACATAAAAATATAATACTACGTATGAGTATTGTATTAAAATTAATTTTTAATATTCACAAAATCTTATGTTACGTATTGTACGCATTGGTATGTTGAAAATTCAATTTTAGACAGAAAAATAAATTTCCAATTAACATTAATTATTAATCGGCGCTCAAACGTCCTTCAGTAATGGTTGAGCCGCAATAATATTTTAATTAGAAGCTATATAAATAAAATAAAAAAAATTTCCATTTTTTTCTTCTTATTATCCGTAACTGTAAAACAATTACAAAAGCGTGTGAGGCCCTGAACCGCAGCCCCCTTAAATTCCTAAATCCGGCACTATGCTTGTTTCAGCCGGTCCGAATAGTGAAAATCTTGGTGTCCTGTCGAGTAGAAACTATATATTTCTAATTTTGGACGTTTTTAATGATCAGTATTACGTCACGGGATAGCGTATACGATACTATTCGTTCGAGAAGGTTTTTTTTTTTTCTTCATTGAACCGTGCGCCGCTGTGAACGATTTGTTCGGCGAAAAGTATGTGTTATCGGCCAAAAAACGAGTCGCGGTGGCGAAGGAAATTTTACCTTCAGAGTGCGAACCCAGCAGCTTTAAGCGCCAAAAACACTTATTCGGCTAGCAGACAAATGATTATTATTGTAAAACGCCAATCGATATTCTTATATTATATACGAAACGCACAGTCCATTAAACACCTCTCTAAACCTCGTGTGCCGTTCGCAGACGATTTTATTTTCATTTTTTTTTTTTCCCCCGTTTTACAATAAATCGTATTCTTTTTCTTATTTTTATTTTTTTGCGCTGCACTCGTTCGATTAACGAACACCTACAAGGACGACCGGAGCTCGGCAATTATTATTGCTATGAAAAGATACACCGGGACGCGTTCCAAAAACTTTTTCACACCGTCCTGCAGAGCGCCGCGTCCTGTTCCCCGCCCCCTCCCACTACAATCGAAACGCGCTCGCGTAAACGGGCGGAGAGAGGCAATTTACGGTCTTGACGATTTCCTCCTTCGCTCCAGGAAATAATATAATAGAATTCGTATCAGAAAGGACCGAAAAAATATCCGAAATTCTCGGTTAAGAAGGAGAAAAAAAAAAAAAAAAAAACGTCGACGGACCGAAACCCATTAACGCGAAAACTCGGTGCATATACTCGGCCCAGCGGCGTAGAATAAATAAATAAAATAAACTTTACGTTATCCTTTTGAAAAAAAAAAAAAAACTGTAATACGTCAGTGGCGCGACCGGGGCTGGAGAGAGGCCTTTGTGGCTAAATCTCCCAACAATTTTTTTTTTTTTTTTTCATGAGCTCATACATTATTCCGGGATATCGATTTGTTACAATTATATCGCGGTGATTTTTATATTTTTTTTCGAATATGATTATATTATGATTTTATAAATTACTGGTTGTTCTTTACTCGTGTGCAAGGGAAAGTTGGAACGTTTTTAAGTTAGTACCTGTCCCCCTCAAAATAAATTTAAAAAATCCTTAGTGCGAGCCCGCTGTATACGCGCGTATTCTATACCACTGTTTTATTTTATTCCGTTTATTTACAGGTCGTTCCAGAAATGTCAACTTGTCCGGGCGCCGTGCGAAACGTTCCAGAATTTCAAACAACTGTCCACGTTGTAAGCACAGAATTCGCGCCGCGCGTGTGTTATTATTATTATTATAATTTTCTACGGTCGTTATTCCTCTCGTGTTCGGACCGCGGCGCATTACCATAAAACCTTATCGTTGTCGCGCGCCAAAGGTCGACCGTTCTCTTGGGTGGTTTGCACCTAAACTGCGGTATAGGTTATATAGGTTACCGGAACGTGTATACGAGACTAGTCGTGGTGAAAAAAGTGAAGACCGCTGACACCATGGGGGAAAAAACCAAGGACCATATATCGTGTATAACAGCGGTTCTCAACCTATGGTACTCGCGTAGAAATTGTTCCGATATAAAATTTCATTTTATTATTATTATTAACATTCAATATTATTTTGGTTATTCGATACTAAGACGATTTTAAAAATATGGACAGAATGATATTCATCGATATCCTTTGCATTTGAAGGCATAACATTGGTTTTATTTTGGACGAAAACAAAAATCTAATACCCATCTCGTCACTTCGAACGAGCGTTACAACGTTTAATTCCATTTGTCACTACTTAGTATATTGTGTGAGAGTGCGGATTTTCTGAACAATATTTGGTAAATAACAGTACAGAAGTAGGCTCGATATTCAGAGTGATTATTACCGTTGAAAATAATTTCCATTCGCGGACCGATATCGACGTTCTTTTATAAAATAAACAACAACGAATTTTACAATAAATTTAAAAATTGTAATTTAAATATTAAGATTTACCTGAAAATTTAGTTTAAAAAAAAAAAATCAATATCGTACAATAAAAATATTTAATAAATGAATTAATAATGAAAGACGTATTTAAAAAAAAAATCGACTCTTCTGATTTGGTTTTAGAATTAAAATGCTACCCGTATATTGATTATTAAAAGTGTCTAGTGGTATTCGGTGATAAAAGTTTGGGAACCCCTGATGTATGCGACACGGTATCGTCCTGTCGTCGGTACACGTTTCATGGAAAAGGTTTTTCGGTAATTTTTTTTTTACTCTAGGTTTCGATAACTTTTCCAAAATTATACTGGAAACGTGGATTTTCAGACTGTGTGTCGTCCGCCAATTTAGACGTGATGCGAAAGAAAAACATCTGAAAACGCGATGTCTTCAACTGACAATGTAGTACGCATTGAAAATTCTTTTTTCCATACGATTTTGCACGAAATTAATCGAGCGAATTGAAAATTTCAAAGATCATCAATACTAAATTTTCGAAGATCTCACAGAAAGAAAAAAAGAAATTAAAACGTAAAATCCGAAGTATTATTCGTAACGAGTTTAAATCCATTTTCGGAATCCTTTTTAACATTACATTTATTCTCAGTGGCTTCATATTTCGACGCATTTATAGGGTGAAATTTTTTTGTTTTCGTTACGACGCCTCTGTTATTGCGCAGGTTTCAACAAAATTAAAGTCAGACAAACTAATTGTAGGCCTCGCGATTTTGTCTGAGCGAAACACCTAGCAGCTCATTCCCTAAGTGTTCCCAAGCAGGTGGTTATTAGTATTGTTAAAAAACGCGTACCAACAGCAATTAAAATATATTCCAACAATTTTATGGCGGGTTTAAAACTTTTATTTATTATTATTATTATATGAATTGTTAAAAAAAAAAAAATCGAATTTTTATTTTTAGGCAACTAGATCAGAATCATTTGACAGACATCGACGATCGGTGCTTCGACCAATTATCCCAGTTGAGAAATCTCCGGCTGGAAAACAACAAACTCACCAAAGTTCCTAAACATGCGTTAAGCCTAGTCCCCACCTTAGAAGCACTGTAAGTATTGATATTCAGTTTGTTTTTACCCCGTTCGTTTTGGGCGTAAACGAGTTGAAAAACGACCATGTGTTTTCACGTCGAACGTATAAATGTAAATTATTATTATTATTTAACCGACAACGTTATATTTAATGGTTTTTTTGTAAATTGATATTTATGGGAGGGGGAGAATTCTTAGATTATTATTAAGATATTCGTTTTTGTCTATATCGTTTCTGTCATATCGTTTCCCTTCTGATTTAAATTGGTGAAATTTTTGTGTAATATCGTTTAATTAAGTATTATAAATATTTTTTTGTCAACTCCGAAAATCGAGTAACAGCGCGATATGGTTTTGCAATTATACGATGCATTGGTGCGTAAGGATCCAAACCAATAAAAAATAACAATTATTATGCCTAGGGGTTTAACGCCATAGAATGATTTAATTTTTTTTTATTCATGATTCGCACTAAAATATATTATAAAATACCGTCCAAACATCGAAAACAAATACGATCTGAATATTTTAAAAAATAATAAAAAATTTGGATTATTGACATAAAAAAAAATTAATATATATTGGAAAACTTTTATTTTATTTTATTTTTTACTATGTATATAATGACCTGTAACGCGATATAAAAAAATTGAAACAAAAAAAATTTAAATTTAAATCGCGATAGAATTTCTTCGTTTATATTAAAAATAGATAAAAATTCGTTTAAATAGATACCATAAAAGTTGGAAAACTGTTTAAAGATCACAGATTTTTAGCTTGGAAAACATTAAAAAAAAACCTATGAAAATTCGTTAAAATTTTAGTGCTTTAATTAACTCACAAATATATACTAAAAACATTATTTTACCTTCAAAAATAATGAGTGTCAAGTGTATTGTATTCAAAGTGGATCTTGTCACGAAAAAAACAATTTTTTCCCTATAATACAATTAAATTTCATTCGCGTTTCACGTCTTTAAAACAATAAAGAACACAATTTCAACCGTGATTTAATTTTTTTTACTACATTTTTATTTTAAATAACTTTGAAATATTCAATAATGTGATGTGTTTTTATTTTTAATTTGTATAAATAATATTTATAAATCTCCGAATAATTATTCGTAAATTTTACAGTGTGTGTTTTCAATCGGATCTGTTAACATAAAAACAAGCGCATAGAAATTCAACAATTTATCAAATATGAATTGAACACGACGAGGAAGTGTACTCGTATATGTGTTCTAAAAAAAATAATAATAAAAAATTGTATCGTTTTACATACAAACATGTACACGGGAATTCGTCGTTCTTGCCGTTATTCATTGTCGGAAATTAGGTTTATTAGAATATTTCGAGACGCCTTGAATGTGTAATCCCTTTTCAAATTTACATGCATGATTCTGAGACGTATATAAAAAAAAAAAAAAGTAGGAACAAGATCAGGTTTTATTGTTAGTACACATGTAGCCAGTTTTGCGACAATCCCCTTAGGGGCCAAGTGGCTTGCGTTGCGTGACGAGAAAACTTTATTATTTAGGATTTTTGTTGTTGTTGTTATTATCATTATTATTATATTCAGTAAAGTTTTTATTTTTTTTATTTTTTTATTTTTATATTTTATATTTTCTATAAAAGCCTCCGTTTCGTCAATAACGAAAAACGATACTACTGTTTTAAAATTTTTAAATGCTTACAGTACGTATCAGCGTTTTTGGTGGTATGATAATTATTTTATTCGATATATTATTAATTTTCCGTTGTCGTTAAAAAAAAAAAAATTTAAAATTGGATAATTAAATTTAAATCTGTACGAATTTTTGTATTTCTCTGTTAAATTACACTTCTCTGTAACTTACAGTATAAAATTAATCGATCGAATACTGATTTATATTTATTATACTATATGGAAAAAAATACTGTTTTTCAAAGATTTCATTTATTTAAATTTGTAAAAATTAAAGCCTGACAATTTATAATAGGCTTATAGCTATATAATAGATATCAGTATCGTATAAATTGTTTATTTTGTTTCCGTTTCAACAGTTTGTCTTGTTTTCAATTAAGAATACTGATTATTTACTGTATAAACTCGTTATTTTCAAATAATTTCATTCGAAGTCACGTAGCGGTATTGACGTTTAATGAAATATCGATTTTCGAGTCTTTTGTTTAACGGGGAAAATTTAAATTTGAATAAAATCGTGTCGCCCTTAAGGTCGAGTGGTCATAATGAAATTATGTAAAAAAAACGGACGCTCAATCCGTTAAATACGCTTTTTTATTTTGGGAAAACTTTTTTATTTTTTTTTTATTTCAATTTCGTACATGTATTCGTTATTTTAAATCGATTTTTATGAATCGTTCACGTAGATACCATAGCTACGTTTTTTTTTTTTTTAAATTTACCTATTGTTTTTCAATGATTTTATTGAAAATTAACAATTAAGTATATTGATTTTAATATGTACAATACGCGTAAATATTTTTGGCGTTTTCGATACTCGTATATTGGTCACCAAAAATAATAATACTGTAGTAGCTACTTTTTTTTTATTAAATTATCCGAACAATAATTTTTTATTATTATTATTTTTTTTTTTTTTGTAATATAGTAGAATCAAATTATTATTTCGAAGTGAAATATAAATTTGAAAAATACAAAAGTAATAAAAAAAGCCTCTTTTGAACGGTTTTCGTATTATTATCCGTATTATCATTTTTTTTTCGAACCGGATATCGATTGAAATATTTCAAATGTTTATGTTATGTTATCGCATAAATCGGTTTTCAAAATTCGTATTTCATATATATATATATATTAATTTGCTTCTTAATAAAAAAAAATGTAAAAATTGTCCGTTTAATTAAAATTTGAACGCATATATTTATAGCTTATAATTATGTCACTACTCGTTGTATATGATAATGGACCGATTATAATGGAGTTCGCTGATTGACAATTTAATTCACAGTTTGTGTATAAATAATATTAGTATAAATCTATATATTATATATATATATATACATATATATGTAAATAATAATTATTATCAATATAAATATTGTATTTATTAAGTTTTATTTTTATATATAATATAATAATATTTTACAGTTTCATATTTGATTTGACTGATAACGCATTATTGTCATGATTCACGGTGTTTTTGGATCTAGTGAAACGAAGCATTGTGATAGAGAAATATGTTTGTGTGTGAAACAATACGTAATTTTGCTATATATGAGGCGTAGGGTACATAACGAGATTTACTCGTACCTACTCATGCACCTTTAATATCAATATTAATCGTAGCAATCTTAACGTTCAATTTACAAACCCTGCATCGTGTAATTTAATCTGCTTGAATCGCAGTAAAAACATGATTATATAAATATTTATAAAACCTCTGTGAGATAACGTTATAATTTGATTTGAAATTACGTTTAGTTAAATCAATTTTACAAAAAAAAAGAATATAAATAACAACTTAAAATAATGTATTTTTTATGAAAATTACACATTTATTTCTTATGATTCCTTTGACAAAACAAAAATTAACTTATATTATATGTATATTATATTATATATTATAGTATGTATAATGTATATGTATATACACTTTTGTACATTTTCGGTGCTTTATATTAAGTCTTGAACTTTGATTATTCGTGTTCACATGATAATTTACACTGACATTATTTTTTACAGAAACTTGGGAAGTAATTCAATTGTAGATATTTCGAATGACTCGTTTTCCTCGTTACCCAATCTGGTCATACTGTAAGTACAATTTTTATATGTTAATTTTTTTTCGCGATTATTAATGTTTGATAGTATTTATAAGATTAGAATTTTTTTCGCTATTATTAATAATATCATCGTTATCATGTTGAATAAACCATTAAAAAAAAAAAAAAATGAAAAAATCATTACGGGAATCGAACATAATTTGTTATGAAATGTGACAGTGTCAAAATGAATGAAGCTATGTATATTATACATTTATATGTACACATACCAACCCATTATATATATATATATATTATAATATAACATCGAAATAATTTTCGGTATATCAAAATTATTTTCGACACAGTACAGATTTATATTTAATGAATATTGTTTACAAAGTCGGTTACGTGCGTGATATTATATACTTGGATAACTTTTCTCATTTTTCATTATTGTTCGTACAGTTACCTGTATAATATAGTTTTTTTAAAAATATATTGTTATTTTTCATATTGCGTTTGTCGAATTCAAAGACGCGCTTTAAAGACAGGCGGTTCTCAATTATTATAATGCATGTTTAAAGTTTTTTTTTCTGATCCCGTTATGCTCAAAAACCGCTAGTTTATAATAAAACGTTCCAATACCTAAGTAAAAGTCAGCATTTTTAAACGACTATAAAATACTGTTCCTAAGCTCATTCATGAAATATAATTTTTGATACATAAAAGAATTAAAACAGAATAACATGTTTTCATTGTCCGAAGCTAATTTTTTTATAAACGACCATTGACAAATGTTTACAGGAAGCCCAAAACAAATATAAATTACGTTTTTCATCATTTATTTATACATGATATAAACGATATTGACGTATACGTCAAAGCGATGTCACTGTAGTATAATAACTGTAATATTCTGTGTATTATTATAGATGGAGTAGGTAACTATTCCTCGTCATGCTTATGTAAAAATTGTTATCCAAACTAATCATATTGTGCTACTTTACAGACTGTATAATAATTAACTTAATAATTAAATAAGTCCGATGTTTGACGAAAGCAGCACTTACGAAATTTTAATATATAACCTGTTTTTAAAACAAATTTTTTCAATTGTTTTTGTATGCGCGTACATAAACCAAAAAGTGAAACCTGCTTTATTATTACAAGAAATTGTAAGTGGATAAAAAAAAATCGTATCGATTTTCTGAATATTAGCAAAAAATGGTAGAATTTTAAATCACATACCACATAAATGATAAACGCGCAGTTATGAAAAAAAATTGTTTTTGTTTTACAAAAATTCGTCCTCTACATATTATAGTTTATTAGCAATAGTAAATATTATTTTTGTGCACGAAAATGGCGAATTTTATAGTAAATTCAAGTCAAATGAGACAACGAAAACAGTACTTACATTGTATATAAAAAAATACATATATGTATAATATGTAAGTCTTACATATTATATACTCGTATATTATTTTTTGTAGAAAAAAGACTACTTGAACATATTAAATAAAATTGAAAACTATTTCGATATCAATATCGCGATATTATATTTGTGTATATAATTTCTTTATTATTATTTTATTCCACTGCGCGCGTTAAGCTAATATTATTATATAGTTTTAATACATAAAATACATCACGTGCACACACACACACACACTTTTATATTTTGATGACCCAGTTTAAAAAGTGTGTGTGTGTTTTTTACGACGTACTTTTTTAAAAAAAGCTATAAATACAAACATTTTAGGGTATATTAATTTTGAAATATATATTTTGACTATTTGGCTCTTTTTTTTTACAAAATATTTTGTATGTTGATTTAAAGCAATAAGTTTTGATCTCTCTATACACGCGCGTTATAATAACGTATTTCAAATAATATGATTTATGTTTTGTTTTATTTTTTTATTATTATTGTTATATATATTATAAAAATCTATAGAAATCTATATAATACTGTTATCTTTTTATTTATAATATATTTATATTTTATTATTTTGTTATGTTTTTGTGATGTGCGGTGTTAATATTTTAGCATTTCAAATGAATATTCCAATGTAAGTTGTTCGAGTTTGGTGTGTGTGTGTGTGTGTGTGTGTGTACAATATTCTTGGTTTGTCAAACAATAAATAATTAAATAGGATTTGATAAGACGCGTTAATTTGTTCATATATTCGAAACGATTGACTTTCATCGCTTAATCGAATTACAATTTATGATTTAAATCCGCAAAATCGATAAAAAAATGTGAAAATAATGATTTTAAACTGTGTGTAATACACGTTCAAGATCGGGTGAATTTTATGACGAACAATATAATAAGTATATATACGTAATATAATGTCATCGTTTGTACATTTCTAAAATCATTTTTAATAAAATATTAAACACTATTATTAATTTTTTTATTGCCTATATTATTAAATTTATTTGAACTTCCCCCCCTCCGAATAAATACGCTTAATAATTGTTTGAAAAATGTATATGTCAGAGTTGAAATATTATATATTATCAACTACACTTAAATATAAATGTTTATCACCGCGCGTCTAATTATAACTTATATTGTTATACTTAAATTTTGTAAGAATTTTCACCGATTTACTGTTTTCAAAAAAAACAACAAATACCGAATATATTAAAAATTGCGTTTTTCTCCTTAAATATAGGCTACTTAAGAGAAATCAAATCGGATTCGTGCACGAGACTGCGTTCGAGAGCCTGACTTCGTTGAAAATATTGTAAGTATGATATTATTATTAATTTTAACGTAATAAAAAATAACTTTCCAATAACACATCCACAGTATAAAAAATAGTTTTCTACACGCGGTTTTTTATTGATTTTTTTTTCGTCGCTACGATTTTTAAAAACAATTTTTTTTCGTGCAAATTTGTGCACGCGGTTTTTCGTCGTTTTCTTTTTACAGTAGCGGCTGCTGTTTTATTACAATATAATATTATGAGCTATTATATTACATAATTTTATTGTATTATACCAATCTAGCGCATGACTAAAATAAAGTTATCTCATTTTTAAAATAATATAATATTCGTCCAATTTTACGCGTTAAATTTTTTTTTTTTTATCAAGTTACTTGCCTTATAATAATAATACGCACGAGATTGAAAAGTATAATATTCGAATTTCAACAGAACGGTTATATGACGTCCGCAAAATATTTGAAACTTTTTTAAGTGCGGTATTTTTTTTTTAATTGTAAAAATATCCCACAATAATTAAAAACTTTTCCGGACTTTTGTAAACAAACTCTTAGTGTAACCTTAATTATTGCAGCTTCGACTTTTTTTTAAAAAAAAATAGTTTTTATTTTTTATTAATAATAAAACTATTACTTTTTAGCGGAATGACTTTCACGAGTGTAACAAATACTTTTTCATTTTTTTTATGCCGAGAAACGAAATCACTGTGATCTAATTTCAAAAGTTTTAAGCGATTTAATACAAAAAAAAAAAAAAAAAAAAAAAATGATATTATTTACGCAATGTATTTTTTCATAATTTAAATTTAATTTCGAACAAAAATACTTGAACGCGATGACAATCAGTTGTGCAATATTTAATATACGCGAATATCACGATGCATAATCATTTTTAAAATGAAAACAGTGAATTCGATTAATTACGAATATTCTATGCCATAGTATTTAAAAATATATATATAAAGTGAATACATTGATTGAAGTTTAAGGGTCCTGCAGAGCAAGAACCAAGTGTTTCCGTTTTTTTAAATTGTTCAGGAGGCACAAAAAACTAAATAATTAAATTTCTAATGGAGATATGAAAATATTGTAAAAATATTTTCCATACGAACAGCTAACTATACATATTATATAAAATCACATTTTACATAATCTTAAGTACATTTTTTGAGCAAAAACCAAGAAAACAAAAATACTAAAATTATTGCACTGAAACTAAAAGAAATTTTGTTTTCCACGATATTAACCTATCTAACGGACGGATTTATCCGGTCATTGCACCAAACTGTAGACAAAGTTTTCCGTTATCAGATAGTGTACAAAAAAATGAATTTCGAAAAAAAGCGGAGATACCCGCGGTTCTCGCTCTGGACCCTTTCAATTAGTGAAATTATAAATAAACCGAGTAAATCGCAGTAAGACGACATTTTATAGTAAAAAATTTGACTTTCTCATAGGCTGACGCTTCACTCGACGTTGTTTCAATGTTTATTAGTCCCACGGACTCTGTATAGTTTCATCTGTGCTAATAATTCGTAATCCCATATTATATTCTAAAGAATCCCCTAAGACGTTAATTTCGTCTGCGCAAACCCTAGTGTCGGTTTACGGTTATCCTGTATTCGGGTTTCGTCTCGCAAAGTTTTTAACCGCCTTCTCTGAAGCTATTTCCAACGGCAATGGAGACAGCGCGTCGCCAGCTCGTTTTATTTCCGTATAATAATAAAAACAAATTTAAAAAAAAAAAAATGCAATTCTCTGTTGACGTAATTTTTCTTTTTTTTTCTATTTCGTATTATATTCTGGGCATATTTCCTCAAAAAAAAAAAAAAAAAAATTAAGCGCCCAGTTTTTCTGTATATATATATAATATATATATTTTTTTATTGCCTATAAATCCCCTACGCAGTGAATAGCTGACGGTACGTACGTATGTACACGCCATAATTTATCTTTTTTCGCAGACCGTCCGGTCGAATACTACGCGCTTACACACACGCGTATAGTTTTCTTCGAAATTCGCTGTCGGTGGTGACTTTGGGTTTGCCGGTATACAAAAAATAACCCCTCTTTACTGCTGCAAAAGACTACACCCGACCGAATTCGTTGACCTTATAATTTACTCCTGGACGGGCATAGTGCGCAACAACACTTTTATACACGTACAAATAGCGTAACAGCGCTTGTTAAGGCTAATTAAATATAATTTATTTACGCGTTTCGTGCGTCGGGAAAAGGTCTTATTCTTACACAAAACTCGTATCGCATTAAATTATTGTCGTTAATATTAAAGACAGTTTTTACGTTTTTAATTACACAAATATACGCGTTTCGCGATGATGAAAAAAAACGGGAAACGAAGACGTGGTTTTCATTCTAAAATTTAACTGAAACACAAAAAAAAAAAAAACAAATAATCAATTCCTATACTCACCTTTTGCCAACTGTTTCGTAATTTCTTTGCGCTCCGATAATTGTTTTTTTTTTTTTAATTCTCCTACCATATTTTGTGTAATGCAATGTCCGTAGATCGTTTATGGATCCTCACACGGTCGGTATTTAGAAACGCATTTTTTCCCCCGGGCATTTATGCCGTTTGAAAAGAAAATGATATAACTCAATAGTCGAAGCCGATGATCAAATTCGTCTTCGTGTCTATATATATATAAATAGGTTATCAAATATGTTTGTTGATTTTTTTTATTGTTTTTGATTATCTTTTAAACGGGGTATTTCGAATATATTTTCAAACGCATTTTTCTTAACAGCTGAGTTCGATGGCCGGAGAGATAAAAAATTATACGTAGTGTATTCCCGTATACAAATAATTTTTCTATGATTTATTTTTTTATTTATTTTTTTGACATGTATATGTCTTATGGCTGGGGTCATTCTATACATTTGTGCGACACCGAGAGCGTTACCATGACGTCATGAACCCGGCTCTACCCACCACCCGGCCAGGTCACCCCTACTTTTATACCGTCGTTGCCAGTTACTTTGGAACGGCGATGGCAGCGCGATCTATATCTATATATCTATAGATATATAAATATGTCTATAGGTACGAGGAGACGAAGCTATAGGTAACTTTTTGTCACGTGTAAAAAATAAATGAGATATATACAAGACATATACAATATACATGTACCGATGTATCTGCATGCAGTGTATTTTGTAAATTTATGATAATTTCAAAACGATTTGTTTCGCGTTTTTCTTCCGTTCACTTATCAAAGAATTATAGCGATAAAATTGTATTTTATTATCCCGTTTATCAAGATGTACGTCAGCGTTTCTCAAATTATGGGTCGCTATCCACTGGTGGGTCCTGAGCCAAATTTAGGTGGGTCGCGAGAAGTTTATTAAATTTTATAGTTAGATTTAAAAAAAAAAAAAATTATTTTCAAATAATAATTTAACACAAAATATTCTTTTATTATAAAATATATATTATTATAAGATATCGTTATACTTTATAGTATGTATAAACTATATAAAGTATTATAAATCACGAAAATTACATATATGTAAAACAATGTGGGTCGCGATAGATTTTCGGCGGAGAATTTTGGGAGTCGTGGTACTAAAAATATTGAGAACCACTGATGTACGTTGTGATAATATATATAAACACACAACTGATTGTCAATAACAGGTCGATTATGCCTATATTTTGATTTATAGTCGGAATAGAAAAAAAAAAATTCAACGCATTTTGAAAAAAATGTTCCTGTATAATATATGTCGAATAAATTTTCTTTGTCGATAAATACGCTTCGTACAACGGAGGTGTTGGTGGAATTAAAAATAAAACTAATGAAAAATTGCGAGCTTAAAATGGAATTTAAACGCGCGCAGCTATACAGATCGATTAAATGTGTTTAAAACGGGATTTCGAGGATTTCTGTCGGTTTTATCTCGCATGTAGGGGAAGCACCTCGGCCCCCTTTGCCATAAAGAGTATTAAAAATTATTGTTTTTCTCGTAGAACCGAGATAGCGGTTCCGCGCATCGTATAGTCGACTATCTCGGTTTGTTTCGGACATAACTTTTCGCGCAATGGCCACTGCCTCTCTCGTTACAAGTGGACCAAAAATAAATTTTTGATTTTCCGCCTCCGCCTTTTTGTCCGGTCAGTTTTTCACGGAAAAATCAACGGTGCACGAGAACGGAAAATCTTCAACATTTACTACACTCTTGTGTGCGGTGATACATTTTGAGGTGGTGATACGTTGACTTGAACAGAGCGACCGGAAATTTTATATTCATTTCCGGAGATGTGTTCGTTCCACATACGATATTAAAAAAACTCTTGGATTCGTAATTTTGAAGTGATTTTGTAGATCATTGCAAAAAAAAAAATACATCTTCTCGACGAAGAGAGTATCTACTCGATCTATATAGATCTCAGATCTATGAATCTACTCGATCCATCTAGTACCAATACCGATATCAAACGGGATGAAATCAATTTTTTATTCCATCCTGTACCTTGGTAATGGATAGTTTTAAAAATCGACTCACTGCGCAGTGTGTTTAACTGATGTTATTATTATTTTTTGAAAATTTTCAGCTACCTAGATTCATTGTAAGAAATTATATTAAAATGACGTACTCTAAGGTCAATCGTAAATTATGTATTCTATGCACATTGCACACTATATTATTATATTTTACTAATAATCAATAATATTACACCGAAGTTCGACTCAGAATGATTTATAATTGCCTTCAAATTCATAGCAATAACAAAACTCTGAAATCTTTTCCCGAGTAATTCACTTAAAGAGCGACATCCACAACACCCCGCGGCTCGCTACCTTTTTTTTTCTTATTCCCAATATGATATATAGTTTACAATGGAAATTCGTTCTCCTCACATTTTTCATTTGTTCGACGTGCAAACAACATATAGGTTTTTCACAACATCGCAAAAAAGTGTACGATTAACTTCTAACTTAGCTTAACTTGGATTTTTTACATCAACGTAAAGACAGTTGAAGAAATATTGGATAAACTCGCGCAACTCTGCGTATAGTATTCGAATAGTAAAACTACGATTAATGCATTGGATTCGTAGTAAATTTCAACTGAGTTTTCAACAGCACATACATTGTAAGACTAAAAACATAGAATAGTTTAAAAAAAACGACAGCGAGCCACTGATTCTATAGATATCTGTTCACTTTTAGTTCCATCAAACGGATATTGTAACAATTGCACTATTATTCAGAAATTTATATAAAAATAAGTGTTTTTGATCTTATTTGATGTTTTGCAAAATTCATAATTCACTCAATACGTAAAAAAAAGTTTATACAAAGGATTTTTACAAACTAAAATATTACGTGTCTGAGCCTATGATAAATTTTCAGACTTTAATTTTCAATTAATTTATTATACTATAGAAAACAGGAAATTATAATAAAAATTTTGAAACGTCTATTTTTATTGGAGAGTTCCGAGTGAACTTTTTCGGGATTTTATTGCTGTTCGTGTCTCCAATCTTGAGCATAACTAAAACATCACGTCTTTCCTGTTAAAAATAATAATCAATTTCAAATGAATGTTTTACTTAAAACAATTGAATAAATATTAACTATATCAGTAAGTCCGATGTAGAATTATACTCGAGTAATTTATTGTAGATCTTCACTACAGTTTTTCTGTAAGATTGATTAAATCATTATAATCGTTTTATTTAGATAGGGAAAAGATGTAACGCAGTGTTTGTTGTCGACGTGTTAATACGACCAGTGCATTAAAATATTCTAAATTCATTTTTTGATCCTGAGATCTGGATTCAGACACCTTTCCGCTCATAAATACGCTACTGGATTGTTCGCGACTTCTTCACGGGCATACACCTACTCGCCTCAGTGGCGGATATCTGGGGGGGGGGAAGGGCGATAAGTGGATCGCTCACCTTGGAGTTTTCGTCATTTTATATTCGTTTTTATTACCTACTGGCTATACATATTATAAAATCATAGGTACACCATTCATATTCGTTTGTATAAAATAAGTTTTTTTTTCTAATCTAAAGCAGTGTTGGGCATATTCCGGCGTAGTTTGAATGCAGGACTGCTCACAAAATATTAACGGAAGACGACTTAGATCTTTTTTTTTCAATTAAAATATCAAAAAATATCCGTATTTTCCGTAATTGATTTGAGTCGTAAACTTTTAATACCGATAATGAGGAAGTGTCGGGGGTTGATCAAGAGGGGAGAAGTCGTTAACCTATCACTGAGTTTGATTTCGCTCTCCACTTAACTTAATACTTTGATATAACCGCCACTGACTCATTTTTATACAAACACCTCGGTCTTCTGTATCCAACTACTATACGGAGTCAAAACGGCGGAAAACTGCGAAACAATTAAAACGGCAACCGGTCGAAATGCAGCATTTCGACAACTGGAAATTGCTTTGATTTTCCGGAGTTTGTTTTTTCCTTTTTTCTCGCGCGTCTCGTCGGGTCGAAGACCTCTCCGGAAAAACGTCACCGCCGCCACTGTCTGTGCACGAATAATATAAATCCGAGGGCGTCTGCACACGATTGTTATGAGATATTTTGTTCGGTCTCGCGCGGTCTCTGGTCCCCACAGTCGCGGTAATATTTAAAAACGAATCTTATAAAATATATTATATAAAATAATATTATACTTATAGTGTTATATTTTCAACCGCGAGTTATTCCCATCACACTTGGCACGAAACATCGCTGTTATTATTTTATTATTATGCGAACAATATGTGTCTCTCCGACATTCGCGCGCACTACAATAGGTTAGGTATTAGTGTAAGAGAGGTTAGTCCAGTGGCGTACACTTGCACGCGAGATGAGGTTTAGATCCTGCCTGTTTTTTTTTTATATCAAGTTTTGATTTTGCCCATTTACCCCGCCAAAAAAAACGTAACCTCTACGAAGAATAAAAAAAATCTATATTTTCCTAACAAATGTCACGCATTATGAACGGTCGAGAAGTAAATGCGCGTTTCTAAGTAAAATCCTTTAATAATTAATCGATACTTATATAATATATTACATCGCGGTGCTACACAATGACGCGTTATACAATACGTCGAAGAAGAGTCGCGTTGACAGTTGACAATATGATTATGGCATTTAAACGAATCGTCATTATATGAAGACTTTCCAAACGATGCGATCGACGAATTAACGAGAAAAATAAAGATCTGAAATTTGTTGAATTCAATAAATAAATACTCGTCAATATTGTAATTATATTGATTATTAACGATTGATTAATAGTATTTAACACAAAATTATTGTAACTGAATATAATATGAAATAATTGGTTTTAAAAGACGGAAAATAAACTAGACTATAATATAATACGTATCATAGTCATCTAACCGTTTCTTTCTACTGTGGATAATAACGTAACATATTCTCACGCACTTGAATCGATGTACAGAGAACTCGCGTCTCTTTACATTTATTTATTTTTTTTATTATTATTATTTTTATTGATACCAATTTATATAATATCCGTATCATGTATCATATTTTCATTATATTTTTCCAGGGAACTCGACGACAACCACTTAGACAGTATACCGACTGCTCTCACTAAGTTGACGTCTCTTCAAGAGCTGTAAGTTGATTTATTTGCTGAAAATATAAAATTTTTCTCGACACATTTACAATTGCGAATTTTGTAATATTTATATAAGTATTACGAGAAAAGAGTCGCTCCAATCCAATTCCGTTTCGTCGGATCGTACGAAACAGTGTTTAGTACTAAGATTAATCAGTAGTAATTTTTTTTTTTTTTAACAAATTTAACGCCGAAAACTATAACATACTCAATGTTTAAACTCTCGGGATTAGAAAAAAATCTATTTTAATCTTTTTATTTTCTTTTAATAATCTAATAATTTTAGTGAAAATTTTAAAACATTTTTTTTCCAATTCTATTTGTTTTTCATTCAGAATTTCTCGATGAAGTTCGAATTTATTGTTTTTTTTTTTAAGTCACGAATCAAATTAAAATTTTAAATTTTATTATTTATAAATATATATTTTTTTAAATTAAATTTTAATATAGTTTTTACGTATTGAAATCTCTTGACTTTATAAGGTACGTCCGCCGAATTCCGATTGCGCAAAATCGTTATACGTTTTCGTTCGAGAACGCGTTAAAAAAAAGAGCGGGAAAAAATCATGTAAAAAGAAATAGCGTGTTCGTACATTTATAGCGAAAACGTTTTACCACGCGATATAGTTGGCCAGTGATTTTTATGGCGTTATTATTATTATTTTCCGGCCAAACGTTCCCCGAAAACGCGATATTATTTTTATATTTAAACTTAGAATTTTTCGGAATACATAAAATATAATAATTCCCCGGTCCTTTTATCGCATTACGAACTTTATCGTAAATCGAAACGTATCGGTAGACCGGTGCGTAGCGGGACGGTCAAGATTTTTTTAAAGTCATTTGGTCCCTCTTAACGATGACCGTTCGATTTTTTGTTTTATATTTTGGCCGACGAAATTGTACAACTATTATATTATAGACTCGACAGCCCATACTCAGGACTTGAAAAAACGTTGCCATGAAGAGTTTTGGACGAGCGGTCGTTCGAATTCGATTGGGTCGGTACAAGGCAACAAGATATTAACACACTTAATTTTAGAAGTAATGAAGTACAAATACGATATTTGTAGTGTTACGTGACAAGACAATCCGGTAAATAACCGTATTACGGTTTCCTGTGAATTACAATCGAGTACATTAAAATATAATGTTGATACGTTTAAAACGAGTACATAAATATTATCAACGAATTATAAAATCAATTAATGAGAAACAATAATATAGTGTCTGGTTTTCCACATCGCTTCGTAATTTATTTTTATTTTTTTCGACTTTATATATGTAAATTTAGAATGAGATCTGTTTTTGCAATATTATATGTCTACATACGTACACGCGCACATGTGAAATCATGTATGCGCCCCTACAGCAGTGAAATGCTTTTTATCTGTATATTCGATTCGAATGTTCGGTGGTCGGGTAGAATGCAAAAATCTCTGCTCGTCTCAGCACTACGGTTAAATATCCAGCACGTGGGCTGTTGTCAAATATTGCTTTGACACTCGAATGTGTATAATATACTCCTCGTGTATACTGTATATACGTGCGCGTGATCGCCGGAAAACATTATACACTCGGCTCTTCCTGGTTTTTTTTAAAATTAATATTAAATATTGTGTACACAACGTTATAGTATTATGAAAACTTTTCGATTCGTTTATAAAACTTTTATGAAAAAATAAAAATCTTTTCGTTGAATCACGTTAACGCGTGTGCCGGGCCTGGGGAGAGAAAATATATTAAATAATTTTAGACTTTTTTTTTTTCTTTTAACAAAGAAAATTTGTATATCTTGAGTAACAATAATGTTTTTTAAAATGTTCTCCGGCCCGCACCACGAGTTACGTAATAAATTCGAGATGTTGATTTTTCACGATACCTCAGTGAATTTAAAAAAAGAAAGTACTTATATCGTACGTACTTTATAAGGAGACGGGAATTTATAATTCTACCGTTCTTACACTTTTGTTATTTATTTTTCATCGATGGAGCTTTTTTTTCTCTATTTTGTTTTTATTATTGAATTCGTAGCAACTCTAGTTTACAGTTTCAGTTATGCACAAACGACGTAAAAATTACGTATTATTATAGAGATGTGATAAATTTAATTTTTGACGCAATCGAAATGACAAAATCGAGTGATCGCACGCATTTTTTCCGGACTTCTTATCGCGAGAAAACGCGTATCAACGAGTCATATAAAAAAATTCTCCAAATTTGGTTTTGGACACAAGCCGTTAATGATTTTTTTTTATCAGTTCGTTCATTCTTTATACTTTAGAAAAATAAAAAATAGGAAAAATACGTGTCCTTCCTCCCGTCTTCCTCTAGGCGAAAAAATAAACGAGACGCACTGACGCTCGGCGAAGTATTTGGACGATCAAATTTGTGAAGAAAAAGAATTTCTGAATTTCAATAATTTGTCGTCATATATAAACACGGAACATCTAAAACGCCTGTCCTCACGTATTCAACGGGATCAAAATATTTTCGAAAAATTAAAAAAATTAAATACACGAGAAAATTTGATCGATCCTATAGGTAATACTCTTAATTCTCAGTTCATTTGCACCGTTAACACGGATTTTTGTTTTTATTTTTACACCACAGTAACCAGTGTAAATGTATACGAGCTAACGAAATCAGTGGAAAACTGCCTGCACTATACCAATCCATATAACTACTTGTTTTTTGGCCGGAAAACTTATTTTAATAAATTTTTTTCGTTTTACAAATTAGGCGTTTACTTTTTTTGCTAACCGTGTATCATACAAGTTATACAGTAATATATATTATTTCATAATAATAATAATAATAATTATTATTATTATTATTATTATTATTATTATTATTATTCGCCGCTGCCGAAAAATATTCGCCTCGGAATATTATATTTTAATTTAAGTTCTGACTGTTGTAAATTTTATTATGCGCCATAAATTTCATCTGAATAACGTAAGTATAAACTACTGTATGTTTATATGCTCGAAAGATATAAATTCACTTAGCTAGGTGACGTCAAAAGAAATAAACCCGAATATATAATAATTTAATACATACATTTTTGTTTTTGTTTATTTTTGGATTTTAATGGCTTTCATACGCAGAGTTTTTTTTTTACGATTTTCTAGCTATTTCTAAATAATGGAATTATATAGGTACACATATAGTGCATAAATTTACTCGAGGTTTTGTTTTTTTTTTTTACTTGAAAACGGAAAAAAGAGAATCGTTTTAAACACCTCGCGTTTCCTTTATCTTTTTCGGAGCACTTTCGAATCTCCGGCCTGTGAATTATTTTCTAATTTATTATATTACGCGTGCATACCTATGTATATTTGTACTGTATAAATTAATGCGAAAAGTGATAATATTTTAATGTCTTTATTTATTTATTACTATTATTATTATTATTTTTTTTTGCAAGAAAGTAAAAACAACTGCCAACAACATAATATTGCGCATTATTTATCTTTTTACCGACTCGGGTATTAATGTATCATAATGAAATACATAAAAATTTTCTCGAAGATGGAATAAGGTAAAAGAAACAAACAAATTACTATCGTCGTATTCGTATAATTTTTTCCAAATTTTTCTTTTTCAAAATTCGATTGTTTTTTTTTTGATAATATATTATGTAAGCACGATATAAATGAATAACACGTCCATGAATACGTTTAAAAAAAAATTCACCGTTTCGTTGGAACGCGCCCAGCGTTTACGGTTATAGCCGACATTAACAAATAATAATTATTGTTAATCTTTTAAGGTAAATTTTGAACGCTTTCCAAAAAAAAAGTGAAAAAAGTGAAAAAAAAAATGAAATGAACTTAATACGCACTCACATATATATAATATGTACACCGTAGTACGCGCTTTATGTATCTCGTACGATGAAAACCTTTTGTTTGTACATTGTACGTCAGTGGCGTAGCCGGGATTCTTATTTGGGAGGGGGCTAAGGCTCATAATTAATTAATCTATATGTTATTAATTTATATGTATAGACGGTGCCTTCTAAAAAACTGATTATTTATTTATTTCAGGGAGGGGCTGCAGCCCCATCAGACCCCCTGGTTACGCCACTGGTACACGTGAATGTGTTTTATGGGTTATGTCCTATGAAATTTGCCGACTCTGAAAAAACTGTAATCGAATTTAATGAATTTGATATAAGTCGGTTCATCCTCTGTTTTATGATGAAATTTACCATGGCTGCTTCCGTTTTCCCCTGACACGTTGCAACGATTACGTCGACAGAGCTCGAGCCCATTTGTACACACTATCGCTCTGCACGGTCTTTAATTTCACGGAACGAGACCGGTTGCTTTATCGTTTTGTTTATGTTGAACTGAACCAGACCAACTGCTGATTTTAAACAATTTTCAGCAAACTGGACCGGACCAAATTTTCTATTAGACTGAACCGGACTGATATTTTACGTAGTAAAGACCACCTAATAGTTTTATTTTAGACCGGAACGGACCAGTGTTGTTTGTATTCAAGATCAGATTAGAATGGACCAAATTTCTAAACGACCTCCGTTTAATTTGTATACAAAATTAATTAAATCATATTTCATTCTTGTATACATTGTGTGCAAATTATGTTGACATCGTGGCCGATCGTCTTACATAATAATCTTATAAAAATTTCCATTTCTGATAATATGCTTGTTTAAACGATTATTTGGACAAAAAGGACCGGACGAGATCGACTGAAATAATATGGACACAAACCAGAAAGAACCGAAATAATTTTTTTATGAAAACCGTGCCGAACTGAATTAGTATGGGGTAGGACCGAATTTTTTCGTAATCTATCAGTTGGACTACATCAAGCATTTGTTGAATCATTTTTATTCCTTCGGACCATGGTCCGGTACGGACTGATTCAGAACGCACTGTATAGAGCATTAATACATATAGTACACATCTCCGTCAATCTCGGTTATCGCACGTTGATATTCTCGTTCCAAGACGGTTGAGGTTATCGAATATTTGTGATTCCGTCGGGACCGAAAACACCTCGAAAAACCTTCACCTCATTTCACGAGAGGTTTCCAGGACGAGTGATTACGCTTTACGACAACGATCAAGAATAACGTTCGAGGTCATCCCGTGCCACTCTTTTTATGGGGGTATGTGAAATCAAAGGCTTACGTTAAGACGATCGGAAAACCAATTTTTATTCTTTTTTATTGTATAGGCGATTTTCAGAATGTGTGCAATCTCGTGTTGACTTAACTACGTACACTATCCGAATGCCCATGCACGTGTTAATAATTCGAATTAGTTTATATAATTTTATTCAAATAACGCGATGACCTAAAAGCTAGAAAAAAACTTCAATAACTAAGAGCGAATAGGATTTAACTTTGAAAAAAGGTTTTGTCTCATCAGATTTTTGATTAAATGTTTCATATATATATATATTTTTTTTTTTTAAATTTTAGTATAGAGAAATAAAAATTCACATAAAATATCATCATAAATCGATTTTTTACAATAACATAAAAACGAGGCCGATGAGTACAAATGGTAAAATGGTCAAATTTTCGTCTAGTTTTTCCGTCTAGAATAGCATGAAAAATACACCGTTTACAGTCTCTTTAAATAAACCCCTGCGACCGGAAACGGGAAGAGAAATTCAACGTGTGATAGCCGAGATTGACGGTGATGTCTGCGAACGAGCGATCTTGAACTTTGTTGGCAGAGTATGTTGTTGGGTTTGTTGCCTGTCAGGAAAACTGAAGTCGCCGCATATACCAGTTATTATTTATCATCATTAAAACCGAACGTGACATTCTAATTCTATAAATATGAAATTTGTTAAACTTGATACGAACGCATTTAAGTGAGAGATTGCACTTTTAAAACTGACAAAGTTCACGGGACATATTATTGTAATTAATTAAAGGCAAAAGAAATTTCAGTCATTTTTTACAAATATTTTTACGGTAAAATGTTTTTTTAATACACATCAACATCTGAGTACTTGTACAGCAATAAAGCGTGTAATTTCGAATACATTTTTAGGAAAAGGTCAATAAACGGTATTATATGTTAGTTATTTTACAGTTGTTAAACTTTTGTGTTTTGCGTTATTATTAATTTTTTTTTTAATCCGTTTAGATTATTCGAATTAATTAAAAATAATTACAACAAACACAGTATTAATCACTAAATAGAAATTTAATTATGATTTACGACCATAATCTTTTTTTTTTTTTTAATAATGTAATACGTTTTTATACACGAAATTATATTAGTTTATTCGAATAAATATGTAGTATTTTAATTTTGGTATTGTTTTTGTTACGTCCATAATTAATAAAAAAAAAAAACTCGCTCCGTAAGAAATTTTCATGAGAATTCCGCGGAGTACAAAGAGTGAATTTTATCTCAGGAAAGACAAGTCATTTTATTTTTTTGTATATTTTTTGAATATTTTTCTCGCATTTCAATTTCTTTTTTTGTCCTTTTCATTATTTTATTATTATTCATTTTGAAGTCTGAATTTGATTATTAATTCTTAATGAATACGTATACTTGTGAGAATTCGAATATATTAATTTTTTTTTTTAAATACAGTTTGTTTATTCCTCGCGTACAATAATAAAACTGTACTCTGAATATTGAAAATTTACCCTCCGGAGACGTTTTATCAACAAATTTTACCCCTAATAATTAAATGTAAGTTCAAACCAAAGTATTTATAGACATTACGCATCAATAACAGCACGTTATATCGTAAATCGTTTTATAAAACGACTACGTTTGATTTCAGAAGACACAAAAAATTTAAATTTTTTAAAAATGTAAATTATCGTAAATATTAAATCTACTCACACTCCTGTGTGCTTATAGTGTAACCGGTAAAGTGCGAATAACCAGTGTAAAATTTAATATAAAATTAACATATTATAGTTAATATACGCCGGGTTTACATTAAATCACGTTTATGCGGCCGACCGAGTGAAATGTTGCATACATTAATATTATGATAACCGAAATCACAAAATAATATACACTTATTACCACGTGTACGACGTTGTCATCATCAGCGCGAATCACACACTAAAACCGTTATACTATATACACCCGTATTTATACAGTTCATATCCAATGACGTCACCAAAAACATCGCGGCAGCCGGTCATGAGTCATCGACCACGCCCTACCGCAATTCTATGCCGACGCCATCTGGTTTACATTAATTTTAGTAACGAATTTTGTAAGGGTCTTAAGTCCCAGTTTAACAAATTATTTTTATTTTTTGACATTTCTATTACACCTTTTATATTTAATCCTTATAATTATTTACATTTTTTAAAAGTTTTACTTATCAGATATTATGGTTAGTATTCAATAAGTGATCCGATTTGTCGTCTTCTTGTTTTTTGAAATGTCCTTTAAACCTAATATCTATATTTCTTTTTGTTTGGCCTACATAGCATTTATCGCATTCCTCACATTGAATTTTATAAGTACCCGATTTCTCGCCTTCTTTTATTTTATCCTTAGTGTTTCCTAATTTAGTGTTTTCAAATTATTGTTTTTTGTTCTTACTATATATTAACACCGTAATAATAAAAAACAATAATTTGAAAATTCTTTACTAAAATTAATGTAAACCAGATGGCGTCGGCATAGAATTTTGGTAGGGCGTGGTCGATGACTCACGGTATTTTTGGTGACGTCATTGGATTTGAACTGTATAAATACGGGTGTATGTAGTATAACGGTTTTAGTATGTGGTTTGCGCTGATGATGACAACGTCGTTGTCGAAATATGTACACGTGATAAAAAGTGTATATTATTTTGTGATTTCGGGTTTCATAATATCAGTGTAAACAGTCACAAGTGTCTCAATGATATTCAAATGTTGCATTCATGCTATAACATATCAACATATGTTTTGTGTTTTAAACACCTAAGTGCACAAATAGTATTTAATATAATAAAAAAACGGAACGCTTGTGTGTTTTCAGATCGCTGTCCGGCAACAACATTATGTACGTGCCCGACGGCATTTTGCAGCGATCGCAAGAACTGGCTCTACTCGAACTCAAAGGCAACCCATTGAGGGGCGTACACCCGTACGCGTTCGCGTCTCTGCCGAAATTGAGAAAACTGTGAGTGACATGCGTGCATAATAGGACATATTATTATCACTATTAATTGCATATAATTATTTTAAAATTACGGCCTACGCGGACACAAATACCGTCTAAAAAACACAAAAAATTTAAAAATTTAAAAAATTCCTCGTAACAAAAAAATAATCCTTTTTTATTCAATTAATAATACATCATTTTTAGGGTCGTTATAAAAAATAAAGTATACGCGTTATGTGACGTATATAACATATTAATTAAATGATACAAAGAACACAAAAGAAAAATGTATAGAAAAGCAGTTTTGGGTAAACATCGTATTACATTAAAAATTTATGGTATTTTTTTTTTTTGATAATAATTTTTCTCTACTAAAAAAAATGACTTTAAAATGCCAGAAACGCGACGTGAGTTTCGTATGAGCTTCGTTTATAGATAATTTGATGCGATTCGAATTTTGTAATGTGTTGAAAAGCTCGAAAAAAAAAAAAAAAAAATTACTGTTTTCACTTAATTCCGTAATGTCCTATATTATCGTCACTTTTGATTATTATTATTATTATTATTTTTTTTTTTTTTTGTAGAGTCTTGTCCGAGGCTCGAGAACTCACTGAATTTCCAAATCTCAATGGGACATCGGCGCTCGAAGTGCTCAGAATCGACAGAGCGAGCATTTACGCCATACCCGACACGCTGTGCACGACGTGTCCTAAACTAAAAAGTCTGTAAGTATATTTTGCTAGTCGTTAGTAAGAGATGTAAATGGAATACCGTGAAAATGCACTAGAAACCAATTTAAAATTATAAAACTCAACGAAAAAGGTAAAATAGTTTAAAAATTTAATGAACACAGTTAAATGAAAGTTTTTACTTTTATATTGAGTTAAAAAAAATTATGTATATAAAGGTTATTCAAACTTATAAGAATAACTTTATTTTATGTTTTAAACAATTAAAAATTATTTTACTATATTTCATATAAAGTTATAATTTTTAACAGTTTTATAGGGGGTGGAATTCAATCAAAAAATGGGGAAAAACCATGTAAAATCGAACAAATGATTGAAAATTGGAAATTTTCAAAAAAATTGAAAATTGCAGAATTTTATTATTTAAAACTGTGATACATAATATTATTCGAAATTTTTGTGCCTATAGACGAGAAAAACAAAAATTGTTTGTGTTAAAATCTCACGGTATTATATCCAACGTGTTCGAATGAAAAATGTTAGAATTGTCATTTGTACGAAAAGAAGGTGTTAAAACATAAAATCGTCAATTTTCATTATGAATTCAGAAACTAAAGACGTTGTAAAATATAACATTTAAAAAAATGTATTTGTAACTTTAAGTTATAATGTATTGCTCGTAGAAACATCTTATCCGCGGTCATTTTATTATTCCATGAAAGATGTTTCTAATTCGATGCCGATCGTTTTGTTTCTTCGTCTGTTTGACCTTCTCAGTAATCCTTCCTTGTACGTATATAATATAATGTCTGTTCAATATTATTTTCCGTTTCGTTTTGTGTTTTTCGGAAATTTGACAACGGTTTACGAGCTCCTAGTTATTTTTTTGATTGAAATCGAAATTAAATAACATATAAGTAAAATCATTTTTATAGAAATTCTTAATAGTCAGTCTATTAAGACGTCCGTGTTATTTGCCAAGACAGTGGTCCGTGGCAAATCAGCTTCGACGCGAGTCATTACTGACCGGCATAGTTCGGGCGGAACTATTGTAGATAGTCTTTGTGGCTGACGTCTACGAAGTTGTTGTATATATATATATACTTGGTTTGCCACTAATATATACGTTTTCATATAACACTCAAGTCAGTTTTGTTCCCTCTTGTTGTCTGAAAATAACGACTTCTCCTTCAAAAACTTTGCCGATATGTTAATAAATCATCACACAAGTTAATATTTATTAAATGATTGAAATAAATGAAATTATTAAAAATTTGTTTTTTTCGAAAACAACTCGGTGGCTCGTATTATTGGAAAGGAGAAAAAGTGTTTTTTTTTCAATTCACGTCCTTTGATACAATTCAAAGTACGAATATTTTTCTTATAAAAAGTATAACAACAACGTTTTCATCGTTTACACGACGACGTAAGAAGAATACCGCCGAAATTTATACCGAATCCCTAATAGTTGTTTTTAACAGGTTGATGATTTGGTAATTTTTTTCTAATTTTAATGTTTAGTCTTGGATTAGAATTTAGAAATAACTCAACGACGATGTTACTCAATGCTTCAGCCCCCTCTCCAATACAAAAATATCTAAATACGCCCAGGATTCGAAAAATGACATTATTCTAAGACTTTTCATTCGAACATTAACTGTTTGAACACAGGATATTCGATCACTTACAAAAATTCATAGTTGTATTTAGATTACCGAGCTTTTTCGATGCGTGTAAACTTACGTTGTATACATAATATGTGTTGCATTTAATTCGTTTTTTTTCTTTCTGTAATTATAGAGACATCAAATCGAACAGGCTGTCGAGTATACCGAAACTCCACAAGTGTAAAGAACTCCGAGTGTTGTAAGTCGTTTTTTTAAATTTTCCCGTTTATTATTATTTAAGACTCGTGTATCATGTATACGGAAATCTATATACTATACTTATCCCCCCATAATTGGATAAATTTAATTTTTGTAATTACCTATTATTTACAACAAACACTTAAAATAATTTAATATAAATAAATATACATTTGAATGACATAAAACGACATTTCATAAGGTTTTCGAAAATTACACGACGATATATAAATATTTGAAACGCTTGTCGAGCTGCGAAAACGAGTTTTATTTGAATCGTACGTGATTTAAAAGATTTTATTTTTAAAATCCTTTTTATACTTTAACAATATATACATATATATTTATTTATAACGATATTTTAAAGATACCGTCTGTTATGGATTGTATTTTTCCACGTGCAGTTTGTATATCTCAAACCCAACCATAATAATATACTTAATAAAAGTTCGGTTTTATCTCACACTATTTTTTTAGACTTCTGAAAAAACGCGAGACTATTGCGCGTTTTAATAAGATAAAAAAAAAATATTTTACTCGTGTATCGATAACATTCGATTTCACGTGATATTTCGTTAACTTATTAGCGGCAGTTTTGCCACGCCTTAATTTTTTGAAAATCTATGTGCGAGTAAATAAAATATGCATTTATGTATAAAAAACAATTTATAAATATATACATATATTGTGAAAATACTTCTAAAGTTGAATAAATTGTCTCAAAAACACTGCGTAAAATCAAAATTTCACATTTAGACGAGCGCGTGAGACATTGTCTATATACACTATTATAGCCAAACATTATTCACAGTGTCACTGCACGGAAATCTGGCAAACGCAATAGTTTTTGGGTTTTTTTCATCATTATTTTATTTTTACTTTAATTGCAACAATTACTGTACTTTTAATATTTTAAAGCTAAAAATTAAAAAAAAACGAACTGATTTACAAAATCCGAACTATATTATTTTATGAATTTAGTTTTGAAAAAAAAATGTTATGTTAGAAATTTCCAGTCTTTGAATTTCGACAATTTTTTGAAATTATGAAAATATCAATTTCTTTTATATTATGTAGAAAAATGAGTCTATATCAGTAGTATATTTAAAAAAATTAAATTAAACTAAAATATTTTGAATAGATTATTGCGCGTTTGTGAGATATTAGTGAGAAACTTTGTATACTTATATATACGTAATATATAACATGTCGGTTTTCTTCGACGTTATCGAAATTAATAATTGAAATTAATTCAAAATGCGCCTAAGTACCTACATCGTACGGCCATCAATTGTGTACGTTCGCGCTATTTACCCACCACAAACGTTATCGTATAGAATATTATAATAATAATAATGTATGCGTTTGATTCGTCAGGGACTTGGCCAACAACCATATAACTTCGTTAGAAGGGTCGCTGTTTCGCAACCTGTCTCACCTCCATGACTTATTGCTCGGTCACAATTACATCGCCGCGGTGCCCAGAGACGCGTTCCACGGATTGGTTCAGCTGAAAGTCTTGTAAGTATATTAGGCTTAGATCCGCATAAAAATCGGTCTCCATTCCCGGTCTCTGTAACTCTGTATTCATCATTCGGTAAATACATATATATAGACGCTGGAAAACATAAAATGTGTTGCATGAAATCAATTTGTATTTTAAAGTTACCCAATAATACTTTTGATAACCGAACGTAGAAATCGGTGTCGGTGAAGTACTCGATGAACTACTACAATGCGATAAACACTCGTCGTCGTTAAATGACGATGACGATAGCGAATCCATCAGTTCCATTGGTTATTTTTTTTTACAATAACGACTGACGATACGTACATTATTTAAACGAGAAAGATGTTAATCAGGAATCGAGGTAAACAGAATTGCAACAACAATAATAATATTTCATCAATCGCATTCAATCGAGTCTTTTAATCGGATCTGTAAAGGATACCGTACTAAAATCTGTAACTTACTGACTTGTAGCTCATGATTTACCGAGTCATATAATATTATGGTGTTCAATGTTCATGTATTGCGCAATTTTATTAACCGTTATTCGTCAATGCATAAACGATCAGTATAACTGAAGTCGTCAATGGTCTTTTACGCAACGTATAAATATTATGCGTATACGACCGCGGTCTCGCCATCGTTGCCTCTTCTCCGAATGTCGACAAACGCCACCGGTAGATACCGCCGTCGCTGTAGTTACAGTAGTCGTCCACCTCCATACAGATAGCGCCGAGATAATATTTTTTCAAAATATGTTTTGAGTGAAAACGACCAGGGACCACATTTATAATGATGGACGAATGTTTATGCAAATCGCTAATTTTCTTTTTATTTATTGTACTCGAATTGTACGCTGTCCACCTTCTAAATGCTCCTCAAATAAATTTTTTAGTGGTCTAAAGAGAGTTAAGCCGTAATTGAGATCTACGATGAAAGATGATATGGTCTTAATAATCTAGCCAATATACTTTGTATAGGAGTCGATATAACGATGAAATAATTCATGAATTCAGTGAACAGAAATTAAGGCGCGAAATAAAAAAAATTAATTGTAATATTATTATTGTACATTATAAATAATGTCGGTCAAATCGATTATTATAATTTCAATAAAACAGATTGTGTCGTTTTATAGCAATTTTTTGCTTAAATATTTTAAGAATAGACTTGTAGTAGGGGCGTCATTAAATCTTAACATACGGCGAAAAAATTCTGAAATACCTCACTGAAAGCGGCTCGAAACGTTTTAATTACAACGGTTAGTAAGGAAAATGTCTGAAATTTCGCCTTCCGGGGTCAGGTCTGAATATGCGTCGGTGTATACACCACGTCTTGTCATCGCGATGATTTTTCTTGATTAAAAATGTGATTTTACTACAATTATCTCCCATATGGTTCAATAATTTGAATAATAACATTTTTCGAATACCGTAAGAATTTCACGTAACAGCAATTTCCAAAAATTTCTGTTTTTAATCATTTTTAATTTCTATCGTCATTTTACGCAAAAATATTCTATTATACCAAAAATTTGACTTTTAAATATTTAAAAAAAAAAAATCGTAATTAACGTTTTTCGAAATCGATTTTGTATTATATAAGAAAATCGTATTTTCACTACAATTTTTACACGATAAATTAATTTCGGTCAAGTTCAAAAGAATCTCATTATCTACTAATAATATTAATATTTTCCATTTAAATGCGTATACGCTTCAATTTATAGTTTGTTTTCCACTTATAAATTGTCTTTTTTTTTTAAAAAAACTCTGCTCGCAAATAATTTTTATGTCATTAAATATGACATAAATATATGGGCTTGACAATTTTTTTATTGCCAAACTTCAATAAAGTTTTTATGACGTGAGCCCTGATTTTCTCCATATTAAGTATGTGTTCTATTAGTGTACAGTTAATTAAATCATCAAATAGCTGTATAATTAGGTTTAATAGTCCCCAGTCAAAAAATTTAGCCATCTGACAGTATACGCGTTTTAAATTCGTCATACTAAACTCGTAATATAACGAGGGAATTAAAATGTTTGATATATTTCGTATTTTTTATTCATAGACTTATACCATTAGAATCATAATAATTATTACATGATTGAAATTGCTCGTCGTTTCAGGGACTTGGAATCGAACAAAATAGATCGCATCGACGACGAGACGTTTCTATCGTTCACTCAGCTTGAAGATCTGTACGTATAACCTGATAATTATTTTAACTAGCGTCTAGCACAGACAATATATAATTATAATATTGACTGTCGGTAAATATTATAATAAACCTATATATTTTAAATGTCTCAGAAATGTGTTTTTTTTTTTTATAGTAACGTGGGCAAAAACATTTTTGAACGTCTGCCCACCAAAGGCTTGGAGAGACTGTTGCACCTGAAAACGTTCAACAACCCGAACTTGAGACAATTCCCGACGCCCGAGCACTTTCCCCGTATCCAATCGCTGGTTCTGTCGTACGCGTACCACTGTTGCTCGTTCCTGTCCTCGTCAGACGACGACCAGCCGCCTTCGTCGCAGACTAGCCTCCACGAGTCCGTCATATTCCCGGCCAACGAAAACGATTTCGACATGACTCTGTGGAACTCCAGCATGTCCGACATATGGCCTCAACTGCGTCAGTGACTTTACATAATATAATTAAATAACATAATTGGATAAGCCTCGGAGAGTGCCTGAAATTTAACTCGACTATCGTCTCAAAGTAGAATCTTGGCAATGACATCGGGATCAGCTAATTCGGCTTTTTTCAGCGAACGTGTAGTTTATGTTTAAGTTTAGGTTTATAGTGAATTGAAAGACCGCGAAACGAACGCGTCCGAGAATGAAGTGACTTTTTTTTATATACATTTTTATTACTCGTGATCCGCACGCGGACCATCATCACCAAGAATTCTGTGTACAGTATCGTCCTAATAAATCAAAATCATGCATCAAGTGACGCTTTTTTATAAAAGTGCATTGAGAAGGTTATGATTAATGCGTTGTCGAATTTTTTGTAAATTCCCAACGTGTTCCCAACTATTTTAATTATTAACGGAATATAAAACATTTTACCAAAACTATAACTATTATCAACCACACTTAGGGGCGTTTAGGGAGAAGATCGAGTAGCATATTATTCGATCTGACTGAAACGAGAGATTTTTACCGGTCCGATTTTTTTTTATATTTAAGAAATGTTATAATTTTCTGATATGTTTTCTAGAAGAAAAATAAAGGAGATGGTTCTTCGAAATTAAAATTTACTCTATGAATATTACACGGGTAAAAAAATGTTTGAAATAAAGACATTTAAATACATTTTCCTGTCATAGAAAACAGTAGTCCGCTTTTAAAATTACACGAATTCCATTGGATTAGCTAAAAAGGAGATCGATATTATACATTGCCAATAGACACCGAGGTCGACAACGATATCGTGTAATTTTCATTGTACAATTAAAAAGAAAATCGTTACGAAACCCTTGTAGGTCGTTATATTTACACTGAACTATTTTAATACTTATGCTCTATTAGGCGAATTTCTGTTTCGTATCTTAATATATAAAATATATTCTATAAAACGACACGGGTGCCTTATAAAAAAAATTTATATACGTGTATTTCGTGTGTGTTTAGAATATTTTTCAAACGACTCGTTAATACGTTTTTTCTTTCTTATTTCAAACAATCGGAATTAATTATTTATCCGATAAATAAGCGAGTGCGTTGAAAAATACACTTCTCGAGAATGGACGGTTATATAAAGTGATTTGTCTCGAAGCCGTCGCAATCAAAACAAATCCTGAATGTTTGTACGTTTATATGTATCGATCGCCGAGTGATTTTCAACGTTTTATGAACAGACTGCAG
Source organism: Slavum lentiscoides (assembly GCA_032441835.1). Classification (NCBI taxonomy): domain Eukaryota; kingdom Metazoa; phylum Arthropoda; class Insecta; order Hemiptera; family Aphididae; genus Slavum; species Slavum lentiscoides. Next base: position 3,441,757 of record CM063707.1, on the reverse strand, counting down.
ACAGACGAAATATAATAAACCCGTCCCGTCTTTCCGAATAGAGAAAAAAAACATATATAAGTATTCTATAAAAGTTCGTTGACCGGTTCTCCGCCGTTATTCGGTCGCTTCCTTCTTAATCTCTATAAATCTGTCGTCGAGCACATCGTCTTAGATGTGCTCGACGACAGATGATTATTATTATAGATTTACTATAATTCTACAGAGCCAAATCTGGACACTTATCACTCTTCGGATAAATAAAAAGGATATTATTCAGTAATAGGACACCGCTGTTTTCTTAAAAATATTTTCTGAAAAGAAAAAAGACGCGAATAGAAAATATTTTTAATGTTTAAAAAAAATAAAAAAGTTTTTTTTGTCTTTTCATCGCCTAAATAAACTCTCGCTCTCGTTCGAAATTCTCAGGAACTCTCGTAACTTTATTCAATAAGTGTGTACCGTAATATTACAATCGTTCTTCGCGTATTATACGTATACAGCGTATCATTCTGTTGGGTTTAAAAACGTCTAAAAACACTCGACGCCGCAAGTCGCCGAGAACTAATTTCGTTGAATTTAATCGGAGACCCGAACGTGATTCTCATACCGCAACAGTCGTCAACGCAATGCGCGTCTGCACGCTCTCGGGGATATTTTTCGAAAACCTTCCAAAACCATTACGTATATTACGACGGGCTTTCTGAGTTTGACGAGTATCACAGCATTGTATTTAGTAAAAAAGACTCCGAGTAATCGGTGTAGTTAAAAAAATTTAAATGCTTGTGAAGTAAATGAGTCCTCCGAGTCAAGTCCGTGTAAAAAAAAAAAAATCAAATCAAATCTCTATAACGAATTTGTATTGACAGTCTGCTTGACTCGACTCGATTGGCATTGAAAATTTTTCAAAATTTCGTACCGCGAAAACCACGGAAAGGAAATAAACGAGTTCGAAATATGTTCGCGTGCTGAATTCGTTCTACGTTGACCTCTGTCAGAAACGTTGCTGTTTATTTAATCAAATAGAACATAAACGAACCTCATCTATAAAGCCGAGCGTTTGCGGATAAAATGAATAAACATTAGTTTTCCAAAAATAAAAAACACGCGTTTATTAAATTAATTATTTGAATGCGACGCGCGTTATTTTGATAACGAGTATTTTTAAAAGTTCACTTTTTCTGATACAATCTTTTTCAAAGGAAAACAAAACAATTTACGCAATCGAAACTACAGTAATATTTCGTGGTCACGAGATTTTTAAATATACCGTGTATACATATATATTTAAAAAAAACTAACATCTGTTTTTGAAGTGATTTAATTTCTTTTCCGTTTCGCACTTGTGCACCGTGCATTGCGTGTTGTTTTGTTGTTTTTTTCTTTTCCAAGCGAACCATCGTCTGCAGATGACGTTTCCTAGTATACTTTTTATGTCCGCGTCCGTCCCAATGAACTATATAATATAATAAAAATATGATTTATACCCGTCGAGGTTCATGAACCCTTAGATATATTTAAGATAAGGACTACGAAAGATTTCTAATTTCTAGGTTTTTTTTTTTACAGAAAATCTGAGCAAAAAATTCGGAACGCAAGTCAACGACCTGTGGGATTCTTTCGGCACGGACTTCACGTATCCCGGAAATTTACCGTCGTACATGGAAGAATATTTCGAGGAACAACAACTGGAAGGGAAATCGCAGGACATTATGTCGTCGAAAATCAAGTGTTTGCCGCTTCCCGGTGAGTTCCAATTACATTTTTTTTTAGTGACAATATATACTCTGTTCACGTTGAGAAGCGACCCGGTTGAGGACGTGGCATCGTTACACGCTCAGTGGCACGACTTAACCCGGTATGGTCGAAACATTTGACTGACGCCTACAAAGTCTCGTCGTATACCGGGCAGCTTCTTAAAGTGAATTCTTAAACAGTGATTATTTTCGCGTTTTTCTATTGGATAAATTTTGATCAAAATTCGAACCAAAATTTCCTATGTCCGACCACGTTTTAAAATTACTCTAAACGGCGTTTAACGAAATCGTTTTCGATTCGGTTCGTTTGAAATTCATTCATGTTGCCTACATAATAAACCTCTAAGGCAAAATCTACACCTGCCTTTTCATGTGTATTTAACGAAAAAATTATAGCGAAATCATGTCGCACGGAACTCGAATTTTAACGATTAGATTAAATTTAAAGTGTTAACAATTAAAACGTCGAATGTGTGAAGAGAAAAATACTCCCTAGAATAATTCGTGGTCTTTAGTTTTCTTCAAAATATCATCTGACAAACTCCTTTATTTTGGATGCGAAATTCAAAAATTTTTATCGAGATAATCGAGTAGTCGTCTCGCAGAAATACTCGGTTGCTCCTACTCGTCAACAGAGTAATATTCATAATATTACTTATCATCAATTGACATTTGTCACGCTTTAGGTCCGTTCCTGCCGTGTCAAGACCTGTTCGACTGGTGGACGTTGAGGTGTGGAGTGTGGGTGGTCTTCCTGTTGGCCATGTTGGGCAACGGGACCGTGGTGTTCGTGCTGATATTCGCCCGAAGTAAAATCGACGTGCCCAGATTTCTCGTGTGCAACTTGGCCGCCGCGGATTTCTTCATGGGCCTGTATTTAGGTATACCTACTCGTATATAAAACTATTGTAATATTAACGTGTTCAGTATTATACTGTGTACCTCGTAAAAGTTATCCGTCATTCTCACGGTCAAAAATTGACGGAGATGAGTACTTATGTTTTGCGTGAAAACGTTTTTACCATTAAAAAAAAAAAAGAGAATCCTAGTCCTCTGAAGTCGATCGCTGATTCGTTTGTTTGTTTATGATCCCTGCAGGCATATTGGCCGTCGTGGACGCGGGCACGCTGGGCGAGTTCAAAGCGTACGCAATCCCGTGGCAGATGTCGGCCGGCTGTCAGCTGGCCGGCGCGCTGGCCGTGCTCAGTTCCGAGCTGTCCGTGTACACGCTGGCGGTGATCACGCTGGAACGGAACTACGCGATCACGCACGCCATGCACCTGAACAAGCGGTTGTCGCTGAAACACGCGTCGTACATAATGCTGTGCGGGTGGACGTTCGCTGGCGTGATGGCCGCGCTGCCGCTGTTCGGCGTGTCCGATTACCGGAAGTTCGCCACGTGCCTGCCGTTCGAGACGACCACCAGCGCGTGGAGCCTGACGTACGTGGTGTCCCTGATGTTCGTCAACGGCGTCGCGTTCTTCATACTGATGGGCTGCTACCTGAAGATGTACTGCGCGATCCGCGGCTCGCAGGCGTGGAACTCGAACGACTCGCGCATAGCCAAGCGCATGGCGCTGCTGGTGTTCACCGACCTGCTGTGCTGGGCGCCGATCGCGTTCGTCTCGCTGACCGCGATCGCCGGCTACCACCTGGTCTCCCTGGAACAGGCCAAGGTGTTCACCGTGTTCGTGTTGCCCCTCAACTCGTGCTGCAACCCGTTCCTGTACGCGATACTCACCAAACAGTTCAAGAAGGACTGCGTGATGATATGCAAGGCGATCGAGGAGTCGCGCGTCACCCGCGGCATCGGCCGGTGCCGGCACAGTTCCAACTTCAGCAACCGTCAGACGCCGGCCAACACCAACAGTCTGGTGGACCGGTCGTCCCGCGACAATTACCCGCACCCGCCGTGCAGTTGCAACGCGAAACTGCTGGACGACGGCGTCAAGTCGTCCGCGAAAGCGGACCAGACGTTCTACGACTGGCTGAACGTCAAGTTCCGCAGGATGGTTACGTGCCTGCAGCGCGAGTCCGACTCCGGTCGCCAGTACATGCGCAGCGACCGGTACGCGTACCAGATAGCCGAGATCCAGCAGAAGCAGCACAAGCGCGCGTCGTCCATGTCGTCCAGCGAGAACTACAGCTCGTCCCGGTCCGACTCGTGGCGGCACCACAATCACCACCAACACCACCATCACCATCACCACCATTGCGGCGTGCCGATGCGGCTGCTCGACCCCAAACAGCGTCGGGCCAGCTCGTGGATAGTCACGCGGAAGACGTCGCAGGACTCGAACCTGTCCAGTTCCCGGAACGACAGCTCCGGTTCCGCGAACACGGCCAGCACGAGCGTCAGCACACGGGCGTCCAGGTCCAGCGTGAGCGGCGGCTGCGGAAGTGGCGGCGGCGGCGGCGACCACAAGCAGAAACCGCGGCTGACGCGACAGTCGGCCGTGCTGGACGACGCGGAACTGCTGCAGCAGGCCATCATCGCCGCGGGCGGTTCGCCCAACAAGTTGACCGTCCGGTTCTTGGCCACCATACCGTCGGCGGCCGAGACGAGCGTGCACCGCGGAGACACCGACGACGAGGACGACGACGATTGCTGTGACGGCGACAGGACCAAGGACGATTCGCCGAGGCCGGACAATTCGCCGAACACCACGGCCAGCGGCAGGACCACGCCGCCCGACTCGAAATCGCCGTCTCCGCACGGTTGAGAACGAAACGTCCGCCGTCGATTTCACCTTTTTTTTTTAGCTTATGTTATGTATCGTTAATTCCTTTAGATTTCTTTTTCTTTTTTTCACTGATATTATAGAAGTAAACTTAGTGAGATTCTAAAATATAAGCCGACCCCCTCGCCGATCGGTTATGACAACACCCGATTGTTTATACTGTTTACCAAATCAATCGATCCCCCTCCCCCTCAAAAAAATAAACGTCACCGGTGACGACGAATTTTCAAAACGAAATCCCTTACTAACGACAAATATTCCGGAAAAAAAAAATACCGCTTCTCACTGCTTCATTCTCACAATAATGTGCGGATCTGTCAAAGTGTGTCTGCGTCTTCTCTATGTCTAAGCCTCTGGACCGATTTCCATTCCGATTGTTCCGATCTCGAAACGTCTGGGCACCGAATACGGACTATAATAATAGCCGTAAATACTACCATTAAGGTCGTTTAGACGACCTAACGGATTAGCAGGCGGCTTCAACAGTCACCAAATTGCTTGCATAGTTTACAAAAAAAAAAAATTTCGATTTTTACTGGAATTTCAGCGTTTTGTTTTTACCGATAAATCGGTCAAGATTCCTGGAGACCATAGGCGTTTGAGCGAACTCCTGCCGCTGATGGATTGAGGAACAATCGATCGTACTCTATGCTAGTAATAAAAACCGATGGAAAATAATTGTTTAACAATCGACTTTTGCCTCGGACATTTCGCGTTTACAATTACTGTTTTCAATTACGTTCGATTAATAATTATATTAAATATATATATTTTTTGTTATTTATACTTAAATATACGTTTTGAAAAAAAAAACCAGACTAAGTCGATCGATTGAAAAATATCCAGTACACCATACTTCATATAACATTGAATTACTTTATCGAAATATATATGAAACGTTTGAATAATGATAGCTATATATAGTATAAGAAATTAATATACTCGTATTAAAATTTACACAATTATTTAATATTATTAATTGCTAAATTCTTTCTCTGTTGGGGGAGGGCATTTGAAAATTTATTTTAAAATCGTTATTTTTCGGGTGTATTTATTTTGGAAATTTGTTTTTCTTTTCGGTAAAATGTCCCTCAATCCAATTTACAGTATTAACTATATGTAATCTTATAATATACGAAAACATATAATTTCCGCCCGTGATCAAATAGAACAAAAAAAAAACCACCGATTATAAGCTATACTCTGAATTAAATATGATATTGTTATTTGAAACGGTTTAAACACGTGCGTCTTATGTAAATGTACGATGTTCTTGTGGCGCTTTCATTTTTTTTTTCAAAATCATTATTGTATTTTAAATACTTAAAAGGCTCAAACGTTTCCGAACAACCGCATCTCGACGACCAGGAAAATTAACTGAATTTTTTTCTACTCGGCTAATAGATATTTTAAAAATCAAAGTAACTCGTTGTCTCCCAACTGTTTTTAGAATTTCCGATAGTTCGATAGTTATTTTTTATATTCGTGAATATATATATATATATATATATATTTACGAGTTGACGATTTAAGTCTAATTTTAAGAAAACAGTTTTTCCGCTCATGTTCTAATGTATAAAAAAATAGTAGCCAAAGGTATGCACTTCGTTAAGTTTTTGTTTTTTGTTTTTTTTTTTGTAAAATTAAAAAAATACGTTTTCCTTTTCCTTTTTCTCGTTCATAACGATATATGAATAATAATACAGGACCGTAGTAATACGGTCCTGTTACTAAACTATATAAACGCGTATAAAACGGGTCGCAGTCAAATGTCACATCACGCTAAAACCGAAAAATCCGTTTCTCAAACAATTTTCAAAAATCGAAAATTTGAAAGTGTCTACAAAACCGTTCCTTAATGCTTGACCCAAAAATAATATACTCGACACGTGATAATATCCTTTAAGTACAGTTTTAAACTGTATAATATTTATTAATTTTTTTCTTAATTATTATTGAACAAAAAATTATAGTCAATGCGTACGCGTCTAAAACAGCGTGAGTTTTTTAATATTAATAATATATATATACATATACGTATACGCATTTAATATATTATAATTACAGTGTTGTATAAAGTATGTTTTAATTAGGTACACGTGTACAGTAGAAAAAAAAATAGGATTTCGGATATTTTATTTTTAAAAGACTATTCCTTTATGATATTACCCGTTTATAAAATATTACATAATACGTTCGTTCTACGTACAAATCGACACGAATAAATTGTTTATTTTTCCAAATTACCCATATAGTGTTCTCCGTGTACTTTTAAAAAGCTTTTTTTACAACACTGTAAGATAATAATAAAGTTGTGCGTTTAGGTACTAAACGTATAGAACATATTACATTATTACGATAATAATTATTTAAATATTATCTCTTATAAAATAAAAACTTATAAGCCGAATACGTAGACTATAATAACATGTCGTATTGTTTTTATACTTTAGTTGTTTATACGTGTCGCGTATAATAATTTTACATTTTTTTTGTTTCTATTTCTTTATGTTGAATTTTTTGATTTTTTTTAAAAAATTGTTCGGTTTTCGTTTTCGATAATACCTATACGCGAGCGAGTGTCCTGTATTATAGCATACAGACATATTTCTATTATAACAATATTGTGTACCTACACACGAGGATGGGCAAAACGGTTACCTATTAAATTATTTGTATAATATAGTAAATGCGAAATAAAAACATTTCGATAATTAATTTACCATACCATTTTGACCGTTATAAATTAAAATAATTTTTGAAACATTATAATATAATATTCGTTAAGTACTGTAAATACGTGTCAATAATTTGGTATTTACATAAAAAAAAAATATATATATATATATATTTTATCGATAATATATTATAAAAACGAACAAATATAATCACAGTACAATTGCGTGGAGTTTATAAAAAAAAAAAAAAAAAAATACGATTGACAATAATATTTTATAAGTAAAAAAAAAAAAATTTTTAAATAGAAATTATACGATTTCAACGGTTGAAAAATAAAATTGTAAAATATATATGTAAAAAAAAAAAAAAAAATGTATTTAAAATGCGTATACAAACATTTTGCCCGTCTCTGTGTTTACGTATTACAGCGTATAGTCCAATTAAACGATTTATATTGTGAATAATTCGCGAGCGCGCATCGAGTCCATAATATAAATACACACTGTAATAACATTATAGAAAGTATAATATTATCGTTATATATATATATATATATTATATTATTTTGTTCGATCGATTGATCGAACGGCGGTTTAAAGAGCCGAAAACTATATATGAGATGCATCTGCATGGATATATAAACGCGTATATAATATATTATCGTGTATAATGATAATAATATTATATTATGCGTGTAAATCGTAACCTGTAGATAATAATCACGTAATTAAACAGCTCGAGCCAAGACAATACTCTATATTATAATATTAATGTGTAAAATATATATATATATATAGCAAAGTAACTAAAAAGGCTGTGTTTAAGTACAAGGAATGACGATATAAAACGAAAAAATAAATAAATACGTAAATATATATATAATCGTGTGTATATATATATATGTACTAATGATTATGTGTAATAATAATAATAATATTATTATTATTTCGTTTCTCTGAACGCAAGTCCCCGCGGTCTAACGCGTATAATATGTTCGTTCGATATGAATAAGTATAAATATTATTAATTAGTACTATATTATGATATAATATTAATATTAAATATAGTAATAATATATTTGAAATAATAATAAAAACGTCTTCGTCGTGCGCACTCGTTGCTCGCCGGCAGCACGCGATCATGTAAACGTGGGAAAGGCATTGATGCGCCAAAAACGCAATTACCATTTTGGCTATAGCCCGTTCCATCAAAATCTACTTATGTAACGCGTAGTTTTCAATTGTTGTGTATAGAAAAAAAAATATATATTTTCTTTTTTCCGCTTAAAATAATCCGAAAAAAATATAAAATATTCTATTATATATTTGAGAGAACGTGATATTGTACCTATAGTACCTAGTAGCTGTGTGTCAATACGAAACCAAATGATTTCTACTCATACACATATATAATTACTATAAATTACATACAAGATTATAAATAAATTTAAAAAAAAAAAATAGTACATAAATACTACAATATTCTTTTTTATATCGGTTAATTTTTGAATTTTTTCCAAAATTTTTATCTCAAGTAGGTAATACGTACGGTATTATAATTACAATTTTTTTTTCCAAGAAACATATATGTTTTCGTCTGCGTTTAAACCGAGAATTGAGTTTTTTAAAGGGGGAAAAATACAGTAGTTAGTTATTATAATTGTTTCGAATCAAATTTAAAATATATGTATGTAGGTATATAGAAAAAGCAAAAATTTGACTGAATTGCCGTTCTCTCGGACATAGAATATTTTAAAATTACATTATTCAAATCACATTTAAATTTAAATTCAAATCTCATTCTAAACAATATTTTAGAATTGATTATTTATTACGGCCGCCTTTCTCGCGTTTGTGCCGCGAATTGTAACGATTATTATTATGCCGTAAGAAACGCCAAATTTAATGTAGTAATATTATTATTATTATTATCACGTTGTTTCGACGATCGTTTTGTGAAATAATAGAATTAATATTATTATTGTTAAATATTATGTATAATATATATACTCGAAGGAGTATATATACTCGTGCACCGCAAGAGAGACAATGTTCACGTGTATTCGTCTGTTCCTGATTCGTGTCGTTTTTGCTGGTTTTTATTATTATTATTATAACGAATATATTTTTTGTTTTTGTACATTTTATTATAAATATATATATAAATTATAATACGATAAATTATTATTCGTCTATATTGTGTACTATTGGTCGCGTTTGAAAACTATATAAATTTCCTATTTCTTGTAATATGTTTTGCATTGATTCGAAGTACTTGCTCGTCCAGTTGCGGTCAAACGGAGGGGGGATGAGAGGTGATAGATCTGCCATTACCTTTTTGTTTTGATGTATTATTTTCAACAATATACCGTTTAATGTTTATTATAACCTATTTAGTAATAAAAATATATATCCTTAAATCATGACTTATGTTGTCAATGATCAGAGTTCATGTTGAGAAATCAGCTTCCAGGATCCCCATCCCCAAAAATCATTTGACCGCCAATGGTAGGTACTCGCGGGTTCGCCGAGTCAAAGGAGTCAAAAGACAAAATGCGTTATGTAAATCACGCGTGTGTGTGATATTATTCAGCATTGTATTAAGAGGCGATAGAAAAAAACGGGCATACCTCCACAATCCACATACAATACCTATGCTAAAGCTCTAAATAGGTATATATAAAACTCTACGATCGATAATTTCCGTATCGTGTAGATATACTCGTATGTAAAAATTATACTTTAAGAATAGTCATTTGAAAATGTTAAAAACTTCTTCTCAAACGAGGTCCAGCGAGACGATGCCGTGCGGAGTACTTACGTTTGATTCTATACTTCATTTATCCGACACGACTAGTTGCGGTTTTAACCGCTAGATAATGTACGTCGTTTCGTTCATAACACATTTCGGAGTATACCGTTTCAATAAACAGAGTGCGTCGCGGGAATAGACCGTTTTTGAAACAAGCAGTACACCGTTGATTTTCGAGAGAAAACTTTTTATTTATATTATTGAAAGATACACTATTACACGCCATTTAAAAAGAATATATGAATAACGTATGGAAGATAATGGGTATTACTGAGGTGATGACCATTTTCACGGATACAAATCTCAAAGTCTCTCCCTAAAATTATATAGAGTCTACTCGGTTTTGAAAATTTAAATCGATTTCTTCGATGTTTTCACGAATAACGGTCTCCAGAGTTCACGACTTCCCTTCATATACACGTGATTCGACGTATCCTCTTAGAAAAAAGCCACATATTGACAGATTTGGTGAGCGAAGAGGCCAACGAATATCACCAAATCGTGAAATGACTCAATTTGAAAACAAGACTAGGACACAGTGGCGTATTTGAGGGGGGCAATAGGGGCAATCGCCCCCCCTGAGAGATTTAAAAAAATTATATTATTTTATATTATATTGGCTGAGATCAAAAATGGGGCAAGATCGCCTAACGGGTTTGGCATTGCTTAATATTCACCATACTACAACATTAAATGTAGATGATGTAATTGATACATTTGCTAATAGTAAAAAAAGAAATATAGACTTAGTTTTGTAAATTAAATAAATAAAATGATAATAAATAAAATGTGTTTTGTTCAATAATTATATTCCTACATATAATTTTTTTTATTGGTGGGAAGGGGGGAGTTTTTTTACCATCGCCCCCCTGAGGTGAAGTCTCAAATACGCCACTGCTCGGACAGCTACTATCGAAGCTCTTCGCTGTGTGTGCGATCATCCCATCTTGTTGAAACCACAAATCGTGTCTACTTATACGCCTTCTTCTCAGTTCTGATTCAAGAAAGTTGTTGATCATGTTTATGTAACGATCAGAATTGACTGTAACGGCGTGATTCCGTTCTCCTCAAAGAAATAAGTGGGTACCAATGACGCCACGCTTACTAATCGCATTCCAAACTGTAACTTAACAGGGCTATTCGGTGGTCTTTCGTGTATAAGTTAAGGTGATTTTCCGAGGCCAATAACGATAATTTTATTTGTCAAACATTATTTAAATGAAAATGCTCTTCATCACTTATCATTATGGTTATTAACATTGTCATTATCCTCGAAAATTCCAATCATTTTTTTTTTTGCAAAAGCACCGTTTTGTGCATAATCACCGACATTTAGTTGGGTTTTAACCCTACATTTTTGTGTAAAATTCGCATAACCGTTCGTTCGTTCAATCCACAGCGGAATCGTTTTTCTGCACGTAAGTACCGATTCTAAGCAAAAACGCGGTGCTCCAAAATCCACATGGGCATGAATGCATGCGATGTCTACTGATAACTTTAACGGTCTATTGTGAACAGTTAATTGACACCAGCTAGACACCGATAAATATGACGTGTCAAAACAGGTTTATTTCCGCACCGTACCTTGTATAATGAGTTCAAAAATCAAGCGTGAAACGCGTTAAAAAAAGTTTTGAGTACCTCTTTTCATGGTGCGGTAATATTCGATTGTGTTGTGCGGGTAAAAATTCTCAATAGGTACTACGGTTTTGGAGGAAATGGTAAAAACAAATTTTTTTTTAAAATTCATAATAACGTAGGTGTTCGTATATAAACTTTTGTTTGAAACGAGTGAAATTCGTTTCGAGTAGTCGCGAAACTCATAGTTATTTATACCTTAATGAAGTGCAAATAAAAATGTACTAAGCCACGCGTGGTAGCTGCAGGTATAGTGTATAATTTAACACGGTAAGTACTTCTATATACACGTCCGTGATTTAATTTTGATTTTTTTTAAAAAATATTTTTCCATCATAAATCCATCGCTTCATGATTTCTGATTTTCTAAAGGTAGCTTGTTATTTAGCCACGTAGACACAGAGCGTGTTGTGGATGCGTAAACGGTGGGGAAGTATGCCCGAGAAACGGGGGGGCGAAAAGTTTTATGAAAATCGCACGTGATCGTCAATATTCGAGGTTTAGCGAAATGTTTTACGTGGTTTTAACTGGAAAACACACTTAAAATGTGTGTAATATCAATATAAATTATTATACTTATGTATTACTTTGCAGAACCGCGAGAGAATTCCGAAAACGTTTAGAACAGAAGAAGACGCGAGTGGAAAAAAAGACGTGTTTATATTATATAATTTTATGCGTTCTTCAAATTCGAAGTATAAGCTCATAAAACGGATTTACGTGTAAAGTTTTTTGAATACACGCAAATTACATATATTATACATAAGCGCAATTAGCGCTAATTTTCTGGAGGCGTAAAAATTGTGGATAACTCGTACAGGTACCTACCCACAGAACACGCCTTCCGCATCATCACCGCGTCATCTTCCGCTTTACTACATTTGATAAGTTCAATCTTTTTTTTTATATATAACTCTTATACGATAATATTGAAAATTTGAATATCGAGAAATTATCTTTAAGAATATATTTGTCTGAAATTTGCCCGTTTTTAAAGTAGTTACAAGATAATTTTTCTATACTTTATGCAGAAACGGATCACTGAATCTATGATGATAAAACGAAAATTTACCATTTCGTACCGACTGCAATGTTTAATCTGGCGCATACTCGAAGAGCTGCGTTCAAATATCGCTAAGATAAAATTGTAAACAGCTATCAAAAAGTAATTGATATAAATCACAAAAAAATATAATATCCATAAAAAAAAATACTCCACAGACCGCATGGTCCAAACACAATAAACGCTATGGAATCTCATACGTTTTTAAATGATATAAAAAAAAAAATTTAATTCGAATTCTACTAAAAAAAAACTTAGGTTAGAATAGGCAAACGATTTTCGAGGGGCGTACGGAATGTAAATGTTAGTGAGACATAATTCCTTGGCACGTCCTATAATAACCGCGCCTATGCTCGTATATGTATCGGAATGAATTCTTATAATCATAATATCCAAAAAAGTACACAAATATTTCGATATTAGAATAAAATTTTATATTTCAACACGCCGAAATGGCGAACTTCTCCGTGATACGCGTACTATTAGGGATAATAATTGAAGAAGGGATGAGTTACAAACGTTGGTTTTGGGCTAACAAACGACTTACAAATTAATAACCAAATTTAAAGTCGACCGTTCAAATTTGGGGGGCCGACTTCACGGACGTCATGCTAAAACGCCATGACATTACACTTCAAGCACAATAACTAATGTACAAAAAAAATATGTTTGACCGAACCGATATATTTCTAAATTTTGGATCAAACACTAGGAATAATAACGTATTGCGTTTTATTAAGAAAAAATGTGTTTTTTTCTTCAGGCGTACAAAAGATCAACACTCTTTGGAAATATAATATTTAGGATATTTATAAAATTTTAGTATTGAAAATTTATTTATTTTTTCCGAATTAAATATACCGGAATTATAGATTTTTTCGTACGCGAATTTCTGTGGAATACGTTTCGTGTCTCGAACCGTATTGCAGTCAAGATACCGTTACGTTTCTCGACGTATTTTCGTAAAAAGTATATATTATTATCACAGCACTGGAAATTTTTAGAGAAATTTGAACCGGAACTATAAATATCCGTTTACGTGACATTTCCGGAATTTTTTATTTCACGTAATATCCTCGAGATCAGGAATTCACGTGATTAAGGTGGGTTGAAAAAAAAACAACGGCGATCGCATCCGTGACAATTTTCGCTTTTTACTTGTGGAAAATAATCGCGATCTAGGCATTTTTCTAATAATTTTCGACAGTATGACCGTCTGTATACGATTATCGTCTCGCTCTTCTTACAAGAATATTAATTTGTATATTTTATTCGATAATAACAGCAGTTGACGGCGTTTTCCAATTACTCGCGCCGTCTTTTAATGTTTTAAATTTTAGCGTTTCGAATTTTAAATTTATATATTTGTTTCTGCGCCTTTTATTTCGTCCGCGAACATCTCTTCGTATATACAAATAGAATACGCTCGGATGATCACGACATTTGTTACAAAACGTATCTATTTCCCGGGTATACTTTGACACGGTTTTCGATCATGTATCAGTAGTTTCCTCGAGCGTAATTAACAAGTTGAATGCCACGAGTAATATTTAACAACAGTCTTTCCTCCCAACACTAAGTTGTACCCACAGGTCATTGCTGTCGTCATGTATCTATTGGTGTTCAACAATTTTGTAATTTTAAATTCAGCATTCACAGGTGTTCACAGACCGCAGTTTGATCGATTGCATTGGTATAAAGAATGATGAGCAGTCGAATATTTGTAGCACTGGAGCTTTTGGTTTTGGTATTTTTATCATTTTTATATCATAAAAAAAAAAGCGTGGCGAAATGGAAGGAAAAATGATATTAGGTGTACCGTGTGGAACGCATCTGAACACCCAATGTGATGTGCAGCCAACTTGTTAATTTTATCTTATGTAATAAATAATTAGGCTTTTGTAAATATAACTATAGCGTTATAATCTTAAGCTTCTTGACCATAATCATAATCATAATACTTTATATTTAGTCAGTGCTTCTTTTTTTTTTTAATAAAATTTAAAATTCAATTTTCTTTATCAGTGAATTCAATTTTCAAGAAAATCTAACCGTTTAACGTCTACGTTCCAGTTTCTTGGGGTATACCTATTATACTTTATAATTTTATTTTCTCCGCTTTATTATAAATCAAAAAATAATAAAATCAAAATTTATATTGTATTATTAAATTTTTATTCGTATATATTTTTTACGAAATTCGAAATAATGATACCAAATAAGTATTAAATTATATATATGTATGTATGTATACATTATTATTATTATTATTATTATAACCTAACTGGTAGTGAAATAAATATATAGGGTTTGATATAGACAGACAAAAAATATGTATTTTTTCATAAATTTTGATTACAATAATTTTCTTTTATCGAAATACTTTTATTTGAATTTATCATACGAAGAAACGATATTTGAGAACGAAAGTTCGACCAGTTCGATGTTGGATTAATAGAATGCTTTTCGAGTGAGTACCTACTTTCAATATATTTTATAGGTTTTGTGTGCAAGTAATAATACATGTCTCATTACGGATCGCAAACTTGATTTCTATATAAATACATTAGTTTTTCAAAATTTTTAGTGTATTTATTGAGGAAAACCCGTTGGTCTACTATATTATAATTGGATTTAAATATACATTGACGGATTTCAGTCTCTAACGGAAGAAGCAATTACAATATTAAGTGTCATACAGCTATTTTGAAAAATTAAAAATTGTATATTGATATATTGAAATTATTGCAGGCAAAGGATAAATAGTTTTCGAATAATATGCCTTAGTGTATAAAAGTTAAAAAAATGAACTATTTTCCCTCAATTAAATAATTTTGTTAAATTATTAATTTTTTACGAATCATTAGCTGTTTAGGTTTTACCTATATATATAAAATAGTAATACGATATTATAAAGAAAAATTAGAAGAAAACAAATAAAATGATAAAATATTGAGATATTTTTTCCCCGATTGGTTGATTTCGTGACACAGATAAACAAAATTTGTTAAAATTTTTTTATATTTTTATATCGTAAATGATAAAATAAAACTTAATAAGATTTTTAAAGAAACTGGAATCGTTGAAAATCGCCGGTTGTCACACGGCTTCTATTACTATTGGAAGCAAATTCTCCTTTCGTTTAACTATTTAGTTTACGTTTTTTTAAAATTCCTAGTTACTCTAAAAGTGAGTGAGGGCAATCGCGACTTCTCCTTTTATCCGCCTACGGATATATATGTATATAATTTAGTATTTTCGAAAAATATTTTTATTGAAAGGAATGAAAAACCGCATAATAAACTTCATCAAAATATATAAAATACGGATTTTCTGGTACGAGCTCTCGGCTCGTGTGTATATTTAATACGACACGTATTCGTTCGTTGGCATTGCGTGACACAGAGGAGAGAGAGAGAGAGTGCCACTCCGACGCTGCTGATATCATTCGACACAACTAATCTGTATGCGTGTCACTGCCGTTGTGGCGTAGGTTTTGTGAAACAAAATTTTTAAATAATTCATAAAATATATTCCGTTTCGTATCGACACGGATAACACGCGTAGCACGTGACACTATAATATACTGGCGTATACGATACACGACACGTTGTATTAAGAAGATACGGTCCTAAAGTGGTAAAATGTGCAAAAAAAAAAAAATATATAGATGTTTGCAGCTCTTTTGCCAGGCAGGTGCGCGACACTTGAGCTGGTCCGATTTTAGTTCCCGTCAGTTTTATACCTTCTAGAGCACGGGTCGACAACTGGCAGACCGCGGAACGTAGAAAACTGGACCGTCGATATGTCTTCAACAATTATTCCGAAATATTGGAGATACCGAAATATTTTTTAAGTGTTGTATCAGGTCTTGTAAAGGAATTCGAAGCGAGAATCGAAGATTTTTCAGAAATAGGAAAACTATATTTCGGTTTTTAAAAATTCCTTACGACGTTTTTCCGGAGTGAGAAGCTAAAAAATCGTGTAAACTTTCAAAATCAAAACTTCAAACGGATATAATAGACCTATACAGGAAGATGTTTGCTTGAAAGCTCACAGAAATGCATTGACTAAAGAATTTTGGGCTACGCGTATCTCGGACCAGTATTCCGACACAGTAAAAAACTGACGATCAATCTGTACAGGCTACGATGTTTGATTCGACAGATTCTCGCCTTGAAGATAATTGAGTACAAACTGTTCTCCACGATGAGTTGCCGATTTCCAAAAACCGACTAAAAATGCAATTGCTCGGTAATTTCTATTTTATTTTGTAATTTTCTTAATAAATATATATATACATATATTTTTTTATATAATCAAAAGTAATGAATTTATAAGTATTTTGATTAGGTTTTGAATACAAAACATCGATATTATGATAACGGATTTTTTTTTCACCTCGTTTATTTGTTATTTTAACCTTCCGGACTCCAGTAGAAATTATACTCCCCGTCGATCCCTGTGCTTGAGAATAACGCTAGGGAGGGTTTTCGAATATTACAAATTTCCGACATCAATATGAATCACACGTTTTAAACAATAATATTTAATTGTGGCATCACGTCTACTGTGTGAATTTTAAATCGTCGCCCGTTACGGAAGGCGTATCAGAGAAATATATATATGGTCTTTACGAAATCAAAATCGGACCAGCCCTAAGAGTCGTCCCACAATTTCGTTCAAATTTAAAAGTCTCAAATCTAAAAAAAACGTTTAAATAATACACTCGTAGCTGCTGGATTTTTTTTCTAACGAATATTGTCTTTACAGAGAAGAGTTTTCACATTAAAATACACTAAAAAACACTCGTCTCGTATTTATATAGTTACGAATTATCTCTCCGTCACACGGTTTAAATGTACAAAATAAAAATAAATTCTACAATATCGTACGCACGACTAGCTTTCGAAAATATATCTTTCTTCTTTTTTTTCCGTCTTATCCGATACGCTCTAAATTTTACTTGAACGTCACGTGAATTTTCGGTTCTGCAAAACACACTCTCTCATCGTCGGAAAGATTTATTTATTATTTACTTTGCAGCTGTCTCGCGAAATACAAGATTCGCCCTGTTTATAGGTATACGCATAATGTAACCTCGCAGACTCCGAATAATCTGACACTGATCATTTCCCGTCTGAAATACGCGTGTATTCAAACGAACACGGATTACTTTTTTTTTTTTTTTCAATTTGAAAAATTCTTGTTCCGCCTATTATAGTTTTTTCAGTGCTTAAGACCTGTAGGTACTTGGTTTCTATTGTCACACTGTATTAAGACGCGTTTTATCGCATCGATACGTACAAGATATTATAATACGAAACAAATTTTGTCTTTATACTAAATACCCGAACTATATTTATGAAACAAAAAAAAAAAACACGCGGACCGTCACCAAAAACGGCCATACCGTTTATTTTGTTCGCGATACTTAATTTTTTTTTATATAAATATAATGCATATTACGAAATTTTCAAGTATTTTTTTTATATTTGACTAAGATCCGTTTTCGTACAACGGTCTTACTTTAAAAAAAAAAGGTTATTGTTAGTAGTATATGTCGTTTTCTTTGAGACCTGCAGGCGAAGGAATTGTCGCAATGCGCGTATGTGTTTCGCGGATCAGTTTCGACTTGTATTGTCTACGACTCGAGCGAAAAACATAACGTTTTTTATCGATTTCATAACGAATACATTAAGGGGAAAAAATTGCTTTTTTTCCTGTAAAAAAATTTTTTTTTATCGAGTAAGTGAAAAATAAAATACGCTTATAAGACACGCGTCAAACTGTAAAGCGTTTTCTCAGTCGTTAATAAACGCGACATCCCTTTAAGTATTATTTACGTAGTAAAATATTAAAACGCGTATCGATCGATTTATATCCGTTAACCCGTCTCGTTTTGTAAAAGGGTGAGCGAATTAAAGGATTCGCCGCCGGTCGATTACAACGTTTTGCGGGTATTCATAATAGAAATCATTCGATCTTAATATTATAATTCGTTTCGTAATTATACCACACTTTATATTAATCTCGATCAATTTTTACCCCGTCTTTTTATCATATAACACTATTTATTCATCTCACTCTCTCTCTCTCTCTCTCTCTCTCTCTCTCTCGAATTCATCGCTATAATAATTATTTACACGCGTATCAGCCCCCGTCGCGTTTATAAATTATACTTCCCACGATTTCGGCTATACTCCATATATGTATATAAATCATCATTATTGTGGTTTATTTTCTTACACGAAATATTATTATTATTATTAATTAATAAATTATTGTGTACTATTATATCCGTGTATTTATATATTATATTTTGTTGGTAATGATTTTCGCATAATTAATTGTGAAGGGTAAATATTAATAATAATAATAATAATAAAATTCCAAGTATAAACCGATAAGCGTGATTATTATAAAAAGATAAAAGAAAATTTTAAACGATTTTTTTTTTTAAAGCAATAAGAAGTAATTAATTAAAAATAATAATCCGCTTTCTAAAAAAAAAAAAAATTACAATAACCTCTCTTAAGTACAACAAATATTATACATATACGGCACGTGATTTATTAGTACACGATTTATGAAATTATTGATTATTATATATTTTCGATAAATCGTTTTTTGCATCCTTAAAATTTCGGTATAATATATGTGTTTTTTCTGTGTATGTGTTAAAGTGTTCATTGTGGGTACAGCCGCGAGTTATTATTTAATCGCCCTTCTCGAGCAACTATAAAGAGGATAAAAAAAAAACGTCGAATTACCGTAATTTTATGTACAGGATATCGACGGACAGTGGCGCAACCAGAAGGGGGGTTGGGGTTACAACCCCCCGAAATCTTTTTTTTTCATTACGTAAAATATGGAAATCATGGACTAAATAATAAAATAGTTTGTTGCATATGTGTGATAATTATGGCTACTGAAAAAAGTTAAAATAATTTAATTAATTATTAAGTTATCAGTGATAACTGATAAATAAAAATATTTGGTGAGTGATATATCAAAATTCAAATTCACTTCACGAGTTGCAACAATATATTTCGTTTTGGTATGGAAAACACTGTTGATACTGGATACAGTCGTTATCCTGTTCATTTTACATATAAATAAACATTTGTGTATAACAAATTATTATTAATAATTATATTTAAAATCAATTTGAAGTTGTTATTTTAATATAATATGTAGTATACAGTAATATGTAATATGTTCCTACTAATTAACATTTATTCATATTATTTAGTGTATAATGTACAAATATATAATATACACGTATAAATTATAACCCCCCCCCTCAAAAATATTTCCTGGTTGCGCAACTGTCGACGGATAACGGTTTTAACTCGGCTCGATAAACTCACAAGTATGAGTACGCACGTACTTAATATTTTTAGCCTATTAAAACGTCTGTGCTCGAATCATGTACACGGACTTTCGGTAATTACTTTATATCTCTCCGTTTTATATACAGAAACCGCGCAAATGTAATTATTTCGTACTTGCTCTGCCATATACCTACGGGGCATCGCCGCAAAAGAAGTTTTCATCGCGAAATCTCCCGATCGGCCCGCTGCCGTCGAACAAAGAGAAGAACGTTATTATTATATTATTGTTTTAATGCATTTTGCGGCGCGTTTGTAAAATCGAAAACACTACAGTCGTACAGGGCGTAATTGTATTAATTTCTTTTTTTCGACATTACATATAAGCGTTTCTCTCTTTTTCTGTTCGTTTCAATTTAATGGAATACATAATGTTTTTATGTGTTTATTATAAAAATAAAAAAAATGTTAAGCAATTTTTTTTTTTTTTGGGGAAGTAAACCGTATTCATTCACAAGAATAATTTTTCGAATAGCGAGAATTCTCATGATTTTCCTGCAAATGACATTATATCGTTGTTTTGATATGTTATCAGCAGGAAAATGGAAAGATGCAAAAAAAAAAAAAAGATGTTTATAATAATAATCAAGTGTAATTAAATTTTAATTTTTTTTTTAAATATTTCTAAGCGTTTAAATATTATATACGTATATAATGTAATTAAAACTCGTCATAGGGAAACTGTCGGTTTTCCTACAAACAGACGTATTTAACGAGGAAACGACGTGATGACACTACTCAAATACAAAAAAAATAAAAATTGTTGTATATTTCAACCAGAATTCGAAAAATTACTGATTTAAATTAACTGTTTAATTGTACTTATTACTCTTTTTCATTATAATTTATTTCTCCGTTTTGCCTCTGAAAAAGCTGTCGAGTTATTTTTAAATAAAAACAAAAGTTCGCAATGCTTACTGCCAACATTTTTTTGTATTTCGTTTACGTTCAAAACAAGTTTTTTCTTCTTATCTGTTTATATTGATAGTTCGTGAACAGTGCTATGATCAGTAGGGGATGTTCGTTTCATATGGTATTCATATTTTTTGTTCTTTGAGAAGAAATGTTTTAGGGGGTTTTTATTTGTTTATTTTCCTCGGTTTACGTACAGATCTATATAGTTACAGACAAAAAAACATAAAAACGGCAGGCGTTTTATTATTCTAAAAGCTGCATGATGTTGGTTTTTTTAAGCGGATCCCAATGACGCCTAATCACAAGCGACATTCAATTTAGTGCGAGGACTGATTTTGAAGGTGTCACAGTGGCAAGATTCGTAAACACACCTATGTACACATACATAATATTAGTTTATATTAAGTTCCGAATTGATTTTTAATGGTAAACGTCTACGGTAGTTAGAACATTATTCCCGAATTTTCGTCTGATTAAGTACAATTTTCGCGCTACGGATTTCGAAAAATTGCTGATTTTTAGAATATAGGAATATCCTATAACGTGAACGATTTACGCAAATCCGCCGACTTATTAGGAGATTTTTTTTTTAAATTTGGAGTTTAAACGAGTCACCGAAACTTCAGGACGTGTCACAACGAAAACGCACGTTGATTCAAACCGAACAGAAATCACCTACCGCCTTCGTGTGTATAAAGCCTCATCGGGTGTATATTTAACGTAAGTACACACAGAATATCGCCGTTTTATATAGACACTATATAATATAATTTATATAGTATATGCATTATACATAATACCTACAAGCGTATATGTATATACGTATATATAGTTCCCGACCGCCCATAATGTTTACCGCCATCGTTATTTACGTTTTAAAAGTTCAATTCCCGAAACAAATACTCAGAAAAGCTTTTATTCTAATGCCTCTTCATGCGCGCAGCTCGAATGCTCCGTATTCGTATAATATACACGCATTCCGGTGGTATAATATATTATTATAAGACGGGCGAAAAACAGAGAAAATTCGTCGTTATTCCAACGGGTGTGCAGTAGGTGGATATGTGTTTTAACGTTGATTTTCTAAACATAAATCCCGAAAAATTTCATGGGAGAAAGAGCGGTGGTCGGTATTGTTGGCGTAACACAAAAATTGCGTAATTATACGTCTTATTCTCGGTCGATTTTAAACGAACAGGTTGTTCTAAATTAACGAAAATTACTGCTTTATTAGGTAATTTGCATTAATATCAAAATAAATAATTTAATTATATTCCTATATAACAACAGGGAATACAAAGACGTGTGAGGATTGTAAAGTAATTCCAAGTGAATGCGAAAGGCTGATCGTCTTGGTGATCTGGTGTGAACGAAAGAGAATGGAACAGGAAAAAAGAGCCGATGAGTAAGAGGCCAATTCAAGTAGTGTGTCTTACGATGCAAAATTAAAAGTCGTTTATGATGAAATTAAAGCAGTGCGGAATATAAAAGGAAACACTGATGAAGTGTTGGAAAAGGGGTTGTGTGAATGAAAGTAAAAATATAATATGCGGCTGGTATAAGTGTACAAGAGGTAAAAGGTGATGCTTTATGGACGTGTATACGACTAGGTTGGTCGACCCCGAGTAGTAAGGAGTATAAGGCGAATATGAAGAACACTATTATTATGTTTATTAATAATAATACTTATATTTTGTTTATTTAATTTGTGTTTATTATTATTATTTTTATGTTAAAAAAACGTATTGATCGAGTTAATGTTTTGTGGTAGACTATGAAGCATAGAAGTGACGACAGACCGGGTGTATAAATCAGACAAAAAAATACATAGACATTATCGTGCAATTATTAATGAATCACAAAATGTCCACGTGTCAGAAAAAACACCGAGTTAATAATCGATTTTATGCGAAACAAAATATAAAAATATTCTCAACAGTTTAGACAGTTAAACAATTTATAACGCCCCAAAATGTCGAAAAATGCAATAGTATAAGGAGGAATATTAGTACCTATTGACTACTGAATGATTTTAATAATATTAAAGTATTACTATTGTGGTTTTTAGAATTACCCATGTTGTCAATTTTAGTTTGAAGTTTCGGAACTATTGCAAGTTCCGTCTTCGGAATACGTAATTCGCGTCTGACTGCCGTGACTACACTGAACGGTGCGCTTGTTTCCGACCGCTATTTATATGCGCCTTCCTGCCACGTCCTCTATGTTGTGTCGTAGCGCTATCTGGTGACTACTTTCTCTTCCCGTTTAATTGTTATTTCGTTTACATTCCATGCACGTTTTTCTTCCTTTTCTATATATGCATTTTTGTCTCGGTTCATTGATAGATCACTCTTCTTGATTATTACTTGTGGAGGATATTTCATGCTGGGTGTTCATATTTGTTTGCTGTTTTCTTTCTTTCTGTTTTTTACTCGATGTATTATCGGTTTCCGAGGAATTAATGATTTTCTAACAGTATTTTCTGTTAAAGTTTGCCGGACATTTTTCTATTTCTATCGCTTCTTTAATCATTCGTTTCCCGTGAATCGTTTCTTTTACAGTATCAGAACTCTACGAATAATGTTAATTAACAAATAAAAATAATCTTCGATTTTTGGAAAATTGTTTTATTTATTAACATTACAGAATTTTATTTAAAACGTTAAATAAATTATTATTTATGACTGTGAATTATATAAATTTAATACATTATTAATTTTAAAAGTTCACAGGTTTACATATTTGCATAAAGTGGAAATTTTCAAGTATTTACTTTATAAATGGACTGATAAATTTTGTATACTTATATATATATATATATATATATGTGAATATTTTAATATATATATATTTTTTCTTAGATTCTTAAAAAAACGTACTTCTGAATGCCACGTGTACCGATGGTGCGGAACTATGTTTATTTATATAGATTTAAGTGCGAAAACGAGACGATAAATTCGTTTCGATATAAAACTTTTGTTTTATCGAGTAAGTTAAATGTGTGGCCGCACACCTTTGTTTTTTAACCGTTTTTACTGAACACACCCCTGCACCGTATGATAGGATGATATCCGAAAACCCGTCCACATAAATTCAAACGTAACGCGAAAACTTAGTATACACCATAGACATATTATTATATGTAGACCGCGAACGACCATTGTATCACATGTAATGCACTAGAGCCAAGATATGTGCGAGAGAGACCACATATCTGTTAATTATAGTCAATAGGTTTATAAGAGAAAGAGAGACACTTATAAGAGGTTTTTTCATGGATGATAAAAAAAAATTGTGGCAGCAAGATATCCGGATCTGCGGCGAATGGTGATACATGATTATTTATTCATCCATGAAAAAACCTCAAATGGCCCTTTTTTTCTCGCACATATCTTTCCTCCGTACTTCTTTCTCTAATCGCGGTCTATATAATATTATATGTCTATGGTACACACGACCGTTGCGCGGTAGTGGCAACGACGGTCTACACACAGTCAGTGGCATGCCCAGGAATTTTCAATGGAGGGGGGATGTTATAAGTAAATAGTAATAATACATTTTAAATTTTAATGAATTGTCATGGTAATACCAAAAACTCAAATGTTTATGTTTCAAGCCCTCCAAAATCGTTTCTAGCTTATAATTGTGTATATTTGTAAATTGTTCTATAATTAAAATTAATTTAAATTATAACACACTAATACCAAGTTGTTCAATTAACATTACATATGTTATGTATAGTGAATGTTTATTGTCATAAGTAATAACTTTTTGCTAATAACTAATGAAAAGTATTAAGTAATGACTCTAAAACTGCAGCTCTTATAACTAAAAGTTGTTTTCTGTAGGTCGGCAAAAAAGACAATGGAGGGGGATATAACTCCTAACCCCCCTGAGCACGCCACTGTACACAATACCCGAACACGCGGACGTTGGTGATCTAGAAAAAAAAAGAAAAGTCATATTTTAGTATATTAATTCTGCGCGAGTACCGTTTTACGGGATTTCGATTTGACGCATCCGAATGCGCTCTGTTAATCATTTTATTCGAACCGAAAAAGAAAAAAAACGGTAAACAACTTTGGACCGATAATTAAAAAAAAAATAATAATAATAAGTTTTGCTCGCAGAAGTTTTGGAAAATTAGCATATTAAATAAAAAAAACGAGAAGTATATATACGCGCGCGCGGTACTTCAGTAATAACTTAATTAGTTAGAAGACTTAATACCGGTTATTTATGCACGGTTTTCGTGAATTATTCATCGATGGGATCAGTAAATTTTAATGTTTTCCTTGTCGTTTTTATCTCTTTTTAAATGAAAATATATAATATGCGATTTATAAGAATCGCTGCAGCTCTACCGCGATCGGCCGGTAAAATAACTATTTTAATTATGGAATTCAAATATTTTTAGATTTCACAATACGTGTTTCGTTTTCGCAAAACCCTACACACCGTTCTATAACTACATAGGTGGATCTAAGGGGCGAAGAGAGACATCTTTCCCCAAAAAAAATTAAAGTAGAAAAAAAATTAAAAAGACAAAAAAAAAGGGGGGGACATCGAATTTTTCTGGTATTTTGCCGACAAATCTAAAAATTCTATGGCCGATTGATATTAATTTACTTTGCGATTTCCTTCCCTGAAAACAAATGTTTTTTAAAAAAAATGAGTCATCCCCTTATTAACGAAGGAGTTTCGTATACGTTTTATCAATTTTTTCGCTATTACTCTGTGGCGACAGTGTACCAATAAAAACTCCGAGGAAAAAACTTATCAGTCGCGTTTTAACTGGTAAACCTACCTGATCGTTAACTAATTATAATGGTACTATAAAGGTAACTAAAAATATGATTTTTAAATCTATAATTTGTGGAACATCTTTTGAAAATAATTTTCCATCCAAAAAAAAAAAAATCGACCCTTTGATCCGCCACTGATAATATTATATAGTTTTTCCGAACTTTTTATTTCGAATGTTTCGCTATAAAGTAGACGGAAACGAAAATAATAACCCGCCACGTATAATCGCGTACTATAAAGTGAATTGTACGTATAAATTTATTATATGTTTCCCGGGCTCTTAGTAAAAGGATAAGAAATCGCGAAAGCCCAATGGGCCGGTGACCGATTTTTGTTGCTCTAAAACTACACCACGGCCACAGTTACTAGAGAATATTTCAAAAATCTACACTTAAACAGGGAAGTAAATTTTATATAGCTGATACGAATCGTGAGCTGTAGTTTTCGTATTTATTTTACGGACAATAAATTCCGATATACACTTACAATACAGCGTGGCGCGTATATACATTATTTCTGCGCGAGAGAGCGCGCGTCAGCGTGCAGGCACAAAGGATTTGTTGTTATGTCCACAGTGTTTCCAGTGACGGATATAATTATGATTTTTTATATTAAAAAAATGTCTTTTTTCAAAATCCGTAGAAAATAAGTTATATTGTTTAGAAATTATAATTTTTAAAATACCGTTATAAACGTACGATAATATAGTTGCGTACAGTGAATTAATATGAAATGATGTAAAACAATATTTATTATATAATAATTAAATATAGTTAGTGCGAATGATTCGGACTTTAAAAGAATTCGACAACTTGAAGAAAAAAACGTACAAATTTAAATTGTACGTGCAGAACTTAATATTGTTCAACGTTTTTAAACGAATATACCTTGAAATATAAATCGATTAATACATAAATATAAATGAAGCTAAATAATTTCTCTTAAACTAAACCTGTTTTCGGTGAATTTTCAATGATTTTCTTTGTGAAAACCAACCGTACATTACGCATTGCAGTTGGTTATGAAAAATATCTACTTTATACCAAAAATGTGTTTCACGACCTGATTATTCGGTATATATAATATTTGCATATTTTGTGGATATTGCATTTGTAGGATTTACAATATTTTTTACAATATTAATGTAATACTAATGGACTTTTTTAATCGAACGAAAGCAGAAAAAAAAATGACTTACTTAATTTAATATAATATAATATATTATAAAATGATTGTACAAGATTTATACATTTTCGGCTGATACCTTTGGTATTTTTACTTTTACCACCAGAGTTTTATTGTTTCGCTCAAATGGGTTGTAGTGTTGTACTGTTGTTTGATATAAAACTTTGTATTTTAAAATAAAATGTTATGTTAACAGGGCATATATAATCGGTTTTCAGGGCATATTAATAAATCAATAAATTAATAAATTAAATATTAAGTATTCCTGAAGTTCCCACTTAAACAAAAAAAATCATTTTTCTACTAAATTCGTTTAAATGTCATCGCGTCATGGGATTTGAGTATTTGACCCACGATCGCCATATACGTTTCTTTATAACGTATAACGTATACTATATTACAGCGTATGATAGATAATCTCCGACGCCTACTACTACAAAAATATATTGTACAATGTCTCGAACTTTTTATATGCGTATATATATATATAGCCGCGTATCGATATTATGCGTGAGTATTGATGTGGAAAGAGTTATTCGAAATACAAGAACGAGCCATTGTGTAATGAGAAGAAAGACTTATTGAATTGAGATATAATATGTTTTTCCACGTTGTGAATGCATTATATATATATATAACACTTTTGTGGGTCTCGTAATAACGAGTTTTACAGACAAATACCGTCGATACGTCGATATATATATATATATGAAAAACGTTATGTACGTGTATTAAGAAGAATATAGTTATGATATTTTCATTCTTCGTTTCGCGTTATAAAAGTAACAAATTCGATATTTCTACAGTGCTAATACGAAACATAATTAAATATAATAATATAATATATTCATAGTACTAAATACGAACACACGAACAGTGCTTGAATTGGAAAAAAAAATAGTAACGCGAGTGTAATATAATATATTAAACATTTCACAAGATTGAAACGTATTGTAAACTCGTGGAGAGCTACGACACCAATTCCAGACTAAAATCTTATTTTTCATAATATTACAGCCGTAAATATAAAATAATATATATATATATAAAGTGTACATAATTGCTAGTTTGAACGGCGCGTTAATCTTGTTTTAGATAGTTTACATTCATTTCCCATTCATATGTAACCCTTTATTTCCAGCTCCAGTATATAAATAATAATCAAACAAAAAGTCGTGCACGCTTTATAATACGAACACAGATCTTTGATTTAGATATGATTACAGGTCAAGTTAAATTATAAAACGTCAAATCTATAAAATTTTCAGCCCCCCGACATGACGATTGCGCGTATAAAACAATTTTATTTAAAATTCAATTTTTTTTTTTGTGCGATTAAACAATTAAGTGTAAAAACGAATCACTGACCGTATTTTCGCTGAGAAAAAAAATTGACGCTGAAAACTTCAAAAAACAAAAAAAAATCCTCCCTTCTCAATATTCGAGTATTGAATACGTAATTATTGTTTTATCCCTGCACGGATGAGACGTTTTAAAAAATTTTAAACGGACATTTTTCGTTTTAAATGGTGAATTGTAGTAAAACGAGAAGCAAAAAAAAAAAAAACGAAGAAAATTTAAAAAGTGTTGTTCGCGTGCATAATAAAAACGTTAATCTTTCGGTACCGTTTCCGTCAGAGTGAACAGGTTATTTTTTTAATATCGTTTCATTTCCTCTTTTTGCACAGCCTTTGTCCGACACTATAGGAAATTGAAACAAATAGCGTTGTATATACGACAACAAATGGTGATTAAATTTTTTTATTTAAGTGTTTTAGGAGAGTTTGTACAGGACAGTTGGGTATGCGAGTTCTCCAGTATACCGCGCGTAGTGATTCAAAATTGACACCCACGAGTATATTCAAATCCATGTGTTCAGCTTCGGCGCAATTATAATAAACACTTAATTCGATTATATACCTAAAACTGTATGTACGTTCTGACAGTCCAATGCAGTTCCATTATTTTAAACCATAAGTACACTATATTATATCATAAGTATACCATATATTTACTAATTCGAAAACGCAAATTGAAAAACATCCGGAAAAGATTTGTTTAGAATTTGTTATATTCCAGAGATTGAACGAAAAATTTTTTTAATTAAAAAAAATATATATAAATAACATATACTACAATTTTATAGGCTCTAATCGAAGGTCGATACGAATAAATTCGACATTTACGTGGATTTTGTTGTGATTTTATAAAAAAAAAAGTTCATAAACAGATCGAAAAAATATATAATGTATATAACAGAGAAACTGTAAGAAAAATGTTTATTAAAATTTTTTTTTTTCAGAAACAAAATTTATCTCGGGTATATTGCGAGGTACGAAATATGATGATTTTAGAAACACGTCCGCCGGTTATATTTATGTTCAATATAGGTACAGTTTTTGCTTCAAAGTTATTAATAACGAACTTAATGGTTCTATATAGACTCTAGCATAGACCTTATACTTAGTTTATATTTATCTTACCTCATCAATATTAGTATAAGGCCTAGTTCCACGAATTTTAGGGTAACCACTTGTTTAAAATATTTGAAGAGGAGAATAGATTTAAATTATCGACACATCCCTATTGTAAAATATTAAATTACAGCGTTTCACGTAATATTATTATTATTTTTTTTTGATAGCCGTAGTTTCTACGTTAAACTCTATTAAAATCTACAATTTAAGTTCTTTGCAATGTGCTTTAGATAGGCAGAGATAGAAGCCCTCTGAATGCTTATTTAGGGCATTTAAAAGACGTGAAATATTAATAATAATAATAAAAAAAAATATTACAATCAATCGGCCATTAAAATTATATTTCGAAAATCATTACTCACGCTGCAATTTTATTCACGAATCAATAAAGTTTTGAACGCATCTTGTTATTACATAAAATGTTCAAATCGCGTTCCGCTCGAAATAGATATTTCAAGGCGATTAAAATTTTTGCATTCAAACATAAAACAATAATAACACTGTGTTGTACGAGGATCGACGAAGCGAGATGAATGTCTGCGATATCGTTTTGCAGTCCGTATTATGTTTTAAATTATTACGCTTTGTAATGAAATATAAAATACATATTATATAGTTGATCGACATACTCGTATATCTGTACATTTTTTTATTGTTTATTTCGTTAAAGTTATTGCGTTTATTTTACCTGACTAGTGTTTCGAATTCATTCGAAGAGTCTGTATCGAGATGGCATTTTTTTCGCTTATAAATAATTAATATCGTTTTTATTCCGTTCATTAAGAACAAAAGTAAACAGCACGAAAAAAGTCCGATTTTCATTAACGAACGGCATTATTAAAACGAATATAATTTTCAACGTTTAATCAAACGTTTTAATTGAATCAAAGTAAAAAATTATCGCAAATTTGTTTGCTACGTGTTTCAAAGGAGTCGTAATCAATTTTTTTACTATTTTAATATTAAGTTAACTACTTTGCTGGTCCTTTTTGAAAATCTTGTATTTTCAATGTAATTAAAATAAATTATTTTTTATTATACTTTGTTTACGTCTGTACACGAGTAAAAATATTTATCGCAATTCAGTTTTTCGCAGTTTTCTCTCGCGAATTTCGCTCAAAATTGTGTGAAAAAAAAATTATTGAAATAGGTAGTCAACCACCAACAGTCAATGTAAATATTATGATCGTTCGGTATTCGAAACAAAACTAAATAAAAGTTGCAGTCGTTGTACGAATTCACAGCCCGTGCACAATAACCGCAATACAGGCATATGTGATATAATTTTTATGCTAGCGCTATTCAGGACTGTAATAAAATCGAATCTATAGTCTATACTATGTAAAATGTTGCCGATTACCAGTATTTAAATGAAAAAACGGATAACTCGCTACCAATGGCCATTCATTTTTAAAATACCAAACGACGAAACGATATTATTGTTATAAATTTTTAAGCATTATACGTTATTCGTTTCTGGGGAAAAAAAAATTTTAAATAATTCCCTTTCTATTCGCATCGGTACTTAGAAATACGATGATAAATCGAAAAATAATTATTATTTTAATACGTTTGCAATATTAACGAAATTCGTTTTACCACGCGTTGAGTTTTGAACGATAGAATATTATCGGTTTCTTGCCACAACTGCGTTTTGGTCATTTTTTAAATAATTTTTTTGGGGTAAAAATAATTTTTTTCGATTAACAAGATGAGTCGTCCAAAATTCCTACTCTAAATTCCGAATTAACTTTATGCCTTCATCAGATATAGATTTATACGAAAATATCTTAACCCCGCGATAATACAATAAATCATCTTAATAAAAAAACAAGAATAAAGGGACAATAATATTCATACGATTGTGTTATATTTTTTTTTCCATGATTCTGCCTCCCCAGAAATAAACGAACGGGTATATATTTGCGGAATAATAGTTTACCGAAAAATAAAATACGAAAATCGCGATAACGGATTTTTGATGTGCGGAAAGTACAAATCCGGAATTATATTATGTTCCATGACATTTCTGATGTCAGTGTGTTATCAGTGTATTATTATAGTATACTCATACTCAAAAAGTGTGAACGAGCTACACTCGCTAAGACATCTCGACTCCATCCCTTCGTCAGCTCCTGTCGGAACTTCAAACTAAAAACATCCATTGATTTGTTATAAAAAAAAACCAACCCAAAGTTACTGAATGTTTTGGTTTTTTTGATAATAATACACTGATAACACACTGACGTCACAAATGTCATGGAACATAATTATAATTCCGGATTTGTACTTTCCGCACATCAAAGATCCGCTATCACGATTTCCGTATTTTATTTTGCCGATAAAATACGCACCATCGAAAGTGCCTCACCTGATTACCCTTAAACGTATACTTATGTGTGTATGCCTTATATACTTTGTGCTCTGAATTACACATACTTTTCTGTCAAATCGCTAAAAGCCGTCGGCATTTCGTGTTTTTTTTTTTACATGTATTACGTATAACTCGAGGCGGATTTCAGTGTGCGACGGGCGCTTTTTCCCCTTATTCCACCGAAATATAATACAATATAATACTTACTTACTTACTTACTTACCGACAAAATAAACGAAATCCGCCGCCGCCACCGAGGAAAAGTTTAGAATTTCGACGTCTCCATCAATTTATATAGGTAAATAATAATGGGGAACGTCTTGTCAGCGCACACAATGCCGCCCTCCCCCACCGGTCGGAATACGTGTTCCGCTTACGAATTAGCATTACTCAATACTTTACATAAATTATTCACTAAGACGGTTTATTAAATTCTACGGCGTATTATCCTGCCGAACCGCTATTGATTTATTATTAAAAAAAAAAAAAATTGTACTTACACCGAAATTTCCCGTCGTCGATAACGGCGAAAAACACGTGAATACAGTGCTCGTTAGATTAGGTTAGGTTAAGTTAGGTTAGGTTTTTTTTTTTCATGAAAAATTGGATAATTTTATGGAATATTTACACTTTGTGAAAATAAGCGAAAAAATTGAATAAACACTTTTTCGTCAAACGTCCGATCAGAATTTTTACATATTTTTTCATCGTTTCGTCATCCATTTTGTAAAATGACGTTTTTAAAGGGGTTTTTTTTTTAAATAATCAATTAGTTCCTTATTAATTACAATTATAATATCGTATTACATTTTACGTGAAAAAACGAGGCCGAATAAAATAAAAAAATTTTTTAGAACTTTTCGTTAATAAATATATATAAATCCCGGTACTTATTAAAAATCAAGAAAACATTATTATAATAACAATATATCTACGACCGCCCACGCTAACTGTATATGTTTTCGTACACGAGACAATTAGATATACATACATGTAATTGCAATCAGTGTAGTAATACTTTGAAAACGATGATAAATAGTTTTGTAATATACGACATTCCAATGGAAAAAAATTAATTTAAACATAAAAACGATTTTGATTTTTCGTTTGTAAAAACTACACAGAGCTTCTACGTATTGTTTTTAATTAAAAATCATTTTTCTATTTAACTCGTTATCCCGAAATGTATTTATAATATAAAATATTAACGAGTGCAGTTACGTTGATTTAATCATATTTAATTACACGATTTAGAAAGCTCTTTGAAAAATAAGCCAAAGTACACGTTATTATTGTGTTAATGAAATAAAGCGTTTTAAACGAATACTATCAAAAAATCTTTCTATTTTTATACATTCATTTTTTATATTTTAATATTTTTATTATTATTTTAAATTATCGAATTTCACAACACTAATTGGCAGTATAACCGATTCGTCATACTGTTGGTTAAAATTAAAATGTATTATGACGAAATTTTGTTTTCTCCTTTAAATAAAGGACTCGCGACAATGTTTTCGAATTACTTTCACAACATTGATAAAAACTTATAATCAACGCGTGCGCCTAAATTATAATATTCGTTTACTGTGCAAGCGTTTAACGAATCGAGATTAAAACAGACATCTGAATTGTATATATTATAGCGTGTCGATCTAAAAGTCAAATAAAAAGTTGCGTACGTCCATTAATAAACTCGATGAATTATATATAACAAAAACGGGATGCGCGATAAGTGTTTGTTAAACTGTCGTTGGGAACGCAAATATTTATTATTTTCCAAGTGACGGGCAAACTGTATTATACGAATACCTACAGTAACCACTTGCTTTAAACGTAAAATATTTAAATGTATAATGCAATTTAAATAAACACGAAGTAATAATATATTATAAAAAAAAAAAAATCGTAAATATGTATGCGTGTTACGCCTCAGTCGTGAGACGAATTCACGAAATTGGCATACCAATAAACCCGTCCTGCAGTACACGCCACAGATTATTTCAGTCAAATAATTACAATATTTTAGTGACCGGAAATTAAATGAAATTTACTATTAAATTTATGTGTAAAGTCAGTGATAATATATAAACGAAATACGTCTATAACATTCGAATATTTCTTTTGATACCTGCAGCCTGTACGCAGTGCCGGCGCCAGCAAAATCTGATGGGGGGGTGTCATAAAAAATTAACGACTCCAAATACTATTTTTGCCGACTAAAATTTTTTTTGGTGTTTCATAATTGTATGTAGTACAAATGTACAATTATTTAAAATATATAAAATGATAGTAAATGTAAGTAATAAAAAAGATAGCGA
Organism: Slavum lentiscoides; assembly: GCA_032441835.1. NCBI lineage: Eukaryota > Metazoa > Arthropoda > Insecta > Hemiptera > Aphididae > Slavum > Slavum lentiscoides. The sequence continues at coordinate 3,407,617 of CM063707.1, read as the reverse complement.
GCCGCGGGGTGTTGTGGATATCGCTTAAGTGAATTACTTGGATCAGGATTTTAGACTTTTGTCATTACTTTAAATTTGAAAGCAACAATAATTCATTGCATTCGATAAAACGATTCTGAGCGGAGCATCGATGGAATATTATTTATTTAAAAATAACAAAAATTGTTTTCATTAATAAAGAGCAATGATACATATTTGGTAAAAATTTCAGGTTTCTATGACGACTAGTTTCAAAATTACGAAGAAATAACGATAATCGATCTCGACGAAATCGCGTTTTTACCATTTTTAAGTAATTCTTCAGTAGTTTTTAAGTTTTTATTTTGGGCGCATATGAGAAAATCGAAAAATGACCTCTCTAAAGTACCAACTAGATGCAATTTGGTACCGAAAATAAACTTGGACCGTAGAGATCGGAGCACTCTTTCTGGTAGAAATTTTGTTTACAGATATATAAAAAAAAAAAAAACATCTTTGTAAAACCAATACATTCCTCGCTTCGCTCAGAATCTAAAAAATCACTACAAATTTCAGTTTAGTTTTAATAACTTCAACAACCATTTAGCTCACCACAAAAATCCTTTAATTTCCAAATTATCGTCCGTCGCTATCCCTGGCAATCCAACTAAAAGACTTAAAAGACAGTGGTGTCGTGACCGGCTAACCTAATCAGTTAATTGTATCATGCCGAAGTACCTCCACTGGGAGGCTTCTACAATCTTTTCCATCTGTCATAGTGTCATATATATATATATATTTTACTTTCTCTTACCTACCATCAATTGTTCTTATTGTTCTATATTTTTGTAACAGATTGAATAAAAAACTATTTAAAAACGAAAAAAAAAAGTTTTAATAACAGTATAGGTACAATAAGAACAACAGTAAGAACTAAACGTGTATCGATTATAATTATCGGTGGATAGTGGTCGCCGGACCATAGACATGTCTATGCGCCGGACGGAGAAATGTTTATCAGCTTATGGGTATTACCCGTTTTAAAAATAGACAAGATCTACTCATATAATATTAACACGTTGACTGCCACGTGTACATTTTTTTGTACACGGCAAACTTGCCATTCAGTTGTAGATAGTTTTTTCTATGTTTGCAAAAATATACCAAAATATGCCGACTGCTGACTACAATATTATGATGACGGGGTGTCACGACCCCACATACCCCACTTGTCTCCGGCCCTGCCTGTACGTAATAGCTGAACGTGTGCACGTTGTTCACTATCCGCGGTTTATATTATAGTCATATAGATTAAAAGTACTTATTAATTAAAATTTTTTTTTTGTCAATAAATACGTTATAAATATTTTATCTCGATATTGCAGTATTGCTCATTCAATCACACATTTCCTATAGTTATTTTTCGGTATGTTAGGAGACAGAGAATAATATTAAATAGTGGCCCGTGGCAGTTGAAATATTGCTAAAGACAACCACCGTTTTAGATCATCTACGAGAAATAACGCGAGAAAATACAAATCTACAGTATCCACTCTCGAAAATTATTATAACCAGTGACGGATTTTGTTATTAAAATTGTATTCGAAAAAATAAAACAAAAAATATATGACGTTAATTCATAATAACTCGTGATTTGAAAAGAAAATACTGCAATAGATTTTTATAATAAGTTGAAATTAAAAACGTTCAAGGAGGATGAATTCTTTTTGTAGAAAATCAATAATGAAAAATATTAATAAATTTAAACTTACACTATATTAAATGCTTATAGTATCTTTTGCACCCGTTGACCTCAGATTTTTCTTCCTTTTATAAAAACGACAGGGTAGTGAATTACGTAAATCGTTGCGATAAATTGTAAGAAAAAAATAATGTTTTATAGTCATAAAATTCTATGACAATATAATAATTTCGTTTTAAAATATACGAAACGTGACACGTTATACCAGAGTATAAAATATATACTCGTAGTATAAAATGATGTAATTAAATGTTTTTTTTATTTTTATTATCCTAAGGTCGTGTTGGTTTTTTACGATTGAAATAACTCGACAATTTTATTGACGGATTTACTAACGTTCTATATGAAATTGTTCGATATGACGTATAAACACGCGTACAATTTAAAGAATTTTCTTTTTACAAATTTACAATTTATAATATTGTTTTAAAAACCTTTGAATATAAGGCGATGAATGTTTATTACTATTATATATACTTATATATAATGCGAATATCTAAAAAAACAACTTTTTGCCTTCTGTAGGAGAGTGAAGAAAACGCAAGAGAATTACACGGATATATGTATTAAAAATGGCTTAAGACTTTTAGTACTTAGATGCAATATTAAGCATTTAAAATGACTGGGACACTGAGATACGCATTCGTATAAATATAAGAAAGATAAAACATAATTCGCGCTCTTTAAATATTTTAAATCCAAACTACTGTCTAAAAAACCTAAGGGGAAGACAATGAATATTTTAACATAATATAAAATAGGTAGCACTAGTATGATAACTTATTTAATAAGTTTAGATATATAAATAGCGATAATGAGATCTATTGTTACATTGGGCTGTAACGCATCTGTAGATTTATAAATAGTTTTGTCCAATTTGTATTTTTCCTAACAAAATCACCTGAGATAATAATAATAAAAAAAAAATGATCAGGAAACACTATTGCAAATATTAGGAATCCTCAAAAATGAATAATTGTGTTGTAATGATTAATCCCTAAATATAAATACTCACTCGTAGAACCTATTATTCCTATTATTCTTTCTTGTTTTCAGTCATTACTAGGTAATTCCATTTTTCTGCACATTTGTTCATACTCGACAATATAAGTACAAGATGGCATATTATACGTTTCTTCATGTCCCAACAACCATTTGTTTGGAAATAATTTGAATTCAATCGGAGAATTCACATATTATGTATTCCTTAAGGTTATTAATAACATTTTGGCTGTGAAGAAAAATTAAAACATATAAAAAAATTATTAAAACGACAAAGTAAAGTACAATGTTCAGTAAACTACTTCAACGAATTGAGTTGTTCTAAGAATTATGTACATGCACGATAACTATATGTTCTCGATAACGTCGACGAAGGTAATATAGTTGAGTGGATATTTTGTGACGCCAACGACCCAGGATTTGAACATCTGACTGATGAACAAATAGTTAACAAAGCATTAGGAGAAGTTTTGGAGGAAACAGAAGAGGATAAGCTCCAAAAGCGAGTGAGCCATGACGCGCCTTTGGCACATATTGACGGACTTATTCAGTATAATGGAAGAAGAAGACGACGTAACGCTTTGTGATAAAATGTTATTGAAGAAACTTCAGTGACGAATAAAGAAGAGTTGTTTCGACACGAAAAAAACACAGCATAATAACAGATGTTTTTGTGTAGTTTACTGTATTTGAAATTGTAATTAGAGTATTAGAAATATTATATGTAAAATTTCAATAGTTTGATATAGATGTACCTAGAAAAAAAAACAATTATTATTAATTTGGGTTAGGTATTAATGTGTTGGTCAATTGGATGTCACACAAATGTATAATTATTTTATACTTTAAAAACATTTATATATTGCAATTCATTGGGAATAATATATGTTTCTTTTAAATTTGAATCCAAAAATGTATACAGATCGACGGCGAGCAATGTCGGTGATTGGGAATCCAGATATATTTACGTATACGCACGAACCGCGGTTCACGTCAAACCATGGAACAAACAATTGTTTAATTGATCAAGCAGCTGGTTTCTGATAATTATGTTAAAACTTTAAACACGAACTTTTGAAAACATGATAAAATTTTGATATTGTGGTAGTCACAATGTTGATTAATGATAAAATTGCATCATTAAATTTAAAGTTGTGTATAAAATTTTTGAAATGTTCATACATATTATATGAATATTTACAATTCAAAAATTGTATGACATCTTCTGGATATCCTACAAAAGATACTTAATCTTTGACATCCAAAGGATATACATATAAGGTGTCTGTATTAGACATCTGCATTTTGTTGGCATAAAACAGGCAATGCCCATACACGTCCCGGGCACCATGTGCAACTGTTAGGGTGTATAGGTATTTTTCTTTTTACATTTTATATATATCGTTTAAAGAGCCTCGAAAATGCGATGAATGTTTATTGTTATAAAGTACAACTAAAAAAAAAAAAAAAAATCGTATTTGCCCTCTGTATGGATATACGAACGACACACAAAATTTACATGACTCAAAACAGTATTGAGATTATAATTTTCAACTAGGTCTGGAAATACGCTGATAATAATGGTTTTTCTTACCATTCTTCTGAACATAGATAACAACGATATTTAGAATTCAATTAATTGTGAGTTACAATTGCTTAATTGTTCAGGAAAGCCAAAAATATAAAAAGATAAATTTTATTATAACCATTATAATTTTTCACGATATATTATCGATAATCTCGTGTCCGTTACAGAAAATAATATAAATATATTTTTACAATGCTTATAATTTTTTTTTTCAAAATCCCCGTACATACTGTATAGTGCGTGTAATATACTCAGAAACAGGAACAAACTCGACGTCGAATCAGCCATATATTTTTCGTTATCTCTTTAAATCTGCGAAAACACTTTATTACGCGAAAAGTCGGCTATAATAATATAATACCTGCGAAGCTTATATAATACATACGCGTTATACCAGCTATAACGATCCAATACAATATCAGACTTAAAATTCTCAAAACGATTTCGTATTATTAAATTTGTATCGCTGCGTAGCGTAAACACGCAAATGTATAATATATAACTATAGGTGTAGTAAGTTTCAAACGAAATTTCGAGAATTTCGTATGTACACTTAACAAAAACGGATCGAAAAACAATTGTGTTTATGAATTATATTATTTAATACTGCTTATGACGATACACCAACAATATACGAATATGAAATACGCGTTATCGTCGAGTAGGTATACAAAATTCGAATTTTCTAGCGAATTCGATATGCTCGTAAATACTGCAGCTAATACCCAATAACGATGATAGTATTTTCACCGGAATAGACGCTTTTCGCATCTTCTAATGTATAAATGCAAATATAATACGCATTGTCTGCGGTATATCTTATAATATCCACTGTTTATACCCAATGAATTATTTTGTTCGCGTATTCTATATAAAATGATCAATAATAATAATAATAATAATAAAATATATATATATATATATATATATACATATATATGATGGGCATTAACAATAGTTAATAATTTAACATCAAGTTTCAATTTACATATTAACTTGACTAGATATATAGGTACTTTGTTGTACCGTCGACTTATTAAATTATACGTATTCAAGACACCTATGTGCGAACGAGTTATTATTATTATTATTATTTAGTTAATTTTTTTCGTACAAAAGTTTATGTTTAAAGCAGTTTAAGTACCTGATTTATTTTTTGAAAAAATCGGTGTTTAAACCGCATCTTATAGGTAGAAAATATAAATAATATATTATTCGCAAATTATGTTTTATTTTTTTTTTAACAAAAATTGTTTTTATTTTGTAATTTTAAACGAAGTGTTGAATTTTTATGTACAAATTAAAATGTACAGTTCGAAAATATAAAAAACATAATAATAACATTATCGTATTAAAATCTTTTTTTTTTCAAATTTCTAACCATTTAAAATATCGTTTTATTGACTTTAATTATTTTAATATATTTACAATACTATATATAATATATATATATATATTTATAAATACTATAAATATTATATTATATATTTGTAAATAAAACGAAAATCGGTTTTCTGCTTATATGTCTTTGTTTCGTATTTACTTATTATTATTATTATTCGACGTTTTCCTTTTTTAAAATTTAATTTAATTTATATATATATATATAGATAGATAGATAGATTTATTAAAAATGCCGTCTGTCGGAAAACGATAGAAGTGGTTTTAGGTACGACTGCATGTATAAGTCGCGTACACCCGACGATGACGTATAATAAAAGGGGTTTTCTGTTATGAATTTTCATTTTTCCTAATAATTTTTCCTCTTTCCATCCGTGCAAAAATAAATATTTTTGTACCGCGAATATGCGTAAGACTTTATTGTAGATTATTATTATCATAAATTTTATAAATATATAAATATATATATATATATATAAGAGATTTTTTTTTTTTTTTAATTATTCTTTTTAATTTGTTTTTTTTTAATTATAATACTTCTCGGTTGCTTTCGTCGTGTGCAACGAGACTTGTTGATCATTTCCTTCCACACACACACACACACACGCCTCAACTTCCACCGAACACTTTTAATTAGTTTTCTTAAAGAACAAAAATGGAATGAAATCGACGCGATACATTGTCTTTGACGTATATAAATACACGTTATATTTCATAATATTTCTGTTTTTGTGCAAACATCAAACGCTTATAACAATATTTTCTCGTACACATTCGCATAACATACGAGTATGTTTACACGTCGCTCTGAACGTATTGGCGGTGTGTTTGACGTAGTTCTATTACTTTCATTTTTCTCCCCTCGACTTATTTCATAAACCGATGACATTTTTTTTTTTATGCATATTCACGCGGACACGATATTTTTATAATAATACGCGTTTTCGGTTTCATCGAGTTCGATGAAAAAAAATGAGGAGAGCAAACAAAAAAAAAAAAAATAGGAGAAATTCTTTAAAATAAAAATTAATTAATTCAATTTCCGTATTATATTAATATTGTATCGATACCGTTCGGTTACGGATTCAGCGAATAACGCACAGGTGGAAAACGTCAAAAAAAAAAAAATAAAAAATTTCCAATTTTGAATCGTTTTGTAAAAGTATTCGTACATCGACAGTTTGTTATAAACATCTTTGACAGAGTTTTCGACGAAAAAGTTCAATAACCATTCCATAGTATTCCACTTGAAATTGAAAATGTTAACGAAAACGATTGGTGTTAGTGATAGATGGTTTTTACTGTGACGAAGCAAACGTATGAGATCAATAAATACAATTTATTATATGTGTCTTATTAGTCGTTACGCTTACGGCGAGTTGGAAATTAAAAGTTGTATTAAGATAAAATAACGCAGGGGGAGTTGTTAATATCTAAACTGTGTCCACATACCAGCTACTATATCGGTATTGACTGAATGATAAAAGATTGTACGTGGTTAATTTAAAATAAACATTTCGCTTCTTTATGTCGAAATTTAAAAAATGATTATTTTTCAACACGTTTTGTACTGTACATTTTTATTACTCCTTTAGGCGATTTTTACTCTATGCGCACTAATATAAATAATTAATTTCGTGGTTTATCGATCGGGGATCCTTACGGGAAATGCGTTTCGCGTTCATTTACCTTTCGGTAAATCCGCCACGGATACCATCTTTTTAAATCGATTTTAAACACCAGTCAACAGAATCCATCAACACCGTCATCCCTACGCTAGAGTCTGACATAATGTTTTAATGTGCTTATGGCTATTTCATACACGTCGTTCATCATATTATGCGTCGGCAACGGCCGCCATAATAGTTTCGCATCCGTGAAAAAGTCCTTTGTGTACGCAAATATTATTATAATAATATATACGTTACCGCGGCGAATTTACACGTGCGCGTATACAGAGCGATTTAATTGTAATGACACAAAAAAAAATTAAAAATAAATTAATGAAAGAAATGAAAGTAGAGGTAGAGAGTAGGAAGAGAATAGAGGGGAGATCGTGTTGTTTTTTTTTATTAAGTTTATTGAATTTATTTATTTTTGTGTCATTACCTTACTCCTGTTTACGGAAAGGAGCGTTCCGGGGTCGTGAGTAAGAGAACTGTTAGGAACTCCAATAAAATAGAAAAAATAGCGAGGAAATAAGCAATGAAGTGGGTGAATACAAAAATTCTTACCTTTGTCGTCGTGCTTGACACTTCAAGTGGACTCGACGCCGGTTCAGTTGAAATCGAAATAAAATAAATGTGATAAAAAAAATATTCAGAAAAATATTACGGAAAAATTAAAAAAATGAATAAGATGGTTGGGACGCCGACTTCGTGCAAACCGAAGTCGTCGACAGTGAAAAGGCGCAGAATGACTCGAACACAGAATTCAGCTCGGAGACAAGTGAAGTGCCCGTGTGTACCGGAGACCTGTGCTGGAGAAGTCCTTCGCCTGAGGAGTGTGCGTGTGTCCTCGTGGGAGCGTGGCCACGCTCTGTCGTAAGACGAGCGTGAGCAAAGGCCTGAGACCCAAGAAATAAGGGTCGTCAAATTTGATTGGACAGAAATTATCAAACGAGCCGCCGTACGGTCGGCAATGCACAAAAACGCGCCGACGACAATATTGTCATCGGCGGGTCCGTTATGAAGTCGGCCTGGCGTTCTCTATGGACGATCACGACCATTATTCTAAGGTTCAGCGTTGAATTTCTAAATTTCGTGTTTTATACCTGAAGTCTTCCTAGTTTTTTGTCGGACGTGTTTTGATCCGGTCGGCGGCGGATTAAGGAACGCCGACCACAATCGATGTCGGCGAGCCTTTGGACCCATCGGTCCGGTGTCGCCAATGAAAATTGTTAACGGATCGTGTCAGTTGATTTATTTGAAAGTATCTGTTAGTTTTATAATCTTTTTATGGTTTGAATTGGTGTTTTTAGAATTCTTCTGAAAAGGATGTGTTTTATTTGGTGATATTTGAAGGACGCCGATTTCATTGGATTTTATGGCATGTTTTAAAGTTACGGATTCGCCGCCGTCTCTGGTTCACATGTATTATTCAGGGTGTTTGTCATCTGACGTCTTATTTCATAACATGAAAGATGATTGTATTTATTTGTTGATTTATTCGGGTACGTGTTTTCTTGTTGATTTTATTATTTCTTTTCATGGTCTATATGTGTATAGTGTTTGCAGGTATTGTGGTACGCACGAGCACTTCAATAATTTATTTCGTAAAATATATAAAATATAGTATACAAATTATGTGAAACGTAGTGAAGAAATTATTTAAATTAATGATATGAGTGCATATCATTACATAATTAAAATATATATTAACATGAATTAACTATATTAAAATTACGGAATATCGTCTAATTAAAGCTATATAAGTTATCCAAATCGGAATGAATTCGATTTGTTCGAAAGGATTCGGTTAACATCGAGCGGTTAATCTAGCCACGCAAATCGATTGAATTCGCTTGGTAAACGTCTGCATCAGACGATCGAATATTTTATTGTTCTGAAGAATTTCTTCCAATTCGTAGCTCTAGTATTTTGAGTTTTAAATTACAAAAAAAATGATTGCGAGCCGCGGGTGTTTTAAGACTTGATGTTTTGTAACCACTACTCATTTGAAAGCAATGGTAAATCTTTGCATTGATTAAAACGATTCTGAGTGGAGTTTCAGTGTAAAACACTTTGTCGGAAATTGTTACTTAGGAATGTTAAGATTTTATGAATATGTAATTGAAGTAACGTGGGACTGAATGTTGTTTTGAAATTTACAGTCCTTTAAACGTATAGGATTACCCTATTCTTACGACTTGAATAGTTCAACATCTAAATATTGATATGAAAAGCCTAAAATTAGAAAAAATATTTTTACATATTATATACAGTATAAAAAACTATTTATATTAAAACGTTTCAAATAGTGAACCAACTAAAGTGAAATTTACTTCGGAACGAATCGCGTGACCAGAATCCATCAACACCGTCATCCCTACGCTAGAGTCTGACATAATGTTTTAATGTGCTTATGGCTATTTCATACACGTCGTTCATCATATTATGCGTCGGCAACGGCCGCCATAATAGTTTCGCATCCGTGAAAAAGTCCTTTGTGTACGCAAATATTATTATACGAGATGTATATATAATATTATTATAATATTATATATACATTACCACGGTGAATTTACACGTGCGCGTATACAGAGCGATTTAATTGTAATGACACAAAAAAAAATTAAAAATAAATTAATGAAAGAAATGAAAGTAGAGGTAGAGAGTAGGAAGAGAATAGAGGGGAGATCGTGTTGTTTTTTTTTATTAAGTTTATTGAATTTATTTATTTTGTGTCATTACCTTACTCCTGTTTACGGAAAGCGTTCCGGGGTCGTGAGTAAGAGAACTGTTAGAACTCAATAAAATAGAAAAATAGCGAGGAAATAAGCAATGAAGTGGGTGAATACAAAATTCTTACCTTTGTCGTCGTGCTTGACACTTCAAGTGGACTCGACGCCGGTTCAGTTGAAATCGAAATAAAATAAATGTGATAAAAAATATTCAGAAAATATTACGGAAAAATTAAAAATGAATAAGATGGTTGGGACGCCGACTTCGTGCAAACCGAAGTCGTCGACAGTGAAAAGGCGCAGAATGACTCGAACACAGAATTCAGCTCGGAGACAAGTGAAGTGCCCGTGTGTACCGGAGACCTGTGCTGGAGAAGTCCTTCGCCTGAGGAGTGTGTGTCCTCGTGGGAGCGTGGCCACGCTCTGTCGTAAGACGAGCGTGAGCAAAGGCCTGAGACCCAAGAAATAAGGGTCGTCAAATTTGATTGGACAGAAATTATCAAACGAGCCGCCGTACGGTCGGCAATGCACAAAAACGCGCCGACGACAATATTGTCATCGGCGGGTCCCGTTATGAAGTCGGCCCGGCGTTCTCTATGGACGATCACGACCATTATTCTAAGGTTTTTTCGTTAACTTTCTAAATTTCATGATTTATATCTGATGTCTTCCTATTTTTTGTCGGACGTGTTTGATCCGGTCGGCGGCGGATTAAGAACGCCGACCACAATCGATGTCGGCGAGCCTTTGGACCCATCGGTCCGGTGTCGCCAATGAAATTGTTAACGGATCGTGTCAGTTGATTTATTTGAAAGTATCTGTTAGTTTTATAATCTTTTTATGGTTTGAATTGGTGTTTTAGAATTCTTCTGAAAAGGATGTGTTTATTTGGTGATATTTGAAGGACGCCGATTTCATTGGATTTTATGGCATGTTTTTAAAGTTACGGATTCGCCGCCGTCTCTGGGTCACATGTATTATTCCAGGGGTGTTTGTCATCTGACGTCTTATTTCATAACATGAAAGATGATATATATATTAACATAAATTAACCATATTAAAATTACGGAAAATCGTCTAATTAAAGCTATGTAAGTTATCCAAATCGGAATGAATTCGATTTGTTCGAAAGGATTCGGTTAACATCGAGCGGTTAATCTAGCCACGCAAATCGATTGAATTCGCTTGGTAAACGTCTGCATCAGACGATCGAATATTTTATTGTTCTGAAGAATTTCTTCCAATTCGTAGCTCTAGTATTTTGAGTTTTAAATTACAAAAAAAATGATTGCGAGCCGCGGGTGTTTTAAGACTTGATGTTTTGTAACCACTACTCATTTGAAAGTAATGATAAATCTTTGCATTGATTAAAACAATTTTGAGTGGAGTTTCAGTGTAAAACACTTCGTCGGAAATTGTTACTTAGGAATGTTATGATTTTATGAATATGTAATTGAAGTAACGTGGGACTGAATGTTGTTTTGAAATTTACAGTCCTTTAAACGTATAGGATTACCCTTCTTACGACTTGAATAGTTCAACATCTAAATATTTATATGAAAAGCCTAAATTTAGAAAAAATATTTTTTCATATTATATACAGTACAAAAAAACTATTTATATTAAAACGTTTCAAATAGTGAACCAACTAAAGTGAAATTTACTTCCGGAACGAATCGCGTGACATGATCATTGATCATCCGAGCATTCTTTCTAATCGAAAATGTGTACACAGAAAAAAAAAAATTTAATTAATTATTAAATATTATGTGAAATGAACTACTATATAGTTATAATATATTACGAGTTTTTAAGTTTTTTTTAAATATTTAGTTTATGTTTTCAATGAACTCGAACATTGATATTATTTATAGTACTTTTATATTTATTGTATGAGAGGTATATATTTTTTCTCACAGTTTAAATATCACATTAAAAAAACTAATATTATTATTAATATCAACGCCGTCACTACAGTTGACTCATTTACGTCCATTATGTCTCATACTATTATATTTGGTAGGTTCAGTACGTTATTTATAATCGATCAATATTTTTATATTAATCATCAATATCAATAAATTATTTTTTACAATTGTTTTAGTTGAATTGATGAAAAACGATGTTATACGTTTTTAATGAACATTTCGGATGCAACGAGTTTTCATGCAAGAAAAGAAAATCGAATTTCCTGCGATATCCACAGCCAGCTGCTTGTTAAGATACCAAAAAAAAAAAAAATGTCAATACTACCTTTATAGATAAAAAAACCATTGGCATACTTATAGGTGCTACATAAAAAGTTTGATTTATTTTTAAAGTGTCGAGTGTATTTTTGAAAATTTTGATGTTAATTCTTCCAAGTTGATATCAAACAAAAATTTACTTTTAACTTTTGACTTGAATTTCTCACTTCCCGAATCTTTCGAATATATAGAATATTCTGAACACATTTTTTTCAATACTATATTTTTCTCACTATACGTATTCGAATACTATATAATATTCCGAATACCTTTTCTTCACAACACCGTAAGACTTACAAGTTACAACATTTCGTCCCGCGTTTGTTCGGCCGTTCGCGTACAATGTAATATTGTATTAACACTGAATATTCTCGAGGGACTGCACCGCCGCGCCAAGTCGAATCGCTCACCAGCTTTTGTTTTAGATTTTTTCCCCATAACTATGTATGAAATGTAACTTTAACTTCGCGTGCGCTCGTTTAGTTTCAAAGATATTTTGACGGTTGTCGTATTCGTATATACTCGCATATATGTGTAAATAAATATATATATATATGCAGTGTGTATTCATTAGTAAACAAATCCCATGTACATGCAATATATGATGTATTGTATAACGAAGATGTAAACGAAGAGTATAAATTCTCGCGTATATGATAAACAGTAAAATGTTATTAATTCTCTTACGATTGAATTGGGGGTGTTAATTATAAATATTCAATAATATTATCAGCTGTTATGGGTGTGAACGTCGTGCTGTTATTTTTGGATAAGGCTGCATCTACACCGGATCCGTATTTTCCCGATCGGATCCGACGTTGACCGACCGTGGGACGACGTCGGAAGAAAAACAAACGACCGGATCGTGATACGTGTGCCTCCTACAAATGGGGATCGGAATTCCCGATCCGACGAATCCCGACGATTCCCGATCCGATCCGATCTGACGGCCGATCAAACACGTTTTTGTTTCGAGTCAGTAATCGGAGCCCGATGCGAGGAAAAATACGCGATAGTGATGGGCGCGATTCTCGAAAGCGAATCTATTTAAATGAAAAGCATTAACAATTAAGAAAACTATGTACGATGAAAGTGCTAAGAAAAATATAATTTATGTTCCCGTTGAACATATTAATGTTGAATTATTAATATTAATATTATTATTTTTGTGGTTGTTGCTCATATCAAATTATTATTATATATTATACTCGTATTATATAATTCACATACATTTAAAAAATATTATTTTTAAAATTTTTTTATGATTCATAAATAACATAACATGAATAATATTTTTCAAGTAACGTTTAGTAAAATTGTTGTAAAAATAAGCTTAGAAATTTAATTGATGTGTAACTGGACACTGTATTCCAGCACAAAAAAATCGTCGTTAGAATCATTAAATGTATTTTTTATTTTAATAAAACCGATGAGTTTCATTTCGAATTTTCAATGACAGAAGTTTTAAAAAAAAGTTAACTTTAACTTGACTCGGTTAAAAAAATTTGGTGTAATTTATTTTTAATAAATTTAAAAAATCATAAACTCGCTCAGATTTTACTTAGAGTACAAACACAATATTTGCAATAATTATCATATAATAAACACGGACTTCCTCGCATCAAAAGATATTCATGACAAAATATGTGATTTATGGAACAAATATAATTCACTTCACTCAAACGCAATATTTATAATTAGAAAGATTTTTTTACTATTATTACTTATTACAATATATTATTTCATTACTATTTATTTTTTTTTTAAACGTGTGAACGAAATTTCGTTCTATATACATTTATACAGCCGTTTGTAAAGTAATAGGGAAAAAACAGTATAGATGCTATTATTACGGCATGTTTTCAACATTTTCTTACGAATATTAAATCGTTATTTTTATTTTGTCATGTTTTTTTTTACCAATCGTGACGTAATATATATTCGTATCAAAGTAAATAATTATTTGAAACAAATTCAAAATAAAATCTAATGTATATTACGAGTCAATATCAAGACTATTTTATTTTCAATATACCTATACTTATTGTAAGTTTTTAAAAAACTTCTCGTATAGCCCCGAAAGTTTAAAATTTATATGTTTTTTATGAATAAAGAGGTCTATATAGTGAAATGTCCTGAATACGAAAAGAAATAATAAGCTTTTGATGGGCTATTATCGTTCTTTTAAACTGTAAACGACCATCTCTTTCTCTCTCCTTATACATGTTATATATATATATATATATCGTGTTTAACGATATAAAATATTATTTAAAGCGATTTTGATGATATTGACTTGAACGACAGGCATGCAAAAGTTTCTAGAAAACAATAATGATAATAATAATACTATAACGACGTCGGGGTATCGTTAACGAAAAACTTCAATTTTCTTTAGATATTATAGTTTGCGTTATAATAATTTAAAGTCGTCTATATTTATATACACACACAATAATATATAGTTGCAAGATGTATGTGAATATATATATTAAAACACAAATTCATCAAAATATACTTACCACCGTTCATCAAAGTGAAAAAATAGAGCTATATAAAGGTAACAGATTTTATATATCTGTATATAACAATATTATTGTTTACATTGGGAGGCGAAATTTGTGATTTATCTCATTTATATCATTTCAAAAACGAGAATAGATCTTGAAAGAAACGAGAAAATTAATCACAGGGATCTTTAGGATTTTTAAGAATTTTTATGATAACACATGGCATGTTACTAGAGAAGAGTTTAATGAAAAATGATTGAGAAAATCCGTCACGACGAGAAAAAAACCTGAAAATTAGATTTTAGGAGTTGTATGACGGACATTTGGTGATTAATAAAACACCGCGCAGATGTAGCCATAATTTTGTAGGTATACTTAAAAATACGAAATCATGTGAATCACTGGTTTTTTTTTATAACTAAATTCCAAAAAATTTTCTCAAGTATAACGAATTTATTTGCGATAAATTTTCAAAATCGTCATTTCCCATACTAGTCAAACGTATTTATTATTATTTGGGATTATGCTTCGCGTTATAGATATAAGTGATAATATTTTAATCAAATCTAAGCATTTTTATATAGTGTTATAAGCGTACCAACTAGTCACTCCAGTTTTAAGAAGACGTCACACCACCCGTAATTCGAGTATAAAACTCATCGTGCGAGAGACATCGTTTCTCGAATAATATTTATAATATATATACCTATATATAATTTGTACAATATATATAAAGGATAAATAAATTCGCGAGCCGTTGTATTATCTAATACAATAATACAATTTAAGTTATTCTTTTCTAAGTGTTCAATTATTTTTTTTCATTTATTTATTAAACATAATGTGTTTTCATAAAAAAAAAAACACTGCGACAAAGATACAATTCTTCTGTACCAACGTATATGTCGTAAGAAATAAAAAAAAAAATCCTATAATATTATAAAGAGGATCCGAGCAAACTTTTATCCCGAAAAACTGTTTTTTTTTTTTTTTAGTTAAATGCTTAACAATTGCCCAGGACTATTTTTTAGTGATTAAAAAAAATATATTTAAAAAATTTCACGTTTTAAAACTTTTTTTTTCTTAAAATTTCATAAAAATCGCCTATTATTCGCTTGTATATCGTTTGTGTATCTCGCGTACACAAGTATTTAGCGCTTTTTTCACTCTGTATAACAATACGTGGAAACACGTACAGCGTACTTTGTTGCCCGTGCACACGAAACGGGCAATTTCGCGTCTGAGGTGTAACATAATTTCTATAATATACATTTTATATAATATTTATACGTAGGTACATATAACAAGACGTATAATAATATTATATATACACACGCGCGTCTTAGACGCCTTGAGCGCCGCATTTGATTCTCGTTATGTAATTTACATATATATATATACGGAGAACGCAACTGAACTTGTCAGACTCCCTTTGAGAGTTAATAATAGTTTATATAGGTACGTCATGTGAACACATATATATATATATATATATATATTTATTATAATATATTGTAATTTAATACGCTGCAGCGCTTAGTAATAATTTAATATTTCGCCGTTAGAACCGTGCGTGAATTTACCCCCGAGAATTTTTCTCTCGAATCACTCGAAGAACAATCGCAGCCACGATCCGAACACAGCACCGGACCGTTGACCGCTTATGTTCTCAAACAAAACCGAATCGTTTTTGATCAATACAATTGGATGATCGAATTCATTGTGGAACTGTAATAAATGCGATAAAAAAAAAAACGGACCGCGCGTTTCTGTGTGGGCGGCGAATACCGCGAGAACGAAGAAGACACGAGCCTATTGTATAGCGTGTTGACTGAACGTTATTTTCACGTATTTTAATCGATTAAATGTATTAAGTCCAGCGCCGGATTAAGACTTTTCGGACCACCGAGATTTTAAATTTCGATCGGCCCTCAACAAAAGTTCGAAAAAAAATTTTTTTTTTATTTTCAATTTTAATTTTTTAAGAATTAAAAAAAAAAAATTAGAAATGTGGTAATGTCGGTCTCAAGTAGACTTCACGACGAATTCAAATCTGTTTTCAAATTTTTTATCGCACCACTAGGTCGATCGGTACGTTGGAAATAAGAAACGTTTATTTCGCTATGTTTCGTGTGTGTAAGACGAAGATAGAAAATGCCCGCTTTCAATCCCCGTAATTGGAATTATATTTATTTTGATGAAACCGACTGGCGACGGCAGCGTGTCGTTTATATTATCGATTCTTGGGAATGGAATGCCCAATTGGCCAATACAGACGTATATAACTGACACATTCGTTGTTATCAACCATCTTATAACTTTTCTATTTGGATATCTATTATATCATTTTAAATTAAACTATTATCTAGAAAGACCAAACTACTCACTACTATTACGTCCATAGATAATACATAATGGATAGGCCACGTGTATACAATATGTGTAGCGGGCAGCGTTCCTGAATAAAGAAGAGAGATAGCAATATTAAAAACCATATCTTCTATCCTACTCAGCAAGAAATTATTATTTTTGTTCCATGAAATAATAATTTGTTCCATGGAATAATAATTGAAAAATAGTGTATTTTGCTATCAACGTATCGATAATCTAAATATTTGCTGAGTGAGACAGACAATTCGGGAACGCCTGATAACGAATATGGCCTATCCATTATATATTATCTATGATTACGTCCGAAATAATAACGGCCCATTTTTTTTTTGGCTACCGGTCCAAATTTTACGCGGCCCACCGAGATTTTCTCGGTAGCTCGCCGGATCGATCCGGGCCTGATTAAATCTGTGCTCAGAGTTCGTGAAAACGTGCCACGTCTCGAGGATTTACTCGACGAAGTGATTCAGAAACCAAAAACAATAAATCCGAAATACAATTATTTTTATCTATTAATTGTCTTGTTTATAATGAATTCATTTCGAAAGAATTTTCGTATTGGTTCTTATGAAAATAAAACCCATTTAATAACCAGCTCGATTTCGCCACTGTACTGCGACGGTGAAATAATGAAATCCCAGCGAAGTGTATAAATACGCAAAAATGATTTCCCTATCACTGACCGAACTGGGACTAGAGCTTTTTTACTTCATCCCTGCACCCCCTACCGTATATTACTGAGTTTTTTTATCAAATAAACACGAATTTTTTCGAAACCTAATGAATACTTTTCAATCACAGTATAACCTCTATGTTATGCTCACACCGTTATTTCGCGATACCTTCGTATAGAAAATACACCGAGAGCTGAATTTTGAGCCTGACGAAGTGGATTGACGGTACAGCCAGTAAAAATATAGAAATAACTCGATTTCGTTCTATAATATACTGCTACTCGCGTACACTCTTATTATATTCGCTTTTATTCGAATGTGTTTTTTAATGGTACTACGAGTACCTATAATATTTAATATATAATATTTAATAATATTTATTTTGTAAAAAATATGTTATCATATTAGCATAATTAAAAAAAAATTATATAATTAAATGCAAAGTGGTTATCAGCTTATAAGTTTTTTTTTCTCTGACGCCGTCATCTGAAACGCATACATATTAGCGAATTGTAGCGAACCTAAAACCACAATAGTGCTATAATTTATGGAAAATAACATATTTTTTCAGCGGTGAAACTTATTGGTGTAAATCTGTACGATTATGATCAAACCCCTCCCCTCCCCCAAAAAAAGAGTTGTAAGTACGCCACTGATTAATTTTATATATATATATATATATATATATATATATATCAGTCTTGTAAAAAATACTATTAAAATTGCATTTGAATAGAGATACAAATAAATTGATATAAATAGTATTTAAGACGTATTTCATATACTTAAAAAAAAAAAGTATTTAATAACAAATACAGATACTTCGTATGTATTCAAATACAAATACAAATACTTATTCGAACGGAGCTCTAAATTTATTTTTACAGCAGTCGTATTATTTAAACTATACTTTTGTCTTACCACTCGACTTTAATGTTTTCAATTATTTGACGTGATAAATTATTAAATAATATAAATAATAAAATTATTATACAAAAATGTTAGCTTTTACAGTATTTTTAAAATAAGTAATAATTATTAACATTTTTCATAGTATACACGGACAAATATTTATGTCACAGCTTTATTATTTTTAACCTACTTTAACACGGGCAAATAATCTCACACGGGCGCGGTCGCGATATTTATCAACTTTATACCCGCCTTCATATTATATATGTATAAATCTCCGTCTGTCAGTTCATCTAATCAGTAATAGTAAATTAAAATCTGCCCTACACGTATTTGAAAATTTATTTGAATGAAATGTATCAGAATTAAAACTTATTGCAAGCTAATTTTTATTTACAAGTATTTGTAATAAAAGTATTTGTAATTCTAATACGAAAATATACCAATGAAATATGATTTGAAAACACTTTATTTAAAATGTATTCTAAATATTATAAAAGCGTTTAAATATATTTACTCGAATACTTTACAAGACCGATGTACATATTATAATATAGTATGTATATATATATATATATATATCGGTACAGAAGGTAATTTATATGAAATGTAAAATATAAAATATATACACGTATCATTCGCGTATTGTTTTCGCGCGCTGGACGTATTTACCGGAGTGCAGCGGCGGCGCCGGGACGGTAAAAAATAAAAATAACAAAAAAAAAAACTTAAAACACAAAAGGGCTCTTATATAATACGTTATACGAGTATATACGTATAGGCCACGCCGTCGCGTTTTATTGAAAAGTGCGCATAAATATATCTTTTTTTTTTTTCATTGTTTTTAACGGTATATATATATATATACGAGTATACGCTGAACGGCACAAAAACGTGTATAATATCCTATGTATATATATATATAGCTCTTCGTCAAAACATAAAGCCATTGTCCTAATAATAAAAAAAAAAAATAATAATAATAATTTTTTTAAAACCGCCCAAAAGCGAAATAAAAAAACTCGACTGACAAACCCACGCCCGGAGTGAAAAACTATTTTACCTATTTTACACTGCGGTGCGGTGCGAGACGCGCCGCCGAAAAGTGGGGTCGGAACGGCAGAAAAAAACTGCACGGACGGTATACGCGCGCAATTTGCCGCGGGGCGGTGAAGCGGCGGTTATTGTGCGCTTTTTTTTTTTCCATATCATCCACGCTGCTCTTATAACGCGCGTTTTCACCGTCGAACGGTGTACGTATTGAATTCGTTTCGAACCGATACGCGTATTTATATAATATAATATACTGATGTGATTTTAGAAGAAAAAAACCTAAAGCGGTCGTGGCCAGGCTATATTATGTTTCTAAAGAAAAAGAAGAAAAAATGGGTATCGAGCCGCGGGGTGTTGCGGATATTGCTTAAGTGAATTACTCGGATAAAGATTTTAAATGTTTGATTTTTATTATAAATTCGAAAGCAACGATATTATAAATCGTTACGTTCGATGATACGATACTGACCGGAGATTCGGTGTAATACACTCTGTCGACAATTTTGGAACAGTTATAAAAAAGAAATTATTGTGACAGACGATTCGCAAGATTTTTTTTAAAAATACAGTTGAAGTATAGGTATTTCAACATTTTTGTTGAAAATATCAAGACAATAGAATGATCATTTTCGGAATTATAGCGAAAAAACTATACGTGCAGATATTAACGAAATCCCATTTTTAGCGGTTTTTCGTAATTTTTCGGTAATTTATCGCGTCGCGTTAAAAACTTATGAGAAAATCGAAAAATGATCTCTCTTAAGTACCAACTTAGATGCGAATTTCTGCCGGAAACAAACCGTGACACCGAAACACTCCTTCCGGTCGAAAATATCTGTACACAGGATAGAGAAAAAAATAAAAATAAACATCATTGTAAAACCACTGGATCCCTCGCTCCGCTCAGAATCTAAAAATGATCAGCCAATATTAGGAAGCGTAGCGCGTCCTGACATCAGCTCGGTCGACGGAGATCTCGAAAATCATAAGTGTACAAATTAAATGTCCTGCACGATTAGGCGACGCAGTTTTATTATTTCTTAAAATGTGATTAATTGAATTTTTTTTTCAATAAATAACGAGATAAATATTATATTCAATAAAACAATTTTTTTAAATTAATTTTATTTGTTGTCAATGAATTAAGAAAATATTTATTAAACGAGTAGGTGATGTGGCTACAGTATATATAATTTATATATATATATATATAAATATATACATATATATATAAATAAATAAATATATATATTTAAATATATATATATATGTATAATATACATTGTATATATATATGCCCACGTGCGCCGAGCGTTACGTGACATCAAGTTTTTTCGTCGTTGACCGTCAGCGCCCATGAGCCCCATATGAAGCATAGCTTCGAAAATTTTTATATTTTTAACAAAACCGAGTGTTGTATAAAACTGCACATTTTTTATTTTTTTTTTATTAATAGTTTAATTCGCAAAAAGTTTCATTTTAACATCGTCTTTTTTTTTTTTTTTGCTTACCATAATAAAAGCTTTTTGCCCTGCTTCTAAAGAGACTATTAACGCGGATATCACAATACTGTTGTCTCGAAAAATAATTGTAAAGAAAAACATTTTTTTTTTCATTTTACAACTGCAATTAATATAAATCTAACGTTTTTTTTTTTTTACCGTGATGGAGTTTTTACGCATATAGACTTCAACATTTCAAAAACGTTTTTTTTTTCAAAAATGTTTGTCGAAAAACGACGATTTTCTGCATGCAATATTATTTACCTTGGGAAATAGTACAAAATTTTCAAAAACACACTCGAAACTATAAAAATAAATCAAATTTTCTAATTTGGTTATAAATACGCCACTGTTTTTTTTTATCTATACAGGTAGTATTGGCATTTTTTTTTGTGGTACCTCGACAATCAGCTGGCTGTGGATATCGCAGGAAATTCGATTTTCTTTTCTTGCACGAAAACTCGTTTCGTCCGGAATGTTCTATAAAAACGTATATAACATCGTTTTTCGTCAATTTCAACTAAAACAATTGTAAAAAATACTTTATTTATATCGATGATTAATATAAAAATATTGATCGATTATAAATAACTAACTGAACGTACCAAATACCATATAGTATCTGACACAATGGATATAAATGTCAACTATAGTGGCGGCGTTGATATTAACAATATTAGCTTTTCTAATGTGACATTTAAACTGTGAACAAAAAAAAAAGAATATATGCCTCTCATACAATATAAAAGGTACTATAAATAATATCAATGTTCGAGTTAATTGAAAACGTAAACTAAATATAAAAAAAAAAAAAAATTTAAAAACTCGTAATATATTATAACTATAAATAGTAGTTCATTTCATATAATATTTAATAATTAATTAAAAATAATTATATAATTATAATCACACAATTGTGTGACTTGACTGAGTTTAGAGTGAACGTTTTCTAAGTAACACATTTTTTTTTTTTTACAAATATTCCGAGCGTGTATGTGTGTAAATTAAATAAATATATTTAAATACTTTTAATAGTACGAAATTGTAATAGTATAACGATTTCGGAATAATTACTATTAACACGTTATAACGTTGTGTGTACCGGAACCTTTCGCGTCATCGTTGAAATCCAGAGGAAATGTAGGCGAACGAATTTTAGTAAATTTTTCAAAAGCAGACCAAATTATTGTCGTGAATCATTTAATTTGACGCGTTTAATCGATTTTTAAAAAAAATCCAAAAAAAAAATTAATAATGTCATTGTCTACAGCAATAACTAAATACGGCTCTCGACTATCGAATATTATAGATAGGTACATTATAAATGTTGAAAATCTAAATTCTTTTTTTAAAAATATATACTCATACGACGAGCATAATATTGCTTTGATTTTAACGTATAGAAAAGATTTAAGTGTAATAATTAAAAATATTTGTGTTTCTTTCCGGACGAGTATAATGAAAAGAGGAGTTCTCCAATACAGTTGTTTCTGCAATTACGTTTTAACGCTCATTACTGTGTAAAGTTTTTTTTTTTTTGTTTACAATATTATTTGCTATTCATTTTGTATGCGGTATTATAAAAATCCGTTGATTTTTAATTTATCCCATGTGGTGTATATAAACACATAATATAACGCTGCGACGTTAAATTTCGTTAATTGCGGTTTAGTTGAAATAATTTTGTTTGCGTGTGTACTTATTATTATAACATTATTAACACGAATAA
Organism: Slavum lentiscoides; assembly: GCA_032441835.1. NCBI lineage: Eukaryota > Metazoa > Arthropoda > Insecta > Hemiptera > Aphididae > Slavum > Slavum lentiscoides. The sequence continues at coordinate 3,384,487 of CM063707.1, read as the reverse complement.
TTGGTGTACAAATAAAACTCGATTGTGTTGTGCGCAGCGGGTGATGAATATTTATAATTTTATTAAAATAATCGTATTTTTGAGCATATTATTTTAATTGTACACGCGTACCCAAAAAAAACCACATTCCCCGTGGGGTTCAGAAAAAATAAAAAGAACAAACAGTGACCATACGCGTCAAATTTTAATTCAAAACGTACTAGAGAAAAATACGTTTAAAAATGTGGTCTTATGTAAAAACATTGTGTTCACCGGCCGAATTTGAGATGGATAATAGTGGATTTTATTTATTTATTTATAAATTATTATTATTATCATATCTGACACTTATTTCGTATATGTACATATATAGCCCGAAATCCGTAAAAACTAGTTTTCACAAACACCTTTTGTCCAAATTTGTTTTGACCGGTTGAAACTAGAATTAACCGCAGGTTTAAACGGAGCAGTCAAAACTAATTTTAACTGAAATTTGCAACTTGGATGTAATTTTGTATTTTAAACGTACGTATTCGACCTCCGGTTCTCTTCCGAAACGCAGAACGTATGTGTTCGAACTCGTAATACTTAAAACGCGCGTGACCACAGGCACGTCAATCATACCTGCGATTAGAAAAGAAGCTCTTGCAAATTCGGGGAAACAGGTAGTCCGTATGACGACTCAAACACCAAATTCCCTGCGGCTGACATTGGTGTATATAGTATATGTTGTAATCCGCTTTCCAGATGTTCCCAAAACAGATCTTCCCAATCTATTCGGAGTGGTGTTAGAAAAATCAGAGCAACGATCTACACAGAATCGAAACTAAAGTCGGCGTTCTAGCCAAATAAAATGAAATTAATACTTAGGTAATAATCGGTAAAAATTGTTTCGGGTTTGAATGCACAGGTCGGTGTTTATCACTGCAAATCAAGTTACGGGCAACAATGTTTTCCTCCACGCAGCTGCAACAAAAGCATCGACGTGATCAGAACATGGCTTTTGTGAGGTGCACTTGCAAAAAAAAAAAATCAGTTCGTATGTAATTCTAAACGCCACGACAGTTTGTCCTGCCAAAACAATTAACACCAACGTTAGATTGTCCTGTTCCATTCCTTAATAAATTACTCTAATTAAGCTAATGCGTATTTATTTCTACGTTTCCCTAATTAAACTAATTGGCTATATAAAAATTACTTTTGAAAATCGATTTTCTTTATTTAATTTTAGTTTTTATCAATAAATTCCGGACACAATTATTTTTTATTTAAAAAAAATAAAAAAATTAAGCTAAATCTAGTTTCACAAAATTAAATGTTCCCGATGATGAATTCTAATTTTTAACTAGACAAAAAAATACCAATTTTGACGAAAGGGATTTGTGTAAAACTAGTTTTGACGGATTTCGAGTTTTACCCGCGAAAATATATTAAATAAGCACAAGAATTCATTTCCATTTGAAATTTTTTTAATGTTTGATTGATACAACACGCGCTAAGACAATAAGATTAACGTTAAAATACATTTAAACATTGGCGCAAATAAACACTACCGCTGTTGTAGCTGTGGACTCGTCGACCGGGTAATGCGGCATTATAGGACGGGACTATTGAAATTGCACAGTTATATATCCGGTGAAATAAAATACAAATTTCAAAGGGTAAATGAACTCGAAAAGTTCAATCGTGTTGGGCTACATACCGTTTCAATTATCCACAAATACGTTTTGATGTCGCTCGTGGTATGTCATATGCGATAAAATCCGTCGTTTTTACCTCGTGTAAACGAGTTATATTTCGGTAAACGATTACGTTATACTGAAGTACGGACTTAATTCGCTTTTTTTTTTTATATACGAAAGTCCACTCGAGACTCGACCCTGACGCAGACCCAGTGACCGAAACCGTATAAATAATTTAACTTCGTTTTTCGTTCATACGTTTTCTCGCGGTTTTCGCGATATTAATCCTTGTCTGGCCACACCTAACCACTGTACGGAAATAATAACTGGATTTTGTAGAAAAAAAATAAAAAATTGTCGTGCAAACCGTTTTATTTCTACTTCGTTCAAGGGGCCGTAAATTCGATAAAAATAAAATACAATAATTCACGTTACACGAACAGAATCTAACGACTATTTCGACTGTATACAGAGTAGCAAAAAAAAAAAAAATACTGTTAAAAAACGTTTTATCTTCGAAATAAAATTTACGCCCAAACGACTCGCCGCGCGAATCGATCAACTCGTATCGACACTATTCTGTCGCTGCAGCGGTTTTTGCATTCTCCATCGACGGCGCGACCTACAAAAGCCTGCAAAGATTACTGTTATTTACGTATATCAATTTAAAAAAATAAAATAGTTTAAGACAAACGTTTTTTTTTTTTTTAAATAAAAAATATTACTCACTATAAAATCGATTGTATTCGAATCGATTGCAAATTGTTTAACGTACCAATACAAGACGTTCGATTTCGTCAAAAAAATATTTGAATCGCCATGCTCGAATAAATATACGAGTACATATTTGTGTAGTGTACTGAGTAAAATATAAAAATTAAAATAAATTTCAAAAAAAAAATATTTGTTGATTTTTTTTTCTTAGCCTAAAAAAATTACAGCGACAAAATTTAGAAAATAATTTACACCGATTGTATGGAAATTGTACCTTGTGACGGTTAAGTTTCTTTATTTTTCTCTCTTTTCAAATACAATTTATATTTCGTCAAATAAAATATAATGAAAAAAAAAACACAAGGCCTAAAAAAATCGTATAAAATAATATATTTTACTACAAAAATTCATAGTCTAATCTGTTATTTAAACCTCTCCGTCTTTTTCGGTATTCCGAATAAATTAACTAATTCATATTTTATTTTTATTATTTTTTTTTTTTTTACAATATTCTCGACTTCCGAGTAATCATACAATTTATATACCGTCTCGCAGTTTCCGTAACTCCGTCGTCGTCGTCGTCGTCGGTGGTTTATTTATTTTATTCATATACTTTTGAATATATTATTTATTCGGTCGTATAAAATAATATATACTGAACGCAACAGTGCAAAAACGTATTTTTTTTTATACTTTGTTAATTTCTATCTTTGACGAATTTAAAATTCAGATTATTATTATTATTATTATTATTATTTATAAAGAATCTTGTTTATTATGCAACTATATTTTTACATATATATATTCGGATTATTATTTCTCCCGTCCCTTCGGTTTTCTGGTGAAACTCGTTGTTCAAATCTAAATAATTCATACCGGCACGCTATATACGTATATTTATGCTCTCCGCTTTATTTAGCGTTTCGAATATCGGAAAATACATTAGAAATATTTGTTAAAAAAAACCGTTTTTTAAAAGAACAAAGTTTTCGGAATCTAATGGAAAATTTTGAATCATCCTGCGTCTGTACAATATGGATAAGAAGAAAAAAAATTTTGTCTATTCGCCCGTTTCGATCTAGCCGTGACGGGTTTAATTATGTCTTTTTTTTTTTTGGTCTCTTATCCCGTTAATCTTGCCGGCAATTAAAACGTAGCGTTAAAATCAACCCGATCGTCTCCTCTCCGCTCCGCGAACATACGCGCAGCGGAAACCCATACGAATATTATCGCGTATAATAATTGCTGTAAACTCGTGCGCGTTTATATTAATTACAAATCAGTGATCATGTTCCCGTCAATTTTTTTCGCGTTATACTAAATTCGGTTAGGTAAGTAAACTATTACGTATTCAGTAATGTTCTGCTGGTGCCTGACTAAAACGTTCCTCCACACCGTGCAGTCAAAATTATTTTGTCGCGCAATTAGAAGAACTCAACCATTTCATAACACTTCTCGATTCGACTATACGATCTCCAATCTCTTGTGGGCCATAATTTTTACTTGTATTCGAATACGTTATGACCCGTGCAAGTGATTCTGAATATCACTGAAGACTAGACAGTTTACAACTTATAACGTATGAGTTACGACGCGAAGTGTAAACGCACCTTTAAATCGTCTCGGAATTATTGGTTTCGAGCCGAGTCGCTCAATTTTCGTAACCGAGTCGAATTCGATTATTTGTTCTGGCAATTTCGTTACGTTTTTTTACTCGTTGAAAAATTGAGTTTATATCCAAAAATTACTCGCCGGTAAATATAACGCTTGTCTCAAAAAGTGTTTAATACGAACGACCGAAATATTCAAACGCAGAAAAACAAAGAAAGAGTATCTTCTACCGTGCCATAGAGCTATTCCCCAAATCGATTTCAACAACGACTCTTCAACGAGGATTATTATACGGTATTATCGACGAGTTACCTACTGCGCATTAGCTTTTAGTTTTTGTCGAATGTTTTTGGAATTTTTCCGTCGGCGACCGCGATGTAGGAAACGTTATATTTTCCGTTAGGTTAGTTTTGGAGAAGCCTATATTTTATAACCGGCCATTACGTTCAGTTTTGTGAAATATTGCGCGAAATATCAAAAGCATCGCACACCGGCGGCGTGTACAGTGCAGTGCAGACACTGTAATATAATAACGACCTCGTTAGTAAATCTAATGTAGAATTATTATAGTTTTCGATCGTTCTCGGCTAAAGTATATATATATATGTGCTCACGTCGTGCCCACGCCGCAGACTAATAATTATCATTAACCCGAATTACTTCCGAACACACGGCGAAAGGGAAAAATATTCTGTTTCAAACGCAGACGTCTTAGAACAGTGTTATACGAGTATTTATAAGGAGAGTCGAGACGCGAAAAACGGCAGATAATTATTGTTTTATAATTTAAATACAACGAAATATCGTGTTTCGTTGTACCTACGCCTGTATCACGCGTAACAACAACTCCGGCGCGATGTGCTTAATAATTCTTCTCCTTGGTGAACTTGCTCCATTAAGAGATCTGTAAGTCACCTATTTCTCTTCTTCGACTATAGGTATTTCCAATTCGCCACATCCAGCACTCATAGATCCTATACCTATCCATCGTTTTCTGGGCCATATCCGTTGAAACGCTGTTGTTATTGGATCATTTTATTTTCGGCGCGTGCAACGACCTAGCCATTGAATTCTCTGGCTATTTGATAATATATACTATTTCCATATAATTCATCGACTCCTGTAGCTCCCTATTAAACCTCATTCGCCAACGTGTTGGGTTTGCGTCAAGTACTGGTCATCAGATTCCTCCCACCCCCACAAAAACTTGGTTTTGGAAAGTCTTCAACTACCTTCCCGTTATGCTGTTCGTTTTCCAGACCGCACGCCCTTAAATTAGAGTAAGCCTCGTGTACACACACTGCTTTTCGTTTTTTCCCGACAACATTTTGGAGTTAAGGAATTTCGTTAACGCGTCGAAAGTTTTCTAAGTCAGTCGGATGTTTATTATTTCATTTGCACAGCCATTATTTGCGCATAGCGTTGCACACATACACTTGAAGTCGTCCACCATTTCAAATTTCAAGATTTGTTTTACTTCTGTGTCTTCTTATAGTATTTTATAATACTGTATGATTATCGAATTCGACTATATTTAATAGTATACAATTTCAGATACACAATACGTCCACCGTTATAACATTATTTAATATTATGATTTTCGGAAATAGTGCGTTCCGAAAGTATCGAGAATCCTGCACGGTCGCTATATAATTTTATGAATTCTCGTTGGCGATCGGTTTATGATACGCACGCACAATGGCGCAAATCCATGGGTGTTTATATACCGTCTCGCAGTTTCCGTAACTCCGTCGTCGTCGTCGTCGTCGGTGGTTTATTTATTTTATTCATATACTTTTGAATATATTATTTATTCGGTCGTATAAAATAATATATACTGAACGCAACAGTGCAAAAACGTATTTTTTTTATACTTTGTTAATTTCTATCTTTGACGAATTTAAAATTCAGATTATTATTATTATTATTATTATTATTATTATAAAGAATCTTGTTTATTATGCAACTATATTTTTACATATATATATTCGGATTATTATTTCTCCCGTCCTTCGGTTTTCTGGTGAAACTCGTTGTTCAAATCTAAATAATTCATACCGGCACGCTATATACGTATATTTATGCTCTCCGCTTTATTTAGCGTTTCGAATATCGGAAAATACATTAGAAATATTTGTTAAAAAAAACCGTTTTTTAAAAGAACAAAGTTTTCGGAATCTAATGGAAAATTTTGAATCATCCTGCGTCTGTACAATATGGATAAGAAGAAAAAAAATTTTGTCTATTCGCCCGTTTCGATCTAGCCGTGACGGGTTTAATTATGTCTTTTTTTTTTTTTGGTCTCTTATCCCGTTAATCTTGCCGGCAATTAAAACGTAGCGTTAAAATCAACCCGATCGTCTCCTCTCCGCTCCGCGAACATACGCGCAGCGAAACCCATACGAATATTATCGCGTATAATAATTGCTGTAAACTCGTGCGCGTTTATATTAATTACAAATCAGTGATCATGTTCCCGTCAATTTTTTTCGCGTTATACTAAATTCGGTTAGGTAAGTAAACTATTACGTATTCAGTAATGTTCTGCTGGTGCCTGACTAAAACGTTCCTCCACACCGTGCAGTCAAAATTATTTTGTCGCGCAATTAGAAGAACTCAACCATTTCATAACACTTCTCGATTCGACTATACGATCTCCAATCTCTTGTGGGCCATAATTTTTACTTGTATTCGAATACGTTATGACCCGTGCAAGTGATTCTGAATATCACTGAAGACTAGACAGTTTACAACTTATAACGTATGAGTTACGACGCGAAGTGTAAACGCACCTTTAAATCGTCTCGGAATTATTGGTTTCGAGCCGAGTCGCTCAATTTTCGTAACCGAGTCGAATTCGATTATTTGTTCTGGCAATTTCGTTACGTTTTTTTACTCGTTGAAAAATTGAGTTTATATCCAAAAATTACTCGCCGGTAAATATAACGCTTGTCTCAAAAAGTGTTTAATACGAACGACCGAAATATTCAAACGCAGAAAAACAAAGAAAGAGTATCTTCTACCGTGCCATAGAGCTATTCCCCAAATCGATTTCAACAACGACTCTTCAACGAGGATTATTATACGGTATTATCGACGAGTTACCTACTGCGCATTAGCTTTTAGTTTTTGTCGAATGTTTTTGGAATTTTTCCGTCGGCGACCGCGATGTAGGAAACGTTATATTTTCCGTTAGGTTAGTTTTGGAGAAGCCTATATTTTATAACCGGCCATTACGTTCAGTTTTGTGAAATATTGCGGGAAATATCAAAAGCATCGCACACCGGCGGCGTGTACAGTGCAGTGCAGACACTGTAATATAATAACGACCTCGTTAGTAAATCTAATGTAGAATTATTATAGTTTTCGATCGTTCTCGGCTAAAGTATATATATATATATATATATATATGTGCTCACGTCGTGCCCACGCCGCAGACTAATAATTATCATTAACCCGAATTACTTCCGAACACACGGCGAAAGGGAAAAATATTCTGTTTCAAACGCAGACGTCTTAGAACAGTGTTATACGAGTATTTATAAGGAGAGTCGAGACGCGAAAAACGGCAGATAATTATTGTTTTATAATTTAAATACAACGAAATATCGTGTTTCGTTGTACCTACGCCTATATCACGCGTAACAACAACTCCGGCGCGATGTGCTTAATAATTCTTCTCCTTGGTGAACTTGCTCCATTAAGAGATCTGTAAGTCACCTATTTCTCTTCTTCGACTATAGGTATTTCCAATTCGCCACATCCAGCACTCATAGATCCTATACCTATCCATCGTTTTCTGGGCCATATCCGTTGAAACGCTGTTGTTATTGGATCATTTTATTTTCGGCGCGTGCAACGACCTAGCCATTGAATTCTCTGGCTATTTGATAATATATACTATTTCCATATAATTCATCGACTCCTGTAGCTCCCTATTAAACCTCATTCGCCAACGTGTTGGGTTTGCGTCAAGTACTGGTCATCAGATTCCTCCCACCCCACAAAACTTGGTTTTGGAAAGTCTTCAACTACCTTCCCGTTATGCTGTTCGTTTTCCAGACCGCACGCCCTTAAATTAGAGTAAGCCTCGTGTACACACACTGCTTTTCGTTTTTTCCCGACAACATTTTGGAGTTAAGGAATTTCGTTAACGCGTCGAAAGTTTTCTAAGTCAGTCGGATGTTTATTATTTCATTTGCACAGCCATTATTTGCGCATAGCGTTGCACACAAACACTTGAAGTCGTCCACCATTTCAAATTTCAAGATTTGTTTTACTTCTGTGTCTACTTATAGTATTTTATAATACTGTTGATTATCGAATTCGACTAAATTTAATAGTATACGATTTCGGATACACAGTACGTCCACCGTTATAACATTATTTAATATTATGATTTTCGGAAATAGTGCGTTCCGAAAGTATCGAGAGTCTTGCACGGTCGCTATATAATTTTATGAATTCTCGTTGGCGATCGGTTTATGATACGCACGCACAATGGCGCAAATCCATGGGTGGTAGGTCAGATCATGCCAGTCTAATGCCTAGAGTGAATCAATATTCAATTACGATTTCGTCTAAGTTCGTGGTACTGAATAACATTTACAAAGTCCATCCCTTGTTAACAAATAATTTGTTAATATTATACCAACTTGAAACTTCTACATATCGGATTATACTCGATCTCATTGCCTAATACCTCATTTTCGTTTTACGTTTTTGCGGTGATACAGTACATTGTGTTCTTTCCAATTTTCGGTTTTTAGTGTATTTAAATAATTTATTAAAACGTCGTATATTTGCGTGGCAAGAAAAAAAGCAATCGAACAATCTGTCTTGCCATATAGAGTCATGTATATCAATCACGTCAAAACACGGAATTCAAAATTGGAATCATTCTACAAAATGATCTGACGTATTGAGCTCTGAGTCTATACGTTTCTGAAATGGACCCTCCGCGTAAGATAACATTTCAACAGTGGCGTCACGCGTAAAACGAAACTGACGATTTTACGTAGAAGCATATAATTTTCAAGACTATCAACCTTTTTAATTTTTTTTGTAGTATTTGATTTAAAAATAAAAAAAACAATCGACTTTTTTGTTTCATGGTCCTTTAAGTATGTGAAATTATTTTCTCCCACTCTTCACTCACGGGGGAGGGGGGTTACGGAAGTTATGAGCCGGACATTTTTGAAATTTGCACGAACTCGGGTGAATACGACGAGACACCTCCGTATAACGGACAAGATTCTATAGTGACCGACAGTTTCAGAGATTTCACCGTATTCGCGGCTACACCTATAATGATATTATCATATATTGTATCGCGTTCTCATCTCGACGCAGAAGATACCTTATACAGGACACGTATATTATATAGTTAATAAATATTTGAATATCAAACGAATAACGACTATGTGTTTGTACATATCTTTTCTATACACCGGTACGATGTTAACGAACCGTATCTGTCTGTATCGTCTCATTCGTAGATTCGCGCGGGTATGTTGTGGGGTGGATATTATATACGATATATTATTATTATTATTATATTTAGACGGAAAGGTGATGTGTCGCGCTTGTATATTATTATAATATTCCAAATACGCAGATACGCCGCGCAGCCTCCGTATATACGATGTTCAAAAATTAATTAACTTCGCCCCCGCGCGTCGTACACGGTATATTATAATATACAACGCGTATAATAACATATATGTATACGCGCGCGTTATACCGCCACCGATTCAGCCACCGACCCGCCCGAATTCATCTCGTTTTGACACATATATTGTCATCGCGTACAAACTGTGTATCAACTATAACGAAAATATATATTATACACGAACAGGGTAAAATGTATAAAAAGGCGTAGCTGGGGGGGAGGAGTGGCTAAGAAGGCCCCCCCCCTATATTGGCCGTGAACATTTTTTTTAAGCTTTTCTGCTGCATTGATTGCTTTTGTTAAGTGATTACTTCTAGAGACGCTCCTAGAAGACTGCCGCTGTTAGCAGATCGATAATCCTAATATTGATAAAATATACATATTATAATTGATATGTATTATAAAAAAAAATATATATATATATAAAAAATTATACGCCTAGAGTATTCACAAGATGTTTTGTAGAGTTTTCGCCTATAATAGTCGTCATCGGATCGGTGGGTGGGTCATCTCAGAAATCTTTTATAAGTATTTAAATTGAACAAAATTGAAGGATCGTTTTTTAGATTTGTTGTTTAGATGGACAACGACAAATACGCGATTGGAAATCACGTTATCGTGTACATTTAATGATATATAAATTAATCATAATGATGTAATTAACAATTATAGTAAAACAAGTCATCATTATATAATGAAGTTATAGAATTTAATTAAAAACCTTTATATACATGCTAATATTTTGCGTTATGTATATTATATTTACGAGTTCAGAAATTTGAAAATAATTTATATTCGTGAAAATCTACGGAGTGATGTTCATATTTTCTTTACAAATTACACCTTTTTTTAAACTTGTAATGTAAGCGGTGTGTTAACGGTGTTTATGCTTAACTTCCTTCTCAAAACAGAAAAAAAAACGACTTGCCAAAATTACTAATACGCTCAAATATAAACATATATAAAAAAAAATTAATTCCACTTTCGAGAAGTTTAACACAACGAAAAAAAAAATGAAAATATGCCACTAGCACTGGGGTTGGTGGGTATTAAATAACATAACTGCACTGGCTTTTGAAAAACCTTTGGGCGCCATTGCATATAGTATTTATGACGTAGTCACACGCAGTATTATTACATTTGCCACACATATATGCGTATTATATAATATGTCAACGCTTTGATCGAAATCGAATTATACGCCGGAATGATAGAACAAAAAAATAATAATAAAATTAAACATAAAAAAAACACCACCAATATATTAAGAGATGTTATTCCGTACGTATGCGGCCGTGTATAATGCATAATTTATTTAATTAAAACAGTACACGGTTAATGCGTATTTTAATTTAAAATATTACATAAAATCGTTTGTAGTGCGGACGGCATTTCTGTGTTTCATGTCTACCGCCGAGGGAAATTGAAAATATGCCGCTGAAAAAATGTGGACTATCAAAAACTCGCCGTGATCGATTTTTCTTTTCTAAATTTTGTACACTGTTTCAGGATGAAATCACATTTCAGACGTTGAAACTCGATTTTAAAATTACACGTCATTTCAGTTTAGAAATATTGGATTTCGACGACAATATATTGACGTTTTGCAATATTTCTTCTACATTTCATTCGATTTATTTTTCGACAATATTTTTTTCGCACAAAACGTTTTAATCGAGAGAAATTTTGACGGATTTCGAGACGAACGAATGTTTTTTTTACGTGCCGCGCGTTATAAATCGCAGAAAATTTCGGAAGTTTAAATAAACAGTTTACGTCGACGCCGAACGACGAATATAAGTACAAAAAAACAAAAATCCCCTGTGATATACGCGCGTGCAGCGTTAAAAAAAACGTTGTACTATTAGACGACGCGCGTTTGTTTCGGTCTCAAAACACTCGAAAAACGTATATAACAAAAAAAAAAAATCGATTTATATATATAAATTTTTCAATACACGAACGACAAAGTAATATCAATTGTTTTTTTTCGAATTACACGCGGTGATTTATTTGATTTTTTTTTTTATGTATACTGATCCGATCCTTTCTACATGTATATAATATATTATATTGAAAACGCGAAATTTGTTTTTCGCTTTACATTTGTTTAATATACAATTGGAATTCGAGTGTATATTATTCTTGCACGTTTTCAGAGTGTATATTCGGTGCAGTATTTCGTATACGATATGTGTATACATAAAGACCGTAAGTTGAAATCCGAAATGTATATTACGTTATGAAAAAAAAAGAACTTTGCAATTAAATAGATATGTTTTAAACATCAAGACTTCTTATCTAGTAGGAACTATGAAGAAACAAAAATGTGTTGATTTTTCAGATTAACGGAGCAGATAGATCCGTTGACGCGGAGAACAGTTCAGTTTCGTATTTATTAGACGCGTGAGCTCAATTTAAATATAAGGATATTCGATGAAATACAAGGAAATTGTAATGTACAAGAAGGTTACGAGCCGCGAGCGCTATGCCGACTTCGGTTCGATTAGAATGATTTTTCGAGTGTTATCATTCTACATTTGAAATCAACCATTAGTCATTGCGTTGAAAAAAAAACACTTTTTGATACTATTCTAAGTAGTTTTTCAAAAATTTAAACTTTAAACACGTCTTAAAACAAACGATTTTTAAAAATATTATACTCATACTTTACAGCTCGTTTACGAGAGAACAGAAATTAACAAAAAAAAAACACGAAACTAACGAGTTTTGTTTAACAAAATAATCGTAATACTTTTCGATTAATTATGATAACTCGAGCCGTGTTTTCAATTTACATACGATATTTCTCTATATCGAATAACGATGGCATAAAATTATGTATAGCGAAAAAACTATACGTGAAAACAATTCCAACGGATTTGAATTTAGAGTGAAAAACTACTATAAAAAAAACCACCCTCCAAACCAAACATCGAATTTCGTGTAGCCCTTAAAAGCTATGGAAATAAATTTTTATTTTTTTGTCTTACAATATTATTGTTTTATAGGACAATTGTATTTTTTTTTCCAATGAAAAAATCTAATCGGTACAGGCGTATAGGAATTTGACGGGCTGCGTGTTAGATTAGACTAGATTCTAATTATTCACAATATTTTTCTTAAGATTCGGCCAAATTATTTGACGTGCATAAAAATCCAAGTAGCACCCGGTATTATAGGGCCATCCACTCGCCGTTTATTTTTGAAAATCAAACTCCACCGATAACGGTAACGTTATAAACGACAAGAAACGAATGTTTCATAAATAGGGACCGGAATTTTTTTATTTTTACATGTTTTTGCTGGTGGTAGGCAGTTCAAATTGGATAAGCATTCTAGACGAAAAAAAAAATGCAAAGCAATTATTGTGTTTTCCGTAAGTTTCTAACCATCCAGAAGGAATATCAATATTGTTTAGTAAACATATTTGGTCAATTAATTTTCTTTTTTTTTTTTAACGTTTTATTATTATTATTTTCAGCTCGTAACACTGAATATTACTTTTATTGCGTAATATATTATGTACACATAATTTTTTTTTGTGTAGGCACGCTTAATAAGGTGAAATATACCTAAACAATTATATAGGTATATCACTACAATGCCGTAATTACGAATGTTCTATGGGAGGGGAGAAAAAATTGTAATAAATATAAAATTGTAATAATAAAAATTGTAAAAAATTGCATTGGATAACTCATAATTGTAACTACCGTTTCAACATTAATATATCAGAGTTAAAGCGATTGATACTCGTCAATGGTGTAGCCATGATTTTTATTTGGGGGCTGAAGCTGATAATTAATTAATTTATATGTTAATTATTAATATATATAGACGGTACCCACTAAAAAAACAACGGATTATTTATTTATTTCGGGGGGCTGCAGCCCCTGGCTACGCCACTTATACTCGCATTTTATAATTTTATTATTTTCTTTAATAAAAATGTCATATTTTACAACAAAATTTCTAATTTTCTTCGTTTTTTTTTTTTTTTTGGCTAATTTTTTGAGTACTTCATCCGTTTTTACTTCAACATCTGAAGATGAGTAAACCATTTTTCGGCGACTATTAACCTAACCACCTTAACATACCAGTTGGTATACTTACTGTGGGTCAATAAACAGAGAAATATTACGAATTATGATAGATACTAATAAATTTTGTTAAAACAAAAAAATATTATTTTTATTGTTTTTAATTATTATAATTTCATAATAAATTTTTTGTACATTAGACAATGTTACTTAAAAAAGAAAGCCCATGGGAGGAATCCATCCCCCATATCCCATAATTACGCCTTTGCATCACCACCAAGTATATTATATTTATGGATATTTGAGTAATTTTTTTAAAGATTAGATGTAGAATTGAACTGTTTTATAATTTTTATAAATTGTTTTTTCCAATATATTCAATACGTTTTTGTGAAAAGTCATATATTTCCAAAAAAAAGCATTATTATGTAAAAGATTATTTCGAAAGCGTATAAAAACGTGTTATTTTTTTAAAACGTCATATATAAATCCGGTCTCTAGACTTATAAAGTATGTATAAAAAAAAACCCCTTTCGTATACTATTTCTTTTTTCCAACTCGATGCGGCGTTTCGCGTGAAGACTGTTACGCCGATTTAAAACGAGCTGCTGCACAAGGAGTGTAATAGGTATCTAAAGGAATCTCCAGCATTGTTGTACGCCATCGCTTCAAATTAGTGAATCCTCGCGAGACACGCTGCCATACCGGGGAATTCGCACTGGCACGGTCGTCGTTGTACGAAAATTCCGTCCTCAAATAACTGCGAGAATCAAACTTAAACTAATTTCGCGACGCTTGAAATCTGAGTGTCTATTTACGTTTCGGATGCGTTTAACTTCGGACGCCGTTTCGCCGGCGAAATCTCGTTACGTACGTGAAATACGGCTCACCTGAAATCTAACCTGACCTAACCCGACGGGCTGTAAAATCAAAATACCGTCTGGCGGAACGGTCCCTAACCTAACCCATCACTTTGCAAAATACCGAGAATAAACGAATTATTTTTTTTTCAACCCGTCAACATCGAGTCAAAAGTCAATTAAAAATTCGAATAATACATCATAGTTCACGGTAATAAAATATTATTGTTTTCTTTTCCAGACGACGACGGTACGATTTTTTTTTCCATGAAATACTTATCGTATATTTTTCGACAATTCGTACGAAACTTTGTTTTTTTGCTCGTTCTGGGTTAGGTGCGTTACTTGTATCTGTATTAAATCGGTTTAGATAAAATACCATGTATGTCGACAAGGAATATTCAATACTAATCGGTCCAAAATAAAAATGTATTTTTATTTGTTTATTTAATTTGATATTAAATACGCGTATTCTATTTGTGCGCAATATAAACGAACAAGATGTTATTCGAGGTTTTTCGTATATTTTAAAAATACATACAATTATATAGAATAACGCGTTTCGAACGTAAAATACAATTTGTCGAATTCGACGATTGTATTTCAAACAAATTTATTAAATATCTAGTAAATAAATTCACATTTGATTTTATATAACGGTACACGTCTTACTCAATATAAACAAACTGAATAACTCTCTTTAAAACTAAGATATACTGCAGTTACTATAATTAGAGCGCAGATTTATTGAAATATACATAAATACAATGCGCACATTATTATATGTGCGTTAAAAATAAATTTATATGTCTTCGTGTTTATACAAAAACCGAAAATATAATATAATGTTGCATAAATGGATTCGGTGGATTTTTCGGATGGATTTTGTTGGTTAGATAAATGATTGAAAAAACGAAACAGGAAACAAAATAGTAATTTAACATCACTGTGGTTTGAATTTCTTTATGATTAAAATCATATTTGCAAGAATTTTTTTTGAATATTATTGATCACGGTTTGTATCTGCTGCAGAGGAAGCTCCACTCCACCTTTTTCTTCTCCAAGTTTTTTCAAAAATACCCGATTTTCTACCACAATAAAAAAAAATAGGAATGTTATACCTGCTGCGGGAATATACGCGTAATTTACAGTCAGTTTTCTACCCAAGGAAAATAAAAACGTGTTATCATATATCATTGTGATTTTTGGATGTGTGACTCTGAACATGATATATACGTCGAGTATAAGTACACGTATTATTAATTAAACGTGAAAAGCCGTAAGTAAATAATTTAATAGTATAAAAAAGAGCATTTTTACTATTATCATTATTATTATTATTATTATTATTATTATTATTATTATTATTATTATTATTATTATTATTATTATTATTATTATTATTATTAAATAATCGTTTTTTTACAAAAGGCAAAAATAAATAATAATCAAGAAGTTTAATCACCAAGATTATTGTGAATTTTATTTCGACATATATATATTTTTCTTTGTATTTATTCATAAACAGGAAAAAGTAATACCAAACAAAAGATTAGTTTTCTATCTTCTAAAAGATTATTTTTAAGTATATAAATAAAACGTCTGAAAATGAAAATATATGTAGTATATATAATGCCATATTTATGCTTGACCGTGTAAAAAGTATTAAATTACAATTTTTATTTATTTATTTTTTTGTTCATTGTAAAATACAAATACTCGCTTTTCTCATTCCATCGTTATCAATATAATAATTTATACATACATATATATATATATATATATATAAAAAGAAGAAGTGGGGATGCTGAGAAGGGAATTTTGAAACACGAATAATGTAGTTTTGAATTTTATATTAGGAATACAAATAAAAAAATAATGAAATCATTCGAGTATAAAAAAAAAAAAAAAAAATACGCTTCATTGTTCTTTAGTGTAATATCGTTTTATCGTTTTAACTTTCAAATATTTACATAATAATATATACTACATATACATATAATATATAAACGAAAAAGTTCTTTCGGAATTTTATCTATTTCAAAATTAAATAAATAATATTGTATTATAAAATCAATGCATAAATCATACCTAGTATTTTTTTAAAGAATGTACGATTATTATTATTATTATTTAAGTACGAAATTCGATTTTTTTTTCAATCGCGAATATACCGGTAACATATGGAAATCATAAAATCATGTATAATATGAATTATCGAGATAAGCGCACACAAAATTGGGGGGATTGGAAATCAGAAAGAAACCAAAAAAAAAGTCAGTTTTTACCGAAAACATATAACAGTGATATTATTGCAAGGAAAACATTAAATAATATACATTTAGTTGAAATACGTCATAAGTCCAGTGAGTTTTCTAAGTGACAGTGTAATCGAAAAATATATGTATATATATTGCATGTGTTATACTCGGGTTTTTACAGTGATTCGTTGATGGCTTGTATTGATAGTAGTTAAATAGTTTATGCAAAAAGTCATAAATCATTGTCACATTTTACATTTTTGTATATATTTACAAATTAATCGGCGAAATCATCAAAACCGGTAAAAACGATGTGGCACATTGTATTTGAGTAGAATTGAATTTTTTTTATCTTTCGCGTGGTTTAATTGGATTTTTTTTTCTTTATTCTGTTCCAACAATTTAAAACCAAGGGAAAAAACAAAATTAAATTAAATTAAAAACGAGATATACCGGTTGTACTTTTCTTTTAAAAATTTAATTAAATATACCGAAAATCAACGTGTGGGCGTCCATACTGATAATAATTCAACGGCGATCTAAGACAAAAAGCTTATCTAAAAGTTCTTTTGAAAAAAAAAAAATACTCTCATCGACGGATAAATCTATACGGATCGAAGTTTCCGCAAACGGGAATCCGTGAAAAGTATTTGGGAAAAAAAAATAGATTTCTTCGCAATACGTTTTTCTATTCGGCGTATATACGACCGTTATTAATTCGAAATCGAACGCTACTCGGAAAAAGAAGCCTGTCCGACGATTGAATTTAAGTTTTTCCGAAAATCCAAAATTGTTCCAATTATTATTGTACTGCCGGAGAGGGGGATTTTTTTGTTTTATTCTTCCGTGAGACTTTTTTTACATTTTTAAATCTAATGCCGTCCTCCGCCCGAACCGAATCAAATAATACGACTGGGACGGTCTTATTAAAATAACGAAATTAATTAAAAGACTTATAAAAAAAAAATAAAATTATATTTCAACATTTTACCGTTGAAATCAAGTCGTTGATTATTATTGTACGCGCTTTTGTACGGATAGTTTGTCTTTTGCGCGTACACTTCACAAAACGTGTTAATTAATTTTTACAGGTTTTGTGCGTTATCCGCGTTGTCTGCTATGTATTGAATAAATCTTTAAAAAAACACGTTGCTCTAAGTACAATTTTTTTTATAAAGAGTTATGGATTCGAAAAATTATATACAATTATATAACGGCCTACGTCCGTCTGCACTTTTTTTTTTATTCTTTTTTCCCCCAGTTATTGGAAACAAGCGCGTCTTGGAATAGAGTGAATATTGTAATGTAATTCTCGTGTAATTCTCTTTCGGTTTTTAAATTTAAAAAAAAGTTATCACGATATTTTTTTTCGAGGGAAAAATTGTATTTTTCCTAAACAAAAATGTTCGTACATTTCCTGTAGTGCATATATATATATGCAGTAGTGGTGTTCCCATAGGGTATACTCCATATATACGCCGTATATACTCTCAAGATTTTTTTTTAATATCGTATAAAATTATGTATTTATATCATAATGAATCATTTGATCATAACGAATTTGTGAAAAAAAAAGTAGTTATTATTTTTGTAATGGGCGTAGTTCGCGTTTTTTATTGAAAACTAAATAATATATATTTTTGATACGGAAATGTTGACTGTGCACTAAGATGAAGACATTCATTGTTTATCGTCGAATGGAATTGACGATGACATAAACACAACATATCATTAACCAGGTAGGGAGGGACGAGAAACAATTTTTTCATAAATATATTTAAATAAAATTTAAGACAATATATTTAATTCGTTGAATTTTTTAAATAAATAAAAATAATGCAAAATGAAAATTTGTTTGTTTTATATTAACTCTCCTCTCTCACTACATTATTATACCAAGGTCATATTATAATTTGCACGGTTTGAAACTGGCATGTGGAAAACCTTTTTTTTTTCTTTCTTAGCACCCTAAACTTTTCCATTGAAATTGTTAAAATCGTGCGGTTTATACCCTCAACAAATTCGACGGGAACATCATTGCATGCATACAAATGTATAACCTAACCTAACGTTACCTGACTTAACCCCCCGGGGGAACGTCTTTCGGAAACGTTGTGCAGACGACGGTCAAGAGAATTCCAATGTATACGCGCGTATAATAATACATAATATTATTATTATTATTATTATAAGTATACGACGTGATTTATTATAAGTTTACGGCCGGGGCTCGTTATTCCGTTTAATATCGATAGGATTACAGTGTCACGCGTTACAAATGTGTGTGTGTGTGTGTGTGTCCCGAAAGTTTGCTCAGAGATTAACAAACTAAATTATTATACATTATTATTCCGTTTTATTACCGGAATATTCTCAAAACAAGTCCGACGAAATTCCGCTGCACGGGAAATTAATATATATATACATACCCGTTCACTTATTTGTGTATATATAATATATATATATATATATACTAGGTGGTATATGTTTTATGTAGTCGCGTTATTGTATATTGAGTTTCGATAAAGTTCAACCTTATAAGCTCTCGCCTGTGTATAGACACCGCCTTAAAATATTTTATTAAACGTATTATTATCTTAAACATCATCGTACACGCGCGTCATAGAACGTACGTGAAAATGTACAAGGAAAATGTGAAAATTTAGTAAAATTTAAAATATTCAATAATGAAGAAAGGGGGAAAAAAATTACGTATTAAATTTCAACATTCCGAAATTTCGATACTCTTTGTATCGTTATTAGGTATTACGACTATCTATTACGTCTTTCGTCGAAAATTCGAACTATATTTACCGTTAGGAAAACATTCGAATCACGGTTTTGTTAAACAGTTTTAAATTAATATTCTTAAAACATTTTAAACAGCTTGTAATTAATTTTCAGTTGAACAATAGTGTGTTGAAACCGTATTGATTTATAATTTTTTTTTTTAATTCGGAAATCGTTGAAATTTTCTAAACGTTATATTTTTAAAAATAAAATTTGTCGAATTATTTCGGAAAACAAGATTTATACGAATTTATTAAATAATATCGGCAGAGTTCGCGTGTTATGGGTACAACGAAAAAAAAAATAATTCGAATTTTTTTTTTTTGTGAAAATCAGACGTGTTCACAATTTTACATTTAGCGTGCTAGAAATAATTTTCTTACCGAAAAAATCAGTACCAGAGAGAGAGAGAGAGAGAGAGAGAGAGAGAGAGAGAGAGAGAGAAGAAGTTTTCGCGAAAAAAACAAATTGTTTTTATTCATTGTAAAACTGATATCTTATTATTTTCGCTTAGTTTAAAATATAAAAGCCTGTATTCAAAATTCCAAAAAAAAAAAAAATAAATATAAAAGAAAAATTGTACTTACATAGGTTCTGTATGAAAATAATTTCGAAATAATACGCATTTCAGTCTGATGCTTTTTATAAACTCCACTAAATTTTAACTTGTAACTCTCCTCAGTCCTTAGAAAATATGGCTTGAGTGCCGAAATCACGCAATCCTTCCTCCGAAAAATCTTCGTTCTAGGAACGTCGAACCCGTATCATTATTCAGCAGCTATTCAGCTGAATTTACTGTAAAAGAAAAAAACTCGATACAAAAAAAATTGCAATGAATTTTATGAAAAAAAAAAAACGTTGTCGGTAACGTGTAAGTACGCGTTATTCTTTCATAACTTGCGAGATGCTTCAATTCATTCTTTTCATGGTACATCAAAACTCAGCAGCACTGACGAATAAAAAAAAAAACAGAAACACGCTTACTTCAAACGCATCAATACCGGTATTATAAATACGCGGCCTTTGCGCGTAAAAACAGAAATATTAAAGTATAATTTCCTTTGAAAATAGCGAAAACAAAATACGCGGATATTCGTTCTATTTATACTGAATCGAATGGTAAAAAAGAAAAAAACTAGCAAGTAAATCCTGTAGATGTACATTGTGCACACGCGATTCAAATCGATACACAACGACTACACGTAGACTCCGAAGAATCATAAAACTTTACGAACATCAAAAACACGATTAGTCGCGAAGTAATTATATTAGATTCTGAGCGGAGCGATGAATCTATTGTTTTTACAATGATGTTTATTTTATTATATTTTTTTATTCTATCCTGTGTACAGATTTTTGACTAGAAGGAGTGCTCCGTTCTCTTCGATCACAGTTTTGTTTCCGGCAACAATCAAAATTTTTATTTTAACGGGCCTGCGCCCGACCTGTATGGCTGTATTTTTTGCTGAAATACATACGTTGCTGGAAAAACTCTCACGCCTTGTAGAATGATCCGATTTCGATATATATATATATATGATTTTTTTTTTTTTGGAAAGAGGAAAACATTTTGAAGGGCGCATTAGTGGATTTCGATTCTCAACATTTTATTTTGCCCATGTCAACAGCACCGACAGACAGAAAATGAAAAGCTAGATATTATATATTTTACAGGAAAAACTCTCACGTTTCCTACAGTTGTCTGATTTCGCTAAATGTGTTGTTGTTAGTAAAAAGATGACTTCCAAATGGGTGCATTGGACTTTGATTTTAGATTACCTTAATAAAAAAACTAAAGAAAAAATTTGTTAAAAATATTGTAAAAATTGTTTATATTCAAAGTTTTATTATAGCTTTTAGAAATAAAATTTCGAGAATCGAAGTAGTATATATTGTAGTGAAAATTTCATTTAGCGTGTCATTTTTTTACGATCCAGACAAGGAAATTTTAAATGATTAGAAACAAGAAAAAAACTCTTTGCCTATGTGTTTTGGAAAACGTCTGGAGAATCGGCATCAAGTCTCTAATACTTGTAAAATTCGGCTAGGTGTGTGTATTTCTCACTGTATGGGTCAGTTATTTTTTGTTGAGTCGTTTTACGCATCAACTGCCCGATTAGGTATTCTGTACGACGTTGAGTAACATCTATATTATCTCAAATCGTAGGTTTAAACGAATAACGAACTCGTTCAATAAACTCGTTGTCGAACGATAAGAGATTACGAGTAACGAAGACGATTTATGACGAAAATATCAATGTGTTGAACGCCGCCGTTCGTCTGTTTTATCGGGTTTATGATTATATTACTAGTTTTCGACGCGATGATTGGGTTAAAGCGAAAGGGCTGGTCGTCGATGAAATTCGAAATTCTCAACTCCAGTCAAAACAACGGACGCGTATGTTGGGTTCGCGTACTCGCAGAAAAATTTACCCTATAAATGAATTTCAAACATTTACCCACTCATCTGAGAAAATTTCGTTGACCGAGAGGTTTCAGAGGTTTTGCTGTATTACAATAGATCAAATTTTTTTTTACTTTCGGCTTACACGTTTCTATCACATTATTATCGTAGGTACAGTGACGGTATCGCGTGTTCGGCACGGAATTTTCTGCTTAACAATATATTTATATTATTAGCCGGTTAAGTCGTTTAGCCCATTGTAAACGTTGTTGTTGTTGGCAATATTATTATCTTTATGATGATTTTCTCGGTTATAAATGCCGTATAAATGCAGCATAATCTACGACTTACAACAAGTGTACTTACGTTACAATATCGTACAGCGTGCAGTACACGCACGTTGCGGATATTATAACAAGGATCGCGTTTACGATGACCGTCAGAAGCCATATAAAAAACCCGATTCAGACGTGTTTACTAGGTTTATTATCCGAACGCGTGAACATTAAAACAAATCGCAATAATTTATATATAGTATTATGTGTTATGTAATAAATAATATTATATAACGACGGGTTACGCGAGTCCGAGGAGACGGTCGATCGACTGGAGCAAATTTTTTCCACGGGAAAAATTGCTCCATAAAATTTCGACGATTCCGAATTTTTACGCGATCGAAAATCGTTTTTCCTTTTTATATTCCACAAGGAAATCCGATTGAACGCGTTAAAAACATAGTGTGAAATATGTATATTTAGACCATGTTCAAGAGGGGAGGGGGGGGGTGGGAAAATGGAGCCAAACCACTCTGTCAATGAAATAACCACATCGACAAGTAATAACTAATAACCAAGAGAGTTCTATATGTACCGAGACAAAATGCAGGTGTAGAAAAAGGAAGAACAACGTGCGTGGAACGTAAACGAAATAACAATATAACGGGGAAAGAAAGTAGTCACCAGATAGCGCTACGACATAATATAGACACACACACACACACACACACACACACACACAAAAAGCAGTTAGACGCAAACTACGTTGTTCACGGCTGACCGCCGTCACTACTCTGAGCGGTCCGATGCTTTCGGACCGCTATTTATATGCGCCTTCGTGCCACGCCCTCTATGTTGTTTCGTAGCGCTATCTGGTGACTACTTTTCCCCCGTTTTATTACGGTCGGCTGACGCGTCATGTCGGTATTGTATCAATGACTCTTTTGATCAAATCTTCATCGCAACCGTTTTCTTTAAATAAAGAATTGGATTAATGTATTGGTTGTCGACTAACACGCGAACGTGTCATAGTATAATTTGACCAAAGCGCAATAATATTTCGAATTGATCTTTTGAAGGTCCTTGGAGGGGGTTAACTCGAACTCTCTCCTCCTCCGTAAATATGCCACTGACAGTGTTTGAACATTTTTTTTACGGTTTAAATAAATAATAGAAACTAAAATGTAATTATCTTTTATGAACAAAAAAAAACAAACGAAATTACTTGCAAATGCGACGATATTATTGCGCGTATTATTATCGTCTATTATATAATATATTATCGCGTATTCGGTGAAAGAAAACAATGAAATCGCTGAACCAGAATAGACGCGACGAACGCATAACGATTTGTTTCGCATCAAAGCGGACGAATATGAATTTTTTAAACATTTTTTATTTTTATCAAAGGATTATTGTTTACAGTCGTACAGATTAAATTCGTATTTTTCTCGTTAAAACGATCGGGTTGCGTGTAAGAGGAGAATTTTTTTTTGCCTTCGCCGAACTGTTCCATTGTACATAGGCGTATATTATGGTAGTATTATTGCGTCTGTCCTCGCGGATCGTTGCGTTCCAGTATTTTTTTTTTCATCGTTTAAATCTGTTGCAAAATAATCTTTAAAATCCGTTACTCGCAAGTAGTGTAAATATTATATATTGTATATACGTATTAGCGCAATTTATTTATTTATCTGTTTTTTTTTTTCAATTTTTATACGCTTACGTAGTGACGAAGAAGAAAATGATTTAACGGTTTACGTGAATCCTACGTATATCCTCAACAAAAAGAATGAAACTTTTTTTGATGTTTAATAGGCTCCTATGACCCATATTCTATGACGTCGGCTCGTCCGAGTACGAATATCAAGTATATATAAAATATAATATATCTTATAATTTCAAGGTTTTTTTTTTGTTATTATTATTAAAAACTATTTTATCGTATCGCGTAATATTGAAAATGAAAACTATCAATGTTAATGAACGTCATCAGTAATATAACGCTTGTTTTTAATACTAAATAAAATAATAATTATAATAATATTCCATAAGAATTATTTTAATCATAATAAGTACATTTTGTTTGAAGTTTAAAGGTCTCGTAACCGTACGCAATTATAAAGATAATAATGACGTTATTTCCCTCCCCCCAAAGTTTTTTTAAGTCATTATTTTTCCTACTACAACGACCAAGGGAATCTTAATATAGGCACCAAATAAATATGGTAAACACTGATTAAACGCGCGGGATCAAAAAGGAGAAAATGTGAAAGAAAACACTGACCACGATGTTCAAAGCCACAAAGGACAAGAACAGAAAACAAGAACGTAACTATATACAGGGTTGCGCCTAATTACCCGTTTCTCTTTTCCGCTAAACGGAGCCGTCTCAAATTTCAGTCGAAATAAAAAGTGAATTTTCATAAAAATGTTTACTCCGAGTCTGATTTTCAGTAAAGTAGGTATACATATTATACGCGCCTATGTATTATTTAAAGTAATGATATATACATCGATATCAGAAACTAATCGATAAATGATAATCAACAGTTGTTTATTAATTATAAGATAATAATAATTATTATGTTACGTTAAATATTACACGCTGTAATGGTACGTTGCTTCAAAATATATACGAACGAACGGCGATTGGAACGAAGAAGGGCTTTATATTATTGATTTCTCTTCTCAGCATCACACGAAGTTACTGGAGCTCATTTAAATGATGCGATTTGATAGTTTTGTTTTTAGTGTTCGTCGTCCGACCGAGATAAGGATATTAGATAGGTATAATATATTTATGACGAGAAAAGACGTAATAAAGACATTCGTGAAATAAATACCGTTTGAAATTCGTAGATTTTTGAAAAACTCTAAATACGCAATTACAGTGCCGTAGCCAGGATTTTTTCGGGGGGACTTAAGTTTTGATGGCCAATAAGGACAACGAATTAAGTTTGCACTGTACCGCTGAACATATAATTCGTATAATTATACATATTATCAAACCTATGTCATATAATTAATACGTAAAAACAAAATCTTAAAAAATGATCTTATCACATCATGTTATCACTTGTCACGATTATTTATAAATGTGGTAACCAAGGTGGATTGATCAATCCATGGCTAAATATCTAAAGAAATAAAAATAAAATAAAATATCTAAATAACTAAAGATAGTTAGCCATGGATCAATCCACTTTGGTGGTAACAATGTAGAGAATACTTTATATCATTTTTATTATCATTGAATGGTTCATGATTTTTTTAAATTTAATTAATAAATTTATTGTCGTTTGACATTTCGGAGGGGGGGCTTAAGCCCGGAAGCTCCCCCTGGATACGGCACTGCGTAATTATATATGCATAATGTTTCAAATATGCAAAAAATAAAATTTTGTTCTATTTAATCGAAAGTAAGCAGAAACGCGGACACGCCTGACAACCAATCTATTTGGATCAAAGGCAAAAAACAAAAACACGCACATAAATCCTAGCACCAATTATTAAGATCAATACGTAGGTTACATTAATTATATGTTTACTGCATTCGACGACGACATAACACGCATCGTATTTTCGGATGATGAGTATTTTCTATATAAACAAGTACCGCAAACGCGTTTCAATTACCTCGGTTTCGAAACGATTCGTGCAACGTATATGCTCTATTAATTAAATAATTATACAGATATGATACGTATACTGCAGTGAACGGCTTTGTACGATGTACGCACTGCACATACACGACGAGACGATATAAACCGCTGTGGCAGCTGTCTGAGACACGCCGAGTGTGTATATTTTATTATAACGAGAAATGAGTACGTCCTCGAAATAAATCGGAAACGTATATCGCGCATGATATATATTATACAGCGTGTGTTTCCATTTACAACAAATATAGTTCTGGGGAAAGTGTGAAAACGTTTTGTTTAAACGGTGTGTGTTTGTGGAGGGTTTTCATCGTCCATTTAATACGAACGTAAAAAAAAAAGTCGAGCGGACATTTTCAATGGTGTCCGATAATAATTGAATACTGAATGCGGATTGCGTCCAATTCCAGGTCATGTAGGAAATTTATTTGTAATTTTTTTTTTTTTTAAGAGAAATCTTCGTAAATATATTAAAAAATAATGTAGACACACATTCAAAACGCCGAATTCGCGATTCGTTTAACAACGTAGTTATTTGTTTTCGCGTATAATCTATATAGGCACATAGTATACAAAATTATGATATTTATCAATAAATTCTGTAGGTAAATATAACGGTTGTGTCAATGATTTCCTATTTTTTTTTTTTTTATAACAATGAGAATAATATAAATACAAAAAATTAAATTACTGGCCGTATACCGGGACGATCCTTACGAAATCGGACCACCGGGATGTGATTATATTTTTTTAAGTAAAAAAAGATTTGTCCGAATCGGACCAGTAGTTTCGGAATAATCGGTGGTCAAAAAAAAAAGGAACCGTGTCGAATTATTGAGAATCTCCTCCTTTTCCGAAATCGGTACATATTTTCTATAATTAATCGAAACGCCTATCGAACGACGTTTTCTATAACAACTTTATCAGTGGCGGTTATAAGGTGGGGGGAGGGCGAAAAGAAAGTAGTCACCAGATGGCGCTACGACACAACATAGAGAAAGTGGCAGAAAGGCACTCATAAATAGCTGTCCAAAACCATCGGACTGCTCAGTTTAGTCACTGCGGTCAGGTATGTGAACAACGTAGTTCGCGTCCGACTGTGTGTGTGTGTGTGTGTGTGTGTTGTTGTTTGAGACTGACCGCTATTTATAAGCGACTTTCTGCCACGCCCTCTATGTTGTGTCGTAGCGCTATCTGGTGACTACTTTCTTTTCCCGTTTTGCTCTTATTTCGTTTACGTTTCATACACGTTATTCTTCCTTTTTCTACACCAGCATTTCTTCTTGTTTATTACTCGTCGATGTGAATATTTCATTAGCAGAGGGGATTGACTCCATTTTCGCCCCTCCCTCCCTTGAACATCATATATAACCACTAAACTTCATAGAAAAACGTTTAGAAATATTATATCGTTCAAATTTCTTCGTTATACGAGTTCCAAGTTCGTACTAAAAAGAAATATTAGCTTCAAATACTTGAACCGCGTAATTGGGCGTTATCTTTACATTTATTAACGTGATTTTCATTTAGGGTACATGCATTTTTTATGTAATTTTAGTCCCGGTATTTTTTCGATCACACCACGTATAGTATTATTTACTATTTCTTATATAATAATTTTATAAATAATCGAATCAACACTCAATATAACGTCGCGAGTATATAAACGAGATTGCAGGGTGACCGCGAGCACTGATAAAAAATAAAACGAGTGTCAAAATAAAAAAACTTCTCTCTCTATTAAAAAAAGTATGATAAAAAATTTTTCGGTGATTTTATTATTATTGTCAACGCGATTTACGCGGAAATAAGTCACGACCGCGTAAATATAAATATGTATTATGTAGTGCGTACATCACGACTTCAAAAGTATTTTCGTGAATCGAGACCGACGAAATCCGATTTTATTCGCCGTCACGTTTGGGAGGAGAAAAAAAAAGAAAATCCTCGTATATATATATATATATATCAAGTCGATTTTCGCAAAAAGTCGGCTAAAAAATTCGACGGAAACAGAACGGACGCGACGAGTTAATATTTAAACTTTATTTCGTTTGCGACAAATTCTGTATGGACTGCAGACACGGTAAAAAAAAAAGACGAAGAAAAGTTAAACGGTCTGTGAAAACGTGTTTGGAAAATTAACAAAAAAAAAAAAAAAGATGACCGCAGCTGTGTACTACGGTATTTTATTTTATATAAATCACGATAAAAAAAAATAATCAAAGATACCTAATAAAGTCCGACGTATAAAAAAAAAGGAATGATTTTTATATAAATGTCGTGTACACTGTTTGCTCGAGCGTAAAACCACGAATACGTACCTCGTTTTAGGGTAAATGATTTTTTTTTCCAGATCAAACTTACTTAATCGTCGATTATGAAAAAGCTGTTTCTTTAGCCGGTCAAAATGTCTTTGATTCGCATTACACAATATTGGAGAATGTGTTACCGTACGTTTTCCCGAACACTTTTGTTTCACGATTGTTGTTATTCGCGTATTTGTGTTACTGTTCAGTAGAATTGAGCGAATAGTAAAAAAATAATTTAGCATAAAAAATGAATTGAAAAAAAAAAAAAATTGGTGAAATCTTTATATCCGAACTAATAGTTAGATTAGGTGCGTTCACGTTGCAGTGAGCTATTATTCTTACCGGAATAACTTGACCTGGATAACTTATGCTTTGAATTCATCGATAACTTCATTAATATCAAATAAAACGGCTAATTATTGTCCCACAGTAAGTAACGTCAGTGCTTCGATGCATTGTCGGTCGTAATTTCGATTTGATTATAGTAGTTAGTTTTGAAAAAGACCTTTCACAACTACAACTCGTTACAGATTTTGTAGTAATTTCTTTTTAACAATTATAAAAAAGCAAAAAATACTGAAGATCTTCTAAGCTGGAATTATAGCCTTGATTTAAATGAATATGTGTTTGTCCTTCTCAGCGATTCTGTTGTTTTATTCTCTCTTTTAACAATCTTACTTCCGATTGAATATATAGTTCGTTTAAACCGCAATTACAATATCAAATACAATATTCAATAATAATCAAATATAAACATAATCAAAATACATCTGTCAGGATAATTAGAGATGAATTGGATACTTCCAAAGAAAGTAAATACTTCTTATGACCGCAATGAAAAATAAGTTTTCCTCGATTTGAAAAAAAGTTTGGACGTTAAAATATGAGGTTAGGGTGTACTAAAGCACACACCCCGTAGCTCCGCCAGTGATCATACACATGTAGAAGATATTATTCTATAAACGCGTACCACATATTATACTAATATTAATATAATCGCGCGCCGTGTAACCGGGTTACCGCCGATTATCATGTTGTATTGTACGAGGAGAACAACGATCTCGTCGTCGTCGACACATTATTGTTTTATCATATTAAAATAAAATCATATTCTAAGCTATTATAATACGCGCGTACGACAATAGATCATACCTGGATTTACAATACGTTTTCCGGAACGCGTTCGCGTGTATAAATTACAACAACACCTCTGTGTGCGAATAAATAGCTTGTGTACCACCTGTACAATATATGATCATAAAATAGGATTATAGCATATTGTGTAGTTACGAGACAAAACGAGACGATAGCATTCCGCGCGCGCGAATATTGTTCCAGCGAACGCGTGAACACTCGTTTTGCCTACACGACGCGCCGTCTTCGTACGTATTTTTCACTCTTCCGTCGTACCTATAACATATATTTTATACTCTATCTGTCATAATAATTTTAATTTATAACCTAACCACGGCATTATTAATGTACGTGAACTTCATAGGATTATCGTTTATTATATTTAGGTGTATACTACGGGTGTGTGTGCAAACGAAAACAATCGACCACAAAAATAATATTATTATGTGGCGAAAACAATGAATTTCCAAAGACATTATTTTGTCGCGGTACGAATAATAATTGCCGTTTTCACACCGCACGATATTACTTACGCTATACGCTATTCAGTTTAAGAGTATACCGGCACGTTGAACAAAAGCCGACGCGATGCTATTGGCTGTTGCCCCCCCTAGGCTGCTAATAACTGCTTTGTCATTGGCTGTTGCTGTCGGCAACAGTCGACTCACGACGACGGTTTCCGCCAATCAGAATACCGATATAACCTCGCCTGCGCGAAATGAACCAATTTTCGTCCGCCGCCCAGTATACTCTTAAACTGAATAGCGTTTATAGCTGTCTCCGCGGTGCACTTCGTTGCCCGTAAAAAATGCCGCCTCTTATATGATTCAAATTTCGTTCAATTCGTTATTCAATACTCAGTGTAAGGACGTTTAAAACTTCGAAAAAAAAGAAGATTTGAGTTTAACTTAAAGACTTCACCGACTTTTAAAAACTTATTTCATCATTAACTGGCATTGTGGACGTGTTCGGCCCTCGACCCACCGCGTCGCATCGCCCGCCGCTCTATTACTTCGTTTTCCCTTAGCGTTCTATCTGACACTTTTTTTTCTTTTTGCTCGGCTCTTAAGAGTCGTAACGTGATGTTACGTAGGCTATAATCTTCCTCAAAAATCGAGCTGTCAAATGCAAAAAGAATTTTTCAACTCAACTGGTAGTTCCAGAGATTAGCGCTTGTTCAAACAAACAAACTCTTCAGCTTTATTATATTATACCTGTTAAATTAAAAAAAAAAATTTTTTTATTCACCGTCGTTGACATACAAACGCGCGTCTTTCACGCGATCTGTTTTTAGACCAAAATAGTATTGATGATATTTTAATCATTTGATTGTACACATTTTATCAGAAACAGTTATATTTTTTTTCAAAATTCCATCCCATTAATAAAAAAAAAGGCCAATCGGCACCGATATTCCCCCTCATGATTACGCCACTGAATTGAAAGCCTCGGTGTTCCCTAGTAGTTTGACTTGGATTTTTCCGATCTACTTGGACATAACGGGGACTGTCTGATAATAACCTCGTAGGTATATTTTTCATTTTTTTTATTTTACTTTATTCACATTTGCCAAAGTATTTTTGCGTTAAATTTAATTCTCGCCACTATTATTATTATTTATTGTTATCAAATTTATACTCGGTATACGTATGAAATTAAATAATATAATTTGTTATTACATATTACAAGTCTATATCAACCCGTGCCTAGATCGTTTATTCCTTGTAGTCAATGTGGGATTCATACAATTCTCTACCGCTTGAAACGCGTCGATATCTATAAAGTTACATAATATGTGTTTTAGTTCAATATATATATACACGTACCAGTATTAACATAATTGATATATATTATGACGGATCTGAGGAGCCATCGCGAATATATATCTTGTATAACGTATTTTTATTATATATTTTAAATACGTCTCTCTTTACAAGGCATCTCGCATAATCCCTGATTCCCACGTCAAGATCCCTGTAAGTGCGTTCAATTGTATTGCGTGGGATTGTTCCCGCTGAGAAACTATATATATATATATATATATATATATATATACGAGTACAATAAATACATATTTACGCGTCTGTATTTATCGACAGACGGGCAAAAACTAATGGCGACCGCATAACAATTCCGAAGGTTTCGGCGATAAGTATATTGAAGTAAATACCTATGGTGTATTTCAAAGGGTCGATGGTGTTAGGGTCGAGAAACGATGTATTTACATGTTGGCGAAAACATTTCAGTTAAACGACACGGACTCGACGTTATTCGAATTCCTTCTCCCCCTCCTCCTCCTCCTCCTCCGGAAAGAGTTCATCTCTCATCACGTCATAATGGTCTGCGAACGATCGCTCCGGCCGATTATACACAAGAAAACACGTGAAATCGAATTATTATACCAACTACGGCCTATACAACTGCGATATGTATTATCTGCAGAGGTGGACGGCCCTCGATCCGTGGAAAATTATTAGATTTTTACAATATTTCAAAAAAAAAAAATGACGATTTGATAAATTGTTATTTAGTGTTGGTCAATAAATAAATGTCTTTACTAGCGTAAAAATCGATAAGAATTTGTTTTCGGGAATCTTCTAGTTCAACTCATTTTCATAACGACCTTAAGCTATATCCATATTTAAGGAACTATAATAGACAATTCGCGCGAAATAATATGTAACGGCATTTGGGAAATATGTCTGTGAGCACAGACGTTTCCTCTGCTTCATTCGTTATGGCGATGCAAATTCGAACGGATTTTTCAACCCCAAGTTTGAATAGTCTTTTCGTAAACGAATGATTTTGTCGAAAAAGAATTCGTTTTGTCGAATAAGATTTGTAAGATTTATCACGCAAAAATTGTATATTGTATGTAATAATATAATTTATCGAGAAAAATTTGGCGTCATAAGGCTAAAAATTCATTAATAATACGTTAATGAATGATTTATGCGTCAAATATTTTAATTTTTTTTGTTTATTATTATTATTATTTTATAAAATATTTGTGTGAAGGTAAGAAAAACTACTGTTACAACAGTACTAAAACACCGACCGATTTAGGTACGCTTTTTATAATAATTATTAATAATCCTCACTGTCCGTCAATGTGTTAATATACGTATATAGACAACTGTAAACCACTTGTTTCATCGATGATTTATTAGATGTGTCACGACGACGCCTTTATTTCACCGCCAAAGCGGAAAACGGTCGCGCCCGAGGGACGAACGATTAGCTGGTGTATACTATGCACGAGCATAATATTATATAATAGCATAATATGGATACGCGTCTCGTATCAAACTGTTTAGGCGAGGCGATAAGTAGAGTAAAATTCGTGTGGCAATTTCAAAAGATAATTAATCACGTATATACAGTAAAAACTTGTAATTTAGAACTATTTAAAATTCAACACTCTATATGAATTCTATATACGAGTACTACACTCTTCTCTTCGTGACACGTCGAGCGCGTGTAATGCATCGCACCGTTCGTTGAAAAGTGTTATTAATTGGCCTGCTATAATAATTAACTGTTAAAATAATTTTTATAGTGAAAAAACGCGAAAATACAGTTACGTTACTTTTCAGAATAGATAGCATCAATAATGGATAGGCCATGTGTATACAATAAAATATGCATATGTTTTATATTTTGACATATATTGTACAGCGTGGAGCGTTCCTGAATGAAGAAGAGAGGTAACAATATTAAAACGCATTACTACACATAGTACATTTTGTTATCTACGTAGGAAACTGTTACGTAAATATTAACATTGTTGAGCGAGCTGACTATAGATTCGGGAACGCCTGATAACGAATATATCCATCTAGGACGGATACAGAAGTCCTGAACGAGGGGAGGTGGCGATTTCTTTGTAATAAGCTAAAAAAAAGGGACTTAACCTATTTTTTTTTAAAAAGCCTTTAATTTTTTAAATTAAAAAACCTGTGATGAACATAATTTGATTGTATATTATTATGCTATATTCCTTAAAAGAAAATAAAGAAACGAATTAATCTTTGTAGAATATTGTAAATATTTACTTGAAATTAAGACAAAAATACAAAAAGAATTTACAAAAGATTTTATACAAGTATTCAACCCATTATACACTAATAATTTCGCATAACGACATAGCTAAATATACTCTTCATTGGTTATGGCTCGTAAACTTTTAAAGATCATTAAAGAGATGTCGTACAAGCGTTATGGATTAGTTTTATCGGCGACCATAATACTTTTATTCGACATTAATATGAGAGAACACGAGGCATAGCGTACACTTGACAGGACCCAGAAAAATATTACAGATATAATATTAAATAAATTTTTTTTTTTTGGCGAACGGATTACCTTCTTATTGTATATTCGCCATTGCTATCCATCATTTGTGTATGCGTTTCGGACAAACATTACTGTAGGTCAGCTAAACCTAACCTAAGTCGCAGGCCCGTATTTACGGGGGGAATTGCCTCTCTTGGTGGAACTTTGGGGGCGGTAAATTTGAATGAACCTCTTTTTTTTGTGTTTAGATAATATAGTTTAATAATTAAGTAAAATTTTTTTTTTTTTAAATGTCGTCGACTTTTGGGTGAACTTTAGTGGATGAACAACGATGTTTACTGTGGAAAGTTTTCTCTGTGGGAAATCTATTTTTCTACGAACACGATGCGATTTCTTGATAACAGTTACGGCGTCGCGCAGAATGCAACCCGCAGCTGGCGTAGTTACTGATGTTAATATTATTATTGCACACAACACATACGTTTGTTTCACTCGACTTCATAATATGTGTGATGTGTCCATATACTTATATATCAGGATATTTAATAGTTTTACAGTACGTATTATATTGATATATACAATCTACAGACAGTGGCGTGCTCAGTGGGGGAGGTTAGGGGTTATATCCCCCCTCATTGTCTTTTTTGCCGACCTACAGAAAACAACTTATTAGTTATAAGAACTGTTTTAGAGTCATTACTTAATACTTTTTATTAGTTATTAGCAAAAAGTTATTACTTATATGAGTTATGACAATAAACATTTACTATACATAACGTATGTTATGTTAATTGAACAACTCGGTATTAGTGTGTTGTAATTTAAATTCATTTTAATTATAGAACAATTTACAAATATACACAATTATAAGCTAGAAACGATTTTGGAGAGCTTGAAACATAAACATTTCAGTTTTTGGTATTACCATGATAATTTATTAAAATGTATTATTATTATTTACTTATAACATCCCCCCATTGAAAATTCCTGGGCACGCTACTGTTTACAGGTATATAAAATACAAGTAAGATTTTTTTTTTTATAATTTTTATTTGTAAACCACCACCACATAAAATGGGAGGAATTAAAAAAATTTGCTACGGGGCGCCAAAATTCTAAATACTTCCCTGCAGTAAGTCGCGGTATTGATCATAGAAAAAAAAAATACACGTTTTTATAGCCTGCACGAATAAAAATACGAAACGAGACTCCAATAAAGACAAATAGTTGGTCCAATGCGGATTTCTTCGAGCGGCGTTAACGGACCGAGGCCGTGTGTTAATAAAATAACATACGCTGTGCGCGTATACTGCAAGTATAGTATAGGCATCGCACTGCGGCCGCCAAACGACAATAATGATATCAACTATTTAATATATATATATATTAATGTATATAAGCGCAATAATATGTTTTATATTTTATACATTTTATTTATATATTATTCACGTTGCGCGCCACGACGGAGACGACGTTTTAAAAACAAATATCCCGGAGCTTTAACGAATCGTAAACGTTAAAATTACGACCGTCTTTGGCACCGCGGGTTTTCGCGTTTAACGATATAATATATTATAAAACGACATTGTTTATATTGTACACGAATGTACAATAATATTGTGCGTGTGTGCGCTTTTACGAGGAGTAATAAACCAGTCGGGCGAGCGAAAAAAAAAAAAAAAAAATTCGTTCTTGCTCTATTAAAATGTACGCCGTGACGAGGACAGCGAATTGGTATGTCGCCGATTAATCTAAGACTCGTCGGAATTCTCGATCGTCAGCGGATAACTTTTCCTAAGACTGTTCGAATTATACTCTGTTCTCGAAATAGTTTTCAAAAAAAAAAAAAAAATGTTTAAGCCAAGGTTTACAATAAAAACGCGTCTCTATAATAAAACCCCTTTTTATAACACATATACTTAAATATTCTATTATTTTATTCGAACTAAGTGCCAAGCTATACAAATCCTAGAATAAAACGTTTGAAATTTCAATAATTCAACGCCGTCCTATTTTGCGACGATCAGAATTTTTGGTGATCGGTAGAGTAAAAATTATATCTGTACTCATACGTGATAGACAATTCAAATAAGAAATCGTTAAACTTTCTGTTAAGCAATCAGTTATTAGTTATTTTAGCTCAACAATTGACGAGTTACAAAGGATACATATTATGTAACTCGTTAATTGTTGGGCTAAAATAGTTTTAACTGAAAACTAATAAAAAAAAAAAACTTCCTGAAAAATCCATTAGATACGTTAAGACGTAGGGTTACTAGCGTCTGATATTTTTGCGGTCAATTTGCGTAAATGTTTTTAGTTCTATAAAGAAAAATAAATAAATTGTAAAAATAAAAGCGTTCAATAAAATGAATTTACTTCAGAACGATTAGGAGTTTTTGTCGCTTTTGAAATATGTCAGAATCGGCCAAGAATTCAGATAGATTATCTTGTATAAAAAAAACTTTAGTACTTTTAGAAAATATAACTTGCTGCTTTTTAGTGACTTTATATAATATTGCTGAGGAGATTTTAGAGGCGAAATTAATTTTAATTATGACAACGATATTAATTCGTCAATCTTATTTTTTCTCGGCTATCGCCAGAGTCGCTTTTTAATTACACGCACGTTTCGTTTCAAAATAGATATCCGAATATAGATTTAATTAAGATATCAAAAATCATACCCCACAACAACAACAACAAAAGCTGAAACGATTTTTCCAGAATTTTTTTGTTACTTTACGTCTAAAACGGTACCTACATAAAAAAAAAGTTTTATCCGTTTCTTGCAATCCCTCGAAAACATAATTCACACAGAAGATGAATCCGTCTGACTACTTGAACGATGCAGTTAAAATCCAGTACAGCAGTATTCTCAAACTCTATATGTTAAACATTAAAAATTAGACGTAAAAAAAAATCAAGTTTAAGTAATTTTATACGTGTATGAAAGGCCGAAAAAACCGAGTGGATTTTTCCAAAATATCATATAAAAATGAAAGGTCTAGGATTTTGAAAACGACTGAAACTCCGAAACCGCGTATTATAAATATAATAACGAATTTAAAGCAAATTTCATGAGGGAAAAGCTAGGAAGGTTCAAGTTTATTATTAGAGTCCTTTACTGTGCGCGCAGCGCGTGTATTTGTGCAGCATGTAATAAACGCTCGTTCTTTTCGAGCTCCGGTGAACCGAACCAGAAGGATACGTCATTGAGCTTATTTATGGCACCGCTAGCGCTATAATAATATCCTTTGTTTCACTCGCTTATTCTACAAAATCCTCCTCTTAGAACGCAGCTGATCACCATTTCACAATCACTGAACTATTTATATGTAAGTCGGTCTGATGCTGCAGTATTTTGCGCGCGCGGA
This sequence comes from Slavum lentiscoides, assembly GCA_032441835.1. Taxonomy (NCBI): domain Eukaryota; kingdom Metazoa; phylum Arthropoda; class Insecta; order Hemiptera; family Aphididae; genus Slavum; species Slavum lentiscoides. The sequence goes on along the minus strand of CM063707.1, from coordinate 3,347,416 downwards.
CATTGTTATTTTTCGGAATTCGCCTTACTTGTATAATACGCGTGTACACGTGCCGTTTTTGTCTCAAATCTGCGGATAATCCGCGACACGCGCGCACCGAAGCCTGAGAAATCTATTTTCATACTCGATTTTATCAAAAACAAAATAAAAAATCCTTCGTGCCTCGTACAAGTCGTCTTTATAACTAAAAACGGAGGAGGGAGGGGGCTTAGTTCATAAAACCAAAAATTATTTCGTTACGTATTTATACGGTCCGAAAAGTAAATCATCGCATATTAACGATTATTATTATTTGATTTATTTGCACAATTATTTGAAAATAGAGTTTATGTGTTCGTTCTGTAACGCGCGTCACCAGCGGTGGCCCGAGATCGAAAAGGTACTCTCCACCAATCGACTTCTCAAAATTTTTTTTTTTACTGGTAATTAGTACGTATGCCTAATTAATAATGTCAATTTGTATGATGACTATCATAGATAAGAAATATATAGATAAGCCCAAGGCCGCCCACAGAAAAAAATTTCGGGGCAACAAAAAATGTACACCCTATTTTTTTTTTAATATACAGTGTATTTTTAGTTATTTCGGGCGGAATTAGTAGAAATAATAACCGATTATTTTATCACACGTACAAGAAATAAAAACACTGAAAATTTTATTATCTGACATTTAAAAAGAATTATATCACAAATTTAAACAAATATCAAATAAAATAGCGGGGGCGGGCCATGGCCCCTCCCGCTCCCCCACCCTGCGGGTGGCCTTGGATAGGCCATTCCTGTATTGAATGTGCATGGGATAGTGGTTCATTTCAATGAAGAAAAAGTCACTATTAGAATGGTTTTCTTTCTCGCATGGGATATATTTTAATGAAATTATTACATTTATTATCTTTGGAAATTATAAGTGGTGATAACAGTTATTTTCAACATTTGATATTACATATATAAAATATATGTAACATTGCCGAAGCTTTCCTGATGACTGGAATATACCTGACTTGACTACTTATTATATACTTACGTAATTAGATCAATCCCGTCCATACAAAAGGGCTTATTTGCTATTTTTATGTTTATATTTTTTAATTATTATTATAGGTTATTATCACATTGTGGTATTTTAGGCATGGGAGAAAGAGTAACTTGCTAATGGAAGAAAGAATAAGCAACCCCACATAATTTTTATAAAATGACCGCAATATAAGATGGAATGACCCATCCATACATTTATTGTCTATGATTACTATGATCATATTTGAAATTTACACGCCAATCGCTTATCCGGAATAAACGATTTGCCGATCCGTCAAGAAACTTGGAAAGACCTTATAATATTAGCTATTTGTCCTCTTAATACTTCATTCTAGATAGGCATTCAATTTTTTTTTCTCGTTAATGTTTAAAACAGTAACGAAATATATAGACTTACCTGATTTTTTTCGGTACAATATACTAGTATACCGTGGTACACACGTTATTCAGGGATTATAAAGAAAAGTATTAAAAAAGCATACGAATTACATGAAAAAAAAGCACTACCTAGTTAAAGAACACAATAAATATTAACATATATTAGTGCGTTTGTTATTCAAGGTAAGAACTTTGAAAATGTATACTCGTGTAAAAATGTACACGGGTGAACTCCACATAATTATAATAATAATAAAGATACACAGTCCGTGCAGGAGGATAATTTTATTATGACTCCAGGTAGTGAATTTTTTCACTCGACAAATTCAGTTTAAATAATATTTAATTAGATATAAAGACACGTTTATTCGTAAATCGTTCGTAATTCGTTGAGAATTTTTTTTTTTGTAAATTCGCATAAATATAGTTTTACATTATTTTAATAAAATCATATGCGAATTTCACTCAAATCATTTTCTTTTTTATGAATGTCTTGACTCGGAGTGAGATCGCACTTTGGCATCCCTAAAGAGTCCTTCACCTTTGCACAAAACCTTCCCGTAGACGAGAAAATTCTCCCAATTTCATGAAATGTGCAAAAATATGATCGATGTACAAAATTGGGTGAAAATCAATTGTCAATATTTATAAATTTATATTCAAGAATTTAACTTTTTTTTTTTTATTCCGAACTAAAACTCGTAAAGCGGACAATATTCTAATTGATTTAAATAAGGATTAATATTTAAAATACAAAAATTAGATACATAACACTCTAATATATATATAGGTTGCGCGCGCAATATATTATTGCGATTTATTCCACTATTCGCGCGCGGTTATACTTTTTTTCTCTTCGTGACGAATTTAATTTTTTCAGCGGACGGAATTATTCGGATACGGAAAAAATAAATCGTTCTAAGCCGTGTCTCCTATAGTCTAAATTATTAATAATATAAACGACGGGTCGTCGTTCCAATGCCTTTTTTTATTCGACCCCGTCCTCTTGAGTCGAATAATATTTTTCGCGTTTTATTCGACTAAATTATAAATAAGAGAGTATTTATTAAATAATTTTTTTTATTTCGTTTTTATTGAATTTTTTTTTTTATATATTCCGAAGTAATCGCGCGACACAATAATAATTTAACATCAACATTATTTTGATTCCTAATTGCGATACAGTATTAAAAACAATCTTTAAAAAAATAACGATATCTAATAAATACAGCCCAAGTATCGATAGAGAATCGTTTACGGAATAAACTAAAAAAAAAAAAAACGTTATTTTGGAAAAAAAATAAAACACTGTCGCTCATTATTACAAAAATTATTACAGGCGAAATTTCGTAAAAATCTTTCCAAAAGATTTATCGTCGGCGTAAAACAATATAGTTTTAGTTATCTCGCGCGAAAAATGTGCTGCACTAACGTTAATAGATTATGATTTACCGCGTAGTAAAACGCCTGTGCCGAAATAAACGAAACGAGAAATAATTCGCGTGGGCAGTAAACACGGACGTGTCCTGCAGAGGTAATGAATAATTTTTAAAAATTACATAAATCAAATGCAAACACTCGCACATTTACGCACGGAACGAAATTTGCCACGGCGTTTCCGTGGGCAAAAAAGAAAAACGGTAATAATTCTTCGTGAAATCATCTCTTTCTCAGCGATATAATTTCACTGAATCGTCGCTAAAAAATATTCTGGCCCAACTGACGAGACCATAATAAACTTCGTTATATATTTTTGAATTATTTAGTTATAGAGTTAGTGCGAACATCTAATCCTTTAACTAGTTTTTTTTTTTTTTTTTTTTGCTAATATTTATCTTTACGTTAAAACGTGTATCTACGATAGTGATAAACCGCGCTTCATAAAATGCGTCGCACAGCACACGCAGTTTTAATCACCATGTTAAAAATATACACACGCACGCGTACACACAGATAAAGTTATAATCCCTAAATCGGCCGAGAAGACGTGGCGACAGAATCTACCGACTCGTCACGACGTCGCACGAAACAGCCGAGAGATGGCGATAGCGTCGACACCGTTATGATTCCGGGGAATAATTATTATTTAAGTAGGTACTCTGCAGTGGGGGAACCGGCCGTCGAAATAAGAGAAAACGATACGAAGCAAAATACAACAAAAACACAGTATATGATGTAATAAAATTATAGCAATATATATATATAAATAGAATATAGCAATATTTGTAAAATGATAAATAATTCTAAGCACACCAATAAAATCTTCTTATAATGTTAACGAGTGCAAGACCAGCATATTATATATAGGGTGAAGATTTTAACGGAATCTAATCAATCCCTTTCCCTCGTGGTGGTAGTATCTACATATTACGGCATTCCATAGGGCATAGACCATAGCGTTATTTATGCAGTTGTATTCGTATGTAGATATTACCACTTTCCCAGTCGAAGTGAACACTTCAGGATACAGCGGCGTTTCACGAACTGTAAGTTCGTGCAGTCGTGATCTACACTCAGGAATCGCTCTCTTTTTTCTTTCTGTTTTAGAACATTGAGTCCTTTATACGGACATATTCTTGTACGTTTATGTTTTTGCGAATACGTATTATAATTATTTTTTTATTTCGAAATTATACGAGAATCTAACGCGTGTCGAGACGAGATTATTTTTCCTGTATACGTATATACAAAGCCATATAAAAAACGTACGAGTTCGAGTAAAATATTTTTAATATAAAACGTATATAATATTTACATAATATATCGTATCGGTAGGTAGACGAATATATATAGAATATTTAGAAACGAACGCATATTTTTCTCGTTTAAAATGCAAAAACGTTCAAAAAACGTATAATTCGTTAAGAACGCGCTTATTGTCGTTTCCCCCGTCCCGTATATGATATTTTCTACTCTGCGCGAACGTGTCTCGCAGCATCTCTATCCGTCCCCGGCGGAAAATAATAATATACACTTTTAATACACCGCGAAAGGGTGCTTGAAAATATGCGAGTAAAAAAAATAAATAAATAAAATAGCTGACGAGACTCACGCGCACAAGCTATATATGTCAATATACGTGTGCGGTTTACCAGCGCACGGTATTTTTTAACATTCGTGTAAATAAAACATCGTTTCGACATCTCTACAGAATTTTACGGTACAACGAGTCTTGCTTAAAGTCTGAATACGTACCGTAATTGAAGTGCAAATTTACTGTTTTTCCCGACAAAAAAAAGCATTTTATGACAAACCGAGTTCGTACAATATGAATTTAACCTGTATTTTTATTAATTCTTTTACAATTCATTATCAGTTGATGTAGAAAAAGCAAAACGTACATTTAATGAGACATTTACGCTTGACGCGCGTTACGCGTCGTTTTTTCCCCTCTAAATGCGAATTTATCTTTCGGGATTTGTACTCTTTAATGCGTTATACATTTCTATAAGCGCGTAAAATCTTCGTATATAATAATCGACGATTCTTTTTTTTTTTTTTCATACTTCTGAACATTCAACAGGAACGTACGACGGATAAATGGAAAACTTTTTTAAAATTTCAATTGCAATTTTTGGTCATTTTTAAACAAACAATACGATTCTGTTCTTCAGCAAATTCTAAACCGACAGAGGAATCGCCAATAAATAAGATCTCGTACGTAATAAACAATTCTTAAATTAAGCAAAAAAAAAATTTTCAACACTCGCGGCACACTGCAGGATGAAAATCATCGCGGTATTATAATAAAAATGTTTGAAAAAAATCATTTTATTTAACCATTTTCGATAAATAGAGCATTATAAAAAAATTCAAAAGTAAAAAATGCTTTGTATATATATATATATATATATATATATAAGATTTATTTCTATAATTTAAAAAAAAACATTATATTATTATAGTAAAATGTTCATCTAAAATTTTCGGAATATCAATACTGCGTTCATACATATACAAATATATCTTAAGAGTTAAGACCAATATTATATCTCAGGGAATATGAATGATTTTTGTTACATTTAGCCTTTAGGGAATTAATATATGAGTTGACCTTTTATTGAAATGTTAAAGTCAAAATATATTTAATATTAATTTCACGCGTTACGTTTTTGTTATATGTAAAAAAAAAACAGTACCTAGAGTTAAAGAGTTCCAAATGTTCAATTTCGGCTACAAGTCATTGAGCTATAACCGTTTGTCAGTGTATTGAGGTCACTTCGATAAGCAATAATAGTATAAATACAATTTTTTGGATTTTGGAATTAATAAACTAAATAAATGAATACATTTCTCTGCGGTCTTATATCTTTGAAACGATAGTTTTCACATCCGCTGGTGTACAAACTTTCCTCCGATTTGGATGCTTATGATTTAAAACCGAAAATAAAACGCCAAGAAATACCATCGGTTCTCACTTTATCTTCTTAATTCAATCACGTTATTTCGGGGGAAAATTTTAATTTTTCATCGTGAATGAGATTTATATTTCTTCTTCTTTTTTTTATTCGTATTTATTTATTTATTGTGTGCATATATTATCGTAATAAAACTTTGTTTAACGCGTATAAAACACAATTAATAATATTTATCGTTACAATATCCGGTATACCGTTGCTTTCATTACTCCGACGTTATAAGAAAAGTTAAGTGATTCGATGCGAATGAAATACACGGTGGACTGTACGCGACTTTAATCAATCCACCGAGATTGCAGGTTTTTACCTCTTGGCCATATAGTTTAGTGAATAACGAGAGCCGAGTATCAAACATATATATACCCCGTTTGGCAAATAAACGGCATAGGTACTCGAAAAACGGACAAAGTCAAGATGAATATAAAACGTTTATAAGGCTATAGAAGAATGCCTTTTCGTATGACACCCATCATAGAAAACATATCCCTTAGAAAGTCGCCGGAGTCGGTTAGAAATAAGCGTACAACAAATATTAATGAGCTCCTTGAAATCAATTTCCATCCCGAATTGTTTGAGAAAATTTGTTTAAAAACAAAAATCTCTTACCTCGGACAAAAGCGAACATTCGATTTTCTATACATTATTTTCGTATAAAATTTCGAGCTTTGATTGACATGTAAAAATAAAAAATAAAAAAATATTAGGAAAGCAAAAAAAAAAACCCGTAAAAAAATGTGCATCTGATCTACCGATGGCGGAAAACGTGTCGAACAACAGCGATCCCGTTTAAAGCGTGTTTTACACGTAGTGTTACCGCTGTTGTAACTATGAGCGAGTATATGTGGTACTTCAGAAGCTTGCGAAGGAGATTGACTAAAAAAAAAATCTCTTCTAAAAACAGAACGTGCTTTAACGTTACAATAAATATGTTTTCCCTTTGCGTAGGATTATTAACTCGCGTATATAAACAATATGTACAAACACGCGAAACATATATTATTATAAAGAGTAATTTTTTTCGTTTATTTTTACCCTCCATAGTTTTGAACGTGAAAAAAAATTACGAAAATTTTATTTTTATATAATAAATGTACAACACACGGCTCGGAATTGATAACTGCCCGACTTGCTTCTTCCAAAAAAAAAATAATAATAATAATAAAATAAAGACCAATTATTTTCATTCGTAACACTACCAAAGTGTGACTCGATCACTATGCAGAGGTCTCTGATGTATAGATGTGGTGTACCGAGTCTGACCTTTTGTCGGCTTCTCTGATAAAATAATTGTTTAATACGAAACAACAGTTATACACTGAGATTTCGTGCGAGTTGCAGCGTTGGAATAGGATCAGCATTTTTCGATATAATATTTTCGTGTAACAAATCTCGACCGAGACTGTCTAACAATAATTGTATTGTATTGGGAAGCGTGCGCGTTGATGAAAATCGTTTCTGGCCCCAAGCCGCAAGGTGTTCTGCATTCAAGAATACAGGTTGAGTGGATTACCAAGATTGTCCAGTAATATTGTCTCGAGCTACCGCAAGTACTGAACCAAATTAAACCTCTTTAACTTTCCGTGATATTGACCTATTATATACATAACATCAAAATATACGTTTTATACAAGTATAAAGATTTTTAGAAATGTCAAATACTTAAAATGTTTGAAAAATAAATGTTTTCGAATTGTGATTAGGAAGAGTTAAAAATACATTTAAAATTGTGTTTATTTTTCGAAAATTCTTCAACAACGGTCGTCAAATGAGTTTATATTTTGAATTTTTGTTTGTGGATTGTGCTCGCTGAGCAATCTTGACAGTATCGTTGAACTCCACCACGTTTTTACACGTACAAATGTAGACCAAGATATGTATGTATGCGTTTCTTAATGCATACGAGAAAAACTCAGAATTGAATACTCATTATGTCACTTTAAATTTTAACAAAATTTTCTTTGAATCATACAATACCAATATGTTCCTACAACATATTATAAGATAATCGATTTTATAGAAACCATATAATTCTTTTGATTTTGTATAAAAATCTTTTTTTTCCATTTCTATCAATTCTAACGAATGTAAATATCAGTTTCGATTTGAAATGGAATTTCATTCGATTGGGCAAAACGAAATCCCAAAGACCTGATTATAAAGAGTCCAAATATGATAAAAATAAAGATACTTTACAATATATGTAAATGCGTGCTGTGATTTGAGCGAAAGAATACTGTGGTATATTTACACACGAATCTGTCACTCGATTATTTTTACAAAAAAAAAAACAATTAGAGGAATATTGACACGACGCACATTGTGTTTTAGGGTATGTTTTTTTTTATTTATTTTTCCCAATACTGAATTTTATCATTTAAGTCATATGTTATTTAGAATTACTAATATGTACGAAAAATCCAAAGGCAGAAGTGGTACTTCACTTGTCTCCAACATCTCCGGACCCGTGCAAAAAAAAAAAACACCAGCACAGAAGCGTACGATTATCATTTTATTTTTTATTTTTTCATATTACACGTAACCGTAGTAAAGTAAGTGTGCGCTGCGCGAATACCGTTTGTGTCCGCGAGAGGATATCAGATTGATTGATTGGCAGGCGCGGAGCGATTCGACGGGATACGCGGTCGGGACGAGGACGGGGCTGCTGTATAATACAAGTATGAAAATATGTAGAGAGAGAGAGAGAGCCGAAAGGGACTGGAGAAATGGACTTCAATGTATATAAGAATCCGGACGGGTCATCATCATTTAAGTCGATTATTATGACGGATCGTACCGGAGGCTATTGCGGCAGCGTTACTATCGATCACGTGCCGCGTAGCGCGCTCCTACTCCGGTTCCGTCTCCGGTCCAGCGCAGCATCCGGCGATAATGAATTAAAAACACTGAAGGAAATGTCGGCCGTTAATCTCCGTCCCGCGGATTCTACCGAAATTATTTATTTCGTATAATACGGCGTGTTTTATAATTAAGTGCATCTCCTGTAACCAGTGAGCCAGTGAACCCGAGTCGTGATAAATTTATACCCATTTTCAACACAAAATATATTATGTTTTTAAGTCGCGCAAGAACAAAAAATTGTAAATATATTGATGTTATCCTTAGTTTACTGTTCGTACACCTGATAACATAATATTATTTTGTATGGGGATCGCAAATGTAAAATCTGTCACGAGTGGAGATCAGAAAATATTTATTTATCACAGTGTTGCACGTCAAGAGTAAATTATTATTATAACCGACAGGTAATAGGTATATTTTCGGTGTGTAACGTTTATAATATCATTGGAAAAAAATACGTATATTTTTAATATCTATAGGCAATATGACGCACTATTTATATGTTTTAAAGTGACAGAGGCGTGATGATTTGTAAACGAAATACACATATGTACCGCTTAGCAATATTTTCTTAGAAAATTCCACACATCCCGCCCTTTTGGAAGTTTTTTCTCAAAAAAATTGGTTCTTATTTATTACGTGTAAATGTGAGTAAACGAGTAAACATTAAATAAACAGTAAACGAGTGTACAACATTTCGTTACATTGAAATACGTGAAATAATATTATTATTAATAATAATAATAATAAAAAGACTGCATACTCGCGTACGATCGGCCGTTCGGTCAGCGTCGAACTAAACACACGCATATACCGACGTGGCGCGTCAGCCGACCGTAATAAAACGGGAAAAGAAAGTAGTCACCAGATAGCGCTACGACGCAACACAGAGGGCGTGGCAAAAAGGCGCTTATAAATAGCGGTCCGAAACCATCGGACCGCTCAGTGTAGTCACGGCGGTCGGGCGTGATCAACGTAGATCGCGTCTGACTGCTGTGTGTCTGAGACGGACCGCCATTTATACGCGCCTGTCTGCCACGCCCTCTGTGTTGTGTCGTAGCGCTATCTGGTGATTACTTTCTTTTCCCGTCTCTTATTGTGTTATTTCGTTTACGTTCCATGCACGTCGTTATTCCTTTTTCTACACCTGCATTTCGTCTCGGTACAATAATAGGATCTTTGTTCTTGGTTATTACTCGTCGACGCCGATATTTCACTGGCAGATGGGGTTGGTTCCATTTTCGCCCCCGATAATTGATCATCGTATATAACCGTAAGTACGTTACGATTCTTTAGTCGCCCCCACCCCACTCCCCTAGATTGAGCTTCAGATACGCCACAACTGGGTTACGTGATACGCATGTATAGTTTGGCGTTTGAACGTCAAAACCCGTTTTGCAGGATATTCTTATGTATAAGGGCGTTTAATTTCATTTGAAGAATTCCTTTTGCACACGTCGAACTGTCACCGCGAAAGAACCTCGGCGATATATAATATATATTTTATAATATTGTATTGTATACGACGCGTCATCACAGCTGGTGTGTGACGTGTGTACGTACATTTTTTCGTCCCCCTTACTGCGTATACTTACACGCGGTGACAGACTTTTCGACGGCGAATGCGAGCAAATTGCGTTTTTTCGTAAATAAAAAAATATTATTATTATTATTTTTTTACATATTTTATGTTTATAAAACGAGTATTACAACACACCGTGCCTACGCACGTAATATAAATAAACACATACCGCGTATACGCGTTGTACGGTGTGACACTATACATACGCGTCATGTTTTTCGCAACGCGCGCGGGCACGAGTCGAGTGGTGCGAAATACAAAATTACGCGCGTTATTTTTCCGGCAAAAACCCGTTACGCGTGATGTATTGCCGCGCTGCAGTAGATAACAAATGTTCGCTTTTTTTTACACTCTGCGTTTCACTATATATACACGCTTTATACGTTTTAAATTCCGAGCGAAGCGAAGACTATACATCGCAGTTTTTAAATTGATGAGTTTTTTTTTTTTGGTCTGTGAAAGTTTTTTTTATTGATCTCTATAAACGCCCCTTTCCGTCAGATAACGAATTATACAATATGGTTAATACACAGTGTTTTATCCGACACGTTTCCCTCCCCCCCGCACGGTTTTCTCAATAATTTTGTTAAATGAAAACAATTATACGGAGTATAAAATCGAAAGGGGGAGAGAAATACTGATAAAACCGTCAACACGTCCGTTTTGGGACATTATATTGTTCTGTTCTTAAGACACGAACGTATTTATTATGAGAGTTCGATAGAAAATATTTTACGTGAAATTTTTAAAAAAAAAAAACAGCTATAACGAATAAAGGAAATTTCTTTTTTTCGGATGCAATTATATTAATATTAATATTTATAAAAATATAAAACGTTTACAATATTGTGGGCACCGTATATGTTATGCAAATAATAGAAAACGATGACACGGGCGTGAGTGAAGAAAAACGCACGTTGTCCCATCCGTGGTCACACCGGTTCAATTTAGAAAGTCTTTGCACGATTTTAGACGAGGAGGTGGATTTTTTCGTTGGGCTTTTCGAAAAGTTTTATAAAGTGAAGTTTGTCTACCTCCTATGCACGCTGTAAGGAAGTATGTGTCTATTTATGTGGCCTGACGGCGGAATCTTTTTATGAAGAGGAGCAACGAGGATACGTTATATGGTATGAAAGACTCGGGATTTTAGTTTTTTTCGAGCTCAGATATCTGCGTTATGAGTTCTATATATAGGATCAGATATAAGTTTCATTTGAGATTTTATATAATGTCCGTTTGGTTTGCACGGAAAAAATAACAGGCTAGATTATAACAAAATCGTTATGTAAAGTGTTTTTCTGTATCAAGAACTAAAACGTAATAACCAATACGCACATTTGTATTGTAAATACCGGTTCGTAAAGGTGCAGTTACAAATATTTTTTTGTTAAACAAGAATTTGTGTTTATAACCAAAATATTATTTAAAACAACAATAAAATTGTATTTTTACAAACCGATTCAGTCTCGGTTGGTATCGGAATAATAATATTGTTGACGAACTAGACATTTAAATAATCCGATACTTTAGACTTGCAAAAAGTATTATGGTAAACCTTTTTTTTTTGTTTGTAAAAATCTCTCATGTTCACTAATTGAAATCGCGTGTCATGATTGACGCGATTTTAAGCCTTACCGATAGACGGGATTAGTATATGACAATAATCTCTGTTTGCTTATAACTCTCAATAACAGACGCCGGTAAAAAATAACTCGATATATAGTCCTCTTAAAAGCGGAGACGCGGACAATAATTTTCTTATAAAATAATTGAATATTCATTAACGTCAATGTTATTCGACGTATCAATATAGACTATTTTTCTATACCAAAACTCATTCTACTAACGTATAATTTTTTTTAAACTGCGTATGTTTATTACAAATTTAAAAAAATTAAATGTACCAGGTGACTATACTAACCGAAATTTATACAGTCCAAAGTCACTTCGGGTTTAATATATAATAACGTTTTTCCAATGAAATAAAATATCGATTTTAATTTAATGCATAAAAAAGTCGAAACTATGCGTGTTTAATTATTACATAATTTCCCCACATATAGTTACTAAACTATCACGAGTACGATGCGAAATGCCGTTTATATTCGACACGATCGTTATGGTAAAATAATATTTCGACAAATCAAAAATTGATTTTCCTTTGTGTAAATAGCTTTTTCAACTATGCGATGTAATACTTTTAACTATACTATTTAACACTTTCTCAATATATATATATATATATATATATATATATATAAATTGTTCCAAACGAATCGTTCAAAATTAGTATATTGCATCGTAATTGAAAGGCCCAGTCCAGGTACCAAGAACCAGGTATCTTCATTTTTTTTAATTGTTCAGGAGGCACAAAAACTAAATAATTAAATTACTAATGGAGGTAAGAAAATATTGTAAAATAAATTTAAATTTTTTATACGAAGAGCTAACTATACATATATGTCAGTGGCGTAGCCAGAGGAGGCTGATGGGGCTGCAGCTTTCCCGAAATTAATAAATAAACAGTTTTTTTAGTGGATACCGTCTATACATATAAATAATTAACATAAAATTTAATTAATTTTCAGCCTCAGCCCCCCCCCCTCGCAAATAAAAATCCTGGCTACACCACTGATATATATATATATATATATATAGATTTACATTTTACATAATCTTAAGTACATTTTTTAACAAAAACAAAGAAAAAAACTGGAGATACATGGTTCTTGCTCTAGACCCTTCAATTCACGTGTGTCTGTCGGGAAATAAATTATTACTTAAAAAAAATTCTCAGTTGCGTTTATAATGTACAAAAAAAAAAAAAATTAATATGTATAAAAACGATATTTTCGAAGAAAAAAAAACAAATTGAATTGAAACATTTGAATAAAAAAAAAAAATGTAATCGATTTAAACGCCCATTTTTTTTTTTTTTTATTCTTCTTTTCAATAACAAAACTTATTTTCAAATTACCCCCGAGTTATTTAACGATATTTCGCGGTAATAATAATAATACAGTCTTAGTTTAATATTATTATAATATATTTTCCGAAAAATGTGAATAATAAGTTTCGTTTTAATGGTTTCGAGTGTATACATACATATATATATATATATTATAGTTTTCGTTAAGTATATATTATTAATTATTGACGGCGAGACGTGATTGTATACAGTATATAATATAAATTAACGACGACGGTGAAAAGGTTTCACGAGAAATCCGCGAATAGAATTAAATATTTAAGTACTTAGTATAAATAACGAATATTTTTTGTTTTTTTTTCTCGTCAATATAAAAAGTCGATTAAAGTTAATTAAAAATTTTGTTTTCTAAGGATATTTCGCCGTGATGACGACGGACGTTATAAAACAAAACAAAAAAAACGTTATATTATTACGATGCTGCGGATAAAAAAGGAAATTATTATTGCAATAAGAACCATTTCTTTTTTCGGGAAAACTAAAAAACTAATTATTTATGTCGACCACGCGTAAAACGTAATCGATTTGAATTGATAACGAAACGTCGTCTCTTTTAAACGCGCACGTCTGTATATTCAGACACGATATTCTTAACACAATATTAATATATAATTACTTGCATTTATCGCATCCATACACAGTACACAAAATATTTCGTTAATTCTTTTTCTTTTTCGAATAAAAAAATGAAATCTGTCATTAAAAGCTACGCTTTCGTAAAAAAAAAAAAAATCGCGACTTATAACCGCGCGTTGTTATCGATAATATGCGACGCCTTTCGCGACGCAATAAAAGCAAAAAAAAACTCGTTAATTTTTTTTCAAACCTGTTATATTTCGAAACGAACATTTCGAAAATTTAACGGTCGATAAAAATCGATATATAAATTCGAAGGCGGTATGATTTGGAACAAAAAATAAATAAAAAAAATCGTCGCGCACAACAATATAATTCGCTTTTTAACCGTCGATATACGGCGTACACATATCGCGTATACTGCAATTATATTATATAGTATTCGTGATATAAATATACGTTTAATAAAATTTACGACCTTTAAAATATGTATAAATCCTGTTCGTTTTCATGAAGCGCGTAAAATGTTTAATAGTTGGACGCGCAGGTTGGACGGCGTATAATATATACGACTAGGAAAACGACGTAAATTTTTTTTTTATTATTACTATATATACGAAAACTTTTTTTTCTTTATAGTATTTTTATATATTACATATAAATGTGTTTTATATATGTGTATATGGGCAGTATAGTTTGTAAAATAACGTGTTGCAAACATGGTCTTTTACTTGTGTGTGTGTATAAGAATGTGTTAAGGAATCGATTAAGAAATGCAAATTCTCGGAAAATAAAAGAAATTATATAAATTTATGTATATATAATATTTTGTCTGAAATTTTTTTATATAAGTGCTCCGAGTTCAACAACGTCGTTCCTTTCTTTTTTTGTGTGGACAATATCGTTTTCTACGCGAGACGTGTATAAGTATATTATATATTTCAATATTATAATATAATCCTTTTAAAATACTCTGGTGGAAAAAATATACATTTACGTCATCGGAAATGTTGCAAGAGCTTCCGGGAAAAAGAGGTGAAACACCTCATTCGCGTTTATATTTTCTTTAGTTTCCTATTGATTTTCACGTCATTATATTATTATTATTATTATTAATTGATACAAAATTGTAAACATTTAAACGTTTTTTTTTTGACACGTTAATTTTGTACTTTTCCAAACTGTAGAAATGGGTGAAGACACTTTAGACAAATTATATGCGAGGCGACATTATGTGTATAAAACGCAAGAATTAATCGTTCGAGGAACGGCCGAAGGAAAGATCAGAAGGACGAGGCGGACTTTCTACATGATACAGCGATTATATACAGAACACGCAGCGCAATGGACCGGGTGAGATTGCGAATTGTTCTAGAAATTACAGGACATAGAAAAATGGCGTTAGCTATAACGTCCATGGGTGGAACACGATTCCGTATGCTCATTGTTCGACAATATCTTTTTTTTTTTGACACGATTCCGTATGGTGTTTTAATGCAACGTTGCCACGATTCATCGCAACGACATGTGTCATAAATCCGTAGTATATGTATAGCTAGTGGGGTATACATGATTTTTCAATGGGGGATCAGGGCCGGATTTAGGTATGTGGTGGCCTATGGGCGGAATTATGCCTATAGGCTAAGATAAGGAACCTTATAAAAACCCTTATGAAAAAAAAAGATTATGGGGGGATCTGACCCCCACATCCCCCCCTTGTTATACTCCCCTGTGTATAGCGATAAACATCGCCAGGGACAACTGTCTCTGCTGCCACTGTGGTAGCTACACCACTGCCTTTACCATGGCTTTTAGTCTCGTTGCACTTGACAATGTTGAATCCTTCGTACTAACTTCGCACCTATTGTACCGAACAGCACTCACAATCGTTTAACATTTACCGATATAAATTTGACAACGTTGCACCCAAATTCATACGGAATCGTGCGGTATTTCATGGAAACAATCACGTCCATACGGAATCGTATTCCCAAAAAGGTAAAACGTACGGAATCGCACTAGTTCCACGTCCGTCGAGAAAGAATTCGTAATGACAAAAAAAATAATTCCTTTGTGTATTATTAGCATAAAATTATATATTCGGTTCGTGTTAAGTATGTGTTCGTATTAAGCGCGACTACGGTATAAACCAAATACCGCGCGTCGGACGGAATTATGCGAATATATTGTATTATAAAATATAAATATTATTATAATATCTCGTCAATATAAAAGTCGATTAAAGTTAATTAAAATTTTGTTTTCTAAGGATATTTCGCCGTGATGACGACGGACGTTATAAAACAAAACAAAAAAACGTTATATTATTACGATGCTGCGGATAAAAAGGAAATTATTATTGCAATAAGAACCATTTCTTTTTCGGAAAACTAAAAACTAATTATTTATGTCGACCACGCGTAAAACGTAATCGATTTGAATTGATAACGAAACGTCGTCTCTTTTAAACGCGCACGTCTGTATATTCAGACACGATATTCTTAACACAATATTAATATATAATTACTTGCATTTATCGCATCCATACACAGTACACAAAATATTTCGTTAATTCTTTTTCTTTTTCGAATAAAAAAATGAAATCTGTCATTAAAAGCTACGCTTTCGTAAAAAAAAAAAAAATCGCGACTTATAACCGCGCGTTGTTATCGATAATATGCGACGCCTTTCGCGACGCAATAAAAGCAAAAAAAAACTCGTTAATTTTTTTTCAAACCTGTTATATTTCGAAACGAACATTTCGAAAATTTAACGGTCGATAAAAATCGATATATAAATTCGAAGGCGGTATGATTTGGAACAAAAAATAAATAAAAAAAATCGTCGCGCACAACAATATAATTCGCTTTTTAACCGTCGATATACGGCGTACACTATATCGCGTATACTGCAATTATATTATATAGTATTCGTGATATAAATATACGTTTAATAAAATTTACGACCTTTAAAATATGTATAAATCCTATTCGTTTTCATGAAGCGCGTAAAATGTTTAATAGTTGGACGCGCAGGTTGGACGGCGTATAATATATACGACTAGGAAAACGACGTAAATTTTTTTTTTATTATTACTATATATACGAAAACTTTTTTTTCTTTATAGTATTTTTATATATTACATATAAATGTGTTTTATATATGTGTATATGGGCAGTATAGTTTGTAAAATAACGTGTTGCAAACATGGTCTTTTACTTGTGTGTGTGTGTATAAGAAAGTGTTAAGGAATCGATTAAGAAATGCAAATTCTCGGAAAATAAAAGAAATTATATAAATTTATGTATATATAATATTTTGTCTGAAATTTTTTTATATAAGTGCTCCGAGTTCAACAACGTCGTTCCTTTCTTTTTTTGTGTGGACAATATCGTTTTCTACGCGAGACGTGTATAAGTATATTATATATTTCAATATTATAATATAATCCTTTTAAAATATTCTGGTGGAAAAAATATACATTTACGTCATCGGAAATGTTGCAAGAGCTTCCGGGAAGAAGAGGTGAAACACCTCATTCGCGTTTATATTTTCTTTAGTTTCCTATTGATTTTCACGTCATTATATTATTATTATTATTATTATTAATTGATACAAATTTGTAAACATTTAAACGTTTTTTTTTTGACACGTTAATTTTGTACTTTTCCAAACTGTAGAAATGGGTGAAGACACTTTGGACAAATTATATGCGAGGCGACATTATGTATATAAAACGCAAGAATTAATCGTTCGAGGAACGGCCGAAGGAAAGATCAGAAGGACGAGGCGGACTTTCTACATGATACAGCGATTATATACAGAACACGCAGCGCAATGGACCGGGTGAGATTGCGAATTGTTCTAGAAATTACAGGACATAGAAAAATGGCGTTAGCTATAACGTCCATGGGTGGAACACGATTCCGTATGCTCATTGTTCGACAATACCTTTTTTTTTTTTTGACACGATTCCGTATGGTGTTTTAATGCAACGTTGCCACGATTCATCGCAACGACATGTGTCATAAATCCGTAGTATATGTATAGCTAGTGGGGTATACATGATTTTTCAATGGGGGATCAGGGCCGGATTTAGGTATGTGGTGGCCTATGGGCGGAATTATGCCTATAGGCTAAGATAAGGAACCTTATAAAAACCCTTATGAAAAAAAAAGATTATGGGGGGATCTGACCCCCACATCCCCCCCTTGTTATACTCCCCTGTGTATAGCGATAAACATCGCCAAGGACTCTGCTGCCCCTGTGGTAGCTACACCACTGCCTTTACCATGGCTTTTAGTCTCGTTGCACTTGACAATGTTGAATCCTTCGTACTAACTTCGCACCTATTGTACCGAACAGCACTCACAATCGTTTAACATTTACCGATATAAATTTGACAACGTTGCACCCAAATTCATACGGAATCGTGCGGTATTTCATGGAAACAATCACGTCCATACGGAATCGTATTCCCAAAAAGGTAAAACGTACGGAATCGCACTAGTTCCACGTCCGTCGAGAAAGAATTCGTAATGACAAAAAAAATAATTCCTTTGTGTATTATTAGCATAAAATTATATATTCGGTTCGTGTTAAGTATGTGTTCGTATTAAGCGCGACTACGGTATAAACCAAATACCGCGCGTCGGACGGAATTATGCGAATATATTGTATTATAAAATATAAATATTATAATAGTATATATTATAATATTTTGTATCTTTCTTTATCGTCGTCGTCAGGGAATTTCAAAACAATTTTCGTCGTTTTTTCCACAACCGTCAAAAGCGCAGCGAGCAATTAAAATTCCGTGTGCCGAGTTATTAAAAAATTATCAACAAGATTATAACGAACGCGTGGAAAATTCTTCGAAAACCCGGAAAGTTTTAGGAAATAATTGGACTCGGTTTTTTTTTAACGGCTCCTCGGCGATTCTCGTTAAGAAACTTCGCGCTTTATAACACTGATTAAAATCTATAATTTTCGATTTTTTTTTTTTGATTATAGCACGCAAAAGTTATTAAAATAATTTACATGTTTATTATTTTATGGATTTTCGGTAAGTCGTCTGCGTTCTCAAAAAAAAAAAAAACACGATGTACAGTGTAAAAATTCAGGGCCGGTGAAAGCTATGAGCGACCTGGGTTATCACCCAGGGCGCTGATCACAAAGGGGTGCTACACTGACAAGAATAAGACTTTGATTTTTTAAAATTATTATTGATTTAAAAAACAAACATTTTAACTTTAATCGTGCTGCCATTAATTTCTAATACATAATAATAATTTGTAATATATTTTTGTCATTTTGTAAAATGACTAAATAATTTTTAAAATAAAAATTGTTTATTTTCATAAAGTCAATTTAAGTAATGGTACCCTCATTGTTACCTTAAAACGTATTGACGGAGTTTATATATATATATATATATTTTAAAAAAAGTTTTAAATATATATTGATAAATAACCAATATTATTTAAATATGTTAATAAATCAATTTCTAATAAAATAATATAATTTTGATTACTTCTTCACTGTAACGGTTTTTAATTTTTAGTTACATTGTGTTTCTACACAATAGTTATGGCACTAACAATGAAATTACGATAGAGTGTGCAACATCGTTTCATAATCTGTGTTAAAAAAATAAATACAATCATTTTTTCAGGAGGGCGACTAATGGTGATTTCGGCCAGGGCGCTAGTATGAGAAGCCCCGACTCTGAATGTATTTATTAAAATATATCAACATACATCTTGATCGGATAAGTATAGAAAAATAGTTTTTCGTCCAAAATCGTTTTGGAAATCGTTTCAGAATCAATTTTCATTGATTTTTCACGAGTGCATATACAGACTATGAAAAACGCGACGAATTTTTTACTATTAAAAAGTCGCCCTTAAACTAAATATCGCAGAAAACAAAAATAAAAATCGTTTGATCGCATTATATCTAAAAAAAAAAAAGGAATAGAAAAAAAAAATCGGTTGCATTAAGCAAATCAAAAACCAAAATTAAAATCGTTTTGACGGTGGCGGATTTAATTTCGAAAACGGTCAATATAAACGTTCTTTCAAACGATTCTTCAATGATAAAACGAAAGAAAAAAAAAACAGAAATAAAATTCGTTAAAAATCTCGGAATTTAAAAAAAAAAACACCCAGTATATGTACTGCAGTTTGAACTCTATTTCCGTGCATTAAACAAAGTTTGTGTATTGTTTCGTTAATATTATATCTGTCGGACTCAAAAACGGAATGACGGCTGCAGCGTTTTACGCGCCGCTGTCAGTTTGGAAATTTGGATCGAAATTTCGCCGAAGAATTCGCTATATATACTCGTAGAAATTGCGACTCGTCCCGTCGACGGCGCGTGTTAACGTCGAACACTGAAGTCACAGCATACACAGCATGGATCGAAATACCGTTGCCAACGTTTGTTTCCTAAAATTCTCCTCGAGTACCCTAACCATATTACCAGAATATTACGCTTTTTGTCAAGGGTTTATATTAACGATAGATCCTTTTAAGCGTATAGACGATGCTGAGTGGAACATTCTTCTTTGTAACAGTATATTATAATTACAATTCCATTAAGTTCAAGGTAAAATGTAAACGAATAGTTCCTCAGGTAATAGATATAAATTTCAAAACATGTTACTATATATATATGTTTAAACCGCAGACTCTTAGTGATTCGTCTATATTAAGAGTTTAGAAATTTTAACGCGAATAACGTTAAAATAATACATGCATATATGTATATATAAAAAATACTATTTTTTTTTATTCGTTGATATCAATATTAGAGTTCATATTTAATATAATAATATAGACACATGGAAATAAAAAAGAGAAAAACTAACCGACAAAACCTCTACTTTCAAATATCGGTTACTGTTAAAAACGTTAAATAACGTTTGCGGTTCCGACGTTTATTTTAGAAAGGTTTAGGTTCAAAATCGGTTCCGTTCATTTCGATTCCCGTTTCTCATCAATATTTCATAGTCATTTATTCGAACTATTCGTAAACCGTCGTTGAAAAACCATCTCGTCATGCGCAATATACGATCGTTTTAAACAACTCGAGCGTCTCTTTTTATTGTATCAAATAAAATTTTAAAAAATTCCGAAACACTACGTATACATCATAGTATTATATATTAAACGCGAGTACGTTGCATAGTTTCTACACGAATATAAAAAAGGAAGTACTGCGTCAACACGAATTATTGAAATACGAGTATTATAGTCAGTGGCGTCATTTGGTGGAGTGGCAGGGTGGGCATTTGCCCCCCTTCCTTGTTAACAGTGGGCCGGCATGATTTATGCCGATACCTATGATGTAAATATAAATAATTCTATCCAAATCTATAGTAATGCGTAATAACAAATCGCGTGGCAAACAGTGAATTAAAATATTAAATGAATAATAAAATAAAAAAGTTTGCAGGTTATAACCGCGAGTAAAGGTGATAAAATAGTGGTTACAACTTACCGCGGTTCTGGATTGTTTTTTTCGATAAACGTGGTTATTGTTGAAGGCTGTGCGTAAATTATTGACGTTACCCCTAAATTCGAAGAACATTGACAGTTGTCAGTTGACGGGTCGGGGGCAGTTGTCCGAAAATGATAACAGATATGAGATCGAAAATGGCGGCGTCGAATTTGTACCAACATAACATTTTCAAAAATGTAAAGACCAATGTTTTTTTTTCCTTTTGTATGTGTACTGTTTTGCTATATGACAAAAGTTATATTATGATATTAACAGAGGATAATAATTATATTTATTTATGTTATAGTCTATAGAGTATTTGGAATTTTGTAGTGTGTTGTGAAACGTAAATATAATTTTGTTAGCAATGGTTGGCAGTACTTTGTCGAGTTCAAACCTTTATCAATCTCAAATCTGTTATCATTTTCGGACAACTGCCATTGACCGTCAGTTGACGAACCAGCTGTATCGCGTGCGGCATAAACGAATTTGTTTAACCGTTGTTTAACGCTTCAAACGTATGTTTTATGAATATATATATGTATATATAAATTTGTCAGTGTCAAGTGTAAAAAATAAAAATGAAAAAAGCTAAACGTGGTGTGGCCAAGACGGCGAGAAAGAGGGAAAAAAATATTGAACAAGCCGCTCAGAGCTGATCAAAAAACGTCGTTTCTAACGCGTTTCGTATTATATGACAAGAACTTGAATCCCGGGTAATATTTACGTACTATATATGGCTATTTATTATATTTTATTTATATAACGAAAATATCAAAATTATGTAAAATAGAAATTATATTGAGCTAAATGTAAATACGGGAAATAGTTAAATGGGGCCGCTTAAATATTTTGCCTCCCCCTTCGGAAAACTGAAATGACGCCACTGGTTATAGTAAACGTTTCTGTTGTGACAATTGCAGCAAAAACTAATATCGCTATAAACACACGGTCGTTTTGAATTTTTTTTTTTTTAGCAATTTTTTAATATTATAAATTTCGAAACAAATCGTTTCGAACACGAGCAAAAAAAAAACTTTCATTTCCGCAATATATTCTCCGTCGCATATTACGCACAGTCGTCCGGAATTAATTTGCGGAGCGAAACGTCGAGCACAGGCATTCGCACGTGGTGGTATACGAGGAAGTGAAAAAAAAAAATAAGAAGCGTATTTCAATATTTTTATTGCCGTGTAAAAACTTGCGTATTAACTTTTTTTTTTTAATCCCGCGTTGAACGAATTACGAGTCTGATTATAAGTATAATATGTTATGCGCAGAAACTCATACAATATTCGTCGTAAGTGAAGCCAAACCGTTTTACGGGTTACATATACGTATAATTTATCCACCGTGATTAATGAACTTTGGTATTATTAATATTTTATTATTTAAAACATATACAAGAAACCGTTTGACAGAATATAAAAAGGAAGTACTGCGTCAACACGAATTATTGAAATACGAGTATTATAGTCAGTGGCGTCATTTGGTGGAGTGGCAGGGTGGGCATTTGCCCCCCCTTCCTTGTTAACAGTGGGCCGGCATGATTTATGCCGATACCTATGATGTAAATATAAATAATTCTATCCAAATCTATAGTAATGCGTAATAACAAATCGCGTGGCAAACAGTGGATTAAAATATTAAATGAATAATAAAATAAAAAAGTTTGCAGGTTATAACCGCGAGTAAAGGTGATAAAATAGTGGTTACAACTTACCGCGGTTCTGGATTTTTTTTTTCGATAAACGTGGTTATTGTTGAAGGCTGTGCGTAAATTATTGACGTTACCCCTAAATTCGAAGAACATTGACAGTTGTCAGTTGACGGGTCGGGGGCAGTTGTCCGAAAATGATAACAGATATGAGATCGAAAATGGCGGCGTCGAATTTGTACCAACATAACATTTTCAAAAATGTAAAGACCAATGTTTTTTTTTCCTTTTGTATGTGTACTGTTTTGCTATATGACAAAAGTTATATTATGATATTAACAGAGGATAATAATTATATTTATTTATGTTATAGTCTATAGAGTATTTGGAATTTTGTAGTGTGTTGTGAAACGTAAATATAATTTTGTTAGCAATGGTTGGCAGTACTTTGTCGAGTTCAAACCTTTATCAATCTCAAATCTGTTATCATTTTCGGACAACTGCCATTGACCGTCAGTTGACGAACCAGCTGTATCGCGTGCGGCATAAACGAATTTGTTTAACCGTTGTTTAACGCTTCAAACGTATGTTTTATGAATATATATTATATATAAATTTGTCAGTGTCAAGTGTAAAAATAAAAATGAAAAAAGCTAAACGTGGTGTGGCCAAGACGGCGAGAAAGAGGAAAAAATATTGAACAAGCCGCTCAGAGCTGATCAAAAACGTCGTTTCTAACGCGTTTCGTATTATATGACAAGAACTTGAATCCCGGTAATATTTACGTACTATATATGGCTATTTATTATATTTTATTTATATAACGAAAATATCAAAATTATGTAAAATAGAAATTATATTGAGCTAAATGTAAATACGGGAAATAGTTAAATGGGGCCGCTTAAATATTTTGCCTCCCCCTTCGGAAAACTGAAATGACGCCACTGGTTATAGTAAACGTTTCTGTTGTGACAATTGCAGCAAAAGCTAATATCGCTATAAACACACGGTCGTTTTGAATTTTTTTTCTTTTAGCAATTTTTTAATATTATAAATTTCGAAACAAATCGTTTCGAACACGAGCAAAAAAAAAACTTTCATTTCCGCAATATATTCTCCGTCGCATATTACGCACAGTCGTCCGGAATTAATTTGCGGAGCGAAAAGTCGAGCACAGGCATTCGCACGTGGTGGTATACGAGGAAGTGAAAAAAAAAATAAGAAGCGTATTTCAATATTTTTATTGCCGTGTAAAAACTTGCGTATTAACTTTTTTTTTTTAATCCCGCGTTGAACGAATTACGAGTCTGATTATAAGTATAATATGTTATGCGCAGAAACTCATACAATATTCGTCGTAAGTGAAGCCAAACCGTTTTACGGGTTACATATACGTATAATTTATCCACCGTGATTAATGAACTTTGGTATTATTAATATTTTTATTATTTAAAACATATACAAGAAACCGTTTGCGGTTACTATATATATATATATCTGAGACAAACGAGACCGCGAACTTGAAATTAATTCATAAAATAATTTATGTGTGTGTGTGTATGTAGATTTTATACAGCTTACTGTATTTATAATATAGTTATACGAACAGGATTTTACGCATATTTTTTTGCAGGAAGACAACTATAAGAATTTCGTTTCGATATGTAAATCTATTTAACGACATTTCGATTTGAAAAAAAAAATGTATAAAAAATTCGTTAACGCGCGTACATCGCGTTCGATTTCTATAAATATGCGTTTTCTAAAAGATTTTTTTTTTTTTTGCATATTTTACATATTTTTCCGTAAATAGTTTCAATAATTCACGGGGGAAAATTTATATTTATTGCGATCAAACCAGCGGTTTGAATACATTTTTGTATTACACTCGTATAAAATAAAGTGTTATTTTTATTATAAAATTATATTGTACACTTTGGGTTTACGGGTGCGCGCACACGACAGCTTGAACGGTGACGAATGTTCACCGACATCAACTCGTTCATCTAATTCCTCGAACACGATTTGTTTCCACTTTTTTCTTTCTATATATTTATAATTAATATATACATTTTATTTTAATATATATTTTTTAAATGTATATTTGTATGTTTTTCAGCGCATAAAGGAGTTTCCCGATGATATAAGACGCGCAAGCGCCGAGTCCTGTCGTTTTCGATGTCGGTTCGATTTAAATACGACACGAGTAATACCAGTGAACTCTCTGAAGCGACTTTTAAACGGATTAAACGTCTACATAATATATTATTATTATTATTATTATTATTATTATTATTATTATTATTATTATTATACGCAGTTTAATTAAATATTATTATAATAAATAGGGCGGGTTAACGATCGTCGTTTACGGATGTCTCGAGGATAAAATTAATTCTGTTCGGACATACGCGTATCGTGTCACGCGATTCGCGCGACATATAGCCGAGTTCAAATATAACTTTATGACGCGGAACGGAATTTTAAATCAGAAAAGTACACAACGCATATGATGGGTATATACTATATCAAAAGCTATTATATAATGTTATATAATGTCATAATTACTATTATAATTATAATTAATTTTTTTAAATATTTATAATTATATACAAGGTACCCAGCTATTATGCACCAGTCGAAAACATTTCATCGTCTGTTCGACAAACAACGTCATTCCAATACGTAATAATTGATAATACATTTAATATTGTATTACGAAATGATTTCAAAATTTCAATTTAAATTCTAAATATGATATATATATATATATATATCATATTTTAAGTCTGTAAGTTCATAATTAGTTTCTTGTAGCCCGGAGGTTGATCGGAAACTTCTGTAAATTCTTGTCCCGGAAACGTGTAACGAAATATATAAAGACGGTCTCATAATAACAACCCGTTCCGTGTATATATATATTTATATATAGTACAACAGAACGGGCCCAAAATATTTGTTTATGAAAGGTATTCGCGTGAATTTAGCAGAATAATGAAGGAATAAATTCAATATTATTATGTAATATTACGAACGAGCGAATAACGCAAAAATACGCGACGTTACTAAAATAATGTTTTTAATTTACTACAGTACGGACCTTGATACGGACCAGACGATAGATATATTATTATTTTACTGGGGAGAAAAAAACAATTTTCAATTAATTCCGTTTTTCATCTTGACGATACTAAATTTTCGTTTGAATTTTTTTTTCTTTCAAAAACGACCCGTATACCGACGCCGAATATATATCTGAAAATGTAATTAATATTAAATATAAAATAATAAACGCTATACAATACGTGTTACATTCGATATTCTCATAAATACGTGACTCGGAATTATTTAAAACGTTTAAATTTGTTGAACAATTTTTTTTTTTTTTTTTACGTACTCAGCCTCGGTGTTTCTCGTGTATAACACTGGGTCGCGGATTCTATACAGTTTTGTGGTTTGAAAATTCGAAATTTTCTGTCGGACAATTTCATTAAAGATTACGTGGCGTGTACGCCGGCAATTTTGCGTTTTGTTCGCGTTTTGTCTGATGCAGTGTGAAACGCGTAAATGATTAGTGCACTCGTTATCGTAACGATGTGAAAATACATTCGTACAGGCACGCACGTTTCGGACAGAACACGAAATCACGCTTGATTTAGTATGGTAACGCGAGAAAATAAGGTTTTTGAAAAAAAAAAAAATGTTGAACTCGTCGTGAATTTCAAATTAAATCGATTTTCCCACGTTTTACCATTTTTTTTATCCAATTTAAATTCATTTAAATGTGTCCGATACATTTCGATTTGAAAAAAATGTATAAAAATTCGTTAACGCGCGTACATCGCGTTCGATTTCTATAAATATGCGTTTTCTAAAAGATTTTTTTTTTTTTGCATATTTTACATATTTTTCCGTAAATAGTTTCAATAATTCACGGGGGAAAATTTATATTTATTGCGATCAAACCAGCGGTTTGAATACATTTTTGTATTACACTCGTATAAAATAAAGTGTTATTTTTATTATAAAATTATATTGTACACTTTGGGTTTACGGGTGCGCGCACACGACAGCTTGAACGGTGACGAATGTTCACCGACATCAACTCGTTCATCTAATTCCTCGAACACGATTTGTTTCCACTTTTTTTTCTTTCTATATATTTATAATTAATATATACATTTTTATTTTAATATATATTTTTTTAAATGTATATTTGTATGTTTTTCAGCGCATAAAGGAGTTTCCCGATGATATAAGACGCGCACGCGCCGAGTCCTGTCGTTTTCGATGTCGGTTCGATTTAAATACGACACGAGTAATACCAGTGAACTCTCTGAAGCGACTTTTAAACGGATTAAACGTCTACATAAATATATTATTATTATTATTATTATTATTATTATTATTATTATTATTATTATACACAGTTTAATTAAATATTATTATAATAAATAGGGCGGGTTAACGATCGTCGTTTACGGATGTCTCGAGGATAAAATTAATTCTGTTCGGACATACGCGTATCGTGTCACGCGATTCGCGCGACATATAGCCGAGTTCAAATATAACTTTATGACGCGGAACGGAATTTTAAATCAGAAAAGTACACAACGCATATGATGGGTATATACTATATCAAAAGCTATTATATAATGTTATATAATGTCATAATTACTATTATAATTATAATTAATTTTTTTAAATATTTATAATTATATACAAGGTACCCAGCTATTATGCACCAGTCGAAAACATTTCATCGTCTGTTCGACAAACAACGTCATTCCAATACGTAATAATTGATAATACATTTAATATTGTATTACGAAATGATTTCAAAATTTCAATTTAAATTCTAAATATGATATATATATATATATATATATATATCATATTTTAAGTCTGTAAGTTCATAATTAGTTTCTTGTAGCCCGGAGGTTGATCGGAAACTTCTGTAAATTCTTGTCCCGGAAACGTATAACGAAATATATAAAGACGGTCTCGTAATAACAACCCGTTCCGTGTATATATATATATATATATATATATATATATATATATTTATATATAGTACAACAGAACGTGCCCAAAATATTTGTTTATGAAAGGTATTCGCGTGAATTTAGCAGAATAATGAACGAATAAATTCAATATTATTATGTAATATTACGAACGAGCGAATAACGCAAAAATACGCGACGTTACTAAAATAATGTTTTTAATTTACTACAGTACGGACCTTGATACGGACCAGACGATAGATATATTATTATTTTACTGGGGAGAAAAAAACAATTTTCAATTAATTCCGTTTTTCATCTTGACGATACTAAATTTTCGTTTGAATTTTTTTTTTTTCAAAAACGACCCGTATACCGACGCCGAATATATATCTGAAAATGTAATTATTATTAAATATAAAATAATAAACGCTATACAATACGTGTTACATTCGATGTTCTCATAAATACGTGACTCGGAATTATTTAAAACGTTTAAATTTGTTGAACAATTTTTTTTTTTTTTTTACGTACTCAGCCTCGGTGTTTCTCGTGTACAACACTGGGTCGCGGATTCTATACAGTTTTGTGGTTTGAAAATTCGAAATTTTCTGTCGGACAATTTCATTAAAGATTACGTGGCGTGTACGCCGGCAATTTTGCGTTTTGTTCGCGTTTTGTCTGATGCAGTGTGAAACGCGTAAATGATTAGTGCACTCGTTATCGTAACGATGTGAAAATACATTCGTACAGGCACGCACGTTTCGGACAGAACACGAAATCACGCTTGATTTAGTATGGTAACGCGAGAAAATAAGGTTTTTGAAAAAAAAAAAAATGTTGAACTCGTCGTGAATTTCAAATTAAATCGATTTTCCCACGTTTTTACCATTTTTTTTTTATCCAATTTAAATTCATTTAAATGTGTCCGATCATTAAAATTTTTAATCTGTTCAATTTTATTGCTCAGGGATTAACACGGAGAAAAAAATTAAAATCTCGAGTAGACTTTACGAAGTGTTCAAAGTAAAACACGCCTAAATCACTGTTTTTCATGTGTGCTGTGTGTGTGTGCACTTTTAGACAATGACAGAAGATACTCGCTTCCAGTATATACACTTTGAACAAATTAAAAAAATTATTGAAATATTAACGTCGTAACCGAATTAAAAGTTGTATACGACAAAGTTTTTCCAAAAAAATTAAAATAAATTAATAAAACTCTTACAAAATGACCGATACAAATTTTGATAGGAAAAGTAAAAAAATAGAATTAAATTTCACATTTTTATTTTATTTATTTAAAAAATGATAATATTGAACAAAATTACCATTGCATTTGTCAAATGGTTCTGGTAGACTCGGATGGTACGGGCGAATTCGGGCGTTCCATAGAATGACAAAGTTATATCGGGCATTGTGAAGTGCAGAGTAAGTTATAATACATTTTACAACATCACAATATTATACGTATATATATATGCGTAGAACCTGTGATTACACATGTATTAAAAGAAAAACACGCTATTACCAAATTGTATATTATATATAAATCTAAAACGGAAAAAGACCTCGAAACAGCTGTTAATTCACTAACACGAAAAATGTATAGCGCACAATATTAATTTTAATAACTTTATATTTGACTACGAGATTTTAATTTTACACTTAAGAATACCGTATTTATTCGGGAGTCATTAAAAAAATGTCAAAAAATAATATAACATCCGTGGCCCAAAGATGAAACAAGTTGCTTAAAATCGTTTTCGTCGTGATGAAGTAACGGTTGCAGATGAAGAACAGGAGTTGATAATAGTGAATTTCGTATAACGTTGCCTATTGTTGTTATACTTTCTAAAAAGTGTATTTTATCATATTCTTCTGAATTTCCATAGCTTATTTCTTGAAGCATTTCAACGATAGGTACCTACGGAATTGGTATAAAACGACTTAAAAATTTTTATACCGTAGTCGTGACCAATTATCGTAATTCGTAAAGAGTCCTTTAGAAATACTTTGAGTGCGTACCTCAAACGATAGTTATTTCAATAAGACGAGAGGCTGTCAGCAAATATTTTAATTTGAGAGGTCAAAGCTACGAACGGTAATAATGTAAAACGCGCAAGTGCAATTGCGAAACAGCGTAAAGGCACTACGCGCACGTCGAAATGCCGTTCGAGTATAGTACGTTAGTATTTATAATTGAATATTTAAATTTATTTTTGTATTTCATATTTTAAGAAATATAACGTGTATAATTATTCGTAATGGTATGTTATTGTATAAAACACACGGATTCGATCGAAATCATTCAAATAATTTAAAATTTATAATAATAGTTTGCGATAAAAATACCGTTTAAAAGGAATTTAATAATTCCGCCTGTATTACGTGCAATACAGGAAAATCACACTTATCAATATTTTATGTACATGAAAAAAAAAGATATATTTTGAGATTTTATATTTTTGAGTCAACTCTGTACATGGCCGAGAACTATTTTTCGTTAGTACCATTTCATTAAAAAATTATCTGTGAAAATTTGTCAAAATTTTAATTCTTTGTTCAATTATATGTCTACTCAATTAGGTGGACTATCGAAAAAATATAATAAATTTCAATGTTTTATTATAACTGCGCGAACGCGGTGTTTGTCGTGGCAAAACCTTTTTTGAATATCTCAATTTTTTTTGAATTTTTAGTCAAATACTACTCAATTTCACCAAACAATACAACACGACGCCGATCTCGACGAGATTTTTATTCTGAAAAAATATTCGAATTTACTCGTAACACGTACGTACAAGGGATAACGATCGAGCCGGTTTTATATTATTCGTCATTCGAATTTCAATAAATGAAGCTCGATGAATTTACAAAATATACCTTGGGCAGAACGATGGAATTTTCTACGCGCGTTACACACGTGTGTATTTCAGTGCTCATAATATGTCATAGTTCGTGTCGACGTACACTCTCGCGTATTTACCATCGCTTAATTATAGGAACAATACTCGTAATAATAATAATAATAATAATAATGTGTGTGCTAGTGTGACGTAAAAAACGATGGGGTATTCGTGGTTTGGGGGATGTTTTTTTCCCCGAGAAAAAGAAATAGGTTGCACGTAATACTGGGGAAGAAAAAAAAAACCGAAAAATAAACTTGCTACCCTTTTTTTTTCACCACTCGATTGCCGGTAGTCAGGCGACCGCGGATGCGCGTGTAAAATAAAAATAAAAATGAATAAAATAAAACGGTTTTTGAAATGTTGGTTTTTTCGCGTGCCTCGTCACCTGCCCGCCAGCATATTGTATCAACGTGTAAATAAATTTAAAACGAGTTCCGGGTGATGGTGGTGGTTTTTTTTTTGAGTGGATTCGTCAAAAATACTCGCGAGAGTAAAATAAATATTATTTATTCGATAC
Organism: Slavum lentiscoides; assembly: GCA_032441835.1. Taxonomy (NCBI): domain Eukaryota; kingdom Metazoa; phylum Arthropoda; class Insecta; order Hemiptera; family Aphididae; genus Slavum; species Slavum lentiscoides. Next base: position 3,315,987 of record CM063707.1, on the reverse strand, counting down.
GTTTATCTTTGTTTATTAATTTTTACAATGTCGAGTTGAAGAGTTTTAAAAACTAAAAAAAAAAAATTTTTATTTCGCTAGCCTGGAAGACATATCCGCTCCAAGCTCATGAATTATAACTATAGTAAGCGGATTTTTGTAAAGGTAAAAAAACTCGAGACGCGTCGATATAATAAAAATCAACGAAAAGTCGATAATTCGTTAATTCGAAATTGTAATGTACTCCATCTGCAGGTGCCGAGGTAACATTGCAGCGGTGTGATAAATAACTTTCTAAGAGACATCACGGTAATAGGGTAAAGGCACTCAGAGGGTATCGCGTCTATAAGACAGTACGATGTAGGAACTTTTATGATTAAAGTAGAAAATAAAACGAGAATACGATTAAATTTCTGAAAATATTCATTTATTTTTTTAGTAATTTGCTACCGCCATTAGAAGTTTAACGTTTTTTTGTAATTGCTCATGCCCTGGACAAGCGCTCCACTTGTACCCTCGACTCCTGAACGTCAGTCCCGTATGAATACGGATGGAGCGAATGTTTTGTTATATACACATCAGGAGTCGGCAATCTGGACTGCGGATTGGAAGTAGATGGACCGTCAAAAATATTTCATTGAAGATACAGAAAACCGCATCTACCGCGAAGATTTTCTAAGCATGTCTTGAATAAGTTTACTTAAAACGGCAATTAAATTAACTACCACGTTTGGCGTATTTGGAACTTTGTTTTCCACAACGACTTTTTTATACTATCAACTCAAAATTAACTGATACTCACTTCGAAAACTCTCTTCGCATTATATTTGCAGTTCTTCGAGTATACCGGATCTTCCAAAAACTGGCAGTGGACAAAACACATCATTTCTCTCATAAAAATCGTTCAAAGTATAAAACTGCTGCATATTATTATTACTGAAATGTGTACTATATTCTATAAAAATATTCAACTCAAATCGCGTTTGTAATAAAAACTAATAATTCGTGGGCGTTACGAGTACGCGCGGACGAAGTGAAATTTCTTTCAGAGTCATTCAACTAAAAAACAAGTTCTTGAGTATTACATAAATGAGAAATAGGTAATCGCTTTCTTGGCACAAAATAATGAAAAACCGGTGAGGACGATCAAGCCGTCTGCTCGCACGACGCTATCGACCGCAACAGGAACATTACTAAAATGAGACAACGCCTATGCGCAATTAATCTCAAGAAAAAGTGTCGTGACGTGTGATAACCTTTTTTTTCGTGCCCTCTGGTACAGAAGTTTCACTTAAAAAAAAAAATCTATTCACTAATAATTAGTGTTTTTTTTTTCGGACCTTGACCATATTTTTACTCAAATTATCCAGGCTCCTTAGAAACTAATTGCCGGCACTTGATATCAGTGGGTTAATTACAGGAATTTGTTCTGGGCTGGGACAGACGTTTTTTTGTCGCCAATTTTTTCATTTTTTGTCTGAGGAAGGAAATAGGGAGGAGATGTATTTTGTTTAAATGTTACGGTTTTTCGGCGAGGCACTTCAATAATTTTACCATTTTTTTTTTCACGGAGTTGTTCCAAACACTTTCTCGAGTGTCCTCACGTCGCCAATTTTCTCATTTTTTGTCTGAGGAAGGAACGGGAGGAGATGTATTTTATTTGAATGTTACGGTTTTTCGGCAAGGCATTTCAATAATTTTAGGATTTTTTTTTCATAAATAATTACATTTTCGTTCATAACTGCGAGCGGGCAAAGCCGGGTAATCCATCTGGTTTATTATATTATGTGAGTAATGGAGTAAATGGCGCTAAACGTAAACCGTGTTCTATAATGTATGTATATAAATTCTGCAGACTTCTGCGCAACAGGTGATAATGACAGTTATCAGTTATTTTTTTATACATAATAAAAAAAAAAGGCTTTGGAAGATCCATTCCCCTCGTCCCTCCTTATAATTACGTCCCTCCTTGATAAACGCATAAACCCGAGCGGTCGTAGTCAGTCAAATAAATACGCCTTGTGACTCATTCGGATTGTTATGATTACTACATTTGGTTTAACATCAAAATCAAAAGTATATCCGAGTATGACATACGAGTATTTTATTTCATCTAACTGTATAATATAATATAATAGATATTATATAATTTTTTGTGGTTTCTTTTTTATTCTTTTTGACGATAAAATCTGCAGCACGAGAAATTTCGGAGAGCCGTCTCTCGGTATCTCCGCGCGGGTAGGTTTAATAATCTAAACACTTTTACTGCAATAAAGTGTAAAAAATATTACATTTCACGGGAGAAATGTCTCGGAAAATAGGAGGAAAATCTGAAGAAAGAAAATAAAGTACCGTTCGGAAATAATTATTTATTTTCCAATATAGTTATAATAATAATAATTTAATTTTTTTTTATCCATTCTTTTTCGAGTTTTGCACGTTAAATTCCAAAGATGAAAAATATATGGATAGGCCACTCTTATATTAAATGTGCATGGGGTAGCGGTCCATTTGAAAGAAGAAAGAAGTCACTATTAGAATGGTTCTCTTTCTCGCATTGGGTACATTTTAAGGTTATTTTAATGAAATTATTTGTATTTATTATCTTTGGATATTATAAGTGGTGATAACAGTGTTATTTTCAAATATTGGTATTACATATTATATAAAAATATATGTAACATTGCCGAAGTTTTCCCTGATGACTGGAATATACCTGACTTGTCTATTTATATACTTACTTAATTAAATCAATCTCGCCCGTAAAAAAGGGCTTATTTTTATGTTTATTATTTATTATCATAGGTTATTATCACATTGTGTCATTTTAGGCATGGGAGAGAGAGTGACTTGCTAATGGAAGAAAGAATTAAGCTACCCCATATAATTCTTATAAAATGATCGCAAGATAAGACGTAATGATCCATCCATATATTTATTATCTATGTATATTTCGGAACCTAAAACACGATTTTCGATAGAAAAAACTATTGGCTTTCCATTGAGTATATTAATACAAAAATATGCTTGAGAACTTGTGATCGTTTTATATTATAACCAAACTCAAAACCACAATAATAATACAATAGAAAATACGTATACTCAATAAAAGTGTATTATTTTTGTGATATTGGGTTTATAGTGTATAGACTAGTGTGAGTATATTAAAGTTTGTTAAAAAAAAAAATTCCGTTTCTCCTTATATATAAATAGCACGTGCAAACATTACGAAAAAATTCCATCATACATTTAAAGTTCGCTCAAAAATGTAACGCGTTAAGTATATTCGTTTCAAAATAATTTCAAGAGGAATTTCGTACCTTGAAAATGATCAGTGTACACGCGCAGGGATGGCGAGATATTTGAAAACAATATAAACACGGTATCTAAGTACGACCGTTGCAGCAATTTTACCAGAAATTTTTGAAAATACACGGCATTTATAATATATATATAAGTTATAATAATTCATTTTCCGAGATAGTCGCTGGGACATCATCTAATACTATGGAACATTCTTTTATATCATGTGTGCGTGCTTGTGTATAGTACCGGGAAACCGTGCGCGTTTCTCGATTCGTTTCCAACAAATTATTGTATTGTGCGCCACACAGAATTTAATCGCCGTACCTGCTCGCGATTCCGTACGGCCTTGTCCATAATTTTTCTAATTGGACCAAATCTCCCGGAAAATTATCGACAAATATTTTTCCCGACTTCTCGAGACCCACGGCCAAATCGCTTCGTTATTTTCCCCCGAAAAGTCAATACCGTTTTCGGTATTTTCATCGAATTACTCTTATGTAATAATAAATCTCACGGGGGAAAAAAAATTATAACTATTTTCGACCAATATAAATATAGGAAATGAAAAAAATATTTAACAACCGCTATCCTACTCCGAACCCCGCCGTTAAACCGTATACTTCATCCGCTATAAATACATTTTCTCCGAATAGAGATTTGCGCACGAACATCCATCATAATAGAACATATCATCATAAACCTTATCGACCGTGATTGCAACAGAGGCGTATTCAACATTTTAGCGCAAAGGCACACTAATTATTTTTCGCGCCCCGTCCCCGGTCGAAAGTTTTTGACAAAAAATAATGTCGTTTTCTTTTTAAACGTGTCATACGGGTTTTTGCGTATTTACTCGTTTTACTTTTTACTCGATTTTGTAGGTACTTATATTAACATAATAATTTAAGCAATTACATTTTTTTTTACAAAATTAAATATAATTCAATGCTCCGATCTTGTTCGTATCGTTTAATCAGTCGTAGTATTGACCGGGGATGGTTCATTATTCATTTGAGTGCATAAAAAAACTCTATGACGAGCAGTTGCGGGACACTGCAAAACGCTGAAGACGTTCTTGAAACCACGATCACGCACAATATATGGATTTGCTTAAAATTCTTCCATTTTGTCTTGTTGGTCTAACAGAATAACTGCGATACAGGACCGCACGAGCGTTGCAGGCGGAGAATATACGATGGAAATATTAACCGTTAATTCTCGAGTTTAAAACTACTGCAGGTTACAGTTGATTACGATTTACCTTAATCGCTCCTAGCCCCTTACTCCAGTGGTGTATTCTTTGAACAAGTAATAAACCGCCCGACATCGAATAATGATCAAAGCGCGAAGACGGAACCAGCTATACCAAGATCAAAATATCCCGTACCGAACAAAACCTAATTATTATTGTCGTTCGATTACCGCCAGTAGATGTACGTCTATATATAGTAACGTAATAGGTTTTATTCTTAGGGTTTATGCATCCCTCCTCTCTCTCGGACACCGCGTATTTTCGTTGAAAATTACATTTTTTTTTATTACAAACACACATTTTTCAAGTCCGCACTTAACGCGTATGATTGTTTGTGTACGTGTATAATATGACCGCGGTGCAAACACAGCGTGGCGGCGAACGATATAATAATGTGTAAGATAATATTTCGCCGAACCGAATTTCGCTCTGACACTAGCAGACACGTCGGACACACTTTTGGCGCGCACATAATTATACGCGCGTTTAAATTTCAGCTCTCTCCCACTCAGCCCCGTCATTTCTCGCGCTCACTTCAACGCTGTAGTTTTTGCTTCGTCCTCGTACATACATATACTCGTATATATATATATATATATAAACGTGGATGTATATGAATAATGTACGTTCGCACAACGGAATAGGAGTTTTATGCAAATGATACTCATATAGCTAATCGAGAGCTGCTCTCTCAGCTGGGCTTACTTCAATAGAACAAAAAAAAAATATGAAACCACTCCTTTCGATTTTTCCGCCGTAACGGCCGACCGCATCCACACAATATGCGCGTACACGAATAAACGACGTCTTTTTCACCGACATAATTTAATATCAGCTGTTCCGGCTCGGATTCGATAATAATAAAAGTATCGGTCAATAATGTGTACCAGTCAGTATAGTTAGTTACAAGTATAGTTATACGTCGCGCATACTCTCAAGCAACAAAATTCATCAACTACTCTCGCAGAGGTCATCACGTTTCGTCGTAGACGCGGAATATATTAACGTAAATAATAGACATTATAGATATTTCCAAATTTCTAACGTAAAAAATTCTGTAAACGGTGTTAAAATATAGGTCACCGCTTCGTCCAATTCGAGAAAATCTTCAAAATGTTTTTTATAGATTATAGAGTCGAGGCTAAAAAAAAAAAAAATGATAAATCACGTTTTCGAGCGAATTTCGGTTTATAATATCCGGAGACGAAAATAAATAAGATTGTTTCTAAATTGTAAATTAAAAACAAAAATTGTTTCTCGAGTTCGATCGACGTTCGATTTTCAATCTTAAATTTAAATTATATTTATAAATATAATATAAAGCCCCGGTGCAGTGAAACTTTTTCGGTCGTGTTTACCGTTCGAAAAACTGTGTTTGCCGTATAACAAAAATAACGTCGGAAAGACACCGTATATATATATATATATATATATGTATCCAAATATACACAGCAGCAGTTGTAATAAAACCTCTCAGTAGCAGAAACTTTATATATATATATGTACACGCACATAAAACGAATCTCGCGATTAATTCAATATTTATATAATATAATATTTCTGACGAAATAACGTGCTATGAAAATTTGTAACTTCTATATAATAACTTTATGTCAATATTCGATATATCTTTATGTAGTTATAAAAACAGGATATTAAAATAAAAATGTATACATGCGCGCGAGTATACGCATAAAAATTTTCATTACTCAGACTTTATATATATATAATATATGAGCGATAAAACACAGGGCAGTCCTGAGGATTTGCAGGGTCCGGGGTAAAACAAAAATTTGGAGACCTCTTAATTCATAGATCGAGATCCGCACGCCCAACATGGTGTATTCATGGATATTTATCAATACCATAATGATTATCCTCACTATAAATTATCTCTTGTTTCTTTTTTTTTTTAGAATTAAAATATTTAAAATACATAGACACGAATTAATAAAATAATAATTTTACGGTGCTAACCCCCTTACATTTTTGGGCTAATCGCGAGGCTAGTGTTTAAAATCTACGAATTTAAAAAAAAAATAATTCATATACTTTATGTAACAACGTACACAAAAATTTGTTTTGATTTCTTTATACATAATTTACTGTAAATGACTAATAAATATTTCCATAATATCCATAATAATCAATTAGACGATTTAATTTGAATTTTTTTAATTTAATCCGTTTTGAGAAAATTAAATTAAATTAATTATTACATTATACATATATACGTATATAGGTACCTACCTATTATGTATTATATAAAAACAATTTATTAATTAGAAACTAATTTCTTTTACTTTTAACATCGGCAGAAGTATCGTCATTATGACGTTTGTCAACCGCACGGTCACGAATCGAAGACCTATATTTTCAGTTTACCAATCACAAGTATCACACTGACTTACTTTTATAAAATTTTTCTTGATTTAAATACCTACCTACCTTAAACTGTTTAAAATTTTAATCATGTCAATTTATAATTTTTTAAATTTATAAAATGTAATAATTTACATAGGATTATAATTGTCACTTTTTCCAATATCCATTTGAACGTGTTTTCAGCGTGTTGCCGTTTTTATGGATCTAAATAAGGGTGTAGTCGTAGAAAAGTACGAGAACCACTGCAGTTTAGAAGATGGTCAGAAATTTCATTTTCTATATTACAGCCCAGTTGGTTAGGTTTAGGTCAAAATTGACTTCAATTTTTTTGAAAACGAACCTTGTGCAGAAGCACTAAGATGCAGTATACATTTACAGGTAGGCGTGAATATGTGGCTATTATCCTGACGTCCTTAAAACGACTCGCGATAGTAATATTTTTATCGTTTATAAAGAAGGTGAAAAAAAAAAGATATCAAAGGAGTCCAAAACATGTCTCAACCATAGCAACATATTATGCTTATATGCTTATAATAGCCGACTACGCGTAAGTTGTTATAAAATAATGTTTCAAAATAGTAATGCGTGTAACCAGTAATAGTTTTCACGTGATTTTCACTATTATAATGCGGATGTTAATAAACGCGACGGCGTTGTGTTAGACACAGAATCTCGCGATGGAAACAACGCGTTGGATCGACGGCATTATACGCGAAATATATACAATGTCGTAAGAACCGACTACAATGTGTACGGCCCACATACGCTTTATGTTTGTCGAATAAAACACACACACACACACGAGAAACCGGCGGCGGAATACTTTATGTTGTTTGCCGGAGAGAAGAAACCACAAATAAACCGAGAGATTCTCTCCTCCGGCTTCGCATTCGTATTTAAGTCCTGTATATTATATTTGGTTTGTATATACGATTTAAAAATAACGAAGCTTTCCTGCAGCCGGCTTCAAAGGCGTTTCGTAAACACCGCAGTACTTTTAGCGCAATATTTTTATTTTTAACATTTTTTTTTCCGACGAATTTTCTTCTTTTTTATTAGTTATAAATAGAGCTGGGATTTTGATGCACTTTGTATCGTTTTCTAAAGCTTACCACGCGACCCACGTATTGTCGCGAATTCTACTACATTTGAATGAGAACGGGAAAAATTTATTTCGCACGTTTTAACCGACTTGGAAAAAGGAGGCGGTTCACGTGTTCCAATGTTTGTTACGTCACAACTCCGTCATTTACGAACCCATTTGGATGAATCTTCTTCCATGTGAAAGAGTATCGCCTCCCGGTGGTCCCGTATCAATTTCGTGAATATTGGCCTTGTGTCCGGCCGATAATTGTTGTATTTTTCATATTTTCCGAGTTCATAAGAATTTACCTAACCACCCAGTCGAATGTAGGGAACAGGAATGACGATATGACTACTATGACTAAAAAAGATGAAATAAAAATATTTTTTAGAAAAAAAAATGCACTAAAAAGTATGAAATAATCAATAAACTTTTTGAAATCGGCGCCAAATTGCGGACAACATTACACTGGAGAAACGCATTTTATTAACGTATTAATTTATTGCAATATCTATATTAGATTAATAAAATGCGTTATGTGCAATGTATAATGTTGTTCGATAATTTGGCGCTTATTTCAAAAATGTTATCGATTATTTCATACTTTTTAGTGCATTTTTTTTCTGAAGTCTGTTTCTTTTTTTTTTTAAAAATATTTTTATTTCAAATAGGCGTTCGCGAATATTTTATCCCAAACGTTTTTAAAAGTACATACTATTATTATAGTTTACCCGAACGCGCGCGATATTATATAGACAACGAACGCAATCGCTGCAGGTGTTACCTCCTCGTGTACGTTTCAACGATAAACGGTTTTTTCGATACACGAAAACATAAAAAAATAAATTAAACGCCCGATTTATCATCACGTCACGAACACGCGTTCCAATATTTAGGAATAACGTTTGTTTTTACATAAATACCTCGGAGCGCACTTACAAATCTCATTACGATTGTACGTTCATTCATTTTGCCGCGTCTCCTCGCGCAATAAAATAAATCATCAATATTCATACAACGAGTATAATATTATTATAAAAATAATTTTGTTTTTTTACGCGATATGGTCGTATTATAATACTCGGCAGTGTACACACGAAGTGAACTCGGTCGACCCAGTAAAAATAAAATAATAATAATAACCGCGTAATAAAACCGACGTTTAACCGCCGCGGACGATTGTAATTATTCTTCTTATACAATAATATAATATTATATTTATATACTTTTCGTGACAAACGTATGACAATATAATATATTATTATACACACACACACACACAGAACGAAATTGCCGAACGCTTTATTTTACGACGGTTGCTTGCGACGACGTCAGACGCACGAACGTTGTACGGCAATAAAACAGCTGCGGAAAAATTAGGTTTTTTTTTTTTTGGTTTAAATTAGACGAACTTGATTCGTTATGACTACGACTTGGATTCATATGCGTTCGAATGTTTTTTTTCTTTTAGTCCAAATAGATTGGTTATCAGATCACGATTAATTGGCCGGTTCTCGATTAAACGGAACAACTTTTTTTTTCTGCATATTTTCAACATAATATTCGTATAAACGCTTATTTGGAGTTTTTGACGAATTTCAAATGGTAATATAAATGTCTTTAAGGCATTCTTTGAATTTTCGTAAATATATTGATGTTGAGCATAGGCGTGCGCAGGAATTTTGTATGGGGTGTGCCATGAAGAAAATTGGGCCGCTTTCCCTTATATGAGCCTAAGCAAATCTAACCTAACTCTCAACCTAAAAATGATAAACGATTAATAAATGATAAGTAATATACTAACTGATAACTGGTTGGTTTGATAAGTTTGATTTATTATTGGTTACCTAAAGTTGTTCATAGTGTTCGTAACATCATACATTAGCCTTAGCATATTGCCAATTGCCATTTTGCTAGAGCGCCTAATTTATTTTCTCTAATTTTTATTATTTATAGCTTAAAATTCAAACAAAGTCCCCGAATGAATGAAAGTTGTACAAAAATCCACGGGCCACGGGTGTGCCACGACACACCCGGCACACCCTGTGCGCACGCTTATGATGTTGAGAGAAAATTTGGTCCATTTAAATTCATTCTTCGTTCCAATCGCCGTTCGTTCGTCTTTGAAAATTTGAAGCAATATATATCATTACATCGTGTCATGTTTAATATAATACTAAGTTAATATCTTATAATTATAAATAATAATAATAATAATAATAATAATAATAATAAATAAATGACCGTTAATTATCATTTATCAATTAGTTTCTGATATCTATGTAAAAATGTTTTATTTTAAAATTTTTTTATTGCATATGAATCCTAGCTGAAGTTATAACAATCAGTATAAAATTATTGTTTTGCTAGCAGCAGTAATACAAAAATTAGAGGAGATTAGACGAATAGATATTATGTCAATGAACAGTCATCGACAATTGTTTAACGTATGTTACACATAATTGTATACAAATATTTTCCAGCTTGCATCATCTCTGAATGAACGTACACGTGTCGATAATTAATTGGAAAACTTGTTCTATATTATTGAATTGAAAAAAAAATATATTCAAACAATGTAAGTAATTTTTCAACGTAATAACTGACAATAGTTTGACGTCAAACCTCTGTAGTAACGTAGGTATATACGCATTTTGATAGAAAATACTTTAAATATTTTATCGAAAATATCTTTATCATTCTTAAAATAAGTTCTTCTCGCAAATGTCGTTTCAAAGGTCCAAAAAAAAAAAAATAATAAAAATCAAATGTGGCAAGACGTGGACTATGATGCCTGGATTGCTGAAAACTTTCCATTCATTTTTGAAAGTCAGTTTGGTTTTTTTTTAAGGCATAAGGCTAATGTAGCTTGGTCTTCCTGTTCGAACACTTATTTTCTAGACACCACTTATTGACTACACACAAAAGAAAGTGCTCTATGAATTCGTTTTAGACACGATGGTTTAGCGTGAAAATACTCGTACTTCCAGTTCTGTCTAAACAAAGGAACCATGTCTTACAAAAGCATGAGCACGGTGAGATTAAACCGATTAAGCACACAATTCTACTACACATAGCTTATTCGTATTACTGCAAGATATTACCTATATGAGCAGTCATAGTTATGCATCAACAAAAATAAAAATATTATACATTTTTCTTGAAACAAGAATATATGCACGTTTTAAAACCGTACTTTGATACTTTGTATAGACATGATTATAAAGGCTTTTGTATTATCCTGCATCAAATATACGCAATTTTCACAAATAAATAATATGCTTTCTTCGTATTATTACTGCAATAATATTTTCTGTTTATGTTAATATAAATAATGTGTTTCTCCATTGTTGTAATTAAAAAGGATATAAAATATTACTTATTATAAGTACGTTTTGTTTTCACCGGGAAAAATACATAATGTATTCCAGTTAAAATAATACGTTGATTCGTTATGCTAATGCGTATATAATTTTTTCATTTAACAAGAACGTTTTTTTTTTTGTTTAACAACTCACGTTACAACATTATTCGATGACATTAAAGAGGGGGAAAATTGAAAATTTATAGTAAAAAGAAAAAAATATATATTTATAATAAAACGAATCTATTTAAATAACTATCAAAAACTTTACGCGTATAATTATTACGCATAAAATTCTAAATGTTTAAAACGATTAGATTTTGAAAAAATTGATATACTTAGGTATATTATTTCGAATCTCGCCGGTTATTACGTGTATTCGTTATGGAAATTTGCATTTGAATAAACTACTTGGATGATAAATAGAGAAAATTATAAAGCTCGATATACATAAACGATTTATCCTCACTTAATGTTATATCAATCAATCGAACACGTCGACTGTCAGAACGAAAATAGGGAGAAAAAAAACTTTATAAATCGATAATGGGATTTTTTTTCACATACCCATTACGACGATATAATATATTCGTTGACGAGTTTTCTCCTAACTCAGCCCAAGTTTGAATGCCAAGTTAGCCGATTTTTTTTTAAACTTTGGTTAACGATAATAGGTACATTACTACTGAGTTTTATTTAATTATTTTTTTATTTATTTCTTACCAGTGACGGTGCTGGGTTTTGCGGGGCCCGGATATTAGAAAGGGCCCCAATTTACAAAATACTAAGTAAAAACAATACACATTTCTAAAGTTAAATTTTTTAACATGACTTTAAAAATAATAATAACAATATAATATGTACTAGAGGTCTATAAGTACCTAATACTTACAATTTGAAAGGAAATATAGCACGGGTTTTCGTTTGATTACCGATTTTCAGTTATTTTGATATAAAAAATCACTTTTTAAACAACTGATTTGTTATAAGAACTTCAAGAATAGAACCTTGCCACCAAAGTGTTTGTAAAAGACAAAAGTAATTTCTTTGTACTTACCTATACTAAGACTTTTCAAAATAATTACGGCTAGTTCATCGGTACCTACATAATCTATTTCAAATAGTATATTCTATATATATTATTATTATTATTATTATTATTATTATTATTATTATTATTATTATTATTATTATTATTATTATTATTATTATTATTATTATTATTATTATTATTATTATTATTATTATTATTATTATTATTATTATTATTATTATTATTATTATTATTATTATTATTATTATTATTATTATTATTATTATATATTATTATTATTATTATTATTAATTATTATATCATAAAGTTATTCAGTATTAATAGTAAGCCTAAATTTATAATTCACGACTCCAGAAGAGGCTTTTAAATACTGTTTCATTATAGCGTAATTATTTATAGCCGGCGCGGGGCTCTGAAAGCGCGTGCCCCGCTCGCCCCGCCCTTGCACCAGCCCTGTTTCTTACGTTTACTGGCGTCTCGAACTTGACTGCACGTTCATATATTTTATCTTATCTGTTTAATAAAATCGACCAACTGCGAAGGCCTAAAATTTAGTATTGCAACTCCTAATACCAACTAGAATGTCAGTAAATCCATTTTGTTTCCATAATTCGCGTGACGTAATAAAAAAAAAATTTAATCGATATTTGAAAAAAAAAATTGATAAAATTATGATTATTATTATTATTATTAATTAATCACATTCTATAATACGTTTTTCGTAATGATAAAAAAAAACCTACTCTATTTAAATCGATATTTACATAATAATAAGACCAATTATCTGTACTACGCGTACCGTATAATATAATAACGAAATAGATTTATATATAGAAATTCCGCGTCCTGCAATCTACATAATCTGGTAGCCCATTGAAATTCCATTGGGAAAACTTCAGGTGAAGCGCATTATGCACCGTCTGCTGCCTCCTATATTATATATAAGTGTACGTCGCAATAACCGCGTGATATTGTTTAAAAATATAAAATAAATTATTACACTATTTTTTAGTTATAAAAAAAATTAAAATAATTCCCTTTTTAAAATGCGTTTTTCATCGGTTTAATATATGTGTATAGGTATGAAGAGTTTATATCGAGTAAAAAGAAGAAAAGAGAAAAAAAATGATTATGGACTAGGCGATATAGGTTAATATTTTTTTTTGTTTTTCGTTCGTATTGCATATTATTTGCTTCATCACAAAAACTCGAAACGTTAATAAATCTAAAAAAAAATTTGTAAAATACACCTAAATAGTCAGGGAAAATTAATTGTATCTCATTACATGCACGATTCACTCGTTCCAGATACGAAAATAATATATAAAACGATCCATATTATTCATAAAAATTTAATTAAATTATAATATACATATTAATGAATTTCAAGACATTTTATGTACTATTTATTTCAATAAGGTAAATTTTCTATTTTAATGATCTCTCGGCCGTGGTTTTAATTCAGTAATTATAGTTATTATAAAGCGGAAAAATAAAATCGTGTTTTATAATTTAAACACTATATTGTTATAATATTAACTATCTACGTGAAAAGCGACTTCTATGACCAAATATTTAAATAATAATAAATTACTGCTAAACGGAATAGCGGCGGGGGGAGAAGTGACAATTTTTTAATTCTATTATAAAAATATTTTCGAAAGAATCGGTTTATTACCAAGACGTGTCTTATATTTTTTTCAGCCGTACTGAACAGCAATCTATGTATTCGATAAAAATATTGTGAAAGCAGATTTGAATTTTTATGAAGTTTTTCTGAATTCATAAACGTAATATAGACCCACCTTAAATTTGATTAAGAATGTTTAAAATATAGGATATTTAAATATTATTTCAATAACGCGTAATAGAAATAAACTGAAATTCGATTCAAATAAACGTTATACGGAATTTGACAACACCGGTCGAAAAAAATAATTATTATTAACTTATACCAGCGTTTCCTCTCTTATTCGCGATCTGTCGAAAGCGATTGGGCAGGATGGTGAAGGATACGGAAGGAGTCATGAACAGTGCATACTTTTATAATCGTTTGCTGCTCTAAACACTAGCACGTGAATTCTCGTATATAAAATATTATCAGAATTTAACTCCTTATCGGTATGAATTCGATTAAAATCGTGTAAGGCTAGCTATAAAAAATAAAAAAAAAAAATCACTCTGCACACGTTGTGTAGAAAAACACGATTATCTGCAACGTAATATCGACAGTATAATATAATAATAGTTGACTTGGACAACAACAACAAAACTTGCAGGGCTCGCCTGCGAAGGAACCGTCGTTGTATTAACAACGTGCAGGGCACGCGTTAACAAGCCAAATAATTAATTCTTAACGCGTACCAAATGTTTTAGAAAATATTTACTTTTAACAAAGTCAAGTTACTCGTTTAAAGTTAGCCTCGAATTATTGAAGTTAAAAAGAGAAATAAAAGTAACTTTTAACTTATACCGAAATTATATATATATATATATATATATATATTAATTTGGCCGGCCTCGATTGTTATTATGATTTTTATTGCGCGTGCGCGCAGTGTTTCGGAAAGAGTTAGGACCACGTAGTTCACCGAATAAGAAAGTATTGACGTGAAACTTATGAAAATATTAATTTTCTCTGGTCTCGGTGGCACTCGAAAATCGTAGGAAACGAAGCAGACACCGAACGACTGCAAACGAAACAAAACTAAAACAAAACTCCTCTCACATAATCAAAACCATCGTAACGTCAAAGGGAGTTGGTAACAACTATTATAAAATATTATAGTAATCAAGAGTAGAATTCAAGAAAAATTGCGAAGGGAACGGGGAAATATACTGAACTCCGATAAATTTAAAACGATTCTGAGAGAAATACGAGAAAATCACGTTAATCTCCATTTAGAACGCGCGAACGGAAAAGACAAAATAGTTTTGACCGGGACACGTTTAAGAGCAGCACTCACGCCCAGATAAAATCTTTTTTTTTTGGAAATACGCTTATTTGTTAAGAGTAAAAATTATATACTTACGTATTTTTTTCTTTCGAGTTTAATAAAAATCCGAATCGTTTATGTCGCGTGAAATTTATTGTTAAAGCTTCTGTAGTAAACACAGTCGAACGCGGTTAACTCGAACTTCTTTAACTCGAAATCGTCGATCCTCGAACATTTTCCCCGGTCCCTAGAATTTCCTATTTCAAACAATGCAAAAAAAACCTTGTTTAAGTCGAAGTTTCGATTTTTCTAAAATTATAATATATTTCCCTCGTGTGTGTACATTTATTGTCGAAAATAATTACATCAGTGACGCAAATTTTGAAGCTTTAAATATATTTGAAAGATTCACTGCGAATTCTGCGATCAACAGCAAAACTCGAACAGAAATAAATACTTTTTTTTTTAAATGTTTCTTATTTTTGTTTACACATTTTAAAAATTATATATACTTACGTAAATAGTGAAAACGTACATTAATATTTTAATTTAAGTATAATCTGTACCTTGGGCTACGCCCGTAATGTATGTAAAATAAAATAAAAATAAAATAAATAAAATATAATAAATACGTAATTTTTAAAAACAATTTTCTAATCTAATTTTTTGTTTTTTTTTTTTTTTTTGGATTACTCGAATTCTTGGATAACTCGAATTTTTTTGTAAAACGAAATTCAACTCCGAGTTAACCGAGTTCGACTGTAATAATAAATAATAAAGAAATAACTCTGAGATTACCTGCTGCAGTCGATTTTGTCGATTTCTTTGTAAGGCGCCACATTTTTTTCCCCTCTACGGTATTTTTCTTTTAATCCTGTTTTTTTTTCGCGCGTTTGGTGACCCAGAGAAACCGAAGATTTGATTCACAACTCTTACAATAGCCTTTCCATTCAATCGCCTCCGTACAAACACACACACACACACACACATCGCGTATAATACACTTCCGAAGTTAACAATACGCTTACAAGTTTCACACTCGATGCCTTCCGTCCACACCCCTGCATGTATATAAAATACATATAAAACACCCTGTGACACGGTCCTCGGCTAAGTTTTATTATATTTCACAGTTTACATAAATAATATTATTCATGTGCGCGCGAAAAACCTTATGGTTTTTTTTTCTAACCAAAAAAATTGTCGCCATAGCGTATAAATTTTGTCCCGTTTTTAAAGCACCACTTAACGTCGCGTTTGAATTGAAATTTCGTTTTACCGAATATCCAGAGGAGTGCCGAAATATTAATAATGATTTATTATTTATTAATAATTATCGAAATTTTAACTCTTCTTTTAATCAGACTATTACCTGTTTTTCCCCCTATATTTTTATAAACGAATTCGGATTAATTGTGTTTCTTCCAAATAATTTTTTTTTTGTAAATTCAAAATTGACCTAATTACAATTATTTGGAACGCGGTAAATGGTCTTTCAAAACATTACAAAACGCTCGTAGCGAGCAATATTTATTTACGGATTATTTAAACGGCGTTATCTTATATACAATTCTCTCAATTTTGTGCGCTAAATTCTTTTGTATATTGTTAAAATTATATTAGAAATCGTTATCATGCTTTAATATCTACGAACATTTTCGCTTTTTGTCTTAAGCCCCGAAATCTTTTAAAATATTTCCTAAATGTGTTTAGCACTATAAGATTGTCAAAACCAGCGCGGTGCACAGATAACTGAATAGGTTAGTTTACAATCTGCGTAACTATTTATTCACTCGTTTGACTCGTAACACCGTATTTGAAAACAACGGGTTTCTTTCTTTTAGTTATTACTACTTTCTTTCATGACGCTATAAACACTCGCTTTTCAATGGGCAATATTGTTATTTAAAAAAAATAAATAAATCTAACGATTCAAAAATATTTTTTAAAAGTCATTAAAAAACATTACCGTTTCACCGAGACTCGGTTAATTTTATACATATATAAGAATTAAGAAAACAGAAAATAACAATAAATATGTCAAACTCAAATTTTTTTTTGTGTAGAGTTTAGTGAGCACTTCTTCGGGATTTTAATTGCGTTCGTTCCGCCAATCGTGATCATAGCAAAACCTAAAAACTCTTCACAGTTAAAAATAGTAACAGATTCTAAATTTATGGTTTATTTAATAAAAAAATCAATAAATATTAAATATAACAATAGCTCCGATTTAAAATTCCTATATAAGGAAGTCTTTCTGATTTCTAGCGAATAATATATTGAATTACAATATTTTAAATTGACCTCTTGGTCTTGCGAAAGGGGGTGGTTAACACAAATCTCTCTCTCTCTCTACCGTACAAAAATCTACTACAATATTGAAACGACCACACAAAAATAAACTATAATAATGTATCGTCAAAGCTTTATTTTTTCGCATTAAGCGTTATTAACTCAGTAATGTGTATTCGCGGTATGTTTAAAATAGAATTATGACATTTTGCAATAAGTTCTATCGAAATCGCGATATACTATCGCTATAGTGGCTCGTTCAGTATCGAGTGAACGACGGTCACGCGTAAAAATAAATGTCAATTACATATTCGTTACATAGCGCCTGCAGTTAGTGTTTAGGTTATAAATTTTATTATATGAATTTTATTATTTTATTATAATATGTTTTATTTTATTATATATGTTATATTTGTAATATATTATAAAAATCTACGAGATTCAATAAATAAATAAAACGAGCCTCCCCCAAAAAAAAAAGAAAAATGTGCTCCTATTATATAATATTATGTATTTTATATAGAAAAAAAAAGCCTAACCGATATACAAATTCTTCACCGCTTTAACCAGCTATTATTATAAACGCGTCGCAACACTTGGGTGTACACAGAAAAGTCGCGGAATACGCAAATATTTACCAAAGAGTAGAATTCGTTTTGTCATTCAACGAATCCATTAGCGTACACCACGCCCTAAAGATTACCCCTCTCCAAAAATGCGCTGTTTCTTCACGTGTGTGTGTGTATTTGTATACGAGTAAACGATTTTTTTTTTTTTTTAAACGGTTTTTTAACGAGGTAAAATTGCTGATTTCACGATTAAATCTCCGCACCGACGACTTTAACGGTTGCACATCAAAGAATGCGCCATAAGTGTGTGTGTGTGTGTGTGTGTGTGTGTGTATAAATTATAAAACCGACTCGTAAAGAATACTTTTATTTTGTACTTATCCTCGAATAGACGGATAAAAATCTATTGGAAATACTTATTCCTCGTAATTTGAAATTATGTTCCAGTCGTTTTTAGTTTATTCACCCGCAGTTATACTAGTGTTTTAAATTTTTCAAATAATGTCTGTCTGAATTTCACAATTTTTGTTTTTCGAAACACATAAGTCACACTATAAAGTCAATACGATTTGTGCATTTATCCTATATTATATAAAAGAATTCTGGAGCGGTATTTTGTGATTTTAAAAATATATTTTATTGAGGATATTGAATGCAACGATTTACAAAATATTATAAAAAAAAAAAATACTTAAAACGTATTATTTGGATTTTCGAATCGATATTTTTATTCGCGTTTGAAGGAAAAAAATTGTTTTTTTAACGAATACAAATACACCAGTAAATATATTCCGCATACGTTTTCGAATATTTTTTAGGTTTTGAGCGGAGCGAGGATTCTACTGGTTTTACAAAGCTGTGGTTTTTTTTTCTTATGACTGTACACAAAAAATCTACGAGAAGGAGTGCTCCGATCTTTACGGTCATAATTTATTTCCGGTAACAAATTGCATCTATATTTGGTATTTTAGAGAGGTCATTTTTTCGATTTTATCAAAAGCACCTAAAAATATAATTGAAAAACCACCGAAAAATAATATTTATATATATAAATTTTATATATTGTACACTTTTAGATACCTACCTAAGTTTATTGCAAGAAATTATATTATATTAATTATACTCGTATTATATACTATATAGTATATTAATAACAAATAATATAACACCGAAGCTCCGTTCAAAATCGTTTAACCGAATGCTATGATTTATTATTGTTTTCAAATTTTTAGTGATAACCTTAAAACTCTAAAATCTTTATCCAAGTAATTCACTTGAGCGACATTCACAATACCCAGGATCGGTCATCTTTTTTATTTTTTAAATTATTCAAAATAGTATTCAAATACAAAAGAAAAATTAAATACTTTTATACTTTACGAGTGTGGTGTATAATATTCTTTTTTTTTTGGGGGTGCAGGAAAGGATTTGAATTTTGACTATTCACGCCGCGGTTCGTGCGTATCGTTTACGAGCGGACAAACATTTCGAGACGCGTCAATTCGTTGCCAAAATGATATTGGCGCGAAAGAGTTTTCGTATTAGCAAAATGCTGGAGTTTGCAAACGGTATAAAAAATATTTTAGTTACATTTTTTTAATTCAATACCAACAATTTCGCCAAGGTTCTCTCATCGCGTACACCGCGATCTCGTTCAAACCGTTTTTATTAGAAAGCGTATACAGACATTATTTGCCTTCTACTCGTGTAACGACGAATTTGAGGAAATATAATAATTATTCGAACGAACCCATCCTATGAAAAATAAATATGAATTTCCTATTTTTTTTTAAATAACTATAAATGTACGTTTTTTATTTTTCCCGCGTGAGATTATTTTTACATACGACCCTTCTCGCGTATAATTACCGTCCATTTGTGAGAGTATAATATTATAATGAAATATATGGAATTGCTCAATTACGCTATACAATTTTAATAACTGGAATAACGTTTTATATACGCGAAATTCATCGCTATTTATCAAAACAGTATAATATACTCTTGAATATATTAATTCAAACGTGCGATACGAAATTTTAATTAACTCGTGTGCCTAATAATTATCGTTCCGTGAATACGTTTACTTCGAATTTTAACCGTTAAATACAACATACATTAAGCGCATACACATTTGTGTAAAACGAAAAAATAAAAAATTCTTTAAGCGACTTAATTGGGCGACCATAAAACCGTATAATCCTTTTCGCTCATAACGCGCGGGATTTTATGTTTTATCGATATTAAACTCCACGCATTTATCAGTAATAATAATAATTATTATAACGCGAGAACGCTAGTTACGTGTACGAAACGAATATATATTTTTTCAAAACGACTTCGTTTCATTTATATTTATTTTGTTTATACCGTTTAAAACGCGAGTCCGTATAGCAGCGACTGACCGCGGCGTTACATGCGGCGATCAACCGAATAAAATTTTTCATTTTAATTTTTTATTCGTTTAGGTAATATACAATAGCGCATTTAGTGTATACGCGGTGAAAAACAAAAGACAAGAAATGAGATTTTTTTTTTTTTAATTTTTAAAAAAAGAAGCCGCCGTTTATTTTCTAGCGTATAATATTCAAAGGTATTTTACTGAAGAAAAAAAGCGTACTTGGACTAATCGTTTCAGAGATTTGAACACCGTTATCGCTTACGACGTCCTGGAACGTTTTCTGTGTTCCTGGAATTGTTAACGTAGATGCATTTTATATTGGAGTGTTTGTATCGCGAATACGTACAAAGCCGGTTAAGAAAACTTTTAGAAAAAAAAAAAGTTTTGCTTTCGTCGTGTACCAATTTAATTTCAAATAATATTGATTACTCAATGTGTAATTTACTGCTTATACTTTCCAAGAAAATTTAATATTACGATCACTTCGATTATATTATAATGTGCTTATGTAATGAATAATAAATACAAATATTTACGATTGAGATAAATAATAAAGCGAAAATGAGTTAGCTAAGAATTTACAAGAAGCGAAAATTAATTATAAAAAAAACAAATTGTTTGTTAACGAGAACACGCGATTTCCATCTGGATCATAAATACGATCTGGATAAAAACGTGCTGTTATCATTAATTTGCATTGTAAATCGAATGTTTTCCGGAAAAAAATTATTTCATTATGAATTTATTAAAACATTCATGGATTAAACTACTTTTGTCGACGTATTTTTCGGAAACATCCATTTTGCCAATTCTGTTATGACGTTTCGAAACCGTTACAAGTTCCATCTTCAGAGAACGTAATACCTACACGTCTGACTGCCGTGACTACACTGAGCGGTCCGCTCGTTTCTGACTGGTATTTATACGCCTACAGGCCACGCCCTTTATTTTGTTTCGTAGCGCTGTCTGGTGACTACTTTCTTTTCCCGTTGTTTTTTTTTTTTACGTTACATGTACGCTGTTCTTTCTTTTCTACATTGGCATTTAAGTGTCGGATCATATTAATGCATTTTTCTTCTTAATCGTTATTTATTGATGTGGATTTTTCATTCTGTGTATTCGCGTTTGTTGGATGTTTTCTGTCTTTTCGTTTTTTTTACTCGATGCATTTTCCATCCATCTTCTCTGTTATAATTTTCCGGACGTTATTCTAGTTCTATTGCTTCGTTAATCATTCGTTTCCCGTAATTCGTTTCTTAGTTCGATATTTTCGCTTGGCTGCCAATCAGTATTGTGATCATTTTGTACGACACTACTACGCGGTTGAAACTCGTTTTTATCGAACTGTCTTCAAAATTTCAATTATAGATCAACAATAGTTCTTTTTCAGCTCACGTTCTTCGTGCGAACGTTCTGCGCGACCCGCAGTTTGTGACCTATATCATTTCACTGGGATCTTCGATGATATTGTAAATGTATACAGCTAACGTGTTCGCTTATTCTCGCCGTATACGTGATATATATAATGATGTACTCGTATATTATTTTATATGGGTGCTCGTATAATAATATAATATACGAGATATATTACAGATGTCTATAAATATCTGCGGACGTATTACGGGAGAGATGGGGATCGGTTTGTGAAAAAAAAAGTATAGCACCCGTGAAATCGACAGCGATTTTTTTTTTTTTTTTGTGCTAGTCCGCGGCACGGCCGAGGAAAATCGCTAACGAGACATCAACTCGTCGGGAGCGGCGGAACGACAACAACGAGATCCTTCGAGGCGCAGCATCAGCATCAGCAACAGCAGGTTATGTCCCGGGGTGTTCATTTGTCATTATATTCCCTTTCGACAAACGACCGTCGTCGTTACAATACTCGCGGATCGCGAGAAAAACAGAACCACGCGGGCTTTATAACAAATTTCTTTTCGCCATCTCCTGCAGTCGTTTCTATTTTAACGCATGCAGCGGCAAAAGGTCTCGAAAACAACAGAAATCACTTGGTAAATACTGTTTTAATTCCCGACATCTACACGAGTCGGTGTAAAATTTCAAATCAAATTGTTGAATAAAAAATTTGATATATTACGAAAACGAAAATATAAATATAAGAATTTGAAGTTACAAGCGAGACCGTAGTGAAAATAAAATACTGTCGCGTCAGTCGGATAACACGACCCGGTTAACACGTTGTCCAGGTTCGGGGGTAATAAATGAAAAAATTATTTCCGGCATTCGTTTCAAATCGTCATACCTACTATGTTTTTGTACGAATACAACATGTTAATAAAACGCCTGATTGCATTGTTGTCATTTTGCAAGATTTAAATGCGTTAACCGGTTAAAATTAACTTAACTCTTGACTTAAAGGATTAATAAGTTAATATCGTAAGTCAACTGATTTTACCTCGCGTTAATGCCGACTGGAATGTATTTTTATTATTTGGACAGAGTAAATTAATTAAAACCACGTCGTATACTTGTTTTTCGTCAATCGCACATTGTGCAGTTACGTGCACGAATCTTGTTTTTGAATATTTCGTTTGTGTTATGTCATGTTATTTATATAATCATTACGAACTTTATATTTCACAAAATTTGATGAAAAACGTATATTCGTATGAATTAATGATTATTTTTTTCTCCATAAAAAACGCGATTAAAAGAAAATCAATTTAAGTTAGTAGAACTTTGTTAACATTAATTTTAAATTCGGTAGAAAAAAAAATTGGTCGACTTCATTTTTAGCAAGTTAAAGAAAATTATTAAGTTTATTGATTATTTCAAATATTACGAGTTTAAACGGAAATTGTCGTCCTAAATCAACACGTATATTTAAATAAATAAATAAACGTGTATATGTATATATATATAAACAGTACGGTTCGTTGAATGTCAAAAATGCATTAAATATGAATAAGTAAAAAAGACGAAAACGTATAAAAATGTAAAATATAAATTAGTGATAGCATCGTCATCATCTAAGACATTAAAAAAAATAAAATAAAAAATCATCATCATCAACATCCGGCCCTATATAATAATAATAATAATAGCGTCGAAAAAATGCGTAAATAGGCGTTTTATAAAATCGTTAAAACTTGAGTGTGCAGACGTAATCCGCGAACAGTACATATTATACGTAACTATACACTAAAGTTTTATGTACCGTCAATAAAAATATATATTTTAAAAAAATAATAAAAAAATTGACGTTTCAGACAAGTTTCAATATGTCCGTATATTAAATATATAATATAGTTTACCGTATGACGACGACGGCGTTATTGTCAATGAAAAGCGATAGAGGCCGAAACGCGTCAGTCGGTTTTATAATAATGACAGCGTCCAGATATAGTGGAAAACTAAAAAAAAATGTCTATTGTACTTATACACGTCCTTTAAAATGTCTAACCTAAGTGTACTCTATAGTATGTGTTAGATTGTATCGTAAAAATGATAGATTATTCGATTGATAAATTCCCGCGGTGAGTGTAACCGTTTTCGAAACTACAGCATAATATACACTTGGTGTACGAGGTGAAAATATAATAGGTTATAGCGTTCGTAAGAAATCGAAAAATCCCTTATTTAATAGTACAATATTTACAGGATACACTAAAGAATATTCAAATATTTTTCCACATAAACGCCGTTCAGTTCTCTGCATTTGCAGGCGCGTCGCAGTGACAATATTGTTTGTTATTCAATCGTCTTTGCCGTCACCTTCTCTATAATCGCATTCATTAACCTCGACATCACTGGAAAAAACGTTTTCTGTTTTTTTCAAAAGAGTGAAAAGAAAGACGTCATATACGGTGCGAGGTCTGGACTATAGGCGGGATGATTCAAAACATCCAGACCAAAAGAGACGAGGAGATCTGTTGTTTATGGGCGGGCGTGTTATCATGCAACAGGCAAACTCTCATTGTCAGTTCCCCTTGTCTTTTGTTCTGAACGACTCGACGCAGTCTTTTTAGGCTTTTGCCAAGTGCAGTTCGACTGAGTTTTGGTTTAGTGCAGTTAAACCGAACCATTGATTCCTGCAACGGCCTCTTGTTCTCTACATTACGAACTCCTCTGCACGTAGAAGTGTCCAATTTAAAGAATAATTCCCTCGGGGCTAAAGACTTTCCCGAACATACCTCGTAATGTAAAATATGTGACGTGAATGGTGGAAATGAACCAATTTAATGTATTATTCCCATTAATGGTAAAACTGCGTGTCGACTAGAGAATTATTAAAATGTAAATTATACAGTGCTTGGAAAGAACGCGTTCAAAGGAAGTTTTAGAATTTAGAAAAAAAATTTTGATATATACAATTTATTCAAGTCGGAATCTGAACCAATTTTCGGCGAAAAATAAAATACAAATATTAGTCATTAAAGAATTGTAATATTATTATTATCGTATGGTATATTATATTATGAGCAAGCAAGTTATAGGTAATTAAATAGCCGGCACTTCACGCGAAGCAAATTTCGTTTTAATTTTGTATAAATTATCATTATCGTATTTTGTAAGAGTAAACGCGATTCATATTTTTCTGGCATCGCTGGTCGAAATCGCCAGTTTTTATTTCTTCGTAATTTTGAAACTAATGCGATCAGAGGAACTCGAAATATTCGCCAAATACATGACTTTATATTATAATAGGTAAAAAAAAGAAAAATTCAAAAATTTCTTTCGATTTTGTACTTTTTATAGAATTTTACATATTTAATTCATGAAATGTGTGGTAATTTTTGGTTTAAAGGGTTTAAAATTTAGTACACGATGTCAGACGTACGTTACTTCAACTATATATGTATATATAAAAAAAATCTTGAAAATCACAATTTTCCTTAATAAACATTTCAAATTTTTCGACAAAGTGTATTCTATTTTTTGCGCGGTTAATCACGTTTGTACAAAACCAGTGGTCCTAGAGCATTGAAATTTTTATCGGATATACGTTAACTTTGTACTACACGTATTAAAAGAAAAGAATTTTTGATAAGTTTTTAGCAAAATTATTATTATTATTATAATCGGAAGGAATTATATTAAAATCGTGTACTGCGTAAGGACAATCGTTAATTATACACATATTATATATACTATTAATAATAAATAATATTACACCCGAAGCCTCGCTCAGAATCGTTTTATCGAAGGCGCAATGAGATTTATCGCATTGTTTTCGCAATTTATAGTAATAACAAAATTCTAAAATCTTTATCCAAGTGTAATAATTCACTTGAGCGATATCCACAACACCCCGTGATTTATCGCTACCTTTTCGTATGTTTCGTTTTAAAAAAAAAAAATCCTATTAAAAATAATAATTATTGCAGATAATATTTACATATATGAATATAATTATTTAATAACTGAAATGCAGTAAAACTACTTGTATAGCTGGCGCGAAAAGAAAAACGACCGAGCGAATTATTACGAAATAAATAATATCGTCGGGAATATTGACGAGATACCGTGGATACGAACGTAGTCGCGCCATATAAAATACGATTTTCGTTATTGTTCTGCGAACAGCCTCCGAAGCGCGTACAATTCTGATCCCGTCATCATAGAGTATTATTAATATTTTGTCTTTTGAAAAGTAGAAACGATTTACAGCACCATGGAAAGGCTAGAGAGACTTTCGACGAAAAGGACACGAAAGGAAACACCGCGGGTAGTGGCCGTTTACAGTATTCCGGGTACGTTAAAATTTGAATTCGACCAGCTGTTCTATCGAACTACAAACGGGTTTGCGTGGTGGTGGTTACTCAAATTATTATTCGCGCGTAACGCGCACAAGCTTTTCGATTTTACCGTTCGTTCAATACCGTCCGAGGTATTGAACACGGGAGATCATTTTAATACACACAACATTGCATTACACTGTAATAATGAAACACATTCGTGCGTGCGTTTGGATTCGTTCGCAGAACGATTGGAAAAACGTCGTCGACGACTGGCCAAGATAGCTCGTAGGAAAGAGGAACTAGTAAAAGAGGCTGAGAAAGCGGAAATATTGGCTTCGATCGCGTTAAACGTGGCGAATAGAGTACCGCAAGTCCTGTTAGAAATCCACGCGGAAATAAAAGTGAGTCGAACATTTTATATTTATGCAGTAATCCACGAGTCGTTTGGTCTGTTAAACAATAACAGCTACGTCAAGTCGTTTTTATATATGCATAAGCTGATAGTATACAGTACTTTGACATGATCGGACATGACGTTTTGTGAATTTTAGTAAAAAATAGTTTGATGATATGACGATAATATGAATAAAGAAGAAAACTGCAATCATTCTTTTTTTAATTGAATAATCAAATAATGTTCGCCTCGTAACCGTAATACACACATTACGTTATATTATACACTATCGTACACTTAACCACTATAATATGATATTAACGTTACATTAAGAATTCCTAAAATATGTTTATATATATATATTTTTTTTTTTCATATCAGATAGAACCGTCGAGTCCCCCGCACACGTCGAATTATCATACGACTAATGTGAATAATATAATGCGCACGGCAGTAAAACGTTCCATCGACGTAGAGAACGAATGGGTTGGAGTAAAGAAAGAAAAGGTGAAACGTGTAATTCGAATTATATACACTCATACACAAAATCACTACGATATTAACGTTGTATTAAAAATTCTTAAAATATGGTTATATACATATTTTTTTCTGGTATCAGATAGAGCCGACGAGTCCCCCGCACACACCGAGTGATCCGACGATAAATTTAAATAATACCAATTACACGCCTGAAAATTCTCTTGTAAACGACGAAAATGATCTGGTTGATATAGAGGAAGAAAATGTGAAATTAAAATGTGAAATTCGAATATTAACACCGGAAGAAATAAATGCTCGTTACGTAACAGAAGTAAGTGAATTATCGTTGGAAAATGTCTATTGATTCGTTTTAGTACCTAATATGACTTCGAATAAAGATAAATGCTTATGACGTAAGATAAAATATAATATAGAGCGACGCGTGATCTTGTTCTTTTATTATGTAATAATATATAGTGTTTGCCTATAACGGTCATTATTATACCAATCACATTATTCGCTTTATTTGTTATACAGGAACCGGTGGTACAAGAACCACCGATAGAGTACATACAGCCCACACAGGTACCGTTAATACAGTACATACAGCCCGCACAGGTACCATTGGTACAGTATATCCAGCAACCGAATTTATATTGGACTCCTCATATGTTCAACGCGAATTTTATGCAATAATTTTTGGTCTGACGGAGACGATAGGGACGTCCAGAAAGTAAGGTTACAACACGTGTGTTTTAACCTTACTTTCTGGACCATAAATTTGCTAATGAAACACTTCAATTTTTTTCCGTAAAAACCAAATAAATTTCAATAATGTATTTTTGTAATTTTTTTTTCCTTGTTTGTTCGCCTACATAGGCCCAAACATTTTGTAAATTTCTATACCAAAATGTCGTTTTGTCATATTAAAAATAAAAACATTCAATGTGTAAACAATTTGTTTAATTATTTATTCCCATCCGTATCCGTATATTTATTAGATATAAAACGTATTTAATACACACACGATATAATATTTCACGTCGAAATAATAACTGTAGGTACCTACACTAGAGTAGTCGTTACAACCGCAGATCAGACGGTGAATTTCACGTTTCCATTGGAATTTGAATGAGAAAAAGTTTACTCGTTCGTTAACGAACGGATTGACGTGTGATCAAAACCGCGATTATATTTCGGGCGAACTTAAAAAAAATATATAAAACTTTTTTTCCAAAATATACACACTCGTAATATTTTCCAGGGAATTGCACGTAATTCAGTTATTCGTCATCGGAGGAGAATATATTTATATACACACACACACACACACATAGAAATTCAAAAAGTTTTTGTCCCTTTAATCTCGTTTTCTGCAATATTATGTTTGCATATCGACAACGAAGTAATAGAAATTATTATTATATTTCCGAGTTATCCTGCTACGCTCTGCTATAGCTATTTCTCTTCGAAAGTAACTAAATAACATGTATATTATTATTATATTGTGTTTCAAAGAATTCAATCTCATTTCAGCGCGACGTGCGCACCCGATAACGTTATTATCCCGAAGTAAACGGATTCTATCGAAATCTACGAGATTATGATATATAATATTTTATACGTAGCGACGTCACGCGAGTCGTGCTGTTTTTTCGTAGGAAAACAAAACGGTTTCCTCTATTCAAATAAACACGTTTAAAAAGATTTTTTTAATCCGTTGACGTTTTCTCAAAAACGTCTCATCCGCCCATCCCCGGAACTTGCGTACGACGTTGGACCGTTCTAATTTTCAAACCTAAAACCTATACGGAATCAACAATTCCTCTAAATTAATTAAAATTTCAGTAGAACGAAAGGAGAAAATATACTACGTTTTCTTCTATTTCGACTGGAGACATTGTGTGTTATATTATTATATTCGTTTCGTTTTAGACCTAAATTGCGATGGGCAAATATGACCAGTTCAAAATGAATCGAACTCAATCCCGACAATTGCATTTCGTGCGCAATTGGACCGCGCTGCATGCTTTTTTCTATAGGCGTTGTATTATAGTCGACTTATATTATTATAAATTCCTTTCACTTAAAATCGTCGAATTTTCGTCTGGCTTTTACGTGTTGAATGACATTTACACATTATTTTTCCGTACTTCATATCGCCTATACAAGAGTAAAACGCCGCGAACACGTTTTGACTCTTACGAAAGTATATTATATTATTATTATGAGGGATTTCCTTTCGGCTGTATTATTGAAATTTTGATGTGACTAACCCGTACGAGGACCGCACTCAAAAGTATTATATATAATTATTATTTGCCCAAATCGGCGGCGGTGCGTTTTCACGACGATATTTCAAATGTCGGTAAATTATCGATTTTAAATTGTAATATTATACTGAAATTTGAAACAAACCGCGTAAACGGTTAAAAAAAAAATTAAAACACGATATATATTGGCGTATTTATATGGTGGTCGGGTTAAACTTCCGTCCCGGACCAAAAGGTACATTTAAAATATTATTTTGCATTGGTCAGTTCATAATATTAACACGCGTTTAAATCTACTCCAGTCGACATTCGACTGCATTACTCCTAGACTCTCTACTCAATGAAAATGCAGGTTACGGTCCAGAATAATCTCACAAAAAAGTAGGTATAGTGAAGATCTGTAGGAAATTGAAAACTCTTACTCGAGGAATTCTACATCAGAGATATCAAACGAATATTATTAGTTTTCATTAAATAAAACATCAATTTGAAATCGGTAATTATTCGAGGAATATAATATAACCTTACGGGTACATAATATTGGCGGAAAGAACACAATCAAATCAGAAGAATTTTCACTAAACTCTTTTTTTAAATTAAAATTACGCCACTGCGCATATACGATATACCTATACTTACTCATTAGATTAGATTTTACAAGGTTTTTATTCTTGTCAATTAATAAATTCAATATTTTTATTACATATTATGATGTATTTTTATAATTAAAAATGTATTATACGCAGTTTATATTATGATATGCTAAGCGCCGCCACCATAATCGTATGGTTTTGAATTTAATTCGAAAAACGATAAAACTATATCCATTATTTTGGCAATTGTTCAGTCCGCGGTCTCGCAACGACGCGAGAAGGAACTGCATGATTTGTCCAGACCAAATTCAATCCCAATAATCCCTTTAAAAACGATAATGAAAAAAAAGAAGAAAAAAACGACTTCTACCGGTCCTGAAATTATTGTTTTTTATTTTCTTCGTGTAAACTGGCACCGAGATTACATCGTTATTATTATGTTATTTTTATTATTATTTAATCATAAATCGGGTCTTTATTATTGCGCGCTAAAAAGCGTAAAAATACTAAAAGAAATATTGCGCGTTTAAATAATTAAAAATATTCAGTCAAAAGACCTGTTTTTTTAAAATATGCGCCCGTAAAAATTTTATATTATTTTATGTGTACTACCTATATAATATAGTGCGACCGTCTATATGAATGTCTACGCATGACGTGCAAAATATAATCTTGTATTTCTTTCGTTTTTTATAAAATAACCAGAATAATTATAAGCAATTTCTTAGTTAAATTTTCTTAGCGAGAAAATAATATTTTTATATTTTGATTAACGTATAAAATTTAACATTAGGATTACATCGATACCTATAAAAGCAGCACGCCATATACCTACTTATGGAAGGTTTTCAGCTCTTGTATCAGCTGATTCTAGAATACGAGCACAATAAAAAAAAAAAAAAGTGCCCTCTTTAATATTAATTCGTTAAAACCTGCGATTCATTCGCTATTAAATAAACGTACAGAGGGTAAAAAAAAAACCAATTGTTGTTCCGATACAAGCCCGACACTATGTATTTTTCGAGATTTTAATGACCAGTTTAAACAAATATTTCAAACACCGGTTGAGCGTCTTATTACTTTCGCTATTATTATATTAGGTAGGTATTTATATAGCAGTGCACAGCCCATTTTTTATTAAGTAAAAGGCATCGGCTACATTTATTATAATTTCAGATAATTATAATCGAATAAATCTTAATATTCAGCATAATAATTGATAATACGCGATATTTATAAATATTAATATTGTTCCTACAAAATCACGGTGAAAAAAACATAATATCGGTTTTTATAACGGACGAAAATAAAGGTCATAAAATTCAACGTACCAAACGTAATCCTCGGTAGTATAGTGGTAAGTATCCCCGCCTGTCACGCGGGAGACCGGGGTTCGATTCCCCGCCGGGGAGGAAAAATTTTTTTGCATTTTTTTTGTTGAATTTTTTTTTTTTATACTTTTCTTAGATTTATTTTATTCACCGATTGCGACACTTCCACATCGTATTTTCAACGCTGTTTTCTTTTTTCATCATATTTTTTTTGTAAGTATAATATTTATGTAATAATAACTTCAAATTCGGTTATTAATTTGTAATTATAATTCGTAAATATTTTTAATCCCAAAATCAACATTTATAAGTAGTCCGTTCGTTGTTTATATTTTTAAATTTAACCGGGCCGCCAACGTATTATAGCGTGTAGGTATTTTTAAGCATAAAATGTATATGTCATACATAATACACATATTTTTACATATACTTAAGTACATAACTAAAAGAACACATAATAAGATGAATACGCAATTATTACATTTTGTTTAAAACTTTTACCGTTATTCGATA
This sequence comes from Slavum lentiscoides, assembly GCA_032441835.1. Classification (NCBI taxonomy): domain Eukaryota; kingdom Metazoa; phylum Arthropoda; class Insecta; order Hemiptera; family Aphididae; genus Slavum; species Slavum lentiscoides. The sequence goes on along the minus strand of CM063707.1, from coordinate 3,284,082 downwards.
TTCCTGTTACAATTTTTCAAGGAATTAATATATAAAATTAACAGACGACAAGTAAAATAATAAAAATCAATATTTATTATCTATTAATTCCCACGGAAGTTAACATTTTAAATTATGAACTGTTCAACATTAATGTTCTCGCAACTACGTTATTATAGATATTTTTATTACTGTACAGTTATTAGAATACTATATTGAAACGAAGGATGACAAAAAAAAAAATTAACGCATGTACACGAGTGCAGACTATTGTATTTTTTTTTTATTTCGATTAAATATATTTTACAATAACAATATGACGTAAACTGAGTACATAATTCAATCGATTTTGGTGTTATGATGATTATAACAGTAACACGCGTGGCAAAATTATATATTTTAAAAATAACTGATTTCGCGGCTAATTGAGAATTTTTTTAATTATTTTTTTATATCTGTGTACCGGATCTAAATCACTCCGTATGGATTTATAATACGACAATATACGCGTTTGTAGACTATCAAATTTGGTTAGTGAGAATTATGTAAAAAAAACGGCTTTTTGCACATTTATATAGTAGACTATCGCCTCTCGGCCCAGTTAAATATAATATAGATATCGAGCGTTGTTCAAAAGACGACGCCGCCGTATCAATACCTTCGTCGAATACTTCCGGACGTCCGGTCCGAATATATGTGTGTGTGCGCGCGCATACTGCGTACATACTGCAGTGATAAGGACTTCGTTTTATACACTTCCGGATCGTATACTCCCCAGACTCCGCAGTCCCATACAGTAATATATTCAGACTACTATACACTTTATATATATATATATATCGATCGGACCTGATATATATTTAAAGGCGGAGTGCTTGAAAAAATATAAAATGCTAAAATACGACTCAGTTATTTAAAAATATATATATATATATACACGAGGTAATCAATGGTAATAGCTATACGCGTGTAATTTGCAAATTACATAAGTTAGAAATATCCAGAGCAGAGAGGTCCCCAAACATTTTATATAGGTGCTAGCTATTTTCGAAGATTTTTCAATTCTAAGTGACCCGTCGAAGTCGTGGTTTTTTTTTTTTTTGGTATAATGTATACGTGGATTATTAAAATGTTAACGATATATGTATATTTTAATAAAAAAGTTTAGTCGAACAGTGGATGACGCGATTATTCTTGACAACTGCGTATCAATGTCCACGTACATAGGTGTCGGTCAATTTGAGACGTATCGCGATTTCGACAGTTGAAATCCTTTCGGAAATTAATTTTTTTTTTGATTGAATTGTATTCGTGACCGAAAATCCAACTTCACGATTGTTATATTTGAAAAATTGAATGGCAATAGCTGTGTCTTTAGAGCTTTAACAGAAAGCGGTGGTTTGGTAGCTTGAACAGGCGGTAATCAGAAATCCATTTCAGATATCCTACGTTTGGAACTCATTTTTATAACGTATATATTGTCATCAATAACAAAATTATTCTTCAGCGCATAATATTCGACATTTTGAAAATTTTTCGCCACCCACGGTTTGGAAACCTCTGATCTATAGTGTATACTGTTGTGTTGTAATGAATGCCTATAATAAGCATTCATTAAGGTACGGCCAACAGAATGAGATGAATAACGTTATAAATCATTCGCGAATTCCAGTATAATCGTCTTGTACGTATACGAGTATATATAGTAACAATAATGTTTTAGAAAAAAAACCGATAAAAAATAAATTTCTAATAAAATAATACGAAATTCGTCGATAAAATGTTCTAACGACGAGATTCGAATTGAATTTATTATTTTATAATTTATATTTATTACCAAACCGTTTAAGATTTTTAAACCTTAAACAATGATAACTTTTGATAATATTTTATTTATAGGTAATTAGAAATAATATGAAAAGTATTCAATATTACGACAGCTATATAAATATATAATGTAAATAACCATAACCACGGTTAAAAAATCGACAGGATATTATTTCATTCTCACCTGGTTTCTTCTATAAATCCTGTAAACATTTTCGTGAATTGAAAAATTATACGTTCATATAAAGTATTCGAAAAGAGTTTTATTCGAGCAAATGTGTTTTTAAATACATTTTTTTATAATATCCTTTGCATGTTTACATGTAATTTTGTGTGCTCCCATCGCAGAATAATTGTCGTAAAATTTAAAAAAAGAAACATCCAAAAAAAAAAAAAAATTATTATATATTTTTTTGATTATAAATAATATAAAACGGTTAAAACTGTAAAATAGGGATAGTTTTCCCATATATATTTATATCTGTGGCTTGGGTCAAGAAGGGCCAATGTCGCTTTCAGCTATTTTTCAGAAAATACATATTTTGGCCTTTTTGAAATTAGTTGTTCCATAAAAATCTTAATTTAATTGTAGACATTAGTCCATGTACTTCTTAAAATATTAGATGTAAACATACGCCCTTTTAGTACTACAAAAAGCGCATTAAATTTTATATGATAGAAACTACAACTCAATATGACTAAAAAGTGACATTGGCCCTTCTTGACCCAAGCCACAGATATATATATAGTTAAATTATGTATGAGATAATTTTGTAGGCTTAAAAATTTATTTCATTTTTTATTATTATGTTATATACGCATAGCACTGGCATTAGGTACTTCCTCATTTGAAAGTCAAAAGTTAAATAGTTCCAATAAAAAAATAATAAAAATGTTCAACATTTTTTTTCTTTGTATAAATTAATACATTATAATCTGCATATTATATTTTAAAATTATTCTTTATGAGACCGTCATTATGTTATTAGACATTTCGCGTATATGTGTATAATTATCGTGGAGGACCTATTCACTATTTCACTATTCTGTATTTGTACCCTGACACGAGACTCCGCGGACCGAATCCGATACCGGTTATTAGCTGTTGACGTAATAAACAAAATTATAGTAGAGATGAATTTTTCAATAAGAATAAATACATTTTTAACTAGTCAGAGGAGACATTTGCAAATTATTCATAATATTATATATTTATTATACCTTATTGACCTTATATACACTTTTTTAGGAAAATGTTTATAAATTCTCGTGACTACAAATCGATTTGCAAAAAGAAAAAAACTTGGCTTTGCCTCCGGGTCGCATATAAGCACTCTGTACATGAGCTCGGCACCTGTACATAAATCACGCACTGTGATCTAGAATGTGGACATGTATTATAGGCGAATACTACCATTTTATAGTACAATGCCCAACTATTCTGGTTATTATTAACGTAATGTGTTAAACAATTACAAATAATTTTGTTCATAAGTTCAGTCATTCCATTACTTTGGGATGATAAGCTGTTGAGAAACTTTGAATTATTCCTAATTTTTCACATATTTGTCCTACTTCTTTGTTCTTAAAATGGGTACCTCGATCACTTACTATATATTTAGGAGTACCATAAGTAGTTATAAGGTCTAATAAAAATCAATCGTTGCAGCCCCATCTGCTTTAGTCACAGCTTTGCAAAGGCCATTTTGTAGCATTACATGTAGCAACTATTAGGTATCTTTCCCTTTTGATGTGTAGGCAGTGGCCTAAGTAGTCAAAACAAGTCTGACACTGGTTTTGTGTTAAGTAGGAATGGGTTGTAATAAACCAGGGGTTTTCCTGTTGGATTTTTTAGAAGTTGGCATGAGGTGCATGATTTTATGAATTTATTTGTATCCTGAATGATTGTTGGCCAATAGTATTTTTCTTTTAATTTTGCTAAAGTTTAGATTATGCCAAAGTGTGCAGAAAAAACTGATTCGTGGTATGATTTTAAAATAACATTAACGAGCGATTTTGGTATTACAATTAAATTTTTTATTCCGTGTGGAGACCAGTCTTTGAAAAATAATATATTTTCTTTAATGAAAAATTTCCTTGATTTTCTTTTGTATTTAGAGTTATTATTAGTCGTAATTGCTGAAATAATACCTCCACAAAATTCGTCTTTTAATTGATTTCCTATTAAAGTTTCTAAATTAATTGTGTCAAAATTTACTTCATGTGCTTTGTCATTATCACTTTCCATTACAATTTCTTTTAAAGTATCTACGGGATATCGTGAAAGGCAGTCGGCTGCTGTGTCCAGAGTCCTGGGCGATGTTTAATTTCTAAGTCAAATTCTAATAGTTTAAAATAAATTTAGTTATTCGTGATGAATGGTTTATTTGAAAATACCGCCAAATATTTCATTTTATCATTACTATTATCACAGAATATTCATGGAATTTGTGAACAAAACAAACACGCACACTCCAGTAACTTTAGGTGGTCTTTCATAACAAATAAATGGATATTTTTCGTTTAAGTTGCGACAGGAGCGAGCGAGTGTCGCTCAGACTTGTTAGGACGAGCGTAATATAATAATAACACACTGACGTCACAAATTTCATGGAACATAATATAATTCCGGATTTATATTTTCCTATACTTGGCGGTATTTTCAAATAAACCGAGCACAGTGCGTGATTTACATGCAGGTGCCGAGCTCATAATATATACAGAATGCTTGTACGCCTCCGGGTTTCTATATTGCAACAATCGAGTTCGGAGACACATATAAACATAATATATCGGGATAGCCGCGCGTGCTTGTCGCGTGATATAAGATTACGAATTATTATTATTTTTTTTTTGTTTCCATATAATACGTGAGAATAAAAAAATAAAAGTCTGCCGATGAAGGCAATAATAATAATAATATAAACGTTCGGCGGCGAACAGACGGGACGATAAAAGAAAGTATTCGTTATAAATATCATCGTAAACAGCGACTGCTACGTCGGGGCACAGACGTCTGCGTGATTTTGCGACATTTATTATGATTTTTTTTTGTCTGTTTGCGGTTCACATATGCTAAATAAATACTACTGCACTTATTTATGTGCGCGCCCGAGTCACCCGTTGAATCATGCCAATATATATATATGTACAATATTTTGTAGTGATAAGAGTTTTGTACGTATTCATGTGCGAAGAGAATTCGATGATAAATCAACAAAACGCTGCGATTTATACGAAGCACACGTGCTCTGTGTACGACGAATTGCAAATAATTTAATTTAGAAAATAAAAACGCGTAGGTCGTGTCGTGGGACACGCGCGTTACATTTCATCTAACTGAATTTTATCTTTGAATTATGTACCGTCGTCATCACGCGAACCGCGCGGTTAAAGATGCTATATCCTGGATTCAGTCTGAAGTACGAAAGCTCTTAGCAGAAACGCGACGTCCGCATTCGCTGTGAATACATTTTTATCTCATTATCATAACGATTTTTCTTCTTCTTCGAGTTCTCCTATCGGTTTTCGGTGTTGAACGTCGTATTATTAGCGATTTTACATCAGTCGATGCCGGAAAAAAATCATTTGATTTTCTACCAAACGCACACCAGCCGCGGATATTTTTTAACAAGAATATTATTTTTCTTCTTCCCGCGCTTTTCTTCCCTGTTTCGATCCTTTCCCCGTAATGTATCCGGTGTGGTTATTTCGTATTTATGATTATTCTTCATCATACGCGTTCCGTATATTCTAATTTCCGAGCTTATTATCTCGTATATTATCGCGTTAAAATGTCCTTTTCTTGTCGCATGTTTTACTGTAGTACATTTTGATACTAGGAACAATGCGAATTTTCTGAATCTCATTTTTTTTTTTTTTTACTTTTTACTGTTGGTAATCGTCATAGGCGTCAGCTTTCAGAAACACGTGCGACGTGCTCTCATTTCTACTTTTTTGATAACAACAAGTTTTTTCGTTGAAGGTTACACATAAAAAAAAATCATTTTAAAGTCATTTATTTCATTTTCTATTTACTTTTATTTATTATTTGTTTGAAAAATGTATTAAATGTTAACGTTTAATTAATAGTCGAATTATCTTTTTCATCATGTTTATTTTCAACCATAGTTTACAAAAATATATATGTAACTTTCGGCTTGATTTCTATATTAATTTTCACGAGTAAAAAAGTAATAATAGTCGTCTGTTTTTTCACGAATTACTCGATGGATAATATAAAACCTTCTAAGTAACTTATTATTAAAAGTAAGTTTTCAGTGTGAGAAAATTCAATAAGTGCCACTGACGACATACAAATTTTGATAAACGACTGTTTTCAAAACAGTGATAGGCCCCAAGTTTTTATACAACTTTAAAAAAAAATATTTTTTTCTAAAACTCGACATTTTTTTAAACATTGTGCCCGAAACGCGTCATAATACACCGAACAACTTAATTTCCCGCGCCTAATCGAACGCGACTGACACGGCGGCGGTTTGTTTGACCAGCTGCGCACGACGGGGACTGTAATGAATTGCAAAACGAGAAATCGGATTTTCGACGTAAGTGTGATACAAAAAAGCGTAGTTTTTCGTTGTTCCGAAACTCGTTTGGTCTCGATGAAAATGCAAAAAATACATATAAACCATATAAATAGCCGTAACACGTGTCGCGAACGATATCAGTACCGAGCACCATCGTTTAAACGAAATGTCAGTTGTATAGGGCAAAAAGGTCGGTATCATTTTTACATCTCAGGTTCGTTCGGAATTTCTTTGCCAAATCTTTTTTTCCACCCCTCTCATCTATCCTGTCCAGTGTCTGTGTACATATATATAATATATACTAGGGCAGACTTAAGATTACCTGAATTTTTTCACCACAGAGTTAGTAACGTTACGTACCATATTCGGTATAACGTATTGTGACGAAATATTGACGAAATCTTCTATTCGATTCGCGTACGGTAGCTTAGGGAGTGGCTTTATCGTTTTGCAAATATCGACTTTTTACTAGAAAATCGACCTCGTTCAGTTCGCAACACGCCGAACAGGAGAAATTCAAAAATCGATCAACGCATTTGACGGACGGTTGATATGAAGTAGCAGAGTTAACTGCACAGAGGTGCTTTGCAGGAGTACTCGCCTGCAACGCATTTTGTCACAAAATCTCGAAATGTCAGGTGCTTCGCAGCACAATCCACCGCGTGCCTCATCCGCGGACTGACGTTATTCAAAAATTCAGAAGTGTGTACTTGGATTTCTCACTTCCTTGTTCACCTGACCTAGGACCGTATCATTTCTGTGTTCTCTCGAATGAAAAAATGCAAACGATAGGCAAACGAATTTTCGGTCATGGTAAAGGAGAAGTGAAGCGCATACAAAATAGGAATTCAACTTTTGGACCAGTACATTATATCATCACACGCGGAATAGGTGTTTCGAAGGCGATTGACGTAAAAGTTTTTGAGTTTTATTAAATACGCTATTTATTGTAAAGCCAGAATTCGTTCGTTATTCCCTTCCGTCTGCCCCGGCCTCTCGTACAAATCTAAAAGGTACATAATAGTATATTTTCTGTTACGCGAAGATCGTTGAACGCAAATCGCGTATCTTATTGTGAATCTCGGTCCGTCGCGTTGTATATTTTATTACGGTGCGCGACGATATTTTAGGTCGATAAAGATTTTTCGGTATTTGGACTCACGCGACGGAGGTCGAATATACGGTAAATTCACGGGGGTTAAGATTTTCTATTATACGAATCAAACCCCACAATATTGCTCGTGATAAAACGCAATGGAAACCAACTCTTTTTTTTTATCATTTTCTAATATATATTACTCTCTGCTGTACGTTACGCTTTTATTTATATAATTTCGTACTTTTTAGGTGAGAATCGTTTGACATATCAGATTGACTACCAGCATTGTTATGCGTCAAAACGTTTAGTTTTATTCGTTATAGATTATTATACTACGATGATAAATACGCTTATGTTTTTTTTTATGTACTCGCGACGTGATCAAATAACATATATACACACATTTTATTGACAATTTAAAAAGATATATGTAGTGCATTATCGCGTTTTCTATAAAAACGCATCGTATAACGCAGCTGCAGAACGGTCTATAAAGTAAATATTCGAAGAGGGGAATGTTCACGAAGCGAATAATAAAATAGTATCCCGGCTTACGTGTCGTGAGTTATTTTTGTAATAATTGCGATACTGCAGTCAATAGATTTATATTACTAAAAGTAAATAAAAAAAAATATCACGAATCTACGTGAAACCGGTAAATTTTAGTGCGCGCATATAACAGCTGAAATGTGCTCTCAAAGACGAAAAATGCAAAAATAATTTTGAAAAAAAAAATTATTATTATTTTTATTGTAGTTGTTCCGACGCGAACGACGAATCTCTATAATTTTGTACAAATTTTTACTTTTTCATACCCGCGTGATAAATCCTCGTCTTAGACACGATTTTAAAAGAAAAATATTTCTCCCTCCTCGTGTAAATAATCGATTGTTTTTAGCTTATTCCATGTCATTTAAGTCGTTTCCACAATGCCGGTCCATCTCTCTCTCTCTCTCTCTCTCTAAATGCTACCTTTTATTCCTAACCCGTATTAATGTTCCTCGACTCGATCCTTCCAACGTTGTCTAAGTCTTCTTCTTTTCTTTTCTATTTCTCTCTATTTTTGATTGCTCCCCACACGTGCCCAGCTCAGCTTATTCTACTGCAGGTCCTTGAGTGCGCTTACTATATATTATTAGGACCGTTGAATTTAAGTTCTGTGTCTGGTCTTACTCCATAACCACCTTCTTAATATTTTCTCTTTGTACCATACATTTTTCGTTACATATTCCTTTCGAAAATGATTAGTTTGCTTTTATCCGACTCAGTAGATACTCGTGCGTCACAAGTATGTTATGTATTTCTATCGGTCTAATATTATTCGGTCTTACTTTCTGGATTTAAATAATTGAATAAGCAAAAAATAGCATTTTTGTCTCTCTCTACCCCGAAATTTTGTGTTTTTTTCCGTTACTATGTGCTCGTGCACTTATATCCACTACAAGTAATCTAAAATTACGGACTCTTTGGGAATTAGAGTTTTAAAGATTTCGCGTTTTTTGGTGCTCGCTCTTAAAATGATGAATTTCGTTTTGTTGTATAACTGATCTTTTTCGCTGTTTCACTTAGGTTTTCGATTGTTCTGTTAACACTATCCTCTGTTTCTTCTATTACAACTATATGTCAACTGAGTATGCGACCAATGCTATTTTGTCATTTGTTAAATAAACGATTTATCTGTTCAAAATAAAATTCGAAAATAAAAAGAAAAGTGCAAAGAATGCTATTAATACATAACGGAATACTAAAGGAGTTATAGAAACTTAATTTGAAATTTATTTAATTTCCCTCGCATAAAAGGCGCTAAAAAGTAGTTTTAAAAAAAAAAAATTTAGAACGTTTACTGTAATTTCAAAGATAAAGGTTTATTAGTCGACGTCATGTTTTATCTTAACACGTCCGAAATGAACTCAATAGTAATACCAAGAACGAGAAGATTTCGTGAAAATCGTTGAAAAACGTACTGCGTATGAATTATAAATTTTCTTTTTTCGTGTACAAAAAAAAAAATCAATCGGGCGATTAAAAAAAAAAATTAATTAACTTAATTCAAGTTAAAAGTATTTCGTAAACTCGACTTTAAACTTTGCCGATATATTTGAATATTTCATTAACTTTTAACTCGATTACAGCTAAAAATAAAAATAAATAAAAATTGGTTAACTTAATTTAAGTTAAAAAAAATAAAATAAAATTTTGAACTTGCAGCGTTTCTCCGGTATAACGAAATTATTATTTAATAATTAACATCGACGTTTCGCAGAAGACGATAGAAATATATTCACATCAACGGAATATTATATTACACGTAGGACGCGCACTCATCCTATGTGATTCAGAATTTATCCATTTTTTTTTTTTAACTCGAATAAAAAACTTTAGACGCGGAAAATAATGATAAAAAAACCGTTTGAGTTATGTTAGGAAAATGTATACGAAAAATATTATTATTGCATTTTTTTTTTTTTTGTAAACGGATTGTAGTAGGCATCTATCGTGTGTGTATATAATAATATCGCGTGTTTATAGAATTGTGTTTATATATATATATATATATATATAGAAATAGCGCAGGAGGAAAAAATATATCAAATTCAGATATATCACTTAACACACACACAAGTAATATATTTGTTTTTGAAACTTTCCGAATCGGTCAGCGTTAAATCATTCAACTCCCGTTCCGCTCACCGTGGACGCGTGCTCGCGCCCATTATAAATCTTTCGACGGATTTCGGGGGGGGCGATGAAATTGTTTCCTCGTTTTCGTGCGATGAAGTCCGGGTATAGGGCCGTGTAGGGCCGGGGAAAACGAGAAGAGGATTGGTCCGATAATATCTCGAATACATAAATTGAATACGTTGTCGGTCCCTACTCCCGTTTTGGCGGCGCGTTAGGGGTTGGCGGGCAGGTAAATTACGCCTATAGACCGGTGCGCGGCGCGTGCGACGAAGAAATCGAAAAACTTTCGTTTTTTTTTTTTTCTAACGGCGGAAAGCGATTCGAGCGCGACGAGAACTTCGTCAGGCCGCACTATCGAATGGTAAATATAAAATATAAACGTTTGTTTATCATTTAATGAAAAAGTACAGGAGGGAGAAAAGCGAAGAGTTACTGCGAGATTAAACTCCGTACGCGTACGCGTCAGAGGTTTCCAAACTGGTGACGTCGAAATATATTCTGTAATATAGCGAAATGCGAGAGAGTGAGAGAAAAATTTATTCGGCGAAATTTTTAAGAAAAAATATTATATTGTTCTTTATTCATATACTCGCTATTTCGAACCCACGAATTGAAATTTTATTTCTACTAAACACTATACTGAGTTCCAACGTTTTTTTTTTTTTTAAACTGAATTTTTCTGTATTATTTTTCTCGCTGTTTTTGGAAGAAATATACAATTGATATGAAAATATTCACGAATATACCTTCGAAATGTGACTGTAGGCGGGCAAAGTCGAACACAAATTTAATAACAAAAAAAAAAAAGTTGAATGAGTTTGGGTGCCCCTGGTCGGGTTTTCGGAAGCGGTTATTTCGACTTGTTTTTTTGTTTTATTTGACATTTTCAAAATTTAAAAACAATAACGCGCGTCCAATCACAACATTTACCGTCAATTCAGTTTACAATATTTTACAGATATTTTATACGATCAAGGTATACGTTTTGGTATTTTTTTCCGGGCGTTTCTTGAAGTTTTCCACGGTTAGTACGTACTTTTTTAAGGCATTTAACGCCGCGCCTTAAATAATATAAAAATTATGTATAACGTCGACGCGTTTCGTCGTAAACAACGTTCATATTCAAAATATAAGGTAATATTTGACTGTAGTAATTTTCGGAAAAAGGGATGGATGGTAAAATTAAAAACGAGAATATTTCATATTTCTCAGTACTCAATTAACGGTAATATAACCGCAAAAGTTGTACGAGAAACGTTATAGTGATTTGTTTAACTATGCGTGAACAAATGCATTAACAGCGTCCGCTAAACGTACGTTTAAGAAATACGTATTAATACTTATCAATTTGATTGGTTTATTTCTTGTATATTTTTAACTTATAAAATTGTTTATGTTTAATATTGCACAAGTTACACCATTGCAACAAGAAGAAATGATTCTTTCATTTAATAATGTATTAATAAATACAAATTTTAATGATATACACGAATCAAAGGTAAAAAAAAAATAATAATCCAGACGAGTTCACTTAAATCTGGTTCGAACTTCACAATAAATCGTATTTAAACTATCATATTTTTAACAACTATCGCGAATATATCGGAGGTAATTTGAATGAACAATATTTTTAAAGTCTGAAGGTAATACGAAAAGTTGAAGTACAATTCGTGTTGACCGTCCAATTTATATGGCAGGGGTCATTTTCGAGTAGCACAAAAAATCGTTTTTCGATTTCCCGGTATAATATTCCTAACCTAACCTAGTATAATTTAACCTAACCTAACCTTTTGTAATTTCCTTGTACATAAACTCGGTAAAATTGAAACGACGGTATACGGTATACGACCGTGTACGGTTTATTTCGTTTATATTCCCTGAACCGATCATTATACTTACATTATACATAATATACATTACACAGACTCAATAAAAATAATGCGAAAATCTTGTATTAAATATATAATTACTATAGAACTTTGACAATACAAAAAAAAACCGGACGGTTTTTATGCTTTTTACTTTGATTAAATCAGTGGCTGGAACCAAAATGTAAATAACCGTTTCATTAGTAGTTTAATGTGTCTTTTGTGTTACGACTTTATATAAAACAAAAGCACTAAAACTATTGCGTTAGATATTTCAATTTTACGATTTACAAACAAACAAGAATTTTTATTAATAATTTAATTTAATCGAGTTCAAATTCGTTAAATTTTACAGAGTTACGTTAAATATTTTTAACAATTCCAAATTTTCTAACATTTTCTTTTTTGTTTTAATGACAATAACGGACAAAACCGGGAAAATTTAAAAATTATAGTTTAATTCGTGATTTTTTTTTTTTTACGTTTATATTGTATTGTTTTAAAAAATTTTCATCGTGTATTACAAAAAATTCATCGAAATCTGCAGTTATAAATAGTCCGGAATTAACGAAAACACATAAAACAGTACAGCGAATTAAAAATTTAATCACATCGAAAATCGAAACCGACATGATTTATAAACGAATCAAATTTTCAAATTTTAATCAACGGTTTAAACCACAAAAACAAATGCAATTCTCGTTTATTATATTAATATTAACAATATTACATTCACGTTTATTTCGGGGGGGGGGGATATTATTATCATCCGAGTGTTATACTTGTTATATATACTTAACAGCAAGACCTGAGAATTATCTTTTTTTTTCCGTATTATCACAAGCCGTTTTTGAACTGTAAAGTTTTGTAATTTTTTTTTTTGTATATCGCTCTATTTATTTATTCAATCCTTTTTTTCTACTATTGCGGAAAGTTAGACATTTTATTGATTTGCCGTACAATATAATAATTATATATATATATAATAATAATAATAATAAATATATAATTATGTGTCCCTGCCTGATAGAGAAGGAGAAAACGCGAACGTGATGCGAAATTACGGACGATGAGATCGATATGTTATATTGTAATGGCCGCGGAGAATAAATTTCGTTTTTTTTTTTTTTAAATTGCAAAAGGTTCGATACTTTTCGAATAGACCTCGTACACACACACACACACATATATATATATATATATATATATCCAGTAATCCAATTAATTTACAATTAACGTTTGGATCGGATAGCTCGGAAATTTTTTTTCCCTCCGGGTTAAAATCAATTAATCCGATTACAGGGTGGAATTAAAATTGACTTTTTTTATATATATACGCAGTATTTATCGTAGAATTCTAATAATCGAATATCGTCTTGGGAATATGTGTGTCACATAAAACAGTGTTTGCGCTCGCTGCCCGCGTCGAATAAAAACGTCCGTGCCAAAAGATAATTACTTAGAGCCGTCGTCGTCGTCGTCGTCGTCCCGGAGGTAAAATACAAAACGAGAGAAAAAAAAAAGTTGAAACGAGGGGAAAAAAAGCGAACATCCCCGCCGACATACCGGTCTGAACGGGGGGTGTCGCGTTTATAATTAAAAAAAAATTTTCGCACCAGTAACGACGGTAATATAGTCGTATAAAAAAAAAACTAATTCGGACGAAGAGACGAATATAATATTTTATTTCTATCGTATCGAACGAACTGGACGCGTCCCAATGTGCATTAAAAATTACGATTTGATTATAATTAATTTTTTATTATTTTTTTTTGGTTTTTATCCTCTCCGGACTTGCGAAACTCGCGTTCTGATATAGTCGCGTTTTTTTATTTGATTTCGACGGAATATTCGAAATTTTCATTACACTCCTGTAGTGCGTGTTCGAGTGCAGTGGCGTAATCATATGGTGGGATATGTGTGTCGAATCCCCCATACCGTTGGCCTTTTTTTTATTGGTTGGACGAAATTTCGATACGAAATATAAGTGTTTTTGATGAAATGCGTACAACGAGATAATCGAATTCGCATCACTGTAAAAAATTCGATCAAAAACTGACCGCGTGAAATGGCAACACGACGGCGAATACGAAAACGAGGAACGGTTTTGGAGACGAAGACAAGCCTTAATTACTTATTAACTAAACGTTATGCGTCCATAAGAATCGATTAAATCCATTGAGTCTAAGCTGATATAGTTCATAAAAATGTGCTGCCGCGATACGTCTCGAGCACGTATTCGACGAAATGCTCCAGAAGCCAAAAATAATAGATCTGATTAATAGATTTTTGTTATTGTATCTATTAATTGTTTTATTTAAATAACCGCAATATCACTTCTAAAAAAAAAAAAAAATTATATTTGTTCTTATGAAAAAAAAATTGATCCCTCCCCTCTATGACCTAATTCTAATTACGCAACTGTTTCAGCGTTCCGCGTATTTTGAACAATTTTAAGAAAGAATACAGCTCGTGTACCGATAAGAGTGGAAAAAAATGTATTCAAATATAAAATGTAATAGCGTTTCTGTGATAATATTATCGTATCATAACATAATAAATATGCCTGTCAAAAAATCGATATAGAAAATTAATAAAAAACAAAAATCGTAAAACGTAAGCAATATTTGTTTTTAAGTATATTTTCATATAATATCGTCAAGTGTAAAAAAAAACGAACTATTATTGACTCCGTATTGTGGTATTTTTTTAAGTATCATTCGAAAAAGAAGACGGATAGCGTACATTTCTTTTTTTTTAAAGTGGTTATTAATTTTAAATTTTATGTCTCAAGATACTTTACAAACTATATTAAACATCAAAATCGTCTAGTAATAATAATGTGATCGCTTAAGTGTATACTTTTATGAAAATATTCGATAAATCGTTTTAAATGATTGGTTTGTGTGAGTAAATGTGGTGGCGTGTTTAGGAGGCCTCCTATAGACACTTTTTCTGTATAAAAATTTTTTGAACAATTTATACAATTTGAATTTCACGAAATACTACTGCTATTTGACTAATTTATTTACATGAAAATAAATATGCTTTCCTCCGTCTTTCTGATATCTGTACGTAGATATGACACCTGTCAGATGAACATAAAAACTTAATTATTGCATGCAGTAAAGTTATCATTAAATCACACAAAACGGCGGCGTAAAAACAAAATTCTCCAAAAGCTTTAATTTAATTACATAAACTTCGTAGGATTTTTCGTAGAAATTCCGTTCTTTATCGTGACAAAAAAAAAAAGATAAAACGTCTCTTTCGAATGCAATACGATTGGTGCTACTTATTACAATGACACGATGGCATATTTCTAGATATTTTAAAAATCAATGTTACATTAGACATTTGTAGATAAAAATATTATTTCGTTTGATTCATTCGCCGAGTTTATATTAATTATTATTCGGGGCTGGGATAATTTCGACACAATGTCGTTGTTATTATTTTCAATTATTATTATTACTATTTTTTTTTTAATCGGCCACCTATACAGCATAAAATCCCGGGCCGAAATCCATTTTATTTTTACGAGCTTGCATCTTAAAAATATTGGTTTGAGTCGGTGAATTATTTCACGTAATTAGTAGTCAATTAAGATTATTATTGCGCGAGCAAATCATGTCAGAATTAATGAAAAAAAAAAATAATAATAATAATAAAATATTTAAAAATGCAAAAAGACTCTTGGATAGTTCACCGGTCTGCGATGAAATCACTATAATATACCTATTAATTTATTTACAAAAATAAAATAAAGTACTACAAAACAAAATGTATTAAATTGTCGATTAATATCTCATTATATCAACTAAATAATTTTTATTATAAAACATCAATAACAAAAAAAAACTGATTTACATATTCTGGTTGATTTTAATTAACGCATATAACATTGATTTTCAAAAAGAAATTTTTTTTGTGTTTATAAATATTTGTTTTTAATTTAATTCGAATTAATTAGGTTTGTCGTCGATCGGGTAATCAGCTGATACACTCGTACACAAAGCGATCTATTACATAAAGTACATCTGTCGACATGGATGATGTGATTTTACTGAAATTTTTAAAACATAGTTTTACACGATAATCAATTAACTTTCCAACTTACACATGCATTAAAAGCATATTTTTACATATTTAAACTAGACATTTTCATAACGATTAAACATAATGAAATCGCTTTATAGAAAAACTCCACGAAACAACAATTTTAACGTCACTGCGGTAAGAGAGAATTTGTTTTTGCAAATAATAATTAAACATAGATAATATAAATAAATCAGTAGAAAAGTCACTCGCAATATAATATTATTGAAATTAAACGATTAATATCTAAACAAAAAAACGGGCTTAAAATATTTTGCTATGTATTCGTCGATTTATCAATATGGATTAAGGAAATGGGGCGGACTAAGTGATATCGATTTTAAAATCGCTTCATAATAATACAGTATGAATTCATTCGAATGATAACACTTTAAAAGGATCAACAATAATACATTTAATTGATTCCGGTGTATTACCGATGAAAATCCCATTAAAAAAAAAAAAAAAAAAATGGTTATTATTTATATATTTAAATGTTACGTCGATAGTAATAATAATAATAGGAAATTTTTCGGAAATAAAAAAGAAAACACCGTATTCCCGTTAAAATAATTTTTTGGCTATTAAGGACGTACGCATTTAAATTTAATGCCACATCAGTTAAAAAATAATAAAAATGAATCCACTGCAGTAGGTGTACAATCGAAGTAAGTACCTATAACATCATTTATAAACGGATAATATTCTTAGGCGTGTGTTTTCGTTTCGTTTTATTCTTCTAGATGTTGTGTCTGAATATTATTCTCGTTTCGTTTTAATTCGCGTTGCTCATTAAAATCATTCGACAATTAATCAATCCGTCATTTAGGCTTATTATTTTGTATAAATATCTATATCTGTTACACGAGATTTGCATAATTGTATTTAAACGTCGTGACGTGTAAAATTAATTTAAAAATAAATAAATACGTATAAAAAATTACGGATAAAATAGCGACGGGCTCGACGGAGGACAAAAAAAATAAATGTCCTGCCGTGTATCGCGACGCGTTATAATTTATATATAGTTGTGCCAACGAGCGAAAATTCAGCTGCGACGCCGTTATATGACACGTCGTCATTACTGCGCAGGATATACGCAGTGGTACTCGAACAACGTGATACGTTGTGTAATGAGCAAA
Source organism: Slavum lentiscoides (assembly GCA_032441835.1). Taxonomy (NCBI): domain Eukaryota; kingdom Metazoa; phylum Arthropoda; class Insecta; order Hemiptera; family Aphididae; genus Slavum; species Slavum lentiscoides. Next base: position 3,266,840 of record CM063707.1, on the reverse strand, counting down.
GTTTCGCGGTAAGAGAGAGCGAGAGAGAAAAATTCGTACTTTATAAGCGTCCTCGAGAAAACTACTGCACCGATATAATATACTTAAAAATAATAATAATAATAATAATAATAATAATAATAATAATAATAATAATAATAATAATAATAATAATAATAATAATAATAATAATACGTCGCGGGGCTCGTTTCCGTCGAATTAGCGCCGTATCGGGCCGACAACGAACGCGATGACGTCGACAATAACATTTTCCAGCAATGAATTCGAGCTGACTCGGCCCGTTTCGGCCCGGTACGATACCAAGCGTGTCGTCTGCCACTGTATAATATTATCTCTCGAAACCACTACATGGACCGACAAATTTCGTCTTTATACAAATACGCGTTACACGCGTTTATTAATTATTATAAGGGCCAGGATGTTGATCCCCTGAAAAAAACCTAATAATAACGCCCTTATAAATATGCATTTATGACCCAAAAAACACATGACGATTTGTCAGAGCATATTTTAAGGAATTTGTATTGGGTGTGGCACTACGATTAAGGACTAGGCCAATTGCCTGTCCTCAGGCACCTTTTTAGTTTATGATTTACTTAAGTAATTGTTCACCCCGCGGCCGCGCTCATGTCTAGTTCCCCTGGGATAATTTGCAATGTATTAAAAAAATTATCGAATAAAATAAAAATTGTTGAATTTTAAAACAAAATTCGAAATTATAATTTTTTTTTTTTATTTTGATTTGAATTCTATAAAAAAATAATTACATGTTAGTATCGTTTGAAACCATTTTTTTAAATATTCTTATAAAAATAAATATTTTATAATAATTTGTTTTTGCTCTTAATATATATATATATATATATATAAGCATTCGTGTAAAACAATATAATAATATAATATGTGGAACATCCACCATCCACTGGGTGGCACTAATTCTGCACTAGGTGGCACTAGTGCCAACCTACTTTATATGTTAAAATATTCTTTGCGAATTGCAAATGTATTAGATTCTGAGCGAGAATATTTTTATTATTTCGTTTCAAAAGAGTGGTCCTATAGAGTCTTGAACTATACGCCTAAATGCCTAACTATTTGCACTGTACGTGTACGTAAATAAAAACAGTTTATAAAAATATGTCTTCTAATTTTGGGCTATTTATAGCAATTATTATATTATGGGCTATTTAAATCATAATAAAAAGGGGGCGATTTTTGGTTTTAAGAGCGGAATTCATTGTAATATTGTAAATATAAAGTTAAATAATTTACCTGTTTATATAATATCAAAAAAAAAACAAATTTTGTCGTTTTATAAACGTTTCGTATTTAATTTTTCTTAAGAGAAGAAGAGCAGTATGGCCGGCAATTAATCTTTACCTATGACGGACAAAATTCTAAAATTTCTCTTATGACTTACAATACATTGTGCTTTGCGCGGCTATTTATAGTTACATTGTGATTCTAATAATATTAAAAGTTCTAAAACGAAATCGAATTTATAACTGAAGTCATTAATAGAAAAGTTTAAATTTTAATCCGAGAAATCCTATAGAATAGTTCGTTGTCTACGATGGAGAGGAAATTTATTTCGATGTTATAATTAGATAGGATCTATCTCTATTTACTCGTATTAGTATTCTTATTAGTAATTCATGCAAACGTTTCGGAGGGTAAAAATATACCCACCTTTCGCGTATAATCGTTTATGAGATTGAGATAATTTAAAACCATTAGAGTAATTTAATGGTGGAACTTAGCCCCTTTAATCGTTTAAAAGCTATCCTGGAGACCCAGATACATTAAAAAATACTTCATTTTCTCTCCCAATTTGAATTTTAATGTTTCAACGCCAAAAAATTAATTATAATAAGTCAGCGAACCTATTAATTTTAAATTTGCACAAATTAAATGAAAGTGTTTTCGTATTACGGACACTTTGATGGTGAATTCGAATAAACGATTTTCGTCAGTTAACACAAAAATGGCCATAATTAGTAAAGTTTATAAAGTCAGACTCGATGGACTGTATATATTCTCGAAGAAATCATCGATCCGATCGGTATTCTTTTCTCGGAATGCGTCTTCCATTGCGTAATGGATTATTTAAGTTATTTGCGGAATTAAAGCATTTCGGGCGATTGAATGTGTGACGTGTTTTTTTGTTAGATTTTCGTTTTTTTTTCTGATCAAGTATATTATAATATATAGGCGATGTTTGAGTAAATGATTCTTATGTGCTTGTCGCGATTATGTCTGTTCGACGATATGTATTAATTGGCGAATTCCTTTATAACTGACGAACTTATGTTGTGTCGGATTCGAGTATTATTTTTTCCATGTTATCTCGCAGAATACAGCCGATTCATTTTTTAACTCATTGTTTGATAGTGTTTTGTAAAATATACGGATGAGAAGTGGTGTGAATGTTAATTCATTAATATATCTAAAATTTGACGTATTTCCCACCAGTACTAAAAGATTTAATTATCATACTGGAATAACGAGTCACCAAACCCAAACGATTAAATAATTACCCAAAGTAGGAATAAAGAGCAAACGTTTCTAATTAAATCATTACCAGACAATCTCAACGATTTACATGCACATTTTCTGAGGACTGTTACAGTAGATAAAACGTTAGTTCACGTCGAATATCCATAGTTTTTTTTCCATGTCAACGCTTTAAATTAAAGAAATATTTATCGCATAACTTTTAACACGAATATTTTTTTAATGTAAATTTTGGTGTGACAAAAAACTATATAGAAAAAAAATATTACAAGTTAATCCTTACATTAGCGCAAAAAATTTAATGATATGTTAACTAAATTTTGTATAAAAAAAAGCTTAATTTTCTTCATAAAGTGTTATGGTATTCGAATATTATTCATATATATTACAGAATAGAATAGAAAATATTCTTTTTTTTTTTTTAATTTTAATAGACTGTAGAAAACACTTTAAAAAAGTATTTTTTTCTTCACAAAACTGTGCATAACTTAAAACACAACGACATCGTGTTCTCGTATCCGGAAAGTATTATAAAACAATAAACCGTCAAGAAATAAAAAAAAAAGTTAAAATAATCGTCGTGGGTCTCTAGATATTATACTGTACGGGTGCATATACTGTGTACAAGGCTGGCAGTCATTTACAAAATATATAATTATTATAAAGAACGTGTAAAACTAAATTTTTGTTTCTTTGTTTTTGAATTGAGATTCTTTTTTTTTTTTTTTGTATTCACAGACTCCCAACACGAACACGTGTTATCGTTTTTGGGGAATTTTTTCGACATCTTTGTGCGCGACGAGAAACAAGAAGAATGCCAGTGCCAGATATTCGGGAACAGTTCCAAGTGAAAATGAAGAAATATATTTTTTAAGCATGGGCGGAAATCGACCGAAGTTTATTGGCAATGGGGGGAGAGGAGGTGTGACGAGTGGTTCGCCCGTGACTCCTGCAACAGACCCCGGGGACGAGAAAAAGAAAGAAACTTTCCGTGAAGAGTTTTCGCGACTGTTTATGACTGGGGGTCTTCGGTCTCGGACTCCTTTGCAGCGAATCAAACATTTTCACATTAAAAAAAAAAAAAAACAGAGAGAGACTTTGTTGTCGTCGCCACTGTTATATATTATACGGTTATATACTTCGGCACAAGTTTTTTCGCTTAGGTTTGTGTTTATTGCCGTCATCTTACGAAGAAATCTAAGAGGTTCACAAATAAAATAATACGATATTATATTATGTGTCTTACGATTCGTAAGTAGACTATATCGCCTTTAAATGTAAAGTTATGATACTTCCTATCTGTCGGTATCGAGTAAACATAAAATAAGTGTATAGTCTGTACGGCGGTATACGTAGAACTTCACCTTAATACATAAGACTTTATTTTTGTTTATTAAGTTGCCAAAAATTTGTCTTTTTTTTTTAAATTCTTTTTTTTTTTAGAAGTAACATTACCACTTGGATGTCCACAAACTAAGTGAACGTATACCGAATGGTAGAAAAATATCATCCCGTATCAGTGGCGTGCAGAGCTCTCTTACCAAGTGGGGCAAAATAATTTTTACACCTACTCACCCCATTGAAATAACCTATTTTTAATAAATTTACCGTACACTGTACCAATAATGTTCTTTGGCCGTACTTACTGTATCATACTACCTTAGTTATTAGTATACCTGTTTATCGCGTGGGTTTTTGATAGAATGATTCACAAGACTCACGGGTGTAGATACTCCTTACATGGATTATTTTTATATATCATCGGATTTGATATTTTTAAATTTAATATATCTCTGACCTAATAGTATCGACTTGTGTCATGTAAGTTGGTCCAATTATTTTACGGTTTTCTATTTTCGTCAGTGCGTGCTGATCATCGGCTGTGATCTAGCGTTTAGTGCTCAGCTGACGACAAATTAAGTCGGTCATATACAGTGTAAACTAGTAAACGTTAAATAAATAGTAACCATGTAAAATAAACCAGTAAACGTATAAACGAGTGTACAACGAGGAAAGATGAATACTTACGTTCATTTCATTTAAATGAAATAATAATAAAAAAATAAATAATAAAGATTGCATACGCGCGTACGGTCGCTCGGTCAGCGTCAAACTCTAAACATTCGCCTAGCGCGTCAGACGACCACAGTAAAACGGAAAAGAAAGTAGTTACCAGATAGCGACACAACATTAGAAGGCGTGGCAGAAAGGCGCTTATAAATAGCGGTCCGAAACCATCGGACCGCTCAGTGTAGTCACGACGGTCATGCGTGAACAACGTGCGGTGTGTGTCGTAGCGCCATCTGGTGACTACTTTCTTTTCCCTTTTTATTGTAATTTCGTTGTTTTTTACGTTGTTCCTTCTTTTTCTACATCTCCATTTCGTCTCAGTACATTAATATATCTTTTTTCTTGGTTATTACTCGTCGTTGGGGATATTTCATTGACAGAGGGGTTTGGCTCTATTTTCGGTCCCCCCTCTTGAACACCATGTATAACTGACACTAAAACTCGCAGAGCTTCACTCGATATTTCTGGACAATCTTTTCGTACGCACGACCAGAAATTTTCTAACAAATTCCGATTAAATTGTATTTTTAAACTACCTTTTGTACACATTTCTACAATTCTTCCGACGCGATATCAGCCCGTTTATTCCGGCGAATATCGAATAAGGGTTTCTAATTCAGTTTTCAATCGTATCCAGAACAGTTCAGTAGAGTAAGTTTCAATAACTCGAGTATACTTTCAAATTCATACCGATTATTGCACTCGTATGTGTCCTGTACCGACAGCGTCGCAGACCCCAGCACGAATGTAACACCCCCCCGGCGAGCAGCGGATCACAGTTTAAGAACCGCTCATTTAGTATATATATATATTCATTTCATCGATCACCAATAATTATCAAATATATCGGTTAGACAAAATATCGAATACGTTTATTTCAAATATTTCGATCATTGTAGTATTTTAAATGCGTTCTTTATTTATTTTTAGGGGAAAATTATTTTAGTAGTACTTCAAGTGTTCTAAAGGAGTATATTTTTAAAACACTGAAAACACTTTACATACTGTATTTACTCGCAGAGAACAGCAGGTATATAAATATTGTAATTTAACGCAGCTATTCGAATATTTTTCCGAATGGAATTCACAATTCAATCCGTATCTGCCAGATTCGGTTTGTATTTATACTTTTTATTGTCGGAAAGGTTTTTGGCGTATATACATGATTTATTGCAATATGTATCACTGCGCAGCGATTATATATATATATATATATATAATTTATAATGACAATCAGTCCGTGTTCAGGCCGTTCGAATCGCGTCCAAAACGATAAATAAAAACGACAGAACGGCGACGGATAATACAATCTCCCTCGTTGAAAATTATTTAATATCTCGTAAATAATAATAATAATAATTATAATAAAATCACACGGACGAACGAACAGGTTGACAATGGAATTGAAAATCCGCCGACTGTGAATTATATTTCTCGTCGAGTCCGGTATATTATATTTTATTATTATTATTATTATATATATATATATATATATATATATATATATCATATTGTATATGGGTACGAATTTCATTTTATTTATTCGTCTTGGTCGCGAATAATACGCAATATATTTTTTACACGAAATAAGAAGTGATTCTGAAAAATACATAAATAAACAACTTATTGTTATTATTATTATTATTATTATTATTATTATTATTATTATTATTATTATTATTATTGTTATTAATATATACAGTTAATTCGAGTACAAGTATTCAAATAAATTACTAGTGGCCGAAGTGACAGGGAGGTGAGTTTTGATGGACTTATTTTCTACAAAATAATGCGTTAGCTTTTTGACATATGTATAATTTTTTAATTTATGTAATGCATAGTATTGTTGAAATCGAAAAACATAATTTTATTTCAAGTTCGTATTCAACTGTTATACACTTTATACATTTATTTGATACGGACTTTCGGATATAAAATCACAATCTAACATACTTTATTTTATACGTTTTATAATCTTTAATTTTACATACATTTTTACAGACAAATATTTTCTATCACATTGATTCCATTTTCTTTTTGTTACGTTTATTCATGAAAACAAAAGAATTAGAGGTTTAATCTCGTTTATTTTTTTACCTATTTCACTCGTATGCACATGTATTAAAAGTATTTATACATTACTAAGTAAATTCAGTGGCGTATTTATTTGGGGGGGGAAGATCCAGTAAAAACTCTCTCGGGATCAAAAGGTCAATTAAAAATATTATTGCGTATTGATCAATTTATTTTAACACGTTTAACTCTACTGTTGACACTCGACTACGAACACATTATTCCAATTCTCGGTTTAAAATAAAATTTTGATGGAGACTTCATCATCTCACAAAGTGTATAGTAAAGATTCGCGGGAATTAAGAATTACTTAGTTGAGGCTTTCTACATAAGGGGGTTATTTAATTAATATTAATAATTTATTTTTATCAAATAAAACGTTATAACAAAATTGATTATTATTTTTAACAGGGAAGTCTTAGCGGTTTAGCTTTGCTCATCACAATAAAACCCGAAGGAGTTTTCAACTCTGCAATAAAAAAATAGACGATTGGAATTTTCATTATAATTTTTTGTTTTCTAAATTCGAATAAATATGTCAAAATCCTCGAGATATATTACACGACGAGTAATTTATTACTATTCGATTTATATAGTCCAGAGTGTTTCAAATTCTGGGTCGCGAGAAATGTACGTTTTTTTAAAAATTATACAGAAATATCAATTGAAAACCCGGAAATTACCACATGGAAGCTGTCATTTAATTATTTTACAACGTTTACTAACGATAATAATCGGTCAGTTGCCTGTCAGATATATCATAACCAGTATTGACGCACAAGTGTCCGTATGTGATCGGCAGCACGTCTCGCGGTTCGTTAGCCGTTATTATTTAAACGCGAAAATCGAAACCGTAGCAGAGTCCAGATGTGTACACACCACGTGTCGTTTTACCACGTATAAAAAAATTAAAATATTTTATAACCACACGATTTCACTGAAATTCAATTTCACTCCTGAGTGTCTCGTTATACCCGATTCTTGGCTACGGGCCTGTTGTGACAAATTATTTATTGAATATAGTTTAAATAACGCACATCAGACAATGTTAAAGTTTTAAACCTAAAACCAAAAATTACCCTTTTTTTAATTAAATACTTCTAAATCTATAATTGCAATAAATAGCCCAAAATTGAATGAAATTTTTTGAAAAATTTTTTCGCTGATAATTTTCTTTTACCATAAAATCCGTCTTCTATTTATTATAATAATATATATTTGTATGTTGATATTTTCGAAATGATTTTTTTCTATATTAAAAAAAAGCTTACATATATACAAAAATTACTCGTTTTAAAATAAAAGAAATTCCCGTTTATTTGAAAAAATAATCGTAAATATGACATTTTATATCATTTTTTTTCTTGATTTGATGGTCGCAAACTGGTGGATAATCTCTGACCAATCAGTTTGTTTTAAAAGATCATCTTCTATGTTTAATATTGAAAGCGATGACATTTTTTCGTTGATCAAAGTGGATCTTAGATAATTTTTTATTCGTTTCAACACAGAAAACGATCGTTCCCCACTTGCATTTGATGAAGCCATACAACAAAATATTCGTATTGCTATTTCTACGTTAGGGAATGTTGTCAGTAGTGGAGAATCAGTGAGACATTTTAAAAGCTTAATAAAAGATGATTTTTCCTCTTTTGAAAAAAAACTGAGAATTGATTTAAATTGCACTGCTTCTTCTACAAACAAACTATCTAGGTCTTCTGAATATAATTCTATTAGATTTTTAGCTTTGTCACGTATATCATTTGTATCCATTGATTCCATTACTAATATAAAACCAAAATTTTTATGAAGTTCAGTGTAAGCTAGTTTTCGTTCACATAAATTCATAATTAATCGATCAACTATAACAAGGAATACTTCACATTTCATCTTCTGATTACTTTCCAATTCTTTTTCGTCAGTTTTATTTTCATCAAAAAACATTTTTCTTTTTTTCTTTCTTGAAATTTCCCAGGAAAAAAATTGTTCTGAAATCATTTTTTTTGCTTGTTCTAAGAAAAAGTCAAATTTGTTTCTAATGTCTTCTAAATATGTTTCTAATGATTCGTATAATGTGACAACTGTGACTAAATCAATATCAACAGATTGTAAAGTAACACTCGTCGCATTAAATCTTTGAAGTATAGGTGTCCACATACAAATCATAAAACAAAAATTTAAACTCTCCATCTTATTTTTAATAGAATAAGCTTCATGCCTAGTTTCCTTTTTCTGTCCTTCATCGTCACAAATTATTTTTAAAGCGCTGAGAACTTGTTCATATCCATTAAATATTGCTTTACAAACATCGTACCTTGAAGACCAACGAGTTGTACTAATTTTTTTTATCTGAACACAATCCGAACTCTTATTAAGAATTTTACATAAAATATCCCATCTATATGTTGATACAGAAAAAAAATTGAAAATCGCTTGGCAATTAAAAAAGAAAATTGTCCCTTCTTGAGTAATGTCTGCGGCATTTGACCCAATTAAATTTAAAGAATGTGCCGAACATGGCACAAAAAATGCTGTTGTAGAATGACTTTTAATTCGAGACTGTAACCCGTTATAAATACCCGACATATTTGACGCGTTGTCATAAGATTGACCTCTGCAGTATTTCAAATTTATGTTAAGTTCTGAAAATTTTTAAGTACTGCTAATTCCATATCTGATCCTTTATGTCCAACAGAGGACATAAAACCAAGAAAACGTTCTACGGGCTTGCCTTCTTCTGTAATATACCGTACAGCAATTGTAAGCTGATCATGTGTTGTTATATCAGGAGTTGAGTCCACTATAAGAGAAAAATATTTTCTTTCTTTTATTTCTGACACAATTTTGTCTAGTATTGTATTACTCATCAGCATTATGAACTCGTCACATATAGTGGATGATAAATAAGACACATTTCCTTTTCCTTTATTTCCATATTTAGCTATGTGTGCAGAAAGAAATGGATCAAACTTGGCCAATAGTTCCAGGCAACCTAAGTAATTACCATTTCGTTTTGAACCAAAAGTCTGGTTATCTCCTCTAAAAGCTAAGCCTCTTGATGCTAAAAAGGAAACAGTTTCGACAATTCTATATAAAACGTTTTTCCAGTAAGAAGTTTGATTTTCAATATCTTTCTTTAGTTCTAGATCAATCACACCAGAGTCTTTTTATTCGAGAAACCAAATTTTCACAGATTCAGCATGAGTTTTACTGGTTTCATGTTCTTGTAAAATTTCATTACACTTTTTCCAGTTTATAAATCCTTCATCTTTATTTCCGAAAATCGTTGGTTTTGGTGAGAAAAGTAAACATTGATAACAAAATAGCGCGTTTTGGATGGGGAATATAGAATCCAATCTCTATTTTTTTTTCGCCATTTTGAAGTTTTCTCTTAAAGTTATCAGCAGTTAAGCACCTACTTTTATTGCCAAATATTCTTTTGTTTCTGCAAATGGTAATTTTGTAAGTCTAACTTTGGAGGGTTTGCAAGTAAGAAGTTAATAGAATCTGAATCAAAGTTCCATTTTGCTGGGTCGGATACAGGAATTTGTGATGCATGGCTAACGTTATGAATAGAACTTTTGATGATTTCGGTCTAAAGTAAAAAAAAAAAAAAATCGTTACAATAATAATGAAAATAAGAAAATGGAGATTTTTATTAGGTTAAGTACGTGATCACCTTAATATAAAAAATATTAAAAACTTATTTATAACTAAAAATCGACAATAAAAAAATAAAAATAGAATTTTAAAAACACTTTACTAAAAAATATACCCAAAAATTGCACTAAAATGAATAAAATAAATTGCTTTCAATATATAACTGAAAATAATTTTCTCAACAAATATAAATAACTCGGTGAAAAATTGTATCATGAAAATTAAAATGAAAATGTGGACGCTGATATGAAATCCGTTGATACTCTTTTCTACATGAAATTTTATTAAGTGTGGTCGCATATTCATGTGTAGTAAATTGTATTATGTGTGATGCAGTAAATTGATTATCTTCTTTCGATACCTACGGTAAATTTTCTCGCGTATGTTTAGTATTTCATATTTGTCGAAAAATTGTATGTCAGCGTCCACACTTTTCATTTAAATTTTTCATCATACACAATTTTTCACTGAATTATTTATATTTGTTGAGAAAATTATTTTCAGTTATATGTTCAAAGCAATTTATTTTTTTGTTATAAATGAATTTTTAATAATATTTTATTGACTTTTTAAACAAAATTAAAAAATTATAAATGATCAAATGATGATTAAATATATATACAGTGTGTTTCACTCAAATGGTAACACAACATATTTCCGTCCAGTGACCTCGGATTGAAATGGGTTTTTTCGAGGATCTAGGGAATACTAAAATACACATTTTGTGATCATTTTCAAATTTTTAATCCTTTTATTGTGCACATGCTCACTAAAACTTGCATTTTTTTTTTAAATGACAACGACTATTTTCAACAACAGATTTCGATAGAACTAATCTTTTTAAGCAACTTTGTTAAATAAACTTTTTCCTATCTCGAAAATTGACTGAATTACAGCAATCTTAAGTTTGAACAAAAAGATTTTTGGTTGGAAGCTGGAAGGGTTTGAGTTTAAAGGTTATTTAAATAAAGTTAAAATTTTAATTTTAAATGTAATTTAAATTATTTATAATTAATTTATTACAAATAATACAAATCACCTAGTAAATTGTTCGAAGTTTTCTACGTTGTTAAGCAAATTTAAGATAGCTGTAATTCAGTCAATTTTGAGATAGGAAAAAGTTTATTTATCAAAGTTGCTTAAAAAAATAGTTTTATCGAAATCTGGTGCTGAAAATAGGCATTGCTATTTAAAAAAATGTAAGTTTCATTGCGCACGCGCACAATTAAAGGGTTAAAAATTTGAAAATGATCACAAAATGTGTATTTTAGTATTCCCTAGCTCCTCGAAAAAACCCCATTTCAATCCGAAGTCACTGGACGGAAATATTTTGTTACCATTTGAGTGAAACACACTGTATGAGTAGGCGAAACACAGTGATCCTGTGCACGAGACCGTAAGCTTTCGTACATTTTATACGTTCTTATCGAGCTGCAGGTAATTTGGTTCTGACAGAGCTGGTCTGTGAATTATAGTTTTTGCATTGTCATTAATTACTACACGTTCGTTTAAACGTGTATCTAAAACCCCGTTTTATAGCGCCGTTACGTTTAATCAGTCTTTTTAACAATCATAATCAATCGATATGACTCGTGTTCCGTTTCACCTGTTGAATTAAAGAACTCTCTCCGTAAATATCGGATTTACTCTGCTGATAGTCTATTTACATATTTGTTTATATAAAATAATCCCTTTCGTTGCGAAGATCGTGTTTGCTATTGTGCAAGGAGACCAACGCAGGTCTAGGACCTGTTAAATTCGAATTAGAAAACTTTATTTATATCATTCCAAAGACTCGGCTCAAAAGATTGGACGACGTTGTAGGAAATAGCCAGCCGAGAGCTTATCAATTGTACTGGGACAGGTATAATTATCGACCGCCCTTGCGGAACGTCAAAGTGCGGTGGCGGAAGAGGCGCCATTTAAAAAAAAAATTATTATTAAATTATTATAAATTTGTTTTTTGTCCTGTAAAACCATACGATTCGCAACGGATTTTTCGGTATGAAATATGAGTCGCGGTACTATAAAAGGACTGAGAAACATTGTTCATTGACATAGTACATACACAGAAATCTGTTTTATTTAATTTATTATTAAAAAAATATATATTTTTTATTTTGAAATATATATATATATATATATATATATATCGTTTATAACGAGAGACGGGGTTTCTATGTTTTATTTTAACCTCTACATCTCCTCCCAGAGAAAAATCGAAAGTACACGGTTGAGTATATTCAAGACATGATTCATATGGGCATATCTAATAGTTTGCAGGTCACCTTATGTTACACGTATCAAAGATTTATGTTCAACAATTAGGTTTTTAATGTTTTTTTAAAAAAAGACCTAATAAAAATAGGTAAAAATTTTTTTCGCTTTTATAAAAAAAAAAACAAATCATTTGATTAAAAAATAATAATAATAATAATAAAAATTTGGCGATATTGTGTGATATACACACATATTATATTATTAAAGTCGTAATAAATAACTTTTGGTCGCGCATCTTTTACTGCAATTTAACACGCGGAATGAAAATAAATACACTTCGACAATGTCTATACTAGCCTTTATTATCGGTTCGGAACACGACAAGTTTGGAGTACAAGTGGCGAGGGGAAAGTAAGTATAAACTATTACAGTATAATATATTATATTATATTAATCGGCGAAATGTCGCGAGTACATTATTCGTATACAATTATCTAACCAACATTGTATTATGTTCAGGGCGGCTTGATAAAAGCGAATACCCTTCGTATAAAGGTATTTGACGAAACGCGGGTTAAATATGCACTTAGAAAATATATTGAGTATTTGATCGTTGTTGGAATATGCTAAGAGCATTTTATTACATAAAATGAAATATTAAAAAAAAAGAACTCACGTTGTTTTTAAAATCAAATATAACGTTAAAATATTATTGTACAGAATATGCGCCGAAAATGTAATCGTTAAAACAAAAAAATAATTGAAACGAAAATCCGGTACGTTTTTTAATTAATCAATTAAAAGTACGAATAGACTGTATTGACTATATTGATAATGATCAACAATTACAGTTGGTTTGATTTCAAATGATTTTCTGACGTGTATGATACGATTTAATTGCACATACGAATATATCACTCGATATACTATAATATATTTTGCTTTTTTGTCCAGTTTAAGTAATGAATTAAAAAAAAAAATTAACGTAATTCACTCATATACAATATATAAAATTGTACACACAGGAAATCGCCAAGTCAAAAACACATCTATGGTTATAATATTTATAATAGTTTTCATGAAAAGTGGCCCTCCGACGGTGGCGCGACTGGTGACGATATTTCTGAAAAACAGTGGTTCTCAACATTGTCCGGTAGAGAGCCGGTCAACAACAGGTGGTCGAACAACAATATCGTCATTGTATTTTATATTCATCAGTCTTATAACTACACCAAATATTTTACCCGCCCATAGTTTTTTCTTCCATGTAACATTGCACTTAAATTACAGCATTTAATTAATTATATATATATATATACAAATCGGTAATTAATTTAAATTTACCGCGCTTTGTTTGGCACATGTTTTAGAGCCCCTGCGTAAAAACGTCCACCAGTCGCGCCACCGTCGAGGGCCACTTTTCCTGAAAACTACTACAGCGATTTTTTTATTATTTTGCTCAACACGAGAGCATATAAATATTTGCCTTAAATGTTACGTAACGTAATATTTAGCGCGGTTTCAAAAAATATCTTGTAGGCAATCCGAGTCGATTTGTGCAGCTTAAAAGAGGAAATATATTGTGTACGAATAATGCGAAACTGGAATTCGTTTTGTACGACGTTCACAATTCAAAAACGTCTATTTTTATCGAATCGTTCCGGAACTGTGTGTTGTTCAAAGACAATTTTTTTCTTATCGAATACGGGACGCGCGAGGTAAAATATTATTCGATCACTATGATTTTAAATAACGTTTCAATGTTTATTTTTGGACGATAAATATATATACACTTCTTTTTTTGTACTAAAATGTAAAAAAGAATATACAATTTTACATTCTGATTTTTTCCGGAAAGGTTAATAATAAAAAAAAAAATCTTTAAAAAGAGTCGTATTTTGTTTTATCGTTAAATTTATTGATTTCCGTCGTTTTACCCCGCAGTACATAAATATAAGATTGTAATATTTGTTCAAATATGAAATTTGAATGCGCATGAAAATTATTCTTTTCCCAAAACACTTTTTGCGCGTGTATTCGTCGTTTTGCAAATCTGATTCGAATCAATAATAATCAGACCTGCACTATTTTACTCGGCGTTTGAATGTCGAATCGCGTCGATACGAAAAAAAAAAATAGAATTTTTTTTTTTTTTCATCAACGAACCGCGAACGTCTTACATCAATCGAATAAATAATATTTCTCTTTCTCTTTCTCTATTTATGCGAAATACGCGTTCCGAATTTTTTTTTTTTTTTTTTTTTACAACACCGCTCATAAACGGTATTTGTTTCGAATACAATAAACGACTATAATTGACCGCGACGGGAAAACGATTATTCGCAAATAAACGTATTTAATTATATTTTACTGTATTAGAAACACGAATGTCATTAAAAATGCCATCGATACCGTGCACCGTTCGCGCGTGTACGTCGCCACAGCTGCTCCGCGCGTATTTTTCGTGTCCCGTCGCGCACAAGTTTCATCCTCTAAAATAATCTTAAATTTCCTTTCGCTCCGCGTAAATTTCTCCCGTCCTAACGACTCGATGGGTTTTACATAAAATGAAGTCGGTATATTTATTTACAGTGTGCGCGGGGATAGCTGTTTTGCATATAGATTGAAAGGTGACGAAGGTTATATAGGATTTCGTCCCTTTGGCGTCGTCCTGTGTGTGTAGCACGTATACGTATAGGTACGCCTAAAACCGCGTTTTTTTTTTTTTTTTGTACTTTTCGGGCGGTCGATTGTCGTTGAAACCAATACGCGAAGACCGCGCGGACGTTTTTAATTGCACAGGAATACTCACGGATAAGAAATATATGGATAGGCCGTTCCTATATTGAATGTGCATGGGTCCATTTCAAAGGCGAGAGAAGTCACTGTTAGAATGGTTCTCCTTTCTCGCATGAGAATTTATTTTTTAAGGTTATTTTAATGAAATTATTATATTTTAATGTCTTTGGAAATTATGCGTGGTGATAACAGTTATTTTCAAATTTCGATATTACACACATAAAAATATATGTAACATTGCCGAAATCTTCCCTGATGATTGGAATACCTGACTTGACTACTTATATACATGTACTTACTTAATTAAATCAATCCCGCCCATACGAAAGGGCTTATTTTATGTTTATATTTATTATTTATTATCGTAGATTATTATTACATTGTGGAATTTTTTTAGGTATGGGACAAAGAGTGACTTGTAAATGGAAGAAAGAATGAGCTACCCCTGTCACGGATAAGTGTGAGTGTGTGTATACACGACGGATGGGAGGAAAATAAATATTATTATAATAATGAAATAAATAAATAAATCATCAATAAATAAATAGTTAATATTATATTAATATTATACCATAAATATTAAAAGAAAATGAAAAAATAAAAATAAAAATAAATACGCGACGACGTATATGACGTACGGACGACGTAAAAGTTTTGTCGAAAGACAAGAACGGACTAATTGTTTTAAAAGGCGACGGTGGTGCATATCGGCAATCGCCGCCGCCTTGCGACACAGGCCCCGTTGATAATTAAACGTCAGATTACCCGACGTTAATTATTATCTGGATTTCGTATGGTTTCTTAGGGAGGTGGACGGGTGAGATATGCATGGTGCAAAATGCGACCGTGTCAACTCTCCCCCCCTAAGCCGTACAACCCCAAGAACCTGCGTCATGGTGTGCCACTCGGGACACATATAATCCTTATAAAATGACCGCAAGATTATAAGACGTAATGACCCATCCATATGTTTATTATCAACGGGAATACTGTAAAAAAAAAAAATTTGTCTAATGATAAATTCAATATTTATACCTATAAACAATATTGGAATTTGCAAATAATTTAATACAGCAACCGTAGTGTTGTCTAGTAACACCTAACTTTTTTTTTTTGACCGTCGTGTCTCCGGGGGTCAATAAGAGGAAGGCTTTGCCTCTTCTGGAACAAGGGCTTTTTTTGTATTAAACACTTATATACTTATAGAAGAATAAATTCCGAAGGTTGTTCTTTCAATTCCTAAACGAGTAAAAACACTGAAATCAATAGAACGTAATTCGTGTCACTCGAACACGAGACAAGTAGACGAATGCGAATATTTTAAATAAAATTGATAACATTCTCTATGTACATTTGAAAATAAAGCAAAAAATCGGACGGTTTGGAATTTATAGTGTTAACAGGGCGTGTTTGTTTTTCTGCGTGATATTTGAAAAAACATGGCCTCTTCCCAAATAATCGTTTGAAACCACGCCTTTGATCTGATTTATATCTAATGCCAATACGATAAATAATGTCATAATATGTTATTTATATTTGTTTATTAACGCCAAATGAACATTTTCAAATGTTTTCAACTGATTTGCACAATATTTTGTATATGTGATGGATGTTTGACTTTCTCTGAGCCATCATAATAATCAATAAAAAAATATTAAATTTTAAAAAAATGGTAACGACTGTCGATTTTTTTTTTATCTCCGTCGAACGTGTAATTCTTGTAACGTGACGTTTACGTGATTTTTAAACGGCCAGATTTGGTAAATGAAACTTTTTGCCACGAACGAATTGCGCACGACCTGAGATTTGATTATATGCAGAACGTACAGTATATAATCAAATTGTATACGTTAATATATTAAGTATATTTTATGTGCCTACTTATTATGCGTGAATTGTCAAATTATGTTTCAATTTATATTATATGTTACTTACGATATTTCTAATAATATAACATTTTAAATGTAAATTTTAACGATATTTTCGTTTATAAATATGTTTAGCGATTATTTTGGGATTTTAAATTTATTTTGGCGTAGAAAAACGACAATTTTATTCTGAAAACACAAAGGCAGCGGACTACAACTGGCGTTACTGTAAGTACACGTACAATAAGGTGTAATATAGTGTAAACTCGGACTGTGCGAATACGAGACATAATACATATTATAGAGTTGGTGTAGAAATGCACGAGTGATATAACATGTTTACAACCAATTCGGTTTTTTTCACTTTTGTATAATATAATGACGACGAAGGATCGTTAAAAGAGCAAATACGTTTAATATGTGCAACACGAGTTTTTCGATTTTATTAAATGTTTGTCTGAATTTTCGCACTGGCAATCAAATTGCTCTGTTCTAGTCCCTACAAAATTTGACGTAGGTACGTGTCATATTGTTTAATAATTTATTTGACACATTATTGGGACCGGATAACACTATACAGTGTCGGGTTTAAGTGGCGAAGGGGTAATCGCTCGATCATTTTTAAATTTTTTTATTTTAATATATATATATATATTTGCATGTAAAAATACAGTCCACTTATTTTGAGTAATTTTCATTATGAATAAAAATGTCGTACCACACGTTTTTGCCCCGGTTCTCTTTATCGATTAAATAAATTACTATTCGTTTCCTTACAGAGACGGGTGTAGTGCAGGAAGGAAGACGGGTCCATATACAAACATAATAAAATATGTTTGAGAACGGTTTTGTCTCGTAGGCTTAGAGTATATTATTATAGAGATGCGATTACGTGTACGAGTGTCCAGAGACAATGCGAAGGAAAACGTGGCCGTCGTTGCAACAAATAACGTAACAGTTTACCTACAGGGAGCGTTATTTTTCATTTAAATTTACCGGTTCACAAAATAAACACTTGTATTGAACTTTATAAATTAGATTACATGCATAATTATTAGGTACTAATTACTGCGTAATTATATTTATACATTACATAATAAAAATATAAAATGGTAATTAAGATTAATTTTCTATTCACGTACAGCATAATATTTTATTTGTAAATACCGTATATACGATCCAATTTACAATAATAGCTATTTGCAAATGTTGTTACACTGATTTGCAATCAACGAAGCAAGATCGCAGACGGTTTATATATACTCTAAAATTGTAGGGTATACCGAAACACCATCACGGTGGAAGGTTTGCATTGGATGGAATAGAATTAGCAATGTTTTGCGTAGTGAAAACGTCTTCGAAAATTCTTCAATCACAACCGTGTGCGGATTTCCAATGCGATAGAGGTACTAGAGAAAGTTTTGTTTTTGCTCTTCAGAAAGTAAAATGATAATCGGTATTTTCACCAGTTTTACCAGTCGATATGTATATATTGCTATTTTTATTAGGTAATGAGTTTAACAGTTGTTTATGCAAGTATACGTGTACGTGTCTACGTACCTGTTTGCAGTATATTATTTATATAATATAAAGATAAAACAGCAAGTCGCGTTTAAATGGGTTTGGCTGACTCCTTAGACATCGTATTACCCACTACCATTGTAATAGTTACGACGCATACATACACACGCACACGGAGTACTGTAATATCGGCCGTTTTGAGTTCGTATGCCGAGATAATGAGATTTTTCAACGGTTAAAACCCTTTTTGAACGATAAACAGTTTAAAACCGCCGCCACCGACGCTGTTTTCGCTGTAGTGTAACGCTGGTAAGTACGTCGTATAACCCTCACCACTCGACGTTCTTCCTGTGCCCGTCGTTCCATATCGCTGCTACGCGTCATCTCTATCATTATTTACAAGCAAATAGGATTTTTCCCATTCATCTTATCTCCGCCGTGACACCTGTTTTTGTTTGCTCGGCCTCAAATTAGGCGTGAATAAATAAAACCGTATTGTAAATATAAAACCGACGACTATGACGTGGTCGGGTGTATAGGTACGAGCACGTATAACATATTATAATAATATAACACAAGAGCTACACGATACCAACACTCGGTTTATTGTCTTACGTCCGTCTCCATCACAGTCAAATTAGGATTTTCGCGCATCCAAATTCAGATTCATCAATTCGTATTACAGAGTAAGTGATCGTTTAAAGAAGAAGACTGTCAGACGATACACATTTAGAAGGGGGTGAATGTAAATTCCAAAGAATACAGGAATTCGTGTGTGTGGAGACACGTTTTTCATTACACTGAAGAAAAATGAAATTCGAACTGAAATAAGAACAAGGATACAAGGAAGAAACCAGATGCTATTATGAACTAAACAAGGTAATAAAGTCAAAAATGCTATAGAAAAAGTTTAAAGATCCGAGTTTGTTGGACTCTAATACGTACTATATTAACTATTTACTTTAATAAAAAAAAAGGACACTTGATTGGGTTGGCCGTGCCTGGCGTAAAGAAGTAACTTTTATACACCTGGTACAATGTAGTTCTTTAGCAGATAAAAGAACACTAAATCAAAACGGAAATATCGAGTGATGATAGACGTGAAGTTCAGTTCTCGAAAACTAGTGTAGACATTGATTATTCTCGAGTCTCCACGATACCGCATCGTCAGCGTCATACATTTATTATTTTAATTTATATATTTACGCATGGAAAAGGCATTACGATAATATTTACATAATATTAATACGATTATATATTTTATATACGTCCATATATTTTGCGTATAGATGATAAACATGTTTAAGAAGTCCTTGTTTTTTCTCATATTTTTTTTTATCTACAATTTTCCAAAGAATTTCTTATATTGGTCAATTAATTTGGCTTAGCAGTAAATTTTTCTAATTGTAAAGTACAAAGAACTGATATAACTTGACTTGATATTTGTTATTTAGTTTAAAATGTATAGTACCTAAAAATTAAGTAGACACACTTATTTTCCTAATATCACAATTTTAATAAATATTGATACTTAATCAATGAAATAATTTTAATAACCTGTATGTTGTATGCTTAACAAATATGCGTTATATTGATGCACTCTGCATTAAACAAAAATTTTCTTTTTATTATTTTGTAATATTTAAAAAAATTTTGTCGTACTTATTTGAAAAAAAATCTCATTGTTCGTATAGGCGAAAACGATATAATAAAGGCTTTTTATTTTTTACGAATTTAATAACTATTCATTTAGGTTTTAGTACGTATTTAACGACAAAACGCATTAACAATTTACCCTCTCACATCCCGTCCTTATTTTTAAGTCACAAAAAATAATGTTTATACGCACACACATATTATATACTCTTATATGTATAGAATATAATAACAAAGAGAACTTCGCAATGGAGTTTTTTTTTTCATACAGTCGTACGTTGTTGGGTCGATTAACGAGTGGATTTTAGCAGGTATAGTATTTTTAATGCCAGTGGTCGGGGACTGGTACGGCGGCATTTTAATCTCCCTCCACTCTCTTATTACCTTTCGAGTGCTTTATGGGGCCTAGTGTAACGAACGTAAGGCAATAATTGTGTATACAATTCGAGTTAAAAAATGTCTGTTACATTAAAAAACACTATACAGTATTAACAATTGCAATAATAATCACTTATATCGTATTTAATAAAAAAAAGTATCCACTCTAGCTTCTTATAAATAATTGATTTTATATTAAGTTCACTTGCAGTAGAAACAGTTGAACAGCTATTTTATAATTATCATAAGATAAATGTATACAAATCGAGCCAAAGAGTATTTACGAAAAATCAAGGAATGTATAAGATTTGTTGTATTGAATTTGTTTATTTACAACAGGTTTCGACAAAATCTCATCATCGTGTATTATGCGAAAAAGAAAAATACAGCAACAGGATGAAAAAATGAAAAGGATGAAAATTACGTAGAGAAAATTATGAACATTAAAAGTCATAGAGTTTAAAAAAAATTAAAAAACAGCAAAAAAGCGAATTAAATGAAAAAAAAGAGTATGGCATTTTATTGATAATAATTCATGTATGATTGTGCGTTTATGAGAAATCGATGATTTCACAAAAGCTATCGAAGCCATATTCACTCCATAGGTTCACAGTGGTTTTTGTTTTGGTTAGGTGGCACCTAATAGAATCTTTGTCACGGAGTTGGTTTTGGAAACGCTCATCTAGTCGTCATGCGGTTTGACTTTGATCTGTAGAGTAATCTGCGCAGAGATCATTGGTGTAGTTTGTGAAAATACATTATTGATTTTCCGATTACCATTCGGTAACAATGCGACCAGACGTTTTTAAATGTTAACAGTTTCAACGTGTTCACAAAAGGTATCCCGAGGAAATTAAGTGGAAACAATTACGAGGAGACAATTGCTGTCACTTGACAATGGATAATTTCCCGCGGTCGACCCGACTAACCTGTCTAAATTTGTTTCTGAAATAAACGATTTTTCGAATGACATCGATCAAGTAATGTCTTGGCGTCTTTTAAGATTCTTCCGACGCGTCGGTTACCAGGGGAAATGTATATATCTATTCCCATATAGTTACCAAAATGTTTAAAAATATTTTGAACACGAACAAAACTAATAGTGTTTAGTACCTACTCAGGATTATTTGGGTCATAAGCATCTTAATCTGGACACCGCCGGCTACCGAACAGCAGCTATTAAAAAAATATAGAAATTATATCCGTATTAATGTAAATATAAGTGTTAAGCCGTTCACGAGCGGAGCCGGCTAGTATTGACATAATTTGTTTTTTTAAATCTGTGTAATATTTTTCAATTTTAAATCTTTTTTTATTCTTTTGTTTTAATTTGATTTTTTGTTTTTACTATTATGTATGTTTATGCTTTAAGACAAACAATGGTTTAGTAAACAAAATTACAGACTTTGACCCAGAAAGCGTTTTTTATATGGAAAATGGAATAGAACGAAAATTTAGATTACTTGAATATAAATAAAAATAAAGTATAGGATTAATGAGAAACAAAGATCGTATGGGCATAAGATGACACAGTGTAAAAACTAGTCTTAAACATATTATACGTGAATATAAATTATACAAAAAATTAAAATTTTAATAAATAATTTTGAATGTGTGAATGAAATTTGAGTTTTAACGGTTATTCAATGTGAAATACTCTAACACTTTGTTATAAAATGAAATTGAAAAAAAAAACACTTTAGCCACAGCGTTACGCGCTAGTATAATAATATTACGTCCTCGGGCAGTTTTCCGGGCGGTTCATCAGTTTCGAATAATTGATAACAAACTCAGGCAAACGACACATTTGATATTTGTTCCAGACAGAGCGCGAGTCTTCCTTCGGGGCTCTTCAAAAACATTCCTGCGCGGTCCCTGTTCCTCGAACTACACCGGTAGTTCTGTCCCTGTAACCGCTCGTTAACGCGTATAGGTTATACACTGCTGGTGGTTAACGGCGCGAAATACGCGTATTTGCCGACCACCCCGATCCGATTATGCTCGCTTTGTTAATGTCAAATTTTCAACCCGTTTGTTCAACGCGTTTACACACTTATTTGTGTTTTACTGATTTACCTTCCGAATAACCCACTGCAAATTACCTATGGTCGCGTGCGTTTTTCCTGAAGTTTGTAGTGTTACACTGCAAACATGTACACCACGACTTATACTATACGTAATAACGTCGCCCGAGAAGCAATAGCCAGCTATCTAAAGTTTTGGCTAAATTGAATACGATCATGCTAACACGGTTTTATACGTGATTTCGCGGAGAATCGATTGGCCGGCTTTGATTAATTCATTAAGAGGACGAAATAATCGAACGGTTAAAATCTGAAATTTCAATGAGTTTCGGCAGTTCGTCTTCGGGTAGACGGTTGGTGAGATGATCTGCTTGGAAATTTAGTTTATACGAGATAGACCCCGTTACGATATTTCAATTCGATATATTTTTTTTTTTTTTTTGTAACGTTACGTATCTTCAATACGACATATCTCGATAATTTTCGGTAATTAATTTTTATTCTTTTTAAGCTTTTTTACGTATTGAACAAACACTAATGAACACTTATTCGACGCAAAAGTGATAAGCCAATAAAATGCAAATTCAGGAAGCTGGTCTTTTTGTTCTCTCGAAAAACTGTGATGCAATTCGAGGTAGATGGTTATCATTTTCGATAATAATGTAATACCGGTCCAAAAGCATATTATGTTAAAATATGCACTGCATCACTATACTTCAAATAAGTATTTACATATATAAATAGGCAACAACAAAACCTTACTATTTTTTTACATCAATTGAATTCGATAATAAAAACCATTTAAAACCGCTTTAATGACTCTGTTAATATTATCAAAAATCAAAATTCATTATCTTTTTTTTATAACTTTATTAAGAAATAATATTCTAAGTAACTATGTATTATGTGTTGACAATAATAGACCTGCTATAACGAATGCGATGATTTATCATTTGTGACGTGAGTTACGCGTGAAACAAGAGTGTCCAACCCGCGCGGCAATATTCAATCTCGGTACACCATCAGTACACATATTAATATATATATATTTTTTTTTTTATCTAAACTTTTTAAACGCTTTTAATATTAAGATGGGGGAGGAATTCTTCGACGGATGAATGATGTAATCATTTAGTTTCCGGTAGACCGAATTTTCTTCGAGAATTCTCTGAAATTTCATGTTAAACTTGTTTTTTTCACTGTATGAAAAACCTAGGAATGCAATATTAAATTTGTCGATTTTTTTTTTTTAGTCTGTGATCGAAAACTCTTGAATTCCACACCCTAATAAATTCACTCTGTCAACATTGTTTCCGATAATTAGAAAACTTACAGCGAAACGCTTTTCGAAAAGTTTCTGTTGATTTATTGAAGTGTCTACCAGGTCAAGACGTGTAAAAAATGACTGAATAATCTGAAAGGACAAAAAAATAGTATTATACTAAAAAAAAAAAATTAAAAGTTTTTTCACTGTTAAGATAAAATAACTAATCCTTTTAATATTTAAAAAATGGTATAGTTTCGATCGAATGTTGTTTCCTATTTGAATGCATTTTTCACAAAACTCAATTCATTTTTTCTACTCAGCTCTCTCTATATATATATATATATAATTATCATATTAACGTTATTTCATCATTATCTATTAAGATTTATGTACTTATGAAGTTCAATTACTAAATATATATATATACATTATACATATTTATTATGATTGTGCAAGAAATTTAAGTTTTCAATTTAAATCTCGCATACTTATTCGAATGAGAAAATTTAAATAATTTTATACCATAAGAAATCATGTTTAATTTTATAACGAATTTTGAATAAAATATTAGGTATTTAATAATGTTAAAAATGTGTGTTTGTAGTTCGTAATCATTGTAGGACATAGTCGACTGAATGTCGAGTATTACTTCTTATATATCGGTGAGTATATACTAAGTTGATTTAAAAATATGGGGTCTTTACTATTTTATAGTATGTATTTACCGAAAGTTATATAATAAAATATCATTATTTCCCAGTTGTATTTTTATTTTATTTATTTTTGTAATTTAAAATCATAATTTATTCTTTTGATCTTAAAATAAAAAATAAAATATCGACATGAATTTAACAACATTTCGAAATTCAAAACAAAAGTTGGACCTATTTCTCTTAAATACACAAAATATTTTTTCAATGAATAATTTATACTTGGTGTTTCCATTTTAGATGTGAAATGTATTTTATCAATTTATATAAAAATAAAATAATATTATTCAACAGAGTTCAGTAGTCTATTTCCATAAATGATTATCGCGTTTTCTTAATTTTTGCTGAAAAAAACAAAGGAATTATGGTTTTATTACTATAAAACCGACATGAATATATTTTTTGCACTTTAATACTTTCATAAATTCAACCATGTTTTTTATTTAAAACATAAGACCAATTTCAAGAAAGTGATTTCAAATAGTCAACTAAATTAATATAATACGTTTTAAACGTAAATATAGCTTCTTGTTAATAATTAAAAATTATTTCCCAACTTCAGAAGGTATTAAAAGAAATGATGTAATCAAAATTTAATTTTTATTTTATTTAAATTCATTATGAATTATACCATTAGCGTGTATTAATAATCCTTTTTGATTTTCTCAAACGATGTGCATCACGTGTATTTCATAGCAGTTAATAACTTTTGGAACTAAGAAATATAATATTATGTATACATAATCGCAGTTACGGAAATAACTTTTCGCGTGCAATTATAGTTGATAATCAGTTTTGGAAATAATATACATTTTTAACGGTAAAAAAGTGAATAATAACTTTTGGAAATTTATATCAAGACCAAACAACATAGCTATTACTTATCGGAACAATTTAAAACAAAAATCCTTTTTTATTATCACATAATTAGTTTTGGGAATAAACTATATACCTATTTGAAATACTTAGTATCCAGTTTTAATTTATTTGTATGCTCTATTCGAATAAATGTCCATCAAGTAGACCTACGTTCTTTCTTATAACGAATACACGTATTGAATTCAATATTCTGTTCAATTTTCCGCGAAAAATCGTAAGAAATCTACCAGAACCAACAGTTTTGCTACACAATATATTATTATTTGTTGTCAATTTCTCATTTCATAATTAATTAATCAGTAATATAATTATTAAAATAATAATTATATTATTATTATTATTATTATTGTTATTATTTAATTAAAACAGGAATGCGTTTAGAAAACAATATAATTATATTATGATTAAAAGTCAACACTGTAATAATACGGGAAAACGGTTTAAAATGCGTACCAGCTGTTGTCGTCCAGTTATATTGTATTAATGTAAATTAACGCAAATTCCGTTTCGAGTCCTCTTCCCGGTGGTAAAACCGCCCGTTTTAGGTAAATAGAGCTGTATCTGTGAAAATATTTAATTTGTACTCTATTCGCTATACTTCTACTGTTACTGTTGGTAACAAACAACACTATATAATAATATAATATACCAAATAACCCCGTTTTCGAGAGCCGAACGCTGGCTGGCGCACTAAAATAAACGCTTAAAACTGCCGTCGGGCAATTTCTCATTTTCGCTGCGAGCATTCTATTTGCCAAACAATAACAATAATAACTCGTGCAATTTTCAAACACTTAACAATTGGTTTAGTCCACGTCGTCTGAAGAATTGGTACAGACGATATATTTTCACAGCATGTACGTAGGTATGTACAGCGTACGAGTCAATCGAAATTATTCGAGTGAACGCTCCAGAAAATATATATATGTTTCTTTATGAAAAAAAAATTCACTCCTAACGAGAAGTATTTCCTTATTTCTTATTTCTACTTCTTTTTATCTTTTTTTTTTTTTTACGCCATAAATAAAATAAGGAGGCACCTATATGGCCTTTCAAATGGAACTGGTTGACATTAGGAAAAATTGTCTACCGAAGTAGAAAACAAATATATATACAATGTATTGAACGTGTGCCAGTGTCCTTTGATGGTTGAATATTCAGTAGATGCCCCGGGCCTCGGAACTTGTAGGAATAAATAAACAAAAAGGGAGAGAGTAGAGAAGATTTCGTCATTTTCCTCCGGGACCTGATCACGCGGAAACGAAACCACCGAACAATGTTCAAATGCTGTTTTGCTTTTCTGAACAGCTATTCGTGATAAAATAAAATAAATATATGTATACGTTAAAACGTAATAATAATCTAATGTATTAAAATAAATATTAAAAAGCACTTGTATTGCAACACACGTTTCGAAATATTATTATGTTACTCAATCGCATAAATAACACGTGTATATCGTAATAATAGTATTTGATAAAAAAAAAATCGATTTATTTTTCATTTGTTTAAAATGCCAAAGATTCGTTTCACTTGGTTTCGTGATTAGTTTTAAAGTTTAATTCAGTTGTCATAACACAGGTTTTTATTTAGGAAATACGTTTTTTATTATTAATATTAATTTTAAACTGTTTTTTTTTAAATTGCAATAAAACAGTCAAAAAAATATTTTTTTACTCTTAAAAAAAAATGATAAAACGAAAAAACGGATTTTTTTCTTATATCGTGCTCTATGTATTTAATAACTAATAATTTATAACATTTTCGAGAACAGCTCAGTTGTCAGTTTAAATGAAATCGTTCTACTCTGCTTCTTATTTCTTCGGTGGATAATATGCTCGTTGCTAGTATATCTATACATATATTATAATACGTATATATAGTCTTTTAAGCTATATTACATCATCTAGACACAATATTTAAGTGATGTCTTTGCTGACTCCACGTAAAATAACGCGTATTAACAGAGTGTGCCTAATGGATTTCGTCACTCGTGATAACTATCTGTATGGTGTGCATCGGTGTTTATTTTTTCTCTTTGATGTGTTCAATAAAATGATAATTAATATTGTAATTCGGTTGTCGTATGCGAGAAATATTATTTTTAGGATTTAAAATTTTTTTTTCGTTCTATAGCAAGACGTGTTTTTTCTAGAATTCTCTAACTGACTAAATGAATTGCGTCGTTATTTTTAGTCAAGAATTTCGAGTTTCAACTCATTTCGAACGGGATTCAGGCGAATTCACGTGTCACCGAGACGTATTGCACGGTTTAGAGCACCACTTGTTTTGTTTTGTTTTTTACGTTTTCCTATTAATTCGGTTTCGTTTTTTTTTTTTTACATATTTATATTATTATTGTAAACCCGTTTTATTCTTGTCTCCGTGGCCAGGGATGTTTATATTATACGGTTGTACGTGAAAAAATTTCGTTTGTAATAATGTCAGCGTGCCCGGACTTTATAATAATAGAAATAACGTTATTCGTACCCACCGCGCATATAATATAGATTTACATTTTTTACGCGTTTTTTATAGATCAAGTCGGGACGGTTTTCGTAAATCTTTCGGCTTACGAATATTTCAGACGAAACTTTATAATGCACAGGACAAATGCACGGGGATATTTTGACAAATGAAGACGATATTTTTTGCGCTACAACTCGTATAATATTATAAATATTATTATATGACGTTGTACCGTCAACATAATATAGTACGGTTTTAAGGGTAAGCAAGATTGAGTAGTTTCGTAACCTGGACAATGCTAAAAGCCATTCCAAAGTCTCCAGACCGTTCTGATCCCTATTATATTATTATATAGGCTTTAACCTATTCAAACTCGTTACAGTACGCGTTGCAGTGTACGGATTATGACTGTGTATTATATATATATATGTATATTTGTATTGTAATTATTTGAACTGTATATATATATATATATATATATGTATTTAAATTTTTTTTTTAATATAATCTTTTAATTTCTCATATTTTTCTCGTTTACCGTCATTGTTTGAAAACTAATACGATTTCGCGTCAAGCATTCACGTTATAGATTTGAAATTGTTGAAAAAAAAATCATTCCTATAAAAACGAATCGTTACGTTATTATGTAACACATGTATTATTAACGTAATATTGGAATATATAGAACATATTTGTTTAGTTTTTTTTTTTATTCGTATGATATTAAAAAGTTCAATATTTAACTTTTTTGTAAACAATATACATGTATGTATATGTGTATATATCGTATAAATCAATTGGAAACAAACGACGATAATCACATAGCATACATAATATGATCCGCTTCAGCATCGAATATATATTATATTACACAACTAGGCGTTTTCAATTATCACGGTCATGAATTGTGGAGTAGTTATTTGTAGTAATTCTAGCGTATTTATTGGACGTGCCTCAATTGTTCAATATGTTAGGGGCCCCCAAATCAGCGATCGAAATTTATGTTTAAAGTCTTTTTTTTTTTTTTATTAAGAGTTCTTAGCCAGAAGCTATTACAAAATTTAAAGTCTTATGACTTTAAATTGAAATATTGATGACACTCACGGCTTATTACTTATAAAAAGAATAATAATATTTTTTTTGAAAAAAAAAAACCTTACGACCATTCAGATAATGATTATAGATCGAACGTTATAGAAGAAACATTGAAAACTGAACGTTTTTCTACTGACAGTTGATACAGTACTTATTATCACAGCTTATTTCACGATTTTAAGGAAATCACGGTGTTGCTGATAATATTGGTATTTTTTTTTCAACAACATTTACTATTTTAAAACTCAACGATGACGACATAATGAAATAGTCGTATGATTTTCTACGAAGATATGAAAACGATATTAGTTCGAATATTCCGCAAAAACTAATCGCTTTAAAACAGGTTATTTTAACAAGTAATACAGTCACAATTGTTAAATAACGACTGTAAAAGGTTTAGTAAGTCATTGTTCGCCCAGTAGTTTTACTGATATTTTAAGCGCTTTTATGTTAATCGTGTACATACCAATAACCGTTATACTGTACGCTCCTTTTCAAAACCAAAATTAGTTAAAAACTATTTAAGGAATATTTGCAGCCAAAAGCGTCTTAGTAGCCTATTAATACAAAATATAGAAAAACTATGTATATTTGATTACACTATGTTATTGTAATTGCGTTATATTTTATTAATATTTGATAGTGTTTACATACTTATTAGTTATTGTGTTAATTTATGAACACAGAATTAAAAAAAAAAAAAATTATTTAACCAACCAAATACCTACATTTTAACGACACTTTATATTCGATTGAATAATAATATAATTAATATATTTGTAATAGTATTGCTGAAAACTACTTTTAAAAATTAATTATTTTAAAAGTATTTAAAATTCTTTTTGTGTAGTATTCAAAATATTTAGGGAATACTGTTTTCACGATGTATCCCTAATATTTTTTTAAAAGTGTTTTACTCGAATCCGATTGTTTTGACTCGAGATTCATAATAGGTTTGAGTCTTGAATTAGGAGCCCCAGAAACAGTCTGCTTGCACCTCTGTCGTCGTCCCTCAATACCTATGCCACGCCACTGGCCACTGATAATAAACCTAATAAACCCATTTTTACAGTGAAGTTTTACACTTGCATGCGTATACTGTATTGTGTAATAAGTATCATAACATTCTAATAAATTACCGTTTAGTTCTTACGCGATTTTCAAAAGCATTTAAATAACACTGAACAGCGTACAAACAAGACTAGTAATATTTTCATTGTACGTCAAAAGAATTCGTATTGGAATATTTGTGTCAGTGTACGAGCGCATGGTGTAGCCGGCGCGGCGGTAGTTATTTTTCCGTAATAGTGTCACGCAGTAATAATAACTTTTTGAGCAATCGGGTTGTTTTTATTTTTTCGCGAGATAAAAATTAGATAAATAAAGTTTTCGGTGCCGTAAATATACCGGGATATTATTTATTTTTTTTTTCTATAAAATATTATGTTCTTCGAGAAACAACGAAGCGTTTCTTGTCGCCGTGAAACGTCTTTACCGGTGTTTTATGTAACGAAATAAAAACCAATTTAATGCGAAACGTAAAATTGACAGTAAACACGATATAAGTCTTTAATATTATAGGTTACGTATTGGGTATATAAAAATTAATACATTTACCAAACTAAATTGAACCGTGCAACACAGCGGTTCCCAAAACTTTTTTGCCCTTTTTTTGAACTAAATCCAGTCGCGGTGCCCTGCCGTGATACACCACGAGGAATATACATAAAAAATCAACAATAATTCTTTATAATTAGTTTTTATAATTCCACTGAATATAATACAATATAAATATTCTAAGCATACGGCTGACTTAAAATTAATACATTTTTATACTTGAAAAAAAATAACGAAAATTTTTTTAAAAAAAAGAGAAAAATTATTTTAAACGCGAATAAAATAACCTTATTAATGAGATGTGTTTGATAGTAAGTGGTGGCAAATGGTAATAGTATTATATTATATGAATTCACGTGGTTATTACGGAGTCCGAATCGAAGTACACGAAATAAATTTTTTATAAAATTCGATTTGAAATTTTAAAAAAATTACAATAAATTATAAGTAATTTTTATGAGTCACGGTGCCCCCGGAGAGTGCTCGCGGCGCACAGTTTGGGAACCGCTGGTGTAACAATATTATTTGCGAGGACGTACTGTCATCCCGACCTAACCTATATTCCGTTTATGTACGTGCGAATTATTGAATAAATTTAGAGTGATTAAATGGTGCTAGCGAACGAGAGCGCGTCTTCTTTAGGATGATCGACTCCATATTATTAAACATTCAGAAATAGTATGTAAGGCCGAAGTAAAAACAAAAAGAAATTTCCTTATAATATATTACATAATATTAATAAAAAATAAACGTTTTTTTTTTTTTGTATTTTTATTAAATATTTCGTTAAGTAGGGTTGTAAACGTACAAAACAAAAACGCAGAATTTATTTACAAATTAATATTGAAATTAAATGCATGACAAATTGAATGTCGAATCGACGCGCGCTCTGTTTATTAAACTTTAAGCGTATATATATTCCGAAAGTGCATTTCTTCTATTAAAACGTTTACGTTCAAATATTTCTGACCCGAATTTATTTTTTTTTTTATGAAGTGTAATATTTTATTATTTCTCGCATTTACCAATCTATCCGTTGAAAACAACACGAAAACACTTTACGTATTTCAGTCGAACGGGTTGTTGCCTTTTTTTTTTAATTTTATACTCGAGCATAATATGACGGTAAACGATGGTTTTACTAGTTAACGTACACACTTAAGTATACACGTATGATATAGTTCAATGAAATCGATTTATTTTTTACAGTAAGTACAGGTACAGTCGGAATTTATGAACTGTGGTTAATGGTTATGCGAAACGAGGATAATGAATTTCACCATTCCTTATGCATGACGTAAAATCGATTGTCCCGTTGTTGTGTGTACGCATACATTTTTCGCGATAATCCGAAAAGCTACATAGCGGGAGCTCTTGAATTAATTAATGTTTTTTCGGACGTTTTCGAAAGTACCCCTCTGTCGGTAGGCTGTCAATGTACAATGTGAATGTGCCGTACTTCAATATTGACGTGCCATGTATCTATATAAAAAAGAATATTTTTTTTTGTGCGTTTACGTGAAATTATAGTTATTTCTTCGTCACGTTATATAAGAGTTTTTAATTTGACTCGTGACAGGACACTGACTTCTTGCAATAATATTCCAACGCGCTAATTTATATATTTGTACAGACTCAGTCACCTCCCCTTATACTGAAATATACATCTTAGCATCGTTTTTCCTACGTGTAATAATATAAATAATTAAGATTTACACGTATGATATATTTTTTGTTATTGAGTAAAAATACATACTAGTTTTTCTCTCTAAAAAAAAAACTCATACCTTAATTGTTTAATTTAGGTAAAATTTTGTAGTAAAAAATTAAAAAAAAAAAATCAAAAGTTAAAAACGGGTATTAAACAAAACATCAAAGTATTATTTTTGAAAAATAAATATACATTTTACCGGGACCCTAAACCCTGGACCCAAATGTCCCTCCCCCCCATCATTTGGGGGCCTTGAGTACAGTACATTTTTATGGATTTAGCACAACGAATTTCTTTTTAATAAACGTGCTCTCCAAAATATTATGTTAAAATATTTACTTTATTTCATTACAATACTTCGAAACGATTTGTAATCAGCTTATTCTACAGGACTAAGTTTGACTGCGACCCGTTATCCTTCGTTTTGTAGGGTCCGAGCACTGTTATTATTTTACTGGTTCTGCATTCCTATTGCACGTAGTCGTCGTCGTCCAACACAAAATTCCTGACGGTCTGTCAAATAAAATTGTATAATATTTAATATAATATTCGTAAAATAAATATTCAGTGGTTCGTATCATGTGCTCGGATCAAATTAATTATAAAATTTAAAGGAGATAACAGCAGTGTTTTTAGAAATCATAATAATTTTCGTGCACAACTCGTAATAAATAATACGTATTGCGTTCTTTATATAATTTAAAAAAAAAAAATTAAATTAAAAAAGAACCAATAGTGAACTTTTTTTTTTTTTTTTTGAGACACGTTTTTAGTACCTTTACTATTATAATATGCAGTGCCTGGAACTTGGGCGAAAATTTTGGCGTTTTCTTTCAGATCCGCGGGAATATTATATATAAAATATATGGAAAAACGAAAATATAAGCACTTATAAAGGATATTTTTTATTATTTTCGGTCGAGTTTTTTGTCGGGCCCGCGGACGATTTCGCGTCGGATTTTTTTCTTTTTTTTGTACTCGTTTCATTCGGTCCGCTATGAAAACATAATAATATCTCGACACGCGTGCGCCGCGCTGTTCGGAAAGCTCCTGCTGTACGATGATGTATCGTTTAGTCTGACTTAAGGGATTTCTAGGCCAGTGTGACACCCGAATTTAATTAACATTATTGCCTGCTCGCTTTCCGCTAATCTACCGTCCTCCACGGCCCGTTTCCTGCAGACAACCACCTTTCCCGGTAACGTACGACTTGAGATGTACGCGCACACCTCGCCACGTATAGTTCCGAATAAGCAGCTTTCTTGATTTGCATATGACGAGCTCGACGACGCTCGTTAGTATATATTATAATATATGCACGTATTATGTATATCTATCGCACGAAACACGCCATTTCGTGTTCGCTACTGCTGCTGCTGCTGCTGTTGCTGTAATAATTTTTATTACACAATATCGGATTTTATTAAAAAAAAAACACTTAATAAATTGTATATATTTATGTGTTAAAAAAAGAAAAAAATTCGCGTTTATCCGCACACAGTGCTTCGAGTCTAGATGAGTACTTTTTTTTTATCCGGATAAAGATTCAGAAGAAAAGATAAATACGAATGGATTAATATGCATCTATGTATGGATATTATACTAAATTTTATTTAGATAAATGCTTGTACGACAAACGTCTTTTATTTAGATAAAAACGAATAATTTTT
Organism: Slavum lentiscoides; assembly: GCA_032441835.1. NCBI lineage: Eukaryota > Metazoa > Arthropoda > Insecta > Hemiptera > Aphididae > Slavum > Slavum lentiscoides. Next base: position 3,232,636 of record CM063707.1, on the reverse strand, counting down.
TTTTTTTTGCATCAAAAGCTGTTAAAATTATACTTTTTTTTTTTGAGGTTCCCTTTATCCAAAATATTAAATACCCAAATTATATCGTAAAATAGTGTATAAATTGGTTATTTTAAGTAATGTTTATATAATTGAGAAAAAAATATAGTCTTTATTAAAAAAAAATACATTATACTTTATAATAACGCAACAGTAAATTAAATTACGTAATTATTATTACTAATTATTTACATACTAATTTTACTAATTAGTAATTTCCAATAATATATAATAAGTAATAATACAAACAGTTTCTCTAATTTTTTTTCTTCGTTATACAGCTTACTTATTAATACGAGTAGAACGTTTTAACGTATAATGAAATAATAATAATATTGTTAAAAAATATTTATGTAGGAAATAATTAGCGTAATATTTATCTCTTAACGTATTCACTAAACAGTAAGCAAAGTAACTGTTAATATTATATAATTACACGTATTATGCAGCATAATTTTAATGACAATTTGAGATGTAAAATCACTTACTTACTTATATTATTACTTACTTCATTATATTATATATTATATAAATGCATAATAATATACTTTGAGATGTAAAATTACTCACTTACTTATATTATTACTTACTTAATTATATTATATATTATACAAATATATAATAATTGTGATAAAATGATAAAATCGAAATCCCAACTAAAATATGTCGGCCAACGGTTAAAAAAAAAAAATTATCCAGATAAGATTAATGATAAAAAATAATTCATCTAGTTAAATTTATCCAGATAAATTTCAACACCCTCCGCAAACGTGTATTATATGGAATATAAATCACCGTACAAAAAACAAACCTGAATGCTTATTGTATAAATCCGTTTCCATCGATTGGATACTATACGTTTTATTTAGATTTCTGTTCCTTCTTATGCGAACGCTATATCGCGTAATACTTCCAAAGAACAATACATTTTAAAAATTCATTGAAAAAGTTTCTGAAAGTTAATTTTAGCGTTTCTTTCTGTTTTTTAAAATATTATTATATTTTTTTATTTCTAAATAAAAGATAAAGACATTTATGATGGAGCCGAGTCGTCTAAAAAAAAAAAAAAATTTATTTACTAACAATATCAAAAGTTCCAATGACCTAAACCAGATGAATCCCAAAACAGATAAATATAATATATCGTCCGGGAAGATCTCAAATGATTTAAACTAGGGAAACCTTTATTTATTTGTTTAAAATAAACTCACTCAAACTTTCTATAACATTTTCGTCAAAAAGTAAACTAAGTTTAGTTTTTTTTCCCTCAAGTCCAAAACTCGCAAATCCTATTCTACGACGTCTATATATTTTTATAAACTCAAAACCTACGACATTTATGTACATTTTTAAAACATTTTTGTTTTCTTTATTATTTTATATTCAATTTCTTTATATAAATGCCCTATAGGTTTACTACGAGATCTAAATAAAAATGTTTTTTTTTTTAAATATTTTTAACTGTTATTAGACAATTTTACTATTTATTATCGAATAATAACGATTTGTACAACATTAGGTTTTTGCGGTGTAGGTCAATATTCATGAATGTTCATGAATCGATTTGAGACGAAAACAATATTCCGTTCGTTTAAAGTAGTGTTCTGTCTGTATTTTTTTTTTTTAAATTTGTTGTCGTTTAATAATATTGTTAAGAAACCGATTCGTCTTACGATACACTTAACATTTGTGCTTTACACGTTTTCCATACAGAGAAATAATATTTTTTTTCCATTTTAACTATTTCGAAGACATTAAAAGCGCATGCAATATTACAAATTCGGATACTTTCTAAAGTATTAAATCTTTTCGGAGGCTTTCGACCCGCGAAAACTCTCACCGTATACACCCAGGTCCTACGGAATTAAGTATAGTTTTTATAGTTCGAGTATGAATCAAGTTTTAAGTACGCGCAATTAATTTCATCGTTCATTAACATTCGGGAACGAAGCGCAATTATTTCGCTCGCATATTGCCGCGCTCGTATTTATACGTTACAAAAATCATTAATCCGAATTTTTTTCCCCGACAAACATTAAATTTTTTTCGTCTTCTATAAAACCAGATTGACATTGAACACGTAGGTCGTACCAGACGTGTGTACGTATAGAAAAAAAAATTCCGAAATCACTAGAGTGTTTTATCGTTTAATATTTTCTTTTCGGAATAAGCGCAACGATGAAAATTTAACGATAAAACGTCAAAAGTAAACATTTTTTTTTTTTTTGTCCTTCGCCCTCCATTACTCTCCCGCCGTTGTTCGGCTTTTACGCCGAGACTCGTAAATTGTTTGCCATTCGCTTAGATTTTACGACTTGACTCTCGCGACCGGATCAAATCAAGTGCGTATATACATTGCTGTGCACACAACACCACACGCAAACAAAACGCATTACACACTCTGGGCCCGCTGCGTTACACACGAGCGCGCGTGTATAACGTACGACGTGCTTTCATTAGAGCCATAAATTCGCTTAAGAATAGGAAAAAAAAAAAACGACAAACCCCACTCCCCGGCACCACACGTTGCTTGAGTGCTAATTTGGCGAAAAGGGAATTAGTGTTGCATTGGCGAAAACCCGTTGGGAATATAATATATATATATATATTGTGTTAGCTATTGCCACTCACGGGTTAAGGAGGCGAGGAAGGGCGAGTGGACAGTGAACGGGGAGAAGGAACGCGCTGCACTATCTGGGGCTGGCGCGAATCCAAACAGCCTCGGAATCCACTAAATTGTAGCTTATGTATGGATAACCGTTTTCGAAACGGTGGCGAATGCAAAAAGTTTCCTTTTAGTCAAAACACATCGTGCGGGCGGGCGCATTTGTTGGCTCGAACGCAAACGCCAGAAGGTCCTGGAGGCTGTAAATCTTCGTCCTGCAAACGTAACGTTTGGCAGTCGTCGCGGGGTGCGTTGCCGATGAATGCCCAGTCTGGTCCACCAGTCGGTTGCCCGTCATCAAATACAGCGAATTAAAAAAAAAAACAATTTTACATAAGAAAAACGATGGAAATAACGAAGCTCAATGGTCTTTAGACGCAGAAGAAGACAGAATATAGCGATGAATTATGATGCCCGAGTAAATTGTACTAGGATAAAGATTTTTAGAGTCTTGTTGTTACTATATATTATGCATTTTTATAGCAATTGCATAAATCGTTGCGTTCGATAAAACGATTCTGCACGCAGCTCCGGTGTAATATTGTCTATTATTAATAAAATATTATAATAAATTGCGTGTGTAGAGTACGTAATTTACGATTAAACTTACACAGAGCACATCATTCTAATATAATTTCTGACAATAAACCTATAGGAAGATAAAACATTTAAAAAAATTGTTTTCGTCAATATTGTACAAAGTAACGAATATTCGGTAAAAATTTCATGACTCTAGCGGACCATTAGTTTTGAACAAACGTAATTTTTTACAAAAAAAATTATACACACTTTGTCGTGAAAAACGATTTTCGAGATTTTTTTTTTTTTGAGTACCTATATAGTTGAAGTAACGTCGGTACGTCTGACGTTGTATTAAAAAACCAAAAATTACCTTTTTTTACGAATTAAATACCTCAAAATCTATAATTGCTATAAATAGACCAAAATTTAAAGAAATTTTTTTTGCAGTAATAGAGTTACAATATTTCAATTGTCTACAGCCACTGGTTTCAAAATCATCAAAAGAATAACGACAATCTATTACGCCGAAATTGTCTTTTTACCGTTTTGAATGTAATTTTTGTGCCCTTGAGAAAATCGAAAAATTACCTGTCTAAAGTGTCGACTAGACGCAATTTTCTACCTGAAACAAGGTATGAATGGAAAGTTCATCTGAAACTCCTTTCGGCCAAACACTTGGGTACAGACACAAAAATAAAAATACATCATTGTAAAGCCAACACTTTCCTCACTCCGCTCAGAATCTATGACGAAAAAAAAATTACCTAAATTTCTAAAAAAAATAAATAAATGATTGACCCCGCGTATTTTTAAACGTGTTTTTATTATATAAATTTAATTGCGAATTATAATCGTCTAATAGTGGGCGCCTTTAAGGGGATTAAAAGCGAGCATTTTCTCTTTTGTCTTACACACAAGAAACACAGAAAAATAGACGTCTCCTACTTCCAACGTACCGATCGATCTAGTAGTGCGATAAGAAATTTGATAAACGATTTGAATTCGCCGTGAAGCCTACTTGAGATCGATCGTCCTACATTTTTAATTTTAATTTTTCTAAATCATTAAAAATTAATTTGAACAAATTTGAAATAAAAAAAATTGCTAATAAACGATTTTTGAAGATCTTAAGATATAGTAAAATTCACGACGAATTCAGATCTTTTTTAACAAATTTCTTATCGTATCACTAGATCGATCGGTGCGTCGGAAGTAGGAAACGTCTGTTTTGCTGTGTTTCGCTTGTGTAAGACGAAGAGAGAAAATGCCCGCTAGAAAATCCCCTTAAATTTAAAGGTTCTACGATGAGAAAACTCACGGCTCTTAATTATTATATACGCGTAACTTACAAATAGTTTTTCTGTAAGTCTTTGTAACTGCGTATACATACAATAACAGTAATAATGCGACTATTATTACTACATTTAAATATAATAATTGGTTAACTCGTTTTATAAAGAATTACAAAATCCGGCACGGACGTAAGCCGTGCTCGCTTTTCAATTATTTATACGAAATTCGTTATAAAATCGTGGAAGAAAATTTAAAAAAAAAAAGAGAAATTTATTCCCGATCACGAATGTCGGCGTAGTACGGCCCTGGTCGTGTGTGCGGTCGAAGTAGAGGACTGGGCCGCGTCGTGTCCCGTACCGGACTCACCGCTTCCCCTAAATAACAGCGGACCATCGATCCGGGAGATAACCGCGTGGTACACCATCATCACTTTTGTGTACGGACGAGCTCACGCCCGGTGACGACAGCAACACACAACCCTCCCTATCGCCACCACCACCAGGATAACGGGGATTCTGCGAGGACCACCTGCAGAAGCGTTAACTGCCGGGGCGAAGGGGGTAATTATCATATTCAATTTTCCCGGTGCTATTAATTTCGGTAACGCGCGTGTGACTATATATACACAACATATATTTATAGTAAGCGTGTATAGCGGGCCACGAATTCCAAAACACCGTCAAACCCTAAACCGTGCGACCCTCTTTGTTCCGTCGGAAACGCCGCGCGGTTTTGTGTCTCTCAACACGTTCGCGTATAAAATATCAAGGGGGCGAGAGGAAAATAATGTTAACCGATTTCATCACCGCGGTCCTGCAGAGGTGAACGACTTTTTAATGTCCTGACGACGACTTGTGATCCACCTCTGAGCGTTTGTCGCGATTAATTCATTTATTTTTATAGTCCGGCCTATTTTATTTCTTTTTAACATTGCAAATTGTTCGTAAACGGGCCAGTAACAGACAACGAATACCTGAAAAATAAATACATTTTTTAAAATATTACGCGACAACGTAATAACAGTTAATCCTTGTACAGATAAAATGATAACCGTATAAGGATTAACTGTATAAAAGCGGACTCGTCTGGTTGTTGCACGTTGCCCTTCAATCCGAATACGTTGGTTAAAAGTCATAAATTGATCAAGTGCTGTAATATTGATTGACTGTTTTTTGCATGAAAAAATTAATCATATATTTGTACGTATACAACTTTCGAGAAATCATATGAAATCCGAAGTTTTCTTCTCTGTCTCTGTACTCGCTATAGGCGTATTGTACTTACACTCGTTTCGAGTGTGTTTTCAACAAAATATTTCGACAAATTAAATTAAATAACCTTTCGGCAACGGCGTTTTCCAAAACGAACCATGTACGTAGATAACACGTTATACGCGTACCGTTTTTTATATTACGTATAATAATAATAATAGTAATATATTCGATGGAAATGTCGTCGAAACCATATATTATCATCATACATTGATAATAATCGCGTTTATATGACGTGAAAAAAATAAAATAAATACAGGAGAATCGATTATTATACGAACGTCAACGTTCGCATTAATATCATATACCTATAATATCGTGTCGGACAAAAATTAATTTAAATTCTAGTACGACAACAATTCGAACGGGTTGTCCACGCGCGCGTATATTTAATACTATTGTTATTAAATTATTTATTTTACGTAATAGATATTTCGTAACGTATACGGTATATATTTTGCAGTAAAAAACTGAAATCAATAGTAATTAAAATTTACTGGCAAAAATTAGGTGTATGCGGTTTTCGTAAGAACGCGCCCTGACCGAATAGTACGCGCCTAGCTTTTACACGACGTGACCTCACATAGTAAACACTAGTTTTATTTCCACCGTCCGTGTTGAAAATTATTTTTTTTAATTTTCAATACATTTTGAAGAAAAAAAACATTTTATGACATGAATACGCGAAAAATGTGCGTTACCGGCCAAAGCCGATTTCGGATTGAACTCGTTTTTATCCGAAGCAATTTTGTCCAAAGAAAATTTGTCATCCCGCCATTCATATAATAATAATCGATATGACTGGTGGTTTTTAAAACGACGAGATATTCCTCATTTAAATTCGGACGCGATCTCGGGGATGTGGAGGACTTTTTCACTATAAGCAACTATTTGACGACAAAAACCATGTTTTATATTTTTAAGCATTATTAATAAAAATATTATTAACGCCCACGTACCGTTTGTTAACATTTATTATATTAACGAAAACTGTAACATCGGATTTTAATATCTGCAAACAGACGTTTACACAAACCATTGAAGTATGCGAAACTATACAGAAATATCGCTTCGAACAGCAGCAACATTTGTCGCAAGATGATCGACTCGAGGATCCTACTTTGTCAGTGTCATAAAAATAACTATGTAACGCGACGATATCCTTTCGCGTTCTAACGAATATAATATGTGAGAAAATTCTTCTTACGAAGATGCATTTAATCTGTAATTTGAACATTTTTTTTTAATATTAATTGTAATACGTACACATTACATAAACTACTTTTATATTGTAATTTCTGAATATATTTAAACAAAACAAAATTTTTTCCACACATTTATGTCGTAGAATAATTTTTGTTCTTGCTTAATAACCGTACAGAAACAATAAAATAATATATATATATTTTTTTTTTATATACCGACGACGGTAGAATTAAAACTACAATTTACTATTTTAAGTGGTTTTATGTGTAAAAATTAATTTTTTTTTTTTTTTTTTACTAAAAACGTAGTAAAAACTGGATATAAAACAAATAATTCCTTTTTTATACCTTAGCAACTATATATATATATAGTAAAAACTAGGTGTTTGTGTAATATATTATTATATAGTGGAAACGCGTTCGTACGAAGATCATCACTGTGTGTACCTACTACTATTGCTATCTGCCTTTCGTTTATTCAATTTTCAACCGAGTAATCGTGTTTTTTTGCGCGTAATATTTTCCCGAATTAAAACGGAATATTTACAAAAACACGGGATATACGACGCAATTAACTTTTAATCGTGTTTTCGCTAACAAAAAAAAAAAAAAACAATTTCCCTTCATTTCGAACAAAACGTCCCCCTCCGTAACGTTACAGCGTAATTATTCGTCGTTCATGTTCTGGTATTATAATGAAACATTTCTAGTGGTAACAGTACAGTACTGTGTCGATATTAACTATTGTAATCGTAAATCCTTTTGTCGACACTATACGGAAACTCGTGTTGTATCGTTGACTGAACCTGTCGGCTGATGAATATTCACAAAAACTTTTAGAAGAAATATTTTAATTCATTGACTTTTCAAGGCTTAGATAATTTATTTACGTTTTATCGATAATAAAGTAAACTTTTGAACTACTGCCGTTACCGAAGTATATTTTTATACAGATACGTAAAAATATTATTATTTTTTATTTGAGTTATACGAAAAAGAAACGTTATCGAAATACATAATAAAGTAATACGGTTTTTTTTTTTTAAAAAACGTTCGTATTTTACTCGGCACGAAACTTAAGTGTTACATTCGTTCCTGTAAGATACTTATCTGCTATGACGTGTAAACGATTACGTGTTTTTTTTTTTTTTGCTAATGTTTGAGGCAGTATACGTATTATAATACATCGGTGCACAACCGTTTGGTAATGTGTCGGGAAATACGAGAATATTATTATAAAAGTATATAGAATTGTAACTCTGAATAAATATACGTGGGATATTTCTATATCCGTTGATAATATTGAAACAACGGGTTACGGGTTAGTACGAGGTTAGATCAATGAAATTTTCGGAATTTTTTTCGTCGATGTAATGGTATGAAAAATGCGTGGACAAACGGCAAATTAAATGACGCGTGTAATTTTTTTTTTTTAATTTTCAAATCGGTATTTGGAAAAAGAAACGCTTTGAAAAGTATCTATACGGACATTATTTTTAAAAAATACTACGAGGTCGAAAAAGCTTATATGGTTTTTAATTCTGACCCAGATAAAGCTTCAATGAATATAAAAAAAAAAAGAATAGTGAAATATTGAAAAACTACAGTCGCCGATTTTACCTATTTTTCAAACATTTTTTTTTTTCGAGAAAATAATATTTTCACGCGGTCTGCCATAACCGGCGCGGTAATACCCGATCGCGTTGTTATAAGACCAAATCGATTTCAAATGATTTACCAATGATCGAATATTAAAAAGGCGAATTCAAAATCAGAGAAACGACATTAATTTCTAACCCAGGACAATTCGTGGTTTTGAATATACGTATATTTATAGAATTACAGGAAGGATTTCGTTTTGAAATTGTTTGAAAGATTCCATCTGTTCGGTGTAACACGTCGATTACGATAATATACATATTATATAGTATGAGCGACACGTTTTTTACAATATCAGTATGCAAGTGCAGAATGGGCGTTTTAATAGTAAACGATGAATATCACATACGATGGAAATGTTTTCGTATTCCAACGGTTTCAAGCAGTTATTCACGAAATGCGTACAATACAGTCTGGAAATAATAATAATAATAAAATAAAAAAATTACATCAAATCACGCACGTGTAAAAAAAAAAAACATGATAATTGTACGGCTTTTCGTCGACAACGCGAGACGCGCGTGTGAGTTCGAAATAAATACTTGTTGGGCGACTAAGTTTCCGGATGAAAGGTTTCTATATATGTATTGCGATTTATCACGTTATTCCGGGGGCGTTATTTTATTTTTATTTTTTTTTGAAATTATGATAACAAAAAAAATAATAAAAATATAAAAATTTAGGACAATATTTAAATATCGTTAATAATATACAATAAGTGTAATCTCACGCGCCTACAAATAATGGAATATCAAGGGAAAAATTAATTTTTTTTTTTCAATAAAATTAAATTTGAATCGAAAATAATTTTTTTTTTTCTACACTTTATGTGGTCGAAAATTAATCGGTTATTTACTTGTTGTAGACGCTGTAGAATTATTATTGAGATGATGCAGGTTTCTTAAATTTGTCTGTATAAATACATAATTATGATAAAATCGAATAGGTACTGATAGTATTATCAACAGTTGTCATCAACAAAAGTAGACTTTTTTTTACAACGATCGTTCCAGCCCTTAAAGTGTGCATACGTTTTTCGAAAAAATTTGTTTGATTAAGTTTACACATTAGTAAAATAATGTTACTGGGGCTCAGATTCCGTGGTGTTTTCGTGCCGATTTCGAATACACAAACGAATTTTACACATGCGACGAGTTCAAAACGAAAATTAAAGTGTTTTGCAAATTTCGCTGACATTCGCGTCTGACCGCCGCGAATACACTGAGCGGTCCGCTGGTTCGTATCGCTATTTATATGCGCCTTCGTGCCACGCCCTCTGTGTTGTGTCGTAGCGCTATCTGGTGACTAATTTCTTTTCCCGTTTTATTGTTATTTCGTTTACGTTCCATGCACGTTGTTATTCCTTTTTCTACGTTAGCATTTCGGTCTCGGTTCATTATTAATAGATCATTCTTCTTGGTTAATACTCGTCGATGTGGACATTTCACATATTTAGTTGCTGTTTTCTTTTTTTTTTTGTGTTTTTATTTGACGTATTATTACGTTTCCACGTATCACTGATTTTTCAACCGTCTTCTCTGCTAAAATTTTTCGGACATTTTTTTCCATTTCTATCGCTACTTTAATCATTTGTGTCCCGTAATTCGTTTGTTTGTTTTTTTCAAAATGGAAGTTTTTAATGTCGCGATATATACTGAAGCTCGCGTATTCGTAAAATTTACGGGCAAAATACTTACGAAACATTCGATTTATATTTTATTTGAAAAATACGCGTGAATATATCGAAAAATCGTATTAAAAAGAAAAAAATAATACACACACACACATAAATCCAAGAAGGCGTTTATTTTATGATTTTTTTTAAAAACATTTTTATTTTAACAACATACGATTGAAAAAAAAAAAGGTAATTTATGGCGCAGTACTGCAGAAGACGACGACACGAGTGTTGTTTTAAATCACACACACACACACACGATTTATAATTAATAAAACAAATCGATAATAATGATAATGATAAAAAAAAAATAAATAAAAAAAACCTCCGCGGCAGTCTTGTAAAACGTGGTCGAGTGAAAACAGGTGAAAACGGAAAAGCACACAAAGACGAGACCGGGCAGGGCGGAAGGATTACACCGGGTCGCCACCCCTTCCGCGACCGTTTTCTTCTTCTCGACCGTCTCCGCGGGTTAATTGCTCGGAAGGATTGTTACGGTTGGTCACCCGACAAACCCGTACCGCGGTGGTATCCCGCGCCACACGACAGGTCCCCGCGCCGGCCACCGCAACGTGCCGGCGTTGTGAAGGTACGTGTACGTGAAGGTACGCGAAGGTACGCGGCGTGTAACGAACGGGCGGGCGGGTAGCGGGTGTTGTGACGCCGCGAGTGGAGCGCGTGTAGAGAACGAGTGGAAGTCTGAAGCGAACGCGAGAGACGGAGAAAACAAGGATAGAATACGCGAATAAGACACGGACGGAAGGAGACAGGACTGCAGGATACTAACCGCGGTGTGTACGAGAAATCACCGCAGCGCGCGTATCCGAAACGGCGTATCACTACTATTAGCCGCGCGCGGTACGCGTTTTTCCATTAGCGCTGACGTCCGTTGCAGCAATTGACCCGTGTGACTTTTTCTTCTTTCTTTCCCCTTCCACCGGTCTTCTTGTACCGATCGATTTCTCGGTATATGTGCGCGCGCGTGTGTGTGGTAACCGCGGTATAAAACGTACCGCGGTTTATATGCGATTTAAATTTATCAACGAAAATTTTAGTTTCTGAGCGGAACGTATATTGGATTTTAAAAACGATTTGTTTCATTATTTTTTTTTTTTTTATTAAATATTACCATTAACATACACATTTACATTGTATGTATACATTGTGACGTATCGTTTAGTGTAAGATTTATTGGCGGGCATAGGCGAACCTAGAGTTTTACGTTTGAGTGTGCCCGGCCTTTTTTGTAGTTATTTTTTTATAACACAGAGGTAAGGCTATAAACAAATTCACCCGTTTTATGCGTTATTTTTAGCTCATAATTTTCTTCCACACACTAAAGTCAAAATATTTGAAGTATCCAACACACGTTTACTAACCAATACTATAACCTATTGTGTAATATATTTTTTTTTTTTACTTTAGGTTGTGCCTTGGCACACCCGCCACACCCCGTAGATCCGCCTATGTTAGTGGGAATTATGGAGTTTGTGAATGCGCCGGCTGAGAGAGGATTTTTTTTTTTTTATAGTGCTCTAATTATTCTCGGTTGTATAGAAAATTTTCGTTTTTATTAGCTCCATTTATGCGTTCATTTGTGATTTTTGTACCGAGATTATCGAAGTCCTGCCGAACTTATTCGAATTATAAAGAACACAAATTTTTTTTTTATTCGAATCCCATCCCCGAACCGAAACGAACTGTTATTCGGTTTAAATATCGAATCCGAACGAAAGTTTTTATAAAAAGTTCAAAGGATTTAACAAATTAATTGAAATACAATTATCAATTAAATATTAATTTGTAAAATAAGTAATAAGTATTTGTAGTTAATTATTATTATAGGTAAGTATATACTTATATTGTGGCTTACACCATAATGTGTACAACAGTTGAAAAATAATACACCAAACGTTACCTATTGATTCATGTATTATAATACTTTGTTGATATCTTAAAACGTTATATATTTCAAATTATATTAATTATTAATAATATACTAATTAAATTAATTATAATTTATATTAATATTATTATTATTATTATTAATAAATATATTCAAAGATTATATATATATATATATATATAAATTTCAAACGTGTTATAAACTATTGTAACTAATAATTGATAACGAACAAAAAAGGCGTTTTCGCATTGTAAGTTATAATTTATAAAACAGTATTACAGTGTAAAAATACGAGTTTACGGATCGCGATCACAATTAATTTTCGGATGGTTTGTAATTAATTTATGAATTTCCAGACACCAGATCAATAAGACCAAATAATTTTATTTTTTTAAAATCATAACACAACGAATAGTGTAAATTTTCCGTTTAGCCCAATTCGATAATATTTTTAATCTTTTTCGAAAAATAAACATACCGTTTATTTATATTCGTGCGATTTGTAATCAATTTTTCTATTATACATTATAATTGTTTTATATTAATAAACGATGTCTGAAAACGTGTACGTTAAAATTACTATCCGTTCAAAACAAACGGAACAAACCGTATTTTATTTATTGATTTTTTTTCTTTTTGGACGAATTCGATTTGAATTTCTTTTTCCTCCGGTCGATATCCGAACCGAACTATTCAGCGGTCAGACTCAAAGGTTTAAAAAGCGATTTAGCGATAACGTTCGACTAGACGAATGTGACCGAAATTCGAACTAAAATATGATTTCTAAACGAACGAGTTACGTTGATGGGAAATGTGCATCGAACTCGTCTTCCTAAGACACCGCGATATTGACACCAGCTGTTGAAATTCGCGAGATATACTCGCATATAATATACCGTATTCCCACTGAACTACAGACCGACCACGTGATCGAATATTGAGGTAATATTATACTGAAAATCAAAAGAAAAAAAAAATTATTAAAAGCGTTTCGTATTTATTTTTTTATCTATTATTATATGGAGTATTAGGATAGGCGCAGGATGCGATTCGACGATCGACAATTTACACTTGTTTAAATAACGCGTAGGCGATTTTGAAGACGGACCGTGATCAACCCTTTAAACGCATGAAAAACGTGCAAAAATATAAAACGAAACGTTTCCAACATTTTTCCGCACAATTTATTTATCGATTTCGGCGTTAATGAAACGTTTTACACGCGACGTTTTTCCTACTTTTTAGAGTTTTTTCTACGATTTTATTACGACACATTTGTTATTGGTTATCGACACTTTCGAACGATATTCACACGGCAGCCCAGAAATCCCCGAAGTCCTATAAAATACTTGATCGATCGAACATTTGATGGTGAAATGAGACCACCGGCGGCGTATCGATTGTACTAACGTACTCTCTGGCTGCCAGCACGGTTTTGACGCGAGATCAATTTTTTTAATTTTTTTTGAAACGTTTAAATTCGTTATAAACGACGCAACCTATTAATAAATAATAATAATGATAATAAAACTTCCCGGTTGTAGACGGACTATACGCGTATATATTAATAAAACAGCGTGAATCTGAATTTAATAAAAAACGAATTTTTAACGTCGACATCATCTGCAGCGGTCGGAGTGCGAGAAAAACTGAAAATTCTTCTTTTTTTTTCACACTCCTTCGTGCCCCTTAGTTAACACTCGACTAGAATTAATAGATATAGTATAACGGTTTTTCGTACCGCCGGTGGATAGATAATGCGCGGTGAAAAAACCACACGAGCTTCTCCTTTTTTTAAAAAAAGAGTTTGCGTTGATTAATTAACCGAGTTTATAACATACAAAATTTCACGTCGAAATGATTAATGTGTTGAGTTGTACGCGATTGAAATATTTTTCGGTTGTATAACAGATGAGTACACTCGTGTGTACAGTAGTTATTGTAGTCTCGCGTACAAAAATATGGTCTATTCGGTTACGCGTGTTACGCAGGAAAAACAGTGAAAGGATTCGTGTGAAGGAGAAGGATTCGAAAAGCGGTTTCCTTGCACCCATTGGCGCAATTTTCAACGAAACAAAACATACCTTTTTTTCTCTCACAATTTTCATGTGGTATTTGCGTATATTTTTGGTATAATTTTCCGTTGTAAATTCGATCGGTTTTGTGAAATCTAATTTTCGAAATTCGATGTCTTTAAAATATTTTTGTTCCATTAATTTTTGTGTTCCACTCATAGGTTTACTCGTTTTAACAATTGTACACAACGGGTTCGTAAAATAAAAACAAAATTCAAGTGTGCTTTTGTATATTATTTGAAATAATTGAATTGTATAATATTGTCAGAAAGATTCCTCCAAGTTACGCGCCACATGATTACACCTATCTGCTCTTTTTCGCATGCACGTGGCTTAAACTTTAGACAGACACATTAAAAATTCTTCGTCATAATAATTTTATTTTATTTTTTTTTAAATATCGAAGAATTTTTTATAGTTTTTTTTTTTTTTATGTCAGTCCTGATGTTGTTTATTATATTGATTCGTGTCGAGAATTTCTTTCGTCGATTTCGCCTTGTATTATTATAAATAAGAATAAGCCCGTGGTCCGGTACAGTATTTGACGAACCGAACGAAATAGGCACGGCGGTAAACAGCGAACTTTATTATTACAATTGTAATCAAATATTGTGTACGGCCTCGTTCTGGTCGAAACGGAATTGTTCCGCGTATCCTTTCTCGTACTCTCAAATCGGATTGTTTTTTGTGTTTTTTACAAAGTTTCCTTTACGTCACAGCGTATACGAACGTGTAAATACACAGTGGCTGTTTGCGAAATAACTCTTATCAAATATTTTCCCCGGGACTAGTAAATATTGTGTAGATGGTAATGATTTTTTTTTATCACCAACTAACAGCGATTTGTTCGTCGTGATTTTAATCGAGGCATTTAATTTTAATTTTTTTAAAATTATTATTAAATCATTAAAATACAGTTTTTCGACCGCTTTCAGTGTATATGCCCTCTATCTATACCGCTTGAACATAAATACAATTTTTAAATGGCGGCGGAGTGTTTTCTTTTTTACAAACACTATATCTGCGAGAGTAAAACGATTTTTCAATTCAATCATACCGTTTTTGAATGAAAATTATCGCTTAAAATTTTTTTCGTTGGAGTAGTTCTTTTACGCGATTCATTGGAAACGGTAATACACGCGTATTTTTATTCCAAGTAAGTGGATGTAAATACGTTCATTAAACGGTACATTTAACCAACGGGATTTAACATTTTGATAGAGCATTTTCAAGAGGTGAATTTTCAATATCTACTACAATATAGCTCATCATTTGGCCGCGCCTTTACATTTTAAAACGCTTATATTACTCGGGTCACATTCGTCGGATTTTAATAATCTGACACGCGTTAATCTCGGTAAAAAAATATTTCTTAAGATTGTGTATGTATTTATAAGATCATATAGTTTGTTATTTCAAAATCAAAATTTGAATAAATTCATAAAAAATAAAAAAAAAATCTAACAAAAATGATTAATATTGGGTTTAGAGGTATTTGTAGTGGCACAAAATTGGAAAGTATTCCGTGAACGTTTCAATTATAGTATATAAGTGTGTGCACGATTCTTTTCACTACTAATATTCTGCGTTGTCGTTATCCATCCAGTTGATTTAATTAAATTATAAATTATAAAAAAAAAGTTTAAGAAAGAAATGTTGTTAATACTTCTATTTATGAAAAAAATTAATGAAAAAAACACATAAATATTTAAAAAAAAAAACAACAGATAAAACTAATAGACGATAAAATATTTGTATCTCGAGTAACGTTTTCTAGCCGGAAAAATCTACAACTACGAGCGTTATAGTTTATCAATAATGAATATTGCATTATATACATACGTATAAGTACGAGGAGGGATATTAAATTATAAGAAACTTCGAATTTTGTATTTTTATTTAGCAAATAGTTGAAATAGATGTGTAGTTTTGTACCGAAATGCGCTTTCGCAGCAATATCGACAGCACTACACAATAAAACAAAACGTGGGACTAAGGGTGTAATAAAAATATTGTATTTATTTTTTTCATCGAAATCAAATATATACGAGTATATTATATATATTATAATATAGACGTATACGGACTACTGGAATGAATATTGAATTAGAAATCAAAAGAAAATCATAACCATATTTTGTAGTTTCGATTTCATAAAAACTATATTATTGATCAATATTACGTGAACGTAATATTTCGTATGACAATAAGCGAGCCGTGACGACATCATAGAGCATTATAAACGCGTACAAGTATAAAATACCTCAGTTTCCTGGTCCACACTTTAACCGATCCGAATGTATAGTATTACACTCGTGTCACGCAATGTTATTGGGAAATATATGGACGTAAAACGTATACTTTATTTATAGTATATTAATTTTACATTTATATCTATTTAAAAATTTTGTTTTTTTTTAAATAAATAACATTTTTTTTGAGTAAATTTTTACGCAAAGAAAAAAAAAGTATTATTATTTATTGCTATTTATATTTTAACGAGTACCTCTACTGTTCTTCGCAAAACTCATTAATTTCCGTCATGAAAATAATTTCAATCGCGACTGTTTAGGTTTTACGTTACACAAACCTTGGCGAACCCAGTGGTGTTGGTTACAATGAAATAACGAGCAATCCGAAAATGTCATTTGATCTATTATGATTTTTGATTTCGAGCGGATTTTTTACAATGATATTTTTTTAGACACTTTTTTATGTAAAATATGCCCGAATTCGATCGTATATTCCGTAGCGAATGCTGCAAATACTATATGTACTTTATTTGATACGTTCGTCGAGTTTCCAATTAGTTTTTTTTGAGCTTAGTGGTAAATAATACGGTAAAAAAAAGAATGATTTTATCGCAGAAAACGATAATAACGATAGTGTATAGGAAAAAAAAATTCGATGAAAATATTTTTACGTATAAGAATTTGAAATTCAGGAAAATAATTTGGGAGTACAATTGGCGAATAGTAAAATTTAAAAATCATAAATAGTATAAATTATGTTGAATGACAAGAGAATATATTATGCGTGTACGTATCTGGACGGATGGATTATTATTTTTTAAATGTTAAACATATTTTTTTTTTTTTTTGATACGATTCGATCAGTTTTGAGCTGAGCATGGTGTTTTAAAAATGTCAATATTTTTTGTTCGGGTTTAGAAACGAGAGCAATTATCTGAAATTGTGTAGAATCGAACGTCCGAAAATTTAATACAAAAATCAATCATACCCGTTGTTCTAACGGTTCATGCCCAGTTCGCGGACATTAATGGATTTTTAAAAACGTGGTGTTCGCCTATTGCAATATTGTTTTCATTAAAATGTAGACAAATATAATTATGAACGACAATTTCATTTCTACCAATCAAACAGTTATCACTGGATAAGTGTATTTAATCTGTAAAAACAAAATATAGATTGTAACATTTAACGAGACGATGATAGAAACTGAGGAATCGCAATAATATAATATGTTTATCGTTACATATCGCAAAATTTCTAATTATTGTTTAAAATTCAAGAGCCTGGCATTGTATTATGTAAATAACTATGAAAAGTCTACCACGACACGAAAATTGTAATTTCAGTTTCGGTTAAATAAATTTCACGCTGTCCTGTAAAATTTAAAATCATAATAATTTCTCGATTTCCTTGTATGGAATGGTTGAAAATGAAATCAGTTAAACAATTTTAACAACTACTTGTGACAGGCAGAATTACGTATGATACTTGATATTAGGGTTTAAACTTTTAAATAAAAAAATTTTTTTTTTTTAAGAAATCATTGTTGAACATTTTGAAAATAAAAAAGAACGTTTAATTTTTACGTCGTTTTTATAATATATTATTATTGATAATTAAAATGTCTCGCCTAATAACACGCTGTGTTTAAATGGTATAAAATATGTGTGAATTCTAACAGTGTTTTAAAAATATTCTAATGTTCAAAATTAAGGTGAATATTGTTTTTTTGCGTAAAAACGATTTCCATTAAAAATTCACAATTTCAGGAATAATTCAACAGCTGGAAAACGTAAATTTTTTTTTTTTTTTACCGAAAACCGTTTCGCTATAATATAGTATTCGATCGCGACCGATATTATAAGGACGATATTATTTTTGAATAAAAAAAAAAATATATTGTGCTATCCCCTAGTAACTCCGCGTTTCCGATCGGATCGACATAATACGAGCTGATATAATATTATTATATTCCTGCGTATTGTATAAAAACGGAGTAATGGTCGAAAGAAACGGGGTTTTTTTATATACTCCCATAGTCACGGGATAATAATAATAATAATATTAATAAAGTGCGAAAGAACTGCGGAGGATGTGTAGTGGCGTGCGGTTTTCAAAAGACTCGGCGTGTGTGTGTGTAGTGTATTATGTGTAATATGACTGCGCGGGGTTTCGCTTATCTATTCCGTTCTATTGTGCCGCGCTGTTTACTATAAAGCAGACGTTAGCGTTATCGGGGCTGTAATGACGTGTTTAAGGGCCGAAATTCAGACATGTTATCCCTTAAGGAAGAAACCCTTTTGGATTATTATCCTCCTCCTCCTCCTCTGGAGGAGGGCGGTTTATTTTTTGTGTTTCGCGCGCGTATTATCATGTTAAAACAGGGTTTGTGTGTGTGTGTGTATAGAGTTATCGGTTTTGATTGATTAACCGCCAGTTGACGTTAGAAATGGACTTTATTATAATATCACCTCCCCTAAGTCTTGTATTGTGCGTTGAAAAATTCCGCGTTAAGTGTGTGTACCCGACGTGTGTCCGTCAAATTTCATTGATTTTTCATAAAAAAATAATCGCGTCACGATGAGTGAAAAAACTACCGAAAAATACAATCATACTTCAGACACCATATTATGTTCGTCCGCACGAAATAAATTACAATATTATTCGTACAGCGAGATAACGTAGGTAGTTGGCCGTGTATTTTTTTTTATAATATCCAGTAAAGTCATAAATAGTGCTGAGATTTCGATGCGCTTTTGCGCTGTATTCCAACGCTCATTGCGCTACGCACGTATTTTCACAAATTCGTTTCATGTACTTTTGAACGAGAAAATTTATTTCGAATTTTTCCACAGTTTTTGGTTTTTACGTTATTTTAAAGCGTTTTCAAGTTTTCAGAGCATTTCTGGAGTTTTTGTATATTAATTTGAAATTTTATTCCAGCACTTTTACACCCCAACATGAATATAAAAAATTATAAAATGTAAGTACTTATAATATTGTCGTTCAATAGTTGTGATAATAATAATTGTTTTTTCGCGCATTACAAAAAATCCAAGTCGACGAGAATAGTCTAGCTGTGTGTAAAATTTATATTATTATTTATAACGAAATTATTTTTTTAGTGCGTCATTTTGAATTTTCGGGGCATAAAAGCGTTTTTTTTTTTTTTAAGAGCGTTTTTAGAGTTTTATCGAGCGTTAAATTTCCAGTCTTGGTTATATAGACGTTTTAAAAATACAAATTTTTTTCTTTTTTTTTAATCTCGTAACTTGTAATCACTCTCCGTTGACGCGGAGATTGTTATTTTCGCGTTAAACTTGAATTAATCATTGACGGGCGAAGTGTCGAATAATAGATATATGTCGAGCAAAAAAAAAAATATATATATATATATATATACGAGTACATATTATATTATACGGAACTTTGTAAGGAAAAGGGAAAAGAGCGCAATCAAGATTTGCAATCGTGAAAATTACTAAAAACTTCTTTATTGACTTAACTATATTAACATTTACTGTATTCTACACGCACGCTTTTGGACTTCCGCGGAACGGTATGGCTTTTATCTTTGGTTTTGAAGTTTGTAGTAACACGGCTCTAAAATGTTATATTAATTCGATTACCATATATACGTACTACGTTATTATAGGGTTTTAGACAGGAAATTTTTGGCAAGAAAATTGACCAGTGAAACGCTTCGGCACAACGATAAAGTTAATACATACTCCGGGTCAAGTAAGTAATCAGTTATATTATTATGTACAACGAAACCGAGTTATACGTCCGCAACTTATCGTAACTTGTACTTGTATCATTACATTTATGAAAATCAATAGCTAATAAAAAAAACATTTTTTTTTTTTTTTTTATAAAAAATCGATATAATTATTTATGTATATTGATTTAAATTTTGAACACAATCATTTAATCGTACGTGCTAAACTACATATTATATTCCTTTATCCTACACCTTTCGTATTAGTAATATTACAAACGTGAGTAGGAGTATTATAGCGTAATGGTTAACGGTGTATTACATTATTTTATAAAATGAAAAATGTCTAATATTATTCTGTCTGTAAGCTGTGCATTGTCCACTTTTCCTCTCGTGTCAACGTAATATAATATTTATATATAGTTACGCAATTTAAGAATAACTTGTAACCTTTACAACTGATCGAGTAACTTGCTCATCCAGCCGGTCATATATAGTTTTTCATTATTGTCGAGAAGGTACGTATCAAAACTTTTTTTTTAAAAACAACAAAATATACGTTTATAACACGTTTATTCGGAGCTAATAACGGCAAATTGCGTTTGTTATATTAAAAAAAAAAGTATTTTCAAAATATGTGAATCAAAAATTAAACTGTTCTAGACTGGTGCTTATGAGAGAAGTAAAACAAATAAATAAGTACTGCGTGTTTTTTATTCAATTTTTTCATTTATCACGAGAATTATTAAAGGGCATAGAAAACAATCCAGCTAGCGAATCCTAAACGATTTCTCGGCCTTAAGAATGATTTTATTAACGAGCGTTAATATTTTGAACATTTCTATTATCGATCATAAAAAAAAACCACACTATATATTATTTTTCGTTTCGATAAGAAGTGTTAACTGTTTTTTTTTTTTATATATATCGTAGACTGTGTGTATATATATATATATATATAAAGATATACATATCGATAAACGGATAGTGTTAAAAATAACCGTTTTGCCGTTCGGAAGTCATACAATTTTATCTGAACGGAGGATCTTATTTAGACTTTCCGAATCTTTGTACTATAAAGAAAAGTTTTTTTTTTCGTTTTTATTATTATTATTCTTTTTTTTCGCATCATAAAAATTAACAATCCATAACGGGACCGCCGCCGCAGTCAGGGACTAAGCTAGGAGCGCTTTCCTGGTCGTTTATTATTATTATTATTTTTTATTTTTTTCTGTTCTTCGAGAAATATATTATAAACTTAAATATATATATATATATATATATATATATATGTATAAAACGCTTGTCTCAGCGGGTGGCTCGAGTTTATTTCTCCGCGGCGAATTTATAGCTCAAAAATAATTATCGCTCTACGTGGGTTTCCAATTTCCCGGATGAAATCTTTCACAAAAACGAGATATTTTAAACGCTATCGACGTAATGTATTATATATATATATATATATATATATATATATATATATATATCAGCCCTGCGACACACTTTTTCGCCAGACACGATAAGGAAAGCAGAAAAAAAAATATACTTAAAAACGTTTACAGTGATTTATCTCCATTACGCTATGCATACATAGAAGTGTATACCCGTCGCCATTATATTGCTCAATATCCACATATTCTGATACTTGATCGTATTCAGTGGTGCGTTTTTAGTAAATAAATTCAACGATATACGCAAATTTCAAAACGTCACGTTACTACAAAAAAAAAAAAAAAATATCTAGTTTCGCTCGAAAAAAGAATGTTTTTAGTTGTTCATACGGTCGATCCGCGCAATCCTTTTATAAAATCACGTATAAACTATGCGTAAATTGAATTATGTAATTACGGAGTTCGTCGAGCGCTCGTACGACTATGTGATTGTTTTAAATCTTTTGTAATCATTACTGGAGGCGAATCAGTTTTGCAACTTGTTACTCGAATATAAAACTTCCTCGTTTGAACGATCGATTTTATTTTTTTTTTGTATTTTAACAGTGAAATAAGATCAAAAATGACTATATGTTATTTTTTGTAAAAGTATCAGTTTGATTTTTCTTTTATTTAACTTATTTGACTTATTATTATTAATACAATACCTTTTTTTTTTTTGGCTTAGAAAAGATAATAAGTTTAAACGTATCTTCTTTCTTAAAAAAAAAAAATGTATAAAAACAATTTATTTTACTATACACTTGTGTTTAGAAATAATTTCATAATAGACACATAGTTAATATACCCGAAATCAGTTAGAAATAAAATTCAACGTTGGAGAAACTAGCATACGGATTTACAGCTCAAAAAAAAATTCAAAGAATGAACTATAATAAAAAATAATAATAACATTAAATTTTTTTTTTGTAGATCCATAAAATAGAGTTTGGAATTTTGAAAAACAGAAAAACACAAACAAATAAAATACATTTTATTTAGTTTTAAAAAAATCTAAAACTATTGAAGCGTTGCGGGATTTTGATAAATATTAATAATAAAAATAAACTCGAAAATTATCTAATAGATCAAAAGCATATTTATTCATTGTATTTTCAGAAATATCCATGTCCATCAGTTTCTGGTTGACGTTTCGGACTTCTTGCAAAGTCCATCTTCAGAACCATAGTTTCTGGTCCGTTGTTGTAACTATACTGCCTACATATACTATATGGGTATTTCTGAAAATACAATGAATAAATCAACAATCCATGAAAGCTTTAACACATTCGTATCAAAAGCATATTATTATATTTTCCGGATGTCCACGAGATAATCTGCATTTAATATTGGTCAATATTACTTGCTTACATTTAAGGAACGCGTTCTTTACAATATATTATAATTTGTATTATACTATGTTACGAATTATTGTGAATTACAGAACGGAGTATATATATAAAAATAAATTATTAAATGCGACGTGTTCCGTGGTGTAATTCGTAATTGAACAATATACAATATAATATTATATACGTATCTATACCTATATAATAATTTATATTGAAGGGCGGCCGGTCACGCTACGATACTTTTTAAAGAGCTTTTTGAATTACATTAAATAATTCAGATGCAATTTCATGTTGCTGCAAATGACTCGGCCGGGCTCTCACGTGCGTACAACGCAATAATGTCACGATAATAATAGTTATTAGACTCATTGGACGGATGTTTTAATGGCAGAAACGAAAAAAAAAAACGAAATATATATTTATATATATATATATATAAATGTCAAGTGGCTTTTGAAATAATTGGATGTATTCTATATAATTTATAACCGAGTGTATATCGGCATATAATTTATATATTATATGTACGCGAGTACAATATATGGGTTATACGTACGTATTTATATATTTATAAGCGGTATATTCGTTATTTAAAAAAAAAATTATAATAAATACGAGTACGAATTCGTATATTGAAAAACAAAGTGTAATTAAAGTACATAATTCAATGTTATCGGCGAAATCATCCTACACCTATACACAAAACGATATACCCATACTAACTGGAATATATTATTGAATAATAATAATAATAATCGGATATTGAACACGAATTGCGCGTAATAAAATTGTAAAAACAAAAAAAAAAATGAAATAAATAAAAATTATAAACGAATACTATAATATTATAATATACATTTATTGATACCTACATTGTTATTTCAGTCACTCCATATTATATTTTATAAATGAGAAGTGCCCAATTTTGTAATAAATTTTTATTATATATTACTATTACGTTGTTTAAATTCTACGTCTTAAAAATACAGTCTGTTGGATGTTTTAATATACAATTTTAAAATGTAATAATAATAAAACATAAAGTTCGTGTAGTTAAAGTACCTATAGTCGAGAATCGTGGAAATGGAAATCTAAGTAATAATAAGCGTGTTAAACTCACTATATACATTATATATATTATACAGTAATTTAAAATTAAATCGTTTATATTGACATAATCATTTTTAGGAATTCGTTGTGTCCCTTTTTTTTTCAATTTTAAATGAAAATCTTCACTGTAATATATGTAACAGCTGAAATGAATTTTTTTTTTAAATATATTTGAAATATAATTAGAAGGCGAAAACATTTTCTTTACGTGAAAATATCTATGTCGATTTTAGTTGTAGTAAAAAGAAAAAAAAGTGATTATGCAAGTTTAATTTGATACCATCCGTACATATAGGTAGGAAATAAAATTTATTTCTTCTCATAGAAATAAATTAGTGACCCATTATATACTCGGTGAACGTACTCGGTAGGTGTAGTCCGACGTAAGAGATTTGAACTGGACGTGTGATACGATTTTATATGTATCTAAAAAAAAAGTTTTGAATTTATAACTGCAGCAGTGTACGAGAGAAAAGACCTTAGAGAAGATCAATACGGAGTTTTGATAGGTTAGGCGAATAAAAAAACCGGATATCTATAAGCATATAAGAGTAAAATAATATTCTGTATAGATTTATTAACTGCAACGATTCGCAAAATATAAAATGGTCATCTGTACAGGATCGAATTAATATTATTTTTTGAATTTTAATCCTCTATAAATATTTAATACGCGTAATTTAAAGAAAAAAAAATAACTAGTGAAATTTGAAGCATTTTTCTTGTATAAATTAAAAATAAACAACAAAAAATATACAACGGGTATACAACATATTATATATTGTATGTAATTTATATTACACACACGTATGAAGCCTGAGATGAGATCATTCATCAACGCGGCGTCTCATTAATTAGAAGAACTATTCGTAACAATTTTTGGTAAACATAATAACGAAATTCGTAAATTTCGTAATAAACACGCGAATATAATATATATATATATATATATACGATAAATTATTATTAGCAATTTAATTTTTGATAATATCACTCGTATGATATTCATGTTTATTACATATGTCGAGTACAAAGTTTTTGGTTTAAATTTGTTGCGCTGTTGCCGCGGAATTTACTTCGGTATGAACTTCACGAATGCAACTTCTATACATAATATATATATATATATATATATTATTTGGAAATTCGAGTGTAATGCGTATGATATATTGTAGTTTAATTAATTTTAAACACATAATATATTATTTTATATGCGTTAATGTTTTCCGAGTAATTTTAAATGAAATCACGAATAAAATACTCCATATTATATTACAGGTTTTCGAAACGATTTTATACGTATTATATTGTTAAATTATTATTTATGTGTATTGGTGCACGGTCGGATGACTCGCGCGTTAATAAATGAATTAATTTCGTAATGCGTGTTAAATACTATTATTATTTTATTTAATTATAGTGTAAGAAAATTAATTGGAAAAGGGCTTATAGGAGAGATTTATTCTTTTACAGTACAACGTAATGACAAAATAATACCGAGAA
Organism: Slavum lentiscoides; assembly: GCA_032441835.1. Taxonomy (NCBI): domain Eukaryota; kingdom Metazoa; phylum Arthropoda; class Insecta; order Hemiptera; family Aphididae; genus Slavum; species Slavum lentiscoides. The sequence continues at coordinate 3,206,955 of CM063707.1, read as the reverse complement.
ACTTACATATGAGCGTGCGGGAGCATTCGCGGTTGTTGGCATATACGCAAATGACACAGTCCAAATTGGGAGAAAGTGAGAAGGACGCGAGGGAAGCGCATACATCGGGTGTTGCGGATACGCGAAATATTCTAAAAAATTGTTACTACAGGTTACTGGAAGAGAAATTAAATACACGCGTGTTTTATATCTATAGATCAAGCAAAATCCATGACAAAAATCGCTGTTCGGTACGTGTTTTTGAAAACGTAAAAATGTTAAGGCATTTAAATACCGATCGGCTATAATAATAACGCAAATGTGATAATCACAAGGAAATCAAACGACGCGTTACGTTGACTAACTAATGGTCGGAAAACCAATCGTCCTGATGATGGAATTCTCGAGAGAGACTATTATTATGGACCTGCAAAAAGTAGCAACGCGGCGTAAATGTATGAAATCGGAAAAAGAGTTTTGAATGAGAAACTACCATGGAAGAGATCATTGCAATAGATTGATAAAGTAAAAAGAAAAAATGGAAATCTATAAGAATATAATGAAATACCTTTAGGCAGAGAGAAATGTGAGAAAATTTGTTTGACAACGATAATTGTCTCTAAAAGTTATCGATGAAGAATAGAAACAGTAAAATATACTGTTTACTATAATATTATAATATGTTTCCAAAAAAATTGTACTATTTAGGATTGAAGATTAGAAAAATTTAATAAATAGGAAATGTTTCTTGTGAAAATATATATCCGCACTTTTACGATTAAAATTAGGAGGACTTTTTTGTTTCCGTCTATTTAAAGACACAATGGCAAAATTATGTAAAACAGTTTATAAATTATAGCGTTTGATTCAAATTTTTAGAGTTTAAACGCTTATTATCGAATTTGACGAGAAGAATTATATCGTGGTGATCCATCGTAGCCATTTTGTAGAATGTCGTTTGACAAAGAGATTACAAAAATTTCAAAAAAAAATTATTCATTTTTGAAAGTTATATGTAAAGGATTAAAAAGTCAGAATAAAAAAACTAATATCTTTAATGAATTGTGTTACAATACTTATAATTAGTTGACAATTTTTTTTTTATTTTGGGCAAACCTCATTGTGTATATTTTTAAATTTCGAATTTCAAAGTAACATCATTTTATTAATTTTATTGTAGTAATTTTTTTCTAAATAAATGTGTTCCGGGCAAAGAGAGTATTATACCACATACGTTTCATATATACTCTTTTGTTTCTATACGATAAGGTACGATTTTTATTTCTGTAACTGCAGAATCGACATGCAAATGCATGTTCCAATTATAATATACCATTTGTGCACTTAAAATTTCCAAAAAAAAAAAAAACATCACAGAGTGAACTACGGGCTTTGCTACGAAACGTTTTCCGAGTACACAATTATAATGATCTTTATTATAATAACAACTGTTTTCGAATGGAAAAACTAAATAATATGTATACAGAAAAGACGTGTGATGAGTGAATCGAAATGAGTGTTTTTACATAATATGAATAAGTAGAACGAAGTAGGTATAGTGACTATAGAAAACTCGTTAGTCATTAAAAATTTTAATTTTTTTTTTTTTTTATAGGAGAGGCAAACGAAAAGTTTGAAAATACGTATAAATGAAAATTTTAAATATAATTTGTTTAATTTTATATAATATATAAATTTTACTTTTGTTTAATTACAAGGAATGAACGGAATTTCTATATTTGAAATATATATGTATTTAAAAATCGATTAATTCAATTTTCAGTCAAAAACCATACGGAAAATTGTCCACTATTCGTGAAAAGTATACCAAATGTAATTTAACGTTCTCCTTAATCCGGTAACGTATAATTAAATAATATTGTACACGCGATAAAACTTGAAAAAAAAATACATAAGAAACCGATAAGTTTTCGTGAAATTTATAGTTAAAACACAACGTGGATTTCAATAGAAAACGAATTAATTTGTTGTGATCTATAAACGAAAATGTGTAACCAAACAGTAGCTGATGTTGATAAATAATTAAAAAAGAAAAATTGTTTTCTTAAGGAAACAGATAAGTATGGGCAAATTAATTTACGGTTAAATTAAAATAATATAATTTACAGTTTGTGTAACAGTGACTGCGCGATTTCCAGATGACTGCGGCGTTTTAAACTTATAAATCGAATGACATTTCCGTGTAAAAGTATCAAAATGTCTCAACTGAAAAAAATATCTTAGAGTTAAAACATAATTTTCCGAACAAAATACGTAATTCTTTAATAACGGTAATGCAATATAATCCGCATAAACCACGCTACAAGACGTGATTAAAGCAATACAGAGTTGTGCCCAATATTTGTTATGTTTCCAGCAGTGATTTTAGTGACAGAAATGAAATTCGTATCGAAAAATTCGTTCATACAACAGGATTATTAAAAAACAACGACATAACGCGTACTAGAAAAAAAAAAGCAAATCTATTAAACGTTTTTACGAATAGAGTACTGTTCAGTAAAGATTCTGCATGAAATCTATGAACGGTTTGGAAACGCACATCTTTTGAACTGTTAATATTTCAAAAAAAACATGGTGTTTCTTTAACAGGATATTTAATAATGAAAAAATATTAATATTACCAAGACATTTAAAACGCGGGCCGATGATAGCAGCAACAACTTTATGAACGGTAAGCTATAACTATGAACGAATGAATCGAATGATTTTAATTGTTATCTAAGACCATAATACAATTTTAGTATATTAACTAGACGTATTTTTTTCTGGTAGATAACAAAATCAATGACGGATCGTTTGAAAATTACGAAATTTGAGAATCGTATAAATGTCGTGAGAGCCTGTCACAAGCCTGGAATAGTGCAATCAAAACCATTTTAAATAGAAAAAAAGAATTATTCGTGGCTAACTGATTCTTTAATTTCGATGGCAATCGTAGTGTTTAAACTTAGACAAACCCGCAGTATGCGAGAAACGGGATAATAAGAAGGCAATAATAGAATGTGCAGAAACCGCGGTAACAGCGTGGCAACGGGTCCAATTGGAGGGCTTGCTGCAAAAACCAGACAACTTTTTGTTGTAGCAAAAGCTTTTTGTTGTTCGGTCGTTGCAGCAAGCCCTTCAATTGGTTTATTTACAGGGCTGCGGCCGTGTTCGGACTTGGTCGACACTTTAAGAAACGCTGGCAAACTGTGTGATGTCCGAAGTAAACAGCCCAACACATCAAACCGTTCCGCAGCATCGACGACGACACAGTGCCTTGAGAGTACTGAACAATATTGATAATTCGAATAAAATTCGGTCTATTATAAAACTAGTAAACGCTCGTACACAACGAAATTTGTCGCTTTTGATGTCGAGACGAAAAGTGACCGAGAAGAAATAAAACGATATTCTGTAGATTCTCGAAATGATTATCATATCGCGTTGTTTTCAGATTGTAGCTGGAATGTGTCGACATATATTGTACTTGACTTTTTTCTCGACCTATATACGTTATATATAAGCACGAACAAACGATTTTATACATATTTTATTTTTTAAGTGCCTTTTTTTATTCATTTCATTAGTACGTTCATAATTTTATTATTCGTATAACTTTATTAGATACTACGCTTATATTATAACATTTTAAGTGTACTATAGATAAATCAATAGTACACTTACTGTAATAATAGGTATTCAATTAAGTAAAAAATAATTTCAAATAATATTGATATAATAAAAATATTACACCAGTGTGTCTATTATGCGTACTGAAAGTAATTGTTGTATTTTACAATTTCTAATTTTATTGAGGTTTTTTGTGAAAAATTAACCGGCCGGCGCAGTGTATATTTTTCAATTTCATTCAGTGTACGATATATGTACATTAAGTATGCATATGGTAAAATATAACATTTACCTAATCGTGGGCTTTTATGTACCTACATAGTACATAATATATAGTAAATTTTTATTTTCAAAAATAAAAATATTCGATGTAAGTATATTTGCGTATAAATTCTTGCAAAAAACAAAACTATAATGATAATAATAATAAAATAAAATAATAATAATAATATTATATATATATATTATTATTATTATTATTATTATTATTATTATTATTATTATTATTATTATTATTATTATTATTATTATTATTATTATTATTATTATTATTATTATTATTATTATTATTATTATTATTATATATAACGTCCTGTTATAATACAAAACGAATAAATTACGTTTTATATATGTACCCAACACTATAATTCATTTTGTTTTTTATCTCGAGATTTTATTTTAACGTTTTTTTTTTTTTAATGTCTTATTACTACGTTATAATATTAAAATGTATATTACGAAATCGTATAATCTTCGAGGAATTTCATTACAACGCGTCACACTTACAATTTATGATGAACTATACCGTCACCGACAAGCTCCGTTTTTTTTTGGATTTCTGGCGCAATGATTATAATATAAAAAAAAAATTAATATTATTCAGAAATCTGCACGCGTAAAACGACCTCAGATTATGTTATATATTTTTTAATTCAGTAATATGACTTGACGACGTATCGTCAAATCTTTTGAAAATTCATTACGATAATATTGTTTATCATGTGGGATGTTCAATAATAATTGTATCAAATACGTAAAACTTAATTTTATTTTTAAATAATACAAACGTGTTGCGTTCATTTTTGTTTTGTCGAAGTTACGTTAATCGTACTCTCCAATATGACCGAAAAAACGTACGTAAAGATCAGCGTCAGGTTTCTCTACAAGCAGAACAAGCAGGTGATTGGAGCGGCAAAATTTTTGGGGCGGCAAATTTGCTATTCATAAAAAAAAAATTAACTTTCATAATATTTTAATTATTAATTATTTAACACATTCGAGTGCTGTGGTTATCAAGATAGATAAAGGATAGTTTATCTCCATGGAATTGCCCCAAACCCGCGGTCAACGCATATTTTTATTTTTAGTGAAACTATTGAGTTTCACCCACAGATATATATAAAACATTTTTATCTTCTGCTTTTCTTCTGCTTGTAGCCGGCAAATTGTTTAATCCGCTGCTGGTAAAGATTAAGAAAAATCTTTGTGAGCAAGTGACTTTACACCAGTCCAGATAATTTTTGTTCCTATTTTATTTCCTTGTTTTTCCGTTCGAATATCAACATAACTGCATCTTTTACTTCAGTTGCTTCCCTTGCTTCTTTTACTTCCCTGCTTCAGTTAAAATTTTATAAACTAAATCACAAACAAAACATTAGTAACGTTTTATTTTATATATATATACGAGTATATATGTTTCGAAAACCGTATGACGCGTGGAAAACGTATTGAAGTGTAAAATATATTAAAAACCACGCGCGACGGGGAGAAGGGTTGAGATACCCGAGACGGGTTGAATTAATACGTTACTGTACCTAATTATTTTTCGATTTTCTATTCTATAAGCCGTACATTATTTTCCGAATTTTAATTTCTTATTTTTCTACGTGACTCGTGAAAAACATCAATTAATTGCGAATGCATTTCGTGTTTTTATATTGTATTGGGCTATTTGGACAACGGTCCGCGAAGTAGGTTTTCACGAAAAGAAACGTATCCAAATTGGTACATGCACTACGCAGTTTATCAAGTACCGCGACCAGTAAACATTCGGGTTTGAAGTTTGTACATCGAACAAGCTGGTTGTTTCCACATAAAATCCAGCGATTTGTATTATATTATATTATTATTATTATTTTTTTTATTATTATTATTTATTTATTTATTTATTTTTTATTATTATTGTTATTAATATTATTATATTTTGTCTTAAAAATTTACCAAGCGGTTTATCTCCCGTCGCGCCTAATAGCCATAACAACATTATTCGTTTCTCGAATGTTGTTAATATTATATTATCGCAATATTATATAACGTAATATTATATTATCGCTTGTATAACGAACGGGACGCGTTACGAGCAGTGACATTTTGGCTCGTTGAGTTTGCGACGGCAGACGGTGACGACTGACGATACGGTTAAACTGTCACGTATACGAGTTTTAGCAGATGTCTGCGTGCGTCTGTGTCTGCTGTGTGAGACTCGCCCGAGTTGCGAATAAATTTGTTGGACTTGATTTTTCGTACATGTGATGTATAATGACAAGTGTGATTTTCGCCATTCAGCTTATTCCTCGTACATATATATATATATATATATATATATATAGTGTTGTGTAAGGCTGAAACTTTGTCGTACTAAAAAGTGACCAAACTCGTATTTACTATATAACACTGAAAACGTATAAAACCGTATACCGGAGGAAAAAAATGCAATGAAATTTTGCTGTTTATAATATTTAATTAAACGCCAATTCTTCTTAAATTGTAAAATTTAAATGTAATTTAAAAAATGTACAAAACTATAGTTACATTTAAAATTCAGACGATAAATGAAATTTAAAAAAAAAAAAATTGTTTAACAATATAATTATGAACGTTGGCATTTATTATTACAAACCAATATACGTATATGTCATAAATATCAATTGTAAAAATCCGAAATCCTTCACACGTTGCATTTCTCCCGGTCTTCGGGTATCAGCAAAGAATTTTGAAATGTATTTTAAATAACTGAAATAATAATTGTTTAAACGATCAAATATATACACGGTGAAATACACGTACACGTATTTATCTAAATGTGGTTGTTACATTGTACCTGTGGCGAAATTTAAAATGTTCTTTAAGAGAACGTTGAAGACAGTCGTCCGTTATTGTCATAGGGAAAAAAATCCTATTTTCGTATCGCCTTAAAGATTTGTTGTTTTTCACTCTTAATGTTTATGCTTTATGATTTACGCTTTACGAATTACGCTTTACGATTTACGCTTTACGATTTACGCTTCACGCTGCACGATTTACTCTTATACGCTTTACGCTTGCCGCTTGCCGCTTCTCGTTTCACGTTTGACGTTCAACGCTTTACAATTTACGCTTTATGATTTACGATTCAAGCTTTACGATTTAAGTTTTATCTAATACACTTGGCGCTTTACGTTTCACGCTTCACATATTACTGACGCTCTGAAAAATACTACACATGGGAGTCATATTAAAAAAAAATTAATAAATAAATAATTAATAATTGATACCGATTCGGTGGTCGTACGTGTTTCATTCAAGATAAGTAAAATTCGCTTACGTTTCCCCGGGCTCCTGAATACGATTTATTTATTTTTATATTTCGGATCTATTATTCTCGGCTTTAGAACTATTTCGCCGAGTACATCTTTCGAGATAATATATGTCGGCGGCACGTTGTTATGAACGTTGCCAGCAATGACAATCCGTTCTAATGAACGTTTAGTCAATACTAAGCCGTGTCGTAGCGTCTCCAAAACCGTTTTCGTATTCGTCCTCTGTTGGCATAAAGAATGCGCGCGTCGTATTTTCAACAACGCCAGACGACGGATTTTGGTCAACTGATAGATTCGATTAAAAACTCGTATAATTTGTCTCATAATAATTATATCCCACTAATAATAAAAAAAAGCCAACGGGGTGGGGGGTATTCGAGAACCGTATTTCCCCATCCCCATAATCGATTCTGACTATGAATATACATATACACATATATAGTGTCTTTGGAATCCGTTATTCGCGGCTTTTATCACGATCCAAAGAGATTGTTTTGTTTTTTTTTTTGTCTTCTGTAATTGTCCGCCATAACTATCCGTCCAGACACATTACATTCGATATGTGAATCCTCGCAGCCGGAATCGTCAGAAGTTTTACGGGTTTGAAAGTTTGTTCGGGTTTCTTTTCTTCGGGGGGGCAATAAAATCCTCATCCTCCCGGGACATCTGCGACGCGCGATATTAATAATAATAATAAGCCGCACTAGACTGATGATGGCTCCCGGACCCGGGGTGGGGGGTGGGAGGACGTTATGTCTTCGACAAATCGTCGTTTTCCAAAAACGGACCACCACCATGACTGTCCTTTCGCGCGTATCGTCGTCTACTATATACGTATATACTAACCGATATTATTACAATCGTGTTTTATAAGTGATATTAAACGGCCGGAACGCGCACACACGTCCGGCATATATATATATATATATATATATATATATACAGGAAGAACAATTTGTTGCTGCTGTCGCGCGAGGGGGCGTGAGACAAATATACGGTTTTTCTCTCACTCTTGTCTGTGTGAAATAGGTCCATACGGCCCATCCGCGTGACGCGCGCGTCTTTCCTCCACCCGCCGAAGCGACGTTATAAACTTACTGGGCGGAAAAGGGCTTCGTGTCGTGTGTGTGTGTGTGTGTGTGTGTGTGCAGCAGTTTCAGAGGTCATAAACGCGTACCGCGAGTCCGCGGAGGGACAAACTCGTGCGGAAACGAATTTATGAAACGCGGTAAAAGTTTTCCGGCCGCCGCCGAATCGATTGCCGGTCGCGTCGTTACGCGCGCACTTGCCGTGACCCGTTACACGCGCGCACAGAACGAAATTTTTCTTACCACGGGTGACGACCGTTGCGGGTAAGACTCATAACCATAGATCAGAAACTACGTGGACGGGTCATTACGTCTTGTCTTTCGGTCATTTTATAAGAATTATATTATGGGCTAACTTACCTATTCTTTTTCCATTAGCAAGTCACTCTTTCTTCCATGCCTAAAATGCCACAATGTGATAATAAATAATAAATATAAACACCAAAAATAAGCCCTTTCGTACGGGCGGAATTGATCTAGTCGAGTAAGTATAAAATAATAAGTAGTCCAGTCGGGTAAATTCCAGTCATCACTTTGGCAATGTTACATATATTTTTATATATGTATAATATCAAAAGTTGAAAATAACTGTTATCACCACTTATAATTTCCAAAGATAATAAATACAAATAATTTTATTAAAATAATCTTAAAAAATAAATACTCATGCGAGAAAGGTAACCATTCTAAAGGGGCCCATACACATATACTTGTCGTCAAACAGCCTTTGACATACCAAATCGTCACGTGTATGGGCGTGTCTGACAGTCTGCCGTCTGATCGTCGGTCGTACGTTTTGTCAAACTAACCGGACGACCGTCTGAACGATTTCGTGTGTGCGTGCGTGCGTGTTATCACTTACTCTATGGTTATCATTTATCAGTACTGACTACTGTCAAAAATTCACAACATATTTTAATTTTTATTCCAAATATTTCTTTGTTCATTGTGTACAAAAATAAACAAAATTAAAATGAGAAAATAGAAATAAAAAAAATCGAAAAACAATAAAATTTAACCACTCGGATAATATTTCTTATGATAATGTGTCACTGTGTCATAAACAAACAAAACAAACTTTACTAATAAGTTAGGTTAGATATCGTCAAACTAATCGTAAGGTGTATGGACTGCGTTAAGTTTAACAACTGATCGGCCGATTGGTTTGATGACAAGTTTGACAACAGATCGTTCCGTGTATGGGCCGCTTAATAGTGACTTCTCTCTTCTTTATCAAAAGGACCGCTACCCCATGCACATTCAATATAGGAGTGGCCTATCCATATATTTCTTATCTATGATAATAATGATAATAGTAGTCGAGATGGTGTGCGGTCACCCATGCCGCCGGTTTGGACGATGTCGCTGAAACGTGTAGCCGGAGGGATGTCGTACGAGTTGATGATCAGGCGGATTCGGACAGCGTCGTAAGAAGTGTCTGCTCCAAGGAGGTCCGAAACTGCCCGAATCCCGTCCTCGTCGAGTGCGGCCAGCACGTGGTTGACGCGCGTGAGTTCCGACCGGACGCGGTTGTTATGGAACACGGCGTCGACGTGGGCGAACCATTGCTTTGGTGAGTGTCAGTTGTTTAAATTACAAAATTCTCTAGGCTTACAAAATACTGAACTCCGCTTTTACTCAGATAAATTCTAGTATAGTAGTTATCGTATTTATCCCTATATTAAAATACATTTTAATCCCATCATCTTCATCTGAGTAAGAAAATAATATACTTATCCGGGCTGAACACTGTCGATGATCAGTTGGTAAGACGTTAAAAGACACAATATATAGTGTATTTCGCGTGTTTTTTTTCAATATTAAAATTTGCTATTTACGAAATCGATTAGGCGAAACAGGTTTGTATAACATATATTTTAAATTCCAATGAAATATTTTTCCCTAGTCGCGTTTTCCATACACGTTTTATTTTACTGCGTATAACCCCATAATATACCGCGATTTCCCGGTTTCAAACTATCCCGTCTAATACTTTCCATGTTCCTCTATACAATTTTTTTCACAATTCCTTTGTTCCTCAATACAGTACACATTTCCTATAAAGAAACGTAAAAAAATATATAGGAAATAGGAAAAAAAGGATATGTGTAAGAAATAGAAATAAAAATAAAATATAGAATAATCGTAAATAATAAATTCGTTTATAAATATAAAATATATTAAAAAAAAATATATATATTAATTTAAAAATGTACGCAATAAATTTTAAAATAATAAAAACATACAAACAGATTTAAAAACTAATATTTTATACGGATATATAAACTATTACGTAAATAATATGAATAATAACACGCCGCGTAGTTGTTTTTCTTTCTTTTTTTAACAATTTAATTCACTACGTACACAATTTCTTTGGTATTTTTTTTTTCTTCGCAGTGTCTTTTTTACGTTGTAATATTCGTTATTTTCTCTACGTAATTTCGTTCGTTTCTGTTTTATTTATTCTGCTGTTGTATTTTTCTTTTTCGTTTAATATCATGATGAATTTTTGTAGAAACCGCGGCGGTAAATAAAAAAAAAAAAAATACAACGACTCCTATAATATACATTTCTTTATTTTTTCATAATAATACACTTTGGCTGCTCGATTGTATATTTACACATGTACATATATATATATATATATATACTTATATAAAAAAATTTTCAAATTTATTCTGAAAAATATTATTATTGCTTCTGTATTATGTATTGTATATAAAAAGCGTGTTTAACGGCATACAGCGAGTTTTTTTTTTCTATTATTCCTGGAGATTTTTTTATTTTTAATCTTTTTAAACCTACGGACGATAAGAGATTTTAGAGCCGAATTAATGATAAATATTATAAGTGCACAGCTATAATCGTGTCGAATGAAAATCGAGAAAAATATATGTATTTTATATGATATACTTCGGCGGTGCACGTCATTGAAAAATACGCGCGTAGCTATATACATTACGAGATCCGAGCCACTTTTCGCTAACGACACTTTTGCTGCTACTGCTGCTGTCTCCTCTTAACAATTTACAACATCAGTCCCAAGACTCGTTCACTTCTTCCCCCTCCTCAGCACTGTCCGTCCGTTTCCCTCACTGTATTTGCTCCCTCTGAAACTCCGTCTCTCTCTCTCTCGCTCGCTTGCGCGCGCAATGAGTGTCTGTCCCGTGTGCTTTTCGTATTCCAAAGCGTTTTATTGAAATTAATTAATTGACGAGAAAACCCGAGCATTGAAATTCTTCGCTGAAAAGGAAAATTAATTACGAAACCAATTTTTACGTTTTAAATAATAATAATAATAAAAAAAAAAATATATATATATATCGAGTAGAGAGGCTTTTGTGTAGGAAAGACAATGTGCGTTCGAGTGGTTTTAGCACAGTATTCGATATCGTTATATATATATATATATATATATAAAAATAAAATCACTCGGTTTTACAACTAGAGTGCTACAACAACGAAAAAAAATATGTATATGTATAACATTATTGGTGTAAGCGAGATACTCGAAAAGTACATCTTTATTTGTATCTCGTACGATACAAATTACACGATATACCAGACACTACGATTTTATACCCCTAGACACAATAGATACGAAATACATTTTAATAGATGTTATAAAGATAAGTGGTTTTCAACCTTTTGAAAAAAGCGAGGAGCACTTCATCTCCCATATTATCCTATTCAGTGTCTGCAGTAATCGCGCGTTAATCGTTTAGTATTATTAATCGGGACAGTGAAAAGATTTTTTTTTTAAATTAATTTATAAAAGACCGTTGAAAGGTTTATTTTTCATACCGTTTCACACCACGCGCAGATGGTTAGAATCCCGTGTTATATTAGTATCGAGTACAAATAGTTCGAGGTTTGACTAACAGAGCGCACTAATTTCCGCAATCTCCACACGGACCAAGACCAGCTAAAATTAAGTTCAAACGAAACTATAAATACGAAATATAAGCTCGGAAATGCTTTTTCGCTGTAACGCCAATCACGAAAAAGCACGCGCTACCACAAGCCTATTCCTTTCGACTCGTCCAACACATTTTCGTCGGTCGTTTGTTGGACATTGTTGAATAAGTAGTACATTATTTTTGAGGGGAAACGGTTTTGTTTTTTTCACCGCTATGTTTACTACAGTGGCGCAAGTTAGTTAAAGGAATATTTAGCAAATTACCCAAAAACAAGCGCATCACGATTAGTTGGGAAGTTTTCGGGAAATATTTTGAAAACAGAATTTTTTTATTGGGGGGAGGGGGCAATTTTCCAAATATAAACCTAGTTCATACGTGAAGTTTATTATTTTATAATATTGTTTTTCACCGCATAAATGATATTATCCAACGGTTTAAAACGAGAAATTTCCTCAAAACGCCGTAATAAGCGTTATATTTTCGCGGTATATCTCGCGAAAAGCCCATTTCCATCCGTGTTGGTCCAGTCGAAATAAAAATTGTAGAGGTACGTCAGCTAATATTAGCGTGAAGCGCGCTGCATTGATCGTCTCCGCCGGAGGATTTAATCTGCGATATAATAATAATAATAATAACAACAATAAATAATGAACGAAGCCTTTTAATAAACGTCTCTATATATATATATAAAAGGCAAGAAAAAAATAAGAAAAATAAATACGTCCATATCGAAACGGCTGATTCTGTTTGCGTCGCACAACGATCGTTGCACGTGTTTCGCCGTTATAATTATTACAAGTGCGCCTACATAAATGTATTTTTTACGATGAATATCGTGGAAATACGCCGCCAAATGTGCCCGTTATGCGTTTATATTATTACACGTATATAGGGTGCGCGTTTAGATAATTCGAATAAATCGAATTCCCTTTGAAATTGCCATAGCACATTACTACATTAGTGTTTAAAAATAATTTTATTTGGGGGCATCATAGAGTAATATAAAGGTACCATTACAGTCGAAAATTGGTTCGACAAATGCCTCCTTTTTCAATGTGGCCTGATATGATATATAATTGCATTGTATCGTAATGCGATAAAAAAAAAATTATAAAACTTAATATTTTTTAAAAAATTTTAAGTAATAAATGACGTACAAGATATAGTATAGAGTAAGCACCATGATACGTATTTTCGGGTTAATTTTATCATTACGGAATACTAAATATTTAATAAAATTGATTTAATATTCATGCTATCTAGCGGAATTGTTACCGAGTTAAATGCCTCCTCATTGGGGTGAATGATTGACGATTGGGTGGCACAAATTTTGTACAGGAGTGATAGGGAACACCAACTCTATATTACTCTATGGGGGGGGGGGATTGTCAAATTGAGGACTACGTGTCGGTGCAGCGCTCTTACGGATAAAATTATTCGTATACGATTACTGCGACACGCGAGAAAATTTTTATTTACAAAAAATTCGTGTAGATATGATAAGAGAGCGACTAACGTTTGTGCCGTGAATTTGCCGTGGATCGTTTGATAAACAATATTTCAAATTATTTTTTACCGACTGACGACACTAGAGCAATCTCGCAGACCGCAGTATACATCGCCGCCGGTGACTTGCCATAAAAATCGTCATTGAAATCTTTCATATTCGTAGAATTCACTTCCGGGGTTATTTATACTCGTAGACGAAGATTAGAAAGTAAAGATAATTGTACGGGATGGATGTTAACTCGATTTTCTACACTTGCTTTTTATTCAGTTGATCAATTATTAATTGCGAAAAATTGAAAAATCGTAAATTTTGATTGAAAGTTCCTTATGACTAAGCAAAAAAAAAAATAAAAATTGGGAATCTCGTTAATAGCCATCTTGTAGCAGACATTCCTATTTCTAACCAAAATAAAATTGAAATCCGTTCGGTGATTGGAGACTTCAGAAAGTGACAGCGCGTTTCAGTGTTCTTTTTTCATATGCAATTTCGACGCTGCTTTTCGCCTCGACTCGAGAATTAATCAGGCTATTTCTCGATATCTCAAACTTTCCCGTCTAAATTTAATACAGAGTTAAATTTATCACCGCGATTATTTGTCGCCACCAACGGCTGTCAATTGTCTGACACGTCAACCGTTTCACAAGATCAGAGCTTCGACTGAAAATAATCCTCATAATGAATCATGCGTTATTGATGAAAACAACGTTGAATAGAATCGATTAAACAGAAACAATATAAAATCGTAATAAAGAACACCACACGTTTAAATCGCACACCCGCAATGCCGATAACGATTTGGATATTTGTGTAGAATGGACTAAAGGTGATATTTTATCTCCAATGATGATGAGGGAAAATGACTTCTTACTCATTTCTTTAAATCTCACTTGAATGTAGGTATTTGATTGTATTTTTATCAATAAAAATATAGATATTATTGGATGAAACGTATAAAATAGTAACAATTAAGCTTCGCGCGAAACACTCGCAACTATTTGATGCAGCCCGAACATCGAGTGGAAACACAGAATCCGGCGCCATATATATATATATATATCCGTAAGATATTGTAATCTGTGAACAATTTTATGTTTTCATTTGCGGGCAGTCTAGGCGTAACATCTTCAACGAAACAATTCGCTCAATTTACCCGTTGTACACGGGCGAAATTTACAGCTTTCATTTTGTGCTTCTGGGACTCGATTTACCGCTTTTGTAAAACGGGATAATTGTATTTGGAACTCGATGATGCGCATACGCCCAGAGTTTACGTGTATGGAACGCGTATTTCGCCGACTGTTTGGAAAAAAAAAACGTTTTGAGGACACGTTTAAGTAACGAGATATTTGAGTCTCGAGATTTCGCATTGTAACGATTAAGGAATCGTATTATCTTCATAGATAATACATAACGGAAAGGCCATATTCGTTATCAGGCGTTCTCGAATCTTCTGTCTCACTCAGTAAATATTTAGATTACTGATACGTTGATAACAGAATACACTGTTTTTCAATTATTATTCCATGGAACAAATTATTATTTCATGGAACAAAAAATAATTTCTTTCTGAGTACGATAGAAGATTTGGTTTTAATATTGTTACCTCTCTTCTTTATTCAGGAACGCTGCCCGCTACACATATTTTATACACATGGACTATCTATTATGTATTATATATGATTATCTAATTCTCGAACAAAATTCCATTTTCCTCGAGTAAGTATACCCGGTAGTCGGTACGTATACTCGAACACGGCACAACCATCCTGTACAATATTATGTTGTGTACTATTACATACGAGATGAGGGTATAACGTTCTAATGTTATCGATAATAATAATAATTATAAACACACGGTTTGCCACCACGTATACACACAAACCGCGAGTGTGTGTGTACTTTATATTAAACGCCGTTCGGATATTCGTATATAATAGCCGAAATATCGCGAGCGCCAGACAAACATAATATTATAATATATTATTATAGAAATAAAGTGTATCGCTATTATACGTGTGTATATATATATATATATACAGCGGATGTAACGCGTAATAATACCTACAAAAGTATACTATAACGCGCAGCACACATTCGAAATTAATTTTGAAATTTCTGGAAAACGACGTAATGCACAATATTATATATAATATTATAGAAACGCAGGTTCGGCTTACGATTGGGCCTCCGCGGTTAGAATTTTCCATGGTCTCCTTTTACAATATATATTTATTTAACAAATTTAATTTTCCTGCAATTTATAGACTCACGCGTAGTTGTAAATGGCGAAACGAATAGAAATTTCACTACAAAAGATATAAAAAACCTGTGTCTTATAATATAATTATCTAGATACTTTTTTTTTTGTCTTTCATCATAATCTAGATAAATTAATATTTATCTTTATACAACACTGTAAAGAACACGTTTCTGAAATAAAATATTTTTAAAAGCTTATTCAAATTTGAATTTTGTGAAATACGATTTTCAAAATAATTTTACTATTAATTTCAATACGGATAATCACGTGGATATTTTGAATATGCAGCATGATATTTATACATAAATTCCGTTTTGCAAGAATTACACACACATACTATATATATATATATATATATATATATACGAAGAAATGAAAATAGTGCACGGTTTTGTTTTTTCAAACGAATGTAAAACCGTGTTTTTAGTGCAGGCACAGTGTACAAGATACACCGAAGGTTAAATATTATTCGACAAGATCATCATGACTTGTACATGAAGATAAGACATCATTTTTAATATCTTCTCTCGGCTATAAGATCAATTTGTTTTATCGATTACGTGTGTTCAGTACGATGATACGTGATGATACGCGTTCCGTGATATTATATCATCGATGAGAACTCGAGGTATACGTGACAAAATTAAAATCGTTCCCTGTACTCTTATGAATATTTAAAGAAAAATCATTTGTCTGGTATAAATAATACACATTACGTATAGGACTCGTAATTATTGACGAAATGTCGTGCGAGTTTTTTTTTTCAGGTTTGCTCAGTTATGGATGGATTCACTGTCCACAGTAAAAGTTAAAAATCTCACTGTCATTCGCTTTTGCTTTACAACGGTCGACGTATAGTGTTCTTCGAACGACGCAAATTCGAAAATGTCCAGTTTTTTTTATCTTCACAAACATTACGTGACGATTATTCGCTTATCTTTATAAAGTATAGCTTAAGTCGAGTTGATTAAATTATTCGGATAGCCGAGTTACTATAAAAAAAAAATATATATATATATATAGTAAAAAGTTTCTTTTAATTTTTTTTTTCTATTCAAATCAAACTAATTATATGTTTAATTTAAAAAAAAAGCAAACTAATTTGAATATGAGTCGAAATTTAATAATTGCCCACTATTATTATAGTAACAATTACGAACATTTAGACGAGACAACACTGCGCTGTTTTCTGATGACACTTACCAGGTATCATTAGACATATTATAATTTAACGCGATTTAAACGTGTTTTCGCATAAATTGGCTCGAAGTAATCGGCTGAAATACTTAAACTACCAATAACAGCTATTCGACTCGAACCCCTTCGACGTTTATCTCGCCCAGCCTCAAGATTTTGCGCATTCGTTTCCGTGATTTTGGAGTAAATTCACTGCAATACCGCGTACCAATGATGTACAGTATAGAAAGTGTACACGCGGCACAAAAGTCGATGTTTATCATAATATTTTATTACGAATAAAACGCGCGCGCGTATATGCGTTTTACGAAAAACTTTATTTTCCCCCAAATAAAATATCGCAACGCGAAAACGTAGTTTTTTTTTTGCCAAAACACCACAACACCGCGTCGTGTGTACACACACATACGTATACCGAGTATGTTTCAAAACAGTTTATTTCTACTTGTTACGGTGTGTCACTTTTGACTCTTGTTCCGCAACAACGGTTGCCAGCGTATCAACGTGATAAAGTATGTCATAAAACAAGAAAAATCCTTCTTTATTGTAAGGACGTCTCACTGCAGGATAAACCGAAATAAAGTCGTTTTAGCTTATACGAATGTGTGCACCGTACTCCGTAGAAAACCGAAAACAAATCGAACGCTCGCAAACGAGTATTGTTTTTGCTGGGGTGGGGGGAACATTCCGATTTCCAGCGTTTTCAATAAAACGTATAGTTTATTTTTTAACATTTTCCCCTTCTTCACTTGTTTTTAACGGTAAAATTTCACTTTATACATATTTTGTTTTTTTTTTTTATTGTATTTACAGGCCAAATGGCCGAGTCTCAATAATTGTTTATTCTTGTCGTTTTCGCGAATGATGTCTTTACTATATTATATAATGTGTAAAACTTTTCCATAAGGTTTTGTTTTATTCGAGCGAAGACGTAAAAATGTTTTTTTAAATAACTATATTATGCGAGCGCTAAAACAAATTAAATTATTTTATATATATATATATATATGTATATATTATGGACTACAGTTTAAACTTTTATTTGAATTCGGCAATGTAATTAAACGCGACTGAATGTTTGCGCGTCACTACGAGACGCGTTGTTACGTTTTTAAAATAGTTTTTATTTGTATTTTACGTTGTACACGAGTTGTATTCGAAATAATAATACTTGGTACAAAAGTAAAGAAAATCGAATACCCGTTACGTAATAATTGTACACAATATTTCTCATCGGTTTTGTAACGAAATAAATACTTATATACCGTTATGTACGGCAATAAAACAAACGTAAATATTACTCATTTTGTTTCGCTTCAATATTGTACCGTGAACTTGTGAGGTTTATGCAAATTTTAATATGTAAAAGATTCAACGAGAATAATTTTTTTTTTTTGCCTTTTTGAAGCTAAGATTTCCGCGATTTTTAAAAATTACGAAATAATTTAAATTTAATGCGTATTAGAAACAATTTTTTTTTTTACAGTAGCAACAGAATAGGGAAAACAGCGTTAAAAATCTAAAATTGTATACTTCTAATGAATAGCACATAAAATAGTTATAAAACGAACGCTGTTATTTTATTGTCCGTATTCGATGATAATTTTTAGCAAATCCTATAGAATCCGAGCCCTGTACGTTACTACTCCCTTGTCGATGAGAGTGTTAGATTAACAATTTTCTAGTACCTACATATAGATAATTGAACATAAAATTGAATAGTTGTAGTGATTATTAATAATAAAATTCCGCGTACCTACCTATATAATAGTATACTCGTATTTTCTGTCATAAGAACCGAACCAATTTCATCGAATTTCTCTCAGAACGATCCAGGCACGTTTAAAATCGATCATTAACCGAAAAGCGTTTAAATTGTAAACACTAATTGTAAATTCGATGTAATCGATATTATTTCGGATTACGTTTGGAAAATAAATAATCCCTGATTTACCATTCGTCGTCACCTGCAAGCTACCGATTAGTTTTTAATGCGCGAAAAAAATAGTATACGAACATAATGCAAATATACGCTTTAGCGATTATTAGAGCTATGGATTTTCTATCAAATTCATTTTTTATCGGGTGTTGTCTGACACACGGATTTCTTTAGTGAAAAGAGAACTTTAATAAGTTTTCAAATCGGAAATTTTTGAAAATTATAGTGATCTTCATTTGTCTATCGCACTTTATGATGTTCTTATGGATACCTATCTCTACGTTTTAAAATTTTATTTTACAAATACTACATTTATTACGGACACCTTGTTTTGAAACTTTAAATGTAAAATACCAAATAAACGATTATTTTGTAAAATTTTAAAATTGTATTGTAGTAATTGTAATTTCAACATTGTATGAGTACGTTAAATTGACAGTAATCACTAACCAAAATAGAAATGTCGCATAAACTGACGAGTGTCATTATGACATACATTATATTAATCATAACGTATTAAACGGAGTTCTTTACAATAAAATAAAATAAACGATAATATTTCCATCTGTTAAACACTGATTCACAATGAAAATTCGTATTTTAAAAGCAGTTTTCTTCGGGTAAACGAAAAATATAAAACGAAAAAATCGCCGAAGCGTAAAAACACGGTATTTATGCGCAGTACCACTCATTGTCGGGCGTCGTTCTTTCTCATTCGAATTTCATTTTATCGCCACATAATTTGCCTAGAGCTCGCGTACCTATATATGTATCACAATTTATTTATTTATAACGATAGGAAATCGAGTAACGTTTAATATATTATATAGACGCGCGAAACAACGGCGTAAAATAATAATGTTCCAAAAACACTTGCGCGAGCGTTGTTTAAAAACGAAACGTGTGGAGGTAAATTCTTCAGTTTAAGGAAAGGTTAACGGCGCTCGATTAGGTCGAAGGTTCGCCGGATAAACATTCACTTTACTATTTAATGTATATCGTAGTATCGTAAACTTTAATGACGACATTAACACGACTTCAAAATATATACACTACATGGACAATTCTGAAACTGCTATTTGTTAAGCGGTGATGGCAAGACGTGGTCGGGGAGGGAGTCGTAAAACCGCGAAATGTAATTTAACGAAATTTCAACCGACCAAATTCGATACATAAAATAGTGTATTAATAAACAAAATTAGTCGCGTTTAATGGTCGAAGCAAGTGCAGAAGAACAAAGTCCCTCTTAGTCTGTGTTGTTTTTGGTCTTCTTCACATCCGTCTCTCCGACTCGTTTAAAGCACAGAAAACGCGTACTTCCTGCACTCTAAATAAACTTTTTTTAAATCTTTATGTTGTAGATTATATCGACCGTTCTTAACGTCATGAAGGACTCATAAAAAACGTACGTCTGAAGCATTATGCTGAAACTTGGACTATTATTGCTAAGGAAGAAAGGGAAAGTTTATAGAGGCATTCGAAATGTGGTGCTACAGAAGAATGCAAAAAACACGCCGGACTGATAGGATTACTAATGAAGACATTTTAGAAAGTGTTTTGGAAAGGAGATCATAATAGAAAAGTAGACAGACAAGACGAAATGAATGCGGACAGATCGTAGTTTTGGACACGAAGGTTTGCTAGGACTAATCTTATATGGAATGGTAAATGGAAAAAACCACGAAGTGAAGAGGAAGACCAATGAAGAAGAGGCATGGATATCATTGCAAACAAATCTTTAGATTGAAAACTGCGAAAAGAGATAGTAAGTTGTAATTTTTTTTTGTGATATGAAATTGATGATAAAATATGATTATATAATACTTGTTATTTTTAAAAATACGATTCGAATTTTCCTATTATTATTATTTTTTTATTGGTTTTGTTTTTTAATTCAATATTTATCCACAAGTATTACATGTTAGTGTATATATTCTGTTTTTCCGATTGAAACTCACTAACATTTAATATTCCTAATTGTATATCCGATATTTTATTATTTATTGCGTTCGTTTCTTAGATTCTGAGCCGAGCAAGGAATGTATTTTATTATTTAGTTTTCATTACAAATACCGTCTCCCTTAAAACGGAAACCGTGCAGTGACCTTTTAACGTAAACATAAACTAATCCCATTGGGGTCCCATCAACGAGCGGTTTTCTTCAATCACGATTTCTTGTTCGCATCGCGTATACAACATATATAACCTTATTGTAATTTTTTTTTTTTTTTTTTGTACAGATTTTATATTTTCTAATAATAATAAAATGTTTTTATAGAGTTTATAAAGGAAAATAAGAGACTTATTTATTTTTACGCTCATGTCAATATAAATGTTTAAAATGAAATCGTAATATATTCATAAGAGGATCTATGATATTTTTCATTTGCAGAGTTGTTTGGATACGAGTTTGAGAAAAGTATTAATTTTTTTTTACATCGTATACGATAATTAATAAAATATTAAATATAATAAATTTTAGTTCGATTAGAATTTTTTATTTAAAAATGTGTTAATTTTAGACGGATATATTTTTACCGTGATAGACGGGAGGAGGCCTGTGCTACCGATGTTCAGTGGTGTATTTTTAATTTTTTTCTACTGGCGGAGAGGTTTCAATTTTTATTTTATTTTTTAATTACATTACAATGAAATAATATTTGATATATAACGTTAAAAAAAACATGGATTGATTTTAACAAATAAGTAAAATTTAGTCAATAATTATTTATAAATATATATATATATATATATATGTGTAGATAATGAATTAGACCTTGACGCTGTGTTATAGGTGGAAAATGAGAATCGAGAATATACTTTTAATTCTAAAGGTAAAAAGCTATTTCTCCTACCGAGAAAACTATTCAGTCGTCGTTTTTTTTAAATTACGCATAATTTATATAAAATTTCAAATTGGTAAATTATTTAGTAGACTGCAGTCGCAACATTAACTAAATGTTTGTCGTGTAGTAACAAAATATAAAAAGGGGAAAATACGGAAAAATCAGTAAAAGTACATAATATTTTACACACATAATGTCAAGAATTGAACAGCAGTGTGTGTGTGTTTCTATAATCATATTTTTATCGATGTGGAGTGACACTAAAGAACTATCAGATATTTAACAGACTTTTTCCAGTCCTCTCTCTTTTCCATATATTTTTTGACCACCGCTGTTTACGTACACACATTTATGCAGACTTTGGCGTATAAAATAAATTACGTGTACGATTTGATTTTGATCTCAAAACGTTTTATAGGACCAAGAACGAATTACGTGTGTCGATGGCTAAAAAGCTGAATGTCACAAATGTTTTCTTCTTCCAATTGAATAAGATTTAAAACTTACCGTATTATTATTTGGAGTCTATTAAAACTATAAAAACGTAATTGTTACTATTAATAATATTTTACCACGAATGTAACGGGCTCGTTAAAAACTTGCAAAATGGCAAATCATTATTTTTTGCTCGATGACAGCAAAAAGAAATGGCCTAAAATTATACCCTGTTTTTCAGGCTAAAATTATAATTGACTTTTTTTTGTGCGGAATTTAATTGTAAAAATATATACTCGGTTTAATTAATATTTTGTAAAGTATTTTTACATCAATACGCATCGAAATGAAACCTTTTTTTTTAGACAAAGTAACAGTGCGTTATGGTTTTTTTTTTAAATTTCAATAACATCGACTTTGTTTTCAAAAGATGTTTTATAAAAAAATCTACGAAATGAGCACGAAAACATACTTTAAGTTAAATTTAATAAAAATAATAAGTATTTAAATCGTAAATTTAACACGAGTCACACAATTTAGACAACAAAATCGCTGTTGTTTTTCCCCAGACACCGATTGTTTACACGCGTTTTGAAGAAAAAAAAGTTTAAATGTATTAGGACTAAAATAAATATGTTATGCTGCAGAAATAAATCAACGAGATTATAATTAAACTCACCGAGAGAAAACGGAATTTAAACGACCGAAATTAATACTACCAAGGAAACGTTATTGTAATTTATAATATGACGTACAAAAATAAGGTATAATAATAATATTATAACACGTCGTCTTCAAAACGAAACGAATAATATTATTTAACGGGGGCGTACCTATGTACGCGGTCGAAAAAGAAACGTTTGGAAAATAATAATTTCTATGGTCTAGTGATAATTATAGTAATACGTATATTAATATATGCGGAACGCGAACGGCGTGTTTATTAATTATTTTTCAATACTTTCTTTCATTAGAAATGTTTCCGGTTTCAAAGGTATTCTCTCTTATCGTGTGTATTGAATTGTTTCTTTTTTTTTTATCTGTATCATTGCGTTATACGAATATTTCGGCACGTTTAATTAAATATTCGAAATTAAATTTTTAATTCCATTTTAAAATACGAAACGGTCATCCGGTTAACTGTATATATATATATCATCAATTAATGAGTTAAGTACGATCGACATATTATTATTATTATGTGGTAACGAATAAAACTTTTCGGTACTTATTCGAATTACCAAAATCGATTTTTACAGGTGTATAGAGCGTAAACTCTTTTGGCCCGCAAACGAGACTTTTCACTTTTGCTATTTATCGAAGGGATTGGATGGGGGTGGTTTTTTTTTAAATTACAAAATACGATCGAATTGTGGCGCTGTCGCAAATCGAAAATGAATTTCTGCAAACTGATTCGCGTAAATACAGTAACAAAAGCAAATAATCGAATGCGGAAAATAACGTTCGTAACAGGGTAAAAAAAAAAATTCTTTTAAACAGTCGCTGCAAACCATGTATACCGCGTCCCCGTATTCGGATGAAAAGTGGACGTGGTCGTTTTTGAAAGCGGTTTTTGGGTGAAACGGGCACAATAACTTCTAGCAAATTACAAGGGAATTTTTTTTATTTAACCTATACATTTGGCCATATATTTTACGTATACGTGTTCAGCTATAAAGCTGGATAGAAAAAGTCCTATCCAAAACGCTAAAAGTTCAATTATACAGGACTGTGATACGTTCAGTAGATTTTATATACGGAACTGAGACATCCATTTGTCTGAGAAAAAGTGAAGAAACAGGACTCGTAGTGTTTAAACGAAAAAAATGAATTATGGACCTTGCATCGACTCCGACACCGGGGAGCGGAGAAAACTTCACAATTAGAAACTGAAGAATTTGTTTCTACGATTAAATAAATTGTTTAAAATAATATTTTAAATGTACCTATATACTTTATTATAAAAAAATATATCTAATTCACTTTTTTTTTTTTTTGGTTTTTGATTATTATCTATTTGTTGAAATGTATAAAAAAAAGGTCGTTGTGAAACGCATGTAGTAACCAATATGTTTTTCTCTTTTTTTATAAATCGATATTTCGCATTAAATTTCTTCTCTTTTTTTTTTTGGTGAGTCAGTACAAGGCCTATTTAAGAAAAATTATGCGTGTAATACACGAAATTCGCCTGTTTTTTCCGCACCACATTTCCTCGGTGTTCTCGGATTTCGCGATATTGAAAATTCAATAGTTTCCGCCAAACATTCGTTTTTACTGCGTTTCGTATCGAAATCACCCTTTTTTCCAATATTAGTTTTACGAAGCAAATATTCCACAACGCGATATGTATATACCGTAATGCGTATGCCGGTGCAAGTCTCTGTCGAATACCAGCCGATTCTACTCGTGCACATGCGACCATGGTAAACGGTCCATCATGAACGTTTATTTCTGTACAATATTATAGTGATATAAAATGCAACGCGATGCATAGTCTTGTAAACGAATTCCAGTGTGTACATCAGTGCTCAGTAATTTCAAACGGCGGCGTTGTGGGTGGGGAGGGGTTAGGTAAACCTTAATAGTTTTGTAAACCGAAAATATCGTAGTAAAAAAAATTATAAATATACCAAGTCATAGGAGTGAAATCGAATTATGATCCATACAATGATTTCGATTGAAACCAATATTAGTATATCAAAAATATGTCGAACTTATTTAAAATATATTTATAAAGTACTTTTTCCAAATGTGAACATGAAGCTGTGATTGCTTTACACAGCTCCTGATAACCCACAGCGTCGAACGAACGTCCGTTTATAATAAACAAAAAATTATTTAAAATGTTTTACGATTTACAACGTGTATTGATCGCTTACGAAGTTTCTTTGTACAGTGTACTCCAATAATGACGTTTTGAATGATGAAAATGCTAGTGGAAAACAGTGACGGTTATACATGAGGTTCAAGGGGGGGCTAAAATGGAGCCAACCCCCTCTGCTAATGAAATATTCACATCGACGAGTAATAACCAAGAAGAAAGGTCTATTAATGTATTGAGAAGAAATGCAGATGTAGAAAAAGGAATAACAACGTGCATGGAATGTAAACGAAATAAAAATAAAACGGAAAAATATTGTAGTCACCAGATAGCGTTGCGACACAACATAGAGGGCGTGGCACACACGCACCGCAGTTAGACAAAAATTACATTGTTCACGCTTGACCGCCGTGACTACACTGAGCGGACCGATGGTTTCGGACCGATATTTATAAGCGCCTCTCTGCCACGCCCTCTATGTTGTATCGTAGCGCTCTCTGGTGACTAATTTCTTTTCCTGTTTTATTACGGTCGACTGACGCGCCATGTCGGTATATGCGGATATTTAGTTTGACGCTGACCGAGCGACCGATCGTACGCAATCTTTATTATTTATTTTTATTATTATTAGTAATAATATTATTATTTCGCGTATTTCAATGAAATGAAATAAACATAAGGAGTCATCTTTCCTCGTCGTACTCTCGTTTACTCGTTTGTTTTACTCGTTAATTTTTTTTTTTTAACGTTAAGCGGGTATGTTTTTATTCCACACTGTATCCTTACCAGGATGAAATTAGTGTGCGCGCCACCACTGGCGGCACATGATGTCTCGGACGGACGATATTTATTATAACATCACCGTGAAGTAATGGCGGGTCGGACGGTACACACATATTACAATATTATAATAACCGTATTATTATTATTATTATTATTATTCTATACGTCCGAAAAACATAATGCCGGGTCGTTAAGCTGGGGCGACCTGCCGAGCTCGTGTAGTTTTTTCGATGACGACGTGCGACGTGCGAGCGCATCGGACAAAAACCGCGCAGGTGTGGCGGCGACTGTGCGATAACGCGCGCGCGAGGGACGAGAGAAATTTTCAATGGGCACTCGTTAGCGTGTCCGGGGCGCAATTAAAAACCGTCGTCCGGGATGCTGACAATGACACGCGCCGTTATATGGCCCAGAGATAGGAGCAAAAAAAACAAATTATCCGCGGGAAAATTTAATTCCGAAATAGTTTAAATAATAATAAAAAAAACCATTATGACGAGAACATAAAAAAAAAAAATGCCGCCTAAATTTATATAATATTATTATCGTTTAATGTTATCGTCAGAGACGCGTATTTGCAGTGCGTGGACAATGAAAAATGTACACGCCCTATTTAAAAACGTATTTTTATTTATTCAATTTTATTATGTAAACACGTTACGTGTTTGATATTAAAATATAATATTTTGTTCTTTGTCGCTTCGATGCGGAGTCGATGTACTGTCCTTGCTAGCGCGGACGTACAACGTTCGCAGAGAAAACAGATCACCTCATGGACGTTTCGAAAAGCATTGGTTGGCATCTCAGGACCCAAGATCTACTGACTATCTTGGATTACGGATGTTCACATTAGATACCTTTTCTCGAGATCTCTCTCGAGTGTTCGCGCACGACGCTTCCGTGCAAATGCTATTTTATTATATCTGAATAATCTAGAATTTTAGGGAAACAGTTGTGCATGTTGAGAACTGCCAATTTGACCGGCGGCCGTTTTGAAGAAGTAGATTACCGTTTTTATGCTGCGCAGTGTGAAGAAATGACTTTCAGGTGGAAAGGTTTGAGACCGAGTTACACGCGAACGTACTTCGACCCAGATCAACATACGAAAAATTTGTTATCATTTGCTTTTCTTCCTGAAAATTTACTCTGTGAAAGTTTCAGGAGGGTCGCTACAAGATTTTATAAGTCGTGACGAAGTCGCACATTATACCTTTTGCACCCGTGGTTTATTATATAGAAAAAAAAGTAACATTTCTCTGATATGATAATCATGAAATTACATTTCGAGTTGAGCGAAGAAAGTATTTGTTATGTGTGTTTTATTTTTTTATTTTGTCTGCGAACGCAATGTTTTTCTGTGTGTAGTAATACTCGGACACGAGTTGTACGTTCCGCTTGTAAATCGTGTCTAGTTCCTAGTTTATTTGACCTTTTTTTTCTCTTTTTCCGAATAGTTTCTCTGAGTGCAACTGAAACAAAAAAACTAACATTTAAAAAAAACCCTCTGTAAAATTATAGACGTACTCGTTTTGGCCATAGACGAATTATGTATTTTTAAAATTTTTAAATTAAATTTACAAAACGACAGTTTATAATATTTCATTAGTATTTGTAATATTATTATTGAAAAAAACGCTAGAAAACATTTTATGTATAACTTTTTATTAGATACATTCGCAAACGCAGAAAAAAAATGATATTTACTAAATTCCAGTTCTTGTTTAC
The DNA here is from genome assembly GCA_032441835.1 of Slavum lentiscoides. NCBI lineage: Eukaryota > Metazoa > Arthropoda > Insecta > Hemiptera > Aphididae > Slavum > Slavum lentiscoides. The sequence continues at coordinate 3,179,238 of CM063707.1, read as the reverse complement.
TTTAAATTTTTGATTTTTAGCACTTTTCGTCGATTATAAATTTTATCCAAACGATTCTATACATATCGTGTTGAAATTGTTAGCGGTTCTAACGATAAAATATGTGTTGCAGCAGAAAACAATACTGAAAAAAAACTATATTACCGTTTTATAACCTAACACGGTAAAACAATTTTCATTTTCTATATTTTTTTGAAAATGTCGATTTTCGAAAGTTTTTTTTTCAGAACTCGTTTAAATAATTTTTAATATTGTATACAATTAATTCGTGGGCGATTTGCTGCTGCAGAGTATCGCGGTTCAAAACTATTTTTGAAAAACCCGTGATCGACACGGACGAAAAATATAGTCTCGCTTTCCGCGAAAATTGTCTAAATTGTCACTTACAAGAACAATTCACTTTTCAGCTATGCCGTCGACGATAGCGCTCCAGTAGAAATACATATATATATATATATTGATATGTACACATAGTATTGAAAATGAGTGAGAGAGAGAGAGAGAGAGAGATGATAATAGATTTTCGGCGGGTTTTTGATTGGTTTCGTGATTTAGACCGGGCCGAAACGTGTTTGCTATTCCCTCTCGGCCGGGCTCGACAAATATAGAAAATCTCATCACGCGGAGCCTGGCAATATACCGAACCCCCGCCGTTCGGCGCCCACAGGACCAGAGGAGTTCGTGCATGTGCAGGGGAGTCTTCGATCCCGAAGGATACGGCCGGGAGGCGAGACCGTCACAATTAATTACACACCTAGTGTGTTTTATATATACACGCTCGATGTGCCCTCTTTTCCTGTCGTGGGGAAGAAGCGCGAAGAGCTCCCTAAAATATATATTAAATCCTGAAACGGATTTAAGTCACGTCTCGCGCGAAACACTCGGCCGTGAGAATCGTTCGTCTTAACACAGCCCGTTTGTGTGTGTGTATATATATAAAGATATTATAACGTATTTATATATAGAATATCGATTTATAACAATTGCGTGTATAGTAAACTTTCAATGTTTTATTTAATTTCGCCGGGATTCGTTGGAAAATCGAAAAAAAACGCGCCGCGCGAATAATAATATTACTGTGTTCGTACACGGCGCGTTTATGCGTTTCTGGAATCATTCTGGAAACGTTTCTAGGGCCCGCGTTGAACGTTATCGACCGAATCCTTTAAAAATCCTCACAATTTTTCTGTATTTTTCTAGGACGACGTAAACGTATAAACGTGTATTGTAACGCGATTTTTTTTTTTATATATTTCTTATTGAAAATTGGCTACGCTGCTTATATCGTTTCTTATGTTTATACATTTAAATACTATCTGGAGTCGGGTCTATAAACCAGTGTTTCCCAAAGGTTGTGCTGTGAAATTTGAAAGGTGTGCCGCGACAACTTGAACTTTTTTTTGCTACGTTTATGTTTCCCAGTCCTAAACCACTTATATTTGAAAAATAGATAATATTTATCCAAAGTGTGCCGTGACTTACAATAACTAATAATAATGTGCCGCGATAGAAAAAAAAGTTTGGGAACCACTCCTATAAACTCTCTCCGCCCCTCAACTATTTAATTCTAATTACGCCGACGTTCGAGACTTGTATACGATGTCTCGTATACAATTATGTAATCGATTTTCGGTTCTTCATTGCTTGTTATTTTTTTTATAAAAATTTAACTCGTTTTAATATGAAAAAAAAAGTTTCGTAGGAACTAAAGAACCCGTTTACCGATCGAACGTGAATCCTCGATATTTCCAAACAAATACCAATGTCATAATATAGGTTATAATGAAATGCCAATAAATCCGATTTTCGGTATATCTATAAAATATACGTTACATTTCAAAAACAAATGTACATAATATTATTTTTTTCGATAATTTAGTTTATTAAAAAAAAATTGTCACTTTTTATTTACTCTTTTACCGGTATTAAAATGAATATGTGAGTACCCTACGTGTATCAAAAAACTGTTTGGAACATAGGTTTGCTTGTATTATTTGCACATTTGGAAATACTAAAAATCGAATAAATTCGTTTAGTGAAATATCCAATAATACCTACCTAGGTTCATAACAAGGGGGAAAAACTTATAATTTATGCATTTTATTTTTTGAAATTCGGAATTCATATTAATATTTTTTCGTTCTAGTATCTGTAGAATTTTTATTGAATATTCGAGGTTTTATCGATAACATTTATAGCGCGTATACCATATTTTATAATCCATTTTTCATTAAAAAAAAAAATTAATTACGACATCGCCAAACGCATAATTTATGTTCTCCGTTAGAGAGAATTCGAATGCCTCCTTATTTCCACTTGAAATTTCACAGCAAATCGACGACGCGTAAACCGACAACGGCCAAAATTGAAAATCCTTTGAAAACCGTTTTTGCATTCAATGTATTGAAAATTATTTTCAAATCATTATAATTTTTGATCCGTTATCGATGTGAAAATGTCGGGCGGTTGTGAGTAGTTTCCTCCCCTCCCAATACAAAAATCCAGATTTTGGGAAAATGATCAAATTACAATTTATTGATCGGGTAATTTTTTTTTGGGGGAGGGGTTTTGACTTCATAAAATTTTTGCAATGTATAATGTACATGTCTACACGTATTTAAGTAACCATAAAAAAAATCAATTTCATCAAGTAAATAAAATATTTCGTATTTTAGAAATAGTTTTGCAAAAAGAAAATTGTATGCTGTATGTTGATAATTAAATATTTTAATTATTTTGTTAACGAATCACATATTATACTACAAAATCGTGTTCTCTAATTAATTAACATAAGAAAATCGAACGAGAAATGATAATTTAAATGTTTTAAAAAACGAACCGTACTTTCGTGCTGAACACACCGAATCAAATCGGACAGCTTTTAAAATAAGGAATTTAAAAGTAAAAGAACGAAAAATTTAGATCTAATACTGCAGTGTTTCTATGTGTACAGCCGTTTGAGATTAGAAATTGGGTCTCGTGGCAATTTAAAAAAAAATTCCATGACGCTCAGTATTAGATATCACGATAGAATAAGAAAGCGTATTTTAAATCAATGTGGCCTCGGCATATTAAAAAAAACATTATTATCGGATAAAATATTATTTAAAAAGAAAAAAACAAAAATTATACAAGAGTCGTTGTATAAAATGTGTTTATTCACACTATATACCGGTTTTGACTAAAAGACATTGTCAGGTGTTCAGCGAAAAAGAAAATTACAAAAATAGAATAAAACCGCTGAAGAAATTGTGTACGTAGCGAATTAAACTATCAAAAAGACAATTATAACGTTTTTTTAAATTTGTGTTTATAAAATTAGTAGTATGAATATTTTCCTAAGTACGCGGAGCAAAATTTTAATTCGGATTATTATTGTTTTTTCTTAATATTTTTCACAGAAATAATTGTTTGTATCTCGTTTTAAAATATTTCTATTCGCGGTTTTACCTATATAAAACACACTGTAACTATACATTTTCAAGCACATTTTTATTGAAAATTACCTAGTGTTTGTACGTATATTTATCTTCTATACATTCGCACGGGAAACGATTTAACGGGGTTGTTCTTCGGCACATTAGTCTAGAGATAAACGCGTACATTTTTTAACGTCGTGCAGTCTCCCGGCGAAACTCGAGCGCGGACGTCGCGTTTAATTAAACGAATATTATATAAATAAAAATAATAGTCGTTATATACACACAAATACTATACACGTATAGTAGTAGTCTATACAGTACTTGTAACCCGAGTGAAAATAATAATTAATATAACGCGAAACTCATTTGTTTCCACTGTTGTTTGCCGTTTTCGTGTACTTATATATATATATATAAAATATGGTAGCAAGAGAAAAGAAAGAAGACGAGGAAAATGATTAAAATGTATAAGCTCGTGGAATCGGGCATTGTGTTTCTCGCTGAAATATTAATGGTACCGCCGCGCAACGGATTATATCGTCGGATTGTAGTAATTATTTCCTATTATATATTGATATCCGTAAATCGACCTATAAAACAGTGTATTATAATATTTTGATTAATTCGTAAGATCCGTTCAATATATATATATATATATATATATATATATATATATATGTATATACTGCATACAAACGCCGATGCGAAAAACGCGATATCAAATTAGAAATTCGGACGAATCGAATTTTCGTTAATTTTTTTTATTTTTTACAGTCTTACGAAAAACTCGTGAATGTAGTATAGAGATGAAAAAATTTTCGGAAAATACGAATTCAAAAAAAAAAAAATATAGAAGAAATCGCGGTAAACAGTCTGTATTTATATAATATGACAAAATATTATATTTCTCCTATCGGATTTTTGTTTGGTACACGTGTCAGTTTATTTTATTTCGATCAAACGCGTATAGATAAGCGTTGATCAGCGTTAAAAATTTACTCATTCTTCGTCGTGCGTGTAACACACAATACAATAACGAATTAAAATCGACAATGCACTCGTAATCGGGTTTGACCAAAAGATAAATTTTGTCCCAATAAAATTGACTGATTTTAATTTTGAAAACTGATTCGGATTCGTAAGAAATATATATATATATATTGTTTTCCACCGTGTGACTCTTGTTTTTTTTTTTTCAAAAAAAAGGAAATTTTATACGTTAAATAAAATAAAATGAAACTCGAAAAATCCACTACGCGCGTACGACGCGGAATACGGAGACAACGACAAATCCAAATTAGTTTTCGAAATTAATATCGGACTAGGCCGTTTGTTTTTGGTCCGCTTACACGTATATTGCGCACTTTTCTCAGTCGCGAAATACAATATTTACTAGAGCGAATGTTCGGCGGCATGTTCGGCGGCGTGTAAGCGCAATTTCAAACAATATTTTTATAGAATCACACAAACGCACAATATTTACAGGGCACACGGCTAAGACGACAGTGCCGAACGCATTCGTGGAAATCGACTATATACTCAACTCTTTTAAAATAATCCGCTTCCGCGACCGCTATATATATAAAAACATAATAAAGTATAGTGTATTTCAGACATACATATATATTCGCGAAACGCTTATTTCCTCCAACTATATATTAGTAATATTTACAATTATGTTTTAATACGTATATTCTTTCGACAGCGCGTGCATTGTAGCTGGTTTCATTTGAAAAAAAAATCATTCTTCTTGTAATAATAATAGTGCTTATAATTCTCTATATCGATTGAAAAATAATGAGTTGTACAGACGTCTCCTCGGCGGCGGCGGCGGCGGGGGTGGGGAGAACGAAAAAACAAAATAATGACTTGTAATGAGAAACGGAGAACGGGTATTATATTATTATATACATATAAGTATATTTTAACGCGTGAACGTCTCTTGTGTACAGCATTTTACGTTGTTGTACTCGTATAATTCAATTTTTTTTTTTTAAATCCCGTTCCCGACGGAAAATCTGATACACGCTCTTTTCTTCTTTTGAACCGTACACGCGAAAATCCTAAAACACAAAGATACCACAATATGTATTATAATCAGGTGTATTGTCTCGAGTACAAGGATATTTTACACAAGGGAAACAGGGGTAGCACACTGGCCCTGTGGGAAAAAATTATTGGCGGCCCAAAGTTAACCGCGATTTTCGGGAAAATGCATTAGATTCACTGGCGCTCATTTTTTACTAAACGAAAAGCTTTTTAAAAACACAAAAACGGGCATTTTGTACAGAGCGACATAATGATACTACGGAGAAAAAGAAATCGGTTGGATTTTCAATGAACGAAAGCAATTTTATTTATTTTTTAAATACATCAAATTGTATATACAATTTGTAAAGGTATTCGTACATTTTAATAAATTATTTCAGTTAAATTTGCGTTATAAAACTACAATACTTATACAAATTTTATATTTTCTTATCAAATAATATTATTTTCTGTGTTTTTTTTAAAAAAATTTGTTTTGCGGCATCATTTTATTTTCATGTTGCATTTATCACAAAAAAATCATTATTTATATAAAAATTTAACAAAGCTAATATTTTACGTTTAAACGAATAATCAAAAACAAATCTTATATTATTTAAGACGGCATGGTTTTCAATCGATGACGAACTGTTTTACAGTTCTATTTAACAGTGTACAAGCTACGATGTAACTAAAATAACCAAATAATATTTTGTCTACATAAATAATGTCTTACAACACCCGCCCATAACTTCAACATGGGCAACGTCCCGTTGGATATTTTTCCACCAGCTTCACGGCCCAGTCCGCCTTTAGATTTACACAAACGTTTATATTATGAAATATAAAAAAATAATAACAAAATTAAAAATTAAACAATATTACGCGAATCTTAATATTTACCAAACACTGCAGTGAGTTCGGAAATTGTATTAGTTTTTATTCCGATCTTCTTTGCATTTCGTAGTCACGACTTTTATAAAAAAAAAAAACAAATAAGAAAAACTCTTAATAATACCGAAATATAGAAATCTGTGGCAATAACCAATTAAGTATTCTATATAACACCCATTCTTACAAAATACGGTTTTCAATGTACGGATTTCATCATAAATCACAAAATAAAAAAAAGATGAACATGCATTTTCTCGCTCAAACTATTGTCGTTATAATTTATTACGTTTTTGTGTTATATTTGATTGTAAAGGAAAAAGATTAAGTTATCTGATCAGTGCCAATCAATTGTGCGACTTTTATTGTTATCCTCGTGAATAGATATTGTAGGTATTTTATTGCATTTGTGAATTTTAATTAAAACGTAGATGAGATTATTGAATCGGACTATTATTTTTTAATTGAACAATTTGTAAACTTCGAGTGTCGTCAATACGTTTGCTGGCAGTACAAAAAAAAAAATGTATTGATTTTTCGCGCGAGAAATACATTATTATTTAGCGTATTAATATAACATTGTGTGTCTTATAAAGAAAAAAAAGTTTATACACATAAAAAGTGCGTGAAACGTAATATGTATATAAAAAATATTGAACAACGAGTTCGCTTGAATTTTGTAACCGATTTCGTTTCGAAACGTTTCATATTTTTCACACCGAAAGTGTTTCACGCGTACTTTGTACAGAGACGGAATAGACGAAAACAAAATATTAGAAATTAACGTTTTTAAACACCGTCAGTCCCTCTAAGGGTCCTCCAAGGGTAAGCCTCGGCTCGGACGCGATCGTGTCCTGCGACCGATCCTTTGCTACGACGCCGCCGAGTATAATAAATCACAATAACACGTATAATACATAATTACGGGGTACATGATGGGTGGGGGGGGGTGGAAAGATGGAGGGGAAGGACACGCGTAATCCCTCCTCCGTGGACAATAAAACAATAATAACGTACGTGCAGTCTCCTCCGCTCGTACATAATAATAATAATAATAATATATTCGCCGAACGAAAGTTCCGGACGAAACGAGCATAAAGTTTATACGGGACGGGGGCCAAGGACGCGTGTGCCCGAGCCCCGTATAACAATTAAAAGCCCGACCGTCGCGCGATCGCGCTTTTAATCCTGCGGAACCGCGTCGGCGGTTTACGACTAATGCCACGTCGGTCCTCGTCGTCCTTCGTCCTCCGCTCCTTTTCGCGCGACGTGTACACGTAATGTTTTATACGATTTCGTGCCAGATGGTTATTTACGCGGCGGCGCTTGGCTTCCATACGCACACCGCTCCTACTCTGTATACGTGTGCGCAGATATAGTAACTCACTGGAATTTTCGTAAAACCCATCAGGAAAAACGAGTCCTGTTGTTTTTAATACGACGCGCGGATCAAAGTTAAACGAAACGCGTCGTCCCCCCGCGGTTTAACCGCGGTCGTATCGTTCTTGAAAATTGTAATCCTTTCCCCCGCCCTGCGGTGCTATACTTCCGCGTTTGTTTTGTTTTTTTTTTTTGCCATGAAAACGATTATGGTTTTTGTAAATCGTCGGGGATTTGAGCAGAAGAAAAAAAAACACAATTAAAATCGTCTATTTCTTCTGCGGAAACGAGTATATTTTATCGTCCGCATCGTATTATTGGGTTTGTAATAAGAAATTTGTTCGTGTAATTCGAATATACCCGATTCGATTCACGACTCGAAAATATAATGACGCGATACGTCGACGTTTCATGCGCGGGATGTTTAGTACGTTTGGGACGTACATATCCTACGAGATAAGAGTACTTTTACCCCGATTCTGAAAGGGATTTTTTTTTTGGTGAATTTGACAACACTGTTCACGAGGCACGGGTTAATCTGCGAGGCGTTTGACTTCAGTAACTTCAAACAGTGGCGTATTTGTGTCGTTTCGAAATGAGTGCGAAGTGAAGGAAAAGGCACTGTTTCAGACGATTTTTGAAGAGGTCAAAAGTGTTTATGGCCTTATGGGTACAGTGTCACGTATAGGGTACCGTACGAACGTCAAGGTTAGGTTACGACAAAAAGGCAATTGACGCGGTGGATTAACACACGCCTCCTCCTTTAAAAATGTTCAAAACCGTGATTTCAGCACGAAACACTGCAGTATTTTAGGACCGAAAAGGAATTTACCTTATTGAATTTTCACTTCGAGTCATCGGGACGGGACATTATCAAACATCCATCTCACAGTTCTGATGTGGTGCTATTAGATTTAAATTTTTTCACCTTTCTAAAGCCGTTTACGGATGGAAAGAGGTTTTCCGTTGAAAACGAGAGGTCAAGAATTCTGTCCACGAATATGAACCAGAATCAAAACATCGAACTGATGAATTCCAGGTCAAACGAAAGATTCCGGTACCTACGAAAAAGCTCATCCTTCGTTTGACGACGCCGTGCATCGATCGAAAAATAGTGTGACCCCCCCCCCTTATTTATCTAACCTCAGGTGTTTTTTTTTTTTAAATTGTTTTTAAATTTTTTAACAAATCCAGTACTATCGATGTCTCGGCACACGCGTGTCCGTAACAATTCAGGACAGTTAGGTCCCACTGCACGCTCGGGATTGACTCGGAATTAATATGCGGCCGGTTTAACGGGAGAGAACGAGAAAAGGTCAGAGGGTACAGCACCTGCAGCAGCAGATTAAATTGGAACTGCGACTTGGACGACGACCGAATATTGTCGCCGAGTACGTTTCATTAATTATACACTTCGGGGATTCTACACGCCGACCCGTGTTCGAAGGACACCGAAATTGTATTAAAACACATAAAAACGTCATTGCCAACGTTCGGTTTTATTACGATTGATTATGGTTACTATTAATATATATTATATCTGCTGCAGCATCAGCAGCGCGCAGTAATTGACATCGTCTCCCGCTTTGGGTTTAACGCGATCCGGACGACTCTGCAGGGGCGGTTATATATTATTTTATACGGTTATTCACCGGCTATAACACGCGCCTACCAATATATTACGAGCGGCAGCTGTCTCCTGTCTCCTTGTCCACCGTTTTTCTTTCTTTTTTTCCGTCCAAATGCCGCGACGAAACGCGTTCTCTTTCTCTTTAGAAAAGCAGAAAAAAAATACCAATTCACGTTGTTGTAACGATAGGGTTTCACTATAGTTGCGAGAAACGCGCGGTAAGGTAAGTTTCTACAAGAGATATATCAAGTGAAATAGATACATAATAAGTTACTTCTTTATTTAGAAAAAAAACAATATAAATTAAATTTCCTTCCCGTTTTTAGCCGCACTTATTAATGATAATTCTTCGAGTTAAAATTTGTTGATTTTTGCACAATCGATGTCAATTTTTATTACGTTAATTTCGAGGGTGAAAAATGACGCGATAATTACAACATACAATAACGAACAAATTTTACAACATTAAAAATATACAAGTTTTGAAGACCAAAGTCTGAATAAAGTGGGAAAGAAATTAATTTGTTTGAAAATATTTGCAAACTATGTGTATTACGCAAAGTTTCATCTGTTCGCTGTCGATATAAACATTTATTTGAAAATTCAGTATTGACGATCGTACTATAATCATTAGTCTGAGTTTTAAGTTTTTGCTTATTGCGTGTAACGTATAGGTATTCATTGGAATTGGTTTTCAATAGATATAAGCTTATTCAATATCTGAAACTTAAGAAAGGATCAAGGGGACCCATGTTTATTCTATTGTAGAGGCAATTTTTTTTTGATAATAAATTTCAAATGTTTTATAGATAAATTATTGTTGATGTTTCAAAATTTTGTGATTGCGGACACTACGGCAACGTAGTTTAAAAAGGTACTTAACAATTATAAGTAATTATAAATAATTATAATTATTAAATAATCGTGTCTTACCTAATAACTTTCGTATTATTTTTTGGTTTGGTAGAAAATAACCGAAGGAAAATGTTTTCAAATTTTTACGCGGTATTATTATAAAAATGTACAAAAATCTCCGTGACAACTTTTCCTCGTGTGAGCCGGATTTTTCTAAATTTGACTATTGTCAAATCCATATTTTAAGATCATGATAGCAAAAAACGTTTAGACCCGAATATTTTTGTTGGATGACATTAGTAGCCTCGAAAATTGATATTGATGAGTTGTAGATGAATAAGAAGATCTCGTACTGGTGAATATACGACTCGATTACTTGAACTTAAGTTCTTGCAAATAGTGTTATAATTATTATATTTAAATTTAAAACAAATTAAATGAGTTTTATATTTTTAAAATGAGAGCAGGATAATTATTTTAAGAGGAATCATTACATTATAAGTTGTACTCCAATTTTTATAATACATATAATTCGCTGATGTAATTTTTATATCGAACGCGTATTCTTCTCCCACTTGTCAACTCTTACGATTCATCGATCTTCATCAGCGACTCGTTTTGAAGATCTTCGAGACAAAAAAACTCGGTTCCTCAACTGTAATGTTCAGAGGTTTTAGCCGCGTAAAACGTACATAACCGAAAAACGTATATAATCATAATATTTCTTCTCAGCCGAATAAAAAAGAAAAAAAAAAGATAAACGTTCACGTCTCACTCGCGTTTACCCTGTTATTACGTTCGAAAACGTCGTGTCGTGCAATTTTCGGATGGTCTTTTCTTTCCACTCCTGATTTCGATTGGATTTTTCAATCTGTAAAAAAGCAGCGCGTAATTCATTTACGATAACTATATAATATAGAGTATATGTCATATATTATATAAAAGTGTTTTCTCGCGTTTCAGACACATTAGAAAATAAATAATTCCTGTTGTTGATAATAAGAACAACAATAACATCATAAGATATATATATTTCTGACAGCAGAGTCTGAACTCTGAGTTTATAACAAATCCAAAGTAGGTATCTTTATATACATTATATAATAATACTGTTAGCTAAAAGCATTGTGTGCCTGTAGGTATTAGATTGATAGACAACAAAAGTTGACGTGGTAGAAGAAATAAAATCGAAGAATGGAACTTAAATTTTCTTTTGTTGGCGTTTCGCGAGCCTCGTCGTCGTCGCGGTAGCGCAACAAACGTTCTAACACATACTTTTCACATCGTACTCCTTTATTTTTCGAACCATTGCATTTCTGTTTAACGTTGAACAACGTATAATATAGAAGACTCGGCGTTTTATATGAAATCACCGATATCGATCGGTCGGTATACGACGCACGTAAAGAATATTCGTACGTGTACAAAAAAAAAGCAAAGAAAATAGAAACACGTGGCAAAAAGTTTCTACTTATATAAATCCGAGTGTACTCATACAGGGTAGATGCAAACAACCAGCTACGATCCCGTTTATGTTACTCGTGTTCGACTGGTCGTGTATAAACGAGGTGACGTCGAGAGACGGCGATTAACTGCCCGAATTCCTAGTCTATCCTGAAATTAAAATTCACGTTTTTAGGACGAACTGGTATAGCATAGACAAATCAGAATTGTTGAAATTAATGATAAATGATAATGCTAACGACTCAAATATTGTTGATTTAGGATGAAAATAATGTTGAAAATTCAACTCATTAAAATTTATGAATAAATGTCACGTATACGTTAGTTCGTATGTACAGCAAAATTAATTTTTATATATTATATAAATAAACATTATAATATTGTAAAAATTAAATAAATTGTATTCGGAATATTCATGTTCAGAGTGAATGAGTCGATTCGACTCACTGACAGTACAGTGCAACACTGTGTTTGATGTAACGAGTTGGAAACAAATTTGTGATCTGGGAATTCTTTAAAAAGACTCATTAAAATGAGTTGAGTGAATTGATTCATTTAAATGAGTCACAATTCCCATCCCGAGAAAATTGAAACTTCCTACTCGTCGTTCCGTTCGACGCGGAAAAACGCAAAAGAGGTCCCGAAGTGACCGAGGTAACCCCGCCGAGATGAAGAATGCGTTAAATATTATTTCATACAAGCTCCTTGTCCGCGAATACTACGATCCTCAATGATATTCCGCGGAAAATGTTTCTTAATGTCATCGTCGTCGTACACGTCACGTTTATCGTTCTCGACTTCCGACGACCTCATTATAATATGTCATTCGTGTTCGTGTCCTGACGTCGTATACAACGGTGAACGCGGGTCATTGCGGTGGTAATCGTTATTGCTCGCGGTAACCGCGGTTAAGTCGTTGAGAAAACGTCTACTACCGCGGTCGTGTTACGCACTGCGTAATGGCGTTCCGCGTATCACTTTCATGTGTACGGGGGGAAGAAAACAAATTCTTTGCTACATACGCCTCCTATTTTTACGAGCGAAACCGCAGTAAGTAGGTACTTACAATTGCGTTTGCTCTTGACCAACACGTGCATATATTCGTTTTTCTATTCGTCGTCACGATATAAATCGATATTATCGTGTTCGTCTACCAAAAATGCGAATTCAGTAGACGAAAACTACACCAGCATGGTTGAGTCCGATATATGGTATAAACGTTGGTCTACAGTGTATCAACTGAAATGATAAATTAGCTATGGTAGCGTAAAAAAACGCCTAATAGATATAAAACGGAAATAACTAGAGGATCAGCAATGTTTGCATACGCCGATGATATTGTAGTGATGGGAACAACTATAATAGAGAGAAATTGCAGAGCCCAACTTAGGGGGGCTAGGGGCTGCAGCCCCGGGCCCCGATATTAATTAATGTCGATAATTATTAGTGGCACTGTGAAATGTTAAACGGACTACACACGATTTGGTCGGCCCGACAGTCGGGTTGGTTGTATTATCAGGTCGTGTATAGATGTGTCGTATATGTAGACTATTATAGTAGGTACAATTTATTTATAATCTTAAAAAAATTAAATATAAAAATCAATATAGCAAAAACTGAATTTATAATTTAAGGGCCCCATCAAAAAATTAGACCCGGGCCCCAAAATTCCCAAGTCGGGCTCTGGAAAATTGTTTCAAAAACCGTAAAACTTATTAAAGCAAGCATTTTAATGGAACTGTGTATAAATGAAAATAGAACGAAGTATGCATGGTAATGTCAAGGAACAATTTTAACGTGAACGACATATCGGTAACCAATTTGAAATAAATGAAAGATTCATGAGCGGGAGCAAGTGTTATTATGAATTAAACTCCTAAAATCAAAATTACTATCATGGACGCCTATATGATCGCGGCCAATAGTGACGTACGCAAGTGGGACCTGGTTATTAACAAAAGGCGATGAGAAAAAGTTGATAACTTTTAAACGATAAGTACTCCGGAACACGTACGGATCACGCTTCAACCGAGAAACAAATATGTATGAGAGAAGCAAAGACAAAGAACTGCAGAAACTGCATAATAGATAGAAAATTCTACCGTTTATTAGGAACAAAGTGTGGTTTGGACACATTTGGAGACCCAGGGCTCGGTGGATGGGTGTAAAGATCTGAGAGCAATAGGCCAGAATGTGAACCATGAGTCGATTTATACTAGAAAGAGAGAGAAAGAGAGAGATGGAGAGATCTGTTAAAGGCAGCAGTGGACCGGTAAACTGAGAAGAAGAGGTGTTTAAAACGCGTAAGATTCTCGGAATTTGTTTATCGATAAAAACAATTTTGTTTAAACTCCGGGAAAATTTTCTAGAGAACCCCTGTCGACCGTTTTTCGCAAGCAATTCGTATCGAACCTTGCGCTTAATTCGTAGTAGTGTAAAATAAAACGAAATTCTGCGAACTTTAAGTTAGCGCTTTGTATACGCATGGTGTGTTTTATAAATGTTTATGTTTTAGAATTAAACACACGAATAATTAATGCATTTTTCCTTTTAAACGATATTTTTAACGAGTTCCGGAACACGCATTGACAAATATATGTCTCATATTAGTATTTATTTTATAAATACTAAAATTTCTCTTATTGCGAATTTTAATAGAAAAATAATCGTTATTATATTACGCGTCAATTTTAATTTAATACATTTCGGCAAAACAATTATTGAAATCTTTTAAATATTGTTAGAATATTATAAATATATAATAAATAATAATTAATATTATATATATAGAATTGAATATTTATTCTTTCGATCCTAAACATTAAATTTTAATTCGTTTTTAAATTTTTTTTAAAAAAAACTGATAATTATTAAATTTAATTCGAATTTTCGAAAATGGGATGACACTTTTCTGTGTAGTTTTTCTTTGCGTTTAACGGTGAAAATAAAAAAAAAATAATGCTTTTTTAAAACAGAACTAGAACATTTTATTCTCGTCAATACAGTAGCCAGTATGTCGATATAGATAATAAGTTACGATTTCCCCTATACGTGTAACATTGCTTAGACTTTTCCCAAGATAAGAAGTATAGATTTTTTTATAGTATTATAATTTTTTTAACCGCGTAAGCAAGCACTTCGAAAACGCGGAAAAACTTTGTGCTTTGCAGCAGAGTTTTTCTAGTAAACGACATTGTTTGGAAAACTTATAGGTGAGGTTAAGCGAACGGTTTATACTCGGAACGTATTGTAATTCGTTTTCAATATTAAAATATCATTTGCAAAGGATACGCGAGCGTATCGTAATATACGAGCGTAAACGGCTGGGTATCGCTGTTTTTGAAAATAAGTAGAATACCTACACGGATAAAAAAAAAAAGGCGGAGCAAATGCGATATTGCGTTTAGATTTATATGTTTGGCGAGGAAAGTTTTGAAACGAAACGTTTTCAATATATAATACGCTAAACTCACGAAAATTGTCCGTGTTTCGCCATTATATACGAATTACGAGTAATCGCTTCCATCTCCTCCGCAGCCTTTATTTTTGTATTTTAGTTGAAAATTGGACGAGACGTTTTTAAAGTCGATATAGGTACGCGTATGTGTGGGAAAAAGGGTAAATAGAAAAGGTATTTCGAAGTACTATTGCGTGTCGCTTTTATTATTATTATTATTTTTTTTTAAACGATATTACAGTCATCGAGTAAAAGGACGTTTATTTATTTTCCGTCAATAACAAGCGGGCATACATTGTGAAATTCCCGTTAAATTATTATTATTGCTTAAAATGTTATAGTTTTTGATTTGAAAAATACGTTCCTGACTTTCTCGCCATCAATATGGCAATTTTCATTTAAAACATATTACATAATATAAGACATAACGAGTTCGATCTAAAAATATTTTGACTTGATAATTTCATTTTCGAAAATCGTAAAACTATTTTCACTTTATAGCCATTTAATATTGAAATTAAGAGCGTCCATTGTCGATGGAGAATGCTGTATAGTGTTTTCATCGCGACGCGGAAAGACTCACACTATAACGGTGAGGTGTTTTACAGAACTTACAGTTTAAACACAGATTAGATGAATACAGATGGATCACTCGGGATGTAAACAAAAAAATGGACGTCATTATAATCCCCCCTCATATCAGTGTTACCGAATGAGATAGCACAATATATTTACCTCTAGAATTTAAACATTACTCCCGTGAGGTAATCCATTCGTGTTGTTTACATATTGAATTCTGGTTTGGCGATCGTGTCGTATTATAATGTCTCGTGTCAAATATACTCGTTTCGTACACACGGTTGAAAAAAAAGTCGGCGCTTGATCTGCCTTAAATTTTTACCGGCGCGTGATAACCATTATTATGATAATATTATTTGAGATAAAAAAGAAGTTGTACTATAATATTGTATAATACCAACACAATAATTTATATCGTCGTGTGCGTCTACACTGATATTTGGGGGTGGGGAAGACCAATCAGAAGAGCGTATTTGCAATTATTTTGTTCTCGGGCCGAGTGATCCATCTGTATTCATCTAATCTGTGGTTTAAACGTTTCGTACATCAGTGCCGGTGCAAGGGCGGGACGAGCGGGGCACGCGTGCCGGGCCCCGCGCTTTCAGGACCCCGCGCACGCTATAAATAATTATGTTACGATGAAACCACAGATTAGATGAATACAGATGGATCACTCGGCACGAGAACAAAAGAATTGCAAATACGATGAAAAACAATCACTATGTAAACAACACAAATACCTCACGGGAGTAATGTTTAAATTTTAGGTAAATATATTGTGCTACCATGCGGTAACCTCTATAGGGGGATCATCTAATGAAACAGCCTCTTCTGCAGTCGTGAATTACAAATTTAGACTTACTATTAATAGTTTATGATACAAATTTTAATAATAATTGACAATTATATAGATTAGAATATTTGAAATAGACGATGTAGGTACCTACTAATGAACAACTACCCGTAATGTTTGAAAAATCTTAGTATAGGTAGATACAAAGAAATTACTTTTGTCTTTTACATACACGTTTGTGACAAGGTTCTGTCCTTGAAGTTCTTATAACAAATCAGTTGTTTAAAAAGTGATTTTTTTTATATCAAAATAATTGAAAATCGGTAATCAAACGAAACCCCGTACTATATTTCCCTGTAAGTTGCAAGTACTAAGGTATTAGGTACTATTATAGACCTCTAGTACATATTATAATTTTTAAAGTAAATGTTAAAAAAAATTTAACTTTAGAAATGTGTAATGTTTTTGCTTAATATTTTGTAAATCGGGGCCCCGCAAAACCCAACGCCTGCACTGTCGTACCTACATAATATATTTTTATCAATAATAAAATAGTGTCATATTTTTTTATACACGGTTTTGGACTCAGTCTAGCACTTTACGTCCGTGACAATTTATCGCGAATATTTTTCTCGTAATTTCACTCTGAATACTGAAAATATCGATTTATTTTCTAAATTATAGTACTAAATTTATATACAGGCATATTTTTTAACTTTCCAATAAAAAACGAATTATTTTCTTAATTATCAGCGCTCGTTCGTACACGGATTCGATTTCACTGTTACGTACAATATTATGTTGTATTATTTTATAAACACTTTTAGAAAAAAACCACGAAATTTCTCCGTGTTAATATACTTATTTGAATATTAAAGTTTTAAAATCAGCCTGCACACAATTGATGATACTATATTGTCTGGGCGTGTTAATCTCGCGCAATAAGTATATATAATAACTGCGCGCGTGTAATAGCGTATAATATATAATCGCTTTGAAATAATAGTTTCGCCGATTTCTGTACATAATTGAATCGGTTAAAAGCATTTAACGCGGACAAATGTGGTTGACGACGATCAATGGCGCACATTGTGCGTACGTAAAATATTTAAATCACCACAAAACTTTCCCTTCCTATAGCATACACGTATATAGTGTTTTGTAACACGCACCCGTCTGTATTACACACACACACACAAAAAAAAGGGGTTTAGCGAATTAATACAATTTATTTGTATCGTTGTCATCAGCAAACGCAGATAAACCGTTATGATACGATCGTATACATATAATACGTATACGGAATAGATGTACATATAATATTTTATAAAAGTGCGCGGCTGGACGCATTCTGTTCGCTGGCAAAATTTTTGAGTATTTTCCCGATGTTAATTTGTTTTGTTTAGTGTATAAAAACCTACACAAACCTTCCACACAACGTCGGTACTCTATCCCTTTCACTCGGAATCTACTCCGAAAACCATACTGATTCCGAAACATTAAGGCTATTAAATAAGTTTTACATTTTCACTGCACCGCGAAGCAATAATATATTTTAAATCCGCACATATTCACACCGAATATCATAATATTTTAAAAAGTGATTATTATTTTTAAATGAAAATGGTCGATTAAATTATCGTAATTAATAAATTATACGGTAATTTTTTTTATTGTAAAAAGTCAATATGTTTTACTATTGACGTTGTATCTTGAAAATTAACAAAAAAAAAGCATATTTTTTCTACAAAATGAAAATCGATAATAATAAAATATTAAAAAAATATTCTATTGTCTATAACGTAACTTAATCGTCTAATTATTGTTATTATTATTATTTTTTTTTTAGAAACCCTTCGGCATAAAAAAAAATGAAAATACGCCACTGACCTGTAACAATTAAAGGTTCTCGCACCGGTTGTATAAATTCTCATACGAAACCCGGAGATTTCGGAATTACATTGTTCGTCCTGTAGCAAATCCTCGTTATTTTTTCAGCGTCAACGGAGGAAAAAAATATCTATCACACGCTCGATATATGGACTCCCGAGAAGGATCATTGACAAGGATTTATATCACGTGTGGGGTGAAAAATAAAAACAATATTATTGCAAAGAAATTAAACGTTAAACAACATTCGTTTTTTATTCGTTCGTTACTGTATATGATTTCTATTAAATGTATAGTGTCCTATTTCTGTTCGAATTTTTCCGCAACTTTTCCCCGAACAGGAACCTCTCAACACGATATTCGCCAAACTCGAAATCGAGCAAAATCGCTTACTCATCTCCGAATGCATTGACACAGGGAACGAATCCGAGTTTTAATGGAAATCCTGCCCGTTGTCAGTCGCGATTTATATATTATTTTATTTAATGTCGCTGAAACGTTTATATCGTAATTATTGTTAATAGTATAACGTAAGTATACTTAAAATTGGTTTTCGCACTAAATTCCCGAGTCGAACAAAGCTAGAAAATATTCAATTTATATTTATGTAAAATTGTAATTCATTCGTTTATTACACGAGTGTAACAGTAAATGCACAGCTGTTATTATATATAGCGTATAGTACATTATTTTCACATTTTATATCGGTATAGTCTATTTACTTACAAGTTTCAATCTACTTTTGAACATTCAGTTAAATAAACGGTTTTTTTTTATACATAAAACACGCGTACATACAAATTTCGCATTTCGGATAAATAATAAAATATGTACGGAAATTCAACGAGCCCCAGAGCCTTGATTATTGTTATGATTGTCATTGTCATTGTCATTGTCATTGTCATTGTCATTGTCATTGTCATTGCATTGTCATTGTCATTGTCATTGTCATTGTCATTGTCATTTGTCATTGCCATTGTCATTGTCATGTTATTGTCATTTCCATTGCCATTGTCGTTGTCATTGTCATTTTTATTGTAATTGTTACTACTTATTGTTATTGTTATTTTTGTTCTGGCCTAGAGCATAAAATAATATAATATGCGATCCTGGACACCATCAAAAACAAACGTGCGCGTCGATCGGTGTGTTGTTATGCTGTGGGTGCGCATATGTGTGACTGACGGTATGGTGTTATTGCGAAAAACGAATAGCTATAAATATTAATAATACAAAATAAACAATACACGGCGACTATATAATTAATTAGTAAACAATGTACAGCGTAGACAAATAAATATGCGGCCCTTTTCTCCCAGAAAAAAAATATATAAATAAGTAAACCAATGACCGTGTTGGTTCGATAATTATAATACGTACAAAAAAAAAAAATATAGATTTTTTTTTTTTATGTAAACGTAAAAATAAAATAAATAAATAGCCCTTCTGGCTCAAAAACAATAAATAAAAACTCACAATTTCAACGGAACGTTGGTCGGCCACTTATCTAAATCCATATAAAAAAAAAAAAAAAAACAAATTTTATTATTATTATTATTATTATTATTATTATTATTATTATTATTATTATTATTATTATTATTATTATTATTATTATTATTATTATTATTATTATTATTATTATTATTATTATTATTATTATTATTATTATTATTATTATTATTATTATTATTGTTATTATTTTGTCGCGGGGGTTAGACGCGGAAGAAATAGAGTCGTCTACGACTTTCGTGGCGGCGGCGGCGACGGCGGTGGCGGTGGTGGCGGTGAAGTTTCGCCCTCTAGCGGCTGCGTAACATTATTTTTTAAGCGTAAGCGCGCACGCGACGGGCGGCATCGGCGGACACTTTGGCGTGTCGCGGCGTTCAGCAGTAGTCGGTGCCGCAATGGGGCGTTCGGTACGACCGCAGTACGCGTCCTCGTCCCCGTCCGCATACTCGTCGTCCGTTCCGCAATCGCGTTCGTGATCGTCGTGTTCGTTGTCCACGTCGCCGGTGTGCCGGTGGTTGTGGTGGTTGGTGGTGCTCGTGGGGTGCCGTCAAATATCGCGGCAATAAATATTCACGACCGTCGTAGAGCCAAAAAAAAAAAAAACAAATAATAATATCGACGAAACGGCGGACGCGCGTCGTCGTTTTTCGCCCGTTTTCGTTATTATTATTTTTTTTTTCCAACACTCAATAAAATATTTCCTTTCCCCCCAACCCACGGCGGCGCGGCTGTGTCCGCGTGGATCGCATAACGCGCGGTATGGTCGCCGTACGATGAGGGGGCAACCGCATAACAGTCATAACCAACAGCAGTATCACCATCACCACCACGGTTGTGGCGGCTGCGGCGTCAGGCGCGGCCGCCAAAAGTGCGGGTGGCCCGACGCCGCGGTCGCCGCGTACGTGTCCGTGGCCGCGGCCGTCACCGTGTGCTATTGGAACGGGCTGCGCGGCGATTTCGTGCACGACGACATACCGGCCGTGTCCATGAACGCCGACGTGCTGGGCACCGGCCCGCTGTCCCTGGTGGCCACCAACGATTTCTGGGGAACGCCGATGTCCGACCCGAACAGCCACAAGTCGTACCGGCCGTTGACCACGCTCACGTTCAGGTGCGGTTAGAATTCAATCATCGCCGGGACCGTTCGAAATTCGTTTTTTTTTTTATTATTTATTTATTTATTTTTTTATACAAAGAGTATTGGAACGTACATTATCAATGGTCTTTGGAAATTTTCGCGAAAATATATGCAGAAATCGATGACGCTTTGTTTTGGACATAATTACATGTCCGCGTTCGATATACGCGTCGCATTACACAATATATAATACAAAAGAGATATTGTACAATATATATATATCAATTGTCTTTGGAGGATACATTGTTATTGTAGGTCTTTGATAAAAAAAAAATTTGTCGCGAAAAAGTTCTTTTATGCAGAAATTAATGACGCTAAATTTGAAGTGATTCCCGGTGCTAAAAAAATACAGTATTGTCGAACCGAAATTCGTATCGTTTATAAAATAAAAATAATATAAATCGATATGTTGCCCGCTATTTCGTCTTAATTTCCAGATGTATCGACGAAATGTCATCGTTAATTTATTCATTAATCCGAGGAGTATATAAATATTATATTTATACATAGTATATCATAATTTAAGTCTTATGTAAAAAAAAAAATTCTATAAAAATGCATTTAAAACACGAATTTTTTATCGAAAAAAACACACGATACCGTTTTAATTGTCAAAATTACATGAATTATTGTTATTTTTTAAAACTAATAAACCGACATATTATTATATTACTATATACGATAAAACGTGAAAATAATTTGAAGTTAAAAAAATTTGATAAATATGTCTTCAAAATGCGAAAAAATTCGATAAAAAAATTATTTACGAATCGCGTGCGGTGTTGAAACGAGTTTTTAACTAGGAAAACATTGTCCTGCAGACTAGACCGTCAAAGGGTATCGAAGGCACATGTGACGTCGTTGGTCTTGATGTGGTGGACAGCGCGATCGAACGTACCGCAACGGCGAATGTGCCTTCGGTCGCGTTCGCTCGGGGAGCGGTACGTCAAACGAATTCGTTATCGGTTTGGACGCGATTTGTTGATATTTTAGTCTTCGTCGATATTTGGTCCGAACGGGTGTTATTATTATGTAAATACAAAATAAATTATGTGCGTTCGCAGCATAAAATAAACAAGCGATTGCTTCCAAAAGCGGACTAACGACGAATTTTTTTTTATTTTTTTTTCTTATTTATTTGATTAACACCCGCAAGGGGTAAAGGTACAGTTACAATATTAATATATATAATAATACAATTAATTTTGACATACAATTAACTGGTAATTAACTAAAAACATGCAATTTTAATTTATTTACAGAATCAAAATTAAAGTCAAAATTAACTAATTTGTTACGTGACTTAGGCAAGCGGCATATCGGACTGTTGATTACATAATTTTTAGAACTATAGGGAACATGAAAACTAGATAAGTTTCTAGTATTAAACGAAGGGACTCTAAAACCTATTTGAGAAAGAAACTCAGGACAATCTATCATCCCGTTTATTAATTTGAACATGAACATCACATCAAAATAATTACGACGGGTTGCTAAAGATACAAGACCAATGCGATTAGCAATATCTGAGGAAGACAAATTTACGAAACCCATTTTATAACCGAATTCGGATTGAGTTTGGACAGTAAATGCCAACGCTCTCAAATCCAAGCGCAGCCAACACCGAACGTGGTTACGCGTTTACCTCGGTCGTATAGTCTGGACCCGGCTTTAGACGTTCCAAAAAATGTAACCGTCACACGACCAGTGTTGAGACTTATCTAGATATAATTCGTCTAGATGAATATTTTTTTGATTTTTTATCTCATCTAGATGAATATTCTTTTTTTGCTTATCTGAAGGTTATCTTAAAAAAAAAAAATCATTATCTTTTTTGTAATTATCTAGATAAAAAATTTAAACCAATTGTTTTTCTATAGTAGTTTTGCAATAAATAAGAAAAAAATGACCTGGGGAATGTGTCCAGAAAGACTTATATACGAGTATATATATATGTGTGTGTGTGTGTAATAATATATACCTGTATATTATATACCCCTTGTAATAACTGTAATAACACGATTATTCAAATAATTTATCTTTTTTATCTTATATTTTATCTAGATAAATTAATTCACTCGTCTATTATCTTATCTAAGATGATTTTTAGTAAACAATCTTTTATCTTTAGATAAATTTTCACTTATCTTGTCTCAACACTGCACACGACCTGCTCTTATAATAATATGTATTGCAAAAATGTTTTTTTTCAATAAAATGTCTCTATCGAATCAGTCGTTCACGATTATTATAATAATACGCGAAACGATCCGAACGCAGGTGATAATAATTTACCCCGTTTATAAATTCGAATTTAAATTATCCCTATTTCGTATAATATAATATAGTATACGTCGTATCTTCCAGTTTTCTCGCACAGATACACAATAACTTAACCGCTGTTGTATAATATATATATATTATACGGAACAGGCACTTAAAATCGTTCCGCTGACAACAATCGGATATTAAAATTACTTCTGAGACCGTTAAAATTATTCAAAACTGACACATGACGTTTGGTCGTATCTGTAACACCGTGTGATACGCATAAACATAATACGTCCGCAGCCCACCGATTTCTGTATGTAAATTTTTTTTCGAGACATAAATTTTATATATATATATATATATCGTTGATACCTATATAATATCGTTAAAATTAAGTCGAAAAATTCGAATTTTCAAACGTATTGATTTACGTATGTAAATGTAACACGTGACCAATTAGAACGACAAAACTATTTTCTCATATGACTCGAATTAATAATAATTCAGTACCAGGTAGATGCTATTTCCTACTGCGGAAAAAAACCATAACGGTATATAGAGCATCATTTTTTTTTTGCGTAGCATTTTGAGTGAAGACATAAAAAAAATATATCTTGTAAAACCAATACATTTCCGTTCGGAATCTTTTTTTTAAATTTTTTATTAACGAAAAAGAATATAATGTACAATCTGTAAATTTTTTTTTTTATACAATAGGTAATATTTATAATTTTATGTACAACGCGTGAAGGCTTGATAAAAGGAGGTGCCCAGTGACACTACTTCAAACTATGATTATGGAAAAGATTAATTATTTAATATTTTATTTTTTTTACTTTTTTTTATATTTATTTATTTTTTTTTTGATTATTTTTTTTTTCTAAGTGTTTAATAAGGCACGCGGCCAGTTGCGCTTTAGACAACGGGGAGGATTGTTAGGAATTGTGGTAGAGGAGAGATCAGATATGAGTAGATTTGAATGGTTAAAGGTATTTTTGTGGAATTTTTTATAGAGGCTGCATACAATTCAGATTCAGAATCTAAAATTATAATATTCGTACGGATATCGAAATATTTCGAATCGAAAACAATATTAAAATATCGTTGACTCCGCGATCTGTGTCCAAATATAATCGGTATCGGTACCGAAAATATATTTAATTCTCCAGAAGAAAAAAAAGAGAAATATTTTTGGACTTTTATCGTATACTCAATAAAACAACGTGTTCTTACTGCAATCTAACACTGTAGCGGCGAATTGAATTTATTTATATTTTCGTAAATATCAATTGAATTTTTTTTTTTTGTTTTCTAACGATTAATTTTATCAATAAATGTTTCGAATATCGACTTAAGTCGTTTTTTTTTTATAATTTTCCATTTGTACCGTTAGTGGAATAGACATTTTCAAACTCATTTCTGTAATTAAACGGTATAAAACGGAGTGGTGCACACACACACACACATATAAATATTTTTTTTATTATTGATTGCTCGTACGCTAATGCGTTGATTTCGTACGCGTAAAAACGTCGGCGGTGTAATTAATTAAAACGGTTCGCGTCGCGTTTGAGATTATCGCGGAGACAAAACCGGAAGTATACGGTGATTATTATGGAAGCGTTTTGAAGCTACGGCCGACTAATTACTGTGTCGCAAAACTATCTTAATTAATCGCTAATAGTCCGTGGTCGTCCCGAGCACATCATCCGTATCCGATGCCGATCCGTTTGTCCTTTATATATAATATTATGTCCGTCACTTTGTTCCCGGTCCATTGGAAACGAACGTATCTTAATTAAATTATCGCGTCACTATACCTATGCGATTTTAATAAAATACTGCAGTAGAACCTCGATAAGTCGGACCTCGGCCAGTCGAAAACCTCGATAAGTCGAAATAAATGCCGTTCCAGGGGCGTAATTTAGGGGGGATGAGGGGGATAGATCCCCACAGAGCCTTTTTTTTAATCATGTATAAAAAAAAAATAACTGCTAATTGTCATCATGTATTGTAGAGTCAACATTTTTCTTATTTTTTCCTATTTATCCCCCCCCCCCACCAGAACAAATTTCTAATTACGCCACTGTGCCGTTCCCTTGCAAAAACCTCGATTACTCAAAAGGAAAACTACAGACAACTCGAACATTCCGTGTTCCGAATATAGTAGACGATTTATTATTGGTTTTTACAATATTATTAAATTTTAATATTATTCGCCTAATCGGCTCGTGTCAATATTATTTTTAATCTTATCGCTTTTATTGCGTTCATTATCGTAACGCATTTTTCGTCTTATATTCACTTTGCGCATTCGTTGTCAGTTTTTGTAAAATTTTAACAATATAGGTACCTATACACATTTTATATCATATTTTTTAATAACCATTTTTATCATGATAATACCCACTGTAATTTATATAATGTTTGTAAACAAAATAAATTTAAAAAAACTCTTCAAGTCGAATTTTTTTTTTTCTTAAACCTCGATAACTCGAAAATCTTATAGTAAGTCGAAAACCTAGATCAAGTCGAAAAAATATCATTTCCCTAGAATTTCGACTTATCGAGGTTTCACTGTATAATATTATTAATTTTCGACAAATCAAATTGTTTTTTTTCCCCAATTTTAGTAACAACACGTTCCACTCGTAACAGTGATTTCGTTTCTTCGATTATTTTGTATTCGTCGTAACGGAAATTTTCATATTTTTTTTTATGAAAATATTTACACGAATATGACGTATTGTAATACGTATTAATTTTTTTTTTTTTTTAATCGTTCACGAACATCGTGCGTATTTAAAATGACAAAAAAAAAATATGAAAATAAATTGTATTTATTCGCTTTTTTTTGTGGTTATAATAAATTTTATTCAAACACATTGTTATTAGACAGAACATAAATTTCTCCCGCGTATTATTAGTCTTGCATTGCCGCGGTCCGTTGGGGGATACCGTATCAAAATATTTATCTACCCTCGACTCTGGGATTTATAAAACGCGCCGCAGCATCAACGCGCAGTTTATATACGCGTGTGCACGTACCGCGGTACGTTATAGAAAATATTTTAATATTGATATTGATTTTCGGTTCATTTTTATCGAAAAACTGTTGTAGACTGTAATTATTTTAAAATGTGTAAAAGCGCTGGATATTTTAATTTACACGGATCTTCGCCGCGATCGGTCGGTGCATTAACTGTATGTAGTTCTGATTTTATAGTAAAAAAAAAAAACATTACTCGTACGAATGAAATAAAATAAATAATTATCATTTGTCAAAAAATCGACGCGTACAATATTATGCGTTTGGCGTGATTCGTGTTAACGAGTAAAAAAAAAAAAAACTCGCCAAGTAATAATAATGTACACGACTCATTGATCGTTATGTATATATTTTTTAACACGAACGTATTGAACAGTCATTGATTTTCGAATGAATATACTTCCAATAATACTAACAAAATATCTCATTGGAAGGATAATATTTGTCTTTTTTTTTTTTTTAACCGTTATAAATTACATTTTATGATGTGTGTAAAATATATAGATATATAACAATTCTAGATGTTTCACGGGACTTTTTTTTCTGTGTTTAAAGACACTGGTAACTTCCGGGATGGGTGTAAAACAAAAATAACTCAGTAGAAACTTTTTACAGTTATAAAATACGACTTTTAGACAAGCAAAGTTTTCTTTTGAAAAAAAAAAAGAGTAAAATAGGTGTTATATTCTCTTTCTTTTTTTTTTTTTTACAAAAATGTTTAATATGGGTGTATAAACTTTATTTAGTTTTTGATGTCAGTAGAATTACAATATAAGAAAACTTCAACATCAGAAATAATATATATATAAAATTTTATTTTTATTTATTCAAAACGTTGATGCGAATAATAGGTTTTTTTTATAAGTATAACTTTATACGTATACACAAATCATAACCTTAAAACGAGTATCTGTACCATGCGAGTGAATTTTAAATAACAAATATGAAAATACTATACGACAAGTAACGTTCTTACACAATAGTTTATGTACGTAGTAGATCTAATTCGAATATTATTGACAATACGTGTTATTGAGGATATTTACAAAATTTTATTATTTTTAATATAATAAGAAAATAAAATAAAATTTCCAACTATTCTTAATAATAATAATATTAAAAAAAAACGTTTTTTTTTTTTTTATTAAATTTCACGTCAATTCAGCGATAAAATTTTTAAATATTCAATACTGCGATTGATATTATTTTTTTAAATTACATATTTGTACCCGCGAATTTGGCACAAAAAAACCCCCCTCGAGTAAAAAGTGGACTAATAAAATATTGGAATTAAATGTGGCCGCTCAAAGAGGGAATCACACGCGAGTCAATGACGATGTACGATCACGCAAAATACGCGAGTCTTAACCTCACAGGGTGTTAATATTTTCGTGGAGGAAAACTCTCCGAAAACTCGGCGAGAATATTGAGCAGGGACTGTCCGATTACAATATTCTTTTAACTTCAGGGATTCGCCCATTATAATATATCCTTTTTGGAAAAATATGCGCATACTAAATTTGGCAGGAGATCCCGAGCTTCCTGTTTTATTCCATATTCCGTTCCGAGTTGGTTGGCGTATACGCCGGACAAAGTTTTGAAGACTTTCTCAGTTTTTAAAGTGTTAAAACTTTCTCGTTTATCGGAAATAACTCGGTGATATTTTTTCGCTTGTAATTTTTATTTGACAAAGGTTTATTCATTTAGAAGATATAAATCTAATTTATGCTAGACGTTAAAGTCCCGCACGCGATTAACATACGTGATAGCGGCCAGACTACAGGTGTACAATACAAGCTAAATGGGCGATTCAATTTCAACACGCCAACCATAATGTATTAATTACATCTGAAAAGTTAACCGAACATAATTCTCGGCTGTTTTCCGGAATATTTAAATTAAACTAATAAACGGTAGGCACTGGGGTGGTTTTTTTTTATATATACGTAAAAAATAATACACCACTATAAATATTATAGAAATACTGTATAAAACGGTTTTAATACCGTGTAAATATTTTTGTTAATGTACTGTTTAATATTGTGTTTAATAATAATAATTTGTAATATTTGATATACGGATAATATTATTTTTAACGTTATTATGATATTTTTCAGAATTATTGTATTTTCACTCTTATAAGTATTGACTAGGTATTAATAAGTTCATTAATATTTTATACACTTTAATTTTGAAAACACAAAAATAAATAATCATATATAAATTGAATACGAACATAAGAATATTAACGTGCAAAACTAATAATTTCTACTCGGTCGATTTAAAAACAATTACGTATATTATTTTGCAGAACATAAAACAATGTATTAAGTATGACCGTAATTAATTGACTTTAACATTTATTAATATGTTATATTGTTAATATTAGGTCTTAATATTCGTTTATTCGATCAGAATACTTATAAACTGCCGGCTGAACATTTTTTTTTTTTAAAGCCTTTAGTGGTACAAAATATACAGTTATATAACCGCCTAGTATCAGTAGAAAAAATATGTTTTAATGTTCCGATTTAAAAGTAGGCAGACTATGACAAGGCGAAGACACATTTTTACTTTGTACTCGGCAATATTTTCTCACATTTACACCGCTGTGTAGTCGTTCGCCTTCCAGTGCCTTTTGAAATGAACAAAAGTGTTATTAATGGACAGATATTGCAACCGTATTCCTGTAAGGATCGTTTTCCTTTTGTTTAACGTTATACGGTAAAATAATAATAAAAGCCGTAGGAGTTTCGAAGCTACAACCTTTACACGGTGATTTTTTTATATTTTTTGTTCGTAATTATACAAGTTCAAAACTTTATAAGACACATAATCTCAAGTTCATGCGTGTAAACTTCCGTAGTGAGATTGTATCATTTATTGTTGAACTACACAAAAAGTAAATTTATAGAATAAATATAAACTTTTCCTAATAAATACGCACGGTTTCATATATTTTAGCAACAAGTCACGCCGTGGTGTGCATAATGCGAACTCTCGAAATATTAATTATAGAACTTTTGAAAAGTCAACCGAAAGACGAGAACTAAAAAATTCTGTTTGTACCCATTGTTACGCATTACTCTGGTCCGTATACAACAAATTCGTATCCTTTAATGGTTTTTCGATTCCATTAATGGGTATTATAACATAAATATTATTAAAACCGTGACAACATACAATATTATAACATTGTCAATATAAGTATTATATTAAATATTATTGTACAAATATTTAACTGATTCGACATTATATTGAAACACGGAGGTGGAATGAGTTATTGATTTTATATTAATACAATGTTATTTTTTTCAGTTAGTTCAGTGCTAAAACGAAAGAAAAAAGAAGCGTCCATTGCGTACTTGTTGTGTAAATTACAAATTACAACCAAAGAAATACATAATTTTAAGTGATTTTTATTTAGGTTTTCTAGTATTTTCTAATACTTTGTAGTTATTCTTCTCATATTTTATACATTTTAAATAATAGAATATTCACAAATCCCTTATTATCATTTTTTTCTTGTAATATCGATTTAAAATAATTTATAGACTTAATATTTAAATCGAATGTTTAAAAAAAAATGCCGTTATTTTTTTTAATATATATATATTTCTGATTCAATGCCAGAGCATCGTTGCTCGTCTAAAATTTGATTTTAATTATAATGTTCACGTGTCACAAATCTACATTTATACAGTTTTGTATTATTCATTATTTTCAAATAATTTCAATAATTTTTTAATGTTTAAATATTAATAGCTTTTAGACAATAATTGTATTAAATATTTCTAATTTTGTCATTATATTTAAGTCCATTTTGATTTAAATCACTTTAGTTTCTCTGTCCTCTCACGTAGCTGTAGACTTTTTGAAGAGTTCCTCCGCCAGTGTATAATTATTAATTTCGTAAGATTTGTCACATTATTATTTTTATTTATAAAATAATAAGTAAAGAAATAAAATGAAAATTTACTAGACTGAAAAATTATTGTTTTAAACTGTAATGTTCCGCACGATTATTTCTAAGCGTTAAGGAGTTTCGATATCTTTTTATAACAATATTAAAAATTTTCAAACGGTATTGTGAAATTTTCCTATCAAATAGCAATCATACCATATTTCTACTATATCAAAATTCCTATGAAATTATATACAATTATAAAATAATAATGCTGTATATTACGTCGTGTAACGTTTGCGTTGACGATTCACTATAATATATTTATACATCGAGTTTTTCCTTTAAATTATGATAATTATTATTATATTTTTCACTTTGTGTTTTATATGAAAATTTTTTGTAACGAACGGTTTCATCATTATAAACTTATCAATTTTCAGTTGATATAATTTTTTATGCTGCGTAAATCATTTATTATACGAGTAGGTTTGTATTACCGTAGCTTATTTACTAGGAACATTTACTGTGTTTTAAACAAAACTACAAAACAAACGCAATTACTACGGAAAGTGAACGAATACTTGGGGTTCAAACTCAAATAAATGTATTTATATACTCGTGGTTATTAAAATGGAATAATAATGAAATGCGAACGTCTCTGGTGTTTTTTTAAATTTTATTTCGAACGGTTATTATTCGAGTGTTTCAATAACAAAAATATTAATCATTCATAATGTATAATATAGTAATTTTGTATTTCCGAATGTTGAGAACAGAACTCGTGACGGCGGTTATAGTAAGCGCACGTTTTATCGATTCGGAATGCTTATTCGGTGAAACTGATTTTAAATAATAATAGCTTTTTGGGTAGATGGTGCATTATCACTACTGTATAAGTGTAATATAAAAACGCTTCGCCATAATGACTTTTACGGGCCGATCCCCCTGCAAAACGGTAGTCGTTTAAAACGTCGTTGACAACTATACTGCAGTCTTCCTGCAGAGTGAAACATCGTTACGGCACCGTACGGGGAATGTAAACGGGCTGAAACCAATTATTCGGAGGAAAAAAAAATAAAAAAATAAATAAAACGATAATTATTATAAAGGAAATCTCGATTACTGCAGCGCCTTGTCACAAAAAAAAATATATATATATATATATATATACATTATCATTTCTTTTTCGTCCATTAATTCCCTTTGGCGCGTATACTCTTGTTCGAAACAAACGTTTTCTGATGACGTTTCGCCAAAGGCGGAGTGGCGTGACGAGAGAAAATTTTTTAATTAAAACAAACTAGTCAAAGACCGCCTTCGACGGAAAAAAATGAATTAACGAAATAAAGAAAGTTATTGTCATTACGCGTATATACGTATAAAGTGTACATTTTATTAAGTTTTTTTTTTTTTTAATTAATGTCGCGTAAAATACGAAATACGAGTTTTATGGAAATTCAAAAATAATATAATAACCACGCGATTATACGACGCATATATATATAAATATTTATAGGGTAATTAAATTGTTTAGAATTTCTGATTTCAGAACGTCAAACTGTATAATATTGTGTGCAGGCTAGGCGTCGTAATTCGCAATGAACACACCTGCAGTCGTTTCCAAATACTTTCAAATCGAAAACTGCGTTCCTATACGTATTATGTGTATAATGATGTGATCGAGTCCAAAAAAAAAATAAATAAAAAATACATAACGTAGAAAGATAAATAAAAGGGAGAAAAAAACCGACCACTTATCTGTGCCCGAGACACAATAAATGCTATTTTATATTATAATAAAAATATTTTTATATAGGGTAAAAAAACTAATAATAATTCTAGAGTTTGGATTGTAAATGCATTCGAATTTCTTTTTCAAACGGTTTGTCACGACGTTTTCCAAGCTACAAATGTGTTTTTTTTTTTTAAGTACACACTAATTTAATCGATTTTTTCTTTTTTATAACATTTTTTTTTCTCTCGCGGCGCTCAATGTTTTAGGTCATTTTTTTTTTCATTTTATATACGTTTGTTATATTGACGTTTTTTTTTGCTTTCTAGAAATACGAACAATAAAAATTCGACCTCAATTTCGCGCATTAAAATATTGTCCAAGTGTACGTTCGTATTATTAACAATATACTAATGCGCGTAACAAAAAACAACTAAATTATATATATATATTTTTTTTTTACAGTGTTTTTTTCGCAAACGCTTTTATTTTTTTTGTGAATTTTTACAATATCATTTGACTGTACGTTCACCAGAAAAGTTATCGAGCCACGGGTATCAGCTCGAAAGCGAGTGTTAAGTTAAACAGAGATTTTATTATTATTTTACACACTCAAAAACAGTGTTGGTTCGTTTTATTTGAAAAAATAAAAAAAATTTGGAGTAATACTAAAAAGTTATTAATTTATTGTAATTGATAAATAATGTTAAAATATTATTTATGTGTATTACATTTTAATGTCCAAAACGAAAACGTGGGTGATCCGGCCGGTTGTTTTAAAAGTTTTGCGTTGGTTTCTACAATATTGTTTAAGGAAACTACAGGAAAAATCGAAAAAAAAAGAAGGAATTTGTCGAACAGATAGGATTTGTTACACCGAAAATTAACGCGCGATGAAATCGTCCGAGAACGTCAAAAAAGTATCCGTTAAATAATAATAAAAAAAAAAATATTTAGAGCGCATTTTAGATTCTGAGCGAAGCGAGGGATCTAGTGGTTTTACAACGATGTTTATTTTTAATTTTTTCTTCTATCCTGTGTACAGATTGTCGACCAGTAATATTGTGTCCAATATTTTCGTGTAACACCTTTTCTGAAAGCAAATCACATCAAGATGGTATTTTAAACAGGTCGTTTTTGGATTTTCTCAATAGTTTTTTTTAACGCGACGCGATAAATTACCGAAAAATTACGAAACACCGCTAAGAATGTGATTTCTTTAATATCACGTATAGTTTTTTCGCAATAATTTTAAAAATATCATTTTATTGTCTTGAAATTTTCAACAAAATTGTATCTTTGTACTATAAAACTTCAAAAAATTTTCAATAAGTTTCATTTAATTTTAGGCTATTTATAGCTATTTTTAGATTTTGAGGTTTTTTCATTCATAAAACAGTTAATTTTGAGTATTTTTACTTGAAATTTGGACACAACGTCAGACATATATTACTTTAATTAAGAAATAGAATTTTTTAAATAGACAAAGCTCCGCTGAGAATCGTTTTATCGAATGCAATGATTTATAATAAAAACAAAACTCTAAAATCTTTATCCAAGTAATTCACTTAAGCGATATCCACAACACCCCGCGGCTCGCTATCTTTTTTTTTTTTTTGGATTTCTACGTTATAAACGTATTTATTTGAAGGTATTACTGTTGATAATATATAAAGATGCGAATTACACGTTCACGTATTCGTATTTATTAGGAATTTTTTGTATCTAGCAAAAGGCACAGCGATTAAATGCGATCAATATCGAGTATTATATTTTTCCTGTCATCATAATAGGTATTCATTTTCTCGATTCATTCTACGATTCAATACAACAAACGTATTCGTACCAAGAGCTTTTACGTAAAATATAACGTGTACATTATTAAACGCCATTGGAAACGTTTTGCTCGTTTCAACGATGAATTTTTTATTCATATTTCATAGGTACCATATATATATACATATATATCGGATATTTAATTAAGTCCATATATAATATGTACGTATCAAATGTTATAGCCGCTGTTTCGTCTCCATTTTGCATAATATATTTTACTTATATATATTCACCGTATAAAACAGTAAAATTCAACGGTGGTCGGGCGTGATACCGAGTACGTAGTTGTAACAATCATAATATCAACTATAAAGCGTTTTAAAAGGTGTGTGTGATTCATTGAGAAATATATGGATTGAAATAAATATAAATAAAATGATATACAAATAGACTCGGGCAAAATCATTCAAATTTCTTATTTTCGTTTATTATTGGATTTCAATAATTTCCTAGTTTTTTTTTTTTTTTTTTAGTAAACAGTAACTAACGAGGAGGTTACGAATGATAAAATCCTAAAAATACTTAAAAATAATTTTATTATTAAGTCTAAGAGTAAATAACGCGATGATTCACTTTTACGAAATTCAGTCGTTGCACTGCAGTATAATAATTAATAAACATTCGTATGGCTCGTAATTTCTATTTAAAATCGGTTCGTGACTAGGAGACAATGTAAACGTTCCTTTTTTTCGATGGTGAGTATAGTGTAACAAAATTTAATAGTCGGTATACTTATAATGTACGCGTGGTTAGACCTCCAAAAAGAAGCGATTTGCCCAGTCTTGCATTATATAAACCAACACACGTCGACTTTGGATGTGTTTTATATATTTTTTTCTCCTGTTCTCACACCGGAAATTATCATTTATTATTTTATACGTACGGAATATTAGATTCTGAGGGAACGAGGAATGTATTGGTTTTTACAATGATGTGTTTTTTTATGTTTCTATTAAAAAAATTCTACCAGAAGGCGTGCTCCGATCTTTACAGTCATAGCGTGTCGCCGTTAGGAAATTGCATCCAGTCGGTCTACTTCAGATTTCGATTTTCTCAAAAGCGCCTAAAAAAAAAGCTACCGAAAAATTACATAAAAAAGCGATTTCGGCGAAATCGGTTATCGTTATTTCTTCGTAATTTCGCAACTAATGGTTATATAGAAACTTGAAATATGTAACTTTATGGTCCGGTTTCACCAACTATTCTTAAATACACTCCAACACCGTGTTAATTAACAATTTGTTTAAATTTAACGCCCGGTTTCACCATTACATTATTATTGTTAAATTCTATTTGTTAAGTGACAAAATGTTAGTTGGATTATCCAAAACAGTTACCTTGATTCTAACGTTCTCATATTGGTTATCACGGAAATGTGATAACTGATTAGTGATTATATAATATTAAAAATGGGCGATTATAACCTAATATACTATAGTGGATCTATGGAAATTAATCTACGGATCTATGCCGATTAAATTTTAACGAACTGATTTCGGGTGATTAATTTAACAACGTGTTAAGGTTAACAAATCTAGGTGAAACCTAATTTGCACTGAATTACTGTCAAATACAATTAACAAAACGCAAAATTGTTAACAAATTTTGTTGAAACCAGCCCAAAAATCATGTTGGGGAAAAAATGTTTTACCAAAAAATTTCTTTAAATTTCGGCTTCTATTTAAAGCAATTATTTGGTATTCAGTCTATAAAAGTTTTGTATTTTAAGGCTTAAAAATTTAATACGATGTCAGACGTACGTTACTCCGACTACCCCAAAAGAAAAAATCTCGAAAGTCGACATTTCGACTTTTTCGTCAAAGTGTTTTTTTATTTTCTGTGAAAAATTACGTTCGGTCAAAACGAATGAAACTTTTTACAAAATATGCCGAATTTCTACTACGTTAACGAAAAAAAATGTTTTGAAAATTTTCAGCTGCCTAGGTTTATCGTGGCAAATCATAACGATGTACCGTGTAAGGTTAATAGCAAAAATTCTTTCAAAACTCTATACTTACACACTTTATATTATCAATGATATTGTACGTATACAACCGAAGATCCGCTCAGAATCGTTTTTGACGAATGCAATATTGCTTTCAAACATTATATGGTAATATCAGAAAACTCTATAAAATCTTTATCCGAGTAACTCGCACTCAAGCTACAACACCCCGCGGTTAGCTACCTATATTTTCTTTTTCTTTTTTTTTTTTTTGCTCCTACGATGTGTTGTTACTTGGACTCGGCGCGCAAGAATTTAATTACAGGACGAAACGTTCCGACAAGTTTTTAATTAAACAAAACAAAAAAAAAACGCCTACGAGACAGGAGAAGAAGAAAAAACACCAAAAAATCTAATAAAATCGTCGTCATCGCGGCGCGCGGTAGTCGCGTCGAACTTTTTACTGAAAGGGGTGCGACCGTCGTTTCATTATAATTCCGAAGCACACACACACACACACACACACACACACAATGCATACAACGGAATTATAAATATATTTATATGCGACGTGACGTTAAAATCGTCTAAATCAAATTCCATTACGCCTAATTTACTTAGTCAACAGCTAACTTCATAATTACAGAGCGTATACGAATTCCTCGCGGCACTCCGCGCCCGTGTGTAGGTTGTAATGCGATTAAACGCGTAAACTTCGGCGTTCTGTTGTGATATACACGTTTTTTTTTCCTTTTTTTTTTTTTTTTTGCCCTCCTCGGCAAAACACAGGTCCTTTATAGTATAGCTGTGGACGGAAAAGTGAGCGCGTTATAGAGAGAAAATGATAATTGAGTTTTGGTTCTTTTAATGGATGTCTGGCAGAGGCCGTGTTTGGAAATTACACCGGGACACGCACGCGCCGGCGTGCAGGCCGACATGTCCGGCTAATCAGATTATCTAACGCAAAGGGCGCAGACGGACTTTGCGGTCGGTCGAATCTCGTTACGAACGGGGAAAAAAAAATGTGTCTAAAGGTAAAAATATAAGCGAATAAAATTCTCTTTGCTCACACTGCGTACGCCTGTACTTACACATTGGTTCTCAACTGGTGGTCCGTAGTGTCAGAATTCTGTTTTTGTCTAAAATTTACATCAATTTTTTTATTTAAAAAAAAAAATGTTAACTTTAAAGTCAAAGGACGTCGCGTTTTTCTTAAACAAACGCGTAGGGAGTGAAATTCGATTTCGTGTTGGGTACGAGCTGTTTGCTTTAAGCAGCAACTCCATTCCGAGAACGCCACGAATGGTCAAAGAAATATATAATAGTCACTAGCAATTTAAATGTTCCATGAAATCAGTCTGCGCATGCCGACGAATACCTTACGAGTATTTAATGTTTTTTATCGATTAGGTACACCCATTTCCTACGGTTATTATTCAATATTATAGTATTATATTAGTTAACAGGATATAATATCGCGTAGTGGTCCGCGGTGATAAAAAATTTACAAAAATGATCCGCGGCTTGAGTTCAATTGGGAACCACTGTACTGACACATGTGTGTATGTGTGTACACTGTGCACGGACAGACGCGCGCAGACCTCGTGATCGTCGTTTCGTCGTCCCAGAGCTGCATGACCATTTTGCATTTCGGGAATGAAAATAATCACAGAAGGCTAAATCTGGATAGTATATAGAGGGTGATGAATCGTTGTTACGGAATTTCGGGCCAGGAATTCGAGTACGAGCACAGACGAGAGCGCAGGCGAATTGTCGTGAGTTTTAAACTTTCTGTCGAAATCTTATGCACAGACGACGATTTCCCGACATTCGGCTCATCAGCTATCATTTTCGAAAGAAATCGTTCGTCGGTCGTAAAGACAGCACAACGTTCGATGTCTTTGTCGTTACGTGAAATGGAATTGCGTCCTGAAGTCTTCGCGGCCTTCGTCGAAACGCTTAAAATTCACTTAAAAACAGCTGTTTTTTTTTCTTTTAATGCGTTGTCTCCGCATAAACAGTAGTTCAACATGTCATTAATTTCCTGCGAGTTTTTTCTGAATTTCATCAAAAGTTATACATTTCACTGAAAAAAAAAAAACAAACACAAACGATCCTAACTTGATCTTCGTTTAAATGATTCGGAGGTCGGCCGGTTACTGAAGCACTATAGTAGTTGTAGAAGAGAGATACGAGAGTTGGTCTGTTATACGATAGCAGTTGGTCTATTTATAATGTTATCGCGATTTCGCCGGATTAAAACGAATAGACCGTTGTAATTGTGTGCCGGAACATCGTCGCGGTTTGTTCAGTAAGTCGGTTTCGGTGGAATAATATTTTTTTAACGCAAGCAAAAGAAAAAAATCCAAGTCCGTAAAATGGTTATCAGTGATTTTACGAATAATTTGTAATAAAAAAAAACAAATAGCCGCGTATTTATAATGAAACGTTTAATCGCGAACCTTTCGCCGGATTAAAACGAAACGTTTAAAGTTTAACCACAACAACACGTAATTGTGTGCCGGAACAATATATAAAACGTCGCGGTTTGTTCATGCAAACTCAAATCACCCACGATAAACGTCGGTTTCGGTGGAATAATATGTAATAACAAAACGATAATGTTAACGCGAAGCAAAAAGAAAAAAAAATCCAAGTCCGTAAAATGGTTATCAGAGTTTTGTTTTGTGGGAACGTCTAAAGCAAACGCTATATACGTTTAAAAATAAACTTCTACCGACGACGGTTCACTTATATTGACTTGTGCTTTAGAACGTAAAAACACGCCATTCATACACGTCTAGGTCGTATACAATATTTCACATATCTCGCGTTTTAAAACTGCCTTTTTTAAGCCAATGACAATAACGCACGTATAAATCTCAGAGTATTATTCTACGCGTGTACGAGCGTGACGTTTGACATTATTACTGGATATTCGTTCGATGTCGTAAAATATTAATAAATTATTATATATAAAAAATATATTTATATCGTAATCTTACGCGCATATTAAATATTAAACGGAGTTTTTTTTTATTCGTTCGATGTCGTAAAATATTAATAAATTATTATATATAAAAATATATTTATATCGTAATCTTACGCGCATATTATCTCATTCCGTTTCGGTACACTATAAAGAACAAAAGCCGTACACTAACGTGGCCGGTATATAGTTCTTCCTTTTGATTGTATACATTTTTTTTTCGTTTTATCTGATCTTACCAATTATATTCATAATGTCTCGTTAACATTACAAAAATGTTATTCGGTCTCAAATATTATTCTTAAATTTATCTTCCGACGTGATTAAGGGGGCCGTAGTGAATATGTTTAAAAAGTTCAAAGCCGTTTATTTCGTATAGGTAGCGATTAAAAAAAACAAAAAACATATTTATGTTTTCCGTTTATGTCCTTTGAAAGATCCGACTTTTTTTTTCTTTCGGATTTCCTAGTATTAAGACGTACGAAAAACGAACGACGAGAAAGATCATATTTTTCACGATAATATCATATTTTAACGTAGTGTTTTGAATCAACTCATCGTATTCGCTTAGATGGTTATTAGCACATTCGAAATGCAATCATAAATGGAAAACACGTAACGAAAACGTTACGTATTGCTTTTAACACCAAATCTAAAGCTACTCGTGCATTCGTTGTTTTTTGTACGAGCAATGGATTTCACTAAAGCCCTCTATTGGTAATAATATCAGTTTATCTTTGATGATAATTATTAAGTTTACTACGTATATACGCTTTAATGACCGTCCGCGATAAGATCGTTAATTGCCACAACGTTTATTAAAAATTAACACAGACTATATATGTATGTCGAACAAAAAATGAATAACGGTAGTATTAGTTAATAGGATAAATAACGTTTACTTTAATGAATTTCAAAAGAGGTAGAAAGGCGGACATTTATAAAACGCGTGGAATTACATATACGTATTATATACTAAACGGATAATGTAATTGGAGGGGTTTAATTTGTAAATTGATGCTAATGATCAATTACTTTATAGTTTGATTAATTCGCGTTATTATGTACACGGGTAACAAAAAAAAAAAAAAACCAAATTATAATTACAATGTTTTTGACGGTATTTAAAAAATTAAATATGTCACGTTTCAACTTCAATTAACCGCGAAGAAAAAAAAAATAGGTACCTATTATTGTTATGAAAATTGAAAATCGAATTGTTGATTGACAGATATTATTGAAAAATATTGAAATAAAAATAGGCACTTATAACGTATTCTGTGGTCTAAAAATATATAATCATTACCGCACGTAGGTACATACACGATAAATCACTTGCATATCAAAACGGTGTTCATTTTAATGATGCCTGGGTCGATTTCTATTACATCACGTCAAAACACACCTCGTAGAATTATGAAATTCCATTCCGATAATTGTTTTTTCTTTTTTTATCTGAATGATTGTGTATAGATTAATTTCGTAAGTGTCTGATATGACTCTGATTTTCAATGATCAAATCTCCAAAGCAGCGTGATTAAACGTTTGAATAACACCGAATTTCCGGTGTTTATTAAACCTGTATTTTTCTGGAATTGTTTCAATATTTATTGAAAAAAATCGTCTTCTTTCAATATTACGAATAACAGATTAATCAAAATCTGACTAATGCGCGAGGCT
This sequence comes from Slavum lentiscoides, assembly GCA_032441835.1. Lineage (NCBI taxonomy): Eukaryota > Metazoa > Arthropoda > Insecta > Hemiptera > Aphididae > Slavum > Slavum lentiscoides. Next base: position 3,138,790 of record CM063707.1, on the reverse strand, counting down.
CGACGGTTTTTCTGTTTTATTTTTTCTCATTGAAATTCCGTGATTTATGATAAAATTGCCTATGAAATATAATTAATAAATGTCCCGGTTCCGAAACCCTTAAGAGACCAAGGGGACTAATTTTCACCACCGTCCGCGGTCAAATGACATAAAAGGTTATCTTTCACCTTGCGAGCTGGTAAGGTTTCCCAGAGCGTGTAAAAATGTCACACCCCCACGAATATACGAGAGTCACCAATTTTCAAACAGTAAAATCGTACAAGTTATACATGTATAAATACGGACTGTAATAAAAAATTTATCCGTTTGAGGTGACCAATGAAATTTTTAAAACGTTTTAAACGCAAATTACTTAATGAAAAGTTTCTTTTGTAATTTTTATTATCACTTATGCATAATTCTTTTTTGTGTTTTACAATGTTTTTAACGCGTTTTTATTGCAGTTTTTTGTGGTTTTAAGTAGATTTTTATGTTTTTTTTTTTTTAAATTCAAAAGAATACACGTAAACCAAAAAAATAGGTAATAGGAATAATAAAATAGGATAAGTATTATAATAAATATTGTATGTACGATATGTTTTTTCGGAAAATTAAAAAAAAACTGGCAAAATAAAATAACAAAAATCAAAAGTATTACTGTTCGCAGTATTGTGAGAAAATAAAAATCATTTGAATAAAATGGATGTATCGTATAAAATTTGCAGATAATACTATAGTATTAAAATATTGCAGAACAATTCCGAAAACGTATAATATACAGTTCGTGCGCAAGTTATATATCTATTCGACATCGTTTTATTTCTATTTACATATTAATGTACACAATAGTTTAAAGGGATTCTCATTAAGATAACGTTCCGACTTTACCTGTTATACGCGCTAGTGAGCGGAGACGATTTTGGCAAAATAATCGATTTACGCGGCGTTTTAATCACATCAGCGTTGTTGTATACAAATATCCGCATAGCTTTATATACTGTATAGTATTGCGTCGTGTCCCGTTGACGTGATGGGAAAAGTTTTGAAACGACTTCATTAAAGAAAAACCGAAGATCGGAGCGGGAGGAGGATACGGCGGAAGAGATTCGGGCACTCGGACTTGGTTACAATCTATCTATACATTGCTCGCGTAAACTTTATTCAAATTAACCGGCAGATAATCGTTTGCCAGAATAAAATTCGCCGCCAGAGTGTAAGCTCTTTTCCGAATAATACTCGGTTTTAATTATTTTCGAAGAAATAGAGAGATAGAGTGGCGGAAGTGTGGCGAGGAGTGGCATAATCTCTCTGTTTTAATTATAAGTTGAAAAAGTTTGGCATGGGCTACGTCACGAATCGGGACTATGACTTTTACAAAGAATTCTTATCGGATATATCTGTTTCCGCGCACAGTTTGGCTCGTGATCATAAATAAACCGCCATCCCCCCCGGTAATTAATTAAATCATTATACTCGTATTATAGAAATTAAATATTATTGCGTCGGTCACAGAATCGCTATAATATTATTCCAACAATTCGTTTTTAATTCTTAAAGTATAAACCTTGACGTATATATATAATTTATTTTATATTATACCACGCCTGTTTTATAAATTATGTACTGAATGTATATTTTATATTTTTTATTCTTGCCGTAGAATAATTTTGTAAAATATATAAAAGAAAATTAATATGAATCAAAAAAACTGGTAGAAAAAACTGGTGGTGTTTATTCGCGAACGATATGTTTTTCGATATTCATTTTCATCACTTTTATACATTTGATTTCTTTTTTTATTATTATTATTTTCTTTTAAGTAAAACATTTACTACTACTTCCTTATTCCAAACTCGAAATTTAAAAAAAATGTAATTTTTCACACACACACACACACATATACAAAGAAACGTAAATAATTCGAATAATTTTTGTTTTATTCGATCAGGGCGTATGTTATAAATATATAATATTTAAATACATATTTGGAAAAATATTCGACTTCAAGACTGCTGATTACTCGAATACCTTCAAAAGTTATTTTATACCTTATAAATTATTTACGTGTATAACTTTTCAATAAATATTTTAATACCAATAACTTTTACGTATATATTAGATATATTTTTTAAACGAGTTTTGTTTAATGTATACATATATATTTTAACTCCGTTTCGATTTAAAAAATAAAAAATGAAACACACTCATAATATATAAGGTAGGTATATTATATAACATGATTACGCACCTTACCAGAGAAACGATATATACGTAACACGAGGTAGCCTAAATTATTATGCATAACAGGAGTGCAATCGAAATGATAAAGACGCGAAACTTTAGTAATTATAATTGCCAATTAAGAGTCGAGAGAGTGTCATTAAGTTATAACAAATTATACATACCGAATAATAGAGTCTTAGTGGAATTAAAACTAAACGTAAATAATATTAGTTTAGTTATATATGTATATACGTATATACCTCATATAATAATAACATTAACATAAATTTTGAATAAATTCCAATTTTGTTGTCAATTACTCGTTTAAGATATTTTCTTCTTTTTAATTGTTTTTTTTCATCGCAAAATACGATTTGTTAATAATTTTATTACGAATAAAATATATAGACATTTAACTAACAAAACTAATTGTAATGTATAAAATGATTTTAAGCGATGAAAATTTTTGTTTACATACATTTAATTACGTTCTTGTAGAAAAGCAAAATAATCGATTTACGCGGCGTTTTAATCACATCAGCGTTGTTGTATACAAATATCCGCATAGCTTTATATACTGTATAGTATTGCGTCGTGTCCCGTTGACGTGATGGGAAAAGTTTTGAAACGACTTCATTAAAGAAAAACCGAAGATCGGAGCGGGAGGAGGATACGGCGGAAGAGATTCGGGCACTCGGACTTGGTTACAATCTATCTATACATTGCTCGCGTAAACTTTATTCAAATTAACCGGCAGATAATCGTTTGCCAGAATAAAATTCGCCGCCAGAGTGTAAGCTCTTTTCCGAATAATACTCGGTTTTAATTATTTTCGAAGAAATAGAGAGATAGAGTGGCGGAAGTGTGGCGAGGAGTGGCATAATCTCTGTTTTAATTATAAGTTGAAAAAGTTTGGCATGGGCTACGTCACGAATCGGGACTATGACTTTTACAAAGAATTCTTATCGGATATATCTGTTTCCGCGCACAGTTTGGCTCGTGATCATAAATAAACCGCCATCCCCCCCGGTAATTAATTAAATCATTATACTCGTATTATAGAAATTAAATATTATTGCGTCGGTCACAGAATCGCTATAATATTATTCCAACAATTCGTTTTTAATTCTTAAAGTATAAACCTTGACGTATATATATAATTTATTTTATATTATACCACGCCTGTTTTATAAATTATGTACTGAATGTATATTTTATATTTTTTTATTCTTGCCGTAGAATAATTTTTGTAAAATATATACAAAAGAAAAATTAATATGAATCAAAAAAACTGGTAGAAAAAACTGGTGGTGTTTATTCGCGAACGATATGTTTTTCGATATTCATTTTCATCACTTTTATACATTTGATTTCTTTTTTTATTATTATTATTTTCTTTTAAGTAAAACATTTACTACTACTTCCTTATTCCAAACTCGAAATTTAAAAAAAATGTAATTTTTCACACACACACACACACACACACACAAAGAAACGTAAATAATTCGAATAATTTTTGTTTTATTCGATCAGGGCGTATGTTATAAATATATAATATTTAAATACATATTTGGAAAAATATTCGACTTCAAGACTGCTGATTACTCGAATACCTTCAAAAGTTATTTTATACCTTATAAATTATTTACGTGTATAACTTTTCAATAAATATTTTAATACCAATAACTTTTACGTATATATTAGATATATTTTTAAACGAGTTTTGTTTAATGTATACATATATATTTTAACTCCGTTTCGATTTAAAAAATAAAAAATGAAACACACTCATAATATATAAGGTAGGTATATTATATAACATGATTACGCACCTTACCAGAGAAACGATATATACGTAACACGAGGTAGCCTAAATTATTATGCATAACAGGAGTGCAATCGAAATGATAAAGACGCGAAACTTTAGTAATTATAATTGCCAATTAAGAGTCGAGAGAGTGTCATTAAGTTATAACAAATTATACATACCGAATAATAGAGTCTTAGTGGAATTAAAACTAAACGTAAATAATATTAGTTTAGTTATATATGTATATACGTATATACCTCATATAATAATAACATTAACATAAATTTTGAATAAATTCCAATTTTGTTGTCAATTACTCGTTTAAGATATTTTCTTCTTTTTAATTGTTTTTTTTTTCATCGCAAAATACGATTTGTTAATAATTTTATTACGAATAAAATATATAGACATTTAACTAACAAAACTAATTGTAATGTATAAAATGATTTTAAGCGATGAAAATTTTTGTTTACATACATTTAATTACGTTCTTGTAGAAAACATTCGTTGTTATTTAACAATTTTTTCTACGCATCTTTGAAGCAAACGGCCATTACCGAGTTTCTAAACTCATTGAATTAGTCGTTACTACTAATAATTGAGGTCAGATGTATCAAAATGAAGTCAAGTAGCTATGGACAAAATTTGTGCTCTATAGTCATTTCTGCCTTTATAACATATCGTTAAACATCTTTGACTGTTATAACAAAAAGCTTACGGGTATTAAAAAAAATAATTGTATTATATAATAACACATACTTGTTTTGGTCGCATTTTCCAGGTTGAACCATTATTTATTCGGACTTCAACCAGTGTGGTTTCACGTCGTCAATGTCGTCCTTCACGGCCTGTGCAGCGTTTTATTCGCCCGTCTATGCATTTCTGTTGCGGGATTACATCACAAATATGGACTTCTAGCTGGAATTCTGTTCGCCGTACATCCGATACACACCGAAGCGGTGAGTATTACGACTAAATATTATTTGTTTTGAATTATAAATGTCACGCTTCCCTGACAGCAAGGGATAGTAAGATCCTGTTAAACAGGAGTCATTAAAATGTGTGCCAGTTAACTTCAAATCATACTTTATGTAGCCCTAGACAGACCTCGAAATATTATTATGGGAATTAGATAGTTGTGTGAACTTGTTTTATCAGAAAATTATAAGAGATGAAAAAACGAGTATACTATCCTTATCCTTTTATACGCGTCCGCAGATAGGGTAGGTGTAAGAAAGGGTTGGAAAATTACGTGTCGTGAATAGGTAATTGCCCGATTCAAAGTTTACAGCAGATTTGTCGAATCCCGCGGTGAATCCGTTCGTGCCTTTTCATACACGACGCTATCGGAGACACCGCTTTGGTTAAATATTAAAGCTGTTTTTAGTTCAAAAACATACGACACAGAAAAAATGCTTAACGTCTCGTAGAGTGTATCAGATTTCAATCATTATTATTTTTATTATTATCATTAATATTGTTTGAAAGAGAACGATTGCGTCGGGCTCCAGTTTCAAATTTTAAATGTATGAAACCGTTATAAACTTCTGAGTAATTTCGAATTTCAGTTCATTTTAAATTTCAGTTCATTTCGAATGTATTTTTCTGGAATTATATTAAAGTTTAATCGAAAATCCAATGCGACCAGTTAAAAGGCTCTTTCGTTCAAATTAAAACAAATAAATGACCGAAATCTGACTACAATGCACGAGGTACGAGAGTCGTTCTTTTAAATCGGCTTTCTTCTTCCGATTGAAATAGTGTGCTTTGTGATAAAATTGACTATATTTTACTCGTAACAAATGGCCGGATTTGACACGCCCTTTTGGAGGACAGGGAAGTGGAAACGCACTTTTTCTAACGAGTATTGGACGGGCAATTTTCGGAATTATTGTGGGCACGTGTTGTCATTTTGTAAGAAGTAAATGATTATTATAAGAGTGCAGAGTGTACCGTAATCCGCGGACTTCACTACATTAATCACGCGTACATTTCAAAAGAATTTAATAATTTTATGCCTAAAGCTCGATCATTTAGATTTAAAAGCTAAACAAAAATGCAACCGCATAAAAGGAATTGCGGTTTAATTGAAACAAAATATTTGAGTCCGTCAGTTTTTTTACACAATAACGTAAAAAAGTGTTTTTTTCCGGAATTATACTCAGTTCTCCATATGTTACGTGGTCAAATTTTTTGTCAGTCTCTTAAGTCTAAAACGGTAAAATAATACATCACTTCCGTTCTTCATAACACAGCCTGCGCCGTTGGCAGAGCAACGTTAAAATAATCGTTCCTGCAGCGACGATTCATCAATATCCGCTAAATATTCGTCTATAGAGATACATTGTAATTCTTTAGGGTTTGGAAGCATTAATTTGTTAAGAGTAACGTATAGGCAATTCTACGTTTTTTTCACTCTTTACATGCTAAGGTTTTGTGAAAAGTAAGTATTATAATTATCGTGAATGTGTCGTATTGATACAGTCACAAGCAGCTATCTTTATGAAAGCAAAATCTCACCTCCAATTATCGATTGACCAAGTGATGTAATAAGAATCCTGAAAACAGATTTTGATTCATCTTTGTTAATATAGAATTTAGAAGTGTGTGTGTGTTTAGGTTATAAATTTATAATATCTCCAATTTTTTATGAACCCCCACCCCAAAGAAAAAAATGCAAATTTCATTAGATACGTCATAATTTTGAATGTTTATCGTCTTAATTAACAAATACATTCAAGTGTTGAAAACTGATTAAAATATTTTCCAATGTTTTTTTGCTTCGTTAAGAATTTCAAAAAAAAAAAACACCTGGAATCTCAATTACGTCCTTGTTTTGAAACACCACGTTGGGTAAATCAAACAGAACATGTAAATATTCACCGTGGTAGGTGAAGTAGTCGCTCCGAAAATTGAAAATTAACTTTGATTTGCCGGGAGAAAAACCGCGACCGGTAAGTAAGAGGAAACGTGTTAATTGAAAATGAATATTTCGTGCTGCTAATTTCAACTGTATTTCGTTGAAAGTTATTCTGCGGTTGGTAAATATGCACAGTTATGCCGGATACGCTGGTCTCGAGAACTCTGTTAGTCGTGAGTTTCAGTACAAATCGAAAATAACGTTGTGTTTTGCAAATGTACAGCGAGGCGTACATTAATAGTGATTGTAGTAAAAGGAAACAATACGATATATTTAGTCGGTGCAGTTCTGTGTGTGTATAACAAAAACAAAAAGTTTCACGCAAAAAGTCTTTTAAATGATATACATCCCGGTACGTGGGCGAATGTTTGGCAGCCTTTTTGATACCTTTTTTATTGCGTTCTCGCACACACATATATATATAATATAATATAAAAAAGCAATGAATAGTCAAAAGTTTCGGTAAAGGCCAAACGCCCTCAGTCAGCCAACTCCCTATTTTTTATTCACTAAAACGTTCAAGGATCTTTGATAATGCGAGAAACTTTTTTTATCATATAATGTATACATGAATAATTGTTTATTTTCGCGGTTCGCACCCTATTATATTTCATCGCTTCCTTGTTTCTATCGATCCCGTGAGTTTATGTTTATAATTACTACGTAGAACGTTGAATTTTTCGCAGCTAAATCGTTTTTGTACGTAGATATGCACATTGCACATACTGTCTTTGTGTTTTACAAAATTTAAAACAAAAAAAATAAAGTTTTCTCTTCCGTCGTCAAAAATAATACTGGAAATAAAAAATAATCATTCAAATTTAAACTCGTATCAAACGATTTCCTAATACGCGGACAAAAGTCAATATTCCGAAAGATTTTTATGTTTGCAAAAACGATTGAAAAAGAGCTACGTTTTTCGTTTTAAAATGGATATAATTCCATTTCGCGCTCCTCTTTTCGATCCGAACTGTATTAGTTATTATTCGACTGAACGCAATCGTAATATCATACCGAGTGTATAATATTGTTTTACTTTTTAATTCCAATTGTGGTATTTTCAATATTGTTTTAACTGAAAGTTTATCTCTCGGTTCACCGTAATGTTTTACGTGTATTCGCGTGCAAATAATAATTAATTAAATATTTATTTACAAAATAATATTTAGTGTTATAAGGGAATACAAATAATTTCTACTAAAATACCAATCAACTCGAATAATAATTAGAGGCATTTTATTTTATTTCAAAAACAATCAAAAAAGGATTCGTCGTGAATGTTTTTTTATTGTAAAAATAAAGTTTGTAATAATAAGAATAATATTATTGAGAGCAGGTATTTGCGATTTTATTAAGAAAGGGTTCTTATAATGTTTATTTATTACTGTGAATCTCATGAAAAGTAATAAATATGAAAAGTTTTTGTTTGTAGACCTTTTTAATAATAATAATAATAATTTATTTTTTTATTTTTTATTTTGCTTATTTTGTAAAGAACTGAATGAATGATTTAATGTTCAAACGAAAAGTCGAATTCGTCATAACAAATTGTAGTTATTTTGTAGATAAACTAGTATAACTGCAGTTAATATATTTAAAAAAAAATTATTGAAATACTTTTTAAAGTACTTCGAATAAATATTCGGAATATTTTATATATATTTTTTAAAGTAGGTTTTCGAATGCCTATTCGGAATATTACTTTTTTATCCGTTTACCCGAATAAGTGTCCCGCGAATACAAAATAAAGGTATACTTTTAACAAGTCTGGACTAATAAGTTCCGAGATCGGCGCGGATCCTGCGGCCGGACGGGCGCTTGCAGAAGGCTGTATACTAGTTTCGTCCCGGTAAAAAAAAAAAATGATTTATACTCATCCTGTCCCGACAAAAAAGAGGAGCATACCGATTCCGTCATTCAGTTTCAAATCGTTTTACACAGGCGATTTTAAGTAAAATAATAATCTATCGATTATGTTTAAATATTATATTTCAAAGTAATTTAACTGATACTCGTAATATTCAGTACCGCCAAAGTCGGTAAAGTTTTATTATTGTTGCATATTTTTCAACGAGTATTGAAAACAGTGGCGGTTATAAGGAGAAAGCGATAGGGGGATCGCCCCCCCATAGGATTTGATATTTTTTAATTTAATATATCTCTGACCTTACAACACCGACTTGTGTCATGTAAGTTGGTCCAATTATGTTACGGTTATGCTTCATTTTCACCCCCCTTGAACATCGTGTATAAGGCTGGAATTAGTGCTCGACCGACGATCAGCGCGTACGGTACGCGCTGGTCATTGGTCGTAATCGAGCGTTTAGTGCTTAGCTGACGACAAATTCTGTCGGTCGTGTACAGTGTAAACGAGTAAACGTGTAAATGTGAGTAAACGAGTGTACAACGAGGAAAGATGAATCCTTTTCAAAGAAACACGCGAAAAAATATTGTTATTAATAATAATAAAAACAAATAAATAATAAAGATTGCATACGCGCGTACGATCGGTCGCTCGGTCAGCGTCAAATTAAACACCCGCAAGCCGCATATAAACGAGCAGTAATAAAACGGAAAAAGAAAGTAGTCACCAGATAGCGCTACGACACAACACAGAGGGCGTGGCAGAAAGGCGCTTATAAATAGCATTCCGAAACCATTGGACTGCTCAGTGTAGTCACGGCGGTCAAACGTGAACAATGTAGTTTGCGTCTGACTGTGGAGTGTGTGTGTGTGTGTGTGTGTGTGTGTGTGTGTTCGAGACTGACCGCTATTTATGCGCCTTTTTGCCACGCCCTCTATATTTTGTCGTAGCGCTATCTGGTGATTACTTTCTTTTCCCGTTTTATTGTTATTTCGTTTACGTTCCAAGCACGTTGTTCTTCCTTTTTCCACATCTATATTTTGTCTCGGTACATTAATAGATCTTTCTTCTTGCCCTTCGATGTGAATATTTCATTGACAGAGGTGGTTGGCTCCATTTTCGCCCCCCTTAAACATCATGCATAACCGCCACTGATCGACAATTAGGCGCGACGAGCCTACGATATGTATGTACCATACGTTTTTCTGGTAAACCGTTCGGTTTTCAGCGCGAAACCACTCCCAAAGAAAACCGTAAACCTGATGTAAGGGTCATTTTTCCGTTTGGAAACGGAATTTTTATACTTCTGACTAAACATTTTTTTTTAATTCGTTGACTCGTGCACGCGCGTACAAAAAGCATATACCTACTGCGAGTGTACGAGATCAGTTACTCGCAATAACTCTCACGTCTCGTACGCTTGTCTAAAATCGCCTGTAAAAAAACTCCTCCTTACAAACGGTTCGTTTCACGATTCTCTTAAGATTATAATATATACCATTATTTTTTTTGACGGAATCGGTACAAAAAAAAACGTCGTCCAGACGAAAATCTAACCCCCCTTACAGCAATCGACGGCGACGCGTTTCTTCTGTACCGCGTGTTTTGTCGTCCCGGAAAATGTGTCGATCCGTGTACGTTCGCTATATTTTAATCTTCTGCGTTATTGGTGTGCGGATTTCCGGCGCGCGGTGTGGTAAATCATTGCGTAGGTACGCGTACGCGTTTATTGGTCGTAACGTCCCGGGACTTGTGCGCGAAATTCGTTGTGGCACACACGCGCGTATAAGTCCCCCAGGGGCAGGGGGGTGATTTTAATTAAAAGTTGTCGCCGGCGGCATTGTCGACGACGTTACATTGTCTGGAGACGGGCGCGCGCGTGAACCGCGGGGACGAGAGTAGTCGGCACAGCGATACAGTCGATGGAGACTGCACAATTTCGGCAGATACAGCGATGGCGGTCGGTGGCGGTGGCGGTGGTGGTGGTCGTACCCCGGGGACGTTTATGGTTTTAATTGCGCACGGTTCGTTCTCACGTGTGCCGGTAAAACGAGTTTTATTTCTTTTTTTCTTCCACCCCCCCCCCTACAGTCACTAACCGAGAGCGTTTTATTTTTCTCTCCAGACGAACGAAATTTCTTGATTTCCCCCCGATGACGGCCGAGAAAAGCCGAGCGTGCCCGAAGAGTGCGAAGAGTATCGCGCTTTTTATACAAATTCTAGACATGGAATTGAACGCGCTATAATAATATATTATAGTGCAAAGGGTTCATAACTGTTAATCAATATTTGCCGAAGAATATTTTTACGTTTTGATTTTCGCATATTATTTTTAGTAAAAAAATGATGAGGCCTTTTTTTTTTTTAGAATTTTAACCATCCGTGTGATCGGCAGGGATATTCGAATAATGTTATAAAATAATAATATTACGGTGAGGCGTTGGAACATCGAACGTTTTTTTTTTTTTTTGCATTCGGTTTTTAACCAAGTAACGTTAACGACAAGAAAAAGAAAAGCAGTGCTATCCACTGAAATGCAACGCCTAAAAATTACATTCCGCGATCGGAGTCTTAAAATAACGATTAGAGTTTAGTTTATCAATATTCAAACAGTATTACGATCAGAAGAGTCGACAATTTCGAGGGGAGTAAGAAAGTTGCCCCGAGCAGCACAGGATGACGATTCACTAAAGAACGCGATGAAATCGCAAATTTCGGCGCTGTATTTTTTTCTGACAGTACAGTCACCAGAGTTATAACCATCGAGTCGTGAATAAATTGGGAGACAAGTAAAATAGTGTGCGAAGTGTGAATGTTGAAAATTACACTTTTGAATACGCGCGTACACGAATGAATGTACATGAAAAAAAAAAAAAAATCTACTAAGAAAAAACTGAAATATTCCTTATAATATATTATATATACCGTATATAGAATTTCGCCGAATGTAAACAAATGGTTTAGGCTTGTGCACGCAGTGTCGATTCGATGTAAACAATGTCGAACTCGAAAATAAGACATCCGTCAAAGCGCCGCGCGTTTATGGCCGCCAAGACGCTTGCAATTTTTTTTTTTTAAAACGTTTTCGCCGCGTACTTACACGAAAAATATTATTTACCCGTAAAATAAAAACAAAAACGCGTCTTCGCAAAACCCTTGTTTTTCGCTCTCTTCCCCCTCGTAAAATCAAAAAAATAAAAAATACACGAGAAAAAGGGCGTTTTTTTTTTTTTGTTGTTGTTAGTTTGATGAAATATTCGGAGTACGGCAAATACGCTGCGTTCTGTACACAAATAATTTCGTCGAGTATTACTCTATAAATAAGAAAACAATAATTATTTATACAAAACACTCTCCAGTTACGATAATTTTCATCGCGTTCAGAACGTAATCAAATCAAATCTAATGCTCGAATTCGCCGTGTTAAATAATACAGTTTACGCGGAGTGGATCGGTCAACATCGATTTCGCGAAAATTAATTTCTAAAAAATATACAGGATATAAATGATTCGCGGTTTTTTTTTTTCTGCAACTTCAGTAATATATTAATATCTCGTCCGTAATTTTGTGAAATCTGTTTCAGGTGACCGGCATCGTCGGAAGAGCGGACGTGTTGGCCTGTTTGTTTTTTCTATTATCGTTTCTAACGTACCACGAGTAAGTACATATTTTTTTCTCTTTTTTAAATATATTATTTATAAATCCCGTAAGAAAATTATCATACGAGTAAAGTATAAATATATTTATACACGTGTACAATTCGTTCGGTTTTTTCGCATACATATTGTGTTTAGTCGAATATCGACTTAATCGTCCGATATTAAATGATGAAATGACGTCCATTTGTGACGTTAGAAAGACACCATTGAATGATTTTAACACCGAGAAATTGTTTTTATTTTGTCTGGTAAACACTTTTTCCTGCCTACGCTCGACGCGCAGCGTTTTGTTCCGGTGGTGAAAATATTGTATGTAGTCGGTACGCTTTATTTTACGCCGCACGTTTTTCACTTTTCCAAATAGATTCTTTGAACCGAGAATAAAAATTTTAAAAAAGACTCAAAAATTGTCGACATATTCGTTTTGAACATGCCCAAATTTTTTTTTCTCTGTTATTTAAGAGTTCAAAACGTATGACGAGCTTATAACGTTTTATCATATGCATTAATCATAATAATCTACTGGCGTCGGTCAGAATCGTTTTTCAAACACAACGATTTCTCTCCCAAGTGTCCTACTCGGCCCGATATCCACAGCACTCGCGGCTCGTTATCATTTTTAAGATTTTTTTTTAATAAATGTATATTGAAATAATGAAAATGAAACGTTTTTTTTTTATTCGTGTAACTATATAATTGCTATATGTAAAATTGAAAGACGTAGTAGTTTAAGTGTTTAATACTGTAATCGTAAAACCGTAAAACGGACCTACATAAACACTGATCATTATTTGGACCACCTATTATTATTAAACCGCTATAATATTTAGTATATAATATTACTTACATTACATAAACAAACTTTTAAACATATTATGTATATAGTGTTGAAAATTATTTAAAAAATTTATTCTTTGGGATTCAATCATGCAGTTGAAGTGCAATTTTTTTTTAATATGTTTTAAATAAAATGAAAAATTATTGAATTTTTTCGTTCAAATTTATCAGATGTAACTATCTGATTTAAAAAATCTTTAAGATACACATAGATTTAACTGATATTTAACAAGTTGCTCGTTACAATATAGTAGCTTAAAAATAAATTAAGTTAGTACTTCTTTGTATTTAAGCTTAATGCTCTCGAATTTCTTTAAAAAAATAAATTGTTCACCGTGAGGCTGTTAACGAAAACTCGCCGACATTGTTGGTAGAAAATATTCTTTTTTTTTTTTCTAGCAAATATCAACCGTTATGGTTTTTAGTACCTATTCGTGTAGTATTTGGGTTGGAAAATAATTTATTAGTATGTATTTTGTTAAAAAGCATTTTATTCTTTATAGAGCCGCTTTTATACCTATTAATAAATATTTTATATTCGGCGGTTTCGGTATTATTACGTATATAAAATAAATACCGTTTTATTATTACACAAAAATTCGATATAATAAATTACGACACTACGATGCAATACAACGTAAATTTTAATAATATAATAACGTACAATACACAATATAGTGACACAAAGCACAATCTAAATAACTAAAACTAATAATGTATAAATACAGCGTAACTGTCGCGGAGCGAGTAAAAAAAAAATATTTATAGGACACGTGTATATTCGATGCAGTCAGTGTGTGTGTGTGTATAGCTAATTCACGCTTCCCGTTAAAAAGAGAAATATTCTTTTTCGACTACAAATAAATAATATTATATAACCTCTACATACGTATAACTTTAAAAAAACTCGGTTAAATTTAAATGATATATCTCGGTGTAATATATTCGTATGTATCATACTAAGCGTAATAATTTGACATATTATTTCTGTAAAAATACACGGCATAACGAAATATATTATAGAATTCTTCGCCGATATGTTGGAAATAACATGGTTCGACTCTAATTCTCATTAACAACGTCTAATGTTAAAATAACGAGTAGATTCGTTAAAGTTAAACGTTGTTAAAAATAAAAAAACGAAATTCACGTCGAATAGCATCGAAAAACAGTGTTAATTTTTTACCAACATAACTTGCCGCGTTATGCGTATAATTTATACAAGATATATTTGCGGTGAACGAATGGTATTTTGAACTAATAATAAACAACTCCATTGAAATCGAAGATTCTAATCGTGGGGTAAAGAAAAAAATTAGAGCTGTTATAATAATTGCTGGTGACAAGTTTTTCGCGTGTGGCACGTTGACCACGACAAAGGCGTATGCAAATAAATTAGGTACGAAAGATTCTTAGATTAGTAAATGGACCAAAAACGGACGAAAGAGCTAGGTACGAACCGAGATATATAAATGAACTGATGCAGGGTGAAACAAATATACGGTCGGCGTCGTTAAGAGTACGGCAGTCTAAGCTTGTCTGGTCTGAGCATGCGGAGGTCGGAAGGTCCCGTTGGGTTGCCAACAACTACGAGATGGGAGCCGGACACGAAACGGCCTATCCGAGAGGGCTGTCCGCGGACAACGGCGGTGTTCTGTAGGATACAGTCGGAAGATTTGACTTTGTTACAATAGTGGAAAATAGAGAGGGACTAGCAACAAATTATGTAGAGATAAACGGTGGGTAATTGCAATTCGTTACGGTAACGGACATAAATGGTACGTAGAATTGCGAGAAGGAGAATATTTTATACAGCAGTAGGGCGTTTTTTTCTTCTTCAATGATGAACGTCGTCGACTTTTAACTACAGCAGCGTAGATTTGCTCGTGAATTTCCAAACGTCGTCGACGGAGTTTGCTATCATTTTTTTCCCCCGACTATATAATCCTCAGGACGACGTTTAAGAAAATAATGTTTTTTAACGATAAAAAAAGAAAGTAATACGTCGTCATCGGCGGGTGGTATCCGTTCTCGATTTTTTTATTTATTTTTTTAATTAATCTTATCTCCGACGGATGTCGAACGAACGAAAGAATAAGAAATATAATAAGAAACCTTTTAATAATACACCGTAATGTAGTATAGATCGCGTGTGCCGTAGGATATCGATTAACGGAGAGGAAAAAAAACGTATTTTTTTTTTTTTCTTCACGAAAATTAACGAGCTATTCTCTAAACTTTTTCATTTTTTTTTTTTTTTTTATGTGTCTGCGTGAATAATTGAAGAGCGTTGGACTTGCTGTGTTGTACGTTTTTTTTCCCACCTACTTATCACGCACGTCCGACGCAGCGCGTGTCACAGTGAACGATGATAGTCTTCCGTTGAAATTAGCAGAGTGCCGCGGTAAATCGTCGTCGACCTTTACCGTTCCAGCAGTTCGCGCGATTGCGCTTTTTGGCACACACAAACGCGTTATACGCGAATTACCATTAACCCGAGGTCCACTCATCAGTGCCTACAGTGTTAGTCCAATTTGCGAATCCAAAGAAATTGCATTCGAATCAAATATTGTCGCTGTTTTTTGACAAAACATCAAAGGAGTCTGGGCCTTTATGAGTGAGCGCTTTCGCCGTATTATAAAGAGGATAGCTCATCTCATCGAGTATAACTGAACAGAGAATTAAAAATTGAACAAATTTTCACGGATTATTTATTTAATTTTTTTAATACTTATATATGTGTATACTATGGAAAAATAAGATACGAGTATATCGCAGATACAGACTCCAAAAAATTTGGACATTATAATATAAAATGTATTATATACCGTATGTTCCCGCAAAGTGTGATTTATTGCTATATTTCCCGTAAGACACACGGAGACATCACTATGTTTTATTGTTATTACTTACAAGGTGGACATTGACTCCTTGATTACTTATTTATTAACTATCATTGTATATGGCTTCAACATTTTTTCGAGGGTTGGCGTACGTTGGAAACTGAATGTTGGCTCTTGTTGCTTGGCTTCAATGCGTGGGAATTATCGTAGAAACAATGGCGTAGATACAATTCTTTTTCAGGGAGGGAAGGTTTCAAACAAACTTTTAAATATAATAATATTCGTCATTGTTTTCAAAAGGAATACAATGGATTTGTTAATATTAAATTTCAGCGCAATTAACGAAATAAAATTTCAAAATTTTCAACGACAATAACGAGATTTTTTTATGGCTTTCTTGGGAGGAGATTAGCACCAATATGTGCACCTTAAGCGCGTTTCGAACGTGCAAATAAAATACCACTTCGCGCTTGAGAGGTACACCGGGGGCCGGAGTTTTGTTCCGATCGTTTGTCATCTCCCGTACGCGGTCCGCGGATTAGACCAGACGTGGTCTGTGTACGATCATTAGTGTCACACGCCGCCCGAGTTCAGGAGGATAGTCGCGAGTCGTGTCTAACCCATTCGCCCGTTTGTCATTATCCTCAAAATGCCCACGTACCTTATGAAACGTACTCGGAGTAAATTCTTCATTAGGTACGGTGTAAAAAAAAAAAAATTCCTCCATTAAAATTGATTTCAATATCCCAAATCAAATACGGAAACATGCCTTACCTATATACACTTTATTCATCGACACTCGGCGTCGGGAAATGTCTAGATAAAAAAAAAATTGATTTTCTTTTAATTTTATTCGGATAAAATTCAACTCGTGGTTAACCGTATTTAGATAAAGTCTACCGTTATTATCTGATCCCAAATCCATCTACATCGAATTCGTTGGAATGAAAATTTAATGACACGTTCTCTGACAAAGTCATCAAATTGTAATTTTTTTTAAATTTACGTTGTAAAAGAGAATTAAGAAGAACATATAGGATTCGTCGTTTGAAGGAAGAGTGTGCCACCATCACTATTCTTTCGGTTTATCGAGAAGACGTACCGCGGTTTATTGCTTATTTCACACAGCTTTTTCAGTATTATTCACACAGGTACTGTACAGTTTGGGTACCTAGATCGATAAACCAATTTCGATGATTAAATGAATCTTCCACTTTTTAAAGACGAATAAGCTTTCCATTTGTCTCTACGGATTTAAGTTTGTGGTTACCTACTTCGTTTTTAATTATGCGAAGTAATTTTGCTTTATCACGTTTTACATGTATAACAAAAAAACGTCATTCAAAAATATTTTTATTTTATCCATTATTTTAGTACTACATATATAGTAAATACTTTTTTTTTTTACAAGATAATTGTAGATAAATTGTTATCGGTTTAGATCGTACGTCGAAACGGTGTCCGCCAAATATTGTTTTGCTGAGTATTTTTTTTTTGTCTTAAGTAAAATGTTTATTTGTTATTTTCGGGTAGTCTTACTTCACGCTTAAGGAACAGACGTGATGAGCTTGATTGCTCACCAAGGGAAGATGGGCGATTAAAAAAATTGTTTGACCACACAGTTCTTTTTAATGCAATAATTGAAATTAAGGCAATAATATTCATGTCAACTAAGGCTCAACGTACCTTTGTAAAACCATTCGTTTCCAAAACATTCTTTGTTTCGCTCACTACCTTCTTGAGGTACCTTTGTGAAGAGACGGATCTAAGGAGGAGAAGGGAATGGGAAAAGTTTTCCCTCCTAAAATAAATTAATAAAACAAAAAAAAGGTCATCGACTTTTCCTTTATTTTGCCGACCGACCTAAAAAGTCCAAAACGACTAAATGGCCGATCGACATTAATTTACCTGAAGATTTCCTTCCCTGAAAAAAAAGAAAAAGTAGGTCATCCCTTTATTATTAATAAAGGAATTTCGTATACTTTTTATCAATTTTTCGCTATTACTCTGCGGCGATACCATTAAAAATTCCGAGGAAAAAACTTATCAGTTGCGCATTAACTGGTAATTGGTACCTAGCTGATCGTTAATTAATTATAGTAATACCACAAAGGTAACTAAAAATATGGTTTTTAAATGTATAATTTGTGGAACGATTTTTGAAAATAGTCCTCCCCCCCACCAAAAAAAAATTGACTCTTAAATCCGCCACTGCTCTGTGAACGTCAACAACATTATCGAGCGTATTCATAAAGTCGTATTACAATAGTCTGATTTCGTATAATTTTCCACAATTCAAACTTCAAACACTCAATAACGACAATTGTGACAATCGACTGGAAATCTTGTTGAAATATTGCGCGTTTCAATCGGTAATAAATTTTAAACTGTTTAACAGGAAATCGTCCGTATACGCGGAATGTACGCTACTCTATCCGAGTACACTGCACATCTATAGTGTCGCGCATTAAATAATCGAAAACTTTGCACTTTTTTTCCCGGAGTTTTTTGCCGAAATACCGAAGGGAAATTTGGAACGCCGCCGTCTCGTTAAACTTTTATACGAAATACGCGCGTATTGTACACACAGTACTGCAGTACTCGTATAAAAATTTAGACTGCTCCACCGCATGAAATTTAGTGCCGTTTCACGTGTTTTATTGTGTTTTAAATAAAAAATAAAGCTCGCGTATACGCGCCGCAGTCGGGGCTCGAGCAGATTATATTTCGGACGGGTTATATGTAAAATAATACGTACTATCGCGTTTCGCAGAAAAAAAATGCTTCTGGATGAATTTTAAGTGTTCGTAAAAAAAAAAAAAAAAGTAAATCGATTGTCCAAAATTTTTGAGTTATTATTCGCGTGTGTATTGCTTGTGTATACAATAGGTTAATATAATGGGAATAATCAAAAATAAAAACTGCGAAAAACGGAAAATGTATTTCGAGCGAAATTGCTTATTTTTCAATATCGTATATAATATAGCATATCAAGTGTGTACGAAACGCATTCAAAACAAACCGTTATTACTGGTCGCACTTATAATTATTCGTTTTTATCGAGTAAAACGCGTCGGACACGAGGGATTGTTATTTTCAGGATTTCATTTCATACTTTAATAATCGATTGTGTGATTCTGCTCAGTACATTTTTTTTCCCGTGGCAAAAGTGATCAGACGGTATTGTTCTGTATAAATCATTATAGAATAGGAAAATATCTCTGTGCCTTCGATACGAAACTATAACGCTTTTAATATTATAACGAGAGAAACAATTCCATGGCGTAGCTAC
This sequence comes from Slavum lentiscoides, assembly GCA_032441835.1. Lineage (NCBI taxonomy): Eukaryota > Metazoa > Arthropoda > Insecta > Hemiptera > Aphididae > Slavum > Slavum lentiscoides. The sequence goes on along the minus strand of CM063707.1, from coordinate 3,119,362 downwards.
ACTACTGCAGCGTAATGTGTGCAATAATATCAAATTAAGTGATTGAATTAAAAAAAAAAATTAGGTGTTTTAAAACGACGAATTCGTACTACGCTACTGATTTATTATTCTGACGTTCGCTTAAGGCTTTCAAAAAATCAATAAACATTTGTGACTTATCCTGTAACGACTTATATAGGCGTAAACTGAATACTATCATTGCGCTGTTAAAAAATCGATCTCTAAATAATTTAACACTTTCTGCATCATTATCGTGCAGTAAAAAACGCGTCATAATATTATGCCATCCCGATATTTCGATTTCCCATTAGGTTTGAAATAAAAACGATGCGCGTACGTATAATATTGCGAGAGTATTAAAATAATTTTTTTTTTATACGTTAAAATAAAATTTTTTTAATGGAATTAGCGCTCATCGGCTTAAAAAAAAGCTTTACGGTTGCAGCGTTAAAAACTTTTATTTCTTTAATGAAAATCGATCGGTAAAGAAAAAAAAAACAGTTGCGACTGTAAACCGTTTTTTTTTTTTTGAAGCCTATAAATTATACCGAGTTCCCAACACCGGCCAATTTATTTATCTGTAAACAAAGTGAGGAAATTTTTTTTGTCTTTAATTAATTATTTCGGATTTAAAAAAAATATATATTATTATTGACTAGTACACTTCCGAACTTGTTTAATCTTTAATGATTTCTGAACACTTTGCAACACAGTTAAATAATTCAGAATTCAAACCAAAGGAGTTTTTTTTTTCGATTACCTTTTGTGTCACGGAATTTATCGTTTCGGACGGAATTTACATGTTTTCGTACAGGGGAAAATTCTCAGTGAAAATTGTTGTTAGAAGACGCGAAATCACGAGAAAATATCCATTTTGAAAATCGTTAACCGTACCGATTTAATATTCACTAACATTCCCAACGTAAATTATTATTATTATAATTTGTAATATTTTATGGATTTCAAAACTCGCATGGCATATTTAAATAGAGCTGAAGCTGTGGTGCGCAGGAAGACTGTTTCGCATGATAATGATGCTAATAATAATGATAATGATTATGATAATAATAATAATAATAATAATAATGATGATGTACACGCGTAGGAAAATCTATCGAGTGAACGTGGATTTTGTGACCTTTGAGAGAAGAGAATTTTCAAACACGCGTCCGCGTAATTTATCTGTCGTGCAATTTCGCAATAATATGTCTATACTTAAAATTTCGCGAGCGCGTTATATATTTTAACTGTGTATAATTGATTTCCTTTAAAAATTATTCTCGATAATTTCGCGCGCACGTTACTGAAAATTTTTATAATTTAATATTTATTAGTATCTGAACGGAGCGAGTAATGTATCGGTTTTTGCAATAATGTGTTTGTTTTATATCTTTAACCAAAAATTCTTCCAGAAAGAGTGCTTCGATCTTTACGCAGTCATACCCTGTTTCCAAATTGCATCTAGTCGTTACTTTAAGTAGGTCATTTATCGATTTTTCAAGCGTCAGAAAAACTACCGAAAAATTACACGTAATACGTAAAAACGTGATTTCGTCGAAATCGATTATCGTATTATTTCTTCGTAATTTCAAAACTAATCGTTATAGAAACTTAAAATATATAACTTCACGTTTTCAAAAAATTACTTTCAATTTTGAGCAATTTCGAGGGGTAATTTTTTGTTTCAAGGCTTGGAAATTTAGTACAATGTCAGACGTACGTCACATCAACTGTATTAAAAAAAAAATCTTGAAAATCTTTTGCCACAATTTTCTTTTATAAACGTTTTTTAATTTCAACAAAGTGCATTTTATTTTATTTTGTGGAAAATTACGTTATTTCCTTAATATTAATAATAAATAATATTACATCGAAACTCCATTCAGAATCGTTTTTATCACATTGCTTTGAAACGTATGGTAAAATCAGAAAACTCTTAAATCTCTATTCAAGTAAGTAGTACTTAAGCAACACCCCGTGCGGCTCGCTACATTTTTTTATTTTTAGTACATTCTTTAATTATATCGGGTCGAACCTTTAAAATACAGCAAATTTTTTTTTATACTTACCATCTCGAAAAATTGCGACACTCGTCATAAGTGTATTCACGTTTTCAAAGTTGTAATTTCGTAGAAATAAAATGTGCGGGAATTCGTGTTGATGAAACGTCGTTCGACATTTGTTAGACGAAATCACGGCGGAACGGAGAATTCGAAATAACGAAGAGCTTAAACAGCCGTACGAAATGACTGATTGAATTAGAGAGGTACAGAAAAAGGGACTCCGACGTGCGGGACATACGCGTGGTGAAAAGAGGGATGGTCCAGTGCACCGAGAGGAAAGAGACTATAAGGTTCGGGACGCGTCCGCGATTAAGACGGGAGGGACCGAGTGGAAAAGGACGTACGAACGTTGGAGCCGGATGATGATCGGCATACTTGGACAGTGGCGAGAATTGATGGTCGAATACGGGGGAGAAGAAGAAACCGACCTCATTAACTTCGCCGGTCGTGTCGATTCAACACTATAAACTGGAGAAAGAGTCGTGTGTATTCCGTTTTTGATTTGCTCGACGGTCAAAATGAAAATTTCGCCTTGCCACACAGTCCGTTGCTGACCGCTAGATGCCAAACATTCTATTACCGCGCTCAGGCCGGATTGTGAACATTTGCGACACAGCCGATCTATAATAAACGCGCGAGCGATTCAAACAATTCGCGGCTAAGGGCACACGCATATTATAAATATGTGATAAATCTATTATATTGTACAACGCCGAGTCGGTCCGTAATTATTTCATTTGTCATAGAAAACAATATATAGTCGTATAATATGCGGACTATGTGTGTGGGTGTGCATGCGTGTTCCCGTCGAAGTTCAGCGTTTCTATATTTTGATTTATCGTACACGAATTTCGATCGAAAACCACCCGGTTGAACACCAGTGCGGTATTATAATATTATATTTATATAAATGATGAGAAAAAATCGCGAGGCGTGTGTCACACTCATCCGCGCGATATTTTGTAAAATATACGAAATACAAAACTTTATATATATATATATATATATCGCGTCGTTTCGACGGTATAATAATATGATTGCGTTGTATTTCCATCATCGTACATGTTTTTACTTGATTCTAAATCCCACTGCCGTTGTAATAAATCACGGTTGCGCAAAAATTAAATTTTATGTGTACTTATGGCTTCAAAAAAAAAAAATAAAAATTTGCGATGAAAAAACGTTTAAAATTTGTTTTTTTTTTTTTGTGACATTTAGATTTTTGTTCATCGGCGTTTGAATTGTCGGTTTTCGTTAAACGTTGTGAAAAGTTTTTTTGAAAAAATTACGATTTTCGTTAAATTGTTTTTTGTTTTATCTCAAACTTCTTTAGAAAAGGTACGAAAGAAAAAAAAAGCGAGTCCGCTAATACTCGAGACATTGTTGCGTAAACGTCGCGTGAGCGGTAAAAATGGAACGGAATATTGTGATTGGGATTTGTGAATATTATTGGTATCTTTGTTCAAAGTATAATTTCGATAATAAATATTATTATTAGTTGTCACGACAACATCGTACACATCACACACAATTCATAATTGCGTGTAAATTAATTATTATTATTAATATCAATAAATATTATTATTAGTCGTCATGACGACACATTTCCGTCCCATTTCCCGAGATTTATCCTCATCATACTGCCGTAATAGACGTTTACCGCATCAAAAAGGTTATTACGCCTCACGGTCGGCCGTCATATAGACTTACGGGCAATTATTTATCGATTAATTACTTATTATTAGGGCAGATATTTATATGTCTTAAAACCTATCAAATATGTATGCAGTTATGCGCTAAAAATTACCAAAATATGCCCTTAAAATATGCTCTAAAAAAAAAATTTTAAAAACATAAGAAAATTCGAAAATTGTATTTTATTACTATTTTTAGTTATTACAATTAATCTCAACAAAAATATTGTACATTTTTTATAACGTTATAATTTAAAATTTTCAATATGTTGAATTTAAATATTTATTTTAATTTGATTTATTGAATGGCATTTTTTCACGATCCATGAAATAAAAGTTGTAAAATGTATAGATTACATTATTTGTCATATCTCGTATTATTAATAAATTGAAAAACCATAAAAACCAAATGAATAATATTTTATCTAAAACACTGGTAAAAAGTTATCGATTCGCATGTTGATATTAATAAAATTATAAATTTTAAACAATTATTCTGTAATTATCGATTTTTTTTAGTTGAAAATGACTTTAAAATGTACAAAATCCCAAAATATGCCCTAAAAATTCAAAAATGGCAAAATATGCAAAATAAAAGTTTGTTTATAGAATCGTCAGGTCATGAAACACATTTTGGTTAAACTAGCTATTTTTTTGACCGACCAATAAAAATATGCAAAAGCATATAAATATCGGCCCTACTTATTATTATTGATAACCAATTATTTGTGTTGTATATCATTATTTTGTCGCAATGGAGCGACTATTTATTTCTTATTTACGTCAAATACCCAAAATTTACCGCTAGCGACAAATACGCATAGATATCTTGTTGGTCAATCACGATTGGGTTCGATTCCGGTCGGGGGAACCATGTTTTTTGCATTATTTTTTTTTTTTTATTCCAATACATACCTAATGTTCTATCGGTCGAATAATTGTGAAAGAAATTTCACTTCATCCGCGCGTACTCGTAACACGCACGAATTTTTTCTTAACTGTTATTCTCTCGTATAACGTTTACGTCGTTTTCGTAACACAATTTGGGGACTTTTTTTCACGGTATCCGGACGAAATAACGAAAAAATAATTACTTAAGAAAATTGAAAAAATTAGCGAAATATACGTACTGTGTGTTTGGGGAACGGAGTTCAAAACGACAATTATTTATTATATCGTGAATTCGATATTTTTTCGGTATTATTTATGCTCCAACGCGGTACAAACGCATCTACTTAATACCGAAATTTGTAAAACAATACATAAAATATAAATTTTATTCGTTTTCAACAGTAATTAGAAGGTAAATAAAACGTAATTTTTACATAAGCGATTATTTTCCTCGTAGTTTTGTCACTCTTAAAATGTTTAGCGATCAATGCGGGTTAGTAGCGTGACGACTGAAGAGTGTGTGTCACGAGTATATTTTTAAAATTGTTTTATTTATATTGTAATTTCATTTTATTTTATTTTTTTTATATTTACAGTATTTTGCCGAGGCATTTCATTACATATAATAAAAATAAACTTTTATCGGTACATATATTGGTTACGCACGTGGAGAAGATAAACCGTATAAATATTGGAAATATCGGATGTGCGTAGAAACTCTAAATGTAAGAAGAGCCGACTGGTATCCACAATTAATGATAAAAAAATATTTAGATTAATTGGTTCTCCTCGTTATTTCTGTCATTAAAATTTTTCTACATCATTCATGGACACAATGGGTATTTAATAGCATTAGTTTATTTCATGCTATTCACTTTTTCTATACTTGTTTATTCGCCTTTTTCTATTTTCGAATCCTTTGGCCTAGAACCGTTTTTTTTTATGTAGGTATTAATCCTCCGATTAAGAATTAAAAAAATATTGATATAAAATAATAGAAAAAATTAATATAATATTAATAATGTTAAAAAATAAATGGCGGAAAATTCTATATAATTTTTTGTCGTAACACAATTTAAGGTTTGCTTTTTAAAACATTTCGTCATTACACAAAATATAAAAGTTATTTCCGTTTCTTTTTTTCTTTTTAAATTTTCTTCGTTTAATTACGTTAACAACCCGTTGAAACTTATTCCGAGTTTTTCCTTTGGTTCATGATATAATGAGTATATTCGTTCGTATTTGTATATATTTTACGTCTACATTTCACACGAGTAATTAAAATATTTCGGACGCGCAGCATTAGTCGGAACGGCAAATATTAAAAGGAATTTAGTCTTTAAAATCTTTGAAAACTTAGATCGGTGACAGGCAATGTAGAAATGCATTTTCGGTAGAATTTTTCGCGCGAAGGCTTTCGTTGATTCGCCCCGCAAATGAATGCCAATTTTTCGTAAAAGACTTTTTTGCGTAGCTACGGTAATATAGTTTTGATTGTGAGATTTAGTTGTTCAAAGATTTCTTTATTGTATTTTCTATATAATTTGCTCCATTAATGTTGTTCCGATTTATACATATATTGTCTTTGTCACGTGTCACCCACTCTAAAGTTTGACGTTTCAATTAACGCTGTTCTCTCCGTTAACCTAACCATACGCCACAATAATATCAAAAAGTAAAAATTATTGAAATTCTCAAATGAAAAGAAAAATTACTTTCCGACTATAATACCGTTAAGGTTGTCTTTGAAGACGGGCTGCTTAAAACTCGCTATACGCGTAGATAGGATTTTTTTTTAAGCCCTGCGTTCCAAATAAGATGTTATATAGCAACCGTCGTAATGCTCTGATGCTTCGAAACCGGATCCCAAACAGATGCCATTTTAAATAGGGATGAGCTGAAAGCCGTGTATTTGCAGGTAAACAGAATGTCGGATGAACTTGATTGGCCACAAAGTAATATTGTGAATTTAAAACGAATAAGTTTTACGTTTTAGTTTAATACTTCAGTACTGGTCTTATTCGGTCTACTTGATCGCTATTAGGAGCTTACAGACACGTACTCGTGGTACACAATTCCTGCGAATTCTTAAAAATAAACATTAGATATCACTTAAAATTTGCACCACAATATCGCGCATGATCATTTTTTCGCAACTAATTAAAATTATTATCTTTTCGAAAATATTGTAATCAAAGAGATCGATGATGTAATACGTAGTTGAAAATGAACACGTTTTTTTTTTTAATTGTTCTTGTAAATCGAAAAATATTCATTACCTTATGATTTACACATATTTTGTAACTTTGAAATCATATAAAAATAATAGCTCTACTCGTGTACAGAATGGTTTGTTTAATTTTTTTTTATTAAAACAAAACCACGTGTCGTTTTAAAAATAATAAATATTAATAATAAATAATTTCGCTTTGGTAATATTTTTATTTAAATTATTCGCTTTATACGTTTGAAACAACGCGATATATTTTGAATATACTGTATACGTATATTGTATTGTACGAATAGTTTGTTGCAATTTTAATTTTATTATTGTACACGCACCGAAATGTGAAAAAGTTTGAAAATATTATGATAATAAATATACGAGAGTTGTTATCTATACGCGAGAATTATATATATTTTAATTTAAAACGAGCGTTTAGAACGAAACTGCAGTGTTGGAAAAGATAACTTTTTACTCTTTTCGATTTAATTAACTACTTTATACACACAACAAAAAAATAACAACAAAATTTATGTTTAAATAATTGACGTAAAATGTACATAGTTTTTTTATTACAGTGCAGTACGACGAGTTAAAATAAAATAAATTCTTCGCGTCCACGAAATATTAATTAACCGATAATAATTATTAGATACGGTATACGAAATAAACGTTTCTTTGCGCGATTATTATTTTCAAATAATAACGATTACCGTTTTTTTTCTTTTCGATTAATTCCCAGGAATTATAACGGCGCGGCGCCCAAAACGAAATATAATAAAAAAATAATAAAACGAAACCGATATCGATATCGTTTGTACGTTTCCGATTTTGTAAACTTTATATTGAAATATACACGTAATATAATGTGTGTCTAAAAAAATAATCGACTTTTTGACGCTTTAATTTTTTTTTTTTTATTTTAATTACAGCACACGGTGGAAACGCAGGGAACGAGTGTTGCTCAGCTGCTCGTTCGGTGCGCTATCGATGTTGGCCAAAGAAACCGGCCTGATGGTACTTTTAGTAAATCTGGCTTATGACGTGTACACTTCGTGGAGCCATATTAAAAAGTGAGTGTTGTAATAAATGAAATTTTAAAGCCGATTATCGGAATGAAAGGAAATACTTAATATGGTTTTTTCTCTTTTGAGACGCTAAAAAAAAAAACGCGTAACAAGTATCCATTTACAAAATGTTTAAAAAAAAATTACAACTGGTATATTGTATCCGGATACGAAAATAAATATCACGTTTTTATTTTTATTTTTTTATAATACGCGTTGAATACTTTAAACAAGTAAAGGTCTCACGTGAATAGGTGCACTATTCCATTCTAATTTCATGTTAATTCATATAAAATAATTTCAATATTTCGTTTTTATTTTATATGTAATAAATGTTTTTACGTATCACGTCAAAAATGAATAATACTTAATTATTATATTAACAGTTTAAAATCTTAAAGTACACAAAAATAAAAAATGTTATGATACCGGTTATCTAAGCGTCAAATTTTGTCTTAATGTCACGCACAACAAATTACCTTTGTAAATTTGATATTTTTCACAACATATCCAAAAATGTACGAAAACCTTATGAAACTATATGAAAAAATTTTTCAACAGTTCGAGTGGGCTTTTTAACGTATTCAACGTCCATTTTTTTTTAACAAAACGTCAATTTAAAAAAATTAATTTTTTAATCTACATAATATTATACAGCAAAGTCTTACATTTTTATTTTATTTTATTTTTTTATACACCCTTTTAATTATATATACTTATAATTATTTTTACCGGCTATACCGTCGTTGGAATACACTTCATCTGAGCTCGACGAAATACGTGCAATTTTATATTTATTTTAATCAAACACGTCTAGTAATTTTTAAAAATTAAATTTTTTACATTGCTCGCTGTTATTACTTTATCATGATTTTTTGATATTGTCCGTATCGTTAACAAAATTCTTAATTCAATACCGTTTGCTTAAACTGTTATTTATTAAATAATTATATTATACTGTCATTGTGTCGAACTTGTCGTGGATAATTATTAAAAATTGAAATATGTTAAACGCGATCAAAGCCCACTGAGAAAAAAAACACTATTTCAATGTTGTCATTTTTTTTCGAAGTTTTCGAGTATAAACTTTAAATTAACAAATATTAAATAAATAAATATTACTAAAAATTTCAATTTCGATTATATAAAACACGAATCAAAATTGTATTGAAAAAAAAAAATGCTTTAAATTTGTCGCAGTAAAAATATCGTTTATTTTTTAGGTCGTTGGTAGAACATAGGCATACCGAGGAATATAATTCGTTCACGAGAAGAGCTGCGAAAACCATAGCTGCGGTACGTGTCCTTATTATAAATTAAAAATTTTAAAAATTTTAATAAATACAAAACTCTAGTTCGTTAATATTGTTTGGCCTTATAGTGCACGCATCGTTGTAAAAAGTCTGACACGTTGGTGTGATATTACACGAAAAACACGACTATACTGTATTTTTTTTCAAACAATTTTTCTCGCACCATATATCGCAATTTTCTTTCGCACAGAGTTTAAACTCTGTGCATGTACAATACGATATACTACGTATATTAATTACAGCCCTGGCGATATATCGGGAAATATTAATAGTTTTTTTATTATATTATTAATATTACAATATTCCACAAAAATTTTCGTATTCAAACACTTTTTTTTTATGATTCCCATATTTCTACCGTCTTCCATTCGTCCATTATGGAATCGTACGTGTCCGTTTAAATTTCTCAATAGTTCCTGACCGATTCGGCAATAATATTCGATTGCGTTTTAGAGCGTATTACACAAAGCAGACGGTTACCGAGCATAAATAATTTCCCTTGTAACGATAAATAACGCGAATCGGGCGACATTTATTGGATTCGAAACCGTGGACCAGTGGCGCGTTTTGCCTGTATGTATACTATTGTGAGATCGAAATTTCTCTCGTTTTACGGTGCGAACGATTAAGGAACGCTACGCGAATTAAAACGTAACACGTGCATTTTAATGTAAAAACATTCTACACGATTAAAACCGAAAATAACTTGTCACACAGAAAATAACTATTATAATATCGTCGTCTGAACGCGCGTTGTGCGCTATTACGAAACGTCATTTAACCCTATACACTTACTGGAAACTTTGCAGACGGTGGCGCTGTTAACGTTTCGACTGTACATGCTTCAAGGCAGCTTACCAAAATTCACTGAACCGGACAACCCCGCAGCATTCCACGACAGCTGGAGAGTCAGGTAATTACTATTTATTGAATATTAATACCAACGAAATACGAGCGGTATATTGACATTATAATATTATCGACGGTTTCCAAAGGTAAACAGTTAATACGTACAACACATTTTTTTTTTTTTAAATATTTCATATACATATATTATAATAATAATATATAAAAATTTACACGAGTCGAGTATAAATGGCTAAACGTTATATTTAAACATAAAATGGATGTCCCGATGAAAATACCATATCTATATATTATGATATATTTTAATGGATTTTGAATCTGTAGAAAATAAAAAATTTTATTTTGAGAGAGAAAATGGAAAATAGAAAATAGATTGATACGTTTTAATTATTATGTGTAGTAAAATACGGTAATCATCTATGAATGCTCGTTAATTCGAAGTGTATTAAATATAATAACAAATAATTACGAAAACTGTTAAAATGAATGATTGTTACTAAGCTAGATATAATATCGTGACATATCTAAAGTTATTTTTAATAATAAACGTTATTATGTTAAACACAACCAAGAGAATATATTTATCAAGACAGTTTTAAACTTTATCTCGGATAACCGCTACTCGCTAGACATTTATTATCATTATTATTGTATTAAAAAATAATAATAATAATTGCATATTTCGCGATTATATTATATTCAAATGTGAAATCGAAAATATTCTTTTGCGATTATTACTTTTTACGATGAGAAATTAGTAGTAAATTACTGTACAATAGTAAAGGGTAAATACTAAATTTGTACAATAAAACTTTATCTACCGACTAATATACTGTCGTTATGATTAAAACTCGAACTCTAATATTTATAATTAGATAAGTATAGATATTATAGAAATATGGAATAACAAAATGTAATGCACAGAATGCTTCTGAAATCTTCATCCGGTTTCAAAGATTCAAATTTATTTTTAAAAGTCAGATGCAGGTATGTGGGTGTGGGGGGGTCAACTGTAAAATAAACTGAAACGGTGGTACCGCAGAAATTACCGTAGCTATTCGAGTTCCCAAACCGAATCCGATGGACTTTTCTAGTCCATTTCAACCTATTTTGAATAATATTATAACGTTAAGATTCGGGTGTCGTAATCTGTAGATCTAACATTATTACTGCGCAGCCGTGTTTTCTAGGAAGATCAAATATTATAGAAATTGATAAGAATATTCTTTTATTATCTTTTTCCATATATATTTTAGGGTTTTTCAGACGCCCCTCAATACAGGAATTAATATCGCACTTTTGATTTACAAAAAAAAAAAAAAAAATTGTATATAGCTTCGTCACCAGTTGTGAAACCGATTTTATTCGGACGAATTTTTTATTATTATTATTATTTTTTTTTTTTGTAATCCAACTCTAACGTTGCACATAATATGTTCACGTTTCTTTTATCTACAGTGACACTCCTCGTATACATATATAATATACGCGTAGGTACCTATTATAAGAGGAGAAATGGTCCACTTGAGATGAAAAAAAAAAGAAGAAGGGAGTGTCCTACTCGACCGCACGTCAACTCGGCTTTCCGTCTCCGTAAACACTCGACGCGAGCGAGCGAGCTCCAGAGTGTCTGTGACATTAATTATATACGTGCAACCGCGCACTGTCGCTTCGTGGTTTACCAACTAGATTATGCCGACGAAGAGGGACTGACAAGATGTGTGTGTGTGTGTGTGTTTGCGAAGGGATGTTCAGGACTAGAAGGATAGAAGGGATATGAAGGATTTCGTAGTTTTTCTTTTGACCGGTGGCGCCGCGGCGTCTGATGTACCGTTGCGCGCGTAATATGACCGCTCGTGTCGACCCCATTCGGAGGAGGAGGCTCATCTCGTATCGATATTTCCGATGACGTGCAGTCATCAGCTGACGCGTATAGGTATCGAAAACTCTGTTTTTATGTACGAAAATTTGTCACAGAGTTAGTGATGTTTTCGATTGCGCGTTTAAGTGATCCACTGGGAAATTCGAAAAACTTGTCGATCCGAGCACTACTCCTACTATAGTCCAGTTGTTCTCAGCTGGTGGTCCGCGGACCACCGGTGGTTCGTAGACTTATCTCAGGCGGTCCGTAGCTTTTGTGTTTTTATTTGCGTAAAATTGTTTAAATTCCAAAAAAAAAAAAAAAAATTAATTTAAAAATTAAAGATTAAACAATAATGTCACGTTGTACCTAACAAATGCGGGAAGGGAAATTTTATTCCGTATTTTATGCGTTTCGTTTTAAGCGACACCGTCATTGTCCAAGAATACCACAACCGGTAAATGTAGAAATTATATATATATAGAAACTTGTATAACCTACAGCAGATTAATCTGGTTACGTAGAAACTTGAAATATTCGCACCGAACATGTAACTTTATATTAGGGGGAAAAAAAATGTCTTTCAATTTTGTGCTATATTATAAGTTTCGGGATATTTAATTCGTAAAAGACTGGTTAAAAATTTAATACGACGTCAGACGTACGTTATTTCAACAGTTTTCCTTAATAAACGTTTCAAATTTTTCCGACAAAGTGTATTTTATTTTTAGCGGAAAATTACGTTAGTATGCAAAAAAAAACTAATTGCCCGCTAGAGTCTTGAGACTTTTACCGAATATGTAACGAGAACAATTTTTGAAAATTTGTGAACTGAGTTTATTGTGAGAAATTATATTAAACGATGTACTGCAATGAGGTCAATCGTAAATTATCTGTTCTATACACATTATACTATTAATAATAATAAATATAATATTACACCGGGACTCCGTTCAGAAACGTTTGCATTAGCGAATGCAGTGCGATTTGTAATAAAAATTTACAGTAATAACGCGAAATTCTAGAATCTTTAATTCGCATTCGAGCGACGTCCACAACACACTGCAGGCGACCGTGTTCTTTTCTTCATTTTTCGAATAGGTTCGAGTCGGGGGCGTATTTATGAAGGGGTTCCAGCTCCCCCCTCCCGAAATTTCAGAAAAATTTTTTTTTTAAACGTATTTTAAAATACATTAAAAGATGTAATGTTTTTGTTACAAAAAACGTTTTTGTTGTTTAAATGAATAATAATACCGCCGAAATTCACGTACTAAATCCCAAACAGTCGTTTTTCGCAATAAGTCGATAATTTCGCGATTTTTTTTTTTTACTAATTTTAAGGTCAAGACACTCGGATTAGAATTTAGAAATTACTCAACGATGATATTACTCAGCTTCTCCGCCAAATACAAAAGAAAAAAAAAACTTTCCAAATACGCCTCTGCTGCAGGTCCGAACGCTTTTCAACAGCGTAACCCGCGTATACGCGCACAAGACTGAATTAATATATAATATTATATAATACACGAGTATTATTATGCGGGGGATGGTCGTTTTCGACGTTATAACTAATTCACGCGGTAATTGTTTAGCGACCGATCCGCGATCGGCGGCGGCCAGGTAACAGAGAGCTACATAGCGGTCTCGGGGCCGGTATATACTCCCGAGGATTTCGGGCGCTCCGGCCGACGATTTCAGCCGGTAAAACTATGCAAGAACCACAAAATATATCCCCGTTTGGCTCCCCTCCCCCCCTACCACAATCCTCGTTAAATGGTTCCGTGTCGAATAATTTATCGCGTATCTCGTGCGCGCGCGCGCCGCCGACCCTTCTGGTCGACGACGACGACTATCCTCCCTGCGATCGGCAGTTAATAATATTAAATTCTGGCCGCGGGTCGGACGAAGGACGAAGGGACGGCGGACACTAGGACGGTTACGGTTGCCGTCCAGGTTTCGGCGGAATGCTCCGCGGCGTAACGGACGGACATATTTCACAACGCCGCCGTTTTATGCCGCGTACTGCGACGCGCGTCGGCCGAGGAATTCCGCCGGCCGATAAATTTCACGCGGTGGCGTATTAAGCGCGGCGCGCGCCCTGTCGGAGTCATTTGCACTCTCGGCGCGCCCGTCTGCATTACACCGGATGTACGAAAAAAAATTAATATTAATAAAAAATACCTAATAAAAATATACCAGACGATAACGCGGTTGTGCGGTGCGGTTTGGACCAGCGAGTTTCCCAAAAAAAAAAAAATTTTTAAATATACCTATATTTGCGACCCACGACGTCTGACGATTTTCGAATTTAGGAGGCGACCGCACTAGAATGAATTTTTATTCTGGTATGCAATACGGACGATTAGAAGATATTTTTAAAAAAATGTTTCACATCAAAAAAAAAAAAACCGTGTGGGTCTCGGAGACCATCGACGAAAGCGAAGCTTTCTCTGTTTCCGGTTATACCACAGATTAGACGAATACAGACGGATCACTCGACCTGAGAACAAAAGAATTGCAAATACGCTCTTCTAATTGGTCCCCCTCCCCCAATATCAATGTAGGCGCACACGACGATATAAATTATTGTGTTGGTATTTTACAATATTATAGCAGTACAACTTCTTTATTATCTCAAATAATGTTATCATAATAATGGTTATGATCATATGCCGGTAAAAATTTAACGCAGATTAAGCACCGATTTTTTTTCAACTGTGTGTATGAAACGAGTATATTTAACACGAGACATTATATGACACAATCGCCAAAACCAGTATCACTATGTAAACAATACACAAGTTTTAGGTAAATACATTGTACTATCATGCGGCAACACTGATATGGGGGGGGATTCGAATGACATCATTTTTTTTGTTTACATCGCGAGTGATCCATCTGTATTCATCTAATATGTGGTTATCCGAAACCGAGAATAATATTGTCACGCAATGGAACACACTTACGCATTGTGATAATTAATAATCGAATCTATTCCGCGATATTAATGTCAAATATCGTTTCTAGACTTCTAGGGCTTTTAAAAAAAATCACCGTTCAAAAACGTTATAACTACGAAATGTTCGTAACAGTCGAAAAAAAATGACAATTTTTCTACGTACAATTGAAATAGCGTCAGATGAAAATGTGTATTTCGATACATTATCCGTGTTTTAGGAAAAGTTTCTTTTAATTCGTGAACACAAACTATATTATAGTATAATATGTGAGCCGTGAGTTTCGAAATGCAATATTTAATTCTTATTTATATTTAGTTATAATGTTTACAAGGAGCTGTTGGAAGTGTTGTGTTACTGATTCTACGTTAGTACCTATACCTATTAATAAATGGGACCTGAAGTTTGAATACAAACTCTGTTTTAGGACAGAGCTATTACAGCTTGTTATCAATGAAACGGATAGGTTATGGGCGTTCCAGGAATCAGAAGATGGTCGCACGCGCATGCACTTGTCAATGTTTTGAAAGAGATCAATAATTTTATAACTTGTAACAGAATGATTTAGACCTAAAAGCTAGACAAAAATTCTACCACTTAGAAAAACCCAAAAGTCTAAAAAAAGATTTAAAATTGTCAGCCTCTTTTCTAGGTTATGTAGGACTTTTGTTTAAATGTTTAATTATTTTTGAAATTTACTAGAGAGAAACGTAAAAAAAATTAGAAATTTAAAACAAATTAAAAAATAATTACAATCGAAAAATTAAAAATCGACTGTTTACATACATAACCTAGAAACAAGGCCGACAATTTTAAATCATTTCTTCAGAATTGAATTTGGTTTTCTCTGAGTAGTTTAATTTTTTTTAGAGCTTTTATACATAGGTCTGAAATGGTACAAATAATACACCGTTTCTTATCATTCATAACACTGGAATTTTTTTAATTTTTTAAAAGAGTCGTATTCCTATACCATGGTACGAATATTAAACGTGAAAATCGGAAAAAGATGAAAATATTTTGTAACAAAGACACAAAAATAAAATAACATAGACATGAACGTTGCCACCGTGTTGGTTAATATGTGTAGATATTGTAGATGCTAAACATGAGACGTTCGTGTTTCGTACTGAAACGCTGTGGCTTTCGAAAAAAAAATATATCGACACGTTATAAGAGTTGAAGGTTTTTTTTAATATCAATAAAAACGTGAATTAGATCACATTGGATCGATAAAATATATGTAAAAAAAAATCATTCTGTATTTCTTAACCTGCGAATCCTTGTTGACGATCAATTCATTAATAAATATCCATATGTATACAAATTTATTTACAGTTTAGTCCGATTTCAATTTTGAATATTTACTCGGATTACTCGGACGATTTATAATAGTTGCTAAATTTTTTTAATTGTATCATTTGTCAAATCGTGTCGTTAAAAAGTCTTAAAATCCTGTTGTTCGAAATACCAATATTTTTTTTTTTTTAAATATTCATAGTAAAGTTTTTTTTTGTACTCTGTGTATAGAGTCAAAAGCATTCTAAAGATTTTAACTTTTCCCGTATAAATATGTTTATGAACCTATTATATTCGGTTTTCTTCACGGATGTTGTTACGAAGAAAAAGAAATAAAATTATCACCGTAGTTCTAAAGTAGTATTAAAAAAAAAAAAAGTAAATAGTTTATTATTATTATGTTTTAATATTTCACGGTTATTATATGGTCGTCATTATAATATTTTATTAAAATGTTAAAAATAGTGTTTAAAAAAATAATTACTCAATAATTTAGAAAAATAAAATATATAAAATTATTAAATTTTTTCAAATATGTAAAAACAATAAAAAGGCGATTTAAATCGTTAATAAAAAATATTATAGTTTTATTGGATATTGGACCATTTCTTTGAAAAACAAAGTCCATTTGTAAGGTACATAAATACCATAACTCACCTTTAAATAAACATATTGAAATTAACATTTTCAGATTATTAGCATATTCTCACAGAAACCCGTTCATATCGTAATTTATTATAGAATTGTCAAATATGTTCGATATAATATTTCGTTTAAATTCTGACCTATGTATATATATATATATATATATATATATATATATAAAATATATTTTGAGTGAAGCAAAAAGTGTTCAAGGTTTGTGTTTTGTTCAGTTTTATTTGTAAAAAAAAATATATATTTTATTATTATTGTTTTTCTAAAGAAAAATCTTTAATTTCGTTTCATTTCATTATAATATTTCAAAAAGGAATATTGAATTTAACGGCCATGAGCAAAGTTCTTTCAGAAGTCATATAACGCGTATATATAAATATATAGAAATATAGGCTGTGAACTTTACTCGGTTTGTGTATTGCTTCGCCATCGGTTACAGAAGAAAAAAAATTGTATCGACAATTTTCTTAACTTTCTCGTGTTTCGCGAGAAATTCGTATTTTCACATATTTTATTCAATATAGTCGAAGTCGTATATTTATATTATATAATAATTTCCGTCTCGGGTATTTTAAAATTTAATAAAAAAAAAAAAATTCAAGAAATACGTTTTAAACGTTTAAAATTTAGTAAGAATATAATTTTCGGGGCTTTTATTCAGATTATAAAATTGACGATAATACGTTGCAAATATCACGTGTCTCTTATTCAAACAATATTTTTACATTTGCAGTTTATTTCATGTTTTGCGTGTAATTCAAGTCAAAACGACCTAAAAAAAAGTCTACGTTTTGATGGTAAAATTTAAGTGTTCTCGATAAGGTCGTTTATATAGAATAACACAAAAATCGTAAAACCTCTTTTAGATTTTGAAAAACGAATTTAATTGAAACAAAATTGATTTAAGTAAAATAGATTTAAATGTTTTCCGCGGTATTCTTACGCGGGAAAAGAATTAATTAATTAAAAATTGAACTTGAGGGCGTTTCAATAATATTGATGAACACGATTATTATTATAACTTATTTAAACCAAAGTTATCCACTTTAAATCATCTGAACCAATGGGAATTTAAGCGTACAACCCCCCCCCTTTCCACCCCCGTCAAAATTAATTTTAAATTTGATTAAAATTTCGAAAAATGCGCAGAAATATGATAATTGAATTATTGTTTTCCTAACCCGACGGGGATTTTCTGTCTCAAACAAACTCTGACACATTCGAATTACAGTAATTCAGGCGTTTCATTTCAATCGATCTCGCGTCGCCGGAGGATAAGAAACGTGAAAAGAGATTTGAATTCGACAAGAGATGGAATTTTAACTTTGTTTCCTATGTATACATACATATTATATGACTTTTAATAGTTACATATTGAACGTCGAATATTCGATAGGACGAAAAAAATGTTCAAAATATACGACATTACCTAAAAAAAAAAAACATTTAAATGACCTTAAAAAAAAATGCAAAATTTATGTTTTGAAAATCGATTGACAATGTTCGCTACAAATTAATCGTTCTAATAAATGATAAATTTATATTGATTTTCTAATTATGTCTATATTATAATGTTTTTCTCCTCTATACGATAAAACGCGTTTTCTACTCTCACGAATACCTACGAAAATTCCTAACACTTTTTTGCCCGTTTTATTACTTTTCTATAGAAAGTTTATAGTCTATTATATTTTTTTTTTTTATATATATATATTCCGCGGACAAAATCGTGCGGTTCTATGGAATTCGGCGGGTGTATTTTCGTCCATTCGACGGCGCGTGGGTATTACAATAGCACGTATAATACAATAAACCTTTACATTCGGGTTTTTAATTCAGTAAAGTAAAGCAAGAAAACTCCGGATAAACATATTGTATTATATTTATATAAACGCATTGTCAAAATAGTTATTTTCCGAACAAATTTGATTTGAAAAAAAATTGTTTTTTATTACCTAAATAAGTATAAATATAAATAAATAAATATTGATAAATAAATATATTAATTAAAAGAGTGTTGTAAAAAATTTGTTTGAAATTTTCACTCGTTCGCTTTAATTAATATATATATGCATGAAAAAATGTAATTTATAACTTTTCTTATTTTATTGTATAAAATATTATTTCTATAATCGAACATCCCAATTTAGATTACGTTATAATATTATTTGTAAAAAACGTATTTATTTTAATAAATTTTCCAACGCTTTCTTGACGGGTTCAAGTATATTTTTCACTAATAGTTTTCAGTGTTATTACACGTGATTTGAACGGTTGTGATTTTATCTTTATGGCATAGAGTGGATAGCGCTATTCGTATGACAAACTTTTATAGTTAAAAACCCTTTAGAAAAACGTTTTTTTTTTTGTCGACACTTTTTTTTAATTATTCTCTTTTCTATATTATATAATATTGTTGTTCGCTCGTCGCGTATCAACGTGTATTAATTGTGTCTAGCTAATCTATTTAAACTACTGGCCGTCCGAGACACGAAACTTGGTCTGTCGACTGCAGTTCTCACTATCGAGTATTTATATAACGAATAGCTGCAAATGGGTGTTGGTTGGAATGATAAAATTATATTTTTTTCCGATTTCCGTTCGTTTGCTTACACGAGAAATTAGAAATTATGATTTTTTTTTTGTCAGAACCGTCCGTCTAATATTCGCCACAATATTATTTTACAACATTTATCAAAACATCATGTAGCAATGAAAATATTATATTTTAAGTTATTTACCTGCGTGGTGCTAATGGACTTAGTAATAAAATTTTAATTTTAATTCCTCGATTTTTAAATGTCATTTTTTCTGCTCTAATAATAATATATGGTCTTAAAACGTTTTTTTTCGTTGTCGAAAACCACACGTATAATCCAACAAAAATGTCGGACATATATGATTTGTGTCAATTTGTGCTCGAGGAAACCTCGGATAGAATAATATTTTTCATTTTCTTTCTGTTATTGTAGTACTAAATTGATTTTAAAAAAAAATCAAGGAGAATATTTCAAACAAAAAAGAAAATATTCCTCGGTCGACCCGACGACTATAAATACAGCTGTTATATAGGTAAAAGTGACACAAAAAAAGTATAGAACAAATTTATTAATTAATAAATTTATTATCTCATCTTCAAACTTGAAAAACTGCAACATCATTATCAGTGACCCTTTGAGTGCCCTCTCATCAATCTTAAATCCCTATTCTAATAATGAGTTTGTCCAACACATACAAAAATTAATACACGAAATAAATAATCCAATAGTTTCCATGTGAGTCCCCTCACATGTTGGAATACCTGGAAATGAGAAAGCTGACAAGGCTGCCAGTGAAGCCACCTCATCTCTACTCTCTACAAAAATTAATTCATTAACCTCGTCCGAAATCTCCAATATCATACATCACAAAATTACGGAAGAATGTCAAAAATATTGGCTAAACCTATCTCTCTCCAACAAACTAAGAAATACAAAATTGTATATTAAAAAATTGAAATACCCTCCTGACATTATGAGAAGAGAGGAAGTAATAATTACTCGAGCTAGAATAGGCTACTCCCATCTCACGCATGCTTACCTCATTAGAAATGAACCAACACCAGTATGTGCGATATCTGTAATGAAACTCGGTCAATAGAACACATAATAATCAACTGCCCCAAATACACCGAAGCACGCAAGATCCTTAACATCACTCTTACACTTCAACAGGCCCTCAACGAAGAGAACACTGCTGTAATCAGTACATTTTTTCATAATATAAACTGAAGTCACGGATTGTAATTTCTCAAAAACATAATTTTCATACTTTCATTAAGATATATATATATATATATATATATATTAAGATTATTTTATTTTTATTATTGAGTCATTTTAGACTTAAAACCATTGTTGTTGAAGCCTCTTATCAATTATAAAAAAAAATAAAAAATTTATTAAACTTCTTAAACGTTTTATTCAGAAATTTTTCGGGGTTTTAAATGCACCTTTTTTTTATACTTGATTAATATAACGAAACACTCTTGCAGGATGCGTATCGGAATACTTATTATATTATAACGCGTATATAATAATAACGGTTTTGGAGATATGTGAAATTATTATAAATTAAACTCGCTTATACATTATTAAAACTCAAGTAAAACCCCACTGACCTTATATCCGAAGTACCACCTTCTCGATTCGCCCGCGTTTAATTACTATACATAACACTGCCGCAAACTATATATAATAATAATAATATGGTCGATGGCCCCGTGCACTCGGTTAAAACAACAAAACGGCGCAACGCCTTCGACGATAAATTTCGACTCTGCGCCCGATATTAAATCCGTTTTGGGATCGCGTATTATCCCTAGAGGTGGTTACACATCGTGTACCTATATAGCGCAATAATTAGAGAGGACTGAATCTATACGTATGTACATATGATTGAAACGGTTTCGTTTTAATTTAGATTTTCGAATTAAATAAGTATATACGCACGCACTCACTATTATTCCTCCGCGGTACGTACAGGTTATATTGTCGATTATTGTGTTATTGTAACGACATTCCCGTCCGAACGTACACCCTGCTGCCAGTGGCGTATACATGATTTTTCAATGGGGGGAAGGGGATATCAGGGCCATAATAGGAAACTTTATAAAAACCTTTATAAAAAAAAAAAAATCATGGGGGGATCTGACTCCCACATCCCTTCCTTGTATACGCCCCTGCCTGCTGCATTTTAAATAATTAATATAGAAAATAGAGATTTATAAAATTTAAAAAAAAAATTTTAGTTTACGATAACGCATTAATAGATTACACACACACACACACATATATATATAATATTCCATTAAATGTCTTGAGAAATTATTCGTAATTTTATAAGAACACCGATCCGCGTTAATTATTATACATGTAAAAATAATGAAGGTTTCAATTTTTTTTTTCCGTAACACGCTGTGAAAAATGAAAATTATTTTATATTAATATATTAATATATGAGTGGAATACAATTTCATTTGAATCAAATACTAATACGCATTATGTATCTTAAAATGAAATACGAAGCTGTTGTTTAACGAAAAACTTCGAAAACTCCAGCATAAATTTTTTTAAATTAAGCGCGTGTAATATATAAGCTTTTTTCGAGATAAAAATTTGAAATTACGCAAGTATATTAAATAGGTTTTGATACGTAAAACACGTGTTCACATATTTTTATCTGCAAATTATAAGCACGCGAAATCATAAAAAACCCCTAACCCTTAATAAAAGCAATAAGAAGCGAGCGTAAATAAAAACCTCGTCAAATACGTCGTAGTATTTTCATGTTATAGGTTTAAGATTCTAAAAACGTATAGCATGTGTATTGTCAATAGCACGTGAAATGTACTTTACGCACGACAGTAATTTAAGTTTGAATAACATAATATAAACCCGGAACCGTTTACATTGTTACTATATAATTAATGGCCTCGAATTATCGACTGCTCCGTCAATACGGTTTTAAATTCCAAACTAAAACGCGTAAGGATTATAGATAACTTGCGTGAGTTTAAACGTGCGCAGTATTTACGATGTTAATATTATATTTGACGACGCAGAGAAGAACTTTTTTTTTTTTTTAAAACGAGATTATTTTTCTTGCGACTTCCCTCGTCGGGCCCGAATACTGACTATACTGCAGCGTAATAGTGTTGATTATGCGAAATCTGCACGATACCCCACTTCTCGGCTGGTCCTCTGCAGTCGGGTTAAGGGAGATTAACAGTATTGCTGCGAATCGCGCGTGATATTCTAGTCGGGAAGAAAAACGACGGATGAGATTGATGCGTCCAATTCCGAGACGGTTTATTGTATTTTAGTCTTTACATTATCTTTTGACGTCGCGTTTTAAGAAGTTTATTTCTCGACGTTTGTGACCATTTTGATCGCCACATTTATTGTGTTCCTGCGCGATATAACTCGCGGAGATTCCGTCGGGTGTGCTTTTTGCTAAAGAGGAGTTGTATCGTCGCTCTTTCGTCCTCTTAATCTTTAGCGTTTTCCTAACTCATATTGTGCGCTCGTATAGAGCCGAAATGTTCCGGTATCCAACGAATCGACGCATTTCTCAACGTTATTGTTTATCGTATAATATTCTAAAATATTCGAATGATTATTGTCAGAGTACACACTCGATATACTATATATATATTTTATGTTTTATAGATATACATATTAAATAACATATACTTGGCATTCGTGGGAACCGCGTTTCTTCGCTACTTATTCAAAGACGATCGTAAATATTGCAATAAGTGCGAAACTATACTTTCTCCGTTAATGGTCCGAAGCAAACGTTATAATATTTTATATTCCTTCCTTTATAATATTATTACGAAATGCATGGGCGTAACTCGGACAGTTTTTATGGTTTGGGGGGGGGGAACTATTATATTATATTTTCTGGTAACATTTACAACTTTGGCGCGCAATTACTTCTGTGTTATCAGTTATATCAAAATATATCAGCAATATTTTTTCTATTAATAATTATATCACAGCAATTATTGTGTAAAAATGTTTATATACTTATAATAGATCCAAGATTAGATATCTAATCGCGCAATAATGTAAATATAGATTAATATTATATAATATAAATTTAAAAAAATTAATTAACAAAATATCAAGGCGGGGCATGTTTACGCCTATGTACAAATGTTTTCTTTTAATGTCATCATATTGCTAAAACTATCAATCTGTTTTCCATTCGAATTATCGAAAGTAAAGACTTTTGACGAAACGAGGTCGCGATATAGTACGTAATCCTACGGCCAAATAATACAACTAAATTGCAACGTGTAAATAAATAAATTATTATCCCATTGCACTCATTAACAGGATTATTTTTAATTAAAAATCGAAAAATATTTATATTTTGAAAGAAAATTTTACTCGATAAAATTATTTGTAATCTCTCCCGTGAACAAACGTCATTTGGGGTGTATAAAAAAATATTTTGATAAAATCTCGAATTTCGTATACCGCGTTTTGCTCGGTAAATCGTGGAGTCCGCTAAACTCGTCCAAGGCGGTGCATATTTTATCGGAAAAAATAAAATACGGAAAGAATAAATCCTAAATTATATTATGATCCATGACATTTGTGATACCTATCGTGTGTTATCAGTGTATTATTATCAAACAAACCTGCAAACATTAGGTGGTTTTCCATAACAAATCAATGGATATTTTTAGTTTTAGTTCCGACAGGAACTCGCGAAGCGAGCGAGTGAAGGTGGCTTAGCGGACTATCACGTTAGGATGATTATAATATAATAATAATAATGATAATACACTGACAACACACTGACATCACAAATGTCATAGAACATAATTCCCGGATTTATACTTTTCACACATCAAAGATCCGTTATCACGATTTTCGTATTTTATTGTTCAGTAAACTATTTATCCAGTGAATATATACCCGTTCCTTGTCCAATATAATCGTATACATACTTTGATCTCACTCTGCGTGTATAATGTCTAGTATTTTTGTCGCGGTTAAACCATTTTCAATCGGCCGACGAACGTTAATAGTGCAAAGCGAAAAATTATTGGAAATACACCGGTTTGCAGTGTTTTATTTTGATACGAACTACAGTTAAATTTCAATTTTTTTTTTTTACGTAAAAAATATTGTGTCGTGTAAATATATATATTTTTTTTAATTTTAATAAATAATTTTACTATTATTTTATAAATTCACGTCAAAATGTTTTAATATTATTATTAAAAAAAATGTTAAAAACACATAAATATACGAATACTCTTACTGTATGTATAGGTACATATATACATACGTAATCGACACGTGATATTTAGGCGAACGCAATTGTTTATTCAACTCGAGGTGTAAACGATTATTCGAAACACAATAACCCAGTCCTAGTGTACACATTCGAGTCTAGAATAATATACAATTATAACGCTATTATTAAAACGTCCATTAATTGTACATCAGTATGCGTGTTAAGCGTTTAGGCGGTGCAGGGCATTAACAGCAGATAAATTTTGTATGATTAACTACGAATTTTGAATTAATTGAATCAATATTGTTCGGGCTTCATTTTTTTTTTTTTTTTTACAGTCAATTACCATAATATTATCGTTCGGTCTAGTTATATTCCGCTGTTTGGTATTGATTACAAACCGCGCGTTGATCGCATCTAATCGAGTCATACGATTCTTGAATAAACTAAAAAAAAATATTCGAGTTTATCAAAACGAATAACGCCAAGTAAAGAAGATTTACGTAAAAAAAAAAATTAATATTTAATAATTAAGAAAAACTGTTAACGATAAAATTACATTTAATGAGTTATAATTTGAAAGAAAAACAATTTAACTATAGTTTACCGTTACATTATAAACACCGTTTATTCGCTGTCTTTGTGATAATATATATACATATATTTTATACAAAAAAAGAAAGTCTGAAATAATATTTTCCATCGTCCGTTACAACGACACAACAAGAAACGCGTTTATTTTGAAAATTATTCAACGTGAAAAACGTAATATTGTATAACGCGTATCAAAAATCGAATCCGTTAATTACTGGACAATTGAGATAAATTCCCTGGGGTATCAGTCAATATTTTATTTACGAAATGACAAAAACACGGCTTAACGACTTTTAGGCACTCGGAGTTTCTTGGGTACAGTCCAAACGGGCACGATTGCCAAGTCCTTTGAAAAGATATACAGCGAGCGAGACGGTATTCGTATTGTCTGTTTAAAGCCCAAGGGTGTGCCGGGAATTGATAGAGGGGCGGGCACGAATGCGAGACGATAGACGTTTCAATTAAAAAAAACTTGAGTGTAAAAACGACGGTTTAATTTTTAATTATTTTTCGGCGAATTTTTAGATTCTGAGCGTATAATAATATATTGGTCATGCAATGATGTGGTTTTTTACGTCGGTATCCAAAAATACAACCAGAAACAACAGCTCCGCGATATTTACAGTCATAGTTTGTTTCTGCGGCAGCAAATTGCATCTAGTCGGTACTCTGGACAGGTAATTTGTCCATTACATCGTTATCTCTTCGTATAATTTTGAAACTATATAATAGAAACTGGAAATGTTCACCGAACATGTTACTCTACATCGGGGGCGGATTGGGCCGACGGGAATTCGGGAGTTTTCCCGTTGGGCCGGTCTGCTACATACAACGAAAAAAATCATTTTTTGGGATGCTGTTTTGGCTCCATAAAAAATGTATGCGGTACTCTTTAAAAATATTATTAATACTCGTATTATCATATAAACGCTCGTGATATCATGATACTGTGCAGTAATTTTTGTGCCGTATCAGAGTAAAATTTAAAAATAAACGTAAAAAGATGAAGATTGATGTGGGTACTTCGTGGTTATTTCAACACTGAATACTATAACAAATTTGGATCGATTCGTGCATCTGAAGCAAGCTTTCAATTTTAATTATTAAAATAATATTTGTTAAAAAACATGTTCATGTTATTCAACAATATTAACTGCATTTAAATAATACGTTCGAAATATCTTTAAAAAAAAAAAAAGCAATTGACTTACTTGAGTGTCAAGAAATGGTTAGCGGATTAATTTGGGATTTAAAACAAATTCGATAGGATTTTAATGGAGTTAAAATAATTTCTAAAAATGTTTAGATATTATATTCGAAAAATTATAACAACTTTATTTTAGCAAAATGTTACGTGAGATTGAAATTGAATTTCCCGCTTTAAAATCTCGGAAGCGTAAAATATTAGATGAAGAGAGAAAAGCTGGTGATTATCAAATTATGGATTATGAAACAAAGTTTATTATATTGAAGTACATAATTTAGTCACGTATTATTAGTCACTTATTTCTAGCATAGAAAAAAGTTTTTAGGATTTTTCCTATCACGGATTTTGCATGTTTGTATCCATAAAGATGTTCTATATCAATAATATTAAAAGTATTTTTTGCAAATATTCAATATGTGAGCCGCTAATTTTTATTTTTCCTGGCCGAAATCTCTCTCCAATCCGCCCCTGCTTTACATTATATATAGGGGAAAAAATTCTTCCTTAGCTATTTATAGAATTTATAGGTTTTGAGGTATTTAAAAGATGGGTAATTTTTTGGGTTAAAAATTGAATACAGTGTCAGACGTGCGTTAAACATCAACTATACTAAAAACAAATCTCAATAATCGTTCGTCACGATTTCAAGTGTATTTTTTTTTATGCGGGAAATCACGTTTGTATACAATTCTTATTTTTATACGAACTGGTGAAATTTCAAAATGTCCTGCTTGAAACTTCGTACACCCGGGAAAAAAACTGAAATTTCGAGATGGAATTGTCTATTTCAAAGTTATTTTGGAAAGACTATAAACACCGAAAGTCAATACTCGTTCAATCTCCGAATCGATGAGATCTGCTCTAAATCTTATTAGCAGCAGCTATACATTGAATCGCGAGACGTGATCTACTACGACGTGTGTGTGCAGTGTGTGTACATGCCACAAAGTCGTCAGGAAATTGTTGCGGTTTGCGCGAGTTCCGCGTTATCCGACAATTACTTTTAACACCTCAGATACAGTTGCGAAATGTTCTCTTAAACTTTGTGCGCGTTTTAACTCGAATTCGAGCGTTAACCAATATATAATATCGTTTTGCCTTTCGGCGGTAACAGTCTGTTTGCTATAATATACACGTGGTTTTCTTCTCTTTTCCTCTCCTTCCCTCACCACACAAAAAAAAAAACTAGACGAGAGCGATTTTTCACTTTTAATTTGGTACCTAACGTAAAGTGTGCGCGCAGAAAAATATCTCAGAACTCCGTTTCGTCCACTATTCGATTAACAAGGTTTTTTTTTTCGAAAAATTTACGCACGAAGATCGCCCAAAAATCGAAGAATAATTTATATTTATATATAAATTGTAATACTCGACTGACGGGTCATTTGCATGATTTATTAGTGAAACTAAGACGTTTTTCTAGTGTTTCGCGTGATTTTCAATCCAAAAAGCGTAAGGCGATAAGTGAAATAAAAATCAATTTTATAAAAATAATACGCAATTTTTTTAAATTTTTACGCGTTTCGAGCGTTTTTATTAATGCACGCGTATGTTTCGAAATTCGTCACGACCGTATGATTTTTCATTAAATTTTACATCACAAACGTATTTTTAATGCGAATTTATTTACATTCCTAAATTGGGGGGAAAAAAATGAAATGTTCAAAACATATTTCATGATTTATTACCGTAAATCGTAATAACCTTTTTTAAATGCATTTTCGACATAATTATGTCGTTTACGGGTATTATATTTACAGTTTTTTAAAAGCTTCTTTCACATATATATATTTTTTTTTCATTTACAATATGATATACTCGATAAACATTAACTGCTGGGCATTACCCAATGGACAATCGAGTATAAATTATTAATCAAATTTCAAAAAATATTTAAATTAACGAAGTTTTTTTTTTTAAAGAGTTTTCGATAATATTTATTTTTAAAACCGACTTTAACGAATTCTAATAAATCATAAATCTTGTTCTTTATTCCGTTGTCGAGGGGCGGCGAGGGGGGAACTATACATTTTAAACTGCAATATTTCTCGACGATAAAAAGCCTTTAATGTTAAAATTTTCACACGAAGGAGTATAAAAATGGTCGGAACTGTAATCGTTAACAAGCATCCCCTAGCAGTAGCTTTTTTTTTAATATACGCAAAATAGTTGGCGTTCTGCAGGCGCAAACAAAGTCACGTTATTGAGGGTACTCAGTTGGTTGATAATTGAAACCCTTCTATCCGACAAATTCAATCGATTTGTAAATTTTTATACAACGGTGATATTAAATATTATATTTCTTTTCAACTTCGCGAATTTTAACTTCTTTTAAGTCCAAGATTTGTACCAAAATGTACTCGGTAATATATCGTTTTGCAGCATATTTTTCCATATACTTAATATGTGAACAGATGTCTGTGAATACATAACCATATAGACTCGTTCTTAATGAATTTTCAACACGATATTGCGGAAACTGCTTTTCGAAATATTTTACGTAAATTTGTAAACGTTTCTTTTTTGTAGCAAAAAAAAAAAAAATAAAATAAAATAAACACTCGTTATAAACAATAAAATCATAATGTGAGAATACAGTGCAATGTGCAGAACGCAACGGAACGACGTTAAATAAAATTACACGCACACTAATACTTGGAAGAAAAAAAATACCAATTTTTTTTTCTTTTAAGGTCCTTGAGTCTTACCAGCACTGTTTAGCAAATCGTAGGAAGGACCCTTGTAAATTTTCGGAAGTCCTCGTCTCCGGCACACGTTTTCCGAGTACCGAGCACGGTATTTACATATTTATATCGATCGTTTTCTCAAGGATCACACGCTAGACAGTCGCAAACGGGTACATAAACGATACGCGTCTAGTCGATATAAATCGAATATTTTCCTCTCAGAATTCGGTATATGTACGCCGGAGACGTGACTCGTCGTGCGATATTCGTTGTAAAGTACGTATTGGCGGCGTTTTGGCGACAGGAGAAACGTCTCTCTCTCTCTCTCTCTCGGGACCCAAGCCAAGCGTCGTATTGCGCAAAGGACGAGGAGACGGCGCTCTCTCTCTCTCTCTTCGAGTCCACAGACCTCGTCGAGGAAATTACTTACCGACGGCGTACGTGTCTCGAATATGGGCTAAGGACGATCGACAACGTGTGGAAAACGGAATACAGGGGAATAAAATGGGAGAACATCCGCGGGGGGCAAATCAAATGTGCTCCGTCTCTGCCTCACAATCCGCGGCGGACAGGTGGACGACACACGATCTCGTCGCGAGCTACGCGCCCCGGAATACCGCGAGGGCGTAAGCGCGCGACTGTTAAATTTTATTCGCATTCCACACACACACAAAAAAAAAAAAAAACCATTTAAAAATATCACCGAATAATAACGACGGCGATTCGAGTTGCAAACACAATATTTTCACCCTTCGCAGATTCCGGTGGAATATCCGCGCGTTGAACGCGGTTTATCGCTCTGGAAAATTCACCGGAGTGCTTTACTTATAAGCAGAGAGAAAGAGAGAGATTTTAGAGTAGTTTTTTACGCTGAGGAAAAATAAATCCAGTGCTCGGAAAGTTCCTTTTGAAATGGAATTAGTTCACGTTCGCGTTGTTTTTGCTAAAAAAGAAAAAATAGGTCCTTCCTCTTTCCTAAAAAAAAAAACACTTTTCGTTCCTCGAAAAATTTAAAACGTTTAAAAATACGCGGGGATAAAATAAAATGATAGAAACCAAACATAATTTTAAGCACACTTCCTATTTTATGCCATTTCTTTCGATTTTTTTTTTAAATTCTAAATATTTATACACATACATATATACAATATACATACATTTTCTTAAAATGTGTTTGTCATCAAACTCTTTCTAAACGGCTGGGTCGATTTTGATGACACTTTTGGTGTGCGTTTTTGTGGGTTCCTGGATGGTTTAGATTCACAACTGGACCCGGTAGATCCAACGAGGGTGGTATCTAACACGGTACACAAGGCCATTACTATGGGGGAGGGGTTAGGTTCAGAACCCCTTCCGACATTTTTTCTTAAAATAAAATTCAATGATTTTTTATTAGTTTATTATTTTTATTTTATTTCATATTTATACTCTCAACCCCCTCCCCACCGAAAAAAATATTTGCTGGCTACGGTCTTGACGGGAAATTTTGGGAATTTAGGCTAAATATTGTTGTTGAGTTTAAAATATAATCTATATATATATAAAACTTTGGTGAGTTGTTGTGCATATCAGTTTATATTTCTTTAGCTTATATTTTAATAACTTTTAAGATAAATATACTTTTGTGCATTTTATTATTCGTCGAAAAATGGCTCGGGTTAATATAATAAATATTGTACATTTAAAAAAAAAATTTTCTAAATTCTAAAATCTCTTTGAATTGTATTTAAGAAAAAAAAAGGAAAGGAAAAAAACATTCGTATTCTATCTGAAAAGAAACGAGTTTCTTTGAACGCGTTTCTTCCAAGCACTGAAAGCGATGATCTATCGTCGTGATGGAAAAACCTCTATATATACTAGTTTATGATTTAAAAATAAATTTTCCGCTCTTCGTTACGCGGAAAATCGCTCGTCTTTCGAATTTAGAAGATAGAAGAAAAATGAAAAAGATTATCGATTTTATCCGAAAATTTTAATCTAAAAAAAAAAAAAGTTGTGACTAACGATTATTTTTGCGATTTAAGATTCTGAACGAAGCGTTGATTTTCACCGTATATATATTTAAGCGCTATAAAAAACAACCCAGAAATTGGCGACGAAATAAAAGGAAAAATTGACGACATCTAAGTTTTGGACGCGGACGGTTTTTGTAATTTTTTTTTAAAGAGCTCAAAACGTAATTCGACTTACGAATCAATAATATTCACACAGTAACTATATAAACGTGGCTAACAATCGTTTTTTCAAACACAACGATTAATACCGTCCATTTCGAATTTAAAGCGATAAAATATTAAAAAATTTCTATTTGACTTGTGATTCACACGAGCCGGTATCCAAATACCGCTCGCGCCTTTTTACCTTTTTTTGAATAAAAAAAAAATAGCGAAATTTATTGAAATTTTCTTAAACGCTATTACGTTTACGTTGAGCCCGAAATATAGTCAATTGAATACAAGTCTCAGTTGTCGACTGGGAAATTCGTCCGCGCACTACAATGGCTATTTAAGTCCGAATAAGACGACGTTTCGCGCCGACATTGTTGTCGATTCCGAAATTATCGCCTTTGACTACTCTACGGCGCGTATAACAGTATCTGATTAAAATATGAATTTTCGCTACAAGTTTCACGAATATTGAACACAAAATTCCAGGGTATTTCGGTGTGATTAAGTGTGTATGTGTGTATGGGGCTTAGGAGGAGATACGCGCTGTTTGCACGCAGTGATTATAAAATAACAAACAGCGCGCGATTAAACTGTGTTCGGTGTGGGCGAATGGCAGAAAGGTAACAAAACCACGTGTACGTCAACACGTGTGTGTGTGTATACACCGTAGACGACACGTAGTAAAAATATCTAAAACATTTAATCGGTCTAGAGTTGTAACAGCGATGAGGTTTAGAGGAGACATTGAAAATCATTAAAAATTTTTATTTTTTTTTTTTTGTTTTAATATTTTACAAAAATTATTCAAAATACTTATTTGAATATATATTAAAAAAATTTTAATAGTATACAAAAAAATGAAAATTGATTTGTATACTTTTGTTTTAATACTTAATATTTGTATATATAAATAATAAGATACTTCGTTGCAGTGTTATTATTGTTTATTTAATAATAACGATAATTTAATAAAATCAATAAATTCGTGTTTTAAATCAATAAAATGTTGAACTTAGTGCAATAACCACTATACAGAGCGCGTAGCATTAACTGGAACGGCAAATCATGGAAGAAAAAATTTGGCACCGCAAATCATGGAACGGGAAAAACAATGAAAACGGTGGATAATTTTGAAATAAATTTTTAAATTATCAAGAATAGGGTAACATATTATTATGTATATAAAAATGCATTTTTGAGAACCGTTTGTTTTACCGTTTCAGAATTCGTTCGTAATATTTTTTAAATTTAAATTTGTTTAACTTTATGCTGTTGCGTTCAATGTCGGCTTCTCGATGAATTTGAATAGGTATTCCAGTATTTATATTACCACAAAATCTTCTCTTCGGGAATTTAAAATTAACACAGATTTTTTGCGCATTTGTTATTATTTCGGGAAAACCGCGGGGGAATACTTTTTTTGTCTCGTGCGGCGGTATGATTTATTTTGAACATTTAAAATATTTCTTCACAAAA
This sequence comes from Slavum lentiscoides, assembly GCA_032441835.1. Classification (NCBI taxonomy): domain Eukaryota; kingdom Metazoa; phylum Arthropoda; class Insecta; order Hemiptera; family Aphididae; genus Slavum; species Slavum lentiscoides. Next base: position 3,086,540 of record CM063707.1, on the reverse strand, counting down.
AGTGACTTTAAAAAAATTAAAAATACATTTTTGAGCTTTTTTCTCTTTATACAAAAAAATAAAAAAACAAATCGAATTCGCGCTTTCGCCGATACTATAATATGACATTATAACCTTATAAATATATATTACGTTCCATTAAATATTCATGAGTGACGTATATACAGGTACACGTTGTTCGTGTCGAATTAAATTACTTCCAATAGATAGCTGAAATAAACTTTTATTGTTTACCGTAGAATATATTATATTTTCAGAATAAAACGTTTTACCTTGTTGGTCAATGAAATATAGGTTTATTGTAAATAGTATACGTATAGTTTGTCTATCGTTATTTTTTAACGCGTCCGTTTTGTATATTATAATAAAACCACTCGTAACGTCATTGCAGCTGACTTGTCGCGTACACAGGTGTTTTAAAACGCGCCTTATAGGGTTTGTTTTAACGTAACCTAATCTATAAACTCGAGAAAAGAAACGGTGTTTTGCGATATGTTAAGTTTACCCTGATCGGTCAATATGATGGTCTCAGTAACAGGGGATAGTCTTTGAATGTTTTTACCATTTATATATGTATATTTTTTGAAACGCATTCGTATAAATTTCTCGCCAACTATAATTGGACTTTAACGCGATGGTTAGAGAAGCCAAAATATTATTTCTCGGCATAGGCGTTTCCGTCGTAGACCGTCTCTTCAAGTTGTGCGCATATCGATCGATAGCAAATTGTGGCGATTTGGATTGAGACGTGCACATCCACAGTCGATCAATTAAGGTCCGTTCGATGGTTTTTCATCGCGCCGTTCTTTAAAACTACACTTTCGCGGTCGGGTTATAGTTCGTCCTTTCGCCGAAAATGCATTAGTATGTACGCGTCTATTGGTATGAGCGATTTACGCGAGGAGACGAGGTCATACGAAATGGCACATCCAAAACTTTGGTACGAAAATGTTTTTTTTAATTTTTGACGTAAACAAAAAGGGGTCTATATAAAACGCGATAGCTTACTTTAATTAAGTCTTTTTCTTCAATTGATCAGACGAAATTTCACACTTGTTCGTTTCAGGTTCCTGAGCTACAGTTACGTGGCCGCGTTCAATCTGTGGCTGATGATATGTCCGTCGGCGTTGAGCCACGACTGGCAGATGAACTCGTTACCGTTAGTCACGTCTCTGAACGACGTCAGAAACATCGGAACATGTGTCGCCGCGGCATTCCTGTTGTGCGCCACGTGCAAGATACTGTCGGACATGGACGTGAGTATACCTACCGGTCTAATACATGTATAAAAAATATACATTTCTGCTTTTTTTCCACATCCCCCACAATACTGTGTACTTATGAATTCGCGTATATCCGAGACGTAAAAGAATCCCCTCGTATTTGAAAGTGTAATTTTCCTCTAACCGGCGGCGCGTGTCCAGCAGAAAAAAATCCGTATTCTTTAGTTTTACAACGATAGAAATTCGATTTTATGGATCGTACTACACACTGATAAAACGGATTTTTTTCTAAGGGGGGGGGGTTCAAAAAGAATTTTCAAAGTAGAAATATTTTATACATTATAGGCATTAAATTTGTATTTATTAAGTGATTTTTTAATGAAAGAATCCCGCAATAATTACAAAACTCGCCTATATTGTCGTAAAAAAATTCTTCCGTATTAATCTTTATTGTAAGATTTTTATACGGAAATTATGTTTTTTTCAAGAGATGTACCAGTGACTCGGTTTAAGAAAGTAGGTATAGAGAATTTTCTCTGAAGTACAGAATTTCATCGCGTTTCCTACGTAAATTTAGAAAAAAATCAATATTTTCTTATCATATATATTCATATCTTGTATACATTCCTTTCTCAGGATACTGAAATACTTGAAAATAATAATAATTATATAGTAATATTGTTATAATAATGTACTGAAATTCGCTACTTTTTTTCACAATCAGCGAAATATTACATTTTGAATAGCGAGAAAAATTTTTTTTTTGTGGGGGGGGGGCGGGTTTAGGAGGGATGGAAACCACTTGACACCTTTATATATTTGTATATATGTATATTTTTATAAGAGATAATATTTTAAATATTTAAATTCCCGACGCTTTTCACGCGTTCAATATTATTTTAATAGTATATAGTACAAAACCTGATTGTTGCGAAACGTAATTCTTTGATTGTAAAACGTACATATTATAAATATAAATTCATTGTGTTCGTAAATACAATATTATGCGTCAAAAGAACCTTAAAAACAATAATAATAATAATAATAATAATAATAATAACAAAGAAAGTGGTTTTGAATTTTAAAGCGATACGCGTGTTGTTTTACATAATATTTATAAGGATAATTTCCAAAAAACAGAAAAAAAAATATATGTATATATATGACAATTATCGATTTGCGCGCGTACAATTGAAGCAACAAGACTGGAATATTTTTTTATTATTTTGGAGAGTAAAATTAACGACACGGCGGGTGGCGCCGTGTGGCGGTGTGGCCGAGATACGTGCTCGGTGGAACAAATTACCGAATGCTTACATTACCGGGTTTGTATAAAATGTACAAACACGCGTATATATGTGAATATACAGACAAGCTCTTTTTTTTTTTTTTTTTTTTGCATACAAACGATGATAATAATAATAAAAATACAGTGAAAAAAAAAGTACTCGAGTTTAGTGTTTCGTAAATTGAACCTGCGAACACACAAACACGGATACGTACGTAGGTTTTTTTACCCTTTTTCGATTATATATATATATATTTATTTATAAGTATAAAACGGACAGAATAATAATAATAATAATAATATTCTATTTAATAATTTAACGTGCCAATAGGGAATTTAACGAGGCGTCCTCGAAATTATTTCATACATATTTGAACGGAGTGAAATTTCGATACCGAATTACCGCACTGTGCCCATTGTTTTGAGCGCGTATATTGTAACTTGTGTGAAGCGTAATGTATTATACATGATGTATACACAAGTATAATTCGTGTACAATGTATTATAATATTATAATATATTGTAATACCGAGTCACGTGAAGTAGGGGACGATATATTGGCGGGTTGAAATGCGACGAAGGGCGCCGCCACGCTATCATAATCGGCTCAGCCGCATAGATCGAACATATGTAATATGTTATATTGTCTATTATATTATTATTATTATTATTATTATTATTATTATTATTATTATTATTATTATTATTATTATTATTATTATTATTATTATTATTATTATTATTATTATTATTATTATTATTATTATTATTATTATTATTATTATTATTATTATTATATAATAAATTGTATCGATTTGTATAAAATATACATACACGAATATTTTTATCTATTATTATAATATTATAATTAATTACTGTGAATAATACGCGTGTCGATTTTTCCACGATAATATACTATAGTTAGGCCAGCGAAAAATGAGCCGCGACCGCAACGTTACTAGTGGTGGATTTTAGTGTAATCAGGGGTTCTCCGTTTGAAGCTATTGGCGCGCTATTCAAAAAGTCAGCTGACGTTTTTTTACGCGCGTCCTTACGATTTTTCATTCTTACCGTAAATTCCGACGATAGTTCAAGTGACGATGACGATGACGATGATGATGACAATTAATATTGTATAAAACTTAAATATTTTTATTTATTATTTATTATTTTTTGTATAATAATATAACATTTATATTTTATATTTATTAATTTGTATAAATAAATTGCATGCACTATAATATTACGTATTTTATTTTTTCAAAAATACGTATTTAACAAAATATAAAAGAGAAATAATAATATTCGTATAACAACATGTTTGAAATTAATTTACGCGGCAAACAGTTGTGGAACCCCTAACGAAATTCGGCCACCCAGAGCGTTGGTATCGCGGCTCATTTTTCGCTGGCCGTACTATAATACATATATATTGCGAAACTGTAGAGCTCAACGTAAAGTCATTGTCACCAGAAATGTTGTACTAAATACCGATCGATTGTCATTAGATATTCCACACGAAATATTATCGAACTGTTTTATAGATACATAGGTCTTTAATAACCGAGACTCAGAAAGTTATAACGTTTTATTCCAGAGGATTTATAATAATTAACATACGAGTAAATACAAAAAAAGCCCCTATTCACAGCAAAGCAAACACTGTTAGTCTAAAGACCAGAAAAACTTTTATGAAAAGTCTTGTTTGGAGTATAGCCTTCTATGGGGCGAAACATGGACGATACTCAAAGCGGAAAGAAGAAGGATCGGAGCTTTTGAAACATGGTGTTGGAGAAGAACAATGAAAATTCTCTGGTCGGAGAAAGTTAAAAATGAAGAAAAATACCTAAAAATAAACGAACGGAAAGCAATATGGAAAACAATTAGAGAAAGGAAGAAAAGATGGATTGGACATATAATAAGAAACGATGAATGGATAACGACAATAATGGAAGGAAAGATAGACGGAAAAGCTGGAAGATGTAGAACAAAAACACCATGTATGGAACAGATAATAGAAGACATAGGAAAAACAAACTACAAAGAACTGAAAGTAGCGGTGATGGATAGAGACGGCTAGAGATCCATCTAAGTCATTGAACCAATCTATAAGGATTGTAAAAAAAAAAACATACGATTATTTGACCAAAAAATATTTCAATAAATCGATGCGACTGTATCACGTGGTTGCTATTACTGCGCAACTGCTATGAAAACGGGGCCAGTGAATGAGCAGAAAAAAAATGTGATTTAAAACAACGTTATACTTTATACTGGCAGTAACCTTCAATTACTTCCAAAAAAAAATTTTCTTTTACCCTTAAAAAAGCGTAGAAAAAATAAAATTTTACAATGTTTCTGTTCGAATATACAATTATCTGCAATAATTATGTTATTGTGGAAAAGGGTTACGGCAAAGAATATTTTTTATTCGAGTTGTGGGGTGAACCTGAACTATATTATTGTACAGGTACATTTATTAATAAACAATTTATTCTGGCTGGTCGTGTTTTTGTATCTTGATTTTTCATACAAATATTTGATTATCTGATAATTATGAGTACGGGAAACTGTTTATCCCGTGTTAAAATTTTAATACTTAAAAGGATTTATACGAAAATTGCGAACGAAGCGAACGGATTTTCTTTTTAGGGATGGGTATCTATATTGAATTTCACACTATGTCACAGTACTTTCAAAACACTTCGGCGCTACTTGTGCGAATACACACGCTTGCCCACGCACACGTCAGCAAGTCTGTTCGTCGGAAATTTCACATCTGTCGTACCGATGGATTTATTATTTAGGATTCTGTAAAACAGATATTAGTTCTTTGTGAATTCAGTTTTACATCGACTTTCCCACATTCTTCTTTTTTTAACACTTCTCCTACTAAACGTGTTTAGAAATTTAAAAACCATAATTGTAAAACCAATTTAGAAAAATATTGTTTTTAATCGCCTAGAATTTATGTAGTCACTTGTCACTGTTATAATTCTGTTATTCCCTGGATCGGCGGCGTGGCCAGGGGGGATAAAAGGAACCGTGCCTCCATGGGTCATATTTTTGAGTTTTGATTCTTAGCGTATAATTTTTATTCAGTGATTTAGCGTTAATGAATTGAAAATATTTATAAATATTGTAGTGCTATACGTATTGTTTGATGTAAAATCGATATTAAAATTATTTACTACTTTGTTGGTAACATCAGCGACACCAGAGCGTACGTTTTCCACTCTAAAAAGATTACTTAAGATCAACAATGATAGAGGAGAGTTTTAATGAGTTGGATTGAGCAAACATCAATAAATGTTCAAAATAAAATTCAGAAAGAAATTAATTGTTTAGTCGAAAACTTTGTTTTTTAACGGAAAGCAGTGAGAGTATCGTGACGTATACTGTCTCGTTGCCGCCATCGTACATTTTAATAAACTACACAAATAGTAGTTGGGAGCGAGTAGGACAGACTCCCGCTGATTTGTCCATACATGATAATTACACTTTGCGCTCAAGTAATGATTTTTCTTTGACCAACGTGAGATTGACTGTTTAGGATCACGGTCACTTCGCCACCCCTGTGCCGATCCATTCGACTTGGGTCTCCGGGACAACGTCTTCTGACCACGTTCTGACGTCATCGTTCGTTATCCTACTCCTGTCTGATGTCGTATACTTCAGCTAGGTATAGACACTAAAAACACATTCACAAACACAATAAATTAATCGCAAATCGTTCGGTAATTCCAATTTTATTAAAACGCGTAAAATAAGCTGTGTTTTTCTCCTCTTTTCTTCGACGTTAACCTTGCATTTTATAATTTACTTATTTTGTTGTCCCAGCTATTGTTAGTTTTATAGATTTATATATATTACAACATTTTCTTCAGCTTAGTTGCATCATCCACCTGTTAAATTATTAGACGTAAGCAATTTACACGGTAAAAAGTATATTAAAAAGTATAAACATAAGTACGATGTTCACTAACATTCGATATTCGATTGTGTTTCCACACACACACCACTGAATATCCAGTGAATCGTCGTCAAGAAAGATTGCCGGAGGCATCGTCCAGCATTCGTCGTTCCCGGTCGTAATCGTCCGGGAGTTGACTCTCTTCCGGACCGCATCTCTTCCTCGCCCCTTGGTTTCCAGGATTCTCTGGAGACGCTGTTTGACCAATTTTTTTTTTAAAACCAAATAAAATATATTTGTATTTAAAGGAGAAAAATGTCGTTTTTTAAAATTCAGTGCCGATATTCATTGTATATTCATTCAATGTGTATTATTTTATATCAATTTTTGCCTTCGGTTTCGCTTATTTCTCTCCCGTTACTGTGAATCCTGCGGCTACGCCACTGACCAGCGCGTGCGTGCGTGCGTGTAGTTTTCGCCACTGGTTGTAATTCAATATAATAATAAAGGGGTGCACGGTACGCGCGCGGTTTATTATTATTATTATTATTATTATACGTTTAATTAAAATCGTACCGTAAAACAATTCACGGTTTTCTAACGCCGCTCCGTGCCGTCGGACTTCCGCCGCTATACGCATATATCGTCGTCGTATTCATAATAAGCTAAACTATACCTTATACACACACACACACACACACACACACACACACAGTGCCCGCCAACTCGCTTAATTTAACGTTCTTCGTCCGTTGACCTATTTCTGGGCGTTTATCTTTGCCAAAACGTTTTTGGCCAAATGTTAACGAGCTCGCCGCGTCGACCTTTTCCGCTTATCATTATATGTATATATATATATATTTTGTATATATGTCCGTCCCTTCAACACCACCGCCTCCACCGCACCCAAATCCAGGGACATCACTCGAATTGATTGTGCATAAAATTCAGCGTATCCGTTCCGGATTAAAACCGCAGGCCGTGTAACGTTTCAACTTTTCTGAAAACGCTACCCGAGTCGTTTATTGGCAACGAGGAGTTCGGAGATCCGTACACGAATACGTGGTAAGGTGATCGCATGCGACGTCCAGCTTCGGGCGGGACCAGTGTCGGTCTGGTCCAACCGGCTACCCCCCGGCATTTGCCCGGCGATTTAGGTGGACCCGTCATCGAGTAGCGAATTCAAAAATACTTTTACAAGAAAAACAACGCAAAATAACGGAGCGGACTGGTTTTTTTTTAGTCGCAGACATATTAACGTATTATGTTAAAAATAAATTCAAAAATCGAAATGATCGTTTACCCGAATTATTCTCTCGTTATTTTACGAATAAACTCTAAAATCTGGCCCGATTTTATTCACTTAATAAAATATGGTTATACTAACAATCCTCGCACGCGAGTTCCTCATATGAACGTGTGTATTTTCTATAAGCTGAAGATTTTAAAAACCGAATTCAGGTTCTCAGTTAATCAAATCAAATACATATTTTCTGCACACTGTATTGATGAAACTTGATTCAGTTTATTAACGAAGAATAAATAATTGTCATTATTTGGGCTTTCGAATCGAGAATTCAAAGACTGTGTTGATATGAAAATATATTCGAAAAATTTCTTAAAATTTTAAAATTTGTTTACAAGTATATTGCCAGTTTTATTAATGTACACGTTTCGTACAATATCAAAAACGTTATATGATATCTTTAAATTTTCGATGAATAAATCACTTAAATATGCAGTCAAGTGTTTTTTCCTTTCTAATCTTATATAGTTATATGTCCACAACTAATTTATCAAAAAAATGTTACATATTGTTAAAAATTATGCACACGTACATTATCCCCAGTGCAACCACTCTAAAAAATTATTCTTTTAACAATACACATTACCATAAAATGAGAACGAGAGCCCCATTTATAATTTTTATCCGGGATCCGAATCATAGGCCAGACCGACACTGGGCGGGACAGTTTCGTTTTCGAACTGTGTGTCCTGCTGTAAATAACCCAAAAAGGCCCAGTTTTGAAAAAAAGCAATCTGTGGCATTGTATCCCATCATTCTGTACAAAAAATAATCGTGTCAACAGTTCCATTTCTATATAAAAAAAACTAAGCTTGGTATTTTGAATTCGATTTACTAGTCCAAAAAATATAGAAAACCAGCCCAACAAACAGCTCAAGATTAGATCTACTTTCATTTTCTAATTTTTATTAAATTACCACGAAACATTATTTCAATTATTTCGAAAACATTTTTTGTTTTATATTCTACTGTGTTTTATCTACTATACTACTATAGTGTTGTCATTTCTCACGAAAATTAATGATAAATCCAAATTTTTCTTATTGAAATTTACAAACGTCCCGCTCTGAGGGGAAAATATTATGCTCACATTATATGTATACGGGAAACGAGGACGGAATCTGTGGAAAGATAGCTGCTGCTGATTGCTGGGATATGTGTGTGTATAGTATTTGGCGGATCGAAATAGCCGGTCTTTAAGGACGGAAATCATAACTCACAGAAAAGTCCACCTTCCAAATTCCTGTTAGAGCACTGCCGGTACCATATTTATGTATCATACGATATCGCGTATCGCGAAATCTCGTCCTGTACGCATTAATTACAAATATTTAGTTGACTATACCTAGGCGTAGGAAACGGAGTTCAACCCCCCATTCTTTACTGATAAACATCAAATGGAAAAAAATTACACATTGAACAAGAAATAAAACGTTCGAATTTTTAAAACATAAATTTATATAAAATGAACTTTTTCATAACTAATTATACAAATGTGAAAGTATCAAACAGTCAGTTAATACGCTTTTGTTCTTTTTTCTGCTTCTCTAAATATAAGCTCGAGAATAAAAAATCTTGTACACGCCACACATATACTATGACGAGTATACTTGGCACTCGTATTTGACATACTTAAGGCTTAATGGACATTACGGACCAAGAGCGTCTTCCTGGATTAACCCTTCTGAATATTCGTTTCGATGCCGTTGTGTTGAACCAAAAACAAAAAAATGTTAAATTTACTTTTATTTTAGGTATAAGTCTTTAACTATAATTAGAAATTAATCAATATAATTATCATTTTTTTAAATAAATAATTTGTTTTTAGTAATTCAAAATTCTACCAGAGTACATCTTGCGAAAGAAAGTGATAAACGTATTATGTTATATAATATATATTAACTCGTACTTACCTATAATAGAATTCGTTTAATATTAAGACTCCATGTCCTCAGTAAACTCCCTAAACCGTTTTCGTGATCTCGAAACAATATCGCTTTCTCGTTCCCGAAAACATAATACGCTCAACCGTAATCAACGAAGTCCTGGTACGTTTGATTATTATTAATGAAATGATTCTTCCCTTGTGTCTTTCAGCATATTATAATATCCTCTATATGTTTTCTTAGTTTGAGTCAATCACTATAAATACTGAGGCCATTTTTAATAAATTTTTCGTCAACAATTTCTATCAAAGCCTAACCTAACCTAACCTAGCCTTCGAATTAATTTTAAGAGGTAAAAACTGTACAAACAGCTGTTGCTATTAACCGATTTTATATAACTCACAGAATTAATCAAATACCGCGTGTGATTTTACTATATTTATGTCTGGCAGAGACCCCAGTCTTTATCGATCGATTAAAGATGTTTATTCCACCGTTGTTTACAATTACTTTGTATCAATTCCAAATTGTTTTATTTTTATGTGGCATTACAACACGAGGAACACAGCATTACTGTTTTCCGTGCCGCATCGTTTAATGCGTTCATTCAACCAATTTACAAATTTAACAATATTTGGTAACAACCTCGCAGAATTCTATCCACTTATAAAATTTATCGTTCAGTCATACAACGCATTAGAACTGTACAAAAAGAACCACGTTTTCTCTCGTGGTTCTCAGCGGTCCACTTGCAGTAAGAGATGCGATTTCCGCCTAATCCTCGCAATTTTTCTTCCCTTTGCTTTATTGTTTTCGCTCGCGATATAAACTGGGTTTTGTCACTTGCCACGTCGATTGCAGCATCATGCAAGTTGTCAACTCGACCTAACACGGGAAACGCCGAGTCAGAACAGCTAGTATAATATAATATATATATATATATCGTATTATTGCTTGATTTATAGGATATATGATATATTATTATTAAACATAAAGCTTTAATGAAATTATATATAGCGTTTGATGGGAATACAATAATGTTTTATGGGATGACACTTCATCCGACGTGTACGCGTATCGCAAAACCGCGGTTTTATAATGGAATTTTAGCTCGTTTCACCTCGTACCGATACACGCGCTGCCGCCAAAATCACACACACATATATATATATTAAATTAATATCGTCATAAATATCACTTCGATTCGAATCAGTTTCCAGTGGCGAAATATGTTTTAATGTTATTTATTTCGTCGTACTGCGCAGTACATGTATATGTATACGTATTTTTTATTTATTTTTTTTATCACGCGTCCGGATTTTCATTAGATTTACGGTTTGTGTGGCGGTTTACTGCTGATAAAATAATATATCGCTCGTGGCAAAAAAATAAAAATGAAAATATATTTATTTCTTTTTTCAAATCTACCGTACGCAGTGTTAAATCCCCGGCCAGGACAAGACTACGCGTCGCGATAGAAAACATTTAAGCCCATATATACGAGCTTGTTACGCCGCACGCCGTGCTTAGACTTTCGTGTAATAATCAACACCATCGTCATCAATGTTATCATACAAGTATTTTAGCAATTTTACTTACGAATGTATTGAACAGGAAATTTTTTTGGTGTTCGCGTGATATTATATTGTGCGAGAAGTTAAACGTTTATCGGTGTGAACGTGGACATGAAAATATTAGCCGCTCGCGCGCTCGTTACACGCATTACCGGGTCGATTACCCGAAAGAATTCAATAGTTTTACGCGCTCATAGCACGGATGATTTAAACCTATAAAAGCTAGAAAAAAATTCGAAAGCAGTTTAATTTTGTCAAAAAAGATTTGAACTACTTCGGCTTCTTTTTTAGATATTTGACTTTTTCTTTCCCCAGTTCACACTAGAATACGTTTTCAGAAACGTAAAAATCAACATATAGTCCCGCATCAATCACCAAGTAAAGAGCTGAGGTTAATAATAATTTATTTTCAGAATTCACTTTATACGCAATACACTACAAACCCAAAATCGCAAAAATATACACTTTTATCGCATATCGTATTTCGACAAATGCGTTGTCATCTTCGACGCGGACCAACTACTACTAAACTGTCAGACACTGTATACACGCGTATTTATACAGTTTATATCTCCGATGACGTCACCACAAACCGGCCGCGTCGGTTGGTCGTGAGTCAACGACCACGCCCACCGCAAGTCTATGCTGCCGCCATCTGATTTACATTAAACGAATTACGAATTTAATAACGAATTTTTAACGGACTCAAGTCCCAGTTTAACGATTAATTATTATTTTTGACGTTTCTATTCCTTCTATTATGTTTAATTCTTTATAATTATTCACATTTTTTAAAAGTTTTACCGATTTAATATTGTGGTTAGTATTCGATAAATGTTCCGCAACAGGAGATTTTTTACGCAACGGTACAGAAAAATACTTACCGTCCATTACGATACAATTTAATGAAATGACATAATATATACGTTGTAAAAAAATATTATTTGTGTACTTACGTGCATGGGTGTTTTTTTTTCAGACACAAAAACACAGTCCTCAAGTTCTGGCCGCTCTTCTACTCGTCGTCCCTTACATCCCCGCTTCTAACCTGCTGATCACAGTAGGATTTGTGGTGGCCGAAAGAGTGCTCTACATACCCAGGTAAAGACGCGATAAACGAATAATAATATGCATTTAATACTCGAATTTTCTCCGTAAAATATCTAATTATATCATGGATTTTTATTACATTCGATCGTGTTGATCGATTTCGAAGTCGATCTCCAATTGGAAATTGGAAATTTCCTCCAGATTCGGTAATTCCTTTCCCTTTGGCATTTCCAGATCACGTTTGGGTAGACGTGAATTTTGACACGGAAATAATTACAACTCAAAATGTATTTCTAATGATCTCTGCAGGAAAATGCACAAAAACAAAAAAGGACATACAAAATACCCGCGCGTCGGTATTTCGTCTTGCTTTTAGTTGAATTTTTAATTTGTATACATAAATGATTTTGGTAAAATTTTAATACAAATTACGAGTACATCATTAACGCAAACTCGAACATGAAATATTTAATTTAAACGTTCAAAACACTTAAGACGTGAAATTGAATAAGATAAACTTTTTATTTATTTATAAGTCATTAATAATATTTATAATTAGATTTAAATTTAGAATTTCTTTTTTAATTTCCAAAAAGCAAATTATGCTCTCTGTATTTACGCAGTGCTCGAATTGTGGGGAGATACGCAGGGTAAAAGAGCTCTTCAACTAACTTTTTTTTTATTTTTGCGTAAACTATTTTTTTATTTTTATTAAAACTATGTTTGACGGTACGAGTTAACGAACGAAATAATTTTTTTTTAAATATGACTTTACATTTTTGTCAATGATAATGCATTGTTACTGTCCATAAATTAATTGAAAACATTTAGTGAAATTTTATAGTTTTTAGCTTAAACCTTAATGTATTCGGGAATGCGTCGTAAAAACACTGATTTATTATATATGTGTAAAAATATTGTTATTGGATTATTATATTATATTCATTATTTTATTGTGGAAACGAACAGCATACAAAATAGTGACGTAATTACAAACGTTTATATTGTAAGCACAGACAAATATTTAACTGGGTGAAAACAATTTTATTATTTAAAAATCAAATTATATACGCTAATATCGGTAATATTAAATTAAATGTGTTACATTAAACTTAATATTTTTAATAATTAATTTACACAAAACCCGAGATTTTTAAAGTGTATGTCGAATCTAATTGCAGTATTTTTTTTTGGATTTAAATGAAAAATTATAAATTTTGTATATATCAGAAATATGTGATACATTTTCCTAAACGAATTATTATTTAAATTTCATTTGTAAATTCGCCGAATACTTGTACCTACACTACATACATCACGTTTGTAATTCGTATGCATATATATATTTTAAGAATGTAATACTTTATTAAATTTAAATAGGTTTTCTTTTTTGGTGACGGGACTTGAGGAGGGGTATATTCCATGTTACGAAGAAGTAAATTTCATAGCAAAACGCTTTTTTTTTTTTTTAACAAACCTCGTCTTATATAGAGTTTTCAATTCGAGCACTGCGCGCATGTTTCACATTTTACTTACGATATTGCGTATGCCGACTATGAAGATCTAATTTTAAAACTGAAACGGAATTTAGTTGTACCAAATTTGTCCTGGGAATATTTAGGGTGGAATTTATCATTATCTTTTTAGTACTTGGTCATTTCAGGCGGAATTTGTACGCGTCTATTTCCAGAATAATGTTTAATATTTTTGTTTTCCTCATTTTTATGATAGTTATTGAATCCCAATACCAAGATACACTTAATGTTTTGAACAGCGTGTTCATTTAGTACCGAACGAATTTACATAATGTACTCCAGCTTTTATTCGACTCGTCGATTAAGATACCTTGTCACACGTTTTAACGTAATGTTAATTAACATTCGCGCATTTATTATTTAACACTTATTATTAGTTACTAATTTATGAATACTTTCTAAATGAGATTTGATTAAAAAAATATATATTTTTATTTAAGTCGATTTTCTAAAGAAATATACATAATCTCGGTAGAACAAAAAAATGTTATTTTACCGAAATAATTACGTAATTCCGGGGCTTGGAAATTATTGCACATAAATATTTTCAAAAAAAATGCTATTTCGATTCGAGTGTATCTTGTATGAAATAATATTGAAAATGTAAAACAACATTTTGCGGATTGTTCACTAGTCGAAGGGTTGTGAAAAAAAATAATGTTCAATATTCTATTAAAAGTCTCAAAATACACAAACACAATATTAAGTGTAATTAATTTTTCTAAAATACGCACTTAAAGTTTTAAAAAAACAATCAAAACCTACAAAATACACTTAATGAATTCAAAAACGACGTCTCAATAACGAAAACAATACACTTTAAAATATGAGCTTCTATTTTTATGTAAATTATAATAAGATGGACAACTATAAGCAGCTGTAAAAATAGATAACAACTAATACTGAAAACAGTTCTTTTATACGAAATAAAAGCAAAACCGTAGCCGTTATCGTTAAACGACAGAAATTTATATTAATATTGAGCAAAACCTACTACGTTCGTTTAGAGAATAAGAAAAATATCTGGAATATAAAAAATTGATGAATCAACGCTTTTATACTCCATTATTTCGGGTATATAGACATGTGCGAAATACATTTTCGTAAAATTACATTATTCATTAATAACGCAAATCATATTTTTGTTGATTTTCCTTTTATTTTACGATGTAAAATAAAACACGTGAATATTCATTGAATTCACAGCCCCGAGTCATTGTCGAAACGTTTTTTTTTTTTTTTTTTAAAAATATAAGTTAATGTGACACTTTCGAAATTACGTGGATAATTTTTCCTCCGATATATTTTGAACTCGTTTCTGTATACGCCAGTAAATAAACGAAATTTATTTTATTCCGTACAATAATTACGAACATGTCGTGTACGGATATGTTTTGTAATTTATTCTCTCGATTAAATATGCGTGCGCGTATTACACATGCTAATTTTACGTCGTAAAGGTTATTTTTTAATCAATTTATTGCTAATACCGAATTTATGTATAGCTAAAACACTAACCGTAAATGAGGGGTACACTTATATGGATAAATTTGTAATTATCGTTTTTTCCCCCTTATTGTACACTATACTTTAAATGGGATATTTTTATTACTATGAAAATATGTGATTTTTTTTTTTTAAATAAAAATATGTACCCGTTGTATTTGTTTTTTTTTAAAATTGTATAACCGCTTAATATATCGTGCTCGTTGTATTTACCAGCATGGGACTCATTCTGTTATGCGTGTATGGACTCCAAACACTGCTGAATCATAAAAAATCGTCAAGCTGGACAATGATCACGGCAAAGTCTCTGGTGGCGTTCACGCTCTTGGTATTCGCGTCCAGAACGGTACTGAGAAACGGCGATTGGCAGTCCAGGCCGACCATTATCAAGTGAGTTATCTCTGGCGCGTACCATAATATAATAATAGAGTAAAAAAAAAAAAGAAAAATTACAGCTATCTGCGAGTGCAGTGGAAGTCGCTACGAAAATTGTACACTTACACGGAGAGTTTAGATTTTATTTTAGAAAACGTTTCCGAGTGACGCTGGTATTAGTTAATAATCATAAAAAATATTCCTAAAATAATATACGCGTCTGTGTTTTATTAAATTTTGAGCTTTTTAAGTATACGAAATTCGCCTCATTCCAAAAACAAAATCGTGTCGTGTTTTTTTCTCGGTTTCTAATGAAACCGCTGAAAAAGAAATCTAAAAACGTTTCAAACTCTTTCTACACGAAAAATTGTTCGCAGGCAAAAAAAACCCCGTCTTTGTAAAACTAATAAATTCAACGCATCACTGACAATCTAATAAGAAGTCTATCGCCTGTGACGTTTTATGAAATTATAACGGTGCTCGGTTGAAAATCATTTATTGCCATTATATCGACAACGATTAGACGGAGAATTACGTTTTTTCGTTTAGATTAGGTTTTTCTTTTATGAAACCGTTAATGCTTATTAATAAAATATTATATTCTTCATTTATTCTGAATTCAGATTTATCGTTTAAAACAACTTCGTCATAAAATTGATTCATAAAAACCTAATTGCGTACACACTACGGAACATTGAACATCGTCATAAAGATTTCGACCATAGTCGTAACTACGAGTCATTCGACATTCCCATTGGAATTATCTCATCCTATTTGTAACGTTTATGTCTAGGATTTGTATGGTACGCGATTATTTAATACACATTTGAGATAAGCCATTTATTATAACTGCAATTGGAATACAAATCGTTTGAAATTTCATTTAAATAATAACTCGTTTTATTCATAAAGTCAAAGTTCCGTCCGTTTTATCCTCTTTAACGTAATAACTCGTGAAAAATTATTTTTTTAAAAATCAAACATACATAACTTGTTTTGAGAATTAATTTTAAAACTCATTGAAACGTACATTTTTAACCGTTAAATTCTATAAAAAAAAAGTTGAATATCTTTCAATTTTAAAGAACGGAGTAAACTCCGGTCTATATTATGCCCCCCGACCCGCGTACACTAATTACCTAATGAGAGAATGATAAAATATTCGATGAAAGTTTAATAAATCATACGAAAAAAAATCGAATCTCGATGTATCGTATGAAATTTTCGAGCGTACTACGCGCTTTCAAAAGTCGTTTTCTGATTTTACCGCTGTTTTCAACGTAAAAAAAAAAAACGAATTAAAAAAAAAAACAAAATAAATGGAAAAATATTTCAATTTTCTCGAGGCGAACGGCAGTAAAGTGAATATTAAACTCCGCGTAATATACGTATATTACACGAAACTTATATAGGGTTTTTTATGAATCTTTCGGGCATAAATTATATAACATTTTCAATGTCAAATAATTTCGAAAACGGAAATACTATATTATACAGAGTGCGGCAAAAAAAGAAAACTCTCGGTTTTTTTGTGTTTGGTTGAAGGTACGTCAATATATATATATATATACCGACAGAAAGCCGTATCGATGCCGCGGTTGTTAGTATTTTTCCAGGCTTGATCGAGAGATCAGCATCGCGCTTTTGTTGTCCAGTTTATTATTTTAACAGTAACGACGGCTAACCGACAACTTACTAACGCGCAAAACCGTTCACAAACGTGTATCGGATTTTAGAAAAAAAACGGGTTCTGCCTTAAAAGGGAAATCAAAGGGCTGACCTCGAGCCGCAACACAGTACCGAAAAGTTGCAGTCGATCTGCGATCTCCGCAACGTTCTACTCGTATCATCCGATCGCAGTGTTTCGGAGGATTCTTCACTCATAATGCAAAATTCAAAATCTTGATCACTCGAGAGTTAAGCGAAAGAGCGTGTTAGAGCATTCACGGATTGTTGATTTATTCAGAATGTTTTCAGACATATCCGTATATCAGGTAGGTATATCTGTATGAGGTAGTTACAACCTCGGACCAGTAACTATCGCTCTGAAGATGGACTCTGCAATAAGTCCGAAACGTCAGCCAAAAACTAAAGACACGGATATATCTGAAAATATTCTGAATAAGTGAAAGAGATCAGGAAACACGTAGAACATCTCGTCGTCCGTTTCTTCGGGACGTTCCCCCACAGACGTTTTGTTTTTAACGGACGGGTTTCGGATCGGTGTATCGAAACCACAACTCGAGTAACATAATTTTTAAAAATAATTTAATACTTACGATTTATAAATAAAAAATATAAATATTTCTTTTTTTGATATTCGACTCGGTTTGGTTTTTATTTACAAATCGGACAGTTTTCTTGCAGCGCTCTGTATAACAAAAATAAATAAATAAATAAAAAATTCCATATTCATTTTTTTATATAATATAACCGAATGCGCGTATTTCGACGTCCAATTCCCCGAACGTTTCGGATATTTTGTATCTCGTGCGTATATATTATATACATAAATATTTTGTAGTAAAGTGATGTGTCTTCTTTGCAGGGCCGGTCTGAAGACTCTGCCGCACAACGCTAAAATGCACTATAACTGGGCGAATTACCAGAGGGACGTAGGGGACACGCAGACGGCCGTAAATCACTACAGGGAGGCGTTAAGGTAAGACTTCGAAACGCGTTTAAACTTCTAAACAAAAAAAAAAAAATCGTAAAATATTTTCGATAAACCGCGATCATATTTTTTTTTTTATATATAGTATTTCGCTCATAAAACTACTTTCACGGTAAGAACCGAGTGAAAACAAAAAAAAATATATATATAAATAAAAAAAATTACTACTATACCGGCCCGGTGACTTCGTATCCATTACGTTCGCGATATTACTCATTAGGATTAAGGGACGGTCGGAAGGACGATGGGCGGTGATAAAAGGAGAAAAAAGAATATTTCTAATATTTCGACGTATATACGACGCACGAGATTATGACGGAGGGCGGAGGGGGCTTGGTTTTCTTTTTAATACCTCGGCGTTCTATCTCGCTGTGCAGAAACGAGCGGTCTTAAAAAAACGTAAAAAAATATGAAAAGTCGTCGCGGAAGATATTCAAAGCGGCGGCAATAAGCGAAGGTTTGTTTTTCTCCACTCCCCCAACCCAGCCGAAAAAAAAAACCCGTGTAATAAAATAAGTACGTTTTTTTTTAGGGGGAAGAAGAAGGGATTTCGGTAAAATAATTATCGTATCGCGAGACGTATAAGAAAAACGCGAGAGGCCAGTTGTAGAAATATCTCGGCGGCGGTTCCTATTGTGTTTTTATCTTCGGCGATTTTTCTCGCCCGAGAAGACTCGGTATGAAAAAAAAAAAATGCGCAACAACTCCATCCTTCCTTCCAGCCAGTTTTATTGTCCGTCCGTGTACGGTAATTATGACGAGGGGATCGGACGGAACGGTACAGTTTGTTCTTCTGTTAAAGTTTAAAACGCACAATAAGCGCAAGATGAACTGCCGCCGCCGTTACACGCGTGACACGTTAAAATATAAATAAGCTCCATCGGGCCGGATCTCGATGAATCGAGTGACCCGTTTTACGCGTTTATATGTTGACTCCAATTGAAAATTCCAACGGGGTTAACCTAGTCCCGTCTGAAAAATTCCAATGCGGTAAATCGAATTCCGTGTAAAAAATTAAATACTCTCATTATCCCGGAGACATCGCGCCTGCAATGTAGTTTCCCGAAATTCATTTTATATTTTTTTATTCATTTTATTATCATTATTTTTTCTTAATAAATTCTTCATATTCCACCCGTTTTCAAGCTCCCTTTCTTTAGTCCAAGTCATTATACTATAACTTGCAGTAAGACCATAACCATACCCTTCGCCGCGCGCTCAGATCCTACAACCCAAAAATCCAATACGTCTAACTTACGCAGTATTCTTTAATTATTATATCGTGATTTCTTTTTGTTGTTAATATTTCATTTTTCTAATAATGCTTCTTCGTCAATGTTCTAACCGGTTTTTTTTCTTTTTTTTTCCATTTATCTAATTGTATATGCCGTTTGGCGTTTGCGTTTGCGTTAAATAAATAAATAATAATACCTACTTGACGTACATTTTACGGTTTACGATTTCAACTTGAACTTATAATAACGTATCATGCATAAATATAAGTGTAAATAGAGCGAATTAAGTGTGCATACGCTTTACTACATTATTAAACTGGTTTTAAAATGTATAAACAAATTACTTTATATACAAATCGTATGTACGTACGCGTAGCAACACGAATTTTTCTACGGAATTTATCGCTAACAAACGACTTCGTATCAAAATGATAAACAATTCAAAGGTACATCAAAAACAAAATAACAATTTTAAATTGTATTTTGTAAATTTTAATTGATGAAGTTTTTGCAAAGGCGCATTCGTGTCGAACGTGCTATTGATTTTGTATTTAGTACGCGTTATTTGTTCGTCGCTGACACTTGCAATTTTAATATAAACGCTTTTTAATCTCTGTATTTTGTACAACTTGGCTTTTCCTTTAAATTCGTGATGTTATAGTCTTTGGTCGAGCAACACCAATTTCGTCTTTGATGTCGGTTTCGGATTACGTTGACGTCTTTGCGATTCCTATCGTTGAGGTCGTACCGACTACTTCTGTTTCTTTCTACTTTTCTAGCAAGTTCTATTATTCGATATTCTTGCGTACGTTTTTCGCGCGAGACTCAGCAAAGTCATTCAATGAAACGACCCGGTTTCGAATAATAATTCGTTGAAATTATTATTGTCATTTTGGCGAATATTTTTCGTTATTACTCTGTTCGGCACCTAAATAATCCTTTCCTGTTCTATAGTTTACTGTCCCCTACACGAATCATCGAAAGCCCAAGATGGAGGTACTTATTCGACTTATTTTGATTTTTGACTCCAACTCTATTGCGTTCCCCGGTGGTCGATCCGGGATATTTGATTGCCGGGATGTTATCGACCGGAACCAGACGGAGATCGAGAGAGGACTTTGTCGATCAAAACTTAACCTTACTCAACATAACATTATTTTACTCTAGTCAATTCCGGCATAACGTCTTAAACATTATGTCGTCGTACTTATATCGTATAAGTCTTATAATTTGGATATGCTTATTTGATATTTTATTAAAATACTGCAATCGCCTTTTGTTGATTCCGAATAAACACGAATTGCGATTATTCTCTATGCGCGTTGGATGTTCATGTGTCTATACCGTTGTACATCAATAATATTTGTGGAATATAATTCACTGTTTACGTATTAACTGTTTCCATTTTTGACTGAACAATGTGTACCACTCTTAGTCCTTTTACGCTTCAAAAAAAAAACCTTTTCGAAACTCGTTGCATTCTATAAATACCGAGTACCTCGTAGTTAACTAGAATAAATTGTCTTTTTTGTACCGAAAAAAAATTTCAAAAATCAAAATCTACGATATCGTGTAGATAATATGTACTCGTGTCATCAAAGTATATTTGTTACAAAAATAATTGCCGGTGTGAATAACACCGTGATCGTTCATTTTCTGTCTCACGCGTATACATCGTATTGTAATATACATATTAAAAGCGGGAACGACAAACATATTATATTTTCAGCGTATAATTCATAAAACAACACAAAAACGATCGATTTGAAGCCTGAAAGTTTTAAGTATATTTATAATATAATTTGTAATACTCCTTCCGTTTTGTCTTCGTTCGTTCCACCTATAAAACCATCTCCGTCTGGCTAAAATGATAATATTTTCTGTATATAATGCGTGTGTTTTACGACAAAGTTTTAAGCTTTTAAACATTCGTCTCTGTAAAATTTATATGAAATATTATTCTCTTTATGGGCCATCGCAGCCTTCAAAACAATTATTCAGCTCTCGGCAGCGTGCTTTAAATAAATCTTCGAACCGATTTTATGCGATATATTCGCATTCAGTCATTTTGCGAACTTATCCAAAATGACAAATTTACTATTTTCCCGTGTATTAAATTGAAAATTCAAATATAATTCAATTACATAATTACAATAATAAAAAGTGTAACAGTCATAAGTGTTGTTGAATTGAGTACGATTTCTGTTTGTTTATTCTGAAAAATGGGAAGTTTATCGTTGCGAAGGATTGCGAGCTGATTCACATGAAATTGGGCCAATGGATTTATGTTGCACTTGCAAATAAAAGCTGCTCTCGACTACGGTTACGACCAACGCTTTGCAAAGTTTTTCAATCCGAATTTCTTACACGCCCACGAGAACAGTTAAAACCAGGGCTCGCAAACGTTATAATAACGTTTTGATTATAACGTTATAATTGCAAAATATCAATTGAAATGAATATCAAAAAACGTAACGGAAAACAATAAACACTAATTTTAAACTATCACAAATTAAAATATATCATAAAACGAAATAAGGTATTAACGTTATATATCAAAATATCGAAAAACGAAAAATGGAATTAACGTGATTTTAATATTTGTATCCAATTTACTACGGAAAATATAAGCTTATGGTGTAGGTTTATTATAGTTCTATAATAAGGCTGGGTTCACACGGACGCGTAAAAATTATTCAAAGATACGTATCTGAGAAGATGTCAGCTAGTCAGAAAAGTTTCTATTGGTAATATAATCAACATTTTAAGAAAAATATTCTGCATTGGAATATAATGTCAAAAATAAACCAAGGTCCTCACTGAAAAAATGTATAAAATCAAAAAATTAAGGATAAAAATTAGGACTTTTATAATCAATGAAGTTTAATGAAGTACGTATATTACGTTTATGAGATTTGAAAACGTGCTATAGTCTATGGAATATGAATGGATTTATTTATTTGGAAAAAAAATCGATATTAAACCAAATAACGTTAAAATACCGGTAAACGTAAAACGTAAATATTATATAACGATAAAACTTTCTTTAACGTTAAACACAAATAATTCATAACGCTAAAATATATCATAACGATAAACGCTATAGGTAAATAACGATAAAAAACGTTAAAACGTTAAACATTATTATTTTTTCAAATGAGAGCCCTGGTTAAAACCCATAATCAAGCCCTTATAACCCGAACAGTGTGGAATGGCGTAGAATTCTGAATTAACCGTGATCCGGAAGAAATATTCGGTTGTAATTCAAAAATAAACGTGACACCTTATTTTAATTGTACATTTGACGAGAATCGTTCTTTTCCATAATAATAGTATGATAGTATAATTTGTAGTTAAACGTTTTAAATTGTACATATTAGGTGTTACTAAAACAAATTGACAACGAATAAAATTATATATATATTTCGTTTCATTTTCATTTAGAGAGAGGATGTCTCACACGTAAACGTGTTGACGCATACGACGAGGTAGAGTACTTTGTCACCCACCAACTTAATAAATCGTCAACGCCTCGACTACGGACGAAACCTGATGATAACTAATTTCAGTAAAGGGGCGCATCATTCTTACACCGTAAAACGGGAAAAATTATCAAAACTAATTATACATATTGTTTTACCGTAGTTCCAGTCTTTTATACTCAAATTAAAAATAGAGAAATTTATACGAATGTTTGGCGGAAGCGAAATTTCGATATATATTAATTCGCAGTTTTTTTTTAAACCGACAATCGTATTTTTACTATACAATATTTAATATTTAAAAAACGAGATACGGGATAGAGTTACCAATACTTTTAGAGAGGTTTTTCTAAACATTCTGACGCAAAGGCTGTCGGTGACGTAATTAGGGCTAGACCATATAAGGACCATATATATTATAGTTTATAATTCAGATATATTATTTTCTTGACTTCAAAACCGTTTTGTTAAGCATATATCCTCGAGATATAATGGCTGCACATTTTCTATGAACTGTCAGCATGGAAAATTTGTTTAATCGATTCTAATGAACATAACATTTATAGTCAATATTGAGGCTCGTCACCGGTCTCCGAAACCGTGTCTCGTTCTCGTATTCGTTGTCTGCTGATATAAAACAGTGTTAGACGTGATTTCGGTCATCGGATAGAACGAATTTAATATATAAAAAAAAAAAAACATTTATACTTTTTGTTCTAAAATTTCATCAAAAATTACAAAAATCACAGAAAAGACCACTCCACCCTTCACGATTACGTCACTGAAGCCCATCAGCGGATTAAACCTGCACAACGACGACACGATTCGAATTCCTTTGGAATAGAATTTATAGGCAATATGTGTGTTCATTTCGCGTCGTGTCGCGCGTTTTCTCGGTGCAACCGTCGTTAAAACGTCTCGGCGTTGTTTTAAACACGATGTAAAATTGCTGTACAACACTTAAAGCACCCTAGAAGTATACAATAATAAGGATATACATACGCGAACCCTCCCCCAGGAACTTGACGCGAGTATTCATTTCCTGTTGGCAACAATCTCCAGAATCTCCTTATCGACCATCCGGACTTGGACTTTACTCGGCACTCGCTACACACACGCACGCGCAATTATATATTATGTACACCGGCGCAAACGTGCACAGCTGCAGTGCAGAGGTTTCCCGAGCAGGGAAGGGGCGCGTTTTCTCGGCTCGAACAAATCTGGCCGCTGTGTCAAATTCGAGAGAAAAGTTTTGAGAGCAAAAAAAAGAGACCACCACCACCCTAACCGAGAGATACGCAGAGGAGAGTTTTCTAAAACGAAATGATGACAAAAGTTAGGCAAATGCCGATTTTCCGAACGCGGTATCGTAACGAAATTTAATCCACGAATACGCGGAATAATAATAATAACTATTGGAAATAAACATTGATTAATTGACGATGTCGAGGAAATATACAAAAAAAAAAACTTGTATTTATCGACACTAGTCCGATTTAGTGAAAATTGGTTTGACCGAAGTGACGTATTAGCTCGCAAACTACGAGCCGCCATATAATACGTAAAAACGAATTTAACTCTTTGCCGTTTGTTAGGGGTACAACGCGAAATCGTTTATTTTTTATTTCTTAATTTTTACAATTAAAATCCTACGTCGTAATAGAAGAGTCGATGTGAATGAAAAACATTATTAGCTGATTCGTGGGTAAATTCGACAAGAATTCGGTATATATATATATATATATATATATATAAGTCAACAATACTAGAAGTACATTAAAAGTTAAATCAATGTTCAGAGAAAAAAAAAAATTTTAATATCTCGGGCAAAAAGTTTCTTGCTCTCTATCGAAAACCTTTAAAGAAAAAAAGTCTCCCGTTCCGCTCGCGACAATCGATATTTATATATATATATATGTATCGAATATATTAATAACGTTATTACCAAATTGTATTAAATAATACGCGATATCGTTGGAGAATACTGTAACACAATAATTTAATAAAATACGGGGGGTAAAAGCCAATTTCCTCTGAAAGTTTTCCCGAGTGTACCTCAATATTATTATTATATAATATTTCCGTAACGAGAAACGACACGGACCATAATTTAATCATTTTAGCTTTGACCTTTAAATTATATATATATATATATATATATATATATATATATTTATAGTTCAATATGTCGAGTAATAATATATATATATATATTATGTAATGTGGTCAGATAATTCTTTTGACAAGAGAAAACTATAAGGAAATTTCATTTCGTTGTACTTACTAGTCTTCTTTGTAACACGAGA
The DNA here is from genome assembly GCA_032441835.1 of Slavum lentiscoides. Classification (NCBI taxonomy): domain Eukaryota; kingdom Metazoa; phylum Arthropoda; class Insecta; order Hemiptera; family Aphididae; genus Slavum; species Slavum lentiscoides. Next base: position 3,061,187 of record CM063707.1, on the reverse strand, counting down.
GTGTATTATGTATATATATTATATACGTATGTTCGACGCGAGTATACGAAGGCTTATATAATTTTTTTTTTCTTTTAATAAATCAATGCGGTAAAAATGTTTAATAATACGCGGGGTTCTTATAGGTTTTTTTTCTTTTTCAAAGGGTTGGAAATATTTCGAAAAGAAGCCACACACATTATTTTTTGTTCGAAATATTAAAAAAGAAATATTATACACGTGCGCGTCTTATTATGGGCGTATTATATATTATGCATTATATATATATATATATTATTATACGCAAACAAAACACGAGAATTTCGGAAAAATTCGGAAATTTAAAAATCTCCCTCGCTAATTTTACGAACTTGTTTAAAAACGTATTTTCGCATAGAATTTACACTATTAAACGGTATGTTACAAAATAATAAACGAAAAATTTTAAAATAAAATATTTAACACGTAATATCGTATAAAAAGAGCGGGTGTGCTCTAGGAGAATATTTTGAGTTTGAAAATATTTTCGCCGTTATAAGAACTCATCGGAAATACGTATTTTGTTAGTTTCCTATATTGTAGAGTAAAGAAATAACGATTTCTGTTTTACATCGATCAATAATAATATTGCAAAAATAATACGCGCAATAAAACCTTTGAAAAATCGTTTTCGTGGATTTACAATAGTAAAAATTTTCTCTGAATTATTATATATTGCGGTGGGATTTACTGATTTTTTTTATCAAATACATTTTGTTATAAAACGAGAATCACATACACGATTATGACGAAAAATCGTTTTATTTTTTTTTTTTGATAGAATCGTATTTTGTTAAAAAATAATAATAAAAGCGTTTTTAACGCGAAAAATGTTGAATTACTCATGAATATTGTACGTTCATTTATTACTTTATTAACGACTTATTAACATGATAACGGGAAATATTTATCGAATTATAAAAATCGACATGTGCATGTTTCCCAAGAAAATGGAATTCAAAGGAATTTTTAATTAAACGCATAGTTAGCTTTTTTTACGTTTATATATTACGCTGTAACGAGTATGCTGCAGGAGAAGTGAAAATATTGAAAGTTTAGAAAAAATAACATAATATATATATATATGTTACAGTTTAAACATGAAATTCGACAAAACTAGTTTTAACTAGTCAAAACTAGTTTCAACAAATCCCTTTAGTCAATTCTAGTTTTGACTAGTTTACATATATGTATATAGACTGGTATGTGTGAAAACTTAAAAAAAATTTCTAACAGAAAACATTAAATATTTGCCGAGATAAAGTCCGGTACATGATAAATAAATCATACGGTGTATATTATACGAAATTGAAAAATGTGTGTTATTATTCAAAAGGGTCGTGTTGAATTATTCAGATTCCTAATTTCGATTTTCATAATAATAATAATAATAATACGATTTTCGAAAAGAATTCATCTTTATGTTTATTTTTTTACTCGGTTCGTAAATAAATACTTGGATGATGAAATTCAGAATGTTTTCGGGTATGAATTAAACGGAAATTTTAAAATCTCATAACTAATACACTAGTGAAGAACTAGAAAAAAAAAATGTTTTTAATATAATATTTTGCAATTTTTATACATTAAAATCGCGTTATTTTCGTAGAATTTTTAATCTAGTTTCCGTTTGCGCTCATGTATGTTATTAATACGCTGTTATTCAAAACATATACACTAAAAGCTTTATGGCGTTCGAATTTTAACAACGAAAACAAAGAGAGGGTCGTTCAGCTGACGTCATACATTATTATTATGATATAGTCGTTTCGTACTGGATCCGTATATATTACAATACACGCATATATTACCGAAAATAAGGACGGTTTTAGTAATATCACGAATATTTCCGAAATAATTTTATTTCAAACATTACCTATAATACAAAATGTAAAATTTGTAAAACGATTTCGTTTTTTTTAAATGAAATAGTTATGTAATACGTAAAAATCATCGAAGACCGTTATAGACCTTTAACACAAAATGTACATATTATATTCACCGCTGACAACGGATACAGTTATCATGAGACAATCATAACTATTGATGATTCTTATGAAATATTATTAATAATAACAATATTAACGATTCACACGGTGATCTGTGCATATTATCCCGTGGAAAATTCTCTATCCCTTCAACGAAATCGCGCAGTCTCATTTCGTAAAACCACTCCCGATGGTATCGAATTCGTATCGGGTGATTTCACGTCGGAATAAGGATTAATTGTCGATAAAGCAGTTGACATGACGTGTTTATGTGAACAAATTAAATGTGAAAACTTTGGACAATTTTAAACTCCACTCCGTCAAAAAATCAATCCGAAAACTTCAAAAATAAGCAAGACACAAGGGTATCGGTACAGCGTATATGGCTGTTGAAACAAAAAATAATAAAATAAAGATATTAATTTTGAGTAAACGGTGAAGTTGTCAATCGCAGAGCCGACGCTTGTGTACAGTACGAAAATATTAATATGACGTATGCAACGAAATTTACAAGTGACAACATTTTCTAGCTATCAATCCTTCGCCAAAGCAATTTATCGAAAAGAAATACAATCGTATGCTGTAATTAACGCGTTTATTTATAACGTTTTACTTCGTGTTCGTTAATAAATCAGTAAATTAAAACCCGTGCGTTTTCATTTTGATTCTCGTCTCGCATGCATTGCACGAAACGGAAGTTACTCGCATCTCGCCATATATACTCGTATTATAATATATATTGGAACACACTATAAAAGTACTTATATATTTGAGATTTTTTTTTATTTTGTAACGTTTCTTTTCCACGAGCGTATAAAAAGCAGTTACTCCGCTGTTTTTCCCTCACACACACACACACACACACACACTTCGTTTGGCGAACGCTCACGCGCGTCGTATCGCGCGACACTCGATATATTCGCGCGTGTGTCAAATCAATTTCAGAAAGAAAAAAAACGAAAGGGAATTGAAATTCGTTCATTGTCGGCAACCGTAATTTAAAAACACAATTCGAGAATAACCGACACGCGTTTTCTCACCGCCGCCACCGATTTTCTCCTCGCGAGGCCTGGGCTACGACCCACGACCGAAACTCGTGTTATTTTTACTAGTATTTTTATTTTTTTCTGTTCCTCCCTTTCACTCCGCCAGCGCGTAATAAATCACACGGAATCCCATTTTCCACGTAAGCCGTCGTCGGTCCTGGATGGGAAGTGTGTTTTGTGTGGCGCACTACACCTCGTCGTCGCAGTAGTTCTGGGAGGGGAATAAAGGAAAGAAACGGCGTGAGAGCAAAAAAAAAAAAAGGCAGGGAAAAAAGTACCGTGGAATAATTTTAAACGATAATAATATTACACGCGTGTAAGTTTTTGAAATGGATATGTCAACTGTGCGCGCCTTAACGGTCTGACAAATTGAATGATATTTTTCGTCCGCAAACACCTCCTCTACGCCGAGTGTGTACGCGGTACCTTCTCTCTGTCTCTCGGCTTTAGATAATAATGCACTGGAACGTGCGTGTATCATATTCCCGCCTCGCAACACAGTCTCTACGTATATATATGTATATATTTTTCATCTTCTTTTGCCCGCACACACACGCGTAAGTAGACACTGTCGAGTCCAATTTTACGGTTTAAAAGAAAAAAACAAAATATAAAACAATTTTCTTCCGGTTTTCGGACATTTCTATCCGTCTGTAATACTATTTTGTGTACATACTTGTATAGGAATTTGACAATAATATTATTAGACCTACACTCAATTATGCGGCTGTGTGTGAGTGTGTATGGACGAAGACGAGTGTAACAATAAGAAGACTTTGGAAAATAAAATACGGAGAATGATATGCGGACCAGTTCGTAGATGGGACAAACGAATGGAGACGGAAGTGTTCGACAAGGAACTTCAGGAGGAACAGCTGACTTAATCGCTATATTTACACGACAAAGAATACCAGTGGGCGTGTCACGAGAAGAAGCGAGGAACGGATTACAAGAGTAGTCACGGAATAGAAACCGGAAAGGAAAAGACCTAGATCATTGGTTCTCAACCGGTGTGTCGCGACACACTAGTGTGTCGCGTGTTACCGTGATGTGTGTCGCCAAAAAAATTTGTTATTCATAGTTGTTTATACTTTACAGTTTACACACTGATTTACTTTTATAAACTAATAATTTTTTAATTTCAATACCTACCTTAAACTGTTTGAATTTTAATTATGTAAATTTATAATTTTTTTTATTTATTTATTTTTTAATAAAATGGTAACATATAAGTGTAATACTTTACATAGGTATATATTTGTTAATTTTTCAAATATCCATTAAAGTGTGTCGCTATTTTTACGGATCTAAATTAGGGTGCCGTCACACAAAAAAGGTTGAGAATCATTGACCTAAATAAGTAGAGCGAAGAAGTCGTGGTTGGATACGTAAGAGGATCTTCGAACTCTGGGAGATCGGAAGGAAATTGTTCGACATCGGGAGGAACTGAGGGATGTAGTGATGGAGGCAGAGTCTAATAGAATTATAAAACGAAAGTGATAATATTATGTAGGTGTTTACACCACCGCGGTGACGTTTAGTACAGAGCCGTGTTCAGGGCAAAGAAAAAGTGCCCTGGACGCAAGCACAGAACTCAAAAACACTAATCCCCCAGCACTGTCAACTAGTTATTTTAAAAATGTATTGGATATGTATTTTAGAAAAAAAAATATGTGTAATTTTTTTTAATCGTATTGTACACACGAACAATGGATATGAAAAACAAAAAAATGATAATAATGTCAACCACGAAACAAAAAAAAAAAAAAATGGAGTCACCAGAAATTTATTGTACCAATTAATTTCAATATTTTTTATTTCATTCGACAACGCGCAATTGATGGATTTTCCTCGATGAAAACTAAAAAACGATTATTGTAATAAAATTCTATTGAAAATATACATTTTATTAAATTGTGTTTTCATAACGATTCATATTTACACTTAAAGTGCGAACAAAAACAAACGTAGTTATTATTGGTCCTTTATTCTATGAAAAAAATTTATTTTTTTTTTTTTTGAGGGCGCAATTTCGATGATTTGCCAGGGGTATCATTATAACATATAAAATGTAATATTGTTAAACGTCAAACTTTTCAGCTTAAATCGTTTCAGAAGTTTAACAACGTGTTCTGCTTCTCAGCACGTCAAGGTTTTGAAAAAACAACCCGGTAACGCGTGAGATTTGTAGAACCGTTTCTAGTAGATGTACAGTGCTATTCTGAAATCTCCTCCGACCAAAAATATTTTTATTGATATAGCAATTTCGAAATTTTAATAAACTATACGCGAGTCGAAATGGCGCGTAATATCCTGTTTGAAAACAATAATAATAAACGGGAACTCGGTCGTGAAGCCGTTTCGTGCGCAAAAGAGCGATATCAAAATCGTTTTTCGCGACCGTCTTACGCGGTAAAACGAGATTATTAGAGTCCAAATTTATTATTATTATCGACAGATCAAACAGTAAGAAAGTAAAAGAAAAGTACGAGTAACGCTGCATTACCGGATTTCATAAGAAGCATTTCTTCCCCATTCGTCTTTATACACGCGCCTTGCTTTAGATGACGTGTTTTTTCTCAATATATGTTTCTTAAACGAACGGACAAATTACGAAAATTGCAAAAAAAAAAAAAAGACTCCCTCAAAATTGCGCATTTATCGTATTTAAAACGTGAACCTTTATTACGAGCGCAGACGTAGTACAGTATTTAATAAATCGTTTGACATAACTCTGGGTGTGCGTGTGTGACGTTTAAATTTCAAAATTCAACCAGAATCACACTTCGAATGCAGTCGAATTAAAATCTAACAAATACTGTCGATCCGCACTCTTAAACTGCAGGACTCGGAAAAGCGTCCACGATTCTTTACACTTCTGACGTCGTTAAGTTTACATTTTACAGAAAAAACTCGAATAATCGTTACGTCGTTTTCTCGATAAATCACTCGCATCGGATGTTTCGTATCGATATTATAATATTAATTTATGTAAATACAGAGGCGTGATTTCAGTTTTTTTTTTCGGGTATCCGAAGTTTCAAGTAGGTCATTTTGAAATTTCGCTATAGGCCATATAAAATTAGATGTAGGTACTCGTGAAAATTATCCGGCTCTTAACTGTTTCCATACATCATGCGAACAGCAATCGACGTAAATTGTAATAATATATAGTAATTTAAAAAGTAAAGACTAAATAATTGATTACTTTACATGCGAAAACCAATAAATAACGTATAAAAAGCTTGAAGATGACAAATAGAGCACAAAAAAAAAGCACGTACTATTTATATTCAGTACAAGTACGAGTATAAAGCTGTAAAAAAAAAATTATATTTCGATGGCGATTTTTAAGTTTAGCTCATGTGCGTCTATAACTTTTTCTAGATTTTTAACTATACTTCATTTTCGACATTGAGTACATACCATTGCCGAAGCAAATCGGGACTATATTAAAAGTAAAGGGATGCCACCACACATTCCTCCCCCAAAAAAAAAAAAATGACGCCCTCGTTTAGTTATTTTCCAAAATCGCGCGTTACTTTCGATTTTCGCCGTTTCGAGTCGATACGATATGTTCGCGCAATACTGTTCCGAAACGCGAATAACGGCCAAATATTCCAGTTTTCCTTTATTATTAGTAAAATATAAAACTTATTAAATGTAATTCAATAAACAAAACGCTCTTCGTACAGTAATGTCCCGTTTGGAAACACGAGGTGTACGCGAACAACGCGTATAAGCGCGATGCGTATCAAATCGTTTCGAAACTTTTAATGTAAAACGAGACGTTATACGATTAGGATTGGTCTCGTATATTTATATATATATATATTAATATAATAACAATGTTGGAAATCCGTTGTGTAGATACGCATATTTATCGTTATACGCAAAAACATTTACCTCGTATTTATTATTTATTATATTACCAGTTTTTTTTTTAAATTGTTTGTTGTTCTCTCTATTATTTTTTTCCTCCACTCGTTCACACCGCGCGCAGTTCCGTTGACTTCTGACATTAGAAACTCGCGTACTACAGACGCATATTGCTATTCTCGGTTACACTACGCTTCACGAGTCGTATCTGTTTATGTATTTTGTAAACATTTTTTATACTCGCGAGCATATGAAAACGAAAAATTTCGGAAAAAAATAGAAAAAGTTATGCTTCGGAATGGGCGGAAAGTGAAAAGGACGATTGTACTGTACTTTTATGATCTTACGCGTCGGTTTGTCATATGAGTATACGAACAACAAAAAAAAAAAATTATTATTTTTTCAATCTGAGCAGAATTTTCCCAGAATATTACGATCGATTTTCCTGAAAATAAAAAATAAATAAAACTCGTTTATTATAATAATTTATTATATCGTGTTCGAGTCTGTTACGCACGGAAAATTACGTATAAAAAAAAAATTGCTTAAATATATGCGCGTCATAAAAATTGATAAAAGTAGACATTTTGTTCAAAAACGTTTTTGTAAAAAAAAAATTTATATTTAAATTCCCCGAAAAAATATCCGAGTTTTTTTTTGGACTTTTCAATTTTATTACAACTCATTAAAAATCCATATTTTACATAGCAGTTTATTATTGGAACACTTGATAATAATCACGCGAATTCTATAGTACACAATAGTGATGATATTTACGTGTAATAATTATATTCGCATCTGTTTCCTGGAATGCGCTTTCATATAATTTCCAGCATATAAATGTGTTTTAAGTACTCACTCTTTTAATAAAAAAAAACTTTTTTGTGGACATTTTTTTACATTTCTCGAGGTTTTTAACGCGTTAGAGAATTTTAAACTTTTTTTTTTTGGTATTTTTATTTTTTTAGGTCATTTTAAATTTATTTTTTGTGATAATACGAAAAATAAATAAATCGTTCAATCTAATTAAAATAAGCATATTTGTTTTTGCGAATTTCTGTTACATACTGAATTGCACAAGTTACTTCTTTTCTAAACAAAATTTGACAAGGTAAATAATTAATAATACACGCATGTATGTCGCTTGTGTTTGAAAATAAAAATTTAATTATTCAGGTAAAGTTTTAAATTATTCAAATTAATTTTGTAAAATTTTGTTAGGGCACTTTTTTCCAGTTTCTAGGTCATAAATTCATTTTTAAAGGATGTTTTTGCAGGTAGTATAAAGGTATTAAAATCCGAACCCCGGTAATCAGTAAGGGACATATGCGAATATCATAACATTAACAATATGACTCTCGTCAAGTTTCACCTAATATTGATGTACAGTATTATTCTTAAAACTTTTCAAATATTTCTGTGCGCCGAAAAAAAGGAAAGCGAAAAATCCAAATTGTATATCTGCGATTCTCATGAGAATTTCACTTCGCGTTTTCTAGTCACAACAATATTTGTTTGTTTTGAAAATAGAATAAATTCGCGAGTGTAGAAAAATCAACAATTTCATTCCGGAGTAATAGAAAATTTATAGTATATTTCATGCACGTATCTTCTTTTTTTTTATATAACCCATTTGAATTGTTCAAAGTATTCTAAATAAACGGAGACGTGATTATTATTGCCGTCCGTGTATAATATTATTCATAAAGCGTAAAGCCATAAACACTGAAACCGCAAATCGTAATCAAAATTCCAACCTCCGATATTACAATAATTATTGTATTAGATATCGAACGATAGTACTGTATATAGTAATAAAATACGAGTGTAAAAAAAAAAGTGCAAAAAATATACGTATAATAATAGTAATAATAACGATAACCTTTTAGCGTTTACGACTGTAATATAGCCGGATATTGCGACGCATCGCATAGCGTTGTGTTTGATAATAGTATTTTTTCGTGTTATATATATTTTTTTTTTAGGATTTCGACGGGAAACACATAAAACGTCGACGAGTTTTTTTTTCTGTTTTTCGAAGTATATTTTATATAAATATATATATATATATATATATTATTCGAGTCGAATGCATAACTAAATATTTTTATATTATTTTTGTTTTTTTTGCTTTTTTAAAGGGTGGTATTTAGTTATTACGTCAATGGAATCGTGTTGTAAACGCATATATGTTGATTTAATAAGCTTAAATATTTTACGACATTCGAATTTTTATTACATAGTGTGCATTTGTATATTGCAGCGGTTCCCAAACTTTTTTAGTTTACGCCACCCTAAAAATAAAAAAAATTAATTGCGCCTCCCATAAATAAATAAATAACAAATTTATAGTATTTAAATATACAAATATTACGCAGCTCGAGCCTTCCCTGTCAAGTGCTCGCGCCTCCCAAGGGAGGCGCGCCTCACAGTTTGGGAACCGCTGGTATATTGAATATATGTTAATTAATTTTTTTTCTTTTTCTTTTTTTAAATTTTCGAAGTTCGTTTCGATGACGTATAGAAATGTGTTGAATAATTGTGTATTATTATGCGCGCTCTTATATCGTAGTACTGTAATAGTGCATAAAAAGAAACGGGTCATATCATACTGTATAGGTTACATTGGTCTCTTGTATTTCTTATTTTCTGTATAAAAATGAGATATACATTTTTCTTATTGTGGTTTTAAGAATATAAATATGGTACGAAACACATTGAATTCTTAACAATACTCGTACCGTTCAAAATATAAACTTAAAATCATATTTATTATTATTATTTAACGTGTTTGTTTAAGACTTTCGGATAGTTATTGCGGTTTTTTTTTTGAAGATTTTACGTAATAAATTCATTAATTTAAAGGCGTTTCATGACTTTTCCTCCTTTTTTTTTATCTTTCAGAGCATTAAAATCCACGTAATAATAATAATAATAATAATATAATATTATATTATATTATTCATACAACGAATTATTATTAACCGTAAAGATAATACAAGAAATATAGGCACTACATAAAAGTGGCAAAAGTAGAGGCGTATAATAATAATAATAATAATACGAGAGGAGAAAAAAAACCACCGTCATAAATAAATACATTATAAAGAAACTTGTTTGACACCTTCGGGAGAACTTTTCTTATTTCTGTGATGAAGGCTTCGCCATTTTTCAAAAAGATATGACGTGTTAGGGTTACTACTCAGTGTCGGTCGCCGCGTACATTTTTCCCTTCCCCCGACGATATTTTGTTTCGATAAAATACACAAACTACGCTGTTACATTCTTATACGTATATATTATGTGTGTAGAAATAATTTATTCTCGAATCGTCAAAAATATTATGAAATCGATGAAATCTTTTAAGTCGAAAAACAAAATCCCGCGGTTAAATCATTTATTGAATTTTCTTTTTTGTTTGTCTGTTTTCCAACAATAATCAAACGAGTTTTCCGCTTATAGATCGGTCTGAATTAACGTTTTCGAATTTAATTATTATTAATATTTTTTTTTCACTACATAATTATTTTTTAACGTTCGGTATTATTTTTTTTTTAATTTGCGAAAAATATCAATTTTTCACATTTATTCTAACCAACAACTCAAATGGAATTTTTATTTTTTATTTTTCGCTTACAGTATTGTTTTTTTTAAATAAATACTTCGTGTCTTTCTCTTTTTTAAATCTAATTCCGAGAATTTAAATTTTAAATAAAAAAAAACGAAAAAAGTGGAAAAATCTTTCTACAGTAAAATTCACGAAGAATTCAAATACGTTTTCAAAATTTTGATCGCGCCACTAGATCGATCGGTACGTTGGAAGTAGCACAACGTCTATTTCGCTATGTTCCGTGTGTGCAAGACGAAGATAGAAAATGCCCGCTTTCGATAAGATTATTTCGTATTTTTTAATGGTAGGGTGTAAAAATACTCTAAAACCACTGGCATAATTATCGATTTTCGAATGTTTTAAAAAAATATCACGGTGAAAAAAATTATAAAATTTTCGAATCCAGGGTGTTAATTTCGGTGGGAATTCGTAGTAGCTATTAGAAGAAAAAAAATGTATTCCTGTACTTATTTTAATTTTATGTGAACGATCGTTTTCCACCAATATAATACAAATTATTCTAGACAACATTATAATATTGTTAAATTTAACACTCTGTTGCGCATATACGCGTATAATATACGAGCGTACGAGGTATGTGAAAACTTACGTATTCGAATAAACTTTGTTTTCTTTTTTTTACATCTGATTACGATATTCTTCGCAATTCTTTTTTTTTAAATTTTATCTCGGTCTCTATACGAGCACTGCCAAACGCGGTTTGCCAGTCGTTCGTCGAATAAAATCCATTTCTATTTCGACAACTTCGTCGACACTTTATGATTTCGTAATATATTTTTTTCCTTCCGTGACAACTTTACTATTACGTTTAAAACTCGACGTAGAAATAAATTGAAAGACCATCTATACGTTATGTATATATGTAACGATCATATGTGATATCGATAGTAATGGTTAGTACGAAAATTTACAGTGCAGGAGATAAAAAGAAAATCGTTTTTTTTTTCGAACGTCAAGATTTTTTTTTTTTTTTAAACAGTTGAAGTGACTTGGAATCTTAAAACCGAAAATTATCCCTATAATATAACATGAAGAGCGTCGTACTAAATTAAAAGAGATTTTATGAAGCTCAAACAATTTTCATTACATATTATAATATAACGTGAAGTTACACGTTCGGTTTAAATTCCAAGACTTTAGTGGACCATTATTTTGGTAGTGTTTTCGTTCCGCGTTTAAAAACTACTGAGAAATTAGTTAGTTCTTCCGATTTTTGTGTTGCATCGAATCGCGCACGAGGAAAGTGTATTGAAAAAAATCGAAAAACCTTTCGAATAAAGTACCGACACAATTCGTTACCAAATCTCGTCACGACGAGATCATCCGAGCACTGTTTCTGGCCGACAATTTGTACAGCTTCCTCGTTTCGCTCGGAATAAAAATATAAAAAAAACTCGTTAAAAACACGATAAACAATTTGTACGTACGAGTCGTACAAATCAAAATACAGCATACTTCTTAAAATTATATTTAATTAATTATTTAAATATTTAAAATGTAATTTATGTGTCGAATTTTACAACAGTGTTCTCGACGACTACAATATATTATTGGGAGAATTCAAATCGATCGTCGCGCGCGTTTCGTTGAAAATACGTTTGTATATTATACGTATACGAGGAAAATGGCTTGGAATATTTTTAAATCGTTCGATTATTATTATTTAACGACTTTGGACAATTTATTTTTGTACTGTAAGCCGTTATATTTCGCTCGACGCGATAATTATTTTAAAGTTAGATCGTTTTAATAATAGTTTTGGCTCGTATAGTGTGTGGTTAACAGTGTAAGTTTTTGGAAATTTCGCTCGTTCACGCGAAACACACCACCACTTGCACCAGTCACCACACATCATACGCGCGATAATAATCGATTTCGATTATTTATCCCTTTTTCTTCCGCCAAACGTTTATTAAAAACTTTGTGTGTTTTCTCGTCATAAACACCATAATAACATATCCGGTGGCGTATCCGGAGGAGATTATACAAGAGCTTATAATCACTTCACTCAAAAATACACGTTTCGATCGTATATAAATCCGTGACAATTCGAACTTTACAGAAATAGAAGCTCCAAAGATAAATCGAAATTTCGCCTATAACAAAATAAACTTTTTATAAACCAGTAAATTACGCACTTTGAATAAGCCACGCTATATTGTGTAATTTTATGCGATTTTTTTTTTTAGCTCGATTAAATATGAAAATATTTTAAGCGTTATGGATTCGAATGAAATACAAATTTTTAATACTCGTTCCAAAAAAATTGTATCTAAAATTAAACATTTTTTTTTATAATGTTGTCAAAGAAATTTGAATTTAAAGATTATTTTAAGTCTTGGAGTTGAAATCAAAGCACGAGTACACATACATTTCGAGATTTTAATCGTTCTGAAAATGTTTAATTCGGAAAAAAGCAAAATCACATTTGAATTATTGGAAAGATCGAGCGATTTTACTGCGCTTTTGCAAAGTTTTTGATTTTGTTTTCCGACGTTTAAGAAAACTACTATAAGAAATATGCGCTTTTCCAAAAAAGTTTACCTCGTATAAAGTATTTGTGTCTAAAATCGAAAACGTGTCTATTGACCATATACGCGTGTACTGCAATGTTTAAAAACGTTTAAAAACGCTCTGTAAACGATTTACCAAAAGCCATATTGAACGAATGACCCTAAGTACGGATTAATCGACTTATACGGCCTGTGTAGTAATTATTTTCCAAAAAAAAAACCGGGTTATTTATTGTTTATACGCGTTTTTTGTGCGGATAATAAATAATACCGTAAAAACAATCGAGTCGTTACAACCATTATCTAAATATTTATCTGTCTGGATTTTTTTTTTCTTGCCGGTTTAAACCGGCCTAGCACATCTTAAGTACATTTATTTCGACGGAGAGTTTGTTTGAAAACGTTTAGTTTTGTTTTTCGCGTCGATTTTTTTTTTTTTTGTCAAGAGTTCTTTAGATTTATTTAGTAGAAATACTACGCGCATGAGAAAAAAACCAGCTTTTAGTCTCGTGGCAATCAAAGATCGCTATCTGGGTTTTCAATATAAAAGTTTTTTTTTTTTTTTGCTCCGTCTGTAGTCAACTGACCATAAAAACGGCGGAACAAAAGAGACGACGGATTCTGTTTGACGATGACTAGACGCTTTAGTTTGCACCAGTGAAGTCTCTCCGACAGTTTTTTTTCTGTATTTTTATTTATTTTTTTATTCACTTTTAAAAAGTCGCCAAATACTGTTATTTAACGACACCGATACGATTGTAATTTTATAGTTGTTTTTTTTCTTCTTTTTAATTTCAATACTACGTCGGTAAGTTAATCGTGCTTGTCGTCAAAATGACTCTATGAAAACGTTATCGAAAATGCATTTCCGTGTGTTTGACAATTAGTTTTAATCACTTTTCCAAACGAGTTTTCGGAGATTTTATCAAGAATATTATGACGCGTCGAATTTCCATTTTATCTTTTCGTAATCATTACAAAAAAAAATTACTTACACCAGTGTAATCTCGTATACACATATATATATATATGTTACCGGAAAAGATGATCATTTAGGAATTGACATCATTCCCTAGTCATTGTTGACAATTACTGATGATGTTAGGCATACATCAGTCTACATGTCCGTATTATTTTAGGCAATGTTGTAAATTGACACGACCGATCGAATACACTATATAGATAATTTCAACTCGGTTTTATGTAATCGACTTCTCGATATCTATTTTTATTGCCCACAATAATTGATTTGTGTATATCGTACTCTGTGTATCGTATCGTATCGTAACAGTCTGTAATAAAGACAAATGCGACTGTAAAAAAGATGCAACTGTAAGATGTGATTGTCGTGCCTCAACAAAATAATTATTTAACTCCAAGTGCCATAGTAGTTTACCTTGCTGTAATAAATAATTATTAATTTATTTAATATTATTGCAGTATCATTGCCTTCTTTTTTTTTTAGGAACTAACGTCAGTTACTATAGTCATTTATGACGATTCCTTGCTAAATCAGGCGTTGTCGTTGTTGCCTAGTCATTGTCGACATTAACTACTGATTATCCGTATTTTCCGGTAACACATACACATATAAAATATGTAAAATATGTATATGGTGGGTTTTATAGATTTTTTTGTTCCTCTTCGGAAACTGTCGTCGGCTTTTTATCGGTATTTACACGCGCCGGTCGATATTCTCCGATACAAAAACAACGCACCTGGCGCTTATATCACATACGCGTATGTATGTATAATAAAAAAAAAATACTCAAGTATTATGATACGTACACCATAATATATGTCTGAGAAATGTATTTTGGACGAATAAAATATTTGGAAAAATAATAATAATAAAAAAAAAGCCAAACGATCGTTTGTTTTTTTTTTTTTGTATATACCGTACAGTTCGGTTGTGTTATTCGTCGCCGTTTTCGACGGATCAGAGGGGAAAGTGATATTTTTTTTCCGGCATTATGTGTTCGAAGAAGTACGATTTTCTTTTCTTTTTTTTCCGCTTAACGTTTCCCTGATGTGTGACCGTATTTGTTTCGGCGACCCGACGAAATGAACCGAGCGAGGCAGTCCATTAGAAGCCACTTAAAAACAGAGACGAAAAGCTATAATATATATTGCTGCAGTGACAAGCATGAACCGCGCAGTGCGCTTCGGCTATTATCGCGTGAACATTTCAGAAACTCTCATTAAAACGAACGATTGTGGACGAAACGATTTTCTTCGATTTTTTTTTTTTTCGAAAACGAAACGAGCAAAAAAAAATGGAAATTTCGACACGTACAAAATCAGTCTTGTCAAAAAATACTGCATTTAAATATTTTTTTAAAAAAGTATTCGCATAAGAAATACATACAAATACTAGTATTTAAATACTTTTTTAAAAGTATTTTTTACGAGACTGGTACAAATGTATTGGACACGAATACGTATCGAGAAACCGATTTCTTTTTTTTATTATTAAAAATACCGCACGGAAATTAATTGGGAAGCGGCGAAAAACGACGCGAAGAATTAGCGAGGAAAATAAGAAAACATCGAAAAACGCGAAGATTCGAAATGAAATACATTTGACCCGGTTTTTAATGCAGATTTTTTTTTTTTAACCAGTTTATCTTGAATTGCCGTTTCTTTTCGAGTTACAATAACTGTTAACCGCGTATATCATTATAGGGGGCAATTTTCTACGATTACATTTTTTTTTTCTTCCCGACTCGTTTTTCTACTCACACACCCAGGCCACGTAGCCAGGATTTTTTTCGGGCGATGTCTGTTTAAAAAAATATTAATATATTATTGTTAATAATATCAATATAAGAAAGAAAAATTTCGGGGAGGGGGGTTCCAGACCCCATGGACCTCCCCGGATACGTCACTGCAAACTCCTCGAAACGTGAATCCTCTTCGGATAATAATCTTATGTGCTTATTGATATTTTTCGACAAAACTAATAATTTTTATTTTCCATTTTTCCCCATTTGTTTTTATTTTAAAAGAGCGAATTTTCACGAATTTTTTATTTATTTTTTTTTTTTGCGTATCTCGAGTTGTTCTTTTTCAAATCGTGCACGAATTTGAAGTAAAATTCGTATTTTAATAGTAACGATTTAATTCGGTTTCGTATACGTTGTTTGTATTTGACATTCGGCGTTGTGCGCCTAGTCATTACACACATTATACACGTTTTATCCCAATCGTTTCTCGGTAAATTTGAGAAAAATCGAAATTTTTGCCACATTTTCTCCGGGAAATCGTATTTTTAAATCGTTTTTACTTGACGAAAAGGTCGACAACTGAATTCCGTACAATTTAAAATTCATAAAACTGAAACCTTTCTATTGCAGACAGCGTATAATATAATAGCGAATCTGTAGGTGCAATGGATGGGCACACATATACGTTGTTTGCAGATTTCATTCGTCGTTTAAATAAATTCAATGTATTTAACTTCGAGTTGATAATAGATTGTTCACCGTCGTTTTCGATACGGTCCGAGAGCATTTCGAGCGACAATCGTAAATATTTAATTGTCACGCAATAAAGAAGAATTAAAAAAAAAAAATGTGCACACATTGAAAAATGTATGATGGAATATTGTAAATTTACGAAAACCCTGATATTATTCAACTAACCCGATAGTGTTCGAGTGTTACACAACGAGTTCTCTGTACGATTTACTCAGTTCAATGAATTTCAGGAAAACGTATGATCAATTATTCATCCCAGACACTTTTCATTTGGAAAATTCGACTCAATATCGTTTGAACGTCTGGATTTATACGGAAAAACGAAAATGGTTTTCTACCGCGAAGCTGACAAAAAGAAATCGAGCGTGACAGTTATTAGTTGGCGTTTCGTTTAAAAATACAGTAAACAATGTATTATTTCGGGATCGTGGAATATATGCTGGTCCGCAGAAAATTATTCCGCTTTAAAAAAGAAAAAAAGTATTTGATGTATAAAGGAAATTCGATATTTAGCCGGGCCGACGGGTATAATAAAATGTGTGATAAATGTAAGAAAAAAAAGCGCATAAATTAATATACCAAACGCGCGATAGAAATGAAGACTTGAAAAAAAAAACGATAATGGTTTTTGATTAATTCGAGAAAGTGATATTATGAATATTACCTCTCGACTCGATTAAATTTTTACGAGAACGTGATAATATTATTACTTAAGACAATAAAGGAGTTGTACAATAATATCGTATACAATATGTCAGCGCGATAATTTTATATCGTCGCGTGCGCCCACATTGATTTGTGTGTCCACCGATCGGAAGAGCGTATTTGCAATTATTTTGTTCTCGGCCGGAGTGATCAGTTCGTCTGATCTGTGGTTAGTACGCGCGCAAACATTTTACAGCTAGTGGTTAAGGTCTCGGGAGTCAGAAGGTATTTTTTTTTAATTTATTTTATTGAAATTTTAACTATATTTAAGTTATATATCTCAACAATTATACGCGAGGTGTAAATATGTTACATTAAACACGTGCAAAATATAAAATAAAATGATAATATTAAGACACAACTATATTTTTGAGAGATAGAGGAAAAAACAGAAAATATAATAATATTATAGAAACAAAGAACACATGCATACGCAGCATACACATAATATATTCTAAATATATGAACAAAATTTAAATTTAAGTCCGAAGGCCGGTATTCAAAATAAAATACTCTTATGTATTATTTGACTACCATGCAAATATCGTTGTTCATTTCAAAAATGTTCGGATCGATATTTTTACAACCAATCTATAGTATGTTTGTGTATTATTATCTAAATGTAAAATAACAAATATTTGAAATGTATATATCAATGGAATCGATACCTCATTTTCTGGGCCATAGTGCTGTTTTCGGTTTTATCTATGTAACATCGTAAACATTATTCCTAAAAAAAACATAACTTGAATAGCTGAATCAAATAGTTAGACCACCAACCGTCGTATGGCGGTTAACGCGTTCATGCCGATGATGGAATTATTAGATAATAATAAATTAGAAAAAGTCGTATCGACATGAAAGGATGCGTAAAAGCCCGTAAAGCCTCCCTTTCATTAATCGTAGCAAAAGACAGTGAAAAAGAAGGTAGTCAAAGTCACAGGTATCGCCAAAACAATTAGAATGAATGCTGGCTGGGCTATCGTTCAGCCCCGTTTTGGCCAGAAGGAATAATACGCGTCTCCATCGTGCCCCGAACCACGTGTTCTCGTGTTGATTTAAGTAAATAGAAGACTGTACACGAGCATACATTACAACACACGCACTTACTGCGATCTTCATTAGCGAATAGCGACCTAGACGGTTAAATGATTGTCAGATGGTTAGTGACTCAATCACCGCAGCGTGTCCTCCGCACAGTTGCCATTCCGGTTGATCGGACGGAACGCACCACGTCGAATTTCCTACCGCTATCAGCATCGACGAACGGCTTTTTTTAAATTTTACAATGTCAACGAAGAAGTGATTATGATACTCATATAAATAATCCGCAGCCTCCTCATCGTTCGAATCACGTCTCGCCAGATAATTCCGAATCCGTCATCGTTTCGAATCCACCGATTCCTCCACGACGCTGCCGCAATAGACCTATGTCTCAATCCCCTCTCCTATACACGTTTTTTTTTAATTCTTCTCCTTTAACGTGCCCCGCGCGTGTCTATTATATTTTATCCCGTAAGTCGAAAATACTGTTTTTTCATCTTTGTAACGGTTTCCTTTAAAATTTGTATAGGCCACAACTCTTGTAACGATATCGCGGATTCGGCTACGTAATTTCTGATTTTCGGGATCGTCGTGACTCATTATTATCAGTTTCCTTCGCCTCCGTTGTATTCCTAAACTCTCTCGCGAAAAAAAATATCGTTTTCTTTTCTCCCGGCACATTCCCTCTGTATTTTATTATGATTCCTTCAGGTAAATTTTTCAACTTTTTTTTTTTTTGCCATTGTCCGGTGCTTTTATCTATAAGCGACAACAACGCGACGCCTAACTTTTCCCCGAATTATTTACACTCCATTTATTTTTCAACCCTCCAAAATCTTTTTCGTCGTATCCGTTATCCTGTTTTATCCTGTACAAAGGCGTTTTTTTATATAATTTATTATACGTCGTCGCGTTTTGTTTTCCTCGTCGTCATTTTATTTATTTACTATTCAATCGATACTATATAATTAATAAATATATTGTCACGTGAGTTATAATATTTCTAACTGTCTATTCGAGTACTTTGAAATTTATTTTCAAATAACAACAATTTTTAAAATATTCGTCAATACAATCATTGATCGGGACAGTGTTGCTTTAATCCGGGAACTCTAAACGTCTAAACTCTAGTGATTATAATAACTCACTGGAACGTACAGTGGAAAAGAATGGAAACAGAATTGTAACGTAGTTGTTTAAAAATGAAGAAACCGATTTTGTACCTAAACCACATTTCACACTTGAAACAATACTCAACAACAGATCGTAGCGATAAATGTTATAAAAAGGAGACAGACTCCGGGTGAAGTCAAAATAACTAGCAATTCTACGCAGTGGCGCACACGTTAAGGGTCAATGGGGTCAATCGACCCACCTATTCAAAAGGGTGCGTGGGGTAATGCTGGTGTTATGGAGCTAAAAATGTAAATAAAATATTTTTAATCATAATTAATAATATAGTGCATGCAAGGTTGGCATTGGGTGTCTACTAGTTGTCTATTGGGTGGTGGCCAGGTGTGTAAAATATCATTAGACCCATCAATGAGCAGTTCAGTGTGCGCCACTGATTCTACGGACAAAAACAGCTGGTAACGTTATTCATAATTTCATATCGACGTATGACTAAATAGACAAATCATTTGAAAATACAAAGACCATATTTACTGCACGATAAACCCGACTATAAAATGTGATGATCCACTGATATGGTAATATATTATATGTATTTCGGGCTTTGTTAAAATGTCATCACTTTACACTCGCCGCTTTAAATTCAGATATTACACAATAATTTACCGTCAGGTGTTATAATACTTACACGATTAGTTTTGGAATAATTCAATGTTGTGCATTATCAGTGAAACAACACCGATGAGAAGTATTGCTAAATAAATGACAAGTGTCCACATTGGAGCACACCTTCAGACATAGAGATGAATACATACCGAATAAATCGACGTCCACTTGAATTTTGTTTATAAAACTTTTTTCTACTTACAGTATTTCGTACGATTATGAGACACCGGATCAGTTATGTGCTTTTTTTTATTGTTACATAAATGCGATGCGTCGTATTTTACATGAATTTAAAAGAAGAACGATATTAACAAAACCGCGTATTACATTATCCAGCTTTTTGTAGTTTAAGGTTTGGCCATTAAAAATTCACCGTGTGTCCGAAGGAACGCAATCATATTTAATTTATTTATAATAAAATGATGTTATTGCGCCTATGTCTGAATAACGGTCGAACGGACTGCTTTATAATATTACGTAAAAAAATTGACATTTATATTGTGTTTACGGTTTACTTTTAATGATTTTTAAAAAGCGTATAAAAATCACGTTAAAAAAAATCATGACAGTGCCGTGTTTATATAAAGTGGATGCGTTATATACGTACGAAATAATTTTTTGTGACCTAAATCATTCATATGGTTCAGATTCGTTATATTTTATTTCAACAACGGTTTTCGTATTAACAGCGAATTACAAACGGTTGGAAATATGCACGTGCAACGTAAAAACCGTATTTCAGATGGTTCCTTTTCCATCCTCTGCGAGAAGGATAAAAAATACGCGACTCCTGCGACTTAACTGCAGTGAGCATTAAATATGACAGTTTAATCGAAGAATTCACCCATGTTAAGCCCCGCAATAATTATGACAGCGTGACATGCGAAGAGATTATAATAATAAAAAAATAAATAAAACCGAAAAAGTTATATTTTCGAAAAAAAAAAAATGTAATAGTGAACCGTATTATGGTAGGACACGTTACCGGGGGAGACATGATAAAATATATACACTCGTCCTTTCACTCGTGTTAAAATAATATTATTTTAATGACGTTCGTTCATGTATAAATAGTATTTTAATAATATATCTGCTGAAATTTCCGTACAACAAACAACAGAAAATGCACGCGATAATTATTATTATAGGCCGACGATTATTTTGCACCTGCAGCGGTTCCCAAACTTTTCGATTACATCGGCACCCGTCTTCCCCTAGGCGAAAATGTCTACTGTTTTTTATTTCTTTTTTTTTTTACGTTATACGCGTGAGCGTCGTTATTATAATTATAATAATTTATTAATATCATAGCGGGGGGAGAGCAAATAATATTATCCTCTTCTAACGACAAACGCTCATTTAATATACGCCACCGATAAGTACGCGATTTCCGAAAGAAAATATTTTCCGCTACGAGTTCTTTTAAACACACGCAACGCGCCAAGCCGTTTACTCTTCCAAAAAGAGGAGAAAAGAGGATTTTTTTTTTTAGAAAAGACTAGTAGGCATAGAAATACATTAAAAAGCTTCTGGGGAGCTGGAACCCGATCAGTCCTCATTATAAATATAGACAACTGTGTTTGGTAAACGCGAAAAACCGTGAATCGCGGCCGTGCCAGATTTCGTTACGGTGCCTAAATTTGTCGATAAAATTCGCCGACAAGAGCTGTTTCAGTTAACGTTACAAGTCCGTCGATGGCCCGATTGCAGTCTCCCGAAACGATTCGGCGAATAACATAAAAATAAAATTCCACTTAGTTTACAACGAGAAACACATTCGAAAATAAGTGTTTTACTCTTAAAATGCATTTCGTCGTTAGAAACAAATGCCCGCGTTGTTCGTGTAAATCAATGAACAAAAAAAATCGACAAAATGGCTTTGAGACGGTCGCTATGCAAAACGATATACTTTTCTCACAACGTCGACGTCAGTTGCAAAGCTGATTAGAACGGTGTAATCCGTAGAACGCACGTACTCTGCAGTGGCGTCAATCTGCGGAAGATTCGTTCTATAACGTAAAAATCCGTAAGAAGGATATCTATAAGTGACGCTGTTTTAGTTACTGCGCCTTTAAGCGAACAAAAACGAATATTCCAGCTTCGGTTTAAGGGGCCTGGAAACGGGTACTTTTCTCTCTTCCGCACACAGGAAACACGAAGAAATAGACGTTTCCTGCTTTCAACGTACCGACCGATCTAGTGCGACGCGAAACGGTTTCTGAAAAAGGTTTGAATTCGTTGTGAATTTCACTATAGATACTAATTTTTTTCATTTTTTCATTTTTTTTTTTTAATCGTGAGATGATTGAAAATTGAGTATTAGAACTTTTTTTTAGTTTAATTCATTTCGAAGGGTTTTACGAAAAAAACGCGTATTCCGTTTTCAAATTTTCCAGCACACCACTAAATGGATCGGGGTAAACGTTTCAAGTAGGAAACGTGTGTTTCGTGTGTGTACAAAACAAAGAGAGAAAATACCCGCTTCCAGTCCGATTAAACGACATGTAGGAACAAGGTCGTTATTATGACCTTTCGATTTAAATTTACTTCAACGGCCCGGGATCAATATCGTTGAAATCAAAACGAATACCTTTCAAAAAAAACTATTCATAATAAAAAATCTACGATAACGTTTTATTAATAATTTAAAAAGAAAAAAAACAAAATGATAATAAACCGACGATTTCACTCGTGTATAGACTGTATTTTACACAAAAATAGCACCGAGCGTCACGTGTTTCTCGGTTAGCCGAACAGTAATTGTATTTGTTACAACAACGGTGTATCTTGTATCCGAAAAATATCAATTGTCCGGTAAATTGTAGCAATTACTACTTTGATATTATAATATATTGCAAGTGGTACCTACGGTAGTGGTGGTACTTCAGACAACGCGTAGCGCACGTCATGTCGCTTGTCTCCTTAAGCTGTCGCCTCGCTCGTTTTCGCCCTTTACCAGTCGAATCACATAAACGATCAATTTTCGAAAGTTTTCCTCGATTACGTGAAAACATTTCGACTTTATTTATTTTTCCGAATCGAATAACGCGCGTATCGAGAAAGGGCTCTATAAGCGACATTAAGAGGACGCGTGATATGTCCTGCGAACACTATACTACGGCGGGACAGTAGTAATGCTGACAGTTTCGATTTCGCACCGGCCGTTGTTATTCTATACTGTTCATTCGACCATTTAGCCGTAGTGTAATGTTCGCACGATGTTTGGCTTTCGTTTAAATATTATAATGTCGCTGGCAGCCGAAAATTAAAAATTAAAAATCCCTTTACTCGAAACTGTTGTAAAGACGGTCGTGCGTCGGGTCGACGTGAACCGTCAATTATTCCCACATATAATACACATACGGGGTTAATAGGTTAAAAAAAAGTATCAATTTCAAAAATAAATAAATGGTCGATAACGTATTTTTTACGAATATTAAAAAAATTCCATTAAAAAGTTAAAATTTTTATTTAGTTCTGGTTAAAATTAACCTGCACCCTAAAGCCTAAACAGTTTGCCTCGTCGTGGTCTTCCATAATATAATATCATTATCGATATTGACCTTACCTATAGATATTAGACCTAACCTATCCCAACCGCCTGATCAGCAGAACAACGGTTGTTTGACAGTCGATTGATTTTGTATTAACTACGTTTTTAAGATATTATTCGTTTTGATTGTATTATTGTCGCGTTATTTTTGCCAATATTAATGTCATTGTACATGCGGCGAACCGAGCAAAAAGACCGATGTTTAAAAGGACGAAACCGTTCAATGATGTTTATAAAAATAAATTAAATATTTTAATTAAATTTGTACGTTTACAAAAGAATTTTTTTCGATATATATTTATTCAACATCGGTTTTGGGCTATATTCCCGGACTATAATATATATATATATATAGGTACTGTAAATCATCAAATAATATTTAATCCGTTTGTCGAATATTCGGTAAATTGAGTCCCGTTTTAATACTTTTAATTAGTCACATCTAAAAAATTTAATGCGGTAAACTTAAAATGCCATCTAAAAATTCGAAAGCGGAAAATTGACTCTCAGATTAAATGCTCCGGTCTACTCGCATTACACCGGAGACATCACTTGGAAATTGGCTGATACGTCTCCCGAAATTAATTTTTAATTAATTTATTTATTTTTTGTATTTAATTTTTTTTTTTATCCTTAATAAATATTATTTATCTATTATATTAAACGGGTCTGTATTTAAATGATTCAGCCTAAATAAATTCAAGTCTAGTAATATTATTATCGTTCTTGAAATTCGTCATTCGTCCTCTTAACATATTCTCTTTTTTAAGATCGTATTTTCATTTCTTACTCATTTCTTTATTGCTTACTTGAATGTATGTGTTTTATTGTACTTTTCTTTGAGTGCATCATTAAAAATGTGAATATTTGGATGTGAAGTAAAAAATAAACCATTAAGCTTCCCGTGAAATGACTCGGTAATTGTTTGTTGTACGATTTAATGTTGCCGAAAATCCAGCTCGAATATTCGATGCGGAAGTACAGAATCTGACGCAATATAATAATATGTTCGTAAGATATTATAATCTGTGAACAATTTTACGTTATCATTCGCAGGCAGTCTGACGATAATGCATTCAGTGAAACAATACACGGAACACAATTTACCCGTTTTAATTTTGTATACACAATACTCGATTAACCGCTTTCGTTTGTAGTTATCGGACTGAATTTACATGTTTTTGTAATAAATTATATGTGACTCAATTTATCCACCGCGCCCGTTCCGGTGATAGTGCTATGCGCGTTACCAAGACGGTAATCATCAGCTCCTAAAGGCCGAACCTCGTCGCTGTAACCATTCAATGTCTGTCACTTGCCTTCTTCTTGAGTTGTCGATAAAAAAGCCACCCAACGGAAGATTTCTTCGACGAAGGATTTACGCGGTCTTCCTCTGTTCCGTTTACCGTCTTTTTTTCCCTTCCGAGATAATGGTGATGAACTCAATGTGTCTGAGCAATTAGTTTTATTGTTCTTTCCATTGTTGCGTTCATCAATGTTTTCCTCTCGTTAACCCCGTCCAACGCCGCTTCATTCGTCTTATGTTCTATCCAACTTGTTCCTGTCATTTCCCTCCAAAACCTCCACATCTCCATCGCCCCCAGTTTATCTCTCTAGTGCTTTCCCGTCGTCCGCGTTTCACAACCATACGTACAATGGGACATTCCAAACGTGTGTTTTTACTAATTTCTTGAAATCACACTCGGATAATGTTTGTTTGCAAGAAAAACGGACCAAGACGGTGTGGAATATAAAAATAATAATAACAGTAACGCGCGTAAACAGACGAGTAATCGTCGGTCGCTGTGTGGTACAGGGGTCGGCGGAGGAGTCTGGAGACCGAAATGGCGAAGATTGGGAGCCGTTCATGCTTAAAATTACGTGTCATTTCGCTCGGTGCGTCGGCGGCACGCGCACTGAGCGCTACGCACGGCTGTCACTACGTGTGTGTGTGTGGGTGAGTGGGTGGGTGGATGGGGCTGTACACAACGTCGAGACGACCAAATAGAACGTCTAAACTTTGTTCACCGCATTCGCTCGTTTTGCACATGTCAACTATTCGTAAACTATATTCCGCGCAGTCGGTGAGTGTCAGGGCGGGTTTTATAACCTAACCTAACCTAACCTAACCTAACGCGTTATTTTATTGTGTTCGCGACGTGGGCGCTACGTTTCTCGCACGAAGGTGTGTATAATTTGAATCCGTCATCGAGTTGAAAGCGTGTGCCGGGGAAAAGAGAAAATTATCGAGATTTTAATACAATATATATATTTTTTTTTATCTCTCCAACTAGCAATCATCACAGCGGTATGTAGGTAGACCTGAGCACTCGTTACGCGAGAGTTAAATATTTTTTCTCCGCGTTTTCCCGAATACCGCGAACGGAACCTCGGTTGCAGAAAAACAGCGAACAACACGAGACGTACAGGCTTTTTCGTATTATCAGAAAATAACTTTTTTTTTTTTCTTCCGGGCGTGTGTTTTACTTAATTATTCCGTACACAGTCGTCCGGGCAACGCGCCTTGTATTTTATTTCATTTTTTTTTTTTTTTGGCTCATTGATGTTGCACAGTGCACAGATGACGTAGAGGAGCGACGTAAAAATACGCATAAGCGCAACCGGAGCTCAAATCGTACAAATCGTACACTTACTGCAGAGCCGTCGACAACAAAATATTTAGTTATTAAATCAAATCAGTAGACGGACGAATTGATCGGCTATTTAATATTGTGAACAAAACGGTGGAGAAAAATGCGTACCCCGCGGTATATTTCCAAAGTCAAATAAAATAACGATAATTTGAAAAGAAAAAAAAGGAAAACATAAATTCGACAACTGGAAAACCACTTTAACGCCGTCATATTTATTATAATCAATAATAATCATTAGCATATACGCGCGTATGAAAAAAAATTAATAATTCACAAATACTAAAACTATATTAAAGTAATTCGCCTACAGTCGGCTGCAAATTTATTAATAATTACGTCACTTTAATGTTTAAGTTAAAAAAATGAATTAAGTTTTTAAGTTTAGAAAAAAAAAGTAAAATGACGTGAGATACACACATAATATATCAGCTTGTATCTCGAGCACGTGGGTCACGGTCACGCTAAAACCGTATAGAAAACCTGCGAGACGCGTAGATTCGCGTAACAATTAGTTTTTTACGTTTAATTAGCGTAATAACGCTATTACGATACAAAAATTATTAATTATAAATATTATAAAAAAAACGATTACTGTTGTTGTATGAAATTATTTTTATTTACTACCTGTTTCGAGTAAAAGTGCAGTCGAGTATAAAGCGAAAAAGAAAACATAACGACCGAAATAAAAAATTAAATGAACAAAAATACGCTGAGAAAATTAATTAACGCGTTTTTGATACAGGAATCAAATTTTATATTGTTTTATTCGTTTTTTTTTTTTCATTGAAATCTTTATATTGGAAATTAAATTACAACCGAACTGTCGCGTTATACGAAGAGAAAATATTGTCTTGTGAGTTCTGTGATATTATTAATTATTAATAATATTTTTTTTTAAAAAAAAAAACAGTTTATTGTATATCGTTACAATTCATACATTTATATTTAATACTTTCCTAAAACAGTTTGACAAATTGTATTTTATATTATAGTATTATACATGTAGGTACGTATAACTGTAATTTTAACTTGATTGTATAACTTATTTGTACTAGTTGTACTATCAACTGTAATGTTTTTAATCGGTACACGTGATTGAAATTATTTAATTATAATAAATCAAAAAATGTAATTATTAATCTTTACTTTTTTTTTTTTAATTAGTTAACAATAATAAATTAATAGTTTAGAATTTAAAATCGCAAACACAGATACTTACATTCCGCAACTATTCTAATTTTATTTCAAAAAAAACTCGAAATCTTAAAATTAAAATTTGAACGCGAATATTAAAGATACATAAAAACAAAAATATTGTTTTATTCGATTTATGCATAATATACATGTAACGTTCATAATATTACGCGTATTTTATACATTTGTATATCACATTATCATCCCCGAGGATAAAACTCGAATGAAATGTTGACGTAAAAATTTAACCCGTTTTATTTACATGCGTATAATTCGAAGAGAGAGAGAGAGAGAGAGCTCTTAGGATTAAACGTATTTTTATGTCGGAGGTATATAGTGTTCTTTTTTTCTTCTTTTTTTTTTTTTTTTGTTTATCCCAGTAAATCGATAAAGCGCAATTCCTTACTGAATATATAATATATTATATATGTATATCTGGTGTATGCCTCCTGCGCGAGGGATACACGCACACGCGGTGGCATTTCATATATACACACACACACCACCTTATATTCCATTTCGAATATTGAAAGTGTGTGTGTGTGTGTGTGTGTGTGTGTGTGTGTGTGTATATACTCGTA
This sequence comes from Slavum lentiscoides, assembly GCA_032441835.1. NCBI lineage: Eukaryota > Metazoa > Arthropoda > Insecta > Hemiptera > Aphididae > Slavum > Slavum lentiscoides. The sequence continues at coordinate 3,033,105 of CM063707.1, read as the reverse complement.
TATATAGTTCGGGAAACAAAATGTATATGTGTATATATATATTTTTTTTGTCACAGTAAAATAAAACATGTAAATCGTTTCCAATATCGATTTTAAAACTCGCAAAGTTTATATGTTATATTTATATTATACATAGGTACGAAATACGTTAGAAATAATAGACGTTCGTGTTAGCAACACTAAAACGTACGCGCCGACGGAGAAAAAAAAATTAGGTCATAATATTTATATAATTATTATTATTATTATTATTATTATTATTATTATTATTATTATTATTATTATTATTATTATTATTATTATTATTATTATTATTATTATTATTATTATTATTATTATTATTATTCTGCCCAATAATAGTTTTTTTTCCTCTCGATAATTGGTTTTCCTAACACCACTTTTCACAATAATTCGTTTTCCCGGTACCGTTTTCCTCGAGATAAAGACACGCAGAAAGTGCGTATACCTATAAATACAAATATTTCATGTTTCGTATTTTAATACGCACACAAAACTTTTTAATAAATATTGTTGTAAAATGGAATATTTATTATTATTAAAATTTTAATATATATAAATTATAATTGTAAATTACGGTCAATGGCCCAGTAAGATTTGAAATTATATCATTCTGTATCAACGAAATCTTCAATAAAATCGATTTCGGTTTTCTTTTTTTTACGTTAATAACGCAAACGGCCGTTTGCAGGCAATCCTCTTCTATTTCAATTTTTATGATTTCTGCTATAATTATTAAGAATTAAATACACGGTCGCAACAAACGACTTTATATATCGACTGCCAACGTAAAATGAAACTAAACCAGGCTGCACGTCACTGCTCCACAATAAAGACACGCCGAAACGTTTACCGATAACACTAATATATAGTATATTTTATACTTGTAGTTTAGTACACTATATATATTAGTAAAAAAAAAAACATTATTTGATTTGTCATAATTGTTTGTCACTGTTGAGTGTCAATAAAACCGCTCACGAGTACAATTGACGGATTTAAAACGTGTCCCAAATAACGTCTACACCGTCGATCGTACATGTTTTTAAACTCGTATTTTATACGGTGTAAAGCGTAAAAAAAAAAACGTTTGTTTAACAGACGTACTTAAAAAATGAAAAAAAACGTGTTGAACAGTACCACCGTAACTATATACATACATACAAGTGTAAATCTACACAGAACACTTTTTTTTTTCTTTTCAAATTAAATATGCGGTAATAAAGGATGTTTATATATATATATATATAGAGAGAGAGAGTTAAGTTCCTTTTATTCAATTATGTCGGTGCCGAACAGCTTGCGCTTATACGCACTGCCCCCGGATAAAAATACTCGCTAAATAAACGAAAAAAAAAAATTACAAACGTATAATCAACAAAGTTTTTCCTTCTTTTTTTAGAAAGTCCTGTGTTTTAACGCATTATAATACATACTATTTTAAAATAATATTGTATTTTTATATTTTCACTCGTTTATTCGTTAAAACTATATTCGCACTGTTCGTACCGGAAACGATTATTTACGTTACACACGCGTATCACGTCGCAAAACCCGAAATTATTACGGTTTCCGTATCTCATCCTTACACTTACGTCAATGTCGTCGGGTTTTCTGTGAGGAAAAGGAAAAAAGTCCCATACAGAAATACTACGTATATCGTTAATCAAAATGATTTTTATCGTTAAGCCGTTTGAAAAAGCGTTTTTACACAAAACGTCGAGGGGGGGGGAACTCTTTCGCCACGATATATTTTTTTTTTAATAATGTTATACTACATAATTACTAAACTATATAACGCGTTCGAAAAACAAAATATGTTTAATTAATATTTGATTTGAACCGTGAACTCGGGACGTAAGAATTAGATAACACACGTTTGACGATTAAAATAGTCGTTTTCTCCGCGCGTATTTCGAGTTGTTTTTTTTTCTATAAACGAATTTTTTTTTTCTGACGATTATTCACGATTTTTGAAGTAAAACCCTGCAGGCGGTGACTATTATAGAACGTTTATTATTCGAATTTAAAAAAATTTATATTTTCCTATCGACACGTTTATGGAAATAAATTATGTAACAAAAACACACACTCGAACGTGTCTCGAAGGACAATAGAACAGTACACGAGTACCGTTATATTCTTGTACTGTAGAACAAGTAACCGAGACTCCAGTATGTCCATGGTGAACTATCGGTAAACGTACCGGTACATTGTCTGTTCTTACAGAGTATCGACTTTTTACTGTTTGCACGCATTATTCGTTAAGGCGACGACTACGTTGCGTTAGGTCAGGTCAGGTTTATTATATCGTCAGAAATACTTCGAAATACGAGTAGGCACCTTATTGGATTTTTTTTTATTTAACCAATAATTTTTATGTTGACTATATAAAAAAAAAACTTCCATCGAGCGGGACGACATCCTCGACTAAAGCACTACCGTCGGCCGAGGACTATAATTTTTGTAAAACACAAAAAAAAAATCTTTAAAATAAATATTGTTTCGGCGTTTCCTCGTTGGAATAACGCTGCACTGTTATATTGTTTAGAATTCTCGCGTACCGTCATAGTATAGGCACCGTTGTTTCGGTCGTATCGATTCGATAATATTATAGACAATCGATTTGAAAGTGTTATACACGTATTATTATCAAATTTTATGTACCTTAATATATTATATGCATACAGTAAACGCGTACTCGGCGTTTTCCGTGTATCCTGTTCTCGTTCAAATTTACGAGCGATTCCTGTAAAATTACTTATTCATCGTGCGGCTTACATTTTAAATTATATACCTATATATATATATATACATTATACAGCCAGTGGCTATTTGCTCGTGGAAAAAACGGCTTCAAGGCGGATAATATATACTCCGTAGATTATTCGAAATTGTACCATTACACGTAAAAACATTGAAAAAAAAAGATCCGTCTATCAAAATGCGCGCATAATATATATAATAATAATTACTTTTTCGGTAGACCAGCGTTCGTGCTCGGAGATCTTTTTCGGAGAGAAAAATGTCGCGTTATATCGGTAAAGGCGTGGCCGAAAATCGGGTTTTTGAAGCAAACCTACACGCGTGTTTTTGATTTCGTATAAAATTCAACTGTAAAACGCATTTGATGCAACCAATTTCATCATCGCTTGGCCCGTGTACTCGTGGTCAGATAAAAACGAATGGACGAATTGTATCGACGCAGATCTCATACGGTTCATCGAGTTAATAATCAATCGGAAAATCGAAAATATCTTCCGACAGAATAAAACCTCGATAAAAAAAATTGTCCTTTTTTTTTAATCTCAGTTGATCTCAAGCCAAGAACAAATGGTCTCTTGTAAACGCGTATGTTTTACGTCGTAGAACTGGAGGAAGTTTTCGTAGATTTCTGAGAACTAAAAATGATATTGAATATATATTTCAAACAAATATTATATGATAAGCTGATGTTGAAATATAATATTATTATTGAAAAATAGTAGATTGACTATAGACTGCAAAGAGAAAAACGTGCATGACAAAGTAATCGGCAACGCGTGGATATTAAACGCGTTCTAGGAACGAAGCAGACTATATATTACTGATGATTACGCTCGGACTACACGACGTCGGATTTGAAAACACTATGAAACACGAGACGCAAAGAGAGTCAAAGGACGAATAAATGGCTTTATCGTAACGTAATACGGCGATATCGAATACGAAAGGATCGATCGAATATTAAACTCGTTGAAATCCGAACACGTTTTTACTACGACAGAGATTAAAATAAAAAAAAAACTCCATTCCGATGTGTGTTAACGTCGAAGAACTCGGATGCTTACGATTGGATGAGCCGACGAAAAGTCGCCTTTAGAAAAATCGAGCAATAATAATCGGTCGATGATCCTATTTGATCCGTTGAACTCATTTGTTTTATCCTTTATACTTATTTATTTATTTTCGTTGAAAATATTCTCCGAAAATATTTACACGCACATGTAACACGTATTTGTTTACAGTAAATTATTTATATGAGTGTGCGCGGGAGACGTTTTAGTACCTAGTGGATCGTGAGGAAAATAAGCCGGTCGGTATTTCACAAGTCAAGCGAAATCCGCGTCTGGACGGATTACTCGTTAGTGTGTGCTCACCGCGCGTGTGTGTGTAAAAATCTACAGAGAGAAAACCCCAATAACTGAAAAAAAAAATAATACATTCGCATTTACGGTTTTTCGACTTTTTTTTTATATATATATAACACTCGTCCTGGAAATATGCGGCGAATGTTCTCCTCATAAGTTATATCTATATGTAATGTAGGCGCACCAGATAACGAAAAAAAAAAGCCACCGAATGAATAATACGCGAACGACTGTATGTATAAAGACTTAAAAGGACCGTAAATGGATCCCAACGGATATATTACGCATTCAATTTCGAAGTTTTTTTTTTTGTGTAAAAGAAGAAAAAAAGCGTATCGGAGTTCTTTCTCGATTCGAAATATACGCGATATATAATATTCGCTATGACGACCTAATCTGAACTCACCGCCGCCGGGCAAAACACGTATACTGCGATATATTATATAATATTATTGAGAATAAATGTCAGTGTCGTAAAGAAATTTATTTTTAATATTACTACTCGAATACTTCCTGTAATAAAATTAGCTCGGAAATAAACGTGAATTTTCTGGAAAAAAGAAATCACATTCAATAGTCACGATATCGTTTTCTTTATCTTTTGTTTTTATACCGTGATCGAAGGAGTTGGCGACGATGAAGCAGGGACGTGTACTGCGTATGCCGAGGTTTTGTAGAGACCTACAAAAATATTTAAGAGGATTTACAAACGCTCTTTCAAAACGTTCACGACTTCTTGTGAATTAATACATTTTTGTTTTTAATGATTTAAAGTCAAATTCAACATTAACCTTTTCCAATAACCTACGGTTCGTGTTATACCGACTCTCTGACAAAATTCATAAGACTTCGGAGGAGCTTGAAATTTCCTTAATATGTTTCTTAGAACTTGTGGAGGTGTTTTTTTCAAAATTTAAATTCACTCTATAGGTAGATGTGTCACAGATTACACTCAAACGAAAAATGTTTAAAAGAAATATACCGTTGCGGAGAATTTTGTAATTTGAAAAACCGCGTCCGTCGTTCTCTAGAAATGATATATCACTGATTTTATGTATTTGTCGATCGATCTAGTAATGAGGTAAAAATTTTGAAAATCGATTTTAATTCGTAGAGAATTCTATTTTAGTTTTATGATTTTTTTAATAACGGAGTATTGAAAATTTTCAATATTAATGTTGGAGACATGTAAGGAACGAAAATTCAGAATATTCGTCAATCTCGTGTGGTCTTCGTATAGTTTTGTTTTCGGATTTTTTTTTATCTCACCTCTAGATAAGTCGCTATGTTTCGTCGTGTTTTAGACAAAGGCGGAAAATCCTTGTTGCACTAATCCAACACCAAATGGTTTATAAAATTAAATTTTGGAAGTGGTCGAAAAGAATTCATTTGATCTTTTACTGACCTAACCTGGCGGTATATTGTGCGCTAATTTATTATTATAATACGATAAGTGTTCCTCTTTATTTGGTCACGCGTTTTCATAATATGTTCCTGTATGCGAATATGAATGTAATTTAGTCACAATATTATTAATATAAAATCGGCGCATTTAGGTTTATTTTTTTTACATTATTTTTTTTTTTTTATAAGCTTTTACAGGCCATTAAGGCCTTTTGCTGCTTCTACCAAATTCTTCCATCTGACTCTGTTATCTGCATCCTGCATACTTACTGTTTCCTCCACTTGGTTCAGACTTGTCTTTACCCGATCTAACCAGCGCTGGCGTGGTCTCCCTTTAGGACGTGTTTTATTAAGATTTGTGACTATTACGTTTCTCATCAGACTATCTTTATCTCTCCATATGTGCCCGGCCCATTGCAGTCTTTTTGAGACAATACATTTTTGGATATTCGGCCCATTGAAGAGTCTCTCAATATCTACATTTGTTCGCCTTCCGTCTCCGTGTTGTAAATAGGGCCATATATTTTTCTAAGGACCTTCCTTTCAAAGATTAATAACTTTTCCTCGTCCCCTTTTGTTGTTGACCACGTCTTTATAACGTTTTTATAACGTATAAAAATATTATTCGAGTAAATAAGGCTTCGGAAACAAAAACAAAAAAAATTCTAACTTGTATGTTAATCGGTGAAATTCTCGGAGAGTCTTCTTTTTCCCGGTTATACATAACGTTCAGCTATATGATTGTATTATTCCGTGCACAGAACGTGGCGAGCGAAAACAAAAATATTAAATACTCGCGTGAATTAAATACTACGCGTGCGCGCGTATTACCACCGTTCGTTCGTCAAAAATAAACTTATAATATGTATGTAGGGTGAATATTTAATTTGTTTAAACTAGTAACGTTTCCCTCCGACTAATAATACAAATATTAATAAAATATCGAAAACGAAAAACACACATACGCGTACAAAAATTAACAAAATGTTGTTTTTGTTTTTTTTTCAAAGCACTCCAGCGCACGTATAAAATGTAAAACGGACGATAGAAAATAATTACTATAATAGTGAAAACAAAATTAAATAAATAAAACAGTTATGTGAAAAAAATAATAAAAACTATAAAAATTAATACTCGCCTAAATAATACGTGTGTGTACGAGATATATAATAAAATGTTTATTTATATATTATGTACATTAGAGTGGCCCTTATTTTTAAAATCCGAAATACTTGTAGTGCTACCCCTTGAAATGGTTACCTACTACGGAAAAATAATTCCCTTAAAATTTGGGCTAAATTGATCAAAAGCAACCCGTGCCACAAACGTGATGAAACGTTACACTAAGTGAAATACCACGTAAATGCATTTTTAACGAATTTTATATTATTGGCTGAAATTATACTTAATGATATTCGCGTGATAAATACGCGTTGAACCACGGCAGGCCTGTGCGCAAGGAGGGTGTTCAAACCCCCCAATTGCCGAAAATTTATAAATCGTTTTTCATTTTTGATCGATTATATTAAATATTTTATAATCTTATTTGTAATAAACAATAATGTACAACATAACAGCGCACCACTATTATTATCTTCGTGTCTGCTGTTTATCGGCTTTTCTCTCAGTTGTTATCGACAAAATATAATGACCGCGACCGCGACGTGTAGGACATATTTGCTGAAAAATTGAAATAACCCAACGCCAATTGATTTCTTCTGAAAAGTACAGAGTAAAATATCTTTTACGTGGTATTGTACTTCGTATAACGAAACGGTACGTCTGTCTATTGTGCAGTGTCGGTTGTTCATAATATTTTTTTTTATCATGGCTTCAACATCGCGGACTATTTTGCGCAAAGATTGCAAAGTATCGTAAATCGGCTATTTTTTGTCTCAAATAATCGGTAGAAAATTACCTTCCAAGAGACAGATGTTGAAAGTTTTATTTTACATTGTAAACATACAATCGAGCTAAAGAGTCGTGTGAAAAATGAATATATACATTAAAGAATTGTTGTATTATATTGAATTTATTTACTGTATGTTTCGACAACGAGTCATCGTCGGGCATTAAGGGAAAAAGAATAAAAAAAAAAAAAAGTAATAAAATAAAAAATGAACAAAATTACATAGAGAAAATGTTGAATATTACAATAAAAAAATATATAGTTAAAAAAATAAAAAAAAAAACAGCAAAGAAATTTTGTACATATAATGAATAGTTAAAATAACAACTACGGCATATGGTTATAAACATGCAATAGTTTAATGGATTAAATTTTAATGACAGGAAATATAATTTTTCAAGTCCGTTTGTATATTTAAAATATTTTTAAATTTATTACGCTTAATATTCTTTTATCTAATTCTTCCAAAATTGAATTTACATTAATATTATGTTGTGTATTTAAAATGTCTAATAGTCTTAGTGATTTTGTGCTTTTTTTACTTTTTACTCTGTTGTTGGTGTTTTCTTTTGCGCCTATTATAATAGCTAATTATGACTTTTGTCAAAACCCGTAGTAAACAAGTTTAATTGTTGCCCAGTGTTAACGAGTTGTTCTTGGAAAAATCGATTAACTATCGTTACAGTTAACATCGGTAAAAAAATATTCGAATTTCAAAAATTAATAACGGCTCAAAGTAATTAAAACATTTTAAACAGTAACAATTTTTCTAAAACGTATATAGGTATTTTGTAACGGGCTTTTTAATTATTATTGTTTTAAAAAATACGATAAAATTTTAATTTTAAGTGAACACATAATTAATTAATTTAATTAAAAATACGTTTATTATAGCGCAGAAGTGTTACAAAAAAAAAACTTAAAAATTTCGAACAGAACAAAAGTTATAGCGCACGTCAAATCATTCATCTCCATGAAATACTCGTATATATATTTTATCTGTAAAACTTTTATAAAATAATTGATTCACGTCGCCGCGGAATAGCGTACTGCATAAGAGTGCTTACCGGTATTACTAAACGTGTGTTGAATTTGCTGATATTTAAAAACTATTACATTAAAAAAAAATCATACTTCAGCTCGTATTACTTCACCTCGAGAAAACCTCGTCGACTGGCGCGGACTGCACTCGTATTATTAAACTTGAACGCGCGACGTGTGTATGAAAAAACGCTCAGTCAACACGGGCCTGTTTAAGAAGAAGAAGAAAAAAATTCGAAAAAAAAAAATGAATATACGAAACGACCCGTTTTACGAGGCCCTTTGATATTTATTACGCGTCATCCATCATATTTTTATACACGTTTTCTTTTTTTTTTCCCCCGGTCTTTGGCGAAAAATAAAATTTATATTCCTTTAACCTGCTTGTGTGCGTGGCACGATGAGCGTATAGCGACAACGCGAGTGTGGCAACGTAAAACAGTGAAATTCCTCGACGGTTTCACGTATAAATCCGGTCGTGGGTTTTGGTGCGCGTGGACGCGGTTAAGGAGGAGCGAATGATAACGACCGAAAATTGATGCTGCTATTGCTGCTGAGCGTGGACGTTTTTTTTTTATATCACACCACACAGGACTGTATTTATTGTATCATTATGTGTGCGCAGAAATCGGATATAGAAATTGTACGTAGAAAATTACAATCATCGATAACGTACTATATAAACTTTTATTCGACGATAAACGGATAGTGTAAACGCGTTTCATCGAGATGTCCACAATTTCGTGAATTTTCGAAAAAGTTTTAATTCATAATAACGACACGCGTCGTAAACGTTTCAATTAACCATACGTACGTTTAAGGATTGAAAGTGAGTTCAAAGTACTTTAAGCGAAGAAATACGTTATCCCTGCATATCCTCGCTCTGGCGAATTCAATTTATAAACAATAACCGATACATTAACACATGAAAATTTCGTCAAAAAGTGTATAAACGTCATGTAGTTTCTTATGAAATTACAACCGTCTTAACCCGGTGCGGTCGAGAAAATAATATCTTAATGGTATTGAGGAGAAGCTTTCAATCAAATTCCTATCGATTTCACGATATTTGTAAAGCTTGTCGGAACTCCAGTAAAATCATTTTTATCGCACAGAAAAGCGACCAATTGTTTTTTTCTGAGACTTATCAAAGCCAACCCGTCCACCCCCGACACTCTTTGCAGTAATATTTATTAGTCGATATTATAATACATTCTTACAGATACGGATCCAATCGAAAGCGGCTCAGATGTGTCTCGACGAAGAAAATGTAAAAAAAAAACTTAAATACGATACGCAGTGGCGTAAATAAGATTTTTTTCTTGGGAGTGGAGTTCAAAAAGAACTTTCGAAATACAAATTATTTAATACGTTATTTATTGAACAATTTTTTAATGAAAGGATCGTGCACAATTACAAAGCAAAATCAACTCTCTCCCATATTGTACAGTGTAGTACATGTAAAATTAGTTCCGCATTAATCGTTATTGCAGTACACGGTTTTTATACGAAGAGTAGCTCATTCAAGAGATACTTGACTCAATTTATGAAAGTAGCGAATTTCCTCGTACAGAACGTAGTCTCGTTTTATACAATCGAGTAAAAAAAAAATCAATATTTCCTCATCGATTATTTATACCTATTCACACGTATAGCGTTGTGAATCTCTCACGATTTTTAAATGCATATATAATTATAGTAATATTGTTAAAATATGCACTGAAATTCGCAAATATTTTTCACAATCAACTAAATCAAATTTATCAAAATTTTTGTACAGTGAGAACAATTTTTTTGCGGGTGGGAATAGAATAGGAATAGAAACCCCTTTCTCTGGACGCCATTATCGAAACGTATACGCTCACTAGCTGCCGATTATATGCAGTGATCAAAGTAGGGAGGGATATGAGCATATGCCACCCTTCCCCTTTTTAATTAGCATATTCCATCTCCCCACTTATTTCGTTTAAAATTATTCATCCCTCTAGGATTTTAAAAAATTAATTTTTTTTTTTTTTATAATAATTTGTACTCGTTTATGTCGTCTAATTTTTAATTTAATCTCTTTGAATCTTTTTCTTTTTTTATGAGAACTATTTGGTTTTCTAAAATATTAACATTCAGTAGATATCTAACCGTCACTCAATCACAGTCATAAGAATTATAGTTCACCAACCGACCGTGTTATAGTGCCCTTTGTTACAAAAATCCTTTTTTTGCTTATTTTTCAACAATATTGACCGATCACAACTTTGCCCACCTCACTCCTTTCAAAACTTGAAATGAAGACGCTGCTTGCATCTTCCCCTTTCCACTTATTTTTTAACTTTTTACTTACTTTTTTTGCACCGCTCTTTTTATCCACTTCGATCACTGTTTATATATGCACACATATGCGTAAACAGTGCGGTTTCCTCCTCGCTGTACCCTGCTGGCCGCAGCGTGTCATCGGATACGACGACTGCAGGCCGCGGGAGGGAAACGGTGTCGACATAAAAAAATAGAATATTTTTGTGCGCGCGCGCGTGAGGAGGGTGAGGTTTTGTTGTGACGAGTTCAAAATTGGATTCGACCGTTTTTTTTTTTTATTTTCCATTAGAATCTGCGGACGAACAGCGAGACAAATCGATAATTTTCACTCCGTCCGCCGTAGTCGTCGTTGCTGACAGCGTTCGCTGGGGGGACGAGATGAATTCGTCGCCGTGTCGCGCGCAGACGACGCGTGGTTTGCTGGCTGCTTTTTTTTCCCCTACCCTCTCCGTCAATCGTCCCGTTTGGTCGTTTTGTATTGTTTTTTTTTTATACTCTCCAGCGTATATTATATAATACTGTTATATATAATATGCGCATAAATAGCGCGCGTATACGCATACGTATATATTATAATGGCTCGGACGAGTGTTCGAGTCGTGTGTGATTATTTTTTTTTTTTTTACCGCGAGAGAAAGAGTAAAACGAACGACGGAGCGAATAGCGCGTTGTCGGGGACGGGGACGGGGGAATAGCGTTTTTTTTTTCGATATTTTTTTTTTTGTCCGGAAGACGTTGAAAAATGACGCGAAACTCGAAAAACCGCGACAAATCCAAAACGAGGTACGGAAAAGAAACAAAAAAAGGCTTAAGAGAACGTTATACCGAAAATAAAACACACGCGATTCACCGTAACTCTGCGTAAAAATTAGTTTGCGCGAACATAATACACCGGGGCTACAATCAAAACGAAAACACCAAATTTTGGAACTACATAGAAGAGGACTTAATCTACGTCGTAGCGTTTTAATTGTTTTCATAACTCGTTTCAATTTTGTATTATATTTGTAAAAAAAAAAAAAACACAAATCATAACGGTTAATTGCTTAATTTAAAATTTGACTTTATAAAAAAAATTTTAAAAGCTACGGCGTAGAATACGGTTCACTTCTATGCGGTACCGAAATTTGATCATTTTATTTCGATTGTAGCCCCGGTGTTTTACGTTCGCGTAAACCAGTTTTTTTGTCTCTTATTTGAGATGTATAGCATCCTCTTAAGGTGATTGGAAACTACTTATTATTCGTAACGTTTTAGACTTAAAAGCTAGACCAGAAAATTCGACTATACTTAGAGCGAACCAAATTTAATTCTGAAAAAAAATTTTTAATTTTAGGCCTTTTTTCTGTGTTGTGTAGGCAGTCGATTTTTAAATTTTTTAATCGAAACTATTTTTTAATTTGTTTTAAATTTCTTATTTTTTTTTTTACGCTTGTCATTAATAAATTTAAAAAATAATGAAACATTTAAAAAATCGACTTCCTACGTAACCTAGAAAAGAGGCCAACAATTTTATATCTTTTTTCGGGAATTAAATTTCGTTTTTTTCTAAGTGGTAGAATTTTCTTATAGCTTTTAGGTCTAAAACCGGTACAAATAATACACAAGTTTCCAGTCCCCTTAAGTGAATTAAACTCGGATAAAGAATTAAGTGTTTCGTTATTAATGGGAATTTAAACGGAACGCGATAAATCGTTGCGCTAGATCAGGGGTCGGCAACCGGCGGCCCGCGAACCGATTTTTTATGGCCCCCACACGAAATTAAAAAAAATTATTTTATCAATATAAATGTATATATTTATGGGATTTTTCCAAAAAAAAATCGAATCAACTAGAAAGTTATCAAAAATCGTAAAAAAAATTTCGGAATTTGTTAAATAAATAATATAAAAATAGAAATCACACGACGTGTATCGTACTGTGACGTTTGGACATTTTAACACGTATTTTTAGTTATTTTCAGAAATGTGTGCTATCGACTATTTAAACGTGTTTTATACTTATGGATTTTTTTTTTTTTTTGTACACGAGTTAAAATTTTTTTATTCATTTTTCGTTTTGGAAATTCACACCGCAACTTCATTTCTTTTTTTTTTATATCGTTTTACAGACTTTGGCCGTCTTACGCGAGTGCACACAACAATTTGGGCACGCTGATGGAACGGTCCAGGGACGCCGAACACCATTTTTTGGCCGCCATCCGATACTCGCCGGGACACGTCAACGCCCATTACAACTTGGGCCAAGTATACAGGTGACATAATATTATCATATTATAGCGATATATATGTATTACATTCGTCTCTCGATCCAACTATCGGTTAGAAATAATACGTACTGTTTACTTTAATAACAGTAATAATAATCGTTCCGAAACTCCGTTTTATTTTCGATAAAAATTAATATTAAATATTGCTTTCGTGATTTGCAATAAGTGTACAAAAACTAACGTAATATAATGGTGTATAGAACGGTAAAAAAATTTAATTAAAATTGTCTTTCAACGGTAAATTAACTGACTTTCATATAGCTACTTCAGTAAACAACACTGTAACACATTCTGTTATTAAAATTGAGTGACTTGTACGGCTTTGGTCGTCTATTTGTCACTGAAACTTCAACAATATTTCGTTTTATTGCACTGTAGTCGTTTGTGCGCAAATATGTTATAATACGAACTTACGCGAAAATTATGTTCAAAGTTGTGAACAGTGTTTAATAACAAATATACCGGCATTGAATTTTACGAACAATATATATATAGGTATGTAATTTATTGTTATATATGCCGTTTAATGTATTTCAATCGTTTTAAGTATTTTCCCAATAACGGATAGTGTAGTGAATTACATATATATAATAAAATTGGAATGACCGTTTTTCAAGTTATTAAAGATTAATAGAAATTTAAAAAAAAAAACAGAATAATTTGTATATAAATTAATTTTTGTAAGTATATATGCGTATTTGTAAATAAATTGAAAATAATAAATTTGATAATGTTTTGAATACACAAAAAAATGTTTGATATCAATATACATTAAATTACGTGTCATAATCGTCCAATTTTAATGTACACAATTTCTTCGTCTTTATTTATTTTATTTATTGTTAAATAAATCACAATTGTCTATTCCTGTTCATTTTTATATTTTTCTGTTTCACTATTTATACACGACCGTGATTTTTAATCCGAACCGGTAATGCAAATCAATCTTTTTTATTCAGAACTCTTTTTTTTTCCATTTAAATTTTGTAACACTCGATAGTTGCATATATAATATGTATTTATATATTTAAAAAAAAAATTACGTTATCTATTATTAAGTATAATCGTTGCACGTCTATGACTTAATTATTTTTCTTACTATTTCTGCTCTATGTAACGTGTGCAATATAAAAATTAAATATATATTATCGTACTCGTGGCGCAGGCTAATGAATCGAACCAAGGACGCGGTGACAATGCTGGAACGGTGTCTGATGTTGAACAGCGGTTACACCGCGGCGTACCTGTTGCTGGCCAAATTGCACACGGGGAGCCAGACCGGGCGGTTATTGAAACACGTGGCCACGTATCAGCCGAAAAATCCGGAACATCAAGCCCGCTACGCCCGTTGGCTTCGCGATAACCGTGAGTGATCGAACAGCGCGCTTATTATAATATTATGATTTTTAGCTTAACCGTAGCCAATATCGTTTATTCACAGGCGCAAATAGGGAGTTTCAATGGGTGAAAAGGCTTCGGCCCCACCATATTTTAACCAAAAACTACGATTCAAGACTTTGTCTCCATGCCTTTAAATGATCCAAAATCATCTTTATCAGTTAAAATCGCTGAGCCGTAATGTTGCGAGATAAAAGCCTAAATAATTTTAAAAAAAAAAATTGTTTTCTTTACGAAAATTACAATTTTAATAAATACGGCAGGGGGATTAATTCTCATCGGGGGGCATAGCCTCTGCGATCCCAGACCTATTTGCGCCAATGCGTTTATCACGGCCTCTTATTCAGAAGATGCGAGCTCCACGAATTACTCGTCATCCATCATCTGCACACAGTAGCGTGCCCAGAAATTTTCAATGGGGGGGGGATGTTATAAGTAAATAGTAATAATACATTTTAATAAATTGTCATGGTAATACCAAAAACTCAAATGTTTATGTTTCAAGCTCTTCAAAATCGTTTCTAGCTTATAATTGTGTACATCTGTAAATTGTTCTTTAATTAAAATGAATTTAAATTATAACACACTAATACCAAGGTGTTCAATTAACATAACATACGTTATGTATAGTAAATGTTTATTGTCATAAGTAATAACTTTTTGCTAATAACTAATAAAAAGTATTAAGCTTAAAACAGCTCTTATAACTAATAAGTTGTTTTCTGTAGGTCGGCAAAAAAGACAATGGGGGGGATATAACCCCTAACCTCCCCCCCTGAGCACGCCAGTGTCTGCACACAACGGTCATTCCGTTTATTGAGGCTAAGACATTTAGGGATGTTTTGAGTTTATCTATAGAATAATTTTATTTGTAATAAAATAACGACGAGAATTTTAATAAAAATCGTATTTCTACACAATATAAGAATATTTATTTAATCGATTTTTCGGCGCGGTCTCTGTGTGATTCGACTCCCGTAATTCGATATTTCTGGTTGATTTGAGTATCAGACTTCAAAAACACGGTAGCAAAAAATTTTTGCAGAAGCATTTTGAATAGTCCGTCACTATACTGCAGGTGAATGGCGAGAGGTGAAGAGTTGTCCGACTCTGTAACACCGTAACAGAAATATATAGTGTATGTTACACATTATATATATATACGGAGATTCGTAATAAGTTCATTTTTTTGTTATTTCTATTAAAAATGAAAATCGAAGCGTTCGTTTTGTAAAACTATTCCGAGTATTTAATTTTTTTCGAATATTCGAAACGCTAGGGAAATATTCGAAAACGCTTACATGACTGCAATTAACTGTCGCGTTAAAAAGAGTAAAAACTTTCTGCGTGCTTTCGTTTGTCGTTTGACGTTCAGACGACGGAACTTGTTTGTCGAGCAAATGAAATATTCGTCGGACGCGGTCCTCGGAAATATGACGTTTTTTCTCCGTGGCCTTAATCGAATACCGTTTTTTTTTTTATCTTGAGGAGGAAAAAACACGCAAATATTATACTTTAAAAAAAGTATAAAAATATCGTTATATAATAATATTATATAACGTTCCGACCGATCGCTATCGACGATGTTAAATTTCAATAAATGTTCCCAAGAGAAATCCCTACAAATCAAATGATTTCAGAAATACGATCAGAATTTTGAATTATAGCCGTATTATAAAGAAACAATACTACGTCGGCAGTGGTACTGTTATATAAAACGTAATTCCTTTCAACAGTTATAAATAACAATTTTTATTATTATTTCTAGTTTTTTTTTTCAATTCCCATTTTTTTTGAAGAAGAAGAAGAAGGACGAGGGCATTGTTTGTTCGATCGTATTTCCATTCGTTTTTATAGAAATTTGTGTGAAATAGTTTTTGACGTCAAATTTTCAATTTTTCTTAGCGAATAGTAATCCAATTACGCGTTAAATAAAAATGTCACCTTATTATTATATATTTTAAATCCAGTAATTTTATAATTCTATTTTAGGGAATACCAGGAAGAATGTAATTTTTTTTTAAGACGGATTTTATCGTTGCTCGGTTCTACCAAGCCTACTCGGAAGCCAATGCAAGAGCTGACTAAACACGCACAAACGTTTCGTATTTGAATCGGATTTTTTAGTTTTTTTTTTCTGATATATTCGTTTGACTATTTTTTTTTCTCTCTTCGAATGCCAATACATAATGTGGTATGTCTGTGCAGTACGTGCACGAGAGAATTGAATAAAAATCAAATCGCGTTCTTAATTATTCGCATATACGAGCCGCAATGGTACAAAAAAAAAACGTATTATTTTACTCGAATAAACACATTAAATAATCGATTTTCGTCGTCGTTGTCGTTTATTTTATTTTTTATTATTATCTTTTGTATATATAAAAAAAAAACTATAACGACAAAGTCAATATGTGAATATCGTCTGGCGTTCGATTGAAAATAACGTCAAAAACACGCCAGTGCGCGGATACTCGGACGTATAAATAACCGTTCCGTTGGAAAATAAATCCTATTGTAGCCAAAGGACAGGCCGACGTGGTACCGTTTTACCTTTTTTTTTCCACGTCGATACGCATATATTATAATATTATGTCGCGTGTAATACGAAAATCCGATCATTTTACAGAGGAAAACTCCTGATTTTTTTTTCTCGTGCGAAAGCTTCTTATAATATATATATATATATACCGAATGCGAAAAAAATAAATAAATAATGGCTCGTTTAAATACAGTGTTTTTTTTTTTACTACGAACTAGCGATAATGTGCTATAAGATTTTAAAGAATTCAATATTTTTACGTCAGTTAATCTTTTAAATATTCATATATAGACAATTCTTCACAATACTAGTCTTAATTTATATACTACAGGGTCACCTGAGGGAAAAAACCATAAATTTAAAAAAATTAATAAATATTTCTCTATTTTATGTAGAAAAACATATTTTTATTTTTATATTTGTATCTTCTGTTTTTTTTTTTACGTGATCCTATTTTTGACGTGATTTCTTTTCGGTACACACTGTCTTCAAGAAAACTCCATAAAAAAAAAGTCGCATTGATTGAGATCCGAAGAATATGGCGACCAAGGCCATCCATCTTCGAATCATTTTGGAAATCTATTTTCTGTTGGACACGCGCTGTTCCGTACTGTTCGGCATTATTCCGTATTCTAATCTGTAATATCAATTTTAAATGGACAACATCTTTATTAAAATAAACTACAGATATTGAAGTCGCTATACGATTTCAGATAAGGAGATACCATTAATGAACTACAGATTTTTAAATGTGTATGGTTTTTTTTCCGAACGAACGCTAAACAAATATAAAATTTTGATTTTTAATACACTTTTTTCTACTCTATAATCTTATAGAAATAAATTAAATGAAAATGCTTTTTCAATTTTCATTTTCAGTATTGTGTTTATAAATAAATACGAATAGGTATGGTATATAGGCGTTACGTTCACTGTGGTTTCACAACAAACGTATTGTTCAGCAAATGATATTTTTATGTGTGGGTTTTGTTTTTTCTTGAAAGATTAACGTGTAACTATTAATGAATGTGAGACTTTTTATGTGAGTACACCGAGTATATTGTATGCCTGAACGTATGCCTAAGTGACGAACTTCATGACTTAGAGTCAAGCCAGTTTCATTAAACGTTACTGGATATAATTTTCTGGGATAAAGAGAGAGAGAAGACATTATATGTAAACGTTTCGTTTAGTTGTCTTAAATTTTTTTTTTTTTACATTAAATAAATGAACATTTGGTGTTATACCTGGCCGAGAATTAAACAGTGATTATAATTATCACGAATAGTAGGTATATTTAACTACAATATTGTGAGCTTACAATTGTCTGATGAAGCGTCTCAACGATTGTTCATTTTTAATATCTGCAACTTTATCGTGTTGTAAACATAAAAACACGTATTGCTCAGAAAATAATCGTCGTGTATTAAACATAATAGCTCCCACAAAATGTGTTCCTTAAGTGTTTATTTAAAAATCAAAAGTCTATATAGGCATAAAGAATAAGGAATAGAAACTATATTGAAAATATGAAAAAATTAATTAAAATAGAATTTACAAATATTTTCAAAATAAAAAAATTATTATAATTTTTTTTGTAATTTTCAAAATATATTCTGGTTTGTGACAAAATGAACGTCACTGTGAATATATGATATCACTGTGTGCGTATGAACTTGCACACGTTAAAACGTACCTATTTTTCACAAAAAAATAAAATACTTTATAACTATGATAATAACGAACGAAGGGGGAAAAAACACTTTTAGTAAATTAATATAAGAGAAAAAAGCACCTGCGCTTTTACTGAATTGGATTTTTCGATCACTCAGCATATACCAATGGTATATATATATATATATATATATATATATATATAGGTATATAATAACCTATCATTTTTGTCGTTGATTTACGATTAAGTAGTCCCTTCAACTCTCGGGTACGCGCCTAAAGTATATAATACATAGCACAATCGGTAATGTTTCACGTCGTCACCGAGGTTTTATACACTTCGGGAAAATTGACGTTTTTAAAATATTTCGCCCTAAGTATATACTACACCTAATATATAGTTTTCCATTTTCTCTGATTAAACACCGGTTTTCGTTTTAAGTGTGTATACACTAGTAAATTACTTTTCTTTAACAGCGCATATTTCAGTTCCTTCAAAACGTATTGTTCAAAATATTTTATAATCGAATACTCAGTTGTAATTCTCGTAGTGCTTTTTTGAATACTAAACAAGAGAATATTATTAAAAATACTGTTCAAATATCGAAATTAACGTTTTGGTTGTTTATTAATATTTCTGTATTCATCAAATTCGATGAAATGTTACGCTGTTTCTATACATTTTGCACTATAATATTTCGCCTTTTTTTTATTTTCATTTTGAATTGACCATCATAATTGTCTCGTTTTCTATTCAAGTATTTGAAAATTTACGTAGATTCGCATTATTATGTACATTATCCTATTTTATAAACTATAGTCTTACTATTCAGTAAAGGTAGTTGAGAGTAATCAACTAAAATAAAATTTGCGATACCTCAAAAAAAAAAAGAAAAGAAATTCAAGAATGGATTTGTTTGATGAATAGACAAATGCTATTCAGTTTAAAAGTATACCGGGCGGCGGACGAAAATTGGTTCATTTCGCGCAGTCGAGGTTCTATCGGTATTCTGATTGGCGGAAACTGTCGTGAGCCGACTGCTGCCGACAGCAACAGCCAATGACAGAGTAGTTATTAGCCGCCTGGGGGGGCAACAGCCAATGACAGAGTAGCTGTTAGCCGCCTGGGAACGTGCGCGTTCCTGTATACTATTGAGATGAATAGCACACACACACACACACACACACACACACACACACACACACACACACACACACACACACACACACACACACACACACACACACACACACATATATATATATATATTATCTACTTGGATAGTATTTTGAATCTAGTATTCAAAATTATTTGTAATATTTTTAAATGTTTACTCGTCTGCTTTTCTGTATTTGGGACACGTTTTAAAAACATTTATATTCTTTTTTAATATGTTTAGCTTTTACAAAATACGAATGAGTTTATATGTTATCGAAAAAAAATGTAATCAGATGACACATATAATTAAATAGTAAATGCATATATTACACCCTAAGCACTGTATGCTTCAAATTAGAAAATTATTTATTTAATTAAATATTATTTAATATTAATAATAAAAATTATTTATTTAAATTCAAATTAAAACCTACTCTTGAGGTATTCGGAAAAACTGTTAGTTGTTGTGTAAAATTAAATATACAATATGAAAGAAAACGTTTGAAATAACGAAATAAATATTCTATATTAACATAAAAGTGTATTTTACACAAATATATCGATCTATATAATATTTAATGGTGCAAAAAAAATTTTTAATTTTTTTTCGACCAAACAATATACTTCGTATATACCTACCACGATTTGTGTTTAATCACATTTTTTACGGACGCATAAAGCTATTATGTACGATTAAAATTAATACAAAATACGGATAATTCTAGAATTATTTATTGGGAATACTACAGTTACGTATGCGTTTGAGTAGCTTAAAACAATCGTATAGTGTTCACGTTGAATTTTCCACGAATATATTTACGGGCGCATACAATATGAATTTAATATATTTTTGTTGAATAATTTGTTTTCCAGGTCGCGTAGCAGAAGCGCTGATTTACTATAAACGAGCGATGGCTGTTAATATGGAACACAGGGAATCTGTTTTGGGTCTAGCCCGAGTGTTTAGAGACCGTGGACAAAAATCCAGAGTTTACAGACTTATAACATGGTGAGATCCGTTGTTTTTTTTCAATACCTTAAAGGATATAAAATCGATAGTGCGTTCAATTAATTACTAATAACAATAAATTAGTGTTAAAGATTTAATGACTTGAAAAAAATAACTGTGAGATGCTTTACGAGAATTATGGCCTCGATCCCTCACCTCTCCCCCACCCAAAAAAAAAAAAAAAAATTAAAACAATGAAAATAACGAGTTTATATAAGGTTTTGAAAAATATGTTTGTTTTTGTATTATACGTATTATACGAGCACAAAGAAATAATATTTTATAATACATAAATGCGTTTAAAACTTGAAAAGTTGGAAAATTCAAATTCGTTTCCACGGCCTCTTATATAGAAAATTTTTAATGTCAACATCGTTTGCTTTACGTTTGCGTTCAAATGCGTGCCACGTTTCGCTGCTTAACAGCCGTATATTTAAAAAAATAAATCTACGAATATAAGCCGCTTAGACGTGTCATAACGAAAGAATTTATGAAAACAAAAAAAAAAAATCGAATTTAAGCGGATTAATATACCAAAAAAAAAAAAAGATAATACCCGTAAAAAAAAATTTCCCGTTAAAAACCTTAAATTCCATCCAAAAATAATAATAATAATATCACGCGATCGTAACAATAAAAATATATCGTAACAGATTACGAACGTGTGTACAATACGCAAAAAAATATCAGCTCTAGTAACAGTAATACGTAGTAAAATATTGCGAACAAACGCGTTTATATTAAATAATAAATATAGAAAAAGAAACGGCATAATTAAATGTGTTTATTTTTCATCGAAATAAAATATAATGTGTTTGAAATATTTCTTAAATAATATTAACATATAAATGTGCGTATTTTTTTTTCCATTTTATTACAAAAAAAAAATATCATTTTTTTACGGAATTACGGATATCAACAATATTTACGTGGTGTAGGAAAAATACATTTTATTATAGAATTTTTTTTCTCACAGAACGCAATCAACGTGTTCCGTGATTATTAATAATAATTATTTGTACTAACGGCGTTTATATACGCGTATTATATATAATTTCGATCTGTAACGGCACGTCGTTATTTTTTTTTTTGCTTTTACACGAGCAGTTGGATTCGTTTCGGAAAACTACACATAAAAACGATTAATTGTTTTTGAAAGGAAAAAGAAATTACCTTAGAGACCAAAAAAAAAAAAAAAAAATGAAAAATGTACGAGAAAATTATATTTGCTTTCTCGATTGTTTATCGAATCTAATTTAAGTGTGTTTATATACACTATAAATATTTAATTCGACTCGTATTTGTTTCCCTCGCCGTGTTACCGCCGCGCCGCCGGTTAGAAAAGCCGACGAATACGAAAATTCGTTTAGCGTTTTATTTCAACGCGCGTTTTTGTTTCGCATTTTCTCGACCGAAACGTTAGCGGAACTACTTAAACGTTGAAAGTATAAAATACTTGGTTAAAATACTTTTTGATAATATTCGAAATACATATTCCGGATACTTCGAAATAGAGTATCCAGAATATGTATTCGAACAATTCGTGACAACAATAATCCCTAAATATTTTCAGAATACTTTACAAAAAGTGTTCCAAAACTTTTTTTTTTTTTTTACTGGTTTTCAGTAATACGAATATCAAATATGTAGTACCTAGTTATATTATTTAAACGAACGTGTAAAAAGCCATCAACACGTATTTAGGGCAGGTTTAATAATCTTTTTTATAAATAAACACAATTTCTAATAAATAAATATTAATAAAACGCCAATTAGTTATAATATATAACACGATTTTAATGACACGGTGTAATCAAATACATACGATTATTTGAATAAATCCACGGGTTTCAAACACCGAATAAAGTCGAATATTTTTGATAAAATAATTTACGTCGTTTTAAATACTTACTGTTGCTCATTTTTTTTTCTGAAATGGTTATTTTCAACATTTTAGTGATAAATCATATTTTGTATGTAAGTACTATTTAAAATTTAAAATATAAAATTGAGCGTTAAAAAGTATATTGGGAACACTTTTAAAAAGTATTATTCTGTATAAAATCGTGTAATTTTCTTTTTTTATAAATAACGTTTGAAAATCAATTGTCGCGTGGTGTGAATTTCATTTTCCCGAGCTCACCGAATTTTATAAATGTTTTTTTTCCTTTTCTCCGCGCAGGTGGCAGTCGACTCGGCGCAGACACTCCGTGCCGGGTGGCGGTCGGATCGTGTTCGCCGGCGATCTCTACGTCAGCGGATGGCAGCTGTACAAACAGGGACAGACCACGGCACCGCTACCGTCGGCCGGCGAACGGGCGCGAAGGCGTAACGCCGACGGCAAAATCTCCATGTGCAACGTACGTTGTTTTCTATTATGCATAGGCGCAATTTGGGGGGAGCTTGGGTGTGCTTAGCACCCCCAGTCTTGAAATTAGCACCCCCAATTTTTTTTCGTATTTATTTAAGTTTTAGTAGTTATTATGTACACAATATGTACATAACAACAATTTTGTTCTATGATATTATTTAAATGAATAATCGTGTGATGACTGAAAATATGTTGTCTTACAGACTGGTCAAAAAAATTAAAGAAAACAATTTAAATTCAGATGATTTTATAAATTTATAATATAATAATATGCTATATTGATAAAATATATCAATTTGATCAATTCATATGTTTATCAATGTCGTTTATCAATGAATGTGTAATTACTGTAATTAAATAATAATATACTATACAAAGCATCATAGCCATTACTTAAATATGTAATTGTTTAATGGTCATTGAAGGGTTGCAGATATCGATAACTCTATAAAATAACATGAAAAATCGAAAGGCTTCAGCACCCCCAGTTTTTTCAGTGAATTTGCGCCCCTGCTATTATGCTTCTTTACTCACAAGCGATTTGCGCTTTTTTTTTTTTTGGACTCTTTAATTTTCCCTCAATCGTCCGAATGTACGCGTATTACGGTATAAACACGCGGTTCGGAGGAGCACAAAAACGATATCTTACGGTAGGTACACACGTAGAGGAAATCTTCAGGGTTTGACCAGGTGGCCAGGTGTGGAAAATATTGTTAGACCCATCAATGTGCAGTTCAGTAAGCGCCACTGTATTTGACTACTTTTTCTACTTCGCCCCCCACACACACACACACACACATCATAGCCCCGTTTCTCCATAGGATACGATCTCCTGCTTCTCGTTCACTCACGATATATTACATTTAATTATTGCAATAATATTCCATATTCGTCCTTCCTCTCCGTCTTATTCCTTCAGTAATAATTTTAATATTAATAACACAAGGCAAGCGAGAACGACGTCGAAAGTATTGAGAGATAAAATGCGAACCGTGAAATCTGGAATTCTGTGAATTTATCCTACAACAGAACCTTTTAAAATAATAGAGTCCAGCGTTGATCCGAGCATAATTTGAAACGCGCGTATTATTTATAAATTATAATATAAGTGGTCTGCAAAATTTTCTCGGAGATTTATTTATTTTTTATTTTACGATAATAGTTACTGAACAGCGGGCCCGGAAAATATACGTAAATATCCGAAGAATTATATATTATATTACCACAAATGTTAATCACAGAGTTTATTGAGCCACATGCTGACTTAAAATAATATTTTACTAAATTCCCGCTTTTATTACTGTTATATTAAAATACTTGCGACTTTCATCGTTATAAAAAATATAATAATTTTTTTTTTCTCCAAACTAGCGTATCGACCGACAATTCATTATTATTGTAATTAATGTTTTTTTTTTATGCTTTGAGGATAAAAGAAAGAATATTCTTCGCACATTTTAATTAATATAGGGCATAGAGAAAGAGTACACTAATCGTGTATGCGCAGAATATTACAAAAAACTGCTTAATATTACGTTGGGTTATCATTACAAAAATAAAATGATAACACGTTAATTATTTAAAGAACCAATAAGGAGCGAT
This sequence comes from Slavum lentiscoides, assembly GCA_032441835.1. Classification (NCBI taxonomy): domain Eukaryota; kingdom Metazoa; phylum Arthropoda; class Insecta; order Hemiptera; family Aphididae; genus Slavum; species Slavum lentiscoides. The sequence goes on along the minus strand of CM063707.1, from coordinate 3,008,269 downwards.
GAATATATTTCAAGATAAAATTAACTATTACGTTCATTATAGATCATTTTTAAAACAATGAAAATTAAAATTTAATTGATCAATGGTTAAATCAATCATATTTAAAAACTAAAGTGCGTTAATTTACTTAACTTAGTAAATACAAAAGTTAATTATTTCTATAGCTTTGATTTGTACTATTTTAATTTCGTATATAAAAAAATACTTTTTTTTTTTTATTTAAAATTACGCAAGAAATGTGTATTTTAGACGCAGGACTTTTTAACAGTTCATTATCATTAAACTATTGTTAATATAATATGTTCACTGTTGATTCAATAAGCAGCTGATTAAAAAAAAATAATTAAAAATTACTTGAACATAACATTGTATTAAAAAATGTGTTTAGTAATAATATGTTCACGAGTACTGTAAGTACATAATTTAATGAGTTAGCACTACGCCAAATTAACTAAATGTCAACTCATTTATTAATTGGTACTCATCCTTTCAAAAAACCTATATTAAATATTAATTATAGTTTAAAACGCTTGTTTTTCTATGCATTTTAAGCGACTAATTAGCCGACTAAAAAATAAGCATATTTTCAGTATTCCAATTTAAATTATAAAAACTAATTAAGTAGAAATTCACATTTATTCATTTTGTAACCGTTTAATGTATGCATATATTTTTTTGTACATAAGCAAATGCGTGAGTTATTTCGATGGAGAATGAAAGGATTAAATATAGTTTTGATTTGTGAAAAAATTGATATCTATATTTTTAATATATGCAAATTGAACGGTTTAAAAACGAAATATGCGTCAACCTTTCAAAAACTCATTAATATACGCATAAATATATGCAAAACGAAATTTCATCTATGAAATCTGTTCGATTTAATGATCAAACGTAAATATCATGTATAAATTTCAATAATCTCTTGGGATTGATAATGCGAATATAAAATTATGCATCTAGGCTGGCGTTGTAACCGTACAAATATGCGGAATTTCGCTATCGCGTCTTCTAATAATTATATACAAAATTAAGTCCCGTAACACCCTAATAAGTATAAATATTTATAAATTACAGTTATCTATAACAAAATTTAAAAAAATTCCAATACGAAGAAATAAATTTTAAACGTTTTTAGTAAAAAATGTTCTGAATTTAATTAAGAAAAAAAAAGTTGTTCATAGCGAGTAAAATTTGACCGAGTTAAAGGAAAACAAACACCCGTAATATTTGTCTCAGTTTTTATGAACATTTTCAATTTAATAAGTTCTTTTTTTAATTACGAAAGGTAAACTATTTTTTTTTTTTTTTTGCTAAATTCGAATTAATATTTATTTGTTGATTTTATAGATTGTCATAAAAATTAAGTTATTGGACATTTTAAATTCGATTTAAAACTTTTTTAATATTTGAACTTTGCTGACGTACCTACGTATGATGAAAATCATATACTTAACGTTCTATAATTTGGTCAGCTTTTAATGGACTTGAAATAATTTTTTTTTTATTTCAGTAAACACAGCTAATTCAAAAAATATAATTAATATTAAATTGTTTACAATTAAAAACATATGAAAAAATTCATGCAAATATATTGATAACTGCATTCGATAAACGCCATTAAGAATTTACGGGGAAATTTAGGATTTTTCTGGACATATATACTGTATAAGAGTACATGTTATATGTTTAAAATTCTACAGAATCATAAGTTAAAATTAAAGTCACGAAAAAAAAAACAAATGTCTCATGATTTGAAGAAAATCCTTTAAATATATTTATATCATCCAGCAAAAAAAAAAAAAAAAGGTGAAAAAAATTAGATCTATTTGAAAAGTAGGTAACACAAATTTTACATATTTTCAATATAAACAACGTAACTGTGCCACAGTGGTTCCCGAAAAATGGTACGTTATTTTTTAAGGTACATAATAATTATTATTTAATATTTAATTTGCTTTCGAAATGAACGCATCAGTTTTCCATGGCTCGTGAAATTTATCAATTTATCAAACGTAACCTAGTTTCGTGAACTCTCTGCAGATTTATTCGCACTTAATAATATCAATGAATATCATTAAATGCGAGTTTATTTATCAGTGATCATCGGCCCGTCGTCGAAATGCAAACAGAACACTATGATACCAATTGCGTGAAACGAAAATTCTCAAATATTGATTTACATTAAAATTTATATAAAATATTTCGAATAAATTATTCCAATTTCTTTTTAATTCTTACACGTTATTTAATATTATAATTACTTTATTAATTTCAGTTTAAAAGCCGTACGTATTTATAAAAAAACACCGAGTCCACGATAATGCATTTAATAAGTCATGGACGTCAATGTTAAAAGTTATAAACGCTTCCGTCCCCATCACCTTATTTTTCTCTGCTCGAATACTCGATTGTTGGAACTCTGAGGGTTCGCGGTAAACCATATTATACGCATTGCATTGCGGACGATATAGGATTTTTAACGAGCTACAATTTTTAATACGTAGTTAATTTAAACTTTTTTTATATTTTTATAACGAGTTATTTTTTAATTATATGGATCTAAAAAAAAACAATAAATAAACGAGTTTTGTTTTAAAAAGTTTATTTAATATTTAATCGAGTTAATTCATTTCGCAGTGTTGCCGTGACTTTTTTTTATTCTTCCGACGTGAATATATACACCGATAAAAATTAACTGAAAATGCGCAATTAAACTGTTTGTCACCTCGTCGACATACGCTCCACACTTAATGGCGAATATTTATCTCTCTTATATATAATAGTCGTCGTCGCATAATATCCAACAATATCGGAATAAATTTCTTCTTTTTTAAAGTTCTGTTTTATAAAACAGAATTATAACGGATTTAAAAGTCATACTAATTTAAGCATAAGTGTCAAATGTTTTCACACTTGGCGAGTACCGCGCGTTTGACAATAGCGTCACGGAGACCAAAGCGTATTCATTATAATATCTTCGCTCGAGAAGCAATATACCATCCATCTCAAATTTTGGTCAAATTGAGTTAGCATCACTGTTTCACTCAAAATTTCGCGCCCAATTGACTGGTGATTTCATATTTACGATAAAACCAAATGATAACGCACTAATCGATAAAATGGTAACACAACATATCTAAAACCTTAAGACAACACCACCTATCTCCGTGCGAACTGCGTCAAAGTTAGCTGACCGAAATACGTAAACTTTTATAAAAACACGTTTTCATCATAATAGTTTTAATTTTATCTATTAATTATTTAATTAACTTGGGATTTATTTCATATTTTATAAAAATTGATACGTGCAATTAAGTTTATTAAGGTTTTAAAATTGCACGTTTGAGATAGGCTGCGATGTGTTATATAGTTATTTGAGATACAGACAAACTGTTGTTTGTCATGTTTGGTTGAGATAGCTTATTATTTTGCAATTATGATATTAAATTATGCTTATTTATGTGTTCGGTTGAGGTCTATCTAAACTAAATTGACATGACAACACTACCTATCTCGTACATTTTGGCCAATTTATTGATTTTTTATATTTTTCACTTAAAATAATAAAAAAAACCTCTCTAATTGAAGTGAAAATGATAAAAAACTCATAAAAAGTACTACCGACTGCACAGAATCTGGTATTGTTGCTCTCCTGTAAAGTTGAGATAGGTGGTGTTGCTTCTTAATCGACGATATGTTAAATTATAGACATATTGCACGTTATGTTTGACCATATGAAACATATTATGTTTTCTGATCTCGGCCAGTCAAAAATCGACACCAATACGCTCGAGCCACCTCTTATATTTCCAATGTTTAAATCAATAATTTGAAATAATAATTGAACGTGAACAATGTCGTACAGAACTTTGTTCGGATCAAAGCATAAAAAAAGTAATAACTTAAATAAAATTAAAAGTCACTTTGATTTGGATACGTATTAATTGTTTAATCTAGTTGCGTTAAAAACGATAAATAAATAATTACTGATTAATATACGAATGTATTTAATAACTTTTCGTATTATTTTAAGGTTTTATTTTTAAAGCTTCGAATGAAGCGAAATTCTGTGATCTTATGTGTCTTACGTTATAAAAGTCCCATTTTATAACATAAACATTAATAACAGTATGTTGATAAATGAAAACACATAATCCATTAATGCACTATACTCGTATAAAATGCGCTTTTCAAGACAACACTTGTAAAATATCGAAAAAAATAAAAATTCCAAAAATAATGTAATAAATATTTTCTTTTAAAATACCACCTAGGAGTGCTGTCTCAGACAGAAATTTATATCTTTAGCCCTACATTAAGGTACACGTACGCGTTTGCAAAGTTGTTACTCACTCATCGATCGCTTCATCACAGAAACTTCTCAATTACATAAGTGTTTCGCAATAAATTTGACTATATTTTTCTTAGCGATATTTTTTTTTTGCAATTTGCTGTTCCCCCTACTCTTTCACTCAAATACTTGTTACAGTTTTGATTTTAGATAATTAATATAAAATAATCATAAAAGAACAACGAGAACTTGATAAAATTAAAAACTATTTCTTTACGAAATATAATAATACGTAATACATATATGTGTCTTATTGAAATTTAATTAAATTGGTCGAATATAATTTTTTTTTTTTTAGAGTTAAAAACTGACCAAAAACGTTAAAATTCAATTTGAACTTTAAAAAACTACTAAATAAAAAAGTGAGAAAAAATTCCCGAAAAAAAAAGTCGGTAAATTAAAATTCCGATTAGGCATTCGTGTCAATAAAAAAAAAAAAACAGACGGTAATTCATCGAAATCCGAGACCAGCTAATAATGATTAAACAAATAATAACATAATCTTTTTAAAAACGATTTCTAATCTCGATCGAACGCGTAATAAAAAGCGTACCGAATAATAATAATAATATATTGACTCTCGTGCGCGGTGTGGCGAAAGAGTTCGTCTCGAATTACGTGTTATACAATAAATATAATATATATATATTAATATTATTATAGTCGTATGGGTTTTATCGAGTTAACACATCGCACAAAGTCGCGTCGGACAAAACCGTAACGAAACCTCTCGCCGTCATACGTGTATACCTATATATTATGAAGTAAGCATATATATAACGATGTATATGATGATACGTACATAGGATGGTGATGCTGCTTATTGCCGTTGTATAACGAACCGTGACATTTGTGCCTGAAAACGTGTATAACACCGGAGACCGGAGCCTTTAAGGTTTGCGCGCCCGTGTGTACGGCGTGTATTATGTTACGCGGAATGCATCGTCATGACGCGTATACCGCACGAGCTTAATGAATAGAGTGAAATGATAATTAATACGTGTTTTATATACGACTGTAGTGTATACACACGAGTGTGTATAAATAAAAGAGCGCGTAAAATGTGTGCGACGACAAAACGAAAAATATTATAAAAAAAAAAAAAGAAAAAAAAAATGGTAGAAAACAATACGTATAAAGGGCTGCAACGAGCATTTTTTTTTTTTCCACGCCCTGCGATACTCCGTATACGCGTCTATTTAAAACGCATATAACAGGCACGTCCGTTTTGTCCGAACGACGTTTACGCGCGCGTTCGTCTGTACGGTTTTTAGAGGAGGAAAAAACGAGATCATTGTAACGAAGGGATTGGGGGGGAAGGGAATAATAAAATGGCCAGGACGGAAGCAGGAAGATTTTTGTTTTTAAATTAATTAATTTTTTTTTTTATAACTTCAATAGGTTTTCGCGATAATTAACTATATTATACAGCGCCCGTATATCATATATATTTCGACGAGGACGTTGTTAAACGAAAATTTTTGTTTTCCTCGAATTTTCACGTTTCGTAAATTGTTTAAAATATATTTTAATTATATTTTCGCACTAACCAGCTACTGCAGTTATCCGGCACCCCTTGCTCGCCCGCCGCCGGGGGCAATTAGGGCAAACGACTTATTATTTGGATACGGACCTTCGTCGCTCAGAACAAAGCGTCAGTCTGATCCGGATTTGATTTTTCTAAAAACGTGGACTCGAGCCTAGCATATATATTTTTTTTTTCGAAACTAAAAGTCGGGTTAGGGTTAACGTATAGTTCTGACACCGGTGAAAACGTAAATATATATATTTTTTTTTTTATAAATTATATCGATTATACGAAAAAACCACCTCCGTTATTTATAACACTCTATACAGGAGACAGGGGCGTAATTACGGGGGGGGGATATGGGGATGGATCCCCTCCCATGGGCTTTCTTTTTTTACATAACATATCGTCTAATGTACAGAAAAATGTAATAATTAAAAATAATACTTTTTTTGCGTTAACAAAATTTGTTAGTATTTATCATAATTCATCGTCTTCCTCAGTTTATTGACTAGTTACTGGTATGATACGGTTAGGTTAAGTCACTGAAGAAAGGTCTATCCATATTCAGATTTTTAAGTAAAATTGGATGAAGTACTCAATAAATTAGCTAAAAAAAAAAAACGAAGAAAATTAGAAATTTTATTATAAAATATGTCATTTTTATTAAAGAAAATAATAAAAATACGAGTATCGCAATTACTTTATTAATTTCGATTGATTAACGTTTAAAGGGTCGTTAGTCGTTACAGTTATTATGGATTATCCAATAATGCTAAATTGTCTATCCCCTCCCATATAACATTCGTAATTACGCCACTGATAGGAGATAGCAGTAATTTTATAGATTTTTTTTTTTTTCTAAACATTGTTCGAACCAACCGGTCTCAATTCAGTTCCGTCAGGTATCTTTTTACCACTTCAGAGCCGACCGCAATAATCTCAACGTACAAAAACATATTGATATTGACGCCTTCTAACGCACAAAAACACATAGCGTTTAGTCGAGTATTCGAGTAAAAAAAAAATTGAGCAATTACCTTAAAGTATTAAATATACCGTAAAATACTTAATATCGTCTCGGTATTGTAACACGTAAAAATTTATATGGATTTTAATAAATTTATATAAGGAAATACAACATATGAATAATACTTTATCGTAACGTAATTATTTGGGTTTCTTTAGTTTTTTTCAAAACGCAGAATTGATTATGACTTGCACGTTTTATATTATTGACGTTACACTAGGACCCCAATTAGACGGCTGTAGTCCCGGGAAATGTCGGCATTACCCGGTTGAAATACGTTATCCCGACGGTGATTAATCTTCGACTCTTGCTATTGTCTACCCGAGTAATATCGTCTTTATCCGTAACATATATATTTGTATACATTGCGAATTTGACTAGATTATACCTTGGTATGACTTGACACGGATTTATACATTATACGAGTTTATATAAACTATATACATTATATAAAAGTATTAAGTATGATACTCGTATTAAATACAGCAGCGTTGAAACATTCTCCTCCACTCTTAAGATTTTTGGCCTTTAAGGACTATCTCACCTGCTCACATCTAATCTGCTGCGTTTTCTTTTTGATTCACACCACCGTAAAGTAATTTCATTACTTATATTATTTTAAATACACAAATATTTATTACGTGTATTTACGTACACCACTATTGAACGTATGAACCGTCTTCGTCGACAATGACAACCACAATCTAACCGTGTTTATTAACCTATACACATATTGATATTAGGTATTTCTTTCCGATGGTTACAACATACAATCGCAGAAGGTTTTAATACCTATTAGATCACAGATTTTCTTCGGTGGTTATTGCGCTGTTTTTCGTAAATCCTCTACGCTTTAACTCAAACGATCAGTAAGTTTTTAGAGATTATTGTTGATGGACACACGCACGGGAACACCAGGTAGGCGAATCGGGTACATTCGTGCATCGCGGGTCCACACTACCGACCTTTGAACACAGTACAAGTCCAAACTGAATAATTATTATGTGAGTTATTATTAGAATGACTTTTTATTTGTCAGATATAAAAAAAAACATTTAGCATTATTATATGCGGATCAGTAATTAGGTTATTTTTAGATGATAATAGAAGCGCATAATATATTGATTTTACAATGTGTTGTTTTCGCGTGTGTACACTATAGTACGTGCACAAAAATATGGCTTCGATGATCGTGACAGTAAATTAGATATCGTTGGTACAAACATTTTTGTTCCGTATTTTTCATTTTTGCATCCATTGCTTTAATCCTAACAAAAAATAATAATAATAACCAAAAATCGCTAAAGAAAATCCGTTAAAATTTTCAACGTATTCGTTTTAGTCATGGTCGTATTTTTAGTATTTTTAAAGGGTTCGGTTCAAAATTAAATACATATATATATATATATATATATATATATATTCATAATATACTATCAATATTATTACCGTATTCATTAATTATAATCAACATCAAACGTCGTCGCTCAGAACTGTTTTTTCGAATACGATGATTTATCATTGCTTTCAAAATTAAAATTATAACTCTATAATCTGTCTAATTAACTAGCTACCGGAACCGACATTCATAACATCCGCGGTTTTACCTTTTTATTATTATTATTATTATTATTATTATTATTATTATTATTATTATTATTATTCAAAAACAGAAACCTCAATAAATAAACAAATCAATATATATATATATTGAACGAATCTTTTTCCATACGTCGTTCATTTTAACCGAATACAAGCTAAACTTTTACAATACACAATATATTATATAATATAATACACGAGTTTTATTCATTCTAATATAAATCAACTTTTATATCTCGAGTTCATGTATATTGTAAGAGTATGATATAACATTTTTTTTGTAAACGCGAATTTCGATCCAGAACATTTGGATTAAAATATAAAAACGATATATATATATATATATATATATGTACGTATTTGGTTTGTATTATTATATAATATAGTTTCGAAAAATACGAACACAAACTTTACCATTCCTCAAACCCCTACCCAATGCGTACCCTCGTCGGAAAAAATATATTTCGTATTCACATATATTGATGTTTAACATTGTTTACGTGATCTGCATAGCTTAATTCGTCAGAAAACCTAATTTTACGAATATATATGTACACAAACACACACTTTTATAGCTATTTCTCCGTACGGCATTCGAATCACAATACGACTTTGTTAGCCACGTCGTATGGTTCACAATAATAATAACAATATGATATATATATATATATATATAAACTGCGGAATCGATGACATAGCCAAAAATTTTATTTTTCTATGCGAAAATACGTTATGTATAATACAGTATGATCCTGTACCGAAGCCGTATACTAATAAGCGAGTTGGCCAATGTAGTAGCTACGAATCTCGCTGACAAGACTTCCTTATATCGAAACGAGCTGTATATTTTGTTATTTACGCACAAAAAATAAAAATAAATAAATGTTTGGTTTGTTGTCCGTCATACTCACATGCAAAAGTTTTCAAATACGATTATTCGTCGATTTAAGTTGATTTTTACCCGAAATTAAAATTGAAAAAAAAAATTTAATTCCATCACTTGTATCAGTTTGGTTTTATTTAACAGGTACACAAATGTATATATGTATATTCATTTTAATGAACAAATTTCAAAAGTAAATCTAAATTTTTGGATATGATAATTTGAAATTGAACGAACATACGGTAATATGGTGGTATATCACATCAATTTATTGTTGTTACCGTTTTGGACACTGTGAAAACGAACAAAAATCGACAGAATTTTTTTTTTAACACCTTGTTTTGAATTTGGCATCGTACATATTACGTGGATTTAAAAAAATTTTATAACAGCTTTTTAACTGTAAAAAATTATTATTTTTGAGATATCGAAAAACACGTGATCATGTGGATGCCCACTGCTCTGGAACACTCTGGCATTAATGTATATTATATCAAAGTACGACATAACACTATATTATACTCGTGCATTGTAACGCGTACTGATTTCTACGGCGTTCTTCAAAGATCACGTAACACGAAACCCGGTCAACATCCTCCGCCGCTTCCGTCCTGTACCGTATAGTTAGACACAGTAGTAATAACGCTCGTATCGCCAGAGAATCCGCGAGGTAAAACGACGAAATCCGATACCAATTATTTTATATTATACTCGAGAACGGAACGTCTCGAAATACTATGCCGTTTAGATTTCGGGGGAGGAAAAAATCTTCATTATTTCCGTACATATACCTATTCTCGGTTTCGTATTTTATACTTTTTTTTTTTGGTGGTAAAATTTTCCATTAGCAGCTATAGGGACCGGAAAAATACGCAGATTCGTATCTTTCGAAACGCATACTAATTACGTGTACTTATTATGTTTCAAAAGTTCATAGAAAACACAAAACACTTCGAAATAATGTTCCGACTTTAAAGGATTGATATTTTTTTGTGATAAGAAAAAAAATAGCAACTTGCATGTAATAAATGTTTAAATAAATAGACGCGTCAATGAGAATACAGCAAACGTCTCAATCAGTTGAAACACGAACAAAGTAAAGCGATGACTCGAAATATATTATTATTATAAGCTATAAATAAATTATTCCTGATTAACATTCCAATATATTATGATATAGAAGTATGTTAAGTATATTGTACTTATCAGTAAGCAGATATGATACAATATATTGTATAGTTTAAATGCGTAATGTGCGATACACAAACAATTACTTTATAACAATAAATACATCAGATAATGATTAATGACTGATGACAGTCTATGATTGACCAGGCCCAGATTAAGTGGGCTATGGTCTCAGGAGGCTTGAGATTTTTAGGCGCAAGAGATTTTATACGGAACATTTTTTTTTTATAGCAGTATTAAATATTGTACAAATTAAAGAACAATGAAATGATTTATAGCAAAATATTATATAGTTCTGAGATCATCTATATATATTGTATGATTCAGAGTGTTGGGCAGTGGACAAGAAAATAGAGCAGAGAATGAGTGTAGCAGAAATGAGTGGGGCTTACAAGAAGAAATGGTTGAATGCGATTGAGTGTGATATGAGGGCTGCTGGTGTGTGCATGGAAGATGTGGAAGATCGGGTCAAGTGGAGGTTTAGGACAAAGATGGCCGACCCCGAATAGTTCGGATAGAGGCGAGAAATAAGAAGAAGAAGTATATAATAAAAAGGCACACTTTATTAATAATTCTTACCTGTTGGGATTTTATACTGTCGCTGTGTAAATTTCAATTTAATTTCAATTTCGAAAATTTTAATTTTGTAGTTTTCTTTTAAATTTTTAATTAAATTATAATTTATGAAATGTTTTTTCTTTTATATCGGACCAACGGGGCCTCGTGAAAAATGTTTGCCCCGGGGCCTCAAATTATCTTAATCCGGGCTTGGGTATGCCGCGTATAATAAAAATACAATTTTCTCTTTAAAAAAAAAAAAATGTCTACACTCGTGTACATTATGTTTTATTAAATAATTATATTTATATTATTGTCTAAGTTATCGAATCGTCGTCAGTTATAACGTAATTAACTGCCACGGTCAAGTATTATTAAATAATACACTGTCCAGTGTCCCCTCGAAAGTGTATATTGTTAATAATATTATTTTAGCTGATGATATACCGTAGGTACGTATATTATTATTATAAAATAAATTCTTCTTTCCGGAATAATAATATTATTATTATACGCGACTACTCGTTATCTTTTCGCCACGGTTGTGTACTCGACCACAAATTTAACATATTATAACACAATTTCGGCTGAATTTTATCAAGATCGTTCCTTTGATCACGTGTCGTACTTAAACGGCAGGGCTTCGTGTAGGCGGCACTCTATCCTCGACGACCTTATAAATAGCTGAATACCATATATAGACACGCGCTCGCAGAATGTCTCTTGATCCTGCAGTGCCACGAGAATATTTTAAAGTACATTTTCCGCCACTGCACTTTGTGACGCGTGATATTAAATATACATGTATGTATATACACGATACATTTATTTATTTAAGTCCTTTCTCTCTTCTGAAATCAGCAAATACCACTACAGATGACAAGTGCTTTTTAACAGAGTCGGACAAAACGGGTTTAAAAAGTCAATTTTTTTTTTTTTCTAAATATTTCGACTCTATTTGTTAATTGATTTCACCGTGGTTGGAAATTGCACAACCACTAATCGTCCGACATTTTCCGTTTAACTGCGTGCTAAGAGACGCGAATAACGCGGAACAAATTTACTTCGACGTACGTGCCCTGTTTCTTTTGGAATCGTGTTTTTTCGGAACGAAAAAAACGAGACTATTCGTACAATCAGGATATACACTTCGTGTATTTCTTATATACAATTTTATTTATATTTACTGAGAAAATAACGTGTATCCTTTCCTTCCGGTACGCGTTTTCAAAAGATTGTAATGACAGTGCGAAAATACGAATTTCGTGTTATACTGTTAACGTTGCAATAGCATACATTTTACTATTATATTTTATTTATTGATTTAAATATAACATAACGCGTCGATGCGGTTGTATTTTCTACGTATGAAGTGTCAGTTTCTTGTTCGTGCGAATTATCATCTCGTTTTTTTTTTATAAAATACTGCGTGCCACAGATACATTTTCCATATGATTTTACACGGGAAAGACATTGAAATTCTATTACGCTTAATTGCTGCACATATTTAACAACTTATATTTTCTGTTTTGTATACCATAAGAATTCGAAATCGGAAAATTTCGTATGATATTGTCCATACAACTGTTGGTATTTTTCCGACGCGAAACCGTATATTTACGTAACGAAAATTGCAATTTATTTAAATCAAACGTGACCGACTTCAGTAATAAAACTGACTAGAAAAGTTAACACGAAGAGTTTTTTTTCGTTAATAGTTAAAAGTGAAAATTATACAGTTTAGGTAATCATGAATTCAATTGATCTAAAATCTAATTAATATTATATTTTTAATTTCTTCGTCTTATCATTGAATTTAACAATAGTAAAAATTTAGGCAAAATTAGATAAAACAGGATTTGCCAATAATACGCATTTATTTATGTACATAAATATATATATTTATTTGTTTTTCTGTTAGAAACGGCATAGCGTTTTTCTATACTAAACTTAATATTGTACGTGAATAGTATAAACTAGATAATGACTTGTGCGCGTATGTCTGCATTAAATATTTTATGAAGTCAAAAGTTTACCGTATTAACAAGTTATTTTAATAAGTTATAACGTGAACTTATTAACAAGTCTATGTCCGCGTTCATGATTAAAATCTTAGACGCACGACGAAGCACGCGATAATAGAAAAACTTAACGACGATATTTAGGTGTTTTTTTTTTAATTTTATATTTCATTTTATAAAATATAATAATTAGCCACGCAAAAAAAAAAATATATATATATTAAATTAAATATTTCATCGTACGTACGTGTTTAGTAATATTATCTAGAATTTTTATATTTTACTTTTTTTTTTTTTACACGGTCAAAACAATCGGTAATCGCATTATAATCTCGTTAACGAACATATTATACTTTTTTTTATTTGTGTGAATGGACGTGACGGCGTTACAGTGATATAATCGGAGTCCTAAAATATTATATATATTTTTAAACATTTTTTTTTCGTTTTTGCGTGTTCCTCACGCCTATATCTGCAGTGTATGTACAATTATAATATAAAAATCGGAAACGTCCATTAACGAAACCGAATAACACGAGGTGTAATATACAGTAATGTTTTCAATAATTATTACTTATACTGATTTTTTTTTTTTTTTATGGAAAAAAACAACGTATTCGTTTTATGATTTTTCCACGGTGTTGGAAAACGGCCGTTGTTCGGTTTTTATAAAAACAATATTTCCTAGACAATCGTCGAATGAATAAAATAAAATTATGGTATACAACATAATAATAATTATTATATTTTATCTATACGCCATTACTCCGTACGACCACATTAATGATTATTACTGCAGGTTTAATAAAAATAAGTTTTATTGTAATGTTACTTGATATCGTGGATATATTGTAATAAGTTTTTTAAATTTTGCCACGTGCAGGATAAAACCAAAACTTGATAAGTATATTAATAATTTTTGTAAGACAAAAAGAAAATGAACAAGAAAAACATTTTTTTTTTATGTGGTTTTTTTTATAATACATAGATAAATATCGATCGTTAATTTGGCAAATTATCGTAAACGACTCTTCTTTATATATATATATATATACGAAATCTTCAATTCGTATTGTTAATGCTATGATTCTCCATCAATTGCACTGCGATTCAAAATATCAGTAAGAATTGTTCACAATTAAAAAATAAAACGAATCAGAAATACAAATAATAAACGTTTAAGAACAGAGTAAGTAAATACATGTATAAATTTAACAATTCGACTAGATATCGATTAGATTACGTACAAGGAGTTCGTTTTAAATCCGTAAATACGTTTTGTAACCAGTCTGGAAACAATTATTTACGAGCAGCCATACACTAAACTCAATCCAAATATTACAAATAAAAATATACAACTAATTTCGTTTCAAAACAAAAATTGTTCGCTACATCATTTAATCCAATGACGCGATGATTTCGTCTGATTTTGTTTTCCATATTATAAGCACGCCCGTAAGCGTATATTCTTTTACAATCATGAAAAAAATCTTAGCTTCAATTTCGTATAGTCTGATTTTAATAATTAAAAAAAACAGAGAGACAGAGAAACCGAGGCGGCACTACTTTTTAACGATTATATTAATTCTCTCGATTAAAATTAAGTATTTGCAATCGAAATAATACGAATTTTTCGAAAACTGCTTTTATCATATATGTATATATCAGTAAATAAAACGGGCGAAAAAAAAATTATTTTCTACATTGTTCCCTGCGGAGTGAGTAACGCGAAGGATATGGTGTCGAAATATTGGGGTAAGAACAAGTAGAATTCGACACGACCCGTCAATATAAATAGATTTTTCGCATCGTTGAAAAATTGTGTGTACCTATAATGTCACTTGCAAAAAATGTTTTGCGTTTATATTGTTTTCTGTATAGCGACGAAATCACGTGTACAGTGTATATTTTCACGTGCAACAGTTTCAACTATACCGTTTCGAAAAATAAATAATAAAATTCTAGTCGGAACTACTGATATATAATAATAATAATAATAATAATAATAATAATAATAATAATAATTCATCCACACGCGCACTATACGAGTTGAAGAGCTCGCGTACGTCCGCGCCACTGGTTTTGAATACAAGATTATTATCATATATATATATATATATATATATATATATATATATATATATAATATAATAGGACGCTGTATTTTCAAAAGGCGTTATTTAGTTGAAAGTACATATATATATATATATATATATATATATATACACACAATATATTATACGCGGTTTCAACCGGCGCAAAACCAAAATCACTCGTATATTTTAACGCCATAACAAAATATACGCATATATTCGCGTAGGCACAAACTAAGTACAAATACCGCTCGTATATATACACATAAATAGGATATTATTTTGTAAACAGAAGCGTAATTTATCAAAATTATTATTATTAATATTTATTTATTTATTTTTTATTATTATTGTTATTATTTCCTGTTACCAGTTATAAATCGTATACGTATTTTTAACGTCGAAATCGTTTTATTTCATTTTGTTTTTTACATGTATAATATGTCTTATGGCTGGGGTCATTCTATACATTTGTGCGACACTTAAAGCGTTACCATGACGTCATGAACCCAGCTCTACTCACCACCCGGCCAGGTTCCCCCACTTCTACACCGTCGTTGCCAGTTACATTGGAACGGCGATGGCAGCGCGATCTATATATATATATATATATATATATATATATCTATAGATATAGATATATCTATAGGTACAAGGAGACGAGGATTAAGCTATAGGTAACTTTTTGTCACGTGTAAAAATATACAAGACATACATATGTACCGATGTATCTGCATGCAGTGTAGATACTCCTGTTTTTAACACCAAATATATTGGTTTTTTTTTTGTCACAATATAAGTATATTGGACACGATAATATTATCGTTTTCCCGTGATATATTCGCGCTTACTTTTATACGGTACATACGAAGTGCGTTCAAAGAACGCCCACACAAAACGTTTAATGTACAAACGTTGCAGACTATTTGTATATGGATAGCCTTTGTAGTGCACTGTCCTTTAGCTTCGCGATACGGTGATTTCAACGGGTCTTGCCACTTTTGAAACACACTTTTGCGTTTCCTTCAAAGTCACGAAACGGTTCGTTTAACGTCCTCAATTAGACGACCTTTGAGTGTAGTACAGAAAAAAAAGTCACAGAAGGCAGATGAGTACGGTACGCGCAGTGATACTGTATACTGATTCGTGTGTTTTTTGGATGCCGAAAATTCTCGTAGACACAGGACCTTTGGATATTCTTACGACGAACTTTCTCCCTTAATCTTTCCAAAAATTTGTTTTATAAAAGAAACTCGATTTACCGTCCGCAAGGAACGAACTGGTGGGTAATGGACTATGTGGTATGGATGATGTGTTCGAAAAAACGACCAACGTCGCTTTAGTTATTATTGACCGAAATTGACAACATGTTTTTTGCTTATAGTGGCGGTCTTCCGTTGCGAAGAATTGACGTTAGTTTGTGGATTCTTTAAGACGTTTAAACCAGACGAAAATTACCCAAAAACTTAAAAAAGAAAACAACTCCAAAAGCCCACTCGAAATTCTGTGTATCATTTTCGCCGATTTTAAAACAAATTTTAATACGAGCACTTTGTTTAATATTACATTTTCCATTATAAAATCGCGGTTTTGTACAATATATTTAACTTTGAACGCGCACTGTAATAACCGGTACGATTGATTATATCTACTCAAGTACTTGAAAATCATCTCTGTTTTCCTGTAATTATTAGATTTATCAAAAACATCAACAGTTTATCGGTGAGAATTGTATAGTCTGAGTATTGTGTGATCTCGTGTATACGCAGTGTTTGGAAACAAAGACGTTCGTGCGTTCTCCTATTCATATGAACGACGTTTATTGTTTTAATTTTTCACGCCGTTCATATTTACATATTTACTTATCTAATAAACATATAATTATCATATAATAACATTTTTCTCGGATTTCTATTATATGTTGTATTTGATTACAAAATTTTACGAATGTAATAAGTGGAATTGAATTGGACATTCCTTCGTGATTCAATATAAACAACCTACATAAGAAGCTCTCAACGATTACATCATCGAAAATCATCGACGTCTCAACTAAAATAAACATTTATGAAAATTTCTAAAATTTGTAAATGACATAACACCACAGTTCTATATAATCGTGTGATAAACACAAAATTGTATCTTAATATATTATATTAGAAATGTTTATCAAGCTAATACTAATCATAGTTGCTGGAACCTTATAATAATAAAGCGACACGTGAAATTCCAATGGTCCCGCGGTCATGATACAATAATAACGAATAAAATCATCACAATATGCTCTTTATGAATTTCGTAACAAACCGGTAAATAATTAATATTTTTAAAAAATGTACACTATTTACTATTTCAGTAATAATAAAAAAATTTAAGGTGCGGCCATGCACAAATTCATATTTACTGTCAAATTGTATTTCAATCTTCTAAGTCATGTATATTATTAAGAACGCCAAGGAATTCAATTTTTAAACGAACACCGCGTATTTGTGTAGTTCGATTAAAATTCTTTAGACTTTTCTATTTCGCAATATCTTTTCAGTTTTCACATGTTTTTTCATAATATTATTATGATATTATAATACCGACGGTTTAATGCGATTCAAAGTTTATATTCGTGAGTTTCACGTCAACACGGCGTATATGATAATAATGTACATTTGTCAAAATATCGTTTTTATTTCTTCGATGTAAACGTTAAAATAATAGGATCGCTGGAATTACGTTCGTAACGATACGTCAGTCCAACGTTTTTTTTTTTTAATATCGATCATAGTATACAGAATACAGATTATGTTGTATATATATACGAGTATATATATATATATATATATATATATATATATATATATATATAACGTATTAAATAAGCAGGTGCGCGTTTTCAATTAGATTTCAACTCTCCGAAACGTATGGGATTAAGCGCCTTATTTTGTTTTTATCGATGCTGTATGAGGACACAACGAGGCCACATCATTCATCACGTTTTAAGTCTCTCCAGGACAAATTCGTTATAATATTTCGATAAGTATTCCCGTCAAATATTCGGCCAACGTCTCGTGCACAATCCATTTTTTTTCTACCGAAGTATAATTTATTTCCGTTTTTTTTTTTTGCAATTATTCCACCATTATTAGTGTAAAACATGTACAATAACTCACTCCATACCTCATTAAACGCGGTATTTTTTTTTAAACGGTCGCTTACGCATTGTTTATGTTTATTGTGTCACTGCAGCTAAAGCCCACGATTAAAAATATTGTACCGTCGCTTATATATATATATATTTTTTTTTATACTGTCGGTTACAGCATATTTGTATTCAAAACATTTTTCGAGAGACTATAATGACGACGGTTCATCGTCGTCGTTTATTTATTACGGATTTTCTAAATTCTTTTTTTTTACAAAATGTATATATTTTTAAATATATTATCTGTAACCGTAAATTATATACGTATATAGAACGCGAATTAGTTAAAAGTAGTTAATACTAAACGTATAATTTTCTTAATACAAATATATGATATAAATAATTTTAATTCTTTACAAATTGTGCTTTGGACCATACAGAAAATTTCTGTAATTTGCGCTTACTTCGTTCTGATAACAAATCGATATCCAAATGCAAGTGTACACTGTGTAATACCTTATATATATATATATATATATATATATATATATCGTTCTCTCATTCCCGCATTATATCGCGTACATTCATATTTATAATTTAAAGTCGATATTTATTTTAAACAATTATTTCGTTTTTTTTTTTTTTTGTTCTTTTATTCAATGATACGTAACGCAATATGTAATAACTAATAAGTATCGAGTTTCCTGTAAAATATGTCGATTTCACTATGGTAGTTTTTACGATAATAGTTTACCAGTGGCGGTTTTAAGAGGGGGTGATAGGTGGATCACCCCCCCTATGGAATTTGATATTTTTAAATTTAGTATATCTTTGACCTAACTTATGGTTATAATTCATTTTAATCCCCCCTCTCGTCGAACATCATGTATAACTGTATGAGGTTGGAACTGGTGCTCGACCGACGATCAGCGCATACGCTACGCGCTGAAGGTGAACGCTGTTCATCGGTCGTGATCGAGCGTTTAATGCTTAGCTGACGACAGACTCGGTCGGTTGTGTACAGAGTAAACGTGTAAATGTGAGTAAACGAGTGAACGTTGAATAAATAATAAACGTATAATATAAACGAGTGTACAACCAGAAAAGATGATTCCTTAAGTTCGTTTCATTTCATTAAAATACGCGAAATAATAATATCATTAATAATAATAAAAAAAATAAATAATAAAAATTGCATACGCGCTTACGAACGGTCGCTCGGTCAGCGTCAAACTAAACACACGCATATATCGACATAACGCGTCAGCCGACTGTAATAAAACAAGAAAAGAAAGTAGTCACCAGATAGCGCTACGACACAACACAGAGGGCGTGGCAGAAAGGCGATTATATATAGCGGTCCGAAACCAGCGGACCGCTCAGTGTAGTCACGGCGGTTGAAGCGAACAACGTAGTTCACGTCTGACTGCGGTGTGTGTGCATGTATGTGCGCGTGCGTGCGCTTTTGCCTTTCTGCCACGCCCTGTATGTTGTGTCGTAGCGCTATCTGGTGACTACTTTCTTTTCCCGTTTTATTGTTATTTCGTTTACGTTCCATGCACGTTGTTCTTCCTTTTTTTACGTCTACATTTCGTCTCGATACATAAATACGTAGATCTTTCTTCTTGGTTATTACTCGTTGATGTGAATATTTCATTGACAGAGTGGGTTGGCTTCATTTTCGCTCCCCCTTGAACATCATATATAATCGCCACTGTAGTTTACTAAACCTTTCTTCGACTTTATCTCGCTCAGAGAGTTAAATTATATAGAAAAATACGTATATTATTTCACTGTACGATGCAATTTGATCGTTATGAGTGAAATTTTTTGTAATAA
This sequence comes from Slavum lentiscoides, assembly GCA_032441835.1. Classification (NCBI taxonomy): domain Eukaryota; kingdom Metazoa; phylum Arthropoda; class Insecta; order Hemiptera; family Aphididae; genus Slavum; species Slavum lentiscoides. Next base: position 2,988,040 of record CM063707.1, on the reverse strand, counting down.
ATAAATCATAAATTATCGGAGAATCAATTCCGTTGTTTTTACGTATTACACGCCAGAGTATAACACGAAAAAATAAATAAAAGAATTTCACTCGGAAATCATTTTAAAAGTTTTATTTTCACAAATCGATAAATCGTATTGAAGTTCAATTCGTGTCGTATTCATATAAGATAATTATACGATGTCGGTATTTTCGTTATTTTCGTCCAAATTTTTTTTAAAGAACCCCACTGTAATGAGAAATACCGAAACCTCGTATTTTCAATTTAAAATTCGTATTCACTTTTTAATAGTCCTTCGATGTTGTTTGATGTATAATATAACATGAGAATATATGCATATATATTATTTACGTGATCCAGAATTTTTGGCCGCACAAAGGTTTCTAGTAGAAATGAAATAATAATAATAATAAAAATAATAATAATAATAATAATAATAATAATAATAATAATAATAATAATAATAATTACATTACATACGATATAAAAAAAGTCTTTGAAATTTATTACAAAACCAAAAAGCCATAAATATATTTGAAAAGTAGTGGATCAAACGTCGACGAATCATTCTAATATATATATTATATAATAATAACATATATTGTACTATATACTATATACAATATTATAATATATATATTTATATATATAAACTCCAGCGAACGGATTTGTATATTGAAGTATACTTATTTATCCCAATAGTTGTAGTTTAATAAGTATCGTGTCGAGCATTAGAAAAAAAAACGAAGTGCAAATGCATCCAACTCTTAACAGTTAACAATAACAACAAATGACACAGTAGTAATGAGTTAAATAATAGTATTAGACGGTGAATATATTGAGAACCGTTGACGTGCGATGATTAAAAAAAAACTGAAAGAAAAAATCATTAAAGTTGTTGATTCGGTTTTATACGTCGTAAAAGAATACAAGTAATAAATAATATATTATATATTATATATGTATAATACATATTTAAAATTAAAAAATTAGAGTTAATTTTGGTCGATTTATTTGCGTGAGAATTCTGCTATAAAAATGTTTTATCATCACAATTAAAAAACGTGAAATTTAACGTTGCGTGTTCGTGCGCACACGAGGATATTCAAAATTCTGTATCACGCATTTCTTTTTTATTTTTACAAACGTTTAAATGTATTTTTATAAAAACAGTGGTAAAAAAAACGTCTCTTATATATATATATATATATATAAAGCGTGTTATGTAAACGTCGTAATTCATTTGGTAAATAAAAATTGTTTAATTACCCGAATGGATTTTTATCGGTGGGCAGAGGTTTATTTTTTTATTCATTTCAGATTAAACACGTATATATGTATATTTTATAAATTATATATGTTATAATATATATTCGTTCGAACGAAAAATATACGGTTTTTTTTTATGTTGTTCTGTATTTTTATTCGCTCGAGCAAATAATTCGCGCGCCGACCACTGTCCGACCTAACTGAACCGCGCGTATAAAACACGTCGAGTTAGACTGAACGTGAAATTCGCCATTATTGTTTTGTCCGAATACGTACGTGATATTTTTTTATTTCATATAATATATAATATATAAATGAGAAAAAAATGATTTTTATTTTGTCTTTTTTTTTTTGCCATATTTTTGCGTGCCTACGTCGTTTAGGCCATTTTTACAGTACAACACACTGAGCTTCGGGTGTCTCGTCAATAGAACTGCAATATTCTTGATAGCGGACGTTTTATCGCGCGCAACAACTGATTATACGAAAATTATTGTTAACGCCAAAAGAAATCGCAAAAATTATTAGCAGTGCATATGTACAGTCGTTTATATTTTATAATAAAATATCTCGTTAACACGCCAAGTTCGATTTTCGATCGTCTCGCGAGACCGTGAATTACTTTAATCACGTTCACAATGAATTATATATGAGAATTGTTCGAGATACGCGCGGTTTTTAAATGTTCGCGCGCGTTATCTCTCCAAACCGGTCCGCCAGAAATAGAGTGTAGAACTTTCGAGAACGTTCTACATCTAGCCGTCGTCGGGCGTAATATACTCTGAGAAGTCGACTGTTGTTTCCGTCATTTTTTATCGAGAAATATTGTGTTTTATTCATTTATTGATATTAAAATTTACAAATGTGTTTATCGGCCCAGCCCTCTATATTCTGTATATCATTATTACAGTTACTTACGAATATCATAATAATTTCGCATTCTCCCAATCCGTCGTACGTATATTTCTTTTACGTTATCGGTATCCCAGATTAGATTACACCTAACTGCGATTTAAAATATCGAATCCATCATGACGAAATAGCATGGTATGCCAGCAACATGAACGAATTTGAAAACAATTCGAGTTGCCATGGAATAAAATATAATTTATCAATTATGCCATGAAATTATGACGTCATTCGGTCTTATCTGTAGCATTATCATATTAATGTTCATACCACAGAATACTGTAACACGATTATAAAGAATCAAAATTCAAAATAAATAATAGATAACGCATAATTATGATAAGCGGACCGAGTGACGTAGGCACCATGCGCAGAACTCAGTTGCTGGCATACCATGTTATTTCGTCGTGGTCGTCATATCGACGTACATAGCCCTCGTAGTACGAGTCGTCGGGTCAACTGCTCGTTAAGTTCTCACGCGGTGCGCCTAGGGATGGCAATTTTTCGCGAACATCGATGTATCGATGTGTCTCTTTTTAAATCATCGATGTCAAAAATATCGAAAGTTTAAATAAAATCGATGTCAAAATCGATGTATTTGGTAAACCATCGTTAATTTTAAATTTTACTTGAAATATATGGAAAATAATTGCTCTTTGCCATAGGTATATATCAATGAGATATTCAGTGTCTATCAAACACCAAATCATATAAATTATAGCCATTCAATTGTGTGTGAAAATATTCATCAAAACATCGAAGACAAGTAAACATAATAGAAATTAAAACATCAGTAAAGCTTTAACATCGATTAAATGCATCAAAAGTATCGACATTCTTTTGCCATCCCTAGGTGCGCCAGAATTCTATAGATTTTTGCTGCGCGATGTCAGTCGTTTCGAATCGTCGAAGCGTTTGACAAGCATCGATTACAACAAATTAGTTTTAAAACAGTATTAATATAATATTTCGGGTGGTAATTGGATAAGTCGCGTACTTACATCGCAATATGGCTAGGAGAAAAAACCCAATTTTTCTTTTTTTGAAAAAATGCTATAATTTTAGTGTTTGCGGATTTACGTTGATATTACTTAATTGATCGATTATTGATTAGATTCTATTTAGAGTAAACATAATAATTTTAAACTATATAATAACGACTTTATTAACTTTTTTTATATCTTATAATTTTTTTTGCTGGCACTTCAGTTTGTTGAATTTTTACTCACTCTATTTTCGTATATCAACGAATTTGTTCGCATGTTTTTTTTCCTTTTTTGTAATTCACGTACATAATTCAATTATTTTATTGTACTTGACGCGACCGCCTTCGTACGAACCCGCGTCGCACACTCGTGCCCAAAATTGCCTAAACAAAACGCCTGTGAAAGTGTTGTCGAAACGCGTCTATTTTTTTTATAGTATATTGTGACATTTCACGAATTTCATTGTTTTGCTTTATTTTTTATTTTTTTCGTCCACTAGGTATTAAATGTTGAAAAAAATAAATCACGCCGGAACGCCGATAGTGTAACCACAATACATTTTAGGCCTCGGGATTAAACCGGTAATACCACCGGTCGTCATATCCATTTCGGAATGTGGAATTTTCGCAATAAATTCAATAACAAGATTAGACACGACCACATTTTAAACGGTATTTATCACGTCCGTTAATATCGTAATAAATTACTAGATTCGTGATTTCAAATCCGAAATAATAATATCTAATACATCGCTTGAGCCGATTTTCATAGCACCCGCGGCTCGGTACACAGTTTTTTTTTCTTTCGAATTTACACTCCTATCTGACGCATGCATTTCGATTCTAAAATAAAATAAAAACGAACGATACAAACAAAAATAACGTAATGAAAACCGAATCAACGCGATCACGAAGCGCCAACAGTGAAAATTAAACGGGGGTCGTTTAGAAATTTGATCCGGTCCAAAGGAAAAATATTAGGTTGTGGTCTTTTACTACATGAAATATCAGTCCGGTTCGGTCTGACATAAAATTTCGTCCCGTCCAGTTCGCTAAAAAAAAAAAATGTTTAAATCAGCAGTCGGTCATTGATGGTTCAACGTTATCAAATGAAAACGCAACCGCGGTTTAGGTCATGCGTTTTATACCGGTCCGTGAAATTACGTATATCGCAGAACACCATACTACGTCGTCGAATATCCGTTCTACATAAATCGTTTTTATTTTTCGATTCTCCATGTGTGTGTGTTTTTTTTTTTTACAGTGTCTTGATGTCTTTCAGTCGTATTTTAATCGAGCCAACGATTGCGCTTAGGTGTCGCGCTAAACGCGATACATTCGCAACGTCTCATAAAATATACATTTGGTGTTACGAGATTGATGTCGAGCAGGGCCGGATTATAACGTATAGACGACATAGGCGATTGCCTAGAATTTTAAAAGGCGCCGAAAACGTGCTAAAGTCCACTACTATCCCAGTTTTTCGGTTTTTGTAATGAATTTTATTGGAAGTGTTCGTAAACGCTTCACCTAAATAATTTTGTTTGCGTTTCGCGTACAGAACAGATGATAACGCGGTTTACAACTGCTATAAACCATGGTCAAGGTATCACGTATCAATAATCGGTTATTACCATTCGCGGTTTGTTTGGGGCAGAGCTCAATAAAAACTTAAGAGTATACACACTTAGAGTAAGTTGAGAGTGCGAATCATTGCCCTTAAGCGCATTTTTCCTTAATCCGGCCGTGATGTCGAGCACACACACAGCGGCCGAGACACAAAACAGAGAGCTGTACGCGCGAGTGTCGACGAAGCGATGCAAACGGAATTTTTATCGCGACGAACTAAAATATGTAAAATAAAATATGCGTAAAAGAAAAAAAGAATATATATTCTTCGGACATAATGTCGCGGTTATGTCGTCGACGTAAACCTAGAAAAAAAAAAAAATTGCAGCATCCGCAATATACGCAAGGCCTAACACGCGGGACGTGCAGGTATACGGAGGGACTTATTCTCTTTTTTTGTCTCGGGTTAAGTCCGTGAGGCTGCTTGAATACTGATCGTGGTTTTTTCGCCTCCCACCGTCTCCTCACCGCGGTGTCGGACTCCTCGGTTTATATTGCTCGCGCATATTTATTATATGTACGCGCACACACACACGGCAGGCGACACCGGCCGAGCTTTGAATATTGACACACGGCGACGATACAGTGTGTGCGAGCCACGCGCCGAGTTATGTACTCGTAGTAACATACACCTGCGAGAAGCGCGCGTGACGTGAATTTTACGCTTCGAACACCGTCCCTGTAACCGTCGTGCTGCGATTTCTGTTCCTTTATCCTCCTCCTTCTCCTCCTCCTGCCTGGTCGCCATCCATTCCGGTTCGGTCATACATCCGGGCTACCCGCGCGACACGGACCCTTCGTGGCCTACATCCGCGTTTACACACGGATTTCCGATCGCACGCACACATACACATATTGTTTATTTTATGCGTACTGTATATGGTATACGTATGGTACATATTATATGGTTAAAACCGAGAATACCCGTACGCGATTGGCGTATTTACGTGTGGAGGGAGGAGGCAGAGATCGGTCAATGGCAGTTGTCCGAAAATGATAACAGATTTGAGATTGATAAAGGTTTGAACTCGACAAAGTACTGCCAACCATTGCTAACAAAATTATATTTACGTTTCACTACACACTACAAAATTCCAAATACACTATAGACTATAACATAAATAAATATAATTATTATCCTCTGTTAATATCATAATATAACTTTTATCATATAGCAAAACAGTACACATACAAAAGGAAAAAAAAAACATTGGTCTTTAAATTTTTGAAAATTTTATGTTGGTACAAATTCGACGCCGCCATTTTCGATCTCATATCTGTTATCATTTTCGGACAACTGCCCCCGACCCGGCAGAGATTAGGGAGATTATATATATTTATTTTATTATATATTTTAACACGTTATATTCGTATCACAGAATATATAGAGATGCCACCACGTATACTCGTATGCAGAGCAATATGAAGCAAGCAAAATAGCCAAGTGCAGTGTGACCATAATATTTGACGGAGTAAAATATTGTAGTCACCTATTTAGAGATTGTATTGATTTTTATCAGTATTCATTTGAGTGTTGAATATTATTTTGGTGGGCGGACAAGGTTACATTACCATAGAGTAATTTAACGTTATCTGGAACATTTTCAACAGACTATAACACATAATGTAGGTATAAACAGTGTGGGAAATAATTTGTACAATATTTTTTTTCTGATACATGGTCATGCTGCAGCTCGCTATTTTGCTGACTTCATATTTTGGCGACTATGGCAACCCCGTGATTCGTGTATGTATATGTGGTTATGGCTGTGTTTTCCTTTTTATCATTATCGGTAATAAAACAATAATACTTTTATCGGAAAAATATCGATCGCTAGGACGTTTGCAATCATCAATTTTTTTCTTTTTTAAACGCACATTTTTCCGTTTAAAAAAAAATATATATTTAAGAAATCACTATTTTTTTTTTCATATTTAATATAATATTGATTACGATTTTAAATATTATTTTAATTTTACGAGTTGATTGAATGCGTTTAGAACGCTATCCATCTGAAATTAAATTTGATGAAAACAATCGACGAAATCGCCGAAAAAAAAATTCTATAGGAGACTAGAATTTGTTTTGTAAACGGTATATACATTTATTGTAATAAATGTAAATTATAAGGTTTATTTATTGAAAATCGATAGAACTTACTATACCTTGTGTGTTTCGAGTGTAGGGAGAAGCATTTTATAGGTTGTCTTTCCCTCAAAGAACTCCCAAATACGTCACTGCCGCACGCCCGCCAAAAAACGGGTGCGTTCACCCCGGTACCACAATCTAGATCAGTGGTTCTCAACCGGTGTTCCTGAACGCGCCATAATGTGCTTCGAATTTAACGTTATTAAAAATGAAAATTTCCTTGAAGTATACTCGTATAGAATGTACTCGGTTTTCGTGGTGGATAAAGCACACGCAGTTAACAGGATTTATTCGCGCCAATGAAATCGCTAATGAATTTGTGCTCGGTAAATAATATTTTCGGAATACGAAAAAGGCAAAGACGTTTTCGGGACTGTGTAAATTCGACGTACTGCAGCGTACAGTCAAATAAACGCGTCTTGGTAAATACGTTTTAAATCTCGATTAAAGTTTTTTATTATACTGCTGCAAAACAGATTAATGCGAAATTTAGTGCACAATCGTCGCTTTTTACGTGACGATGCACACGGTTTAAATATATCATCAAAAGAATCAAAAGCTGTACGGAATGAAATTATGGTACTTAGAAACACGATTTGATACGAATTACAGTAAAATCACAAAACATATAAAAAAAAAGTCGAATATCTCATTAAATACATTTTTCTCACGTAAATCTATTTAAATTTTTAAATAAATATTAAAATGTTATTTTATCATTAAATTTTTTTTTTCACTGTAATGTTCCGTCAAAATATATTGTAATTGAAAATGTGCCGCGAACATAAAAGGGTTGAGAATTACTGCTCTAATGACCGACGTCTGAAGGAGAATAAATGTACCATATACAATGCGAATTCTAATAGTCCAGGTAGAGACTCTCAAAAGCGGAAACCATATACTGCAGATTGCAGTGCATATACATAAATTTTGTGAATTAAATTCGTTTGAAAAATTCATTTAAAAAAATGAAAAGATTAAAGAGCATGTTATACAAGATTGCTTTTGAAAAAAGGTGTACTTAATAAAGTTACAGATGAATGAAATTTATTAAATGCATGATCGTTTAATATTTTCATCTTATATATATTTTAATGTATTAACGTAGTGACTTTTAACGGTTAAACAACGTTTCATGCGTAATATAAATGTTCCATATCGTGCTAAAATTACGTATGAGAAAAAGAAAAATGAAAAAGACACGATGAAATGTTAAAAATAAATTACGTACAAATTCACAGTACTAGAATAATAGGTACTCATATAATATAAGAGTATTATTATTTAGTGTAGAAAATAATTTTTTAAATTCATAACCAATAATTAAAATACGTAAATAAAAGGAATAAATATTGAAATTATAAAACTTCCGTACCTATAGAAAATGTATTTATTTATTGATTTTTTTTTGTATTGTCCTAGTATTGTAATAGCACCTCAGAATTCATGTTTACGATGTAAAATGGTTAATTAAAATAAATATCTTATATTAAGACAGTATAATTATTGGAAAACGCATAGGAAGTTAATGATAAAATAATATATAAATAATACATTATTAATTTCGGAAATATAAAAAGAAAAATTTCATAACGATTTTACGATTTTTTTTTGTTGCGATTTCTCCATTATTTTTCCGTAAAATTATGAAAAATACTGAAATAATAATAGAAAAAAATTACAGTCAATTAAGTACCGTTCGTGTAGGATTTATCGAAGATAAAACCGAACCTGCACTCGTGCTCTATACACAAACGTATTCATAGACAATTTAAGATATACATCAATATCAATAAATAATTGGTTTCGGTCGAAAATTAAACATTTTTTTTATAGATTGTACAAATTACGCATTGCATTTTTTTGTTAAATCGATTTTTTTCATTTCTAGTGCTTTTTGCAGCATCTATTTTAGTGTTTATTAATGCTTTTCAAAACGTTAATAAGTAAATACTATCCGTACCTCATGGTGATATAATCGCGGCCAAGTATGTACAAATATTTGCTTAAATCGCGATGCGATATATTATTAAAATAGTGTATAATTCACGATACGTATAGTGCGTATTCTAAAGCGATAAACGAAAATACTACTGTATATTATATTATTATATAACGTCGACACATTGTTTTATGAGTGAAATGCAATATACGCCTATATATAATTTAGGGTGTAAAACATTTGTGTTAATGGAAACTCTTGACGTTTTGATAGTTGAACCGCGTTAATCATAATATAATATTCGGTTATATAAATATGAGATTATAATATTTCATATATCTATTTCGAAGTTATCGGTTCTACTCGTTTTAAAACGTATAAACAATTCAATACGGGCTTGTGAGATTGGCAAATTGTTGTGACTGGAGAATTTATGCATATTTGTCGGGAATGCCAAAAGTCTAACAAAACGCTCAAACTCTTTTCAATATAATATACTTAATATAAATGATTTAAATAGGTTTTGTATTTCGGAAAAAGAAAAATTTTTCAACAAGTGACACTAATAGAAAAATAAAAATTATTTTGAAAATTATGATTACAAGAAAGATTTCAAATAAAATTCAATATAGGTACGTCGTGAAGAGAACGTGAACGACATTGACGAAAGAAAAACGCAGTCATTTTGAAAGAAAGTGTTGCTTAAACTGCAATGACTTGCCTTCCAAAATGCAAAATCATCGATATTATAAGCATATATCAAACGAATCGTTTTTCTAGCGCTTAAAAGACAAAAACAATAATTTTTTTTTTGTAAAACATATACTTAACAAGTATAATACACTTTCAACTGAAGTTTTATCAGTATATATATAATATATAATCCATACGCGTATATAAACGGTAATAAATTACAATATGTGCATGTTATATCTATGACCTATACAATATACAAAATGACATGATATACGAGTATAAATTGTACAGAGTAAAATGCAAAGCTATTATAATGATATCGAATATCAAGTACTCTATTATTATTATATAGCGTCATAGTCCTGATGGGGAAAGGGAGATTTTCGTAGCGATGAGACGAGTATATTATAGTAATTGAAAACCAGCATCGTTTTTATTATGTTCAACGTAAAAAAATAATAAAAATAAACGATTTCTCGCGCGTATCATATTGTCGATAAACAAGGAAATTATGACGTATTTAATATGTCAACATAAATAACAAATTTAGAATTTTTGTGATTTTTTTTTAGCTATTTTCTTGTAAGGCAAGAATTTATACGTTTCTCTAAAACGTTTTTTTAGTTTGAAATACAATTTTTTATGGTGATTTAATTTTAACCGATACCTAGATGTTATTCTTTAGGTAGAAAAGAAAACGTAATTGGTTTTAATTAAGTGACACTTACATCAAGAAAGCATTCTGTTAAATAACCGTTTTTTCAAACTATAATTATTTCCAAATACACGTTTTGTTTACGGTAAAACGTTATTTTGAAGAAAAAAAAAATGACGCTTAGAATAATGAAATTGTAGCCTTTTAACTGTTGAATATATTTGGTTTTTAATGTATAAACCTATATAATTTTGGATTCTAAAATTTGACAATTATACGCACAAACGGTTAAACGTTAACGAACTATAATCGTTAGCTGTTAATATAGATTTGCGCAAAATAACGATAATTTTAATATCACAATGATTCTTGTATAGCGTGAACATACTTACCGAGTTATTCATAAAGTAATTTATAATTTTTTAATTTGAATTATAATTGTTATTATGTTTTTTTCTCTATTATTATTATTGTTGTATTAAGGCACATACGAATTTTTTTGTATTTTTCTGTGCTACGACTTGCGCACAGGTCTCTCTCTCTCTCTCTCTCTCCCTTCCGACCCTTTTCCAACTATTAACGGCGAGAAATATGGCCGCGTAAAAGGATTAAAGGACACGATTTATAGGGGCTATAGTCGTGGAACAGCGGCCGACCGGGTTGTTAAAAATGAATTATGGGAATAAGGTCCGTAATGAATATATGGAAAAAAAAGTACGTTTTTATATAAATATACGAGTTACCTGAAGCTTTTCCGTGCATGTGTATATAAATATCATAAAAAAAAAATTACAAATAAACAGTATAAATACTCACGCGTAGTACTTACTTGTAATAAAGTCCTATTAATAAACGCGTGCTTGACTTACATGTGTTTTTATATAGGAAATTATTTGTCAAGTATATACAGTGATAAAAATGACAGAAAATTTCTAAAACGTTTTGGAGGAAATATTCTAAAAATCTGTTCCCGCTGAATTTACACAAAAAAAAAAAAAAGTCGGGAGAAAAAAACGAGGAAATCGCTAAACGATATATAATAATAAGTGATAATAAAAATACAACACCACGAATTTGTGCCCGTTACGGGAATATAAAAATTATTATTCGATTCTATTTTTTTTTCATACATCAGAGATGAATTTCGTTACGTATTATTTATGTTTTTATGGAATTTTTTTCAACGAAAAAATTATACCGTTTTCTAAAAATGTTTCAAAATTTTTGGAAAATGTACAGTCTTTAGAAAAATAATTTGTTCATAAAAAATACTGTTCGACGGGTTAATAATTTGTACATTTTTTTTTGTCTAATGATATAATTACAGTACGCTTTTAAATGTGAAATAAACACGTTTTTATTACTCAACATCGCTAAATGTTGTTTTTTCACGATTTCGAGACTAGGAACTTTCTTTTTTTTTAAATTCTAATACGTGTTTAGTAAATTTTTTCTTTTTTTGACTGGTGAAAGGAGTGTTTTAAGGTCCAAATATACACAAAAAACAACGTAAGATAATATTAAATCGGTTCGTGTGTATAAAACTAAGACGTTTGAAAATATAAATAATTCGTATATGTATAATAGACTGGCAAAAAATATACGGACTCTGCGTGTATCGTGTATAAATATATACACGGAAGTCGGGGAAGGGCTAAGTGAAAAGTCTTGTAAGTGCGGTCGAAAATAGGAATAAACGCTTCCCTGCCTTGTCGTCCGGCGGTATATCTTCGCCTCGGGTTTTCGCGTTACACCTTTTTTCCCCCCAACACTTTTTTACCCTTCTTCGCCCTCAACTTCACCCGTTTTATAACACACATAAACTCGGCATCCGTGTTGAAATCGGATAATAATAAAAAAAAAATATATATATATACGTCTCATAAGACTGCTTAATAAATACAAATCTCGATTAGCTCATGGACGTATAGAACATTGATTTTCTGTATTATATAGATAAAGCTATATTTTTATCTGTAGATACTTATCACTTGAAAACGTAATAATAATTTTTTTCTAAATACTATATAGATACCAGATTTCGGTTTTCTTAGAATGTACGACTGGTCGGAGAAAACCGATTGCATTTGGAAGCTGTTTGTTAACATATTTTTTTTTTAACGAATTTTAATAATATTATTCGATATTACGCACAGACGTAAACAATCTAAAATACTAGTATTTTATTAAAACTTCGGTATGAGCGTGGAAAATAGGGGAAAAGTATTTAGAACACGTTTAGATTTTTCAAAAACACGTACAAATATTTGGTATTTTAATAGCAAAGGAACTTTGCGAATTTTTTTGAGAATAATAGTATCGACAATTTTTTTTTAAATATTAGCGGTGTTTATTTTGTACTTATAATTAGGTTTGTCTTTTAAAAAAAAACACGTATACATTTATATAATAAAAATTAAATGTATTTTGTCAAATCAAAATCTTTCCTTATATGCATATTGACGATGGTCGGGATCACAGGGGAATCGTTTATCGCAATTTCAATACATATTTTTCATAGCTCTTAAACAATTTTATAATTTCGATAAAATATAATGAAAAAATTTAATTTTTTTTTAATTTTTCTAAAAAAATTAAAAACAACGTATTTCGAATACGTATTTATAAATATATTTTCTAATGTATTTAAAATTGTATTCGAGTAAAAAATAAAAAAGTGTTTAAATATACTTTATTAGACTATAAATAATGATTTTTGAACCGCGAAGAAAAGAAAAATGTGTTTTGTGTTTTCAAAAAAAAAAAAAACACTGGATACGTGAACAAAATTTACACTACTCCCTCGATTATTTGTTCAAAAGTCTCGATTTGACAATTCGTTAAGTAATAATAATAATATAACGTTATACTCGTGTTGCAGGGTGTACAATTGTCTCACGTGGTGATACCGGGAAAGTGACAGTGGATTAACGAAAAACACAAGAGAAAATTGCTGTTGTTGTCGACCGGATGACGACGACGGAAACACACGATATAATATATTATTTATTTTATAATATATTTTATTTTTTGACGCGAAGAGACGACGAGCAGGCGCAGGATGGAGAGGGAACGAAGAGGAGACAAACCGAACAAAAAAAAAAAATCTTTATATACATTTATAAATATATATATATATAACGATTTACTTTACCGTAGCCGATGTAAAATAATAATTATTAATTAAAAATAAAATTTAAAGAAAAACGATATTATTATAATCATTGTATACTGAAATAATATTTATTACGGACTTGTATGATAATAATAAAAATATCTATATATTATATATATAAATTATAATTGTGTTGTGATTTTATTTCGAATCGTTTCAAAAGGGAACAGGTTTTTGATATATTCGTCTCCTATTATAGTTATTATCGCCTTTAATTATTATTATTTTGGAAACCGTGGCACTATTCGTACTCGGCCGAAGTGTTCTATATGTTGTTACGGTAAGTGATTGTTTTTGTACGTAGAAAAAAAGAATTCAAAAATTATATTCTGATTCAGAAACGGAATCCGACTACTTGCACGACGTACCGCGAATTTTTGCGTGAAAAATTAACGCTCACACGCAAGTATTTCGGTTTACAAGAAAACCATAGCGAAAAAATTCAAATAAAATCATTTTTCGATTTTCTAAAAGCGCCTAAAAAAAAAAAAAACTACCGAAAAATTTGTTGAAATCGCTAATTTTTATTTCTTCGTAATTTTGCAAATAATAATTATAGAAATATTCAACAAATATATGTATAATATTATATTATATTAGGGAAAACAAATTTCTTTCAATATTGCGCTCAGTGGCGTATTTATGAGGCTCCAGCCCCCATCCCCGATATGGCCATAGGATGTAATATTTTTAATAAATTCCTATTATATGTAGTTGTTTTTAAAATGTTGAAATTTTGTAATTTTAAGATTTTAGTCTTGGATCAGAATTTAGAAATAATTCAACAATGATATTGACTCAATGCCTCACCACCCCCAAAAAAAAAAAAATTCTAAATACTTTCCTGTTTGCGCTATTCATAGCAATTAGAGATTATTATGTATATTATATACTCTATATAATATATATATATATACACAACGTGTTAAATTATTAATAATTAATATTGTTACGCCGAATAATAGCTCTGCGCGATCAGAATCGTTTTATCGAACGCGATTCATTGCTTTCAAACTCATTGCGTATAGGTATAATAACAAAACTCTAAAATCTTTATTCGATTTACACTGCACTCGAGCGACACCTCGCGGTCCGCAACCATTTTTTTTTTCGCAATATTTATACAATTTTATTGCAGTCTACGAATATTGTTTTTATAGTTTTATTTCTATATTCCATTCGCGTAATACGTTTTATTATATTCCGATTTATTCGATTTGTTTACGGTTTTTATTACGTTTTATTATTATATATAGATATAAAATAATAGTAAAAAAAAAAATATATTACTACTCTATATTCCCGGGCGCGGCGTGCCGTTCAATGTGAATTATTGACGTTTATTACAAGTACGTAATAATAATGAGCGCGGTGTTCCGGAATTGAGTTTAATCCGTGTAATCGCCGTTGTTGGAGACAAAAAATAAAAATAAAGAATCTTTATGAAAAAAAAAACTTTATCGCCGTGGATTTCAGCGTTGCTCGTTTCGCGGTCGAATAAATTAACGCGGAATCTCCTATGTTTTATGCGTGCGTGTGTGTAAACTGTGAATAAAGATTTTTTTCTCTTTCTCTCTCTTCTGTACCGAAATCGACGATGCCGTGATCGGAATATTAATTACCGAAGTTTCGCGCGATTTTCGACGTGCGTCGGGGAATCGGAGCGACTTTCGGCGCATAATATTTACACGTAACGGGACGCGTTCGCGAGATTACCGCACCGATCTGCAGCGGCGCGCGCTACTGTACTACGCCGTTTTCTTCTCGCAGCGAAATTTTTCAAAAAAAAAAATTCTCGAATATCTCGTTTATTTTCCATACGCGCGAAAATCTGAGCGAATAGGCGTTTAAAAAAAAACCCAAATCTTATATACTATTATACACTGTCGCGGATGTTTTTCACAAGTTTTCGAGTAGTTTTTATTTTTATTTTTTTTTACTCTTTTTATATAATATTTAGTGTACGGCATAATTTGAAAGTTTTTTTTCTCGGTAAAAACGTGTTTTTTTTTTGTTTTGATAAATTTCTAGAAATATAATATATTTTATACGAATAAAATATTATTTATAATATTTAAAAAAAAAACGTTTTAAACGTAGAGGTTTAATAAAATAATATTTTACAACGACGTACATATTAAATAATAATAAACACGCCATAACTTTTTTTTACAAATTAAATCACCGCGATTTATTAATTGCTGTTAATGTATATTTACAAAAAAAAAAAAAAAAAAAATAGAAAATATAACAGTTTTAATACAATTCCCAAATATATATATATATATATATATATATATGTTACGGGCAAAGTAGGAAATGGGGCATTGTGTACAATGTCCAATTTTAATGGTCAATGTAGAAATAAATATACACGATTACATGCGGCTAATTCTTCATCCAGTAATTATTATTTAATCAACAGTAGATTATAAACATAGCACCACTTTTGCAAACTGTAAATTATTAACTAATGTATAAAGTAAAAGTGATCATTCCAACATGTCATTTAGAAATAAGAATATTTCCTAATATTGACTACAAATTAAAAATTTGTACCTGCATAAAATTATGTTAAAATTATATTCCATAAAATACACATTGCGTCCACAAGAGTTTTTAATATAGTACACCTTGCCTGGAAATAATTATCTGCCCGATTATAATCGGGCAATGTAAAGAATATTGTAGTTTTAAAATACATTTTTTATATTGCCCAAAATGTTCGGTCATTGTATACAATGCCCAGGCATTCTGCACAATGCCCGAATTTCCTACTCTACCCGTAACATATATATATATATATAAGGATGCCACTCAAAAAAAAAAAAAAAAACAGGAGTATCTACACTGCATGCAGATACATCGGTACATGTATAATGCATGTCTTGTATATTGTGTATATATATATATATATATATATTATTTTTTTTACACGTGACAAAAAGTTACCTATAGCTTAGTCCTCATCTCCTCGTACCTATAGACGTATCTATATCTATAGATCGCGCTGCCATCGCCGTTCCAATGTAACTGGCAACGACGGTATAGAAGCGGGGGGACCTGGCCGGGTGAAGAGAAGAGCCGAGTTCATGACGTCATGGTAACGCTCTCGGTGTCGCACAAATCTATAGAATGACCCCAGCCATGGCTAAATATCTAGGTATGACAACAGATTGTCCAAATTGCGACTCGGTCTGCGCATCCATGGAAAAAACAATAATATCGTATTTTTTTCCATGGAACTGGCACCCGAATTATTATTTTGTCATTTATGTAGATATTTAGCCATGCACAACATTAACAAGAAAAATTCATACCTGCGTATCACAAATCTGTTGGCATACCTAGATATTTAGCCGTGACCCCAGCCATAAGACGTGTCAAAAAAAAAAAAAATGTTTTCTTTTATTGCTTATACCTTATCATTATTGGGTTCCTTTTGTCATAAAAACTATAATTTCGCCGAAATTTCAAAATTTCAATTTGAGTTTAACCAGCCGCTGAACTCAAAGTTTTGAAGCTTATATGAATATTGAAAACAATATAATTTATAATATATTTTTGTCATTTACATATTTATATATACATATAATTTTTAAACATTTATTTCAGAAGTAAAATAAAATAGTTGTACAATAATCAACGCAAGCGAAAATGCTTAACAATATGGATTTTGAATGTGTAAAAAGCTTTCATGGATTGTTGATTTATTCTTTAAGAAATTTTCGGACTTATCCATGTCATCAGGCAGTATAGTTACAACCACGGAGCAGTAACAATAGTCCCTGAAGATGAACTTTGAAACAAGTTCCAAACGTCAGCCACAAACCGATGACATGGATAAGTCTGAAAATTTCTTAAAGAATAAATATGGATTTTGATATATACATAATATATTTTTTTCACTCTTTGGCTCGAACGCGTGTCGTCGTATACACAAATTTATCTATAATACTATACTGGGACGTGTCACGTGTAATACACGTTTCGGTAAAGCCGTTTTCTTTTCTTTTTTTTCTATACGCATAAATGAATACGATTTATAATATCTCTTTTTTTTCGTAGATATATAATTTTCAAATCGATTATTATATACTTTTTTTAAGTAAAAAGTTGTTTTTTTTTGTGTGCGGAATATTTCTCCCATTGACTCCGTTCGTTTATACAATATTCGATTTCCGTTTTTCCAGTCTCGTTGATTGTATTATGAAAAAAATAAAATGTACTGCATAACGACGTCGCGGTGGCGTTCGTAATATTATTATTTAATATTTTCGACCGCAGAGCGAAATTATACAGTATTCGAAAACGATATTCTCTCCACCTGCAACCGCGTTTCTGCAGCTATCATCGCCCTGTGAATATATTTTTTTTAAAAAACAAACGAAAGGCCGGGGAAAAAACGCTTTCGGTATATACGAGCGCGAGAAAATAAACATTTTATATTTACAGTGCTCCGGAGGGTCATTGCTGTGAGTCGGCTCGCGAAAATATACCCGTTTTTTTTTTTTTACATAAATATGTATAAATGTGTATATAATAATACTCGTATAATATACACGCGAATGTGTTTTCGTATATTTTTTATGAAGCAGATATATACGCGTCCGCCAGTTATATATGCCTATATTATATATTATGTATATACAGTAAAGTCGCGTTAATCCGAAACGTATGGTCGTTTGGGAATTTATATACAGTATACTGCCGCGGATTATCGAAAAACCTAGAAATTCATACAGAAATCGAATCAGAAATTAAAGTGTTCGTTACAATTTATTGGTACAAACGAAACGCATTCAAATTCTTTTTGCGCGCTCATCAATCTAGTGTATTGTTTTTTTTCTCGAAAATTCCTCCTCGCGTTAATGATTTTAACGTCTCTCGACTTAGCGCTTCGTTCTCCTCATGATCGTGTTATAACGACGTTGTATTGTCGGTAATAGCTGAACGCTTCCGAGACACGCGATAGTTTGCAAAAGATCATCTTTTAGCTGCGATCTTCGTCAACAGCAGTGGCGGTTATATAAAATTCTTGAGGGGGGGAGGCGAACTCAAATCTCCCGATCATGGAGTTCAAACTCCGCCGTCTCCCCATTACCGGTATTATATGTTTATGACTCAAATCAATATTACGGACAACAGGGATTATTTAGACGTTTTAATTGAAAAAAAAAAGATCCACATCCTCAACGACCAGTGTATCACGTGTAATGCACTAGAGCCAAGATATGTGCGAGAGAGACCACTGACCTGTTAACTATAGTTAATAGGTCTATGAGAGAGACAGACTTAGAAGAGGTTTTTTCGTGGATGATAAAACAAAATTGTGGTAGCAATATATCCGGATCCGCAGCGAATGGTGATAGGTACATGATTATTTATTCATCCATGATAAAACCTCTTATGGCTCTTTCTCTTTCACACAAGTCTTCGTTTTGTACTTCTTTCTCTAATCGCGGTCTATATATTATATGTCTATGGTCATAGGACAACACCTATATCACCCGATAAAGTGTTTGATACGACGGCACAGTCTTCCGAGAAACTAAATTTTGTCTCATAATAATAATTTAATCTATTAAAATAATAATAATGATCTATTAATAAAGAATATTACACATAATATATACAAGCATATTTTTATATCCCCCACCCCCACATGAAAAAATTCTAGATCCGCCATTGTTAAAAGTATAATGTTTCAGCGATTATTTGTACCTAATTATGAATATTGATATTATAATTTACACGAGCAAACGTCATTATTATCACTCGTCGATTTCTCATTGAAATTCGAACGACGTTATTGGAAAATAAAAATGTCTTATAACGAATTATTATTAAAACGATAACTTGAAAACAAAATATCGCATTTCTGAAAGTGCCGGATTGTCAAGACTCTACACTATTGTACGCCTGAATTATTCAAATTACAAAATATGTTATATCGCGGCGATCGCGTGTACGTGTACAATTTGTTTTCGGCGTATTTTTTTATTTTTTTTTATTTGTCCAATTCGTTCGCGTAAGGTCATTTGGTTTTCGTCATAACGTTTGGATATTGCTCTCTATATACGAGGGCACCAGCTGCCCGAAAATTCATAGAAAATCAAAGTTACAGAAATATATAAATATCTTTTTCGGAGTTCTCTCCATTTGTGGCGTTTGGCTCGACATTTTCTCCGTTTTATTTTTCCACCCCGAAAGAAGAATATTCTAATTTTAAACAGTATGATTCACCTAGGGTGAGATTTGTCTTATCGATTCCACGGCTTATTGTTTAGAGTTTTTTTTTTTTTTTGGCCCGTTTAACGTGATGTTTTCTCATAGTCACAGTACGCGCGTTTCAAATATGCACAATATTTGATTAGATAAAAATTGATTCTTGTTTTTTTTAAACTTTTTTTTCGGAATTTTAGAAATACAAATTCATTCGACGCTGTTCTCCAACATCGAAATAATATTTTCATTTCATTACAAAAATTAATTTTCGGGCATTTTATTTTTTATATTTTTCGGAGCACTGAATTCTAATCGCGGTATAAATATTACATCGGAGGTTACGATTTTTCAACTTGTCGTCAACAACAAAAAACTCCTGTAATCTTATATAAAATATTCATATATATATAGCATTTAAAGTAATACGCAGTTGAAACCTACGAAATATACGCCGAAAACGTTAAAAAAACGCAGTTAAAATGGCCGAAAATAAATGTGTAATTTATATGAATTTTTCGTTATAAATATCTAATAATAATTTTAGAAGCAATTATAAATCAGTACTCGACAAACTAATGTAGAAATAAACGTCAAAACGTATAAATAAATATTACGACTACGATACATTAAGTAGGTATTTCTTCTTTTTACCAAAACAGTGTGCTAACGCGTGTACTTTGCGTATATTATATAACAATTATTTACTTTCTAAATCGTTTATCTCGTTTCCTTCAAAATTGTTTTTTTTTTTTTGATAGATATTTACGATAACGATATGACAAATCAAAACCCAACTGAATATGTTTCGAATAATAATTGATATATATATATATATATAGAACATTAAAATATTGTAAAATATTCCGAATCGTGCAAAAACGTGTTATATTTATTTTTGTATATTATTTAGAACGCGGTGTAACATATAATATTATTGTACTTAGCCATAGTGCGTACAAATCATAAAAAAAAAAAAAAATTGCAAAAATATATACAATACCCTAACCCTACGGGACCGTTACGAAAGAAAAATAATGTAATTAGAGGGTTGGATTCGGACATTTTCCGTATTTTTTCAACGGGCACGAAACCTAGTAATTTAGACGTTCTCCGCCACAAAGGTATACACACGATCGATACAGTGGTGCGATAAGAATTGTATGAAAACGGGTTTGCAGCAAAAATCTACTCGACATTTGCCGCGTTTAAAATGTTTTCCCGTAAATCCCTTCGGAATCAATTGAGCGCGAAAATATGTAAAAGTTTTCGCTATTCTACTTTACTGACAAGCGACAATATCTTAGAATAGGAACAAAAATTGCGTAATTCGCGAAAGATTCCGTATACACAAGTGTCCTTAACAAACGCAATTTGCGATCTCCTTAATACAATTATTATAGTATTTATAATTAAATCAGTTTTTAAAAACGATATTAAATCAGAGAAAAGCCCTGAGCGAAAGCACCCGTTTACAGACGACTGTTCCGCGCTACTCATCACCGTTTTTCCGTTTGAAAAAATTCTAATAATAATAACGGTATGAACTATTGACTCGATAAAAAAATAAAATTGTTTTTATTAACTTTGTTAATTCTGTCGTTAAAAACACTCGTTTTTTTGTCTTACCATCAATTAATCCAACTTCCTTCTATTTGATGCATTCCCAAAACGATTTATTCATGGGCGGATAGGCCCACCGGGAAACCGGAATTTTCCCGGGGGCCTCTGTCCGTATCTTGTGCTTCGGGGCCCTTTGGCCCTTTGTCATAATCGATGTTAATTATGGTTTATGTACTTTTGTAGTTGAATGTGAACGTAGTTTTTCAAAATTGAAACACGTTAAAAATTATTTAAGAAATACTATATCAGTCAAAACTTATTAGAAAGTTTAATTTTGATGAATGTATTGAAAAAGACATTCTAAACAAAATTGATTCACAAGATATAATTAATAAATTGGGCACTAAAAGTTCAATATTAAGTAAAATAATGTTATTAATTTAAAACTATTAAAAAAAAAAAGAAAAATTATAATAAATATATATTAAATTTAGACAAAAAATAATTTTAGTTTTGTATTTAGTACTGGAGACGTTGAACGGTGGGGTCCCCTACTTAATATTTCCCGGTGGGCCGAAAAAATGTGCTTATCCGCCCATGGATTTATTGAACAGTAAAAAGCAAAAATTTTCGTGTAGTGGTAATTGTTTTATCGTTTCCCCGAATTGCTTGTTTTGTGTCATTTTATTCATTTCGTTAAAACGTTTTAAAAAAAAAATTTCAATCTCAAAACGTGAATGGTCAAACTCAAAGTGTTTGCACATCGAAAAAACGAATTTTTTTTTTTAGCTCTGGAGACGAGTATAAGCCACCGGGCGCTATCTACGTATCTATAAGAACAATTTTAGAGGCCAATTTTATATGTGCATCGTGTGTATGGGCACCGTGTTTAACGTCGAAAATTAATTCACGTGGACGCGTTTCGAAGTTAACCGCATAAATTAACGGCGAGCAAAAACGCGAGCGTAGACGTCATTAATTATGCGTGCGCGCGTGCTCACGTGCCTGAAAACTTGCACGAAAATGTTCAAAACCGAAGAACGAATCGGGTTTTAAAACGGGCATAATATTATTGTTTCTTATTCATTTTTTTCTATCTAGTCTATACGTATTATCCAGTAGCATTTTTTGTTGTTTTTAAACTAGTTTCAAAATACTGTACTGAAATTTTGATTCTTGAACTCGGTCGAAACGAATTCGACGGACTTTGAAGAGTGTGAAATTCCGGATATTGATCAAGTCAATAACAGTTGATGGATTCGTAACTATCTCAGGTAAAATCGTTCTTGGAACGCTCTCGGTGTGTCGATAGTGAGCTGATTTTTGACATTATTGAATCACCGCCGAAAAATGGATTTTCAATTTTTCGTGTCTGTATTGTACACCGATTCGTTTAAAACGATTCCGGTGTTGCGAAATATTAAATATTAAGAATTTTAAATAATATTCGATCGATTACTTTTTTACGATCATTGAATAATTTACTCGGGTACTAATTTTGATGTAGTTCGTATTATATATACTCACTATTATTATTACACACCATTCATAGATAAACTCAATAAATATAAAAAAAAAACACGGAAAATTAGTTTGAACAGCGAATTTTTTTTTATATTTGTAATATTAATAATCTAATTCTTTTCAGTTTTTTATGTAGAAAAAATAGTCTTATTTTATCACTCAAAATGTATTTAAAAATAAAAATATAATGTTAAAATTGTAGCGCAAATTTTTAGAAACTTGTACTATTAAACTATATATTATATTAATCGTGATATGATTGTGCTTCCTACAGTTGTGGAAGAAATCGGCAAGTTTACCCGCAAACACGAGACAAGGCTGGAACGGCACATCAAACCAAGAGCAATTCGATTAGTTGACAATTCAGAAGACGTCAGACGACTCAAACGTCTAAAGCCATACGACCTAGTTTGATAAGATATTGGATTAATAGGACAAGAGTAATTGCAAAGTAAATTAAATTCTATACATTATTTGTATGTATATATATATATGTAATTGATTATAGTTAATTAAATTAGATGTACACAAATTGTGAATATTTTTGATAAAGACCAATTGATCGTTTCAATATATATATAATGAAAAAAACTATATATATATACCAAATTTACAGAAATTTTAATTTCGATCGTTATACCCTGTAATCTATATAATCATATAACATTCGATTAAAAACACATCTGAAAGTCGATTATAACATAATGATTATAATTTAGTCGTGTAAGTTATCATTATTATTTATTTTATTTTCGTGGTATTGACCACGCTCGTCCCGAGACAGTGAATTCGATTTTTTTTTTTTATAAAGGCGTGTCTCGGACATATAAATATTAATTATTAATTCGCTCCTAATTAATGTCGGTTATAGTTCACGAATAAAACTCGGGAATATGTATTTCCAATACCGAGAATAGAAGAAAAAAAATAAGTAGTGCTCGGACCCGGTCGTTATCGCGATTATACCGCGTGCGGTTCGACTTATCTACGAATTCGGTATAATAATATAATATTATTATATTATTATATTATATAGCTACCTTTAATTTTCGTACAAATAATATAATTAATTTTGGCAACGCACTTGCGTGTACGGGTGACTACTTTTTACAGGGAGCGATTTCCCGTCAATCGGTCGTAGATCGGCGAGTTTGGGTGGCGGAAAGAGTGAGAGTGAGAGTAAGAGAGTACGAATTACCCCGTTGCGTGTTTTTACAGGAGAACTAACAGGTGGTTTGCGCGATATATTTTTTTTCTTAAAATCTTAACGACACGAGAAGTCGTACATACGTTTATATTATTCGTTTTTTACATTACTAATCAGTATAAAATACGAACCACCTCGAGGAACTCAAATTGACCGGTCTTAAGCAGCGGCGGCTATCCTGTACTTCAAGTGTTGCTTCAGCAACACCCGGTGGTCAAAATGGATAGAAAAAAGCAAAAAAAGAGGATTTTTTAAACAAAAGCTCTAACACCAGCCCTTTAAACTTGATGGTTATTATTATTATTATTATTTGAAATTGATATTCAGTGACGTTTAGAGCTACTGATTTTTAACATTTTAGAAAACGAAATGGTTCTTATAAAGAAAAAAATGATTCAAAGCTGATATTTTTCTAAAAAAAAATTATGCAACGTGACAACGATAAATTAAAAAAAAATTTTTTTTAATTTAAGAGAGATAAACAATTTTAAACAAAATAAGTGGGGGGATGGAATATGATAACTAAAAAAAGTGGAGTGATTGCATCCCTCATATCCCCACTCCCACTTTGACCACTAGCAACACCTATAAAATGGGGTGGACGGTAAAAATCTTCAAAGTGGACACAATTATCGTGTGCTGTTTAGACGCTACATTAAATTGTATTATCGATATATACATTAATAACGAGACACTATATCATCTTCGCTGTCGTCCTACATAATAATTTTGTAACGTTTCTGATAATACGCTCGTTCAAACGAATATTAGAGAGAGAAAAGGACCGGACCGATTGAAATAACACGATCGAAACCGGACTGAACTGGAATAATTGCTATTTTTTTTTGTTGATATGTATACTTATGTCTTATGGCTGGGGTCATTCTATAAATTTGTGCGACACCGAGAGCGTTACCATAACGTCATGAACCCGGCTTTACTGACCACCCGGCCAGGTCTATATCTATGTCTATGTCTATATGTACGAGGAGACGAGGACTAAGCTATAGGTAACTTTTTGTCACGTGTAAAAATATACAAGACATATACATGTACCGATGTATCTGCATGCAGTGTAGATACTCCTGTTTTTTATGAAAACCGGACCGAACTGAATTAGAATGAATTTAGACTGGGACAGGACCGAATTTTTTTTTCGGAAACCTATCAGTCGGACTACATGAAGCGTTTGATTCGTATGTTTTTATTCCTTCGGACCGGACCGTATCGGAAGATGGTCCGGACCGGACTGATTCAGACCGACAAACGCACACATATAATAATTAGACGCGTGTAGGTAATATAAAATGTGTGCGCGTTTGGTATTATATCGTTTTTTATTCATCTCCCTACACATATAATATTACGTGTCAATACGAATAAAATGTTTAACTGTGACGTTTTCCGGCCGGGTTTTACGACGCAGTCCGCTCGTTTAGTGTATCGACACAATATATTATATTATATATGTGTATAGTTTCTTTATGGTGCAAAGACGACGGAATTTTATATACGCAAGCGTGTGTTTGTGTGTTATAGGACACAATATGTCGCGTATAAATTCTCGAAAACAAATCGTCCGGATACATTATTAAAAACGAAGGGAATAAAAGTCGACGGGTTTAATAGACGGTCTCTGCACCGCCCAAATGTAGACGCGTAGACCGTAGGTAATATAGCTCTGCAGTCTGAAGAAATAAAAATGAATCAACAAATGATTGGGGTGTAGTCCAGCTAATAGATTTAGAAAATATTCGATTCTATCACAAGTCCGAATTCATAATAATTCGGTTCGGTCCGGTTTTCACATAAAAAAAAGACAATGTAAACCTGTCCGATTTCGGCCATATTATACGTATTATAATATAATTCTCGTATAGGAACGTGTACAATACACGCGGAAACAAAGTGGTTTTCTTCAATCGGAGTTTTTTTCATCTCTTCCGACGCAAAAAAAAAACTAAAAAATAAATACAAAAAAAAAAAAATTACTAAAAGTACAAAAAAAAAAGTTACAAAAATCTAAGAGTTGAACAAAAAAACAGTCTCTCGGCAAACCGAGAAATGTTTTATTGTTACGGCCTCGGCGGAGAGATCGTAAATAATAAATATAACGAAACGCGAAACAGGCCGACTGAAAAACGTCGACAATGACGACGACCGTCGGGTAGGACGTAGAGAGGAATATTATATTTACCTCTGTAAAAACGTGCGCGCGCGGTGATCGAATATTACAATATCGACCGATGAAAACAATTCGGTTTTACGTTTTCGCTCCGAATTATTCTATAATCTATCATTTTCTATAACTATATTCTATATACGAAATACGAACTGGCCAATAATTAACGAAATTTTCAAATAAAATATATTGTTCCGATTATAGAGAATAAATTAAGTATAAGACGCGGCAGCGGTGATATCACGTAAGCGTAGAAATAGTCAGTACGAATTTCAAAGTGAATCTTATGATACTGAGCGTGTCACCGAACATTTACTTTTACATTTTGACACGTTAGTCGTTAACGATATTGTTTAGAGGCAAAATTCCACGCCGTTTAACGAATAAAATTTCCGTTAAATAGTCACTAGTATACTGCAGAAACGCGTAGCTTGGCCCCAACTTTTTTTGACCTTCCAATAAAAACATTTGCCGTACAGAAATTCAAACGAAATATAAATATATAAACGATCAGAGAAATACTTTAAGGCGTTCGTGAATTCTTATGTAACATATACTTATATATCAAACTGCCCACATTAAAAAAAAAAAAATTAATGTGAGCTATTTTCATGCTTTTAGAAAAACTACACACAACAATCGTCGTCAGAAAATAGAAATTTTAATTATACATTTTTCGTACGATAAACGCTTTGATTTACACGAGAACCGTAGACACCAAGCGACACTGTTGAGGTATACCAGAAAAAAATATTATTCGTTCGAAATAAAGAAATACAATTTTGTTCGAGATTCAATATAAGGATCAAAACCACAGTAGAAAAAAAAAATCAAGACTAAGCGTCAAAAAAAGCGATTTCGCATTCGAAATGAAAAGGATAAATAATTTTAAGAAAAAGTATTCGAACAAACACGTTTCAGAAAAGGTATTTAGATTTAAAAATATTACAAACACACTAATTCGAATATTGTATTATGTTCATTTGACGTTTCAGATCTGATTATAAAAGAGAATTTTATTTTTTTTTATCCTTCACCATATTTGTGTATAGAAAAGTCGTGAAAATAATTTTAAAAACAAATTCTATCTTTAACCGAATAAATGTCCCGTCATTGCAATATTTTAGTCAACGCAGTCTTAAATCTTAAGTCGTAAATCCATATTTTAATTCTAAATTATTCACATGTCGACATATATAAAAGGAATTTACGATATAATCTCTAAAATGTACGTTACGAAAATCCGGCTTTATATAATATAATATTATCGGCAAGCCGTACACTTTATATTATTGCATAACCTATTAACAAAATATATGCTCTTCACATATAATACACGTTATGTCGTATGTCTTTTTAATTTTTGGTAATTATATTATAGTTTTTATATATATATATATATTTCATTTTTTGAAATCAATTTTCAGCAGAAATATGATAGTATACGAGAACAAAAATTATTTAATTAAACGTATAAAACACTGCGCACTTACAAAAAGTGTATAATATATACGCGGTGTATCGATGATGTTGTGTTTTTCAGCAGTTTATTTGCGTTTGAAAAAAAAAAATTAATTGGTGGACGCTTGCGAGTATATACATATTATAATATTATTTAAAAAACATACAATATCTAGATTGCGATATAATTAAAACGCGCGATGTATAATTAATAACGGTTCCGTGTGGGTAAAAATATAGCGTCCCGCGTATATTTAATTTTTTTTTTTCAGCGATAAATCGATTTTAATTAATTATTATCGTTTATACGCGAAACGTCAAACTAAAAACGATCGATGAACAGAAAGTAAAGTAAAATACGCGATTTTTAAAACGTTAGTTGTATTACGATTTTATATGGAATCAATTAACTGGTTATACTGCAATTTTTATGCTGTATACACCTCAAAAAATTACAACGATATAGATTTTAAACACAGTGTGCGGAGGTATCACTTCAAACGATTTAAAAAAAACATATTTAAATTGTTTTTTTTTTTGGTTTTCTCGAAGAAATTTCGTATCGTCTCTAGAAAAAAATTCTCTTACGGTATACGGTTGGTACAAACAGTCTGTTGCGCGTACATGTACCAAAATTGCCTATCGTCTGAGCCGTGCGAACATCATTCGAGCAGCGGACGATTTCTCTGATATTCATAGTCGAATTTTAACATTTCATTTTCGTATAGTATCAGTGGCGCAGCCAGGATTTTTATTTGGTGGTAGGGGTGCTGAGGCTGATAATTAATTAATTTATGTGTTAATAATTAATATGCGTGTAGACGGTACCTACTAAAAAACTGATTATTGATTATTCATTTCGGGGAGGAGGGCTGCAGCCCCATCAGTTCCCCCGTGATGGTTACACCCAGTGTTGAGACAAGATAAGTGAAAATTTATCTAGATAAAGATAAAAGATTGTTTTCTAAAAATCATCTAGATCAGATAAAGATGACATATACTTAAATCATCTTAGATAAGATAAATGCATACAGGTATACATTATCACACACACATATATTTATATACATATAAATTATGTGTGTGTGTATTCAAGTCTCCCTGGAAACATTCCAAGGTAATTTTTCTTATTTATTGCAAAAACACTAAAAAATTAATAAATTGGTTAACATTTTTTATCTAGATATAATTACAAGAAAGATAATGATTTTTTTTATCTAAGATAACCTTCGGATAAGTAAAAAAAAATTCATCTAGATGAGATAAAAGATAAAAAATATTATCTAGATGAATTATCTAGATAAATTTATCTAGATAAATCTCAACACTGGCTACACCACTGCGTAGTAGTAAACATCGTTTTGCTCATTGTCTCGAAACGCGTTCAAGTCCGCGGTTAATATCATTTTTAAATATTAAGTGTTTATAAAAAAATAAAAAATAAATTCAAACGTTATAACGAAATCATTTATTATAAAATGTCATCGTGGTTTTGAGAATCGGTATATATAATGTCCCAACCGCGTATAATGGAACCAACGTCCACAAATGTGTACATTAAATATAATGCTTTTCAAATATTTTGGACAACATTAACTGGACAATAGTTAATGGTGGACTACATTGAATTCGGGACTAATGCATTGGACCCGAGGTCTGTAGAAAAAATCGACTACTAAGTTGTTTTATTTATAAATAATTTTTTTTTCTCTACAGCAAAAATATAATTTTAACAGCGCGTACTAAAGTCGTTAGAACGAAAAATCAGACGTTCAAAACTATATTCGTAACGTACAAAATATCTGCGTAATAACTGTACGCCATTCGTCGAATTTATTATATTATTGTAAAAACGTTTTTTTTTTGTAATAGGTTTTCTTGAAATTTGAAAAAAATTCCAATACGAAAACTGTAATAATTACACTGGTCTATATTACGCATTGACTAATTTTTTTTCTCCTCTAATTACTAACTTTTAAAACCGGACTCGGCCAATGTGCTACTACGCTACGGAACAAACGGTATATAGGACCGATATTCGTATAGCCAATTTTTTTTTTTTTTAGGTTTAATAATATAAAGAAATATTAGGTCCTATACGTGGTACGAAGCGAATTTTATTTGTTTTAAATATATAGTTATTCCGTGTTTGGCGTATAATATTAAAGGTTGTCGATTTATTATTCGTGGTACGAAAACGTTACATTTCCGGCATTTTTCCCAAATGAATGTATGATTTATACATATACGAAAAAAAGCGAAGATCGCGAAACCAAATATTTTGGCCGACGGAATGAGTACAGAATCGTGGGCTGGACCCTTCCCAGTCCGCCTCTGCTAACGTTTATTTCGTTATTGTACCGGCTTGAATCGCTTTGAGTCAAGCGTTTAATAAAGCCCGTCTTCTGAATAAGTATTAAAAAAAAAAATCGTTTCGGTCGCGGTAAACGTCGCGCGTATACCGTAAAGTGTTATAAAACGTCAAATAAACACGAATATACTGCGTATACACGGGAAAGAGTAAAATTTTTATAATATAATACGCGGCTGTTGTTGTCGGTGCAGGAGCGGAGCTATAACCGATTATTTGAGAACGACGAAAATACACGCGTATTCGTTTATTTTTTTCAATTCGAAAAGTAATAAGCGCCGTTTCCTTGAAATTTCGCACATTACATTTGTACCATAATATTTTTGCAAGTTTTTCCTCGGACGAAGGAAACCGATCGAAAAGTGAAAATCGTTTAATACACTTCAGTAAATCGACGCGTACGTATATATACGCACAAATACTCACAATGTCTAATACGCCGTATATAATATGTGCTTTCAACACGACCAGAGCTCGTATATATACATATATTGTTCGCGGAAACAATATCGTCAGAAATGTACGCGAATTCACTGGTATTCACTCCTGTATAACGCGTTAAGTCTCGTTCTGAACTCATAAGTCATTATTATTATACACAGGGTGTATCGCGGAAATGTGAAAAATTTAACGACTTCTTTTTTTCCGTTCAATATTTTGAATTTTTTTTAACTATGAAAAAAATGCGCCAAAATTGTTGTATATTATATATATATATATATATATTTTATATTTAAAAACAAAATTATTATATTATTATTTTTTTAGATTCTGAGCGGAGCGAGGAATGTATTGGTTTTACAATGATGCGTTTTTTTTTTTTTTTTTTTTTACGTCTGTACCCAAAAATTCTACCGGAAGGAGTGCACCGATCTTTTCGTGTAGCACCTTTTCTGATCGTAAATTGCATCTAGTTTGTACTTTAAACAGGTTATTTTTCGATTTTCTCAATACTTTTTTCAAAAGTCAGGAAAAACTACCAAAAATTACATAAATACGCTAAAAATGCGATTTCGTCTTAATCGATTGTCGTTCATTTATTATTACACCGAAGTTCCGCTCAGAATCGTTTTATCGAATGCAATGATTTACAAATTTACGATAAAAACAAAACACTAAACGCTTTATCCGCAAGTGATTCACTTAAGCGATATCCACCACAACACCCTGCGGCTCGTTACCTTTTTTTTTCTTCTATTTTGCAAATTCCAAAGAGGCCGTTTAATAAACCTATACGCTTTTCCTTTTAAAACAATATTTCGGTCGTTTTTTTTTTACAATTTTTCTTATTTTATGAAAATGCGTAATTGTCGTTTATTATTAGCGAGAAAACCCGATTGGCGCGCATTTATATTATGTCGTTGCTCGCGGTTTTTTATACTCTCGTGGCTCTCGTTACTGAACAACTTCAATTTATATTCGAAAACAAACAAAATTCGATTTCAACCATTTGTGTGAAAATCATTCGCGTGACCGAATTAAAACGTTTTTTTTTTTAGCAAATTTTTTTTCTTTAAATATTAATTCTGATTTTTTTTAAATACAATTTTTGAATTTTTATTTCGGTTCTTTTATAATTGAAATTTAATGGAAAAATATATGTTTATTATATATCCGAGGCGCGTGTACAACATTGATTTCAAAAGAACTAAACACAAA
Source organism: Slavum lentiscoides (assembly GCA_032441835.1). Lineage (NCBI taxonomy): Eukaryota > Metazoa > Arthropoda > Insecta > Hemiptera > Aphididae > Slavum > Slavum lentiscoides. Next base: position 2,956,437 of record CM063707.1, on the reverse strand, counting down.
AGCGTTAAATATAGAACAGAAGATCTTCGCGGTACACACTGTATAATATTATAATATTACACGACGAGTGATTGAAATGTACGAAGTGAAATCAATAACGTATTATGTATTGTAAACCAACGCCGGTGTAATATTAAATATTATTATTTATGACTGTGTTGGCCAACACGATCGTATTTTGAATCGTTATTATTTCGCATACGTGTATATATCGATATGTCACATGTAAATATAACGCTGTTATACGCGCTAAAATAAGTTACGCGTTGTTTCGTTTTGTATTATTACACTATTCTACTACTGAACAAATATATCGAACAATATTGCGATATATTATTGTAAATTGTCGTAGAAATTTGAGAATAACTGATTTTTCGATGAAAATATTTCTCAGTCTCGTATACTGACGTTTAAACATTATTGCGTACCAAATACTCGATTGTATAAATACTATTTTGTTGCCCGACTTACCCGAGTTCAATGTTTTGCCAATGACCTGTTACAGAATCACGAATCGCTATGACCGGTATCCTGTGCACGACATTCGCTAAGATTTTTGTACTTTGTCCAATAGGTTTCTTCGGGTACAAGGGGTTATACATCAATTGCGCCGAAAATCACAGGTTAAAAAAAAAATTGTTTTGGGATAAAAAAAGGTTATACATCAGTTGCGCCGGACGATATGAGGTGGGTATAGATCAGGGGTGTCAAACGCAATTTGCTTATGAGTGCCATTTTTTTTCGAAGCATGCTTGGCGGGCCAATTTTTTAAAAAAAACTGTAAATTTATAATAATACAGAAAAATGTGTTGAAGGACAAAACATAACCAAAGATTTGAAAGTCATAGAGGATACGAAGAAAAATAAATGTCATGGACAAATGTAAATTCCATTGCATCCTCCTTGACTTCCATACTTTCGGAATCTATATGGTGACCTAAGACCATATTTTGACTGATAGACGCTTTCCACGTATTATCACATATTATCAATGTCAGTACCAAAATCGATTATTATTATTTTTTCTAATGAAGTTGGTTGATGAAGACTCGACTGCCGCATGGGCCGAATCCATGTGTCTTGGGGGCCGTATCTTTTTGACACTCCTGGTATAGATCGATTGCTCCGAAAAATATTGAGGAACGCGGTCGACATTTTATTTTCGTATTTTGACGGTGAAGTCCAATAGTATTAACGGTAAAGTCCAATATTATAATAAAAATTAGAAGCAGATGGAAATAAAATATCGAAAATGCGATAAGACACTATAGTGGGTATTTGATGATTAAATAAAGTTTTACAAATCATTATACCTATAATACCATTTTCCAAATCTATATTATATATATTATTTATTATTCATTTGAATTGGTGCTCATTTTTTAAAATGATTACCTATTTACGTTATACCTACCTGATACTTTACTGGCACAATTGATCTATACCTTTTTGATCCATGATAAATTCACCGGCGCAAAAGATGTATACATTACAGATAGTCTAAAATATTCGGCGGAATTGACGAACACCGATACAAGGAAGGCAATCGCGAACGAATGTCCGAAGTGCCGTCGAGGGCTTTCGATACGTGCGAGGTTTGGTCGCCCTCAACCCTGCAGTGTGCGATCACGTACGTCTTACGCGCCTTAGTGTCGTTGATGTTTTCCATCCGAAATCGAATATTGCGAGTCGTTCGTGGCAGACCATCTCATTGTGCAAGAGTCGTTTGTGGCGGTACGGTCAACCTTAAGGTCATGGAATTCAGGTAGGTTTTTTTTTTATTATTTACACTGAATATCGAAGTAAATACTTTACTGCGTTCACTACGAGGGGATGCCCGTCTACTGACAATTATTACACATTATTGTTCATCAGTTCATTTTTTAAAGGATATTTTTCGTGTTCAGTTAACCAACCATTGTCCAATCCAAACGACTGGTCAACGCTGATCAACACCAGCTAGTAATGAAATATTCCACTCACTCGCTAACGTCTTTTTATAATTTCCAAAATACCTATATATTGATGTATAGGTATAATATACTAATATATATGTATGTAAAATAATATGACAAATAATGATTTGTTCAGTAATTTACGACTTCGAGTTTTGTCTTTAAAAAAAAAAATTATCGGTTTTAATATCGTTGAAGCCGGCGGGCGTTTACTCGTACACACAGTACGAATCCGAATTATTCTATACGAACTTATAGTTTTCATCATAAACATTAATGCTAAAGATACTGAACGTTACCCGTATCATTGCTAATAATAACCCGATTCGGATAAAAAAAAAGTAATTTTTTATAAATGTAACGCGTTAATAAACTTTAATTTTTAACTTATCAATGGCCAAAACTTTGTTAAAACAAATGACAATAATAATTAATTATTTGTCGTTAGTTAATAATTAGTAACAAAAGCGTTTTTAATATTCCGAATACTTTTCTCGGTAAATGTTCGAATCTTATATATCAAAATAATATTCTGATCCAAAACAATCATATCGCGTACTCTTTCGCATTTTTCCGTTCGTCTGTGTTCAATTATTCTTTTTCATGCATTTAATCGTGGTTTCACTAGTATCTATCTTTAGATACTGTTTTATGAAATTCTTCGCACGTAATAATTATTTTAAAGTCTTCGTCTATTCAAATATTTAAAACGGTTTACGTATAATATCGTGTAAAAGGCAATCCGTTCCGCGATCGACTTAAGAGATTCGTTTTAAATTTCATACGTAAAATATTAAATAAAAAAATTAGTCTGTTCATTACGAGACTCGTTAACTTTTATCGCGTTTTCAGCGCATGTTTTTAAACGTTTAGTTTTCACTCGATTCGCGAAGATTTCAAACGCCTTTTTTTTTTTATACGTATTTTTAGTGCATTAAATTCACTGCAGCTTTGTGTATTAATAAGTAACGGACGAGACAAAAGTCACCAGATCCGAATTTCGAATTTACTGAGTTCGGGTGTTCGTTTATAAACTCCGACTGCATAATATACGTTTTGGTATTCAATTAATTTTTTTATTATAGAATTATTTCGGCAAAAAAATGCAACGAAATCTTTAATTTCGCCGGAGTCGAATTACAACCGTATCAGCGTTTATATACAAATAAGAAATGAACGAGAACAAATTGTACACTGCAAAGACTTTTTTATACACATATAATCAAATTGTTAAATGTACCCATAATATATCGAACATTTTTTTATTTTCCCCCTAAACTCGAAACTTTTTCGTTCCGACAATAAATCATTTCGTTTTCATAATATATAGAATTTTTTCATTCATTGCGCGGGGGAAAAAAACGAATTAAAATCAAAAAAAAAAATTCTAATCGTATGCGTTCATACATGGCCCGTTATAAAAAAGTAGTATATATTTTATGCCGTCAGGATCATTTCTGGTACACGCGTATGTTTTCGCAAGAAAAATATTCAACGTATTATGTTTTGTAATAAAACGACAACGTTTTGTGATATACCGTAATCGTAATGTAGAAACGTATTTGTGTTATTTCTCTACTGCATTGGCGTCATTTCGATTTCTTTTTTTTTAATCACGCATATTTTTATTCGGGCCACAACCCCGTCTGGATATATTCAATACAGCAAAAAAATAAAAAATACTCATTCGTTTCCAATATAATAGTACGCGGTTTTAAATGGTAAAAAATTCGGTAGCCATACTATGTATAGTTATATTACAAGGGGCAACCCAATTTTAAAAAACGGGCCGAATTACTATGATATTTAAAATTATAAAAACGCTAATGACGTCGTGTATACCGAAAAACCTCGAGTCGTGAATATTACGAATTTGGTGACAATTTTTTTTTATTTATTTTTTTTTAATTCAAAGAATACAGAAAGACGCTATTTACGTTATCTTTGGGAAATTGTCGCCGAAAACGGTCTTGCATGACTAATTGACGACGCTATCTTTGGAACGATCGTCGGCCCTAAAACATATATATCCGTATTAAATGTTATGATAAATCTCGAGACTAAAACAAATAAATAAATAAAATGGCGAAATACGCGAAAAAGGCAAAAAAAAAAATAATAAAAATAAAAACTTTGCGTGCTAACTCGATAACTCTCCGCGTTCCGTTTATCGCGTTTAAATCAGCGAGGAGAACTTACGGAATCCCTATAAAACTTATCACTTCGCTTAAAAAGAAACTCATTAAAACGGTTGTCTAAAAATAATAATAAAAAAAAAAAAGCAGAAGCTTTAGAATAATTCGTTCTTATCGTTGTCGGTAATTATTTTTTTGAAGTTGACAAATTATGTACGTCGTTAACGCGCGGATATCGGACGCTGTATTATGTTTACATCTATTTTTTTTTTTTTTATCATATTTGTTGCTCAGTGCTCGAGATTTATATAAATATTCGTCTCGTGAAAATATAGGCGCTAAAAATCACATCTAAATATGTCTATATTCACGTGGCTATCGATTTTATTATGAAATACGCGGTATTTATTAAATTTATCGAGCTATTAATATTGTATTTTTTTTTTTTTAGATTCTGAGCAGAGCGAGAAACGTATCCGTATTACAACGATTTTTTTTTTTTTTAAATGTCTGTAGCCAACAATTCTACAAAAAGCGACGCTCCGATCTTTACAGTCGTACCCGATTTCCGGTAACAAATTTCATCTAAAATTGATACTTTAAAAGGTTATTTTTCGATTTATAAAAAGCGCCGAAAAAAAAAAAACAAAGACTACAAAGAATTTACGTAAAAACGCGAATCCTGCGAAATCGATTAATTATCGTTAATTTTTCGTTATTTCGAAACTAAATGGTTATAGAAAATTGAAATCAAATGTGTGACTTTGTATTATATTTTAAGGAAAAAAAAATTTCAAAAACTTTAATTTTAATTTTAGAATATTTATAGCAATTTCTGGTTTCGAAGTATTTAATTCATAAAAGTGGTAATTTTTCGTTTCAAAACTTACACATTTAATAAAACGTCAAACGTACGTTACATTAACTAAACAATTTTGGTAAATCTTTTGTCAGAATTTTCCTTAATAAACGTTTCGAATTTTTCTACAAAGTGCAGTAATTTATTTTTTGTGGAAAATTACGTTTGTTCGAAACTAGAATGTCGGAATTTTTACCGAACACGTAACTTTCTATACTATATTAACGAAAACAATTTTTTAAAATTTTTTTGCTACCTAGGGTTAAAGAAATTATGTTGAAATAACGTACTGTAAATTTATGTATTCTATATTAAGTTCCGCTCAGAATCGTTTTATCTGATGCAATGATTTATGCGATTATTGCTTTCGAATTTATAGTAAATAATAAAAAAAACTCTAAAATCTCTATCCCGGTAATTCAATTAAGCGACAACCACAACGCTACCTTTTCTTTTATTTTGAGTCACTAAATAATATATTGTAAACGAATGAATAATATATGTTCAAATGCCGAAGAAAAATTTTCAGCGACTGTGACAAACGTATGGCGTGAAAACCATAAATAATTCAATTCGATTCACGTCAGAAAATTCTGCAGGGTAGAGTTCGTTTTTGTCCCCGGGTCTCGAATAAGGTAGAAAAAAAACGTAGAAAATACTGATTTCTAAAATTATCGTTTTTATACGTTTCCCGATAATTTTCAAGTACTGTGCATCGAGTGGGCGTACTGAACGCGATACCCGAAATTCCTACACAGTCAATATAACACGTAAAATACAAGTGCAAATAAATGAATACAATGTTTGTGGAACGGCTAATCTAGGACATATTCTAAGGATTTTTTCCTACTGCCCGAGAGGTAAATAAATTTTGTTAAGGTTTATTCGGGTCGTACAATATCCCACCTATCCTAAAAAAAATGTCGCATGTATATATTGTTTAATCTTTTAATTTTACTCCTTATTCTACTTATTATTAAAAAAATAAAATCAGTAGTCATATAATATTAAAATATTAATAACACTGCGTAATAAGAGAGATCTTATTGGTTTTATTGATTTCATTTATTTAATTACTACTATTAGAATTATAGTTAACATTAAAAACTTTCATTTTATTTTCCGAAGATTAGTATCTTAATCCAGAACTTCTCTTTTCTGGAACACATTACATACGTACCTACTATTGTAGGTTGCCCAAATTCATGGAGACAACTGCCCATTTGACATTTTCTATTGACCAATCTGGATCCTGCTGCCCGTTAGAATAAGGCCTGGGCTAATCTCTGTACGGCGTGAAGGTATTTCAAGAATATCTAATTCAAGGAATAATTTTCAAAAATTTAAGCTGTTATATTATTCGTATTTTATATTAGACGGCTTCCTGCCGCCAGAAAATTTAATGGTAATAAACCCGTGACGCTATCTATAGGTTTTATTCCACACTTCTAATGCAATTCGCTGCGGGGACGAACAAATAAAAAATAAAATAAAATAATTTACCGGACGTATTTTGATGCCGTTACTTTTTTCCAACAGGAATTCAACAATTCATTTAGCAATATTATTATATTCTATGATAAATCGTTTTTCGTTTACAGTGTGAGTGTATAATATAAAAATTATGGGCTGCTTGTACAGAAAGAGATGGAAAATATTGATCGAGTGAAATAACTTTTGTATTTTTTGGGGCAATTATGAAAAAAAATATATATTCGCTCCTTCCACTGAAATAAATTATAAAAATTATATTCCAAAATAAGAATTTATTTTTATATCCGTTTTCACGTAAATTAGTAAAAAAAATAATAATAATAATGCGCAAAATTATTTAGAGGTCATTTAAAATTGTATTAAACCAACCGTTTATAGTTTTCGATACGTTTATATGCTGTTCTATTAAACATTGTTTTTAAGAAGTAGAGCAATATAACAATTACAACAATTTAATGACTTAATTGATACGTGTTTCTATACGTTCCTAAAAGTATAATATTATGATATTACTATATAATAATTATACATAATATTGTGTGTTTTTATTATACCGATTTAATAGTTGTCAATAAAATAAAAATCATCACGTTATTGTTTTGAGTATTATTATTATTTACCGCGTGACAGTGTTAAAATAACGTTCAAGTTTTAAATAGATATTTGATCTCGATCGCCAAAACGTTGTTCATATTGTCTGCAATGACGTTTCAATCGACTCGATTTTATTTTCCAATATTGCCTCTAGCTCTCAACACGTTCTCTCTCGCGCAATGTTTTGCCATGTTTGTCGTCGGGAAAGAGAAAAACGCAGTCCACACTGGAGTCTACGGTTTATTTAGTCATCGACTTACTTAGGTGCGCATAATCATTAAAACAAATAGGAAGACACCGTTCGCAAAATAAATAATAATAATAATCAACGGTGGTAATTATTACAAAACCTCTGTTCGGTAATTCGGTATTATTTTTAACTCGTTTAATCCATCCAGAGAGATACACCGGGACGTTCAAATAATGTTAAAACGACGGTATGATAGTGGCCCTTGGCACTTCGGTCCCCGGTCAATATTGTCGTAATAGCTTTAAACGTGCGTGCACGTTAAGTGTACAAAGCTGGAAAGTGACGGGTCACAACGTTATTATAAATATAAACTTTAATTACCGAAATTCACTAATCACTATAATATATATTGACAGAAAATTGCTTGCTCGTAATAAAAATTAAATCGCCGTGTGAAACAGAAATATGTAAAACGCGATCGATTCTTCGTTGGGTTACGAATTTATGTCGGAATATCCACGTATAAAAATCGATAAATATAATTAAAGAAATATCAGATTTAACGATAAATATATTTTCTTTTATAAGAAGAATTCCGTGTTTTTACCGCATTGAGCGATACAAAAAGAAATTTATCTTCTTAAAATAAAAAAGTTTAAAGAGTGATAACTACAGAGCTATTGTTAATAATTCATATACGAGTATATATATATTTTTTAAATTCTAAATCTTTTTTTATTTCCTCGTTTAAATATTATTATTACGTATACTGTTTTAACTCTTCTTGTCGATTTATAATATTTCAATTTTTTTTTCGTGCAAGTAAACTCTCTTTGCTCGATTTATTTCTCCTTGTTATTATTATTATTTTTAATGTCCAAATACAAGGATGATTATGATTCGTTAATCGAAATGAGTTATAATAAAAAAGTAATTTAAATAATTTACGTGGAATTACAAACAATTTATATCGGTTACATTCCGTTACCATCACTTAAAATTATTTCTGTATCATCCCATATTGAAGGTAGAAAGAGGGAATGAATTCTCCGAGGTTTGCACCTTATTATTGGCTTCTTGTCGCGTGCATATATTTTTCGTAGATAAATTACCCGTTGGACGTTTGCTCATTCGTTCAGATTTCAAGTTAATCTTAAATGTAAACTACCGATATTTAATAGACGAATAGGCCTGCAAATAACAACGTTTTCATTGAAGAATACAAATTATTGTCTAATTCGAGTATTTAGGAATCATAATAATATTAATGACCGTAAAAAAACTAAAAGTCCAATAAAGCAATGAGCCAAAGTTTAAGCCATGTGAAAAACAAAAAAAATGTGTAAATAAATACCTAAAAACGTTCATAAAACAAATTTAATGCAACGCAACGTTTCGTTAACGTTTAGCAATCGTAGAAAAAAATACGTTATAGTCTCGTTAAAAATGTGGTGTTACGTAAGACGGCCTACTGATGGGAAAACAGAGATTTAAAATGAGGTCGGATACGGTGGACGAAAAACCGGTAAACTCTGTTTGACCGTATGAGAACGTATTACTGTACAGTATCTTACTAGAAGTTATCGAGTGAAACGAGTCAAAGGCGGGTGCAAATAGTGAATGATGCGCAGGACGACTCGAGACTCGAGAGTATGGCGTAGCAAACTCGAGTGAAATCGTTTTACTTCGTTAACCGTTTGGCAGATGGGAAAACGAAGAACAAAATTTATTACTAGATAATTTGTCGTTCGATATTTCGACCGAACACCGCGTGTAATAATATGTTCGGGATATAAAACGACAGCGGCGGCATGGACTCGTGTGTATTTTATATTATATTGTACCGGTGCAGCTGCGGCATTATTGCCTACGTATATGTGGTACTTTGTTAATGAAGGCTGCTGCTGCAGAGTCGAAATAGCATTAAAAACGTTTTACCGAAATTGCAACTCGATTACGCGGGTATTACACGCACGATCTCATGACCGTTTACTGCTGTATACGGACATACGTAGTGTACAGTGAACACAATATACACACACGGATGGATAACAATCTTTATCGATACACACACAAAAAGGTATTTATGACGGGACTTTCAATACGATCGCCATGAATTACTCGGACTCGAACGAGACTGATTCATATATATATATATAATGTAACACACACAACACGTATATAAATTGTATATATTAATATGTGATATACATAATATATTCATATTTAATATTTAATCAGTTGTAATTTTTTTAATAATTAATAAAAAAATAATAATGTTAATAATACAACGTTTTTCTTTTTAACTTCATTCGTTTTTGGGTTGGTGTGTTGATTTTAAAACGTTCAATCACATACGTCTATAGTATTATTATTATTATTATTATTATATGCAATATCTTGTTCAATGAACATAGAAGCCCGCATCTAACCGATCTTGTCCCACTGTGCTACGCAATTTTGATTTCACAATGCTCGTCTGAGAGAAGGAATGCTCACACGAGTTACTGGTATAAGTACAAACGATTCAATATAGCTTCGAATAAATGATCAAATACGGCTGTTCTACCAGAATAATATTGAATATTCGATGAAAATAAAGTTCGCATTATACTAGTCAAGCGCTCACGCTTATGATTATAGAAACATATATCGGACACGTTTATGGTGTAATATTTTAATAGAAGAGCATCATAGACACAAAGCGTGCGATATTGAGTGCTGCGTATATAGCGCAGAAAACGATAGGTATATAAACTAAAAACGATATAATGTACTCGGCTGTGTGTCTTTATGAAAATTGGGTTCCTGCAGTTCGATTATGATGCGAAGCGTATCGCGCGCCGCTCCAGCGTTTCCCAACGGTTTGCGAAATCGCTCGTATATCGTACACAACATAAATGTACGAATTCTGTACACTGTGCAGGTCGTATAATATTAACTCTGTCGTAAACCCAACCGCCATCTATGGTGGCCATACGTGCTATGGTAAATTAATATATCGAGAAATTTTACTATAGACGTTTTTATTGTAGATCTTCGTCGAGATTTCCCCCTTTAAAATCTACACCGAGTAACGTAACCGAAAGGTTGTCGGGCATTTGCAGTCAGGCGAACGGACGGTTATCCTTCAACGTTTTTAGAAAACCGAGTTTTTCACGAGGCATCCGGTTCGGCAGTGTTAGAAAATACGGATCCTCCATATTATATGAGTACGAAATGCGATTTGAACGTTTTTTTTTTATCAATTCTATATATCCATATACGAATTTATTTTTAATCGACGTTTATAAACAATTTTATGTTTTTTATATTTACTTTTAGACTTGTGATATATTTGAAAATATTTATATATTATTATTCGGTAAAGAATTTTACACGTAATCCAAATGCACGGGCGTATGACAATAATAGGCGTCGGAAAGGAATTCTCCGGGATTTCATTGCGCAAAAGAGCCGGTGATTACTAATTGATTCGGATAGCAAATTAAGATTGTACTCTTTTAATTATCGTTACGTTAACGCAGTTCTCGACCTGAAAAAGTAATATTGGAATTTTGAAAACACGGCTTCGGGAAAGTTTGTAGAATATTTCAAATTCTTTCAAGTGCTTTTTTTTATCTGTTTTTTACATTTCGTCACCTAACAATGCAAAATAAATATATTTTCAAGAGAACCCTTGTTTAATTAATGCTGTGTTCAAATCGTTTGATTAATATCTCGTTTGCTTTTTGGTATTAAACCAAAGCCAATGTACGTTGAAAATTTTGAAAAAAATCGAATAGTCAAAAGGTATTATATTCGAAAACTTAAAACAAATTATATAGTCGGTGAGTGTAAATTTTTTTTTAAAGAAATTACGTTTTAGCTATTAGCTTTTACCTATCCAAGAACAAATGACGCCATCCGTATCGAAGCAGTAAAGACTTTTTCATTGTTTTATACTTAAATTTAAAGTACTTGACCGTATTCACATCGACTTAAATATTTTATTCCATCACTCTAATAATTTTAGGCTTTTTCTTTATGTGTTAATCAACACTTTGTTTTTCCAAATATAAATGAATAATACTATATCGTTTAAAATAAAATTAAATTTTTTATTGAGTTTTTGTATTTGTTAAATGCACTAGTTAAAACATTATTTCCCTTGGATCGTCTTTATATTTAATATCGATGTTTAGGTAAAATTTTTATAAAATAATTGCTTAATTATCACGCGTAATAAAATAAAATATTAAAACACGTTTGTAAGTTTCTAAATTATACGTTAAAAAATATAATTCAAATTAAATTTTTAAATGTCACTTTAACTTTCATTCCATTCAGTCATAATATATTATGGGCTCTAAGGACGCACAACAATCCCGCTCCTTAATATGGGCCTGGGTAACTTTTTTTTTCCGTATTTTAATATATTTTTTAACACGTGTACAGTGATTAATTTAAACCACAGTAACATTATTAATCGTCCACACACACATTGTGTATATTTTATAATATACGCACCGTCACATTTTATAAATTCAAACAAAATGTATCAACAAAACATCCCGTTCAAAAAATCAATATTATCATATAGTATTATACCTAATTGGCTAATATTCGAATACACATAAAAATCGTTGCGTAAAACGTTCGGAGACAGGGAAGGGGAGGACTATTGAAATTCCCTGGTGTATATTACATAAAACCGTGAAACTGACGCAGTGATGTATTACTGTGATCGTTAACAATGCATTGTTAAATGGTTTATAATCCGAACAGAAAATCTGATTTTTCTATTATGACTACACGAATTTACAAAAAAAAAAAAATTATCCCAAGTGAAAATCTTCGTGCAAATCAACGTATAACTCAGTTTGTTTTTAAATAAATAAAAAAACGTTTTTTGATTTATACAGCTAGACGCTTAAAATATATTATAATATTATGGACGATAAAATGAATTTTTCCCGGACGTTTTTCGTTTCTGCCTTGAATAAACTGCAGTAAAATAAAATCGCCAACACTGAAAGGATATAAACGTTTTGGGCCGCAACTGTTTGCGGTGAACACGTGAGAACGAATACTTTACAGAAAACTAATACATCAATAATAGATCAATTAATAATACAGTGTTTCGCAAACTATTTCGATCCCCAAATTTATTCATTTCTACGAGGCGTCACCCTACCAACATTTTTTTTTATTACATAAATGAAATCGTTAATTGTAGGCGATTTTATATTTGTTTAATTTAATAAATATAAACATTATTAATGTGCTCTTTGGAATAAGAGATGGAGAACAATTGGCTAAGGACAGAGAGACACGGAGAGGCGTAGTGGAAGCGGCGATGGACTTACATAGTCTAGAATAAGACATAAAAAAAAAAAAAAAAACATTATTAATATCTATAATACGTAATATTATTACAGAAAAAATACAAAATACAAAATACAGAATAATTTTTTCGAAGTGTTACACTTTTTCATTTGGTGTTGAATTAAAATCTCCATTAGAATTTCGCAACCCCCTTTGGGGTCACGGCCCTTCCACCAAACCACCGAATTAATAAGCGTTATGTAAATTTTTTTTTCTATTCAGGGTACGGGGCTTGGTGTACTGCGTCGATGTGTTCCATACACCTGATGCAGTGTTATATACTCACTTGAAATCCGCGCCGCGTCAGTCGTCTGTTGACCCGATAATACAATATTACACGGCCGCGGTCGGTCGAAACGATCCGCCGACCGGACACGGACGGAATTAATATAGAAATATTGCGAGTACAGGGCGGCTATATATTCGAAAGCGAATGGGAATAAATCAAGCGCACTAGCCCGTCAGGTCGTATACAAGATGTACACTTTCAGGGACAACTACAACACAGATATCCCCGGACATTACGATGCAAAACACGTAGTCCGCGGATCGCGGAAAACGGTCGAGCGGGAAGGGACTGGCCCGTCCCCGCGACCGAGTCTCCCAGTGGCGTAGATACGCGGAGCGTGCAAAGGGTTTCCACAAAAAAAATCCTCCCCCTCCACCAAAATTTTTTTTTTTTGAACGTTAATAAATTGTATTCCGTTGATTGTGAAAGCAAGTACCGGATTTCAGTGCTTATATTATAACAATATATATTACTACAGTAATTTACATACGAATTTTTAGAATCTCGTGAATTGCAGCAATGCTGTTTAATGCGTGTGCGAATCGTATACGAGATATGAACGATAATGGAAATTTCGGTTATTTCGTTTTCTCGATTCACAAAATTCTGTAGGCACATGAATATATTCGATAGCTTTAATTTAATACAAATAATTTTACTTGCTTGGCGGCTACTCATAGTATGTACTTAAATAGTGTTATAGTATTACTATAAAAATATATAATGGAAATATTAAACATTCGTGTCGGCTTAGAGACATTGTAATTTTAGTTGTAGTTGAAATAATTATTAGTAGCCGCCAAGCAAGTTAAATTATTTGTATTAAATTATCGCACTTCATTAAATACAAACTATTTCTATTCTAATGAATTTAATAAATTACTTAGCCCATTTTTGATATCACAACTTTTCTAATTTAAGTTTTTTATTTTTTTTTTTTTTTTACTTAGCGACGTTTTTACACGTAGTTGACGTTTTGTGAGTGTTTTTGTTGTGGTACAATTAAATGTAAAGTGGTATTTATTTTTCTCTGGCAGACTCTTCTGTCAATGGACCTAAAACCATAACTATAATATGGATTATGGGCAATAATTCATTGAGAACAACATATTGTAGCGTTGAAACTCGGTGTATGTTTATGACTAGACCCCCCACCTCAAAAAAAAATAATGGTAAAAATACGCCACTGTCGCTTACTGAAATGTTTGGGGCACTAAAAATTGTGTTCGGGCAACTGACAAATTCACTGGGGCGAACAAAAAAAAAAAAAAAATTAATTAAAAAACTTTCGTCGACGGTATGGCGTACGTATTTTGAGGAAATGACAAAAAAAAAAATTCACCCGAGTCAAAACGAGTCAACGGCCATCACCCTTTCCGCATATAAACCGCAGCAATTTGTTTTTCAGTCACCACCACCGAACGACGACGACAAAGGTATATGACAACGCCCTCAACCGCCAAATTCCACCACCACCACCACCACCACCCGACACCGCTCTCCTGGGGCACACGTGATGCGATTTTCAAAAGGTTTTGCTCTCGATTCGTGCAACACGCCTATATCTACGCGTACCACCACCACCACCACCACCACCACCTGCTGATGCTGCTGCTGCTCGTCCGTTCACCTGCGAAAATCTAATCTGTTTTGTACTGCGCTTTTATCCCGCGGTAATCGTCCGCGGAATTCTCATTATACACCGTACACCACAGCTGTAGGATATACGCGTAGACACGCGCCGCGGAAATAAAAGGATTTCGAGAAAATCTCGAGAACTCGCTCGTAATATTATTATATCGCCGCCGTTCGTCCGATCGATCAAATATTGTATAAAAATAATTTTCGTTCGGTGTGTGCAGGAACGGTGACAGGCAGGATCGAGCTGGACGACGCCAGTTCAAATCTATAAGTACCCGGAATTTCGAAACGTTTTAGTCCGGACTCGGGTAAAACGCTTTTTAAAAGTGTTCGGAATACATATATTCCGAAAACTTCAAAAAAAGTATTCGGAATACGTATTCGAAAACACCGTGACAATAGCATTCCCTAAGTATTTTGAATATACAATTCATAAAAAGTATTCCAAATACTTTTAGAATACTTATTTATTTATTTATTTTTTTTTTTTTTGTACTAGTTTTCAGTAAAATAAATATCAAACATATTAATTATATTATTATTTAATCGAATACAATAAGAAGTCAATGATTAACTATATAGTATGTTAAATAATTTTTTTTAAATTTTGTGATTATAAATCAACACAGTATAACTAATAAGTATTTTTTCCGAAATAATTACTTTTTACATTTAAGTAACAAGTTATTATTATTATTATTATTATTATTATTATTATTATTATTATTATTATTATTATTATTATTATTATTATTATTATTATTATTATTATTATTATTATTATTATTATTATTATTATTATTATTATTATTATTATTATTATTATTATTATTATTATTATTATTATTATTATTATTATTATTATTATTATTATTATTATTATTATTATTATTATTATTATTATTATTATTATGTAGGTAATAATTAAAATATGATTGATCTTCAAAAAGTATTTGGAATACGTTTAAAAAGTATTTAAAGTACTTTATTCGGAAAACTTTCAAAAAAGTACTCAGAATACTTTAAAAAAGTATTCAGAATACAACCCAAGTTAGCGTTTTACATATTTCAAATTTCAGTGAAATGACTATTATACAAACATGCAGAAGTGTTAAACGATTATAAAAACAGCAACACGAATAATAAAAATACTTTATGTACGGTTAGGTAGGCAAATGTTTTCTCTTCTACTTTCCTATATCGATATTAAAGCATTTATACTTTTTTCTAGGTACGATTTTATTTTATTAATTCAAAAAAGAAGATTTAAATATTATAATAATTAATTTTTATTATTTATTTCGACCTATACCGGAAAATTTGACTTATACGAATTTGTGATTTTTTTTCTACGACGTTTAAAACTATTGTAATTATCAAGAATTGTTGATATTTTTGCGATACGTATAAACAATTTTTTTTTTTTATGTTACGGTTATTTAATAGGTAAAACCTGTTGTAGGACTCAAGACTGTTGCGTTTCGGCACAGAAATTTACGTATTATAATTAAATTATATTATTAAAAAAAAAATGTTTTATTCGTAAAAAAAATTAATGAATTTGAAGAACAGTTACATTTACAATGTGCCGTCGTTTTGATAGGGCGGCGCATTTATAATTTAATTTCAGAGCGGAACAGTAAAAAAATAATCAATTATAAATATTAATTTTATTTGTTATTATTTAAGGTAAAATACTTAAATTATTCTTTATATTTTTATTTTATAAAATAAAGTTTACCGAAAATTCAATGATATTACAAACAAATGGCATTTCACCACGTCTGGTGGGATATGTAACATTAAAGTAGAATGCATCGTGAGATTTCTCCCGAAATCCCCCCGAAACGTCAATATCAAATTAATCGTTCTGCAATGCACCTTAACCCCGCGTCTTCGTTTTTAAACGTCGAATTTTTTCCCTTAAATTCTGAATCACACTGCAAGTCGAAATGAATTAAACCGTTTGTGTGAATACAGAGTCAAGTCGGTTTCTTCCTTTTTTTTTTTTTTTTAAATCGTTCGTTTGACAAAAGATCAATAAATCGATTCGTGCATTTCAAAGACAGACGAGACACCCTGTCCGTGTTATCCGGATAAGCCATGTGTTTTTTTTTTTGATAAGTCGATATTAATAAAAAAAAGAACAAACGGCAAATTGCGAATTTGTAATTCGAATAATGGCCCGAGTTTTCGTTCTGGTAGAGCCGATATATCAATGAAAATGAACGCGAAGTGATATAGGAAAACTTTCACGAAATCGAAATCGGATATGCCAGAGCCTTTGTCACAATTTCGTTCGGGAAAGAGTTCGCGTAAAACGTCGTGAACGCGATAATTATTGTCGAATTATCTCTGAAGAATTCGTGAAACATGACTATCGGTATATTGAACTGCTCGTCGAGTACATCGGCGTGTAAAAAAACGCGAAAATCAATATTGAATCGACGGGTTTGTAGAAAAATCAAACGCAATTTCGTCGCCGGGATGAGACTTACGAACGATGACACTATAAATCACCATCACGCGCAGTCTCGACGTGCACTCTTGACTCGTCTAATCTTTTATATTCGACTCGAATTTCAAATCGAGCTCGCGCGTCCGAATAACGCGCGATTTAATTGAATTTTCTTTTTATTTCCGAGACCGGTCGGCGGCGGTGCAGCGGAGATTTACCGAACGGAGGGAATTCGTTTGAGAAACTATTTCTGTTCCTCGCCCGTAACGACGTATAAATAAGGGATACAAAGCTAATCAGAATATTGCGTTAGCGAACGCCGCGTCAGACTCGTGCTAATTTTCGTTTGCCCACACACGTACATAATATGTAATAGGTGTTTGGGGTATCGTTTCAGACGCGAACGTCTTGTTCTGTACGAGGCGAATATAACCGCGTAATTAAAATACTATTAGATTCGTTTTGGTGTACGAGCACACGCTCAGCTCTTGTACGTGTGATTATTACAACTTCTTAAATACGCGCGTGTTATTGTCAGTTAAAATGAATACAAAATCGAATATAACACGTACGGTTTTAATCTAAACACGCGGCTAAAGCGGATTCGTGCAGTTCGTTTTTTCGAAAAACTTTACACGTTAATGTCTCACACGCTCCCGCTGTGGTAGATCTAACGGCCGTCGTTTAGTCGGCAAACGTCGTCGGTCTTGTCTCTGCGCTGATTTTCATTTGGTAACTACGACCACAGAAATCGTTGTGAACATCATTTCTCTTCAACTTTTCTCCCCTTTAAGCGCCAGTGCAACTGTAGTCATTGCGCAGTAATCACACAATTATTACGTCAAAAGGTCCGTATACTCCATTTAAATCACTTGAATTCGAAACGTTCAGTTGTCAATTTAAGCGCTTTCGGAGCTGCACACAATCTGGTCTCGAATAACACGTATCTCTAACCAGTGTGTATTCATTAACAGTTAGATTTCTTCTTCGAAGCGAAACGCGATCCGAAATTTAATCGAACCACATTAAAAACGCCTTTGGAAATTAGAACGTCGGTCGTTTTATGCAGTTGAACTCGGATTTCGGAAGTGTTAATCTTAAATTTTTTTTTTGTCTGTAAACACTTTTATGTGTAAAACTAGTGCTCGGACGATGTCGACACGCGTTAAGTTTCAGCAACACGTTTTTCGATTTTGCCAGTCATTTTCTTAAGCGCGATTGAAAACAAATCACCCAGACACAACGATAGGGAATGAAAAAGAAGATAATTTTCGTTGTCTAACAAAAATCTTGTTCAAAACATTTACATTAGTATTTGTATGGACTTCCAAAAAATAAACGTTAAAATTTTATAAATATTTATCAGAATTTTTTTTTTTTGGGGGGGTAATTTTTGATTACATTTGAAAAAAATCGAAAAACGTATCAAATAAAGTACCGTCTTTGCGCAAAACTCGGGGAACTTGCGCTATCCAAAAATATACTGTTAAAAATAATAATAAATAAATATAAAACGTTATTGAAAAAACGACAACGTAACATTTTATTTTGCAATTGACGTAAATTGATTTTGATAGTTTTAATATTCCATTTTCAGATAAACGGTGGTATACATTTAAAATGTTATGCTCTTGAACTCCTGCAAAAGCTATTAAAAGAATAAATGTATTTTTTTTTTTTTTTAGGAAAACAATAATGCTTGGGTCCCTAAAGTGCTTTATCCACACCGGGTTTCTTGTTCCGAGTCTCGTGGGCGCACACACGAGGTGTTCTAATCTCTTATTCCCATTGTTTTTAATATTATAAATTTATTTTAATTAGTATTATATTTTTTTAACTTACAATATTGTTTTTAAACACATTAAGATCACGTACATATTATTCATTATATATTTATAATTATTGTACAAAAATTTAATTTTAATACCCGTTACGTTTTTGCCTATTTATGTTTCAAAAAATTAAATATTGTATAAAGTCGATTTATGTGTATATATAAAGCGCGACAAGAATACCGTATTTAAAAAAAAAAAACATTAAAATCAACCGATTTTTCGCAACAAACAGTTTCGCCTGACACGATGAGAATATACTAAATTCGTGCGTATTCACTTATTCCGAATAATTATACAAATTTTTTCGTCTTCGAAAACGACAAGAAAACGCCAAGTATAATAAAAGATCCACTATCGGCGTATATGATTATAACGGATTAAAATATTTTGAAAATCACGGATTTACGCGCTTTTACATATTGTAAATCGACAGTTGTACAAGAGAAATACGGTATAGCGAATGTCGATCGATTGACCGAAAGAAATATGTCGAAATCGAGCCTCGAACTAATGTTTCTCCTTCGGCGCATAAAAGTCGTATACACAACGATTAATGACGCGTTGGATTCAATATTTTTTTGATTTATTTAACAAACGTACGTAAACGAACGAAGTAACGAATTCGTCAAAGTTACGCCGAAGGTCACAGAACGTATAACGAAAGGGTTCCGAAACAGAACGTGATTTTTTATGAAAATATTTTGGGATGAAAAGCGTTTCTTTTTTTTTTTTTAACCCATCACTGCCTTCGCGAGCCCAATTAAACTCTCGCGTTCAACACGGTTCTAAATAAATATAATATCTGAAGTTCTCAGCAGTCCATTCGAGTATAAAAATAAACCAAAACCAATTATAATTGTATGAGATTCGGAAAAAAAAACGAAAAAATAATCGTTATTAGATGGCACGTATTTGCTGTAATATACTATGACATTTGTAAAACCACAGATAATCGTAATAACAATAATAATATGAATGCGGTTTAACGATAACAATAATATTAAAATCGAATACATCGCTCGGATTTTATAGTGGTAAAAAATGCTAAAATATGCGCTTTAATATGGTTGAAAAAATATAATTAAAATACGTTTCTAAAATAACATAAAATAAAAATTGTTTTTTTTTTTATGAATTATAGTAAAGGCGGTGATAATAAAATGCACTTGAAAATAGATTATTATATGAATTATCTAACGAAACAGAGACGTGGGTATTTTTTTTTTTTACCTTGAATTATTCTTAAAGTTATACGAGGTTTATGAAAAAGAAAAAAAATTAATCGAATTCAATGCGTATTTAAATTGCAAAACCAAAAATATACACATTTTATGGATTTATTTAAAAAAAAAATAAAAAATCGGTAGACATTTTTATTAAATAGTATATAATTTTTTTAATTTTATGAAAATGTCAACTTCTTTCGTTATTGGCGCGATACGGATCACGAGAAAACGCTGCACAGGGCGATCAGTAAAATTCTCTTCTGTTGACAGCCCATAGCATAAGCTATGATGGAATTCGGTAATTGTTTTTTTTTTAATATTATTAGAAAATTGCCCTTGGGCTATTAAGAAAACTATCGAGCAAATGGAAAAAAAAGAACCTCGTGACTAAATAACAATTCATTATTGGAAAGTAATAACGCACGTAAAGATCGACTGAGCACTCCCGAGCGAAAAAGCATTCGCCGCAGACAAAATAATAACAAAACACATTATTACAAAAACCAATACACTTTTCGCTTTGCTCGGAAACTAGAACTCTTTCGAATCTCGAGTATTAATTATCACGAAATTCGCGGAAAAGAAAACAAAAAAAATCATAAACATTTATGTGATTGCTTGTGGCGGTTTTCTGTTATACTCGTATATACATATATATATAGTTGTAAATGTGTTTTGATTAGAATCCTGCGAATCGACGAACACCGCAAGGCGTGGTCGTATCGAAAATAGGCCCGAGAGCCGTGCGCAGCTAACGTCAATACGGACAATGTTTTTAATGACTTACTCGATTTTCACGTTGTAAAAAAATACAAAAAAACCCTCTCCGAACAGCCAAGACGTTATAGTGAATGAAGTATCGTAATAAAAAAAAAAAAAAAATTTTTTTTCTACAACGGTAAATAATTAGGAGACGAATATCGAGTGGACTGACGTATTTTTTCCGTTTCCTGCATCATGAATATTCGAAATCCTGTTCTCCATTTAACGTCCAACAAAATGTTAAAATATCGTCGGCACACCACGTGTCTATATAATTGTTCGTTAATTTATTACTTGAAATATTTTTCAAAAAAAAACCTATTTCGCTTTGACATAATATTGTAACTTTAGTATAAAAATAAGGAGGCAGGACGGTGGTCTATAAAACGTATTCTTAGTTTTCGAGTCTGTTTTTCTATTTTTCTAAAGTATATTTCCGGGCAACTTACAATATTCTTGGATTCTTTTTATTATTATTATTATTATTCTGCGACAAGAACAATAAAATACAAAATACACATTGGCATTCGAATATAAAATATTATATAAAAGGAATTCAAATATATTTCTATTAGAATGCTTTACAAGACTCTATATTGTGTGCAAGTTAGATTTTGATGATAAAAACGAAAACGCTTAAGAAAAAAAAATATATAAATGTATATAACGATTAAACGGGGTTTTTTTTTAAAGTATATTTTTAAATAATCCATCCGACGACTCGAGTTTTGTCGGGTAAATTTGAATTTCTCGAGAAATTTAAAAACCGGAAAAATAGAACTTGTCGCGATGATGCGTCGTTGAAGATCACAGACCAGTTGTAGTTATTTCAGTCAATGGATTCACGTTTTATTTTATTATATACGGTATTTTCTCTTTCCTCGGCCACAAAGTATACGTTATTGAATACGTATAATACATGTGTGCCACCTATATGTACGAGGTACGCCGGCGGGTCCGGAAGCGTAGAACTCGCGGTGGTGATTGATCGGTCAATTGACGACGACGTATATGCGTCCGAGTCGGGAATAAAAATGGAGAGGATACTTGGACGGGACAGCTGGTGCTGCTGCTGCTGCTGCTGCTGCTGCTGCAACCCGGAGAGACCGCTGACAAATTGCGTTCGGATAAATAATTCCAAAACCCGATGCTAACCCTTCGCATACAATCACTATACGTGTATAAACGACAAAGGTAATATGTGTATAAATGTGTACGTGCCCAAGACGGGACAAAGTCGTACCGAAGACCGCCTATAATTCACGAGATCGTCGGACGTGTATACAGTGCGTTTACACCTCGTGAAAAAAAAGAACAAAAAAAACCTCGGAATTCTAACGTGCGTGTACCTGATTGCCCATATTAAATGGTTTTTTCCCCATTTGTTTAGCATGTAATTAGCACGACACGTATTTGTTTGCACGCTAATTGTCGCAATTCGCACGCGTTTGGTTTATGTGTTGGATGTCGAGAAATCAGTGGGAAAGAAACGAGGGTTTCCGTCCCCGCGCCTGAACACGTTCTGAATATTTTTTTCTACACCAATAGTTACCACGCGATTTCCATACAGTTTTTTTAATTCTCAAGCGTTTAATTGTATAATTGAACTATAATGGATGGAACCTGCAGTGATCAACCACGTGTTTTCTCGATCTACGTATCACAAAAACAATTGTTTGACTAAGGCTTACGTCAAGTCGTCAACATTTAACATAAGACAATTCGTATAATAATTTGAATGTTTAGTCTTAGCTATTTTGGACGATGATAACTCAAGTAGTTAAATATAATTTAATCTGCGCTGTTGTAAGGACTTATGTATACATACGAATGTAGAAAATGCATTTTTTTATCCTGATTTTAAACAGACCTTTTTTTTTTCTATCCATTATTGAATCGCGGTTCAAGAAATATTTGTAGACCACAGAAGACAATATCTCCCTATACCAGCAACGTATAAATGTAAAATTAAGATTCTACATTAAATTGTACGATTTTTTTTTTTATTATTCCGTCCATAAAATGTTTATTATTTCAATATTAAATCGTGTATTTACATAGTATTTGCTTTTTACGTAATTCAATAGTGAAAGTATCAACGAGTAAAGTCACTGGGCAACACACTGTTATTGACATGAAAATAATAATAGGCCTGGACACTATTAACTCCTATAAATTGCTGACAAAACGTCTCCAAGTGTGTTAATTTACTGCCTTTTTCACTCTTCCCCTCTCACGTGTTTATTCAAAAGTCAACACGCGCGTAAATTATACATAAGAATATATAATTAAAATCATATAGATTGATGTTTTTAAATCAAAATTCCACGTATAACAATTATGACACGCGGGAAAAAATGTATATATAGGCCTATGTTTCGTATACTCGAATTTATGATTAAAGTAAAGTAAAAAAAAAAAAAAAATAGAAGCTTGAGATAAAATATTAATTTCTTCTGATTCACAATAAAAAAAATTAATAAATTCTTTTTTAATCAAAGACGTTGGAATGAACAACAGATGTAACAAGAAATAATAGTAATTTTTTTAAGTTTTTGGAAAACAAGGATACAAATAAAATTCTCGCTAATGATATCATCAAACATTTAGCGATGATAATGACACATTTTCTTTTTTAACCATAATACAAAGCTTTAAAAAGCACGTAATAGAAAAAAATATTTGGAAATTTAATTGTGTTTTACATTTAAATATAATAAATAAAAATTATGTTTTTAGCATACTATTTAAACTCAGTATGTGCATCATATTGTAATAATAACGTCATACAAAAATACATTAACAAAGGTAAAAAAATTATTTAAAGAATGTACAATTTTTAACATTGCTTTATTTATGTTATAATTTTTTCTCCCGCTTTCTTAACTCACTATTACAAAGTATAAAATATATTACTTTCAGAAAAGATCATTGTCTCGTACACCATATATAGATTAACCGAACTCTGTCGCAGTGAATTTCTATATTATATATAAATATCATATTGTATCCTCTGATTGTTTTTTTTTTTTATGAGAAATCTGATATTGTTGGGCAGCGTGTATATCGTATTATGTTTTCATTGGGTTTAAAAAATAATAACAATAAAAATATGATTC
Source organism: Slavum lentiscoides (assembly GCA_032441835.1). Classification (NCBI taxonomy): domain Eukaryota; kingdom Metazoa; phylum Arthropoda; class Insecta; order Hemiptera; family Aphididae; genus Slavum; species Slavum lentiscoides. The sequence continues at coordinate 2,932,513 of CM063707.1, read as the reverse complement.
TGACGCAATTATACGATCCACGGATTTCGATGCGATTTCATCTCGTGAACAATGGATTATATTGTCAATAATATTATTTCGTTGAAGTAATATATACGTCCTTATTTTATATATATACTTATATATAATTCAATCTGGTATTTATATACAGACGGCAAAAGAAACCCTTAATGCGGTTTTGTAGTGATAAAAAAACAACGTTCGAGACCACACCCTCTGACAAAATTGTGAGGCTTTGGACGTACCGGATCAATGGTATTATAAAAATATATAGATTATTAAGCGATGTCACTTTCTATAGAGAGACAGTGACGGCGCTTAGAATATTACAAAAAAACGAATTGTTATCTGCAAATCGGCTAGCTAATCGTCTCAGAATAGTATTTCTATAAATATGTATAATTTTATAATTATTAATTCTGTTGGCTTGTAATCAAAATTATAATGACTTTTATTAATATAGATTTCGAAAAAAGGACGCAGGTTTTATAATTACAATGATTTTTTAAAAACGTAGAAAAATTACGAAAATTGTGAGAATTTTGAAAAAGCTTTAAAACCAGTCGTCGAATGAGAACAATAGCTGATCGTGGTACTACGTCAATTACCGAACGGTTAGGAAGGGCAAGTGAGTGTTATCATCGAGAGAAAGGCCCCGCGCTTTCCGTTTGATTAAATAACGACGTAGGTTCGCCCTTTTAGGATTTAGAACCCTCCGGGGTCCCGAGACGAATTTGTTAGCTGTATACGTAGCCCGTTTTGTTTAAAAATTAACCTGGCACTATACTGCTACTTTTAGAATTTAAAACAAAAATAATAACTTAACTCCGGCGGACTCTCTTTCTCTCTCTCTCTCTCTGTAAAAGGCGCGATACTCCCCGAGGAAATGACCGCTGCCTCTGTAGGTCCTTCGAGACGCACACGGATGTCCTATGTGTGTGTATATATTATAAGCAGCGCAGGGAGAAAAGATTTTTGAAAACCAAAAAACAAATAAAATATCGACCATCCACATAGTAGTTTTAAAACAGACGCGGGTAATCCGAATGAATTTTCTGAAAAAAAAAAATGTTGAAACCATTTTAACGGAATTAAAGTGTTTTATTCTACGTCTAGAGATTTTCGAAAAAATCAAAATCTCAGAATATTGCAACAAATTCTAATAACACGATACTGTACATGGGAGTAAATTAAATGAAATATATTTTAGCATAATTGACATTTATCCAGATATTTGTATTACCGTACGACTATAACGTGTGCTACTACGACACGTGACCGCAGATTTAGTCTAGTATAATATATCTGATACATTTATCCATGTGATTGTTCTGCCATTAACTATCAACTACTACTTTTAAAAGCAATTTATTTTTAAAATTCGTCTGAAATGCGCAAAAAATGACATGCGAATACCTTGGACAATTGTACCAATAAAATTGAAAAAATTGAAATGTTTAAACTCGAAATTCGAACCGAACACCACACTACGTGTACCGTGGTTTCGCCGAGTCAGATGGACGTAACAATTTAATAAGATCCCGTGGGAGTGTATTTTAGTGTGACATCGTGCACGGACATAATTCCTCGCATGTCACTGAACACACGGTCGAAAATATGTTTACAAAAGCGGAAAGTGCAATAATAACACCAAAAACCAACACCACGTACACCAGCTGTAATCCGATCTGGATTTTGAAAACTAATTTCGATTCGTTAGTGTCAATATTTTTCCGGGAGTGTATTTCGAAATTTATTTCTCATTTATTTAGTGTATCCCGTAACGGGTTTAATTTTAATTTTTTTTTTCATTAAAACCCTTCGTAGATTAAAGATTCGTGGAATGAAAAAATAAAAATACATTTTTCACAGTATTATCTAACGCGGATAGGTTCTTAAATTAAAATATTATAATATAGCTGTATTAAAAATGTGTTTAATTTCGTTACTCTTATCGGTCAAAAAAAAAAATTTTCTCCAATTGCCTGAATGGAAAAATCGTGCCGATAAAAGTGAATCGGCTAATTTTATTATTATTATTATTTTCTTTCATCACATAGTCACTAGTCGTTATGGCTACATTGTGGAGAATACACCGGGTGCAAACAATGCATCTGAAGTGTTTCTGTTGTAATTAGTTGTACTCATAGTACTTTTCGTACTATATGGGCCGTATTCTACATGACTACTTTCCGCAATTGGAGGAGGTTGTGGTTACCGGGGACTTCTTTTATGATTTCACAGGTGGCTTTAGATATCAGTTCTGTGGCTCCAATTATGATTGGCAAGATCTTCGCTTTCATTTCCCGCATTCTCTGCATCTCAATTTGTAGATCTTTATATTTAAAGTATTTTTCTGCTTCTTTCTGTGTTATATTGTAGTCTGATGGTATTGCTACGTCTATCTAACTTTTGATTCTTACCTTTCAGGATGATGTCTGGCTTATTGGCTTTATTATTATTATTATTTAAACATATCATGTAAATGACACACAACGAAAAAACCGCTGTCCCATCCTGAACGTTATCCGCGAGCGTTTTTCGCGAAATTTTTAATTTCAATTACACCGGTCCATTATTATTATTATTCGTATTTGATACTCATCAAATAATATATTTAACGTAATAATATGATTTATTAGGAAAACGACTTGTGTGGAGAAAACGCGAGAAATTCCCGGCGTGTACACTGACAGCGGCGAGTATTATAATATTAAAATAAAACGGCGGCGGCTGCTGTGGAAAAATCGTCTTAAAATTTCGGCCGCGGCTTATAAAATAACACGGACAGTTTTACGCGCAGGACGTCGTCTAGGATTTAGGAGGAAGCTGCGCAAACAGATACAGAGTATCTCTCGCCGCGGCGATCTCACCCTCCGATAAATTATAATAAACGACTTTTCCGCCGTCCGCTTTCGGCGTATAATTTACACGAAATTTATTCCGGTTAAAATCGCTGGGACGCAGTGCATACACGAAGCGCGTGTTACTAGTTTAAAACAAAAAAAAATCACTGAAAACGTAAAAAAAAAATTAATATTATAATAACTCGATTTTTATTTTTTTTTTATTAAAAATAATTCATGCGTCCGGTCCGAACAAAGGATACACGGAAAAAGGATAAAACACGTATAGGACCCCCGTCGTGTCGGTGGAAATTCGTCGAATATATATTATTGCAGTTCTTCAAACAAACACATACGGTGGCGATATAACCTACTGTATAATATATTAGTTGTTAGAGACATAATTGCACAAACCCCCCCCGTCTGCGCAGCATCCGAGTAATACATATTGTACAATAACGTTAAAAACAAAAACCATCGATCATAATATCCGTAAAACTACGCGCTTATTGCGACTTTGACCGATTATATTATTTATATTTTATTATTACAACTGTTACTACGGAATATAATACACGTATATTACGCAAAAATACATTTTAATATTTGATCACGTCATACGGTAAAAACGCCCAAGTTTTGAAAAAAATATCACGTCATGTATTCGCGTAGTGCTTTTCGTTTACAGCGAATTTAAAACGGACACAAAATTTATTAATGCAATGCGATCGACGAAACGCGTATCGTAATGATTAATATAGAAATAATAAAATAGTGAAAACAAAAACAATAAGTAAAGAACAAAAGCGATACGCAAAAACATTTAAAAAAAAAAAATTATTAAATTAATACTCGTGAATAATAAAATTTGTTTGTTTAAGAAGTCTCACTAGGAATTTCAAATTGATCGGCTGTTCGATTTTTTCGTCCGGCATACAGCAGCGCATAATAATCAGTTCTCGAATCCGGGGGTGCGCAGGAGGACGGAGCTAATTTTCGAATTTTTCATATTTTTAAAAAGCATCCCTTTAAATTGTTTTCATTAGAACCCTGGGGGACGGAACGTGTTACTTTGTTAAAATAATATTGAAATTTTGATTTTGTAAAGTTACATCGAATATGATAATAAAAAACTATTTAAATGATTATTTTTTAATAATTCGTAACGAGCACAAGAGTCTTGTCTATTCATCATTATTATAATTTAAAATATAAATAATTTATTGTGTGTCGGCGTCGGATAATTTGTGACCGAGACGTGAAACGTAACCAACTGCAGTCGTGGAAAATTATTTAAGTAGGTACCAAATTAGGTAGAGTACTATTTTACGTATAATTATTATGTGTTAATAAATGGTAAGTTGTAAAAAAAATAATTGTTGGTATATATTATTGTATTGTAATGATATGACGAAAACGGACGGTGCTTGGTATGGGGGACGAAGCCTCCGACGGATCGGGCTGAGTGTAATCGTCGTAATAAGGACGCTAATTTTTTTTTAAAAGGCTTGAAGTCCCCTTTCTTTAATTTTTCCAATTCGAGCACTGAAAATGTAATGTCACTTTAAACGACACTCACGCGTATACTACCCGAACGGACACTGACTGATCATCAAATGGTATTGATCGATGCCCACAGTCATATTCACAGATCATAAATATTCACAAACATTATTGCCTCATCTGCGCGCGCTTTAACGGCTAACTCGATATGAACTCGTTATTTAAGCGTCTAATGACCTAACCCATCGTATTATTATTAGCGAAATTTTCTTGTCGACTATCGTTTTACAACATTTTTTCTTGTTTTTAAGTTCATCGCGTCCGACAACAACAAGATATTACGTAATATTTCATGTTCATCACGCGATCGTGTACCTTCACGTTTTTCTCCTTCGAATTCGTTACACGGAATCCGCCGTCTGAACAACGCATACGTACATTAATTACTGATTTAAGATATTATTCGTTATTTACCGTTTTCGGTATGTTTGTGAATAATGCGCGCGAGCGGAATACAGAAAAACGCACGTATGCATTTTTTATCATTTTCGAAATTCAGACCGGGTTAAACAATGCGCCGCGGCCGAGTCGGGGTCACGAGGCGTATAATATACTCGTATATTATAGGTTAGGCGTGCGCATTTATAAATATTTACGCCGACTTCGCGATAATATTGTTGTAGCACCGTGCATGTATAAAATATTAAAACGAGAACGTTACTTTTTATTTTTCAATTTTTTTTTTTTTTAAATAGAGTTCAGTCGTTTTTACGGGGGGGAAAAAAAAAAAAAAAGTTCGAAGCTTCGTTATTTAAACATCGATTTTATTCGGGTAACATGACGAAATTAGTGGCGAAATTCTATACGTATCTCAGATGTATGGGAAAATATTGTATTGTTCTCGTATTTTAACAAGTACCTGTAGTTTACGGAGAAAATTAAAATCGATTCGATTAAAAATAGTATTTGACGGACGTCGTATTCGTTGACAAACTTTTTTTTTTTTTTTCAAAAAAATTACCGGTTCTTCTTCTTTTTTTTATGCGTCCGCAGCAATTTCTGCAGACGTCATTTCTGTAATTGGAATTATTTATAAACGATTATCGAGCCGAGCAAACGGAAAGCGCACTTGCAAACAATTTCGGATCATTTAGAGGCAATCCGCGGTGTGGCGGATAAAGCGCCCATAATATTTCAACGCGTAATACGTTTGATGCGGTCGAATAACGCTCTCCTAAGTACGATGTATATTGTTAGCTACTCGATTCGGGACTGGCAGACAATTGTGTAAGTGCGTGAAAGTCGATCGATAACCCAAAAACGAACAACGTCTATAAAGGAAGAGAAAACGGAAGGACAAAGAGCCGGATGAACTGGATCGAAGACTTAACACTGATAATAATAATTGTCTTCGATCGACCGCGCTTGATTATAAAATAAATAACGCATAAACACAAAAAAGAAAAAAAACCGCAAAACGTTTTTATTCGCATCGACCGTAATGACACGGCGGCACCCGTTTTATATAACCCGTTACCGGCCCGTTACGTGTAAAGGAATAACGGAAAAAGATACGTAGAGACTTTAAGACATCAAATTACTTTGTCCAAAACTAAACTCCCAACGCTGGGAAACGCGGAGTCAGGCAGACGGTTAAAATACCTTTATGTATGATGGCGAGTGACATACATGAGTCTGAAGTGTATATTTTATAAGTCGACATTTCGATTTTCGAACGTGTGTCATATGTTTTCCTCCTATTCGAAAAACTTTTTAGCGTTCTTCTCCTTAACGATCCGATTATCGAGTCGTTTGCGCTTTAAAAACCGTGCACACATTATTGTAAAAGGCTTGCGCCGTCTGGGCGTACGACGCGTTATGGTCGTACACTACACTCGACTTCCGACGTTCCGCACGGTTTTCGAGTACCTATCGAAAGAATTGATTATATAAAAAAAAAAATGTACACTTTCCAATTGTTTCATGACGTGCTCGACTAGAAATAATAATAATAACACGGTTCCGCGTCCTTAAGAACACAGTCACGTTCACGTCGTTTACAGATTCTTCTCCGAGTTATATCCGTCGACGAAACCACGAGCGAATTTTCTCCATAAAAACTGTCTGCGCGCAAAAATTGTACGAGAGCAAGTTATTGGAAAAATTAACTTAGCTGAGTTGACATAAACGCCTTCAGACCAACCGAAAACAAATTTAACTGATCCAAAGTTAACATCGTAAAAAATATTATCTCGGTTAAAAAATATATATACTTTTTTTTTAACCATTTAAAATATAGAACTTCGATGTGAAGATTTTCTAAAATTATTCAACAATAATAATAAAAAAATTACTATTCACTTTTTTTTTTTAATTTTAAATATTTGATAACCTGAATTATTGAGACTAATGGTCTTTTCAGAGTAAATAAGATAAATACCCAAACACGCGATAGATTAGAATTAAAACCAAATATATTATTTAATAGCAAATACGAATCGCCATAAATGTAAAAATCAAAACATTCGGTTATTGCCGCCAGACGAAATAATCAAAAGCTAAATTGAGTCCTATATATCTGTGGATCGTATAGCGTTGAACGTGTTAGTGGAATGATTACGAAAATTAACAATTAAAATGTACTTATACCAATGACAATTTAAAGTAGTTAAGTTAACGAACAAATCAATGAACTATAATAGTGGAGTTAAAAATTTTTGAAAAAATATTAATTTTTTAACTAGTTAATGCTCCCTCTCACAAACCTTTGATAACACATAATACTTACGCGTATATATATTTTTACATAATATAATATATTATTAAATTTTTCCATCGCGTTACACCGCACGTTATAATCGAAAGAAACCATAACAAAATAATTGTCTCCGCGTGTTTCTGGGTGAAAGAGTGTAGATGTTCATATATGTCATCCATTTAAATCAGTTTCGGCCACGATAAAATCACTGTAAAATTGTACCGATTTTCGATGTAGTTTGCGCAATTTTTTATAATTTTTTTTTACCCCTTCTGTAACGCGAATTGCCAAAAAAAAAAATTTAATTTAGTTCGGACACGAGTATATTGTGTTTTGAAATAATTGTATCTAACTCGTTTTCACGCCACGTATTTAGACAAAATTATTGTGATTTGGACGGGACCGGCACCGCAAATAATACTGCACAGCGCACACCAGCTGCGACAATGGCCAATACGGTTTTTGTGTACGCCGAGTGTACGTACACTCGTGTACGGTGTGAAAAAGTCGGAAGTGAGACACAGGGACAGATGGCAGACACGTACAGTTTGGTGTAAAAGTCATCATTTCGAAAAATGTACATTTTCAAACCGAATTACAATAGGGTGTGCGACGGAAAAACGTTGGTAAAATGATCAAATTTTCAAACGGATTTTTGGTATTCGAACATATTCTTCCCGAATGCCGGTCGACGCGTGTCACGGGCATTTAAGCGGCCGACGTGATCCGAGATCTCGTTCGCAGGACCGCAGGAAAACTTAAAATTGCGCTCTTTCGGTTTCAACACAGGACTAATAGAGTATTATTAATTTTATAAAGATTTCTTTTTAATTCGAATAAAATTACTTCGTTGGAAATAAACAGAGATTTATTTATTTATTATTATAAATGCCCATAGGCTCAAGTACAGTAAAGTATTACAGAGATAATATTATTATATTAATTTTTCAATTTCTAAATTATTTGCGTAGGCAACTTTCGGCCCCCTAGCTACGGCTCTGCTATTGTGAATGTGATATTTTTTCGTCAGTTCATTGTGACTATAGTTAAAAATTATGATATCCTCGAAAAATAGTTACCACTTATAATTTAAATGGCTAAACATTTTCACGAAATAGTGTAACTTAATTTAGACTTAAGCTAGAATTTTTTATTTTTTTTGAAAATATAGTTGAATGATAATACGGTTTATTAAATAAATATTTGTCGACCACGAGTAACGCGTATTTATTATTATTGAATTTTAAGAGTACTTCAAAATTTTTGTCCAAAACAGCTGGCGACATCGTGTTGATTCTAGTATAGTCGCCCCCCCAGCATTGCGGAAGGCTACGCGAAAACTTCGGTAGGCGTTTCCTTGTTATATACACATGTGTATTATACATATAATGAAAACACGTGTACAAACAGCGGAATAAGAAAATTTACTTATATTGTTATTTTCGAAAAACAGCGTTTGTCGCATCACTATATCGTATCATTCTCGTACTGGAAACTTGAATGTCTCCAAACGTATAAATATTTTTGTAACTAACGTTTGGAAAAACTTTGTAATTAAATCGTTAACAACACCGCTTTCACGCGTATCGTGTAAAACACTTGTAAAACTTAATATACGAATTGAATAACTGTTCAAGAGTTAAGCCTTTGAGCTCGATTACTGACGTTCTGACTGGTAGTGTAGTTATAGTGCGGTCGACCTTGGAGATAACGTCTGAAAACGACTGAAACGGGAGAACAATCGCCCACAAATGCCTCAAATTTACACAAGATATGATTTCCGAAAATAAAATCAGTTTTTTCGAAACCGAATATATTAGTCGTACAGTGTACACATCATATTGAATATTCGATATGATAATAATAATAATAATAATAATAATAATAATAATAATAATAATAATAATAATAATAATAATAATAATAATAATAATAATAATAATAATAATAATAATAATAATAATAATAATAATAATAATAATAATAATAATAATAATAATAATAATAATAATAATAATAATAATAATAATAATAATAATAATAATAATAATAATAATAATAATAATAATAATAATAATAATAATAATAATAATAATAATAATAATAATAATAATAATAATAATAATAATAATAATAATAATAATAATAATAATAATAATAATAATAATAATAATAATAATAATAATAATAATAATAATAATAATAATAATAATAATAATAATAATAATAATAATAATAATAATAATAAATAATACAGATCGCATACGCGCGTAAGATCGATCGGTCGGTCGGTCAGCATATACCGACAGCGCGTCAGCCGACCGTAATAAAACGGGAAAAGAAAGTAGTCAACAGATAGCGCTACGACACAATACAGAGGGCGTGGCAGAAAGGCGCTTATAAATAGCGGTCCGAAACCATCGGACCGATCAGTGTAGTCACGGCGGTCAAGCGTGAACAACGTAGTTCACGTCTGACCGATTTCGGTGCTAACATCGATAGTGTAAGCACGCTGTTTCGTGTTATTTGATCTCAATGTAAACACGATAAACATCACGGAGAAAATTATATTCAATCGTATCCTCCACGACCTTCATATCTAACAGAATGACCATCTTCTAACTGGAGTCGTGTTTTGATTGATATACGCGTTCCGTGTTTTGAGTTGGCAGTGTTGAAAACGTGCAAAAGCGGTCCGCGGCGGTCGAAAATTTGGAGAAGTTCTCGAGTCGAGTTGGGAACCGACGAACACGTTCGATGAAACTTTTGCAATGTATCTCTCTGCACGAGCCCGGGCACGCGCGTTGAGACATCGACGAAGACCCGAGACGACGTTCCGGTCTTTGACTTTGAGGCGCCCCGTCGAGTTTTCCAATTAACCAGCCGGCACATACTCGGTACATACATACACACACACACACTTATATAATAATATAATACACCATGTCGGATAAAAGTTTTCGAGTGCATTTCGCGGTGGAAACTTCGGGACGGGATCGCTGCAAAGATTACATTATATACGTATATATTATATAAATATGTTTTCGGCGCTGTATAGTTTTAGACGTCAAGTCCGACGGAATAAGACGGTGAGTGATGGGCTCCAATATATTTATATATATATATATTATTATTATTATGTACGCCGTTACATTCTGTCCGTATAGCCGACCGATCCGCTAGGTCGTCTGTAATCCGATCGCGACGTCGCGGCGCGACGGTCGACGGTTCGGAAAAGAGAGAAGGACTACAGCGAATTATTATGATTATCATGATGATTATTTGATCGATTGGTCCACACTATCCCCGAAAGTCGTATTACCATATTTCACACACTAATGTTATATATATATATATATATTGGGTTGTTCGAGAGATTGATTGACAGTATATCATCGATGGACTCGTCAGAGCATGGACGTATTTAGAAATGTGTAATGGGCGTGGGGGAGGGGTAGTCCAACAAAATTTTAAAGTTTGTCACGTTTATATAAAAAAAATCACCGAGTTAACGAAAAAATAATCAAAATTTAATTTAATAATATTATTATTAACTTTAAAAATTATTTTATTTGTATTGTATTAATTTTAAATATTATAATACAGCTGTAGACGTCATAGGCGTGCGCAGACTTTGTCTGGGGGGGGGGCTCACATAAAAATTGTCTGAACCAAAGATTCTAGTACTAACTAACAATAATATAATATCATATAACTCAAATAATTTATATTTAAAAATATGTAACATGATTAAAACGTATAAACATAAATAATTACAACTCAATCCTTCTGTCCTCGGGGTAATGATTTTAAAAGTATCAATTACATCGTCAATTTTCGTCAAGTTCTTGCTCATTGAATATATTACATTTATTATAAACAAAAGCTCCATCCCCCCGTGTGTACGCCTATGGTAGAAGTAAGAAAAATCTATAATTGTTTTCCTCTTTTATCGGACGCGTTTATTAACGTTCATTATTATTTTGTTCAACACTTTGAACTAATGGCGAAAAAAAATACAAAATTGGAAAATTTTTGAAATTTTTCAGCAAAAAAAATAACCGTCAAGTGTTAACTGCTTTTAAAATAAATGAGTGAAACTGTGATAGCAGGCTCGCGAGTTAATATCACAAAATAAGAATGTAATATGTACAATATTATAGTTCGTCGATAGTAAAATCGATACAATAATCGAATTCATAACGCTTTCAACGACTCGTCGATGACGTAAAAAAAACAGGTAAAAATCGATCAAATTCGCCATTGCTGCAAGTAAATATCGCGAATAAGTTTAAAAAAAAAAAAAATCTCTCTATACTCGTATCCGATCGTACTTTTACAACAGTCGTCGGTATAACACAACTATTTGTATTTCCCTGGATTATCGGCGAAATTTTTATTGGAGACTACAGAAGAGAACCGCAAAATAAATAAATTCGCGTGTTTACAAATCTTATCGAGTTTTATCGAGATCGAACTGGAGTATCAAGTTTTGTAACATGTCATAGCTTTTCTAATAAAAATGTTTATGGCACAAATTCGGGTCGGAAAATCGTATAGCACACTACCATTGGCGAGATTGGATCGATCGAAGGTGTAGTCCATATTATTTTTACTACCTAATCCACGTTGGGTGGAAAAAATTCCAAAAAATTGTCGTCTGAGCATTTGTCTTGAGAGAATGACGACGAAGAAAATATCTTCTATGCGAGATTTCAGGAAATGACGAAATAAAAGTGCATTATATTGTATTTGAATAAAAACAAAATGTAATAATAACTTGCCGGGAAAAGTCGGATTAGGATAATCATAAATATAGAGTTCTTTAAAAAATATAGAACGTTCGAAAAATTCCAACCCGTCAACTAAGTGTTTTTTATCGTTTACGTATACTTATACTTTGAGAACGACTCCTACGAACGAATTTACTAGGTAAGTTATGACGAAAAAACTAAAATAATTGCGTAGTCAGAATTTGGTGGTAACACTTAGCTCTGAAGTTAAAACCAACTGAAATCCTGAATAATGACGTTAAAGTTTTCTGATCTAGTCGTCTATAAAAATATTCGATTTTTCGCAAATTACTAGTTCTGCATTCATAGCACGTACGAAAAATATTATTAAACGTAATTTTTTCTCGAAAAAAATGTTTAATGAATATAAAATGATATAAAATAATAATAGCCCGAATATACATCATGAGAAAAAATTGCATATGATTTGAAATATCTTTGACAGGATTTCGGACGATTTAACATAATAGCTTTTGGTGAATTTTTTTACATTAATAAAAACATGTCAAAAATAACAAAAAAAAAAAGAGAAAAAATGTTCGTTACCACGAAGTAGTTTGTGTTTAAATCTCATATGTAACTTGGAGAGCATCGTGTGTAAAAAAAATTTCAAAAAAAATTAAATTTAAATGCAATGAAAACCAAACGACAGCGCAATATAAGGAATAACACGTACAACATGATATTATATGTACTCGAACCATTTATATTTACCTTACTAATCGTATATTTTTTTATTTGCCCATTAAAAATAAACCATTTACGAGTTTAATAAATACCGCCGACACCGACAATTTTTCAGAGGGATTTATAAAATACATACGCAAATTGTTGTTTAACGAGGCGGATTCCATGATGAATTTCTTTTTTTTTCCCCTCCCCGACTAAACGCCCAATCAGTTAATGCGCGCATTGCAGAGAATTGATAAAAAAAAAAATGTCGATAACGATGATTAAATTGTAACACTACTCGTATATAAAAAAAAAAAAAAATCGTATATTGTTTTATACTATTTATATATTGTGTAGCTTTTTCTTTCTTTATTGGTTTTCTGTTTTTTTTTTTTTACGATCAAGATTTTTACGTCGTCGTCTGCATCTCTCTTATAAGCACTTATGTCGCCGTGTCCTGTATTATATATATAAAAAAAATTTTGTCGATTCGGACGCATTATTTACAGATCAAGTGTACGATTTCCAGTCGCGCTTTCAATCATTCGATCAAAACTACAGTTATACATAAATATATTGTACTTTCAATTTCTCTCTGGGATTGGGGCTAAAAATAAAACCTAGAAACCTCGTCACTATTACAAACGATTGTATAAAATATTTCGAATTAAATTATCTTTTTAGTAATAAATATTAAATAATAAGCGGATACCCGTATAAATCTTATTTGTAGTAGCGGTATTAATCAAATAGTAATAAATTACTCATAAAAAAAAAAACGTGGTCATTTTGATATATTTATTAGAAAACACAAAAATTATAATAAAAATTCCAAACGTCTATACTGTTATCGGAGAACTCGGTGAGAATTTCTTCGGGTTTATTGCGTTCTTTTTGCTTGCGAGCATAGCTAAATCGTTTTCGCCGTTAAAAATAATACCCAATAATATAAATAAATGTTTTTATTTAATAAAAATGAATTAATATTATATTGTATCAATACCTCAAGTATGTCGTTCCGATTTTCTGCAGATCTACGTCCTGCAGATTGATAAAAATCATGATCACAATCCTTTTCTTTAAATAGAGAATAAGAGTAATACGCGAGTTTCGACAGTAGGGTTTAAACGTGTTGATGTATAATGACCAATGGACAATAATGTGTTCAATGGGAGGAGGTGTACTCCGAAATCTCCTATAAATACGCCACTAGTTGTAAATCAACTTTTGCGGGAAGCACACAATTATAAAGCGAATTGTATTATTCGCTTTGTGTAAAGGGTAATTACAATTTTATTAATATTTTTAAATTTTTTTAAGAAAGTTTTTTGTAAATTTCATATTATACATTTATTAATAAACCCATTCTCCTCATAACTGTCATAATTATAGCGAATTTTGGTTGTGAAACCGAAACCCTTATTAATTTAAATTACACGTTATTCAAATGCATTGTTTTTATGAAAATTTACAGGTGTATTTTTTGGTTGAAAATCCGACGATTATTTCTGGATTTAAGACGCGGTGATTAGTGGACGAGCACTGTTGTGGTCCGTTTGTGAATAATTTGCTTTTTATCGTTAAATTATTGATTAGTGAGGTATAACAAATACCAATAAGACATTTTATACAAAATAATATCTTTGTCTAAATATATTTCATTATATTCAGTATATTTTTGACAACAAACAAAGAATACCGGTATCATTTTTCTACACGATATTATTGTACGATTTAAGTGCTTTATCTTTTTTACAGGCACTTGAGAAGAGGTTAATGAAACAGGGGAAAACGTTCTATAATTTATAATCTCACAGTACTTCAAATAATATTTTGGACGTAAAAAAGTTGGACGAAAGTCGCATATTAGAACTGAAATTTAAGAACACTACTAATTTACATACAAGTTGTGTTTTGTGAAACGCTATTTTAGAAGTTTTATGTATGCCGCGTGATAAAATTTGTAATATTTTTTCCTTTTAAAATTATTGGCCGAATCGTAAGAACTTTATTGATTTTTCTCTGCAGACATGGAATGGTTTTTGTATTTTCAAAAATTCAATTTGGAACAATATGCGTACCAAATGTTTTGTAGTAAACATACGTAACACACACACACTCATATATATATATATATATATATATATATATAGGAGACGGCGCTTATTTTGTTTGTCCTATAAACTCAGAAACTACACAGCCGATTTCGATGAAATTTTCACAAATGTTTTTCGTATATCTCCTGAATGTAATAATCCATTTGGTATTTCACCATCTCGTCGTCATCAGATAGATAATATTGAAAAATTAAGGTTATGGTCACCGCGTGCCTTATGATAATGAATTGCAGCAATAAATATGTCAGCAAATAAATAAAATCAGTTTTACATTAATAGCTTTTATAACTCATATTACGACAGGCGGAATCCAAGCACGTTTTCTTATTTCGGAAAAGTGGACGTATTTTAAATCTGTTGAATATTTTTGTTATAAACATTTTATGATTTCATGCAAGTTATTAACGAATTCCGTCATACAACAGACGTTTAGAGTTACAAAAATCTTGATAACTAGAACGAACGGAATTTTATTTTGTCTCGGTTAATTTGAGAAAATCTTCTCGCATTTTTCGAAACAGTGCAGAATAAGAATTGAGTTTTCTGGAAACTCAGACTCAAGAGCCCTCCAGGTAAAAATTTGCCTTCACACCACACGTTCTTATGAGCTCTTCTTATTTGCCCTTCGAACCCAAACATTTAAAATTTCCTCTAAATATTTCTTTCGGAATCAAAAAAAAAAAAAACCAAACCTTTAAATTTGAAGAAATAGGTTTGGGTTTAAATTGTTTTTTATATACGGATAATTAGAAATGTTTGAATCACTTATCGCACTTTTTATTCTTATGTATTTTACTCACAGCGCGAAGCCAGTCAGGGCAGACATTTAAATATATAAGTAGTACTAGTACAGTTCCGGGCAATCATTTATAAATAATAACTGAGATTAGACATGTTTATGGTTTAAAAAAATGTATAAACTTCACTTGCATACAAGTTATTATTAAACGTGGCATTTATTATTATAATACTTTTTAAATTTTACTCGAGCAATTAGACGTTTATACGAGATGACATCTACAGTCATCGTAGCGGTATTTACTCCGTGCGAAGCCAAATATATTATTTTATAAATTAATCCATCAAAACATAAAATGTTTTTTTATAAATTGTATAAATGTATTTGATTTTTAAATTTAGAAATAAAATCCCGATTGAATTACAGCGAAATTGTATTACCCTAATTTATGATTTTACCGCGACTTCGTAAATTGAAATTCAAATTTTATAAACTATTTAATATTTAACCAATAACTTTCTCGCGTCGAGCTCAAATTACTTATTAAAAATTGAAACTAAATTTAAATAATAAAATTATTCGTCCCATTTGAAATATATATACATTAATTTAAAATAAGAAAACGACTTTTAAATGATAATAATATTACGACGACGCTCTGGGCAATGATTCTTAGACGAAAAAAACATCGAAATTAAAATTATTTTTTCTTTTTTATATAATTGAAAATAAATGTCCCAGACTAAATTACATAGTACTATTTCGAAATGTTTGTGTATTATAATTCAAATGGTTCACTCTGACTTCAAAGTAAATATTATTTTTTACGAAAATAAAAATTTTACGTTTGTATGAAAATTAAAATAATGCATACACACGAGTATATATAAAAATAGTATAAAGAGATGAGTGCTTATAACTCGTTATAATATATTATATTTCGTTGTATTGTGCGTATTGGTTTTGCTGGGTTAACGACGTTGGAAAAACATATGAATAAACTATAGCTGACCCGGCAAACGTTGTTCTGCCATATAAATTATTATCGAATAAATCGAACGTCAGTATAAATCGAAAGTGAAATATTAAATTTGAAACCGGAAGTGTGCTGTTGTTGTGTGTCGCAGTTCTGTTTTAGGAGTTTTTTTTTGGCTTTTACTTTTTTATAAATTATTTTTTAACAACAATTTAAATGGTCACCATGGTGACTGTTTAACGTCTAGAATCTTAAAATCGCCTAGAATCCCGTATTAGCTACCACTCTCGGGAGGGGTAGGAGAGTGAAAAATACTTTACGACCTATTCTCATACCTACCAAATATACAAAAAAAATTTCATTAAAATCGGTCGAGTCGTTTCGAATGAGTGCGACCACAAACACCGTGACACGAGATTTTTATATATTACATTGTACTCTGCTGATACCGATGATAAATATCAAACGATTTCTTTATACATAAAACTGTTAATTTGTACAATACATATCATCGGACCAATTTTTATGATACTTTCACGGATGAAGAAACGCCAATAACCTGAGTCACAATCCACTAAATAATCGTCATCTAAATAGTCGTTTCTCGATCATTCACCGTTATCCGTGACAACTAATATTCTAATAAACTAATAACTCCCCCAAAAAAAAAAAATTAAATAAATAAAAGGATAAAAAGAATATTATGTGAAATAAATAGAAAAACAAAGAATTGTTGTAAAATATGCAGAACATTTTTTTTGTTTTTATGTATTCTTTTTTACACTTTAATGTTTTTTTCATCGTAACGTTCATAGTTTTCTCCTTGTAATTTTATTTATTTTATTTTTTACCCCGTCGTTATATTTTTGTTTTTCGCTTAAAAATTCCGATGACGACTTTTTGTCGAAACCGATAATGATATTTTAATACAACCATTCCTGTATTATATTTATTTATTTATCATAATACTCATTGTACGTGTACGTATATTTATATAAATATTTTTTTTTTTTTATAAATTTATATCAATATTACCTAATTGTATAGTAATTACGACCAAAAAATATATATATATAAAAAAAAATAACTCCGAATTTTCAATAATAATATTTATTTCGTTTTTTTCTTCTTCTGAAATTGAACTCGTACAAATAAATTATTATTATATTTTGAATGTTATTGTAATTTTTAAATTACGGGTTTCCGAGAATAGTTTTTTTTTTTTTTTTACATATTCGTTGTATTCAACATGAAGTTTATCTTATAATACGAGACAGTTCGACCCACAAATACTATACGTATTTGGCTGCCAGTCGTTCGTGTCCCTATCTTTTTAAATAAAAAACAAATTATATATATATGTGTGTGTGTGTGTGTGTACCGAATGGTTGGTAAATATATACGAGGAAAATAATACAAGACGTTTACACGTATAGAGTACGCGTGTATGGAATTCAGAGACAAAAATATAATATTTATTATTATATTATTTCTTTGAACGGATGTAACGTAATCTCACTGGCAATGTCACATGCGCTATTGTATTATAAATGCGTGTAATAATATTATCGTGTTATTGAGAGGGGTCGCAGACAACAATCCGTTAAAAAAAAAACCCCCCATCCGTTCAAAGGAGTGAGTTTAAAGAGTACAGAAAAAACATTATGCGGACTTACTGCAAACGTCTGACATAATATTATTATATGGTGTTTGCGTAATTTTTGAGGCGCATACAAAAATTAATTCTCGTCTATTTATACAACGGATACGTCAAAAATCGATAGTTAATATCGATTAATCCGGTCAATTTCTACGCCAATTTTCGTATTCGTATAACGTTTAAAATACTCGTATATATTCGAAATTAAGTTTTTTTTTAAAAGATTATTATCATTTTTTAAATTATCTCAATTTACAAATATTGTATTTCTACCCAAATAGCACAAAATATTCCCGAGATTAATCCCTCAATCTTCCGAATCTTCTTTGATTATTCTGGATAACGTACGATCAATCAAATAACATTTGATTTAGTATATTATATGAATATGTAAGGCGTATTATTACATGAATAATCAAAGAAGAATATAATAATCTCTTCGTATTATATTCATAAAACTAGATATTAAAAGTCTCCCCGTAATAATTTAATCGTATTCAAATGTCGTATTCTTTGAATATTAGTGATTACATTATTATAAAAATTAGAAGATAATAATCACAATAATAACAATATGTAATTATTATGTTATCTGTTTAGGTACCAGAGACCGCGTTTAACGTTAACCACGTAAAACCGTGTTCACGTGTTTCAATTTTACGCAATACTTACATAAACGATTTCTAATTGTTAATGTACACTAATATTTGCGAAAACTAAAATGTTCAAAAAGGCGCATGAACTGTAGTTTTTTCACTTAAAACATTTCCGACTTGCGAACCCGTGTGTCGCCGGCACTCGGTACACCGCTTTTTATTAACGACGCAAGCTAATGGATCACACAACATACGCCTGATCGATATTAAATTTTTTTAATCGTACTTCCGTTTTCTAACTTCAAGGTTCTTGGTTGAAACTCGCATCGTATTATGCGTATACGATAATTTGGACAAGCCGATTTGAAACGGTGTATATAGGTAATATATGCGTCTCGGACTGCAGTTATAGGTTTATCCTTTTTTTTCCACTGTCGCTCTCTCTAGAAGTCACCTATTGATCGCGACGGACTGCGGAAAAAATTTCACTTTGTAACTATTACTATGAACAGCTATATGTACGTCGTATATAGAGGATGGGCAAGGGAAACGGGAAAGTGTGAAATAACTCTCAGAAATGTTTAAAAAAAATTATTTTCAAGTTTTATTGCGGAAAACACAAAGTAAATAATATGACGTTAAAGGTTCAAAAAACTAAAACCTCAAGTTCGGAAAATAATGTCAGTAAGATGATATCCGTTCTTCTGTATGCGTTCCTAGAATCGTGCGTGGAGGTTTTGCAAGACTCTTTGTAACACCTCCATGAGAATTAACACTATTCCTTCTTGGATTTCTGGATTTCTTGAACTGGAGAAGTGCTGTACGCTTTGCTTTTAGGATGGCCCCACAAGAAAATTCACAGGACAACAAATCATTCATAATGGCCAATAAATATCGTTGGACCGTGAGATGACCTGATTACCAAAAGCTGTCGAACGGCAGCCATTGATGGCCTGGCAGTATTAACTTGTATTCCCATCTTGCTGAAACCACGAATTGTCAAGGCCAGGAAGGTTTTCAATTTGTTCTGTTGGTAACAAAAATTTCAAGCACAGCAACATGTCGAGCTGATATTACTGTCGTTGCATCCTCAAAGAAGTAAGGTCCAATCACACCACGTGTTGATAAGGTACAGTACACTGCAACCGTGGGGTTGTGTAAGAGTCGTTCATGTAAATCACGAGAGTTTTCAGTCGCCCAATACCGTCAATTCTGCTCATTAACATATCCGTTGACACGAAAATGAACCTCGTCCGACATCAACAGGTTGTCAACAAAAATGAGGTATTAATTTGTTTTTTCATATTTTTTTTTCTCAGAACTGAATCCGTGTCACTAAGTCCATTGGTTTCAGTTGCCGCAAAATTTGAATTCTGAAAGGGTGAAAATTCAAAGCATTGTTTAATATTCGACGGACAGTCGTCGTTGCTTATTTTCTTACAGAACGCAATATTACGCAGTATAAACGCGTGTGTTCTGCGCGTATACGTATAATGTTATTAAATTTAAGTCGAGTTGAATACGTTACGGGTTAAACGAGACCACGATTGGCAACGATTCGGTCGCTCGCCCGATTTCACACGTTTTAATATTTTCTTTATATATATATATATATATATATATATATGTATATATTATAATATTTATACACGTATTCTGTATTACGTGTGATATACATAATAATACGCAAATGTGTACAAGAAAACGGCCGACTGTAAAATAATAATAAAATATTCTCGAGGTGGAGATTCTCCGCGCCAGTGTCGACTGCGATAAAGTTCGCGCGGAATCTGTAGTGTAATTTGTAATTTTTTTTTGACGTTGGCCAAAGGCTTATATATAGGGCGACGACGAGGCGCCAGGTTAGGTGTGCAAAAACAGCTCACCCGTTTCTCCGAACTCTTGTAATCCTGTTTGCATATTCAGCAATGCTAACGTGCAATAAATTACGTAGACGTCTTCGCGTTATATACATAATATTTTGTATCGCCACGCTAATATTTATACATAAAGAGACAGCGCAATTTTCGCTTGCCACAGATAAAAAACGTAAAAACTGCTTGAGCGATTCCGATGGAAGTCGCACGGGCGCGTTTTGCTTATTATCCGCCCGAGCGATATAGCCTCGTTCCGCTATAATATCTCACCGTCCTTTGGTTTCTTTTTTGGTAATTTTTTTTTTTTTCACCAAAGATCGCTCAACACAAAATCCTGCACTATCCCTCTGTATCATCTACCCCGAGAAGGCTTTTACCTACTGCAGTATCCTTCTGCCTTTTCTCTGACTTCCCTGACTCGCCGTGAGTTTTCCAGCCTGCAGCTTAATCTCCGTCCTCGGATACCTTATTTCTCAATAGTATTTATATTTATGTATTTATTGTATGGGGCATGAAGACAATACTATCAACAAAGAACATTATAAATATTATAGAAAATAATGAAATAAACAACTAAATAAGGAAACAAATATACGTGTCAGTACGTCATGAAAGTCAAAATAATAAAAAAAAAACATATAAAATAGGTATACAGTAATATTGACTAGTTTGGTCAGCCATTCTGTTGCCTTGTAGTTACAGGTATGTTTCATACCACCTTGTATGTAGTAAGTCTGGCCTCCTGGGCATTCTTCTACAGTGTGTATGGCTTTATGGGCAGCGCGTCCACAGTCACATTATGGTGTATCTCTATGTGCCTATATATGTAATGCATTTGCTACATCCTTCAATGGCCGATCCTAAATCTGTTAGGATCTACGAGGGTGTTGAAACCATTTTGTCAACCTTTCCACCGGTTGTTCAATGATCCTTGACTTTTTCAGGTTACAATTATAAGGCAGTAATTATGTAATATGTATATTTTACGTAGGAGGTAGATGACATAAAATTAAAAAATAAATCGCACTGATACGACAGATTTCCCATCTAGTTTTGTCTTCGACATGCATAATATCACAATTATAAAGACGAAATTATCAGTCATCCGGCGATTATAGGTATAATAAAATATAATACAGACGTACCTCTAAAATCGCAGGAAATTATCATTTTCTCTCTAATCGTAACTCACAGCTCATTCGTCGAAACAAACATTTATACGCGGCTAAATATATTCGGATATATTTTTTTTTCGTACTATTTGAATAGTATTTTAAGTATGTTTTTCAACACGTTTTTTGTGAAAAAATTCAACTACCAATTTACGATTTCCGTTACACTGGGCCGTGTGAACGCTGCAATGAGAGGGTCGTCGAGAATTCAAAAAAAAAAAAAAATTGTTAAACGTTTAAGATTTTCTCGTTTAGTTTCTCGTACAAAATAAACGAAATAATAGATTTTCAAAAATATAATAAAATATGATATATAACGGGATTTATCCCGCGTAATTTATTACAGTTTATTTAGGGACGACAAAAAAAAAAGAAATCACTTCTGCGCGGACACGGTAGGATTAATATTTTATATATGTTTCACACTCTGGATGTATTCTGCGACACGTACAAAAGTCCGTTAGAACAGTGTATACGTATATTATATAATATATCGATGTAAGTTTTTGCTAGTGAAGTTTAAGGCCGACGGCACAATATTTTACGAACCCCGACAAATCCCCGGTTTAAAGCCGTCTCGTCTGTATAACCGCCGTGCCGGGGGCCTCCGATCCCGTTTAAATATATAATGTAATTTTTTTTTTTTCTCTATACTTTACAAGTTTTGACCTACACAATCGGTTCGTACTCACATAGAGATAGGTGAACGCAAACCCTGTCGTCGCATCCACTCGAAGATTGACGACCCTGCGAAATAGACTGTGCAGTTAACCGCGAGTTTGTATATTGTACACATAATTTCGAGAGAAAACGTTGGAATATTCCGGGGGAAACAGGACGGTCGAATTTCTAGTTGGCATCTAGTCGGCGAAATGGGAAAGAAAAACTTATAAACGATTGAAATGTATCAATTTTTTTTTCTTACTGTAAGTTTATTATTTTTAATTTGCCTACACGTTTCGACCCTGCGGTGATAAAATAATAAAAATAGAACGTTTCACCGAATTTATATATTATCTTTATATGAGTATGTAACACGTTCATTACCACTATAACAGACCGCTACGTTATATTATGTGAATACATATAAATAAAAGTCTAATACAAATTCAAAAGGTCAATCAAATATATAAATACAAATAAATCAGTCATATTCAAATAATCCATTCCATCTGTGAGTGGTTGCTGATAACTCTTTAAGACTCATAATTCGTTATATGAGTTTAATATTTTTTTTTTTTTAATAAAAATCGTAAAATGATTTTTAAAATTTAATATTTGCGTAACTTATTATTTCACATTTTACAATAATAAACGCGTTTTGTATATGCAATATATCAAATATGTGCATATATGACATTTGCATTCGATAATATGATAATACACAAACATTTCACCCGTCATTCATTGCTTGATAATTATTTTTTATATAATTTGAAAAATTTTCATTTGAAAAATGTATGTCGTCTCCCCGGTCTTTCGGCAATATTCTCACAGTTTCGCATAGTCGTAGGGTGATAAATTATGTTGGGGGGGCTGTAGCCCCTTCCACTAAAAATATTTAAATAGTGTCATTGAAATACTTGTAAATTTTTTTTAAATAAACTAAAATTCCTGGGGGGGGGCTAAAAAACACAATGGGAGGCTTAGCCCCCTAAAGCCTCCCTAAATACGCCTATGCCGTTTCGACACTGTAGTCTACTGGCTTAAAAATGAACTAAAACTTACTACTAAATAAAGGTTCTACGCTTGTACTTATCAAGGTCAATATAGATTAAATAATCGTCAAAATAATTAGTAATTTTTTTTTTTTTTTTTTTTTGGTACGTTTGTGCTAGTGAGCTTTACGTCAGAACACGCTATCGTATTATACAAAATAATCGTAACAAGCCATAAAGCGCTTACTACAAAATAAAAATAATAATTTGGCACCAAATGAAACGCGTCTGAAGGCCCTATATAAACACAGAAAATAAAGATATGGATGGGCCGTGCTATTGTATCCATAAGTGCTCGAAGAGAGAGCTAGGTTAGGTCTAATAATTGTATACAACAGTCAACAGATCAGGTTACGATAATCAGTAAACTGCAAAAGTTGCGACAATATTCTCACCTTTTACTTAAAATGGATGGGGTCCGTTTTCCGACACGTTGATAAGAACTTAGTGTAGATAAGAATTTAGTACTACCAACAATGAAAACAAAAAGTATTCTCGACAAATAATTAAAAAATCCAACTAAAACTATGACAACCATAAACCTAGATGTCTCTTATCATATTGAACATTTGTTTGTATCATGATATAATTATATCATGGTTTATATAGTGAATGGCGTAGTCATAAAATACATTTAATTAAATTTATTGAACAACAATAAATCTTAACTATATCAGGGGTTTATAATACAAATTACAACATTTCTTTTTCTGTACATTTTTAAAAGACTGATGTTGGTATTAAAAACAATGTCAGGTTAGGTCTGAAACCCAACAGCTCGTTCTTATCAATTTGTCGGAAAACGGACCCCGACCGACGCCACTGGTTTAAATGCATTTTAGAACATTTAAATGCTTCTTCCTGTTTAATATTAAAAAAATTGAGTACTCTAAAATATTAATTCGATTATTTTCAAATACGTTTATTATAAGAAAAAAATAATAAAAAAATCATCAATTATTATCGCTTATCGGTTACCGAATAACCACGAGCACAGATTAGACGAATACAGATGGATCACTTGCGATGTAAACAAAAAAAATGACGTCATTCGAAAAACCCCCAAATCAGTGTAACCGCATGATAGCACAATAAATTTACGTAAAATTTAAACAATACTTTCGCGAGGTTATCTATTTGTATTGTTTACATACGTAGTGAATTCTGGTTTGACGCTCGTGTCATATAATGTCTCGTGTCAAATATACTCGTTTCATACACACAGTTGAAAAAAAAATCTGTGCTTAATTTGCACGTGATAACCATTAAGTATTATGATAAAAATATTTGAGATAATAAAGGAGTTGTACAATAATATTGTATAATATCTGCACAATAGTTTATATCGTCGTGTGCGCCTACATTGATATGGGGGAGGGGGGCTAATCAGAAGAGCGTATTTGCAATACTTTTGTTCTCGGACCGAGTGATAAATCTGTATTCATCTAATCCAATGTTTCCCAACCTTTTTTACTCAACGCCCTTTTAGATTTTAAAAATCTCATACCGCCCCCCTCCAATCAACTTTTTCAAAAGATTTTTATTTTAAATTAGTTTTTATTCCACGCAGTTATACATTTCATTGCAATCAGTATTATAAACAATAAAAATGTAAATGATAGATGAGCGCCCCCCTCAGAAAAACGCCCCCTTCAAAATAAAAAGTGCCCACAAGGGGCCGGTAGAGCCCACGTTGGGAATCACTGATCTAATCTGTGCCACGACGAGTAACCCCACCGTGTAATCCGTGACGTTCTCTTCGGGTACACGATACTTTTGATATGAAGCCCGTCCATATATATAAATCTATATTAGTAAACGGGTGGATTCCGGAGCAGCTGGACAGATCGCTTTCGATCCTTTTACGCGTAGTCGGTCGGGTTAGGTTATACGCAAGGTTAGGCGGTCCTCGACACGGTAACCAGCTGTGAAGATGACCGCCGCCGAACGAGGTATACCGCGACGTCGACGGTAATATTGGTAAGAACGAATAAGGTACCTAATGATTTATACGGAATTATTACTCGCGCCGGGAGAGATTCGGTCGGCGATTGTTCCTCCTCGACGCTGTCGGTCGGGTGACGGTACGTGTGGGACGACTAGTAGTAGTATATGGCGCGTGATAATTTATGACCTTTCAAATGCAAAACCGGCGCCAAGGCACGGAAGGACAAGGGCTGTAGGGGACCTGTACGGTACACAAAAACGGATTATTGGCCGTATCCGTCATTTATCACCTGCAGCAGCAGCAGCGGAGGCGGCGGCGGCCAGCGCGTATTCGCGCGACGCGCCGTCCGTCCGAATTCCGTCCGCGCCGTTCCCCGCCGGCGGAAGGACCCGCAGTCCTTGCCGCCCGACGGTCGCATTGTACACGGCGGTTCGATAACGCGTCCATCCTTTTGTGTTATCTCCGGAGGCGAAAATCCGTTTTGAATATTATATTTCATTAAACAGTGTTTACGACGACCCCCGAAAACGATTATTATTATTATTATTATTTCTACTCCGCCACCGCACCAAGGCGGTCATACCGTTTATAATAATAATACACTATACACACACACACACACCGATTGTATAAGCATCGCGATTTTCTTCAAGCCCTTTCCTTCTTCCCCACCAAGTGTTCGTTTATACTTTATGTGCGCGTGTAGTACAGAGAGTTATATAGACCGAGCACTATAAGCAGACAATATCGTCCTCCCGTCGTCTTCTTCTTCTTCTTCTTCTTCTCGTGTCCGACGCTATGGCAAAGTATTATTATCAATATATAAGGGTATGACCCTTACATTTACCAAGTGGAGAACCTCTAACCTATTTTATATCTTATGTTTTATGTGTTTGTTTATTTTTGAGTTTTATCACTGTTGACCACCTTTTAATTTTTAATTTTAATTTTATACATGTCATATATTTTAATCTGTTAGTATCCTAAGTGTTTTTGATGTTGCTCATAGACGCCATACGAAATAAATAAATAAAATTATCAATATACGTATTATCGCACAGATTCGCTATTTTCCGGTCCAGAAGTTCGGCAGCGCGTGTTTTTTACGTGTCGTCAATTTGTACACGTATATCGATTAACGAAGAACAAAGTGCTGATGAAACGGATTGATTCTCTTGCCTCGTTAATCGTTGCAAGACTATCGGTTATTATATAATTAATATCGTATCGTGTTTTGCAATTTTTTTTTTAGATTCCGAGCGGAGCGATGAATCTATTGATTTTACAATGATGTGTTTTTTTTTATGTCTGTACCCAAAAAATTCTACCAGAAGGAATGCTCCGATCTCTTCGGTATCACAGTATGTTCCCGGCAGCAAATCGCATCTAGTTGGTACTTTTTAGAGAGGTCATAAGAAATTATATTAAAAAATTACTATTATTAATTATATGCTCTATACATACTCTATTATTATATAGTATTAATAATAAATAATATAATACCGAAGCTCCGCTCAGAATCGTTTTATCGAATGCAATTATTGCTTTCAAATTTAGAGTGATAACAATACACTCTAAAATCTTACCCCGAGTAATTCACTTGAACAACGTTCAAAACACCCCGCGGCTCGTTACCTTTTTTTTTTTTTATTATTAGTCGCCGCCGTCGTGGTCGGCGCGTAAGAAAACTCGTGCAAAATCGAATTACAACACTCGAACAACCAACGCGAGTTTCGATATTGTCAAAAGCACATTCCTCTCGTTCGGAAATAAATTTCGTCTCGCGTTCCTCGTTCCTCATTCAAGGACCATTTACTTAGATTATTATCGAGTAAATCAAAACGCATTGTGTGCGGTTTCTGTATTACATACGTGTACGACGGATCGTCGTCGCAAAGAACGACCGACGACGAAAAAAAAGCAACTACTATACGTCATGATATACGCGACGAGAGACGTGAAAATAAGCGAAATAAAAACAGAAATAATATTGTACGAACGATCTGGCAAAGACGTTATTGTTCGGTCGCGATTTAAATATTAAAACCGTGGGATGGAGACGCTAAAATATTTCTGAAAAAACATACGGCAATCGCCGAATCTGTTTTCCGTTCGAATTTCAAATGTTCCATGCTCACACTATATCGAATTCGTTGTCGTCTAGTAGTTTTTACATTGTGCACGTTATCAGAATAAACGTTTATTTCAAAATTTACAATCGGTTTTTCTATCGTCAAAAATACCATCACAATACGATAATATATCGAGCGAATTTCGTTTTTTATATCTCATGTATTTTTAAACGTTTGTACACTATATTACAAGATTCTGAACGAATATCCGTTTATTTCTTTATGCGGCAGCTTCAATAAATGTGATAAAATTTGAATTAACATTTTTAGATATATATTTTTTAACTCGTCGCCAAAGTAATCGTTACGATCTGTCGAGATTTAACGTATAAAATAAATGTTTAAATGCGTTTAATTCTCCGCCTAGATAACAATATCGTTTTAATAATACGATTTGGATTGTAACTAATTGTCTAATACGAAATTCTAGTTGTTCCTTAAGACGCGAAGCGTTTTTAACAACCGTGTTCGTTTGCAAAACGAGTACAATACGTTATACTCGTAATGTATGATATACAGGTATATATATTATTCCACGCCTGAGCAGTGGTCCGTCGAGTAAGACGATTAAGTAATTTTATCAAACGTTTAATAACAAAAGTTCTATCAACAGACTTCCTCGCAATCATGAGGATATAATTTAACGTTTATTTTTTATCGCCAATCGGCTCGATCCGGAATGATCGCTTCAACTCCTGTCGCCAACAAATTGCGAATACGGCGAAATAGTCTTGCCGGGATCCTTCAGGAGAACTTTTGAAAACCTTATCCCGAATGGTTACATTGCCGTACGCTGCTTGAACGAACCGACGTGACACGCGTACATGTTGCTGACGATTTAGCGGATTTTTTCGCGCCTAAGTACGCCGCTCCAATACGCACGTACGGCCACCGTTTCTTTCTTAAAAGCTTGTCGTACGCTTTTGTCGGTCATCCATCGAAAAAAATATGTGTGAACTGTTTCACATTCTCTGTGAAAAAAACAAAAGCTTCCAGGAGTCCAACGACCGAACCACGTGTTTGCGCGTTCTGTCGTCGACCCGTTCAACTCGCTTAATATTAGACATTCGTTTTTGTAGAAAAATGCGACTTCTCGATCGATTTCGGTGAAAATCGAAAAACTATTGACTACGTGGATATAGATAACGTCCAGAGAAACTTCATAGCACTTGTCACGCACGTCGTTCTTTGCTATTTCTCCTGTACGGCCTTGCCAGCCTCTTCATCTCGTAATCGATGTCGTTCACTCCGGTCATTCGTTTTTTGAACGTGAAATTGTCCAGCGACAGCCGCCCGTCACCAAACCGTTCCAACCACCGTCGCACGTCTCTCGACGATCGCATTTTCTCGCCGACCGGACTAAAGTAGTACACGTCGCTGGCCTTCGTCAGACTTCTGCTCCTCATAACCAACTCTCTCCTCCAGCCGAACCGGAATGGAACCTTGTATTTCGGATGGAATATCTCGTCCACGCCGCTATAAACTGCAATCACTTTCAGCTCCATGTCGGTTTCGAACAGCGCAATAATACACCTATTATGGTTTAACGGAGAAAAAAA
This sequence comes from Slavum lentiscoides, assembly GCA_032441835.1. Lineage (NCBI taxonomy): Eukaryota > Metazoa > Arthropoda > Insecta > Hemiptera > Aphididae > Slavum > Slavum lentiscoides. Next base: position 2,903,447 of record CM063707.1, on the reverse strand, counting down.
TTCGAATCGCGTACACTGCAGAAATCAAACTGTCGTTTTAACATTCACTCTGCCACGTTGGTTTTATATATTTACAAACAACTCGAATCGGTTGCGACGTTACCGCCGTGGACGTGCTTTATTGTGCCCAGCTACGTTTATCCATCTGTTTTTCGAAATATTTACATATTTATTAAAATATTTTTCCGATTGTTTTTAATCACGGTTTTCGAGAACATCAGCGAGACCGTGTGAATTCACACATCGCGTTTTGATATTATACATCACGCATTATTAGTCCAAACGACGATTTAAATGGGCTCGAAAATATTATTTAGAGGATAACAGTATACACCTTAGCTATTATCATACGACCTCGTAGGACATTATCAATGGCTCATCAATCATTGGTAACACATTCGTTATAATATATTATGCGAGCATCAATATATTTATATAAACTATAATATATACGAACTAATATTTTACTTATAAATTCGAAACTTTCATTAATTATTATTATTATTTTGTTTTAATATAAAGCGATATGCTTTTGGTTCTTGGTAAAATTTGTTTTTATTTCTACAGCTAAAACCGACGATAACAAACGTTTGGATTAGGAGCGTATTTATGGGGGGGGCTGATGGGCTCCAGCCCCCCTCCCCCTGAAATTTCATAAAACTTCTTAATGTATTCCTATGAATTTAGTAATTATTTCGAATTTTAAGTCTTGGATTAGAATTTAGAAATAACTCAACGATGATATTACTCAGTGCCCCTCAGCCCCCCTCCCACCAAAATTAATATTTAAATATGCCCCTGGTTTGGATTAACCAAACGTTACTCGTGAACAATAATTATTCGATAACTATTCTTCTACAGTGTATTACAATAATTGCGAAACAAAATCCCATATACACATCGGTACGTATTATTAAATTTTCCCGTAGATTGAATTAAAATGTTATTACTTTTTCCGAACATATATAACAATTTTTTTTCGATATTGAACATACATCAAATATATTTAAAATATTATATGTATATATTCATATATATGATCACTAATTACGCACACTTATGTTGGAATGTTTATATATATATATATATATATACATATGTAAACAGAAAAGAGTGTTTATCTAATGAGTTAAATTATTAGTTTTCGGGTCAAATATATTCGGTTCGAGTTTAAAGTTAATACACGTATGCACACAAGCACAAACAAAAATGTACGCAGTTCTGCACACGTACGCGAAATTGTGGTTTAATATCTCGTTTTGAAAGTTTTGTAAATGCTTTTAAAAGTTTTAAACATAAAGTAGCAATATTGTTCGTTATTAAGAAACGACGCATATTATATATTATGTAATAAACGAATATCGAATGCGTAATATACATATAACTCATTTAAGCATTTGTAGCGGTATAATATTTTAATAACTAATATTGACGATTGACGCAATATATAAACTCAAAGGAATGCGACCAATTCCTCGTATTATATGATTTTGCAATAGACGCAACGAAAATTGAGAAAAATGGATATTTCACTTGTACGCAGAAAAAAACTTACTTGTTTTTAAGACTGGACTACATTAAGATTAAAAAAGAAAAGTGAATTTAAATCGAGTTATTTAACGTTTATTTTTTTTTTAAATCGGCTTTTAAGTGAAAGGTATCTGAATTATATTAAATTAACAACGATTGATAACATTAACAATCGCAGTTACTATTAACGAGAGGTAGGTCAGAACACTTTACGTGACACAGAAAGATGGAAAGGTTTAGTTATAGAGCAGCAAAAATCCTGAATGGTTTGTAAAGATAAAAAAATATTAGAATATTCTAATTTGTTTTTAATTAAGTTGAATATAACGTCTTATAAGGAACACACGTGCAAATTTGAATTTGACGATTAATCACGTTACAACTTTAATACACGATACCACCAGTTTTGGCGTACTAAATAATTAAATAACTATTCTTTCTCACATTTCTTGATACAAATGTACAAAACATTTGTTTATTATATTGAATATATTAAACAAATTTCAGATTCTTTTCAAGACTTTTTCCGGAAATATTCAATCTCTAATAAATCAATTTTAGACGCTGCACGTGATTATTTTATACAAATTCGGAGGATTCGTTAAAAAATGGTAAAACCTTATATCGAACGTTTCCGGCTGATACGGAATGGTTATAACGAGCAACGCGCAATCGAATATTAATCGGCTCCGGTTTCGTTTCAATACCGAACTCAATAAGTACACAAATTTTAATATTTTTAAAACAAACACGGTATGAGTCTCGGTTTTTAGTCCGATAACAAGGTTCCGGAGGATAATGATTTGTATTTATTTATTTTGATGACTTTTGAATCGAGCGTTTTTGCGAAAAGTCGAGAAGTTATTGGTTTATAGCAATCTCGCGCAAAGAATCCGGTATACACACATCATTAAAAGGTATTTAGGTTTATCTATAATGAACGTTTTTAGTTTTCGTATATAATATAAACATTAATTTTAAATGTATAAAAATAATATAAATACCGTGTTGCGGTCCTTGAACTGAATACGAATCAAATTCATACTTTTGTAATGTTTAACTCTGTTGATGATTAATCACGGAAAATAAACATATTTCGGCATTGATCCAACGTTTGATCTAGAGTCATTATTGGATCAATCTACAAAATATGAATTGATGTTGTTTTTGAGTCTATTCTATTTCGTGATGTACAGTGGAAATTATAGAAGTACCTAATTGTCAAACAAATAAGCGTTACTGTTTTTTTTCCAATTTTAACGCTGTTCGTTTTATTTTCGACGAATCGCAGAGAATATAGTTCAGATTTTTACAAATATATAAAGCTGCAAAGCAAATTGTCTTGTTTTTGACGATATTTTCTGAAATTCCTTTTAAATAATGTATTTCATAATATTACAGAATACAAAAATGTTAGATCGAACAAATTAAATATTATTAATATTGACATTTTATCGAGTAGAAATTTCACGTTTAACTTCTCATTAAAAACTTCACATTTGTACGAAAACTTACAAAAAAAAAAATAAAAATGATTTTTCGTTTTACAATAAATAAAATTATCATTAGAATCGAATCGGAAAAATATATTTTTTTTGGCGTGGAAATAAATCAAATTTTATTACAAGGAGTAAGAGAAGATAAACGATAATTGCCTGTCATAATTTCTATTTGTCCGCTGAAAGCACTTAATAATATATGTATATATGATTTATAAAAATTACTTTAATATTCGATCCATTAAAATGTTCGTCGTTCAAAAATCATATTAATTGCGGTATTATTTTTATCAGACGATTAATTTTATATACGCAATTTATCAGAAGATATATTATATGTGTTTGTTTTAGTTAAATTCAGTCGGTTTAGAATTTTTTTTTTTTGGCTTTTTTGGTACACGTTTATCAGAAAACTGGCAAAAATTTAAAGTAATAATAATATTTTTTTTCAATAAATTTTTATATACAGACGAATTCACGTGCAAAAAAGCTCTTTTGAGACGCACGTGAAATGTTTATAAATTCACATAGAATTTCGTAACTCACAGCGGTTCACAGATATTTTTTTGACCGATTTTTCAATTCAATCAATCAATTTTTTTTTTGCTTCAATTTAGAGTCTGCAAAATGTTATATAGTCAGTTAAGGCTGGAATGGACGAAATTTCTCGAACACTTCCGAGCGTACAATCGAATTTACGCGTATAATATAATAACGACAATCAGTGGCCTAGCCCGGAGGTTTTAAACCCCTTTGAATTTTTTTTGATGCGAAACATCTAGTGCGGCGGGTGAGACCGGCTGTTGGCGTGGCGACGCGTCACCACACCAGTGTAACCAGATATAAAAACGTAAATGTTCAGACAATACGTTCAAAATGCCGTGTGTACCAGTTGTCCCGGAGTGATAAGAAACATAACTTTACATTACGGAAAACTAAAATTCATGTGCGCCAACTTAGAAATATAAAAATCTTTTAAAACGGAGTTATTCGTAAATAAACAAATTTATTTATTTATGTATTCATTTTAAATGAGATAATTAATATCGTGAAAAATAAAATAAAATGTTCGGGCCTATTAAAAAAATGTGCTATATTCTTCTGTCAACAAAAAATCATCTAGACTTTAAATAAATTATTTATTTTGGTGAGTACAGTGTTATTAATTCTTGAAATTAAATTCGTGCAGAAGATATTTTTAATTTTTATCAGTTGGTATTTTCATTTTACAATTGATATTTTTTCCTTTTAGGTTATGTTTTCTCATCACTCCGGGCCAACTGGTATGGTCCCTTCAAAATGTTCATATTTGAAAATAAATACGTTTGAAGACGAAAATAAATAATACACTGTGGTTGGCACCACGAATGAATATTTGGACGTGGGATTTTAGTTATCTGTGTTGGTATCCCTACTCCCGCGAAAATCGGTTATCGATTTTTTTTCTCTTATCAGAAACGGGGAAAACTCTCCCGACCCGTATTTGTATAACGTTCGATGTATATTATATAACGTGTAATGTACATAACGTATAAATTTATTATATTATATTATATAGGTACCTATAATATATTAATATGTATTAATATAATTCGTATTTTATGTTATAAATACACCATACTTTCACATGGAATTTGCATTATCTACTGCACTTTGCAGACGGGGAAGCAAGCGTGTAACGGTTTTCTGCGCTTGCCCACCAACGTTTTTTAACTCAGTTACAGAAGGTGAGGGCGAAATAAGTATACGACGTAATTACGAGTGCGCTAGGCACGGAACGTTTATTATCAGATCATCTTTATCAAGGCCGTAGCCATCCAAAAATTTTTTTTTTTGGGGAGGGGGGTGAGAATATAAATTTTTTTTTTGACTGAAAAATTTTAAAAAACATAAATATTCTCAATATAGTATGAATTTATGAAATTATTATTAAAATTAAGTACATGGCATTTTTTTTATTTAGGTAGTTGAATTATTTTACATTTTTACTCAATTTTAAACTTTATACATTAATATATACAAGCTAAATATTTTTATTAGGGTGTCCGTTATTTATACACATATAAGAAAAATTTTTTTCAAAAAAAATTTTGTCAAGGGTGTCGTGAACCTTGTTCATGTGACACACCAGAATTAATTATTAATTATCATATTTAATACTAATTTTATTTTAGATATAATATAATATTTATCTTAAATCATTAATGTAATCTTGTTATGAATCATATATCCATTAAGAATAATATTACTGTAATAATACATATATATTTATATATATATATATCCAATATGTATAATAGAACGACAGTTGAGATTTGGTGCTGGACGTGTTCACTCAGTGTCTGTAGCCCAAACTTCAAAATATATACGATATTGTTTTAAAATACAAATTATATTATTGATTTTATTCTTTAATCGTGTTTTGAACTCAACTCACCACTCAAAAATAATTTGTAACCGGACTTAGAAAACCCGGCTTACAACGAGGGTATACTCTACTGTGCGATCTATAAATCTACACGTGTACAAATTTCAAATTCAATAGATATTTAAAATAATTAAATTTTATTTAAAAAAAAATTTCGGAGGAGGTTTGAACCCGAAAACCCCCCCTGGCTACGACCTTGATCTTTATGATACGAAACAAAAATCGAACGCGATGGTGTTGTGCGAGTCGAAAAGGAAAACGTAGGCGTCGTGTATGTCGAAAAGGAACACACGTGGTGTCGGGACGCGAAACGTCGTTTCTGCGGTCTAAGTAGGGACGTTGCGATACTACCGATACCAGTAAAGTATCGATACTTTTCTTTCGATACAAGTACTTTTTGTATCGATACCATAGTTTCGATACTTTACTCATATCGATAAATAAGTACTGGTATCGAATGAATGGTATCGAATCATTTATTTACCGCTATAACGTTCAAACGTATTCGCATGGTATCGAACAATTCTTTTCGAGTAAAATAGTTTGCACGTATTGGGGAATTTGCTCACACACATCACACAATAGTCAATACGACTATATAGTTATTACTTATTATCACAGACGACAGACCAAAGTCTACAATGCAATAGGTTTCCTAATCGGAACGATATAGTGCCTATTTATCGACAAATCATCTATTTTTAAACACCGATATTAATTCGATTCGATACTTTTCTTTAGATACCTACTCATATCGGTCCATTTGATTCGATACTTTTCTTTCGATACCTACTCATATCGGTCCATTTGATTCGATATTATACTCATATCAGTATTTTTATTCGATTCGATACCAAGTAAAAGTATCGATACCTTTCATTCGATACCACGTCCCTAGGTCTAAGCATGATACAAACAACTAGCTATGATGGGAACTTATCAATTGTCATATATCCTGGACTCTGTAACTTATAGATAGGAGATTATAAAATATTGGTAGGCGCGTGACGTCATAGTACAGCGTTTTTAAATTATTTATTTTTCACAAATCACAAAGATAATATTAAGTATTGATAATAAAAGTAGGATCGTTTTTTCCAATCATACCTAGTTGTTCATATTACATGTCTAAGGAACGCGGGCGCGAGACGGGCGCACAGACGTGTAGTCGAGTCAGCAGTCGAGCGCGGAAAAAAAGTAGGGAAGAAACCGCGCCGCGTCGAGGTACGCGCGGAATAGAGGGGGGATGCGACGTGTCAAGGAGCATACAAACAAATACGAAAAATATCGCGGACAGTGTATATGACGCGTGTACGCGGTATGTGGTTAGCACTCGCCGTGTCACTACAGCACTATTGATACCAGCTGATAATAATTAAAAATTATTATCATCATAATATTATACGCTGAGCTGGTACACGTACACCATTATTGAGCATCGAATATTACTACTATTTTGTATTGCAGAAATAACCGATTCAAAGAATCGAGCCGTCTCGATTTTTAAGAAACGTTTTGTTTTGGTATTAAATTAATGTGTATTTTGTAAATACAGAATTTTTCTTAAAAAAAAAAAAAAAATCTGAATATTTTGTTTCCGATTATGCAATATTTATTTCCTTTAAAACCGTCATTTCGTGGTGCATATTTTCTACACGAAATAGTTTCGATTATGTTTCACCACGTCTGTCAGGCGTCGCGCTACGGCTCAGTTATTTTTATATAGTAATGATAGTAAAAAAAAGAAAAATAAGAAAAAACATTGTTTTTACAAAAAAAAAATATATATATATATATTTATATTAAATATGCACGAAAACAACATAAAAATTGTGAAATGTGCAAATTTCTTGTTCTCTAAAATTTGCGAAATACGTCAAATTTAAATTTTCGTTTCTTTGAACTCGTCTTTGTATACAGAACGGATTTCTAGTTTGGTCTGCTATATATATATATAGATCGATTGCATATTTTTCGCTTACAAAGTCGCTTGTTCGTGAAAAAAAAAAAAAACGAAAAGCCAAAAGGGTTATGCTCGTGTCTCGCGGTAATCGACACGTAGTCTTTTGCGGACCTGACCTAGTAACGACGGCGGGTAATAAACGAACGGACCTGTGCCGTTGCTAAGAAACAACTGCGTACAGCTGTAACGTCGAGGTTTATATTATTATTAGTTTTCCGACACTTGGGCTCGAACAATAATATTTCGCGCACGACATTATATTGAATTCCCGACACGGAGCAACTATGTCGAACTGTCCCATCAGACGCATCTTCCAGCCATGCAGGATCGAGAAGATCGAGCGGGCAGCCATGAAGAACGGATTTAAGCCGTGCGTGTACGAAAACGACGGGGTGTACAGGGGAGAGTGGAAGAACGACGTGAAAGAAGGTCAGTCCGCGAAGCTTTGTCTTAAAATGAGATCATTAGATTCTGTGAGTAATTTGTGTGTGTCAGGGCCGTATTTGGGGTGGTAGGGTAACAAGGGGATGTTGCCTCGGGCGGCTGAATTTTGATTGTAAATCAAAAATAAAATTGTATTGCATTAAATTTGTACTATATTATAATAATAAAACGTTTTTTATTTTTGCCCCAAATATTGCGACAAATTCTCCTAAATACGGCTCTGGTGCGTGCGTGTGTGTGTTGGTTCTATGCAACGATCCCGTTTTACAATGACGTGTGCACTCGAAAAAATGTCTGTCCAGAAGGAGTGCTACAGTCGTTCATCACGCATCTATAGCTGGTACTTTAAAGAGGGTCGTTTTTCGTTTTTCTCAAATAACGCGATTTCGTCTGAATCTCTAATTTTTATTTCTTCGTTGTTCGGAAACCAATGGTCACTCAGAAACTCGAAATGTTCGTCAAATATGTATCTTTATATTACATCGGGGAAAAAATTTTTTTTCGATTTTGGCCTCTATTTGGTGCGATTATAGATTTTTACGTATTTTTATTCGTAAAAGCGGTAATTTTTGTGTTTTAAGGGTTAAAAATTTAATACAATGTCAGACGTTATTTCAACCGTATTTAAAAAAAATTTAAAAAATCACGAAATTCGTAAGTCACAATAATTTTCTTTTATAAACATTTCCAAGTTTTTCGACAAAGCGTATTTTATTCTTTTTTTTTTGTGGACAATTCCGTTCGTTTAAAACTATAATGATCCAAGGGTGTTGAAATGGTTACCAAACATATAATTCTTTACTAAATCGACGAAAACAATTTTCGAAAACTATCTATAGGTTTATTTTATGAAATTATATTAAAATAATGTACTGTAATGTTAATCGCGTTAAGTATTCAATACACACTGCAGTATATTATTAACGATAAATAATATTACGCCGAACGTTCGCTCAGAAAATTGTTGTTTTATCGAATGCAGTGATTTATAATTGCTATACAAATTTATAATAATTACAAAACATTAAAATCTTTAACCGCGAGTAATTCACTTAATCGACATTCATAACACCCCGCGGATCGCTACCATTTTTTCTACGCATAAAAACGCATTTAATTTTTCACACGTTTTCCTACTAATGCACGGCGCGGAACGGCCAAGACACAAATCAAAAATTATTATTTTTACTTAATTAAACACTCAAAGATGGGCAAATATTCGAGAATTCAAATATTATTTTCATTACAGTTCATCGGACAGAAATTTAAAATACCGCCGGAACACGTTAAAAAAAACACTTTACATTCCTATACTTTTTTTTCATAATTTGTTTCCCATCGTTTTTTGTATTTTTGAATGAAAAAAAATACGTTTAAATAAAAAAAAAAAAGTTTGTTATTTACAATAAGCTTAAGATTTTAAAATATTGCGCGTTTACTACAATGTTGAATATTGTATGACGCATCCATTTGGACTGTACACAGTTTTCACAATTTCACTAGTTGATTTTATTCGTTTCAATATTCCTGGGTTATGAAGGATACACGCGCCCAATTATGCGGTACAGGTCCAGAGATCTGAGGAGACGCTACGGCTCGCCCGTCATGGTCCACGGATGATGTGCTAGGACGCTGATTTTTTTTTTTTACCGATGGGTCGTCCAATGGATTTCTCGAGACTGTCGATTAGCCGAAATCGTCGAAATGTCCTTAACGCAGTGGAGCACCCAAGGGGGGCTTTTGAGGCTAAAGCACTCTTCCAAAAACTATATTATTATTATATTTATAGTATAAATAATAAGCGAAAAAATGTGTAAGTAATTTGTAATTTGTATGCGCGGTGGACATTTTTCTCCGAAAGGTTTTTTCGCTCGCAATATTAATTGCCAGCGTTTATGATTTGTTTGTGTCGACCGATCTGATTTTATAAGTAAAAAATTAGAGGCGCCGTAGCCTTATATGAGTGAACGTTGTACAGTTTTAGCACTTTGAAAGTAAAATTTGAGCTCTAGTTGCGCCTTTATACATATATACGCGCGCAAATAGATCGATACGTGCGGAGGCACACGAAGGTTTTTTATTTTATTTCATTTCTATTTAATGTGAAAATAAAAAAAAAAAGGAGTATTCGTAATAGAATTCGGGCGAAATGACATTAATTGCGTTATATAGCGCGTATATATATAATACATACCTATATACGCTTTATACATTATAAACACGGAGTTATTTTTTTACTAAATAAATATACACGTAATGGCGTAATAATACAAATGCGTGTTTATTGAGAATAGAGTGAATGGCGGGGAGTTTAATCAAAAAAATTTTATTTACGTATATGTACAATATCGAGGGAAGGTTGAGTGGGGAAGATGATTAAACCGAAACGAACGCGTGCGTTAAAAAAAACCACATAAAATATGTATATATACAGTTAGATACGATTAGTGTTTTTTTTTTTTATTCTTTTATATGATAATGGAATGATCCGATGTAATTAAATATATGTGTATATACCGTATAAATAAAGGTGAAAACTTTTTATTTCTGTTCTTTGAACAAATATAAAAGTAAAAAACGCACGATTTAAAATCCGCGCGTAGACAGAACTTTTTAATGTGTAAACCGCTATGATTCTCGTATATATTATGCGTATAAGCGAGTTTATACTCGGAATAGATAAAAAAAAAATATATATATATGTATATGATTTACTACACAGTACAGGCCGTGGTGTACCTATGGTAAAACGATTCGTGAGTAAAAGCCATTCCAAAAAAAAAAAAATTTATATGCCGAAGAAAATTTTCTCTATTCGTTCGAAAACCACCAATCAACCTATGTTTCAAACTTTCAACTTTTTTTTATTACATATTATGTTATAAAAATACGGTTAAGCACCAAACATATTTTACGCGTATAAATATTACAGAAGCGTATTATTTGTTTTTGAAACTCCTATTTTTTTTTTTTTTTGACTTTGAAAAAGCAAATAAATCAAAATATTTATTCGATTGAACGTACCAACTATCTCATTTACTGGTGTAAAGAATTTAATCTAGATCGTTGTAACTCGAATCGTCGGTAATTTATTTGATTTAAATCCAATTAATTTTTTATATAAAATTCATTATTAAAATTAATTTGTTGTAAACCAGATGGCGGCAGCGCAGACTAGCGGTGGGCGCGGTCGATGACTCACGACCAACCGACGCGGCCGTTTTGTAGTGACGTCATCTGAGTAATAAACTCTATAAATACGGGTGTTTATAGTGTCTAACGGTTTAGTAGTATAGTTGATTCGCGCTGAAAACGACGGCGTTGTTGTCGAAAAACGTATACGCAATATAAACGTGTATTATTTTTTTGATTTTGCGTTTATAGTCTGAAAACATAAAAAAAAAAATTCGCTAAATTAATTATATACATATATTTTTTTATACCACCAGGAATAGGAAGAATGACTTACTACAAAGAAAAAATATACGAGGGACATTGGGCAGCCAACAAGAGAAACGGTTTCGGTGTCCTAAAAAAAAAAGTTGGCAACCAGTACAAGGTCATATGCAAAGGACAATGGCTCAACAATCGATTTGTATGTATACAGCGTTAAACGACGTATGAGTATTTTAAAGGCGGTTGCCATAAATTTTTTTTTTTTTTTGGCGGGTCCTTAGGATATTGCCGAAGATTTTTTTTTTAATCTCAAAAAGCTATTTGTGCGTTGTGCGTATAGAATCCGATTGTATTTATCATGCTGGCGTATATATTAAAAATTAAAATACTATTTGTTGCCCGGAATATTGTAAAAAGTTATGAGCTGTATTACGCGTAAAATCGAATTCAAATAATTTTCTCGAGTTAAAGGCTTATCCAGATTTTATCCATTTTACGTCGTAAACAAAAATCGTCGCACTTAAAACGAATCATATTTCAGATTTTTAATTTCGGGATATTTTATTATGTGTTTTCGAGATTTTCAGTGTATGAGTAAGTCAATAAAAAAAAATATGAACTTACGCATTGAATTCAAATTCAGTGATGTGACTAATGGGGTGTTTGAAATATAGTCCGCTTCAGAGTTTGTTTTATTAAAAACGAATTCAATTTTATCGTAAATATACCGTCAAAATTCATTAAGAGTGAATGAGGCGATGACATTTTGGTCGAGGACCATCGGGAATCGGATAAAGGTCGAAAAAAATGTATTCGACAAAATACAAACAAAATTCAAAGGCCAATTACACGCAAAAAAGTAAAAAGTGTATATATCGCGATCGCGTTGTCGACGTTTCAAAAATTGCAGTCAACAAGATGAAAGAAAAATTCACTAACCATCGCACGATAGATTTTTCGTATATTACTATATTGATTTTGTATAAGAAAGAAAATTATTAATATTATTTTTAACTAATTATTATTGATCAAATAATTTATTATCCATATCAATTGTCGAGCTATCCGATCTATATTACGGTCTCAGAGGACAATAACTTCCTCAACGCCCAAAAAATTTTTTGCAACCACGATAACTTTTTATCAAAATGATGCCCGTTAGCCGTTTTTTTTTTTAGGCTATTATTTTCGCCAAACGTCGAATTTCGATTTGAATTAATAAAACAAACTTACACATTATTATTTCTATTATTTAGCTACTCGTTGTTTATACATAAATTTTAAATATAATTTAAATAGTTATTTATAGCATGGTTATCCGATTTTATACTCCAAGACCGTGTTATATCTATTATTGTATGATTTGTACAATATATTACAAAATTACTATAAATGTGTTTGTATTTCTGTCGTTAAAGATTAGGGGCAAATGTTACCAGAAGTACGGCGTTTACAATGGTAACTTTTCTACGAGTATGTCCGGCATCAGAACGAAATGTGGTTACGGGACCATGAGGTGGAACGACGGGACCGTATATAGGGGCAATTGGTACAACGACAATTACTACGGCATAGGACGGCTCATAGAAGGTAAAAGGTTTTTCTTGTGTGCTATCCCAAAGACACTATTTACGCCGAAATACTTGAAATATTTACCAGTTATTTGTTATGGTATTATATCATGGTATTATTATCACGAACAATTTCGAGCTGAATATTTGACGTTTTCAAAATTCTCTCAGTACTTTTATGATTGAAAATTTATTCAATTTCAAAAAATTCATGACCCAATGCCTGAAATTGTAATACGGGAGACCTATTTTGAACGTGTGTTATTTTAATATTATTAAAACATTAAAAAATTTTAAGTTTTTGGTTAAATATTAGAAATTTTTTGCATAAAATGAAAACTTTTTTCTTTCAAATTTCATAACACAAGAAATGTTTGTTTTCAATAGTCTAATCCTTAACCGCCTATGAAATATTTGTATTTAAAAATCTGTAAAAATCGATTTAGACAAATATTTTTTTTTAATAAACTTTTAAACGTCAATATACGGAAAAATTCATTAATTTCACGCGTACCTATAACATTTGATGTTAAAATATTTCATTTAAACTCGAAATTCGTATACAAGACTTCGTAATCTATAGAAATCTGGTTTATGTTGCGTGCGCATAAAAACGTTATTAGTTATTACAATCCCAGCTGTTATACTGTAAACTTAACATTACTCTTATCATAATCATTAAGTATATTAATCTATCTTTGAAACATAGCTCAATAATATATAGTAATAATAATTTTAAATACAATGATTTAATGGTTCATAGTTGTTTTCTGAATCAAAATAATAATACAACTCTAAAATCTCAAAGTCTAACCTCACATACATTTTGTCGTACGCAACACCTGCGGCATGATACATTTTTAGAATTTACACTTTTTTGCATATAATGTCGTGTAAACTTTATACAAAGCGTCGAGTCAGAAATAGATCGAGTGTGATTTGTGATCGAATTCCTAAAGAAATACATGACATTTCAACTTAATTGTAACCTTTTGACTCTAGTACATATAGGAAGAATTTTTCTTGACATCGACGATATGTGTAGATCTTCGTGACATACTTTTAAAAAATATATATATATATTTAAGATATATAATACATCACTTCTGGTTCTATATTAAAAGGAGTTAACGTTTTTTTTTTTTTTTAACCGTTTCGTATACTTGTTACTTCTCAATACCGATAACACAGTAAACGGAAACTATTACGAGGGGCAATGGTGTCACGGTGTGAAGCACGGCGAGGGAATTTACGTGTTCAAAGACAAAAATCAATTCATGGAGGGCGTTTGGGTCGAAGGATTTCCGAAAATCGGCGTGATTCGATGCTTCGGGGAGGAAGACACCGACACTGATCCCACTGCAACACGACGACCCTTGATACCCAAAGTAAGTATGTTTTTATAACGATTCCCAAAAACAAAATACATCCTGGCCCACGTCATATACAGAATATTAAAATGTTTTCAAATGTAATTTTTGATATTATTCGTTTACGAAAGATGTTAGATAATAATAATCTATTAGAGTGTGGCTCAGTGAGAGTATTCCTGACGCGTCGGCTTCGTAGTGAAAATAAAAGAGTTGCACGCCCATTTTTCTCGTATTAATTCACGTAAAATCATCCATGAACCCACTCAAACGCATACAAAAATATTTCATCATTATCGGTCCAGCCGTTTAGGAGGAGTTCAGTGACATACACACGGACAGCAGAAATTTATATGTAAAGATATATATACTTTCTTTTTTTTACTTATTTGTATTAACTATATTTTCACGAGTTTTTGTGCAATTACTTTTATTTCTTTTTCGTTCGATCCTCTAATATACTTTGATTTTAAAAAATGCCTATGAAAATCGTTTAATTTTCCATATGAAGTGCGTCCGGGGTTGACGGTTTATATAAAAAAAAAAAACATAATTTTAAAAATACATTATGTAATAATGTAAATATTTTGCAGATGAAATCCGATGATGATTTAATTCGGAAAATATACGAGGACACGAAATCGGAAATGCTAGGAGAATTAAGAACGTGTGAAGAAATATTTATGGTAGAAGACGAGACATCAGCGGTTTTATCGGATGAGGAGACGGAAACGGTCCCTTCCTAAGGAGTTTTGTTTAGGCAATTTTAATTACGCAAGCATATTATTTACTATGAGAGTGTGTGAGAAATAATTGTTGGTAAGTGTGACTTCTCGGAATACCTATTACCGCTTCTTATCAATGAAACGGACAGGATATGGTCGTTCCAGAAATCAGAAGATGGTCGCACGCGCATGCACATTTCAATGTTTTGAAAGAGTTAAATAATTTTCTACTTGTAACAAAATGACCTAAAAGCAAGACAAAAATTCTACCACTTAGAAAAACCCAAATTTAATCATGAAAAAAGACTTTAAATTGCCAGACTCTTTTCTGGGTTATTTGGGGGAAGTCGATTTTTAATTAAAGGTTTCTTTTAAATTTACTAATGACAAACGTAAGAAAAAAATAAGAAATTTAAAACAAATTAAAAAATTAAAAATCGACTGCCATACATGACCAAAAAGACAAACGTTTTCAATCTTTTTTTCAGAATTAAATTTGATTCTCTCTAAGTAGTTGAATTTTCGTCCAGCTTTTAGTCTAAAGTGGTACAAATAATAATCCACCGTTTTCAATCCTCTTAATGCCGAATGTAGCAGACGCCATAGAACAAAAATCAGTTTTAATTGGATCGGAAATACACATTAAATTTTTTATTTTCGGACTGGTACATGGGCGCATTTGGTAAGGCTCATATATACGCGCACGTATAGGTATGTGTCAACGATTCGAAAGAGCTTAACTAACTGTACGCATGTATAGTATAACAATTAACTACGAACTTGAACCGAATTCGTGCACTCGGAGTGAACAAAATTTAGCTTAATATTTGAACTTTATTTCTTTTTAACTTATTAAGTTTCTAATTTTGAAAAACTACAAAGCATTATAATGAACAGAGTGTTCAGAGATGAGGATCATTTTTCTAATTTATAATTAGAAATACGATAATTTATCGTGGCTTTCGAGTTTAGAAAAGAAATTCCATTCTAACGACAGGTTGAAATACTCAATGTTCCACACGAAACTACGTTCACAGTTTGCACGGCTCACTACTTTAAAGAAAAAAGGTAACGAGCCACGGATTATTGTGGATGACGCCCAAGTGAATTACTTGGGTAAAGATTTTAGAGTTTTGTTATTATACTATAAATCTGAAAGCAATTATTATAATAAACATTGCGTTCGATAAAACGATTCTGAGCGGAGCTTCGGTGTAATACAATTTGTCGACAAATTTGAAATGGTTATGAAAAGAAATTGTGACTTAACGATTTTCATAATTTTTGAATATAGCTAAGTGGTCAAACGTCTAACATTGTTTTAAATTTTTCAGCCTTAAAACTAAAAATTAACTCTCTTATGAATTAAATACCTCAAAAACTACAATTGTTATAAACAGGCCAAAATGAAAAGAAATATTTTGAAAAATTTGTCTCGTTAATACAGTTTAAAATTACATATTTGGTGAAAATTTCAGGTTTTTATGACTATTAGTTTCAAAATTACACAGAAATAACAACGACAATCGATTTTGACGAAATTGCCTTTTTATCCGTTTTTATGTAATTTTTCGATAGTTTCTTTTGACGCTTAAGAAAAACATTGAGAAAATCGAAAAATGGCCTGTTTAAAGTACCAACTAGATGCAATCTGCTATCGGAAAATAGTGCTACACCTAAGATCGGAGCAATCCTTCTGGGTAGAATTTTCGGGTAAAGGCATAAAGAAGACACATCATTGTAAAACCAATACGTTCCTCGCTCCGCTCAGAATCTAAAACACTGTCTTCTTTTCACTAGTTATGTGATTTCGCGAGAACCCCACGAATGTTTTTGAGTAAGTGCTGCCTTCGACGACTTCTACATAATCCGGCCCTGAAGGTACGCGCCACCAAAAACTCTACAGGAAACTCGAATATCGAGGACCGACCGCTACTCCCGCCCACCACCACCACAGGGCCGGCTCACTCGTTTCAGTACTATAATAATACCGTATAAAATATACTTATACGACCTGTAAGGGGTGTATATTTGTATATACGTATAAACATACTTACGTCGTGCGGATCGCCTCTTCGAAATCCCTTTAAGTGTACACACGCCACCACGACGGTGTAATCCCTTAGAATCGTATTCACCGTTTACGGCCAGAATTAGTGTTGTTTTGTACCGCTTAATACGCAGTATTGTATTACACTAGGTATATACACAGTGTTGTGACACAAAGGGCTCGCCAATAATTTAACACCGAATTCAGGAAATTTAAAAATAACCGAAGGACCTGTTGACTATTATTGTCATCGGATGAAAATGTATACGTATAAGAATTCAAAAAAATAAAAATAAAAAATCCGTGTGATACGTTTTTGATTTCCTAAATATTCAGTGATTTATTAAAAAAAAAACCCACCATACCGACTTTACTTCCTTTTGCTTATTGGATGAAAGACCAACATGGAGAAATGATGAATATGTTTATTATATTAAAGGAAAAAATTAAAGGAAATTCTCAAAAACTTCCTCTTAATTTTGAACTATTTATAGCAATTATAGATTTTGATGTATTTAATTCATAAAAAGAGTAATTTTTTATTATATACCTAAAATATTACACCGAAGCTCCGCTCAGAATCGTTTTATCGAATGCAATGATTTATCATTGCTTTCAAATTTATATAGTGATAACAATACACTCTAAAATCTCTATCCAAGTAAATAGTAGTTCACTTAAGCGACATTCACTGCAACACCCCGTGTCAGCTCGTTGCCTTTTTAAAATCTGTATGTATTTAAAACGTTTTTTAATTTATTACGTTAAATTTACATATGTAATTCTCACAAAACCGACTTTATATTATGAACATTATGTTGTATATTTAAAATTTCAATGTCATTATTATCTGTATTAAAAGTGATCGTTGTTAATATTATTAATGTTAATGTTTTAATTTATTGAATGTTTTACGAGCAACGGATTTCTAACTATTAAAATATATTGTTAACTGTCTTAAGTACGCCGAATTCAAATTTGTATTAATTTTTTTTTTTTGTTTAATCTTAAAAAAAAAATTTACTTTATTCGATGTCTAATGTAAGTTTAGTGTATATACTTTCGGAGTTATACGCTTGATTTTGCAGTGATCGAATATAACCGCGATACTGTAAAAGGAGACTACAACGCGGGTCGTAACGAAATAACCATTTTTTTTTTTTTTTGCTGGACAAAAGTCATATAAAACGGCCTCGGGGAGTAATTAAAAGGTCGTCTATATATATATATATATATACAAGTAAGATATTGTTGGCGTATACGACACGTCATAGCGTTGAATCGAAAAATCATTGTGAAAAAAAAATGTATCGGTTTTATTTCGTTGTTTTTTTATAGATTCTGAACGGAACGAGGAATGTATTGGTTTTACAATGATGCTTTTTTTTTTATGTCTGTACCCAAAAATTCTTTACCAGAAGGAGTGTTCCGATGTCATACACCTCGTTTCCGGTAGCAAATGGCGTCTAGTCGGTACTTTAGAGAGGTAAATTTTTCGACTTAAAAAAACACTCAAAAATTACACGTAAAAACGGTAAACACGCGATTTCGGTCGAAATCCATTATCGTTATTTTGAATGTAATGCTAAAAATAAATTTGTAATATTCACCAAAAATAAGTAAATTTATTTATTTATATTAGGGAAAAAAATGTCTTTCAATTTTGGGCTATTTATAGCAGTAATTATTGATTTTAAAGTATTTAATTCATAAAAGAGATAAATTTTCGGTTTTAAGGCTTGAAAATTCAATACGATATCAGACGTACGCTTTTTTTTCGACTATACTCAAATGAAAATCTTGAAAAGCGTCTAGCCGTAATTTTTTTTTTTACAAACATTTCGAATTATTCGACAAATCGTATTTAATTCTCATGCGGAAAATTACGTTACTCCATAACTAACGGTCCTAGAGTGTTGAAATTCGTACCGTATACGTGACTTTCTACTATATCGACGAATAAACGATTTTCGAAAAAAAAAAAAAACGTTTTCCAATTGCTGGCTATTTGTAGATTTATAGGTTTTGGAGTATTTCATTCATAAAAGGAGTTTCATAACGTAAAAATGTAGCGGTCGTACCTACGTTTTTTGTCAGTAGTATTACGCCGCGAAACACCGCTGGGAATCGGTTGCAATCTCGAATGCAAACGATTCGTGCGAATTCTCTGAAATTCGTATAGCAATAACAAAACTCTACAAAAAACCGTTATCCGAGTATCTAATTCATTTAATCGAAACCCCGCGGCTTTTTTCGCTATTTACGTTCGCGCAACACGAAGACAAACTACTTATTTTTCGCTGGTTCGGTCCGTGCTTTTTGGACCGATTACTGACTGTAACAGTTCTTTTGCGAAGCTCGTATAACGTAATAAATTAATTACACCGACGACGTACACGTCGAATTTCCCTATCCGGGCCCGGCAGAGACGACGAGTTGTGCCGAACAATGTCTCCGGGTTATTTGACTGCGCTGCAGAGAGTGTGTCGGAAGAGTTATAACGAACTTCTTGTATTCTATCGAAACTTTTAAACAAGAGAAAGGGCGCGTACCGATAATATAATATAAGCGCCCGCCCGATCCGCGAGTTTCGCGTTCATAACTTCGGCAAACATTTTCCGTGGAACGTCGAGACGAATCGTTCGAAATATCTTCTTAATATTTATACATAAGTTACTGTGCAGCAGTTAATGACGGAAATCAATTAAATTTACAATTTACTTTGTAGTTTAAAAAAAAAAAAAATTGTCTTATAAGAACCCGGGCGCGATTCGGGCAATTTTTTTTTTTTTGTGATGGAGGGTAAAACGTATTTTACTTCCGTCCGCGCCCGTACGGTTTTCACTGTACCTATGTCTCATTCGGTTCGGTTTTATCAATCTATAAATGATTTCGAAATGCGAGTATCTGACACTATTGATGGACGAATGAAATTTTTACGGCCGACACAGGTGATAATAATGTTCTCGTTTTATGAAATAAAAAAATTTACTTGACACAGTTAGGTTTTTTTTCATCGTCGTTCTCTTATCCGTTTTTATTCCGCTATATTGTGTTAATGCGTTATTTATTAATTATAATTTATAAACATTATTAATTACTCGGGTCTGTGCACACAATAATTAACATATTTTAGAACAAGACGTTTATCGTTTTCAGATAATCGTATTTTTTTTTTATCCATATCGTTCCCCACAATTCCATTAATAATCAAAAATTTTGGACTCTATCGATTACTTTCGTCCACAGTTTAAACTAACTGATAACTTTTTCCGAATAAAATTAAACGATTTCTACTGAATTAAAAATATTTTTTCGACATTATTTTTCTAAATTATTTACAAACAACACTACGGGGAAGTCGCCTGGTTTTATTTTTAGAGGAAAAAGACAATCCTCTCCCCCAGTAGGCGTAAACTGGGGCTTTTACCAAAATTAGCTTTTACCTACAGGCTACAGCTATATTTTTTACTTCTAGCCACATAATTTGTCCGAAATTACGTACACATAGTTTTCATTTACGATCTCGTATATATTAAATATTCTAATTTTATTATTATAATTATTGATAAATTCTACAAACACAATGTCGCTTGATAGAAATATTTTTTTTATTTATTCGAAATCAAAAAGAAAAGAAAATTGTTCTTCGGTGCAAAGCAATAACATCGAATCGTGGATACGTCTTAGAATTGTTCCGGTCGTTAACGTTTACGGTATACATTTATCGGCGTCCGAAGTCATTGCGAATATGGAATGAACTGACTAGACAGGAAACGAATTGAGATTAGTAACTATATAGCAACGCTATCGGTTGAATATTCAAATCGCGAGTACAGGTTGTGCATTATCGATGGTCTTTGGAAAAAATTGCGGCAAAAATATTCTTTTGAAATCGGTATGATGATAATTTTGAAATGACCTCCCAGTCCAAAGACACATCCGTGTAAACAATACATAATTTATAGCGTAATTAATTGTATAATCTAAATAAATATAAATGCACACTCAATTCGTATATCCATATACTATTCATGTAATTTGTAAGCAAAGCTTGAGGTGTCAGCGAGGATTTCAAAATTAAATTTGTAATAACAAACGAACAATTAACAACAACCGCATACGTGCAGTGAAAATAATAATTAAGGGGACACTATCTAATAAGATCAATAAACAGTTCCAAACGGGATCAGTCAACTGAAGAAATTGGTATTTTATATTTTAATTTTTAAATTAACATCACCTTATTTGGTAGATTATTGAACAGTTGTATTCATTTATTTACACAGAAATTAAGCCCGCGAGTTGTTTTTACATCGTCACTATCAATATTTCTAGTTATATTCGTCTAAAGTTTGAGATTTAAAATCTGATTTGTTTGTATCCACTTTAATAATTTGGCGAAAATCGTAAGCATGCCTGGATAAAGCATCGGTCCAATAATTACAACAATCGTAATTTATCAATACTCGTAGTAAAGGTTACAAGGCATTTCTATATGCATACTCCACACGATATCGAACAACCGATTACACTGGATCTTGATAAATGTTTTGATAATTAGTCTGGTCATGTTTATATATATATATAATCAACTGGTTAGATCAGTGGTTCTCAACCGGTGTGCCGTTGAACACTACTGTGCCGCGAGATTGACTAGGTGTTGCACGAGAAATGTATGATATTTGTGATTATGCTGGTAAAAAAATATTGAAAACAGTATTTTATTTCATTACATTTGCGAACTGTACAGTTTTAACCCAGCTGGATGTCTTGGCGCGTAGCGATGACTAATGCCCTCGAATGGTTGCCAAAGTTGTTGTTGTTGTCAAGTGCGTGAGTGTGCCGCGAAAACTTGTGATGTATAATAGTGTGCCGTGAATCAAAAAAGGTTGAGAACCATTGGGTTAGATTATGTTTTCTAAATTACCGAATTTATTGCGGAAACTATGTGTAAATAAAATTCGAATTCACACTGTGGCCATTAGTATAAACTGAGTGTACCCAGTAAATGTACGTCATTTTTAACAACCAGTAGAATCTAGATGTTTTTACTGATAGATTCATTGCAATACACTTGCAGCCTTATGTAATCGATATTTTTGAAAACGAAGCGTTCGCCAGGTGTTATTCGTTGAGAAGTTCACTGCGTGTTCGAATTTCAATGTGTAGGAATTCGCGTTTGTTTAACAAATACGTTTGAAAATATCGGACGTCCGAAGACTCTAAAAACAAAAGTGAATATTCTTAAAGCTTTAAAATTTATCGCTAGAAAATTAATTAAACACCGCGTCGCGTGACGGGGGAGAGGAGCAGGTGGTTATATGTGTAAAATCGCACATAAATCCGCTCTTCTTCGTCCGATGTGAGACCTTCGTGCGCGCTGATTTAAAACGATAATAAATGACTAATTCCTCTGCATCGCTTCTGTATAAATTATAAATAAATTGTACGAGATTTCGTCTCGTGATAAATAACGCCACGGTATATTGCAAAAAAGAGCCTGTACAGCCGGGTTTCTCACTAGCTAAACTTGTCGGAGCGCCCGTTTTCGATCGTCCCTCCGTTTTTAATTCGACACGATTATTCACTGTTAATAGTGAACAGACGCACAAAAAAAAAAAACAGGATAGAATTTAATATACTGCGTTTCGTCACGGTCCCGATCCCCATACATAATACAGTGTACATCACTTAAGTCGATTAATCATTCACGGGATTCGTCGGTCGGGATGTTTCAGTGCATACAGAGCGTATACGTATTATATATTTTTTCAGTAGAAATTTATTTTTTGGGAACATTTTTTTGACATGTATATGTCTTATGGGGGTCATTCTATAAATTTGTGCGACACCGAGAGCGTTACCATGACGTCACGAACCCGGCTCTACTCACCACCCGACCAGGTGCCCCCACTTCTATACCGTCGTTGCCAGTTACATTGGAACGGCGATGGTAGCGCGATCTATAGATATAGATATGTCTATAGATACGAGGAGACGAGGACTAAGCTATAGGTAACTTCTTGTCAAGTGTAAAAAATAAATGAGATATATACAAGACATATACATGAACCGATGTATCTGCATGCAGTGTAGATACTCCTTTGATTTTTTTTATGGCGGCCTTAAAATGTTGTAGTCGCGCTAATTTTTAAACGAAAATTTTGGTGATCGAAATTATACGTCTACTACTTTACACTGCGAGATTATACGAATTTAATAAATAAAAATAAACGCAGAAATACCGTTTAACAGACTTTTTTCTTTTCAAACTGTCCGTGTATGGTTTCGTGTTTTTTTAAAGAAATAAAACCGGAAAAGCACACGCAAACACAAATATTTGTAAATATTAAATAGTGTATCTAAATTGTTGTATTCAATTTTCAAGTGTAAAATATACGTATACCGTCCGTGTAAATAATTTTCATAGAACGAAATATAAAAGTCTTCTATTTTAACGATAAAATTCCAAGACGAAAAATAGAAATATATTTGGCACTAACTATTTTAAATATTCTGACAGTAACATCATAATATTATAGAGTTTAAACCGCCAGTGTTCCTACTTAAAATTCGATCGATTTTTAAACATAAAAATTTCAAACGAAAATTGAACCAGGGACTAGAACCTTAATGATTTTATCGGTTCTGGTTTCGGTTCGGTTTTTGAAAGAAATAAAATTTCGGTTCCGGTTTCGGTTCCGGTTCATGAAAATTGTGAATTTCGGTTTCGGTTCCGGTTCCGGTTAATATCGGTACTATCCCGTACTTCAAATATGGAAATTATGATTAAAAAGTAATAATATATTAATTTATAATGTGGAGCAAGTATTATTAAGGATTTAATAATTTTTTAGCATACCACTTTTTGTTCAGTATATTTTTCACTTTCATCATACGAGTATAACCACCAGTATTAGTAGCCAGATTAATTATTTAAATTTTCTACATTTTTTTTTTTTTGAGAAATTTATTGGACTTTTACATAATTTCTTGTTATAATACTTTTCTTAGTATCCTATCAATGTTGATAATTTTATTTTGCATATTTTAAATTCTGAAGAAAGTGGAGAATGTGTTAGTTTTACAATAATGTGTTTTTTTTTATGTCTATACCTAAAAGTTGTACCTAATAAAATTTCGTTCCTATCATTTATAGCAGCTATCCTAGAAAATATAGGTGTTGCTGAAGACAGACACATAAAACTACCCACCCACCCAGGCATATTACATAATATATCAGTCTTTGAATCCGAAACTATGAAATTATATAATGTTGTACAAATCGTAAGCGAGATTTGATTCCAAATAATTTTCTATTTTTACTCCGTACGATTACCGTATGAGAATACCCATATTTTCCGTGTGGTTTTTATATTCGAATATGTACGTACAAAAATCATGGATCATTGTGGTAAAATCCCGGACGTGTGAATTGCACCACTATAGTCGCTATATAGGTAATGAAACGTCGTATTTATGATATTTTGACTTTGCGTTATCGGAGTAATTTTTGGCTCGTCCGGACTCGCAAGGTGATGAACACGCGTGTGTCGAGCAATTAGTTCATGGATAAAAGCACTCGCAATTACGATAACGCAGCGCTCCCGCACATCAAAAAATCGCACGTGTACCGGGCCTAAATGGCAAACATTTATTTTTGTCATACACACAAAATTTCATTACGAGAAAATATTATTTTATACTTTGTGTAAAATATTTTAGTTTTAATATATTTGTACCGAAAATAACCGATAAAACCTGTATTTCCAAATATCGGTTCCGGTTTCGGTTCCGGTTTTGAAAAAAATAAAATTAGGGTTACGGTTAGGTTTCGGTTCCAATCTTTTCAAAGGGTTTCGGTTCTATACCGGTTCTTTTCGGTTCGGTTCCAGTTCGGTTCCAGTCCCTGAATTGAACAATACTCTTAAAATGCTATATTTCGCTTGAAATCAAACGAATTACTTAAAAAAGAACGTTAATACGCATAAAGTACATGATTGTCAAAATGCGTTTCGCGTGATTTCGTTTTTTAAAACATGAAATTTATAAAAAAAAAAAAAAATTGATTTTGTACGTACGTGCCGACAATAATGTGTTTTACACGCGTTTTCGGAGTTTCACGTGTTTTAAACGTGAAACGACAAAACACGAATACGTACAGATACGTAAGTTCGAAAGGTACCGTAATTTGCTTCTCGCTGTTGCTTGCCTGTGTTTGCAGAGGA
This sequence comes from Slavum lentiscoides, assembly GCA_032441835.1. Lineage (NCBI taxonomy): Eukaryota > Metazoa > Arthropoda > Insecta > Hemiptera > Aphididae > Slavum > Slavum lentiscoides. Next base: position 2,878,240 of record CM063707.1, on the reverse strand, counting down.
TTCAAACGTCGAATTTCTCATTAATACGTGTAAAATCAAAATGAGAATTCGCCCGACGATTTCCACTAAACTCTGTGTCGAAATTCCGTTTCGTCGTTAAAAGAAGCGAACGCGTTACACACTCTGTATATAAGCGCGTTCGAATGTACCAGATGCGGACGTGGAAGAGAGAGGACTACGTCGCGGCGTACACATTGCTCGATTGGAGAAAAACCTACAAGCCTTTCCCTTTTGATAAAATATACGTATTTATACACATACAATGCAGCATCCTTTATATATATTTTATTTCGAGGTAATTTTCTCCGCGCCTCCGTCGACATTACCGATTAATTTGGAAAACCGTCGGCGACGGCGGCGATGGAATTCCGAAGACACGGGATTTTTTTTTTTGCTACACTCCTCTCTTTCGTAAATTGGTTTTAACGGAACGAGCGAAATTTCGATTAAATTACGTACATTTTTTTTTTTTTTATTTCGTACACATAATACGCTGCAGCGGTGTATTTAGATTTATCCCGCCTACTTTGAAGTTCACCGCCTGTTTGCACTCCGTCCCGCGTCAAAATATTACACGTAATCAACTCTGAAACTCGTAGAAAAGGTTAAAACCGCGTATTGTAATAAAAGCGAGTTACCTTCGTAACCGAGTGGATTATCGGTACAAATATAAAGCGAAATGTTCATACGAGAACCATACATTATAGACTCAAAAAGCGATTGGACCGATTTCGTGGAAAATTTCGTAATTTTGTTCTTATTATAGTATCGCGGGAGTGTTAGTTGGTACTGAAAAACGGTGTGAATAGAGACTGAAATCGGAATGACGAGAGAAAGGAGTGAAAATTGTTAGGACTATTAGAACGCTTGACCGTATTTTTTCGTCACCCTGCGTGTACGCGTAATTAAAAAAAAAGAAAAATTGTTTCTCTAAATTACAATGCATTAAAAAGACAAAAGACGATAAGTTATTAATAGTTTGTAAAAATCTGCGCTAAACGTGAAAGTGGAGAGTCAAAAATTTAGACCGTTCTCAGTTATTGAGAGTGAAGACAAAACTCAATCAATCACAGTTGTTTGGAATCGAATCAGGTTTAAAATAATTATTCTATATGATCTAAAAATTGTATTTGACAGCATACGAGTTCATTCAATGAAAAATCCAGCATTTGTATATTCGAAATCGTACGTCAGACATATTTCTTATGACCTGTTTCCAATCGAATATATTATATCGTATGTCTAAAAATTCTCATTATAGAAATAATTAAATCGTTATTTGTTATTAAATTTTATTTAAATCGTCGACAACGATTGCAGAAAACACACGCGATTCGCATCGCGTACACCTCCTCTCGTCTCCATTCGTTATTTCCGAATGTATACATAATTCATATAAATATATATGTATCAACACCGTTGAACAATATCTTTCTTTAAACATATCCTTCTATGAACAGTGATTGAAAAGGAAATATTTGTGGAATGTGAAATCTTATACTTAAAAATTTAATCGAGCTTGTCTGGCGAAACGTCCATGTAATATAGTATAGTACATGATATCGTCCAGCGGTCCGCATTTTTCACGCGTTCATGTTACCGCAAGGGGAGAGGAAAAAGGATTTTTGACGATTTATACCGGTTTTTTTTTCATCATTGAAGTAATTTTGTTTTCAAAAGTGTTCATTGATCGAAGACACGCGTTATTCACTTCGCTCCTAAAAAACCTAAAATTTCGAATTTTTTTTTTCTCAAAAGTATAATAATTATTATATTTTAAAAGGAATCCTTTATTTTTATATAAGTTTTTTTTTTATTAGTTCCTAGTTACGCAATGAAGATAAATTTATATATATATTTTGCTTTGAGAAATATACGCACACACGTCGTAGTATTGTATAAGGGAAAAGCAAAAAAAGAATTCGTAAGCAACGCGGGGACTTTTAATGCAATCTCGTACAGTTCAATGACATTTCTGCGAGACGCGATATATTCGCGTCGCATGTCCCTCTTCATATACGCGTATACGTGTACACGCGAGCACTGTCAAAATAGTTTTCCCCGTGGAATTCGGTGACGCTAATTCAAAAGGGATCCGATCATTGAACAGGAAAAAGAACCAACGACTTGACAGGACACGGGGAAAAAATATAAGATTCTTCAAAAACAGATCGAACATTCCTGCATTTTTTCTGTCTCCGTCCTTCTGTCTGTCTGTCTGCGTTCGTTTTCAAAAGGTGCCTTCCGAGGAAAAGTATTCCCGAACTCATTCACTCGATTCGTTGGACTGTAAACTTATTGTCATATCGGACGCTATCCTTCCCGTCATATATATATATATATGAATGTATTATATTATGTAGGTACTGTATGTTATACAATAAGTCGTACTGAATAAAGTCGATTGCAGGCAACAACACCTTCCCTACGGTGGATAAAAGCGACAATGAATTTTAGTGTATTACGTCGGTGGTGTTATCATATAACGATATCATGGCGATGATCATATAATATCTCGTATTCTGCAGCGTGTACGGGACACGCGGAACGTAAGGAAAATCAATGCGAAACCATTGCGGCGAAATCAAGAAACACTGTTGTTTTATCGTATCGTTTGTACCACAAATAAGCGCACAAGAAATGAACGTTTTTACGGTAATCCGTTTCTGCAAACCGTTTCGTTACACTTATCGTCTACGATACGTGTTGAGCAATGTAAAATAATTAAAATAAAGAAATAAATAAAAAAAAAAATGAAAAGGACGTGTGAAAGAAATAGGGATGTAAAAAATTAAAACTATGAAATATTAATACGCGAAAAATAATGAATTTGTATATGTATAAAAAAATATATATGTGATTTTTGTATTTTTCTTAATACTTGACGATGGTTTTTTTTGTTGAAAAATAAACGAATTTAATACAAAAAAACTCATATACATATATATTTATTTATTCCTCATAAAAACACTCATCGGCTCAATTGTATATTCACAAATACATACGTATAAAAATACATAATGTTTTTTAATATACAAATTTCTTCTCTTAGCGTAACGGTCCCTGTAGGACCTGAGCTGCCAAAAGCAATTCTCACCATCTTTCCCTATCAAGTGCCAGGTTTACTGACACATTAATTTCCAATATTTTGATGTCTTTCTCTACAGCATCTTTCCATCTCGTACGCGGTCTACCTATTGGTCTTTTCTTATGCACGGTTTCAATCACTACTTTTTTTATGATGTCTTTAAAATTATACATATATATAAATTTAATATGATAAATTTGAATTGTTTTTTTTGTGATTCTTTCTTGCGTGTTTTGTTTTAGATGACAAAAACAAAAATTTTAACGCCTTAACGATTATACGCTATTTTAGAAATAAAAAAAAATCCACTTCCCACGTGACACAGAACGGACAAAAACAAACGCTGTTAATTATCATTTTCCGAAATTAAGACGACGCTCCGAAGTAGGGAATTTGTTTGTGTTTGGTCCACTCCAATTTACAATTTTCGCAGTCACCAGTATTTTCGAACTGGTGTTCATTGACACGCGTGCGTTAATGCACGCTGATTAAAAGAAACTCTTGAAACTCCTTAGAAACTGTGCGCTTTAACTAGGGATAAGTCCTTCGAGGCAACATCTAAAAACGTATTTTAACGCGAATTTTTTCCACAGATATTTGTCGTATATAATCCTCAGGAATTTTTGAAATTCGTGTTTTCAGATTGTAAAAACGCGTTTCAAAGCATTACGTCCCCTCGGGATGTCTAGGAATTTGTATGAATTTCCGCGCTACTCTTTCATTTGCGAACTAATGATTTTTCCATTGGTCCAGTGTGCCTATACTTACTCGCGTTCAAAATTCCGTTGCCAAATGACGGAAAAGTAAAGTTCTAGGAGAAAACGCGGTTCTGTTTTACGCAACGAGCGTGAACGTTGTCTATTTCGCGAAACGACAACAACGGGATTTTGTGACCGTCTACGTCAGATATTCTAAAAAACGATTGAAATTATTAAAAGAAAAAAATTACGAACAAATAATATCGAAACTAATAGAGCTAAAAAAAAAAAAAAATTGCTCTACGATATATTACACGGTATTATATTTTATATTTTAAACGTAAACGAAAACTAATTTAAATCGGGTCGGAACAATGTAAAACGACCCCGTGTATTATAGTGAATTTTGATAAGCCACAAATTTAAAGTCATAGTAGTATTTGCAGCCGTGAGTAAAGGGCTTCCCTTTAACATTCCTAAGTATATTGCACCGCGGGTTGTGAATATTTTGTAACCGTAAAATCGTTTTCGGGGGTTTCGGAGAAACACTAAACTATTCTCCAAAGACTAGTGTAATTTCTATATAGTATATATTATAGTAGTAACCAAAGCTTGAACCTTAAAATTTATATTTATATATCTATACATTATACATATTATTATAAGCTTATAAATTAGGTCTTCTTCCCCCGTGTTCGTATATATAATATATACCGAAAACCATTTTAACGTATATAATTAATACGTTATATGATTTCGGGTAAAACGTAGATATATTTCAAACTGTATGCAATCTCATTTTTTTTTTCGCGTTGTACATATTAATTATTTTTAAAAAAAAATTACCAAATAAATTTTATTTTGTTAGGAAAAAATTTGTATACGTCAACTTTTGTTTTTTTAACACTGTGAAAAACAACACCCGATTGCTTTATATTTACCGTATCTACGGAAAATCATTTCAAAACATGGAACGCGATTAATGATAAAATTATACCAATAAAACTTCATAAATAGCTGGTATATCAATATTATAATCGATAAAATAAATGTTACACGTCTTAATTAATGCGACGAGGCTGTAGTATATTTGTGTTAACATTTGGTGCAATTATTATTATTTTTATTAACGCTTACGAATAATATAGCTGTTTTACACTCTTATATTACACAGGGCGAATATTTTTTTATAATTTGCCGCAGTACATTTTAAAACGTCGAGAAATTTTTTTTGAAACGACAACATATAATTTTAATAATTAAAAATCATAAAAAATACACGTTTTTACCGAAATTCATACAAAAACTGTCCAAAAAAATTTGTCCAAAAACTTACGAAAAATATTTGAAAGTATTGAATTTAAAGGAAAAAAAGACAGATAAAAAAAAAAGAAATTGAGTCTACGTTATATAAATCTCATCTTTCAAAATACGCTTCACCACAACCTATTCCTATAGGACGGAAATTTAAAAAAAATTTAAAAAAAAAAACAAACGAATTCTTCATACGAAACTTTCGGTTACTCTTATAAAATTTTTAATTGCGTTCAAACAACAGAGAAGTTATTTGACTCGCTACAACCATATTTTTTAAAAAAACGAAGACTAAGTGTTTTTTAGTTGTTGAGAAATTATATGTGTCTGTAAATAGACGACGTGGGCAGAAAGTCGTCTAGAAAAATGGAAGCGAATAAACTCAAACCGACCGTATAGTCTAAACCTAAACATTAATATTTTAATTTAATATACGAAACCAAGTATATTCAAGTGATTAAATAGTGAACAAAGTATTGTTTAACAGAGTACACATTTTTTTTTTTTAAATTAAAAATAAATAAAATATTAAAAAAAATGTATCCAACATAATATTTATAATATTCAAAATACCGACGTATCTCGATCAACGTAAATTATAATATAGTTTGCGAGAATCAAAAAATATAAAATAATAAATATGTATATTAAAAAAAAAAAAATTAAAATTCACTAAGTAAACTTCGTATCGATAGGTGATACGTGATATTATAAATATTTTCAAAAAAATTCCTCTAAGGTACGAAGGTAGAAACGACTTTAAAACGCGATGGTCGTTTTTAATTTAAAATATTTCATTAAATCGGCATTGTTTATTTAAAAAAAAAAAAAAAATAAAAAAACAGCTTTGTATTTAAATATTATAGGAAATGTGTATCTTGTTATTATTAAATTTATTCAACGAACGCTCAAAACTTTTTTTTTTTTGTAGGACTATAAATATCAGTTATGTAAACGCGTGAGAATATTCAAACATCATTAAAACGGAACGATTTTTTTTTTTTCGATATCGAACCTTTGGCTGACCGCGACGGTTGTCCTTATGAGCGTTCCACGCTTTACTATCGTTCGGTAAGACAAAAAAGTTTCACCACGCGTATATCCGCAAACAAAATACCAATTTAATAATAATAGAAATACTACGCGTATCTAATAATTAATATTCCTGAAGTAAACGTCGATCGATATTGTCAATAAGTAGATTTATATATATATATATATATGTCATACGAAGCGAGATCGTTTAGTTTTTCAATCTTCTGATATCTCTGGGCAATGAAAACAGTTTACATTCTCACCTCATTGGATTCATTCCGAGAGCAAGTGACTGTAAATATTAGATAAGTATAATATACGTTTTGTAAATACGCAAATTTTATTCCACGTCTGCAGTGTACAATAATTATTTCGAAGAATGCGTTCGAGTCGCATTGTTTCAACGTCTTCTCTGATTGTACGCGTTATAAGAAAATGATAACATTATTAAAATTAAGTAAAGTTACGCTTTTTAAGTTAATTTTTCTGTTTTGAATTTAATAAAGACACTATGAATTTCTTTTCACGCAAATAATTTAATTTGAATTTTTTCCATTGACTTAATTTGACGAGGAATAGAATTTGCGTGACTTAAGAATGAAGTGTTTAAACGTGTAAAATGAAATCGTGAAATTTTAAAACCCTAATTCTATATCGTTTTATGATTTCGAATCCAAAAATAAATAACGAGTAGGTACTAGGTATATCTGATAACATGACGAATAATTGTAATCGTTCGAAAAAAAAAATTTGTTGTTACAATTACTCATCCGGAAACACGAGTTTCTTTCAACATGAAACGACCTGAAAGGAAATTCTTACCATACGACGCACGCCGTATGTGTTTTTTAGTTTTGGTCATTTATCAATATTATTTTAGTGTTAATATCTCTCGAATAATGCAATTATGGTCCTAATAAATCATTTAAAAAACAATTCGAGGTTCCCAAGACAGATCCTCGTATTGGAAGACGAGAATTTTCCAATAGACTTCGTCGGCACATATTACGCAGTACTTTAATTATCCCGTTCACTTTTTTAAAAAAATGTATATACAACACATATTATTTGATTAAATTTAAAATAAAATATTGACACTATTTTTAAAGTCAAAGTCTCCTGTCTTTACTGAAAGGCCGCGTATTTTGAATCCTTCTATAACACGATCAATGCCAATTTCGAAGTCTTATTTTTATTCAACAATAATAATAGGCATTGGTGTTTAAAAAAAAATATATTTATAAGTTCGATTTAGGAACACATTAAAAACTTTATGATAGATAATGAAAAACGGGATTTAATCGTATGAAATTCGTGGATTATATTATACAATTAATAATATTAATATATTGCAATAGTAGGTGTAACTTGCGTAGTAAGCGAATATTATAAAAATAAGCTCCTGCAGTCTACGATTTTTTTTTATAGTAGGTAGCTTCTATAATGCGATAGTTTTTTTAAAAAAAAAACGAATTTTCAAATCGATCCATAAAAATACGCGTTTATGAAAGATTATTGAATCGAATCGAAATCCAAAATTTAACGTATAAAATAATATTTTCGAAAAAAATCAAGTTTTTATGGTGTGTGAAACAAAAATTATTGTTTACAAGTATTTAGGTCAAAATTTCATATTTTTGATAATATACAATAATAACGTGACACAAAATGTGTCTACTGGTATTCCAAAGTCGTCCGACACGAAACTATTCAGACAATATAAAATATAGAAATTATAAACAAAATTATTATGATAGTTAGCTCGAAACAAAAGTCGTAAATTGTTCAATTTCACGATTAGAAAAACAAAAATTAATCGTATTAATATGTTCGGCCGTTCAATAATATAATATTTCTATCGCCGACCGAAAAGTTTGTTGATTTTAGTAAGTATTTATCCTGCGTACGCGTTAGATACTGGACTGAAATAAACAGTTTGTTCGTAGTGCCGTTTGATATTTTCGTTCAGTGCAAATCGTTGTATTTTGCGGATTTCGAATTTAACAATTTATTTCATTCGACATCAATTTACGCGGTGAAAGCAGCTATTATTATCGACTTACGATGGCTACAGACACAAATCAACAGACCTCGAGTACGTACACATAATAATTATATCAAAAATGTTTACGCGATCTATCGTCATTGGTTGTATTTCATATGCGCGAATACTAATTCACTGTGTTCTATACATCGAAAGTAGAGATTTCTGAGGTGACGCGTTCAACCAAAGCTCCAAGGTACACGCACCCTCACCCAGTGGCGGCGTCAGAAATTTTTCTAAGGGAGGATCGACTTGGAGCCGTCTTATTTTAGGAAGGGCCGGTAAAGATATTATTAATGTCTGTGGAAGACCTAACTCGTACATTAAACCCCCACTGGGCCTTGTCTTCTTACGTCCCTTTTAGGAGTTGTGCTAAACTATGGAATAAGGGCAGGCGCGATCCATACGATTTCATGATCTTTCCCCCGGCGTCGCCACTGCTCACTAGCAAGCTCCAACGTTTTAAAACAACGTTTTATTATTTTAAAATCTCCGAATACGAACGAAGCGCACATTTTTCCCGTTCAATAATCGCCAATTATGAACTGTTTTAATAAATATACTATTATTCCTAAATTTAATCATGTACGTGTTTGTTTTTCGATTTAAATACAGGCGTTCAACTGGAAGAAAATTCGGGTCCTATCAAATACAATTTCGAAGTAATTATTTTATAACCGATATATATATATATATATATTCGAAATTTATACGTTAATGAATGTGTTAAAATGTGTATAATTGAAATAAAATATATCCGCGTTAGTTACCCATGGGCGAATTTACCGAAAAAGAGATCAACACGAAATCTACATCGGACAAAAGGAAACGGCGCATTGCCCATGTTCCCAAATATCCCCAGCCTGTCAGAACAAAAAAAGTAATTATATCCGGAATCGTGATCAATTCACAGCCGAAAAATGTTCCAATAAGGAACCAAGTACGTATACAAATTCATGTTTATTCGTGTAAAGCCGTATTATTAATATTAAAATCATAATCAATAAGTAAAGAGACAGGAATATAATGTGGTGTTGTGCTTAAATAATTTGTTGCCAACTGTAATATATTGATTGTTGCGAAGAAGAATATATTTTTTTTTTTGTTGGGATTTGTTGGTATTTTTATCATTTTTTTTGTGACTGAAATTCGCGTGCTATCTCGACAGGAAGACGGGTAATATTTTCGGATCAATCACTTTTATTAATTTTTTTTGTTTTTAAACACAATTTAAATATAACTTTGAATTTGTGGAAATTTAATTTACTCGCTTTTCGTACGTACCAATTTCAATACTTTTGTTTCAAAGTATTACAATGATACGTAATTTTAAACGGTGGTACATATTTATTAACGATATATCAAAACTCGAATATACGAAATTTTATTTTTTTTTTTTGTAATGTCTTTAAAATAATAAAATACGGAACGGTGCAAATGCGCGAGGTATACATAACCTGATATTCGTTTGTGACCTTCTGTGCGGCAATAACAATTTAACTGGTTTATTCTATGTATTTTAAATGCGTAATAGAGGATGCATAATAAAAATATGACAAATAGTGTATTAAACACATTTTCAAAAAAAATTTAATTAAACGTTCCCTTTTTCATTTTTTAGGACTCGAATAATATGCCGTGCAGCAGCGGGGCAACATTAAATAAAACTAGTACCAAAGTTCAACGGACGGATAGTAAGTCTGCGAATCCCGATAGGAACTCATACGAGAAAAACGTTTCCACAGAATACGATAATATAGCCGTTTAAATTTTAGAATATTTAAATAGCGTTATATATTATGAACATTTTTAATGATTTCAGTGGCGTAGCCAGGGGGGCTGATGGAGCTGCAACCCCCTTCCCACCCGAAATGAATAAATAATCAGTTTTTTTAGTAGGTACCGTGTCTATACGTATTAATTATTAACATATAAATTAATTACCAGCTTTTCACCCCCCTCTCCCAAATAAAAATCCTGGCTACGCCACTGAATGATTTTGTAAGACAGCTGCGAGGTCAAATATGTTTAGTAGAATACGTTAGTGGATAATCGCGAACGGACATTTTACCTAATCTTTGTCACGAAGTTCGCTTCGTTTTATCGGAGGAGAGCTTTTACTGAGAAAAATTAATTATCATTATCAAAGATCTGAGCAATAGTACCTACCTACTATTATATGATTTGGTAAAATGTTGAAATTTTGTAGGCAGAACTCCGGCCGTAAAAAGAAAAGCGTCACGGGTTTTGATTGTTAACGAGCCGAAAAATAAAAAACTTAAAGTCAACGTTCCGAAATCAAAGTCGAAGGAAAAGAAATCACGTAAATGATGATAATCCGCGGAATCTTATTGAATTTATTACGGTGTAAAACACCTAAAATATTGTTATTATTTTGTGTATTTTTTGTTACATTTGAAGTATTATTTATAATAAATGACTGTTCAAAGTGAACCTAATGTCTAAAATGATTTGATGAAATACAAAAATTATATATTAAACCCTGAAGCATCAAACACGCAAACACCACAATTCCTATATCAACCGAGAGATGGCGATAGCGTCGACACCGATCTAATGACTCGTTTCGCCGCCGCACTAACCGACCGAGAGATGGCGATAGTATCAACGTCATCGCGACCTTGGTAAACCCATGACGAAATAACATGGTATGCCAGCAACACGAACGAATTCGAGAACAGTTCGAGTTGCCATGGAATAAAATATAATTTATCAATTATGCCATGAAATGTTGACGTCATTCGGTCTTATCTGTAGCATTATCATATTAATGCTTATTTACCACAGAATATTATACTGTAACACGATTATAAATAATCAAAATTCAAAATAAATAATAGATAACAAATAATTATGATAAGCGGACCGAGTGACGTAGGTACCATGCGCAGAACTCAGTTGCTGGCATACCATGTTATTTCATCATGGGTAAACCGGTCGACAATAGAAACTTTAATTACCATTAAGACTCGTTAAAAAAAAAAAAAATACAAATTTGAATCTCAAATGGATTTTTCAAATTTTATTCACATAAAAACAAAAAATGCGAATTCTACAAGTCTCGAACGTTGTTGATTACTCGTCACATATTATTCTGGCCTAATACAATTTGCATTAAAATTTTAAAAAAACACTTATTTTTCCGTATAGTCCCGACGTTTTACATAACGTTTTAGGTAGGCAGTGGCAAACTTACGGGGGGTTTTCGGGTTAACCGTTACCCCCCAAGACCAAAGAAAAAAGGTTAAAAATTATATAATCGTAACAACGATGTGTTTTTTTTTGTCTTTACCAAAAAATTCTACCGAAATAAGAAGGTTTTCGATCTTTTAAGTGTAGCCCTATTTTCCGGCAGCAAATATTTCATCTATTTAGGTACTTTAAATAGGTCATTTTTCGATTTTCTCAATACTTTTTTTTAAGCGTCAGAAAAAACTACCGAAGAAAAATTACATAAAAAACGCAATTTCGTCAAAATCAATTGTCATTTTTTTTTTTTTTTTGTAATTTTAAAAGTAATGCGCATCATCAAACACGTAACTGTATAGACAATATTAACGAGACAGATTTTTCAAAAAAAATCTTTTGAAAATCGTTAAGTCACAATTTTTTTTTTTTTACAACCGTATTACATTTTTTCGACAAATATCTATTTGATATATTTTATTTGATTTATTTTAATAATATGGTTAAATTCGAAATATTATGGGGACGGTGTTTCAATGTTTTATATAAAACCCAACCCCCTTCACACCAGAGAGAAATTGAAAGTACGCCACTGTATAGGTAGGTACGTAACAAATATTTAATATAATACGAAAATCCTTCGAGGATATCATACAATTTAGATCCGTTCGGGCCGCAGGGTATAACGCGAAATGTAAATACCCTTATACGTATACTGCACACAACTTTTACATAATATGATACGTTACCAATCAGAGGTTTCCAAAATTGATGCGACTGAAAATTTTGACACTTATAAGAGACCCACACAAAAATCGATTTCTCTTTCTATACTGATGAATAAAATCAAATACAATATATTTTAATAATATTATTGTATGAATTATTTGGTAAAGAAAAATTTAAAAATCGTATTTTTAATTCATTATACGATTGAACAACGGTGGATGCGCTTGTTTTCGATTATTCTTATGATAACCGCATCAATGTCCGCATCGATTTCGGTTAATTTTAAGCTGTCCGAAATTCGTTCCATAATTGAGTTTTTTTTTTATTTCGACCGTGAACGAAAATCCGACATCGGGTCAAAATATCTGATTAATCTGAACCAGGGCGGATCCAGGACAAAAAACCTGGGGGATTTTAAATTACATTTTAAATAACACCAAGACTCGATTCTATTAATCATTTCTTAATCATTACATCACTATTTTAGACCATTCGCGTAGACTTAATCTAATCTAAATACTTGATGTGCAGTAATATTAAAATAAATAATTATTATAAATCAAAACACGTTTTTAAGAAATTATTTATAAACAAACAATGAAGGGTTTCTACACTTACCCGGTTTGTATACGATGGTCACCTAAAGTTTATGACGGTAAGAGCACAGAACAAGACCGTGGTTATGAGAAAGAATAAAGAAAACAAGAATTTTTTTATGATTTTTATTCTTTCTATTGGTTTTGTAAGTGCAGGTTAGTAATTTTCCATTCGGAACTTGACAAGATTATACAACCGTATAAATTTAGACATGGACTCCAGATACAACCGGACATCAAGTGGTTTTTTTTTAGCGAACGGATAGGGGCGATCGCCACGATCACCAACCTCCCCCGGATACGCCACTAATCTGAACGGGCAAAACGTCGTCTTGAAAACTGCTTTAGCAAAATCAGGTTAGTCATCTCGAACGGATTACCTGCAGATTACCTCCGTTATAATATTACTGTCTACGGTTGAAACCCGTTTTTAACGAATCGTTTTCGAATAGATCAACAAGATTAATCCTGTTTTTCGGTCCTCAAATATTCGTCGAGCGAAAATTTTTCGCACGGCTCACAATTTGTGAAACTCCGGTACACATTTTACGAAACTTTTCACGCCGATTACAATTTTTAAATTAAAAATTTTTTTTTTTTTTTGTTCTTTTTAAACGCCGTTTTAAACGTGGGGCGTCATACCACTCGCAGCTTTTAGGAAATAATACAAGCGCGCGTATTATAATGCGCATACACACCAGCTCTTATATAGAATTACGCATTCATATTTTTTAAAGACACGCGAATTGTACTGGAAAGGAAATGCCGTACAACACTCGATACGTATAATATTATATACGATGCGAGTATAAAGCCCGAGGTGTGTCGAGTACAAGTATAATGTGTGTGGTATGAGTGTAAAATATAAGTTTTCCGGCTGTAAACCTTTCAACAAAATATCCGTTAATTATCGCGGCCTTGAAAGCGGTGAACTTATATCATAGTGTTCCCGCAACAAAGTAACTCCGTACACTCTCAAGCCATTGGAATTTAACAGCTATTTGCAATGCAAGAATATAAATAAGAATTATACAAGTAAAAAAAAAATCTATATATAATTTATTTTCGAACTGTATTACTCGTAGATAAAAAATATATGGATGGGTCATTACGTCTAATCTTGCGGTCATTTTATAAGAATTATGTGGTGTAGCTTATTCTTTCTTCCGTTAGCAAGTTACTCAATCTCCCGTGACCAAAATGCCACAGCGTGATAATAACCTATAATAATAAATAACAAACACAAACGTAAAAATTGCAAATAAGCCCTTTTGTATGGGCGGGATTGATCTAATTGAGTAAGCATATAAATAGTCGAGTTAGGTATTCCACCAGTCATCGGGGAAAAATATTGGACAATTTTACATATATTTTTATGCGAGTAATATCAAAATTTGAAAATAACTGTTATTACCACGTATAATTTCCAAAGATAATAAATATAATAATTTCATTAAAATATACTCCATGCGAGAAAAAGGAACCATTCTAATAGTGACTTCTCTCTTCTTTGAAATGGACCTCTAACCCATGCACATTCAATATATGAGTGGGCTATCCATATACAATTTCTTATTTATGGTATTACTATAATATAATAATACTGTATGCGATAGCAGTGGAGCCAATCGTGGACCACTACAGGTGACCCACGAGGAAATCGCGGAAAAATTTGAACATTATTTGCAATTCTATTAATCTTCCACCGGAGGACACTTAATCGTAACGTATAAAAATTATATACCTAAATTTAAGGAGAAATATGATTTAAAAAACGTTTATAATTTTACATACTTACGTGTATTTCGAGATCAAAAGAAAATTCTTTAATCATTATTTTATAAATGTAATTGTCTTCTTTGTTTCTTCAAAATTCTGTATAAGTGGAACGCAAAACTTTAAATTATGAATTTAGTGGTCCGTGATTTATGAAGATCGAATTTTTGCTTTTGGTTTCACCAAAAAAAAAAAACTTGGAAAAACTACAAATTATTTTTTATTTTCACACTACGGTAAAAAAAATGTTCCGTGGTCGGAATTTTTAATCTTTTCATCCGTATTATTAGCCTCGTCCTAGGTTCTCCTGTGTTTTGGAAAACATTAAGGAACATAAAAAAAATAGAATTTTAAGAATACTCCATGGATACAAAACGTTTGGTTTTTTTTTTTATCGAATTACGCAATCAATTATTAAATAATATTATTATTAATATAACGACTTTACATTAAGTTACGAACTATTGATATTTTAACAGTCGTGAAACGCTTTTCTTTTTACTATGAAAATAAAAATAAAAATACGAAAAATAACGACGATAACGTCGTGTGTAAAAGCAGTTTAAAAACTTTATCATCATTCGATGTGTATATCTAATATCTATACAGAAAGGAGGAAAAAAATGATGGGAACTTCGCTGTAAATAATATTATGACAGAAAATAGGTATATAAATATATATTATACGTAAATCAAATTCTTGTGAGGGACGCTTATTTTCTTTCAGAATTACTTTTTTTATTCATTTATGATTTGTAAACGACTCGATTATCTTTCGATTGCAGTTATATTCGGAATGTCGATACGATATTTTTTTTTTTTTATGCAATGTGCTCTATCGGTTTTCGACGTTTTTATTGCGATTACCACCGTTTTATTTTAATTGGCAAAATTATTTTGTTTTTTATAGTTTTTGACTGGAAATCTTTTGCGACTGCTAATTATATAATACTATACATTAACCACAGCGTACAACATTATTTGGAAATCATCAACGTCATAGAAGTGTTTTTATTTCTCGAAACATTACTTTTTAAATCTTTTGACTTTTTCAAATTAAAAACTTTATTTCAACAATTATTCATATGTTAAATATGAAACAATAAATTATTATTCGATGTAGACTATGCATTTAAAGACAACTAATATAGAATGGAGTGAATTGCCAGTACAATTATATGAAAATTTTATCAAAAATTTTGCACTGATCGATTGATTATACAAATTACCGAAACTATATTATTTTTATTGACATATTATCATTCGAAAACGACGTAAAATATTCAATCGAAAGAAAAATATTGAAATTTAACGAAAACAAACACCTGAACTCTGCCACCGGGCCATTTGTTTTTTAGGAAAATTTAAACCATTTCTGACACTTCGGGATCGTAAACGTGAAATTTCGTGTAACACATGTTTTTTGATAATATATTTTTGACGTGAAACAAAAAATTTTACGATGTGCGTTTGGACGTGTCTGTAATATTTATAGCTCGTTTAATTGTAATATTTTAACGTTTTTTTTTTCGGGAAAATATTCACAAACTCTTTTTCGTTTCAGCGTTAAAGATTGCTGCGTGAACATTAAGAGTTGAGCACTTGTAATAATTAGTCTGATGCTGAAAATTAAAATGGAACTTGGATTTTTATTTTATTCGTTTCACAATGCCTACGCCACTCGCCGCCTTTCATAAACACAAATATTTCAAAAAACAAAAACTATCCAAAAACTTTGTAAGTAACGGTGTCTTTTTCAAGATGTTTTTAAGATTTCTTATTATTTATTATTATTATTATTATTATTATTATTATTATTATTATTATTATTATTATTATTATTATTATTATTATTATTATTATTATTATTATTATTATTATTATTATTATTATTATTATTATTATTATTATTATTATTATTATTATTATTATTATTATTATTATTATTATTATTATTATTATTATTATCATATTATTATCAGTTCTAAAGCAATTTTTGGACCAAAACACGTCGTACTTTTTTTTAAACACTTCACGACGGATTGGAAAAACGGCAGTTAATGTGCATTTTATCGAATGATTTTTCAAGCGTATACTGTGTACAGTTATTGTTATTCGATTAGTTTAGATATAAACGTATATAAAATATTAAACAAAATTACTGATCGTATTAATTTTCTGCAAAACGTATAGTCCATTTAAATTTTTTTTTTTTTTAATTACAAAAATATGAATAAATGTGACTACTAACCGGAGTAAGTTTCACGATAAGACGATATTTTTAACCATTATATAAATCCAGTTTAATTGTCCGTGTCAGGCGTAAACGAAAGAAAAAAAAAAAAGATTATTATAAAAAACATTTTTACTTTCCCCCCGAGAACGTGTTATTTGTAATATTAATTTATAGCGATGAGTGTCATTGAGTAGACGTCAATTTTACCGAAGACCCGTTGTCTCGTTCAAATTTCCCATGACACTAACTCGCGGAATATAAAGTAATTACCAAGTCGAGTTGGATTCGAACAGTGAGTTACTGAGCGCGTTAAGTACACCTGACGAAACCTTATTATCTGTAATATATATATATACGAAGTACGTCTGGAAATACGAATAATTTCGATTGTATTCTAATATATCGATTCGATCAGAAATTCCGCGTAGAACGTAATTTGAAAATTTTCAAAGTCATATAACTCGGATGTTCGCTCGATTATTAATGGTAACGTGTAAGCCGATAATTTCATACTTTGTTTTTTAATTCGAATTAGTTCGATGCCAGTATAATATTTTCATGATACGACTTATACTTTAAAAAAAAAAAAATGCATTTACAACACCTTTTCCGCCCTGTGCCCTAATATTTTCAAAGATTTTCCCGTCGATTCTGTTGATAGAATCCTCTGGTCTAATATATAATTTTAGTAAATAACAAATTTGTTTACTAGGAAAAAAGGTGGCGCGCAATAGGTTTTCGACGTTAAGAACACAATATCCGAATAAAAAATGATATTCTTAATTGTAAAATGTATAAACTCATCTTAATCTAGAATATTGTACGGTCTGACTAGATTACAAATTGAAAAAAAAAAAGTAGAGGAATATATAAATAACGACGAGTTCTAAAACAGTTCCATCAAGTGTGCGAACAACCATTGCTCGGAGACCGATCGATTAAAATAATATTTGAACGTGTTCCGACGAAATTGTCGCTCTTGGAAAATTATAGGTAAAAAGATAATAAAGAACTTTAAAATTTCCTGCAAATTTTTATCTCTGCCAAAAAGTTTTTTAAAAAGTACTTTTTCGCGTACATATTTTTTTTTTTTATATATGAGTTGGTTTGCATCGTAATCAAATTTCCACCGTACGAAACTCAATAATTTTAAATTATGCTCACATAACTTTCGTCATTTTTTTTTTTTTTTTTAGAAAATCGTGTTTTATATTGCTTTTGTTTATTGCAATAACACGCGTAGTTTGCAATTATTTTTCTTTTCGAAAAAAAGTAGTTTTTTTGGTATTTGAAACGATAGCGCGATCGGAACTGCGCGAACTCAAATATATTTTAATCGAATTGTATTTTTTTTTTTGAAACGCAACGTAAAACATATTTTAATTAACTATAAATAGTAAGCTTCGTGAACTCGTGTCGGAATTTAAATCTAAAATTTTCCCCCATTTATTAATCACGGCTTACGTTAAATAGTAATTTTTTTCCAGAGTTTTAAATGAAGGTGTTTAAAACGATAGCGTATTTCAATTGTTTTTTTTTTTCCAAAAACTTTGGGAGTAAGAAAATTCTTAACGCAGTAACGTCCAACAATTTGAAACTCAACGCCTAAAAACACACTTTTTTTTTTGGAGGACGAGGAGAAAAAAAAATGAAAATTTACCATTAGGCACCGCGGTTGTATTATTATATTATTTGATGGTGCGAAGTACCTTTATATATATATATATATATATGAGTGCGTGCGTGTAATACATAATAGACGATGTTCTTAAATCGGATTTTTCGCCAAAACACATTATTTGATTAAAGCGCACAAACCAAATGATAATGGACTATTCGCCCGAGAGAAAACGAGAAACTCGCGAGACTAAGCGATTCTAATAAACTATACGCACGTATATATTAATGCACTCGTATACCGTATAAATCTACACCGAGCCGAAGTGTATTTTTCTTCGCGAGCGTCGGGATCGTATTGTACTTAAAATATAGGTAACTCTGGACTGTTCTAGAGTCCATGGACACGTATATTAAGCATGATTTAGAGGAGGAGTATTACTTATTCGTACAAGCACCGTCTAAATTCGCCGTTAGATATTATACCGGTAAGTGTTAATTATTCAAAAAATTGTTTCGTCAATCGGATATTTCAACGATTTTCAAACGCATTTTTCCCTAACACAAACTACTATGGGCTCAGTGTGAAAATAACATTACGATATTCCCGGTTTCGATTCGTTTTTCTTTTTACACTCTGGTACGGACGTATGGGTGCAGTTCAATGGAATAAATCGCCAGAAAATCGGATATCTGACAACTTTTAAAGAACGCCGTGATGCAATTTGAAAAAAAAAAAAGAAACTCGCGATCATAGAGCTGGAAAAATGTTGAGTTCAAATATATCTGAATGTGCTTTATTTATAGACACTATAAAAGAACGATTTTCTAGAAGAATCTGGCAATTAGCTGATTCCCGTCCGATTATTCATTTTTATTAAATATATAATATGAAGTAAATTACGCTAGCGCTTTATTGTATAGAGAGATAATCGTTTAATAATATTTATCTTTATGTTCTATGAGACCGGGACACGAATAAATAGAACCAATATTATTTTATGAAAATATTTTTTTTATTTTTTTGTAAACTTACTCTCGGTCGATGTAGAACGATGATTTTTTTTATATTAAATCTAAAAATGTTCGAAAATTGTCCAATATTAATTGTTCTGAGTATTTCAAATACTTCGTAAATACTTATAAGAATAATAAAGTATTTATACCAAACTCTAGAAAATATTAAAATATTTGCAATGGTATAAACATACATATATTCGATAAATATAATATAACACCGGGCAAATAATTGAATGCGAACATTATTATCAATGTCTATTTCGTAAAACGGGTAATTTTTCACGAAAAAGAAAACCGATAATACTATAGTTTTACACTATAATAGTGACTTCAAAGAAAATCACATTTTCTAGAGCAGTATTTAAGGGGCGATTCGGGGGGAAATTGCCAATTGGCGGCAGATTTTAAAGGGCACCATATGTTTTTTTTTAAACATTTACCCTTATTTTCGGTTGTTTCAAAAATGTTTGTTTTTCACAATTTAAAATATTATACGAGTCTTAATTGTCGTTTGTCATTATTTCCTATTAATATATTAGGTAGGTTTTTTTTTTTAAATAACCCAACTGAAAACATTATCACGTTTGCGACCACGGTTGTGTACTATGTGCAACTTATAAAATCTGCCAACGAACCTTGTTGGATATAAATATAATAGGAGTGTATTTCTAGAAAGAAAACCGAACTGTGACAGTTTTTCATAATACACTAGAAAATAGCTTTACGGATTGTCTTGTGTAATTTTTCCTCACAATGTTCGACCTTAAGTTCATTTTCCTCAGAATAAAAAAATTACCGAAGGTTTCCAACTGTTTCTTCGGAAAGGCTGAACACTTTGGCAAGTTCTTAACATGGGAAGGCCACTCAACGAGGATTTTACAAAATAAAATATCGTTTACTTTTGAGTAGTCAACAAACAGTTTTTTTTTGTATAAAATATTAATAATAATATATTTATCGTAAGTATGACGTATACGTGTAACGTTTCATTAAAAATCAATAAATAGAATACAACACGATGATTGATTTGTTTTTTTTTTAATTTTTCTTCGCCCATTGGCAACAAAATCATTTGTACGGCCCTGAATTTTGCCATCAGCTGTATGTGTTGGTAAACAGTTGACAAACGCTGTATGTTCTATAATATGGTGTGACTGTGAGATTTACTGAAATTCGTGCCCTATAAGGATAGAGAAAATGATAGAGAGAGAGAGAGCGGTTGAAGTCTCGAGACGTTTCCACTTTCCTGCACTATAACCTCCTTACCGTGTTACGAGCTCGGGATATATTATACGTGTATAATATATCTCAGGCCTTTACGTACTATACGTATACACACATATAAGATGGACCGATACCGTATATTATACTTTTTCCCGATAACCTCGTTGATATATTATACTTTCCCTCTTTATGTAAAACCGATGACTGCGAACCTATTTTTTCTCAAAGTCGAAACCCGTATAAGCTAATCTGACCAAACCGCGAGAGCTGATGGTGAACACCGCTTACAGCAGCACACAACCACATCCGCCGACATACCCCGCGATATTCGATATTATAAAACATATATTATACTGTACGCGTCCGAAATCGCGTAAAACGTATCAAAAAAAAAACAAAATTTTTTTTGATTTTCCTGCCCATTGATGATTACAAGTACAATAGGAGCGTACGTCATCGAGAAATTTAAATATAAATACGTATGATTTTTACGAAATTTTCAATTCGAATGGACCACCAAATATCTTCTTACTATTGTATTTAATTCGAAACGTTTGATGTGGTTTCATAAGTCTGTGTAAGACTATAAACTTGATCTTTTATTCGGGGATACGAGCATAAAAATTTTTTTATTTTCCCGAAAGTAATATATATATATTAAATTACTGTCTGGAAAAAATGCACTTTTATCGAACTGTTATTAACAAGATTGAAAACCTACAAATACGATGATTACGTTAACTAACCGAACAGTATAACGTGAACGTATTATTGTTTTCTCTTTCGTTGATACTAAAACGATTTGAAATCAAATAACGTAATTATTTTCTGATTACATTCGTGATGCGAAAAACGTTTTTACTTTTTTACTTTCTCTATAAACACGTTCTTGTGTAGGAGTACGGCTTGAATGGTTTTGACATGTGTCAAATTGTATCTAGTATCGTTATTTTATTCTACGCGTTTTCCAAAATTTTTCCAGTAGTTTCCTTGAGTTTGATAAATAAAAAAACAACGCAAAAATAGCAAAAAAATTCAAATATATCTGTAAAATTTTTAATACATTTGTTTTGAACGTGGATAATTTTTTATGCATTTTTGTAAAAGCACGATGCACGAATATCAACGTGGATATTTTAAGATTATTTTATTCAATAATAATCAATTATTATAGTATAATAGTATAAATACAATTATTTATTATAATAAACACTAGAAGCGCACAGAATCATTTTACGAATACGATGATTTATCATTGTTTCCAAATACAAAATAATAATATAACTCTAAAATCACTGCCAATATAACTCAGTTGAGCCAATATAATTATTTTGTCAGCGGCTTTTACGTTAAATTGACTTTTCCACTATACCCGTGGTTTTGATAATATTGATTATTTGATATTGAGTAATTATATATTTTGTCATAATACGTATATTAATATAGAGGAAACAAATAAGAAGAAAACCAAAAATAAAAATAAAAATATCGATTGAAAATTAAGTTGTAGACATTTTTGTATATCTGTACTTCTCCTGCAAATTAGCGAGTTTAGATGGATTACACGTATCAGTCAATAGCAAAGAGGTTATAGTGAGATTAAATCAACAATATTCTAACAGCCGAGATCGGTAACCAAGGAATAGATTGCTCCTGATAACCGACGGAAGGATTTTAAAAGTCAGGATCGAGGTTTTTTCGGAAAATCCGTCTACGACACTCCCCTGGTGCCAATGAATCTATTCAGTTTTTATTTATTCTTATGATGTAATACAGTCAATGACTACCCGAATGACCTGCGTGTTAAGGGATTTTTTTTCAAAAGAAAGGAATATATTTGTATATATACAAACTCTCATAAAACAAATTTCACGCTCTGACAAAAACACACGCAACTTACAAAAAGACATGTGTAAAAAAAAAAAAAAAGACCAACCATGAACCATGATCACACCGCTCTGAATATTGTGATGATACAGAGACCACGAAGGCCAGACATTGTTACGTCGATATCGACTCGACCATTGATCGGATCACCACTACCAGGGTCTGGACTTATTACATAACATACTAATACGTACGCCCTTCTATGATCTCGTCTTCTCGTCAGTGTGCTCTGCACACTCCATTCACCAGCTGTACAACTCAAGAAATCGGTCTTTCACGTAGAGTACAATTTCGGTTCTTCACGCCCACGAATTATTCTCGAACGGTTTTATTTCGTCTCTGACATCACTTTCAACGTCTCAAATCATAATCGGTATTGTCATTTTCTCTCTCTCGATTCATTGAGCTGTACTCAGGTCATCAAGGTCTTTGAAGACGCGAGACCGAGTGAACGCAGCGAGATACACGAGTGATTTTTTTTTTTTTGTGTTCCTATCAGTTCTCGATCTTGCCTCCATGAAAGAGCTCTCACAGGTGAAAGGTAATTAACCGAAAGAAAAGACTTTAACCCCGTGTCTATATTTTTTATCCCAAATTAAAAATCCACTTTACTTTTTCGTTTATTTATTTATTTTCGTAACTATATATATATATATATATTACAATAATGTATTGACCCGGTTAAAAAGAAAAAAACCGAGGCGACTCTAAGAAGAAGAAGAAAAAAAGTGTTCGGGCGCGTGATAATAAACGTCCCATCAATAATTCAAACGCTCCACGAGACGTTCTCCCGCAGTCGGGGATTCGATCAATCTCGGCTACCGCGCGCTCCGGTCGCGACTATCGTTTCCAATTTAAAACGTTCGCCCCCGCCCCGGTGCGGCGGCGGCGGCGGCGGCCGGACAACGTGGACGACGAACCCTCGACGGGCCATTACTCTCGGCGGCGATTTAAAAAGAAAACGGACGGCCGCCGCCGCAGCCGCCGCGGCAAAGACAAATGAATCCGACGGCGGCGGCGGCGGGGCCATTTCGGGTAATTTCCTCTGGAGCGTCGTTTCTCTTATATTCGTTCCTTTCTTGTTATACCACCGGCGCCGATAACGGCCCGGTGACGTGCGGCCGAATAACGCGACGACGGTGTTTTAAAAATTTTGAAAATCCAGACTTTTATATTTCCTACTATAAAATCAACATCGGCCGTTATATATCGCCGCCAACACCGCCGATTTTTTCTCTTTTTACCAAACAAAAAATCCTCAATATAAATAGTACTGTAAAGCTATTGACCGAAAGTTTAGAAAATTTCATCGCCAACGATTTTTTTTTTTTCTTATACGTTAACCACGTGTTCGATCGATACAAATCGATATTTCCACGATTTATTTCCGATTTATTACTTCACTGTATTAGGTTGTTTTTTGTTTTTAGATTCCGCCTGCAGATGGAGTGCTCCGACGTTTACGGTCATACCCGGTTTCCGGTAACGAATCGCAACTAGTATTGGTACTTAAGAGAAGTCATTTTGCGATTTATTTAAAAAAAGCGCCTTGAAAAAAAAATTACGTGAGTACGCGAGGATTTCTTAGCAATTTTGAAACCAATGCGCAGAAACCCGAAATATTCGCACCGAATACCTATGTTACTTTATTATGTTATATTAGGGAAAAATGTTTCTTTTAAATTTATTACAATTATAGGTTTTGGGGTATTTAATTCAAAAAAAAAAAAGAACGGTAATTTTGGTTTTGAGCTTAAAAATTTAATACGATGTCAGACGTACTCAAAACTATATTGAAAAAAAATCTCGAAAATCGTTAGTCACAATTTCTTTTTATAAACATTTCAAATTTTTCGACAAAGTCTAATTTTTATTTTTAGTGGAAAATTACTTTTCTATATAAAACTAATTGCTCTAGAATGTTACAATTTTTACCAAATATGTAACTTTCTACTATATATTAACGAGAACAATTTTTGAAAACAATTTTTTTTTTACTTATAAGTTCCACGAGTTGTCGCGCAATCTCCACACACTGTTGCACTTCTGCTCGTCGCTTAAAATTTTCCGGACCAACTTGGCACACACATTGCGCACGTTTAAATCATCACTATAATGATCCTGTGCACAACAGTTTTCGGAATGATTGCAGGGTTGTCCGCAATCATCCGCACACTCGTCCGTCGGTCGGAACTGAGATGCTAATGCACGCGCGTCACGCTATCACTGATTTGTCTTGTTCACGGCCTTCCAGAGCGGGCATCGTCGGCGAACTCTTCCCGGTCCTCCTGGAATTTTTTAAGCCGCCTGGAAACTTGCGAGTAGGACATGGCAGACTCCCCGTAGGCGTCCTGTATATATAAAATTTTATTTTTCCATAATACTCTTAAGCTCTTATACACACGTACATAAATATTATTACACACAAATTTATTATTTTCGAGTATTAGTTTATAACACGCTTACTTTTTATTTCTATTTCTTTCGCGAATTTTTTTTAAATTTATTTAAATTCTTCGTTCTCGTTTTTACTATTTTATTATTTACCTATATATTATTATTATTATTATTTATATAAAATATCAACGAAAGTTTTAATTGCACGTTCCTCAAAGTCCGTTTATCGTTTAATATAATTATTGTGCCATATGTGCTCTTAGCCGACTTTATATTTTATCGTGGAAAAAAATAAATTATAATATATAAGTGTGTGTGCGTGTGTGTATTAAATATACTGGATACCACGTTCGGTATGTTATAATATATTAAATATTTAATCGTTCGTAAAATACTTTCTCAGGCATAAACTCCGAACTCGTGTAACTGTATACTATACGGTTAATATTTCGTCCAAGTAACATTAAAATATTGTTAAATCTCCAATAAGTAATTTCTGCGAAACAGTGAACACTGTACAATATATTATTACTAGGTGGTATGTTTTTTATGGGCTGTACACTATACTACAGCGTCGTCGATCAAAATCGTATTTCGATTCAAATTCAAAATAATTGATTAAACATTTGAATCGTCGCTACCTTTTTTTTTTTTTTTTTGAAATATACATTTTAATATTGTTAAAAAAAATATTATTCATTAAAAACAAGATTAATACGAAACGTTCAGTTTTTCACACAATTTTTGTGAATACGTACGTTTTTCACTTTTCGTGAATACACTGCAACAGACGCACGCGTATATATAAAACAAAATATGTGTTAAAATCGTATTTTTGTACAACACTAACATAATAATATATTAAAATTTAACGTAATATATAAAAATATATCTAAACGGATTAATTTTTATTTTTTAATCGTATACATAATACATAATAATATACTGCGCAAACACCGCGCGTTCGTTTTGAATATAATTATTCGCCGTGTTTTATGTGTAATACGCGTTTGTTATTTAGACATAAAATGGAATCCGGCGAAGTTTAGTGCAAACGGTTAAGCGTGTAAATACCATATACGCGGCGTATCTACAAAGTATAAAATGAATAATTTATTACATATTATATATTGTGTGTGTGTACGTACGTGTGTTTCGAACTATGACTTTGGTATTTAAACTCGTCGTCAAACGATAAGTAAAGCATGTAGTCATTTACATATTATATAATAATTTTAATGAAATCGCATAATACAATTTTCACTGTCAGCCGCGGCGAATCGTCTACTCGGCAAAAATATTCACAAATAAATCTACGCGTCAATACAAACACGGTTGGGTTAGGTTAGTCCGGAAAGTTTGACGGTAATCCGTTAAATTAAAATATTCCACAGTCTTACAGTGGTAATAACCATAGGCGTGCGCACAGGGTGTGCCGGGTGTGTCGTGGCACAACCCGTGGCCCGTGGCTTTTTGTACAACTTTCATTCATTCGGGGACTTTGTTTAAATTTTAAGCTATAAATAATAAAAATTAGAGAAAATAAATTAGGCGCTCTAGCAAAATTTTTTAATATTCTAATGTAGGTTACTAACCACTAGGTATATAGGTATATACTATATTGTAAAAATATATCTAAATGTTGTGAAGCACAACATTTAATCAATAAGTTTTTATGAATTGATATTTTGCATTAAATTTATCCTTTTTTTAGGTTGAGAGTTAGGTTAGATTTGCTTAGGCTCATATAAGGGAAAGCGGCCCAATTTTCTTCATGGCACACCCCATACAAAATTCCTGCGCACGCCTATGGTAATAACTAAATATTTATCGAACGTCTGGAATACGTATACTTACGCAATACATGACGTGTAATCTGTTCCGATAATTTCTATCCAGAATAATGGTACCCCTTCACTCCACACATACGTATAAAATAAACGGGTATACGAAAATCGTTATTTAAAATTTTTTTTTTTTTAATTTTTAGGTTTTGAGATGTTTCCTCGGTTCTGTATCGACAAAATGCTCTCGACATTGAAGACACCGCGAAATTCTACTCTAATCTCACGTGTCACAATGCGCGCACGTTTTAATGGATATTTTTACATTTTGTTTAATAATACTTTATTATGTAGACCGGCTTTACTCCGTAATATGTCAGAATGTATAGCGTTTTTCATAATCGATTGTTCTTTGGAATCTTACAGAAAAAAAAAACCGAACGTCTTCCAATATCACTCAAATCCTATTCTAAAATCGCGTGGTAAAAATTTTTAATTTTTTGTTTTTTTTGGGGGATTAGTAAAATTAATGTGACACCAGCTGACTTGCGAAAAATACTTTTAAAAGTATTCGCAGTATAAGTATGCGCAAACTTTTCTAAAAATTTAACTAGAATATTCATTCGAATAATGTGAATATTACTGTAAAATTATTTATAACAATTTTTTTAATTAAATTTTTTTTTTTTGATAAATTAATACGAACAAATTTAATTCTTGCGGAAGACGTCTGAAAACGTACAACGTTGTTTAACGCTAAAGACATCTGAAACAAGAATATTTCTGAAGATGGACAACGGGACGCATATTTACACACTGTACATTGGTACACGACTGCTGCATCGAGATTGCGGTCTATTCAAATTGACCGCCTTTTAAATTTTATAGCAATTATCTCAATTCACATTGTTATCGCATTGTTATATCATTAAGTGGTGCATATTTTATCGGAAAAATAAAATACGGAAAGAATAAATCCTAAATTATATTATGTTCCATGACATTTGTGATGTCAGTGTGTTATCAGTGTATTATTATCAAACAAATCAAACATTTCAGTAACTTCAGGTGGTTTTTCATAACGAATCAATGGATATATTTTTAGTTTAAGTTCCGACAGGAGCTCGTAAAATGATGACTTGTTATAATGAGTATAATATAATCATAGACATATAATATATGGACCGCGATTAGAGAAAGAAATACGGAACGAAGACATGTGTGAGAAAGAAAGAGTCATAAGAGGTTTTTTCATGGATGAATAAATATTCATGTATCACCATTCGCCGCGGATCCGGATATATTGCTGCCACAATTTTGTTTTATCATCCATGAAA
The DNA here is from genome assembly GCA_032441835.1 of Slavum lentiscoides. NCBI lineage: Eukaryota > Metazoa > Arthropoda > Insecta > Hemiptera > Aphididae > Slavum > Slavum lentiscoides. The sequence continues at coordinate 2,850,251 of CM063707.1, read as the reverse complement.
AAAACCTCTTCTAAGTCTGTCTCTCTCACAGACCTGTTAACTATAGTGTCTCTCCCGCACATATCTTGGCTCTAATGCATTACATGTGATACACTGATCGTTCGCGGTCTATATATTATATGTCTATGAATATAATAATAATAATAATAATACACTGATAACACGCTGACACCACAAATGTCATGGAATACAATATGATTCCGGTGGTAAATTTGAACAGACCAATTACGAAACAGCAGTCGTCTAGCAATATACAGAATATTAATATGCCAACGGGATTTCGGTTTAAAAAAAAACAAAATTTTCATTTTAATAGACGACTTCGCGAGAGCGTGGTTACGGTTTTTTTTATAGCTCGGATATTATTTATAATTTTTTTTTTTTTGAAATTCTGCGCTGGAATAATAAAAAAAAAATTTTTTTAAACAAAAATCTAACGAATAAAACGTGTTCGACGGTAAAATGCGGTCGTGTAGTGTTTTGTGCGATTCTCGACTCGCGGAGTCGAGCGCAAAATTTCAAAAATCAACGAAACGTAAAAAAAGAGAAGTTATTTCGAAAAAACGAATAATAAAAATAAAAAATTATTTTATCGCCACAACATAACGCGTTTATGAAACGCTGAACAAAAACCCCCCCGATAAAATGTTTCAAACGGTGCTTTTTTTTTTAATTTCATTTTTCACAAAGGATTTTCGCGCCGTTCCGCGCGTATAGACAATGCGCGAATTCATTTTATGTAGCGCGTAAAACGAAAATAATTATCGACGAAATAAAAGAAAAAAAAACTATTCATATTTTAATAAAATATTTTTTTATATTACGCGTATATATATATATATATATATGATATATAACGCGCTAATTGAATAGAATTTTTTTTATTTTTGTTTAAAATAAAAAAAATATATACGGCTATACGTACGTGTACATCTAGTACGATCACAACATTATATTATTATTATTATTATTATTATTATTATTATTATTATTATTATTATTATTATTATTATTATTATTATTATTATTATTATTATTATTATTATTATTATTATTATTATTATTATTATTATTATTATTATTATTATTATTATTATTATTATTATTATTATTATTATTATTATTATTATTATTATTATTATTATTATTATTATTATTATTATTATTATTATTATTATTATTATTATTATTATTATTATTATTATTATTATTATTATTATTATTATTATTATTATTATTATTATTATTATTATTATTATTATTATTATTATTATTATTATTATTATTATTATTATTATTATTATTATTATTATTATTATTATTATTATTATTATTATTATTATTATTATTATTATTATTATTATTATTATTATTATTATTATTATTATTATTATTATTATTATTATTATTATTATTATTATTATTATTATTATTATTATTATTATTATTATTATTATTATTATTATTATTATTATTATTATTATTATTATTATTATTATTATTATTATTATTATTATTATTATTATTATTATTATTATTATTATTATTATTATTATTATTATCATTATTATTATTATGTACAGGCTTAAGCGTCTCGTCCGAAAATCGAGCATTGTTCCCGAGAGCGGATATAATACGCGGCGGAATAAACGGGCTTTTAAAAACGGACGTTTCGTCGCCCTCGTCGACATCACCCCACCCCCGCCCCATGAGCCACGAGACTTAACGCCCTTGCGGCGCGTTTTATCTTCCGGTCTGGAAGCCGGGAGGGTCAGGAACATCACGAGTCGGAATTTCGACGTCCCCGATAATTCCTCGCGAGGCCCCGGGTAAGTTATAAACGCGCGCCAGCTATACGGTTTGACATTCACCGCGCAGTGAAAAATTATTATTCCGAGTAATAATAATTATTTCCATCGTCGTCCCAACCCGCCCCGGCGCGGTGTAGGAAAATCTACGCGAACGTATTATTTATCAGTGACGGGCCCCGGGGCTAAAATATATTACTATAAATGCCGCCCTATCCAAAACGGCGAATTTAGTCATTTTTTTTTTTTTTTAGTCATAAAAAATGTTATATTGTAATACACGAATTTCTCCACGAAATGCAACAGTCTCGAGCCATATAACACTTTTTTTTACCTATTAAACAATCTAAATACAAAAAAATTGTTTATACAGCAAAAACATCAGTTTTGTTAATTATAATATTTTTCAATGACGTGGAAATTCGTATAAGTCGAACTTTCCGGGTACTGCAGGTCGAAATAAATAAAAATAAATTATTATAATATTAAAATTTTCTTTTTTGATGTGTAAACATCCATTACGGCGGTATGAGGGTAAATGTGAGGTAAATGTGTAAGCTGTTGTCATGACAACTAATAATAATATTTATTAATATATTAATAATATTAATTGATTTACACGCAATATTATTAATACTAGTTAATTTACACGCAATTATAATTTGCGTGTAGTGTGTAAGTTGTTGTCATGACAACTAATAATAATATTTATTATCGAAATTACTTTGAATAAAGATACCAATATTCACAAATCCCAATCACAATGCCGTTCCATTTTTACCGCTCACGCGACGTTTACACACCAATGTCTCGAGTACTAGCAGACACGTTTTTTTTTTCGAAATTATTATTGTGAAATAATTAAAGCTAAAGAAAAGCGTAAGTGGCCTAATACGGATATAAAAAAGGATAAAAAGTACATAAACGCGGAAAATGTATATACCTAACCATACCGTATATTAAAAGTGTTATTAGTATTCATGTCGCTGGATTATATATATTTTATAACCGTTTAACTACTGATCGTATAAATGTCTGTAATAGCGACTGTATTTCATTGTGATTTGAAATTTATAAAATGTTTCAAAATTCCGGGTACTTATGAGTTTGAAATTGATCAAAGGGGACGAATATCGGCGTGTTTTGTAGACTCGCTTGTACGGGACAATAGCGAGAAATACTCTTGCAGTTACTAGGACTCCAAAAACCTCCATAAAAAAAAAAAATGTCCTAAAAAAAATTCTCCTCAAATAATTAATAACATATATGATTTTAACAATTTGAATGGCCACGCGCACCGCCCAAAACAGTACGATATCAAAACAAATTGATGAAAGACACATATCCAAGGCCGTATATTCAGCCTCTTCCCCCTCGAAATTTTTTCTTAAAAAAAAACTTTATTATCAGTATTCTATTATTAGTTTATTATTTTTATTTTATTTCATATTTATACTCTCAACTCCCCCCAAAAAAAAAAATTGTTGCATGGCTACGGTCTTGCACATATCAATCTGCTAATCGGCAGGTGTCACACATAAGGTTGAGAATCGTTTTATTTATAAACCAAAACTGCGGATTACCGTAAATAACACTTGCAAAGTTATATTAGTATAAAAATTATACGTTTATTTATACATATTTCAATGTCGGGTGAATTTTTATTTGAATTTCGTAATATCGCTAGATATTAAATAAAAATCATGTTAAAAAAATGAAGAAAAAAATGCCCAAAAAACGTTTAAAGACCTCGAAACAAGCTTTAAAAAAAAAAAAATGTCGTTATTAGTGTATGCTCAAAACACATTCGTGTCTTGGTAAGCCTAGTGTCGAGCATTTTAGAACGCAAATGCATTGAAAACCGAGCCGTACACGGTGTACTCAAAAATATAGTATTTTAGAACACTTATAAGAGCGCCTGTGTATATAGGAAATCTGATATTATAAAATATACAATTTTTTTTTTAATAACCTATTCATTTCCGCGCATGAACATGTAAAATAAAATAAAGTTGAAGATATAAAACAATGTATACATGGATTCTGTTTTTTTTACCAATTCAATTTTTGGATTTTCTGAAAAGCTCGAAACCGTCCGTGCACGTATATAGATCTTCCACAATGATGAACCACGTTATCTGTGAGATCTATTCGCGCAGTCTGAAGTTTCGTGCGCAGGAATGATGTATTTGGTGGTCGTATCCGTTTAATTTGTTTTGCGTTCCGAACAAACTTTGGCCATTTGAAAAGTATAAATAAGTTTTATTGATTTTATATTCGTACGGAGCAAATAGTCGAGTTTATGCGCTTATCGGGAGTAAAAAAAAAAAAAAAAACGAGACTGCTGCCACTGGTCACTTTTAAATCGCAAATGCGTACTCTATGATACGGGATGAAAATTTGTTGTAAAAAATAAAAATCAAATAAAACTCCGCATTGTTTCCGACGGGAAAAGTTTTGAATAATTCTTTTTTTCTTTCGGCTTGCCCGGGACAACGCAATACGTCCTATTTCGTAGGACTACTATTGAAAAATCTTATAAATAAAAAAAAACACTTTTAAACCGCGTCTTCGACGGGATAATAACTTTTCTCGATGGAATATTTTTCATACCGAATAAGGCTTTGATAAAACATAAACTCCTCCGTATAAGCCAATCGATAAGCTCGCCCGTACATCAGTCTTTATATAGTAAATATACAAATGTACGAGTATATTAACCGAAATCGTTATATTATATAATATTTTATAAAATAGACTATATGTGTACATATAGAATTGGTGAATGTCGAGCGTTACGGAAAGTCTGCATTGCGCGCGCCCCGTCTTTTTTTTTTTTAACTATTTTAAAATGAATTTTACGTAGTAAATTCTACGTCGACTTACATATTGAAATCAAATTTTAAATTTGAATTTTTTATAATAATTTACAACTCAACGCGTACACGTAAAGTATATATTCATACGATACATAAAAAAATCGGTTAAATATATATTTTTTCCTATGTACGTGGAAAATTCCGTTTATAATAATTTCATTTTTTCCCCATACCGGTGAATATAAAACGATTTCGTTTCGAAAGCATTGCGTCAATAAGCCATAAAGTGACGAACAAACGAAAAATTTAATTAAATAGAAAAAAATTGTTTACCGTTTTGGGATTTTCGACAATACTATAGCTGAGTTTTGTTAAACATTTAATAGTAAATTTTAGACGAAGTTTTCGTACATTTTAGAAGGTTTTTTTTATACCAATAAGTTGGATTGATTTTTTTCTATTTCTTTCGTAGAAAAAAAATTCTCTTTCGAAATCGTTAAAAACGGTACCAAAAAAAAAAAAAAATTACATTTGTATATTTAATGTATTGATATTCATATATTTTTTAATTAAAAAAAAATTTTATTTAAAATTAAATAAAAAAGAGGAAACCATTAATTTTCATATTTTTAAAATAAATGTTTTCCTCTTACATTTTTTTTATAAAATAATAATTTATTTTATCTAAACGATATTAATTTAATTTAGAAATTATTTTTAAAAGAAAATATTATAAGACGTATTTACAGTGAAGGATCTCGTAATACAGTAGCTTTCCGTAGTAGTGTTTATTTATAACTCCGAATATACTTGTTTATACAAAAATTATAAATTATAATATAATATAATACACTCTATTATTTACAGTACAAATTTAAATGTAAAATCCAAACGAAACAACATTATTTATAACCAATATAAAAAAAAAAAATCCATCTCCCGTTGTTTGCTCTTATTTTCGTATCAAAATTCAATATTATGTTTTCGTCAATTTACTTTAACGTCCTTTTTTTTTATATATATATATTCATTTATGCTCGAAGCTATATATATATATTTTTTTATGTTTTAATAAATTTAAAGGAACATTTCGAAATATTAAATTTGTTTAAAACATTTTTACACATTTCTTTTTTTTTTTTTGTTATAATAAACGTGGGCGTTTTTTATTTTTATTTTTTTGAAAATATTAAAGACTGTGCACGTATACAACAGAAACATTTATGTGTGACGATGAACAATTTTGTTATAAATTTAATTCAAGTTTAGAAAATTTTCCATTTTAATGTTTCAGCATAAATATTAATTTTACATTATTATTAAAATATATACGTATATTAAATAACTCTAGCACATTCTTTAATGAGATATTATAATATGTATCGTACACGTGAAACAAATTACATCACATAACTAAACCGACAATATGACTCTCGTACTAAGCACTCTAAAAATAAACATCCTGATTTTGAAAAGTGTATATAATACGCGCGAGCTCCAAATATATTTGATTTGGAAGTATACTAGAAAATTTTATTAATTGAAATCGTTTTGAACTATATAATAAACTAATTAAAACTGGTTTGTAAGAACGAATTTTTACTTGGTACGCCTAGTTTTCGTTAACGGACACGATTATATTATATATATTCCGAATAATTTACACCTAGAGTTTTCAGTAATTAATGTTTTTATCATTAATCATGATTTATGTGTACTCCTAATCCAATATTTAAAAATCATATTGTATTTGCGTATTTCGCGAAAATAAATAATAATTTAGGTATTGTTTTTAAGGTAATAAAAAAAAAACACAAATTATTATTTAATTAATTAGTACGCGTTGTTATATTGAAACATATTAGATCATTTCTCAAGAAAAATGCATTGCATATAAATTATAAACCAGTATTCAGCAAAAACTATAGGCGTGCCTACTGTTAACGCGTTTTTCTTATCAATACCGTTTTTTCATTTTAATTAATATAAATACGAGTTTTTAACTTATTTTGACTATTTACTGCAATACATTGTACGTATGGTACGCGTGACGCGTATAATAAACTCGAATTTAGATGTATAACGAATAATTGATATAATATATAAATATTATTATTATTAATATATAATATTATTATTATTATTTTATACTACTTTTCATCGTTTATTGACTTTTCGACTTTGAATTTCGACCGATTTTCTTGTAAAACATTGCATATAGTAATATACAATAACTTATAGACGTGTAAAAACTGAATTTAAAAAAAAAAAAAAAGAGAGAACTCGTAAAATAATATTTCACGATTTGAAAATATACTACAATACGCGTATATAAAATGCGAAAAGCAATTTTTTTTGTTTCTAAATTAAATTTCCTTTGATAAATACGATTCGGTCTTGTTAGAATAAAAAGTAAAGAGATAAAAAAAAAAGTGTACGAAAATATATTGCACTAAATTTACATAATTCAGATCATTTTTCATTATTTATCAACTTTATCAATTTTTCGTTTAAATATAGACGCAGAGTTTACATGTAAAACATCGCGTACTATAATATACAATGACTCATAGACATGTATAAAAATGAATTTAAAAGAAGAAAAAAAAACGCGTAAAATAATATTCGCGATAACTATTGAGTTATCGACAAATGGAATACAATATATTTTCGTATATTTTTATCTTTATACTTATTTACATTCTAAAAGGACCAGAACTTTAACCCCCCGTTTAATAATGAACAAAAAAAAAACTATTCGCCGCATTAAATACATACATATACGAATATTATATATGTTTATTTTAAAATCGCGAAATGCTCGTGAATATCAGATTTAACGTGGTTAAAGTGTCTCTATATACTTAAATAACAACGGAGAAAAGTCAACAAACGTCGGTAAATAAAGCCGAAGTTTCTCGTTTCACATGTCACGAAAAAAAATCTACTTTATACTGGGTCGTTTATTTCTTTTATAATATATTTAATACTTTTACATGTGTGTGCAGTGTGCAAATAGGTCTATGAAAGTTTAATTCGAAGTATATAAAGTAATTCTACGCCACACGGACACTTTCTGAAATCGTTCATTGGATTTCCATTGAACCCTGTTTCCACGCGTACCACGGTTTCATCGAGTCCTTTTTTTTTTTTATCTTTTAATTTTAGATTGTTGTCGAAGAGAAGCAGCTACTGGTTTTACAATGATTTTTTTCCTGTGCACAACTTTTCGGTAGGTAGCAAATTTTGCTGGGGTGATAACTCGAGGAATTTTTTTTCCTGTTTTCTCCGTGGTTTTTATACGCTGTCCAAAACATGTAGCAGAAAATTTTTTTTATAAAAACGGCAAAAAAGCGATTCCTTCAAAATTCGTTATTGTACGTACATAGATAATAAATAATATTACGTCGAAACCAGCCGGTCTTTATCGTTTTATTGAATACAATTCGGCGCTTTCGTAATATTTATAACAAAGCTCTAAAACTTTATCTGAGTGATTCACTTGAGCGACAACACCCGCGGCTCGCTATCCTTTTTTTATATATTCGTATATTCTATATATTCGAATAGTGTCGTATTTTTGTTTTCGGATTTATTAAACAAAATTTTTTTTAAAAAAATCATTAAGTAAACCTATTCCATTAATTATATTATATATTTACAATGGCTAAGGGGGCCGTGGCGGTTATATCAAAGTCTTGAAGGGGTGGGGGACGAAATCAAATCCCCCGATCATGGATACCAAACTTCCGCCATCTCACCATTATCGGTATTATATGTTTATGACTCAAATCATAATTACGGACAATACTACGGATATTAAAGATATTTTAATTGAAAGAAAAGATCTACATCCTCTTCCATTAACACTTTTTGAGCAGGCCCGTATTCGAATCCTCCCCTTTTTCAAAAGTTCAGGATAGGTATTTCATAATTTAAAATCAAAATATACTAATACATATACATATATACTCCAAGGGGGGTGGACGATCCCGGATCCACCTATCGCCCCCTCCTCCAATATATCTGCCACTGTAAGGGGGCATTTTTTGAGATATTTATGCCAGCGCCCAGCGGTTGCCAAACTTTTAAGGCAACAGCACCCTTAGAAAATAGTTTATATTTGGCGGAACAATAAATCCAACCCGACCAAAATTTTTCGACTATTTATACACTGTAAATATACTATGGTCGGGAAAAGTAGCGTGTTACTGATTGAATCTTGTTGATGACTACTGTTGCGTTACAACGTGTTACGACTGCTACCTATCAAACATCGTTTGCACAATAGAATTAGGTTTAAATTTAAAAAAAAGAGTTCAAAACGAAAAGCCTTTGCTTTAAATAACTTTATAATAGGTAGGACATTAAATATACGTTTAATTTTAATATTACCTAATGTGAAGTATGAGCTCTTTCGTGGTTTTATTAAGAATAGTTTTGAAATTGAGTTTTATATCTGACAGCTGAATTCGTAAGTCTGGAGCGGCATCCAATCTATTTTTATACTTATTTTTGGTGTACGCACAAGCAGATAAACCAGCCTCGTGACGCTAAGTTGTCACAAACGGTAGCTGCAGAATCAGGATAGCCTTTTCATCCACTGATGGCTGTATTCCTCTCCGAGTCTAAAAACACATCATTTTCCCCCTACCAAAATGATATTAAAGAATTTTTTTATTTACATTTTAACGATTTCAAAAAACACAATCGTATTGTTTGTGAGGAACCCCTGTAGGTTCCGCGGAACACACTTTGGGAACCACTGATTTATGCTGTATTCATTGCAGTTATGATTACTTCTGGAAAATTACTGGATGACACGCAGTTAGCAGATATTGTCAATGCCAATTGTTTAAATGATGAATTTATAATATATGTTAAAAAAAAAAGTCTGTACAAATAAAAATATGCTTTTTCGCCCCTTATAGCCACCCACTGCTCTGGCTACTTCCTTGACGAAGGGGGTGGGATAATATACATATTTTTTTTTTTGCTCATTCTCGAAAAAATATAAAACGTGTACGCGTTTTAAACTGCTATACCTATAATATATGCTTATAATGTCGTCTCCCAAAAGTGGTGTATATAAATACGACGAGAACGAGAAATATTATAATACGAACGCGCGAGCACTGATGGTGTGCGGTCCGCGCAATTGATTAACAAACACCTCGTTGAATTATTCATGTGCGGCTCGGGAAAAATTGCTACGGGATATATTATTATTATACATCTTACGGTAAAAAATTCATTATATTATGCATTCGCGTTTTATATGCGCTTATAATATTATTACGTATGCGATCATTTATTTTCATAGGAAACGCAAACAAAAATAATATTTAAATATTCCGCGGGCTGGAGTAACGGCGGTGGTTTTTTTTTTACTTTATATTATTTCCACCGGCGTGTAAAAAAAAAATAAATAAAATGACCCGGGAATGGCAATTCGCGTAAAACACTCTCGTCCGAAAAAAAAAAAAAATTCTATGTAAATTTTAACGTTTCGCGCGCTGTACGCGATAATATATTATACAATATCACAATATTATAGTTGCGGGGGTCGTACACTAACCGTTCTGTAAATATTGCAGTATTCCTCGCAGCTATATAATCGTTTAAAATAAAAAAAAATGAAAAAAACATTATCGTTATACGTAGGTATCGAGCATTATTATATTTAAATACTGAGTGAATTCCAAATAATTGCACAACGGTTTAAATATAATATGTTAATCGATCGTGCGTGTAAAACTCATACGTGTATATTATGTGGCGAACGTTTCCCCCGCCCAATCGACGTAATCGATTTAATTAAAAAGAAGCTATACGAGTGCAATATTTAAAGCGACCATAGGTATTTGAAGAGAAGAAAAAAAGTCTTAAAACATTTGTCGGGACATAATTTATTTAAAAAAAACCGCGAAATAATTATACCTTCGAAAATGCTCTTTTTCCGCTTTGAATTTTTTTCAAATAGAAGTGTATGAATTCTAAATTCCGCCCAAACGCCACGGTTTCAGAGCGTATATATATGTATAACGGTGTGCAGTATACCAATATTTCATAAGAGTTTTAACTCACGCGTTATTTTTGAACAGAACAATATTTTCGATAGCGTTAGCCTCTTTGTAAAATATCTAATCTGTCCATTTTTTAATAATTATAAACATTTTTTTTAGAAATTCTAAACTACAAATATAAAGATATATTTTTTTTTACAAAAACGCGAGATACCTTCTAAAATATTTTTTTAGACACACACGCATACGCGGAAATCCATTACAATGTCTGGCGGGGAGGGCTAATATTTTTTACATCGAAGTAAGCCAATTTATACGAGTACCTCCTTTCTCTTCGCCAACGACTGTTGCTCTGGCGTTATCGTCCTCGTGTTCCATTGTGCGATCAAATCATTCGATTTACTCGCATCTTGTTAATTTTCGCACTCGTTTGTATTTTTACTAATTATTATAATAACATATACGGATCTACTTTATTTGTGTTACGTTGTATAACATTATTATTTATTACATAAAATACAAACAGTTTTTAGAGGGGCTATCAAGATATTTGGGGGGCATTAGCCGCATTTGGACACACACACTCGTCATTAATTTGCAAGATATATAAAAAAAAGTCGTTATAGAATAAAATATTTTATAATTTTCAGAAAAAAAGCCATTCAAATACTCTACTAGTCTGAAAAAAAAAATTATAATATTACATTTTAAATAGATCGTCGCATATCGTCTGCAGTGTGTATATATACGAAAGAAATCGGAGAATGTTCTTTTCTCATCCTCCTCCGGATATCGGTCCGGCGTGTTTTCCTTTTAATATTCTATCCGGTATACCCGTTTCAAAGTCACCTTTTGGCCTTTGTTATACAATGTATATATATATATATACAAGCCTTTGCGTTATAAAACACTCAAATCGTCGCGGGCTAGACGCGACCGGCTATAAATATCGAAGACACCTGTTGACTTCGTAAGGCGAACGACGATAAATTCACCGTATTAAATTATTTTATAAATATTGTGCTCGGGTATATTAAATTCTTAACGTCCGAGAATGTGTTCATTTCTTTCTTCTCGTCCATTACAACGACGTTTGGCGCGTACAAACAGAATAATCGAGCCGATATATTGTACGAGGCCGCAGTTAAATTTAAATAATTTTCTCGTTCGGACAAGCCGAGCGCAGGTTTTACTGGGTACTTAATTTTCGAGCAAAGCGAAACCAAACATTTCGGGCCCCGTTCGTTAAAAAAAAAAAAACGAGTAAAGAGAATTTTCCGTTGTAATTTTTTTTTTTTACATTAGCGGCTAGAGGCTGTTGTTGACGTTACATTGAAATTTCACGTGTATTTACTAATGGAAATATGATTTAACAGGAAAGTGACAATCATGTCGTGATAACATATATTATTATTTTATTAAAATTCCGAGAATATGATCTCTCGAACACTCGATTATAATACGCGTTACACTATATTATATTATATGCGTTTAGTTGCGTAGTGAATATTTCTCGTTCTAAATGGCTCTGAAAATTCGCGCATCGTATCGAATATCGTATCTTAATAAATTAAAAATTAAAAAATTGTAATACTCTTATTCCCCCAGGGGAAGAGTATGATAATAGCAAGCTCTACGGGTCTAGCGCACCCGGGCCCCGAGCTCCACTGACGGAAACCCTCAGGCAGGGTTTCCTGGTGGACCGAACCTCCCCCGGTATAAGGAGTACCCTATACAAGGTAAAGGGGAGAACGCTCTAATGCTCTATTGCCCATGAGATGAGAAACCGTCTCTAAAGGCGAATGAACTCGAACAAACGTCAACGGCATAGGATGCAGAAAGTAAGGGGAAGCTACTGCATTAAGGATCCTTATTACGGATATCCCAGGTATCAACATTTACAAATGGATGAATGCTGCCAACCAGCCCCTGGGCTGCTAACGGAAAAAATACTTTTATAAAAATAAAATAATATATATTATAAAAAACAATAAATAACAATATATATGTAATAAAAAATCAGTATATATAATATAAAAAAATATTATACATAAAGAAAAAATGTCCAGAGTATTTGATAAACGTTTTAGAAAGTAACAACCAGTTTCGACCGTGAGTCATCGTCAGCTGGTTACAACGAATAACGAATTACATGTAGGCATTTTTTCTTTTTATATAATATTTTTTATATTAACTGACGATTTTATTATATGGTATATTGTTATTTATTATTTTGTATAATATATATATAATTTTATTTTTAAATATCATCTCGTTCGTATATTTATAAAAGGATTCAATAACACAACAAATCGCGAGTCAATCGATTCGATAATTTCGGACAGATATAAAAATATTATTGTATTAAAAATAGGTGTACCTATTATAATATATGAACGCACAAATTTTTTGGAGTAAATATCACTGCGCTATCTTTACGTGGTAAGCAGCAGAAATTCCCACAAAAAACTTCTGAAATTGGAAATGTATAGATGGCGCAATACACTATGTTACGCGCCTTTATGACGAGAAATATAATTTTTAAATGATAGATTTCGTAATATTGTTTTAAAATAAAAACACAATTACACAAATACGATTTTCTAATACTTTTAAAAAGGTGGTGTGTGAAAAAAAATGCCTAATTATTTTTGATGTCACGAGGAAAAAGTCGATAAGCGTTTTCTTTTTCAAATCTAATATTTTTGTATTTTTTAATTTTTTTAATAACATTTATATTATCAAACATTTACAATAAATGTATGACGAATAAAGAACCCGTACTCACATGCGAAATATGTCTCTGCAATCTCTCTATCAAACATATATTCCTCGAATGTCCCACATAACACTTTACTCGTACAACATCGAATATCAATTCAAAATCCCTAAAAGAAGCTCTTGGACCCAAACAAGAAAAAACATAGTAAATTTTATAAAATCAGCTGAGTTAACAGCAATAATATAATTTTTTTTTTTTTGCTTCGCCTTTAATTCTCTCTCTTGTATCCAGTGGCGTTTTACCCATACTGTATAAACAAAAAAAGCATTAGATTTTGTACAAAATTAAAATATAAAATTAAAAATTTTTTAATAAAATGTACTTATTTGTTAAAATTATCCAAAGGTATTTTTATTAAATACATATCAATATATCCTGTTGGAATTTTCAAAAAAAAAATTTGGAATTGAAAATACGCCACTGCTTTAAATTATATAAACAAGCATGACAACAGTATGACAACCCTGTACATAATTTAAACTTTAAAGCAACAGTAGGTTAATGAATTATATACCTATTTGAAGCCTTAATTTTAAAAAAAAACAATTTATGAATTTTTATGATGATGACGATGAACGATTTAATCTGTCCTTTATATTCGGGTATTGAAACCAAACCAAACGGTTACGCATAAAAAGGATCGCGCAGTGTAAACGTCTCGTGAAACACGTACAATAAAACTGTCTAAATACGTAAGCGCGATCTATCGGTTTTATGCGACCGTTGCTATGACGGTTAAAATCGCGCATTCATAGAGAGAGTCACTTTATATATAACTTTTAAACGCGATTTCACTGATTCACACTTGACTCGTATTTACATAAAATAATATAATATTTAATACTTCAATCGAAATCGAAACCCATTATAATACGTATAAAACGTAACGAATTCGTTACAAATTTGAGATTGAAACTATATGTAACATTTTTATTTATTTTTTGTATCCGATATTTTCTAAAAAAATTACGAGTATCTTGAAAGACATAATAATATATTCTACGATTAGTAATTTTTTTTTTGGAAATTTTCAGTTACTCACACGCGAAACAAAATAATTTAGATTTAATCTTCTGCTTCCATTAACGATCGATCTATATATTTTATATGCAGCAGGAGATATGAAAACGGATTATGTTTTTCAATTGAAAAACTATTTATAATAACCCGAGTACTGATATAGTTTTTGTTCAATGTCCGCGTTTTAATTATATGCGCATAATCGAAAACATATGCACACAACAAAATGTGTGTAGTTTGTAATATTGTTACTTTAACTGCTGAGCAGTATAACGAGATATATTTTCCAATATTATTTGTATAGTAATAACTAACAGTTGAATAATTTTTTTTATCGTTTTAATATTGTTAAATATTTTAGAAATAAATTTCTGAATTTACCGTTCGAATACTATTTGGAAAAATAATTTTTATATGACTGCATGTTACCGTTATTATGACGGCGTAGGTATGTGGTGCTTCAGTGGCGGTTATATATAATGTTCAGGGGGAGGGGGCGAAAATGGAGCCAATCCCCTCTGACAATGAAATATTCAAATCGACGAGTAATAACCAAGAAGAAAGATCTATTAATTTACAGAGACGAAATGCCGGCTGTAGAAAAAGGAAGAACAACGTGCATGGAACGTAAACGAAATAACAATAAAACGGGGGAAAAAAGTAGTCACCAGACAGCGCTACGACACAGCATAGAGGGCGTGGCACAAAGGTGCATACAAATAGCGGTCAGTCTCAAACACCAAACACACACACACACACACACACACACACCGCAGTCAGACGCGAATTACGTTGTTCACGTCTAACCACCGTGACTACACTAAGCGGTCTGATGGTTTCGGACCGCTATTTATAAGCGCTTTTTTTGCCACGCCCTCTATGTTGTGTCGTAGCGCTATCTGGTGACTACTTTCTTTTCCCGTTTTATTACGGCCGGCTGACGGCGCTATATGTCGGTATATACGAGTGTTTAGTTTGACGCTGACCGAGCGACCGATCGTACGCGCGTATGCAATCTTTATTATTTATTTTTTTTATTATTATTATTTTTTGTCAGCTATGCACTAAACGCTCGATCACGACCTATGATCATCGCATACCGTAAGCGCTGATCGTCGATCAAACACTAATTCCAGCCTTATATATAATGTTCAAACGGATGGAGATGAAAATGGAGCATGACCATAAGATAATTGGACCAACTTACATGACACAAGTCAGTGCTGTTAGGTCAAAGATATACTAAATTTAAAGATATCAAATCCCATGGGGGCAACCAACCTATCGCCCCCCCCCCTCATAACCGCCACTGCAGTGCTTTAATTGGGGGGCGCGGGGAGACGAAGTACCTCTTCTTTTTTTAAAAATATTTTAGCGTAGCCCTTCTAATTTTTAGTAATGGGACGCTGAGAACGGAATGGAACGGTCAGAACTCTTTTTACAATTTTATTGAATTAATGAAAATAATAAAATTGTCTTTAAATGTCGTTATCGACGCTAAATTAATAAAGAATTGATGTTTATATTACAAATTAAATAGATTTATTTAATTAAAAATATAGTGATAGGTGAGGGGAGGGGAGGGGAGCGAAGCCCCACGAATTTTCAAGACATTACAATTTTCAGGGACGCACTTTTTTTTACATTTTTGCGTCCTCTTCTGACTTTTTTCCAATTCAAGCACATAGTGTTGGGACATATTCATATAGCTCGTAACACGTATAAATTAAAACCGACAAAACAGTTTCTTATAATTTATATAGACTCGTTAGAATTTTCGAAGGGTATTTTGGAAGTTAAATAACGCATTTGTACGCGGAGCTCGATATAATATCATCCTGTACAAACTCGACAAACTGTTTATCGCAATTTTAGTGTTTTGCGATTAGGAAAAAAAAAAGTTAAATAATTAAAACGTATTTATACAGTATAAGGTATTAATTTAGAAAAACGTTATCAAAGAGATTGGTTCTTTGTTTTTTTCGACGTGTAAATTACAATAACTCAGATAAAATTTAAAATTCCCATTAGAAAACTTTTATTTCTTTTATATTCCACTTCCAAACTTTTGTATTTTTCAATTAAGAACTTTAAGAAAATATTTTCTGTGTTTTTTTTTTTAAAAACACTGTTTTTAAGTAATAGTAACCGTATACAATTATACGCATAATAAAGTTTACGCGTTCACGCTTAATTTCCATAATTTCCATCCTCTGTTCATTATACTCGCGTATAAGACACGCATGTACGAGAAAATTATATTTTATTAACCTTTTTTTATACATTCATATACATTACTTTTTAGTTTTGTGGACTCTAGTAACGTAGTATTTAAATACATTTATGTACACATTCAAATATGCATACGATGAATAATTTTCAAATTTACGAGACTAAAACAGAAAGTATATAATTTTAACGATACAAGTTTTATAATCATATCGTACGTTTTATTATGTTTATTATAAAGATATTTTTTTTCTTTTAATTTTATACAACTACTCGCTTACTCTTAAGTCGAAATACGAATATCGGCAGTAAAAGAGAAACTTCATTTTTTACATTACTTATTTTTTTTTTTAAATGTAAAATCTTCGATTAAATTTTTTTTTTAATTTTTCAAATAAATTTTCTGTTTATTGAAATATTATTCCGATACACGCATTCCGAATATATTTTAAACGTGTTCTTTACAAAAAAAAAAAATATATATATATCACTTATTGCGACTTTTCGGACAAATAAATAACCCTCCCCCCACAAATTCAAGGAGTAGTGAAAATATAAAAAAAAACATTAAAATTAAGGTAAAACTAATTCTTTTTTTTCTGTTGCGCGTACGTTCTGTTTTTTTTTTTTTAATAAGTACCTACAAAATCCGCGTTTAAAAATTATATTTCTTTCGAAATCGCGACGGCATAGAGAGATTATTTTACACGTTTGTATTGGATTTCAAAGGACGCGAAATAGCGCGAGTGTTGTATAAATTTGTAAATATGATGTAACTCCACACGCGAGTTTCAATTATTGATACAGGACGTGTACGCGTTTTCAGCAGCGCGATATCCATTTCTATATACTTCGTTCGACGTACACTGAATTATTATTGAATATAATCGCGGTGGTGTAATATTCTGTATACAGGGAAATGTGCAGCGCAAACGTTACTTATCATTATTATATAATAATATAACAGGCGTCCTGAGATTTAAACCTGTAGGCTTTGGTACAAATGCTCACTCGCATATACCTATATATTTACCTATACGCGGAATCCCGTCGCGAATAAAGTTTTGTGTTTGTTGTCCGCGCGGACAAATTTATATAAAGGTGGTGTATATACGCCTATGTACTTATACTCTTTCGTTTTCTCAGATTAAGTGGTGCATATACACTTCCGTGCGTGCACTCGACAAAGTTTATATTCTCGATAAAAGTCGATGTAATAATACGCGCAGCTGTATTTATTAACTGCGTTCGGGGACGGGGACGACGACGATAAAATCGAGTAATAACAGGCAGTGACGCGGAGAAGAAGGTTATGAGTGTCCTTACAAGGAGTGGCCTATTTACGGGGGAGATTAGGAAGATATATCTCTCTCTTTGACTTTTTTTTAAACACATACCTATGTATATAATATGGTTATGACTTTGCTTTCCTTTTGCCGGTAGATAATAGAACAATAATATTATATGGAAAACGTTAACTGCTAGCTAGAACGTTTGTCGTAATCTTCAACGCCCGAACGCACATTTTCGTGTTTAAAAAGGTTTAAAACATATATTGATTGAGAATCTCTATACGAAGAAAAAGAAAGTACATATTATATTTTTATTTATTTATTTTTTTATTTAGAACTTTTAGTGTAGACACTATTAAGTTGATTGAAAGCACAAAAAAATATATAGCGTAATAAAATAGAAAAAAAAAACTATTAATAATAACAACAATGATGATAATACAGTAATCATAATGTGTAACAAAATTAAGAACAAATTAGATGATAAAATTCATACATGAAAAAAGAAAAAAAAACAACAAAATAAAATATAAATATAAATTAAATAGAGAATCCAGCCTCATGTAAGAAGGAAATAATAAGGATAATAGCAGGTGCGGAGTTTGACTTGAGGATAGCATGGAGATTAAAAGGAATATTTAAAGAGATGAGAGATTTGGACTATTTAGGTACTTATTACGAAATATTTTTTTTGTATTTTCTTAATTGATTTAAATTTTAAATATTATTATAATTTTACAGTGGGTTGAATGAGCTTTCAGTGTGCTAACCGTCCATAAAAACATTAAAGTAAATGTCGAAAAAATAATCGACACAATCGCCGAAAAAACCTAGAAGACTAGAATTTGTTTTGTAAATGATATAAATTTATTGTAAATGTATGAAAATTGTGTACACTGTACTGCAGTTATCAAAAATAGCGTATCAGCTACCCGTGTATTTGGAGTGGAGGGAGAACAACTTTTTTTTTATTCATCTCCCCTCTCAAATAAATTCTAAATACGTCACTGCCTACAAGGCAAAGAATATTTTTGGAATCCAATTATAAACACGAAATGGGAAGGGTTTAGCCTCTGAAAAGTGAAAACATTATAATACACTGTGAATTATTGAAACATTTGTTTTCTACGTTATTTAGTCTAGCGAATTTGCTAATAATAATCGTGTCCGGTATTGATTTACATTTACTGATGTCGTCCTTGCGTATATAAACGCCGTAACTTGTCTGGTTGCTACAGCGAGCCGTTCGATTGAAAATGAATACTATTTTTGATAACGAGCGTCTAGAGACAGAACACGAGCATATTTCTTATCAATTATCATATCGTAATTTCTTATCAATTACCGTATGAACATAAATAAATAATATTACAGTGGATTCTGGGCAATTTGAATCTCTTGGTAATTTCAAGTTTTTTTCCAGGTCCCACGATAAATTGAAAAAAATGCAATGTGTTTTTTGTCCGCTCTGTAATTTTAAATTTTAGCCAACACTCTATAATTTGAAGTCAGGGCTTCCGATTCCCTATAATACGAAGCCCCGCCCCACAATTCTGTGATTCGTTTGATCGTGTACAGACCCGGAAACGAATGGAGATTTCATCTTAGCTGTCATCACTATTGAAAAGTCTCCGGACAATGCTAAATGGAAGTCGCTAGCTCAGAAGAAAATTACGGACTCCTTTTCAATATGAAAAGTTATGTGTATGAACCTGTTGTACCATATGTGTACGATTTGCAAATCTGCACTAATGACGATGCTATCGTATACAAATAATACACACCTCGTGGGGCGAAACGGGTCAGCGCGGTCTGCGCAGTAATAGTAATTGCCGAACGACAAAAGCTCAAGTAGTATTCGTGTGACGCCTTTCTCTTTCTTTTTACATAATATAATACGCATAGGACCTCTTTGAGAATTTATAATATACAACTGGAACGGGGGTGGTAGGTATATATAGTGTCCCGGAGACAGTCGATATCGTTGTGAATCGACCGAACGGCAGCGAAACAAAAGACGACTGGCGCTCGTATCGTATCGTGTTACACCGCTGCAATACTAGCGCCACGACGTCTCCGAACTCGTTTATATTGTTCTTTTGCAAAGGTCGCACTGCAGTGCATTATTTTATAACGTATATACATTGCAAAGGAACGACGCGCACAATTACGTACATTAGGGAATAGAGAGAAAAAAAAAAAGGTTTCGATTTACTCTCATAATAATTGTATATGCGTTGTTCGCCGCACACCATCTCTCGTCACATCGTATTTATACGTCCAAAAAGAGAGTGACAACACTTGTGTACTTTCAGTCTGCAGCGTGCAACGGAAAACGTAATCGTACCGAAATCGCGTTTTGACCTTAAATTATTGTGGGCAATAAAACGTATCTGTCGAGCCGAAACAGCCTTTAACCAACTCGCATCAAAAAGCGTCAGCGTAAAAATTAGAAAAAAAAAATCTACTGAAGATTAGTGTGTAGGATGGGTGGACGTGAAGCGCGGAAAATAACAGCGGAAGAGCGAACAAAATGTTAGAAGCGTTTGAAACACGTGGGGTTATAGGATAAGCTGGATGGATAGAGTAACCGATAAAGAAGTATAGTACTCGAAAGAATATGTCAGAAGCAAGGCGATTGTGGAAGAGTATAAAGTTATTCAGACGAATGCAATGAACGTATAGAGACCGTATAATACGACGCGAAGGATGGTTAAAACCGATTATAGAAGGTAAGAACCACAGGGGAAGGCCAAGAACACATTCGGGTCAATAACGAAAGACCGAAGACACGCGACTCGTATGTACAAAAGAAGAGAAGAGAGGGCGCAATAGGGAAGACGGCTGTGAACCGATTTACGGGTTGAAATTACAGAGAGAGAGAGAGAGATTTAGAAGGTGTACTGGTCGAAACACTTATTGGCAGATGATACGAAGAGACCGACTAATCGCTTTTTACCGTAAAACGTCGCTTGACAAAGAATTTCGTTTTTGTACGATCCTCGTTCTTTATTTTCTTTTTAGATAAATTTCTCTACGCCCGGAACTCATTTTTATTTAAAACGTAATAAACTATTTCGATTTGCTTATAACGGGGGAGGTTTGCGAAATGTTTACAAAAACCCTAATGGATTCTCATAGCCGAACAATTCGTTTTTAAGTGCACACACACACACGTTTTTTTGGGAGCTGAAAAAGAATAAAAAATGTGTACGTATTAAACCAGCTGTTCTCAAAGTGTGCTTCTCGGAGCCCTGCGGCTCCGCTGACACATCTGGATCTAACAAAATATAATAATATAAAATTTATAGCGTTTATTTTATTAGTAAATAAACTCGCATATTTTGTCTCTTAGTCGAAAATGAGATTAGACACGAGTTGGTTGCTTTAATCGTTATTGATCATACGTACGTTATTTACGATGTTTTCGATAATTCTACAAGGCCTAACTTTAAAACACTGGTAAGTGAAGAAAAAAAACGTATATCATTTTACACATAAAGATTTATAAATTACTAAATAATATTCTTGTTACAACATTTTTTTGTCAATGAAAATACCCAAAACAGTAATCGTATTATGTTTTTTTTTTTTATTGATTAAATAAAATATTTTCTTTTACACGCATAATAAAGATCCAAATTAAATAGAGCATTTTTTTTATGAGTTGTGATTTAAGAGATTAGCATTCCTGGTTTATGGAATTTTTCCAAAGAATTTTTTTCCCGTGAATTTTTTTTTTTTTTAACGATTTAAGGGCTCCGCGAACAAAAATGTCTGAGAACCGCTGCGTTAAACGATTGAAATAATTGCCACAAACTGCTGCTCGCTGCTGCACCGACTCGGCATACGGTTGACGTGATGTCGTCGCTGCAGTGAGTGCGCTCGACGATTTTTGATAGACTGCTGCGGTTCTTCTCATCCGGTCGTCGTCGTCGGGACGTGACGCGAATTCGCTACACTTGTTCTAACCCCGGCGCGGCTCTCTGCTCTCCTTCTCGTTACCCGCCGCCGGTAAAAGAAAAAAAAACAAATTGTCGCGATTTCCCGAAGTCACCTAATCGTGTGCGGCGTGTGTGCCGTCTATCACGTGCAGTGCGCACGACTTATAAACACACACGTGCGCGCGTTTTATAAATTTATACGACGGAATCGACGTACAATACGTGTTTAGGAAGTACTGTATAGACGTAAGGGACTACCTACTACTATTACGAATGTTCTTCGTACTTAAACGAAAAAAAAATGTTTTTTTTATTTCGAACATTATACAATCTTTGTACTTTTATTTAGTACAATCAGTGCCGTAGATAGGATTTTTATATGGGGGTTCAGTGCTATCTTGATTCGTGCATTATAATCGTGTATCGTAATGATTTATCAGCACAAAAATCTATAATCATGTTTATCAATGTTTACAATGGCATAGACCAAATTAAACATTTATACAGAATTGTTATTATAGGTATACTTATTTTTCATAAATAACAAATCTACTTAACATCAAGATGTTGGTAAAATCTAAATATGAACAATGAACATACATTTTACTGTAACATCTGCAATGCTGTTGTGCGTAAAAAAAAAAAATTTGAAATTTCTACTTTTCCTATGTTCAAGGGAGGGGTTTGAACCCCTAAACCCCCCGTGTATACGGCCCTGAGTACAAGGAGAATAATGGCTAAATTATAAAAGGCTTGCTTGGCGTGCGGGAAGAATCTTCCAGTGAAGACACTTCGGCTTGAAATTAAAATTTAATTAATTAATTAAACGAAAATTTAAACGAAAAAAAAATCGATAGAGAAATGTGCGGTTTTTATTTAATCGATTTAATTGCGACAACGATTTCATGCTCTTTGCGATTTGGACGTTATAGTATAGGTACCTAATAATAATTTATATAATTACTAAAGCGTGCACGAATGTATTTTAATATGTAATAGACATAGGCGTGCGCAGGCATTCGGTATATGGGGTGTGCCACGAATAAAATGGAATGCTTTTCCTTAAATGGTCCTTTTGCACACCTCTCCCTCCCCAAAAAAAAAAAAACGAAGGAATTTTATGCGGAACATTAACAATATACAATTAATACAATAACGTATGAAATTAACATATTATATTGACCCGTCCAGGTCCACCCACTTCTATACCGCCGTTGCTAGTTATATTATTAGAACGGCGATGGCAGTCCGATTTATAGATATCTATAGATATAGATATGTCTATAGGTAACTTTTTGTCACGTGTTTTATTATTTTATTATAATAAATATTTCACCGTAGTAAGTAAAATATTTTTAGTAACATTTAAAATGATAATTGTACGTCGGGTGATTATTCTGTTTTCTTTTTTTTTTTTAACAAAAAATATAATGTTATATGACAATTTTTTATCGTACAATTTATATTCTAATCATGAAAACATCAGCGTCTTATGAATGGAAGGTTAAAAAGGCAATGGCCCGGGGACCCGCTAAAAGCATAATAATATTAATTTAAATTTGTCAGGTGGCACCGCTGGGAGTCTTCCCATTCTAATATTCTAAACGTCGTTGTCTTACGTTATCACACTCACTTATTATACCCTGTTCATTGTTTGTATAGATTGTAAATATATTGAAAAGTTAATAAATAAAAAGGAGTATATCTACACCAGAGGCTAACGCAGGAAAAAATTTCGGAAAGGGTTATTGAAAAAATGTCAAATTATTAGGTACTATATATACCTAGGTACTCTTACAGTGGCGTAGCCAGGGGGGGCTGATGGGGCTGCCGAAATGAATAAATAATCAGTTTTTAGTGAGTACCTACCGTCTATATACATATTAATTATTAACATATAAATTGATTAATTATCAGCCTCAGCCCCCCATCAAATAGAAATCCTGGCTACGCCTCTGTACTCTTACATATATGTCGCAGTTTAACTTTCAAATTTTCTCAGACATTTCGGAGGGGGTTCGAACCCCCAAAACCCCTATCTGCGTTCGCCTCTGATCTACACTGCGTGCAGATACATCGGTACATGTATATGTCTTCTATATATCTGATTTATTTTTTACACGTGACAAAAAGTTATACCTATAGCTTAGTCCTCGTCTCCTCTTACCTATAGACATATCTATATCTATATATCTATAAATAAATAAATAAATATATATATATATAGATCGCGCTGCCATCGCCGTTCCAATGTAACTGGCAACGACGGTATAGAAGTGGGGGACCTAGCCGGGTGGTGAATAGAGGTAGGTTCATGACGTCATGGTAACGCTGTCGGTGTCGCACAAATTTATAGAATGACCACAGTCATAAGACATACTGGTCTGTTTACATGTCAAAAAAAATAAAATGTTAATTATTACTTTCAAATTTAAATAATCCGATTATATTCGTTATTCTCGCTGCAGTACCTACCGATAATAATATACCTAGTGGAATAAAAAAGGTGATTGGGGGAAATGCTCGTTGCTTTTAGAAGAGAGCGTTAACGACCCGTGAAAACTTTATATGTACAATAACGATAATAATACTGCGAGTAATAGCCTATATACCTGCAGCTCTTTGCAGTATACATACCTATAAGCACGTAACGGAGGCAGCGGCGGCGGCGGCGGCGGCGGCGGGGAGACGATTCGCGCGCGCATTACGCCGCGTGTCTGACTCGTCGTCGCGAGGACGAGTATAATAACCGTAGCTAAGCGCCCGGCCATTTGAATAAAAACAGAATAACAAAACGTTCCGGAGAAGTGTCGGCGAGCACGTTTGGTTAATTAAAAACGAGAAGGCGGGGCGGGGGAGGAAAAAACAAGTAATAAAAAAAAAAAACAAGCCGAATTTGTTGCGCGAGAGTTCGCGGAGACGTCCTGAAAATTTAATTAAATTACCCCTCCGTCGCGTCGACGCGATACTTTATAATATACTACACACAATATTGAGTTGTCTGCTGTACGAACAGTACACACAATTTTGTATTCGGTGTGTGTATACGATAGTTTATACCGTTTCTCGTGGTCTATATCGTGTGTGTGTATAGACTTGAGCGTATATGTGCGCGTTGGCCATTCGAGACCAGGGTACGACTGCGCGTAAAGCGTTATAATATACATTTTTTATTCGCTAAAATAACTGTTTTTTTTTTTTTTAAGCGGTAATATTGTGTATTATTATTACGTTTTAATTGAAGTATCTAGGAGCAATTCTGAGCATAAAGAACGATGGGTCTAAAGAAATAAATATTCGCATAAACAAAGCGTAAAAAACCTTCTACGCATTACTGAAATTTCTTAACTCCAAAACGCTCTCGAGAGGGTCCAAAACGAGATTGTATGCGTTAATAAGACCCACATTGACGTATGGATGTGAAGCCTGGACTACAACGACGACAACGGAAAGGAGGTTAAGAACCTTCGAGAACAAGGTATGGCGAAGAATATGCGGCCCTGTGTTTGACGCGAATATGGGAAGTTGGCGAAGAAGATTCAATAGAGAGCTGCAGGAAATGATGAATCTGGTTACAGTAACTAACTACATCAAAGGTCAAAGGATCCAATGGCTAGGACATATCCTAAGAAGAGAAGAGAACGACCCGGTACGGGTTGCTTTCGAGTGGAAACCTACGGGAAAACGACCAAGGGGACGTCCCAGGAAGAGGTGGATTGATGGAGTGACGAAAGACCTAAAGACAATGGGCATAGAAGATTGACATGAAGTTGCTCAAGACAGAGAAAAGTGGCGGGATATTGTAGTAACGGCTAAAACTCTTAGAGAGTAGAATGGCCAGGAGAAGAAGAAGAGAAGAAGATTATTACGTTTTATTCTCGACGAGTTACTGTAACGCTCATCGTAAAACGCCAGTAACGGCGGTGGACGCGTGAAACTCGACGGTCAGTGTCGAGACTTATCTAGATAATACTCTTTTATCTTTTATCTCATCTAGATGAATTTTTTTTTTACTTATCTGAAGGTTATCTTAGATAAAAAAAAATCGTTATCTTTCTTGTAATTATCGAGATAAAATATTTCAAAAAAAATTTTATCCAATTTACTTTTTTTTTTCGTATTTTTGTAATAAACGAGAAAAAAAAATGACCTGGAAACGTTTTCACGGAGTCTTGGACACACACACACACGTATATGTACATAAAT
The DNA here is from genome assembly GCA_032441835.1 of Slavum lentiscoides. NCBI lineage: Eukaryota > Metazoa > Arthropoda > Insecta > Hemiptera > Aphididae > Slavum > Slavum lentiscoides. Next base: position 2,824,125 of record CM063707.1, on the reverse strand, counting down.
ATATGTGCGCGTGCGTGTAATAATGTATACCGCTGTCATATTACGTACCCCTTGCAATAACTAATAAGACGATTATTCAAATAATTTACAATCTTTATCTTATATTTTATCTAGATAAATTTCACTTATCCATTATCTTATCTAAGATGATTTAAATCATAGACATATGATATTATATAGACCGCGATTAGAGAAAAATACGGAGCAAAGATACGTGCGAGAGAGAAATAGCCATTTGCGGTTTTTTCACGGATGAATAAATAATTATGTATCACGCCATTCGCTGCGGATCCGGATGTCTTGCTGCCACAGTTTCGTTTTATCGCCCATGAAAAAACCTCTCCTATAATAAGTCTGTCTCTCTCATAGACCTATTAACTATAATTAACGGGTCTATGGTCTCTCTCGCACATATCTTGGCTCCAGTGCGTTACACGTGATACACCGGTCGTTCGCGGTCTATATATTATTATACGTCTACGATTTAAACGCATGCCGTCTTTATCTGTATCTAGATGATTATTGGCAAACAATATTTTATCTTTATCTAGACAAATTGTCGAGATTATCTTGTCTGAACACTGTCGACGGTAGGTGTTTTGTACACGAATAGTGGAACGTTTCGGAAAACCGTTTACATATAAAAAAAATAAAATAAAATTGCCGCTAAAATAAAAAAACCGCGTCAAAACTAAAATCGGTACGGATCGTTTAGATTTTCATTTTTGATTTCGAGACGCCACCGCCTACGCGCGGAAACAAAAATGATTAAACGTCATATCTCATTTGGACGCCGCTCGCTGCGTACCCAAAAACGAACCGTTGCGTCGAAACATAATTCCGAATTAATACTGCACGTTGCGTTTCGCGAAAACCGCGTTATAAATTTATATAAATCATATTTTATATTATAGTAATGGCCGTACGACGCGATTTGAATTAGTATTATTATCATCATAGCGTCATCGTCGATTTCCTGCAAGGTTTTTTTTTTTCCCCGGCCCTGTCCATTTATCACGCGCAATAATATCATCGTGTATAAAATTTACATACGCGTGCGACTGCTGTTATGACTTACGACCGCGTTACGCGCGTGCGAAATTCGGTCGAGGAGAAATTTATTTGATTTTTTTTTTACGAAAATATTTTATAACCGCGAGTTTCGAATTTGTACGCGACCGTAGCTGACGCGCGTTTTATTATTTATTCGCACCTATATAATGTGCGCTGTAAAAACAGACGGGTACATTATGTCATCGCTGTCATATATAATCGCGCGATAATATTCGTTCCCGGACAAATAAAATAGCGTTGGTTATTTTTCCAACCGCGTGATTAATGGGTTAGAAAAACGTATTACCGATATCCGTTTAATATAATATTATATCGTCGTCGTCGTTTTATAATATCGCATATACTACTGCAGTCGTTGTTTTTATAGAAACAACGGGATTATTATTAATATTTCAATATAAATCTCGTCGGAATTGAAACGCGTTTTATTATTATTTTTTTTTTGTTATATATAAACGACGTTGTTATACTTATATAGGTACTAGCTGACCATGAACCGGCGTTGCCCGGGTATAAGATATGATTTTGATAAAGTCAAAGCGATTCGGCGTTATGACGGTGGTCCGTTAAAGAACAGCTACGTCAGTAAAGAAAAGGAGAAAAGCAAAAAAAAAATGTTCCGTTCTTTTTTACCTTCCGGCAAATTGTCAGTCCGACAATGCTATACAGATAACAACGCCAGCAAATGCGATAAGTTTTCCGTTTCGGCCAGCAACGAATTATTTATAGCAGTCAGACGGGCGTCTAAAACGTGGCCGCTTTCAAGAAAAATTTACTTTTCCACCTTGATCTCAACACACTCGACGTGATTTCGTCGAATACGTGCGATTCGACAACACATTCTGTTCAACGTTTGTCTTAAAAGTAGCACTTGATGGAAATCGTACTTATTCCTACTGCAGATTGTACATAAAAGGCGTTGTCCAATAACGGACTGGTTACCGTTGATCCGACGATTCGTTTTCTACCGTTTAATATAACGATAAGAAAATAGCTTGTAATTATGACACTCGTACGAGCCTATCGATGTAACGCAATCAATTCAGATCCGGTTGATTCGCTTTAGCCGTTACCTTGGATCTCTTTGAAAACATTTCTCTCGTGTATGTACTATAATATAGTAACGTCGCAGTTTCTTTTACATTTCATTATTAACGTTGTTCGAATGAAAAAAATATTTTATAAAAATACCGAACGATTCTTTTCGATTTATCGGTTCAAGCGATATTCCTCATTATTCCGGCCACGAACGGTCTCGTGTCTCCGAGAACCGTATACTGTGCATGCCGTAACGTAAATAATTCGGAAAATAGCCATTTGAAATCTTCGCTTCTTTGTTCAAAGTCCCGAAAGACATACAAAAGAATAAAACTTCTCAGTCGCGTATATTAAAATGAACAAAACCATTACAAATATTCTCGGCTTCTCTCGGAATCGCTGAAATCATTGAAAAACACAACTAATCAAAGGTACCTACATAACGTATTATTGTAAAACCGAAATGTATTATCCAATTATTTACGCTGTACTTTATTAATAGGAAAAAAAACCCCATTTACGTGTCGTTTGTTATAACTCACGATACGTATCTAAACCTCTAAACCTCTGAATAAGATTTAGAATTTTAAGCACTAAGAAAAAAAATGTGAAAACAGCATTTCAGTCACAATTAAATTTCGAATAATTCACTTAAAGCAAAAAAAAAAAAAACGAATAATTTTTACGTAATTCAATACAGAGAATTTTGTTTTTCAATCGTATACCCTGCCTTCATTGTAACATTTGTGCAGAGTATACCAGGACGGAAATCGAATAAATTATTTATCAAACAATAGACTATATTTATACACACTACCTACGGAGACAATTTCGAGTTGAGAAACTTACCTTTCCGCATTAAGCTGGTGGGAAATCCTGCTCAAAGTGACTTGGTAATTATTTTGGTATAAACCTACTTTATTCACGGGATAAACCAATTATTTAAACGAAAGTTCTCCTAATTATTTTCGCTTCACAAAATGCAAAATCAATACGAGTAAAAAAAAATTGGATAAATTTAGAAATTCTTATTTCCTGTCACTACCGTGTCCAGTGAACGCACTGGATATGGCGAAATTTTCAAACGTATTGCCATCATTTTTCCGTGCTGCATGATTTTTCTTTTTTTTGTCAATCTTATAATATTCGACGTTTTAAACTGTCCTCTAACTAATATTAAAAACAAACCGGCGAGAAAACCGCTATAATCAAAGAAGTTTATACTCACGGTCGACTTTCCAGTTTCTAAATTTTTATCTATTTTTATTGTGTCTCGTTAAAATTTCAATTTCTCAACTGTAAAAGTCGATTTCGTGGAAATTTAAACACGAATTCGAAACCGTTTCCAAATGTACTGTTATCGGATTACTCGGTTGCTCGGTACGATTGACAAAAAAGATAAGTACGTTTTAGTAAAAAAAAATAATAATAATAAAACGACCAATCCACTATTAATATTATTAAAATGTCCTCCTCCGAAAACGGAGAACGAGAAACGACGATTAACGGAATTAAAATATTTGCACAATAATTGTAATAATAATTTCTAATTATACAGCCTGTTAAGACGGATTTCGTTCGTGAAACTCGTATCGTTATATTAATAATTGTACACTGTAATACACGAACTACAGTGTTTGCAAACTCTAAAACAATATTACCATTTTTAATCGTATTAAATTCATCAACATATTTTAATGATTATTTACGCATTTTATGAGCTGCAGTGTTCGTACACGCGTGAAACCTCTCTTAGCGGACGCCTCTGAATATCGGACACTTCTGTCAATAAATGAACAAATTTTCGGCTCCTGACAAAGCCCCATTGAATGCATCAATGCGTCGTACTCCTCTAATATTTATGGCCACGTGTTTTTTTTTCTTAATATTCACGACACGCGAAGTGACACAAATCAAAACGAATCAATCGAGTATTTACAAGGCGATTACCCCGAACATTAAAAAAAAAAAACAGGCTTTTGTCTCATTAAAACGAGCGAAACTTCTTTGAATTCACTCGAAAACATGACACGTTATTACGTTGAACGTAGTGCACTTAATATCGACCGATTTCAACCGAATTTCGGCTATACTCTTATACAATATTACTATATATTACATATAGTGTTTATAAAAAAATAAAAATAAATTGTACTACGTCATGTAAAAATCGATGAGTGCTACACAAAAATGATATATTGGTCGTATCGTATAACCAATGTAAACGTATACTACACTTTACCCGTTCGACTATATCTCTTAAAGATATAACATTGTATTATAGATTCTTTTTTATGCGAATCGAGAATAAAATATAGTAGAGTTTTTACGAAAAACGGTCGTCTTTAGTTTTCAATATTCCTCCAAAATCGACGACTGTTTGTAGTCGAAAATAAAATTTCTAAATAATTCAAAAATTACAATTTAAAGTAATATTTACTCGCCCAATTCGCGTTCCGGGTTTTCAATTGTTGTTCAGCTATCATACGAGTGACTATAGGACGACTTTTATAACCAATTAGTCTAATTTAATTTCAATAAATTTACCTGTATATTTCAATTAAAGTAAAATCAGTAATCGCATGTCTCTTTATGAAAACGATTTTTATACTGAACGAGTTTTTTAACTCAGAAAATTAAAAGTTTCTGGTTTTACGTTCTTAAAAAAAAAAGTAAGCGAAATAGAGTATGAGTGAACACTGGACAGCCACTCTCACATGTTCAGACAACCCCAATTTATTGGATCACTTACAATTTGAAAATAGTACGGAACAGTTTCGACATTCTATTCGTATGGCATCAGAAGACTTTGCATTTATTTTAAGCAAATCTTAAAACGACCGAGTTTTAAAATGACTTGTTACAAGTGGTGTTCAATAATATGATCTCCGATGGCCGTCTGGTATACATCACCGTGCAATGATTCAAATTCCTTCCAAACGTTGTTCGGCACGCCTTATGTTGTGTCATGTCATTCACGTATCTAACGCTATTCAGTCGTTCCCAGAATCTCGTGGCTTGTGATTTTTTTTTATAGGACTACATAAAATACAAATACGTTTTTTTTGTCACTCCCACCTAAAACCCGGACGAGCTTTAAACTCGGATCACAGTAGACCTGAATGGCATAACACGATGGAGAACATTTGGGTGATATTTGAATTCCGCACAGATGCGAGCCATACACATACTTTATATTGAATACTATAGCGATACACCGTTTGACAACTTGCAGATTACTATTTACCGATATTTTTTTTATAGTTTACCTCACCTTGTACCTTCATATTAGAAATAAATATGAATTTTTGAAATCCAACAACGACTTTTGCAAAACTCTATAAATATATACTATATAGACGTTTCTCAACATAAAGTATAGACACCTTATATCATCGTATGCAAACGTTATCATAGTTATTGTATTATATAATTACGAGGGAAATGATTGATTTTTATAAAAATACAATCGATATCATAATCGGTTATTATCACTATTCAGTATTCATTATCGATTTCACTATGTATGTCTTATTTTAAGTAAATTATAACTAAAAAAAAAGTTTAGGAATCGGGAATTTAGCACGCTCGCAGAGTTATATACATATAATTTACTAATTTTTGTTTTCAATTTGAAAAAAAAAAATTACTCATATTTTGTAAATCGATATTGTGTATACTGCAGTAGATTATAAAAATATTTTACTCGTATTTGTTCTAAAAAAGACGTCCGTATTTCCGTCTAAGTGGATAAATTATAATAATTTTCACGTTCTCGTTGTGCACACGAGCGCCCAATACGCGCATTTCCCATTCGAACTCGGCCATTTCGAAATATTTTCCTCTTGTCCTTATCGTAAATATAAAATCGATATAATATTATTAAATACGACTAGATATTATAGCCGCTTATTTGTCTTCAATTTGTTCGCGTAAACGACATATTTTTTCTATTGAAACATTAGTCGCTATTGAAACAATTTAAAATTCGCTTTTGAAGAACGATTACAGGTACACAAAATTCGTAAATCTCCGAGACTTTAGCTGTAAAAACGGAACTAGTGACGCTATTCGTGTCCCGACAACGGCATAATGTAGCCTAACGCGTTCCGAAGTCATGTGGTTATCGTTATCACTGTTTTACAAGTCAACGATGTCAGTATTCGTGAAGACGATTTCGATGAATTCTCGTAAAACGGCAAAGGACCCGTTCACTTCGATGAAAACCGGCGTACCGTAGTAATTTATCAAATTCGTAGTCCTAGTGTTCAAATGGTTTTCGCGGATTAAGAATGGTCGACGTGACACAACGAAGACAGTGAACAGTGTGTGCTTCGAAATAAGGAATCAAAACGAGCTTGATCTGGTTTTGTTCGATTCCAAAACGATTGTCCACCACGAATACCTCATCCACGTAAAGTTTTTTTATCGAAGAAATTATGAACAGATTTCTGAACCAGATGCTGCGTATAAGACCCGAGTAGTACGAACTGCAGGTTCTTTTTGACAAACAGACACCTGGTCTGAAGTCGACCGTTTTTGACGGCGTTACGGCAATCCAGAACAGAGTGACGAGGGAGTGCTCGAGGCCGTTCCAAAAAATCGTTTTCAACGAGCCTTTCACGCGGTGACTTTATGATCCGTCGACAAATCACTGTGTCGACAAAGCCTTTAAACGCAAAGTTTTTAGTCTTCTGATTTTCGATTTAGACAGCTCCCCGGAACTCTATGAAAGCTATTATCCGGATTAATTTTGATATCTAAAAAAAAACATTCTTTTTTATTTTCCGTGAAAGTACGTATGTGAATCGTCACTGTATCGTCCTGGACACGTCGACTGTTACTGTTCTAACCCATAGCAAATCGATATCGTATGTGTGTTGTCCTAAGAAATAAAAAACCACCTAACGCGTATTATATTTCCGGCTAAGTGGAAATTATAATAATTTTCGCATTCTCGTCTGATGTACGTGCTGCACGGGTTATCGACGATAGGAATTTAAATATTTCGATTTACGCGAGTATTATTGAAATGTGACGCCGCGTGTACGCGACAAACTATATAAAATGTTTAAACCGCGAAGATACTTATCGGCAGAGTACTAGAGTTCCAGTATCGACCATCATCTCGTTCGTTTTAGTCGCATTTATACAGGCCGCAGACCGTTTATACGACTTAAATCGACTCGGCAAACATTAAAATAATATAAAACTCAAACTCGGAACAGTAAACAATATAGAACATAAATACAATATCTGAGTGAAATCTTCGAGAGAGAGAGAGAGAGAGAGAGAGAGTGAAGGTTTGATAAAATTTTGTATATATAAAAATATACTAAGAACACCGTGTAAATTGGAATTTTCTCGAGTTAAAAATGTATTATTATGTGTACGAAAAATGATTTTTTTTTTACGACTTTGACAAAAGAATATTCTGTACTTCGCTATTCTGGTAAAAATTGTGCGATATCGAATGGAATTTTAAATTACAAAAAATAAAAAAAATTCACAGAAATATAAGATACTGGGATATTAATATATTTGTATATTATACTTAGGTACTTTATAGAAGTTCGCGGGGATCGGGCAGTTATGCACTTAGACGTATACGTTTTGTGCGAGTAGGGTTTTATACAAAAAGTAATATTTGTATCTTGTAAAATCTGCGCGAGTTTTTTTTTCTTTTTGTATCCCTATTTCTGAACGAAGCGAATAAAATCGTTTCGATTTAACGCAGTGATGTGTATATATATTACTTTTTAATATAACACGAAATGTACACAGATATTGATATACAGAATCGATTGTGCTCATCGGAATTATGAAAATCTCGACGACGACCAGTGCGTGTTTGCTTATTTTTGTGTGTATTTAGTATGAAAACGTTAACACGTTACAAAAAACGCTATAGACTGATGAGACAATTTGTAAAATCGATTTTATTTATTTTTGTATTAATTTTTCTTTTCTTTTTTTTCCAAAATTAAAATCTCGTTACTAATTGTCATCGTTATCTACGATAACGAGACACGAATCTGACAGAACAGATGATCTCTTCGGGCATTCTCGAAGACCGAAAAGTCATCTTGATCCTCGTGCACAATTCGAGTATCGTAACGAACATGTCGGAAAATCATTCAAAGACAGGCGTGTGTGTGAAAAACGTCCAAACAAAAACATTAAATTTTTTTAAAAGCGCATTTTATACCATACAGCCCACTACTAATCTACTTGTATTTGTACTTGTAATCTGTATTCGAACCCGCGTATACATAAATAAAATAATTCGCGTAAAAATCGTTTTCTTCAAAATTGAATTCTGAAATAGTAAAATGCGTTTTTCGCAGGCCGCGGAATTAAACATTTCACCTCTTTGTCGGAAATAAATGAGCCGAATCATTGACGAATGCGGATTAGAACGCTGTAACGATAGAAAATAGATGTTTTATGCCCTGCAATAGGCGTCTCTAAGATATCACTAAGCTTTTAAGTTCTTCGACCTGTGAAATGGAATTTTCAATTTGTGAAATGAAATAGTGTTGATAAATAATAAATGTTGATAAATGTTTAATAATATTAATATTTATTTTTTTAACAGTCTCGATCAGTTTAGCCTAGGCTTATACCAGTTCTTCGTAAAATATGAATTTTAATTCCAGGGTAAACTATTTTGGACTATAATAAACTAGTTTATCCTAATGCACTAGGCCAAACTAGTTTATCCTGAAATCGGGTTTGGCCGATAACACACGACACACGACACACAACACAAATTTCATAAAAAATCCTGCTATGGTTCCCTAATTATAATACAGAAATGTTGTTCACGTTGTATTCAATGATTGTTTTCATTGGTACATGAATTTAAAGCACCGAAAACCGAATTCCGAACTAATACTAGCTAAAAAATTTTAAAAGTTTGTAAAAAAAAATTCTTAACGAGAAACTTGCAGTAATATTCTACGATAACGTATTTTACATTTATAACGTTTAAACGAAACGGCCGATGGTGTCGGTTCCTTGGCGTATAACCGTAACAGATCATAAAACAGCCAGTGTAAATTTTTTTTCAAAAGACATTGACGAAAAGAAAAGAAAGTTCTGAAAACAAAAGATGATCTGATAATCGAAGAAAAAAATGAGTAAAATTTGAGCGTTTTTTTTTCACGTACGATTCGAATTCGGTGTTAAGCTATTCGTCTCATCAGCATCTAAAGGCTATTCCTTGTCGTTTTCGCCAACCTCTTGGATCATTTGCAGCTTTCTTCAGGTCTGTGTAGGAAGTAAGATTGTAGTCTTCCAGCATGTTTCGGAAGAAGCAGGCTTTTGGTCATCCTCTGCTTCTTTTCCCCATGATTCTTCCTTCAAATATGATCTTTAAAAATGTGTTGTATCGGATGATGTGACCTATTATAGTTTTAATTTCCTCTTCATAATTGTTTTTAAAATACTTCTTTTTTCCATCGCCTCCAGTCTCTTTTTTTCGTATTTGTTTAAAGTCCATATTTCACAACCATACGTTACAACACTCCAAGCGAAAGATTTAATAAAATTCTTCCTGGCAATTATACTCCGATATTTATTTGTGAGTAGGTTTTTCATTTTTTTTCAAACGCTTGTTTGGCTAGTGCAATTCATCTAATAACGAGAAATTTAAAAAAAAAATTCCCGTACAGTCGGTCGTATTATTATAATTATTTATTACGTGTTGTATATAATATACATGTATTAGCTGATGTATATTACGAAAATTGAATTTTCCAGCTGTAAATACGTATAATAAACCCGGTGCTAGCGTTTTCGAAATTTCGATCTGAGATACGACCAGCTAATTGTACGTCATATACGTGTATGTGCCATATATAGCGTAATGATACGAATACATTTCGGTGGGGGGGGAAGGATTTAGTTTCGCTTGATATTAATAATAGTATATTTTGAACAGCGCGACGAATGTCATCCGATAACGTTTCTGAAGTATAACGCGCGGAGCATAATAAATGTGTGTATGTATATACACGTTCGCGCTACGTTGTAATTCGAATCCCATTGAAATATATAAATTCGATTCGACGGCGTGCAAATATTCCGAAATCGTCGATAAATTTATTTCTAATAAAAACACCGGCGACGGTAATGAAACGTGATGCAAGAAAATTCGTTTTCCACGAAAAGAAAAATCTTTTTCTAAGGACTCCTCTCTCAACTGCTCGTTCGGTTTCGATTTCGTCAATTAAAATATCTCCAGCGGATTCGGGTTGCGCAATTTCTCAAAATCAATTAATTTACGTAATTTACGTGATCTTTAAGAGAGAGAGAGAGAGAGAGAGAACAATTTAAATAATATTTCACTCCTATTGGAAGTGAAATCGTTTTTTTGTTCTATGCGGCGCGTAGCACAATAAAAATCGATTTCAACCGATTCCTTATTATTTATTGTTTACTTCAAACTAGGTCACTAACCAGTGCTCGAATTGAGGGGGACGTAGCTCTTCTTCAATTTTTTCATATTTTGAGAGTATCCCTTCAAATTATTTTCATTAGAACGGGCGGGGGGGGGGGACTGAACGCGTTATTTTGTTAAAATAATATTGAAATTTTGATTTTGTATAGTCGCATCGGATATGATAATTAAAAAACTATTTAACGGATTAATTTTGATAATTCATAACAAGAATACGAAATTGTTTTGGACCTCAGGTACAGACTTTTAAACCCGGCTTTTATGTATCGTCTTGGATATGCAGAGGGAATAGATCTGCCGAAGAAGAATTTTGCTCTAAAAGGAAAAATACAGAAGTATATCACAGTTACCAACAGTCGTAGAATGTCAAATTAGCTGGAGTACATTTTAATGTAATTATTAATTTTTATATGTTAATAAATGACAAGTTTTAAAAAATATATTCATTGTAATTGTTGGTGTATATATATTATTGATATATTTTAATAATTTGATGAAGATGAATGGTTGGGGGGTGTAGGGTAGGCGAAGCCTCCATGGGTCGAGTTTAATCATTGAAAAGACGTTAATTTTTTTAAAGTCTTGGAGTCCTGTTGTGTACCACGAATAAATCACTGCTTCGTAACCGACGACAAAAAGCAATGTCCTTCATGAAGGACAAAAAAAAATTATTTCTCTATCGCACACGACACCATGTTTTGTGAACATCAAACGAGAGAGAGAGAAAACGTCTCGTTAACAAATATCAATCAGAACGTTTTTCGTAAGGAATAAGTAAGATACAAGCTATTGGTGATATGTTTAGCAGCGAGCGAAAGAAAATACTTTTTTTTTCCTCGAGTAGTTTTAAATACTGTAGTAGTACGCATATTTTAGTAGTATCCAAATTTTAAACGAATTTGTACGAAATTAGACATTTTTTTTCCAATTTTTACGCGATAATTTAGGACGTGTTACATATTGTTATATAACGCATACAGTTTCCACAGCCGATAATTGAAAAACGTGTTATGTGTACAACGAAGAAATAAAAAAACTACGGTTTTTTTTTTTTTATAAGTACTTGAAAAACGTCACCGAAACGTAGGTATATATCGCGAATAAAATACGAAAATAATACCATAAATTAAAAGGGTGTAGCGAACAGCGAGCGCTATGGATATTGGCACAAAGTGAGATATATTGACAGGGATTTTAGAATTTTATTATTACTTTTTAATACGCGGAAAGCAATGATAAATCATTGTATTCGAAAAACGATTCCGGACGTTGCTATACTGTAGTTTGTTATAATTATAATGAAATAATGTGATAAATATTGTTAAAACGCTACAATACCGTATATTTCTAAGCGTGTATTACACATTTCGAGCACCAAAAAACAAAAATCGTCCGCGTCCGAAACGAATGTGTTGACTGTTCTGCACTAGAAATATTTTTAAAAAATTTAACATATCAATGTTTATTATTCTAAATTTCTTTTTCGTCGCGTTTTCCGGCCTACGAAAGTGTGTCGTTTAAACGAGTTATACTTTTTTATAAAATAATACGCCGTCCGTTAAAATCACTACCGTTATAACATTACGAAAAATACATTCATCATTACGTGAAATATCTGGTCGTTCCGGTTTTAATTTTGCATTTACCGATAAATTTTCTGTTCTTTGACTTTCCGAAATGCTTACAATTTAATTTCTACGTACTATATACTTTTTGACAAAAAAAAAAAATGATTCGTTTTTAACGCGCGAAAGACTTTTTTATAAAAAAAAACAAATAATTAAAATATAAAGAAGAAAACAAAACGGTATATTAACATACGTTAAACACGTCGAATTTACGATTTTTTTAATATTAAAAGAGCGTTAAAAAAAAATCTGAGAATTCGAAAACGTAGAAATTTTCTTACTTTTACGATACGTAATTTAAGCGTAGAATACTTTTTCGCGCGAGAACAAATTTCGCAAAACCCAAAACCGCCGCTAACGTTTTTTTTTTTAAATATCATTATTAGTACTAGGATTTATATGCATTGGCATTTTTTTTTTTTGCAACTACTGATCACCGATTTTGTTTGAAACGTCCGCGAATTACGTTATGATAAAGTAAATGGTGGTTAATTTTATTTTGAATAAAATGCATATTATTGCACATTTCAACAATAAACACCTAAAATACATGATTTATGATATGTTTTAGCCGTGGTGGTTGGTCAAAGAAGAAAATAGAATATACGTATATTTTTTATAAACAATACGTGATGCTTTAAACGGAAGTAATCCGGATGAAGATTTTCATTCCGATCTTACTCCTGGGGAAATTGTAAAATTTAAAAATGAAAAAAATTATGTCATGTGATGTTGAACGTAGCTTCAGCAAGTATAAAAACATACTAACATCTAACAGAAGATCTTTTATATTCAAACACCACATCATTGTTCCGTGTAATACTTTCGAATAAAATCAATAGTTTATAATATTTTAGAATTTAATACATTTGTTTTTTGTGCCTTATTTTTTCGTTACATATTTTTAATAAATCGAATGCATATTTCAGTGTTTTTTTATTGCACATAAACCCTAATCATTATAATTGTTTTTATTTATTACACTAATGTACCGAGTGTATATTATAGAAATATTTGCTACGTTATTTGCAACGAATGTTCTAAATTGGTTTTAATTAAATTTCATATTTTTCAGTCTCGCAGTAAAAATTCAGTGTACCTATATATACGTCTATACAAACGAGATACACGCGTATAATATTCGTATATAACGAAACCGTGTGCACCTCTAAATCAAATTCAATAAAACTATAATATTATTATTGTAAATCGCGATTTTACGCTAGTGAACAGGTGTTTTTTTTTGCTTTTTTTTTAGCTTTGGTATTTAATATATATATAAATACTGCGGCGCGTATAAAACGATTTAAAGTTGAATTATGCGTTTCTGTAAAACATAATATTATTATAATTAATATAAAACGAGTCTTGTTATATATATATATATATATATATATACGCGTGCTGTGTTGACGTGTGAAATTAAATTTCACGAGAGAAAAATCGTATTTTTAAATAATAATTTTTCAGATTTTCATATTTAAGAACATTTTAACGTTTTATCATATTATCGTTAATTTATTACTTTTAATCGTTACCGAAATGTACAATTTTTCATTGGCGCGTATATTACTGCAGGTAAGCAAAAAAAAGTTCACGTTTTTAGAATATTTTTTTCCTCTTTCTTACTTTGGCAAAAAAAAAACCGAACACACTCGATTTCTGCGCAATATAATTATCAAAAAAAAAAATATGCTGCAGAACACGACGAGACGCCAGTTCTTTTGTGAACCAGACATATTTTAAAGAATACATTTTTATCTCGATATTCGAATATACATATATATATATATATATATATATATATATATATATATATATATATTGTTGTATATAAGGAAATATATATATACTGTTTAGAAAATATAAGACAACAAAATTAACTATATATATATATATTGTTTGTGCATACGAATTTCTAATAAGTACATCAATATTTAATCAAATTCGAGCAAATAAGATAAAGTTCTCGGATTCAAACGGGGAATCAGTCACAACTCGAAGTCATAAAATTAGAGGGGATAAAGCTTTTTTAAACTCATTCGTTCGATGATTTATTAATGCTACGTAGTCATATATTATATAGAAATTGTTAAGGTTTACGACGGGTTTTAATATTTATCCATATTGTATTATAATAATATCGAAATACGATCGGAATTCACCTTAAATTTCGTATATATTTTATACTTAATAAACGATATAACGGATAATACTTTCCTTAGGACAAAAGTCTCTGTAGACAGAGAAGGCGATCGATTTACCACGGTAACGGTAGTATGAAATGTGGTCGGTTGAAAAGTGAAGACAATTTTCGAGGCGTGTTTATTATCGTTACAATTAGTTTCCTTGAAAACGAAAATTTATTTCTTTCGGTCCCTTATTAGCACATTCCGATGTGCGCAGCATTTCTGCTATTTATATAATAAACGATAAAGAGCATGTGTACTTCTCAATTTTGAAGAAAAATATAATATGTTAATATACAATTCTTCCAGATTAGCCTGGACAGAAAGGAAAAAGAAACTTTATTTTTGCTTTACACGCCTTGTAGTCGTTTCGCAACTTCTACCAAATCTCTCCAACGATTTCTATCTTCTGAGTCATCTAATCTCACTGATTCATCAATCCTTGTTAAAACATTTTTCACACTGTCCATTCATCTCTGTCTCGGTCTTCCTCTTTGTCTCTTTCCAACTGGCTTGTTGGATAAGACATTGTTGATGAGATCTTGTTTTGCCAGCCCATTCAAGTCGTTTAGATATAAGGCAATTTTGGATGTTTGGTCTGTTGAATAGTTTTCCAATGTCTGAGTTTTTCTTCCGTTCGTATTCTCTGTTATCTGGGTTTCTTGTAGGTCCGTGTATTCTTCCGAAAAAGAAACTTAGATGAATTAAAAAACCAAGTAGAGTAAAAAAAGATTCTAATTAGTACCGTAAGAGAACCATCTGTTGAGGCACAAAAATTCATTGATGGATATTATATTTAAAGGACGAATAAATGGATACAAAGAAGAGGAATACTAAAGCATTAATCGAATGAATGATAAGGCTAGATGACTGAAACCGGCAGGCCGATATGAAAAGACTAGCTACAAATGGAGAAGGATGGGGAATCGGATTCGCATCGACAAGGATTTGCGTTCAGTAGAAGAAGAGTTATCCAAAACTTCTCTGTGGTGTGTTTAAAAATAGCTTGATTATTAACTAAACGTTACGTTCATTCTCGACGAAACGGTTCTGAATCCGCCGAGAATAATAGATCTGAAAAATGAACTACGAGTTGTTTTTTTTATTTGTCTTATTTATATAACGACGAATTATTGATCCCCCCCCAACCCATCCATGATCTAAGTACGCCACTGCATTCGATCGTTCTGAAAATTTATAAAACAGAAAAATAATTTAAAAAAAAACCACGAGGTACCGCGTGTGGTCGTGTCATGGCATAAATCTCGAGCAACGGAACACTGTCCAACCTGGTGGTGGTGGTGAGATGATCGGGAGATTTCGTTTCGTTTCATTTTTTTTTTAACGTGCCCGCAATATATACGTAACGACAACGTTAATATAACAACCGCCGCCGCGACAGAAATAATATTTTTCCCCGTTAAACCTCACACACATATACAAGACCCGCAGACGACGACACGAAAGACGAGTTAAGGGATAGCCGGTTTTTAGAATAATGAAAGGGTACCCCGCACCGGGTTCTCCCGGTCCCTTCGGATCGTACGCATAAATTAGCTGTCGTCACGTCCGCGCGCACGAGGTGAAGGGGGTCGGCTTATTTATTTTTTTTTTTTAACAAAAAAAAAAACAATTTTTTTACCGCTTTCGTCGGGCGCGAGCAACACGTGTGCGCGCGCGGTGTATTTAATACTCGTCGTCGTCGTCGTCGTCGTATAAATAATCGTAAAAAATAAAACAACGTGTCAACGGGTTATATAAATTTGCTCGAGCCCACTATAAACGTTTGACGATATATTATTTTCTCTCGCGCCGCCGCCGCCGAGTAATATTTACACTTCCCCACCCTCCCCACGAGGTTCGCGGTTTTTTATTTTTTTTATTCTTCCGGACGGGAAATTTGTGTGTGTTTCACTTTCGCGAGCGTCTAGAGACAGCGCACGAGCGAGTTTCTTATCAATTATCATATTACGAACATAATTAAATATTACAAAAGTATTTTTTAGAAAAAAAAAAGAAGAAACCGACTTAGAAAAAACGCACTAAAAAGTAAGAAATAATCAATAAATTTTTTTGAAATCAACGCCGAATTTCAAATAAAAACGTTACGTTGCAGGAAAGCATTTTATTGATCTAATACATATATAGATATTGCAATAAATTAATATATTAATAGAATGCGTTTCCGCAATGTAATTTCGTTTGAAATTAGGCGCCGATTTCAAAAAAAGTTATTGATTATTTCATACTTTTCAGTGCACTTTAAAATATTTTTATTTCATACTTTTTAGTCATAGTAGTTATATTAATCACATCGTCATTCCTGCTCTTACATTTGACTGGGTGGTTAGGTAGGATACTAGGCCAATCCTTATGAAATGGGAAAATACGAAAAACAAAAATACAAAAAAACTAAATTACTGGCCGAATACTAGGCCAATATTTACGAAATTTGTATGGGACCATCGAGAGATGCAGATACTCTTTCATATAAAAGAAGATTCATCCAAATCGGTTCCACAAATGACGGAGTTATGAGATAACAAATATTAAAAAAAAAACACAACCGAATTGAGAATCACCTCCTTTTTTAAAGTCGATTAATTATATAAAATGTTCACTCGGGTCTCGGGTGTATCTATTATATTTTAAACGATTCGGTAAAAATTAAATTCAATTCGGCATATTTACTATACACTAATATATTAAAAATATTGTTTTAAAAAAAATAAATAAATATGTAGCGTATAAAAACAATGTCTCACTTTGCATATACGTGGTCAAATTGTGAATCAATATACGGACGTAAATAAGGAGACCGTTCTTTTCGTGTAAGTCATCTATTATATTTTATCTGCTTTCTCGCTTTTTTATGCCGGTTTATTTAATTGTTGTTCTTCGGGTATTTTTAAACGAAGTTTTTTTTTGTTGACATTTTCGTTAGCTGGTTCTTGAATTTCGTTTCTGTTTAACGAAACGGGAACGTTACACTCTTGTTCATATAGCCTTTTTAAATTTGAATAAGTTAATAAAATTCAAATATACCCAACCGAAAATTTGATATAATATTATTTAATTATTAGTGTTCATATGATAATTGATAAGAAATTACGATATGATAATTGATAAGAAATTTGTTCACGTGTTGTCTCTAGACGCTCATCGTGTCTCTTTTCGCCATAAAAAGTCCTCTTAAAAAGCGCAATGAATTCTGCGCGCGTAGAAAAAAATTCATCTATTCATTATCGAATTCGAGAAAATTTCAGATGAACTCTCTGTTTGAATTGGCCAGTTATTATTATTATTATTGCATATGACGTTATAGTTTTGGCTAGATCAAATGAACATTTAGAGAAAAAATTAAATAACGCGAATAAAATTAATTAATAACACGATTGTATAGATAAATAAATGAATCGTAAAAGAATGAATGATGTTGATAAAAGGCAAAGAACAGGGTAAATAAATGTATAGTGTTAATTCGTGAGTTCAATAAATTTTATATATTAAACGTAATTTTAAAATTTCCGACCAGGCGTTCGCTTCTGATTCTGCTTTATGGTGCTTTTCAATGCCTCCCTCGAATTCGGTTCTATAAAGCATGTGTCGGACTGTCTGTTTTTTCGCCGCATTCACAGTACGGTAACACTGACATACCAACGATTTTTGAAACTTTTGTGTGTATGACAGACCCTGTATGAAATCGTCAAGTTTTAACTTCAAATTGTATGAAATATTATAAGCATAAAAAAAGTGGAAATCATTGACGTTTTTAAAATGCTGTGTTATAGAATCAATCGTAATCGTCATAATGTTATTATATCGCGTATACGTTTCTTACTACAATAGGACGCTTGAAGGAAATGCAAATCATTATTTTGCATCCCGCGTACGAAATATTCGGAAACGCACCTGGAGTGCGTATTATTATAAAATACGTTTTCGATATGACGTTAAATCTGCGAGCGTGTTATACGATATAATATATACATTCAAATAAATTACCCGTTATGTCGCCCGATCCAATGTATTCGAATTAATATGTTCAAATTGACAATACGCTGTATAATATAAGACACGTCGTCATGATCACCGTTAATACCGTGCTGATTTATGAATTGCCGAACGATTAATTATATTTTATTTGTCGGCCGTCCAACGATTGCTCGCATAAATTCGTCGTCGTTTAAAACAATCGTTATACAAAGTGTTTCCATAAATAAAACATAAAAATTAATTACGATCCGTGAGTGATGTTCAAGTGCAGGATTACTCGAACAGCGATTTTATAGTCGCACTACGCATGTCAGGTCGTATTTTGCGTTTTCATACTTCGCGTGATCGGTCGTATCGATTCGAAAACCGAACATTTTCTCAGACTTGTGTTATGAAAAACCGCCTTCGACACTCGTTTTCTGTGAAGTATTGCCGAATTGGATATGCATTTTTCGGAATATTTGTCGTTGTGTGAAAATTAAATGTAATTTAGACCTCAAAACCAGGCACAATCCAACACTAAAATATGCTTGAGAACTTGTGACTGTTTTATATACTGTATACACTATAAACACAAAATCACAAAAATAACACGCTTACTTATTGCGTATACGTATTTCGACAACTACGTAGTTGTCATCTTCAGCGCGTACCGACTACTATACTAACCGTTAGACACAACATACACGCGTATTTATACAGTTTACATCTCCGATGACGTCATCTGGTTTACATTAAATTAATTTTAATAAGAATTTTGCAATTGACTCAAATCCCAGTTTTTAAAAATTTTAATGGGTATGAAAAAGATTTAATTTTAAAAATGGTTAGAAAACATAAATGGTCAAAAGAACTTAAGATGGTCAGCACTCTTAATAATGGATTAGTGAACAGAATAATAAGGTCTGCAACGATATTTTATCCCAAAATTTCATACGACTTCAAAAAATATTTTCAAATAAAAAGAAATGTAGATATTAGGTTCGATGAACATTTGAGAAATATTAAAAAAAAAGAAGACGAAAAATCTCGTATTGCGCGGAACATTTATTGAACAATAACTATAATATTAAATCATCAGCGAAACTTTAAAAATGTATAAAAATCGCAAATAAGAAAAGCAATAGAAATATCAATAAATAAAAATAATTCGTTAAGCTGGGACTTAAGTCCATTACAAAATTCGTTATTAAAATTAATTTAATGTAAACCCGGTGGCGGCAGCATAGACTCGCGGTGGGCGCGGTCGTTGACTCACGACCAATCGGCGCCGCCGGTTTGTGGTGACGTCATCCGAGAAATAATATGTATAAATACGGGTGTATATTGTGTCTAACGGTTAGTAGTAATCGGTTCGCGCTGAAGATGACAGCTAAGTACTTGTCGAAATACGTATACGCAATAAGTAAGTGTATTGTTTTCGTGATTTTGGGTTTATAGTGTATAGTATTTGTACAAATCCAACAGCTTAGAATGAAGAAAATGGAACGAGCATTTGCTTTTTTTCTACATTATTTTCGTTAAGATAATTTTTCGTTATTTATCTACACGCTGAAAAAAAAATGAAAAAATGAACGTAGTTTTAATTGAAATATCAAATATCGACTTCCGCAAAAATCTGAAAAAGAAACTAACAATGAGTATTTTCTCGAATTCGATTTGATTCACTCAGAGTGGTCCGCTTTTCATTCAACTTTTTGGTCTAAAACGGTACAAAAGATACATATTGTCTGAGATCCTCTTAACGTCCGCCGCGTTTTTAGTGGCGATTTCCGTCTTGACAAACATAAAACCGATTATTTTCTACCTACCGATCCTACTAACGTCAATTTTTTAATACGTGACCTTGTTGTCTTCTATATGGTCGTAAAGCTCCAATACGAATTACGATGGACAGGTAACACTTTAGAAAATATCTTACATTTAAGATATTTTTGTATAGTAAATGGTATTAATTCTGAAGAAAAAAACGATTCAATAATTAATACACACGAATATTGAAATATATTTAATTATTAAAATCGTATGATTTGTTTATAATTTCATTAAAATATCGCCAAGTAAAAAATATATTTAAGAAAATAACTCGACAGTGTCAATGATTCAAAATATTTAAGACCAGCCTCAGAATTCCGACACGAATTATTATGTGTTTGAAAAACCTAAGCATTTTACATAACACCGGGTGATTCAAGCACACAAATTTAAGATCCACCATTTTTCAAACTGATCGGGCTCTGCTGAACGAGCAGAACGTGTGTAATGTCGCACAATATGTAAATAGTTCCCAATTTGTCGAGGACGACAAGTAAAATATATAACTATTTTCTTTTTCTTTTTAAACTGACGATTTCAGCTCATACGAGAGACCATATAATAATGACAATAATTTGTTATTGCTTTTATTGTCAGTAGTAGTTTTGTAATACTTACACGGAGAAAAAAATTAACGATGTTATATACTTTATATCACTATATTAATATAAGTTTTATTGAAATTGTACGTCACAATACAAAGTATTCGACGTGTAACAAAATTAAAAATTAACAAATTATCCTGTTAAAAAATTATCCATGGATAATAATTAATGTGATTTGTTGAGAGCAGCTTAAGGCGGTAACTTAAAGCTCGGATTTTTAACGCCATAAAATTCTTTTTAAACGACCTTATTTAAGTATATATGACTTAAAAACTTTAGAAAATGCCCTAAAAAAAAAATAAAATATCGAATTTATAATTTAATATTTCTGAAAATTAATCGAAAAACGTAGAAAAGAAAAAGGAAAAAACCAAATTTAATATTTCCGTTTTGGAAATTATATTTGAACCAACTAGTCTCACACTAGTGCGTCACCAGGACTATAATTCTGGTTTTAAGAGAAGTATGATTTTTCTCGATTGTCAGCGGTGATCTTTTTATTTTCTACGTTAATTATGTAAAAATGTTCGTGTTTTTCCTATCGTTCTGATCCAGCCACGAATCGCCAATGACTTCGATTTGAGTAGCGTAACCCAGACGTCTCGAAGAAGTAGAACGTCGCAGGTCGACGTTGAAAAACATGTTCCTAGGATATAGCTACGTGGGCCTAATAATATTGTTATACGCACCCCTTGTATAATCTAGTTAAGGGTTTTAATTATACCCTTCGCATCTCTTGGTTTTTTTAATGGAATTCAAAACAATTTCATTTCTTTATATCGGTATACTACTTTATGTAAAGTATATATTATTATAAGTGTTCTTGGAAACTTTTCGAAAATGTCCTCCATAGAATTGATTGAATAATAAACCGTATAATTTGGAACGTTCTTCGATAGTTATTAATTTACCATCGCAGTCACGTGACCGTTCCGAGTATAACGCGCGTGCCTTTAATTTCAACATAACCATATTATATCATATCGTTTTTATTGCGGAATCTAATACTCGGATTACTACGAGGAATTCAATATTTTTCTTCTTCCGTTTGAAATCAAAAACAGAAACATATACACGTGTAACACGATATTAATTCAAAAGCGTTATGTGTTTCCGGACGAATTTGTTACATTTATGCGTTAAAAAATTACGATCAAAAACATCGTTTTTTACATCTCTTCTTTGAAACGTAAAATTCTTTTACCATCCGAAAAATCTTCCGTTATTAAATTTAACGAATAAAACGTGATTTCTGCCATTTTAAAAATGCCCAAATATTATTGCGGAAAACGCGACGTTAAACTCTTATATTTATGACGACACACTTACTTGCATCGCGTATATACCACTGAAAACTAATTTGTTTATAATGAAATTGTTCCTTTTTTTTTTCTTCCACTCCGTTTTCCGTGTCGTAATTGATAATTTCACGAAAAAATATTTTAAATATAATTATCATACAATTACGAATAATTAAAAAATAACCGCGTGATGCTGCGATACGAAAATAAAACAGATATTCGTATTGTGGCCGAACCGTCAAGCCCACGAGTGTATATCCAAAGTACCATCTCATTCTTTTTTTTATTTTTATTATTTTTTTTTTATAGAAAATGTACAAAATAACCTTGTATAACTTAAATAATAATAATAATAATAATAACGACATTTCATTTGTCGCGTAATGAATTATTTTACTACATAATATTTGTTGTAGTTCTAAAGAAGAAATATAATAAATTACAAAAGAACACCGCGCAACAGCATATACTAAAGGAAAAGATTTATTTTAGGGGTGGATGGTGAGAAATCAGTCATTTTTCACCCTACAGGATATAATCTTTAAAATTTTACTAACTCATGATCCCACACACACGCATTATTTTCTAGGAATATTTCTGATAAATAATCGTGTAATAAATATTACAAATACGTATATAAATAATTTAAAATGTAGATAAAACGGAATTTAATAATTTTTTCTTTTTCTGGAAAGATTATACGTTTATTGACAATTTATTGTATTTAAATTCAGGATAATAATTAAAGTTGATGCATTTAAGCATTTTCCGTGTTTTTCTCTGTGATTGACTTTATGCTATATTATATACATGTTAGATAAGCGAAAAAAATTCATTTCACGATGCTATAAGAATATAATTACAATTTTTTTTATGACAATGCTTATTTTTTTTTTTTTATTTTTTTGGCATATTTCGACATTAATTCAGTTGTATTATTCAATATTCGTTTGTTCATGATTCTGTTTGGTCGCGACTTTTCGATTAATTTTTTTTTCGACAAATTTCGAGAAAAATCAATTTAAAAACAATATATACAAATAGTAATATGTGCACGTATTATTTATTGTTTAATTTATTGAAACATTTAAAAAATAAATCGTATATACGAAATCGTTTAGCGCACAATGGTTTAATTAAATATAATTTTATACATATAATAATTGTCTCTTATAGAGTTCATATAATTGTCACAGAATATTAGGTTTTTTTTTTATTTTTATTATTAATATTTAATATATTTTGTCGCATGTAAATACGTAAGAAATTATAAAAAACGTATTTCCTAATTTTAAATGCGTATAAATTCGAAACTCGTTCCTATAGGTCCAGTCCATTACCATTTGAGAAATAATTTTTTTTTTTTACACAAAACAGACTCTTGAAATAACAGCGAGAATAAAAAGCTTTATTGCATTTTTTTTTTTTTTTTTTAGAGGGTAACTTAAAAAACAAACATTTCAAAAATTAACCGTTATTATAGGTACACATATAATGCAATTAGGTAAACGTACTCGGAGCCCCACCACGGGCAATTATTATTTACACAAAACAGACTTAAAACAATATATAAACGTAACGTATAAAAAAAAAAAAGCGAAATTCGAAACGAACAACGATACGCCACAAGCGTTGACTATTGCGTCGGTGAATTTTTTTTTTTTTTAAATATTTTGTTTTGCGGAAATTTCTTCCTCGATTTTTTTTTTTTTTACGCTCGTACGAAACAACTCGAACCGAAAGAAGATAAAAAATTTTTAAAAAAAACCCTTCTATACGAGCACCCGTTCGCCGACGATTTCGGCTCGACTGCAGATTCGATATTATTATGATATATAAGTAGTATAGGTTCCCGCGCGACACACTCAACCCTTCGAAACCAGCCTTTTGAAAACGTTAAAATACGTGTTTTATCGGTGTTTTCGCGAATAAAACTTCACGGTACAGTACTGTTCGACGCACGTTCTCCTCGACCCATTCCGACGTCACCGCGCCGTTTATAATAATGTGCGCTTATCTCGTATACATTTTCCATTCTGTCCGTGTCCGCGTATTGTCGTTACGCTTTTCCGCGCGTGGAACGATTGAAAAAACGCGCTTTTCTTTCTAAATATTATCGTGAAAGGATTATATAAATCGTGTAAATACAACACTATAGCGGTGCACAGTGGCGTACTCACGTTTCGGGCTGGAACCCTTCCCCTCCCCCGGGACCATAGAAAAGAAAGGTTAAAAATTATATAGTTGTAACATAATTAATGATGCGGTTTTTTTTTTTTGTACGTCTGTACCCAAAAATTCTACCAGAAGGATTGCTCCGATCTTTATACGTTTAGTACTAATTGCCGGTAGTATAAATTGCGTCTTGTTCGCGTACTTTAGACAGGTCGTTTTTCGATTTTCTCAATACTTTTTAATATAATAGCTTTAGAAAAAAAACTACCGAAAAATGACATAAAAACGCGATTTCGTCAAGATCGATTTACCTTTTTTTTTTTTTTTTGGTAATTTTAAAACTAATATAGAAATCCGAAATTTTCACCAAATATGTAACTATCAGCTGGACTGTACTGATGAAACAAATTTTTTTTTAAGTATCTTGAAAATCGTTAAGTCACATTTTCTTTTTATAACTAATTCAAATTTTTCGACAAATATATATATATATTTTGTTTGATTTGTTCCGATAATATGGTTGAATCCGAAATGTTACGAAATTTCAATGTTTTTTATAAACATCCCACCCAACAAGAGAGAAATTTTAAATAGTAAATTATACTATTTAATTATAGTATAGTAGTAAATTATACTGCGTTACCTTTATTAATTTTTGGAGTTCAATTGATGGTTAAACAATTTTTCCTCGCTCCGCTTCTGTAGCAGTGTTTCCAAAACTGTTATTATTAATGTTATCATTATTATTATTATTATTTTTTTTTAATGAATACGATTACGAAATGATAAAATGTAATTTCGATAAAATGAAAAAAACCGCTTGTTTACGAATTTATTTATGAACTTTTAATATATATATATATATATACGTTTTTTTTTTACGAAAATTTTAATTTTTACAATCGTGCAGGCGTATCAAAAAAAAAACTTTAATTATTTTTTTTTTTAAAACATAAACTACATTTTTTTTGCGGATTCGTGTAGGATCATTATTTCCCTGAAAATTCGGGTAATCGATATGTACACTATTCGGTTCACAATACACAAAAACAATGTGATTTATCGAATAACGCAAATATATTGTTGTATGGAAATCGAATTTATGTATATATTTTATACTTTCGGCAATATCAAAATACGCTATTTGAGTTTCAAAAAAAAATCCCCAAGTGGACGTACAAATTAAATTTAGAAATTCGACTTTCTGAGTAAAATTCACACTCGGGTAAAACAATTTTTTGAAAGTATTCTGAATACAGTATTCCACATATTACCCTATATAAGTCTGGTAAAATCGTATTACGAATTACGATTTAATGACTGGATTATTTTTTCCTGCTTATTGTTTCATTTTTACCCCTCTCGTATACAAGTAGGAGATTAGAACGGGGACTGACAAGGAAACGGGCGGATAAGAACAAGTATCAATACAATGATAAGGTACACTTGGTTTTGCGATTCCGCGTAAAAGGGACCGAATGCGAAAGGGCTAAATATATAGTCAACAGAATAATAATAGAAATATTCCCTCGTGTTTTCAATGTACATACACTTATAATCTCCACGATTTACTCGACGTACTCGTGTATGATATATATATATATATATATGTACTTACTTGCGTCATATATTACAACGGTCGATAATAAATGTTAAATACCTTCGCATTTAAAAAAAATAATAATAATAAAATACACACAATCATACGTTTTGAATTAACGTTTTAAAAATTTCAAAAATTTCCTGCATTTTTTTTTTTTTTACTCCGTAAAAATAACATTTGTGGAATTCTATTAAAACCGAAAGCCTAAACGTATTACGCGTAATACGTATATGAGTTCTATTTTATTATTATTAATATTGAAAAAAAAAATTCTTCGATATAATAAAAATTATTATTTTTTTATTATACGCACATCAAATTTTCGGGTAAAATGAAAGATTTCCGGGCGCAATAAAGATTCTCTTTTTCTTTCGTCTTATGACGGTAAAACTAAATGAAAATGTTTACTAATTTCAAATGTAATTTTTAAAACAATAAACGTTTCACCAACAATATATTATTATACACAGTTGATTAAAAAACGTCTTCAAACATTTCGATCGATTTTCAAGCTAAATAATTATAGTAATTAAAAAGGCTAAATAATTTAAAACAATATCAATGATAAATTTTCTCACACGTATTCCGAATCTCACGAGAATTCTAATCTATCTAAAATTTAGTCTATATACATACAATAAACGCCGGTCAGAATGGTTTTTCGAATTTAATGCCGTTTCGACATTTCAAATTCAAAATAATAATACTCGATCTAGATTCTAAGTAAACACGTACTCGAACGACGGACTTTCACGTCACTCGCGGCTCGCGAACTTTTTTTTTAAAAAAAGCACATATTTAAAAATATAACGTAAATTTCGTTCTAAAACGAGAGTAGTTTTTCGTTATTTGTACAGTTATTATTAATACACTGCATTCCACCGATCTCTATACCATACGGGTTTATACGTGTACGTGTACACGAATGTGCGTGTATTATGTACTTTGAGTAAACTTAGTAAATGAACAAATTAAAAGATGGAATACCGCAAATTCAGCCATATATACCGAACTTGTTTTATCGAATTTAACTTTCCTGCGTTTCTAAGCCAAATATATAGTAAGTCGTGTACAATAATATCAAATAAACGTTCAAAGCTCCGCCGTATTAAATGTTCAGTTAATTTTCTTTTAAAGCGGTTAAAACGCTTTAAAGTATTCGAACACGGTATTATTTAAATACGAATACTTTTCTTAATGCTCTTTTAAATAATTTTTTTTTTTTTTTTTATAGTTTAATATACATTTACATATTATCAAAACATTATCATCGTTATCGTTGTACAATAGCTAGTTTTATTTTTTATTTTATTAAAATATCGTATCGAGTTTTCCGGCCTCGTGAATTCAAAACTTCACTGATTTCGGAATCGTTGAAATGTTTTTAAACCGGCTTCAGTTGGTGAGTAGGTACCATTCCTTCGTTTTTCTACGCAACCGCCGCCGTATTCCGTTTTGTTTCAAAAGAAATATTTTCATCGAAACGCAACCGTAGTTCTTCTCCGATAAGTGTACCAAAGATGACCGAGAAACTTTTTCACGGCTTTTCTACAGATATCGTTTCATTGATCCATTCCGTAGTTTTTTTTTTGTACCTTATATAGCGTGTTTTTTTAACACCCTGTATATGTTTCGATACAAAATATATTATATACTCCGTCCTACGGAAAACCTCGGTGAAATTCAAAACAGAAACGCGTATTATGTATAATATAATATCACGTGTCAAACGCACGGCCCGTTTTTAGAATCGAAAAATAAATTTTCGTCTGTTTTTCGGTTTTTAATAGCGCCATACGCGTATATTATAATATTATAATATCGACGTTTTGTTTCGAGAAATTTAAAACTGCGCACGATAAAGAACGTGTATTCAAACGACTCAAGATAATATATATAAATATATATTATTATGATAATAACGAGACGATATATATTATTTTCGAGGTTTCTGTGTATATATTTTTCTTATAATATACGCGTACCTGCAGATACGGTTAAATACATATTAT
This sequence comes from Slavum lentiscoides, assembly GCA_032441835.1. Lineage (NCBI taxonomy): Eukaryota > Metazoa > Arthropoda > Insecta > Hemiptera > Aphididae > Slavum > Slavum lentiscoides. The sequence goes on along the minus strand of CM063707.1, from coordinate 2,796,225 downwards.
ACAGGGCGATCCGTTTAGCACAATCGTTTTCTCGCAGCGGATTTTCGTGTTTTGTTTTTTTATTTTTCAAAACTAAATCGGCCTGAAAACATTGATATTAATAAAAAAGAATTTACCGAATTCGGCGAAAACCGACGATTCTGCAGTCATATTCCAAGTCTTATATACACAATGTAAAAGCCAAAAATTCTAGAAAAATTGAAATTCTAAAATTCCAGTTTCTAAACTCCAGACCACCTCATCCCGAATTTTTTTCTTAAAATAAAATAAAATGATTTATATTCAATTATTAGTTTATTATTTCATATTATACTCTCAGCCTCCCCCAAAAAAAAAAACATTTTGCTGGCTATACGGTCTTGTTTAACCTCCTATAATAATTATTATACATAAACCAGTTCTTCAGTTCGTCATTTCCTATACATTGTATGCGTAATGTACAAATGTAACGATCGTTTCGACAACGCGTATACCAAATCGGGCGGAATTTTTTTTCTAAATAAATTTTATCATTGAAAACCCTAACGGTATACGCTCCTGAAACGGGATGTGAAACGTTGATGTGGTAAGAAAAAAAAATACGATCATAAAAATCGATTTTACTCTGTGCAAAGTCAATATTTTATATTTATATACACAAGTGTTGTGTACGGAGGATCGAACGGAGTCGTCAAACGGGTTCAAACGGGGGCACGCGTTATTACTTTATGCGTATAATAATATTGTGCACCGCGTGGCGGTCCTGCGGCGACGGGTCCGCAGCATCCGACGCCGGGCGTTTTTCGCGTGATTATCGCCAGCCGTCTAATAATCGAAAGTCCCTGCCGATTTCCCGAACGTTTACCGCGGTCGCCCGATATACGAAGACAAACGTATTCTATAAAATACCGTTTTATTTGTATCGTCTCAGAGAGGCATCGACCGCCGAAAGGGGTTATAAATAAACAGCGTATTATGACGGGAGCGGTTATAGCAGGTCCTGCGCCTATAAAGCCACACGCGTACGTGTATATAATCACCCTGGCCGGGCAATAAAAGTTTAATTAAAGAAAGAAGGAAAAAAAATATCGAATCGATAAATTTTATATACACGCGCTCGTTTAATATATAATGACGACGGCGACGACGCGACGCATAATATAACGATTTTAAAAATCACTAGACACGCTCGCGCGCGTGTCCTGGACAGGGGACGTATATAATTACCAGATCGATTTGTATTCTTTTACAATATTCCCAAAAAGAAAAGCGAAAAATTTATAATAATAATTGTCTGTGAAAATTTCTTCGGTCCGCGTACCTATCGGCGCGATATTAGTGCTTCGGATTGAAGCGTATTATTTTTTTTTTCACCTAATTTTTCTAAACGGAACGGAATTCGTTTTTACGTTTAATAGTTTTGACGCACGCGCCGAAAAATAGGAATTCTTTCGATTTCTGATACAATATTATACGTAATTATAATATATATAACAGAAATATATCTGATATATATTATAATTTATATAATTAGTCGAGTTATACAGCTGTCGTTCAACCGTATTTATAAGAATTAGGTTAGATTTCGATATAATTGATTAATAGATTATATATTATAGCGAGACGGCGGATCATTCATATAGCCGTGTAGGTAATCGTTTATGGACATTAGGGAAACATTTTTTAAATATTATAATTGTAGTAAGTTGAAAAATAAAAATAATTTTTGTTATTATATTAATATTACTAATATATTATGTTCTTATTACAATATTTCCGCGTAAAACGACGATTTTGTCCATTTTCGAATATGTCGTTCTATGATGACAGGCAAATGTCGGGCCTGAAATGAATTTAATCCAGCGAAATCAAAAAAGTCCGAATTCTCCGATTACCTATAATTTCTTTGCGGTGGAGTGTGTGTCTATTTTTTCGAATAAAAAAACTAGTTTTTCGTAGATTTTTTTTTACACCACACGTATGTATATGACTTCCAAAACGATTCGGGAAGCGTTCGAACGCCTCGTAGATTAATAAAACCTCTGCGGCTGTCTCGTGGCTGAATCGAGCGGACAGAGAGAGAGAGAGAGAGGGGATTGCCCCCGGAGAATAACCTGTTGTTATGCTTCTGTGTGTGAGTGCAGAAACGATTTGAATTTCATCATCCATTGCCGAAATATCCCCCCGTACGCGTCCGCACCGCCATCTGTCGACCGCGCGCGTATTATCTTCGGGAGTAATAATTTTACGAGCCTTCCTAGCCTGCAGTACACGGCTACACCGCGCCGCACGCGATTTTATTCGATTACGCCGGCGGTTTTAATTGAATTTCCCCCCGGTGATAAATTTATATAATCCGCACCAGGAATAAAGGATATCGGCAGGACCGATCCTAAACCATATAATGATATACGTATACGGACCCGTTTCAATACCGCGCGATTCCATCTCGAATAATACGATACTCGGTGGCCGGAGCTAGTATATGGACGTGCAGGTTTGTGGCGCAAGGGAGTGCGATATGGAAAGAAAAAACCGAGAACTGAGAGTGCATATTGTACGCCTATACAGAGATAAAAATGTTAACGATTGGTGTGAAAAAAACGCTAAATTACATAGCAGTGATGTTACGGGGTGTTCGATTTTCGAACCGAATACCAGCGGGATCTGCAGTGGCGTATTTAGAACGTTTTCACCCGAGGCAAAAAAAATAATTTACTCGGTAAAAAAATATGCGCTGAACAATCGTTACTTATCGCATAGTTTTGAAATTCGTTTTATTCCCCCCTCCAGATAAACCTGACAAAATGAAACAAACCCATAGCGGTGCACAATTTCGAAAAAAATCGAAAAGCTAAAATCACGGAGTGTAACTAAATCCAAATAACGAATAACAAATTTTGAGTATCGTTCCCGAATTCGCCATATAAACGGCGAAGATCGTTTTGCCGCCTTCCCCTCCCCTAAAGCTTTTGCGCACGGCTCCATTCGTCGTCGTCCCTATACACGGCTACGCCACTGGCCGACGTGTTCGGTTCGGTTCGGAAATCGAATGATTCGTAATTGGAAATATTCGAACCGAACTAAATACTAAATAGTACACTTCGGAAAAAGAAAAATTCAATCGAAAAAAATGTAGACTTTCGTAATTTTTTCTTTTTTTTTTTTAATAGAAAGTAATTTTTTCCCCAATCCGTAGTAAGACGAATTTTCAACGACGGTGTAATTAATTAAAATTTCCTTGTCCCAAACATTTTCACACCTGCAGTAGCAGTTCGCTTATTCACAACACGTCTCTGTAGGGTGAAATTTTAATTTTAAAAGAAAAACCGCCACCGCGTTGTTCTCTAATAAACAGCTGTCAACGATTCCATTGATTTTCCTAAAAATCTCACGATTTAACCTCGGTCTCCAAACCGATTGTATTTCTATTTTTTTTCACCGATTCACCCTTATAAATCCGAAAACGCTGTCCGCGTGAAAAGTACAAAAAATGAAATCTGAAACAGTACGGATCAAAAATCTAAAACAGCAATATTACCCTTACGCTTACCAAAAGTGATCGAATCATTCCGATGATAATATTATACGCGTTACCGTTTTGCTGTGTGACAATAAAAATACCGAGGTGGATATAATTTTCAAACTGTTTTTCTTTCATTCGTGTATGTTTAGCAATTTTTTTTTCTTTTTTGTGGCACAAACTGTGGTCGTGATTTTGGGAAGCGTATTTGTATTTATTTGGATCGAAACAATTCCGATTCAAAAATTTCATCGGCCCATCATAGTGCGTAGACTCTGTGGTTGACATTTATTTTTCACGTGCTCATTTATACGTTAATGAAAATTCGGTGTTAATTTCTAGATAATTCCGTGAGAGTCGCACGCCGTTACAAAATATTTTATAAAATATCGAAATTCAGTTAAAAGTTAAAACTCGATGTGTTTAAAAAAAAAAAAAAGAGATTGATATTTTTTTTTAACAAAACGATTTAATTTTCACGTACCGATATAAAATCACTTCTTCGTCGTACGTACCAACTATTGACTAAAACTCTTTTAAGTAAAAGTAGCCAGAAAAGAAGAAACATTACGGAACGGTCAACCGAAGACATTTCTCTTGTAAAAATGAAATTTTGCCTAGGTTTACCAAATTTACAAGGTACGGATCCAAGGGGGCTTAGGGTCTTTAGTCCCCTTGGACTGCAGTTATTGCTTAAAAATTATACATATAATACCTATACTATTTATCTAGCATTTATTTCTCCTCACAATTTATAATTTCTAGATCAGGATCAGTACGTAACTATCTAAATAAGTATAATTTAAGGTAGCTGATCATCGTATAGCCCCCTCCCACCATTTTTTTATTTCTGGATCCGAGCCTGGACGTTACATATATCACAACCGCAGTATACAAATATATTTCTCAGAATTAAAAATTTAATTCACGCATAATAGCGTATTATTATGTGAGAAATTTAGATAGCAGTTAGGATATTTTAAAAATGTAACGATCGCGTTGGCTTAGAAATCGAACGATTAGCGATAACTATATTTTAGTGGAGAAAAAAGATGTTGCAAATTATTTAAAATTTTAAGCAAATATCGTATTAAAAAAAAAAAATCATTTAAAAATAATTTTCGAGTCCTAAACGTTTTGATAATGACACAAAGAACGTATTACACAAGTGCAGCAGAGTATACACATACTCTTATATTTATATGGAAGAGGATATAAAATTTATCGTTGGATAACCCGAAATGTAACTACCCTTCCGAAACTGATATCAAAGTTGAAATGATTGATACTCGTATTTTATTCTCTTATTATTTTCATTGATAACCATTTTGAAAATCTGAAATCTCGCGATTGCGTCTCTACGGAAAAGTTGATATTTCTCTCTCTCTCTCTCTCTCTCTCTCTCTCTCTCTCTCTCTTTTAACCGTTTTAAAACGACCTCAATAAAATAATAATTAACTCGAAGCGAGCACATTCGCGTCGTCGTAATATAATTTTATTTTTTTTTTTACATAATTCTCCACGCGCCCCTCGTATTTTATTAATAATAATAATCGAAACGCGAAATTACGAATAATAATAATAATAATAATTTATTCTCATCGGGCCGGTTTCGCTCGTTCATAATTCTCGAACGACTTAATATTTTCAAAAAAAAAAAAAAACTAATAATAATAATAATAAAACTCGTAAATGAAATGTACGCGCGCCGTGCAAGAAAAATAATTTAATAACGATACCTATAATAACTGTGCGGGTTTTCTCCGGTGCGCTTTCCCTGCCGTTTTCTCGATATAATATATTATATTGTACGTATTATAATCGCGTCGTAACGCGAATAACGAAGCGTTATAAACGCATCGAGCAGCTTATTACGGAGTATTATCATTCGGAATTCTGTTTGGAATAAAACGACAAAACTATCCGGAATAAAGGTGTGGGGTCGGCATAATAAAAATATGTAAAAAAAAAAAACGAGTAAGAGAAAAAAAATACCGACACCCGCAAACTGTGTTCAATGTCCCCGGGGCTGGTTCAAACAAACGTACGCGCTTTAAAACTCTACACCACTCTTTCTCGGAGTGTGCTATAACGTCCCATCGTGTGTGTCGATGGTCTTCGGAGGGGCGGCAGAAGACCCAAAGAAATTTTGGGAGAGACGGTCTAGAGGGCGATAGCTGATTTTCAAAAAAAAAAAACGAAAAACTATATTGTATTCTTGATATTTCGAATTGAAATTAAATATCTACTACAACGATTCGACGTACTCAACGCCTTCTAATAGCGTATTTGTCCGAACGTGCGGATTTAGTGGCTGCAGCAAACACTGCTAACTTAAAAAGAGAAATCGGCTGCTTGTTTTTAAGTAAATTCCAACCTAACGTCAACAATCCTTCGCATTAGGTAAGTTTTAAAATTTTTAATTCGAAGCGTTGTTCTAATTTTAATAAAAAATACTTTTTGATACGATTGAGTATGCGTTTTCGATTGTTCTCGTTAAAAAAGGCTCATTTAAAAATCGTGAGTTTATCACTCGGAAAGTTGATATGGCGTGTTTAAATACAATAATTACAATAACTGTTTTTAGTTGCAAAACAGATGGTGAGTTTAAACATTTTGGGAGCGCTAGAAAATTGTTGATTCTCAAAGCGGGAAGCGGGTGAAATAAGTTTGAAAACCAGTGCTCTATAATATTACAGGGGTGGCCAACGAGAAGAGAGTGGCGAGCAGCACCGTGGAATGAATTTTTTATTTTACTGTGTAAAAGTCAAAAATATAATTATACATAAAAATGTTCGATGCCCAACGCGTATCGCGCGAAACCTATTGCAAATGATATTAAAAAATTAGACTTATATTTTGCATCGAAAGATGAAGGACTGAAATAATTTTGCAAAACAGTCGTGATTCTTTGTTGGAATTATTTTCTTTTTTTTTTGAAACACTTGGAAAAATTAAAAAATTATTTTTTCGCTCTCGTAGATTTATATCGATTCTCGGAACCACCGAATTCTTGTGAATCTCTGTACTCGACCGTGAACGTGATCGAATCCAAGTGTCGTTCAAGTTGAACGTCTCACGGAATTACAAGGTTTAAATAATAGTAACACCGAATTTCAAGGAAGTTGAAAACAAAAAATTAACACACACGAGTTACGTTAAAATTTAATGAAAATTAATTAATTAAATATTATGATTACAAAACACCGTGATTTGTTTATACGTACATCGTATTGTATATGATAGAATGTAATCGGCCAATCGGCGAGTGAGATATTAACACGAGTTTTTAGAATCGTTTTATTTAAAAACCAACACGGCGAAGGTTAATATATAAAATATCCGCCACGTTGTATTAGCGTAAAAAAACTACGTGTTTATCTATTTCGAAATCGGCTGAATTTTCAATTTCGTAATATTATTAGAAATAAGTTTAAAAATAACAAAAAATGTTTTAATCGTCCAAATAACGTTCAAAATTCGGTGAAAAAATATCAAAAACCTCGAAAAATGCAACAAAAAAATGCCCTTCAAAAAAAAAAAATTTTTTTTTTTATTTAGGATAATGCGCGTGTGGCACTTCGGGAGAGAGAAAAAAAAATGCGAATCCAAATCCGAGCCGTATACATACACGTTTACGAGTAAGTCCAAATTCTGTGAATAGAGTAAACCTCTGTGTACACGGTAATTAAAACGGACGGGAGCAACGTTTTGCGTACTCTACACATAATGCACATAACCCTTTGCAAATTAATTAACGGTCACGGCGCATTGTGTGTATATTGCGAATCCGTTTGTGACGCTGGCCGAGACCGTAAAACATACAAATTCAATACTTTAGTCTCGGACGCGACGCGCGATTTTACCGAATTTCTTTTATTTCTCCCGCTTTTTCACCGGCGATTTTTTCTTTTTTTAAACGAAGACAACGAATAATTTTTTTCACGTCATACTTTCACACAGAAATTATAGAAATTAATCTGTACACTCCCGAGATCTTCGCTCCGTTCAAAACGTTTTCAACGATCTCGAATAAAATTCCCCTCGTCCACCGGCAGCGCCCATCAATATAAATTGTATACAGAAGAAAAAAACACAATCCGTTCATAAGCGAAATTTGTGGGGGCTAGGGGGCTAAGCCCTTCCCACCAAAATTAAATATAGCCCCCAAATTTAATATAGTTTATTATTAGAAAGAATCGTTCAAACAAAAACATGGACGTAGACGGTATTGTAATTTGACCAGACCATTAAAAAAAAATTTAGGGCTACTGCTGAGTCCCATATGTCAATGTTATAAATATAATAGCCCCCCTAAATTTAAAACTCAAATTGCGCCTACGAATCCGTTTGCTTTAAGAAAAAAACGTCAATTTTTTTTTTTTTAATCGATCGGATTGTTTTTACAGTGCCTCTGAAAACATAAACGAGTACTCGGGATTAACGAAAAAGAAACTGATAAAATCTTTAAATTATCCGGAAATAAAAAAGAGATTTAAAACGGATATTTAAGTGGATTTTGGAAAAAATAAATTCACGTCCATATAGGATATTGAACGATATTCAAAAATTAATTTTCAAAATAAGGAACCACTTGTAACGCGTAACGTCGAGAATAACTATTCGAACAATAATTATTACCGTTCCAGAATCGATTTATAGGCTACAATTGTTCCGAAAATATATGGAACAGTGGAACACTTGTAATTTTATGACGACCGATAATAAAATACAATATACTTACATTAATGATGTTTTGGTAAGCGGCATCAATATTCACCGCGTATATACCGCGTATAGGTTTATTCTTAGAATAAGAAAATAATTTATGCTGGTTAAAATTCTTACTTGTTTTTTTAATTTTTTTTTTCGTGTAATAAATTTTATACTTTTTCAACTCTAATTTGGACTCCGATTCGGCTGTCTATGGTACCTAAAAAAAAAATAGTCCGGGAACAACGCAACAACAATAATAATACAATTGTCGATAGACGAAAATAAAAATAACCACAAAAAAATTGGTAGTTTTTTTTTAAGTTTAATTTTAAATAATAACACACACACAAGTTAGTTAATACGATTGACAAAATATGAGTATTCCGTCGAATTGCTATATAATAATAATAATAATAATAATAATAATAATAATAATAAAAGATTTCCTAAAATTAAACACACGGAAGTATTATACAAAGTCACTGATTTCTCTGATTCCTTTCGGATTTTAGATCTATACGTCTGTACCCACCGAGTTCGTTTTTATAAATTTCGCGTGAAATTTTCCCGCGTGTCAAACATTCGTTACGATTTTCGAATTACGGTACACGTCCAAAATTACGCCACGGTTAGGTTACATTTTCGATGGTTAAACGGTTAGAGATTTAAGTAAAAAAAATGTGTTTTTTTTTTGGTTCTCCCGAAAGACGGTTAGGAAAATAAACTCGAGTATACAGTACGATGTACAATATATAATATTCGTATAGGCGCGTTTCGGTGCTAAATCATTATCATTTTAAATTTACGATTTCATATCTTTCTTTATACTTAAACGATTGTTCAATCTTAATTTTTTCCCGCTTCGTAAACCTAAAAAAAGACAACTCCATAAAACGTATGAAAATAGTTAAAAAATAAGAAAATTATTAGATATTCCGTAATTTACTCGAAGCTCCCAGACAAACGTATTTATATAGAAGTCAATCGTTCAATCTATAAGCGAAGTGTTAAAAAAAAGTATGGAACATCGCGAATCAATATATATTTTTTTCTGATTTCAAAATTTTATCATCGCGCTCGTTTTCGGTTCTTTAACCTTCCCCATATGTACTTTTCGAACACTCCGCTGCATACGTAAACGGGCCATTAAAAACAAACGGGGAAAGAAAATTTGAATAGCACTCAAAAAAATACCGAATTAACGAACTAATAAGGAGGCCGTTGTTGCCCACTCGTTTATCCGCCCGAGTACCGATCAAATTACACGCCTATTAGGAATATACGACGAAAAGATAAATGGTGAAAAGATTAGTTTTTTTTTTTACGATTTTTTTTGTTTTTATATTTTAATATTATTTATTATAATACACGCGTAATTGGAATTAATTTAAGTTTGGAACTGTGTAAAACGGAGAACAAATTTAATGTTAGGAGTCGTTGGAAAAGTAGGCAAGTAACCGAAACGCGTTGTCGGTTCCAATATTTCAATTTTTGAAAATTTGTTCAGGTTTTTTTTCTCTGACGTTCCAAATTAAAACGCGTTTAGTACGTACGCCAATTCGATTAAACACCGGTCACGCGTTATAAATAAATATGCGTTTCACTAAAAATAACGGGTTAGTAGACTAACGCCGGTGCTGGTCCAGCGGCGGAGGAGTGGCAGACAGGAGATCGCGACGGACGTCAGTGACAACAACGCCCGGCGACGCTGCGACGACGGCGCGGTGGCTGAGGAGGAGGAGGAGGACGACGTCTGCAGACACCTGTCGACGAACGTCCGTTTGACGACGCCGACGGGCTGTCCGTTGAGTTCCAGCGGCGATATGCAATAGTTCTTGCCGGCGAACAGCTCGGTGGCGGACGCGTTGCCGAACGGACGGCCGTCCAGGAACCGGAACAGGTGACAGTCGCACGGGAAGTGGTTGCCGACCACGGTGAGGCCGTCGGACGCGACCACCGCGAACGAACCGCGGCGCGGGCTGTCCAGCACGTGGTTCCCGTTGAACCGAAAGTGCCGGATCCGGTTGTCCCGGGCCACGGACAGGCTCTGCACCGAGTCGATCTTGTTGTTCAGCACGTTCAGGCTGCCGACGTGCGTGAGTCCGGCGAACGCGTCCGGCCGGATCACGCCCAGGTCCGAGTCCTGCACGGCCAGCACGTGCACGTGGCTCAGCCCGCGGAACGTGTGCGGCTTCAGCGACGTCAGGTCCATGAACGACAGCTTCAGCAGGCCCACCGAGTCCAGCCCGTTGAACGAGTCCGGCTGCAGTTGCCGGATGCCCGACGGCAGTATCAGGTGTTCCACGTTGGTCAGACCGGAAAACGCGTTGGCCGACACCTGCGGAAAAAATCGTTTCGCCGTGTGTGTATACCGATTCCATCCCTCCGGCCGAAAACGGTTCCCGCCGGATGACGTCCCCTTCCCCCAACGGTCTTTATCGAGCACGTTTTATGCGTATTCTGGTCGCTTCGAAAACCCACCCCGGGTCGGGTAACATAGAATAGTGATCAATGAGTTTTATGTAAAATAATCATTACCATCGTAATGAATCAGTGAAACGGAAACGAATTCGGCCCAAGGGACGAGAGGGACCGATATCGATTCAAACGCCAGTGGGGAAGAGAATCCTAAATCCGAGCGGAAACCAATTCGGCTACACGAGTCTACTCGCGCGGTGTGCGGGGAACGGTTAAAACAGACCCTTCACCCGTCAAAAACTGCAATATATATATATTATATACGAGTAGCTTTTCTTTTTTTTTTTAGAGTTCAACCACCGTTTTCCGAGATCCTAGACACGTCCCTGACCGCGGACGACGTGTAAAGTTGTTAATGTTAGATTTCATTTCAATATTATTCTAAACAAGTTGACTTTCTTTTTTTTTTCGTCGCGAAATCATACTCTATCGCGTTTTTATTATTAAAGCATAAGGCGTAAGTAGGGAGACTGGTGGTGGGGATTTAAAGCACCAGAACAGTTTTATTCACTCTTTCGCGTAAAACAGGGATGCTCCAATTTCAACCTAAAGTTAATTTGTTTTTCTTTTGGTGAACTGACTGAAAAAAATTTCAAAAATAGTATCGAGCGCGGAAAAATCTTTGATGGCCGCTTATTTATTTACTGAAAATATTTACAAGTGTAGACGACAAAGGCAGGGAAATAATTGTGTCTTACCGTGTGCAACGGGTTGTTGTTCAGCAGTATCAGCCTTATGTTCGCGGTGCCGGCGAACGCAAACTCGTCGATCACTCTGATCTGATTGTAACCCAACAGGATGGCCGTGACGTTCTGGAGACCCGCGAACGAGAACTTCTTGAGCGAGCTGAGCGGCGTGTGCTGGATGGACAGCTCCCGGAGCCGGGACAGGCCGCGGAACGCGAAACGCTCGACGTTGTCTATGTTGTTCGCGTCCAGCGTCAGCTTGCGCAGGTGCCGGAGCCCGGCGAACGCTTCGGTCGGCAAGAAGGTCAGATTGTTCTTGGTCAACGACAGGTGTTCGACGGTCTTGGGCAGATCGCGCAACGGCACGTACGTCAAGTGTCCCGAATTACAGAGGATCTACAAGCGGGAGCGTGAAATAATAAATCATTGATTTCGAACGTTAATTTGTTTTTTTTTTTTATTCGCGAAATAATAAACGCTTAACATTTTAAAGGATTGAAAACGTAAAAAAAAAAAATCTACGATTGGTAATACCGCGGGTTCTAACTTCATTGTGAGTTATAACCATGGCTGGGCATTAACGAGTTAAAAGTTAAAATTTAGTTAAAGTTAATTTTAATTAAGTTAGTTAACACGTCTTTTTTTTCAAATTAACTTTTAACTGGAATAGTTACTTTTTTTTAAACTTAAAGTGTTAACTTTACGTTAACTTTTTACAAAATATCCACATTATTTTCATCTCTATTACTTCTGGCCACTTTGTATAAACATCAGTCATAATTAAATAATTTTTCCTTGCAAGTTTAGAAAATCTATGTGTATTCTATCCATTGGACTTTCAGTCACTTCCCACTTAATTGGATTGGATTTTCTTGGTTCTGACCTACTCTGTAGACACGCCTCACACTTTTGTACCCATATTTCAACATCTCTGTCTAAACCAGGCCACCACATGTAAGATCTACATACAGTTTTCATTTTTGAAATACCTAAATGTGTTGAATGAACTTCCTTCAATAACCCTTCTCTTAATACTTTAGGAATCAATAATCTATAACCCCACATTAACGTATCTTTTTCTATACTGATTTCATCTTTTCTCATTAAATAAGGCTTTAAACTATCTTTTACTTTCTCTGGCCATCCGTACTTAACATAATGAAATATTTCACTTAGTTCTTTATCTTTTTTGGTTTCTAATCTAACAACTTCATAATTAATAGGAATGACATTTTCCATAAAATCTATATAATCTAATTCTTTATTCTCATCCTGAACTTCACTACACGGTAATCTAGACAAACCATCTGCCACTTTATTCTCATTTCCTCTAACATACATAAATTGATAATTAAATTCTGATAAATACAATGCCCACCTTTGAATTCTACCTGAAGCCATCACTGGAATACCTTTGTTCTCACCGAATAATGCTAATAATGGTCTATGATCAGATTCTAAAAAAAACTTCCTACCTAATAAATATTGTGAAAATTTTTTTACACCCCAGAATACTGCCAATGCCTCTTTTTGTATAACCGAATACTTCCTTTCTGCTATTGTTAGAATTCTTGATGCATAACCCAAAGGTTTTTGTTCACCATTATCAAACATATGTACTAACACTGCACCAATACCATAATCTGATGCATCACATGATAATTTAATTGGCAATTTTGGATCATAATGAGCTAATACAGTTTCAGATGCCATCGCTTGTTTGGTTTTATTAAACGCTATTTGACACTCATTTGTCCACTTAAAAATTTCACCTTTTTTTAGTAATTTATAAATTGGACTTAATATCATTGACAATTTTGGAACAAATTTTGCATAATAATTAACCATACCTGTAAACGCTTTTACTTCTGTTATATTTTTAGGTTCAACCGCTTTCAACATTGCTTCAACTTTCTTACTGTCTCTTTCTATGCCTTCAGCTCCTATCACATGTCCTAAATAATTTATTTTTGGTTGAAAAAAAATACATTTCTTTTTATTTAAACTAAACCCTGCCTTCTGTAGTCTTATGAATACTTCTCTAAGATTATCCAAATGCTCTTGTTCATTTTTACCAGTTACTATAATATCGTCCAAAAAATTCTTCACACCATTCACTCCTTGTAATACTTTTTCTACAACACTTTGGAACTTTGCACATGCTGGTTTTGTACCATAAGGCAATCTTTTAACAATATAAATACCTTTACTTGTACTCCATGCTAGAAGCTTTGTGTATCTTCACATAACTCAAGTTGATTATAAGCATTCAAAAAATCTAACTTTGAAAATGAAATACCTCCTTGCATCGCAACAAAAAGTTCTTCTACTCTTGGTAAAGGATGATTAATATCTTCCAAAAATTTATTTACTGTAATTTTATAATCAGCACATAAACGTATTGATCCATCAGGCTTAATTACCGGTACAAGAGGAGTACCCCATTCACTAGTCTCCACTTTCTGAATTATTCCTTCTTTTTCTAACCTGTCCAATTCATTTTCTACTTTATCTTTAAAAGCGAAAGGTACAGATCTGGGCTTACAGAATATTGGCGTACATCCCTCTTTTACTTTAAAAGTAACCTTTTCATACTTGTAAACACCAGTCTCCTGTTTAAATAGTTCTTTAAATTCATCCATCAATACCTCTAACTTATTATACATATTGGACTCCAAACATATATTCGATATACCAACTAATTTAATACCCAACTTGTCCATCAAATCTCTACCAATTAATGCTCTATATCCGTTTTTAACGATCAATAACCTACCCACATGTTCTATTTCACCATATTTCAATTTAACTCGTATCTCTCCTGTCGGCTTAATAATTGAACCATTATATGTCCTTAAACTAAAACTGTAGGCTGGATTTTAATATCTGCTAACTTCGCATTCAACACTTCTTCTGGTAATATTGAAACTCCTGCTCCTGAATCCACTTCCATTTTTACCCATACATTTTCTACTTTTACTTTAATCATTATTGGTTCACTTTTATTTTTAACCTTATCGTTTTCTTCAAGTTGAAACATCTCTAATACTTTATTAGATTTATCCTCAACTTCCAAAAAGTGATTTTTACTTGTTTTACATACTTTAGCTAAATGACCAACTAGTTTACAAATTTTACAACGGTACTGTTTATATTTACAATCAGAAAATTTATGGTTGGTAAGACCACACGCGTAACAATGCTTACCCTTTTCTGTATTTTGTCCTTTTGCCACTGTCGATACTTGTTTCTTGGATGTTCCATTTGCATAACTCTTCCTTGATGCTTCTTTATTTGTCTTCCTTGACTTTCCCATCATGTGAACTTCCACGCTTGCTGTTGCTTTTATGCTTGCTTCCTTCATCATTGCTATCTCCACAATCGTGCTCAAATCCTTGGTATGATCTTCCTCACATAAACGATCTTTGATGGAACCATCTCTTAATCCCGTAACAAACTTATCTTTTAATACCGGAATTAGGTTATTTCCAAAAGTACACTGGGACGCTGCATTCTTTATTCTTACATACCAGTCATTTATAGATTCTTGTAAATTCTGTCTCAAATTATAGAATTCTTCACGTTTGCGATATATCGATACTTTAGGCGTAAATTGTCTTGTCAATATCGTACACAATTGATTATATGTACTATTTGCTGGCTTTACTGGGTCACACAAATCTTTTAAAACTTTATAAGCATGCTCACCCATACATGTAATTAATAATGGAACCTTGCGTTCTTAGTTAAGTAAAATGGTATCTATATAAAATTAAAGCTATATAGGTTTTTATAATATATTTTAGGCCCTGTAAGTATCTTCACAGCTTACACATTTTTTTTGTTGATAATCAGAAAATTTTTAATTTCAACTAAGTTATGTTACTCTTTTTTTCAAAATTTACTTTTAACTTATAAAGTTAACAAAAAAATTTGCTTAATTGAAATTAATTATTTTAAATTAACATAACTTAATGAGTTTAAAAAATTCGTAAAACTTACCTAGCCTTGGTTATAACCAAAATCGAAATTTTATAATTTTGATAATCTAATTTATATAACCAAAACGGGAAAAAAATCGAAATCGACGCCGTTATAAAAGTTAAGTGAACTCCTAAAGTATTTCACGACAAATCGATTTTAATCTTAGAACGAGTTCTTAGAACTCTGTAATGAATTTATCATCATAACAAATTTTTTAAGAGTATTTTAATAGTAGTAACAATGAAACCGTGATATAATATATTATGGTTTTTAGTAAATTTCCAAAAATATAATTTTTTTTTTTCAATCGGTTTTGAGAAATTTTGAAATTAATAGTTTATAACGTAAGCCTTTGATAATGCATACTTGCTCCGAGACCTGTACCGTTACGGTATTATATCACGGGCCGGGTGTATAAAATATTACAGTTATCATCGCGAAAAACCGTCTAGTTTTTACGTTGGCGGAAAAAAAATACTAACCGAAAAAAAAGAAGTGAAAAATTTTACGTTTGCGTATTTGTTTATATACAATACACGTGTGTAAATAAATATTTCGCGTCGTGATGGAGTTTAAGGATCGAGATAAACTCAGACACGTGTAAACGCGTGGGCGACGAAATATTCTCGCAACATTTAAATATATCAGCCGTGTCCAGTTCGGTAGTTGGAATAAATCCAAATTCGAAACCAGAGAGATTATCTAATACATACGTACAACCGTTATAAGTCTCGCACAGTGAAACGAACGGAACGGGGACATAATGTTACAATGAGTGTATAAATAATAATAATATAATCGTCGATTTACTTGTTTTTGTGATAAACAGATACAATCCGCAGGACACGTCCATGAACGCGCCGAGTTGGCTGTTATCAAAATCAGTGTGATCTGCAAAAATCGCATGCCGTTCATTTGTCTGGAAAAAAAAACGTATACGCCTTTTATATAACAATGTTTTTTCCCCCTATAAAATTAAGTGTTAAAAAATACACTGAATTTTCCCCTAAAACGCGTATAGTGTAATATTATATAGAGTATACGTGAGTATATATGTATTTCACGAACAGATGCAAATGAATCAGATCTAAGAGAGGGTAGCCTTACTTTAGAAAAACTTTTCGATTCAATTACTTCGGAGTAACCGTAAAAATAATGCAAAAACACTATGCACGAAGAAATAAAAACCTGGTTGTCAGCGCTAATAAATTTATTCTATTACAGGTTATTGAATATTTGAATCTATTTAATGTCGATCAAACGAATAAAAAAAAATCCTATATATGAACCATATACGGCCGATTTTAACGTATGGCTGTGAGACTCGCTCAACTATTAAGGGAAACCACCATCGTTTTTGACAGAAAAATGTATGGTCATTTATATTATAACCTCGAAACAGAGCGATATGAGGGAAGACATAACACTGAATTACTATGACTCTATGGAAATCCAAATGTCCTCTCATATATCAGAAATAAAAGACTTGAGCGGCTAGGCCCGTTTGGAGAGTAGATTGACAAATCACTAAGCAGGTACTGGTAGCAGAGACGGAGTGCAAAAGACTCCTGTGTAGACTCCGCACGAGATGGAAGCATTTCTCCATGAACGACCTGGTAAAGCTGCAAGAGGGAGCTCAGTTGGATACGGCTTATGATCAAGACGATTATGTTGATTGACATTTTTTTCAAAGCAGCGATGGGCCATGAAAGTCCGTTAAGTTGTGCATTATGATAACGATGATAATTTATAGGATGATCCGAAAACGAGAAAATAATGATATCGCTGATCTCGATTTGTTTATTTAAGATTTTTTGTAAAAAACAAAAAATACGATCTTTTGTAAAACGAGAATTGTACTGGTGCGAAAAATCAGTTCGACCCCTTGATGACAACCGCCATCATAATGGTACATCGCACATGGTTTTCGCACAATATTATTTTCCTGAGCCAAAACCGATCGTATATATAAATAAACGTAATTGTTTTTAATTTCCTGACCGTAAAACTAATCGCACTATTTCGAACTCATCTACTTCACTTCTATAAGATACGTGTACGCTTATTAAATTTTTAAAATACACACACACACAACACAAACACGAAGTATTTATTTGTATTCGCGCGAGGAGTGTAGGTCGTCGTAAGTCGTATTTTTTATTTGAACTCTTTGGAAACGTTAAGTTTTTTTTTTGGGGGTGGGTTATTATAGCCGAGTGATAAAAAGAAAAAAGGACGCAGACGACTCATAATATATGTATGCGGTGAGGATTGAAACGTATTTTACACTAGTGCAGAAGTCACGCCCGTGCATTATATAACGGGTCGCAACAGTTCACCGCGCGTTAATACGGTCGACGGAATAAAAGGTGGTGATGATGAGAGAAAGAGGACTCGAGATGATATTTTTTGTTGTCCTTTACGAAGAGAGGCTCAGATAATCCCCGAACAAATGGAGAGGATCATTTGTTTCGTCGCGTCTCGCGTTCGTGTGTGTGTATATATATATATACCGAAAAGGCTTTTACTGGTGGGAGGATGTCGAATTCGGTAGTTTGACCAACTCTAAAAATTGATCCTGGACAACTTGTTTTCGTTATTTCGCAGAAGCCATTTCACCGTTAGGCTGTTAAAAAATATTCACTCACATACCTATATAATAGTAAATAACAAAGTATACGAGTTAATACTGATATTATGAAAAAAATAATAATCGATTACAAAAATGTGTAACGAAATGTTAATTAAACGTTCCCTATTCGTCGAATCATTCGAAACTATCGATTAGCTTTAGAGATCACGTCGAATCCCTTTGAAAAAATGTCCTACTTACGTGTAAGTCGAGTAACGCGTTGTCTTACGTAGGGTTTCGTTAACGTTTTAATATTGATCGATAAAATAACCCGTACTGAATTCTATGTCACTGCGTGCACTTAAGCCCTTCGATACATATAATAACGAGCAATACGCCGCTGTTCTTGCATACACGAACGGCGGACATATTGCTCGTCGATGACTTGAAAAGTATTTTCGAGACTGACAGCCGGTTAAAAAACGTCAAAACGTCGTTTAACGAGAAAGCACTTTACCGAACGACTGTCGTCGATAAACGTTTGTTATGTACAATATTACGTATAACTCGTGAACGCGATTATTTTTTTAAACTTTTGTCGAAATTCTCCGTATTATTCCAATTACGCGTAAGAGATCGGGTTAAAGGACACACGTGCCGTGTCCAAGACATTTTTTTTTTTTGCTGTTTGTACTGATCGAACCAGTCATTCAGCCGCCCCGGGCTAAATTATAAACTCGCCGCCCTATCATTTCGGTACATTGTACACTCACCTGCAGTTCTCTAAATTTTATTAATTTTTAGTCATAAAAAAATATTTTATACTAATAATTTAATATTATAATTTCTCCCCGACACGCAACAGTCTTCAGCCCTGTAACGGGTTTTACGCGTATTAAATAACCGTAATACAAAATCGATTTGTGTATCGCAAAAATATCGATTTCGATAATAACAATATTTTTAAATGACGTATAAACCCCAAATTCGTATAATTTCCGGTATAGGTCGATATGAATTTTTAAAAAATATTTATAATTTAAATCTTTTTTTTCCAAAATTAATACAATAAAATTATATCTAAAAAAAAAAAGTATAAGTGGCCTGCAAATATCGAGGAATAAAAAAGAAGGAGTAAAGTAAGGGGAAAAGATATACGGAAAATATATACCTATCCGCGGTATATAAAGTGTTTTTTATTATTTGCGTTGCCGTATTCATAACCGTTTAACACTTCTGTTCGTGGACGTTTGTAATAGACTGCATTTCATTGAAATTTGAAACGTTTGAAAATTCAGGGCACTTATAGATTTGAAATTCCGCCCGCGGTCTTTTGAACAAAAACTATCGCCCAGCTCGTCCCTGCCTATCGCTGGCTTATGACTGCGACGGAACTAACTCGCGTTCTAGGATAGAATAGATTATTCGAACGAATTAATAATTATTAGTTTTTTTTTTTCTAACGACATAAATATTAATATCAACGTTTTTTTGTTACCTGCTCGAGAATCCTCCAAAAAAAAATACTTATACGCGCGAAATTATATACAATACGTTTAAGTACCTACCCGTAAATACTTCCCGCGTACGCAGAACGGTGTTTAACCGGCAAGTATATATTATTATTATATACGAGTATAGTTCTGTTAAGTCTGTAATTAAAATTCACGTCGAAAGAAATGGGGGGGGGGAGGAAAGCTTCAATTTCTCGCGCTCGAACTTCTGGTTTTCGCGAAATTGTAATTACGTTTAGAACGCGTAGGTATCCATCGTTTCCGACGCGTACCTATACACGGCGAGTCAGCGTTTTTTTTTACTTTCTTGCGAGAAAATACCAAGTTTCGTTATACGTTTTTCGAATATATCTCCGTGAAAAACCTCGCCGCCGAGACGTGTAATTGTAATTAATAGATCGTCGTGT
Source organism: Slavum lentiscoides (assembly GCA_032441835.1). Lineage (NCBI taxonomy): Eukaryota > Metazoa > Arthropoda > Insecta > Hemiptera > Aphididae > Slavum > Slavum lentiscoides. The sequence goes on along the minus strand of CM063707.1, from coordinate 2,776,366 downwards.
ACTACTACTGAGGGCCGGCAGAGGGAAGGTTTAATTCCGACGTTATAAATTACAATACCGTTGCCGTTGAGTGGTGCGCGCAAAAAACGCGGTCATGACAATTGCACGAAGACTATCCAAAAGAACTTGCTGTATAAATACCGACCAATATTCAATACTGATCGTATATACACTAGAAAAAAAAAAAATGTGGACACTGAAGTGTAAAACAGACGGGGGCTGCCATTATCGCGATACTAAATCCTCGTCGATCGTTTGTGCTTACTATATAGTCTAGCCGAGTACTAGGCTAGAGATGGCGACTACATATCGATATATTCGATTCGCGATATCGCGATATTTGGTCACCAATATATCGGCGGGATCGATATATTAGTGCGCAGTGGCGTAGCCAGGGGGGGGTTAAGGGTTCAAACCCCCCTTTGCTTTTTTTGTATAATAATAATTATAGGTAATAATATTTCAATGATTACTGTTTTGTACTATTGAAATTATTTTATTTTATTTTACTTTCGGTCAAATATTTTAATTCGGAAATTTCAGAATTTTTATGTCACATGCTTTACGAAATAAATAGGAAAAAACAAAAATAACGCTGGGTATTTTATCATTTTAGAAACAGCGCCTGCATGACGCAAATTTTGACACATCCTTTAGGCTACGTTTAAATGGGGGACTATTCGATTTGATTTTTTCACGTATACGGATATTCCCACATGAGCTCAAAATATAACATTCGCTAATCGCTACCACTGCTCTAAACCACTCAACAGTTTGGCAACGCTCAATATTCATCGTGATATTATTTTATCAACAGATGAAATAATTAATGAATTTGCCAAAAATTCTAGAAAAATAAAATTAATATAGTAAGTATATTGTAATTTGTAATATTAATATACAAGATGTACTCGTATAATTATCAAATGAGGAAGTTTTTCGTAGAGTAGGAGAAGAAAGAAGCTTCCTGAAAGCTTTGAAGATTAGGAGAGCTAAACTTATTGGACACTCACTCAGACATAACAATCTACTAGGTAGAATAATAGAAGGATCCATAGAAGGGAAGAATAGCCGAGGAAGACCACCTCTCGAATACATAGGCCAATTAGTAAAGGATTTAGGGTGCGTAACATACTATGAGCTAAAGCGGAAAGCAGAGAAGCGTGAAGAATGGAGAATTGCAGCCAACCAGCCCTTGGGCTGTTAACAAAAAAAAAAAACTCGTATAATTACTATGAAAACTAATTTTGTTTATACATAATTTTATTTAATAAACATTAAACAATTATTCTATTTTTAACGCTAAAAGTTATTGAGACTTGAAATTATAAAAAAAATGTTTTAATGTTTAAAAATAACATACTAAAGTATGTCCTTCAATCATATATACAATCATGATTTTTTATAGGTAATAATGTAATACGTATATTGGTAGGTAATGACTCGGTAAGGCTCGTATAGTTGAATTTAATATAAACTTGTAAATTATAGCACATTTATTTAATAACCCCCCCCCCCTTGAACAAATTCTGGCTACGCCACTGTTAGTGCGATATATCGGGTATCGAATTATCAGCTGTTTTATTAAATTTTACACTGTTAAAAACAATCATACGATGATAACAATGACCTAACCAACCGTATGCCTAATTAATACTGAACGAAACCACGTCGTGCACTCGTGTAGTCGTGTTCTCGTTATTTTTCTGTCGGCTTATATTAATATATTAACTTATTTAACGTTTATTGTATTATAATGTTTATACGTATATGTAATGACACCTCCAAATAATATTTGGATTTATTTTACAAAATTGAACAACACATTGGCACTGTGCAATATTTGTAGAAAAAAACATAAAAACCACAGGAAACACGTGAAATCTGCATAATCATTACAAAAGACACCGTAAACTTTATATAATTTATATTTAAAATATACTTATACCAAAAATAATACACATTTCTATATTTCAATACTATATTTTGTGATCCTGAGTTTATAGTAATTTATATTTGTGTAAATAAATTTTGAGGATTTTAATCGATTAAATTTGTAAATTTTAGTAAAATAAAATATACTATTATAATTTTTAAAAATGTATGTTTTATATTTTGATTGCATGATTATGATGAGAAATTATTCATATGTCTTCGTTTTAAAATTGAAACGTGACATGTCGATATATCGATATATCGCGGTATTTGGTATTTGGTCTAAATTTTATCGTGGTATCGATACGTCGGTAGTGGCCGATATTTTGCCATCCCTGAGTACGGCGTAGTAGTAGTAGCACAGATTAGATGAATACAGATGGATCACTCGCGATGTAAACAAAAAAAATTACGTCATTCCAATCCCCCCCATATCAGTGTTACCGCATGGTAGCACAATATATTTACCTAAAATTTAGACATTACTCCCGTGAGGTAATCTATTTGTGTTGTTTACATAGTGATTCTGGTTTGGCGATCGTGTCATATAATGCCTCATGTTAAATATACTCGTTTCATACACACAGTTGAAAAAAAATCGGTGCTTAACCTGCGTTAAATTTTTACCGGGACGTGATAACCATTATTATGATAACATTATTTGAGATAATAAAGAAGTTGTACTATAATATTGTAAAACACCAACACAATAATTTATATCGTCGTGTGCGCCTACATTGTTATGCGGGGGACCAATCAGAAGAGCGTATTTGCAATTCTTTTGTTCTCGGGCCGAGTGATCCATCTGTATTCATCTAATCTGTGGTAGTAGTAGTAGTAGTAGTAGTAAGTGTATTTGCGATCGTTCTCGGGGGTGGGGGAATAGGAAAGTTCGAAAGCTCTTTGGATTTATTTTCACCGATATAAATATAATAACCTCCTTGTCCCCGGGACGCTCGTCGTCGTTTCCGCGCCTTAAAATTGTTCAACAAACGCTGTCGCCGTTTACGCGTGTTTCCGTACGAGTGTAAATCGTCATGGTCACAAAATATTATGTGTAGAGTTCGATATGCTATAACGGAAACGAAATAAACCGCGTACGAATGGATTATTATGAAAATTTAGGAAAATCATTGCGGGAGGACTGCAGCCAGGCCAAAGCGTACGTTTACAAGACGTTTCGCACAACGTTTTGGAATATACTTTTACGTCACGCCCTCTCTTTTTATTTCGCCCAAATTCAAATCCCGATAATAACCGGTACCGATAGAAGAAATTACATTTGTTCCCGAGTTATAGCGCGTTGGTTTCTCGGGAGATTTTTTTTATTTTTTCAACCCGGCGAAATTCTCGTTGTTATTTTATCCGCGGCTCGTTACTAGCAGCCATAGCAGTAATATTCATAATATTTACCGTCCCAGTCCTTGGACGATCGTAGAGACGAGAAAAAGAGGGACTAGGCGGCGCGTAGTAATCCCTATTTATTATAAATCGGCTACTAAGATCGGTCATTATCGTCGCGGTAATACGATTCTAAAAAGAAATTCCCGGACGGCGGCGTGGGTAAGTGAAAACGAATTATACACGCCGAATACGAATAAATTCTTCTTTTTTGAACTGCGCGGAATTTAATCTCGTTCCCGGTCCCGGGAATATTAGCGAAATTATCCTCTATATACACGTTTACCTACGTGGTACAAATTTGATCGTTTCCCTCATCCCGTTGCTGCGGCGTCCAAAGCGTCTGCGTAGGAGAAAACAGGGAAAAAGCGGCTATTCGCGGGAGACCGTATATATATATATGGATACGGATACGGATGCTGCAGGAGATGAAAATGCGTGTCGCATCTCGTTTCCGTCCCGAAGAAAAGTAAAAAAAAAAACAATCACCCCGTTCCCGCCGTTTACGATATTATTAAGCAACGGGGCGGCAGGTAATACGCCCGACTCGTTTTTATTGTCTGTTCATTATACGCGAACGTTCCGCCGTCTCGTCGACTCTGTGTATCATATTTGTTGCGCGGCGTATCCGTCTATACTGAATCGGATCGGCCGTTTTCCGTTTTGTTTTATTGCGTTCTCTAGTCGGTCGTTGCCGTTTTATATATATATTAATAGCGTTTTATATTAAAAAAAAAAGAAGAAATTTATACTTACTTAATATACCTAGCTACGTACCTACTGTTTCTGCGCGATTAATTAAAAGAAAACGGACGTCTCGACGTCCAAGTCGCAACGTTTTCTTTCGACGCGTACACGAGGTCGCCGAACCGTGATATTACCGCGCGACATACATATAAGCGAAACTAGACGATTTTATTAGGATAGGACAAATGTGATAAATATGAAGAAAAAAATATGCAATTACTACTAAATACGGTAATTTACTTTTTTTTTTTTTTAATGTAATGCAAATTTTTTTTTTTTTTTACAAGTTTATAATATAGTATTTAATATTAAGTACAAATACAAAAAAGCAAGTCATCGTGGTTACGTTTCTTTTTCCTCTGTTGTTATTGTATTTTTCTTTTCGCTCAATACCACCCGATGATGACGTTTTGTCGAAACCGGTAGTAAGTAAACGCGCGCTGCTTAATATACGACGACTTTTATACTTTTATTTTTTCCTTTATTTCATCTTTGGCTTTATTTAAACATAAGATTGAGTGCGGGTGGATCGAGTGGATAGAAGCGTCTGGTGTTCTGTGCGATAAGAGAATTCCAATGAGGCTTAAAGGCGAGTTCTATAAGAGTGTAGTGAGTCCAACTATGTTGTACGGTTCAGAGTGTTATAAAAAAGAGAAAATAGAGCAGAGAATGAGATGAGCTTAGACGGATGAGTGGGGTGACAAGCATAGGAGTAGCGTCGATCGTGGAGAAGACGAGAGAGAATAGACTTGAGTGGTTTGTTATGAGAAGATTCGAAAACGGTAAGAACGGTTATGGAGATGAATGTTGAAGGAAGAAGAGGAAGAGGAAGACCGAAGAAGAAGTGGTTGAGTGCGATATGAGGACTGCTGGTGCGCGCGTGGAAGATGTGGGAGATCGCGTCAATTGAAGGTTCAGGACAAAGGTGGCCGAGCCCAGATAGTTGGGATAGAGGCGAGGGAGAATAAGTAAAATAATACTCATTGGTTGTATTGTATATTCAAGTATACAAACATGTATTTTTTTTTATTATTATTATTATTATTATTTATAAATACAAATTTATTTATTTTTTTAATTTTTTACGCGTTTATTAATTTCAATCTCACACACACACACACACACGTATTTAAGCTTGCAGGACAGGTATTTTTCGGGATTTAATATTTGTATCCTTTGTACCTTGCAGTGTTTGCACGACGTGCCGGTCATCAAGTGCGTACTATATAGTCGACGGGATTGATGCGATATTATTCAGAATCTTGCGTTACGCGGGGGTGAGGTCGTTGCGTAGGATACAATAGACCGGCCGCCGCCGTCGCGCGTGTAATCAGTGACCGCAACGGACGACTGATTAGAGGAAAAGGGACGGCGGCGGCGTCGAGGTGACCGCAAAACAACCGCGCGCGACGGGACGAGGGTATACAGTTTCCGGTTTCGCGCGGGCCGAGCTTTATCTGCGCCGCGTAAAGCGCCGTTTCCCCGGCGGTCGCGGGGGCCGGAAGGTGTATTATAGCGGCGAAGGGACGGCAGTGGCGGACCCGATGTATTCCCCCTTCCGGTGCGTCGCGGCGTTCGGGGGAACGGGGGACCGGACCGGCGGTCCGACCGTGCGTGGCGCGCGTGTTTAAACAAGTCTAATTTGTGAACGTCTCCCTCGACCCCGTCGCGCCCGTGACCAGAAGACGTCGCGGTCCGTATCCTCCGTGTGTCCGCGACGAGACAAATGAAACGTAATTATCCGGCCCCCTGTGGCCCGCCCGTCCCTGCAGCAGACGCGCGTGCGGACCCGTCAATCCGCGGGACGTGCGGAGATTGACAACGTTTTAGTGCCGCCGCCGCCGCCGATTCCTATATTACGCCCGCCGAGACACGTCTACCCGCGCACAGTGTACACACTGCACCCCGAATCCTCGCGTCCCTCGTATCGTTATCAACCCTTTGAATATAATAATTATGTTCAAAGGATTAATTCGCTCGTCGCGATGGTTGTTTTGTCCGCCGAAAACACAATATTTCAAAAATAAAACGTCGGATATTCGGGACAATGTGACAAAAATGCGAATAATAGTACACTTATACGCGGGTACTGCGTGCAGTAGCGATGAGGGACGCGTTTTTTTTTTTTTAACCGAAATAAAGGCGGTCATAATATTATATAAAACATTTTCTTGTAAAAAAAAAAAAAAACTAATATTTTACATTGGACTCGACGCGATTTGTAAATTAATGTATTTTAATTTTCGTCCTTTGATCGTGTACACTGCAAATTTTTTTTTTCGTGCGTCACGTTACACTGCGTAAATGTTAAAATGTATAAAGCTACGAGACCTGTAAAAATAATAATCTATTCAAAATTTTAAACATTTTATTAATAATATAATATTACAATTCCTTGTGTATTCGATTCGAGTACGGAGAGGACGGAGTCGGGAAAGTGTAAAAAACGTAGTAACTGCTAATACAATATTGTCTATATTAATTTCCTGTACGGTACACCACGCGTGTGTCTCGACAAAGTGTTCCGTGCACATGTGTATGCGCCCAGCGAGTGTTCGTTAATGTATTTAAAAGGAATGCGCGAAAACGGGTAAATTAAATTTTGCCTACGCGTGAGACTTTGTCCTATATATATATCGTACATAAACGCGTTAAAACGCGTATAAAACCGATCATTTTCAAATTCGTTAGTGTTTTTTCAGTGTTATTCTTATAGTTCACTACTTTACAAACGGATTATTAATTGGAAAAACGCGTGTTTCCACAGGCTCCTCCTCTCGAGACGACGAAAACACATCGTTTCATTCAATATATTATGTGGTAATAAATCGTATTACGCGTGTATTACCGTCAAAAATATTATAATCTTAGACTATAAAGAACACGGACGGATTGGCAGAATTTTTCGGCCCGGGAATATTATTTACACCAGCCCTCTATATTAAAATATCTAATATTATACATAAAAGCAAATATTACTCGTGTTTTTTTTTTTAAGGAAATCTGCGGTTCAACCCCCCCCCCATATACAATTTTAAAAATTACAATTTTGTTCACTGACTTTTATATTTATTTAAATAAAATTTGCACATAAATAATGTAGCAAAACAATTTAATATGAGAGTTCTTTATTGAGTAATGCACTTTTATTTTTTAACTTATCAATGATTCCTTCTGTATCAATATAATTTAAAATTTAAAAATTCATGATAATTTATAGCAAAATTAAAAATTGTTTGCGGCCATAGCAGACCTCGAGGATACCGGCCCACCGGGAAGTTTCCCGGTATCCCGATGGGCCGATCCGGCCCTGATAAAGAATATAAGAATCGACATTTTTTTCTCGATACGATTTAATCAGTATTACAATGGTACGCATAAAACTCAGTACGCTTTTTTTCTTCACTCGAGCACGCTGGAAATTCGTGAATTCGAGTGTTAGTTTAAAGTGCCTGACTTGTGGTGGCCACGGATTGGCGAGTTATTTTACGTTCGTTATTTATCCAGCAACTGTAATTAAATCGGAAAATTTTTTATTTGAATACATTCCGTTGTACAGGTAGCAAAAAGAGGGAAAAAAACGATTTTCACATAACGTTTAAATATACAATTTTAAAGCCGACGCGCGTATTTTTAAAAAAATAAACCATTACGATTATAAAAAAAACCCCGAACGAGTTATTTAGTATATTATACGGAAAATTTTATTTCGTTATTAAAATGTAAAATATTCTTTGAACGAGCGCTTCATATGATCGAGTACGATTTTGATTTACGTCAAAAGTACACTGCGTTTTCATTAAAAACTATTTTTTTTTTTTATGTAATAACAACATCTAATGACAATATAATCGATTTTGGCGTACCTATCTTATAATGTTTACTTTGTATACACACACGCGCGCGCGCGTATATTATAAATATTATGCGTATTATAGTGTGCAGTTTAAAAATTGTTTGTCAAAACTTCGCAGCAACAAAAAAAAAAAAGTTTTTTTTTAAACGGAATTAAAATGAAACATAAATTTTTTTAAATCTTTTTATAAACGCACACGCGTTTTCTTTGAATATTTTTTATGTTTAAAATAAAATCTACCAACAAACGTGTATATATATTTATATTTCTTTTAAGATGGAGCGCATTCTATTATATAGGCATTATATTACATTAGTTATCTAAATAAAATATTACACAACAAACATATCTGGACGAATTATTCTAAATTACTTTTTTTTTTACACTTATAATTCGACGCGTTATAGTTACGAGTATATTTAATTTCACGCTGAACGTTAAAAGCGCTATTCTATTTAAATAATAAAAATATTACCTAAACGAGGTATATACGTCTATGGTTTGCTCGTTTAAATATGCAATAATTTTTCGTTTTATACGTACGAAACACGCGTAAAAGACGGTATTAAAACTTTTGAAATAGGTACTAAAAATAAACTATATAATGCAATCTGAATTCGGAAAAGTGTTTCGTGCGAATTGAACGAGAAATTATTCACAAACATTATGATATTTAATACGCATAGAGATACTACTGTAAATATATATTCGTATTATTACCTCCCGTGATCGAATAGTTCGAAACTATATTATAAAAGAGTTCCCTTTCAAAAATGCCCTCAATAGTCGCGTCCGGTAAAAGAATAAATAAACTTGATCGGGCCTCTATAAAGTTGAGTACGTTGATTTTCGAACTCGTTTTGAGCTGAAGTAGTGAGAATGTGGGCGGTAAGCACATTTTTGCGTTAGAGCTCTGCGTGGTCCGGTTTGAAAATAAACACTGAAATTTTCGTCCACTCAATACGTATAGGTTCGGGTTCAGGAGGAATTGATCGAACTTTCAACTAATAAGACGTTGAAAGCCAACCTTCGAGGATGGTGACGGGCTGACAGAATTTTATCGTTTCAAGCTAAGTCATCTCTACCATGGGCTGTCGACTGTCACAAAAAAAAAAAATGTTTAATTTCCTCCTGCCTTGTCTAGCGAAAATTCAATACTGTAAACGAATTTACTAACAAAAAACGAATGGACTCGACGTAGTCATCACTAGAAAAAAAGAGACTCGCTCCTTCGTCTTCACTGACATTGAACGTAGGTAACGTCAAGAAACCGAACCACGACGCACAACCACACACCACCGATAGATGTATGCTGTTATTTCTTTAATGTAAAATTTAGTTTTTTTTTTTTGCGTCCTTTCAACGTTTGTAATTTTTTTTTTATACAGAACATTTGTCAAGCACGCCTTTATTTTTTCATTTGTCGTTTCAACTCCTACTCTCTTTCCCGTTCCCCAATTTTCACATGGGAGAGGGGAGTTGAGAAATTTTTACTCCTCGAGGGGGACGACAGCTTTAAAAAGTATTGAGAACCACTGCAGGTTTAAACGATGTATACGCATAAATTTTTTTTTTTAAAACGATTATCGTATTTTTATTTTACTGCATTTGAATTAAACGTAATAAAATAATAAATAAATGAATCTTTTAACCGCGATGCCGCACAGAACTATACACGAGAATATGACGTGTTTAAAGCGACATCACGTCGCGATATTTCTAAAAAACCGTCGACCCATCTCGTACGAACACGTCTGTGTATATAGGAAGGGATAAAAATGAGTGCCGGGTAAAAATGTATTGCTAAAAAACAATACTAATAAAAATGAGTTTTCTTTCGCGAGCGGTAGACATATATATATATATATATACCATTATAATAGCGTAGCGGTGAAATTCTTTACCGGGTAAACCAATACTATCGTTTCGAACTCGAGTATAGAAATGAAATAATAATAATTATGTAGTGTTGTAAACCGATCCTTATTCTCCCCGCTGCTTTTCTTGTGTTTGTACAGCACGGTTTTGTGTACATTATAATATGTAATACACGACGCGAACTCGTCCAGCCGATAATTTATTTGTCTTTTACGTTGTTGAATATTACAATAAATCGGAAATTTTCCCTCCTCGCCCAATAATCAACAGACTACGCGAAAATTGTGTTTTTTTTTTATGTACATACCACAATATACACGGTTATCCAGTAGGTTTCCTTTTTTTTTACTTTCCCGCGGAATAAAATGTACAGAGTGTTTGTCGAATAAAACGTTAACGCGAAATATTTCAATGGAAAAATTGTAATGAACGCGATGAGTTCGAAAATGCTAACAGTTTTTTACTCTATTTTTTTTTTTAACAACCAAAAACATTAAAGAAAAATCGGTTTTTGGCGTGCGGAATCGATCGTGCAATACTCGAGGGTGTAACTTATTTATAAATAAGATTTAATTTAATTAAAGCGAATTTATTTAGCACCGAAACAGATCGTTATGATCGAATTGTTTTTTTTTTTGTAATTCATAAATCCTATAAGAAAATGTGTCAATTTATATCGTTGTTCTTACTCTCGCACCGACCGCATACTATTAGGGAAAATCGCGTTTGAAAGTTATTGGTACAAACCCGTTCGAGTTTTTTTTTTTTTTTAAATACACATTATCGAAATTCTCTCAACTCTTCTATAGATTGCAGTTAAACACTTTTTTTTCTAATGTCACTACTCAAATTTAAAAACACGTTTTCTGTACGATAACTCGGACTCTTATACTTTCTCTGTGTTTTGAGAGTCGACTGAAATGAGTTAAATTCTCGGCTTCTTTAATCAACGTAATATGCATATATTTATACCTCATACGATTGTACACGCGCAATTATAAAGTTCAAAACTCCGTGGTAAAACGTATGTGCAAACAAGTTGCAATGCTCACTACTCTACACTAACATACAATACCCACGTACGAAATAATGGTAATTCTCTCAGGTCTTAATTGAGAAAATCATAAAATAAAAAAATCACTCATCGGCGAATGTTCCGTATATCGATTACGCGTTTTAATTACATTTTTATAAGTCCTTTTCGAATTTTTTTTTTATCGTTTATTTTAAGACTTTTTCGAGGCGACATATTTTTGAACTTCATAAAATCACGAAAGCGTTTTTCGGCGGTCCTCGTGGAATCCGCTCCGTATATCATAAAAATTGCACGCTTTATTCGGAATTACTGTTAGTAAAAAAAAAAAAATTACCTAACCGCCCGTACTTGGTATTAAATGAGATCAAATGGAAAGGAAATGTTCAAATATATACGTATTTTTTAAATTCTTCGGTAGACTCCTATTCGACTATTTTTTTTTTCATTTGTTTAATTTTAAAGTATGTTTTGTACAGTTTTGTACGCACAAAATAAGTTTTACGCGAAAACACACGCGAGACACTTTTTGAAATGTAATTTTTGTTCGCGTTTTCGTCACGGTTTTCAACTTTTCGCAGTCTCCTCGCTCTACGCGTATACCGCAAAAAAAAAAAGACAAAAACGTAATGCGCATTTCGAATTCCCGAGACAAAAATTTAACTGCGTGACATTGTATACTTAAAAAAAAAAAACCACTTTATACGGAGAAAACGCGTTGAACACAAATTTAGCACTGTGGAATTTTTAAACTGCAATAATAGTGTTGAATCGAATTGTACTTTAAGAACAGTCACAAATTAAATAAACACGTATTATATAATATTACACTGTATGGAATAGCCGGCTGAAATAACTCGGATTCTTCGGAAAACCAAAACGGGATATTTAATATTTTCTTTTTAAAAAAGAATATATACGTATCATCTTGTTTAATAAGTAATTGAATAAATGTTTTGAATACTTATGCTCTATAATATATATAAAGTTTATTTTTCAATAAAAAAAAAATTAAGTTTTTTCTCTTATGATATCCGTATGCGCTTTGTATCATCTATCGTCTATTAATATACGTTTATTGATTTTTGGAATCGTTTGAATTTTCTTGAAGAATATTTACAACAACAAAAAAATATCGTCAAAGTGGAATATGATGGGAAATGTTCACAGAAAATAATGTACGCGACTACTCGATTTTACGGTAGAAATGTACGAGAAATCTTGTTTACGTATTCAGATCTGGAGTGATATTATCGAACATATTAACGAATACAAGAAAAAAACATATAAAGGGACGCTCAAAAGTTCGTGAACTAGTAAATATTACTACGTTACGTCTCGTGAAATCCTATCAGAAATTTTACAATTTTTGATGCCACCGTTGTAATAACTCAAAAATATAAAGCTTTTGGGCCTTATGTATTCTGGATTATTACCTTGCTCCTTTTAACGGAAAAAAGTTTTTCTTTTTTACTTATAATGTCTTAATATTATAAAAAGAAAAGAAAACTATAATGATATAAACGCACACCATTACACCGTGTACCAAGACGTATCGAAACCGTTGAGAATCCAATCGTATATCGATTTCTATGAGAATTTCGCACCGGAATCCCGTAGTAAAACAATAATTTTTGTTTGTTTTTAAAATTGAACGATATCGCAGAAAATCAACAACTTTTTTCCAGAAACACAAATATAACCACATAAAGGAGACCGTTCTTTTTTTCTTCCGCCCTGTAAATATGAACGCGCGGAGTGTGTGAATTTCGCTCGAGAATCGCAGAAGCGTTTTTAAGTACAATACGTGTACGTATTTTGAAAATGATCGAAAAAATAAAGTGTTTTATTCTTATTCCCTAATATAATTTACAAATAAAAAAAAAGGAAATCATACTTTGGTTGAAACGAAAAACTACTGTTATTCGAAACGATTCAGTATAGGCCGAGAGCTGGGAAAAGTTATCTGCCACAAAGTGCGCTACTGATACTGGCAATACTTAAAAATTATAGTCGCTATTATAATATTGATAACGGGTAACTTCACACGAAGCGTTCAGCTGAAGTTTCACAGAAATTTATCATAGTACATGGACTGCAGACGATAAGTGCGTACAGGTAAACTATAATATTACTATAAATACATATTTTATACTCAATTCTATACATTAAACGTTTATTTATTTTGTTCTATTTTCCAGCGCGTTTGATTGTTTCTAAACAGAAAAAAAACACAAAAACTCGTTGTTTAATTAAGCTTAATAATGAGAAAAAAACTTTACACTTACGCAATAAATACGATTAATTATTCTAAAAAAACACTTTTTTGGAATTATTATTACAATGAAAATCGTTTTTTGTATGTATATAAGATTAAAATTGAATAAATTAATTTGAAAAATTTAAACTTAATTCAAAAGTATTTAGATAAAATATTGATATCTGCATGAATCCATAAAAATTCAGCACGATATTACACATCGGTACACCTGAAATATCCTGTATATATATATATATATATATATATATATTTTTTTTATTGAAACTGTGTATATTATTTTATATTATTTATACAAATTCATCATTGCGAGTACTATATAATATAATATATTATTGCAATCTCTCGCGACAGTCATTATTATAATTATACACATATATATAAATGTACGCGATAATAATTGTGTAATCCGTTTTCAGACCGTTTCGGCCGAGAGACAAAAAAAAACGATTCGACTAGAATCGCGTATGTACGAATTCGGTGGTCTCGCCGGTACCGCCCACGCGCAGTACTGCACGTTTAGGAGTCACGGAATTGTTTTTAACTTATTTATAACGTATACATAATAAATAGACATTTTGATCGTATATCGCTTTGAGATACCATGCATAGATAATCTGTTATTTCCAGAGCGTCCGGTGTATAATATATATTATTTTAATTCGAAATGAATAATTTTGAAAAGAGAGTAAAAAAATAATGTTTTTCTTTCTCACATTTCATTAGAAAAAAAAATTAATGATTTCAATAAATTTCACTATATTTTAGTTTTTTTTTTTATCGAAAGCGAGTTAAAATCACGCATTTAATATACATTTTAGTATTATTATTATTTGGCTTTTTTTTGCGATAATTTTTCATTCGGTATTATATAACGAACAAGTACCTATTTTTAAATTTGGGTTTTTCGACAACTAACTATGTAAAAAAAAATCCGAAAATCCGATGACAAATGTTTAAGAAAAAAAATTATGATTTCAGAAATTATCAAAATAATCCGTAATTGTTGACGTAATTTTCTCTAAAATTGTACCGAGTTACGTATTTGTGATTTACGTTACGTTAATAAAAAAGAGCCGATTATTTGGATTAAATGCAGTTTTAAAGCACAATTTTTCATGATGACCCATAAAGACTGGTCCGCCGATTTTTAAAGTAGTTCTTCCAACTCATAATTTCAAACAAACAAAAATCAATTATTATATATGACAAACAACTGCAATTTTTAATGTTTTGTCTTTCACCAACGTATATTTGAATAATTTTTCTTTTAAAATATTATTGAATTAATTTTCGGTCATATTTAATTAATAATGAATAATAATAATAATAATAGGTTTTATAGTGACAATAATCGTATTTTAATAAACATACTTCGACGTTCAGTTAATCTTTTCAGGGAAAATAAGTATTTCATAACACACGACAGGGAAAAATGAAAACCAAAATGGCAAATACAATCAATGCGATTACAAATCGCCAATGGTAATAATCAAACGATAGTCGCTTATAAATTTGGTCCGGTCTAATTAGCATCGCTCCGGTGTTCGTTCAGCGTGCGCGTTCCGATATGATCTTAAACTGAACAGAGTAGAGTTACTTAACCTTTGTAATAATTCCCCGGATAAATGCGTCTGTTATACGTTCTGATTAATCTGTTACTTTATAAACTATTATTTATTATTTACATACTTGTCTACTTTACTCATCTACTTGTGTTTTTTTTTTTAATTTCTTTTTTTTTATTATTATTATTATTATAAAACCTGTTTTTCTATGTAAATTTGTTATAAAATCGCGCGATATTTTATGCGAACTGATGACACACACGCGCACGCACTTTTGTCACACCGTCTTCGTCCCGTGCTCGTAGTAACCGTCGTAGGCTCCCCACAACACACATACACAATGACAAATAATAATAATAATACGAGTATAATAACAACGCGCCGATATTAATTTATATCGTATACAAATACAGATGGCGAACTGGGGGAATTGGAATATGGTTTTGAGACGCTTGTCATCGGATTCCCCGGAGCGATTCCAGCGTACTATAACGCTGCAGCACTCGCCCTCGTTGCCGTAATTTTAATCGGATATTCTCATCCGCATTTTCCTATATAATACGAGCGTATACAGTATACACAATATAATATATTATTATTATTATTATTATTATATACTTACGGAAGCACATAAATAATAATATAGTGTACACTAGCAGCCGACACCGTTAACGTGTTTTACAATAATATTATCGTCTTTTCCGGCCTATAATACAATTTATTCGTATACAACGATTATTACCACTATCGATTGCAGACGATTTCATACGCGTACACTACGCGATAGTCCGATTACACGAAATGTCGGTGTTTCGAAATCGCCGTAGGACCAGTATAATAGTTCAGAAGATACAGCCAGTCGAAAGAGAAAAATCACTTTTTTTCGCGTTTTTAACAACAGAAATTTTTACCTTATACTTGAGAAACGGATCAATAGGAACTTTTTTGTTACATATTATGAGGCGTACCTACAATAATCCCCACGGAATTTGTTTGTACGCTTTATTATCACCAGTCCACCCCAGTTCGTATTACGTATTGTACACGTTATACAACAATATTATTTTTTAATCGTAATATTCTGCAAGTAGGACAGTGCCTAACCTAACCTAATGACTTAAATATTGAAAAACTATCTCATCCCCCGCCCAATTTGAAAATATACGCGCCTACTGCTCGGTATTAGAATGAGGCCTGCCAATATCATTTCTTCGTGGACAATAACGGCGCGGTGTGTGCAGGTGCAGTAGTCGCAGGTTAGCGGAAAAGGATACACGCAATATTAACTGTGGTGGTTTTGCGGGACCCCAGGATTTTTTTTTGTGAAACGAAACAAAATTTTCTTTGGAGGCCTTAGTAGGAAAGTTTTTTTTATTTTACATAATTTATGTTAGGTTATGTTCAAATACGTATTTATTTTTAAAACAAATTAAAATTATAATTTTTTTTCTCTGGTGTACTGTAATACTGTAAAGATAAAATTTTCATATTGAAAAAAAAAAACAAATTAAAATGTTTATACTACATAAAAATTGTACACGACAATTGAAAAAAGAAAAGGGGGCAATTTATTTTTAAACGTCGGAAATTGTATTTTTCTGGCCTTGCAGGTTGCAGCAAAGACTTCAATCGACTCATTAAAATCTGATTAGTCAGAAACTAATGCTTGTTTTCAATCGACAGAGTATAGCTATAGACTAGTATGGGTTTACACAGTGATAAAGTACTTCTTAAGTAATATATTCAAACTCCATAATAAACATTTTCGTATGATGGCAGACGGCTGCAGTTGTTACTATTGTCATTTAGATTCGAAAATACGAAATTCTAAGCCCTTCTGCCCCGCCCTTCCACCGGAGCTGAGTATTAACGACAATATTAAAATGTCATAAAAAAAAATAGTAAAATTTTAAAAAAAAACGCTTACAATCCTTCACAAGTATCGTCGCGGAGGCGTAAAATTGTTTTTGTTTTTGTCGCCGCGTGTACTCGAGAAAGCTAACGACAAAAACCGCAACGTATATCATCCTATACTCGTATCATCATAATATATAATATAATATTATATTTATATACCATCTCGTCTTTGGATATAATAATATATATTACATACACGTATATAACGTATTTATACGAACGACAGAAACAATCGCGGTCTTTTGTATCCTTTTTTTCTCCCACTTTTTTACTTTTTTTTTTTTTTTTATTTCCTGCTGTTAATATTAAATACCTACGTATATTTCGTGTATAATGCGCGATAAAATATTGAACGCGCGTTCAAATCGTATATCACGCGTACTTTTATCGCCTGTACACCTCGCCCGAAGGCACTCCCCGAGAGATTAAATGCTATTTTATATAATGTAACCGTGTCTCGGCTGCAGAGACAAGTTTCGAAAGACGAGAATATAATAATATATGCGCGCGTATAATTATTAATATACGCTTGTTAAATTGAACTTTACAAGGCGTTAAAAAAATAATGCGAAGCCCGCCGAGGATTTTTTTTTATTCCGACGGCCTACCACGTCGCTTTTACGTTAATTATATAATATTATTTTATCGCGTTGCGGAAAACTCTTTCGCGGAAATCATTTTTAAACAATTTTAATCGGGTTTTTTTTCTAATTTTTTTTTTATATACACTTCTTACGCAAACGTCGGTCGTACCTATAACGAAAAAAAAAACCTCGCGAAAACACTCTTTTTATTTATTTTTTTTTTTACAACAAATAAATAATAGTACAATATAGTTTGAACCACTGCAGCTTGCGTATATATAATAGTAAAAAGTTTGCTTTTTATCATACCGTATAGCAACATTTCTGAGCTACTATACTGTACTCTATTCAGTTTAAGATTGTAATGGGAACGCGCAAACTGAATGAACACCGTAGTGAGCCCCCAGGCGGCTAGCAGCTACTACGTCATTGGCTGTTGCTGTCGGCGACAGTCGGCACACGACGACGATTTCCGACGATCAGAATACCAATTTTCGTCAGCCACCCCGGTGGTACAGATCATTAACTGAACAGAGCATAGATGCATATTACAGTGTTTCGAACGAAATTTTGGTCTCGTGAATATATACGTATGATTCTAACGAGATTTAACGAAGAAAATTTAGAATTTCGACTTTTTTTTTTACCTTTCTGCGCGTTGCAGGAAAAAAAATTGAAATTTTCTTCGTAAAATCTACGGTATATACTGTTGTACGTGTGGGGAAAACAATCAAACGTTATTAAACATATTTTGTGTTTATACTTTTTGCTGCGTATGGAAATAGCGTACGTCTGTCTACAATAGTTTTAGTAGGTCAATGATGCAATTGAGCTGAGACAACAAAAAGAAAATACTGTATTATTTATAAGTCGATGAAGAATGAATGAGCTGATACGATAAAACAATAGTAGATTATAAAACAGAAGGTTAACGCCAAAGAAAATAAGAGTACGTCAACAGCCGCGGCGCGCGGTTATTTTGACACACACACACACACAGACTTTTTACGTGTTTTAATAAAATCGAATTTACCGGATAATTTGTGATTTTTTTTTTTGTGTCTATATACCTAGCCAATGTATATTACGACAACACGTATAAAATCATGGAGTCATAGTTAGAAAACCGAATTTTTTTTCACACAAAACATAGAGGACAACGATTTATTCGTAAAATAACTATATATACATATATTTTCGGATAACTCGATTAATTATTTTTACTTTTTACAAAAAAAAATAATAATAAGAAAATAAGAAAAAATATCAAATTTTTTTTTTAATGTAAAATAACCGTTTTCGCTATTTTAAAAATATACGATGTATGTATATAAAAAAAAAACACACTCCAATAATATTTCCCGCGTCCTTTAAAAATATTTTCTATCGCACCTTTCTCGCCGAAAAGCTCTCGTCGTATAAATTGTATAAAAATAAAAATTATATATGGTTTTTCTCAATATCCGTCCGTCAATATTATAATAACAATCTAACGCCGCACGCTACGGCGTTATACAGCTGAGTATAGTATAAAACCTTGGGGCGTCGATTATCCCACACACCTATATATCCAAAACAAAAAAAAAAAATAATAAAAATAAAAAAGGCTAGCAAAAACAAACAATTGTTTGGATATTTCGATTTACTCGACGGTATAACGGCCGCGGATGAGTGGCAACCGAAATAAAATAAAAGAGTCGCGATCATCGAGAATCAACTACGAAAGGGGTGTCATTAGCATCCGCTAAAAAAAAATTATAATAATGAAATTTTATACTTAATAATCCGGTATTTTATAACAGGGACGAATAGGAATATATAAAAAAAATGTCTTAAAATTTCGGGGGAGGGCTTGAGTCCCATTAGCCCCCCATAAATACACTCCTGTTTTATACGAATATAAAATCTATCATTATAAATTCGTTATAATATTTTGTTACTTATTTTGTTATATATCGTCATTATAGAATTGTTAACTTTATAAAAAAATTTTAAATTGTATAATTAAAAATATTAATTTATAGTGTTATTTCATTTTTGATTTTGAACACGTCCGAAGACGATTGTATTTATTTATTTTTGTCACACGAATATAACGCGATAATAAACTCACTTTTTATTTGTGAAATTACCATTTTTGGAGATTATTTATTTTTTGAAAGCGTAATTGGTCCTATATACCACTTATACATGGATGTTGTGTGGAGAAGGAAGTTAGAGGTATACTTATGAAATTCCAATCCTCAGGGGCGTTCCTAGACAGTTTTTAAAGGGGGGCGAACCTAATTTTTAAATCAATAATTACGCTACCTATGCGTATTTTTCAAAAGTTTGGGCGAACTTAAGTCAATTTTACAGTATTAATTTTTTTTATAATGCGACTACATTACAAATAAGCTTATGTAAAAAAGTAATTTATTAATATAAATTTTAAGTAATTTTATACATTAAAAATTGTTATGGGGGGCGAACGCCCTTTCGCCTCTCCCCCTTGGGGACGCGCCTGCCTCCCCTCCCCCCGAAATTTCAAAAACATTTTTCTTATGTATTCCTATGTATTCCTATTCTTTTGTAGGATGTAATATTTTTATTAAAAAAATTATTACAACAATTTTTGACGTGAATACCTCTTTAAATTCGCTTCCACAATGGGAGGCAATTCAGAAAACTGATGATAACAAAATCGGGGGATACAGTTTGGTGTTGCAGCTACGTACATACGATATATACGTATATACCTATCATATGCATCCAAAATTTAATTACACCACTCGTTGGGTAATGGATCAAAGAATTCGTTACGTTGAGTGAGGACCGTGACGAAACGCGCGCGACGGAGGGGGAAGCGCCACCATTTTGAGGTCGTTTCGCTGCGTCACATAATTTCCGTTCTGTTGACTTTTGACTTTTGAAACTTGTGTTTTGACTCGGAGAAGCTACGACGTTCGTCTGAGTTTCAATCGTCAAGGATACCTATCGATTGCGTATGTAAGACATTAGTGTGTGAAATAGTTATAGTGAATATATGTATATATGGTGTTAGAGTAAAAAATTAAAATAAATAATGCGATGTCGGTCTATATACGCGTCTAAAATGCCGAATCGAAATATAGAGATCGCGTACGGTTGGAAAGGGCTTCTCAAGCGCAATCCAGCGATACTCATAAGACACCATAATACGGCAGAATGAAGCGGTGCGTAAAAGAACGAAGGCGTCCGAGCGGATCAACGACGGCGCCAGTACCTCTATTCTGTAACTCGATAACGTGTTAACGAATTAATTCGATAAGAGCTTCTTATTGAAATTTTAAAAATGTATCGAATTTTGCTATCGACATCGTGATTCTTTAAATGACTCTATCGATACCTTGCGCTTACAAAGTGTATGTCCACCAAAATGATAATAAATCGATAGCTAACGACAATTTTCTGGGAATTTATAAATCGTTTCGATAGCTTAACGAACCGAAAGTTGTCGTTAACAGGTCTTATCGAGTTACAGAATAGCCCTGCTGCGTACGTTTGCAGCTGGTACTCGGCCGAGCCTATGCAAGTGGATGATGTAATCGCTTCTGTACCGACGCCGGACTGTGTGTGGACATAGATTGTGTGCGATCGTCGATTACGAAGACACGCCGCCGGGCAGCAACTAGTGCACGTTTCACTACTATACGCTTATCAACAATCCATGAGTGTGATGCGTATGACCCTCTGTACGGTTTCTGCGTTCATTTAAGCCGCCAAAGGAAAAACACTTACCGCTTACTAATTATGTACTTGTAAGTTATATGACATAAAACGCTCAAAGAAAACATTACGTACACGGTATTCCACGCCCCGAATTTTCTATCGTTTACACGACGACGCCAAGGAAAATACCGTCCAAATACATACACACAAAATTCCTGATAGTTGTTTTTAATACGTCGAGAATTCGGTAATTTTTTTCTAATTTCAATATTTAATCTTGGATTATAATTTAGAAATAACTCGACGACGACACAACACATATCTAACTACGCATCCCGAGTGGGATGATGTTGGAGGAGCGTAGCCTTCCGAGAGTCGGACGATACAACGAGAACCCGAAGCCGGCGAACCAACCATTCCTCCTCACCCCAATTGATCAAACCGTCTGAAACGGACTCGCGCGCGCGTTGTTATATTATAGGGAGCGGCGGCGGCGGCGGCGTACATAAAACTTTTCGCGGAAGAGCGTCCGCGCAAAAGAAAACACGTCACAATAGGTTGTGTGTTATTTCTACTGTACAAGGGAGAGTGGGTACGTCGTAGTTGGTGGTAGTCCACATATACACGCGTGTGTATATATATATATATTTCCCGAGTACACAACACTCTAGAACTACTTAAAAAACTGTACAGTGTTCTCGGGGCGGTCCCACGAGAGGCTTTGTGCACACACACACACACACAACACATAATAATATATTCTCCGTTTCAATTTGCATGTGTCTCTTGTTTTTGTCCACTTTTGGGAATATAACTCACAAACTTCGGTTTACCTGAAATTCAGACCTATACCCGCGCGCGCGCATACGTTTTATACGTATATATACGTGGGTGGATGGATGGGTGGAAGTGCAGTATACATCGGGGAGTACGTATATAAAGTTTTTCTCGATGCTTCGCGCGTTCAAGAATCAAACGCGCCGTCGCGCGAATAACGGAATTGTTGTTGTCGCGCGATCAAAAGTGATAGGCGATCACGAAATCAGACGGCGCGCATACGATTTTGTCAGAAAACGTCTCCGGACGTATACGTTCGGGACTCGGAAAAGAGGTTTTTTTTTTTAAAAATTCTTTTCTTATAAAAAGATTTCAATATAAAAAATACACGCGAATTTTTCATATTTAACCGTATATTTTCATTTTAATAACGACAACGGGTCCGAAAATCCGGGGCCTAGCCGAACTGTAAAAGTAGCGCTCCTGGCGAGATAACAATTTTACCGACAAATTTTACTCATTATGACTAGAAACGTTTAGCTTCGATAAAAAAAAAATCCGTATGGTTAAACGATCGTTTATAAAGCAAAATAAGCATATTTCTTAAACGAACGATGATCGGCGCGAAGTGCGTGTACTATTATACCGATATAAAACGTCGGTTTACAACAATTATTTCCATCCGTAATAATTCTACTCAATTATTACTGACGTCGACACGTGACTTTTGAGTACACATTAAATTTGATAAATATATCGAATTTTGCGCTCACTCGATTTGTCGAATTTCATACGCCACGTGTCCATTTTTCGAGTCGAAAACTATTTATTCAAATACCGGTAATAATTTTTAATTTTTTTCTAGACGTTTTAATAGGCCAACAACGTAACGGTTAAAGAAGCGAAAACGCGAGAAATTAAGAAAGGAACCGAATCAGTACTCGTTGTTATTATCAAACTAACCGACTACAACGGAATGTGTTAAAAAAAACGTGTTTAAATCTTAAACCGGCATAGAGTACAGCGGTCATAAATGATTACTTTTATCGTATTCATTTCACTCATTTGTATTAAATTTCATCGTTACCATATATTTTCAATATAATAATATAACGCGTTTTTATGCGAATTTTTTTACACTGGATTTATGGCGTGCGGTATTGGGTTGTGCGTTTCGTGCGGCAACGGAAAGCGCCGGTTAAAAGTACACAAGCTCATATTGCTGTAGGAACTCGGTTTCTACGCTTTCGGAACTATAGCGGTTCGTTGGAATAAAGAAAAAAAAATTGACAATACACTTGGCAAATATTCTCCACCACTCTGTTTTACGATAACATTATACTTCGGCCGAAAATCTACCGGTAGGGTAGGGGGAAATATCAAATCGTTATATACGAGAGTTCGTCTCACCGCGAACTCTTCAAATCAAAAATCAAACGAGTATTGTTTTCTAAGCGCAACTGTTTTGTAGTTATTATATACTATAATATATTATACACACTACAGTACGTCGCGGTGGTGAGCTATTCGATTAAATATTCACGAATATATTAATATTCGGATCTATATATCGTGCAGCGAGTATACGCACCGTACAAATCGTAATAACTGCTGTATATTAATACGCGCTTTTCTACGTGTGTCAAGTCCCGTCCCGAATAGGGTTTTTGCATGATTTCGCGTGCCGGAGAATACACACGACGTAGTCGTCACACGTCAATGCGTCAATTAGGTACCGAGCACGTCGTATACAATATAGTCATCGTCTCGTGGTTTCGTTCAAAACTCTATACTAATAATAAATACATACGTTTCGCTCTTAATAGTCGAGATTTATCGGATTTTTACCGTGAAATTTAGTCATTCAATAACCGGTGGCGTGGTTTTTAGTCGAAATTTGTTTTCAGATTAAAAAATTGATGTGAATTTAAAAAAAAAAAAAAAGAACTTTGTTCCGACGTCACAGCGATATTTATAACTAATAACTGTACGTGTGCGAACGCGATATCGCCTCCTGTGTGCGGCTTCTTCGTGGTCGTCTTTCGCGCGCACTGTAACCGTTCGGATCTTAAATTCGAGCGAGTAAATCGTGAAATTTTCGTTTTACGGCAATTTCTTTCGTCAACGTTTTGTTGACGTGAGTACGGATGTTACGCATTGCGGTTGAGCTAAAACCCGTGCCGTCCCTACATAAATCGTGTGCATTGCCTAATAAAAAGCAATCGTTACGGAATTATATTTTATAGCGCGTTACGTCACGTGTTATACACGTCAAGTCGTGCCCCTCATCGCCATCGATACAACCACGCAGTGGCGTACACAGAAATTTTCAATGGGGGGGGGTTATATAAAAAATATATATTAGTTGAAAAGATTTTTATAAAACGTATCAAATAATAATACAAATAATAATAATTATAATTATAATACAATATCCAATTTCCTTGGTTTTTGCCCTAATTCATCGATGACTTCTTCAGCTGTTAAAGGAATAATTGTTCCATATTTTTCTTCTTACTATCCGCCAAAAAATATTCATTTATTCTCTTCATTTCTCTTCGATATTTAAATTTTAAACAAATACGAATGAACAGCAAAATATTAAAACAAAACACATTCGCGAAGTCGTAATTCGTAAATCGTAATATTATAAACGCTCACAAGATATCAGTCTTGCTAAATTCCAAAACTTGACAATAAAATAAATATATAACTGCGGTGCTGGCGGTAAATTGACAATATCAATAAATACGAACATATTATATTATTCGACTGCGTGATTTCAAACAGAAAAGCGCGCACGGATCACACGGTTACTGATCAAATGCAAACTAAATATAGCTGGGTTTTGTAGCAGCAGAATTATTAGGCTGGAGCTACACTATGCGTTTTGTCGGTTACCGATTAACCGGACCCGATCGGTAATTGAACGGGAACACCCAAAATACACACATATTTAAACGCCAAACGCACTATCGCAATCACATTAGACCGATTCTCCGCAACCGACGGAATATGACCGCAACATGCTGTGGTCGTTCTTTCCCGATACCGATCGTATAGTGTAATATATAATCCAATGTAAAATGGTGAATTTTGCACAGTCATGAAAACAAAAAAAATTATTTTTCTATGAAATTAAGACGTCGTCGGTCGCGCGCCAAATATGGTGCTATGGTGCTAAAATCACTACGAAAAATATTTTTGTAAAAAGTCAATGGGGGGGGTTTGAACACCCAAAACCCCCCCCCCGTGTGTACGCCACTGCAACCACGCCATTATTTTTCGTCATCAGTGCCGTTTCTTTCGCCTTCGCCGCATCAACCGTTGAATTATCTTCAATCTGATTCAATCGAGGTCCAGGTCATATTTTACGGTCATATGTAATACGTTTTCATTGTCGGGATATTACGTGATTTATCATTTATGTAGTCCCCCCCCCCGTTCCCTATAGTCGTTTAAGTTCTTCGTTATTATGTTTTAAAATTCATCAAGTTTAATACAGTCCATTTTAATTTTCCGTTATTTTGTTTTATTCCTTTTTTTATTGCCCAAATTAAAACGGTCGATTTTCGGCAAAAAATACCTGATCCGAGAAGCCGTTTAAACGTACTTTGACATCACGGACCACCATAGCTGGAGACCACTGCTATATAAGTCGTATAGGTAGGTATTAAAAAAAAAGTTTAGTATTATAACTTTATTTGAAAAATCCATACGATTTGTCCCACTTCGTATGCATGTTTTCACGAGTTCTCCTGAAAATAAACTAAATTTAATTGAATTTATTAAAATATATTAATATATGCGCAGTACATACGTATATTTTACATTATAATCAATTTATGTGTTTGCCCGTTCTCGTTTTTCAATAAGCCGCGTAATATTATTTAATCATTTGTATCAACGTTTTTGAAACAACAATATTACCCCACAAATGCGGACGGATTTGGAGAATAAGATTGACGAAATTGTTGAATTAATCGTACGGTTTTCACCCGTCGGTACCGTTTTAGGATAAAAATCAAAAGTGTGCGGTTTTCGGAATCCTCTAAATATACGGAATCCTTGTGTACATATTTCAGAATATATAAATGTATAACTCGAAAGTAATTTAAGACTTAAAAGACCAAAATTAAAAAGTAGATATTTATTTTCATTCTCATAAAACGGTCCTGAACCGGTTGTAGTTTTTTTTTCTTCGTTAAACGTCTGGTGCAGTACATAATATAGCGTACGTAATATAACGAATTGAAATTGTTTTTATTTATATAATATTATATATGTACGGCTTGTTTCGCTAAATGATCTGCCGTTTTATTTTACATATTATTTGCTCTCTTTTTTTTTTTTTATATATAAAATTTTATTATATTTTTTTTTTCTTTCGTCGAATATATTCTTCGTAAATAACAAACGCTGCGCAAATAAAAATATCATCTTTAATATTTTTACGTTTATTGTGTACATACTGACTCGTATTACACGTAATCTTTTATTGTCGCTCATATATTATTTTATTATATTTTGAAAATCGGGTGGAAAAAAAATCCGCTTTTATCGCGCGCGCGCGTTATGAAATGACGTCAAATCAAATACAATATATTTATTTAATGAAAGCTCGATAAGTTAATTATATTTGTGACATACTAGGCAGAATATATATATATATATTATAATTTATATATATATATACAGGTAGTCTCCGGAACTCTTTTATACGAATACAAAACGGTTGAATAAAATTAAAATATTATGTACACAAGTCGAACCGTTTGAAACCTATATTACACGCTATATTTAATCAATTTACGCGCTTATAATAAATTATAAATTTTTATTTGAATTAAATTCGAAGTTATTGGATCCATCAAAATTTTCTCCTAACAATACAATACATACATTGTTCTGAATACGAGAATAATAATCGCACTCCGTATGATTTTTTTTTCTTTTAGGTAAATTTTTAAAATTTTTGTAACTATTTTCATCCGTTCGAAATTGGCGTGAAATTAATATTTTGTCCTTAACAACCCGATACCACGCACGGTTAAACTGCTCTGGTTAAATGAGTGCAATTGTACAATATTGAGCTATACGTTTGTACCTTCTATAATATATAGTGTACGATTGAGCGTATAAAAATGTGTGTTTGGAAAACCGTACACCGATTGTGCACGATTTCTACTTCGTATTTATTTTACTAACCTATACAGAGCAATTCGAACGTACAAATCTTGGGTATACTGCACAGTGTACTTATAATTCTATGACTCTTAGTATGCAAATAAATTGAAACGCCGTAAACGAGTTGATAAATAATTGAGATTTATTAATTCACTTTGTGTATGTAACCAGTGTGTAAACGACGAGATGAACGTCGGCGCGTACAAAACGAATTGTGCCGTTGTCGATAGAATACTGCTGCAGAGAACTGCCGAACACTTAAATATTCAGATTAATATTTCAATAAAGTATAATGAACGATTTAAAATCAATATTGGTAACATCATTATATTACCTCCTTACGTACACGTGTCCCTAACGAATATTTATTATACAACGTTCCAAAAAAAAAATAATAATAATAGTTATACCGTACATTTTTTTTCGTTCGACGAAAGGAATGTGGTCTATCAACAGGCCGAACATTTAAAAAATTGATTTTGCTCAATCTTATTTTATCGGGCTAAAGGCGTTACAACGTTAGTTTTCCACACTTACCGCTGTAATATGTATAAAACGTGATTAGAAAATATTTACTTAAAACCACAATGTTTTTATATGAGTATATATAACCTGTTATTCGGCAATACGCAACTTATTCCTCCCAGTA
Organism: Slavum lentiscoides; assembly: GCA_032441835.1. Taxonomy (NCBI): domain Eukaryota; kingdom Metazoa; phylum Arthropoda; class Insecta; order Hemiptera; family Aphididae; genus Slavum; species Slavum lentiscoides. The sequence continues at coordinate 2,748,866 of CM063707.1, read as the reverse complement.
GATTTGAATATTTTTTTTTTCAATTCGTCGCTTTTTATTTAAATCATTTGTGGAGGTTTAAAAAAATTAGAATCAAACATAAAAATTTTCGAACTCGTCGTTTTTACTACAACAATAATAATATGTAGTTACAAATTGTTTTGAAAAACCCGATTATAATATTATATTTTTACAAAAAAAAAAAAAAAAACAAATTTCATTTTTTTATTATAGCGGTTTTTTTATTTATTGTTTTGGGGGGGGGAGAGATTACACGAAAATGGAGTGCTCTAAATATGCGCCAAATGTATCACTCTATATATTTATATAAATATTTATTTATAATAAACAATTATTTTGGTTAAATTAAATTACCAAATGCGCAATTATATTTACTTAACACGTTTTGACGAACTCCATATATATATATATATATATATATAATAATCGCGAAAACGTCGGTGACACGCGCGTTACCATAGAAACGTTATGTAATAAATATTATAATATAAATGTCAAATCAACGTCGTTTTTAATTTTGGTCAGTTTAATTAAACAATATATTATATAATAATATTTTCGATAAAATATTAAATACGATTTTCTAATTCAATATTCAATTACCAAACTGCGAGTAACGTTGTGCAATACCTATGTGGCTATGTACACTACGCAAAATAAAAGTATTTGAATATTAAGTAGATATTTAAAATAATTTTTTTCTTTTGATACATTTAAATATATATATATATATATATATATATATCCTTAAATCGTACCATCGCCTAACCGCCTACGCGTGAAATAGTTTTATTCTTTCAAGTAAAATATTTATTTACTTGCAATTAGTTTACAATATTATTTATTATTTATTTTAAGTACAGCAGTTTTATTTTTTAATCCGTAAACTGGTTAACAGCAAAACGATTTCTCCGTGTTTCTCATGAATTCGCAAGACTATTTTGCAGGATAATTTGTACGTATAAATAATAATTAAAATTATTTTTTAATGTTTTTAGGTAACCGATTGAGGTGTACGTTTTTCAAATGATAAAATTATCATCGCGTGCTTTCGAATCGCGTCTGTATTATACATGAACGAAAACCGCCGTATCCCAAAAACATCATGTATCATTTTGGATTTAAATTTTTGAAGGTCCATATGTATTATATTATATATATTTATTTTGTGTACATATAAATCTTTGCCAATAACTCACGAAATACGTATGATAGACACTATATTGATTGATATCGGATCCTACGCACTTAATTTTTTCATAATATTTTTCACCGTGTCCCCGACATACTCGCGGTCGAATTAAAAAAAAAAAAAAACGAATTCGTATTATATAATAGGACGTTATAATAAAATTATCCTATGCCCGCGCGATACTGCTATAATAATAATTATACAGTCGACCCTTTTCGCACTGAAACGGGATTCGGGCCCGCGTATATATATATATATATATATATTATATAATAATTAAATTATAATATAGGTTCGAGAAAATCTATTTAAAGAAGACAATTAACAATGGTTTTTTCCCCCTAAACGAAATAAAAATAGAAAAATTATTATTGACTCCTGCAAAACGTTTTGAACTCCGTTTCGAGTGGGTATTACATAAACCAAAGTTTTTAGAATAGTGTATGAAGTTATTTCGGATTCGACAGCAATATTCATTGTATTCATTGTATTACATGTAGACATTGTATTCAGAAAACGATTCTGAACGACACTTGTAGAGCGTAGGTACCTATCTAGTACAGTTTATTACAGTCAATATACCAATACGAAATACATTTTATAATAATATTTCTCGGCTAAGATTAGAATATTTCAGCTGGAATTTGTTTTATTTTTATGAAATTTGTTAAGTAAATCTCGTATGACATTTTCGAATGTAAATAATACGCACAGAAATCATATTATATAATAACATAATATGCGGTATATGTACAATAATAGTAATAACGCTTGAAATTAATTCATTTTACCCCATAAATGACATTTCAAACGTTTATGTAAAAAATATATATATATTATTCGTAATCGATTATTATGAGCTATAGAACGTATGGAAATTATGTGTATTTAATCTTGAATTCAACGTCTAGCTCATAACTTATAAGTAATATATAATATAAAATTATTTTTAAAAAAATATTTTCCCCAACAATTTTCGAAATTGTTTAAATACTTTAAGAAAATCGTATATATTGTATTAAATGTTCGATCCTCTTGGCCGTAATATTTCAAATTTTATAACTTTAAAAAAAAAAGCCGGAAAATATTAATATCTTCAAAACGCATTATTTTTAGCCTAAAATAACCGATAAATATCCCAAGTGTATCGCATTATTATATTAGGAAGAAAAAAAACGAAATTCGATTTGATCGAAATTTTACCCGTTTATTTGTTTACAAAAATGTTTCGTTCGTTTTCCCTTATTTGCTATACGGAAAACTACCGAGAATGTCGAAAAACGGATTTATATTCCATTTGAGCGCACGAAAATTGAGCGCATACGATATATAAGTAATTAAAAAAACTAAAAATTAAAAAATAATTAAACTACGCGTTATTATATAATATATTTTTAAATAAATACCATTTTCATTATATCATATCGTTGTCATTTTTAAAAAATTATTTATTCAAATTTAATCTACGCGTCATTATAAACACATTTATAATTTACATTTTAGATTAGGTACTTATAGTGTATTTACACTTGCGGAAAGCCTCCTCCTAGTGTAAGCATGCAAAACATCAATTATCTTTAGCACATTCCTCGATTTCATTCATTTTATTCTTTGCTCCAATTTTAGCGATATCGCAGACAAATGACTGCGTAATCAACAAATATCATCTATAAAGAAAAATAATAATTTTTTATTAATTAATAATCGATAAAATCAATTCGTTTCTGGGGACGATTATTATTATCGATCACAGTACCGACCCACGCGTAACCGTGTATTATTTTATTTGTCAGAAACGTTTCGCAATAAAATAACACAGTAAAATGTACAAACTTTAAATCGAATAATACTAACCAAAATACAAAAAAAAAAATTTCCTATGTCTAAGTGACATTTCGAGTCGAAACAAATTATTATTATTTTCAAGTTTATATTGCTTTTTCTAAATTGAATTTGAAAAAAATTACGCTGTAATTGACTGCGTCGAAACGTCCGCGCACTCGATTGACCACCGCGGCACACCTCGGAAAAACACGTGCAGCGCTTTGTCAAAAAAAATGCAAATTTCCTAGCGGAAAGTGTTTGGTGGGGTTGGCCGGCAGGCAGGGTAAATTATAAAAATCGGCGGAGCATTCGTGCTTTTACGAAAAAGCGTGTTCAGGGACAATATGAAAAATCAAATAAATTGTAAAACCACCAATACTCGCATTTTTCAGAACGCGAAATCACCCCGAATCTAAAGTATACGTCGAAACGCGTACGAAATCCGCCGTTCCCTAACATCTCCTCGACTCCACTACGGTTCCGTCTCAGAGAAATAAGGAAACGCACGTCTTAACATACAGGACGATTACAAAAAACTTTGAAACAGCTTTGAAAATCGGTACTATCTCTGCAGCGACCAAACAACAAAGAGCGCTACTTTGTGTGTTGTTGTGTAAGAGATTCTCTGGAGTGCCATTTGGTTGGATGTGGTTAGCAGTGTCCTTCACTTCACTTCAACTGCTCGTTTGTTCTTTGTTAGTCTTGCGTTAAGATGGTTACAGCTCAGAAGAAGACGTTTTGTGTTATCGAATATACGGTAAAACCGAATCGGCCACGGCGGTTCAACATGCATTTCGTACGAAATACGGTCTCGTCCTCTCGATAAATGATTTATCACACGTTGGTTTCATCAGTTCACTGAAAAAGAACCGAATAGAACCGGTAGGCTAAGCGTCAGAGAAGAGAGTGTCGACCGCGTTCGTACGTTGTTTCCTCCACTAGAAGAAGTCGGTGAATTCATATTCCAGCAAGATGGAGCGCCGCCCCATTTGGCATTCATCTGTCCGGGGATACCTGAACGAAAGGTATCCGCGCAACGATGGACCAGTCGCCAGACAGCTCGTGACAACACTCTTCATCACTGGTCCCCGCAAGAAGCCCTCATTTTAAAGATTTTCTTCCGCTTCTGCCAGCGAAACATTGGGGAACTATAAAAACACGAATAACAGCTGCTATTGAAACAGTTACGCCCGAGATGCTACGAAGAGTCTCATAACTCGTTCCATACGAATTCGACTATCGGATAGGTTATCGTTCGAGTGTCTCGAGGAGATCACATCGAACATTTGTGAAGATGTCTTCTACTGTAAAAAAAAAAGCTTTGTTTATTATTCTTTATATTGATTTATCAGTCAAAGTTCTTATCACGTTTTCGTTCAATAAACGCATATTTTCTTTTTTAAATCACTCTGTACGTTTTATGTGCGCGAATACACTTTAAGGTACGTTCACATAATGCGCAGCCAAAGTCTACGACGTAGTTATACGTATGTAATTATACGAATACCTTTTCGTCGAATAACTTATACTTCCCCCCACAACGCCCCTTTAAAGTGACTAAAGTGCTCTTTAGACACGATGAGTGCTGCGCTATAGCGCGAATGTATAAATCGTAAGTAAAAATATGGTATGGGTGTGACTGTTGCTGCGTTATAAATCCGTACGGAACGACTCGGTGTATGGGTAGGAAAAAAGGACGCGGGGACTACTTGGACGTCAAAAGAGTGAAAAACGTTTGATTTACACAATAAACGACGCGTTATTCTGTGTGGTATATAAACGGACACGAGATATATATTGTAATAGCCTTTATATCACAGACCACTTTTCCGAGTGAATTATTCGCGAACGACGTCTTAATATCTTTCGAAAAGATACTGTTTTTACGTATAAAATATATTTTTACACTTTCCAAGAACGCATAATATTATACAAGTCCCTACGATAGTTTTCAGAAAATATTTTATATACAAGTACTCATATATAATACACTTAAGAGATAGAAACGAAAAAAAACGAAATTGACTTCATTATCTATTGTTAGAATAATAAAGTTTTCGTAAAAATTTATAAAAACATAATATGAGCAGTTTTATTTTTTTCCCCCTTCTTTTTACTATTTTAATTACGCGTGCGAAAATACCTTCCTATTCGGAAAATATTTTCACAATCAATTATAGCTTTTTCAGTATCGGAAATATTATATTTCGAGTTCACGGAGTTATAATAAACAGACTTACAGTCACACCATACTATCTCGCGCTCTGGAGGAAAAATTTTTAAAAAAACTGAAAATTAGGTAATAAAATAAATTTTAAATTTTTTTTTAGATTCTAAACCAAGCGAAGATGCTAATGGTTTTATAGTAATTTTTTTTCTGTTTTCTGTGTACAAATTTTCGACTAGAAAGAATCGATGACGGATGATCTCGTTACTCGTTCCGGTATAGCAATAATTTGTAACTATATTTGAAACGTTTTTCGATTTTCTCAATAGTTTCCTTGTGCATTCTATTTAAAACAACCCGAAAATCGGAAAACCAAAAGAAAAAACTTGCGTTATAAACGGTAAAAACTCGATTTTATCAAAAATTCGTTATCATATAATAAATAATATTACAACGCGAAGCACCTCCGCTCAGAACCGTTGTATCGAACGCAACGGATTTCCACAACACCCGTTATCATTTTAGATTCTAAGCGGAGCGAGGAATATATTGGTTTTACAATGATGTGTATTTTTTTTTATGTCTATACCTAAAAATTCTACCAGAAGGAGTGCTCCGATCTTTTCGTGTAACACCTTTTCTGATTGCATCTAGTTTGTACTTGAGGTCATTTTTCGATTTTCTCAATACTTTTTTTCAAAAGTCAGGAAAAACTACCAAAAATTACATAAAAACGCTAAAAATGCAATTTCGTCTTAATCGATTGTCGTTCATTTATTATTACACCGAAGTTCCGCTCAGAATCGTTTTATCGAATGCAATGATTTATCATTGCTTTCAAATTTGTAATAAAAACAAAACTATAGAATCTTTATCCAAGTAATTCACTTAAGCGATATCCACAACACCCCGCGGCTCGCTTTTTTTTTTTGCGATACATCAAATCGCTCCTACGGTCTGAGTTTTTGTCCGATTTCGATGATTTTTTTTTTTGTAACTGAAAGGTTAGACGCTTGCGATTGTACTGGTAGAGAACAATATTAGTTTGGACCGAAACGTATCCGAGATAAAGAAGGAAACCCGGATTTTTAACAACATTTTCGGTTAACTGTGTCAGCTCCTATAATAGGTTACATATTTTCAAAAAAAACTAAATGTATACTTTTTTGTTTACGCGTCGAAACGACCGACAATAACAATATTATAATACACAATATACGAGTGTATGTGTGTGTGTGTGTGTGGAAAACGATGGACCGCTGATTACCGAATAATGTACAGCTAAAGGGGCTGACGAGAAGTACCGCTCTAATCTAACTACATGAATATCGCGCATCGTATTAACACAGGGAAGCGAATACTATATTATTATTACAGAATACTGCACGCGTTGATAATTCCATTACCCGGTGTGTAATTTACTCTCTACCCGGCCCCCGGATCGATCTGAAAGGTCCGGTCTGCAGGATTATCGGTATTATTAATGGACCTGGCTGTGTGTTTCGCTCGTTTTTGTATATGTGTGTGAAATACATAACCATGACACGACGCATGTCAATCGAAACGTTACATAAATGTATGACAATAGACGTACTGAGGTACCTCGAGGTCTCCAATATATGAATTTTGTCTGGCTGGACCGTAACGGATACTGCGTACTCGCGTATTACTATGACGTGCAGTGCGACGCAATTTTCAATACGGTGTAAAACGTCATAATTATAGGCATACGGAAATTAAATACTCGTTTATGTTAAATTTATATATATATATAAAATTTATTTTACATTCTGAGCGAAGAGTACGTTGGTTTTACAACGATTTTTTTGTTTTTTTTTTGTGTACACATTTTCGACCAGAAAGTATGCTCGGACGTTTATCTCGTCATGTGCGTGCGGTAGGTACGCATTCCGCGGTAACGAATTGTGTGTCTAGTTACAGGTGGTTCTCTGTTTTGTAAAACGTTTTTCGATTTTTTTCAGTACTTGTTCCTTACGCGCGCGATTCAAAACAGCCCGAAAATCGGTAGAAAAACTAAAAACCTACCGAAATAACGGTCCTAGACTGCAGAAGTTCCCAAACTTTATATAGGCGCGACCCGCACTTCTGACGATTTTCAAATTTAGGTGAAAAAAATCGCTTTTTTTGTATGAAGTATGAGTAATTAGAATATTCTAAAATATGCTTGAGAAACTTGTGACTGTTTTATACTGTATACACTATAAACCGAAAATCTTTAAAATTTAATTGTTGAGTTGTAGTAGCTGCCGGCTAATAACCATTAATAAAAAAACCCCCAAAATTACGAAAATAATACACTTACTTATTGCGTATACGTATTTCGACAACTATACGTAGTTGTCATCTTCAGCGCGAACCGACTACTACTAAACCGTTAGCCGCTATATACACCCGTATTTATACATTTTGTATCTCTGATGACGTCACCACAAACCGGCGGCGTCGATTGGTCGTGAGTCAACGACCGCGCCCAACGCGAGTCTACGCTGCCGCCGTCTGGTTTACATTAAATTAATTTTAATAACGAATTTTGTAATGGACCCAATTCCCAGTTTAACAAATTTAATGGGTACGAAAAAGTTTTTAATTTTAAAATTGGTTAGAAAACATAAATGGTCAAAAGAACTTAAGATGGTCAGCACTCTTAATAATGGATTAGAGAACAGAATAATATGGTCAGCAATGATATTTTAACCCAAATTTTCAAAAATTTCGGGGTTAATACATAGTAACAACTAAAAACAATAATTTGAAAGCACTACTGGGAAATACAAAGGATAAAATAAAAAAAGGAGGAAAATCGGGTATTTACAAAATTCACTGCGAAAAATACTGTGTAGGGCAAACAAAAAGAAAATATTAATATTAGGTTCAAAGAACATTTGAGAAATATTAAAAACAAGAAGACGAAAAATCTCCTGTTGCGCGGAACATTTATCGAATACTAACCATAATATTAAATCAGCGAAACTTTTAAAAAAATGTAAAGAATTATAAAGAATTGAACATAAGAGAAGCAATAAAAATGTCAAAAAATAAAAATAACTCGTTAAACGGGGAATTGAGTCCATTACAAAATTCGTTATTAAAATTAATTTAATGTAAATCAGATGGCGGCAGCGTAGACTCGCGGTGGGCGCGGTCGTTGACTCACGACCAATCGACGCCGCCGGTTTGTGGTGACGTCATCGGAGATACAAAATGTATAAATACGTGTGTATACAGTGTCTAACCGTTTAGTAGTAGTCGGTTCGCGTTGCAGATGACAACTGCGTAATAAGTAAGTGTATTATTGATACGCAAGTCTATTATTTTCGTGATTTTGGGTTTATAGTGTAAATATAATTAGAATATTAACAATATATTTTAATAAAAAAAATTGATATATAATATTTATAGTAATAATTCCGTATAATGTATGATTTATTTGGTAAACAAATGTGAAAATGACCGAAAATCCGACTTCACAAGATTATACGAAGAATTGCGGATAAGCGGGGAAGCAGCGATTACAGCTCAAGCGGAAAGTATTAGGTGATTTTGAATAGAAAACCATAACTCCATTAAATATTTACGGTCGAAACTCATTTTTATTTTCTTATTGAATTGTCTTCAATATTTCAAATATATATTAATTTTTTTTCAGCTCACGTTTTTCGTGTGAACATTTTTCATTATCGTATTTTTATTATTATAATTGTCATTAATACGTATATTTGATCAACGAAAATCATTTTCGTCCCGACTGTTCGCTCGAATAATCCATGAAGGATCAGCATGATCACGCGATCTTCCTATAATACTGCAGTGCGAAGAAAAAACATCTTTTTTTTTAAACTCTTTTGGATTATCTCCGACGTATAGATCACGATCTCTCCGAATAATATTTTTATCCTTTTTATTTATTTTTACCGTTTAAAATATTTGAGACAAATATATAATATAATGTTTTTGGTAAATATTCTATTCATTATATTAATATATAAATATTATCCGCGTCGTTGAATTGGTTGTGTACGTTTTCAAAATTCGTATGGGTGTGTTGGAATATTGTAATGAACAGCTTTCGACTGCGGATCAGTGTTCAGTAGGTTAGCTAATTTATACTACACAGCATACATATAAAAATAAAATAAAAACGATGAATTTTAAATACAATTATTTTAAAACTGAACGTCAATGTGTCATTTACAATTTACGCGTGATTTTACCTAAGTATTACGACGTGTGTTTTTGACTATTCGCGGAGAAATAAATATCAAACAATTTATTTTCATAAATTTTACATATAATATATACTTTTTGACTTTTTTAAATACACTTTAGCTGACGCCCGGGTCATATATATATATATATGATTTTTAACACTCTCGAACGTTTAGTTTGAATAAAACAAGTATGAAAAGTCGCTACGCATTAAAAAAGAAAATAATAAAAATACAATGTATATACGTATATTATAATATAGCATTTTACAATTTTTTTTTTTCGGTATAATGTACTATACCGTACAGTTATAAACGTCGTGCGGTTTAAAACGTTGAAAAATGACACAGTCCGCTGGACAATATTACTCTTGAGGGAGTTAAATACTGTAGCTCGGCTTTGCGTGTATATATACATTATAATTAGACCTGTATAATTAGAAATATCCTATTATTTCTTTTTTTTTCCGCGTTCCATAAATTAAAGGCTTCGTAATCTTTTTCCCGGTGTTTTTCCCCCTCGTTGGAGTTTATAATTCAGTTTTTATTATTATTGTTATATTATATTTATAAACTGGTATATACGAAATCTGTGATTTGTGTTTTTTTCCGTATTTTTTTTTTTATGAACAAAGTGAAAATTATCCCTATTGGTTTTTGCAACTAGATGTGTGTTTTTTTTTTTGATCCGTTCGTTTTCGTTTGTATAAACTTTTTCGTAAAACAAAAGCGTTTTAACTTCGACCCTGCTGTACAGAGACGGTATACTTTATTTGACACGTGTTTTTCGATTTTCTCAGTAGTCTTCTTGCACGCTTTAGTTGAATAACTATCGAAAATTTGGGGGAAAAAACAAAATTCTGAAAATTGTCGATACGCAACCGATTTTCGCAAAACCGAATTTTTTTTTTTTATGTAATTTCGCGAATAATACCGCGCAACACACGACGAAATCACTACTATTTATTGTAATATCACGCGCGTACGTAAATAATTTTTGAAACAATCCGATCCGTTTTGAACGCCGCGCCATAGACACTTTTGGCATAAAAATTCAATAATTTTCGGATTTTATATTTTGAAAGAAAAAAATGTAATTTCGAAGTTTAAAAAGAATGAACATTCAATACAATGTCTGTAGTCGTTTAATAGTATCGGGATTTTTTTTTTTAGTGTTTAAAATAATCAAACATCGGATGGAATAACGGACGGTTTTCGGCCGTGTTCCGTCGAATTTCGCCGAATGAAATTTAGCCACACTTGACGTTATAATAGCTGGTTGGGTTGGGCCTCGAAATTCAGAAGGGGTTTCGTTTTCGGACACACGCAAACGGTGTAGGTACGTTGAAAGGATGGTACGCACCGCGTAAGTCGCGAATTTTGAAAGTCGGGTATATAATGAAATTTGTAATCGGAGACGTGGGACGGTTTCGAATTCAACGCTACCAAAGACCAAACTAATCGTCTCGGAGACACGCGGACTCGTAGTCTATACATATTATATTATATATATATAAGCTGAGGATATCAGTTACAAATTTATGTCTAGGAAATTCGCAAAGGATCTTGTTTATAGTATACTATACTCTTAACTCTATACCAGGGGTCGGGAACCCGCGGGTCCTTTGCATGCGATCTGCGGCTCTTTGGAGTATGCATCAATTTAAGACTCTTATTATCGTTTTTAATGCCTACCAATTCCCGATGAAATTGTTTAGTGAAATATATTAGTCATTTTTTGTACTATGGCATGTTTTTTATCTTAACCAATGTAGTTAATTGAAAATCATGATTTTGCGATTCTTTTGAAAAAATGGTTCATTTACACGAAAACGTTCCGGATCCCTGCTCTATACGCATCAAACCTGGAAAGTGACGAGTCAAATTACAGTTGTGTAAAAAATTTAAATCTATTGCAAACGGAACGAGTGACACACAATTATTTGTATAACCTCAGCTGTGGGGCTATTCTGTAACTCGATAACACCTGTTAACGACAACTTTCGGTTCGTTAAGCTATCGAAACGATTTATAAATTCCCAGAAAATTGTCGTTAGCTATCGATTTCTTATCATTTTGTGGACATACACTTTGTAAGCGCAAAGTATCGATAGAGTCATTTACAGATCACGATGTCAACAACAAAATTCTATACATTTTTAAAATTTCAATAAGAAGCTCTTATCGAATTAATTCGTTAACACGTTATCGAGTTACAGAATAGCCCCACTGCAGGCGAACGATTCTTTACCGTAATACAATAACAGTGGAACAGAGTTAAAGTTTCCTATTTGATATTTAGTAAAAAAAAAAAAATATCCAGAACGATAAAATAATAAACGAAACCTATTATACGTTTTCGTCTCGATATTATACGCGCGTATATCGTTGAAATCAAATAATATTTTCCCGAATTTACCGGCTATACGCACAATTTTTAGAAGCTGATCACTATTAACGTTATAAATTTCGTTTTTTTTTTTTTCTTTAACCGTAGTGAAATATTCGTTTTCGCAGTGGCTCGCGTGTTGTAAATCATCTCCGGAAGAGTTGCTTGATCAAGACTTTGTACCGTAACTCGGTCACTATAAAGTCGAGTAACTAACCCCGGCTTTGATATACGCCGTATAGGAAATTATAGGAACGTTCGGTGAGATAATTCGTTTATAAACGCCGCCGTATGCTTGCAGAGCGTATTATTCAATAGACGTACAATATAATCTACTACGGATCCCTGTAGGATCGCAAAAAGGAATCATCTCCGGTATTCTCGTATTAAAGACCTAATGATATGAGAGCATAATATCTCGTATACTGTATAGTCAGTGGCGTACTTTCAATTTCTCTCTGGGGGTGAGGGGGGTTTATATAAAACATTGAAATTTCGTCTCCATAATAATATTTCGAATTCAACCGTACTATTGGAATAAATCAAATAAAATATATCATATATTTATCGACAAATTTGTATTGATTATAAAAAGAAATTGTGAAGCCACTGGGTATAGTGGAGAAAGTTATTAAATTATTATTATTATTATTATTATTATTATTATTATTATTATTATTATTATTATTATTATTATTATTATTATTATTATTATTATTATTATTATTATTATTATTATTATTATTTTGTGTGTTGCGGCTTCGTCGTGTCGTAGTGCACAAGTGGTTTTTTTGTATTCCATAAGCCCGTTCGAAATTTAAATTAGTAGGAAACCGCGAGCAGCGCGTGTGTCCGTCACATGTCGTCTCGCGTTTAATTACGTTTCGCCTTCATTTTAGTTGCGACAATTTGGTGTAATTTTGGTGAAATAACGATTTTAATCGTTTTTATAACACTTTTATTGTTAAAACACGTCGTCAATATATATTTTTACGGCAAATCGAGTACAGCGTTAAATTTTAACTATTACAGTTAACGATATTTAAAAAATAAAATAAAATTCCTCCGTTTCCTTACCTATAAAAATCGGATTATCTAATTTTTTTTTATATTTTAATAACAATATCCGTAATAAATTGTATTTATTATTATTAATTTTCAGTGAAATTCGAAAAAAAAATCATACAAAAATGTTACCTAAATATTAAATAACAAGAACCACGTAAAAACAGATAGATCATTGCGCAAGTCTACGTTTGAAATTGGATAATATTTTTTAATGAATACGAACCGTTGTTGTTGATTTATACATCTTAAAAGGAAATTGTGTTCTCGTCAAATTTGGTTCAATTGATTTAAATGTGTTTTTTTTATTTACTATTACAAAACGGCTTATACAGGTATGTCGAAAATTTCAAAAAAAAAAAAACTCTAGTTTTTTTTTAAAACGAAAATACATATATTATAATGGACGACGATAATATGTATATATCGTATACATAATACAAATTTATATATCTATAAACGCTCGTAAATTTTTTTAGGCTCATTTCCGAGCACGTTACGAAATTTTTAACGCGTATTCCCATATTTCAAAAACGTTAAACTGCAACGCGGTATTATAAATATTTGATCGTCCTGCGTGTATAATTATTTCAGTATTTTATTGTTATTATCGCGCATTATAATGTCCTGCGCGCGTATTTAATGCGATTTCAATATTATTAACACACAGACAGTTCTGTGTATTATAACAATATAAACTCGGTACGTGCGCACGCCTACATATTTATTATGCGTATAATATTTAATTGTGTTATTATAATGTCCTTTGAGTAATGCCACTGGACACAAACAAGGATAATACATATTATTATAGGTATATAAATATATAGTACACGAAGACGGAACTTTTCTCGATTCACTTAAAATATTAAAAAACCTTTGGTTAACATAAGCTTACCTACTTTAATTACCATAACATATATTTGCTGTGTATGACTTACATATATATATATTATATACCTTTAAATAAAGACCTAAAACCTATTAATATAACGCGTGTACATAATAATATATCAAGTAGATTTTTTGGATTTCTTCCACAGATATAACACTATTTTTTATTCGCCTAATGCACCTGAACCAACCTGACCCAACCGTGACCGCGACCGAGCGTATAGTAGGTTAAGTTAGGTTAGGTGTCAATATATGTCACATTTGCAGTATAACACTACCCAATGCATTCTGGATAATGTCAATTATTATAAAATATAGTGACCATATTGATACAATTTTTTTTTTTACAATAATATCATTTTGTCACCGAAAATGCTAAGAGCCAACAGAAACGTAAGAATTAAAAAAAATTAACATTATGTTAACATGCATTATTAGATTAGCCAATACATTAAAAACTATAATCACATTATCCGAATTTAAGTGGCTGATATTGCCATTATCCGACTGATGTCAATATTATCCAATTATTGTTAACATTACCCGCGTAACATCGGGTGTCCCACAAGAACGCCATTAATTTTTAACAATATTTTTGTCGATGATGTTTCACGTGTTCCCCAAATTTAGCAAATTTTTGTTATTCGCAGAAGACCTAAAAACGTTCTTTCCTATTTCCTCCATTGCGGACTGCCATATCAAGTACAGCGGTGTCTCGTAAGTGGTATCTATAGCAAATTAATTATGCTCTTCTATCTATTTCAATCGACCTCGTAACTCAACACGGTTCGCTTACCAAATCACCAAAAACTACACTATCGAGGATTCATATGGGTCATTTTCTCATCAAATTTACAAACCGTTGATCGTGTTCGTTCTGTTTTTAATAGAGTTTAATGAAACCCTGGGCTTCGTCCGCACCAATTGCAATGATCGTTCAGTCATAATTTAGGTTATACTGCAGCGCCTCACGTTATTAAGATCTAAACCCTCTAAAAGCGTAATATAGTTTTTTAACAGTCACAAAAGTTTACAAACTATTATAAAAGCGTAAATTTAACCTATATTTTTATTGGTCGAACGCAACGACGTGTCGATATTGAAAAGGTCCGGAATCCGGTAAGACGCTGTTGATGCATAGCGACCAGCGAATATAATTTGTATGATTATAGTAAAGTGGTTCCCAACCTCTTCTATTCTACGCCCCATTTGTAGATTTTCAAAAATCACACGACCCTCTCCTATAAATTTGAAAAAATGTATCACCTGTTTTTGTACACTTTATAGATTATCAGTGTATAGACGTTAAATGGTTAAACACTCTATAATTTAATAAATACAAATTTTACTTCGTGACGACTTCTTGCGCCTCCCCAGTAATGAGTTCACGGCCCCATGTTGGGAAACACTGGATTAGTAAAATAAAATAAAAAGTGCGTTTTTCGTAAACGTCCGTTGTTCGTGTATATTTGAAAATTAGTAGATTTTATCGAGGGAAAAGTACTATGCACTTAATTTTTTTCTTCCGTTGAGTAGTGTCGACATCGATGGACATTCGAATCCGTCAAACCTGCCCGTTAAATTGTGTTACATGGCATCACCGCTAATTCCCGTGTGGATAAACACTGGTAGTAATTAACGAGAGGATTTTTCCACGGTCCAGGTGTATTATATGATTATTTATCGTCGTTTACTAAATCCGTATCACCGTCGTATATATTACGCACACTCGGAAAACTGGATTAATTTCCGCGGAAACGCCGCAGCTTCTACGACGAGGAAGGGTTATGTGTGTGTGGGAATGGCGCGTGTTCTTACGGGTAGAATATTATAACAATAATAATACAAATATACCGAAATACACCCGTTTCCAGCGTCGTAACGACTTGACCAAAGTTTAAAAACAAACAAAAAAAAACCAAAAAAAAAAGCGTCCGCCTAGTCGTGTGCGGCAGAAGCGTAAATTACACTACGGTACAGAAATATATGTACCTACCTATAATATAAGCACCTACGCGCAGAACAGCAGCAGCGGCAGCATTAAACAAATTAGAATAGCCAAGAGGACTGTATATTATATACAACGAGAACATAATATAATTATTATTATTATACCGTATTATTTATATGCGTGTACGGATTAACGGCGGAACGGGCCTAAGTCATTCTAGAAACAAAACGTCTCTATTTTTCAAAAACACACCATTGCGCAAAATCAAACGTTTTTTCGGCCGCGTCCGAATTGCGTGCCAAAAAAAAAAAAACGAGCAATTATCTTGGTCGTCAACCGAATTGCGTGCGCGTATTTTTCGTGAATTTTATTCTCGCGAAAATTTTAAATAAAATGTACATGTTTGAGGCGTATTACCTGTATTGTAATTTTGTTGTATAAATAAGTATGATTAAGCGTGTTTGTTCGAGAGCAGTCCTGACAAAGTTTTAATAAGAATTATTAATTATCAGCAGGGAACGGATTCATATGCTTTAGAAAATTGTATCCGCAACGCGGCGTAGACTGTTCGATTTCAGTCGAAGTACATTCGCGTACATTGAAAATTGATTATCTCCGACCAGTAACGACCGATCGTATAATAAAGTGTAGATAAAGGCTGTTTTTAAAGTTTTGAAACTGGTGATTTTAAAATAGTTTTTATTGAAAAACGTAATTTGACAAAAATTTTATAGCTCGAAATAAGAACATAAACTGAAAAAAAATATGCATTAAAAAGTTACGAATATGCAAAAAAAAAAAAGATAAAAATATGTAAAAAAAAAAAAATTATAAAATTAAAAAAAAAAAATCGTGCACGCGATTCGGCTCTGTCGCCAGAAAACCGCGCGCGCAACTCGGTTCTGTCGCGAGAAAATCGCGCACGCAATTCAACCCAAATAACGACTTTCGCACGCAATTCGGAAGCACCGGTTTCTTTTTTCCCTATCGAAAAATGAATAATAACACGGTCTACCGAATTATTTTTTTCCGTTAAAAACATTTTGTAAACCGTTAAATTAAATCGTAATGAAAATATTTATATCTCTTAATCGCATAAGTAGTTCTACTCGAAAAAAGCTTAAAAGCATTTTTTTTTTCGCTTCGCAGACGCACGATGCGAATGTAATGTACTCGCACGAAATCTGAGTATAAATAATATTACTCGGCTTACGATACACCTGAGTATATAGTCGAGTAAAACGTTCTAGGCGCGCGCGTATTACTGCGGAGAACGGCGAAAGAAATTTTTTATTTTTTATTCAGCCAGCCCGATTTATTTTAACATAATTACTGATCAGTACGTTTCGGGGCCGAAAAAAAAAATCCAAAAAGCCCAACAGCGGCCTTTGCAGATCCCTGTATATAAATATCACAATATCGTAACCGTATAGGGCGAGTATAAAAAAAAGTATATTTTTATATGCGTCCGATGCAGCGTCAGGTTTCCCTACAAGCAGAACAAGCAGGTGATTGGAGCGGCAAAATTTTAGGGGCGGCAAAGAAAACTTTTTTAATAATATATTCATATTTATGTTTTGATGTCTAACTGTTTTATATATTTTTAAATAATAAATAATAATTTAAATAATAATATACCTGTATTTTGCTAAATAATGCATTTTGCTGGTTAGAAAAATATTTATGAAAATAAAGGGGCGGCAAATTTCCTTCTGCTTGTGGGCGGCAAATTGCTTAATCCGCCACTGGTCCGATGTGTGTACGTAATACGCGTATACAAAACGAGAGTTAATATTGTATTAAGTCGCGTCGTATAAATATATATATATATATATATATACGCACACGAAAGCGTTATTGTTTATTGTACGGCTTTTTTAGAAGCAGGAGCAGGAGCAGGATGAGAATGTACTTACACGAATGTACACCGCATTATACGGAATATATATACGAGTATATACCGAAAATCTCTGCGCGGGCCGGCCTCGTGTACTGCACGCCGTATGGAACTTACCAGCTACCGCCGAGAACGCGCGGCCGCGGAGTCTGATACACACGCGTTTTAAGGAAATCCTATACATAAATCTGGATTATACGAAATTGTATAATATGTAACGCGAATATATTATTACATTACCCGTTCGCGATTTCACGTTACAATCGCGCAATTTTAAGTTTTAACCGCGACCGTGTACGTATTATTTTACCTTGTTATTTTATCCGCGCGGTCTCCGCGTGTCATACATTAAAAGCGTGTAGGTTAGGTTAGTTTATCTAACTTCAAAAAAAAAAAAATTTCTAAAAAATGACCGCTGCTTTCAAAAAAACCCTTAAATTCTCTAAAGATGGTTAAATTATGACAAAAAAAAATTTTAAAAATAATTGTTGAAAATGCGCGAAAAAATTAGACTGTATGTATAAAAACCTTTACCTTGTTATTTTATCCGCGCGGTCTCCGCGTGTCATACATTAAAAGCGTGTTTAGGTTAGTTTATCCGTTTATCATTAAAAGCTTAGGTTAAAAAAAAAAAGTTTCTAAAAAATGACCGCTGCTTTCAAAAAAAAACCCTTAAATTCTCTAAAGATGGTTAAATTATGACAAAAAAAAATTTTAAAAATAATTGTTGAAAATGCGCGAAAAAATTAGACTGTACGTATAATAAAACCTTTTTTATTGACTTTTAGATCCTATTTTTTTTTTGTGTACAAATTTTCTACTAGAAACAACGCTCGGATGATATACGGTAACAAATTGTCGTATTTAGTTTTCGGTAATTTTTAAATTCATGGAAACGGTTCTAGATTTCAGAATTCAACAATTTTCTATAATCCGTAGTATATATTTATACGGCGCTATATAGTTGTATTCTCGACGAATATTCATCGTCTACGATCGCGTATTATAAAAAAAAAAGCTTAAAAACGACTCGGTTAAGAAACGGGAGTTTACTTCTCTCTCTACACGCCTATGCGTACAATATATGATATATTATAGCTGCCGGATAACCTTTTTTTTTGTGTATGAAGATATTTTTTACCACACATACGTATATTAAATTTGGAAAAATTAGAGCTCCTTTCCGTCCCCTCGAATTAAAAAATTATACGAGCTACGTTTTGTTTCAAGGTCATCGTTTTAGGAGGAGGGATTAGGATACTCACACAAACTGTTGCAATTTAATCGCTAATTAGCATATCGTATTACTAAATAATATCATGCGCGTGTAGTAGTAATACGTACACGTCATCTGATACGCGAAGTTTCATGTTCAAGACGTTCAGTTTTTTTGGTACACGTCAGGGTTATTAAAATTTTTATTTTCGTTTGAGTCTTAAACTCGTTCGTTCCACTGACTATTTCATGTAAATCCATAAAGTGCGCAACTTTTGAACCTGGCGCCATTTTTTTAACGTTTTGTCGACAGCCCCGTTCTTATTATTTCTCAGTTCTTACCGTCACTCCGATTTAATAGCTCGACAATGATCGGATTTTAGACTATATATACGGTGTAATACTCGACAATACACTACTGTCGTTGGGCTAGTTATGTGAACTCGACCAGCACAGTTAACCTTCGACTGTAACAGTTTTTCTCGGGGGCATGTGAACAAAAAAATAAAAATTCCTCGTTCGGCGTGACGAGAACCCCAAGAGCGATCCTGCGACAGCTCGAAACGCACCTCCCGCGAACCACAATTTTGGTGTGGACCTCACTCGTGTCCGTGACTTTTTCTTTTATGGAGATTTATACGAGTTCAGTACGCGAACAAACCCCAAACGATTGCCGATCTGAAATGTGAAATTCGACAGACGTCTGCTATAGATAAGGATCGGACGACGACGGCCTGCAAAGAAAACGGAGACCGTCAGTAGGCGGACACAATATTATGCTGGATATAGTTTCTCGCCATTGAATCGGATTAAAATTTAATTCAAATTAATTTGTAACAAGAATTTTAAATAATTTTAATTTTGACGCTTATATATTTTATTGAATACTTCGCGGAACATTTTCACTATACTTGTCACCCATTCGTACCGTGCTTGTTCTCCCAAAATCGTCGGTCGATCCAAACTTTTAGAGCCGCGTCATTCCAAAACAATATAGTGTAGTTTAACACGCGTCTAGGCGTGAACGAGTTAAAAATTAAAATTAAGTCACTTACTCTTAAAATTACATTTTTACTCGATAAGTTACTTTTTTCGTAACGCGTTTACTTCAAGTCAACTGTTTATGTAGTTTTTTTACGGTTTTTATTTATTTTTCATTTATTGCTAATTATACAATTTTAACTTTTAACTCGTTTTTATATTATCTTAAATATTAACGAGTTGAAAGAAAATGATTGAATTTGTCCAACCTCGGTCTTTATTATACCGCGTAAGTCTCCGCCGTCCTTTCGTTTACGAGATGTCGCTCATGTCGCTATTGTACCTCAATACGGTGTAGCTTGTGTGTCGCCTTTTGCGCGCAACAATCGCGGATTATATTGATTATATTAATGCAGGAGCGAACCGATTAAAACGCGTACGCGTATTATGTACTACCGTTATTATTGTATCGTTATTAATATTATTACCGTTATCCGTTATGAATATTATTATTATTATTATTATTATTATTATTATTATTATTATTATTATTATTATTATTATTATTATTATTATTATTATTATTATTATTATTATTATTATTATTATTATTATTATTATTATTATTATTATTATTATTATTATTATTATTATTATTATTATTATTATTATTATTATTATTATTATTATTATTATTATTATTATTATTATTATTATTATTATTATTATTATTATTATTATTATTATTATTATTATTATTATTATTATTATTATTATTATTATTATTATTATTATTATTATTATTATTATTATTATTATTATTATTATTATTATTATTATTATTATTATTATTATTATTATTATTATTATTATTATTATTATTATTATTATTATTATTATTATTATTATTATTATTATTATTATTATTATTATTATTATTATTATTATTATTATTATTATTATTATTATTATTATTATTATTATTATTATTATTATTATTATTATTATTATTATTATTATTATTATTATTATTATTATTATTATTATTATTATTATTATTATTATTATTATTATTATTATTATTATTATTATTATTATTATTATTATTATTATTATTATTATTATTATTATTATTATTATTATTATTATTATTATTATTATTATTATTATTATTATTATTATTATTATTATTATTATTATTATTATTATTATTATTATTATTATTATTATTATTATTATTATTATTATTATTATTATTATTATTATTATTATTATTATTATTATTATTATTATTATTATTATTATTATTATTATTATTATTATTATTATTATTATTATTATTATTATTATTATTATTATTATTATTATTATTATTATTATTATTATTATTATTATTATTATTATTATTATTATTATTATTATTATTATTATTATTATTATTATTATTATTATTATTATTATTATTATTATTATTATTATTATTATTATTATTATTATTATTATTATTATTATTATTATTATTATTATTATTATTATTATTATTATTATTATTATTATTATTATTATTATTATTATTATTATTATTATTATTATTATTATTATTATTGTTATTATTATTATTGTTGTTATTATTATTGTTATTATTATTATTGTTATTATTATTATTGTTATTATTATTATTATTATTATTATTATTATTATTATTATTATTATTATTATTATTATTATTATTATTATAAATACGTCCCAGCGCGCGCGTTTTTGAATCCTTTCGGGGAGGGCTCGGCGACGGTGCGTTTATAATATTATTCGTATTTGTACAATAGTACGCGGCCGTCGGCCACCGCGGTCTCTCGGCAGTTTATTTCATACGACGCGCAGCGAACCCCCGCAGTAGCGAACCAATCCCACACACGCATATCGTTAATTAATTACCTTACGCGCGCGCGTTTGTTTCGAATATTGTTCAACGAGCGTTTATATATACTCGTGCATATATGCTTTTGCATTTATACACACACACATATGAATAGGTATTAGTACAAGAGATATTCCCGGATATTATTATTATTATTATATAATAGTTAAATGCATACAGTTTAGGGGGCGAGTAAGTCATACAGTCGTATACGTGTGATTCGAACTGTGTGCGTATATACCTAACGCGTAGCAATTAATAGGATTAGATGCGACCCGGCCCCGGAGCATTTATTATAATATGTGTATCGTCGTCGTCGCGCGCCGGTCGCGTTTGTAAAAATTATTTCGAAACTACACAAAACCGATTGGTTTTCGGTGTAAGGCCGGCGGTATATTTGTTGCATATGACCAGACTCGCGTACTCATATAAAGTGTGTACATTTTTTTTTTTTTTCGTTTCTCCTATATTTCGTCCCGACGCGCGTAATAATAATAAACTAGAGTGACGTACTGAGTTTTAAAGATATTTATTCGCCAGCGGAAAAAAAATTCTTTTCGAATCACCTAAATCCGTTGAAAACTTTGACGTTTTATATATATATATATATATATATAAGAAATCGTACGTTTTACTCTAAAAATAAATAAATTATTAATCGAATTCCTTTGTTGGAAAAATCGCTTGATTATTACACGTAAATATATATTTATCCGATTTTAGCGTATTGCGGTCCGTGTCCGGCCGAAAAATTTGACTGCACTGAGAACGTCGGGCTTTTGAAAACTTTGCATTTACTGTAACATCATAATATTATGGTCTAGCGCGGACAGCATTTGATATAAAGCGCAAAATCGCGACAAAAATTTATATATATATATATATGTAAAATATTAAAACAAATTAACGTATTTTTGAATAAATAACAAATAATAGTCGTATAAATCGGATTGAAAGGAAGAGCGACGAAGAAATTCTACAAAAAGTAGGGGTAAAGAGAGTATTACTATCTGCCATTAGGTCAATTTGCGGAAAACTAATTGGACACTTAATGAGACGTAATAACAATTTCATAACCAACATAATGGAAGGAAGAATTAATGGACGCAAAGGAAGGGGAACACCGAGGAAAACATTCATGGGAGAGATGATAGAAATGACTGGATGCAATGGATATTCACATATGAAGACCCTAGCACGGAATACGGAGGATTGTAAATAGATTTTCGCTACGACAAGGCTTTGCCTTTGGTAAAAGAAGAAGAACAACAACAACAACAATAATAGTATGAATCTCTGAAAATGTTCAATAAAAAAAATTATTATTATAAAAAACGTATATAACATATTATATTTTTTTAATTCAACGAATTTTATACAATAACTCCGTCCCTATAACGACGATAATAAGGAATGGTAATTTTTACATTAAAGAGAAAAAAAAAATCAATCGACGGTCAATACTTTTTAAACTCCCAGCTGATTTATATATCTCGTCGCGTATATATATATATATATATATATACGTTCGTAAGTCGTAACGCAGAATGTGACGATTTTATCGAGTTGCTGTCATAATTTATTCTCAAAAAAAAAAAAATTTCTAAAACTTCCTTACACATATAAATGAGCGCGAACTGTAAAAGACCAAAATGACAAAAAAAAAATAAAACATCGAGGTACACGGATAGTGATGGACTCGTCCACATTTCGAAACAAAAGTTTTTTTTTTAACGTCTTCTATTATTTTTTTTTAGTTTTTCTCGAAAACGTTTGGAAATTTCGAAAAGTGGCACGTTTGTTTAAGTACGACGTACCTATCGTTTCAAAATGTAAATATAAAAGAGCGACAACACGTTCTCGAGCGTTTTGTTCAAATCCAAAAGAATGGGATATCTTTTACCCAACCCCCTTTAAACACACAAATTTCAGTACACTTAAGAGAATGTTTACCGATACACCGCGCCGACTATATGTATCGCGTTTATAAATTATGCCTAATCGTAGTAAATATGTCACTCTAATTTCGTTTTGCGTTTCGAAAGGTACGCCTTTGTAAAATACAGTTAAAACAAGTTTTTTTTTTCGAAATTCAATACCTTAATGTTTTACACTCGTATAAATATACGCGTATTTCGCGATGCTATATGTATAACTATAATTATTGAAAACTACTATATAACTATTGTCACTTAACTCGTTAAATAATTACAACGAGCGTATTTCGCTTTGCTATTGCGTGATTTAAATAATTGAAATATCAGCTACCTATACGCATTCTACGACAACAATAATAGTCGAAAACTATATACAAAAAAATAGTAAAGACTCATTTACCGTTTATTTATAAATTCTCGTCTCAACACGTCATGAAAATTATATAATAATATTTTTAAAAAAACTGTTTCATTAGTAATTTTATATGAAGTAACAATTATTATACTCCCTAATTTTTAGTAAACAGCTGTATAGTAACTTCACGAGATACCTACGCAATCAATAGGTACAAGTAAGTGACTGTAAGTTAAGTTACGTGTTTACGCGTTTAAAAAAAGCCGGACGATTCGGAAAAATCAATTTTTTAATTAATCGAGAACACATTTTTATAATCTTGTTTTTTATTACGTCCGATCGATTAAAATGTCTTGAACGATAAAAGGAATTGTTTTATTTTCAAAAGATTATTCGATAGAATTTCAAAGAGCGTTATACTATACGAATCGGTTTCCTGATAAACACTTTTATCGTTGATTTTATAATAATCAATTATCAAATCAATGCTATTATATGTTTTATATGGTTGCTCCGTCACTCAACGTGCGTAGCTCTCGTAATGTGTATTTTGGTTTTCGTCATAATAAACGCGTATGATATCGAGCTACTGCACAAAACACTCGACAATCGATTTTACACAATATACGTGCAATTAATTTTTCTAATTTCTTATTTTAATAATAATCATTATTGTGTATAATGTATATATTATGTTATAGAAAAAGCACTAAAAAAAAAAAACGCACTTGGTTGACTTCATTTGACTATTTTAACAATTATGTAAGTCTGTATAAAATAATTGAAAACAGGGTAATATAAAAATTAAGAATAATACGTACGTAAAATATTTTGAAAAGAAGGAAATCGAAAAAAAACACGTCATCGGATATATTAGGAGAGCAAAGAAAAAATACTCCAGAAAAGTCAAAAAATATTTTTTTAAACCATTAGTCGCACTCAATATCGATACAATTATAAAAAGCGATTTCTTCTTTCTGGTGAAAATCATAAATGGACGTGGTGGTTAACAACTAATTCGAAATCCCAAGGTATTTCGCAAAATATATTTGGTATTTGGCCTTCGAAAAGTGAGTTGTCGAAAACTCAGGAAATTTATACTCGAAAAGTTTAACAGTTAGCGTTGAACAATCAAAAAAACAAAATGTGAAGACCACTATAGCATAATATATATATTAATATAATGCCACCTCGTCGAAAGTAAATGGACGAGTTTGGCCTGTGTTTTCGATAAAAAAAAAAAGTCATCAAATAGTTTTTTATAGTTCAACACGAAGACAATTTGAAATTTTACAAAATATATGAAATATACGTCCAACATTATAGCGAGACATTTATGGCACCCGAAGATGTCTATGGATTCGCTTTAAGATATGGACAGTGGTCCCATTCGATTTGGCGTTAGCCCTACACACGGAAATCGATGGGAATTTCAGAGAATAATTTATTTAAATATCGCGTCAGTAGACCTGAATTAATATTTGAAAACGACTCTTGAACAATATTGTAAGTCTGTGCAGATGACTGTTATAATATAGTGAGAAGAACTGAAGGGATGTGAAGCCCCGCGAGTTCTATTTTAATGGACCTGAAATTCGAAAATCAAAATCCGGGACGGGCTTTAAGAATTTCTTCGAATTTTTTTTCTACACAATGAAACGGGAAATATTTTCTGATAAGGCCGCACACACTATCGACATTGAAACGGGACTAGAGAAGAATGAGCTGCAGAGTGTAATTTTATCCAGACCAAAAGAAACTCTCGGACAAAATAGACTTTGACGACGTCACTTGGCAAATTCACCGGCATAATGAAAACTCGAAAAATAAAATTGTACATATAAATTTTAGATTATTGCTCGACTTATAATTAAAAATATTCACTTTAATATCGTACGAATTAAAACACGCCTTTTAATTTTGAAATAAATACGTAAAATATCAATAATATGAAACGTACAACGGGAAATTAATACGTTGATACTAATGTTTAAGACGTATATTTTTTTAAATAATCAGAAACTATACTGACATAGCGATGAAATTCGTTTAAATGATAAGGAGGCGTGTACTTCTCTGCTGGTTGACGTCTTGTAAATTTGACCGACCTCCATACGGAACTTTATATCCGCGAGAATCCGACGACGCAACAATACGTTATACACGAGGCCTAATACGAATCGAAGTCCATGTTATTATGCGCATAACAGTTTTTGACGTTATAAAAGCGTTTAAAAAAATTTTCGTCATAAAAAAATAATTCGCGAGAGGAAAAAAAATGAAACGCTAAAAAACCGTTCAGTAAAACCCGTTAAATTGTACGACGTGAGTTTGTACGACGTTGTGATACAAGAGTGATGATTTCAAAAGACGGTTTCGAGTTGCTTGCTCATCTAGTCTAGTAAAATTTAACAGTAAATAAAACTCGTTTTTAAAGGGGGCTCGTTCTAAAAATATTTTCCTCGATCGCGTGTTTTTTCACGTCCTACCGCGTATCACAGTCACCGGTCGTCGTTCTTTAAAAAAAAAAAAAAGCGCTTTCAAAATACATTAATTATTATTATACAGTTACGAATTTTAGAATTCAAAATATATGGCGTATTACGTGAGATGCACTCGCAACGTCAGATGTTTTTGTACACTGTTGTTTGTCAACGTACTAAAAATATCTCAAAAGTAAAAGATCAATTTCCACTTTAAGAAAAAAAAATCGAAACTCATTTTAGGACTATATATACGATATGCTATTCAGTTAAAGAGTATACCGGGCGGCGGACGAAAATTGGTTCATGTTCGCGCAGACGAGATTCTATCGTTATTCTGATTGGCCGAAACCGTCGTGAGCCGACTGCTGCCGACAGCAACAACCAATAACAGAACAGCTATTAACCGCATGGGGGAGCAACAGCCAATGACAGAGCAACTATTAGCCGCCTGGGTGGTCTATCATCGCTCCGGCTTTCATTCAATGTGCGCGTTCCGGTATACTCTTAAACTGAATAACTTGCTGTACAATATTGCAAATCGAAAAAGAAAAAAAAATTATTGATATCGAGCGATATACAGAGTCGTGGACGATTTTAACGACAAGTGCGAACCGAATAAGGCAGGGGTTCCCTAACGTTTTATCGCCGAATTTTATTAATTATAATACGTTAATTCTAAAACTAAATTAGCAGGGACAGTTTTTTTTTTTTTTTTAATATGTCTTTTATTAACATTTTATTTTATTTTATGATATTCGTAAAAGTAAAAAAAAAATCTCAATTTTTAGATAAATCTCAATATTTAAATTACAATTTTTAAATTTAATGTGAAATTCGTTGATGTTTATTTTGTACAATAACAATAGTATCCAATAGTCAAGCTGAATGGAACTCATTTTCACTCGTAAATCGCTTTGATTATCGAGTCTATTTCTGTAATTAATTTTGTCAATAATAATAATACACTGAAAATTATATCAAAACATTTCTTCGCGTACCACTATTATAGTGGTACGCGTACCACAGGTTGGGAACCGCTGGAATATGACGTTTAGATGGATTGATTGCGATGTTATTCAAAAGCATATGAAAAATATTTTTTACTCTTTCTTACGCTTTGGGAACTATGAAAAAAAACTTGCAAAAATGTGTATTTTCTAAAAAAAAATAAAATAAATATCGTGATTTCCACTATGAAATTATGTTTTTATTATTGTAACATCCGATTTTGTCCGATCGGATATATCGGATATAAATACGAATTTGGCTTTTTTCGTCTCGCGTATATACGTCCACGAACAACGCAGTTCAAATTTTCACAAACGATAGTAGCTCCGGTGGTTTGAACGGGTATTTTTTTTAAAACAATTTTTATTCGCGTGATGCTAGCGAAGTGTAAAAAGTCGGCGTATACTTCAAAATCCCTCGACCAGTTTTCGAAAAAAATAAAAATAAAATTCGCATTTTTTTTGTTTTCTAAATAATAGCCATTTTCTAGACATTATTTCTAAGATAGTAAAAAACAAAAAAAAAAAAGGAGGAGAACGATCGACTTTTGACGATCGGTTTAAAATATTTGAAAGTTTTCGCGCGCATTATTTTCCCGTTTGTACCGTTTTCGCCTTTTGACGGAATACATTTTAAGTGTTTATAATATTATAGCAAACTAAAACGCTAAAAAGTAAAAAAAAAATGTTCACGCTGTATAATAACAGTTCGAGTACGTAGGATTTGTGCGCTATAGAGAACGAATAGAAAAATAATAATATTTTTATATATATTAACGATCCGCGCGCGATTTTTAACGATAGTCGTCGCGGTAAACCTTTTTGTTTTTTTTTTGTTTTTTCTTCGATACAATAAAATCGAACGAAACCGTATAAAAAAAAAACGCTTTGGAGTCAAATACTATTCGACTCGTAAATCAAAATCACGCTTTTGGACGTGTCTCTCTCTCTCTCTCTCTCTCTGCGTGTGTCGGGCTCTCGTAATATTATTATACATGCACTCGTATTTTAAATACGATTTTCCAATCCCCCAGTATAGTTTTCGTAATGTTATCTTTCAAATCGAAATTTCATTTACATATCACCATATAAATGTATAGGTTACGTCGACTACGTGTGTGTCGCGGCTCTGTATATATATATATATATATATATATATATATATCGTGAAAATTCGATTCATCCGAATTATATAATACGAAAACTAAATATTATGTACGAGTATCGAATTTAACAAAACCAATTTGACGGATACAAAAAAAAAAATAAAAATTATTCTCGAAAACATAAATACTGACAAAACAAATATATATTACTCGGCGTATATGTGTATAATATAATATACGTAGAACCCGTGTTTGTTGTGACTATAATAGTTTTTTTTTTCGAGCATTAATAATCGAAACTGCTTCGAATATTAACTGCTATCGAACGATTGCGTGTAGGTATAGTTGGTATACGCGTAGATTTTTATTTGTCGCGCTGCAGGTGTAATGGGCGTAATTCGAATTTTCAATCAATTCTCGCAAAACTGTTTCTCGAAATAGGACAAAAATAAATTTTACACGCGTACGAGGATACCGAAATGAATGAGTTCTTATTCGCGTCTCTATAAATATTAAATTATAATTTATATTTATGTATTTTTTCTTATAATTATTAAGCTGAAATAACAATCGAATACAATACGTTTTACAATTACACCAGTACCGATACGGTCGAGGGTCTTTAGCAAATCTGCAGTCCGGTATTTATACATATATATGCGCAGCTTTTCATTTTTTCGATAACCGTTTTACGTTAGAATAATATTTAAAATTAAAAATGTCGAATTTTTAAAATAATATTTATTTCGGCATTGGCAAAGTCGCCTTTAGACTATATATTGTATATAGAACAAAATATAATTTGCAGTTTTATACAAATGTATTTTAAAAAACATTTCACATCCGTTCACGCAATTTTATACAAATGTATTTTAAAAAACATTTCACATCCGTTCACGCAATACCTTTTGATTCTATTTTTTTTTTCTTGTAGCGTACTTCAACGTGTAACCAAAAACACCTAAAAAAAAAAAACGACGATTTCCAACAATTATTTTCATATACTGCAAAACCATTCGTTTCACTATAATACTGCTGCACTCACGAGAATATTTTCGATATTTAAAAAAATAAATAAATTGTATGTATGACAAAACGCTCGAACCCCGTTATTTGAATTCATATACAATATAATTTCATAGCAATATTAATATAATCCGTAACACAATTTATATTATAATAACTATACAAACGATATATTTATATAATATAAAAGCGAAGATCAAAATCGCCCGATGGCCGCGATATTAATTGCAAATACAAAATATACATACATTTTGACCAGCAGAGAAAAACAGTAAAACAAAAAAAAATATAAAAACCACTCGTCGATTTTTTCACGCACATACAAATTGTGTATGCTAATTCATGCGTGTTATATATATATACGATCTACATTTATATATATATATTAATATTATAAATTATAATATAAATCGCGAAACGAAATTAGCTTAAGACCTCGTCGATACGAGCGATTTATGGAAAAATAAATCAAAACACACACACACACACGTGTGTATAATTAAATAAACTAAAAACTTTTGAATTTTAATCGAAAATTACGCGACGCCGCCGTTATAATTTCGTTGCTGCAGATAAATCATCCGTGACAAATTAATGTTTTTGTAATTTATTTTTTTTTTTTTTTAATCGCGCGCCCGATTATATATTATCAATAAATCCTTCGTGAAATTAAAAAAAGAATTAATATAATACACACGTAATGTTCGCTGGTGCTTTTTAATTCAAAATCGAAAAAAACCACTTGTTGTTTATTTAAATGAAATAGCGTTCTTCCCCCCCCGTTCTCAGTTATTACTTTATACGATTTTAAATATTAAACGTAGCCTATTTTTTTTTCCGATTTAAAATCGTCGATATACACCGGCTTTTACATTCTTCATTATTCGTATAAATTCGTAAATACTAATAATAATATATATATATACTAGCTGCCCCCGTGCACTTCGTTGCCCGTAAAAAATGCCACCTCCTCTTACATCGTTCAAATTTTGTTCAATTCGTTATTCAATACATTTCCTATTTTTAATTCCCACCTTTTTAGCTCAGCTGAGGTAACATGTCGATCTGTGACTGACGAATAAAACTTTTTAAAACTTATTCCACCATTAAATAACTGATATTATGGACGTTGTCGGCCCCCGACCCACCGCGTCACATCGCCCGCCCGCGCTATTATACTATTCGTTTTCGCTTAGCGTTCTTTCCGCCTCTATTTTTTCTTCTTCTGTTGCTCGGCTCCAATAAGGGTCGTAGCGCGATGTTAATTAATAACCTTTCTCAAGAATTGGACTATCGAATACAAAAAGAATTTTTCAAATCGGACTGGTAGTTTCACTTTTCAGAGATTCAAACAAAAAAAAAACTCTTCAGCTTTATTATATTAGTGTAGATTATAATATTATTACATATCGATATGGCGTCGGCGCTGGTGGAGAGTGGAGACGCCTGACAGTGGAAGAGCACACGTCTGCGTTTTTTGTTTTGCCGCACTGCGCCGTGGGATATTGAAAAATAAACAATTTTGAATAAAACATTGAACTTAAACAATTGAAATTAAGCATAAAACCTACTCCGCGATGTACTCTTTCGTTAAAAAAAAATCAAGATAACCCGATGAGTACATGCGTGACAAAGATTTCCATTTCACATTTTATAATATAAATATATGACTCATACAGATTTCGTCGCATATAATATATGCAATATATACTATTCGATGCAGTATTAATACTCAAAAGTTTAATTTTATTATTATTAATCCCTATTAATGTCTTAGACGACTGTAATCCTATTATAAAACATTTATCACTACGGGTACTTATATAAAATATAATGTATATATACTGCAAGTTGATTTATTTATTTATTTTTTTTTTATCACTAGCCTGTAGCGATTATCCGAGCCATCGAGCGTTTAAGCAGATAATTGTATTAAGGCGTTTTTATTTTTCTGCTCGTTATTACATCGATTAAGGAATATTTATAGACCATTTTCAAAATTAAATCCCCAATATTATAGCATACCCGCGAGAAACAAACGCGGCAAACTTTTTTTTGATTTACAAAAATAGCGAAGCCAACTATATAAGTATATATTTGTTTTTCCGCGCTATCTCGCCGACGCCGCTATATAATTTTATGAAACGCATTCGAGCACATTATTTGCGTATTCGCAATAAGCCAACAACAACCGTTCGGGGTACTTTAAAATTAAATTTTTCAATCGTCGAAATCGTTTTATACGAAACGTTTGCCATCCGCGATTGAAAAATTAATAACTCGCGGGAAACGCGTACATATATATGTATATAATATAAGAGCGCCGTTTTGGAAATCAAACTCATTGAAATAAAAGTATACGAAAAAAATAATACTAAATATCACCCCGCGCCTATATACCTATATATACGTATAAAGTAAAATATCTTGTATACGCTCCGAAAAAGTGTGCGCGTGACGTATCCTCGTATCCTCTTCGGTTGTCGCTGTTTATCCGCCAAATACGTTATGTTTTATCCAACTATCTATATTAGCAGCCCTGTATTTAAATATTCCTTTCGATCTCCCTGCTGTATTTCGAATTCTATAACACCCGTACACCCGCTATATAATTATCCTTATTGTTTCCTTTATTCTCCGGGCTTCCTTATTTAATTTTATACACTTAAATTTGTTATTGTCGCTATTTTTTTTTCTTATGTAATTGTCGAGCCTAATGGTTTTTGCTAAAAGCTCAAATAAAAAAAAAATGCAAAAAAAAACAAACGAAATCGGCCGTCGTTTGTCGCGATTGTTCCAAAACGAGACGCGCGTCCGATAGGATGTAAGAGCAAAATAAACGAACGGAGAATTAAAAAATAAATACGTGGACTTTACACCGACATTTACAGACGCAATTAAACGGTGAGCGGTAGTGGATCGCTCGAGTTTAAATCTAAAAAAAAAAAAAAAATACTTATTGATATAAATTTTTTTCAAATATTAATCGAATTCGTTGAATTCCGTTCGTTCTGCAACAAGTCTGAGCCGTTCGTCCCGGTTTAACCGCGTGAAGGACACTATAATTAATACTACAGGTTTTAAGCGCGCTGGCCTCCCCTTCTCGATATTCATCGAGTCCTGGACGACAAATAATATCCTAGAATAGGTTTTCTTGTAAAAAAAAAATTGAGTTTTACGAGAACCGAGAAAACTTATTAAAAAAAAAAAAAAATTTTTTTTATTTTTATTTCGGATTTCTTGTGTCTAGAACGAACGTCTGCAATTATCACGCAGACTGATGCGATGGATCGTTTAAGAATTGTAAATGTATGTAAATCAAGATTTTAGTTGACCGCAATATACCGAAGTAAAATATTAAAATTTTTTTGTTTTTAATCATCTCTACGTTTATAGATACTTTTGAATAATCCGAGTAAAAAGTTTATTGAAGAAATAACATTATAAAACCATTGACGAAAAGACAGAGCCGAGTGTGCGGAAGAATTTTCGTTTTCACTACGGGAGCGAAATCGCGGTAATATTTG
Organism: Slavum lentiscoides; assembly: GCA_032441835.1. Classification (NCBI taxonomy): domain Eukaryota; kingdom Metazoa; phylum Arthropoda; class Insecta; order Hemiptera; family Aphididae; genus Slavum; species Slavum lentiscoides. The sequence goes on along the minus strand of CM063707.1, from coordinate 2,715,703 downwards.
CAAATCGGTTGGTTCTATCCCCGGGCCCCTTTTAATTAAACGTCCCGATTTTCGATCTCAAATCAGTGGCGTACCCTGCAGGGGGGGGGCTGTAAAATGAATAAATAATCGATTTTTTTTTTTTTAGTAGGTACCGTCAATGCATATTATAATTATTAACGTATAGTAATACGTTAATTAATTATCAGCCTCCCCAAATAAAAATCCACCGTCTCAAATAAACGGCGTCAAGCCTTACGGAAGTCGGTAAGAAAAGAAAAAAAGAAGAACCCGTCAAACTCGGCAAAAAAACTCGGTGTAAAAAAAAAAAAAAATGAGGAAATTGTTTTGAGGAATGAAATGAGGAATTGCGCGTGGGGTGTTACTTACGTTTTGCGGAAAACGCGTGTCGCCGCCGACGACGAATTGCCGCCGTGGCCGCCGCCGTTGTTGTTGTTGTTGTCGTTCGTCGCGGTGACGATAATCGTCGTCGAACGGTGCAGGTCGTCGTAGCGGTGCAGTAGCGCGCGCCGACGACCGGAACGCGGTTTGTGTGACCATGTTAATCGCATGCCGCGCACTGGTGAACGGTCGGGCCGCCGCGCCGGCACGTTGGCTTCCCGCGTCGTTATAAAACGACGACGGTTTGTCCCGCCGCCGCCGCCGCCCACCTCTTGAACCGCTCACTCGCTGCTCATTCATACCGACGGCGGCGGCGGCAGCGGGGGCGGCGGCGGACGATAATGCGCGGCCGTATGTTTCGCGTCTCCGACGACGTGCTGCGGTGCCGTATAAGCTCCTCCTCCTCCTCCTACCGGAGACGACGCGACGCCGAGAACCGACGACGATATCCACTGCACTGCACTGTGCACTGCACACGGCCGGACGATATTTATTTATTTATTTTTATTCTCGTATATATATATATATAAGCGTACAGCGTATAGGTGCACTGTGCAAAAAAATTACCGAAATTCAAAAGTGGGGGGGCTGGTGTGACGTCACGCCAGCCCCCTGCAGTGTTTTTTAATTATTCCGGAAAGAGTGATTGCGGGATGATGGTGAAAATGGTCATACAAATTCATACAAATTCCATACTAAATATCTGTGCAAAAAAATTACCGAAATTCAAAAGTGGGGGGGCTGGTGTGACGTCACGCCAGCCCCCAAATGTGACGTCAATTCCATACTAAATATCTGTGCAAAAAATTACCGAAATTCAAAAGTGGGGGCCGTCACGCCAGCCCCCAAAATTTTTTTTAGTTTTTCTGGTAAAAATAATGGCATACAAATTCTGTAAGTGGTCATACAAATTCATACAAATTCTATACTAAATATCTGTGCAAAAAAAATTGTAAATTTCCAACATGGGGGGGCTGGCGTGACGTACGTGTATTATTTCCCCGGCGTACCTACACCGCGCGCTCGATTCGAAACGTATGTACGCCACCAACGACGAGTACCGCGGGTACGTTATATGTTATGTGCATAGTCTCGAAATATATTTCAAAGAATAAAAGATAGAAAAAAAAGTTTTTTATATACGTGTTTTTTTTCAATTTGAATTCGCGTTCCCTCGAGTGATCGTGTCCCGTCGCCGCCGTTTATAACACATTTCGATTTGTCAAACGTCTATTATTTAACGTGGCGATACGTTTTTTTTTTTAGTTTTTCTCTCCCCGTTGAAAATTCCGCACACTATTTTCCAGGGATGACGGTGTTGAAAATGAATACCGAAAGTACGGTATTGATTTCGATACCGGTTTGAAACGGTATACCGTAAAATATCGATACGAACCGATATACCGCGAAATACCGATACGAACCGTTATACCGAAATTCAATTAATGCACTATCCTGTCCGAGGACCGAAGGGACAGTGGACAAACATCCATCAGTTCCATCATCTACATATATCTGGACAGCTTTTTATTGCCAATTATTATATCTAAAGACAATCTGGAATTATGGAGTACCTACTATCAAACAATGTAATGACTAATGTAAATGAAATCCAAAGTTTTCAATCGATTATTATAGTCTAAGAAGATTATAGATGAATTGGTGCATTTGATTTATTTTAAAAAAATATTGACTTTTTTTAATAATTAAAAATTTGGGTTGCAAAAACTAAAAATTAATCTACATTACTCAAAAAATTGCAAAAAAAAAAGGGAAGTTTTAAACATCGAAATTGTTTTTTTCTGGACTTGGTTACAGTAAAGATTTCGATAAGCTCATTGAAATCTAATAAGTCAAAAACTATAATTCTTGTTCAATCGACATAGTGGCTATATATTTTATAGGCTTGTAAGTTTACACTGTGATAAAGTACTTCTTAAGTATAGTATATTATAATATATATTCAAATACCGCATAAACATTTTCATATGAAAGATAGCTGCAGTTGTTAATGTTGTTATTTAGATTTGAAAATACAAAATTCTAGGCTTACAAAATGTTGAACTCCGTCCGTGGGGCCCCCAAAGCGGCAGCTGCCCCTTCTGCGGCCGGCGCTGCAATTACGTTCTGTTTATTAACCATCATTCTCCAGCCATCAGCAGGGGCGTATTTAAGAGGGCTAAGGGGGGGCTTAACACACCAGAGACCTACTTTAGCCCCCCTTCCCCAATCGATTATTATATATTAGCTTTTTTAAATTAATAGTTACATTATTTATTTGTTTAGGTTTTTAACATTAACATTCCATTTAGTAATTTATGGCATGAAATATTTCTTGGAGCTTCAGCCCCCCCCCCTGTATTACTCCTTCAAAAACGCCCCTGGACATTAGAGTCCGATTGCGTCGTTACTGCGCGTACGTTAAAACGTTCGATTTTCAATCGCGTTTTAATATTGTTGTCAAAATGAAACGCGTATTATTATATGTTCCAATACCCGAAGCCAAAACGTCTATATAATATGTAGCGTGTTCAAAACAGCCACTCGCGGTGGATTTACAATGCCACTTATTTGTATAGAACAGTGGTTCCCAACGGAGACGATAACGCCCCCCCCCCTGTGAGCGATGGAGTTTTGCTGAGGGGCAAAGAAATTTTTTTGGCCATTAGGGGGCGGTAAGTATATTTTGGACGTAAACTTATATTACGTAAGATTCAGTACTATGACTGATCTCATCACAAAAAAATTAATCGACTGGATATTGTTAAAAGAGGAGACTTGCGCCTTCATCTTACAAATATCGAACCCGATATGAAAAAAACTAGCTTTGCAACACCAAACACACTGACCAGTGTCCGCTTTTTTACTTTTTACTACTTTTTCATTTTTAATATTAAATTGTTTTTGCGATCTTTAAATTTATAATTTTTTAATACCTACAGAAAGTTTTTCTAGCACACTGTTTTTGTTTTTTTTTTTATTAGTCACATCATTTTGTTTTAGATTTACAATATTAACTCTATCCTCTTTCCCCATAACCATAATTATTATTGATTTTTCATTTAAGGGGGGAGGGCGTTGAAAAGTCGTTTGCTTTTAAGGAGGGGCGGCTGCTTTTAAAAAGCTGAGAACCACTGGTATAGAGTACACTCCTGTTAGAACCGAAATTGAAGTCTATTTTAAGCCCGCGGTTAAAACTATACGCACATATAGATATGGACATCAATCCGCGATTGAGTACTGCAATATTATCCTATGTCGACGGTTATTGCTTTGGAAATTTTCGAAAAGTATATGTTCAATAAATGGATGAAAAATACTTGCGAAAAAATATGTATTAAGTAATTTTAAATTAAACGCTCTGACTCGAATACAATAACGCACTCGATTCACCGGAACCACGAACGTATACCGCGGTGCAGCGATAAAAACACTTGATTTGAATTTTTTTTTTGTACACGCCGTTGGGACGTCTCGGAACAGGCGCGTAGCTAGGAATTTTAAAAGGGGAATGTTATTCAAAATTAATTTGACAAAATTATATACACGTCAAATTAATAACTTTACGTATATACTTTATTGGACAATCATAAATACACATTATTATGAGTGAATATAGATAAGGATTTATGAGAAAATGTTTAAATATTTGATTTAAAACTCAAACGTGTACTTAAGTGTAAACTATGAAAAAAATGTTGAACTTAACATTTATTAGAGCAGTTTTATTTGTTATCTGCATAACTGATAAGCGTGATAACATTCGGATAGTTCGTTTGATATTGTAAGTTTTCGTCGATTTCGGTAGTTCATCAAGATTTATGAAGTTGTATACACGCTGTATGAAAAGGTGAGATATCTTAAATGGTGCAGCATGAAACGACACAAAACGGTGTAATGAGAAGCCGGGTCCCGGCTTTATTATTATCGTAAATCGTAATAAATATTATTTCGTTATGATAAATATGTGTACATCGCGATTTATGATGAATCTTTATAAAATATAAGTATATAAGCACGGGCCATAGGAGGTGTTACTACCTTTATAATATTACCTTTACCTTATTGTAATATTCCGCTGCAGGCTAAGCGCCTGTCTCGGAATATCACGTAAAACGTATACGTATTATACGTATGAAAGTAATCGTCGTGGTGTTTTTTTTTTTTTTTTTTTCGGTTAACGTGAGATATATTTGAATAAACACGTATTATTATTATTGAAGATCAATGGCACCGATCAGCAGAGCGCAGGGTGACAGGAACCGCCTTAGTTTCGTTTGAAATGCGCGTTCAATTCGACGTGTGGACATTTGCGATTTGACGGTTTTTTGTTTTAGCTCAACTTGGGAAAAACGTATATTTTTCACGATCGACTTCGAAATGAATTTGCTGCATGAAGCACCAATAAATATTATATAAGTACCTGTACCTGCAGCAACTATATACACGCGTAGTGCGCGCAGTTATTCGAAATTTTGTGCGAAATTCGCGAAAAGTCGATTGTTTTTCTCATATACCTGTAGCGTTTGGCGACGAATTATAAGAATCGTTCAAAATCGCGAACCGTATCGTTTAGTTTTGCGTATACTAACCCCGGACACGCGGGTTAGAATATATTATAAAAATTAAATTTCTTCGGATTATTATTATTTTTTTTTTATCGAAATAACGTAACGTGATTTTTTTTTTTTTTAACGTAAGACTCGCGAAAAAAATTGGCGCAAACTATACGCCTACATAGGAAAAAAAATTATTCGATCGCATTATTTCTACTCGAAGAATTTCAAAATCATTTTCGTGTACACTGACAATATTTGAAATATTTTTGCTTACATATATATTGTCTTGCGGGTAGAGTCGTTTGGGAAATAAAAATCGAAAATAAATAATAATAATAATTCGGAAGAATGGAAAATATATTTTTATTCTGATAAATATAATATTATACTATATCGAATTTATTGAAAACAACTAATACGAGTTTCTTTCAAAAATATTTAAATACATTTGTAAGCTTTTTTACATTTTAATTTTTTTGTTCGCTTACGGGTATATAGTCGAGATAACGGCCCTTAGTGCAGTAACCGTCCTGAATTTCGATTGCCCTATTGCCGCTCGTAGGTACGATTTAATTATTCAAAAACATTAACAAAATCTTATCGTCATTTTTTTTTTCTGGAAACATAAAATACGCAAAAAATACTTTAAAAAAAAAAAAAATTGAAATCGAACAAATCATTTTTGATAGTAATAATAATATAACGTTTAATTAAAAAATAATAATACAATTACGGATATAACGTTAAAGACGGAAAACGTAATATTAATTTAATGGAATTATAATATTGTCTGAGCGTAATTTTTCGATCGTGTAAATTCACCACACAATTCCATCGTCTTAATGGTTTTAATACACTAATTAATATAATATAAGCGAGGCGCAATAACAAGAATTTAATTCATATTTCTGTCGTTTTTCCCCCCCCTTTTTTTTTTTTTTACTTTTAACTCGCCCAAACTCAATCTTTCTATACCCTTCAATTCGTATAATTCTATACACGTACAAGTATTTATTATTCATTAATTCGTATACAAATAATCAACAAAAAACTTTGGCACTCGAATATCGACAATTTCATTGCGATTTCTCCGCGTGTACCGCTATATCGGCGATTATAAAACGTTACATTTTAATTTTCGACGAAATTACATAATTATAAATTAGTACATTTAATCAATTATTGTATACGCTGATGAAATTCAAATTATAGTCGTGCACGCAATATGACGCGGGCGGCAAAAACCGAAATCGCGGACCACGCAATAAACCTGATAAACCTCAAATATAAGTATACACTAAAAACATCCAAGCAAAACGCGTATTATTTCGGCTTTTTCCCGGGTAAACGTCAACGCATTTGAGCAAATCTGTATATCACACACGAATCTAATTTAAATTTTATAAGTTAATCGTTATAAACGTAAACGTACGAATAAAGGGACAGTGTTTATTTAAAAAACTTAAAAACATATAAATCGTTGTAATCCACTATGTATAATTAGGTATACATATGTCCGTACCCTATTATAAAAAAATATTTAAAAAATAATTGTACAATTATTATATAATCGCGTGCGAATTTCAATATTTTACAGTATAGTTCTTTATTATACAAAGAAAATGAATACAAATATAAAATAGGTGTGATTGCAGTAATAATTGGAATGGAAAAATTCAATTCAAAACCGCGGGCGTTCGTATGAAAAAGTATATTGTTTTAAACGGCTCGGATAATCAACGAAAAAATAAATAACGCCTATAAAATCGTTATTATTATAATTATCACGTATAAATCTATATCGTATCAGTCTTATATATGGGTATATTTATTAGTAGACGCGTGATAGCATTTGAAAAAAAAAATGTTAATTTTATAATTATATTTTTATTTTATAATTATAATTACTTGTTATTAATTATCTATCGTGTGTGTATGTATACTGTATAGGTACACAAGTATTTACTTACTTCACCAATCATCAACACGCAAACAACTCCGAATATTATTAGAAAAAAAATGTATTTCTTTTTTTTCCTGTATATAACTATAATGAAAATTTTTGTTTTAGTATTTGAAATACTTTTTTAAAACTATCTGAATATTATTGAAATAGATTTATTACAGATAAGTATTCGACTACTTACTGTGTTTTAAACATTAATGTTTCACAAATATTAGGATAATATTTTTTACAATACCGTGTGTTGCCAATATATATATATATATATATATACGGGTATATAGTATTGCAATACGTATGGTACTTGACAGAATCTCGTTAAACATTTTCTTTGTTGTTTATTATGTTTATAACGACGATAACTTTTATTATTATTATTATTATTATTATTATTATTTTTTTTTTTTTATGTATTTTCGTTTACATCTCTAGTCGTTGTAGATCGATTATAAAATATAGCAATACGGCGTTAACTATGTAAAAACTATATTAAATAATATAAGAAATAAATTAAAATTAAAACAGTTTTAAAACTCGGTTGTTTCGGCAAAATTCGATACGCCGCGGATATGCACAAACGCGAGACGAGGAAATTATTAAAAAAAAAAAAAAAATTATATAATTAAAGCAATAGCGTGGGCCAGCATATTATAAATATTATTATAACGTTTTTATTAAAAAAAAAAAATGACGCTCAAAAAGTTTTTATTTTCAACTTGAACGTATATTATCTGCTCGGATGACATAATAATACTCGTATACACCTATAGCAAATCAGTCGTTGTCGTGGATATATTATATATATACTATATCGTGACAATGAATTTACCTATTTTGAATAAAATATCTACATAAAATCAACTATCTATATATACAACCGTGTGTTTTTTTTTTCTTAAAGATACGAGGTTAGGTTAAAAACTTCAAATATCTAACTTCGTAAAATATCCGAGAAGTATATAAATATATTGCACGAAACCTGTAGATGGCTTTGTACATTCACTTTTTTTTTTTTAAATCCCTTCTAAATCTTGTTACACGCGTACTTTGCTATATTTTATATATACACGCGTACAAACACACGCGCTCGCACTGTGTACGTAGAAAACCCAATTTAACATAAAACGAATTCTCTAAAATACTTTTGAGCTATATGGTAGAAGTCCGTAAAAGAACGCATTTGACCCGGAATATTTAACTTTTTTGACATATACGACGCGTTAAGGGAGAATTTCGAAATGTTTTATTAATTCTCGGCTCATATATAACAGGAAAACTAGTCACTTGTCCATCTATAATAAATAATATGCCCAAAACTACCAAAGTATATACTCGTGTGTATATATAATAATATATAAATAGGGGAAAAAAAGGATTTTGACGAATATTTTGAAATTGTATTATTATTCAGAATTTGAAAGCGAAGAGATAAAAAACGAGTTCGAAAAACGATTCGGATAACGACTATAATATAATATAGTATATATTATATAAACAGGTTTATTAAAATTAACGAACTTATTCCAAAAATGCAATTTTATGTACATATATACGCTCATATAAAAAACATTTGTTCCATCAAATTTTTTATGAATTTCGTAATGTATACAGAGAAAAGTACATGATGCGTGTGTACATAAATTTAATCCTGGTATTAAATATTCGGCTGTTAACGAATCGCTCGTGTTAAGAATATTTTTAGAAAAAAAAATTGCTACATATTCTATACGAATAGGTGTCTTCCATTTTCACTCGAAATTCAAACTTTAAACACACGCAAATAACAGTTAACAAACGATTTGTTTTAATGTTTTAAATATCGTATAGATTTTTTTTATTAAATGTTTGGGCCTTATTCCGTCTTAAAACTGAAAATTGTATATAATTTTTAAACGTTTTATGCGTTTAGCCCGAAACCGATCGAATTATTTCAAAAAATTTGAGTAACTGCAGGTAAAAATCACGTGTGTTTTATACGTTACTGATTTTCGGATTTAGAACGAAAAATTGAAATCGCGATTTTGAAAAAAATCACGTGTCTAGAAAACGTTACCTGTTTTTTCGAATTTTTCCTGTAAAAAAAAAAAAAAACTACGTGCCAAAATCGCACCACTCGCGTGCTATACGAAAAAGCGTTTATTAAAGAAAATTTCCGATTTAAATCGAATTTTCTATAGAAATAATCGCTATTATTATACAGGCATGTACAATGTACATTGTACGTATATATAGTTTTTCACTTTTCTTATGCATAATATATGTATTACAGTAAAAACTTCAAATAAATCTTCTTATACACAATGAAGATTTTCATGCGCGGATTTTCGTTTTGGTTTTGACAACAACATAATATTATGAACTAACGAAACAAAAAAATAAAATAATATTTTTATTGTAAGTGAAACCAATTTTTGCGAGTCTATTCGTTTCCGTGTGTCATAAGAAGGGAAACGTGTAAAGAGATAAAAAAAAATACTTACCGATAATAGAGTGTCAACAGAAGTTTCAAAATCAAAATCGACCATCACGCGACGCGGTATACTCGTATATAGTGATGTTTTCGAATAATTCGACAAACTTACTACTGCAACGTAGTTTCGCGCGATATCATCATAAAACTTTGTATTTTATCTCGTAAAATAATTATAGTTTTTAACTTTTTTTTTTTTTGTCATTCACAAATATTTAAATGTTTTTTAATGGATAAAATTCGATAACATCCGAAAATTTAGTTTCCGTCATATTTATGCGTATATATACCTACTTTAGAAGTTCTTGTCACCGCGGTGCGATTGCCTGCAGCTGTATATCACAGTGCGCGTTCGCAGAGCGTATAATACTTACAAGGAATAATAATATTGTGAATTGCGTGGATATTATTATAGAGTTTATATATGTAAGTAAATAGGTATATACGGTAAAAGAAATACGCGAGCGCGCGTCAATAACATAATATATACGAATCCGCGATGAGATTATTTTATTATAATAATCTCGACGCGCGCGCATATGCAGTTATTTATATTTATTATAATAATATTTAGCAAAACCGCCAGCAATCGGAAATTAAAATTTTCTGGTTTGTTTTCGAAACTCGTGAATTATTCAAATTTTGAAAACTTTATAGGTGCGCGCGTTTAATATATGTATATAATGATTCATTAATAATTTCCTCGTAATGAGTTCATTGTTTATTGATGATTAAATTATGCGTAGGAACTGACGACGAAAAACTTTATTTGTAAATAGTTCTACAGGAATACGTTTATTTATGTAGTATATTAATATACAATTATTATATTATTAATCGGGAAGTATTCGTCAGATTATAAAAACTAACGTGTGTAGTAAATCGCTGTGTAAAATATATATATATATACAATATTATAAAATCCATTATTAAATATCAAACATTTCTATACCATCGCGTCAGTGTTCAAAATCATTGTTCACACATATTACATATATACTCGGTGTATAATTGTTCTTTTAGTATAAAAATATATTACAGCCGTATAGGATGTTCAGATGTTCTATTCTATCCAGCTGCTTGGATATTTGTGAACCTGCAGCAGTGTCTTTTTCCTCGTATATACGGCGTCTCCAAACGACGAAAAACTTCGGTGCAGTGCTCTTTGTCGACGCGGTTATTGTCCTTTTGGAACGTACTCGTCATGAATAATCCCTTCGTAGACAAGGAAAAAAAACAGTTGGCATCATCACATCACCGTCAAAAGGCTGTGAACTTGACGAGCATTCTTGGGTCGCAACCGTCTACAACTTGTACGTATACTGTACCTTCGATTCTGGATCGTATAGCCATGAACATGTGACTCGTCACCAGTAATTGCAGTTTGTAAAAAATGTTCAACAGATGCCGGCAAATTTTAGCGAATTAGTGACGATTTGTCTTGGATTTTGTTTTTGTCCTTTTGCAGACTTCTTCCGATAATGCGCCTAAATATAGTTTAAAAGTCTGTACTATTGAACCGATCCAAATGAGATAAAAAAAACTTATTACAATATAAACTCCATTATCGTTAAACGACGGTTATTTCGGATGACTGCGCGAATTTTTTCGATTATTTCGTCATATCGCTACTTATTGAAGGAAATCCTTAGCGTTCATCTCTTCACTTTCGACGACCGTTATCTGTCCTCTTTAAACCGTTTGAACCAATCGCGTATACACGATTTCATCTCCATAAGCCAATAATGACATCTGATAGGTTTCCGTGATGGTCTTCCCAAGGTTTTTTGCAGAATCGTATTTATTTTAATTCTATCGCATTACATAATTGTAACCGAAAGGATAAGTACATATTACATATACCTATGGGTGAGATTAGATTTTTTTTATTTCGCAAAAATCATATATCCACTATAAGCATATACACGTGGGATAAGTCTGTACAATTTTTTTTAAATTCAAAGCGTTTCGTAAAAAATGAACGTGTAATATATACTGTCGTCAACAAACCGTCATCGCGTCAGCCTACGCTGTACACACAACCGTGTCTATCCGAAATTTAATCATTTCTCGATAAAGTACCTATATAATATAATATACAGTCTTATTTTCTAAGCGAAATTATAATATTTTTACTGGCGTTTAATTATCGTAAATGCAATTTTCGTATTTATTATCCTGTACACAACAAAATCGAGTTAAATAAAACGTTAAAACAAACAATGTTCAAAAAATAATATTTAAATTCCGTAAACGTTATCGCATCAGACGGCGTGGTTCTCGACAAAATAATCGAACGTTTTCCACGTAGTTTTATCGCCACGAAAATTACGAGATGATAAAATTATTTGAAAACAAAAAAAAAATGTCTAGGTATATAATATGCATATGTGTCGGCAATTTTTGAAGTGACGATATTTAAATATATAAATAAATATTTTAATTCATAAATTGCATTATACGTTTATATAGCGCTATTTGTAGGTATAAGTTAACATTATATAAAACACATATTGCACGTTATTTCAAGCATATTTTTTTCGAAACACGAGTATTTTATTGAATAACATATATTATAGGACACGCGGAGAATTGACGAGATAGGTTTTTTTTCTCACGAATATTAACTGTCATGTTATTGCTGTAGCAGGCTCTACGGAGAACTTTTTAATATATTTGTATACATTTGACGCTATATTATCGCGACCACGGCATTACGACATATTATTTCATTGGAACCGTATATAAATATCCGCGAAAGCAACAATCTGTATTGATGCGCATTGGAAAATCATATACGAGATGCAAGTGTGTGTACCATTTATAATGATTTTACTCGCAGACGATTTTAGCTATATAATATAATATATACCTACGCGCGTATATAGAGATAAAAACAAAAGTATTCCCGAGTGCACCGAAATTGAATTCAACTTCCGAACGAATAACGATATAATGTAATATAGACCATATTACGCGCATATAATATAGTCGCAACTTTGTTCCCTTTTGTTTTATCTGTTTTACGTAGGTATTGTTTTGAAACTTTTTTCACTCTCAAACGCTCATGTATGTATATGAGAAGTGCTGCACTTACATATATACGCCTTTATATATATATATATATATATATAATTATGCCACGTTTGACCTTTGCGCATATACAGAATGTGACACTATATATATATGAGCAGGACTAACACTGACAAATGCGTATATATATTATATATTAAAACTTTAGTTCTTGCTGCAGGCAATATTTTATAGTTATTTTTTTCTTTAATAATGCGCGTATTAATTTTTAGTTTTTAAGTAAGAAAATAGGTACGTTTTTCAAATTCTGAGCGGAGGAGCGAGGAATGTAGATTATATAGTTTTACGCAATGATGTGTTTTTTTTCTTTTTTTTTTTACCCAAAAATTCTACCAGAAGGAGAGCTTCCGCGATCTTTACTGCACTCGTACCCGATTTCCGGTATAGCGAATTGCGTCTATGGACTTTAAAAGAGGTCATTTTTCGATTTTTTCAATACTTTTTTTTCAAACGTTACAAAAAACTAACGAAAAACTATGTAAAAACGCGATTTCGTTAAAATCTCGATTGTCGTAGTGATTTTTTCGTCATTTTTCTAACTCATGGTCGTATAGATACTATTGAAATGTGTTCACCAAAGACGCAATCATTTATACTATTAAGTATAAACCCAAAATCACTAAAATAATACATTTTTATTGCGTATACGTATTTCGACGACTACGTAGTTGTTATCTTCAACGCGAACCGACTACTACTAAACCGTTAGACACTATATACACTCGTATTTATACAGTTTATATCTCCGATGACGTCACCACAAAACGGCCGCGTCGATTGGTTGACCGTTTAAAAATGGATTGGAAACATATAAATGGTCAAAAGAATACTTAAGATGGGGTCAGCACTCTTAATAACGAATTAGAATACAGAATAATATGGTCAGCAATGATATTTTATCCCAAAATTTCGTATGGCTTAAGAAATATTTTCAAAAATTATACGAGGTTAATATATATAGTAACAACTAAAAACAATAATTTGAAAGCGCTATTAGGAAATACAAAGGATAAAATAAAAGAAGGAGGGAAATCGGGTATTTAAAAAATTCACTGCAAAAAATGCTATGTAGGCTAAACAAAAAAATATATAAATATTAAATTCAAAGAACATTTGAGAAATATAAAAAAACAAGAAGACGAAAAAATCTGCTGTTGCGTAGAACATTTATCGAATACTAACCACTATATATTAAATCAACGAAACTACAAAAAAAAAATATAAAGAATTAAACATAAATAAGCAATAGAAATGACAAAAATAAAAATAACTCGTTAAACTGGGAATTGAGTCCATTACAAAATTCGTTATTAAAATTAATTTAATATAAACCAGATGGCGGCAGCATAGACTCGCGGTGGGCGTGGTCGTTGACTCACGACCAACCGACGCGGCCGTTTTGTGATGACGTCATCAGAGATATAAACTGTATAAATACGAGTGTAAATAGCGTATAACGGTTAGTACTTAGTAGTAGTCGGTTCGCGCTGAAGATAACAACTACGTACCTAATTATCGAAATACATATAGGCAATAAAAGTGTATTATTTTTGTGATTTTGGATTTATAGTGTATAGTATAAAACAATCACAAGTTCTCAAGCATATTTTAGTAAGTATGTCTGTACTATATACTATATTGTAATAACGGGAAAAAAGTTTCTTTCAACTTTTGGCTATTTATGGCAATTATATAGATTTTGGGGTATTGAATTCATAAAAGAGGTAATTTTTTGATTTTAATAAAATGTCATCAAACGTACGTTACTTCAACTATATATTTTTAAAAAAAACCTTGAAAATCGTAAATCGCAATTTTTTTTTTATATAACCATTTAAAGTTTTTCGACAAAGTGTATTTTATTTTTTATGAAAAATGACAATTGAAATTAAACGTTTTTTTTAGCTACCTATAGGTTGACTGTAAGAAATTTTATCAAAACAGTGTACCTATCTATATACATATACAGATACATATAATTTTTACAATCAAATAACAAATACATATATATATATATATATTATTAAACGGCCTTTACACAGCACATCTTTCACGAATGTAAAACAATTTCAACAATTTAAAAATTGATTTTCAAATACGCGTGTAAGTACCTATATATATATATGTATATATATATATATGTGTATATACCTACAGCTTTTTGACTTATCCTTCAATTATATACATATATAAAAGTAAAATACATTGTATTCGACTACCGCCTTTTTAGAATATAAAACCCGACTTACATACAGCCATATATACAGGTTTATATATCTGCTCAGCTTCACCCGAAAATTAAAGAACGATGATCTTTTTTTTTTAACATTTTTGTGTTTTCTATACATACTTTTGAAAATTGTACGACTATTCGCTATCGCTCTTTGTACATATTATATAATATTATTAGTATATTTTACAATAACCTCCTAGCTGCAGCACTGCAGTATAAGGCACGTGAGAAAAATTCACTCGTTTTCATTAAAACGGTGTATATTTTATCGGAAATTCAAACCGTTCGAATATATATATATATATATACGTTTTTACAGACTGCGATTATTGTTATTTTTTTCATTTGACGAAGACAATTTTGCAGTGGAGAATTATATATCCGTATTCGTTATATAACGTCTTACGAGTTATCGTGAACGTATAATATGGCTACTGACTTTATAATATATTATAGGTAGTAACAATACTGGAAATTGTTTAATATTAATATAAAATCTCGTGTCAAATATGCGACAAAGCCGTATATAACAAACTGCGCGCTGCAGGCTTCAGATCCCCAGTACTGGAATTTCAAATTTTATAAATTATTTTTTCTCGATTTTACTTAAAAAAATCTTCCATTTTATCAGAAATTTGAACATCAAATCCACTTATTATTCAACCATATAATACAGTATAGATGCCAGCTGGTAATATATACCTTTGTTATACGTGAAATTAACCGTCGACGTCTATACATAACGTGATAAATAATTATAATAAATGACTGCGGTTATAATATATTGCAGTGTACACTGAAGTTTGAGCCAAATTATAATTATTTAAAATGCACGCCTGTTTATATACAATATATTAACGACGACGTTTACGACGAAAATCTCCAAATGCAATAAGTTTTTTTTATTATTTATTTATACATAATAATTACTAAAACGTTGCGTTAAAATATCATTGTAATTTAGACTTCTTTTTTTTTCACAACTAAAAATTAAATTTTATTTCATGAAAACGTTCACTATATTCAAACAATTGTAGAAAATCAACGGCTAATCTTTTTTAAAATAGATTCGTAATAAATTGGCTATTTTAAATTTTATTCGCGGTTCAATTAATTATTATGAAAAAAAAATTAATTAATTAAAACTTTAAAATATCGAGTAGATTCAAAGTTATTGCAATTCCGTGGTGTGAAATATAATGTAAATTTTGAAAAAAAATGTCGCTCGTCACGCGCCGTTGACGATTTTACAGTAATAAAAATTTAGGGATTTATTTGATAGCGTTTCCAGAGGGTTGGCGACACTGGTCACGCCGGGAAAAATGATAAAACGACGGACGACAACAAACCCAATTTTTTCAAAAACTTCCCGAAACCCGTCTTTTGACGTTTTCGGGTATTCTAATTTTATTTCGTGTTTTTCCGTTTTGATTTTACCGTCGATGGACAAGTTGAAAAACGATTTGTTGTCGTCGGGGGGCGCCGAAAACGCGGACATCCAGAACAAACTTTACGCGTGGTAAACCGTGTTTAGTATTTATTATTTTGTTTTTGAAAAATTTTTTTAAAAACTCGGACCAACAGGTTCGAAGAGAAAGGACACGTGAACAAGATGCGAGCGTACTTCAGACAACAGTTGATCGCCGCACTGAAAGACGGCTGCGCGTGGAACGTCGTGAACAAAGAGAACGTCACCTCTCCCAAGACGCAGGCCGTCAACTTGTTAGTCGCCGATTTTCTGATGAACCAAGAACACTTGTACACCCTCTCCGTGTTCGTTACGGAGGCAAGTACGCGACTCGCGATCGGTGCACGTTACACACCAAAATCATCGCCGGCCGTGATTTGTGCGTTTCGAATTTGAACTCTTTCCTTCCACTCCAATTTTTCCAGGTGCCGTTGTTGGGTAATCTGTACAGATTCTCTTCGTACGTGAACAGTCTGGGCACCGACACGCAAACCACTCCGGTTGTCAAGCACAATTATCATTTGGACGAGGTCCGCGACATTCTAGAAACGCTGGGCTTCCGGCCGGACTCGGAAGTCGTGCAGCTGACGTGTCAATACTATTTTGACGCCAACAAAGACAGTCTACTGTTCCATTCTTTGTTGTCGTGTCTGTTCAAAGCCATAACCACGATAAAAAACGATCTCGAGTATGTTGAAGCGTCGTACTGTAAATATTAGTAACGTTATTTAGAAAACGGCCAGACCCACATTTGCTGTCTCCGTTTATGAAGAAATTTAGAATTTGTTCATACCATTTATTACTAAATATTTGAAGAGCAGAATAAAATAAAATTTACTGTTCTCCTTTCCCTGAAAAATATTCAGTTCGAATAATAATTTTAACCTATCGCGTTTTCTCTATTTGATTTATTTAAATTAAATAATGTAACACATATAATTCGTATTTTTTGTGTAATATTGTCAAATAGTACAAAATTTACTTTAAAAAAATATCTAAAATAAAGTATTAGAAACTTAATTTTTTCCTTCCAAAAAATATAAAATTTAAAGAATCGATAAAATTATTATTGAAATATAATACGAGATTTATAAATTTATATGTATTTATTCATTTATATTTAATTTACCCGATCCTTTATTATTATTCGCCTATATTACTTCTTTTTTAATATTATTATTATGTTTTTTTTTTTTCTAGTAAATGTGATAAAATTCAAAACAACGAAAATATTTTAAACAAATCTTTTGGAATTGAATGTGATACTTCTGAACATAGATTAAACAATTGGCTAATGGGCGTCGAAGATATTCTGAGCTCTTTCAATTTAAATGAAGGGCAAAGAAATATTTTGAAAAAACTATTAAAAAAGTGATTTTACACAATATTATATCGTCATTTTTAACGCACATTTTTATACCGATTTCGATTTTCAGGTACCATCAAAATAACAATACTCAAGAAATCGCCTATTACAAAGAATGTTTAAAAAAACTAGAACGATTGAACAAGGAAATGGTCGAAAAAGTGGCAGACGTGGAACAAATGGTATTTCAAAGAGAACATATAGAAAATGTCACAAAGAAATTACGTTTGGAACAAAAACAGTTAAACAAATTAATAAATATTTGCGAAGTAAGTAATATTAGTATTAAACTATTAACCCTCAAAATCAAAAAACGTTTTTAAGACAGTTGAAATATCAAAATTACGAAAAAATAAGTATTTAACTTGGTTAATTGTTGTTTTCGTTAAGATAATTTTATTTCTGAAAATATTAATTGGAACGGATCTATACTTTTTATTTCAATAATATCTTCATGTAAATATGAATAATTTATATCCTTTAAAGCTATTTTTGACAATTTTTTTTTTAGTAAGACAGTTTCTTTTTTTACACCATTATCTTTTGTTGATTGATTGTTTGAATTTTACACAAACCATAAACAGTTATGAAATTTCAGGAAAAAGAAAAGTCCTTGCATAGGTCAGAAGAAGAGTACAATACAAAATTACAAGATATTGAAAATCAGAAACAAGAATTAAGAAAAAAAGAAATAGAAATTTTAAAGCGTGAAAAAATGTTGGTTTTATATTCCTGCGATTCATAATAGAACTCGCGTTACATTTTCCGCTAATAATAGACGTTTTTACAGGTTAAAAGAAGAACCTTCGAAATGTGTTGACCAAGAAACCACAGTTGCTGAATCCAGCCATGTTAAACTACTACAAGAACAAAACGTCGTTTTGGCTAGACAATTACAAGAAATAAAACTGAATCTTGACGAGCTTAAGTATAAAACGACTGAACAGACGAGTTCAAACAAAATTAATAATGACACTCAAAAAATCGAAACTTCATTGGTCGGTTCAATTTTATTATAATATAATGTTTTATATTTTTACAAATGTCTGTATTTTGTTTGTTTATAGGATAGAGAAATGGTAAGAAAATTACAACGGGAGAATAATGAATTACGCGAATTCATTCAAATCCAACGGCATAGAATCGAAGAATTATCGAACAGAGCATCGAATTTGACAAACCAAATGGAAAAAACTCACCGAATACCACCTACAACTACAGTGGACTATAATCACATTAGAACCGCAAAGAAAAGAATTCATTTTCTTGATAATTCTTCCAGTAAGAAAAATTATTATAAAAATCAAAACATTTCTTCAACTACTGGCACAGATTATTCGACGACTTTATTAGAATCAGACAATCAAACTGAAGATGACATAATAAAAAAAGCACGATCAAGATTGAAAGTGTTAGAAAAAAATACGGAGGAAGTGGAACAAAACTTGAATTTTCAAAAAAAAAATTTCCTAACAAATCGTACGCATCACAACAAAGTAATGCAAATCAATAGTAGTAGAAAATCATACAATAAAATCCGTTCGCATTTGTCAGATGACTCTGATGTTAGCCCTTTGAAAAGTGCTAGCAACAGAATTAACTTGAAACAACTAGCCAATAAAATTGGTTACCATCGTTCAGTCAGGAAGTCCATAAACAATTCGGAGTCCGAAAATGATACTAGTCCCAAAACTGTTCGCAGTCACATAAATGTTACCAATAATTCGGCAATAAAAATGTCATCAGACATGCATAGTGACATATGTAGAGACTTGTCCATAAACAATTCAAGAATTGAATCTTCTCCGATCAACAAGGTAAATCATACTGAATTTCTCATGAATACATCTCATGTGTCTGCACAGAAGGCAAATGAAAGTCCATCGAAAATCGAGATGACTACTTTAGACAACAGACTTTTTTCCAACTCACCAGAGCCAAGTAATACGGAAAATCAAATACAAATTAAAACGACTCATAATATTGAAACGAAACATCATGTGAGTCAACCAGTGGTAATATCTGATGACAAAAGATTCGAAGAAAATATCAGTATGATAGTTCATGATACACAACAAGTACCGACTACCGTTGTACAGCAAGATACCTCGAATGAGATAGACACTTCGTCAACCAGTAAAAAAGAAGAACAGGAAAGTGCGATTTCATTTGGTAGCAGTAATAAAACCGATAGATCCTCTGACTTTTGGGCATAATACCTGTGTGCTATAAAAGGTATGCAATATATATATACATGAAAAAAAAAAAATGATTATGACATTGATTTATTTTTTTGACAGAGCAAGTTTACGTAAGACACTGGTACCAAGTCTTTTTCTTCAACTCCCATATGAGACAGGAGTTCCATCGCAATTGTTTTGCCGTCCTCAACCGTTTGTTCGTCGTTTAATACTACCTGAAAGAGGGGAAAAAATAAAAGATGTACACGGATATGACATATCGATTTTATCTCAGTGCTGCAACAAACATCTTACTTCTAATTCGACGAAATCGCCGAGATCCTCGACACTATCGAAATGTACTCTTGTCTGACCGATCATTATCAAAGTTCTCATTTTCTTCACTTGTCCCCATAAGCCTAGGGCGTTTTTAAGCATGATTTCCATACTTTCGGGCACCTGGCATTTATTGTAACTACTTAACTTTGGACCAGAACTCTCCTCTCGGTCGTAATATATTAATTCCGAACAAATGCCCTGTATATGACAAATAATGGGTTATAATACATTTTTAAGTTAATATTTATTATTCTGGTAATATGTTTTGCAGTGTAAAAGAAAATTGTACCGATTGAAAAATTGCCATTTGAATGGATTGAAATACGTTTTTATAAAATATCGAGCGAGTTTATTTGATAAAAAGCATTATTTCGTGATTTTTCAAAAAATAAATAAATTGATAATTATTGTCTCTGTATCGTAATTATCTCAAGTATTTATGAATAGGTTCAAATTTAAAAATCAATAGTGAAACATCATTTGAGAGTAAAGTCTGTTTTTATGCATAAATAAAATACAAACGAGTGTTTGTTTCTCGAAAACTTTTACTTTCAATTACAGGTATAAATCTTAGTTATTACTCCAATTCGTACAGGTGTTTCCATAAAAATTTTTTAAAAAAACGTTTATTTATGAAAATTGAAATAAAAACTGAATGAATACATGGCTGTGGGAACAATAAGTCCATTTATTTCATTTCTCTAGAATATCTTACTGATTTCATACATTTTTTTACATTGGGCAAAACTTTTGTTTCGTCATTTTGAGTAAATTCAAACGTTTTATAGTATAGTTTGTGATTATAAATTAAATAAAAATAGTTATGAGAAACCAACAGAATACATGTGTTAATTATAATCTCAACAGAACTGAAATCATTTGGGTATTTATCTCATTGTGTTGCTCAAAATATATTTTTAAAAATTAACATACTATATACATTTATTTTTATTTTTAATAAATTGTGCTATACTAAAAAATGTGTATGATTTCCTTTATTTAGACTGGCCCCTGTTGTGGACACTTCCAAATATTTCTGAAATTTATTTATAAATATTTAATGTCAGTAGTATATATATATATATATATTGCCTACTATACAGATTACAGTGAGAAGTATATTTTTTAAATGACTATAAAGACAGAGAAAATTAGTGCGTGATGGATTATATATATATATAAAAAAAAAAGTAAGATCATTTACACAAAAATTATTGATTTTACAAATCATTATTCTATTTTTTTATTCGAGCATCGGCCATTTCATTAATTGCTATATCAGAAAATCTGGATTTTAATTCAAATTATATTCATTTATAATTATTTTTTGAAAATTATAAAATTAAGTGGCAAAAACCATAATCCGGAACTGAATAAATTATTTTACTTGTTGCGCGTACAGATTACAAAATAATAATCAAAAGTTGTTGTTAATTTAATGTAAATTAACTCTAATAAGAAAAAAAAAATTGGTTTTGTCAATTTTTTTTTAACTATCTCATTCTAACAAAAGTCAAAATAATGACTCGGCATTCCAAAAGTCTACCCATAATGTACATATGCTGCGATCAGTGTGGGGAGCTGAACACTGAAGTGTGGACAACGCTCGGTCATTGTGCTCAGTGTCCGATTTTAATGGACAATGCAAGGATTCGACATACACTGCTCAGGCAGGTATTGTACGCGGCGACTGAATGATAATATTTTAACTACGCAATTTAAAATAAGGTTAAAATTTCTTTAAAAGAAAAATTTACGCCACAAATGATTATTTACAAATCATTGAAAAATGTTGGGAAAAAAAAGTAAACGTTCACTTAACTTTATTTGAAAATATATTTCAAACTGTAATGTATTATTTATTACTGTACGCGTTATTATTATAGCTCTTCGATGAACGAATTTCTCTGCCGCCTAACACTTTCGACTTTTCATTGGACATTTTTGAGCGCACGCACGACGAGCATTCGGAAATATACTTTGTCGGCGTCACTGAAGTATCTTCTATGGGATAATTTATGATCCGATTATCGATCTGTATTGTTATTACGCGTTTACGCTTTACGAATTTTTTCCTATAATGGTCTAAAGACAATTTTTTTTTTTTTTCTATTAAATTATAAATGAACGGTATTATTCGAATAAAGAACAATTTTGAATTGTAAAAAATGCAAAACGCATTAATAAGTGCCAACCACAACACACACATTGGGCGTAACGTCCGTAAACTTTAAAAAACGGGTCTTGCCTTGACTTTTCTGAGCTTTAACTTGCCCGGCCGGTCGGCCGGTAAATTGTAAAAATCGTCTTCCTGTTTCATGACCACCGAGACCACAACGTTGTCGTCGTCTCCGTCGTCGTCGTCGTCGTCCGCGACGGAGGCGGTCTTCAAGTCGAGAATGCGCTGTTTGACCGCCTCCAAGTCGTGCACGCGCGCTTTCACTTCCACGTTCCTGGGCATTTCTACGTCGATCAGCAGGAGACGTCTTGCAAGTCGCCAGCAAAAAAAAACGCGTTTCTCTGTTCGAAACGGAGCAAAACCGAAACAAAAAAAAAAAAAACGCGCGCGCCGACAAATTTCGTTTGATTTTTCGTATTTTTTTTCTTCTCGTTGTCTCTTATCAATTTTCAATTGATCCACGTGAATGGGGGGAAATGCCGCGGACCGTTAGCAATTAGCATCCGTCTACGCTCTCTTATAGTAACCACTTAGAATAAAGCGAATTCTCGTTTTAGCCCGTTTCCATTTGCCGTTAAGTACGAAAAAAGTTTTTTTTTTTTCCAAAATACTCGGATTTCTTTCTTTTAAAGAAATGCCCAGTACTCGGTTGGAGAATACGGTGAAAAGACTTCAGTCTCGCGACGGAGTCGTTGGCGTCGTAATAATAAACGATGAAGGTAGGTACATTATCCGGATAATAGTCGCAGTAAGATTTCATTTTTTTTTTTTTATCTTCAACAGGTATGCCCGTCGATTCGACTTTTGACGATGCGACAACAGTTCAGTACGCCGGTCTGGTGCAACAGTTGATCGACGCGTCAAAGTCGGCAATCAAAAAAGTTGACTCGACCAATGACACAATGTTGCTGCGTCTGTGTACAAAAAAATACGAAATCGCCGTCATACCGGGTAAATAATACTGTGTTGTTATGAATTTGGGCCCGGATGTCCGTGACGTTTTTCAGTTGTTTTTGATATTTTATACGTATGTATTGGCCGTTTCCATATTCTTTCGTAATTTCTAATTACGCAAGAATATCGTGTACGCTATTGTGACGTATAAAGAAATAAAAAAATCACAAAATTAAGCATTTTAAAAATTTCCTTTAAAGTTCCATAACGCATCAAAATTTCACTACCCAAAAATAATTTACATATTTCCTGTCATTTACCCGAGCTTGGTAACAAATGTTTACGATCATAACTATTGAAAAAATAAATAAATGTAAATGTAACAATTAGATACATATTTCTTTTTTTCTGTTTTTAAAATTACAATTAAATTTAAAATAATAAAATACTTATACTGGAAAAATATATAAATATACATATTTATGGTTTTTGGCAAAACGGCAGTTAAATATTTTTATTCTAATTCCGTAAACAAAAACGGTATTGCTTATTTATTAGACGTTTAATAAACTTGTTTAACCCGGGATCACTCGCGTTTTACTGTACGCGATTGCTCGTGTGTTAGATTTTTTTCTAATAATCTACTTCATCGAAATAAGAATTCGATTTGTATTCAATTGAAAATAATTGTGAAAAAATGTAATCTTTATTATGGAATTATTATATTCATATTTTGCGAACAAAACATCGGTGTGGAAGGGTGATTATTGTTCAGACCATGTCCTTATATTGAACATTTTATTATAACCGAATTTTTTACAAACCGTTGAAAAAATACAAATGTTTTTTCTTTTTTAATAAAATAAGTTGTATTTACAAATAATTGACAGTTAAATTCGATAATGTTATTTCCGATTTGATAAATAAAAGCGATAATTATTATTATCAGTCTTAAAAATTAAATAAATATTTATCGTTTACAACAATTACACAGTATAAATAATCGTAATTTAAAGCATATAAAATTATCTTTTATAGAAAAACAATATACCATGTTTGTAGTCCACAGTTCTACCGGCTCAAGATCACAGATATAACAAACTACACACAATTGGACAATCAATCATGTTGCTTTCCGAACAATATTTCGAAAATGTTTTTGTAAATAAATATCAGTAAGTGCAATATAAATAAAATCCTATTGTGTATATTTAAAAAATAAAAATAAAAAATTATTGTAAAAACAAATTTTAGTTAGTAAAAAATATATTTTCGTTTTATTTATCTATAACAATATGATTGCCTATTTAACAGATCATTTTTTTTTCTGATTACCGGTTTTTTTTTTTTTATCTCACTATGCTTCGGCAGTCGTGTTCACGCTATTTTTAATACATGATACCGAATCATGTTCCTTGAACGTAGTGTGCGGATGAAAGAACTTGTAGTACACCATCATGAATATGATCCCTACAAAAAATGGCACAATTGAGCCCGCCATTAGCGGATAATAGTACCATTGGATTTGATCGTTGCCCGTGATGGCCCAAATAGTGACGGCAGTAACGTTTTCCATCAAGAACACTCCGTAGTAGATCACATAGCGGCTTCTAGAATTCCCTTGGCCTTCACTGGGTGATAAATATGTGAATATGTACACTAGACCGAGTATTGTAGAAAAAAAGAATCTCATTATTCCTCTCTCTTCGGAGGCGCGGTTAGATGGCATGCAAAACGTCACGTTCTGGTACTTATAAATCCACACAGTCATGAACAGCCAATGGATCATGGAAAAGATGCCAGTCGATATTGGCCATACTATAGCAGCCAGACTTAGTGATAGGATTCTGGACACTGAAACAACAAACGATATAATATAGTAACAATGTCGAATTAAACGTAATTTTATTGCACATGAGTTATGGTACACACCTGTAATCATTATATGCCATAGAAACTGTAATACTGTTCCTGTGTTGCCTAGATTTTTTCGATTTTCATAAGCGATGCGTACGTTCTTGTGGTATGAAGCCATAGCCCAAGCGATACCGATAGTTGAACTTGCAATAGACGCAGATTGATGAACAACTGAAATTACATGACATTATTTTGTTGTACACTCGAACATTTTGGAACAAATTCAAACACTGTTTAAAGGTGTTATTTCTACTTTTAATTTACATAAAGTGAAAATAAAAACAAGAAACATTCAACTTAAAAAAAAGTTAATAAATGTAGTTTTGATTGAGTGGATAATAAAGTTAAAAATACGAATAACATAACATTTTAGGTAACTAAAAATAAATATTCTAAATATATTAAACACGTTGGAGAAATGATTGTTATAGAATATATTTTATATACAGTGCAACTCTAAAAACTTAGAACACAACAAATTTAAAGTTTTCAAGGTACCAAAAATGTTATTTAGTTGGTGCCAAAAATTAAAAATATATAACAGTAAGTATTATCTTATAATGTTATCTATATAAATTCTTTAGTAGACATCGTAGGTAACGTTACTTTGAATTGTAGAACCGTGATTTTTCTCGGCCAAAACAATACATATTTGCAATATTTGTTGAGGGACAGCTTCTAAAAAGCATTCAAAAATGCGCAACAACGACACATACGAATCTTCTTTGGCCATTAATGAGTAGTACTTCTTCTGATCCTCATGATTTCCCTTATGAGCAGCTCTGCGTGACTTCAACGCATACTTTAATACGTCACAATACCTAAACACGATTGATTATTATACATTTTGCTAAATACACT
The DNA here is from genome assembly GCA_032441835.1 of Slavum lentiscoides. Lineage (NCBI taxonomy): Eukaryota > Metazoa > Arthropoda > Insecta > Hemiptera > Aphididae > Slavum > Slavum lentiscoides. The sequence continues at coordinate 2,689,800 of CM063707.1, read as the reverse complement.
CGAGCACTATGCATAACAGCGTACCTACTACGATCCATCTCGTAGATAATTGTTTACTACTACAACATTATTAAATGACATAATATTAATAACAACTAAATGGATACATCGACTTTGAGGAAAAATTATTTAATATGTTACCTACAGCTTAATTTGTATAATTGTTGTACTTTACATTTTTCTAACAGATTTCCAATATTTATTTATTACAACTAGGAATCAAATTTTTTACATTTTAGGTAAACATAAAATACATTTCAACGTTTCACAATGTTCAGAAATAAAATACAAAAATTTTCAATTCAAATGTTGGCGATTATTTAATAAGAGGCATCACAACCGTATTTGTTGTTTTTGTGTGTCTTGATGAACTACACTGAGAAATTTTGTCACATAAAACTTAAATTGTGACCTTTGAGTCGACTATAGAAAATTCATCACTTAATATTAAATTTTAAGAGAAATATACGTATCCATTCTGTAAAATATCATATAACAAACAATTTGGAGTGTTATAAGTGTTTATTTTTTATTGTATCACCCATCAGACGGACAGAAAAAACAAATGCAAAAAAATATATATACATATATAAAACCAATAGTCTATCATCGCGAACTAGGCAAAATACCTAATATTGTCTATAAAAGTATTCATAAGAAATAGTTTAGTTTTTTATAAAGATGCATATTTCACAGTATATATATTATCGAGACTCTAATCATGGACATAACTTGGGTGAGAAGGCAACACTCCCATTTCCACCAAAAATTATTTAAAATTATTTGATGGTTTTCGAATTTTACTTCCTCATCGAGAAAAACAAGTGGGATGCAAGCCCTCTGTCCTTTAAAAATATACCATACAGAATTACGAGTGTACGTCTTAAGTTATGATGGTCCGAGTGCGAAAAATTGTGTAATTACAGACATTTTCTTGGACGCTGACAACACATTGAACGAATGCCAAGCTAACGAACGAACGTACAAATCGATTGGAAGTAAAAGGTGCGAGTTTTGCTAAAAAAATTTACCTCAATACGGGAGCCATTTGGAATACCAACAAGAATGGTAACAACAGTCGGCTGGTGAGCAATTTCCTGGTGATCCTCTGTATGTCGTCTTGGATCGAGTAACTATATAGTATTATAAACCAGAAAGACAAATATTAATTGAGACAATTCACGTATTGGCCGCTGCAGTCGTGCCGACATTTTCAAACTCATGTAAGTGTTGATGATGGACGGGACGGCGATGAAAACGATGGTCAATACGAAATAAGTGAGTTTCTCATATCTGTAATACTGGTAAGCGACGTTGAAATCGATGCACACGTCGACAACGTGGCTAACTATGGCAATGACCAATGCTATGAGATCCCAGTAGGTGATGCTCAGGTCCCTGGGCAACTTGTCCGGCTCGTCCACATCTGGCGTTCTGGCCAGCTCGTCGTGAATGAGACGGTTCGCGTTCGAGTCATCTGGACGTCGTCGGTGGTCCATTTCGATCGGTTTGATGCGTCTGGCACATCACTGTATTATAGCAACTAGTAATGTTGTCGTAATGATTCGCAATAACGATTTATTTTGAAAAAAGCATATTATGGTGATACGGACTTGGGGAAAAAATTTCGGTACCACCTAAATTTATTATAATTTATTGCAAAGAAATCGTTCGCGAAATGAAGAAATTCAAAATTTATGAATTGTTTTATTTGTCCTCGTTTTTTCCAGTGATAACAGTATGGTATGATAAGAGACGGTGTTTACCACGGTTTAAACAATATGTAATAACCAATTACCGACCGTTTGGGTAACCGCATAAATACGTTTCCGCGTGAAAAGAGCAAAATGAGTTGAAGACGAGTCATGTATAAATGTAAAATAATAATAACAAAAAAAAAAAAAAATCTCGATATTTTATTATTTATTGAATTGGAAATTGACAAAAGTAAGAAATAATAGACGCAAGTATTTGAATGTGTAAAGTACGTGGTAAAGTTAATAGCTCTGGTAAGATAGCCAGATAGGCCTTCTTATAGTTGTCGAACTCATAGAAATGTATCTATTTTATAATAATCTCTATATTCAGACCATACATGGTAACTTCTTAAGAAATCTTGCTTCTACTGAAAAAGTAATGTGATATTGCATACCTATGGAATGAACGCGTATTTATAAATTGAACATTAAATGTTTGAAAACAGAGCTTAAAAATTCTACGAATAGGAAAAATATTGGAGACGTTCGTGTTTATATGACCGCGACGGCAGAAAAAAATGTATTGAATGATATTGATACATAAACTTCCGTTTCATTAATATGTTTTTTTTTCCAAAATCCGAGCTTTGATAAAAAAATATATAAAGTTAATATACCTATCATAATATTTGGTTGTTTATATCTGTGATGGACCTAGCTATCCTAGGATGTTTTCATGGGGGGACAGATATAAAAATACGTATTTAATGTTATCTAATGTATATATTTTATAATGTGTATGTGTTATTCTGAAGTCTATGTCCTATGGCAAAATCCTTTTTTTTTGTCCACGGGGAGAATATTGGATATGACCCCATATCCGCCACTGGTTTATATATACATATAAACACTTGCATAATTAATTGGGATGGTTACCTTTATAGAAGGCAGTAATTAGCAATCGCCTTCTCTCCTACAGATATATTTTTGCGGGCGAAATATAAAGATTTTCAATGATTTTTCATTAGAATTTATACCAAGTCACTGTCTATAAACGTATATAGCTGTATAGCCGTATAGTACACTAATCTATTAACATCGATTTTATAATAAACTTATTTATTATAAAATCAACGGTATGTGTCGGTTCGTATTAAGACGAATTACCTAAGCTGTCTATATTGATATGCGTAGAACCCATTTAAGTTTACAGGTATAAGTAATAATTATATATAGTACTTATGTCTTATTAAAAAAGCGTTTACATGCACCCAAGGTTTACCTAATTAATACCTATTATTCATATATTTATTCCGTGTGTACATCGATACACTATACAGATACGATCAATCGATAATGGACAGTCCACTGGATTTCGATATTCCTCATCAGTCATCACTAATCACTATAGTATTAGCTAGATTACTATAATCCGATTTGATTTTACTTTTTACGATTTATATTATTGTATATTCTTGAGGAACTCCGTTAAAACACCCAGGGATTTCTTACGGAAACTCCTAGACGTGCGTTAGACGAGACAATATCCTAAGGATTTCTCGTGCTATTGCAGGGGTAGTAGGTAGGTACTCGTATTATAACACGCATCATCATCAACAGCTTAAAACGACGGTCCATTGAGGACCTGCGGTGCCACTAGTATTCTTCTGTGTTCAAAGTCCAGTCTATTGTTACGTTTCCATTTAGCAATCTCGTAACCTTTTCTACGAAAAGTTAAGTATATAACGCACGCACAAATCCAGGAATACGCGGATTATACAACGATTACTTATGGCGCGTACGCCCGCTCAGATAATATACAACGCATTTTACGAGACTTACAATAGTCGACTACGACCTAATCCAAATATAAAACGAAATCCGTAGATTTTTTTATATTATTATTCGTCTACCCGATATGAAAACCCATATAATACGAATGCGCGATCATTAAAAAAATCCAGCTAAACGTTAAACGGACGTGCGCGCCATATATTATCACGACGGGATCGAAACAAAAGGAACCGAAACCTAAACCCGAAACGTTTATTGTTCCAGGGGAATGGCGGTATTCGGCGCGCGAGCGCGCACGCTCGTGTGTTTTTGTTCCGCGCAACGCGTGATAAAACGCGACGACGAGGAGGATCGGACGACGGTGTAGGCTTCGCGCAGGAGGTCGGAGGAACTGTTGAGGTACTCGTTTTGGTCGAAATAATATTTTTGTTGTTGTTGTCGTCGGTGGTTTATCGTCAACGGCCGCGCGAAAACAGCGATCACGGCATGCAGTCGAACACGAGTGGTGGTCGTCTGGCGCGTTCGCTGCTTTCGTCGTGCGAACTCGACGTGCCGTCGTCGTCTGCTCTTCGTTAATCCACTCGTCTGTTATGTGTTTGCCTTTGCTTGCAGGTAGTACAACAACGACAACGCGATTCCCGACTTCTCGATTCGCGACGCAGCCGCCGCCCTCCGTGAGTACACCGAAATAAATAGATATCGTTTTAAACACGCAATACGTATATTATTAGGTAATTGTCGATATAAGAGCGCGTAACGCATTGAATCGAGTTGAATGCGCGTCACAGAGTAGAGACAATTTTCGGTACAGACGAATCGAAAATGTCGGTCCGTCGCAGACGCCGGAACCGGTCTTGAAGAATATGCAGTAACGTCTTCGCTCGAAGCCGGTCAGTAGTCCTCGGACGGTTGTTTCACCCAAAATCCGTGAGCCGCGTACGATTCGTCGTTCTCGAACACGTCCGGACCCCTGTAGACTTTTATCTGTACTCTGCCCGGCTCATCTGTACAAAAATCGTCAATATATTTTTATTTATTTTTTTTTTTCCAAAACTATTAATTCGCGTTTAATTTCAAAACCGAAATGTCCAGTCGTTTTCTGTTTCTGTTGTTCGTCTCTATTAACCTGTACTCGCGTCTCTACGCGCAGTCACCACCGCCGTAAACGCCTCACTTGTCGTACCACCATTACCCAGCGTAAACGTTTTATCGCTTCGCCAAGACCGAATTGCGATTTAAGGTCAATAATTGTTCAGACATAACAATCGTGTCTTTCACACACTATCTATTCTCCGTCAGTAATTGAATTATAATACAATGTTTTACAAAATAATAAATACATTATTAGGCGATGGGTACTTGTTTGAAAATTATATCGTGTACAGTTTAGAATGATATAGAATAGGTGTTTTGTAAGAACAGTTTTAGTTTTGAAAAGAGAAACGAACTTGGTGGGTTATTAACATGATTATACACACAAATACATTACATTTTTGTAAAGAACTGATCGAATCGTCGTCAAAGTATTTGTGATTACTATAAATCGGTTCGTCTTCTTCGCTTTGGATTTGTGCTGACTCGTTATCCCCAGAAGACTTTGCAATCAATACGAGTGAAACGGTAAAAAACAAAACCTGTAATCAGAAATTTTAACCAAAATAATATATAATTACTATAATATTATAATATTTCTAATTATATTTAAGACATTTAAAAATATATTTCAGTTACCTAATTATGTTTCTTGTTTAAACTAGTAGGGTTCTGATTTGTGTGAATTTGCATATTTTTTTATGATTAATACAAACAGTTTACTAATGCGTATTTCAGGTTATATTTAAATTTCTTAATGCTGCGTATGTTAGTAATTTTAATGTATTACAATATTTTTTTTGTAAATATTTTGCGATGAAAAGTAAAATAAAATCACGGTTTCTCTATTGTTGTAGTCTACTTAGGCAAAAAGAAAAAATGTTTTTAAAATAATTTAGTAATTATTATTAATCTATTTGTTTAGTATTTATTTAAATAAATGCAACTCAAATCTAAAATACTACCTATATTATAATAATATGTACATTTTATTTATAAGAAGAAAAAATAAGTTGTTCTTGGGGTTGGAAACTATTATTATTATTATTATTATTATAAATTTTTCCCAAGTATTTGTTATAAATCACTGGTTGCATAATAAGATATTTACCTTTTTAGTATTCATCTTCAAACAGTTTTGTTATCCTTTCTGGATGCTGAGCAATTGATTACTGAATCTCATAATAACATCAGTCACGACGCGTATCCGATAAGTCTTAAAGTGAAATTTTTTTAATATATGCATATTGACACAGTAATTTAAACCGTGAAAACCACACATACTATCTCTCTGAGCGTAGACTTTTGCCAGTGAATACATATTGAAATCGTCTCAATGTCAAATATTGTTGTTATTGTTGTTTTTTTTTTTTTTACTTTCTTTTTACACGCTCCATTAAATTCAACAGGTATCGAATATAATTTGTTTTTTTTTTAACAATTATTATTTACATAATCAACGTTTTTATTATTATTATTTTCTCTATAATATTCATTTAAATTCGTAATTTAAAAGTACAAAAATATGACACCGGATTAATAAAAGACAAATTTCATATATTTTTTTTTTTTAATAATTGCCTATCAATCATTTCCAATATCAACTGTTGCTATTGTTTTTTTCTTTATTCTTTGATCATGTTTAAGAAATTTAATGTTTGCCATATGCGAATTCCGCGACCTATTCGATCAAACCAAAAAGGGAATGCGAGCATTTGGTGCACTCGATTATTATTATTTACATCATCTTAGGAAATGATTTTATTGCATTTTACACATTAGATGGTTATTCTGTATCATCAGTATATATATATATATATATTTTTTTATGAAAATTTGTAGATTTAAAATTTTATCAAATGCAATATTTTCGAGTATAAAAACGACATAATAAACTAACGTCAAAACGTCACGAAAATCTAATTTTTTCCAGTAGTGTGTGTAATACTGGATTTAGGTTTTTGCCATCTACTTTTATATGTTTTACATTCTAAAAGTAGTATTCCAAATGGAGGTTTGACAGCCTTAACAAATAAAAAATATCAAAGAATAAAATTTCTAAAAAGATAATTGTTATTGTTATGAACGAATATAATATGATTTTGATATTTTTTTCAAAATGATATAAACATAAAAACTAATATTAGGTATGTTTTTCAAGTGGCATATAAAATTAATTTGTATGAATTCATTAAAATATATTTCAATATTCATAATTAAATTATAATAATTCGAGTAAAAATCTAGACTCTGAAATATCTGATGTAACAAATAAATGTTGCACTCGAATTAAAAATGAAATTAATTAATTAATTGTTAAAACAAAAATGAATTAATTTGTCATAAAGTTTAGAGAGCTAAACAGGACAATTTTTTTTTTAAATTATTTTGTTTTCTCAGTCTTTATATTTTGTATTTATAGTTAAAAATATAATTTTATGCATTGAATGTAAATTATGTATAGATAAAAGTAAAGTATTGAGACAAAGAAAAGGTAGATACGCAATTTAAATATTTCCATTATTATCTACCGTTTTTTATTGTTATTGACTTTTAAGAAGATTAAGTTCGAGTAGATCATATTACGTCGTTTTTACATTAAAATTGTTTTTAATTTTATTAAATATATTATTTGTTCTAGAAATAAAATAAAAAATATTTTATCAAATTAAAAAAATGTATTATACACTTTTAAAAAGATTAACCACATATAATGGAACATTATTTTTACACTTAAATGCCATTAAAGTTGTTTACATTTTAATCATCTCTTGCCTCACAATGCACACCTACAACACGAACACATAAGCCTATTATGATAATTATTAAAAGTTTATATTATTGATAACTCAGTAATAACCCGTCAGTATGGGTTATCTCTGTTTCATTGCACTTCTATTTTTTATTATTCATAATGGCGTAATAATAATAATTATACTTAATATTTATTTATTTATTTCTGTATGGATCAAATTGAATAATTATATTGATCATTGATCATTAATTTCAATGATAAAAATAATATTGCGCAGACAACAATCAGTAACAGGTAATTTTTTTTTTTTATTGTTCTGAAGTTATACTGTTGCTGTCATCGAATACTGTAGAAAACGAAAGCTGTGTAAGCAGCCACAATGAAAACTAGTATCTGTGACAAAGAACAACGCTAACGCTATGGATATTTGAAGTTGGATAGATATGATATTGTATCCCATAAAGAAAACAATATGGGCGGTGTGTCTACCAAATTCAAGAAACATATACAGCGAGGAGATGAATACGCTGCTATGCGGGTAAATCAATTTTTTCATTTTTCCACATTATTATGGGGAATCGTTTTTTTAAATAATTTTTTATTCATTTTACAGCTGTATTCAAATTCTCCAGACCTTAAGAATTTAGACCCTAACGTGAGCTGTGGAGAGAACCATAATCACAATACGCTGTTACATTATGCGGCGAAACACGGAATGAAACATTTACTTCGGTGAGTAATTATTAATAATATTGATTGTTGTTTATCAATATATAATTAGTAGTAATATATAATTATTAACGTTGTTTTAATACCTGTCATACATTTAGGGCTTTCTTGAACGATCACAATGGAAATCCGAATAAAAAAAATAGCTCAAACGAAACTGCACTCCACGCGGTCTGTTCCCTTTCTCCCCAAAGCTCTTACTCAGCACAGGAACGTCGTGCTGCTTGTATTACGCTATTGTTAAACTGGTTAGGATCAGAACAATCAGATGGAAGGAGAGAGAAAATACGACTGAGCGATCAAAATAATGTAAATCGAAATGAACCAAAACGTTTGACAGTCTCAACCAAATATTTGAATCAATTGTATTATTATACTTTGTAGGATGGAAATACTGCACTTCATCTTGCAGCGGCTTCGGGTTTACAATTCTGTGTTGATTTGATGCTTTTACATGGGGGTGCCCCAATTTTCAAGACTAATAACCAAAAACTGACTGCTTGTGATTTGGCTGTGAAAAACGGACACGAGACTTTAGCTCGTAAATTAGAATCCCGGATGGTTTTTGTAAGTTAATTAATTGACATTATTTGTTAAAGTGTTAAATCTCAATAAAATGTATTTAAGGGGGAAGACTTGAAAGATATTTTGACTGTTGTGGACGATTATGACTTTGGAGAAGAGGAGACGTATGCTGGGTTACGTACACAAGACTTGCAAGAAGCCAAAGATCAATTATTGGTAGAAACTGCTGACATGTTGAATTTACCATTATTTACTGCGGAAGCATTGCTTAGGAATAATGGTATACAATTGTTATTTCAAAATTTCACATATTTGAACAGCGTTTATTTGATAATGTTTGTCTTTAGAATGGTCTAGAGAGATTTTGCTTGAACGATGGGTTCGCGACCCAGATAAGTGTTGTCAGATTGCTGGTGTACAAGTACCCATATCAGTGCAATCGACCAAAAAGTTTTATTTCAATGGGCTACAACAGACAAATGTAAATGAAGAAGCTCAAATTAATGTTAACGATCAAAGTATTGTGAGTTTTGAATCTGTTCAAATTTAATACTTAAAGAACTTAAAAAAAAGATATTATTGTTTTTACTTCACATACATTTATTGTTAACTATTGTTTTAGTGTGATATTTGCTTGAACGAACTGCCATTATCCGATTGTTCAATAAAATTGTGCTGTGAACATAAGTTTTGTAATTCGTGTTGGAAACAATACTTGACTTACAAAATTAAGAGAAAAGATTCTAGTAACATTTGTTGTCCAGCTTTACACTGTCATATTTTAATTCCGACCGAACTTATTGAAAACATTGTTAGTCCTGAAATGGCTCGGAGATATTTTGATCAAAATATTGATGTGAGTGCAAGAGTACTTCATGGAAATTCTATATTTTGCTTATTGCACTAACCTCTGAAAAAAAAAAAATATATATATATATATATATGTTTTAGGCTTTTGTTGAAAGCAACCGTTCTATTAAATGGTGTCCTGTTCCAAATTGCGGACTTGCAGTTCGCCTCCCAAACAGTAGAAAACCAAAACAGAATTCTAAGATAGCACACTCGGTCGACTGTGGTAGAGGACATTATTTTTGTTGGTAAGAGCTAATACGCCAATTTGTTTGTATTATTATTTTGTACTGGCTGTATAAAGTATTTATATGTATGTGCACATCTTGTGTCTCCATTTTCTGTAGGGAGTGTATGGGAGACGCTCATACACCGTGCAGTTGTCAGCAATGGTCTCAATGGATGACTAAAATATCTGAAGTCAAGCCGGACAAGATACGCGAAACGACAGCAGAGTACGAAGAAGCTGCAAACAGCTTATGGCTGGTGACCAATTCGAAACCATGTCCAAATTGCAACTCACCCATACAGAAGAACGAAGGCTGTAATCACATGAAGTGTTCAAAAGTATGTTTATTCATTGTCCTTTTGTTCATACTATTTGCTGTAGATAGAGTACACGTTTTTTTTATATATTATTGAGTACTTACACATGTACAGTGTTACAGTTTATAAATTTACTTTTCTTTCAGTGCAAATTTGAATTTTGTTGGATATGCCAAGAAAGCTGGAAAAAACATGGTTCAGCCACTGGTGGATTCTTCCGTTGTAACCGCATGACTGCTGTTTGTAAAGCGGACGAAAAAAGAGGTCTGCTCCTGAAAGAGGTAAATATTTATAATATATTACAATAATTTCTAGAACTATTCCATTGTAAATATTTATTTCCAGTTTAAGTAATTACCATCTAATAATAGTTTTCTTTTATGTTTATAGCCTTTCAGTTTTTTTTACTTTCTCCTAAATCAAACAATTTTTCTTATTTTTCCATAGGCTCAACAAAAAAACAAGCAGACTTTGGAACTAAGTAAATTTCTTCATTTTTATACCAAGTTTAAAAAATATGAAGTTACCCGCCAAATGGAAGAATTGTTTGTAGAAATTGTCAAAAAGTGGAGAATAGCTCTATCAGCTGCTCTAAATATACCTGAAGGTAATTTTTTATATATTCATAATTTCTATGATATGAGTTGTGTATATAAAATAATTCTTCGTTTAATGTGTTGGTGTATGTTAATGTTTTTAGATGACGAACGTACAAAATTCGTAGAGGACGCAGTCGTCGAAGTGCAGAAAGCCAAACGAGTTCTGTGCGCATCATATGTGTATGGGTTTTATATGCAAAGTAGTACTTATAACAGGAATATTTTAGAATTTATGCAGGTAAAATTATTTAAATAGTATTTGCTATGTAAAATTATTCATTTTATGTAGAAATTTTGAGTGTTTTTAATAAATATAAAATGTATACTACAGAACGAAGTCGAAGAAGTCACTGAAAAGTTAGCCGGAATGGTTTTACGACAATATTTGTGTAATCCAAGAAGTGCCATTATAAATACGACCAGTATATTAAGACGAAAACGCCATGAGTTCATCAATGCCATATCGGACGGATCTATATCTTTAGAAAGCACGCAGTCTGTTCCTCAGAATACTACAAAACCGAAATCAAATACCATGTCACAGAAACATATAAATGCTACAGCTAAAGCAAGTTCTTAAAAACTAATAATTAATGTAGTATTTATGTTGTTACGTTCAATAATTAAAATTCCGTGTTTAAAAATTTTAAACTAGGACCTATTAAAAAAAGCTATTGGCGATTCAATTCAAATTGATCCGGACAACCCGTGGATTGTCGATTCAAAAGGACGACACCGTAACCTCACTGCTATATTAGACTGGCCTGAAAGTTGTTCTGACGAAGAGGAGGTTTGAAAATAAATCAAATGTCTATAACACAATAGTTTATAATATAATAAATACCCAAATATTAGGAAACTGAGTTGGATCGAGCACTGGCCGTGAGTGTTTTCGGCCAATGTAAAATGGATAATTGCAAAAGGGCAAGGGTGCGGAACCCTCGAACGTCAAAGTTTCATGAGTATTGTAGCTTGAGATGCAAAAACGGTCATAAAAATCTGATAGAAGAGCGTACGTATTAGGAAAGATATTGGTTGAATTTTTTAACCATCTTTCGGGTGTATTGCACACGTTTAGTTATTTATTTTTTTTTTAGGTAAAAAAGAAAAACGCACCAGTATCGTAGGTACGTTTGCAATGGACCTGATCGTTGCACTTGAAATGTCAAGACTTCAGATGATTAAAGACGCCCAACAGAAGAAAAAGTATGCTTCTATGGTTCAAATTCATTGCCATTATAACACTGATATATTATTTATTATAGGTCGGAGAAGGAAGAAGCTGCCGGTTGTAGCAAAAATTATACAGGTAGTAAATCAAATACTACAGAAACATTTAAAAATATAAATCAATTGTTTTCGTCTTTCACAGAAGTGGCAGAAGATTCAAACGATGATGACCAGCAATTGCAAATGGCTTTGCAAATGTCTCTTGATGAAATATCAATGGCCAGGTCGCGGAATTTATCAAAATCTGAGGAAGAAGATGAAGACTGTGAGAACACGATTGTACTTCCTAAAATCGTTCAAGAAATCGCTGTTAATACGAAAACAGACATTCCTGTTGTCTTACCCAAGTATAAGTTTTTTTTTGCTCAGAAAAACAAAATAATTTCTTAAGTACGTATCACTTGCTCTTTTTTCAGGTGTAGTGGTATAAAACTCGACGATGGTGTTTTTAAAGTAGGCGACTTGCACAAAAACAGTTATTATTTAGATTTCAGTGAAGACATATACAGTCGTATAGACAGTAAAAATCTCAGGCGTTCGCTGTCGTTCGGCGATCTTCTGTCGCGTAGAGATTTGTACAAAAATAACCGAAGGTTTGTGACTTGAGACAGACGAGTTTTATCGGTAATACGGAGATCATACTTTTGATTTGATTTACATAGGTATTGTGTCAATGTGTATCACATGAATAGTGATGACAGACAAGACAAAATTGATAGACAACGAGGAAAATCTAACGATAGCTTTCAGGCATTGCCTAGAAGAACGGCGTCTATTCTCATGGAGATAAACAACAATGGCGAATGTCGTGCCGTCACATCATTGGACGACAGTAATATTGCCGCTCCAATAAGTTCAGACAAAAAAGTAGGAATTCTCGCAAATTTCTGTTAACATTTTTTTCGAATCGTATAATATATATAAATTTATTTATTGTTCCTTAGTTGTGCAACATATTGGCTCAGTTGTATTGGCAAAACTCGTCTAAGCCGTCTAGCATCACATTGCCCAAACGTTTATGTAAAATTGGAAAAACTGCTGCCCTGGATGCTTCGGACGAGACACTGGAGAAAGAATCGAAAACTTCTGGTGCTGTTGAACAGTCACCATCATCACCACCAAAACTGTCCACCAAACCAGAACTAAATATAAGAATCGAGAAGTTCAGCAGTCATTCTGAAGATAGTGCTGACAACGATATATCTGCCGATATCGAGTCGGACACAGGAATTCCAAAGTCTCCAACACTGTTCATATCAGGTGTGTCCATAAGCCGTACACCAGAAACAAAGTCTCCCATATCAGGCCGTCAATTGAGATCGGCAAGTCTGACCGTACCGAAATTCATGTTGAAGCCTCTCTACAAAGGCACGTCAGCTGACAATTTGACTTCGTGTAAAGAATGCAAAGTCGTGCACACAAACAAAGCGCATTCCTATCAAACGCTGTTCAGTGAAGACAGAATGTGTGCGTCGGCCAACATGGTTGACAAAAACAAATGTGTCTTTACATTTCCGAAATCAATGACCGATGGCGAGTTGTTCTCAACATTACATATCGATAGAAACAAGCTAAGCTCTGACGATTTTCACGAAGCTTTATTCCTTATGAGACGCAAGCACGGACAATACTAAGTGCCATATACTTGCCATATACTCGTATATGATTTATGTTATTATTTATTTTTTTTTTTACATTAATCTTGTCCCTCTGAACGATTAGTTTCCTTTCAACTGACCATTACCACAACACGACTAAATATTATATAGTATTAATTGTAGGTATATTCCTTATATTTATTCAGAATTAAGTTGATCCAATCTGTTGTTTTGCGTTTTTAACAACTGCACGAAAAGCGTCTTCAACTTAATTTCCATTATGATTTTCTCATATTATAAGCCACTAAAATTCTTCTGAAGACTTAAATTTTCTAGTCGATGTAATACAAATACATAATATTAAAATGTAGTTTATAAGGAGAAAATATGCCAAAAAAATCTACAACTTTTTTTACCATAATAGTTATGTTCCTAAACGGGTTGCAAAAAATATTTATTAATAATAATTTTTTTCACTTTTTATACTACCAAATATGTTTAATTATTGTCATATTTGTTTTCAGTTAAATCTGATTTTGATAAAAAAAAAAAATCATCCGACTTATTGTTGTCGCCACAGAAAAAAACCTTCAATAAAATCTGATTTTTCAGCAAAAAAAAAAATAATAATTATAAGTACGGAAGTATTTATGTGAGTATTTGTAATTGTTTCACTGCATAAAAGGTTTAATTTGTGTTTTTTTGCTAATAGGATATTTTTGATATAGCTTATTTTTTTTTCAAATCCAGTGATACAAAAATCTCAAAATAATAAATTTGCATATTAGAGGTTTTTTCGTGGCAAGATGTTATAATGTTGAGCAAAGTATGAACTCAAAAAAAAAAAAAAATTGTATAATGTTATGTATACATTATGAAGATGTAAGCCCTTGCCAGTATTTTTATCTACTGAGACACAAAATGTTTTAATTTTTTATAAAACTTAGTTTCCTATTTGTCTTTGTAAACAAAAAATATTTCCATGAGTAAAAACGGACAACTTTCGAACAATAAAAGAATATGAATAATAATAATAAATCGATCGATTTACTGTTATTATTATTTAAGTATATTTACGTAATTATACAAGTTTAAATGATTAAATAACTTTGCAACCCCTTATCCTTTAATCTTAATTCCATCACCACAACAAGTCTGAAATGATAAAAATCATTAAAATAATGTTGCGTACTATGATACTTAAACTTTTTTTTTTTCTTATAGTTTATGATATAATTTAATTATAATAATACGTTACAACACTGTCAAAGTTAAGCCATACACAGACGCCATATTATTGTAATGACGAACCCCCTCGCCCTTTTCCACTTGCATAGGCTGTTGTCGCGCGTAAAAGATAATTGCCCAACCAAAATACATGTAATTATTCCTTTTGAAAAGTTTGCCCATTTTTTTTTCTCTGCAATAAAACCCATTAAGCGTTTAAGAAAACACATTTTATGTGTCAACTCTTATGTGATAATTGTAGTGTGTTTGTTTTAATAATATATAATGAAATTTATGACAAATTTATTTATTTTTTCTTTAGGAAATTATATTTAGTCTATTATTGATCCGTTTGAATGTTTAAATGTTTAATCTATTTTATCGAAAACTCTGCGTGTGTATGTGTATAATTTTCGTTCGGGTATACTTTTTCCATCCAGTACATTTACTAGAAGCCCGTTAGAAGTCTTTTACATTAATTTTAATATTACGATTAGATTGTATTGTAATAATGTACACCATTTTTTTTTTTTTTGTGTGTGTGTGTGCGTGTTCACTTTTGAACCAAATTGTATAGGAGGGAGGTTTTGTCGCTGTTGTCCTAACTGTACAGTTCCTCCTTCCATCTCATTTTTGGTTTGATTTTAGTAATACGGCTGTCGTACAATTTTTTTTCTTATAGATTCGCAACGCTTAGCAAAAGTGTGTAGTAAAATTAGTTTATTGAACGTTTTAATTGTAATCAATTTTGCGCGTATATATATATTGGTAATAATACAATTTATATAAAATAAGATGGAAAAAAATTGTACTTAATTATTTTTTACAACACTTGTATGCATTTTAATCTTTAATTTTGAGGATTTTTTTTTTTACATCAAAACTAAATTGTAATAATGATTACGACATGCACTGTTTGTCGTTTTTATGTTTTTAAATTGTATCGATACAGATGTGTATTCTAATGATAATATTATATATATTTAAAAACATAAATTAAATAAAAAATGCGTTTGATTTTAAAGTTAAAAAAATACATTTTTGTATATTTTTCACACCGACGACTATTTTGTGTTGTAATGTTTATTATATAGTTAACACAGTAATCTGACAGTCATTTGAAGCTGATCGATTTATTGCAGTTGACCGGCTTCCGATAACCTCGAAGTAAGTCTCTGACAATGAGTCCCTCCGCTTGCCGTGTAATACGAT
Organism: Slavum lentiscoides; assembly: GCA_032441835.1. NCBI lineage: Eukaryota > Metazoa > Arthropoda > Insecta > Hemiptera > Aphididae > Slavum > Slavum lentiscoides. The sequence goes on along the minus strand of CM063707.1, from coordinate 2,673,947 downwards.
GTCATTAAACCGATTGGTTATGTTAATATAGGTCGAAGTATACATTACACAGTGCCCGCTTACAAATCTGCGAAAATAATACGAGTGGTATATTTGAAAATATTTCTAAAAAAATTTTATTTGGAAAATACCAATCAGATTGAAGCAGAAATAATAATCCACAAAAATATATAGTTTTAACAGGAAAACACAGAAAACACACGTTTACTTTTTATCTATAATAATAAACTTTGTCTTTCTATTAATATACTTAGAATTAAGCAAATCTTTTAAAAATACCAAAAATCAAAAGAATCGTCAAAAATATTGTTGCACACTATTGAAGAATAATAAGAAAAAAAAAGTCATTCTTATTTAAAATTGAACGTTACGTGAGATTCATATATATCTAAATCTCGTATAAAATATATGACAAATAAGTAGGTGTAAGAGTTTAAATTTTAATGAACATTTTTTATTAATGAAATGACATTAATGTTAAGAACTTTACACAATTTAATAATTTAAACTGGCTTAAACTAGCCTTAGTTTTAATACAATTTATACAAGTTATGTTAATGTATAATTGTCAAAGTGAATCGTACTTCTAATAAGAAACAAGTCCTGTAGGTATCATAGAAGTTATGAATTTACATTAAAAGATGTATATTGATGAATAAATTCCAGAATCGTTTTCGGCAGAGAATAAAAAAGTCTAACAGTTGACCAAATGTTTAAATTAAATGAATCACTTGACACTAATAATGCACAAAAAAAAAACAGTGCGAGTCATATACTAAATTTATATCTCATTCGTTGGCGTCGATGCGATTAAAGTAAGCAAATAATAATAATACACAACGGAGAAGATTTTTACCTTTAAAATGTGTGTTCCACAATTTCGACGTTAATATTTCATACTTTCATAGAGTTCAGCGGTTTCACTCTGATGGTGTTGAAAAGAATGTTCGACTGTTCGAGTTCCATAATTTCAGCTTGAATTTTTTCTTTCTCATTAAAAATCTAAAAAAGTATGCATATCCAACAATATATCACTTTAATTACATTAAAAATACCTATTTAGCAATAAAAGATTTAGTAATGCAAAGAGGTTAGTTAGTAGGAAAAAAAAGCAAAGGGAATCTGTTAAACCATAGAATTCTTGATGTCCGAATTGAAAAATTATTGAATAAATGAGCCATTTCATTATTTCAAATAATAAAAATGGTTAAGTAAAAATAAAACCTAATGAATTTTCATTTAAAATGATTGAATGTGGTCATGAACGCATCAACATTTGTTCCAAAATTCGCTGGTTTATTGAGCAGACCATTCTTTATACAGTCAAGAGGTATTGGGATCCGGTAAGAAACTCTGAACCTGTTATAGTGTAGGATTGTTGCCGAATATGATCGAGATGACAGAAATATAAAATACAATTCTTTGCTTTTACCAAATCAATGAACAACTGAATTTATTAAGTATGTTATTCACATATTTATGATAAATTGTATCCAATTGCAGAAATAAAGTAAAAGTTAGGGCTCAGCGAATGTGTGTTATTCACTTAAAATAATAAAACGGCATCAAAAACTGTAACAAAAAGTTACGGTTAGACAGTTTTTTTGTTCCCTTTAAACCTAACGCTTGTTCCCATTTACCTTGGAACAGAGTCACGCAACAGTATGATTATTGCGTAATAACAATAAACACAAATTTAAATTTGTATATTTACCTCGTCTAAGCTGACTAGAGGTTCACATATGCCGTTTTTCTGTAACGTTTCCTCCTTGTGCTTGACAATGTGCTGCATGTATATATCTTTTCTAATGGTCTTGAAGTTACACATGTCGCAGCTGTACATTAAACCGTCATCCATTCCTGAAACCGAAAACAAAACGTATAAGTATTCTGTCCATTAATTATAAATTCATTATATATACATGTATAAATGCAATATAAAGACACACTCATTTTCATATAAATTATAAATATGTGTCAAAAATAACTCGACAGTAATCGTATTTTAATACATCATATACACCTACAGACTTAAAAAATTAAAAATATTGTGAAAACTCTACTAAAGCTTTTTTGAACACGATTCTTTCAATTTTTTTTTTAAAGCCCAAGTGCACTTCAACGAGTCAATAATAATGTGAAATTGAACACTTGAACATTTAATTATTTTCCATCTAACCAATTTCATTTCGCAGAGCAGAGGTCCAAGAACCTTTTCGCAGAAGAACCATTTTTCAAAAAAAATTACAAAATACTGTTTTGAACACATAATATGTTCAATATGTTTCAGTAAAACATTCCCCTCCACTAAAAGTAAATTTTTCTTTTACAGATAATTTAGTATATCATAACTCATTAGTAATAATTGATAAATATGATTATATATGTTTCGAGCGACTTTATGAATGGTAGTTAAAGCTAATATTTTGCTCCTCCAAAAATTAAATTATGGAACATGATATGCACGTCTTCTATCCTCGTTGGAACATTAAATGTTAGGAATATATATTTAAAATTAAGCAGAGGCAATTTTTTAAACATTTCATACGTTCTAAACACTTTTTGTATATTATGAAGTATACATTAAAAAAATGTATTATGTATTTGTGCACACAACCTAATACCTGGATGTTTGGTTTTGATGTGTTTTTTATATGACGAGGCCTGTATACAGGAGTAGGTGCACAGTGAACACGCATAGTTCTTCTGGCCGCTGTGCCGCATCTTATGCTTGCGCAGAGTGTTGTGATCGGCCGTAGTAAAGTCGCACTCCTCACATTTGAACGGCTTCTCGCCGGTGTGCAATCGCATGTGAAGCCTCAGCGAACTGGCTACACCTGTCGTGTAGTTGCACGCGTCACAAGAATACGGCCGTGCTCGTATGTGCACGGTGGAGATGTGCTGGTGAAGCAAACTCTTAGTGGAAAACTTTCGGGAACAGTGCAGGCATGTCAGGTCGTTTCTTGCGGGTTTCTCCACTTTTGCATGGATCGACTATAGTATGGTAACAAAAAAGAACAATCATTACATTATGCTGGTAACAAAACAAAAAAAAAAAAAACATCATCAAGGACCTAAACGTCTAGCTAACAAATTGCATAGAAAAAAAATTTCCAAAATTAACAATAATTTACTATTCCCAGAGATGGGAAAGGTATTTGAAAAAAAGTATCTAAAAAATACAAGATACTACATATTGTATGGTGGACATTAATTTTATCTGTTCATAGTTAGATATGAGAGACACTGGTTATTAATGAAATGAAAAAAAAAGATCTCTTGAAGCATTTAAAATGTGGTGTTGGAAACGAATGGAAAAAAAATAAACTGGATGGAAAGATTAACGAAAGAAGACGTACTAAAGCAATGATGATGAGATTGAAACCACGATGAATAACAGCACTACACTATAATAGAAGGTTCAATTGAATGTCAAAAACCACCACAAAGACCAAGAAATTTGTGTGTGTGTATATATATATATTTGTATAATATTTCAACTGAAAAAAATTTGCAAGGATAAATACAACAGTTTAAAAAGGCTTGCTGAAGATCGTGAAGAATGGAAAACAAAGTTAAACGTGATAAACGAGCCTTAAAAATGGTTGAAAAAAAACCATTTTGTTTTTTTCTATTAATGAGTGGAAGAATCACAAAAAAAATTTGTAATAAAATATTTAAATTTGTTTATTTGTTTTAAACACGGGTCTAAATCAAAATTGTCAACAATTTCTATACACATACCTTGTGATTTCTAAGCTGTTTGATCGATTTGAATCCTTTGTTACACTCTGGACATAAAAACGGTTTTTCTTGTCCGTGTGTGGTTTTGTGAAAAGTGTTCAATTTGTATAAGCTGAAAACGTACCGAACACGTAATATAAATTATTTAAAAATGTTTTGAACTCAGCACCTGTTAGTTTTAAATTCGCATTGGTCACAACTGAACATGTCTATGTCTATACCATGAGATCTCCACAAATGCGACATTATAGATGACCACTTTGAGTCGATATATTGGCATTCGGATTCAGCACATTGAAATATATGGTCTGAATGACACGATTCGTGATATTTTAAATTATCTTCCGTTACAAATTTCATTTTGCACGTTCCCACGCTACATCTATAAATGACATGTTAAAAAAATAATTTTCTCTTTTGTTGCAGTTATTTTAAGGAATATATATATATATATATATTGTTTTTAATTTTAAAGCGCTTTTTGGCATTAAAGAAAATGTATACTTTAAGATAGTTTTACAAATTATCTGAATTATTATACCCAACACTGTAATGTATAATATCCCTTGTTTAATCTATGGTAATCATAAAATGTTGTTTTATTATATTGCTGTTGTTATTGTTAATGACATTAATTAAAAATTTATTATCGACAATATTACGCAAGTGCTTACACATTTGCCCAATTATTATTGTATAACCACAACCTAATATAGCTACAAACTGGACAATTTAGATTACATAAATACACTACATAGATTATAAAGAAAACTTCCTTTGCATAATGTTTAAATGCATACATATCGTTATACAAAAACAGTACAAGTTGTTAAATAAAATAATTTTCTATCTATCATCAAAGTTCTTTTATGATTCAATAACATATACATTTTAATTAGGTATTTTTGCCACAATTTTTATAAACGTAAATAATACTGACTTGAAACGTTTTTCTACGATATTTATATTGTTATTGGTGTTAATTTCTTGAAGTCCGTTGAAGACTTGCTCCTGATAGTCCCAAAAATCTGCAGTCGTTTCATTCAACCCACCGTCTTTCTCATCAAAATTATTTACTTCTAGAAAAAAAAATATATATATATCAATAGTTGTATATTTTATTCTACCTGACAAATTAACTATATAAAGGTATGTCGAAATCAAAATTCAATTAGCTAAAAACATAAATATTGTTATTTTTTAAATCTCTAAAATCGCTAAACTAAATAAACATGAAGACGTGGATATAATATATGAATATAAGTATGGAAAGGATAAGTTAGATAGAGCGGAAGACAAACGTAGAAGTACTTAGAATTGTGGAAGAAAAACGTTCGCTCATAGATGCAATTAGAGCGAGGCGTTAGAAAATGGTTGGGCATGCCTTAAGACACCCAGAAAAGCTGCATAGTATAATATTAGAGAGTATGATAGAAGGAAAGAAAACTGCAGGTCGCCCTCGAAACTCTTATACAGGACAAATTAAACGTGATGCAAGAGTCAAAACCTTTAAGGACCTTAAAGAAAAACCGAGCAATCGGTCAGAATGGAGAAGTGAAGTTGTAAACCAAACTTGGGGTTGAAAAAAAAAATACATGAAACGGAAAAATGTTATACGCAACACAATATGTGGAAGTTTTACCCGAAGTGTATTTTGAATAATTTGCAATACGCAAAAATCGAATTTGCAGAAAATAAAACGTGTAGATTACGTTTAAATAAATATTGTACCGCATAAACTTTTTTTCGTAATTTAACACAAACAAATCTGTTTTCTCGCAACATCTATTTTTGTATTTGCTGGTTTTGTGTCACAAGTCGTTTCGATTGTTAAAAAATTACATTAACACTTATTTACAATATTGAATACAATATATATATATATATATATATATATATAATTCAGTTGTCTTATCTGCAATATCGTTAATGAACAAGACAGTGGCGGATTTAGTTCTTTGCTTAAGGGGGTGGAGGAGGGCAATATTTTAAAACACATACAGAAGAAACTGGATTAATCGTCACTCTCTGTTATTTGTATTAATATCTCTATTCTGTTAGAAAAAATTGGAAAAAAAGTATTTACGCGTACAGTTCAAAAAGTCTAGGGGGGGGCCATGGCCCCTATGGCCTCCTCCTAAACGCCGCCACCGGAATAAGGTACAGATTTATAAGTCTTACAAACTTCAAAACGATTCAATTTTAAAAATGACCAAACAATAAAAGCGTTTACGATTTTTAAATCGTTTAAAAATTATACTAAAAAATATTATTTAAGTTTGGATTTTGGGCAATATTGGTGCAAAAAAAAAAAATGAACATTATATTATCAGTTTTTTTTTGTCGATCGCTCCTGCCAATACTCATCGTCGGCGGGCTAAAGTTTATATATTTAAAGACGAAATTGTTCGTTTCGTGTGTGTGTGTGTGTGTGTATGTATACACCGATGATCGATCGTTTCTATACAAATAATTATCGAACGGACCTCGTTTAAAAACGTATTTTAAACGTTCCGTGCCGCGGTGTGGAAATAATTACGCAATATTGCGTAATGTATAATTCCACAGACGCGTGTGCGTGTGTAATGCGAGAATTCGTCGCGATTTAGGACATAAAATAAATTGTGAGTTAGAACTGTGGGAGATTATAATAATATTTTGTATACGAGTAAAGACGATTAATAAACGATTTTCTTTCTTTTTTCGTCAAATTTTAAATCGTTCCACGACGCGAAGAAGTGCTTATAGGAATATTTATATACAGCGCGTCGAACGTCCACAAATAAAAGATACAAACAGTACAAGATAACGTAATGATAAACAGTCTCAATATCTCGATTTGTTTCGAGTTTTGTCTCATTTTTCCTCCACAATTGGTTGGCGGTGAAATTGTAAAAAAAAGTAATAATCAATTCGTTATTGCGCAGGCATTTCTACTGTAGCCGAGGACCAGTGGCGCACCCAAGAAGGGAGCTAACGGGCTAAGCCCCCCAAAATGGTAGGCCTCCTAAAATGTTTGCAAAACTTTATTCAAGTACCGCGTTAAATTTTCGTATCAAAAAAAATTATTAACTATTTAAATTACAAAAAATATAAGTTTTTATTTTTCATAAACAAGCGCGCTTTCAGATTTCTGTACATATTAAATGAATCTTATTAATATCTAAAAATAATTTTATTTACCCACTGCCACCCCCAAAAAAAATCCTGAGTGCGCCCTTGAGCTGGACGAAGGCGTGACGTGTTTGCCTAACATTCTCGCGTTTGTCATTCGATATTTCGACCTCGGAGTCATGCGTAATTAGGCGCACTTATAACCGAGTACTCGGTATAAACACAGATTAGATGAATATTCATCTAATCTGTGGTATAAATATATAATAGTGGTACCACGTGTTAAGATAACAGAAATATAATCTGAACGACGTTTTAATTGAAAATTAATAATGTACCGTTTTGCATAAATCGCTTACAGCTCGGAAAACGAACAGTTTAACACAAAACGACCGATTTCTCGTACGTTCACTGTCGTCGTTGAACAACAACGATGTTTTCGAATCGTACGATCGCCAGGAACGTCGGGCACAGCTGTAAAGTGTTGGTCGTCGGCGGAGGGTCTGGTGGATGTACGATGGCGGCCAAACTGTCGAAACGCAAATGTGACGTGATCGTACTGGAACCGAGCAAAACGCATTACTATCAGCCACTGTTCACGTTGGTCGGCGGAGGTATGAAAACCCTGTCGCAGTCCCGCCGGCCCACCGAATCGGTGTTGCCGAAAAACGTCAAGTGGATCCGAGCTAAGGTCGACGGTTTCAGTCCGAACAGCAACAGCGTGACTACGTCCGACGGCGATACCATAAATTACGAGTACATGGTGGTGTCGGTGGGGTTGAAATACGATTATGACCGCATTCCCGGTTTGAAAGAGGCCCTGGACGCGGAAGACAGTGGCGTTTGTACCAACTATTCGCCCGTGTACGTGGAAAAAACTTACCGGACATTACAGAATTTCTGCGCTGGTAATGCGATATTTACATTTCCCAATACGCCGGTGAAGTGTGCGGGAGCTCCTCAGAAAATCATGTACATCGCCGAAGATTATCTGAGAAGAAAGGGTAAAAGAGATAGGGCCAACGTCGTGTACAAAACGTCCATGCCCGTCATATTCGGCGTTAAGAAGTACGCGCAGAGATTACAGCAGATATGTAACGAGCGCAACATTACAGTGGACACCAGACAAAACCTGATGCGAATAAATCCCGCTCAGACGACGGCCACTTTTGAATTACTCGACGAGCCGAACAAGACTGTATCGATGGAATACTCTATGCTCCACGTCACGCCTCCAATGAGTCCGCCAGAAGTTTTGACAAAATCGTGTCTTAGCAATGATGCCGGGTATTTAGACGTCGATCATTACACGCTACGTCACAATGTCTATCGAAACATATTTGGCATTGGAGATTGTACGAGTTGTCCGACATCGAAAACCGGCGCAGCAGTAGCTGCGCAAAGCAATGTCGTCCTTAAGAATATGATAAACACGATGAATGGTAAAAGCTTGGAAGAAAAATATAACGGATATACGTCTTGTCCGTTGATCACTGGATACAGCAAATGCATTCTAGCAGAGTTCGATTACAATCTAAAACCGTTGGAAACGTTTCCAGTGAACCAGGCAAATGAAATGCGCAGCATGTTCGTGTTAAAGAAACATGTTCTTCCGTTTGTTTATTGGAACGGCATGCTTAAAGGCAATTGGAACGGTCCAAAAATTATCAGAAAAATCATGCATTTAGGCATGGATTAGATTAAGAAAACTAATATAATACTCGACTAAACGCGTGTGTACAGTCATAGTTAAATATAAAATTGTGGATGTATTTAAATAATCTAAAGATTTATTATTGTTATATTAATTTTTAAGAATAAATTATAACATACACTTTACCTAAATTTGTTATTTATTTATATTTATATTTTTAATAAACGCTTTACCTGCAATTTGAGTTTCAGTGTCCACGAACTGTGATTTCTGACCGAATTTCAAAGGATCCAATAACGTATCATTATTGTTGAATTGTATCAAATTATTTTGTTCCGCTTGCGAAATATCGTCTAAATAATTTATGAACAACATAAGTATTTAATTACGAACGTTTTGAAACACGTAAAATGCGTACTCACCGTTCATATATAAAATGTCTTCTTTATTGGCTTCTACTACGAGCTGTATTAATTCTTCGACTTCGGCAGATAAAACATCGTGATCTTCAATCAAATGACACTAGAATGTGAAATATATTAATTCAAATCTGACGTTTTATCGCCTGCAAACGGTTCTGGAGTTCAATAAATACTCGACTGGCGTGGTAATAAACAGCTGATTCGTAATTATGAGAAAATAAAATATTTATATTGGTCTATTTACTTGAAGAACGTTGATCGAATAAAATATATTGTTGCATCCAATGCACTTGGTCCTGAATAGAGATTTAAGTGGGGAATGATGGAAATGATGGTCTTTTTCTTTGTGTTCCAAAAACGATTTGACGTTCAAACAGAGGAACGGACACGAATCGCAACAGTAAAATCCCGATCCTTTGACAGTCTTGTAATTGGCTGCAGCTTTCCGTTTCTCTTCTTTCCCCTGGTCCTGACCGCCACAGTTAGAGAATTCGCGTAAAAACAACGACATCTGCGTGTTCCCCAAGTCCAACAGATCGTCCACATTTGAATTGGAATTGAAATCGAAATCGCTCGACAAATCCCATATATTTTCCACAGAATTCTGCTGTGAACTACACGTTTCTGACGTCTTCGATATTAGCTTGTCGTGCGGTTTCACCCGTACCCGTTGCATGACCAACCGATTTCTGTCCACGAGCCTCAGCGTTTGGCTGGGTGACTGTTGACCGATCAATGACATCTTCACCGAGAATCGGTCTTACGATTGTAAACGTCTAAAACCGTTGGTATGTACGTTTCCTACAGTTCCACTACTCGTTGTTTTTATACGATTTGGCTCAATCCGCGGACATGTAAAAATTACAAAATCAAGACCAAAAGGAATTCGAGTTATATAATTACATAACAAAATCAAGACTAATCTAGAAGCGCAGAATAAATTCTGTGCTGCGACCGGAGTACGAATTGCACAGATAACATGAAAATGTTATCTGTGATAGTTGTAAGCAAAATGATAAGAGTGTTGACGTGATAATATTCATATCATACCCATAGACCTTTTACCACAGATTAGATGAATAATCCATGCTTATACTAAGTACACCCTCAATTAAAAAATTTCAATAATTGTAATTATTCCCTATACACAATAATTTTTATTATTCTTTAGAAAATAAATAATACAGATTAAAATGTTAAAAATCACTTGTAGTAATATCACAACTCACTTATTTATCTAATAAAAATAAAATCTTTACATATTATAAGCTATCTATACACTATGATTTTTCAACTGATTACAGTAATTGGAGAATTCGCTGCTTGCTTCTTTGCCGAAAAAATCTTTTAGATCTGAAATGTTTCAAGAGTATTCAATTCATCAATATTATTAAAACTGATATTTATTCAAGTGGTTTTTCAATATTATACCAAGTTATGTAAAATCCATAGTGCTTACCGAATAAAACACTCGTGATCTCTGGAGTCTTACTAGGAAATAACTTGTCCACACTTTCAATGAATTCATTACAATTTTTTTCAGTCATATATGTTTTAACAATACCAACAAAATTTAAATATACATTATAGTCTTTCAACACAGTACGGACCTATATTGAACATAAAATTTTAAATTTAAAAAAAAAAAGAAAAAATATCTATCAAATTTAAGAATCAAAACTTGAGTTTTGTTTAAAAAAAAAAAAATCTAAATTTACTTTAGTCATAAAGTTGATGGTTTTATTTTTCGTGTCTATTGTTTTGACCACTTCAATTTTATTGGGAATTACTTTTATTTTTCGTTTTTTAATCAACGGTTTTAAATCTGACGTTACATCGACTTTTGGAGTTTGACTCTCTACTATAGTATTAATGGACTGGTGCTCAACATAATTATCGACCGACTGCAGAATGCTTTTACCACTAATTATCGTTTCTTTTTTTTCAATTCTGTCTACATCTTTACTATAATTTTCATACAGTTTTAAAGTATCGTCTTCTAGTACTTTTCGCTTAACAGATTCCATTGATCTCAATACAGTCACTTGAGCGGGCTCGTCAAATGTCGCATTTGAAAACAGAACAGCACTGGGCATCTAGAACGAAAAAAACCCAATAACTTTATGATCATCAAATATTATTATAAAGTATTAATAATGTAAATTATATTAACTGTTACTCCAGTGTTTTTAAAAAATTTCACATTATCCCTGTAAGCCGTCGAAAATTGATCATAGATTTTTATATGAGGTTGCAGCCAAGCCGAAAGCTGTGATCGTATATTGTGACTCGCGTAACGTTCATCACAAAACATGATTGAACCCCAATCACTGACGTGTCTTATAACACGTCCCATCGCTTGATTCACAGCTTTAATAGCTTCCAATTTATACCATTCTTGACCGGATAAACACTAAAAACAAAAATAAACCGTTAATATACAAATTATATATCAAAATCAATAAATCATCACCTGTGGATTTTCTTTTCGCATTTCATCTAAATAATCTCTCTTCATTACAACTCTTGGATCTAGGTAAGGAGGATATGGTAGTCCCAAAATGATTACAGCTCTAGCTTTCCAATCGGAAAAGTCAAGACCTTCTGATACTTTTCCTCTATACACTGCCAATAACATAGCACCTTTATTTTCTTGAATCGCCTTATAATATTCTTCGATAACACTGTTTAATACGTCTTTATTTTTTGGTTCTACAAATAAACTCTAAAAATATTTTTAATATTATTTTCAAACTTTTCTTTATTGTTATTGTTGATAATACTTTATTCTTAGTGATTGATGCCCAAATATTACATCCTTGCCAATGATTAACACACTGATCTAAAAATGGATATGATGGAAAAAATACCAAAGTGCCTCCAGGTATAATTCGTGAAAAATTTACAAGAGTTTGACCCAAGCTTATAAGGAAATCGGAACTATTTCTGAAAAAAAAATTATATATATAATTTATAACACATATAATTTATAACACATTTTTTAAACTTGTTAATAAGTAAATCAAACTAAAATGTTACACTTTTTTTAAATAATGTATTATAAACTTCAAATATTTACTGTAACTTTCATGTAACTTTATTATTCAAATTATTAACGTGATTCCCAACTCAAGACTTCAGTTTGATTTACCCCTAATCTCTACAAAATACTATAGATCATTAATAAATTACCGACTACTGTAATTACATATAAGCGGCTTGTTATTTGGTCCAGTTTTTATAACTGACACACAGACCTTAAATTGAAAAATATATATTACACATAGAAATGAATATATATCACAAATTAATAATTACAATATAACTTGCCTGATTATTTTTAATAACATGAGAATTTTGTAATTGTACTTTAACTGGGATTCCAATTTCTGAAATGGTTGCGGCTAATGGAGACAATGTACCACTTGTGAGTATTATAGAATGAACATTTCGATTCAATAGGTCTCTCATCCTGTTAAAGTCAATTATTAATTATTAATTATATATTTATACCATACGAATATATATATTAATTATTAGTGCCATCGAGTCCGGAGTCTTTTATTTTATTGGTGAGGGAATAATTGTTTATAATGTACACGTAATTAGCAACATTAACATTTAAATTCTTACCCAAATCCAGGGCTGAAACACCAAAAATGTACAGTCTTGCCTTTCTTCACTTCTTTTAATTTGTTTGAATCATTCCTTGATTTGTATTTACTTTGCTCCAATTGTATGTATGTCTAAATTATAATAATAATCAAATGTAAATCATTGTAGTACAAATAACTACAATATAATTTCATTATTTATTATACATATTAAATAATTATTATTATATTATAAGAATGTTTTCATAAAAATGTACATTGTATTATTATATTAGTTTATTATTTACTAATTATTACATTTAAATTATTTAATTTTATAATATAATTAATTTAAACAGATTTAAAATTTTTAACTTGCTCTAAAATATTTGTCAGTATTTTTTGGATCTCCATTAGCTCCTAAACTCTGCAAAACACATTCTAAAAATTGCTGAAATTTGTATAAGCACGCTTCTTTAGCTTGATGAGGAGAATTACTGTTGGACGATGACATATATAGTGTAACGGCATTCAAAAAAATAATAAACTTGGACATGTTTGCAGGTGTTATCTGAAATAAAACCAATTAGCTTGACTAATTAAAAAATAATTTTTTAAAAATAAATATACTAACGTCGGCACCTTGAAGCAGTTTAAATACGTATGATCCTTCCATTTTCTTGTCATTGGTGCTGTTAGTGAGCTCAATGCTATCAATGACCTTTTCTATTTCTAAAAACAATGCTTTTAACACACAGATATCATCGTCGGAAAACTCTCTCTGTCGTAATTGAATCGGTTCTTGAGAAAATTCTGTATTTTTCTCATCATATAATTGTTTCATTATCTGAGTGCAAGAAACAATATTTATTATATAAGAAAATAATCCATTTAGCAAACTTTAAGTACACATTTGGTAATGACAATTTTCAAATTCACCATTAACTACAATAAGTTATTACTAAACCTATTAGAAAATTAGATAAATTATCTTACATCAGTTACAGCTTCAATGCAAAGTGCTATATCAGTGCTGCTTATTTCTACAGAACAAGATTCTTCACACATTTTTTCAATATTATGTCCTTCGTCGAGAATGATCACATCTTCCTATTAAAATTAATGAAATCGTATTAATGTATATTATTATTAATACATATTATATACACAAGTACACACACTAAACTGGATGTCTTGGGCTTTTCTCGTTCTCGGATCAATAATGTAATTGTATGGAGTGAACAGTATGTCCACGTCTTTTTGCAGTTCTCTAGAACCGTAATATGGGCAACACACATATTTTTTCCCCTTGCTTATTAAATCTTCTATGTCAGAAATTCCGTTTTCCATGAACGCATCTTTAGATTTCAGCTCGACGTTATTGTAGAACTGACAAGTGCGAGCGCTGACTTTGGCGCGACACAAGGCAATCTTTACAGACGAATTTGCTTCTTTCATTACTTCAGGATGAATACACAGCTGATCTCTTGATCCGATTATACCCACCTTCATGTGTTTGTAATTGGTTCGACGGAGTTCTTTTATCACTTGGTTTAATTGGGTGTGAGTTCGAGACCCATAAACAATACGAGGCGGTCGCATTACCCCATCTAATCAAATGAAAATACAAAAATAGAACGATTGAAGAACAAAAAAAAAAAAAAAAAGTCATCAAAAAGAAAACTAATAAATTCGTACTCCAAGCGCTGTTTGGATTTTTGTCAACGCCCGCAGCTGTGTTCACCGACATGAATACGTTGCTCTCAGTTAGACCAATCCGGTTTGCTTGAATCGCGGCTTTTTTCACCATGAGCCAGGCCAAAGATGAACACAACAGCGACAGCGTTTTTCCCGTACCGGTGGGCGATTCCAACACGCCATTGCACCCCTAAAAAAAAAATCCGTAATATGTAACATACACGCGTCGACCAAAACGATGAACTATAATAAATAATACACTCACGTTTTGCAAACACTCGAGTACTTTCTCCATGTACCGTTTCTGGACTTCGTACGGTTCATAAGGGAAATCAACGAGCACTCCCTTGCATTCAAACGAAGTCATTCTCGGTGGTTTCTACTTCGAACAGAAGAACAAGACTACACGGGTTTTTAATTAAGACATTAACCTACAAAAAAAAAAAAACAAAACACTGATCGTACAGTTAGAAAAACGCAACACTATAAATAATATCGCATTACAACAGAGAAAAACTCAAAAAGCCGCCAACCCGGAATTCGACAGAATCAAAACGTTATAGTTTATATTTTATTGTGGTACAAAAGTGCGGGAATTTCATGCGTGTTATCACTTACGTAAACGGTATCGTCACAGAATATTCTGTGGTATCGTGTTTTATAATAGGACAGAAACACAAGTATATATATGTGGCACCATCGCCCAAATATATATATCTGTCACAGATATATATATATTAACTAGATAGCCGTCTTGTATTATAAACTAATCACAGATATATATATATTAATATATATATCTGTGACATCTGTGCACAGAAATCATAACAGCTGAAAGAATTTCTGTGATAATAGCATCCCTGGAACATATTACAGTTACCGCTATTACCAGTTACCACAAAAAATAATATTACACAATACACACACATACCTACATCTTCTTCTCGTGTCGGTCAATGGTAAATTTTTAAATTCCCTACTTCTCCTAGAAATCAGCAATTTTAATTGCATTGTCTTTTAATTGATGTCCTATAAAATCCATGATTTCTCCTCTTACTGGTAGCATTGGGCATTCCAATAAATGCCTTGTTGATTGCACG
Organism: Slavum lentiscoides; assembly: GCA_032441835.1. Classification (NCBI taxonomy): domain Eukaryota; kingdom Metazoa; phylum Arthropoda; class Insecta; order Hemiptera; family Aphididae; genus Slavum; species Slavum lentiscoides. Next base: position 2,658,622 of record CM063707.1, on the reverse strand, counting down.
TTCCCGCACTCACAGTCCTCGTCTGTAGTAAGGCCCCATTTGCGCATATTTTCTTTTGTTCTTCCTACTTCCGATCTTATTCTATTAATGGTCTTCCATATGCGCCAAGGTAAGTTGTATCCTGGGGGGAGGGATTCTGTCGGGTGACCCCATAATGTGCTTGTATCGCTATCGGTGACTCGTTCCTTCCACTTTTTTATTCTAGTTACTGTTGCCATTTCTGTAATGGGTTCGCTAGTTTTGATAAACGGTTTTCTAGATTTCAGTCGACTATGAATTTGAATTTCACCGAACATGGGGTGTCTGTAGTTATTTATTTGTTTTTTCCTTTCTACCATCGCTGCAACTTCTCTTCTTATATCTGGAGGAGCAATCCCACTTAAAATTTGTATTTTTCCTACAGGTGTGGGTTTCAAACATCCAGTAATTATTCCTAATTGTGCTATTCAAGGCTAAGTCTACTTTTTTGGCGTGTGCTGAAAGACGCCACACTGAACTGGCATATTCTCCGGCTGAATAACAAAGGGCTAGCCCGGAAGTTCGAAGTACCTTTGGGCAAGCACCCCATTTTGTTCCTACTAATTTTTGAAGTATAATGATTATGATCTTCGGTAGACCACGAACGAGACGGTGGTCAGAAACGTATCAATTGAACTGTCATTCGACAGAGAATTTATTGTGGCAGTTCAAGTTCTACAAGGACCGTTAAACTAAGGAAGATGATCTTTAAGCTAACAATGAATTGTATAGCCCAGCGGTTCTCAATTGTTTTTTTGAGACCATGACCCCCTCTAATGTCACAGAGACTTTTTGATCGCCCTTTTATTATGATAGCGTTAAAAAGTTGTTACAAATTATTATAATGTATAAAGAGCCATAATAATTAGTTATTACAATATCCAAGACGATTTTCATCTTGTATCTTCGATTTGCAATACAAGTAATGTAGTAAAAATGAGAAACAAAATATGGAACAGAAGTTCCTCATACCTTCAGGAAACCATCATTTTACGTTGTCACTGGATGAAAACTTCATTTCTTGATTTTCTCTTTCAAACGCTTTACGTTTTAATGGAACGGTATTTGTTGAATTCGATACAAGACTCGCGTTTAACATATAATATTATATACTACTACTAGTACATATAGGAAACCATACTTTTTTATTTCAAATTCTAGTAGTTAACTATATACGACATGTTTTTTTAAAAGTTTTATGTATTTAACTCTTAAAACTAATAAAAATATAATATTAATTGATGTCACTCAATAGTTTTAACAATTAAATACAAGTTGTACTATTATTTTATTATTATTAATATTCATTCACAAAAATTACAATACGGCCAGTCCTTTGGGTGCTAAAAACTAAAAACGCCTGATTGTACAAATTATTTGTTTAAAATTACATAACATTTACACACACTCTAGAAGTTTCGTATTAAAATATTCATGTATAATTTTTGTTTCACTTTCAACTTACGCTTTGATTTTTTATAATTATTATTAATGTACGTCATCCCCTAAAGCTCTTGATGGACTAGTGTGTTACATTAAAATGTTATTTACATTATTAGTGTTCCAAAATTAGATATTAGACATTATTAGTATTTTGTAGCATATTATTATATATATATATATATATATATACCAAAAAAAACCTTACATAAATACAAAAATGACTTGGGATTTAATAGGGCGAAATGTAATATTAATTTATTATATCTACAAAAGACAAACGATTATAAAAAAAAGGAAGGGGAAAAAAGTTAAATAAAATATATTATGACACGAACAATTTTTTTTTAAAAAAAAAAAGTTATCCCAGTGCTACTATATACATTTTTTTTCAGTTATATTAATAATTTATTGCCAGAAAACAAATGATGTGTAAGAACCAAAGTAAAATAAAATAAAACAATGCTAGAGAAAATACTAGTGCCACGGTTTGTGACTGGGTGTTGGAGAGCTATTAGGGCTTTTTGATTTCGGAGAGCTACTTGGGCTTTTTGATTTTGGAGCTGCGTTTTTAGAACATTGTACTTGTAGATCTTTCCAAGTGCCGTCTCCCAGAAAACAAACTATTACAACAGTCATATTGTCACATCCAAGACCACCCATTTGGCCGTTGGGCGCTAGACACCTAGTCATAAGGTCTTCACATATATCCTCGGGATTAATGCCGTTGCTAATGCGGTGTCGAACAAATTCAACAACTTCCTTTAATTTGACAAAAAACAAACAAAAAAGAATTACACACAAAACTTTGGAACCTAAAAATGTAATGTACAATATTGTACTACTATTATACAATTTTTTTCAGCATTAATTATATATTTTCACTTTGTATCATTAATATTTAAATGATTATCAAGTAAGACATAACTGTCGTAATAGTAATTACTGAATTCGAATTATGTCAAATTTAAATTATGTCTTACCTCATTAGTCATTACGTCCCAAATACCATCACAAGCTAATACAATGAATTCTAAGTCTTTTGTAACTGGCTTCACTTCAATATCTGGCCATGCTATAAATTAAAATGTGATTATAATGTATTTATATTATTGTAATCGGAGTTCAATTCCGTAAACTACCATAAAATAAAGATTATTATTATATTATTTTTATAAACAAATAAAATGTATAATTAAAATGAATAGCCAAATATCAAATAATTTTCATTCATTTTTATATATACAAATATATATTTTTTTTTCATTTTTTAAAGGATACCTAATAAATTAATAAAACAATAATGTTTACCAATAACAATTTGTTCGTCTAACTTCTTTTGGTCATTTTTTTTAAATATAAAGTCGCCTAGAGCTCTTGATAGAGCCAAGTTGCCATTCACCCTGTTAAACATGACCCAACCACCGGCAGCTTCGATTCTTTTAGTTTCCAACTCATTGTTTGGTTTGTGATCATATGATAATGGTTCTACAACACCGCCCACTGATGCAATAGCTCTTGAATCACCAACATTAGCCTACGTTTCAGGAATAACAAAAAATGTAGACCCACAAATACAACGAAAATATGAACCATATATCTGTTACTTACACAGTAGATTACATTATCTTTTACTAAAACAATGACAGCGGTAGAGCCGGCAAGTTCATCTCGTAAAACTTCATCAAGAGCCATAGCCTTGTCCATGTCCATGATACCCTAAAAAGAAAATATACGATATTAGAAAATATAATTTTAGAATATTAACAATAGCACAGTATTACCAGTTGTAAGGCGTCGGTGATTTTATTTTCTGCATATTCGGGTCTCTTAGTAATAAATTTGTGTAAATGCTTGCCGGCATACTGCGCTATACTCGCTCCTAAAATCAACGATATTGTTTTGTGATTTTAAATACGTTTATCGCTCTACTTAGATAAAAATTAATTTTCATTTGAAAATCAGAACGTTTGTAAAAGATGAAAAGCTTTCTGAAGACAGGTGTGGTAATCTAATACCAGGTTTTAAACTAGCGCAGACGTTTAAATATTTTATTACAGGAGAAAAAAACAACCGTTAATGTACGCAGTACATTTAGTTGTGCAATACCCCCTCTCTTCACTGCAGACTATAATATGCTAAATTACTCTTAATGATATAATCTCGATATTTAATTGATAATAATTAAGACTGCATGGTATAATTTATGTTTAATGAACACTTATATTGTTAGTAAATAACACTATTAGTAATATCAGAAATTGTATAATGAGAGAATAATCGAGTATTTCGTATTATCGATGAAAGAATTTATCGAAAAATATGTAGGTACATGTAAGAGATATAGATACATATAGGATTACCTATTTTTCTGTTCCAACGATTACAAGATAACGTAATCGACCGAAAACCGATTGTGTAATGCTATCACTAATGCTACTACACGTCTGGTGTTTGAAAATACAATAATTACCGCCGTGGCCATCGTAGACTCCAAAAAACGCGGCTTCCGGATCGTCCGGAAGGGACAGTATATGAGTGTGAGAATCCTCCATGGTAATTCTCCATCCTTGCATAGAACTAGAACCGACTTTTAAATATTTGTTCTGACAGCTTTCAGTCTGTTTCGTAGTCACAGGTTCCGATAACGTTTGACCCATAGTAGTGCTGAGTGCGACGGGCGGCTATAACAAATGAGCAAGAAAAAAAAAATGACTAAACGACGAGTCGAGTCGAACATGATCAGTGGTTCGTCACTCGTAACAGAAAACGCGAACAGTTTTATTCGTCTACCAAAACAAAGACGACGACGACCCTCGTAGAATACTCGTTACAGACGATCTACGCGCGAGCGTGATAGCGGTACGCGCGCTTAAGAAAATGACCTACTTACGGTTTTCTATTCTTCTTTTTTTCTCTTCCTCTTCGCGATTCAACAAAAACAACAAACGTCGCGCTTAGTCTTCCATCTTCTCATGGCGCATGTCATTGGAATCGGGATCAACCGGTCGTCCGTCGAGCACTCGGTTTCGGCGGCGGCGGCGGCGACAACGACAACGACGGTCTTCGATCAAATTCCTAGAAAACCGATTTCAAAACGCACAGGAATCGATATAACATATATATATATATATGTGTGTGTGTGTGTGTGTGTGTAATATATAAAATATAAACAGACGATGTGCGCGCGCGTCGTTTGTGTGTTTGTGTGTGTGTGTGTGCGTGTAGGACAGTGGTCGGTTTGATATTGTTTCAGCGAAATATTATTGTACAAGCGCGCGCGCGTGTGTATATTTTTTCCGTATTTTTTCTTTTTACGTTTAGTATTTACTAATTTGTATATTTATATATACATATATAGATAATACGGAGAAAAATGAAACGGACTGGATGTTAGCGACGACGTCTGAAGCAGTGGACACGACCAAACGACTATATATATATATATATATATATATACACACACACACACACACACACACGATAATAAAAAATAACAACAATAATAAATATCGTAAAAACGAACGCGCGAAACGCAACGGGGACGCAATAAACAAACTTACGAAACGAGTGAATTTCGTTTGGGGGCAAAAACGTACAGTATATATATAAAAAAAAAAAAAGTACACCGGATAAATTTTCATGCGGTAAAGGGAAAACAACATAATACGTTAATATATATATAACACTGGGCAAAAGCCAAAGACCATAGATACGCGTGTGTGTGTATATAGGCGGCGCAAAATATATGGAAGCCACGGCTATATATAGTATCTATAGCCGTGATGGAAGCCAATACGTGTGAGAGAGATGGACTACGAGTTACCGCGGTTATTTTTTCCAAAGAGTGCTTAAACGTCTTTTTGTAATAAATTGTGATAATACCACTGATAACACGGAACGATGATGATTGACGAGTATAGCCACAGAACTGTGGTAATTGTTGCGGAGTCGACGTAGCGGCTGTAATTCCGCCGCTTCGCGCGCGCGAACGTCATATATAAGACGTTTTAAATTTAACAAAATTTTTTTTTATAGAAATATAGCACGAGTCAATGTTACCAAACGTATGCACTACGTACAGTCATAATACGAATAATTCGTAATCGCGATAGTCGTTATTGTGGTTTCGAAGTCACAGCAGTATATGAATACGATCAGTGTTATAGTATAGATTAGATGGATATTCATCAAGTTTTTGCCTTTCTGTATTAACAGAAAAATTGCGTAAATTATGTTACAAAATGAATATAAGAAATCCATATAGTTTCTTCTCTCTTTGTTTTTTTTTTTTTGGTATTGCGCTCACGTACGTTTCATTAATTTCTTTTCCGCACTAGAGATAATTTGTGAATGTTCTGAACCGCCACGACATAAAAAGTATATTACACCGTCTTCGTGATCAATCTGCCACGAAGCGGCGTTGCGTCACGTATTTCTCTAATATAAAGTGTAAATAATTTTTTTTCGTCAGGAAATTTTTCGTTTTTATTACAAAGTATAATTATACAATAGTGACACTTCTTAGCAGCGCAACAGTTACGACGCACTGTTTTTACCTAATAAAACAGTTATTTTTTTTTAGAAGAAAAAAAATTATTACACCCGTAATTATTATTGCGCGCAATTTCGAATAAATAAAACACGATCGTTTCGAACGAGTAGTACTTCTTTGATCTGTTTTTTTTTTAAACCGCGTAAACATTTTCACGATGTTTATTACGATTTCCAATTTTAGGAAATGACGTAACTACTACTATACGCATAACGCATTTTATACGGTTTTTTTTCGGACGTTCTTATTTTGTGTGCAATTGGTAGAAGTAAGAAAATATTCGCTCGTTACGAAACTTCGGTAGCGCCAAGTCGCTGTTATTTTATAAATTATTTATTTCAAAAAATTGTCGCCTAATTATCGTCGGACGCGCACTGAACGATTTGGTAAGCGCATACGTCTGTACCCTGTGCGGATTATCAGCTGCCCAAGTACGACAAAAATAAATTATTGAAATTATTTTTATCGCGGCGGCCAATTGCAGATTCCGCCGCCACGATCCGCTCGTGAATAATAAAAATAACGCGGTGAGACATAATTTGTATTTATACGTTTCCTAGACTGTTCTACATTTATCTCTTTTCTACGGGTCGGACAATCGCGGCACACCGACCACGATTTAAGATACGGCTTAATAGATATATCTTAAATCGTGATACCGACGAAGAGGCGCGCGTGATCGCGTCGACCGTATTCTCTTCTTTATCGCAACGTCAATCGCTCGTTCGTTACGGTTTAAATAGAAAAAATATTGTTATAAAAAAATATACCTGCGGCGCGTATTTCCTTAATTCCTCATCGACGGCGGGTTACACAACCGCGTTGAAACTCTTATCAACCGTAACGTTTTATCGCAATCACAATTTCCGCCAGGGAGAGTGTTGTGGAAATGTTTAAGTGGTCTTTGAAAAATCAACTTTTGGACAGTCCGTCAGCCTGATCACTCTCTCTCTCTCGCGCACTTCTTAAAAATTGACAAAATACGAATCGGGAAAAGTGGACGGTAATGCGCGGTGTCTATAGCAAAACCCGCGTTTTGGAATTCAAGTCTTGTTTTATGGGGCGCGTGCGAGTGTACGATGTAGTAGTCGCTGGCGAACGTCGTAGTGGTGGTACCAGGTTTATTATACCGCGCACGGAGGTCCCGCGTCGAACGCTGTTGCGGTTCTGCCGTTTATAGGTTAGGATACGAAACTCGTAAACAAACAACATTACACATCGTACCACCCGACTGCCGCCGTGCGCTTTTTCCACAATTTTCGTACGGATCTCCCGAAGAATTCGCCGCGAGATAACGACGTAACGCGATTCACACCGTTCTTGCTCGACAACAAAGGTTTCGGGGGTTTTTTTTTTCTTACTTTGTTTCGCTTTTTCGTCGATTGTCTCTTCAACCACCACACGATGACGGGTCCTCCGACATTTATCGAATTGTCACGAGAAGAACAAGTAAGCGAAACCGACAAACACTCGGAGCCGTAGCAAGGGTGAGGCGACCGAGACATTTGCCTCGGGTGCCGTCGCAATGGGGGGCGCTAAACTTTGAGACATTTTTTTTTTTATACTAAAAATTTGTTGTCGACCTTATTTTCATATCACACTTAAAAACGTTGATTGTTATTAGTGTTTTTGTGCGGGAAAATTAATTTTTCGCTTTAGATAATAACGCGTACAAAAATATTGTAACGGTATAAAATTATCATTATACATACAGTGTGTGTCTGTAAAAATAAATCTTAAAATAAGTACATTTTTATCTGAAACCCAATAAATAATATTTCAAAAACGGTAAAAATATTTGGCGTTTTGGGGGTGTGGTACTGTGGTGCGTATATTTAAATTTCCTCGGTTGCCAGAAAATCTTGCTACGGCTTCGCCAACACTGGACACGATATTAGTAATAATAATCGAGCACGAACGTTTACCGTCAGCAAATTCCATTCGAATTTCAAAAGTATGTAACTACGGCGCTTAGAGACAGACGTTTTCTAGTATTTGGATTCGATCACTCGCAAATTGGGAGGGGAGGGATCGCAGTATCTAACGCTTTGATGGGTCAACGCGATTTGGGCGTTTTTTTTTTTCTTTTGGAATATGATAAAAGTGTGTTCAGCTTCAATGCGGTCGTCAAAATACTAGTTACTAAATCAATGACCAGTTACGATTGTTGAATATTTAGGATATATAACGTTATATGAATTACAGAAATACCCCTTATATTGTAACCAGTATGTAACTGTTGAAATGGGGAGAAAATATTTTTACCAGCGGTGGTCATTTATCTTAATTTTTGGGAGGTGCAAATTTATGAAACTTTTTCGAAACGAGCCACATTTTTAAGAGATCAATGGATTATAAAATGAAGACACATTTACAAAAGTTGAGCATTGTCGGGCTGGGCAGAGTTTCCATTTAATTATATATTTTTTAAAATCTGTATTATTTTTATTCTTAATTTCGAGAGCTGCACGAGATTGACTCAAGAGCTGCATGCGGTTCGCGAGACTCGTTGTGGCCACCTTTGACATTAACGAACCTTATTCTAGACACAAAATTATCATTGAGGACCCAGTATAAATGGTATGAACTGGTCTTGCAGCATTAGTAATTATAGAGTACTGGTTTATTGTATATTACTCCAGTTTTTTTTTTGATAGAAAACATTTTTACGATTATTTAAATTTTTATTTGCCCCCACATCTGTAGAAAAGGCATATTTTTCTAATTATAGACATTTTAAAATATTATGTTTTATTAATGGACAGCAACAAACAAAACACAATTTAAATAAATTACACATACAGCTTTCATTACCAACTAGATTTCAGTTATTTACCTATATGTGTACTTCGTATTTGAACTTACCTTATTAAACTATATCAGTATCTAATCGCTGCATTTATTGTACATCATTTTTGTAATTAATAAATTACAATGAATATACATTACTCAATGAAAGATAAAGTTTTAAAATATAAATTATTTGTGTACACAACAAATTGTAAGACAATAATTTTTTTAATTATACTTGCATACAGTTTTGAATCAGAATACTTTATTTATGATTGAAGTACAATTTTTCTAAAATGTAATAATTTCTATTTTTAATTTTTATAGAATTCAGTTGAAATAAAAGTCATCATTGTTAATTTGTTTTTGTTCACAGGCTGTAGAACTTAGATCGTATTTGCGTAGCATTGGCGTAACTTTACAAGAGAAGGGACCGGAAAGCATCGAGGAAGATATGCAAGAAATTATATCTAAATGCGATGCCTGTTTGAAAACGGACTTATCGGACACAGACATTGAAAGCTTTTTGTGCTCGATTGTGTCAGTGATCATTGGAATCGGGACAGTGGAAGCAGAGAGTAAATTGGTAACTGCGTTCAGCCAGAAACTGTCGAAATATGAAGAAGAACAATTCAGCAATACCATACTTAAAACGTGAGTGAAGACCAACCATTTTAAAATATGAAATAGTGCTTATAGTATTTAATTTTTAATTTTGATCAATATTATTTAAAAATTTATTTCATCAGTTTGTGGCTGTTGCATGGCACAGTCGATCCGACACTACCAGCTCGTTTCCAGTTATATTCAGATATAATAGATGTGGCCAAGAAAAACAAGCAACTGTTACTGGTATACTCAGGAATTGACAATTTAAACAAATCACTTCTCTCCATCAGCCATACCAAAAAACAAAAACAGTCTCTTCTCAGACAGTTACATGGTGCATTAATTGAAAATGGTCACAGGTATTACTACTAAAGGACTTTTTGTATTTTATTACTTATTTGTTTCAACGCTAATTTTTTTTTTTTTTTGTTTCTAAGCGAATTGGCTGCCGAAGTTATGATTGAATTACTTCGCAATTACACGGCTGATGATGGCAAACAGGCCAAGGACGATGCAAAAAGGTGTATAATTTCTGCTATTGCCGATCCAAAAACATTCTTATTTGAACCGTTATTGAGTTTAACTCCAGTTATATCTTTACAAAACACACCCTTGTACGAGCTTTTGGTCATATTCGTCTCTGGTAATCTTGCTAACTATTTAGATTTCTACAAAGGCCACAAGGATTTGATCAAATCTTTAGGTAATATAAAATAGACGTCATACATTATTAGTACTGTTTTATTTGACCTTTGTGTTACTTATTTTTTCACAGGATTAGATCATCAAGCGAACGTGCACAAGATGAAACTATTAACTGTCATGAGTCTGGCCGAAGACTCTAGCATCATATCATTTGAGACTATACAACAACAAGTGCAAGTGAATGCAGACCAAGTAGAACCGTTTTTACTTGAACGTAAGATGCGAATAGATTTTAGAACAGAGAACCCACCTATTATAATTTTGTTATTTTACACGTTTTAGTTTTTGGAACGAAATTCGTGCGCGGCCGTATGGATCAGGCGGCAAAAAAAGTAAACATTTCGAGCACGATGTACCGGACGTTCAGCAAACAGCGTTGGCAGACATTGAGGAATTCGTTTTTCGGCTGGCGGTCGTGTCTTAGTGTTATTGAAGAAGGAATGAAAACTGTTGTATCCAATTCTCAAACAGCAATTTAAAAAAAATAAATGTAATTTATACGATATATATATAAATATATTATATGGAATACAGAAGTACAAATTTACTAGGGGGTCAAAACCGTTTTTGGGGAATATTGGCGTTTCAGTCACAATATAACACAGATATAACAACGATAATAGTAATAATTGCCATCATGAAATATATATATATATACGTACATTAATGATAATATGAGCGAGATAAAATTCCTATCGCGTAATTGAAATATTGATTAAATAATTAATTTAATAGTTACATAATATAATTTCAAAAGATTATTATATTTTATTAAAAATATAAAATAATGAACCAAAAATAATCGCGGTTAGATCGAGAGGAGGAATACGAACTAAAAAATAGTATCGAGAAATCGGAGGCAATAAAAAAAAATTTAATTTAAAAAATCATGTGTGTTTGTGTATGTAGAGATCACGTAAGAGACTTTGGTGTAATGTGGTCACGGAACATCATCTTACACGCGTATGTGCATTCTTTGGTAACTCTTTTTTAAATATTTTAAATGTGTATGTGTGTGTGTGTGCATTAACAAATGGTCTTTAGGCCTCCGATTACAGTAACAAGAAAAAAACAATAACAAAAAAATATAAATTAAAAACAAAATGCGCACTTTCATAACACGAATATTTGTCCATTCCTGATGTCCTAGTAAGTAGGAATTTTTTTTTTTGCCGAACACTTTTTATTCTCTGAGTTGAACACGATTCATGGCAACAGTTCCACGTAGTTCTCTGGTACCAGACCTGTTTTACCGTTCAGCGTACCTTCCAACCAGCCGGGTTCGCACGAAGATCGTACTGTAAATGTTAAACACACGTTTATACATATTACCACTGTCAATGCAGATTATTGCCTATCACTGTATTAGTTATTGATAATGACCGAAAAGTTTAGTCAATACATTTGTGTTCTGTTTTAAATTTCAAAGATATATGAACAAATTACAAAAAAAATTTGATTAATTTGATAAATTTCATATTCGGAAAGTGATGGAATTTAAATTTCTAAAATTACATACACTTACATACGAAAAATATGTTGAACCATTGGAAGTATAACTATAGAATACATTTTGAACGAAGCGAGAACAAAATAATATAACGAGATAATACGTGTCCTACGTAATTGTTAAAGAAATATAAAGAAAAATTAATATTTAATTTATTATGATTAAAAATACAATTTTTAATATCAGGCCACTTTTTTTACTACCATTTTTAGTCATTCGTCTGTAATACATAACCACGAATGGTTTTAAATAAAAATCAAAATGACTGATTACCGACATTCACATACCTATGTACGTGTATAATTTGTGGCAAGTAAAATGGATGGACTACTGCTATTATGTTCTACGATAATAATATTATAATAGTCTATACATATATATATATATATATAAAAAAAAAATAGGAAAATACCGTTTGTGATTATTTGGTTTGGCTCAAATGACAGTTCACCGTCATTTTCTCCAAGGCATGCATACAAAGTACGTACTCGTCTACAAACAAAAAAAAAAAAAAACAAGCACGTATAGTTGCCGTGTACAAATTATAAAATATAACACTGGTGATATAAAATCGTTTGCGTAGTAAAAGCTTTTTGTACAAACGATAACGGGTCGCAATACTAATTAAAAAAAAAAAAAAATGTTTTTTTCTGTCTGTCACGGATTGATCGCTGTTCTGCATTGTAAATTTCCAATTAAGTCCATGAACCAATTGTATGTTTTCTGCGCTTTGACCGAATGAAGTTTAAATAATTTTTTTTTAATTAACCATAGAAGATGTGATAATGATACACTTTGATTTAGATAAAGTCATGCATTCGTTTTATAACTCGACAACAATTTAAGGCATATTGTATAAAATCAGCGCAGAAAAACAACCTTTATAAAACGTATAATGAATAAAAATGAAACATAAATTTAGCTGGAACCAGAATAGCGATTAAGTCCATGTTTTGCACAAGGTAGGCAGAAAAAAACAAATGCCGGTGTTGTGTGGTTCCTTAATTGAATAAAAAATAATAAAATTACTATGGTTTGTGAACTTACATTATTAATATGACAATAAATTTAGAAAGATATACTCAAACCAATTACGTGGACATTATAATAAAACTTCTTCAACCTGTTCTATTTAATGAGTAACAAAAAGTAAAATCCACAAAACTTGTTTTGTGTTTTCTAAGTTCAATATCCCATCTGTGTCTTCTTTCATCAGTTGTTTTTTCGAAATTTTAAAGTGAGTTATTCTTAAAATGGACATACAGCTTTAAAATTAAATACCAGTATTGTATGTAACCTGAGTAAGGTAATTTTACGCATTCGGTGGACGGGGACAAAATAAATACAGTTAGGTTCGCTTAAAATCAAAATTTATTTTAATACGTTTTTGTCTACACAGTATACGTGTTTAAATGAAAATATGTGAATAACGTACCGCTTTCAGCGCACACGTGAAATGAAGTAATTTTAAATATGAGCAACATGTAAATGAGTTAAACATTAGTATAATTATTTGATTATAAAAATAAAAGTTAAAGCTGTTTGAGTACACCTTTTAAAACGTGAAATATTACGCAAATGATTGAATTAATTTTATTCAATTAAAAACAACAAAACACAGTAATTTCCTTTGCCAAGCACCGTTGCATAATTGCTTTTATTGATATGCATATTATAATATAATAGACGGACAGCAAGGAAGGTCGTGTTAGTTAAAGAGACAAATTAGACATATTAATATTGTTAACCTTAATGTTAAGTGCGACGGAGGACTAATGCGACCACCAACAAATGACGCCAGATGTGAACCACTTTAATTCAGACACCAAAAAAATAAAAATTGTAATTTTAGATTAGTGAATTAAAACAATATGTGTTAGTGATTTAATACATGTTAGTCATGTTGTATTACATATATACCCAGGGTAGAACGTAAAGTTTACGCTGTTATTAGATATTAAATTCTTTACAATCATAGAATTTGATTAGAAAATATTGTAATCTAATATTAAATTTTTAAATTTAATACCATTAAAACACAAATTGTGTTTCATTGTATGGACACCGAAAACTGATTTTCCCAAAGTTCCACCGTCTTTTAATGGTTTTATTTGGTCAGATAAAAGTAAAAAGACCCTGCATTACTTTTTCTTTAATACCATAACAATTTATTAGGAAAAATAATAATACAAAATATGTTTTAAAAATAGATCAGTTTGAGGTTTATTTAACATTCTACGTACTACCCCATTGTATATATGTAAATATTACAAGAATTAAATATACATGCGCCCAAGCCATTTATTTCTGTACACAGTAAAACTTACACAGTATCCTGAGGTCTATAACTCGTTGCATAATGCACACCCATTTTTATACTTCTCTTCGTCTTTTGTGGTGCTCTCGACTGCTGCATTTGTGGATTTTCCAATGAGAACACAGAACAAACCGATTCGTTTGAACTACTAGAGCTAGTGTTTGTTGGATTCTGAGAGTCCACCAAATAATAATAATTTTTATTAGGACTCGATGCGTGAGTTACGGGTTTACCACCGTATACGCTCAGATTATGGAGATTGGTTTCTGACAGTGCGCTCGAAGTAGACGAAGTAAGACTCAGCTAGAATGTCATTTATTATTTAGAAATAATCAGATTACAGAAAATTATTTGAAATAACTCAAATATATTAAATACATATTATACATGTTAGAAAGTATTTTATTCATTGCATACACATATATAAAACGTATTTTACTTACCCGGCTTGAATTCACTATGGGTATTGTGTGCGAAGGAATGGTTGGTGGTATTGCACCTACGTTATGCAAAGAAGTACTGAGCATTGGTCCATCGTAGTAGGATTTTATGATCGCCTGGACAAAAATTAAACATTATAATCGAAATGGATTAAAAGATAAATTTTCGCAACTTACATGAGTAACTGCTGGGGCGACTGGTGAATATTTAATTTTTTGTTGTGAAGTAGGCTGTTGTGGTCCCGGCGTAGGTTCATATTCCACTTCTAGGTCCGGATCGGTTTTAAACAACTAAATGGGTAATTAATTTTCAGTATAATTTTATTATGACGGTCTAATTATGTTAAATTCTTAAAATATTACTTTATTATAGTTTTCGATGAGTATTTCGACTACTACGTTACAGAATTTAATATCCATTATAGCTGCAACAGTTTCACGTTCAGGTCGCATGAGTGTTGGTCCAAAACATACGGCTATATTGCTTATTGTCATGAGATTCTGCTCACTATGGGTCTCAACACTAAAACATAACATTTAAGCGTGTATTTTTTAAACATTTAAAATAGCACAAATGGTTTGAAGAATATTTCATCATACTTGCACAAGTGTTTTATCAACAGTTCCAACATGTTGAAATTTTGTTTAGGAATTTTGTGTAGAAGTATATGTACATCGTTTATACGTTTTAATCGCAATTCTTGTTCTAAAAAAGTATATACAAAAATTTTAAGTAAAAAAAGTAAAAAAAAACCATTTATGTTTCAAAATATCACTCTTACTTGCAGCCGATATAAATGCATTGTGATACTTGAATGTCATTAATGGTTCTGGCAAGTTTCTTAAAAACAGCTTCAAAGCACTAGTAATTGTTTTGGTTTCCCATTCAATACAATCGTCTAGGAAATTTAACGAATTCAACCCATTAGTTGTTTTTCGACGATCCAACCCCATCGCCAAGAGTTTAGTTATTTTAGAACTAACGCCTCCGACGCGATACAACCCTTGTTCTTCTAAACCTGTAAATAACAAGGGAAAATCAACTATGTACATTTTTTTTTTTTTTTAATGTTTTCCATTATAAATATATACATACCTCGTGACTCAACTGTTTGAATACATTTATTTATGAAATTGAAACCAGCGTCATCTAAAAATATATTATTATCGCTAGTGTTTAAAGTCGGTACAGGTACACCATACTCCTGTTAAAAAAAAAAAAAGAAACGATCGTAAAAATATGATATAAAGCAAATATGACTTTCATAACACAAAATATTCAAATTGAATACCGGTTCTTTGCCATCCATAACATCCATCCACAACTTACGATCTTCTTCTGATAACGCTTGAAATGTATATATTATTCCAGGTCTAAGGAATAAAAACAGTAGAAAAAAAACCCCGTTACATTGGCATAATATACAGAAATTAAAATGAATTCCAATGATTAATAAGCACAACATACCTATCATCACTAGTAAGATCAAAACAAAATCGTTTATCTATAGAATCAGACATTCGGCGAATACACGACGAAATAATCATTTTTTCTGAAGTATTCTAAACAAAAAAAATCAATGAGATAGTACATTGATAAATTATGTGAAAAAAAAAACTTACAAATTTTCCAATCATTTGATTAAATGTTATCATTTCGAATTCTTTAGTCTCTCTTCGATATATGCAATAATGTTTAATCCATATAGTTGTACTAAGTGCATCTAAAAAATACAATGGAAAAAAGGTGGAAAATTATAAAAATGATGTTTTATATGCATGTATAAAACAATTTAACTACCTCCTAATGATTTATTCTGTAACCATTTGGTTGCTTGACCAGTGTGTTTAAATCCTGGAAGCTCTAAATAAAAAATTTAAACAAATTAGTAAAACGTATTTATAAACTCAATTAAAGTTCTTACTTCTTTCTAGAAGAAATAGATACCCTTCTCTTGTGATTTTCTGATTATTTAGGTTAGTTTCTAGAGATTTCTTAAAAGGGAGACAAACATAAGCTTGTATTATTGCAAAAAAAAAAATAAAAAAAATAAAATAACTTAAAGGTGTAACAATAAACGCCACAAATATCTTACCGACTGTCTCATTTCAAGCATTTTTCTCATCAGAGATTCAGTTTTGTCGCGGGTCTCGTTAAAATTGTCTCTAGTCTAACATTAGTGTTATACATACATATATGTTAAAATTGTATTAGATCAAAAATAAAAATACAATAACTGTTAATATTATGGTTAGGTACTTACTTTTTGTATTCTAATCTGCAACTCACGCATATATGGTTTGAAATCTTCATTGACTTCATGTCCTTGATGGTAAAACGTCAACCAACTGAACATAAAACCTAACATCTACAAAAGAAAAAAAATGTAGTTTTCATTATATTAGAATACATTTTATCCCAAATCACGTGTATGCTATTGTATTTTCTGGTTTAAACTAAGTAGGTACACAATTTAAAATGAAAATAATTAATACAATTATGTGTATAAGAGAATAATTGAAAAGTTTATTTCGTATTCATCCAAGATGAAAATATTTTATTGAATTCAACACTAAACTCTTTCTAAAATGCGATACATTTTTTTAGATTATTAAATGCTTAACTGATAATCTCTAATAAAAAAAACCCCACTTACGGTTTCAACAAATTCAAATTTTTTTCTCTCTTGAACTTCTTGCAGTAAAAACACATATTCAAGACTGGCTTGACAAAAATGCCGTTGTTCCATTTCTAACGTTGCGTCAGCCTACAGAAATATACAACAGTATTTAGACCGAAACCATAAAACTTTGTTTTATAGATTTTAACTGCAACACAAAGTAAATAATACAGAACAAACCTCTTGAAGCACTGAATCTTGCTTTTTAGTCGACAGGTTTAAATAACGTTCTTGGCTTTGACAAAACTTGGCTGTTTGTTTTTCAAATTTCTTCTTCCCTTCCTACAATATAAAAATTACCACATACTAATTAATAATACTACTTAATAATTTTTAATCAAACGTTCAATTAATTTAACTGAATAAAAATACATACTATTTTTGCAAAAAAAACATAACTTATACCTTAATAATTTAACTTATAATTTTGAAAAATAAATACATTTCACAGGGCCCCTAAACTCTGGGTCCAAATGCCCCCTTCCACCCATGTGGAGGCCCCGAAGGTTACGCCAGTATTTGAGAAAATTTCGCGATTATTCTTCGAAAGGAGGACACTTGAAACATTGTACGAACTGAGAACAAACGCAGAAAACACTTTTGATTTTGATTTAGTTTGAAATATGTATACACTGTGCAGACATACCGCTTACCGATTTGTATAAGATCGAATCAATAAAAAAAAAAATGCAAAACTTATTTATGTGGCGTAAATAACTGGATTATTATAGATGATTATATTCTATAATCAATGGTAATAGTTTATTTAAAATTTTATTTTATCGTGCTACGACGGCGAATGCGTACGGAAAAAGGAATGATAAATTCAATAATCGTAGCCGGAAAACTGTATTTCCTATAAAAATATGGATAATAACGTCAACCGATATAACGCGGTAATCCGCGCGAATAATATGCAATTACTAATTACATCTGAACGCACGTCCGACAAACGCCTAAGCACGTACAAAAGGTGCGCAATACGTGTTTTGCACGACTCCAGAACAACGAAATCATCGACTACTTCGGGAAGCCATCAATACTTGGCGGCGGAAAGCACGTACTTTCCTCGTGCAAATGTATGTGCAGTATACTGAATAAATATAATATGAAATAATCAATATTATCGTTATAATAAAATCGCCCTAAAATTATTTGCTTACTGTAAATAATTTTTTTCTCGAAAAAATCGGGTGTATTTTATGATAAAAAAAAAATGTATATAGCTGATCTTAAAAAAAGAAAAAAAATCGTAAAATATAGAAATACGCAAAAATATACACTAAAAAACATAAGTAAGGTATATGAAATGTATTTTTTTTTCAAACTGAATTCTAGATTAAGAGAATTATTTTGGAAACATTAATATTTTCTCTTTTTGTCTTACACGCTTACGTAACATAGTAAAAAAAAAAATAGACGTTTCCTAAATATCTACCGATCGGACTAATAATGCAATAACCTAACCTAACCTAACGCAATAAGAAAACACATACGAATTCGTCGTGAACTCTATTCGAGAACGACTTTCTCACATTTTTCATTTTTTTTTTATAAATCCCTACAAAATTAAAATTGAACGAATTTAAACGAACTAAAAAAAAAAAAATCGCTAACAATCAAATTTTGAAGATGTTAAAAAAAAAAAAATGAAAAAAGTGGAAAACGTCGATCCATAGTAAAATTCACGACGAATTTAGATCTGTTTTCAGAATCCTTATCGTATCACTATATAGATCGGTACGTTAGAAACGTCTATTTTACTATGTTTCGTGTGTGCAGCGAGACAACGAGGGAAAATGTCCGCTTCCAATTCCCTTATTAATAATACGTTTTTCTCATAAAGGATTACAAAAATGTTTTTGCAATGGTCATCACAGTTACGACTACCAAATCATCACACTATCGGCCGTATGCGCAGTAATACATCTATTTTTTAGACACTCATAATAAAAAAATACGCTATTTAATGGCGATTTAACGATGAATTCTATAGAGTTAAGTATTTTTTAAACGCATTTAAATACACGCACTTCTATCGCAACACAGTAAGTAATATAAGTACCAGATTATAAATTTTTATTGGCAAATATTATAGAAAAATTGATTTTTTTTTTTTTGATGCGTGGTACCGTCATCACCGATATTGAGTTTTTATTTGACATACGCCAGCTACGTATAGATGACTGACACAAATTTTCAAAACATAATAAAAACATTTTTTTTTTTTACAAGTATTCGAATGGTATTTTGATTAATTTTTAACTTCGTATTAAAAAAAAAAAAAAAATAGTTTTTACGTGACATAATATATCGCGTACGTCCACATATACTCTTTCGGCCATTCAGCCCATACCATATAAGTAAGACCTGCAATTACCCTCCGAACAATCGCTAACAACGTTTTATATAATCGGTATATTTATTTTTTAAACAATATTTCGTTTTCCAATGACACCAAAGTACTATTATATTGTAATGTGCTCGCGTGACCGGCGCGGACCTGTCGGACACCGAAACACGGAAATATGTATACGTATAACAGTAGAATCCATGCACGGTTCGGTCTTTTATTTTGTAATTTATAGCAGTTCGGTACGATTGCTATTATTTAATAAACATTTTTTTTTTTTTGGCAGTCTTATCAGTAAAATAATAATAAATTATTATTATTACATACTTATAATCGATTATAATCTAATGAAGTTTCCTCTCCTTCCCCCACCCCCCGATTGTGGATATTTCATTTAGTCATTTCGTATACTTTCTTTTTTTTTTGTTTTACCTCAGCCGTACAGTAATATAATACTCGTAATACGCGTATCGTGTGCACTGCAGAATTTACCTAAATATGTATAATATTCGAATGTGATAAGAGTGATCCAAAAGTGGTCTTATATCGTAATACACAAAAAAATTTAAAAATCAAACTATATATTATATATATATATACGTCATATGGGTGAGAGTGTTACCTTTACGCCGCCGATGTGTTCTTTTCTGAAGTTTTCCAAGGGAATTATGAACTGATCGTAGGCTCTGGCTAACTGAAACGACAAGAGTGAGAAAAAAAAACACGTATTATATATTATTACATTTAATCGTAACGTTATAAAAACGTACGCAATATAATATGCATTTTAAATCGTTCCAGAAACGCGCGGGAAGGGGGAATACTTAAATCACGGTTTTCGATTTCCTCGTCGTTTAAAACACAACAGGTACACGGTATTTCAATATTTTTCGGTTGGTTATTTAATAACAGAAATTTCTAAAAAAGAAAAAAATAATAAGTCGGACGATCGGGGGGAAAGAAGGCGATATTGCGTTGTCGACTGTTATATAGAATACGATTTTCGAACGTTACACCGACAAAAAATGTATTTATCGCTCCTATAAATATTATATTATATTGCAGTCGGGTATATATATTAATTTGATATTTTTTTTTTTTCAAAAATAAAACGCCGCGCAACGTTATTATACATTATTTCTCGTTTATAATATAAAACTCAATTGGGCCTCGTCTGCAGTTGATTTGTCATGCTCCTCGTCACACTTTCACTGACACGAACACAAGGTTAGTATAATAGTGACCAATAGGTATATATAAAACTAGCTGGCTTACGCGCTGCTGTTGCTGCGTAAGAAGTAACCGAAGAAAAACTTCCCGGGTATGGTGTTTTACACACTACACACATATTATAATATTATTATATACTGACCATTCTGTCTCTTTCGTCTTCAATGGACGAGATGAGACGGCCGAATTCGGCCAACGATCGAGTGATTACCAACTCGTCGTCCGTCTGCGTCGTACCGATGCATTCGAAATCGAATTGTTGCAGCGAACTGGACACCAAACGTTGGGCTCGAGACAGATCTTAAAAAAAAAAATAATCGAAATATTATTATTATTATTAGTCATTATAAACTGCAGTTGCGGATGTATAGGTATATCGGTAGAAAATTTGTTATTTTTAATTTATTTAATAATATCGCCGCCATTTACAGCGTTAGGTATGGCGCAGGAGCGCGTATCCAATACACGTTTTCGTGCGTACAACAATAATATTATTACTAGGGCCGATATTTATATGCTTTTGCATATTTTTATTGGTTGGTCAAAAAAATGGCTAGTTTAACCAAAATGTGTTTCATGACCTGACGATTCTATAAACAAACTTTTATTTTGCATATTTTGCCATTTTTTGAATTTTTAGGGCATATTTTGGGATTTCGTACATTTTAAAGTCATTTTCAACTAAAAAAAATCGATAATTACAAAATAATTGTTTAAAATTTATAATTTTATAAATATGTATCAACAGGCGAATTGATAAAACATTATTCATTTGGTTTTTATGGTTTTTCAATTTATTAATAATACGAGATATGACAAATAATGTAATCTATACATTTTACAGTTTATTTCATGGATCATGAAACATTGCCATTCAATAAATCAAATTAAAATAAATATTTAAATTCAACATATTGAAAATTTTAAATTATAATATTATAAAAAATGTAAAATATTTTTGTTGAGATTAACTATAATAACAAATATATATATAAATAGTAATAAAATACAATTTTCGAATTTCCTTAGGTTTTTTTTAAAATTTTTTTTTTTTTTAGAGCATATTTTAAGGGCATATTTTGGTAATTTTTAGCGCATAACTGCATACATATTTGATAGGTTTTTAAGGCATATAAATATCTGCCCTAATTATTACAAAACGGCGTGAAATATTCACATTTTATTGCACGTCCCACAATAGGTAAACGTGCGTAATAGAACGCTATAATTTTTACGGTAAAAATATATATTTTTTTTTTACCATTTTTTCGTCTAATTATCTATTATAACGACTATTTAATGTTTTAATGGGCAGCCTGTATTTTTTTATTTCATACAGTACTGACGCGAAATATTTTTCTAAACATTATATTAATATGTTTAAACTACTTATATATATATATATATATATATATATATATATATATATATATATATATATATATATATATATAATAAACGCTAAAAGAATAATAATTATAATTATATATATACTGTTTGTTCGATATTCGACATACGCAAGTAACGTTTTCAGAAAAATATTCTGCATTGAAAAAATGCGAGTTAAAAATATAAGTTGCTAAAAAAGAAAAAAAATCTGAGAAATAAAATATTCGATTTTATTTTTTCTAAAAATATACTTACAACGGTTGTATATTTTATTAATATTTAAATTATATTTCGAAAAAATAATTATCAACACAAAAATTGACTGAGAAAACGATTGCAGTTGTATACGCGTTAGAATATGGATCACTCGCGGGTATTATAATATTATATATGTGTAAAACAATTTCGTTTTATATGACGGTACAAAAAAAAAAAAGTCCCAGTATATTTTTACGTCATCAAGAAAATACGTACAATTTTTTTCATGACGTTTAATTTTCTAAAACTGTAAAATGTAATTAGATACACGCTGAGAAGCCATATATATAAATAAACAATTTCAATGAAGACTTCTTAAACACAACAAGTGTCGTATATTATACGCATATACACACAATATATTATTATAAACGAGTATAAATATATTTTTCTTTTAAGAAAATCATGAAAAAAAATTTTTAACCGGTATATTAGTATAAGGTATAGTAGATTTCCTTTACAATACTTTCTGTGACTCAATATAATATAAATATATTATAAACAATTATAAATATGTATAATATATATATATATATATATATATATATATATATATATATATATATTCGCTCGTAAGTACTTGACGAAATGCCAAAGCCAAGCCAATATAACTACAATTAATAATAATGTACAATAAAATATAAGAAGTTTATTATATGAACCTATATTGAACGTTCATATAATATATAATATTTGTTTTCAGACATCTATAAGAAAGGACATTATCATATTATATATACATAATCGCGTATATATACTCTTACAGATACTATGGATGACACGGGGATGTCTGTCCACAAATTTTTCGTATTAATATTTTTCATCCCCCGATTTATTCTGTACAAAATAATTCAGATTCTTTATTTAAAAATTATAATAAATTCTTATTGAAAGTATTATAATATAATGCTGTTTTTTATTATGAAATCGGAACTATAAAATATCGCGTTTTAATTTAATTTTAAATATAATATTCGTTTACATAGTTGTTTTTTGCAATATTACATTTATTTTTATAATATACTTTTCAATACAAAATTACCGTCGCATACAATTTTTTTTTTCTACAGTTTTTATTACAATTTTTTTTTTATTGCCCTTGTACCGCGTCTACATAATGGAATAACATAATATATATATACATTTTATAATAGAATTAAGTCAGAATTCATATATATATATATATATAGACGTAGCTTGAAACATTCAGCTGGAGTTACAAGCATAAACAAGTTTACAAAAAATAAAATAAAAAATCCGATATTCTTTCCCGCATTATACTGTAAGTTAAACGATGCAGTATTACTTTTAAAAGGCTATATTTTAACAGCGGAGACTAAGGCCAAATATGCCTACACGCTATGACTTAATCATGAACTGTAAAAAATATACGACATATTGTTTTTTTTTTTTTATACGTATATTACAATATAAAGAGAGGGAACTACACTTGTTTTGAGCCACTCGGACCATTTTCTATTTAATACACGTATAATATATTCATAAACAAACAATATTAATATTTAATGTTTATCAAAATCGGTTTTTAAAAAAAAAAAAAAAAAAACACGTCAACGGCTGACGGACGAAATGAATATATTTTTTTTTTTAACGAACAAAATTCGCACATACCCAAAACCGACGATCGTTTTTTTTCGCGGAGGGTAAAATACAACAGTAAAAATATTAGGTTTTTGTAATTATTATCGTTAGTATGGTAACTCTATTATACAACATGATAATCCCGTAAAAATAACGGGAAATCGGTAAATCGCCGCACGTTTTGCATCGGACGGTTAGGTACGATGCATAATATATATATTACAATAATATATATATATAGGTATATATATATATATTTATTTAAATACTAATAATTATCTGTAGCCCGAAATTAATCGACCGACCGAGCGCGTTTAATACGCCCCCGTTTTGTTTTGTAATGTCGCGGTCGCCGCCGAGGAGACGGTTTTACGCGCAAACGCTAAAAAAAAAAAAACGACGGGATATTGTATTGAAAAAAATATAATTAATATGAAAATACGAACAATACGCGAATAACGAGTGAAAACTAATGACTAACGAGCGAACGCTGCAGTAAAAATAATAGTTTTAATGACATATATTATAATATGCGTATATATAATATTATATGTTATTTAACATCATACGCGGTGTACAACGTTGCAGGCACGAACGCGTTAAAAAAAAAAAAATTATAATAATTCGTATCGTTTAATTTATATAACGTAATTATCGATTCGGTTATTTTTAACGTGTATTATTATTATTATATATAAATAATGACACATGACACAATGCGTCTCCCTGACTGATAAATCGTAAAATATGTTTGTACAACATTATATATTTCACTATACGACGAATAGTAACACGCAACAATAATAAATTGGGCTATCGCAACACACACTCTTATACCTTATTGGGGAGGGAGAGAGAAAAAACTCTGACCGACAGCATAAATTCCACAAATTGTACTTATTCGTACAAGGTTCTTGTTCTTATAGGTACGACGACTGAAAAGGGCTTGACCGTATTATATACACCAGCGCGATTCTCAAACTTTTTTTTGTTCGCCGATCCTTTATAAAGAGGTATAAAAAAAAAATCTACGGCGTCCCAAAAACCGTATGAACGTCAATTTTAAATTAGTAATTTATAAATTTCAACGCGTAAGAAAACGTACAATTTATCGCGTAATCCCGTAATAATCAAACCAATTTTTTCCCTCGAGAAAGCCTTTGCGTCGGTATTGTACAACAGTGTTTTACGAATTCCCTCCTAATACCTTCGTACAAAAATGTGAACGGTCTTAATTGTCGAGATTTTACGAAATCTTTACAGCTTCATCGAGGACATATCATTTTTTCAGAGGTATTTTATAGCCAGTGCTTGATGTCGAGGAATGCGTAAATTATAAAAAAAATAATATTCGAATTCGATTCGGATGTGTCCGCGGAGCGTTTTTTGAGAACCGCTGGTACCTTCGCCGCGTGTTTAAAAACCTACAGACTCTCCGGTCGCAAACAATACAACGTCAATTATTCGATGCGATTTAAAAATGTGTGACAAAATTTTCGTCTTTCTAGAAACGAAAAAAAAAAATCTCCTGCGTATAAAAAAAAAAAACAGAGAAATAATAAAAGCACCGTCCGTCTCCTCTATTAGGAGGACATTCCTACGGTTTTCATCGAAATAATTGCTTCACGCGAAAAAAAGAACTCCGAACGCTACGGGTCAATATAGTTTAGACGCCTGCAAATAAATTACAATATAACATATGGCCGTTGTTCAAATATCTTTAATTCTTAAAAAGTCATAAGCGTTTTTAAGAATTAAAGATATCTAAAAAAAAAACAGCTCCGTTATTGCGTGTAGGATAACACTGTAATTTATTTTTGTGTTTTTATAGTACAACCGTGGCTTTCAGGGTAAGTGTAACGGTTTTATTTACGTAAACAATTCAATTTTTCGAATATTTTCTGTATTTTCGCCGTTCTCTCGGGCGTTTCACGGTTTCGTTCGCCCGTGTACCGTCCTCTATTAAGGCGTATTTGTCAGGAGAAAAAAAAAAATCAAACTTTAAATTCACAAAACGGTTCCAATAAGTAACGGAACTTAACGACGAGACGGCCGATCTCTTTAAGCGCGTAGAACAAAATACAACCCGCGGCGGCGTATATAATGTAATTAACATAAGAAGAATTAGACTGTGATTGACAACAATAACGCAATTTGTACGAAGACACTAGACACAACTACAATATACGCATATTTTAAACATACTATACGCGTGGTACGGGGGGGAATATTCTTTCTTTAACATTTTTTTTTCTTTTCTTTTCACAGTTATTATTATTGAGGTTTCATGCCAACAAAATATAACTGCGTGCACTATTGGCAATAACAATAATAATAATTTGTGTGATAACCGTATACATTGAAAAACGACGTATTTTGTGCCAAATAAACATTCCACAGTGTTACGTGCTAGCGGGGGACGTTGTTAAAAACGTTACTGTACGTCAGAATCATAATATATATACACACATTGTAAAATGGCATATAATAGGAGGAAAAAAAAAATTGTACCAGTTTTAACTGGAATACAAGTGTGTCTTCCGGATAAGACAAATCGTGCGAAAATTAAACATAACCGTCAGTATGTTATAATATTATTGCGGTTTATCTATAAAATTGAAAAAAAAAAATGTGTAACGATTTATAAGTAATATACTTTGTAATAATTATTTAATTACAATATAATATCGTACAACGGTATTTCGGAGAAACGGTTATCGGTTATCGAAATAAGTTAGCACAACTCGAGATTTTTAATTAAATACAAAACTATTATTACTTTTTCAAGTGGAATATTAAAATAATTTTTTTGAAAATTAACAACATTATCGAATGAATTTATTGGAAAAAACAATCGACATTGTACGGTTTTATATTATAAAGAAATAAAAATTGTTTTGAAACAAACCGACATAAATCGTATACTTTTAACTACGCTATTCAATTATTTTTTAAATTTCAATTAATAAACTCGAAATATATATGAATAGATTATTTTAAAAACGGATAATTGTTCGTACATAAAATTATTAATTTATTGATGAATTAGAAATAGAAGAAATATTTTGCGAACACGACTTTTATAAAATATATCGATAATTATTAACACACTACAAGTAGAATACAAAAACAAACAAAAAAATAACCTTTTTTAAAATAGTTCTGATATGAGTGTTTTTTTTTTGTTGGACTTGACTATGCGGAGAAAATATCTGATGTAATAAAATATTATAAATAATATGAAACATTTTTTTCTCTCATTTGGGATTCAATGTAATAATTTTTAAAATGTTGGTCATTAAGCTTTCTTCAAATTACGATGATTAATGTACAACTATTCACCTAGCAAGTTTTAAAGTATTTTATTTTACCAAAAATGTAACAAAAACAAGAGTTTGAACTCCGAATGTTTATACACATATAAGATAATATTTAAAAACTGTAATAATATGGTTTTTATTTGATAATAAATTGAAATTATTACAAAATATATTGGTATACTCAACAACAATTCTCAAGTCAGGAGTGTTAATGTACCTACTTGAAGTTTATGACATGCAAAATGTGACGCACAATTTACGAACAACTAATAAAACAACGGACATCATTTTCTGCAATTATTCGAGATAAATATCAACAATAATCAAACGAAAAATAATTTTTGTAACTAAAATGTGTTCGAAAAATTGTAGACGCTTAAAGCTTTTGTGTTGATTACGTTATTTAAGCTCAATGATGAACTTATATATTCACTTTGTTTGAAATACTATGTAATAATACGTGTTCTAGAAATATCTAAAAATATGTTTTAAACAGATTAAATAAATTTCTAAATATTACTTAATGAAATACCCAACAATACACTGTCAAAAGTCACTTAATAGTTTAACGAAAACACAAATTTATCTCGGAAATATTCGTTCAGTTTTAAAAAGCAGAAAATAGATCATGGACGCATGATTTAGTCTTTTTAAATAATATACTTCGTTATATCATTTTCCGTTTTACTACAGTGTACGTATTTAAATACATATACAGAAAAACTTTATATTCGTTCTAGTGGCATTACGATTTCAAACAGTATAACGTACCCGTTTTAAAATTAAAACGTATAAATAACAATTATTAATTTCGGGTTTATTGGAAACGATACAGGACAACACTTAACGATTGAACGCAAAACACTTACTTTTGGCGGCGTTTAGCAAATCTTTAAGTTCCTTAATCAAGCGTTTGATTTGCTGATTGGTTTTTTGCAATTCTCTTTCGTGATCGTGCAGCTTTTGACGGAAATACGGGCTGTCCGTGATACAGTCGGAAAACTCCAGAGGCTGCAGTCCAATCACCATTTTCGATGATCAAAAGCATTCTGAAACGAACGGAACTCATTTGAGTCGATTGACGTGAAAAGATTTACAATGGAATAAACAAACGAATTCGATATTCGTTAATAATTCTATAGCGGATTTTCAACTCACCAGCCGTAAATATAAATTGTAAATATAAATTAATTGAACGTTACGAGTCGAGACGGATAAGAAATCGATTAAAAATTTTCCTCGGGAAAAAAAAGCAAATTAAATTCGATTTTTTTTTTTTGCTTATTCGAGAATAAGCAAACAACTTCTTCGCGTTATCGTGTCCAAAAAGGAATTAAAAAACAAGAGACACTGATAACCTATTAACAAACAGTGTAAATGAGAATACGGGAACCATGATATCAACTGGCGGACACAGCGATCAATTTCGCTGACGGTTGCCTACGTAAAATGCCTTAAAAATAATAATCGTCTGGTCCATGGTTATCATGGATAAGAAATTGAATTTGTACGATGATAACACAAAGACAAATATAATAAACGATACTTTTAGAATTAAATATTATATTAAATTTTTTTTCTTGTTTCTCTACTCTTGTTTAGTTTATTGTGTATTTATTTAATTTGTACAGTTATTTAATACACTGGGATCATTTATGTTTACGAACTTCCATAATTCTGTAACGACTTTGTCAGATGTTATTAGTTATCGTTTAGATTTTAAACGTTATGATTAATTAATACGTTCAAAAGTTTCGTTATGAATTTATATTTTGGCAGTCGGTATTGAACGTTTATTGGATCTTAAGCGTATTACCGGTAGCGATTTAACATTTTCATTTCGTACTCCTTTCATTGATGTTTTCTAATAGTACTTTTATACGTTTGAATATTCTATTATGAATTAAATAAAAATCTATTGTGCATTAAACAAAATTTAATTGAATAAAAAAAAAAAAAACGCTATACCGTTAGTATTTGACTAAAAGTGTTTACGAACAAATTCTGAAACTTTTGATGTGTCCATTACAAGAAAATCATGAAAATAATAATTTTTTTAACTTCATACAAAGGTGTATTAATTTAATATTTATAAATTGCGTACATTATCGCAGAATAGACATATATATGTATGTAATTTGATTGTTAATATTTTCATCAAATTCTAAAAATTGTTTTGTCATAGTACACTCAGTTTCTTGATTTTTAAGTAATCTGGATATTAAAATTTATGAATATATTATAGAATAAATATGTCTAAATCCGATCAATTATATTAACAAAATATTTTTTAATTCAATACTTTATACTTTTGAAATTAAATTACAAAAGGAACAAAATTTATATATATATATATATTTTATATAAAACATACATTATTATGTTTATCTATTATTGTAATTTCACGGGTCAAAATATCACTGATTGAAATATATTTATATTTCAACATACAGTTATATCAAATGGTATTAAAACAAATTGTTTTTTCAATGTGTGTATATTATCATATATATATATATATTTATAAAACTAGTAGAATTTATTACAATATATAAATAAGATATAGGCAGTAGTATAGTTCAATAGTTGTTTGTGTGTTTTAATGTTTATAATTTATGACTAACATAATACAAATATTAAATATGTCTATGTGTACTTTTTATATGAATGAGTATCACAGGTAAAAATAATTTCAATACTTCTAAATGTCATGCAAAGTATTACAACAATAGTGTGATTACAAAATATATTTCCACATATTCAAAGTACAAAAATATTACGAATTCATAAAATAAAGTGATTGTTGATAATAGTGTTATAACTGGACATCACGTCCCTTATTATGTGATGGAATTTTTAATTTTGGATACTTCAAATAGGTATGCAGCCATCAACTTGGTCTGAAAAAATAAAATTTAATTATTTTCTTATAATTATTAAAATAGCTCAAGCCGATACGATAATAATTTATTAATAAAGTATACACAACAATAATTTTATTTACGTCTCTAAATACTTGGTCATTTAATATATTACATATATTTGAACGTATTATTAAAATATTGTATTTAAATGGATTTAAAAACAAATATATATAGAATGACATAGAGAAAATAGTAATTAAGAATATTTAATATTCATATTTATTACGAGGTTTTTTTATATACATTTTATTTATTCATTTCATTTATTATTCCAGCCCAATATCACTTCTGCACGCAATAATATAATTGCTGATAATATTAAAGGATGATCCATTTTTTACTTTTAAATTAAGAATAATATGCAATACTGACATGTGTCTTAGATGAGTTATGTGAAAGAAGTTAATACAAAAGATGTATAATAGCACTTACTCCTTCAATATAATTTCGCACTTCAATTTTTTCATTTTGAGAATGGGCTCCATCATCTCCAGAACCCATAGGCAACAGTAGAACATTTTTACCAGTTACTTCCTTTAAAAAATAAATATAATGTTTAATAACATACTATGTTAATTTTAAATTGGATCAATTATTTACCTATAAAATAAAAATTATTATTATTATTAATATATATATATATATTACAAGTACAGAATATCACTAAATATTCGAAAATGATTAATAGAATACATTACCATCGTATACTCTTTATGTTTATTATGAGTATAATATATTTATCAAGAATTGTACCTGTAAAGTCAATGTGACAGGGATTGATCCACCACCTCTGGTATAATCAGGTTCAATATTATATACAATTTCCGTAGCTTTATGTGCTGCCAAATAATGAGCATTGAATGGATCCGTCATCCAAGGATTACCACCTTCTCCTTCCATAATAATCTATACAAGTAAATCAAAGTCAACCATTTTTCATATATGTTAATAAATCAGATTATTTACAGTAACAAGAACAAAGTAAAATTGTAGTTTAAAATTCAATTGAAAAAAAATATCTAAGATAATAGGCTATACAAATGGATTTTTCTTTTACATTAAATTTAATTGACTTAATATTGAAATACACTCAAATGAATACTGTAAAACAAATTTTCTAGGAATTTATTAACTAATAATATTTAATTAAATATGGTTAATTGGATTGAAACTGAAACGAAATAATTCAAAGCTAATGGTATACGCTTAATTTTTACAATAATAATTACTTCGAGTTTATTAGGACTTTGACGCTTTTCCCAAATACTCTTGATATATTCTTTTACAATTTCAGCAATTTTTAATGGATCTTGATTAGGCACCAATCGAATTGAGAATTTCCCAATTACTTTACGAGGTATTACAGTTTTAAATCCAGGACCTGAGAATGCGCCTTCAATTCCGTGAATTGATAAACTTGGATACCTCCAATTACTCATCAATAATTGTTGCTAAAATATAATTTATTAAACATCCGTACGTTGTTGACATTATACAAATTGAAATAACATACTTTTGTTTCTTGCAACGGTTTAGATGCACCGATTTCATTGATATACGTATCAACATCGAATTGTATTTTATCATATATTTCTATTTCTTTTTCATTTAAAAGTTCCACGTCATCACTAATTTTAGGAATTAAAATGTTGCCTTTTACATCGACTAATTGATTGAGAACGTATATTAAATCTGGCATGGCTTCGTACCTAAAAAAAATTAAATTGTTATCAACAAATGTATTAACAAAATACTGTTTTTATTAGCGCGACATAAATATATAAGTATATATTATGCAATAAACAATTCATATACTAACACAGTTCCGCCATACATGCCACTATGTAAATCCTTACTAAAACCTTCAATTTCTATACCAAAACAACACATACCACGCAGTCCGTAGGTTAAACACGGTTTTTCTGTACCCAACCAATAACTATCGGATATACAAACATAATCGACATCATTGAAAAACGATTCTTTCTTCTTAACAAGCAATTCGTCCAGACCGATACTACCAGATTCTTCCATTCCTTCAAAAACAAACTAAAAATAACAAACATTAAGCTATAAAATAAAATCAATTGTATGTATATCGTTTTGTACTATAAACCTTTAAATTAACTGGCAACTCGGATCCCGTGTTTTGAATCGCTTCAATAGCGTGAAGCCATCCAAGGACTGGACCTTTGTCGTCCGTAGATCCTCTACCGTACAATTTACTATTTCTTTCAGTTAAGACAAATGGTTCACTATCCCATCCGTCCGAGAAGTTGGCTGGTTGCACGTCTAAATGACCGTACAAACAAATAGTGTTTTTCTCGACATCGTTACCCAAAGAACCGAGCAGAACCGGCGGCAGAGGTACAGTTTTGTCACTTAATACCTACAAACGCAATTAATTATTCAAACGTGCATCGAACCTGTATACCTGTATATGAATCTATAAAATGTATACCTGTGTACCGATATCGCACAGTTCAGTAGTGGCCCCAAGTTTAATTAACTTCAGTTCGGCCCATTTCATCATCTTAATAACTTCATTTCTTAAATCTGGATCGGCCGATACGGATTTAATTGAAACTGCTTCTGACAGCGTTTCCACAAAAGTCTTTTCGTGTTCATCGACATAACTTTAATGGAAATTTTTTTCACTTATAGAACCGTATTGCTACTCATTAAGTATTAAATAATAATAACCATATATCTATTTTATTACGGTGCGAACGTTAATAACAAAAAAACAAGTCACATGTCGATTGTATTGGTATCTCTATGGTACTTGTACGGGAAATTTTACCAGGACTATCCATTTTTTTTTTTCTTTTTCCTGTTGTCGAAAAATCAAATCGAATACGAGTAATCGAGAAAAACATCGCACAGAACAATATGCATTTGGTATATTGAAAAAATTCTAATGAAAACGTAGACGTATATTATCGTGGTAAAAACATTCGACACGTTATAAAATACTGAGTACGCTGTTTTTACCTGAATATTTTTACCAACGGGGCTGGAACAGCGTTCGATTCTTTCGTCTTTTCCATTGTAGAACGGAAAAAGGAAAATCTCTTGGAGCCGGTGTAATAATAATTATCCGGTTTTATTGTGTTGCACAATATTTAGGTTTACACGGAACCGAGATTAAGTGCAATAACAGCGGCGGCGGTCGTCTGGTATTGCACGGACTGTTCGGTTCGGACAACAACGGTAATGAGACGCGTTTATACCATACAGAGCGGTCCCGAGAAATCGCCGAATCTTAACGAACACCGGAATGCGATTATATGTTTTACAACCGAAAACGTAATAGACTTGTGGTTCGGTTGTACTCGTAGAAATTTTTCCGTTGAAAATTCGTCAAGGAAAAAGACGTGATCGCGTCCACCGTGGTCAAATCAAAAACGTTTCTGGACCACTCTGTATTTTACGATTTATGTTGTTTTATTATACACTTCCACGGTAGTCGCAACGAGTTTCGTAGTGTAATCGACAAACGGTACTTCTTGATATTACGGACGGTGACGGTAAAAAGGGGTTCCCAACATATGTACAAAGTAACCGAAATCCTAGAACTACGATGGGTAAGAACCAGAAAATAGACGTTTCACCTGTTCTGTGATGGAACTATGAATTATTGTTCTATGCCGAAACGGAGTAACGAACAGCCGTTATATAATTTTGTAATTTATAGCAATTTTTTCGTACGTTTTTTTTTTTTTAAGTTAATTGTCATATAACTTATTATATAGGTACTCGACAAATTATACCTGTAAAACTAAAATATTCATGAGAAATAACGTAATGGATTACTTTCGGATTTTTAAGTGCGTTCGATTTACGTTTTTTGTGGTCAAAACTGTTTCTCACGTATTTACGTGTTTACTGGAAAATTTAATTTTCCAATTACGTTTCGTCGAAAACGTTTTACGATTGCGGTTGGTACTTTAGGAAGTTGGGCTTTAACGATTCGATTGAAATAATTAAATTAACCACTATTTTCTGATACGTAAAACCGTTTTGAATGTACCTATCGGAAGCAAAACGCTGTAAAGATACAAACTATAAAATACCCATTTTATTACCTATATATAAAATACCCATCATTACCCATTTGAGTACCGTGATATTTTTATTATATTTCTGTTAATAAAGCCCGATTATCTGGTCAATAAATGTGTAATCACTGCGGAGAATAATCGAACGACAAAATACCCAATGACGTGTTACGACTCGACCTATACTAGTTTATTTACAACCACGAGTCAATAGAACATTAACTCCGTTAATCACGATATTATTATTATTAAATCCTATGATTTCTAGAATGTTTTGTACTAATTTATTCACAACTCAAGTAGTCAAGTATCCAACTCAACTCTGTAATTTGTACACAGAGTAATAATTAGTATTCAGTAATCCGTAGTTCGATACGAACTACTTTTGTTGCAACTCACCGGCCGGCGGCAACCGAATGTCGGAATGATCAAATCTGTTAACACACTCGGTTATCTATGTAGTTTACGTAGTGGTCACACTGTATTATTGATATGAGAATGACCGTGCTCCCGTGGTAGTTTGTACATCTTCTTTGGATGAGTCTTCAACATTGTTCCTTCCGTAGAAATTTGGCAGCAGGGCAAATGATAATCAAATTTTGTAAAATCATTCATTTAAAACACAGTGCATAATGTTTTTCACGAATCGTAAATTTTGACTTATTCCCGAAGAAACCGATAAATTTTGTTTTGTAAAAAGTAGAACTTGCATTATATATTTTATAGTCTAAAAATTATTATCGTTTACCTCGAGTGTTAGACAAAAATGGTGAGTTGAATAAACGTTCGAAATGTTTATGCCCTCGACATGAATTGATTGTCTTTTGTTTTGTGTATCTTTTATATATGTATTTTTTTTTCTTAAATGTAGGGTCAGAGTCATTCGGGAGGCGGTGGAGCTAGTGGTGAGAAGAAAGACGACAAGGACAAGAAGAAGAAGTACGAACCGCCAATTCCAACCAGAGTGGGCAAGAAAAGGAAGCGCGCAAAGGGTCCTGACACTGCTACAAAATTACCGCTAAGTGTGTATCGTATAGTAATTAATTAACAGATTTTGTAATTTTTTTTTAAAAAAAACTTTCATTTATTTTTGTAGTTACTCCACACACGAGATGTCGTTTAAAGTTGTTAAAATTGGAACGCGTCAAGGATTATTTAATGATGGAAGAAGAGTTCATATTAAACCAAGAACGATTAAAGCCACAAGAAGAAAGAAATGAAGTAAATATTAATTGGAGCATATTTATCGTGTATATGACGTAGGTATAGGTTCTTGAGTCACCACTATTTAAGTAAGTAGGTTACAAGCATTCGCAGGTGTTCGAGTGGCCTTTGATTTTTTTTAAAAAAACTCCATAACTTTCTTATTTTTATTCGTTTTTACAGATGTTAATACTGCAACCATTTATTGTTTTAAACAGTCATAAAACAAAATTAACACAAAGAACGTAAAAGTGGGTTTTAGTCAATAGGTTATCAATAGAAACGAGTCGATCTGTGGCTTTTGGATTCGAATAAAACTAATATTCACAAACCCTAATTAAATTTTCAATTATTTTTTCAAACTAAACTATTATTATTTATATTTTATAAAAATGAAACCTGGCTTTTTTTTTTTTTATTACTTTTCTAATGTCAAATACTTTGAATGTATCATATATATCTTTTTGTTGGTTTAAATTTTAAATTGTTTATAAATAATGATTTATGTTTATTAAATAATTAAAAATTTTATTTAAATATATTCAAAGTCGCTCAATATAATATTTTAATATTTATTGCAACGTATAATACTTTGTTGCTTTTATATATAAAATAAAGAAATTAAATATTTAAAATATATTGTACTGTTTAAAAAACATAATGTTTTTGACCTTGTCTTATATGTAAATATAATGTTTAATAGGAAGAACGTTCAAGAGTAGATGATCTACGTGGAAGTCCAATGTCTGTTGGTACATTGGAAGAGATCATTGATGACAATCATGCAATTGTGTCGACATCTGTCGGAAGTGAGCATTATGTTAGCATATTGTCATTCGTTGACAAAGATCAGTTAGAACCCGGGTGTTCTGTACTCCTTAACCACAAGGTTAGTAAAATAATATTACATTTTTGTGCATTACATTTTCAAAGTTGTTTTACGTGTATTATTGTTATAGGTTCATGCAGTGGTTGGAGTACTGTCTGATGATACTGATCCCATGGTGACGGTCATGAAACTAGAAAAAGCTCCGCAAGAGACATATGGTGATATTGGTGGATTAGATCAACAAATTCAAGAAATTAAAGAATCTGTTGAATTGCCATTAACTCATCCAGAATATTATGAAGAAATGGGTATTAAGCCTCCTAAAGGAGTTATCTTGTACGGACCTCCAGGAACAGGAAAAACCCTTTTAGCTAAAGCTGTTGCCAACCAGACTTCAGCTACGTTCTTGAGGGTTGTCGGGTCTGAACTTATCCAAAAATATTTGGTACAATATGCACAAATATAAAGGATATTTAAATTGGAAAGAATAAGAAATATGTATAAATTAATTATTTTTAATTCTTAGGGAGACGGCCCCAAATTAGTAAGAGAACTATTCCGTGTGGCAGAAGAACATGCACCTTCTATAGTATTCATCGATGAAATAGATGCAGTTGGTACTAAACGTTATGACTCAAACTCTGGCGGCGAGAGAGAAATTCAGCGTACTATGTTGGAACTTCTTAATCAGCTGGATGGTTTTGATTCGAGGGGTGATGTTAAGGTAAATTATTGTGTTATTTAAAAATTAGAATTCTTATAAGTTATAATTCATTTTTAAGGTGGTTATGGCTACAAATCGTATCGAAACTTTGGATCCAGCCTTGATTCGTCCTGGCCGTATTGATCGTAAAATCGAGTTCCCATTGCCAGATGAAAAAACTAAACGTCGCATATTCAATATTCATACATCCAGAATGACATTGGCTGAAGGGGTTAATCTGCAAGAACTCATTATGGCTAAAGATGATCTTTCTGGTGCTGATATCAAGGTAAATTCATCAAATTGTTCAAAAATTTTAATTTATTTTACGTGTAAATAATATACATATATTAATTCTGTAATCAGTTTTTATAATGTGTTATCTATAAATTAATTAATGTGCACTAATTTAATCATTTTAAATCGTAGGCTATTTGTACTGAGGCAGGCTTGATGGCTCTTCGAGAACGTCGTATGAAAGTAACTAATGAAGATTTTAAGAAGTCAAAAGAGAGTGTTTTATACCGTAAGAAAGAAGGTACGCCCGAAGGATTATACTTGTAAAGTGTTTCATTTAAAATTAATTGTCAAAAAAAAAACAATTCTTTTTCTATTTTATGTAATTTCTTTATTGAAATATAATTGAATAACTTAATGTAAGTGTTTATTGATAGACTATTTTTAAAGTGTATCTTGTAATTTAATGTTTACCAACTTACATGTTTAATAACATAATAAATAATATTGGTCAGAAACTATTTGATTATGCTTTTTGTTACTGTTATTTTATTTTACACGTCTGCACGCTTTAGAATTCTCAAATTATCTTGTATAATAAAGGAAGACTGTTTATTTTTGCTATTAAACTATAAATGAATAGTAGTTTTAAGTAACGAATAAATTCGCATTGCCAACAAATACTCAGTTGATTAAAAAACCGACTTGGATGGTGAAAAGTTCTTCTGATGTTACTTAGGAAAAAACAATAGATATTAATTAAATTGATATTGAGATTATTTGATATTTTAAAAGTAACGACGATACTTCAACGTTCTTGTTTGAAGTAGAATTTCATCTCGATTTTAGTAGTTGTTTGAAAGTCATTACAGTGTTATGTTTAATGTAAAGTAAACTTGTTTAAAAGTCTGATAAGAAAATCTATTTATATTGCTATTATTGGAAAATAACAGTGTAAAAAGGTTTCAATAATCGCACCTGGGATTGACCTCGTCGGTTACTATACCATCACTGCGCAAAGTCGCCGGAGCCTAACGCGCGAACGGTGACTGAGGACCACGAACTAAGATAGTAGTCAATCTTAAGGCGGGTTTACATGCTACGACTTACTGCACGTTTTAAGTTAAACGGACAATAAAACGTACGTTTTATAGAGTGTCTACACCGTCCGTTTATTACTCAGTTTTCCATCTCAGTTTCAACTGTGTTTATCGCCAGTTCTTTTTAGTGGTTTTTTTCATTTTTGACGATATGGAAGAACTATTGTTGTGGGTGTTTTACCATATTTTCCCTAGTAAGGGTGCATTAGCTTATGGGGAAAAAAAGCTAATCAGACTAAAGTGGTCAAGGAAATGGTTGTTAAGTATTTTTTACTTGCCATAGACAAGGGGAACTTTTGTACAGTTCAATTAACTCCTCGAGAAATGCACAGGAATATTGCCGTAAATTAGACATGTTTGAAAAAACCAAAATTGAGAAAATACTACTTGAACCAAAAAATTATATTAAAAAGTATTAAATATAATAATTACAGATATGTGTATGTGTAATATCATTGATTATAGAATAGTATATTCTATAATCAACATAGAGTAATATTACTCTATGATAATCAATGGTAATACTGTAACGTGTAGGTAGATATGTGTCTTTAGGAGAGACCTATAAACGGATGACGGATGAAAAGTTGTACAATACATCAAACCTGCATGTAACGACTTATCGTTCAATTTCGCGGAAAACGAATCCGCGCCCATCAGCCCTTCGATTTCATTCCGACTCGATAAGACGTACAATTTGCTGTCTGCACACTTCATCTTACTTGATACGATTTGTCATATCCGATAAAACGTACTAATATAATAGCGCGTAAACCCCACGGTTAATAAATACATATATATATTTATTAACCGTGGTGTAAACCAGCCTTTAGTCCGTGTCGAGGACTGTCGTCGGTGGCCGACGATAAGAGGTGGCTTGAAAAGCGCGCTCTATCGGAAAACGTCCGCATAAAACGCCGAGTGCTGTGCGATCCGTCCGGCGGACGCTCGCTCGTCGTCATCGTACATTTTCGTTCGAATATTTCTGGTACGTAACTAAAATAACGAGCGCTGTTTTTTTAAAGAGACAAAAAAAATATAAGCGACCCCACCAACATTTCGTTATACTGTCCCCGCGGGATAGTATCATAAAATGCGTAGGTATACGCGTCTAATATAATATTACATTTTGTATAAACACTTTACGATGAATTAAATTTGATTACAAGGGCGTTATACTGCAGCGGTATAGTATAATGTAGGTATATAGCTGTTGTCGAGTTCCCGTCGAATCGAAAGAGAATAAAATAATAATAATAATAATAATAATAATAATAATAATAATAATAATAATAATAATGCGTTATTGCGCCGGGCTAACGAGATTGTTATATTCGTATGCTGTGACATTAAGATCGTCGGTGAGAAATTACCGAAACGCGAATTTTAAATGACAATAAATGCGTATATCACCGTAGAGTATCATGATCTCTGCGGTCCGGGTCAAATGACGTCTTTGCGCGTGTAACACTTATACATAATATATTCGTGCAGTCAAGGTCTCCGCATATAGGGGAGGGGGCATTTGGACCCACAGTTTAGGGGCCCGGTGAAATTTATATTTATTTTTCAAAATACTTTAATATTTTGCAGGTATATTAAGCCCGTATTTTTTAAATTTTGTATTTCAAAATTATTCAAGTTAAATATATTATTATTAAGTTATAAAACGTGACAACGATCTGCAGTCAGTCAAGAACGTTTAAACACACTGGCACTATTGCTATATTCTTCTATCCATATATCCTATAGAGAACACCATATATACCTATATGTATATATTATATTAATATATAACATATTATTTATATTATACAGGATCAATAAGTTTCAGCAGTAAATTTTGGCGAGTCGATCATCAAAGAGTTTGTAGCTATATGTTTAAAACGCGCAAAGTAGTCAACTTTTAGGCCTTGATTAATTTAATAAAATTAAAATTGTTCTTTTTTTTTTATGTGTAAACATCTATAGATGTTATAATATATTTTAGATGTAATATATTACAGCGGTATGAGGGTAAGTCTCGGGAAATGGAACGGAAATGTGTAAGCTGTTGTCATGACAACTAATAATAATATTTATTAATATATTAATAATATTAATTGATTTACAAGCAATATTAATAATATTAATTAATTAATTTACACTCAATTATAAATTGCGTGTGATGTGTAAGCTGCTGTCATGAAAACTAATATAATAATATTTATTATAGAAATTACTTTGAATAAAGATGCCAATATTCATAAATCCCAATCACAATTCCGTTCCATTTTTATCGCGACGTTTACAGTTTACACATCAATGTCTCGAGTACTAACAGACCCGTTTTTTTTTTTAAAAAAAAAAGCTAGTACTTACCTACGCATCATATTTACATAAATTGAACATTATATTACTTATATGTTAATAATATTATAAAAAAATAAAATATACGTATAATTCTTAAATATATTTAATAACATAATATGTACCTATATAGGAAATGCGTGATACTTATTTATATATAAGAGGTATGTTGTATATAGGGCTGCTGCAGGTAAATAGGGCTCGGAAAAACGTTTAGTATTTTCCGAGCCCTATAATTGTAAGAGGGGGAGAGGCCTGCAGCGTGCAGTAAGTATACGTAGTTATATAATATTATACGTAGTTATCAAATTTTCAAAAAAATTCTTTCCCCTCCCACCACTACTCGTTTTTATTATTGTTTGGAGTAGTATAAAAAGGGGGATTCTACTCCATAGCACCTCACGTGTATTTGAGGTGGAGGTGGCGGTGCTATACTAACCATGTATTTCTCAACACACCGGCATTATACAGGATGTACCACCGCAACTATGGAGGTGGCGGTGCTAACCGTGTAACCTGTATAATGCCGGTGTGTTGAGATTATTCCACACCGAACGTTGTATTTTAAATATAATTACCGCCACCTCCATAGCTACGGTGGTACACCCTGTATAATACCAGTGTGTTGAGAAATACACGGTTAGTATAACACCGCCACCTCCAATTTTTTTACGGTGGTAGAAGACTTAATAGAGTTCTCGATATTTTGACGGAAAACAAAATTATAGGTAGGTATTAAAAAAAAATTTTACGATACAATTAAAATATAACGTTAAATTTATTTACTATATATGCATTGATTAAATACATATGTATTTAATCAATGCTATATCTATACATTATATACATATATTATTATATACTGCAGTTTTTCACGTTTTTTTTTTTTTTTGGTTAATAAAACGCGCGGTCAAATGAAAAATAGTCATTATTTTCATATATAGGTATAACAGAAAGTTTTCCTATAACATTGAACGGATTTTATTTTTAATAAACTCTATATATTTGTCTTTTACGATTAAAAAACTGTAGCGACGAGTACGATCGTTCGAATAGCTTCTTCGAAAATTAAAAAAAAAAAAAAGTTTACCGTTCTAATAAATCGCAAGAATATCTTAACTTGCAACCATATATACTCAAGACCGTAGCAAAAAAAAATTTTATTTTTTGTGTGTGGGAACTAAGAGTATAAATATGAAATAAAATAAAAATAAAAGACTATATAATATAATATTATATTATATAAATCATTAAATTTCATTTTAAGAAAAAATTTCGAGTGAGTCTGAACCCTAACCCCCCTGGCTACGGTCCTGCATATATCTACTTAATGAGTTTAAAAACTGAAGTAGGCACATCAAAACATTGTATCTATATAGATTCTGTGAGTATTGGGCATGATTTTGTTGCATCCGCGGTCAACGCAAGAAAACCGTTTTTAAACGTTCGACAGAACTTATACTTTATTACGATTTAATTAAATTTTACAATATTATTTTTAATGAAAAAAAAAATGAATTTATTCTATTCGATTAACCTCCCCTTCCGCCTTTTTTATTATTATTTTGCACTCATAACGAGCGATTTAAGGGAAAGCGTTTATAAACATTTACATAATTATTATATAAATGGTATAATTAAATTAAACGACGACGACGAAAAAGAAAAGGTGGTTGTTATTTATTTTGAAAATAGACCTATTTTATTTTCAGAAATCACAAGGGGGGAGGGGGCTATACGATGATCAGCTACCTAAAATTATAGGTATGTATAGTTATATACTTTAAGCAATGACTACAGCCCAAGGGGGAAGCTAAAGTCCTTTAGCCCCCCTTCGATTCGCGCCTGCATTTCACCGTTAATCGGCCCGAGCCCGGTTATGCGATGTTTTAAATGGGATTTTTTTTTTTTTCTGGACGAAATTATCCGCGGATTCAAATATAATAATCTCTCGAAAACTAAAATTTCAAAAGCATTTTCGTATCAATTTGTGTCTTTTACGGTAATTTGGGAATTAATTCGCTTATCCGTAATTGCCATTTCTTCCAAATCCATAAATAATCGAGAGCTGTATTATTTTTGTTATAATCACTGTATTATTTCAATCGTGCAGTGCGTAGTTTACCATAACTGGTAGTCTACTATATGAGTAT
Source organism: Slavum lentiscoides (assembly GCA_032441835.1). Classification (NCBI taxonomy): domain Eukaryota; kingdom Metazoa; phylum Arthropoda; class Insecta; order Hemiptera; family Aphididae; genus Slavum; species Slavum lentiscoides. The sequence continues at coordinate 2,615,846 of CM063707.1, read as the reverse complement.
AAATATGTATACGGGTATGTTTTTATTACTAAAGATAAATAAACACTCCCGTGCGTACTTTATTTTGTCCAAGATAAATATATAGATTCTGTGAGTATTGGGCATGATTTTGTTGCATCCGCGGTCAACGCAAGAAAACCGTTTTTAAACGTTCGACAGAACTTATACTTTATTACGATTTAATTAAATTTTACAATATTATTTTTAATGAAAAAAAAAAAATGAATTTATTCTATTCGATTAACCTCCCCTTCCGCCTTTTTTATTATTATTTTGCACTCATAACGAGCGATTTAAGGGAAAGTGTTTATAAACATTTATATAATTATTATAAATTGTATAATTAAATTTAACGACGAGGACGAAAAAAAAGGTGGTTGTTATTCATTTTGAAAATAGGCCTATTTTATTTTCAGAAAGCACAAGGGGGGAGGGGGCTATACGATGATCAGCTACCTAAAATTATAGGTATAGGTAGTTATATGTATACCTTTTAACAAGCCCGGATTAAGACCTCAAAGGGCCCAGGGGCCGATATTTAATTGTGGGCCCCTATCAATGAAAAAAACCAATTTTTGTTCTGATCCCTGCTTGAACCTTATAATATTGGCTGCATTGACGTACACGTAACTTTACAAAATAACACAGTTATATATTATATTAGGTACCATTGATCAATTCATTTTTGTTTCATAAATACCCGTTAAAACATTAAGCTGTATGCGTGTTAAATAAATATAGAAATTTAATGAATAGTATATTACACCAATTTCATTTAAAATGACACATTTATTTAATATTTTTGTTGACTGTTGTCGGCGGCACTCGTCAGTGGTTATCTTCCGGGAAAAGCAATATAAATATTCTAAAAATAAACAATAATCGAAAATACCGTTTGGTAACGTTTGTTCGTTGTCGGTGATCGCGAAGGTGATAACGGAACTGTGGCGTATTATACATTTATAATTTAATTTAAAATGACCTCTGTAAAGTACCAATTTGATGATGCAATTTGCTACCGGAAACAAAGTATGACTGTATAGAGAGATCGGAGCACTCTTTCTAGTAAAATTTTTTGGTACAGACATGAAAAAAAAAAGAAACACGTCATTGTACTCGTAAAACCAATAGAAGATTCCTTGCTCCGCTCAGAATCTAAAAAATATATATATACAAATTATCACTTGAAAAATTATGGGCCCTTTATATATGTGGGCCCCGGAGACGTGGCCCCCCCCTTAATCCGGGCCTGCCTTTTAAGCAATGACTACAGCCCAAGGGGGGAGCAAAGTCCTTTAGCCCCCCCTTCGATTCGCGCCTGCATTTCACCGTTAATCGGCCCGGGCCCGGTTGTGCGATGTTTTAAATGGGATTTTTTTTTTCTGGACGAAATTATCCGCGGATTCAAATATAATAATCTCTTGGAAAACTAAAATATTTTTAAAATCACGCGCGTTTTATAAACTGTAAATCTTTACACACAGGACGCACTGTGTGTCCAACGGCTTCTAAATTAGAAGTCGTTATTATAGATATCAGTTATAATTATATATGGTAAACATTTTTTTACTCGTTTTTTTTTTAAACTGTAGATGTAATAGCGGGTACAATCGCGTTTTTCTGCGGATATCGCGTGAAATCGGTGTATGTGTGCTACGCCATCTGGCGGAGACGACTTGTGATCGCGCGCGCGTCTGCCGTCGGCCGACGATTGCCAATCGCCCGGACCGCGAAAACGCTGAAAAGCGCGTATTCATCGCGTCCGACCGTCACGTCGCCCGACTTTTCGTCGTCCGAACACGGTCGGCCGTCACCGTGGTCCGACCGATCGGTCGCCGCGCGGTCGTCGGCACGTCGTCCGACCGAATTACCGTCGACCGAGTCGCGCGGTTCTGCCCGTGACCGGGTGCACGCGTCACGTATAAGAGACACCGCGCGGCCCCCGGTCCGGCCAATCGAATAATGGTACCGCTAGCTTTATAGCAATAGCGGTGCCGTTGATCAATTAATTTCTCTAGAACGGGCTGTCAGTTCTCACGACAGCCTACAAAACAAAGTACAACTGCGTTCAATAATAGTCCCGCGTCGGCGTCCCGAGGTGGATACAATCATAGGCGTGCGCACAGCCCGTGGCCCGTGGCTTTTTGTACAACTTTCATTCATTCGGGGACTTTGTTTGAATTTTAAGCTATAAATAATAAAAATTAGAGAAAATAAATTAGGCGCTCTAGCAAAATTTTTTAATATTCTAATGTAGGTTACTAACCACTAGGTATATAGGTATATATACTATATTGTAAAAATATATCTAAATGTTGTGAAGCACAACATTTAATCAATAAGTTTTTATGAATTGATATTTTGCATTAAATTTATCCTTTTTTTAGGTTGAGAGTTAGGTTAGATTTGCTTAGGCTCATATAAGGGAAAGCGGCCCAATTTTCTTCATGGCACACCCCATACAAAATTCCTGCGCACGCCTATGGATACAATCGGACGGAACCGAAAACGTACGAGACCACCTTACTGGTAGGCGCTCGCGTGAAATCGTTTTTCATCCAATAGATAAAACTTATCGCCGATTTAATTTTCTAAATTTTCGGGAACGTTTCTGAAAATCAAATGTCTTATTCGATAATTTATTTTCGTTAACTTTTCAGTTCCCACGAAGTGAATAGTAAAAAAAAAAAAAAGAATGTCCTTATTGTCCAAAAATCGAAAAACCTCGGTGGGTATTTCGTAAAGTACAATTTATATTCGAACAAAATATTAATTCATGTTCAGGTTCGTTAAGAGCAAGCGCGTAGCCAGGATTTTATTTTTTTTTTTGGAGGGGTGGGGTCTATTAAAAAAATGTTCATATCAGTGGCGTAGCCAGAGGGAGGGGGCTGATGGGGCTGCAGCCCCCGAAATTAACAAATAATCAATTTTTTAGTAGGTGCCGTCTATATAAATATTAATTATTAACATATAAATTAATTAATTATCAGCCTTAGCCTCCCTCCGCCCAAATAAAAATCCTGGCTATGCCACTGGTTCATGTATTAATAATATCAATATAAGAACGAAAAAATTTGGGGGGGATTCGGACTCCATGGACCTCCCTCCCCTTGGATACGTCACTGGTTGTGAGCTACGTTACAATAACCGTATTTTGTAAAGAAGTATACACGAGTACTGTATCTGCAGAAGAACACAATCGGAAGTATTGAGACGGATTAAAGTAGTTGTATGTAACTATGTTATTAATTATAATTTTTTTGTATTATAAATTTTTTTAAAAAAAATTAAGAATTTCAGTTCGGTATATAAACCATTTTCAATACAGTAAAATTTGAAAGGTCGAGCGCGGCTATAACTGCGTTATAAAAATACACGCGCCTTCCGACGGGTTAATGTTATAAAAAAAAAAGAAACAATTATTATAATAGTATAATATTATAATATTAATAATATTTAATTTGTACGCGAGTAGATTTTTAGACGCGTTTTATTTTATTATACGTTTGTATCCGAGTATAATAATAATACCAGGGTCGGACTGGTTAAAAAAGGCCTATCGTGCAAATTAGTTTTAAAGGCCCACCAAGCCAAAAAAAAAAAATTTGCTCGCTACGCTCGTTTATTATATACCATAATAAATAATTTAAAAGACATACGTATAAAAAATATAATAAAAACCAAATGAATCTTACTTTTTTATTTGAATAAAAAAACTTCTTCGACTAGAGGTACAACTTTTATATCGCATACCTAATATGATTCAAATAAAAAAAAAAAACATAATTAATAATATATCTACATTGAAATACGTAAATAAAAATTGAATTTCAATATGTTGTAGTAAAATCAAGCTATATATATAAAAAAGATATTAATTTTAATATGAACAATATATTTTAATACATTATTTAGATGAATTAAATTGCAATATACAACAATATACGTATATTAATTCATTAGAATGATTTGCCGGTTCATCAATAATAGAGTCTTAGTCCCATTCGTGAGAAAATGTCAGCTTCGAAGTTTAGGAGTATTAACGTTCCATGAAGATCTTGGCCCATAAGTGATCTCAAAAGACTTTTAACAGAATAATATTTAATCAATTAAATTAATATTTAAAGGATTACCGTGCGATCGCACGTCAATACCTACCATGGGCCAGGCGTCCGACCCTGAATAATACGCGCTGACTTAATTTTTTTTTTGTTCGTTTCCGTAGGGGTTTCAACGAAATCTATATTTACTTATTCCTGAAATCGCTTATAATCGTCTAATTAAATCGATTGCACTGGAAATATTGTCTTTTTTTCCAGAATAAAACTTTTCTGATTATGTATCCGCACGCTGCGCTATATTATAGATTCAACGACTTTTCTTAGATTTCGTTGAATTAGCTTCGTTTATTTTTATCAATACCAATAATAATAAGTATGTTCACCGCGGTATTTTAAATTAGAAAATAATATTTTTTTTTTAAAGCGTAAAAGTATTACACTCGATTCACTTTATAAATACGATTTTATTATTATTATTATTTTTTTAAATTCCAAACGAAAAATTATATTCAAGTTTGTTGTTGGCCAATACAATAGTGTATGTTATAAACATTACACCAGATCTTAATAGTCACTGGTGTACGTTCTTTTAAATTTATTTCGTAAGAAATATTTTTTCAAAAAAAATATCTGTTTATTCCAAAACTTTCAGTTCCGGTTTTGCTGTTAATTTTTTTTTAATTCGTTAAATATTTATATTTTAATAGACAGAGTATAATCAGCAATTTTTTTATACGCTCATTGCGGTATCATATTAAAAAAATACGTTTGTGAACAGTTTAATATTTTCGTCTAATTTATTTATATATACGCATCATTATTATTTAACAACGCGCGCATAAATAAATGTAAATAAAAAGTGTATAAATAGTTTATAATAAATTTCCAGTTATGATAAATTATTATACGTACAATAAACAATAATACATAAACGTTTTAAAATTTGATTTATTTTTAAAATTACATTATTCATTTTAACGCTTCTTCTATACGCATATATACATTTTAGTATAGGTACGCTAATTATATTGCGTGTAATAATTTTATTGAAATAAAAATTCTACGGCTTTTCGCAACAATTCGCCGATTGATATCGGCCACTGATCGTGACCCGCCGCGAATATATTTTAGAAAATTCTGCAGGAGCGCGCTAACGGGGTTATTGTCATATCCCTGCACCCGTAGCCCTTTTTTTTTTGATTTTCGATCAAAAATTCATAATAAACAATACCTTTCTTGAGGGATTTCGAAAGGAGTTTAACGCGTGATTACTACTCGGTTATCTGGATCGTTTACAAAACAATATTGCGGTTTTACACTGCAGCACGACTCGCGGTACACGCGTCCCTTCTACAGTTTGAAAACGCTGAGCGCGCCAGCGAAAAAAATAAAATAAAAATTCAATACCGATACGAATTTATCATTATTTTTTATAGGTATAGCGTATTGCACGCGTAATAATATATAGGATAGTTTTATTCTGGAATAAAATATAAAACAGAATTTCATTAATAACCATTAATTAATATTTATTTATTCGATTCCTCTTTGAAAGACCACAACAATTAAATTAAATAAATAGTACAATAAAATTATACACTGTTGATTGTATACAATGATTCGATGAAATACCGATAAAATAATACATTCAATAGAAATAGTCTTTAAACGAAACGAAACGAAAAAAAAAACTATTTTTTTTTTTATTTATTTATTATTATTATTATTTTTTTTTTTACAAATATATTTTAGTTACAATATACTTATATAGATGTACAGCACTGTATATAGTTGTTAGCCAGTAAACGAACTAAAAACGAGAGAGACAGAGAGAAAAAAACATTACAATAACTTTTTCCTTTAATTTTTTCGAGCCCAAAACAATAACAAACATTCTAAACACATAATAAATTAGACCTATATTACTAAAAATGTATTATATATAATATAATATAATATATATATATTAAGAATGTACTAAAATATTTTTAAATATTTTTTTTTTTCTATTAAATAATTTAAGATAATCATATTTAATTAATATAATTTTAATTTTTAAATCTCGTATAACTCTTATCTAAAATAACTATAACAATTTCATTTAGCGTTATTTCCTTTAATTATTATCATTACCCTTTGGTATGGGCGCACAATGTTTAGCCGCGGAAAATTCGAACGTGGGGGAAGGGAGGGACGGGATGGGACGGGGACGGGGGTAAACGATGGAATGTACCGGTAACGCTTGTGACCGGATAAAAAAAAAAGAAAAAAAAATATACCGCATTTTTGAGGGGGGAGAGTATGGTTAGGAGTAACGTCAAATTGCTCCCTTCACAAAGTAAATAAACATAACAAAAATCAATACTGGCAACAAATAACATTAAAAAAAAAAAAAAAAAAACCCTCAAGTAGCGCAATAAAAAGGCGCAGAGTGTAAACCTTTTTATATATACTACCACTATCTATAATATAATCGCTAACATTTCAATATACATTTATATATATACGAATTATAATATAAAAGCGACGTGTAATTTTATTATTATTATTATTCTTAATTATTTTTAAATTTAATATAATTTTGTTTTTATAATAACGCTTCAAAAAAAAAAACACGTATGATGGAGACTATAAATATATAGAGCCTGTATTAATGTTTTTTTTTCTTGTGAACCGATGGCATTCGTGTCGTCGATATAATTTCAAATTTATTTATTTATACAAAATTTCGTAGAGTTATAATATATATGTATGCAGATTATAGGTATATATGTGTACATAATTGGATTAGATTTAATTAATAATAAATAATTAAGAGCGATAATAATAATAATAATAATAATAATAATAATAATAATAATAATAATAATAATAATAATAATAATAATAATAATAATAATAATAATAATAATAATATATATACGTATATAACTATAGTCACTACCATTCGAAGTTTGAATTTGCTTTTGCAAGAGGGAAGACTGGAACTAAATTTAGTTTTATAAAATTTAAGTCAAAGAATTTGAGCATCAACTTGATCAATATTATTTTCTTCGCATTTTTTTTTCTTCTTCTAAATATTCACGAAATTATAATAACAGGATATAAAAATACAAAGGGGAAAATATTTTTATTTGGCACTATAATAATGTAATAATAATTGTTATTATTTAAATTTATAACATAATGATGATTTTAAAATTTAAATTATTTTAAGTACCAAATTCGTGTCTCAATTAAGTGTTTAATTTATTTATTATTTATTTTTTTTTTTACGTATATATGTTATTTTTTTCTGGTTAGAAATGTACACGGTATTTTATATACACACACACGCACACGTACACACGTATAACACATTTGAAACTATTTTCGATCACGGTAATACGGTATATGTTATATTAATATTGTTAATTGACGAAATTTGGTTTTAGTTTTCAAAAAGCTTAGAGACTAAAATAGAGTTGTAATGTTTGGTACTGAGCAGTTTGATTCTAGCGTGATTTATATAATATATATATATATATATATATATATATATATATGATTGGCACAATTGTTCGCATATTTATTATTGTCCAAGACATGATTATTATTGCTTATATAGAATTCATTGAGGAAGAACTTTTGGATAGTTTATTTAGTCTGAATGATACGCACACACACATACACGCACGTACTATCATACACACTCACATATGGTTATTGTATATTATAAATTAGTCGCACATTGTTGTATTATTGTGTGTATGTTTGCGCGCATATTATATAAGATTAAGTTTATGTGTAGGTACACCTATTATACTATTGCTTGGACATTTTAAAGAGAGCACAAAACCCCGAACGAAGGTTTTTATTGATTGTACGAGCTCCGTTTAATTTTGAGCTTCATTTCGAATGTGTTGCTGGCGTTCATTTTAGCATTGTCTGTGTAACTGAATTGGCGTGGCCACCGTCTTGAGTTGCATCATCTGACCGTAGTCGACCGTAGTCTGGTCCAACCTCGGTTTCTTCGGTTCGGCGTCCGGTGGCCTGTGTGATTTCATGTGAGCGCTTCGACTTTTCACTTTGCTGAATATCCTAAAACGTGACGATCGTTGTTACTTATCGTTTTATACAGGTATTCACTCGTGGGTATAAATATGCACTCGAATAGAATAACAAAACCATAGATCTACAATATAATAGGTCCATGAACAAAACAAACAGATAATCAACGAATGGTTGATATCAAACGTACTTTCCACAGATTTTGCACGGGAACTCTTCGTAATTCGGGTCAATCTGTGTCGGCGTCGGCGTTTGCCTCCGCGGATCTGGTGTGCCGTTAGTGTGGAGTCTCATGTGAGCGGCCAGTCCTATCTTGTTGCTGAATGTCTGGGAATAATCACAATAAATCGTGTTAGGCGATTTGGTTTACACAAACATTTGACAGGGATACGAATGAGGAGTGAGAAAGGATCCTACTCACCGACAAACAGTCTGAGAATTCGCAAACGAAAGTTTGTTGGTCCTCCGAACTGGTGGTGACCTCAAGGTCGTTAGCCTAGAGGGGGACAAAATACAAAAAAAAGCAAAAAAAACAAAAAACGAAAAAGTTAACACACGAATGTGATGAGCGTGTTAAATGTTAATAAGAGAGGAATAATGAGAAATTCCTATATAGATATCGTCAAATGTATACAAACACGATGTATACTTACAGGAATATCTAATTTCGAGTTGATCACTGTATCGTCGTTCCTAGACTTTCGTCTTTGGAACTGAAACTGTTTATAATCTTCTGGGCAGACTTTTTTCCACAAATAATAAAACTGTATGCACTGTTTGAGAGTTTTTGTACCCAACTATGAAATACGTAGAAATGTGTACATAAATATATTGAGTAGTTTGCGCCTATTCGTTCGTATTTTGTAAAACGGAAAATTATTATTTTACCTCTTTCGATATAAAAGCAAAATCCTTGTCAAATTTAAATACGGCTTTGTGAAATATAGACACTTCATTCGGAGTCCAATGATCCGATTCCGTGTACTCGAACTTCATCAGATGATGTCCTTGCGGAAGGTACGGTGTTGGTTGCATCAATTTCAACATAGCTTCCTGGAAAATAAAATAAACTCGTTAACACTCGTGTTTGTATATTTGTATATATGATTTTGTTGACGTACTTGAACGTTTCCTTTACAAAGGTGTAGCAGGTGTAAAGCATATTCTTTGTTTCTGCCACCACCGGGTACCGCGGCACAGCAAGCAAAGTCCATGTACATTTCGACTAGACGATTTGAAATTAAATGTTTGTTCACACATACACACGCACGTATTTTCATTAAAGTTAAGTTTCTAATTTACCTTCTCTTTCAGAAACAGAGTTTGTAATACAAGGGTCCCACAGTAAATAATCGTTGGACGGTTCTCGAAACGGTCTAATTTTGTTAACCGGCGGTATTGCAGCCTGGAAATTTGAACCGAGATTGATGTGCGGTAATACATCACACTCTGGAGGCGAGTCTAGTCCTACACAGTCCTCAACAATTATTTCTGAAATATTAAAATGTCGAAAAAAATTAGAATTGTCCCACACATTTATCGCGTTCATTGAATGAGAATAAATAACCTTTGACGGTCGAAGAGCTCGGCCACGAAGTCACTGCTTGCCAATAAAGACCTCTTCCGTTTCTAGATGGACTCAATATAGGTTTGGGAGTGTATTGCAAAGTTGGTTCGTTTAACATTCCGAGTCTATGTAAACGTAATCTCGATCGGAACGATTTGTATGTTACGGTTTCGTCAAAACCGCGTTTTCTGTTTATTCGATTTGCAGGAGGATTTGGCGGAATACTACGATGAATACGTGATAATATTAATAGTCATTAATTGACAATTAGTATATACATTTTTATAAATTTCTTTTGAATAAATACCTCGATGGATTAAGAAAAATGTCATCTATGTCTTCAATGTTTTGGTTGTTGTCTTGTTTTTGTTGTTTGATAACTGGTATATGCTTTTCAATCAATTGGGCTTCTGTTTGTACAAACATGGTTCCAGGATTTTGGTAACTGGCTTGGACTAACTTCAAATCTCCATTTTTATCGATTAGAAACTGGCTACCGTCTATTACTTGGGCCATTGTCCCGTTGACACCGTACAGGCGGCATGTTTGGTAATCGAATTTCTTTCTGAATTCTTTAGGGCTGCTGGATAATAACGGGTCTTCGGAATTCGGCATCATTACCTGAAAAGTGGTTTTTGGGAGGATTAAAATAATGTTGTGATATATAGCGTGAAATACCGCGCGCGGTAGGCAGTGTGGTGCACGTGTACCTGTAATGTGTGTTGATGGTGGTTAGGCAATGGTGACGGGGCTGCGGACGAATTTTGTATCGACATCGGAGACGAGACGGGCGTGTTAGCCGATAAAGGCGAATCGGTGGCCGACTCGAAGTTCGGCAACACTTCACTTAAAGCCGCTTCGACGGCTTCGGAACTGGACATGTCAGACGAGTAAAAGAAGTCGCCTAGGTGGCCGTTTGACATGACCGAATGAAAATTTAACGAAGGAGACTGACCCTCTTGGCTGGCTGGTGGAGTAGGGTATGTGAAACTCGGTGACGGAAGAGGCGATCTACCTAAATCTGTGAACATGGTTTGTCCTGAACTGTACGCTAGGTCTGCCAAACTGGCCGAAAGAGGAGAGTTCAATACGGCTTGGAAGTCCTCGTTGTTTTGAAGATCCGTCATACCGTCGTAATCGTCTAGACACGACATGTCTTGCATGTCGGTCGCCTGTTAAAATAGTCAAAACATACAAAAATTATACGTGGTTGGAATAACGATCGGGCTATATAAAACAGAATTCTACGTAATATGACGGGATTTGACTTTTTATTAGATCGCAGAGATAATAAATAGCACTGCGCTTGTAATATTTAAACGGACGTAATAGTGTTGTGTCCATATCGAAACAGGGTCGTGTATACGCGCGCGCGCGCGCGCGTACCATCGGGATTTGTATTTTAAGAGAAGAGCCCTTGACAATTTCATGTCCATTCGCATCGCGTGTATTGACTCAAAAGCAAACATTAGCACAGACGGGCTCAAAACGTAATATAGAACATCACATCGATCTAAATGGATTTCCAGTATATGTATTTAATGCATTGGGTATATATTATTTATACGCGCGTTATGCAACCGGAGTAATAGTTTACTTTAGCCTTTGGCCCAATAGAATCGACCGTCAAATACAAATAGTCCGTTTCGTACTTATACGCGCCCGTGTGTGTATATATAGTCATTTAAACTTTTACAATTTACGTACTGGAGTATACATCGGCTAAAAAAGGAAAAAAGAGGAAGAAATCTCGTTTATTTATTACTAACGAGCTCCCAGACATAAGCTGTCGGGGGGCCCGTTAGGGAGTAACGATCGTTATGCGAAAACTTTCTACTGAATTCGTCCAAACTTAGGTGGAGGTTTATTTTTTCAGACGTCTTATTTAAATGTCTATGACTACACGTGTAGCGTTTTAATTGAATTTCAATCGTTTAAACGTATAATTTATTAGTTAGGCAATGAAGAAATGTAAATCGAAACACGTTTTATAATTAACTATAGAGGTACTTGCAGTAAAATCGAAGTGACGTAATTTAAAAAAAAGGTAGCGAGCCGCGAGGTGTTGTGGATATCGCTTAAGTGCGAATTGCTTGGATAAAGACTTTAGAATTTTGGATATATCGCTATAAATTTGAAAGCAATATTATAATAATCGTGGCATTCGATAAAACGATTTTGAACTGAGCTTCGGTGTAATATTATTTATCATTATTGATATAGTGTGCGTATAGAGTACATAATTTACGATTAACTTTACAGTACATCATTTTAATATAATTTCTTACAATAAATCTAGGCAGCTAAAAAAATTTTCAAAAATTGTTATCGTTAATTATGTATCATAAGGTTATATTATTTGGTAAAAATGTTAAGACTCTAGCGGACTACTAGTTTCGAACAAACGTAATTTTCCACCAAAAATAAAGTACGCTTTGTCGAAAAATTTTCAAATTGTGACAAAGGATTTTCAATATTTTTTTTTTAGTATATTATTGAAGTAACGTACGTCTGACGCATCGTATCAACCAAAATTTACCTCTATTTTATGATTAAAATACCTCAAAATCTATAATTGCTATAAATAGCGCAAAATCGAAAGAAATTTTGTTTGTCCCTAATATATAATATAATATTTCAAGTATCTATAACCATTAATTTTGAAAATGACGAAGAAATCGCGTTTTTTTTATGTAATTTTTGAGTTTTTTTTTCATGCGCTTTTTTTTGAGCAAATCCAAAAGTGACATCTCTAAAGCACCAACTACGTAGATGCGATTTTCTACCGGAAACCGGGTATGACTGTAAAGCTTTGTGAATTCCTTCTGGTAGAATTTTCGGGTAAAGACATGAAAAACACGCGTCAAGTCCAATACATTTCTCGCTCAGCTCAGAATGTAAAAAAAAAAAAAAATGTATTATTATCTGTACCAATACATCATGCGATATAATAAATTGTAAATGATTATCCGCGTGTTTTAAAAAGTCGAAATCAGCTGAGGAACGGACCGCCGTTGTAGTCATTCGAATGAACGCTGCGCGTATTCAACGCGTCAACCGGAGGGAAAGAAGGGCGTGGTGACCAGCCGTTCGGAGGTATCTATATTTTACTGATTTTTTTTTCTTTTTTATTTCGTTTATTTCTATAAAGCCCGATCAATTTTTTTTTCATGATGCGTATTGTTTGTGTGTGCCGAAGCGAGAGGCAAAGGCCGATTAAAGCGCTGCCGCGGTTAAACAACAATAAATGTTATACTGAAATTTTGCTCGTCCCCCGGTACGTTGCCGAACGCTCGGAGAGGAAAGAGCTCGTTTCAAAACGGATTCGTGCAACACCGATAAAAAAAAAGCTCGTCGGTGTTCCGATGATTAATGCAGGCTGCGCGTTTCCGGAGGTTTTTTTTTTGATTAATCGACAGCAGCCGTTCGGCGGACCCTCCTCTCCTTCCGACGTACAATCTTTAAAATAACGTATTTGCATTGGTTATGTGTATACATATGGCGAAACGAAACAATATTATGTTGTCATCTCCGTTTGAAATCGTTGAAAAGCCACTATTATCGTGACGTCAGCAACGCGATAGAGGGTGAATTTAGAATAGCGCGAAAATTGAATAGTAATAATAATAATAATAGACGATACAGGCGGTGTATCCTATGCCTGTGAAGATAATAGAGCGCGAAGAAACGCGTAGTCGTTATAATATTATTATGGCGGTAGATCGTCGGCAGAAACGACGGTACCTGCTTACATATTTGCAGAGCTACCGCTCGCGGATTCCGGTCGCGTTTCTCTTCCTTTAATTGATTTATTCGTCCGGAAAATCGTGGCCCTTCCGAGATAAAAACGATTACTTACCGTTTCCGTCACGATACTATTACTGCTACTACCTATATACTATCAGTACAGTTATACGCGCGTTTACCTGTATCGTATTGGCCAGCTGCACGGAGTCGACGGCCTGTAAAAGCATAGTGTCGGCTTGTACGTTGGGAAATATATCGTCGTTGAGTCCTGGCGAATAATAGCCCCGGTTATCGGTTTCCTTTTCGCCGTTCGCTCCTCCGCCGCCGCCGTTTCCGTGATTCAACGTGTACGGCGAACTGCCGTAATTAATATCTATTTGCGGGCTGGTGTTGCTGTTGTTGCTGTTGCTGCTGCTGCTGTAACGAGAAATCCCATTACGGGGGTTAAAGATTAATGGACCGAGCGTTGAATCGACACGCGCACGCGACGGTACAATAACGCTCGTCGGTATACTGCAGGTGTATGTGTGTGTGTGTAAAAATCAGGGGCGTATTTAGATTTTTTTCCCGGGAGGAGGGAGGGGGGAAGGGCTGATGCACCGAGTAATATCATCGTTGTTTCTAAATTCTAATCCAAGACTAAATTTTAAAATTAGCAAAAAAATTTACCAAATTCTCAACGCAAAAAAAAAAAACTATTGGCTATTATTTAGTATAGATTTCGGCGATATTTATTTATAAAAAAATATTACGTCCTTTGGGGTATAATAGGAATACATAAAAAAAAAAATGTCCTGAAATTTCGGGGTGAGGTTGGAGCCCCATCAGTCCCCCCCTCCTCATAAATACGTCCCTGGTAAAAATATTATATTATTGCCGCTGGCGGTTATAAAGCGAGTTACACTGCACCTTCAGTCAAAACTGAGCGATTTGACTGTGCAGTTTTATCTAATAGACATATCGTTTAAACGGTTGACATACACACCTTCAGTAAAACCTACAGACCGATTTGACTGAACAGACAGAAAACAATTTTCCGAGTTCAGAAGTAGTCGTAGCGTAGTGAAGTCTTTTTTTTAAAGTGGCTAGCTGTATTGCATAACTACCTAACATGGCGTCGACAGATGTTGCCATGACAAGGCGACGATATACGTTGATACACAATTTTAATTTTTAATAATTATTTAACACTTTATTAATAAATTTAATTTTTAATAATTAAAACAGAACAAAAAGAAGAAAGAAAAACAAAACAAAACAAAAAAAAAAAAAAAACCAAAGGAATTTTACTCCAACGAAAGTGTAACTAAAAACAGTTTTGTACTGTTTATCTACACACGCTACGTTTTAACCGCACAGTTTAATCGGTGCAGTTTTATGAATTGGTATTTTCAATTTATTTCCGATCCACTGTTCAGTTCTGAGAACTGCGTAATTTCGCTTTACACACGTCAGATTTATCTTTTAGATAAAACTGTGCAGTCAAATCGTTCAGTTTTAACTGAACGTGTATAGCACGCTTTCTTTTCGTATTCTGCAGACACTGCAGGAAATTGCGCGTCTGTTATTTATAAACCTGCAGTGGTATCACAACTGAACAACTATTCAATATTATACGCCTTGTCTCCCCCGATATATATATATATATATATATATATACAAGTGTATCGAATAGTAGGAAATGGGTAATTTTCCGCGGTAAACGTCGAGTTAAAAAATATTAAAAACAACACTCGTCGCTTGGTCGACGTTTGCAGACTGAATTCAGTAAAACGTTTAAAATAATTATTGGTGCAGTACTTCTTTGACCGGACACCTGGCATCGTTGGAATAACGCTGATGCTTTGTCATTGTTTTCAATTTTGTCAATTCAAATTAAATACTATGTGTTCCGAACTCCTAAGGAGAGTATCCCGTTTGGTAAGGTGTTTTTAAAACTTCTACGAACTGGTAGATATTCGGAAGCGCCACAGTGAATATTGTATAATATGTATAATAATGTGAACGAAATGATTCGCAAGAGTTCTAAGAGTGTGCAGTCGCGTTAAATTCTACCCGAACTTTTACGCGGAAATTTAGATTCGTGATTAATATAATTGTCAAAAATTTAGACCATTTAAACGATTAAAGTCAAAGACGATTTAAAGTTAACTGTATAAGGAAATATCATCGCGCGAGTTACCAACGAGATTATGCTCGGGAAGTACAGGTGCAGCCTACAGATATTGCAGAAGTAAAATAATTATCCGCATTTTATGCGTGGATCGGACTGGTGTACTATTATCCAAATTAATTTCGGACCCAATTAGTGTATTACCTATAAAAACCCGCGACCCAATTAGTGTAGTTATCTAAATTAATGCGGAAATTAAATATTAAATTAATACGGAGGTAGAACATGACATTTCTATCTGCAGATAAAGTTATAGACAATATATTGTTATAGGTACGCGAATATTTTTTAATAATTATTTTTTCTATACATAATACACAGTTTTTTCCATGCGATCGAAAACTGTCCAGTAATGCGTTTAAAGACAAATCAAACGCTCAAACAAATAATAATATAACTATATTATAACTATTGGGAAGGGGACCTCCAACACTACACCCACTACTACTTTATTGAGTGACAGTTATTGCGGAGGCCAAACGTGTGAGATAATACTTTAAATCGCGGAGTGTGGTAAGTTGACGAATTGGATAAGCTGATAATTCGATTATGTTCGATTAAAAAATAAGATGTCAATCGAAATGATAAATTTATCATTATATTACGTACGACGATTATTTTGAAACCAAAAAAAAAAAAAAAAAATATTATCAAACGTGCGAAAGGGAAAAATTGAATTAGGTTGTCCAGGTATTTTGAAATTGTCTCGAATTTATCGGTTTGCTCGTTGTTGTTTATATATTTTTTATACTAAGAATAATATAATTTATTGTCGGGAGACAAAAACCGTGTATTTGTCACGGTTATATTATAATATAATAATAATTATAATTATTATTATTAATAATAATCGCGATAAATATTAAAAAAACGCGTAATGTAATAATTAATTATGTCCATTAATATTAAACATATGTTTATTTTATATTGTTTTTTTTATCTAGTACTAACGTTTTAGCTATAGTTCATTTGAGTGATGCACGAAAGTGGAAATAAATTAAAATAATTTTGGCCGACCTAAAAAGCGTAAGACACACGGTAAAACGTGAGAACTTTACCGATTTCTCGTACCGAGCACAGTAATAATTGAAGACGATACTTTGTGCAGGACGTATCCCGTAAAAACGTTTAACCGCATAGTTTCGGTAAACTTTGTCGCTACCAGCTATTATTATTATTAATAATTAATAACGAGAGACTAATGTGTTATTGAATCTACCGTCGTCGTCATCGTCGTTTAATTAACGGCGCGCGTGCCTCTGAATTACAATATAATCCTATAACGTGATTTAATATCCTTTTCACTATCGTTTCATCGGGGTCGCAATTTAAACGTCCGATTATTCGTATTACTGTATTTCATTATGCACAGTTATTGTACACAATAAACGTTTCGTTATGGGATTAAAATGACTATATATATATTTATACATTTTATTAACAATTTTCAATTTTTATTTTTTGTAATTGATACGCGATATCATTGTAGCTTCCATCGATTGAAAGTGAAAACATTTTATCGTGTATAAAAGTATAAAAAAATATGTGCGAACCATTGCATTGGACGCCGAACACGCTGAATCTCGCGTTAAAAAAAAAAAGTAATAAACGCGTATTTTATTAAAAAAATTAGAAATTTAATTTCACTATTCCCCGGTAGTTTATCGAGGTGGTGCATATAGTTTAACGGAAAAAATTATTGTGGACAATTATAGTATTTGATAAGTAAAATATGGAGTCCGTGATAACGGATCTTTGATAAGTATAAATCCGGAATAAAATTGTGTCCCATGACATTTGTGACAGTGTGTTGGCAGTTTTTTTATAAACACTTTATAAGCGCCGTCAGGCGTAAAGTAATTTAACTCGTTCCGTAATATATAGGTGAAATAGTGTATTAGAATTGTTAATTGTATACCATACATTATTCAGTTTATTAAATATATTTTTTTTTTCATGTACAGTTCAATATTATAATTATTTTGCATTTTCCGTGATAACCGATATTTATATTGTCACGCAGGAATAAAGTAATCACGGACGAGAAACGTAATTCCGGTTTCTCGTTCTTACCATACGAATCCGGAATAATATTTTTCGTTAAAAAGTGTACAATCCGCGATCCGAAATTCCAAAATCACTCATTCAGTGTTTTTACGTTCCGTGTTATTTTTTCTCTGTGAACTATTATCCCGGGTAAAATATATCCGTTCGTTTACCTATCAATAGTTGCGCCGAACAATTCGGAATAAAGTACGTATTGTAGAAATAAGTAACGTATTTTCACGTGTAGTTTAAAATTAAAAGTTTGGAAATGGGGAAGGGAGGAAAATAAGGTTTTTGTTGGCGTGTCAGACAATTGGTCTCCTTGTCAAATTATGCACGAGAGTGAATTACACGCGTATACTTTGGTGCGGTCTGAACTGAACAGTTAAGTCGGCGGAGGCTTTCGCGACGAATCCCCCGAAACGCCCTATTATTTTCAACGGACAATCGCTCTCAGACGTCGACAATTCGTTCGTCTCGAAAGACACGAACGCGGTCGTATTCAATTCGAGAAGACGCTATGGATAAAAATACGAAAACCGGGGTTTCAGAGTTTATAGGGATTATTTCTGCCTGCCTCGTTTATTTTAGTCTCCTCCTGGCTCCTGCTCATCCTCGGAAGGAGTCGTTTTCAGATTTGTCGTCTTCCGACGTTTCGACCGATTCGAAACGTCCGAGACCTAACCCGATATTATAATGTATCGTAACCCGAGAACGAAAAGGTTTCTGTATACGTTTTTAGAAACCTACGCTTTTTTCGTTAATTATTATATGACATAAGTATAACGGTAGACGCGAAACGAAAAGGTTTCTGCATGTATATTGTAAAAAGTAAAACACATTTTATTCCGCGTATCGCGTAACACACGGAGAAAATTTCTGAAAAGAAATACTTTGTCAAAAGAAAGACAATTTTCTCATCGCACGGTGATCGTAATTCATAGTATTGTGGGAGTAACACGCGGAATTTAATAATAACGTCCTCCCCCGTAGGTAACTCGTCCACAGCCACGTGATTTTCTCATGTTACGGTATTAAAGACTCGAAATAATTTTCAAAATTAATTATATTTATAAATTATTTTTATGTCGAGTACAGGTAGGTGTGGTATGAATATTAATATTACGTTAACGGAAATATTTCTTTTTTCTTTTTTTTTTTTTTACATACGTATAAATTACGTTTCAAAACGATTAATACGTCAAAACATATTTTACATAATTAATCGCTCCGAAGAGGAAAATACCGATAGTATATAGTATATAAATCTATCGCATCGTATTTTAGAAATTAACCAAGACGTTATAAAAACAAAAAAGTGCAAGTTCGAAATTAATTCGCTCGATTTATTTATGTTTTATAATATATGGTTTTATAGAACTGTGACGGTCAATCCTGATTATATATGAGAGTTTTATCCAGTGGTCGAATTGGTTCAAAATAAGCGGGGGGATGGAAGCAGTGTCGTCATTTCGAGTTTTGAAACGGGGTGGCAAAGTTGTGAACGGTCCATATTGTCGAAAAATAAGCAAAAAAAAAAGTCTTTTTTTAAAAACAAAAGGCTCTAACGCCGGTCCTATTAACCTTGATGGTGAACTATATATTTTATGATTGTGATTAAGTGACGTTTAGATCTATTGCATGTTAAAATTTTAGCAAAACGAAATAGTTCTTATAAAGAAAAAAAATGATTCAAAGATATTTTTCTCAAAAAAATTAGGCAACACAAAGAATACAAATCATAAAAAAAAATTTTAAAAACCAAAAGGGATGAACAATTTTAAACGAAATAAATGGGGCGATGGAACATGCTAACTAAAAAAAATGGCATCCACCCATATCCCCCCCCTCATTTCGACTACTTGTTTTATCTCTGGAAATGATTTCAAATTGATACGTTAAATTGAAAAATTTCACTATTTTTCAAACGATTTATACGCATTGTACGTTTTTTTTTTTTTGGTCGTTAATCGATTCCAATCAATTATTTTACCGATAGAAGCGTACGGAATTCAATAGAAATGAAGCTAACGATTAGAAATACACTGGTGTTAAAGCGCTATATAATTCATACGATTTCGATTCAAATTTATTAGGAAAAATTAAGAAATATGTACGAGGTGCTATTTTTTTTCAACTGTAAGGGAGTGGAGGAAGCAAAAAGTACATTTCCGTTATTGTCTTCGGGGGAGAGAAGCAAATTTTACACACACACGATCCGTACACGATCAATAATATTGATCAATATTTTATATCAATAAATGTTTCAATTTTTTTGGCACACACACGATATTTATCAATATATTGTTCAGTTTCGTTCAAAATGTCTAGCGAAGAGAACGCGATTATTGCTATTGCTACAATTATATCAATAAACATCAAAATAATTTTGATTTTTTCAATACATTGAACTCGTCTTCAGTATGATCCATACACGGTCAATACCGAATATATAGATCAATATACGGGCCGCTTTATATAAATATTGCAGTTACCTGTGGTTGAACTGGTAACCCGGGTCCGAACACGCTCTTTTCACCCCGGTCTTCTTGAGTATAATGTCCGTGTACACCACCGCGGTGGAGTCTGCAGCCGAAGAACCGATCGCCGTCGTCGTGTCCACCGCTGCGGTGGTGGTGTTCGGTACGGCGGGCACCGCGAACGACGTGCCGCCGCCGGCCGTGGTCACCATCGCGTGCACCGCCGTGCTTCGGCTCACTACTTGTTGCACCACCGTTTCTTTGTCGCGGCTCAATGCTGAAACAATTTTTAAACGCGTTCGTTTTCGGTTTTAAACTCGAAATATCCTGAATAACCAATAGTAATAACAATAGGTATATGCCGGCAGTTATCGTCGAAAAACCAAAAAAATTTATTTCGGAAACGTCTCGAAAATATCAGAGTTTATCGCGTTTCGGTGTGCCGGTATTCGTCGAGTAATAAGAACGTTAAAAAAAAAAAAAATTGCGATTGAAAGGAGTACCTATACATCGGTACATGTATATGTCTTGTATATATCTCATTTACTTTTTACACGTGACAAAAAGTTACTTATAGCTTAGTCCTCGTCTCCTCGTACCTACAGATATAGATATCTATAGATATCTACATATTATATATATATATATACACATATAGATCGCGCTGTCATCGCCGTTCCAATGTAACTGGCAAAGACGGTATAAAAGTGGGGGGACCTGGGCGGGTGGGGAGTAGAGACGGGTTCATGACGTCGTGGTAACGGCTCTCGGTGTCGCACAAATTTATAGAATGACCTATAGCTATAAGACATATACTATAGTCGAAAAAATAAAAAAAGATTTATCATTTCGTTTACGTATATTTATTGTACGTATATTCCAGTGTTCGCATATATAAATATACGTATTTTTTTCTTCTCGGGGTGGGGGGAACGCCCCCCGTTAAGGTTTCGAGTCAATATTGTCACTGGCGAGCCAGTTTATAAAATTCGAGTAAATTATTCGCCGAACAACGGAACTGTTTGTATTATTATTAACGAAAATTTCGCGTTTTTTTAATTCTCGAACACGACGTTTTTTTTTTTACAGTAGCTATACTACGGACCTGCAGGGCGAGAGAAACTTCTCCGCGGGAGAGGACTCCGAGAGGAAAAGAGTAAACAAAAACGCGTATAAATAAAACGGGAGTTGGATTATAAAAGATAATATTATAATGCGCGCGTATAACGCGAACGGGCGCGCGTGAAGGACGGCGAGGAGGAAAACGGGACGATAAAGAGTGACTGCGCGCGCGTTCCTGCAGGGACAAACGCGAACGAACGACGACGATGGCGTATCCGAACTATTTTATTGTCGACGACAATGAAATTAACAGACAGAAATTACGTTTACACGCATCTCTTCAGCCGTAGCCTTTTTTTTTTATGGAATTTTATAGTTACCTACACGTGTATAAACTCATACAATAGGTATACGCTCTAATGGACTTTTACAATATTTTAGCGAAACTATATCGATTATTATTTTTGTCCTTAACCGTTATTACGCTTTATACATTATGTAGCCGACAATCGCTTTCTTATTATTTAAAAAAAAAAAAACTTTAGCTCGAGTTCGGTCATATAACGGTTTTCTCTCGGTAAACAGTTTTCGGTTTAACAACCATTACGGGTTGTTGCTTTTTCACTTTTTTTTTTTTTTAACGTTTTATATAATTTATTACGACGAACTAATAAATTTCCGAGTGTTTTTTATTTTATTTATTTTCGTAAAAAAAAAAAAACATTAACTTGAATATTATTATTATTATAAATCCATTACTATGTTATTATTTGGTTTAAAATTCGTGTAGAGTATTCATCAAGCCGTAACGTGTTCATTTAATATTTAACAATTTCATTTCGTTAATAATAATAATCAAAGACCGATATCAACCCCCGGTAACTTTTATTAGATAAATAATTTAAAATATAAATACAAAATCGAATTTCATTCTATACACTGTACAAAGGAAACACGATTGTATATTTAATTCGTTCGGGCAACGAAATGGGACAGAACGTTATTGTATACCTATCGTTACGCGTTCCAGTCGTGATGATAAGATTAGCGTTGGAAGACAAACAGTGTGATTGACATTTTGTGAGTATTTCAAATGTTCGCGCGGAATACACGTCGTACTGTTCTATGTATAAAACACGAGTACAAAACGTTTTGATCGAAATCCAATTAAATGTGTTTTATAAAGTTTTGTATGACGTCTTTTGTCGACGGCACTCGACTCGATCGAGACTGTTTTACGAATAGACTATTATGTTGATAGTAATTATTGACGAATTCCACTGCAGCGGGGTATTAAATAATAGCGTAGTCACCAAAACAATACTACCGTCAATTTTAACGTGGCGTGATTATAATATATTAATATATAAAGTATTAATATAATACTGGAATCACGATTATAATATAAAACAATTAAATTGAAAAAAAAAGTACAAAATAACAGACTTTTACTAATTTGTCAATTTTTCGTCGCCACCTGGGAAATGGCCTACATATCAATATTTTCTTTTTTTTTTTCTTAGTAGTTATAGATAATAAAGTAGTTATGTATTAAATTGAATCAAACGGGTTATCGGATAATAGTCGATTTTTTTATGCCAGTAAACGCTGTGGCTGCTCTGCATTCGCGTTTGAAGAATAATAAATATATTAATAAACCTTTTGTGATCCGAGCAAAAAAGTTAGCGACTCGTTTTAATCGCCGGATATTCATTATTATTATTATTATTATTATTATTATTATTATATATATACAATTAATATAATCCAATAATATTTGAGAAATATTCATTTTATAAGTACTATAATTAATGAGTTTATTACTTATATATAATACTATCGATCACGAACAATTATCGTAATCCGTGGCCGTCGACTTATGTCCTTTCATCGACAACTAATATTGGAAAATACACTAAAAATAGCTCGACAATTACGTATATAAACATTAAATATAAAGAAAATGTGACTCGATAATAAATTAAAATATTATTCGTATATTTTTATAATAACTGAAATATTTTATTATAAACGTTTTTAAAAAAATTGTGATAAATTAACATTTTTTTTTAGGACAAAACAAAATATATACTGTTGAACGTCAAATATTAAACTTTAAAATATTTGTATAACGCTTATTATTTTAATTGTATTTAAATACTCTGTATATATTATTTCTACAAAAGCGTATATTGGTCATGTTATCCGACATTGTGCACAACGTACGTACAATAATTTTCTCACCTGAATATGTTAGTCCGTTTTGCGTTGTCGAAACAGCAGGTTTCGTGGTCCTTTTTTGTATGATTTTTTCTTCGATCAAGGCCCTGACGCTCATGCTGGCCGTCTGCAACGGAGGACCCGACGCTTCTTTCTTTTCCCATTTTTTCGAATCGGTTTCCTGAAAAAATGATTCGCAAAAATTCGTGAAAATATTTTATTTTCGAAACGCGTGTATTTATCCCGAAAATCCCTTTAGCCGTGATTTATGTTTACGTTTGCGGTTTGGCGCGCGTGAACGGCAAACAAAAAAAAAAAAAAAAATGCGCGAGCAAAACTCTCTAGGATTTACTGTGTCCGCGTTAATAACATGTATATATTATATACGCATATGTAGAAGGGGGAAAAGCGGAATATTACAATAATAATAATAATAAAAAAAAAAAAAAAGTTGAAAAAATGCGGGAAGGGATGACAAATCTGGCAGTATTTGATAACGCGAGCCCGAACAATATAAACACGACAAAAAAAAGAAAAATACTCTGAACGTCAAAAAACACACGATTCAGCTTTTATGGTTATTTTCATATGGGATTTTTTTTTTTTTTTAAACTTAATTTTTATATATTTTTTTTTTTGCTCAACAACATTATTCAGAAAAATCTAAAACCTCCGGGACGAAAAAAAAAAACGGAGTGGGTTTTTTTTTTATCGGCAAACAATATTATCATAAAATTAATTTATAGGAACGGATGAGATAACACCGGCACCTGCAGGGGCGTTTTTTTCCCTAATAATCGGGAATCGATCGAAATTAGAAAAAAATTAACAATACGCTTTAAATATTTTAATCGAGTGTTTCCAAAGGTTATTCGTTTGAATGCATTAAATTTTAACGACTGCGTTCCATATAAACGTAAAACGTTTGTTAAAATAAAACGCTTTTCTACATAATATTTTACGTAATAGATTATAAAAAAAAAAATGTTACGTTTTATTTGATCATTGCACAAACGTACTTACATAATACGAGCGTGTGTTTTTGAAAGCGCATTTAATTTATTTATAAACCGGCTAAATCCGGATAAATTTTGCATAACGAGACTTTAATAAAAAAAAATTCTACGAAGGAATATTCTAAGTATAATTTGTTCATATTTTTCTGTTTTCGACATATACAATATTGTTATAATTACGGTCTTATACAATCCGCAGAGAGAAAAAAAAATGATTGTTGAATTTTTCGATATTTGTGAATAAAATGTAATAATTTCCATTAAATTTTTTTTTTATACGTATATATTATATCATATATGTCAAACTTTCCAATCAAAAACTCTTCCACTAAATGCCCCTTCTTCTTTCTGTACTAAAGGCTTTGCCTTGTCGTTGCAATTCTGGTTCTCCTCCATTCCTCTATGCTAAAAGCCAATCTTTTCATGTCTACACATTTACTACAATCAACATTTTTTATCATCGCTTCTATACACGTCTTCCTCGGTCTTCCTCTACCTCTGTGTCCGTTTACTCGTCCTTCAAATATGTTTGTTATAAACGCATTATGCCTCGGTATGTGACCAAAAACATTTTTCCACTTCTTTCTTTTATTACACTTAGCAGAATCCTTTTCTCCCCTACTTGATTTAATACATTAATGTTGCTTTTCCTTTTTGTCCAGCTGATTTTCAATAGCCTTCTCCACGTCTAAAATGCCTCTTTTGCTATATTAATCAGTCGTTCTTCATTCCCACGATATTATGTATATATACTGTATAGAAATGCCTCGTTCCTGTATTCGGATTTTGGAAAATTGTAATTTTCGTTATGGTTCGTACCGACGTTTTTGCTTTTTTAATATAGATACGAAATTTATAAAAGAAAAGAAAACGGTACAAAAATCTCCTCCATAACGATATACGATTTTTATATTAGCGGTCGTGAAAATATTCGTCGACTGATAATTATATTATCGGTCGTTCGCGTTTGACCGGGTGTTCAGGTTGAAATTATACGACGCGTTTAGATCGAATTTTACACCTTCTCCCCGATAAATTTCCTTTATTGTGAAAGAAACGGCCTCATCCTCCAAAAATCGTCCTAATCCTTTAGTCGAAGATTTAGCTGGTGTACATATAGGAACCCACGCGTGTCGCTTCAAAACACGATGTCGCTTGTTCTTTTTTTTTCTCTCGTACAATTCACTGACCAAACATAATATATTATAATTTTGTAGAAAAATTTTAATTAAAATTTCGCGACCGGCTGTTTTTATTCGGACACGTATTATTATTACGATTGAACGGGAGCCGGAGCGGGTCCATTTTTTGTTTTAACCTTTTCTCTCGATCGCTGTATACTATATATATATATATATATTAATCGCGGCGGTTTATTCGAGTGTACGCAGCGGCGGGTCCGCTGTTTTCTTATAATATCTAATGGAAATTTCGGCTTAACCCTCGGAAAATTCGGTAACGGCGAATAGTTTTTCTCCTCCTGCGCGCGCGCCCGGCAATATAACGTACCGCCCCCGCCCTCTACTCCCGGACACCTTTTTGGAGATCGAAATAGTTCATTGCGGTTTTTGCATCCGCGCCGCGCCGCGGCCGTGCAGGATGTAATCAACATGATAAATCAGTGGACCGCGCGTGCGGCGGGACGCGCGGCGAAGAGAGAAAGGAGTCAAAGTAATGGCAAAACATTTTGCCGGGGAGAGTTCTTGCCCCAGTATATATGTGTGTGTGTGTGTGTGTGTGTGTGTGTGTATACAAGGCGACGGAGGGGAAGTTGTATCGGCCTGGGAGGGGAGGGCGTGGAGAATTTCTGTAATTAATATTAGGGGAGAGGAAAAGGCCGGCAGATATTAAACTGTATACGTCCCTGTATACCCACGTCCTGCCCCCGTATCCCTATATATATACGAATACTGCACTGCACGTGCGCGCGCACCGCGGGTTTTATATAATATACCGAGCTGGAGCTGGTGGTGTGTCCTGGGATTAAATAATGATTTGTTTTTCGGGGGCGTGCTTGATAGAATGGCATATGCAGATTTAAAGGGTATGATGTATATAGTGGTGAGCGGTGGTGAGCGTATCCACATATATAGAGAATGTCGATATACCCGACGCGGTTTCGGCAACGGACTTTTTTTTTACCGCAAAAGCTAATACAGTATAATAGCCGAAAATGTTATTTTTTAGAAAAAAAAAAAACGTGCCGAACGTATGTGTTCGGAAAAATGATATACCTATACGTGAGTGTGTAATTCGTAACCTGCGGAGTAACCAGTGGCGCAACTTGACCATAAGTGGCCCATGTAAAAATTTCTATGATGAGGCCCCTACTTACTAAACTGTTATTTTGACATTAATACCATGATTTAAGATATTGTATACATATATGTGCATATTCGTTTTTCCTTGACAAAATTAATTTTTCTAATCACCATTAATCAATAAAATAAATTTGAAAAAAGACTATTTATATTATACTTATAAGTACGAAAAATCTCGAGGCCCCACAAAAGCGGGCGCCCTATTGTGAATTTCACACCCAAGACTCCCGTAAATTTCTCCACTCACTGGCCGAATAACCCTAACGCGTCAAGCGCGTGTAAACAAAAAGGCCGCGAGTACATCACGAAAGAATTCGACAAATTTGAAATTCCTGTATAACGCTTTGGACGCGCGGCGTTATACTAGACCGTGTCCAAGAAACAACTATTATTTTTGAGAAATATCTAGGATAGAATTTAAAAAAAAAAAATTGTCAACGACTCTAATGTGCAGCCGAATTTGTATTTTTTATTATTTTTTTGATCAATAAAAAAAAAATACTCATAACTTGTTCCTTGACCTGTTTCGTAGCCAAGCGATTGTTCGAGAGAATTTATCGTTAAAATTATTATTTTAATTTATTTTAATTAACGATATTGTCGATAAAACTGTCTGACCCACACGCTTTAGAGAGTTACGTATATATAGTGTATACAATATTTGAAGATACGTTTTTTTCTTATTTTTTTGAAATAATTGTTTTGTGCCATAGTGTATTAGTATACTTGCCGTTATATTAAAACGGTATACTGCGCGCATATTCGGTAAACTTAAGTGAATTTTACTAAAAGAAAAAAAAAATAATCGAATTTTCGAATTGAGAAAAACAGCAGAGCTTAAAATACTTTCGACAATTAAATATTCTATAAATGGTCATTGACGGGCATCAGGTATAGGAAAAAAAACATTTTCACGTCATTCAAACGTTGCGATATTCGACGTAATAAATGAAATACTTAAAGTCGGTTCGGCTGCATACAGTAAGCTTATTAGAATTTGAAATATTTTACGTTTTTTATCGAAAAAAATAATAAAAAATTATAATAACGTCCTTATCCTATAATAAGGAGTCGAACACTGTTTTTAAGTAGGTACAAGTAAAACATTTCAGATCGATAATTATTACTTCTACGGATTGCACGAAATCGATTAATTCGAGTATATTCGTTCAGTGTTCTTAACGTTAATTATTTAATTAATTTAAAAAAATTGAATAGAGACACTTAAATTTGTACACGTTAAAACGATATTTTGAGTTACCGGGTCTGCTAAGGACGGTCAATTAAGCAGCCGACTTTAAGGGATTGGCCGATTTCAAGGCGATACTTAAAAACGACTGCATGCAACGCAATTCTACGTGACTGTGAATTTTTTAATTTTTTAAAAATTATGCTACAAATAATATAATATTACGATTATTGTCGCGTTAAACAACAGATATAGTTAATGAGTTACCAATTTATTTTTATGCTCAAAGAATATGATTTTACTCTGGTCGGTTTTCTATTTACACTTAGCGTATCACAAACGTCTTATGTAAATTTGAATTTTTTTTTTTTAAGTTTCAATACTAAAGAATGTTGAAAACGCAGTGCGTTAGGGGATAGTAGGGACTCGGGGAAATAGAAAAAAAAAAAGTATTTTCTTTAAAATTAAACTACGGTAAGTATATTTTATTTAGCCCGTATTACCTTCGAGTAAATTTAAATGTAAAGTACAAGTTTCTCTCTCGTACAAGTTATAATATTCTAAAAGTTATATGTCTTATCAACGTAATACAATTTTCGGTAAATTTTAGTTTAAAAGCTTTTTCGATTTTCTTACGTAATTGTCGAATAACATATTAAAGCAGGTACGAGTTAAAATAATTTTAAGTTTTTCGCTAACGGCGCGTTCAAATATATAATATAACCTCGCTGTTATTTCGAGAGTAGAGAAATATTTATATAACTCGATGTTATAACAATCGCGAATATAATATACTGATAAAACAAATTGAACTCGTATACTTTTTATTTTTTACTTTTTCTTGCAACATAAAAAGTATTGAGTATTGTAAAATATTTATACAACGATAATATTCATGAAATCAATACATTATTCATATATATATATATATATATATATATATAACTTTGCAATAACATTGAATAAAATTTGCATTTATTCCCACGGAATAATTTGGAATCTCGGGATATATTTTATCGACATTGCAACAACAATTTTTTTTTGTTTTCTTCAACTTTTATTTATGTTTTTCGTTTAAACGAAAACTTCGCTACTAAAACAACAGCGAAACATTTAAATTACGCTAATAACAAAGTCTCGTTTTTTTATACCATCTCTCTCACTCTCTCTCTCTCTCTCTTTCTCTCCGACGGAGAACACCAGTGCGAACGCACCACAGACCTGCCCGTTCCCTTTATCTTCACTTTTCTAATTATGTCGTGCGCGTACGCCGCCGGGTTGCGCAGCATCGAGTCGTTACAAACGAGTCCTATTGATCACAAAGTTCGGCGATCGGTTTTAATTTCGAACTCGTAAATTTTTTTAATACCCACCACGAATTCCGAGTGCAAATCGCTGTACTTGTAACGAATAAAACATCGTCGAATCACTATAAAAACCTTTACAGTAACATCGTAAATCGTTTGAAAACGACTCAAGAGCCCGGCCGAATCGAGAGTAACGGACAAAGTTCGTTTCGTAATTGAACAACATTTAAATTTTTCAAACGGTACGTAGGGCGCTCGAACATATTTTCCAATACGTTTTTGTAATTAACGCGTGTTCGGCGGAGGATTTACGAGTTACACGTCAGCCGGGAAACTTATGCGAAGGCCGGAGTTTTGATTTTAATAACATTTTACGCGCATTGTTTGTGCACCGAAAACTTGAGCAGAATTAAAAATTTCGTTTAAATCAATCCCTTAATAAAAAAAAATAATTAATAAATACATAGGTAAAAACGATAATTCCAAAATCCGGAATTATACGTTTACATAATAGCTAAATTCTTATTGATATTATTTTTTCGCTTTCACGTTTTAAGTTGATAATAAAATGGCCCGAGTGATTGTTTTCGAACAACGCGAACATTTTTTTTCAACGGGTTTTGCTTTTTATTTTTTTAGTGTATAATATGATTTTTTGGAATACATATTTGGTCCGCTTACGGGGGTTTCTAAAAAAAAAAAAAAAAAAAAAGAAAATCAATAAAAATAAGTGTGACCACCATACACAACGCCCCAGCTGCTGCGCATAAGTACTTATCTTGTTTAAATACGACAATATTTTTTATATTCATTTCCGAAATGATCTGCGATTTCAAAAACGCCCGTTTTTAAAAATGAAACTTTTTATAATCGCATATAAAAAATATTTATTTACTGCTTATATTTATAAGACCCAGAACAAACTGGCTACAGAATTTATAGGAGAGTGGTTCCAATACAGCACTAAGGAATTATTCAGTACAGCCAAGAACAAAGACCTTATAGTCATGATGGTTTCCAACCTTCGATAGAAGAGGAACATTAAGAAGGAGAAGAAGAAGCTTATATTTATATGTGATGCGAATACCATATAAACACCCTATGGTTGATTTTAAAGGAAGAAAAGTTTAAAGACATTTTTCTTTAAAATAATTATTGCGGTTGGGGGGACACAGAAAGAAATTTAAGCACACGGGATCCACAACATCAGTATTTCGGTATTTTCCGACTAAACGACACTGTTGAATCCTCCAATGAATATAAATATTATATATTCGCGTTAAAATTAATCTGTTTTATTAAACATTGACGGGCAAAAGAACAGAAAAAAAAGAGAAATGCTAGTATTAAAAATGTTGTTTAAATTTTTTCTCTTTTAAAGTCTTAACTGTGATTCGGAAATAAAAAATAATTTCGTGGTTTATGTGTATTAGTGTCACCGAAAAGAGAAATTCATTTCGACGTTCTAAATATATATAGAAAAAAAAAACGATTGCTGTGAAAAGTATGACCCTCGGCGGCGTGTTCAAGACCGGGATGTACACATTTACGATATTAAAAGCGATAGCAATCTCACTATATTTATTTAATTTTTTTCCAAAAGAGAAAATGTTTCTAAAATAGTAAACATCATTTATTTTGTAATTTAATTTAAAAAATATAACATACATTTATTTTCTTATTGCAGTTTGTAACTTTTTTTTTCTTTTTCTTCTTTCTGTAAACGCATTTTTCTAATTTAATGAAAAGCAAAAAAAAAAAAATGAAAAAAAAAAGAAAGTAATATGACGGCAATATCTTCTTTTTAGTCCTTATACAGCTACGACATAATTTATTAAATAAAACCGTCTGCGCCTTAGAGGTGAATAATTGTCATGGAGAAAAAAAATAAATAAAAAAAAAAAGGATGGAAAACTCCCGCTTTTAATGCAGTACAGTTTGAAACGAGATCAAAGAAGAAAAAGGTTATTTTCCTTCAAAACCTTAAGAAACGACGTTCGCAAACACAAAGTGATTTGTTCGCCGTGTATACGTTAGTGTAAATACGAAAGTTTGATTGAGTGTTCAAATGTAAATATCCGTTTCTTTGTAAAACATTTCCGGCCGTCATGGAAAATATTCAAATTGGTTTTCAGTTACTCGTTACGTCTCTGCAGGAAACCTTTTCCACTTCCCTCCCACGTGTCGTGTTTCCTTAAGGATATATTGTCGACGTGTAAGGTGCGCCGTCCCTGCACACTCACCAATCGCTATATACGGAACAGAACTACTGCTGTATAATAGGTAGACACGTATTTAGCTGGGTCAATTTTTTTCGCGTTATTTAAGGACGGCAAAATATTGACGCTACAATTTAAATTTTTATGAAATGTTCTATTCTAAATATTTTATTAAATTTTGTAAAATTAAAATTCGATTATAACGTAATATCGAAATATTTTGATGACATATACTCGTATTCTTAAATCGTACGTATTTCAATTTTATTTCGGTTAACGGTTTGTAGTTGTATTAATTATTGTTTTTGGATGAATTTCTATGCAAACTGATAATTTAATAAATTCAATGCGCAAAGAGTAATATAATATAATATATAAATCATTCGTCAATACATAGGTAGCGCTGATAATGTTTTTGAATTGTACGCTGTCCTGCAGCTGTTTCTATAATAAACTCTTCAGAAAGATCTATTTCGTAGTGGCCTAAAAAGAGTCAAGAGTTAAGTATCTATGGGTCTAGGACGACAGATGATCGTTTTAATAATCTAGGCGTACCCGCAGTACTTTACACACGGATTCAGATTTAACCATCGACATAGTATATACGATAATAACGATGAAATAATTCAAGAATTCAGCGAACAGAAATCACGGCGTAAAATATGAAATCATTCAAATATTATTAGTCAAATCGATTTTATTATTGATAATACTGCGAATCGTGTCGTTTTATATACATTTTATATTTAAATTTTTTAAGGAACGGCAAAATCCTATAAATACGTCTCTGGTAACTGGTACACGTCGTCCATCCGTTTACGCGTAACGCCACGACGACCCGAGTCCAATAAAAGGGCTATTTTGTGATAATAGTCGCTTCGACGTCGTTAATTGATTTAACCGATAGAATTTACATAATCGCTTTATTTTTTTTTGCGCTACGAGAAAGAAAAAAAAATTCCCGATTTAAATAAAGTCGAACGACGTGTAATTAGTACGCTCAGCTTTTTCCGATGGATGCAGGATATAATATGCATATTAATGACATCTCATCGTGTTTCATAGATTTAATTTCTGAACGTGTAAAATAAATCAATATGGCACGCTTCGGGTTAACTATATATATGTTTAAAGAAAAAAACCGTTCGAAATTTATAATCGCGCTTATTTTAATATAATAATTAAATATATGTGTCTACAAAAGATATTTGCCGAAAATTTATTTGTTAGTAGAAGGGGAACGTTTTTCATAATGCAGAATTTAAAAAAATTTTAATTCCCATTAAATTCCGTCAAGTATCATACATATAATATACGCGTTTATGATTTATACTAATTATACTAATTCATACTACGTAAAAAAAAAAAACGATTCAATGTACATAATATCTCATCCAAAGCTTTGGGCAAGTATTCAAATACATATTTTGAAAATTTTTTTAAAAAATCAAATTTTTATCTCCGGAGAAATTCGAAAGAGAAAAATTTTTTTTCAACCGAATTAATGAATATTGTATCGATGTATTTTTTTCTTTTAGCAGAAAAATTAGGGTTGTATTGGGGTCGCTGGATGGTGAAGATTGTAAAATTTGCGTATGCGCTTTAACCGAGAGATATTAAAATATCAGAATGAAAAATATCGTTGTGGGGGGAGGATATGAAACTCTCATCATCAGCCGCCCCCCTCGAGCACTCTGCCGAAACGATATAACGCGATTGCATCGATATATTATACGTTCCGAGTTAATTAAGGTATACGAGTAACATTATGATTATCCCGTAATCGAGTTGTAAAAAGTTTACAAAGTATAATCATGTAATATATTATTATATCCGTATGAAATCGATGTGTTAACCATTTATTATTAGGTGCTTGTCAATTTTATAATAGAAATGGAACGGTTCTCTGTTCTCACACGAAAATATAGTATACACCTATAATATCATCGGGCGAGTCGACGGCGCAAACGTGCGTTGAGATTATATTTTACATTCACCATAAATATTTTAAACATATTAATATATTATTGTTAGAAAAAAAATTATATAATATATAAAATTTACGCGTTGTAAATCGTAATCTTTTTCACCTGTGCCGAAAATTACGTTATATAATTTTTTTTGTATTCATTTTTTTTTTGCGGCTTATGCTGTAGAAACCGAGTGTCATTTTTAAACTCTAATTTTGTGCGTTTGGGAAGTCGCAGATAGGAAATTCGTACTGCGATCTGACGTTTTCCGAGCAAAAATAAACGTATTACGCGCGTTTCGCATTAACGTCGAAACGACGGAAATATTATATCGACGAGAATTCAATAAGCATTTTTATTATTTCATTTAATTAAGCCTTTAGGACGGCTTTCGAGCTTTTATTTCGATCATTTCCGTATAGAAGCGTATAAGAATTTCAAAGCATACTACGCCGTGGAATTATTGTTAATTATTATTATTAATAATTTATAAAATACAATAATAATAATAAAAAAAATACGTAATAAACTTATATAATTTAACGAGGAATATAATTTAATAAACTGTACCCATCTAAAGTAAAAATAATGTTTTTTAAGGAGAGAAATTAAGTCGACTCCATAATAATTATAACACGCCGAAGACACTTAAAATGTGTAGTAATATTTCGAAAACGATTTCTTAATCAGTGGCGGTTATACATGATGTTCAAGGGGGGAGGCGAAAATGAAGCCAACCACTTCTGCCAATGAAATATGTTGTAGAACAACGTGCATGGAACTTAAACGAAATAACAATAAAACGGGAAAAGAAAGTAATCAACAGACAGCGCTACGACACAATATAGAGAGCGTGGCAGAAAAACATACACACATACACCGCAGTTAGACGTGAACTACGTTGTTCACGCATGACGGCCGTGACTACACTGAGCGGTCCGATGGTTTCGGACCGCTATTTATAAGCGCCTTTCTGCCACGCCCTCTGTGTTGTGTCGAAGCGCTATCTGGTGACTACTTTCTTTTCCCGTTTTACTACGGTCGGCTGACGCACTATGTCGGTATACGCGGGTGTTTAGTTTGACGCTGGCCGAGCGACCGGTCGTACGCGCGTATGCAATCTTTATTATTTATTTTTTTTATTATTATTAATAACAATATTATTTCGCGTATTTCAACGAAATGAAATAAACGTAAGGATACATCTTTCCTCGTTGTACACTCGTTTACACACATTTACACGTTTATTCGTTTACACTGTACACGATCGGTGTATAATACACTTTGTCGGGGGAAAAAAAATTGTGCCATAGGGTTGTCGATATTTTAAAAATATAGTTGAAGTAACGTTTAGGATTTATTTTATATAAAATTTTCTGCCCTTAAAACTAAAAATTACCACGTATTATGAATAAAATAGTTCGACGTTTAAAAACTATATAGCCCAAAATCGGAAGATATTGTTTGCAATTTTTTTTTTATCTTATATAAAGTTAAACATTCGGTGTACATTTCAATACCCTAGGACCATTATTTTGTATCGCATTGAAAAACTATTGAGAAAATAGTTTATCTTCCCGTTTTCGGGTCGGTTTGAAACTACGGAAATTACTGAGAAAATTGAAAAACTTTTCAAACAGAGTATACCAACTAGACAAACGAAGACATCACGCGATGAGATCATACGAGCATTCCTATTCCAGTCGAACATTTTTATACAGAAAAGTAAAAAAAATAAATAAACACCGTTTGGTGAAATCTGCAATTCTCGCTACGCTCAGATTCTAAAACCCGGAGGTAATCGGAACTACGGGGTCGTATTCAAAACAGAAACGTTTTAATTCGCCGTTTCTCGACGTGTACCTACCTGATTGCAGTGTCACAACGGATTTCATAAAATTTGAAACGCATAGCGAGACACACACAAAGGCAACCGATTCCGAACTTTAAAATTACATTTTCCCGACGTGTTCTTGTCGATGGCTTTACACACACATAATATAATAATATACTGTTCCCGAATTGTACACAAACGCTTAGTTCATTCGATACAATCCGCTACATAATATACTGTATTACCTATATATCTACGTCGTGCACGCGTATCGAAACGTGCTGCTGTACACGCACGTCATAATAATAATAATTGTAATAATACGTATATCCGCAGACACGTGCGTATACGCAAAAACAATCCTTTTGAAGTCGCAGCAGCCGATAATCTCTTTTTGAAACGTTATCATCATAGAGCTGTTTGTCATCCTCCTCGGTCCCTTTGAACTGCAGTCCTCCGCCTCTGCCCTCCCCGCACACGTCGCCCCCTTCGCGGCAAATTCGAACCGAATTCGTGAAAACGCGAAGCCTTTTAAACGAAAAATTCGATTCAGACGTACGCGATTGAACTGACGTTTCGTTAAACCTTTCGGCGGGATGTTCGAGCTGTACTCGTATAGCGCGCGGAGATAATTGGTTAGAATTTCAAAAGCCGCGTTAATTAGTGATCCCGGCCAGCAATTGAAGTCGGAGAATTTTTTTTTTTTATTATTATTGAGCTCGCGAGAACGAAAATAGTCGCTATATACGGATTCCATTGAAATTGTGTGGCAAAAAAAAAAAAAAAAACAAGAGCCACGAGAAAACCGTTCCTCGTATATAAAAAGCAGCGGACGAGTTTATTTAAAAACACCATATACGCGATTGCTTTAATACCAAATTGCAATCCCTCGAATTCTGTATTTCAACGGAGTAAAAATTATTATTATTAAAAAAAAAAAAATAGTACGGCGCAGATATTGGGGGATATATGTATTTATTATTATTGTTTTTTAAATTGAAAATTAAACATTTTACACGTATAAATCAATTGAACGGGATCGAGAATTACGACGTATTTTAGATTGACACGTTTTAAATTTGTTCGGGATCGTTTTAACTGTGTATTCTATATTGTTAAGACTTCTAAAGTATTCGTATAAATCGTATCTATTGCAAATGATAACCGGGGAACGTATTATACGGCAATTAATAAATGTCTCGAATAAAAATGTCAATTAAATCGCCTTAAATAAAACGAAAATATTTAGCTACGTTTAAAATTTGACGACAGATATCGCGTAAAATAACGAGAAAAAAAACGAACGGAAAATAAGAAATGAATTAAACGAATTAAAATTTATAACGAATAATAATATACATATATATATATATATATATATATATATATATTGGTGTGAATAATAATTTAATATAGAAACGCGAGTTTTATACATACAAGTGTCCGTTTCGTAAAACGCGAAGTGGATTCGAATTATGAACGAGTATGTACACACACACACACACACACACACACACACACACACACGATATAATACGAATTGTGTATTTTATAACGACTAAAGGTCCTTTATTTAAAACTTCAA
Organism: Slavum lentiscoides; assembly: GCA_032441835.1. NCBI lineage: Eukaryota > Metazoa > Arthropoda > Insecta > Hemiptera > Aphididae > Slavum > Slavum lentiscoides. Next base: position 2,578,999 of record CM063707.1, on the reverse strand, counting down.
CTTGAACTTTTCATTGCGAAACGTTTGCCGTGTATAATTATTTAAATTTTACAGCGGAAACTTAAAAACGAATTGTGTGTGTGTGTACTGCGTATTGTGTAAGCACTACACTGTACACTCGTATTTTGTGTTTGCTTTTACGTTCGTATTATACGTAATTATATTTTTGTCCGCGTTATTCATTTACGGAATAAAGTAACGTTATTGTACGTACGTTCGAACGAGACTACTGCAGTATTGGATGGTAATTTTTTACCGAACGTTCAGGGACGGATTGGTAGGTCGGGAAATGTCTCTAAATAGTTAATATTATTATTTAATAACGAATTTATTTGTTATAAGAGAACGGCGACGCGTGTCTGTACTGCAGTACTGGCCCGTCGATAATTTACTATCAAAAAAAAACGTTAAAACGGGTACCTATTTTGAATTTTATTTCTCGCGTCGTTATTTTACACTTCTTATATCGTTGTTTTACGCTTAGGTGAAAACAGTCTGTGTATAGCAGTGGTTCCCAACTCAACTCAAGCCGCGGACCACTTTTGCACGTTTTTAATCGTCGCGGACCACTAAAATACTACCCCCCCTGTCTCCTAATGTGTGTATAATACACGTATATATATTGAATAATAACTTTAGGAAATAGGTGATTCAATAAGCGGATACGGTTAAACGTCGAGGAAAAAACTATTAAAAACTTATTCGTAGCGAAAAAAATTTAACTCAATCGACGTGACTAATATAATAGCTTGCACTTCTTCAATTTGCAGTTATACAGGCATTCTTTGTTGCTGAAAACAAACTATACGATACGGAATAAAATATCACCATCCTACATTTGTATGGTTACAACGTGACATAATTGTTTGTTTTTTAATGTTTAAGTGTTTTTCGAATTAAAAGAAATGCATGTACGTGGAAAAAGAAATTGTCGACACCACGGACCACCTGAGATAAGTGCGCGGACCACCGGTGGTCCGTGGACCACCAGTTGGGAATCACTGGTATATAGAAACGGTACGGTACAAGACAGTTTAAAAGCGTTAGTTTTAAAGGCAACAAAGGAAAATCGTTTTAAACGGCACAAGGATTCGAAAACATAGACCTAAAAAAAAAAAAAAGCGAAATTCTACGTAAATAATCACTGATCGTTTAAGTAATTTCTGTGTAATAAAACAATCGACGATCGAGATCGAATAACTAAAAATCCATACTTTCTCGATGAATACAGCGGTTCAAAAACGTTTCCGTTTATTTTTATAAGTATATATAGTATATCGTGGACACGCGATTGAGCTAAACGCGAGGCGTTTTGAAACGTCAAAAGTACGGTTTCCAGTCGTTTTTTTATTACCAATTATTATTCAAGCAAAACCTCTCGGGCCGCTCTAAAGTAGCGGTAGTCCGCTCCCGCCGCGAACGTTTTATTTATTTTCGTATTTCGAATCGATAGAATAATCTTTTCGAGTGTACGATAAATAAAATATTTATAGTTTCGGGGCGGGGAAAAAAAACGTCCGCGCGTGTACACTCGACTAAATAGGTCACACAAACCTTTTTGAAGTATCCTCCGTGAAGTCGCATGTGCCCGTTTAGGGCCGGTACGTTTTTAAACTTTCGGTGGCACAGGTTACATTCCACGGGCTTTTGTTCCGGCTTTGGCTGCTGCTGCTGCTGCTGCTGCTGCTGCTGCTGTACGGCGACAACGGCGGGCTGAGCGTGTTTGTTGTTGGCCGAGTCCGTCGTACCGTTTGCGGTCTAAAGGGAAGAAAAAAAAACGGTTTTGTAATTATTATTAATTCGGTTCGAATACCCGATTTACACGAAATATGACTTTTGTCTGTTGAAAAACGTAGTAAATTCTGTGGGAGGGAAAAAGGGTTTTTAAACGTTAATGGAAAAAAAACGCGAGCGTTTTTAATCACGCGTGTCGGGCCTTTGGCGCGAATACAGGCAAATTCGATTGTGCAAAAGGGCCGTAGAATTTTGATTCACTCGCCAAACACGAGTGTAGACGAATTGAAACGAATAATTATCCGAGCACGTGTTTGTAGAATTTTACCATTTCGTCGATCGTACAATAATTTTATTCGTTAATAATAACAAAATAATTAATAACTATAATATTATAAGATAACGTAATATTTTCGAGAGTTATAAATAAAAAAAAAATAGCTTATTATCAATTTCAGCTTACGAAACGATTGAAATCACGATTTTCAACCCGTTTTTGTTTCTTTTTAATGTACCATTTTCGGTTCGTTCGTGTGTAGTACCTATGTGTACGTTTTTCGAGAGAGAGAGAGAGAGAGCAAAAAAAAAAAATCGTTTTTGTGAATTTCCGCTGCGTATATGACGCGTTTAAACGCTTGTTTTTTTCTGAGAGACACATCATTATTTGCAGTCGATTTAAAAAAACTCTCGTTTCGAAAAAAACAAAACTCTTTAAAACCACGCGATTTGTATTCAATTTATTTACTATGAATAATGAATACCGCGGTCGCGCTATAAAATATTATATCGTGTAGATCAGTGGTTCCCAAACTTTTTTTACGGCGGTGCCTTTTTTTTGGACTAAATTCAGTCGCGGTGCCCTGCCGTGACACACCACGAGGAATATCTCGTTGATAATCAGTTTTTAACATTTTACTGAACATATTATTACAATACGAGCATTCTAAGCATACAGCCGGCTTAAAATTAATACATTTTTATAACTGAAAAAATAAAATAATGGAAAATATTAAAAAAAGAGAACAGTTATTATAAACGTGAATAAAACAACATTATTAATGAGATGTGTGTGACTGCGACAGTGACTCGCATCAGTAAGTGGTGGCAAAGGGTATAATAGTAATGTTATACGAATTTACGTGGTCATTATGGGGTCCGAATCGGAATACACGAAATAAAATTTTTTTATAAGATTTAATTTGAAATTAAAAAAATAAAAAAAAAAAATTACAATAAATTATAACTAATTTTTTATGAGTCACGGTGCCCCCGGAAAGTGCTCGCGGTGCTTTTAGGTTACCCCGGTGCACAGTTTGGGAACGACTGGTATAGATAGTGACTTTATTAATTTTTAATATTTTAATATAATGATGGTGGGAGGAGGCATTTGCCGACTATAAGTCTGTTAAATACGCCACTGGACAAATATAATTTTATATATATATTTTTTTTTTTTTTATTTGAATATGATTGAGACACTTGTGACTGTTTACACTAATATTATGGAACCCAAAATGACAAAATAATATATAATTTTTACCACTTATACGTATTTCGACAACAACGTTGTCATCATCAGCGCGAACCACATACTAAAACCGTTATACTGTATGCACTCGTATTTATACAATTAATACCCAGTGACGTCACCAAAAACGTCGCGGCAGCCGATCGTGAGTCATCGACCACGCCCTACCGCAAATCTATGCCGACGCCATCTGGTTTACATTGATTTTAGTAACGAATGTTGTGAGGGACTCAAGTCCCAATTTAACAAATTATTTTTATTTTTTGACATTTCTATTGCTTCTCTTATATTTAATTCTTCATAATTATTTACATTTTTTAAAAGTATATTAAAGTACTTTAGACATTATAGGTTTAAAGAACATATTTTGAGGAATATCAAAAAACAAGAAGACGACAAATCTCCTGTTGCGGATCACTATTATTGAATACTAACCATAATATCGGATCAGTAAAACTCAAAAAAAAAAATGTAAATAATTATAATAGTGACGTCACTGTATAAATACGGGTGTATATGGTATAACGGTTTTAGTATGTGGTTCGCGATGATGATGACAACGTTGTTGTCGAAATACGTATACGTGGTAAAAAGCGTGTATTATTTTGTGATTTCGGGTTTCATAATATTAGTATATTTTTTTTTTATTAATCGTAAGAAACCGAATACGGAACGGTATTCTACTCGAACGTTTTAAAAATCCAAAAAAAAAAATCGTGTAAAAACGATTTTTATTTCTTCTAAAGCTTTTCGATTTTTTTTTCCGTTTCAGAGTCCTGTATCATCATCAGCCCCCCCCCCTGCTGTTGATAGACGAAATACGCGTCTGATGTGGTTTTGTGTATCGTATCGGCGAACGTAACGTTTCGAAAATATTCCGTCGCTGGCGCGGGGAATCGTACATTTAATATTCGAATTCGTACAAATTATGAAACGAGATACGTTGAAATTTTAATTTTAATTTTCTAAAGCAGGCGTTTCACGAAGCGGATCGTATATTTATAAGTACATGGCGAGTCTTTGCGTGCAAAACATACGAATGCGAAATATAGCAAAGTCAGTCGTGTTAATCGACGAAATCGTCTCGAGCAGCCGTACGCAGAATCAAAGCGTTATTGGTGTTTTTTTTTCTAAAAAAAAAGCTATTTAAACGGTGGGGTGTGTGTGTTTTTTCCCCGTCACCGAGCCGCGAACGATATATATATATATATATACCGTGGAAAATTTCGCGAGTTTACCGGTACGACGTAAAACGTTTTTTTTTTTATTATTATTATTTAATAATAAAAAAAAAAAGTAATCGAAAAAGTTAACTCGACAAAAGACCGGGAGAAGGTAAAAAAAAACTACGCGTTTATTTTTCTTCGCTTTATTATTATTATTATTATTTCGTATGCGTGTATTACAATAACGAATTGCGAAAAGCGTATAATAATTACGCGTTCACGCCTCCCGCGATATTCTACAAAAGAACACTCGTTTATTTATTATTTTTTTCTCGAAACGGTCGGAAAGTACTGGAACGACGACGGCGACGAGGGTGAGGTGAGAAAAAAAAAACGCGTCGTTATTTCGCGCAAATTATTATATTTTACCCGGTCGATTCGTCGAACGCGCGTGCGGTTTACAAAAAAAAAAACCGCCGTGGAAAAAACTAAAAACCAAGAAAAAAATAAAAAATTCTCCAACAAACCCATAATTATTATTTCTCCTCGTTTCGCTGACGTTGTTTTTGAATAGTAAAATCGCGTTGGGTTTAGACGCGCGAGTTCAAAACTCCTCGGCCGGCTCCGGCTAGAACGCGGCCGCGGCTTTCACCGTTTAAACAGAAATTAAATTATTATTCTGAAAGCCCGTCGGGGGAGGGAGGGAGGGAGGGCGGAAAAAGGAGGAAAACAGCAGAACCGCCTCGACCCCGGGCCCTCCTTGGCCGTGTCGTCGCGTCGGGCAAGTAGGTGCGACTAATTGGATTTCGACGACGACGACGAGCGCTAGAGGTGTTTTAATTCAATAGTCGCCCCGGCGCGAAAAGCTCTTCTCCTGCGTTCTCCTCGCCTCTTACATATATATATATTTAAAAGAGCGTAAAAGGATTTGCTCTGAACGCACGGGACGGCGACCGCTGCTTTCCGCCGCGCGCCAATAACATCACCTGCTCCGTCTCGGTCGGCGTGACGACGAGACCGTGCTGGCCAAGTACTGCGCTGCGCTTGCCGTCGACACGTTTTAAATGTTTTATCACTACTACTATTATACTACGGCGCAAAGGCGGCGGTTCATTTTCCGACGGTTTCGATCGTTCAATATCGGCTTTTGACAAAGTCACGAGGGAAAATCATTCCGTCTATCTCGCGGCGCACAATCCTCCTACCTTCACACCATTCGCAGCAGTGGGGGATTTGGGGTCATATCCCCCCTCCCCCCGGGAGGTTATTTAAAATAATATTTTGATAATTGTACGAACGAAAACGAATGATATTAAATTCAATTTTGAAAAAAAAAAAAATCAAATTTTTTACACAAATGACAAATGTTTGTTTACATACAACACGTATATAATAATATCAATATATGTGTATAATGAATACAATAAAAATATCTGTTAAAATTTGCATATCCTCTCCCGTGGAAAAATCCTAGATACTCTACTGATTCGCAGTGTAACGTGTAACTCGTTTCCGCGTACGTATCACTAGGGTCTGGATTTTGAGGCAATGATATATATATATATATATATATTTGAAAAAAGCAAAAAAAAGACGTTTAAAAACGTAAAAAAGGCATTAAAAAAAAAAAAAAAATATTGTGAATATTGTCATCTTTATTCAAAGTAATTTCGATAATAAAATATTATTATTAGTTGTCATGACAACGACTTACACATAACACGCAATTATAAATTGTAAATTAATTAATATTAATAAATATTATTATTAGTTGTCACGACAACGGCTTACACATTTCCGTCCCGTTTCCCGCGGTTTTACCCTCATACCGCCGTAATAGACGTTTACACATCGGAAAAGATTTATTGTTTAAAAATCAAAAAAAGTTATTGTTGTTATTATTAAAAATATCTTAAAAAGCATCTTAAAAAAAGTAAAAAAAAAAACATTTAAGGTTTAAAAATTAAAATATTATTGTATGTTAAAAAAAAAAAATATTTATTTTGATAAATTATCTTCCGGATATTTAATTGCATATATTGACAACGATTTTTCAACGTCTACCGATGTTATCGGTGCGTATTTCATACACACAACTAGAAGATTTTATCGTAAAAGTCTTCAAAAGTATTGTAAAAAATTGATAATTTAACAAAAAAAAAAAAAAATGACGAATAAAGGCGTTTATAAGCGAAAATGACGTTTATCCATTAGCCTGGAAATTAAACGAAACACATTTTTACACAAAAATTGTCTTTTATCACTTACCTAAAAAAAAATAAAAAAGGCATTTGCCCAACATATCACATTTTACTCCGACGATTTAAACGAAAATCGAAACAACACGATTTATATTGAAATATTCTATTTCGTATCACTTTTTTTTTACACGAAAAATTACTAGAAAATAATATGAAAAAGAAAACCGGTCGTTTTTTATTCACCATTATTATATGTGAACAGGTATAATTTCTCGAGTGAAATTCACAAAAATCAATTCGTAGATATTCACTCGATAATTTCGTAAGTATTTTTTCCTGCCCCCGCTAGAAAATTATCATTTTACACAAACTTAACGATTAATTTATATTTAAAAAATCCATTATTATTTTATTTCACTAAAAAAATATTGTTATATGAATATTGTCGAGTTTAACGACGAAAAATTATCAAAAAAAAAAAATATATCAAACGAAATATAATTTTTTCTTATAAGAACAATTTTGTCATTATTGTATTTTATTCGTCGTGACCGTAGGTTGACGAGATTATTTTCGAATTCTCATCGATGCGGACAATTACTTTCTTAAATTTAAAAAAAAAAAAAATTATACGGATATTCGCGAACATTGAAATCATTAGAAATCGGAAAATAAAATTCGGTATCAGAACTCGACGAAATCACTGAAAGTGCAGGCACTTCAATCTCCGTTTAATAAACGAAAGCGGCCGATCAGACACGCATCAGACCTTTCAGAATAGCGTTCGTCAGTGGACGGTGTGGGGTGTATGGCCTTAAAAATTGTAAGACCGCGGAATTTGGAATATTCAAACGTACACGGCGGTCACGTTGTTGATTCGGGTTTGATTCTGTTTGCATTAAAATATATAAAAAATTTAAAAATACTTTCGCTATTCGTAAAACGAAATATATACGAGTACGGATTTGATGTACATTTGTAAAAAATATAATAAATTATCACGCTAATCGGGTGCGGTGAACTACGCGCGATTCACGTGCTATTTAGACGACGAGGCCGGATGTAATAGGCAAAAACGCAGCGCACCGGTTGTATAGGTTGACCGTTTAGCGCCGGTGTCGAAGTTTAGTTCCGTTTATTCTGGTCGCATTTTTTCGTTTTTTTTTCCGTTGAAATAATAGTATATACTCGAGAAGACTGTCAACCATTCGCGGTGTCGACTGAAGTTTTCTTCGAAAATTACAAATACATATAAACAATACACGACTCCAAGAAACACGGTGGTAATCGATTGGTTTTTTTTTACCGTTAACGGTCCCGTTGTTACACCAGGGGGGGAACACGCGGAGGAGATGAAGACGTTTGGAAACTCTCGGACGAGCTGGAATGCCGACGGTTAATATATTACATTCGTCTCGGCGATTTAAAAACAAAAAGGAAAAAAAAGTTAAACGTTCTAACGGTAATTGGACTGCGCGTCGCTTTGTTCCGTTCGACGAAAACTTTTCAGTCGAGAGAAACTTTTCCCAAACGTTACGGGGTAATACGAGGAGAAATTACGCGTTTGAAATTCGACTCGTTCCGTTCGATACGCGCTATAGTTCACACAATATACAGTATACAAAACCGTTATTTTGTAAAAAAAAAAATAAGAAATAGTTACGTATGTTTTTTTTTTTATATCAAATAATCTAGTTTTTTTTTTTAACGGCGATCATGATATATTATACTCAAAGGATTTTTTTCTCAGCACGCCGTTTATACGAGGAGTGAATATTTCTAACGTTGTTGTTTTCACGAGTAATCGCAGGACAAAAAAAAAAAATGCGCGAAAACCTAAATGAACATAATATACAGACACTGGGATTTTCGAAAACGGATTAAAAAAAAAAACCTCGAATCTTTAATCGTTTTCATTTTTTTTATAATTCGAGAAAATCGAAGCGATTATTCTTTTTCGATTATTCCGCGGTGTTTTATACGATGATTTCGCGCCGAATCGTCGTTCGGACCACCCACGCGAAATGATAAACACGGTATTATTACCCCATAATAACCGTATAATTACCGTAGAAAAAAAAAAAGCGACAACATTTGAGTCGCGATAATAAAGCGTATATCGTTTATCTGCAGTGTAATTTTAAACGAAACGAAACGCAATTAAACCGCTAATAATCGTCATTATAATAATTATAATAACACCTTGTATAATTTTCGCGTAATTTTTTGTCGCCGGATTAATTTTCGTCAAAAAAAAAAAAAATACTCGGCGAAATAACGCGCGTTCGATTAAAACGCGAATTAAAAATCATATCTAACGCAAAGCGAGGAGAGTAAAAAAGTAAAAAAGTAAAAAAAAAAAAGCACAAAAATAATAATAACAGTTATAGCGTATACAGCAGTATATTATTCTAAATATAATACAATTTTATTGTTTCGTATAACGTAAATTGGTACAACGCGGATACATAAAAAAAATCTTACAAACTACAGCGAAATATCGTAATATTCTAAATATATACAATAATATTATACGCATTAAAAAGTATACAATTTTTTTTTTTTAATTTCAGCGCAATATCGATCTACAAACGATAAATAATATTTAAAAACTAACGGCTATATACGAAACGGATATTGATAGGCACATAAAAAAAAAAAAAACGTCTGATAATTAGCGTGCATTTATTTTATATACGTTTACCTCGGAATAATACGGCCGGTAACCGGTGCCATGGCTGTAATAATTATTGTAATCGAAACCGGTGTTATTCGTGTAATAGCTGTACCCGTCGGGATATTGATACGTGATCCACTGGTCCATGCTCAAAACTGAACTCTTCCGAAAGATTCCCGGAGGAGACTATAGGCGGCGGACGTCGTGAATTTTTTTTTATTACTATTATTATTATTACTATTATTCACTCCCCCACCTCCTTATGTGACGAACGGGAGAAAACCGAGTTCAAAAGACCGACACCCACGCGTGAAACCATCCCTTCGACGACCCTATACGTCTCTAGCGCGCGCGCACAAACGGGAGGGCGGCGGAGGCGGTATTTTAAAAGGGTGCGGCGACGGCGTTTGATCTGCCGAAAGAAATCGGTCTAGATGAGGTTTTATTCGTTTGCACGCAGGACGAATAGGTGTAACGGATTTTTTTATTATTTTTTTTAAGCAATTTTCTTTATTCTAGTCACGACCACACTCACTGGCGCGCCGCTGGTACTGACCTATCCGCCGTCCGCGAAAATCGCTTGTAATTAAACGATTCAGTGGCGTAACCATGTGCCGATAACGGGGCCGGCTGTAGGTCCTCCGAAATATTTTTGTGATTTTTATGATTTGGACGAATCAAAAAAAAACTGTGAAAAGGGTAACAACGGCGAACCGGGTGGGTGTTGTCGCTCAAACGAATCGCTTCGATAAAATTTTGAAAAGTTCGTTATTACTATAAATTCGTAAGCAAATTATTGCGATTCTGAACGGAGCTTCGGTGCAATATTATTTATTATTATTATTATTTCTTACAATAAACCTATGAAGGTAGAAACGTTTGATTTCAATCGATATTTTTCATCGAACAAATACAAACTTTGTCGAAAAATTTAAAATTGTCATAAAAACGAATCGTGACTTTTTGAATACGGTTGAAGTGACCTGTGTCGCATAAAAATTGTCAGCCTTTAAAACCAAAAATTATTCCTTTTATGACTTAGAACAGCTCAACATTTAATAATTATTGCTATAAATAGCCGAAAACTGGAAGGAATTTTTTTACGTAATATATAGAGCAAAGTTACATATTCGGTGTAAACGTCTGGATTCCAGGACCATTATTTTCGAAATGCCGGAGAAATACAATAAAGAATTTTGACGAAATCGCGTTTTTGTCGTTTTTAACATCTTTTTTTTTTTGGGTAGTTTTTTTTTTGTTTAGGTCGCGTTTAAAAACTATTGAGAAAAATCGAAAAATGATCTGTCTAATGTACCGCTCAAGCGAAACTTGTTGCCGGAAAAACGATCGTAGCACTCCTTTTAGTCGAAGAGTTGTATACAGACAAAAATAATCACCGTAAATCCAATACAGTTCCGTCGCTTCGCTCAGAATCTAATATATATATAACGCTTCGATTGATATTCCGTAACTAATTTACGAGCATAACCGTTATCGTGGTCAATGGTATCTTATCATGTACATCATGTACAAATTTATCGTTGCTAGTGAGTTATTACATACGAGATGTACACGCAACATCAAAAAATATCGTAGCAAAAAAAAATCTTTTTACGTTTAGATCGTTTAAGAACTCTAAGAACTGTACACACGACACATTACACAAATCGAAAATTACAATAAGAATGGATTGAAAAGTTGTAGATTTTTGATACAAAAAAAAATATATATATATATTCGTGATTTTCGGCATACGATTTTCAACTAGTATTCTTTCATTAGTACATCGTTTTGTGTTGTAATCAGATTTTCTCCGTCGAACTAAATTTCGAATGTTTAGATATTCAAACGACCAGCAAATTCTTCAATTTTTTTCCTTCAATAACGACGCCGATTAAATTATTTTTCTTTTCGAAAGACGCGTGTATCGACGTTTAAACGATTGTGCAATCAGCAGAATTTCATGAAATAAGTTTCGATGATATTGTGACGATTTGGAGTTTTCTAAATCGTTACGAATTTACGATGGTCGAAATCCGATTCTACTATCGTAGTTAACGTTAAGAATATTTTTATAATAATACCGATTTAATAGAATACTGTTTTGCAAATTTTAACGCGGAAATATAATTTTCGGAAAACTATTCCACTACTTTTTTTTTTTGTAACTTTTGATGTAAGCAACAGAAACGGAAACCTTTTAAATTCGGTATTAATTTCGAATTTACACGGCTGGTTACAAATCACGTCTTACAATACACGTGTTGTAATATTTGAAAGGTAATTTACCTTAGGGAATTCGATGATTTTTTTTTTTAGGATCGTCGTTTGTCTGTAGATCACAAAGTCGATCGTTTTCCACAACCGAAATACCGAAAAGACGTTAATTATTTTTAAAAACCGTACAAAAATAAAGGCGAGTCGCACGAAAATTTCCAGTTCCATTTTACACTAATTGCCAAGATATTCATCGAATCGCGGTTGGAAAGAGAATATTTTTGCCGACAGATGGCGTTTTTTAGACGGACACTATTGTATGCCCATAAAAGTGTCGAGGAAATAACTTCGATAATACCGTAAACGAAAATCTTAATCTCCTCGTTGGTAACGTTTGCGCGGAAATAAATAATACGAATAAAAACGAGTCTATTGGCGCGTGAAAGTCACAGTGTAGAAGAGGTGAGCACGCCACGAGAAAAAACTATAAATTAAAACGCGCGCGCGCGCGCGCGCCTCCGACGACGTTTCGAAGGACACGGGGAAGGATAATTTATGGCGAACACGTTAAAATACAAATAATATATTATATATATATACGGTAAAAGTGACGCGGATTATTTCGCTTTATATTTACAAATATATTTCCCGAAGAATTTTCACGTTAAATACTATTATTTTCTTTTTTTTTTTACCTCGAACGAAATTTTCGCTTTTCTCCAACGTTTTGGCGTAAACAATATACGAGTTATAATATAACGATAGGAATAATTAATCCGCGCGCGAAACTACGCGACGTCATAATATTCATTCGGTGAAATATCGTTTTCATAAATAAAAACGTCGTCGTCATTAAATTTGATACGGTTGTTATTAGTTGTTCGAAAACAAATGTCCATTTTCAATAATTTGCTTTTACGAAACGTGTAATTAATATCGAGTATAACCAAAAATATATATAACCAATTATATATATATATAAAAAAAATATATCGAAACGTATAAAATATATTCTCGCGTTTTAGTATTTTTTTTTTTTTTTGCGCGAATGTCGGGAGAAAATTGAAAAATCGTTTTTTTTTCCGTATACAAAAGGAGAAAACATTGAAATGTCTATGAGTGTAAATTATAATAATAGTTTCCGTTGCGAATAATACGAAATCATAATAAAAAAAAAAAAAAAGTTTTCTCTCTCTCTCTCTCTCTCTCTCTCTCTCGCCGAAGGATAAATATTGTGTGGTAAAGCGTCGTTTTTTAAGTTAAAAGTTTTTATATTTTTATTTAAATGTGTGTGTATATATATATATAGTCTCTTTGATATATGCACGATATTAAAGTGAACATAGTTTGAAAAAAAAAAAAAAATACGAATGCCAATGTGTTCAAGTTTTGAACACATTTAAAACAGCGAAAGTTCTCCGACAAATATGAAAAAGGTCGCAACAAAGTGCTTAAATATGCTAAATACGTTTTTACGGTTTGAATTAAACGTCCATCAAAATATTATTATTATTTAAGCGAAGCGAGGAAAGAATAACAGTGGAATTGGCTATAGTCGTATAGTCTATTATACCTATATATATATATATACACACGAGTTCATGAATAAAAAAATGAAAAAAAAAAAAATTTACTCGTATTTTACAGAGCAATTTTCATACCTACGCATCTTTTTAAAGTAAACGCGCCTCGGAATTTGCAAATTTATATTGTTGACTCAATTTGTCGATTCTCTCTTTTTTTTATGAAAAATTCTGTCATATAGATATAATAAAATAATGTTACCTTTCGAACGGCTATTATTTAATATCGAAATATCGATTTATTTATTTTTATTTTTTTATTTTTGTTAAGATCGGAGCTCGAAACGGATTTTAAATATGGCGGGTAAAAACCGTTACAAATAAAAGGCAATGGCCGATATCGAAATCATAAAAAAAAAAATCAATATCGGTGTATTTAAATCGTTAATCAATAAAATTCATAAAAGCCGATATTCAAAATCAAAACCGTTGTATTGGTAAATCGAAAATTAAAAATTAAAACATTTTTTTAAAAATCGGTCATTCACGTATCGTATAGTTATATAAAATCTTACTATACGAGTAGTTATAGACCAATTTTGACGATATTCAAAATTGAAATTGCGACCGTAATCGGTGAGAACCTAAACTAACCGATGTTGAAAATAACGGGTAAAATAAAACCGGTATTTATAAATTTAAAATCGACTTTGAGATAAAAATTTTCGAGCTCTGAGAATATAAAACGGAAACAATTGAAAACCGATAATCGACAATTTTTCGCTGGGTTTCGAGCACTAGAGTTTAACGTTTTAAAAATAATAACGAATATTTTGTGCGATTCGTTTGGTATTTCAAATGTGCCGCACATTTAAATAATAACCTTTTTTTTTTGAGTGTGAAAAGCGTTTGGAAATCTTTGGAATTCATTAACGAATCAAACTCATTGACGTAATTTTATATAATTTAATATTAAATAACGTTTCACGCGTACCTTCCTGTCTATTTGATTGTATGAATTGTGTATAAAAGTGTATGTTTGAGCCTGTGAATTTGAAATTATTGCTTTTGATAGATCACGTTGTTTTTATCAGCACGTCCGACAAGTTCGCTGGACATTGTCGGGATATTTTTCGGATTTCAGTGGACGCCACTAGAGCGTTTTGAAGTTTTGCGCCGTTGACTTTACGCTAACAGAGCAAATTTTTTACGATAGAAAAAAAGTTATCCCCGGTTCGTCGGACACCGCTTGTGTGTGTCCCCAGGAAATTTGTTGGAATTAACTTTCGTCAGTACGGAATTTTCTAGCTCCGCTGCTAAGTTTAAGCTGATTGTTGGCGACTTCTTAGTCTCGTTTAGATTAAAAGACAAAAAAAAAGCAAGTATTTCGTTTGAAATTAAAAAAACATTAATATCGTTTTAACAAACCACACATGTTACGGTTACACCGGTTTTTAGTATTTTGGAGAATATTCCAGCAACGACCGACGGAAACCGAACGTAACGTTTTCCATTAAACAACGGGTTCGCAAACCAGAAAATTCCTTATCGACGAAAACATCAATATTCCAACAAATTTCGTGACAACAGTACGACGCCAACACTGTGTTCGACCGGCCGAACGATTGTCCGTTATAAAAAATTAACAGCGGAAAACATCAAAGAGCTTCAAAGCGAATTCCAACGAATTTCGGGAATATTAAAAAATTTTTCGCATTTAATGATGAATTTCACGAGTGTCTTCTATTTACAGGTTTCGTTTTCGAAACGACCGTGCGCTCACTCGCTATTATTTCATAAGAAAATTCTAACTGACAACGCTCATGCGGTTACTTCTTAAGCAATACAGACACGGCCCGCTCCGATCAATCCCTGCGCTCAGTTGTCTGGCTGCGGCGGCAGTAAATCATATTTGTACAGGTATTATAAGCCGATTAAAGGCGCTTTCTCTCGATCCGAACGCACAAAGTTCTACGCGAAACGCGGCGGCTTATGCGGAATAATTAATTTATTATTATTATTATTATTATTGTTGTACTGTGCGCGCACGGGATGCCGGAGTGAACGCTGTTAGCCGTATCGAATTAAGCTCATCGCACTCGTCTTTTGTGCACCGCCGTATGTGGTTAACGCGTGTAATATTATCATAATACCGGCACGAGTGTCATCCGCAGTGTTGTAAGAAAAAAATTCTTTCTTTAAAAGTATTAATTTAGTAAAAAAAAAAAACGCATTGAAAGCGCACTATACTCCAGTATTTTTAGAAAAGTAATTCAATAACGTTTCAAATCTCTAGGGAGAAAAAAAAACACTTTTTAAAAGTATAAAATTTAAAATTTTTCCGACCGGTATATTTACCGTACAAATCGTTAAAACCGTAGATGAAGTCGAGGGAGAAGGGGAGGGGAAAACGTATCGGTTTGGTTAAAAAAAAAAAACGTATTTTTTCGACAATTATTATAATAAATATAACGTATTATTTCCCCGATCGTAATGACTGTGCGCTTTGTCAACGTCAATAGAATTAGTCGCAGCCGAGCAACAACGTATAATTTCAAACTGTTATATTTTATACACGCAATATAGTTTAATAACCCATCTGATTTATCATCAGCCGAACGTGACGTGTAATCCTCCGTCGATAAATGCGCGTTACTTAGATTGCGGAATACACGCGAGCAATCGCACAAACAGAATACCGCTGGAACTGCTGTACACAAAAACACCCCTTCGTGATTTTTTTTTTTTTTATTCGCCAGGACCTGAGAATGTTTATCTTTTATTTATAGCGTCGATTTTTCTTCGCCGCTACTTCTGATATCTGCTCCAACACACTCGGGGATGCTGCTGTTATATCGTAGGTCAAAGGGATAAAAGAAAAAAAAAATACTCAAAATAAACGACCAATGATATATTAACATATTACGAGTATTATATAGGGACTGCCTTCTTTCTGTAAAGCCCCAGACGTGGTACGAATGCGACTGAGACTTATGAATGACAATAAAAAAAAAAAAATTTTTATTTTTTTAAACGAGGCGGCGCGAAAATCCGATAAGGGTCCCCGGGGACCCCGCAGCCGTGTACACACGCGAATGCCCCGGACACCTTTGACCCAAAGGGATAGCCCGCGGAACCGGTTCGGCCACTCGAAAGTATTATTATTATTTTTTTTTCGGTATTATTTTTCTTTTTTTTTTATTGTCCATCATAATGCCGGTCCGAAAGGTTAACTGTTTTGGTCATTTATCGAATCGTGACCAAAACAATTGGACCGGTTATCCGCGATGCTGCCCGGGAAACGTCTTATTATGCACGGACGAGAATATTATAACGATAATTTTCGAATATCCGTTCTCAGAGGACGTCATCGGCCGCCTCCAGCTGCTTATACGATTATAATACGAGTGTACGTACACACACGTACGTTTATTTTGCGTACACATGCCCGCGCGATTGGCAGGCCTTATTATTGTAGACACTCTTGGTCCTACTTAAATCCCTCGTGAAATCGAAGGAAGAAGCGGATCGATAATAGAACACATACAGCAAATCCTTAAGGACGCGGGATCGGAAAGAGTGTTGAGTAGTTTTCACAGAGGGCACACCACGGAGAGCTGCGGCCGACCGGTCGAGAGATTCAAAACCATAAGAAGAAGATACGTGCGCGCGGGCAGTGGACGGTGGTGATCTCGTTTGTACAAAAACGAGAAAGAGAAGACATTTTTTTTTTTTATATACAAAGTGATGTCGATATTCGAGAACTGTATGGAAATATTCCTACAACGGTGTTTTTGAACGGTTAACCGACTGAAACGCGTACTGCAAGGAGACAACGCCGAACGCGCAGTATTCGCGTGCCCGAAAAGGGCGAGCAAAAAAACAAGCCTTTTCCAACCGAGTCAAATCTGGGAGATTAAGAAACTACGTGTTCTGGCTGATTCTGCCAAAAGATCTACCAGTCTTTCTTGCGATACGACAATAATTACTCGATGATGGCGGAACGAGAATGACGTACGAGAAAGCGGTCGGAAGGAGCTGTTTCAGGGTCCCGAATCGAACTGGATCGTCGCAGAGGCGACGAAACGAACTTGTTCTTGAACCCTTCGATATTTCGGTCGAAGAAAAATTGTATGCTGAAGGTGTAAATTAAAGTGTAAATGTCATCCACCAGAGGACTGTTCTATTGGCTCCCAACTGCTAGTCGTGACAGCAACGGTAATGTACCACGCGATGCCTCCATCGCTGTCGGTTAAAAAGCCTCCTACCTTCAAAAAAAAAAACTACGGTGATAATAGCAAAGAGTGAAATACCGATGAGATCGGTTAAACGTCAAAACATTATTGAAAATCGACGAAATAAGCAAATATTCGTTTGTTCAAATCGAAATATTAATATTACCGAAAACCGCGATGTTTGATATAGAAAAAAAAAAATTTAAAAACCGGCGATACAAACGTATAATAATACGAAAACACAACGGAATTACGGTAAATAATAATTAAATTAAACCGATTAAACGAAATCGACAAATTTTAATTAGATTTCAATCCCCCCGGGGATTAAACGCCGTGTCCTGGAAACGCGCCCGCGTTATATAATATTATTAATTTAATATGTACGCGTTTTTGTACACATATATTATGTAAAAAAAAAAAAACAAAGGTTTTACTATGTAGTCGATAATTTATAGATTTTTTTTTTTAAACGCTATTATTACGAAATCGAGTGCCTGCACTTGTATAAATAATTTTGTTGTTCACATGGTATTTTGACCGGCGCGTGGGAACGAATGAGAAAAGGAAATTATTGTTTTTTATTTTTCACATTTTACCACCGGCCACCGCGTTTTTGCCCCGACAATATTCGGAATACGACCGACGATTATTTCAATATTATTATTTATTATTATTATTATTATCCTCTATTGATTATTATTATTATTATTATATATACGCGCAAAATATTCCGTATCAATGAGCTCGTTATTTTATTGTAACGCATTGTGAATATAATTAAATTATACCTTTGTTTCGAC
This sequence comes from Slavum lentiscoides, assembly GCA_032441835.1. Taxonomy (NCBI): domain Eukaryota; kingdom Metazoa; phylum Arthropoda; class Insecta; order Hemiptera; family Aphididae; genus Slavum; species Slavum lentiscoides. The sequence continues at coordinate 2,560,915 of CM063707.1, read as the reverse complement.
GAGGGAATGAAAAACGGCGCGGCGGAATTTCTAGGAACGAAAACGCGCGCAAAATAACAATTTTTGTATCGAAATCATTTCCATAGCCGTCCGTCCGCGAAATTCGTTATATTAAACGCTATTTAAATTTAAAAATGCGCTTTTGTACGCAGCAAATTTCATATTTCCTATATATTTATCACGTTATCGATGCGATCGTCCGCGTTGGAAATATATTTTGTTCGTCAAAAGTGAAGTGGATAGTGTGGGTGAATTATAGTGAAAAAAAACATCTGAAATCCGACGAAAGCCGTTTGTCAGAGAGGTTTCCAAATAAAAAAAATAGCGTTTGTCTATATTTTATTATTATGTATAATATCAGTAATCCGCAACTCCCTGTTTTTTCTGGATTATTATTTCTAGTAAATACGTATGGTTTTTTTTTTTTTTATGAGAAAATCACTTTAGTTCATATTTCTATGTAATAAAAAAACACTGCTGACAAATTGCACGAGTCAAGTTATAGATTATTGGTAAAAATATCTATTTGAAGAAAGAAAAGAAAAGATTTTCATTTAGTATTTTACGAATGAATTTTAGATTAATTTACACGCGTCTTTACTGTCGAGATTGAAATCCCGCTTAAATTACACAGCAAACGAAAAGGTAACGAATTTTCGAGTCGTATGTTAGGTTTCATTTCAATTCGAGATTATATCTGATTCGTAAGTAAAAATACGTCATTTTAATTAAAAGATTTTTTTTTTTTTTTAGTTTCGAGAGACTATTCCGACTAGTCACTTAAAATTAGTTTCGTACCTCAGAAAAAAAAAAGTGATCGATTTACTATTGAAAGTACACGTTTACACAGGCAAACGAAGCCGCGCAACATCCCAAAGAGAACGCTCTCGTTAGATGGTGTACAGAGAAAATACAAAAAAACGTTCAGAAATGTTTACAAAATCGTTCCCACGGGGGAAAGAATTCCGAAGGCCAGGGTCGTATTTAAAACACTAAATTTTCGCACAAAAATAAATTATACGCGATAATTGAGCTGTTTTTTTATTTTAAAAATATCTTTAATTCTTAAAAAGTTATTCAAAAGAAAAATAAATAAATCGCGAGTGGACGATTAATGGACTATTTCTCACGTCCAACATTCACGTAAATATGTACTTTTATTTTATCTCTTCAAAGCGCTTGTAAATAAATACGTACGTATCTTTCCCTTAGCAAATGTACTTATTGTGCCCTCGTAGGTATAGATTGTATATTGTAAATGAAAATAAAAAATAAATAATAAATGTATGTGTTAAAGCTTTCACGGATTGTTGATTTATTCAGAATATTTTCAGTTATATCCATGTCTTCAGTTTTTTTGTTGACGTTTCGGACGTATTGCAGAGTCCATCTTCAGAGCGATAGTTACCGGTCCGAGGTCGTAACCTATACAATCTATACGATCTATCGCTCTGAAGATGGACTCTGCAATAAGTCCGAAACGTCAGCCAAAAACCGAAGACATGGATATGTATCTGAAAATGTTCTGAATAAAATAATAAATGGTTCAAACCGCCTTGGGGGGGGTTTTTTTACAGCGCGCGAAGCGATTATTTTGACGAAAACCGTAGGGATCGTGTCTTCTTAGACCATAATATTAAATACTCGTATACTCGTATGTAGTATGATTTCGAAATAACGCGGCACGGTTTAGTTCGCGAAAGTCGTTTTTACCTTTGTGTTTCGGATTTCGAAAACACCGTGACACTTACAACGACAATAATAATAATAATAATAATAATAATAATAATAATAATAATAATAATAATAATAATAATAATAATAATAATAATAATAATAATAATAATAATAATAATAATAATAATAATAATAATATAATAATATTATTATATATTATTATTATTATTATTATTATTATTATTATTATTATTATTATTATTATTATTATTATTATTATTATGGTAATGTTTGTTTTAATAAGGATATCGTTTATTTATTTTATTTTTTTTTGAAGACTATCGTTTAACATTATGCGCGCGATATTATCGTTATCTTAAATGTACTTTCGAAATTTCTGCAAATTACTACGAAACGCGGCGTAGAAGTATAAAAAAAAAAAAAACTCGGAATAGTTCGCACCCCGAAGGCACGGCACGGTGACACACTTTTTAACGACGTACACTCGGCGTTCGTTTCTTTTTTTTAATGTTCGTCGCCGAACAACTCCGCCGGCGGCGATAAGGAGACGTAAGGGGTGAAAATTAAACTGTTCGGAAATAAAAAGAACCCTCTTTTTGTGTGTGTGTGTGTGTGTGTGTGTGTGTGTGTTTATTAACCGGCTTAACTCCTGTTATTAACACATCCCGTTGACTCTTTGTCGCGAGTTTTTTTTTCACCATTTGATTTTATTCCATTTATCCCTGTCTGTCTCTGCGAAGTCGTTTCTTCCCCCGGGCCCGGTCACAATACGAGGCGCGAAAGAAAGAAAAAAATATAAATAAACGAACGTTTCTCCCGTTTGGAAAACGACATCCGTTTTGTTACGGTTCGCGTGGTCTGCTCTATATACGCGCAGTGTTCTGTTAAACAATTTTTTATCCTCTACAATTTTTTTATTTTTTGTTTGTTTCATCGCCGCTCGTGGTGTTTTATTACTCGAGACCTGAAAACGACGATTTGACCGCGTCTCCGTTCGATCCTTTTTCCCGCGTAAAGGACGAGCACCGGTATAATTTTGATCTCAGTCCTTCGCTGTATATATATATATATATATATATAGAGGCTATTGTTTATTTATATACCAGACAGCGAGAGGGGGGGAGGGGAAATCGTCTGTACTTTTTCCCAGCGCGAGACGTAATCGATTCCGGGAGATTTATTCGCGAGAGCGAAAAAAAAAAGAAGAAATTTTCCACGAAAGTACAATACATTTTTATTAGTTTCCTCTCTGCACTCGCACACAACAACAATAATTATTGTTATTGCAGGATGACTCGCATTCCGAAGGTTGTTTTGTTATGTACGTATTTTTTAATTTTTTATTGGATCCCTGTATTATTATCGAATTTCCGAGGCAGTTTGGAGGGGGAGTAAAAAAATTGAACCGTACGTTTCGACGTGTAAGTTAAATAAATAGGTAACTGAATTTTCCGACTCGTCGACGATAAGACAATTTTTTTTTTTATTTGCACCGGAGGTGTAACGACGGGACTACGCGGTATTGAATTCAATGGATACTGCTAAATATCTCTTAATAATAATATTTTTTTACAAAACGCGTAACGTCAACGTTAATCGTACAAACAAATGTGTTGGTCGAAAATTCGTTGATTATTTGTGTCCTTCTTTTTTTTAAAAATCTGCGCTTTTTAATTTAAAAAAAATATATATACAAAAAAATAATCGTTCTATTAATTTAATTATTATGAAAAAAAACCAAAAACCGTTTATAACTGGCTTTTGAACGAAAATACCAATTGAAATCTGTTATTTGTCAATCAAATATTTCTTTTTTATTTTTTAAACGTATTAATAACGTAACGTAACACTTGTTTTTCAAACACTAGCTTTGCTTACAGGAAATACGCGGAGTCGATAATAACGAATTTGTAATTGTATTTCGATTCTCGTTTAATAAAAAATAACCGCCGCACGATTTATACAATATTAGTTACAAACATTACCGGAGAATCGTTAAAAAAATGATAAATCCATTTTGAGCACGAATCGTTAGAAAAATCGGTGAAATTAAAAAAAAAAAAAAATAAATTATCGATATTTGTCTCCTCGAAAATACAGTTTATAGATTATAATATTCACTTATAGACATATAATTGAAAATAGAGGTGTATTCAGTCCAGATGATTTCAATAAACCACTAAATAATCGTGCTTAATATCTAAACAGATATATGTAAAAAAATATAAAATGTCAACGGGACTTCTTTTATTAGGTATGGTTATCAATAAATAACGATTTTCGGCTTCATTTAAATATTTGTTTATAACGCGTTAAAAAAAAAACAAATTATCGGCACAGAATTTTAATTTATTCAAACCGTTATATAATAATACATAACTTTTAATATATATATCTATATACGAGTATACATCATACGTGTACGCGTATTTACATAAAAGTAATTATTAATGGATCGCAGTGATTGTGCGGTCGAGGTAGAATATAATAGAGAATTATAATTATTTTTCCGACGTAAAATAAATTTAAAAAGCTATTACAATGCGGTTAACATATCAAAGGAATCGATAATATTATTTTTTTACTCGCGATATTTTTATGTAAAAAAAAAAAAATTAATATAGCGTGTTACACAGCGTTTTTCACCGCGGTGAAAATTCGCGTGATTAAACGTTTGATAAAAAAAAAAAAAAACCCGATTAAATTAGAATTTTCGTAAAATTCGCGCGATAATGTATAATTAAACGTACCGGCTATACCGAACGCTACACATTTCACGCGAAAAAACATATCAGTAACGTATAAATCGAACAAAAAACCGAGACGATAAAGTAGAACAGAGTATATTTTATACCGGACATTAGTTCACTCCTTTACAATATATATATATATAAGCGAGTCCAAGGGCAAAAGTTACCCTATTTCTTCTTCGTCTTGTGTACACAATTTCAAACAACGAGAAATGCATACAATAAGATAATACGTCGTATCGGGAGATCGCATACAATAAAAGTTTAAACACGAATACGGTAAGTCAATCGTGAACTGTGGTTTTGAACTCCTGTCCTGCAGGGCTCGGTGCCATCGATAAAATGTTTTGCGAAATTGCGCAGAGCGAAAACTGACTGAAACCATCAAGCAGAAATAATATTTCCAGATAGATCCCGAGGAAATAAATACATTTTTATTTCTAAAAACTGAAGTTGGCTGGAATGAAACGACGCGATTTTTCACCGTACTTGCAGCCGTTATATTTTTATTTTTTCGTAACGAGACGCGTATGTCGTAATGACTTTTGTTTTTTTTTTCTCGCTTGTTAATTTCAAATAGAACAGACAACGAGTTTCCCGTTAACGGTGTCGCTCATCTGCCGTAGATTTTTATACAGTATCATCGGTATATTATGAATTTCGGTCATTTTTTATAGAAATATTCCAAAATCAGATGTATCGTAACGTATCGACTTATCTTTTGTCGTCCACCACTGAATTCGTAAGTGTCGTCAAACCTTTATCTCATCCTGAAATACTGAAATATCCGCGCGGACTTCGAATAAATCGGACGTAATATTATCGAGATTGTAAATAATAATTCGCGAGAAAAGTCTGTTCTTGTTTGGGGGCCAAAACAGAAAACACGACGCAGCAAAAACATTTCGTTTAAATCATTTTTATCGCAGGATTAGCCGAACGAATAGGGAAAAAGGCTGGCACCGCTTTAGTCGAGCCAATACTGGAGAATAACAGAAAAAAAAACACTACTCGTTTTGCGCATGTATCACCACCACTATCGCTTATTTTAATTACCGATAATTCACGACCTGCAGTTTACTTGTCGTCTCGCTCGTCGTGCCGTGTCTTCTCGTTCATGTGTGATTGTTAATCCATAAGACTTCATACGGCCTAAACGGGAAAGTGCAAAAGTCGTGTGCGAATCAAACTCAAGCTCGGAAAAAAAAGAAGAGGCGTGTGCGAATGGATAAAGAAGCGAGATTTATTCGGTGCCATCAACAGTCGGGATTCGTCGCCACTAGATGATCGAGGTGGCTTCAGAAACTTTTTTTTAGAACGAACACAAATCTACATTTGCTTGAACTGAAGTGGAAACAGCGATTCAAACGTCGATTACGAGGCAAGCTTCACTTCCAGCACACGTTTCAAGACCGAACCGCGGTCGTGTTCACACCGAGAGCAGTAATCGCGACTGGCTGGTCTAGTTTTGTAGTGCTCCCGCACCGTTCACGACTCCGTGTGAACCCGGCTTAAAGCCGGATAAAAGGGGCGGGTAAGGGGTAACAGGAGTGGTATAAATTGATTTTTCTGTCGACCGAACACTGTCATCCGTTCGTTCTGCCGCGGCGGACGGCGATTAATCATATCCTTTCGACGGGATTGCTGCATATCATATAACGATTGCACCCGACTCAGTTCGAATTCCGCAGGGCGTACCCGACGACGGACGGACGAACGAACGGGGGGAAGGGGAAGGGGGGCGACGCGACCGCAGGACGACACAGTTTTTGGGGGTACACACCGCGTACCCGAAAACTCTTTGGCCGGATAGAGACGCGCGTTATATTGCCGTTCAATTATACGCAAACGACACGTGCAGGCGGTCGTTATGCCGCTCGCCGAGGGCCGTCGTATATATATATATATATATATATATATATATATATATATACTCGTATATAGTTTTGACCTGCTGCTGCTGCTGCTGCTGCACGGGCCGATGATCACAACCCAGACTAATTTACGACCGATTTGTCGCGTGTACCAGAACTCGTTCTCTGATCCAGTTGGATCTCGGAAAAAACGTTGCACGTTTGAATGTATCGAAAATAAGATGAAGTCAGTTAAAACAGGTGATAATAATAATAATAATAATAATAACTAATCGAGTTTAAAACAGGGGGAGGGGAGGGGAGAAATACAAAAATGAATTTGAAAAAAAAAATCAGGAAAAGTTATACAGTCGAATGAAATCCACTATAATGGGAAATAATTTACGTAAATCTCGCGTATAAAATCCTTGTATAAATCCACGGTTTTATCACGAAGAGAGACAAACGACGAGATCGGTCGCGCCGCGCAGCAGCCGCCGAAGAAAAATCTTAGCTATACTCCACACTGAACGTGTGCGTAGATTAGGAAAATCACGGCACACGCGGTACACACACACACACACACACACACACACACATATATATATATATATAGTGGTACGAGTACGATAAAAAAAGGATTTAGACGAAAGTATAATAGTTTAGCGAAAGAGATATCACACGTGCGCGCGCGCGCAGGGAACGGGTGTGGGATGGCGAGAGCGTTCGCCAAGTTGTCCGTTAATAAATTGAGATAAGGCGAACTATATACGGTTTAAAGTGGAGAAATAATAATAATTTATAACTCTGGCAAAAGACGATCATTGAAACGGGCTGGGGAGGGGGGGATTAGGCTCAGATTTCAGCGGGAAATTGTTGAAAGATATAAAAATCCGGTACCGCGGCCAAGTAAACGACGTCCAATAGTTATCATATCGGTATAATATGATATATGTATATAGTCGGTATAATAGGGTTTTCGTTCGGTAACTGTACTGGACACCACCTATGTAATCGCTAATCGTTGGGAGAAGGGATATGAGTGTCGAATCCCCCTTTTGCATTTTTTTTTCTTTTATCAGCGAGATGGAATTTCGGAACGAAATACGTAAGTGTTTTCGATCAAATCATCGGATGACCGAAGTCATCTCTATGATGTATAGTTAAATAATAATAATAATAATAATAATAATAATAATAATAATAATAATAATAATAATTAATAATAATAGAGCTAGGGACTTCATGACCTAAAAAACCTTAGAATATGCATGCATTTATGCCCTTAAAAATCACTAAATATGCTATTAAAATAAAAATGTACAGTATTTAAAAAAAACCTTTTTATTTTAATATCTAGATAATATTTACAAAATATATGTCGAATATTTAAACAAAATTTCGAAATTATAATTTTTTTAAAAATTTCAATTCTATAAAAAACAATTACAATTCAGTATGATTCGAAAACATATTTTTTACGTATTCGTATAAAAACTAATATTTTATACACATTTTTTTTACAATACATAAAAGAAAGGCCATTCGTTATAAAGTAATATAACAATATGAGTGGCGCGTCCACCGACCACTGGGTGGCACTAATCCTTCACTAGGTGGCACTAGTTCCGCCTACTTTATTTGTTAAAATACGCTCTTTCCCTAGCCCTAATAATATATAAACGACCTGACGACGCGCTGCCCGAATCGCAGTGGGCCGCGGGTAAAGAGTAAAAAAAAAAATCAATTTAAATCTCCCGCGCGGTCCGGTACAGAAACGGAAACTGTACCGACCGTTTATTTGCGTCCTACGCGATTAACATAAATATTACAGTCCGTTACGCGCGTACCTATATTATCATTATTATTATTATACGGCGCATGGGAACCACCGCCGGGTAATCGTCTGTCGGACAGGACGCGTCGGTTCGTTTTTTTCCTTTCCTCGTCCTTATTATCTGCGGTCCGTATAATATGCTAATCGTCGTTGTTCTCAAAGGCCTGCAGCAAACGTTATAGCTGGTACTACTTACACCCACGATTCTGTATCTCCTCTCCGCCCGCTCGCGCCCGATTGTCGTTACGTACCGGCTCCAAAAAAAAAAAAACGTATTGTTGCACACCGTTTCGTAACGCCCGGCACTGTTTTTTCCCAGGACGTTATGTACGAAATAATAATAATAATAATGAGTTACACGACCCCGGAACGCCGTGTCGGCTCGACGCACTCCTACGCGTTCGCATCCCCTCGAGGAAAACCGGGTTTGCAAAGAAGATTCGCACCCGGTGTGTGTGTGTGTGTGTGTGTGTGTGTGTGTCAGCAGTACACCAACACGCCGGTCATTGTGCGCGGTGCGGACGTCGTCGGCCGGACACCGGATGTTTCCGGTTTTCGCCCCCGCGCCGAATTAAAAAACGCGTACTCGCAATGGGGGAAAAAAAATCCTTCGGGGGGGATCGCAACAGCGCCCTCGGTGATTTCTACGCGCGTATATACACCAGCGGTTCCCAAACTGCGCTCCGCCGAGCCCCCTCGTTGGGCCTATTGTTTTTCAAAGGGATCCGTTCAGAAGCGGACTGACGAAGGGTCCGGGAGCCCACTACATTCAATACGCGGGTTCGCGATCTTCACTTTTCAAATAAAAAAAAAAAAAATCATAATATATACGTCGGGAAAAATGTCGGAATCTTAACGTTTTCATACCACGAACACAACGGATTAACAAACAGATTAAATAATATGCGAAATACCTGTATTTAAAAAGGAATACAATTTTTATCGCTTATACACGGCATTTTTTTTTTCTAGCTTCATTTAACGCCCTTCACTGCTTCTACTATTTGATAGGCCATCTATCTCTATCCACCCTCTCTTCTATAGTTTTAATCCCGGTACACGTTTTTCAAGGTCCGAGTTGACTGTGTGTGTCCACATCTGCCTAGGCCTTGACATTGCCTGTTATTACATCGTTTATTATACCAACGGATCTCCATGCATGTCCCGCCCGTTCCAAAGGACTTACAGCATAGGACCCAATATTTCTTTACATTATTAAACTTAAATAATAATAATAATAATAAAAAAACGAAAAATTGGCTACACGAATATAATGTTTTAACGTAGTCGCGGTACAAAAGCCGGAGTGGCGAATAGAGTATTTTTTCTTTTAATCATTTTTAATTCCGCATATACATTTAATATATACGGTAGTTATTTACGCGTAGCCCGCGCCGTTTCTTTCGTATCGATCGCTATTTCCTAATTTTAATTTTTCAACCGAATTCGGTCAATATTTTTTATCGACATTAAAATTTTTTAAACTATATAAGTAAGTCGTTTTTTTTTTTTTTGTTAACTGTAGTGTTTATCGTTAATAATATAACGCGATCCGTTCGAGGTGATTTTTTTCACCTTTGACACGCGTATCTTATACGCAAACGTGGGTTTAAAATAAAATATGAATATCGCGATGAAAAAAAATAAGTTCCTCGAAGAGAATCGCGCGATTCCAACGAATAGTTTTTGTATTTTTGTTCATTTCGTTCACTATTATTGTTTGAACGCTTTATATAATATAATATGGACTGCGCGTAAAATCGAATATTCCGCTATTCGGAGACTCATCGTACTCGTCGTATACAGAGAGGAGTATTAAATTTACGCGAACTAAAACGTAACAATAGGATATTATTGACGTTTTATAGTTTAAGCGAACTATATTCTGCACGTTCTTTTTAAAATCAATATTTTTAGATTGTGAGCGGAGCGAGGAATGTATTGGTTGTACAATGATGTGTGTTTTTTTTTATGCCTGTGCCCAAAAATTCTACCAGAAGGAGTGCTCCGATCTTTTAGTGTAGCGCCTTTTCTGATCGCGAATTGCGTCTAATGGTCATTTTTCGATTTTCTCAATACTTTTTTCAAAAGTCAGGAAAAACTACCAAAAAAAAAAAAAAAATCGCATAAAAACGCTAAAAATGCGATTCCGTCTTAATCGATTGTCGTTCATTTGTTCGTTTATTTATTACACCGAAGCTCCGCACAGAATCGTTTTATCGAACGCAATGATTTATCATTGCTTTCAAATTTATAATAAAAACAAAACTCTAAAATCTTTATCCAAGTGATTCACTTAAGCGATATCCGCAACAACCCGCGGCTCGTTACTTTTTAATTATTAACACGGCGTTTTCACGGCTATAAGAATTTTTTTTTTCTGAAATCTAATTAAAACAATAATAATGTTATTTATTAAAGCGGCACCTCGAATTCCGTTTGAGCACCGTTGAACGCAGTGAGTACGTATGACACGATGTACTATTCGAATTTGGCCGTAAAGACGAATGCCGCGAACAGAGAGCTGCAGCGCATTTCCTCTAATAAAGTTATAATCCACTCATTCCCAAGGTTATATGTATGTAATAAATTGATAATGACATTTATCAAGTTATCAATATCGCTCGGATTTACTCCGAAGTTGGATTATACAGTACATAATATATATATACATTTTTTAAATAAATTTTCAACGTCGCGAAGCGTGTGCAATAGTGAAATAACTATTTTGTGGTTTTAATCGAAACTCCATTCCGATTAGTTTCTGCGTTTCAAGTTAAATATTGTGTGCGGCTTTTTGGTCGGTTTTCTCGTTTACTCATTGGCGAAACACTGCGACGACGATAATAGGAACAAAAACAATGTAACGCCGCGTTCTCAAACTGTACCGAGACCGAACAATATTCGTTTTGTTGTCGGGACAATCGTAATTATTATTATGTTTCGAAAGAAAACCGTATTCGAACGGGTTTTTTCATATTAACGTTATGTGTGTGTGTATGGGAGAGGGAGGAAGGAAAACGCGCCTGGAAATCGGGGGTTTTTTTTTATTCACAAAACAGAAACCTTTCAAGATTTCGTGTCCTCGAAACGTTTATTTAAATATTTCAAAAAGAAAAAAAAAACGAATAGTTTTAGTGTTTCTGACGCATACGAGTCTCGCTTCGAAACGTAGACATTTCGAGAAAAAAAATAATCATTCTCTGGTGTGACCCCGGAACGTTTTGTATTATTAAACGAACTTCAAATTGAATAGCACTAAAAAAACATAAACGATGTAAATTTCGATTAAATACAAAAAAAAAAAAATACGATTCTTGTAGATTAGTGGTCAATTTTCCTCGAAAACTCTTCGGTCGATTTCTAAAAAAAATTGTCCATACTTCTTTTTTGAAATTGAAAAAACTTAGTTTTTTAAAATCGAAATAAAACGACAGTTATATAGAATAATAAAAAAAATAATGCTTATTCGTTACGTCGGTATATATATATATATATTAGGATTTAACGAGTTTTATTCGGTTTCGGCAACAACACGATTGAATAATCATTTTTTATTTATTCGCTGCGCTTTCGCAGCGGACGTTTATACTGCGGATTTACTAGCTGCCGGGAATATTAATCAGAATTACGGTTTGTGAATCACACGTTATGCATTTATAGACAACTGTTCAATATTGGTCTAGAGCAATGGTTCTCAACCGGGGTGACATGTCACCTTTGGGTGACATGGATCCAATGTATTGGTTAAAATACAGAATTTTTTTGTTAGGGAGACGTAGTGTTGGGTTATCGTGGATGAAGGTGACACGAATCCAAAAAGGTTGAGAACCACTGGTCTAGGGCGTTTTTCGCACGCCTGGAATCATTATTATTTGAAAAAAAAGGCCATACAACAGCCCTATATACACCCTATATAGACGCGTTTTAACTCCTCCGTCAGCGATCATTTGGACTTCTCGGGCAGCGTACGCACGCGTCATTATTATCATTATTATATACCCGGCGACGTCTCCCGCGGAGAGAATAAAACCGGAAAAAAATAAAAAATAAAAAAACCCGAAAAAAAATAAAAAAACCCGAGACGAAGCAAAACTTTCTCGTTGCAAAACGTCGCACAGAGGTATAAACATCCGCTCTCTTATAACACTACACACTCGTTCGTTATTATTATTATTATTACACCGCGTGTTTGTCGATGGAGACGTTTTCGTTTTTAGACCGTGTGTGCGCGCGCGTATCAAAGTCTGAAGCGTATAAATCGTGTCGACGAGAGGGGAGGGGGCGCGCGCGCGCGCGCGTGTGTGTGTGTTTTGGCGGATACGAAGCAGGAGGAGAAGGGATGTTTTTGAAGGGGTACGGTTTTCTTACGGTTCTACTGCTGGCGTGCGCGGGGTCGGGCGGGGTCTCGACACAAAAGCTCCTATTGTGTTCGAACGGAAATAAATCCGGGACAAGACGACTGTCAAACGCACACGGTTTTATACGAGCGCGAAAACGCACACGTGTTACTGTGTGTGTGTGTGTGTGTGTGTGTGTGTGTGTGTGTGTTGCGCGCGCCAACGCGACTTACAAGAAAACCGCGAGAGACACCAGCGGAACGAAGGCAAACATAATTAAGACGGACGAGTCGAGCGGAATGTAAACACACGGTGGCTGCGTGTGTCCCGGGGTATTGTCGACGTCGTCGTCCCAACGGCGCGCGGCGTGGTGGACCGATACCCGACACGCACGGTCTGTCTGACACCGTATCGACCGGACAAAAACGTATCGGCCGGCACTATTCGCAACATTCCACCAACGAAAATACATATGTTCGAACCGCGCTGTGAACGCGTGCCCCGGTTCCGCGCGTCAGATCCGGCGCGATTGCTCGTCGTGACTCGGTCAATAATAATAATATATGTAGGTATCGATTTATGTATACGAATTAACGTCCTTGTGAGTTTCACCGAGTCGCAGAAATCGAAACGGAAACTCGAACAGAAGACTACACCGGTACTTGGAAATCGAAGCGAGAAAATCGCGAATTCACAGGTAATGCAACAACACACGACGGGCGCGAAGAAGGCTATAATAGGAACAGTGACGATAATCCTGGGCTTGCTTTAACGATTTTTTCCTACCGTCCGAAAGCCAAACGGGATCTTGTTGTGATTTATTCGGATCACAATATCTTTATTAATATATTTTAATTTTATCATAAGATATTATAATTTTAATATCTTTTTTAAGGGTATATGATAATATCATATGCCATTAAAAAAAATATCTTATGAAAACCACGCGTTTTTCTATTTAAATACTTTAATTTTACTCGTTATTCTACTTATTCATCGAAAAATAAAGTCATACAATTAAGATATTAATTTTAATTCGATTTATTTATTTACTTAAGATTGTATAGTTAACGTTTAAAATTTTCTTTCCCCGAATGATTAGTATATTCTTCCAGAACGTCTCGGGCTTTGAGGTATAAATCGAAAACCAATCTGGTTCACGTGAGCTCTACAGAAGTATCTTCGGATCGACGATTCAATGAGTTCATCCGTAACAACGTCGGAGGTCTCGGATTGTTTCAACGAGATATTTATTTATATCTACTTTTCAATTTTTAAACACATTACGCGCACCGTTGTAGGGCGACCGAATTCGTGGAGCCAACTGCTCGTTTGACATTTTTTATTACCCGATTCCCGGTCCTATTGCCCGTTAGAACAAGGCACGGGATAACCGCCATCACCGGAACGTTATGGATATTTGATAAAATCAACGATAAATAAAAAATTCAATATATGTACTTCTCCAAAGTAATTTACAGTAAGATTTAAAAAAAAAAAATCACAATTTAATTACTTATTGATGTGTAAACATCTGTTACGGCGGTATGAGAATGAATCTCGGGAAATGGGACGGAAATGTGTAAGCTCTTGTCATGACAACTAATAATAATATTAATAATATTAATTAATTTACACGCAATTATAAATTGCGTGTAATGTGTAAGCTGTTGTCATGACAACTAATAATATTTATTATCGAAATTACTTTGAATAAAGATACCAATAATCACAATAATCACAATTCCGTTTCGTTTTTACCGCTCACGCGACGTTTACACATCAATGTCTCGAGTACTATAGCAGACTCGTTTTTTAAATTTAGTAAGAGGTTTGGTGTGGCAGTGGTGGGACACGCGAAAAAGCGGAAATGTATTACAAATTATTTACTACAATACAAATTAAAATATTTGTTAAATCGGTAACGCGTTTATAGTGTGAAACGGTAGAGGTTTTCAACCACTCGACCACAAAAAAAAAAAAAAAAGGAAAACGTTAGCGAATTATGTTTTTAAATCGTATTCGAACGGGGTGTGTGTGTGTGTGTGTGTGTGTTGTGTGTGCGTGTGTGTTTTAATGAAATTCGTCACACTTTTTTTTTTTTGAGGATGTAGACGGGGGGAGGGGGCTGTCTAAATCCTCGTCGACTCTTATGGTTAGATCGGCCGGAACTTCGCGTGTGTCGCGCTGCAAGAGTCTCGACGTTTCCTTTTTTTTTCTTTCCAAACCCGTTCGAAATTAGTCGCGCCTGACGCGAAGAAGGGGTGACTTGCCTTCTATATACGTGACCAACTTGGACGTTAAACACACACACGCACACGTTTGGAACAATACGATCGCGCGATACATATAATTTATTTTTACTTTTTTTTTGTATTTATAATAACGATAAATCACAAACGTTTGCGAGCATAACGTTTACTTTGTCATATTTTTACATAAATAATTCGTAATTTAAATGTAAATATCGTTAGAGAGAGAGAGAGAGAGAGAGAGAGAGAGAGAGAGAGAGAAATAACCGTCCGCTGTAAAAATTCAAAATTGTCGCTCCATTTTCTCTCTACGCGCTTCTGAATCTTCGTTAATTGTTATTTACACGAAACGTAAACACCGTAATCAACAAAACACATTCCCAAATTAAAAGAAAAAAAAAAATTTTGGACAATTTATTACGGAAGTCGCTTTAATTATTACGGTAATATATTTGTTTTTTCACTATTATATTTGAAATACTTATTAATTTGTACACATTTATTCCGCATATTTTGAAAAACAAAAACGTTTTAAAATAATTACGTGTCAATAACTGATGTATTTACCAGGCGGGCGGCTTTCGATTAAAAAATTATACGTTTTGCGTGACTGGTTGTAATATTTTAAAGGGCAAAATCAGTAGGTTTTTTTTTTTTGAGACGCGTCTAAAAAATTATATACACTACGAGTTCAATTTTAAACTAAAACTTTTAGAATGCGGAAAATAAATTAGTTTTTGCTTAAAAAATCGTTTGACTTCGGAAGAGCTGCTATACAAAGAAGTCGCCGACGCATTCGATTTTCAGAAAATCGAATTTCGTTTTTTTTTTTTTGTGGTATAGAGTTCCGAAAATAATTACGTGTAAAATCTGAAGTCTACGCCAGTTATTCAATTCAATGTTTAGGAATAATACGGTCAACGTTTTTTAAATTAAATATGATATTTCGGAAATGTCGACCGTTTCTGGTATATATATGTATATTTTTTTGTACGATTAAAAATTAATCAGAAAATATTACGTTTTAGGGCCGACGTGCTGAAGATTCAATTTCTACCATGTCAGTTACGTACGTTATTGTGACAACGCTCAAAACATTTGCAAATCGTTATTGATAAGTTTTTCCCAAGCATTTAAAGTCAATTTTTTCGGGTCAAACGAAGGGTTTTTGCATAAAATGACGGTATTTTTTTCCAACACTCGCGTCGCACTAGTCATTACATTATTTATTTATTTTTTTTTTTTTTAGACTGTCTTTTCTATTAATTAAATATTCGTATACTCGTGAACGTGTGAGTAATTCTGTCTACGATTAGTTTATGAAAAAAAAAACGGTAGCGTCGTTTTGAGATAATTTTATTTATTTTTAGTTTTTGATGTGTTTTACAAATTTACACGAATTGATCTTTTATTTCGGTTCGCTACTCACGAGTTTCTCAAATTAAGTAACTTTCACCATACGCGTTTGTTTGTTCACGGAAATTTCGAGTACTTCATACTTGTATGTGTATATATATTTTTAAAAAAAACATATAAAGCGTTGCAAAATATGTGCTCTTCTCGTGTTTATAAACAATTTAGTCGGAAAGTCAACACTGCTGTTAACTGAATAATAATAATAATAATTAAACGCTTTACTAGAAAT
Source organism: Slavum lentiscoides (assembly GCA_032441835.1). NCBI lineage: Eukaryota > Metazoa > Arthropoda > Insecta > Hemiptera > Aphididae > Slavum > Slavum lentiscoides. The sequence continues at coordinate 2,544,540 of CM063707.1, read as the reverse complement.
TTGTGTTCCACGCGGTTACAATAATTTTAATTTAGTGTTTCGTATAAGCTCTTAATGTTTTTATTTCGTTTGATTATTATTATTTTTTTTTTTTTACTTAAAACACGCTATTATAAATATGAAATGGATTTTTTTTTTTAGGATAATTATTTGATAAAGTCGTATCTTGTCGTTTTGGTATATTCAAGAAAGATTTTCTTTCGTTATAAAACGATTAAATTTGTTATTGTTTAATATTTTGTAAGACTTTTTGCGAAAATAAATTAATGTGATCAATATTTAACACTCATATATTATTCGATGTGGTTCTAAATCGATTAAGCAACTTGTGGCGCGTTTCGAAAAAAAAAATATATATTTACTAACCGTAATGAAGTAATCCGTCGAGACGATTGACAGCGGTAGACGAGCGAAATAAATCGTTTACAAGAAATCGTTTTGGAAATATAATAGTATCACGAAAACACACAATAAGAAAGAAAAAAATGTGTGTCATATAAAATTTGAATATTGAACATATACGTATTGCCGGCGATCAACGCCGTTATTACCAATTATCGCACGTACACGTGCAGTATGCGTACAGGTAAATTAATTCTCCGTACACGTCGTAATCGAATCTATAAAATTGTTTGTCGACCGATAGAATTTGCATAGAACCAATAGCGAATTGGATTATTAATAACGTTTACCCGAGTTCGTGAATAATTTACTAGGCACTAAAAATCGCGATAGGAAAATATATCGTATTGTTTCGTACGATTTGTCGGTGGAATCAATAACGTTTTGTGAAAATTCGGTAACGAAAATTTCTCCGTCATATAATAATACGTAATGGTAAAAACCGAAAGAAAAAAGCGTTAATCGAAATTAAAAAAAAAAAAAAATGATTTAGGCGGTAGGGAGTTTGTATCCGAATTGATGAGCGATTTTGATTACCGATTTTTTAGTATTATAGTAAACCGTATTGGGTTTTAAAAGGAATACATTTCATCGATTTGTTTTTTTTGTTTTTAATCTTACGATTACAAAAATCGTTTCGGCGGTGCGCGTTAATATTGTCGGAAAAAAAATGCAAGTGATTGCTTAGAGTGAATTTTTTTTTTCAATACAATTTTTTCTTGGAATTTTTAAGACACGAACGGATTTTTGAAGGCCATTTAAAATCCGAGCTTTGCACAGTAAATACATACACAAGAACACAAACACCGGAGACGGAGTCTAAGCGCCCCGTCCCTTCGAAACAATACTACGCGCGTACGTATCGAAGCGAGCGATTTCGCTCGCGCGCGCGGAGGAAATCTCTCGACGGATGGAGCTTTTTCTCTCTGTCTGTAGGTAGAATACATAATAATAATAATAATAATAATAAGGGATCTCGTCTTATACGACGGACGAACGGAGTGGCGAGATAGGGTTAGAACGTATAGGTTCGAGGGGACCGCGCGTACAGGACTGCAGGCGGTCTTTTTGTACGCTCTTCTGTAGGCTTCTCGATTGTGAGTGCAATTTTTATAGGGTCGGTTGAAGAATGACGCTGTCACGCATATTCGTCAAACACACCTGAGAAATAACGTCCCCGTTATTACCCTCGTCGGCTCGAGCTGATGCTGCTCCTCTCTCTCTGGTTACTATAGCCCGGGCCCTGCCTGCAATCTAATGTGACACACACACACACGTCAGTGTTGGCGGTGTCAATTTATTTCCACTGGATGACGACGACACGCATATATATATATATATATTATTTTGATAATAATTATTGTCTCGTTGTTATTATTAATGTTTGTAAATTCACTACTCACTCTGTGCGGCTCACACTCGTTGTCGTCGTCGTCATTACAATATTTTAGGGTCGCGGTACATAAACGCTTAAATTTAACGGTCGGTTCTCACCGTCGTCGTCGTCGGCGCAGCAACTGTGTTTAAGTTTGAACGAACGGCGCGGACGATTTGCAGTTTCATCGATTTTCTACTCGTTCGAACCGTTGAAGGACATTGGCGGGATCGAAGTGAAAATTATCGGTTTTACTATGGCGTGCTGGTTTTATTCCGGTAGAATACGATCCATAGGCGGAAATCTATTAAATTTTCTGGGGGGGGGGCTAACGTTTTTAACATCAGTCATAATCAGTCAAATATCCAAAATACATACATATTATTAGATATTTGGGGGCCTTAGCCCCCCTAAGCCTCCTCCCATTTCCGCCTATGATACGATCGTTTAACGCTCGTACGATGTACACACGTTTCCCGATAGAAAACGCGTAATTCTTCGTTATAAGAAAAACTCGAAGACTGTTTTTTTATTAAATTTCGTTTTTTTTATGTTTTGTTTTGTCTGTGAACACGCACAGTGTCATCATTGATACTTTCCGGTAGAAAACTCGGTTTGACGCGTTTTTCGAATTTTTGTTCCCAGTCCTCTTAATCGAAAACGTTGACCGGTAAGATTTTTGACATTTTGGTTTTTGGACAATTTTATTTTTTTGTAAGAACTCATAAACTCGGACGTATATAATATTTATTACACCTGAGAAACACTTTTCTAAATAATATATATACGTCAGTGGCGTTCTCAGGAATTTTCAAAGGGGGAGGTTTTGGATAATTTCTAGAAAAATATGTGAGTGGCTCTGGGCCCACACCTAATATTATTTCTAATAATTTCTATAATTTTTTATAATACAAAAATTAAAATTTTCTTGGCTTTTCTGCCAAATCGTCTACCACTTCCTCGGCTGTTAATGGAACGAATCGCTGACACTGGAAGTCCATTGAGCCGTGTCTACTTTTAATAACGAAAACGCATTTTAAGCATCGCACCCATCATACCGGGTATATTTAGATAGTAAAACGGACTCGGAGCGAAACGCATTGGAAGAAATAATACGCGCTTTTTATTCTCCCAAGAAAATAATTCTGTTTTGGACTTCGGACTCCACTATTCTATTACAATACGATTGTAATATTGTAAATATAAATTATACGTTTATGACAATGAATATTCGTAATTCATATCCCTTAAACAAATATAATACGAATTGGTCGCAGAAAAAAAATGAAGTACCACCAAGGGGGGAGGGGTTAAACCTCCCCTGTGAGTACACGCCCATGTACGTAACGATTTATCAACGCTTTCGGAATAAAACTCTAGAAATCTATGCCTGTATTATAAGTGACTCGCTCGAATCGCGACTTCCGCGCATCAATAAATCGACTATATTTCTACGCGTTACGTATTTTTTTTTTCTCTCGAACCAACGGAGATTGTAAGGCGGATTTATAAAAATAGAGAAATATCGATAGGATATATTATTATTCGCTCGTCCCCCCTTCTCGTGACGAATTTCTTCCACGATTCTTCGCATTGTTCACCGCGAAATTCGAAATTCGCTCATAAATACCCAAGCGGCAAGCTGTATATAATAATTATCCTAGTAGCGAGCGGTTTTCGTAAGTATATTTCGCGTAACACACCAGTGCGTTTCGTTTTGTTTTCAAAAATTTCGTCATTAATTTCGCGCCCTTTCCTCGGCGCAAAGGTCCTGGACCTCGTGTAGGTGTACGGTGTTTAACACGCGTGACACACCTGGTTTTCGCGCCAACGTTTCTCACATCGTATTATTACGGCCTGCAGGAGCCCCATACACTCGTATATATAATAATAATAATAATCACCCCCGACGGCGGTTACTGTTCTTTCTCTCCTTTGCAAGTTTTCCATGCGTATCGGCTTAATATAAATGCCTCACATCAGGCCTTTTAAAAACGAATTATAAGAAACGCGCGCGCGTATACGCATAAATAACGACGACATCGTCGCGGTCTCGAGTTCGTCTCGTGGCTCCACGTAAACGAAGCGCGGTTCGTTAAAAAACTAAAAAAAAAAAAAAATATTTTATATACATTTTTTTTTTTTAAACCTACGAATATATCGTTTTATCGTTATTATTATTATTTTTGTTGCTGGGGCTGGGGGGGGGGAATAATAAAAACTCCGCAATGAACGACGCGACTTCTTACCGAGTTCGTATACGAGTTTGCAAAAGAAAGACGGCGGTCGTGTAATTTCTTTGAACGAAAAGTATCATTAAAATTTGTCGTCGTTTTTTCCCCCGTTTTTTTTTTTTAGTCTTATATATGCGTACAAAACAACGTCTCATTACGAGTAAGCGCAAATATTTACATATAAACCGCAGAGAAAAAGAAAATATTTATCGATTATTCGTCGTTTTGACGACGGCGAATACGCCGGATCGCGTTCGGTTTTATAAACGGTACTGTGCGATTGTATATCGCGTTAAAACTTTCAAATTTTTTCACACAAATAACGGTGTATTTAACTGGACCGGGCATAGTGACGTGATCTAATCGCAGAAGACATTTTAACGGATTTTCACGAGGCGACAGTTGGAGAGAAAAAAATTTGCCGGAAACGTCGGTATTTCATAAAAATAATATTCGAAAATTTATCGTAATTGTTAACGCCGACTGAGCTTTTATTATAAAGGTCGAATTCGATCGAAACTCGAGAGAACGTCGCCGTTTTATATATAAAAACGTGTTTAGCGATAAAAAAAAAAATTTCGTGTTCTAATCGGCGTTTCCATTTCGAAATTCCGTATATTAACTACTATACAATTATTTACTTGTCGATGACACAACGAACGAATTAAAATATGATATATGAACATAAAAATATTCTACGCGAATTTAATTCTGAAATCGCGAATTTCGTACACGTTTTTACGTTTTAAAAATTGTAAAACGCGGTAAAATATAAAACGTTTGTACGATTTGTGTAAAAAAACTTAAGAGGCAATCTGCACTACGCGTCGTTAGATACCTACGCTGTGCCACTCGATATTAAAACAGAATATTAAACAGTAATATATGACTATAGCCTATTAATTTTTGAATACTTATACGCAGTGAATTTTGAAAGTATATTAATTAATTTTTTAAATTACCATTTGCTTTTTGGGTTTTATAAGTGTTTTTTTTTTTTATTCGATTTTCTACCGAAAATCCGATTTGACTTTTCGAAAGACGGTTTTAACGAGTCATACGCTAGTCGTTATATAACGAGCTGCAGGTGGCAGTTACAAAAGTTAGCGAGTAAAAAAAAAAAACGTAGTAAATCGTTACGCGTTACGCAGTTAGTGATTTTCAAGTATTAAAAAAGTAGTTTTATGAAAAAAGAAACTTTGTAACCGCATCGTTCTCGGCTCTGCCCGAATTGTGACACCTAATGTACGCATTGACACTTGCTACACGAGATCGATATTGTCGTGTACGCCCGTGAAACACGGTCGACCATTAAGAGCGACGAAAACAAATTATTATTTTTTGAAAGGAAAGTATTACGGACAGATTTATGGACATGGACCGACGAGCAATGCAATTGCAGTATTGCAATTCCAGCGGAACAGTGATCGTCTAATAAACCGAGTATCAAAAGTGTGTTGTATGCCTGCAAAAGGCTTGTGTGCTTGTGGGCCGGGCACACGTGGCGAGTTGACGGAAAAATTATAAAGAATGTTGTGGCCGGGAACTTATTCGGAAAACGGCCGCCTGGAAGACGCCGACAACGGTGCGGGTTGGACATGGTACAATACAGTAAGATATAAGAGCGGTTGATGTATTCAAAAGACTCCCGTAGACCGAGAAGGCTGAAGAAGTTTAGTAGAAGCTGCTAAGAGCCTCAAAGGCTTGTAAAACGAAAAAGAAAAATACGCGTGCACAGTAACATATTATACGATTACAAAACGAATTCACACAAATTCGTAGCCGGTAAATAAATAATAATAATAAAAAAAAAAAATATTATTAATAAAAAAAAACGCGTTAAACGACGCGTGTCGTCGTTAATTATTATTATTATTATTACTATCGAAATACTTTACACGTGTTCGATGATACGCGCGGTAAAATACGAGACAGATACGACGAGAGACAGGGCGTTTGAAACGCGTTAAAACGACACGATTGCGCCGTCGTCGTGACCAGCTCGTGTAATTATTATTTAATGTGAAGTTTCGCGTGCTGACAGAAGAACGTATAATATAATATATACCGTATATTATATGTTATTATATTAAATTGTATAAAACGCGTCCGACAAAAGACGACGGTAATAATATCGTTAAATAAAAACGCGCGTACACGTTTATATAATACGCGTATATATATCCGAGCTGTAAGTAGCTTACGTCGCAGTCGTCGTCCCAGGAATAGTATGCGGAATCGAGAGCAGCGAGTATACATACCGGAAATTTTGCCGAAGCGGTGCACGTCAAATATAGAAAAAAAAAGCTGCGACGACTTCGGATTGGTTCGAAAATGACGGGACGGGGGGGAGGAAATTTTTTAAAATCATTTTATTCGCGGTTGTACGATTTCGCATATATTATTATTTGTTCCATACGAATGTATTTCAATAAACAAAGAGATAAAATAATAATCGATAATAATAATAATAATAATTTTATGTGTATCCCTTAAAGTTCCATTTTCTAAGTTAAGTATTTTATCTTCCAAACACCCAATCATTATTAAAGCGGTCATCAATTTTATCATCTCTACAGGCTTGCGCATTTGAAAAACCTTGGTCTTGCCAGTTAAGTATTTAATGGTTTTTTTTTTTTTTATCTTGTTAATTTTTGTTATATGTCATATACGTGTATATAAATTAATATTAGTTCCTATTATTATTAAGTATCTATTTTCTGTATATTTTAAAAGTTAATTGTTGAGTTGTAATAGCTTCTGGCTAAGAACTCCTAATAAAAAAAAAAAAAAATAATAATAATAATAATAATAATAATAATAATAATTTTTTCAATCCCGGAGCGTTCAAAGGCAGTAAAACCTCAGTAAAACTCGTACTCGAGGCGACTGGGCAATGTGATTTTATTCGGAAAAATTTCGATACTCGTCGCGCGTACAGCGCGTATAAAATTTCGGTTTCCAAAGCGCACTACGGTACGCGCGCGGCCCTCGTTGTTGGCTTTAAACCTCCGGCGTATATAGGTACCACCAAACGCGCGTGCCATACGTGACCCGAATGCTGCGTTGAGGCGTATGCGTACTCGCAGTGTTATTAGTAAATACGGATTCTATCGGCAAAACTACGGCATGTTTGCAGGTCCAGGACGACGGGGGCAATAAAAAAAAGAAGGAAAAATGGAAAAAATTTTACCGTAACGCACACACACACACACACGAAAACCGCATAAAATCCTTGTCACGGTCAACGTACTACGCGTTATTACGTCCGTACGCGGTCCAGTTTTTTTCTGCTTCTTCTTCTACAGCGTCTAATTTTCATATATTGAAATTTTGTTTCCCGAAAACATTCGCCTTTCGGCCGACTTAATTTTCAGTTTTTAAAACTATAGTCAAGTGCGCATTAAAAACGTAATTAATTCGGGAAATATTTTATTTCGCGCCGATGAGTCGTGCGCGAAACGCGAATGAGACGAGAGAAAAATATCGAAAAATAATCCGAGAGCAAAAGGTCCTAATAATAACAAAAAAAAAAAAAAAAAAATTCAATAATCTCATTGATAGTCTCGGGAAGGAGAACGATAGTCATACAATCTCTTCCGAGATTCCGGCTTGCAGTGGTCGGCCGGGATCGACAATGACGTGCACGTATATAGTGCGAACCGAATTTAAAGTGTTTAAAAAAAAAAAAAAATTTTTTTTCCTAAATAACTGTCATCCTATATAACTATATAGCCGTTTGAGACTCGCGTTAATCATTCGAATAAAAGTATTAACTTTTTTTCTATTCGAACAATTTAAAATATATATAAATTATCGAATAGGTATTTTTTGCTGGCGTATTTCGATATTCGTCAAAAAAAATATATTTTTTTTTTTTCGTCAACCACGAATGAAAACGACGGATTTGTGGACAGAATAATAATACGTTTTAAGTTTATACATATTTTGTAATTTAAAATATATTCTAAGAATCATACAACTTCCCAGAACTCTCTTCTTGTACCGTCAATATTGACTTTTATGTACACTTAGTTTTCGAACAGGTTAAAATTCACGTATAGACATAATATATAGACACATATACACAGTACGATTTTCGATAAACTAAAAACGACCGGAACACTTTTAAAATAAATATTCCGAATATATTGGGTAATATTAGTTACTATAATTATATTAATATAAATCGGGTAATATTTTTGAAAACATCAAATGCTTTTTTTTTTTTTTTTGCGAATATAACTATTCTGAACACATTTTTCATCCGTTTATTCGAATGAGTGTAATTTTTTTATTCCGGGTGCAAAATAAAAATAACATACTCTTCACAATAGTGCGAGTGTCGTATGCGCCGTCCGCGACACTATATCTATATTGTAAATGTTGTGTGGCCTCGTTCCGCAGGGACTACGGACAGAGGAAAGAGTGCTCGTCTGTCGTGCGGACGGATGAAACGAGCGCAGGACGAAAATTCGTTTTGCGCCGTTCCTCCAAGGGCCGCGCACGTCGCACGTGAGATTGTCGCGCGCGCCTTCACGTTCGGCCCGTATCGTCGTTCCGTGCTCACCGCGCACGCCGCCGTCGCACATTAGCAAAGCTCGAGAAGGGTCGCACATAAATTTCGCGTTCCCCCTTATAACGAACCGAAAGCGTGCGCGCTAAAAAAATAATAATAATAAACGAACGGTAAAAAACTGTACGCCGCCGTATAAACGAGCTGGGAGTGAACAAAAAAAAAAAGTGTATATACGCAAACGATGACGTGGGATTTTTGTTTTTTTTTTACCACCTCTGTCTCATCTCGTCCACAGCCGTGTACACACCTCGCGTATACATATATTATACTTGATATGACACGCCACTGACGAGTATTTCGTTTCGGTGCAGTGGAAAAAAAAAAATCGCATTCGCAGGGCGCTCTGAAAATAGGCGAAAACGAAATTTGTTTCGCTCTTAAGGTGATAATTTCAACTCCTCTCCTCTATAAAATACTAAAAAGACTTGTTTCCCCTGCATTTTTTTTTTTTTTTATTATTATAAACCGTCGGTATTTTGAAAAACGTACGTGTTATTTTCGATTTTAAATCATTCGTATATTTCGGTATGTTTTTAACGCTTTAATTTACTGCTACGCATAGCCGCGTATAATACGTTAAAAGTAATAATAAATTAATTAATTAATTAAAAAACAAAAACCGCATTAAACCGCGGCCACCGGTACAGCCCGTTCCGGATAATCGTTCCGCGCATAATATTTCTATATAATATTATTCCGAGGGTAGGTACCGGCGAAAAGTGTATTACAGTAAGTTTTCGCCGGGAATTTATGGGAGCGCCCGCCGCCCGAGAAGTTCGGCGAATCGTAAGTTATATTTTATTGTGCCGCATATAATATAGGTACGCGTATTATTATTATTATTATTATTATTATTATTATTATTATTATTATTATTATTATTATTATTATTATTATTATTATTATTATATTATTATTATTAAATATACGCGCGGCGACGGTTCTCAAAAACTTCGCGCCCGTCCCAAAACACAATGCCCGGTAGCCGCGAAAACAAAAACTATTATTTTGAATTGTATCTATTGATCTGCCGCCACAGCCACAGCCACGGACGCCGCTGCCGCCGCCGAACCGCGGGCGCGGAACAATAACGATGACGACGACGATCTATTGAAAACGCTGGCGCGGTAACAATCCCGTTATAGGTACGCGCGTTAACCGTTAATTGTAATTATTATCTCGTGTTCTACTCTTTGTGTGTACAAATAAAATCTTGTCTGTGCCGCTGAAAATCTCGATAGAAACAGGCTTTTTATTAAAAATTTTTTTTTTTTTTGTAGACAATTGTAGGATTATCTGTATATCGATAGCGTTTCAATCGGGTTTCAGTCGGGTTAACGCGCCAAACTGATTGCAGTGCACGTGAAAAGGAATTAAAGACGCTCAAACATTTACAATGTTTACACTAAAAGTGACGGCGTTTTTGAAAAACTCGTTGAAATTTCCAGTAAAACGGTATGTTTCGCTTGTTCCAAAACGGCCGGTTGTCGGTTTTACTTTAATTTACTCCGTTTACGCCTTCCATAATTTCTTACACGATTTTTCGATACGGAACATCCAAAAGCTTTACGGAAAATCTGAATGTGTACCATTTGAAAGCGTATAAAAGTTTTTGCGCAAAAACTCGATAAACTTCGTTCTAATACATCGAGTACAGAAGAGAGAGAGAGAGAGAGAGAGAGAGAGAGGAGCAAATTCATTTTTTTCTCTCTTCATAAATGTTTTACTTAACACTGCAATCTCTATTCATAATTTACTTTTGAACAACAAATAAATAAATATAAAAAAAAGAACTATATAATTTTAATGAGAATTTAACGAGCTTTTTGAAAATGTTATCAGTTTTAGTAATAATTATCAGAAATAATATCTTTTTTTTTTTATTGAAGAAACGAGTGATTTACTAATAAAAAGCAAAATTTTAAAAATTTAAACAATTTTTAATTACTTTTTAGGTGTAAAATCATCCCTCTCAGTTATGCACGTTTACCCTGAAACACTGTGTGTGTGTGTGTGTGTAATGTGAACAGCGAACACGGTATTTTCAGCGTGGCAATATTGTCGACACACTATTCCAACGGGTTTGCAATAATATTATGATAATAATGGATGTGCTCGATAATAATAACAAACGAAAAAAAAAAATTCGTTTTACGATTACATACGATAATGTATGTATAAATATTGTTGTGGTTTTCGAACTTTTATATATAAATAATCGGGTTAATTAACGTAATCCCATCGAACGTAAAATAACCATTTACCTCGTCCGTCATAACAATAATAAAAAGTCTGTACCGACATAGCATAATATAAAATAGGGTCCATATACATACATATATTCGGATTATTCATATCGACACGAGCGAGTAGCGAATATTGTGCGTCCAGATCTGACAATAATTGTATAAGTTGTATTGCCATAGGAGTATTGTGAGCTGTTATAATGCAGTAGGAGCAAATAGACCAGACCCATCTTTCTCTCTATTCGTAGTTCATAGGTCTTGATATTTCTAAACGGATAATTTACACTTATTCCCGTCTTCGGATTTGGTACAGTCTTCTCTCCCACCACTCTTTCCATTTTTCTTTAAATTCATCTCCTCTATATCCCCTACACCGAGAGGAGGCAATCTGTGACTTAAATCACATCATCTTTAACTGTCTATGTTACTTCTCTCCGGATCCCGAAATATCAATTTCAATTAATAAACAATCCATTTCATTTATAACACGCTGTCTTCTTTATTTGATATTCCACACATTTATACGGAAACTGTTCTATTTTTCCTTTTGTTTTGTCGTGAAGTTTAAACAAAAGCAATTAACAAATAATAGAACAGACAGTATGTTGCGGTAGGTACAAGGAAAGGAGAAAGGTATTTGTCATTAATGTAGCGGTTGCAAAAACACTCACGATGAAGAATATTACAGGAAAACGCCGAAAATGCTGCGAGTTACAACACGAAACAAGAGGGATGTAGGAAGTAGAAGATGTAAAGGAGGTGGTCCCGCTTGTTATCTCAACAACTGGAGCAATTCCAAAATATCTACACGACGGTATTAAATTATTGGAACGTGCAAGTACATCATTTATTTTATTAATTCCAAAGTTCTGAACACCGCAAGAAGAATTGTCCGGAAATATAAATAATGACGCTAGAGTGTTTGGTCGATATAGGCTTATAAATTCTTTTAAAATTAAAATAATAATAATATTATTATTATCCCATAAATTCCTCGTGCGGCTTTCTATCGCGTATATTAATATATTAAAGCTGTCCTTATAGCCGGCTTTGCCCGAAGTGAATGTTATTTAACGTTTGTACGATTAAGCCACTCGAGCGAATTTTAAAGCATATAATTATAATAAACGACACGTGCAGTACAATAATTTACATAATTCTCAAAATTTATACGTACCTAGTGAAGAATTGTAATTTTTTTTTTTTTGTAAACATATTTAATCCTACGACGATATGTATATACATATATTTTTTTTTTACCATTGTGTATACCTAAAAGCTAGACGAATAATCGAGCACAGAATTCTTCGGGTTTGCTCGTCCGTTACTTGTGACGTTATTGGTGATGAATACTTTAAGAAGTTCTAGTCTAGGAGAATCGTTTGGTCGAACAATGGATGTCTAGGGATCGTATAACCACTCTTTGAATAAACGCATTTACCGGACCAAGGTAAATAAACGACAGTACTTTTTATTTCTTATTTTCAACAATCAATATTAAACGACGTTTGGTCGCGATAGTTGGACTTTTCGCGTAGTTCGTCAGAGTAAAAACGACAATAGCCGCGCTGTCTTTATTACGCTAATAAATTTACTATATCCCACGGTTTGGCGATTATGCGACCGCACTGGTTTAGAAGTGATGCGTTTAACTAATGGGACGATTAAAAATTTCACAATAGTCTTCGTAATAGAGGCACATATTATTTATCGGGAAATAGTTATGTAAAAGTCGACGCGTGTAAATTTCGAAAAAAAAAAATTTCAGAGTAAATGTCGATGATTTCCTCTTTTGGAAATCCAAACGTCTATTATAAGTTTAAAAGAAAGTGGATGGGATTGAAAATATTAAAATTATACGAATAAACACAGGACGAAACGTGCGAAAAAATGTTCTAAAAAAATGAAACAACGACGATTATTCATATTTCTCGAGACATAGAGCATATATATATATATATATATATAAACCGTGTCCGGTGTTATTTATGTATTTCGTTATGCCGGCGATAATCGAAATGGAAAAAAAAAAGGGAAAAAAATAAATAAATGTTCGCTCGTCTCGTCACGTGTCGCGTGATATTTCGTTCGCAATATCGTCTCGTAGTGTGGATGGCGCGCGCAAAAGGGGTTTAGGTCGCCAGAAACAACGTCGTGTATATATATATATATCGCCGGTATTGTAGAAAATAAGAGGAGAAAAAAAATAAATAATAACAAGAAAAACGAGCAATTGTTATGTAAATTCGGTCCTTATGCGTTTGTCACCGTGAGATCGGTAAAATTGTTTTCTTTCGAGACACGATCGGTATACAGTTTTTCCGTACAATACAAGAAAAAAGAAATAAATAAAACGCGCGTATACTCGTATAATATATATATATATATACTTCGCCGACTATTCCGAATTTTATGTCATTTTCCGCGTGACGAAATAAAGCAAAAAAAAAAACTGAAATCACCCCATTTTCTTTTGTGTTGCACACTTTCTCAGAAAGTGTGTGAAAATTCAAAGAGCGTTCGTTCGAACTTCCAACTATTTTCGACAAACGAAAAGCAGGAAAAAAAATAGTGTAATAGACGGCGAGTATTATGCACAACGACGGTTTTCATTTATTTTCATATCTTTTTTTTTTTTTTTGTTCATTATTCTCTACGGGCGCCGGAAACAGAAGAACGCCGAACGCGAAATAAAAAAAAATATATATATTTAACGCTTTAGAAATATCGTAACGAGGACTGAGAGTGATGATATTACAAAGAGTTCAATACGATCAAAACAAGTCGAAAATATTCAAGAGAAGCAAAAAACAACTTGTCGAATATATCGTAATCGAAATCCTTTAGAAATCGGTAACTTATTAAAATAGTGTTTACTAAATAGTAAACCATCGCAATAGCATTCACTTTCTGTAGCGATCCGGTAATAGCCTCAAACGATCTTCGGAATCAGTGGCGGTTATACATGATGTTCAAGGGGAGGGCGAAAATAGAGCAGACACCCTCTGCCAATGAAATATCCACATCGACGAGTAATAACCAAGAAGAAAGATCTATTAATGTACTGAGACGAAATGAAGGTGTAGAATAAGGAAGAACAGCGTGCAAGGAACTTAAGCGAAATAACAATAAAATATAAAAAGTAAGTACTCACCAGATAGCGCTGCGACACATCATAGAAGGGCGTGGCAGAAAGGCGCATATAAATAGCGGTACCGCGTTGTTCGCGCCTGCCCACCGTGACTACACTGAGCGGTCCGATGGTTTCGGACCGCTATTTATAAGCGCCTTTCTGCTACCCCCTCTATGTTGTGTCGTAGCGCTATCTGGTGACTATACTTTCTTTTCCGGTTTTATTACGGTCGGTTGACGCGCTATGTCGGTTTATGCGGGTGTTTAGTTTGATTGTGACCGAGCGACTGTTCGTACGCTCGTATGCAATCTTTATTATTTATTTTTTTATTATTATTAATGATATTATTATTTCGTGTATTTCAATGAAATGAAATGAACGTAAGGATTCAACTTTCCTCGTTGTACACTCGTTTACACGTTTTGCTCGTTTACACTGTACACGACCGACCGAGTTTGTCGTCAGCTAAGCACTAAGCGTTCGATCACGACCGATGATCGAGCACTAATTCCTGCCTTATACATAATGTTCAAAGGGGTGGGGTGGGTAAAAATGGAGCATAACCACAACATAATTGGACTAACTTACATGACACAAGTCAGTGCTGTTAGGGGTCAGAGATATACTAAATTTAAAAATATCAAATCCCATGGGGGGAGGGGGCGATCCACCTATCTACCCCCCTTGTAACCGCCACTGTTCGGAATCACGCCTCAATCTACTGACCGCTATGTGAAGATTATTTTAACATGATATATTAACACTTCCGAATTAAAAACACAACGGTAACATTGTTACATTCGGCAACGCGCGTTTTAATCGATTTACTAAAATATTATTGCTGTGGTGTTATCCCGTGAATATTATAATACATATTATTAATGCTCACCTGTTGACTGTTCCAGTTCTTCGCGTTCGACGAATTCTTGGGGTTTGAATTTTTCGCCGCGGTCGACGTCGCTATTTGTTGTTGCGTGTGATGCATAATCTGTTGAATAATGTCGAACTGCTGTTTGGTAAAGCTGTCTTCGTTGTCCGTCGCGTTGTTTCGCGCATCCGTTTGGCCGGCGGTCTGTCGACAGAATAACATTCGACGTGACGTTGTCTATCGAATAACAAGCTTTTCCCTTTTTATTTTTTAAAGTCGACCAATCGCGCGAAAACCGGGGCGGATTTTTTTAAAATTTAGATAATCTACAATGAATATTAAGCTCGTAAAGTAATTTTCTCGTCACCTATTCCAGAGGTTCCCGAACTTCCCCTTCCCACACCGTTCGTATATAATATGTAGTAATATCATGTGGTTTTCCGCGTACCACCACAGTTTAGAAACCTCCGATCTATTCGATAGTGCAAGTATACGCATATATTTGTGTAAGTACGTATACTAATCGTAAACTAACAATACACTTTCGGTTATATATTGCATTTGACAAGCACAGTGGCGCACACAGGGGAATTGAGAGGTTACAACTCGAAATGAAATGTTGTTAAAGAACGCGCGTTCTAAAAGGAACAATAATTCGTGGAATTAATTACTTTTTTTTTTTTTTGAAGAATGAGGAACAAATTCTATTATATTATGTTAAAGGAATAAGAACGTAAATTAATTTCTTATTTTTATGAATAAGAACGTGATTCTTTTTTCCCCTCTCGATAATGTGTTTTCAATCAAACAGCGCAAAATTTCGTCTCGTAAGTATTTTTAGTCTCAAATGTATTTTTTTGCCTATTAAACGTCATTTATTTAAAAAAAATATTTTTAATTCATTTTTTTCGTATTATATGTAATTTTTCTAATTCGTAGGTCTAATTTTTGGCCTATAATTTTAGATTTCAGAGAAAACACGTTTACGTTTTTAAAAATAATTTTGTATTACAATAGAGGGCTTTTTGTGTTACGATTAGATTTACTGCGCGGCGGCTTAAAGGTGCTCGCGCGTCATACGACATAATATACTTTTTACTATATTATATATTTTATAAATCGTATCGAATAAATCCGATAGACGAGATTAAATTGACATTTTACAATTATTTTTGAAGTGAAACTTCTTTAGGCGCGCTTTATATGGGGTATCAACCCGTGAAACGAGCGAGCGAGCGAACGAAATTCAGTATAAAAAAAAATTGAAACGAGAGCGCTCTAGTGGACACCGGAACAACTAGTTAAAATTTTAATTCGTTTTTAAAATGCGTGTCTGTGTTTACAATATTATATACAACAATAATATACGTTATAATATGTGTATATATAATGTATGTCTTATATAATATTATAATATACGATTCCTTGTATTTGATAGAATTTCTTACTACACGACTTTGATTACAAAGTAATAATAAACTAAAAGAATCAACGACGAATTACTGACCTACCAAATGTCTTTTCTAGAATTAAACAATATTAAAGTGTTGATAAATAACTACAAATTAAATTTTATTGCCAAAAAGAAAACATGAGATTTGGTTATTTTACTCTAGCTTTTTTTTTTTAACAAATTAATATTATTTCAATATCGAAATCATTCATTTAGCGCATCTTAAATCACACGATTTCTGTAACACCGAGTTCTGCAGTAACACCACACCACTTTGAAGTTTCGCTTTTGCCCCGGGGAGCCCCCGACACCCACAAAATCAATCTTCCAAACTATCAATTTAAACGCGCGTGTACGAAAATAGGCACGCGTTTTAAATTACCGTATCTAGTTTGGCACTCAGGTCTTCTCTATAAATTAAAACTTCTCTTTCCCAGTCACTAACCTACAGTTTTTAAAGCATTTTTTTTTTCTTTAGGGGTCATTCTATCCGTAATAAAAAAAATATTAATATTAACACACTACTTTCGGACGAGCCCCTCTACGACCGACTGCACACTGCAGTTCTCCGAGCGCGGTGGTACCGGCAGGGCCGCACTTCGGGAAGTCGTCGTTTCACCGAGAACCGAATGACAAAACGCATCCGGGCGTGTAAGCGTACCACCGCCACGGTGGACGGGCGGTGTACGCGCTCGGGACCGACGTCGAACTTGGGTTTCATTTCGCGTGACACTCCGCTCGGAAGTAATTCGAACTTATTACCTCTGACGCGCGCGCGCACACACGGCGTCGTGGCCGCCGCGTTATTTCTCCATTGTCTGCGTGGCGTCGTGCGCGCCCCCGAGCGACGACGCGCGTCTCCCACCGCACCCGTCAGCGCGCGGTCTCCTCTCAATTCCTCCATCGCCGTCCGCCGCGTCGTACCGCACGCATGTCTGGACACCAGGGCCGGATTTAAGTACGCGGTGGCCTATGGGCGGAATATAATGTGGGGCCCCGAAATAAACGAACAGGACAATGCGTGTTTTGCTTGTTGGATAACATTTTAATATCGTCTGCAGTAGGTATGTACCTATGCTCAAGGGCGTCCGTCTATGAAAATCCAGTGGGGGGACATTGTCGTATTTTTTAATTATATTGACTACCTTTCTGTTAACATGTTAACTGTCATACGTAATTTTTTGGTTATCTTAGAAATCATGTGATTTAATATTTTAGCAAAAATTATTAATATTATGGTCATGTATTTAATACAAATTATAATATTTTATGTACAATAATCACGGAGAAGCCCGGGGGGGGGGTACATGTCCCCTTCCTGCGCCCCTAATGGACGCCATTACCTATGCTATACGGGTACCTATTTACTCATTTAATTCACTTAAATAAAAACAAAACGGGTGAGCAATATTCTGTTATGGAATTGCGTTATAAGAATACAAATTAGTAAAAAGCGAGTGTTAAATGACTTAAAAACATAAGAACAATAATGTGTATGAGTAATAATTGAAATAAATGCCCGCAAATAATATTATTATTTTTATATACATATACTTATTATTATTATTATTATTAAATTATAATTCTAAGTTAGATACTAAAAGTTAGAGACTAAAAGTTAAAACAGCTCCCCAAAAATGAAAATTACCATGCCCCTAGACCAGCCATACTCAACCTTTTTTTTTATTCGGGCCACATAAAATATTTTAAAATATTACGCGGGCCGCCAGTCGAAATGAACGGAAAAGGAATTTAAAAAAATAAAAATAAAAATACATTTATATAATATTGTGTATAACATTTGGCCAGTTTAGCGATAAGATAAAATACGCCAAAATCGTTATAAACAGTGAAAATACCAAAAACATAAATCATCGTCACAATCGCGTACGACCCACTGATTGTTTTGTTATACCTATTTTATATTTATAATATTAGTTTCGAAATTTATATTTTTTTATCAATTCAATGAGTTCTGTTTGGGCCACATAAAAACTATTGGCGGGCCGCAGGTTGAGTATCGCTGCCCTAGACTAACAACTTTTTAACAATTTCGATAGTACGTGTAGGTGTAGGATCACGAGGCGATATAAAGTTCCCACCGCTATAATATTTCCACGTTCCGTTTATGGAATATGTTTTTGACGCACACGCATTAAACAACGGCGAACGCATATTATAAATAACGTAATATCGGAACGATTAAGTTTTCAAAACTCATTGGTCGCAGTATCACCAAGACTATTTTGAATCGAATCGACAATTTTGATTTTTGACAGGTTCGACATTCGGAGTCCACGAGCGTTTACACGACGAGATACCTATATATATTGGCCACCGAATAAAAAAGTATATACATTTTTTTTTTATATCGATACGCGACAAAATTTAAAAAAAAAAATGCTACGAAAACGTCAAAGAGGGAACGCAAAATTGGATCATTTTTTTTCAACAGCTACTTTTCTTTAGCGAATCGTTGTATTTGCTTAATGTTATTTTTGTTTGTATTCATTGTCGTGGAGCTTTGAGCGTTTACACACGTTAAATTTGATCTTTATTTTAAACTGTAGCAGTAGCGAATTTTTTTAAAATTTTTAATCTACTTTGATAATTGTTTTTTTTTTAAAATTGTTCGAGTGCAATGCGCAATTGGTTTTACAAAGAATCGCGCTGAATATTTTTAACATAATACGAAACGCTATTATTTGTATAAAACAATTTACCGCGACCATTATTATTGTTGGTCACACCTGGTCGTTTTGACATTTTTTTTTTTTTTATGTGGACATTATTAGCCGAATTTCAAAATGTACACTCGCGGTAATGGCGTTAACGTGTACCCGTCGGCGTTTTGTAAGTACCCACGACGACGGTCAACAAGATTGTTCCCGTACTTCATACAACATATACTTGTGTATACCGAATATATACCGAATGTGGTGCGTATATATTTTCTGCTGCAGGGTTTGAAAGAAAGGGATTTACAGACGGGACAAATAAAATAAAAAGAAACGAATTACGAGCGTCGCGCGGAGACACCGGCTATATAGTCCTTTTCAATTACGCTGGAAATAGCCAATAATACGTAGCGTTATTACCACGGCTAAGACGGTTTACGTAGGTACTGGAGAAAAAAAACACCGTATACATTTTCATTTAGTCTAATTAAAAACGGGGTAGAAAAAAAACCGCTCGTGTTCTCTCGTTTGTTTGGAAATAAAATAAGAGTTCGGAGCATCATCTCGTTTATTATTGGTTCACGGATGTTTTTATCGGTTTTTCTCCGATTCGAAATGATAAAAATACAATTTACGCGTTCGGTAACGAACAAATATTAAAAATGACGCGTACTCGTCGGTTTTAATCGAATTCAAATGTGTGTACCTCTATATCGATACAAAAAAAAAAGCAACGGTTTTCCAATGTTTTCCTTTGTCCTTTCAAGCTGCATTTTTTAATAATAATATTATTACGTAAAATAAACTCGTTTGACACGTACTTAGAACGAAAAAAATTCTCTATAAATGGAATTTTCCAAAATACACTTGTCTGTATAACAAATGGCGCATTTTTAAATATACGAATATATATAATAATATTTCTAAGTTTATTATCGAATGAGATACTCGCAGGAAAAGTAACAAATATTTTATTCCGTATCGCGACGAAGTAACGTAGACATTTTTAGAATTTTCACTGTTTATCGCGCGATGAAATGGTTTTATATGACAAATATTACGTGTAAATTGTAATGAAATATTCAATTTTACGATATTTCGCATCCCGATTGCATGATATAGTGATCATATTGTGAAGATAACAATCACAAAAATAATGCACTTTTATTGCGTATACCTACATATTTCGACAACTACGTTGTCATCTTCAGCGCGAACCAGCTACTAATAAACCTTTAGACACTATAATATATACTCCCGTATTTATACAGTTTACATCTCCGATGACATCATCACAAAACAGCCGCGTCGTTTGGTCGAGAGTCAACGACCACGCCCACCGCAAACCTGGTTTACATTATATATTAATTTTAATAATGCATTTCGTATTGGCCTTTGGTCCCAGTTCAACAAGTTATTTTTATTTTTTTGACATTTATATTGAACAGCGTAGAAATGTCAATTGTTGATAAATAACTTGTTAGACCGGGACTTAAGTCCCTTATTGAAATTAATTTAATGTAAACCAGATGGCGGCAGCGTATAGACTCGCGGTGGGCGTGGTCGTTGATTCACGACCAAACGACGCTGCCGTTTGTCGTGACGTCATCGGTGATATAAACTGTATAAATACGGGCGCATACAGCGTCTAGCGGTTTAGTAGTAGTCGGTTCGCGCTGAAGATGACAACTACGCAGTTGTCGAAATACGTATACGCAATAAGTAGGTGTATTATTTTTGTGATTTTAGGTTTATATAGCGTATAGTACAATAACAACATATTTCGATTTCTGTATAGGCGCGTTGAAGATCGTTTTTGTGTATCGGTAAATCATCCGAAATCAACTCAAGCCGCAGAAAGCTTTTGCAAAATGTTCGACCACCGCGGATCATTATACTTACTATTATCCCCTGGTTCCTAATACGTCGAATAGTAGCTATAGGAATTAAATAACCAGACCAGACTAATTATTAGTAAAAAAAAAAAATCAGTAGGTAACAATGTGACTTATTAGCTAGTATTTCTTTGACCGGTTATAACATCCTCGGAATGATGCTGTTGCTCAAAGCAAACCGCATATAATGTGGGAAAAAAATTGCACTCCCTATATATATTTTTTTTTAGGTAAGACGCGACGTTGTATTAAATTCTTTAATTTTTGAGTTAAAATTTTTTTCAATTAAAAAAAAAATTGATGCAAACGAAAATAGAAATTTGGACCCTTTTATCGCAAGCTGCATCCTGCAGGAAGAGCCGTTTCGTTTCGGTCGGCCGTGCACTGCACGTATACGCGTATTTTTCTCGGCGGTTTTATTTGTTCTTATTTCGTTCATCTCGCGTCTATTTTTTCCCTTGTATTTCCACACGGAGCACGTTATTCCTCGAGACACGAGAAAATATTATTTTCGGTATATTCATTATACGGACGACATCGTTTTCGTTGAGACGGCTTAAGGGCGGACGGCCAGCAAACGAACGAAAACGATAGGACGACAGAGACTGCAGAGTCGAATATTACAGTAATTTAATAATCGCGCGGACGTCTTACTCGATATCGTTACGTTTATTTCTCCTCTCCGGGTATGTCCTGGCAGTCGATGACATTATCTCATCTTTCGTAGGCGGCCCCTGCAGGAAGGACCTAAACCCGGCGGAGTCGTCCTAAATTCTATTTTCTCGGACAATAATCCGTTCCACTCACCCTGTGCGTATATACGACGACGACGACGACGACGTCATAATATTATTATTCTCTCCGCCAGATGCACGAGCGGCGATTACGCGAACCCGTGTAATAGTCCGGATATAATAAATAATATAGTCGTTTGACGCGACGAAAGCAATATATTATTATAATAATAATATTATTATTATATAATACTATTACGAACCCGTCGGCAGCTTTTATCTGGATGAATGTATCGAGATAAACCATCCAGACGAATACTGGTTTTTATCCATTTTAACTCTGCTAGGTAATTGTTGCATTTTACGAGTGGTCTGAAGACTAGGCACCGTCCGAGATAAAATTTATTTCTGTTAACAATAGGAATATCTGATACTGGGGGAGATTTCAGATTTTTGGGAAAATAATAATGGAAATGTACACGAAAATCGTAAAAAAAAAATTGAACGGTACGCTTTTGGCTGGTAAGTAGGATATCTGGATATAATGAAATGAGTTGGAACCGAAATAAATTTAAAAATCAAAAAGAAAACGCGAAGAGCAAAGCTAATCGTATATAAGGAAAATTAAGTATGTGTTCGTATTTATTTGCGTACAATTTTGACCGAAACATAAACGAGATTGTATTGTAATACGATCTCGGGACATTCGTCCTCTTACAAGCAACAGTGATGCTGAATAAAAATTTAGAAGATTATATGGATGTATCAAAGTCGACATTATGAATATTGAGTAAAATAAAATGTTATAAAGATAAATTTTCTGAATAAAAAAAAAAAAACGTTTTGACGAATTTCTTATTACATACCTTAGGAATAAGTTCATTTAACGTATTTATAAAATACATTTTATTATAATTATTTACTTTTTAAAATTTTAATTCGTTCGTAACTGATTGTTTGAAAACTGGTAAGTGTCATTTTAGTGAGAGACGAATCGTAGATAATTTTAACGTTACACGATAACGTAATATAATTTAAAATTACGAATTTAACGGTGTCCTAGGGAATTCAATTCTACATAGGGAAGACCAATCGAGACGGTAAAGAGCCGGAGAAGTTTTCAATTTCAATATCCGATATTTCTAATAAAATAATAATACCGAAAATACGCGTTGTATACTATACAATATCTGCGCTTATTATGTTAATAATATCGCGTTCGTTCCCGACCTAACCGATAAATAGTTATTGTTATTATTATTGGGTTAATATAGGCGCTGGAATACCGTACGGAATGTAGTGATTTCGATAATTAAGAAAACGTGGCGCGTCCGTAGTCGTGCGCAGACTCGTCGGCAGGTGGTTAAACAATACAAAAAAGTTGTGCTCCCTCCTTAATTATCCTGCCGCCTCTAAATATACTTATTAAAGAAAAAGTTTATGCGAAACGCGGTTTATTTTATTAAATTAAAAATATAATTTTAACACTATTTTGTAAAGTTCAATCTTCTCTTTGCCGGCACGATGGGTTTTATAATAATAATAATCAATGTCGTTTTCCTGGCGTAATATTTATGGCACTGTCCTTTATTGTTTGTAAAGAAACACTGTCGTGCGTTTTAAAAATTTAAATTGATTATTTTATGTACATCAAATGTGTAAAATATTGTACATTTTATTATACTTGAAAACATCACTCACTGGGTTAGATTTATCTATTTTATTTTATTTTCTACATTAGCGGGCATTTAAAATGAGAAAGAGAAATGTTTATTAATATTTAATAGTATACAACCAGAAAAAAAAAAACGATAATTATGTACATATTTTAAAATATAAAAGTTTTGAATTAACTATATTAAATAAATTGTATCAACGAAATACTGAGGTATGTATCCCATGAAGTATGTAAAAAATTTTACTGTGCGACAACCAGACACTTTTAAATTAAATTGTTTGGTTTTTGTGAGTTTAGAAACGTGATCGGAACATTTTATTCACTGGTATCAATATTACGAACGTTCAAACTGGAATCTCTTTATATATATTTTTTTTTGTTCAATTTTAAAATGGTTTTTCGTTTCCCTTGAAAAATTGTATACATATTAGAGATAGTGGGTTAGTGCGCACAACTTGTCACGGGAATCGTTAAAATATATTTCAATAATACCTATTTTTGAACATATTTTTCGTTTTCTGCCAAACCAAAAATTATACGAATTTCACCGCAACAGGGCTCGTATTTCAACAATACTACTAACTATTAAGTCCTAATGAAAATGTTTGAAAATTTAAAAAAATTGACATATTTATTACAATAAATTTGTGTTATTAGATAATAATAATAATAAAAAACAAACTTTAGACTAGTGTTTTCAGTAACTGTTGAGATAAAATTTTTTATTGATGAACCCGCGTGGACGGGATCGTCTATTTTAATCGATGTGAAATACAATATACTAATCGTAGTTGTATTGATCTGAAATTTAAACACAGAAACGTGGGCAGTAATTACCGAAAAAAATACGTCATCGATATAAGATCAATAAGAGATAAATACGATTATTATTTATTTATTATTTCTATCAGTGTTTGTCCTTATAATACTTTGGTATATATTGTAAATAAATACGCGTATAACGAACGCTGCGTATTTCAGCCCAAGTAATGAAATAAGGTCATCGTAATCCGAGAGAAATGAAAATAAAAATTAATCACTTTTTGACGACAAGACTATAATACACGAAGGATATTGCTGCGTCGTAATCAAATAAATCGTGTTGCTCCTCGATGAAAACGCGTTATTGCCGTGGGTTTCGTTTTTAATACGCCAATGTAAATACACGCGCGTATAGTCTTGAAATATTATTATGTAACGAAAGACCAGTTATACAGAGTTAGCTTTGCGTTTCCCCGGCGTAGATTTAATTGACTTTACGAATATTATCGTATGAAAATCGACAGAGTTTTATTTTAATATTCCAATAATGTTTACTGTAAAGGCGTACGCACAAAAACAATAGGTTTTACGTTATTCTATTTCACGCGTCCTATAACGCCGATATATTTTAGTTGTTAACCCGTGCTATTTTATATTCGCGATAAAACGAAAATGGTAACGTTATCTGGCTCGCGAGAAAATCGTGCTCAGGTACAATACGTTGAAATTCATTTTAGCAGCAGCAGCAGCAGCAGTATAATGTTACACATCTACTTGGAGATTGAAAACATTTTAATTTATAAAGTTTACATATATTTTAAAGTGTGAAAATAAGATGGTAACATTAGCCGTTTATTTAAATGTCAAAATAATATTAAATTCGTATTATCAACCGGTTTTTTGTAATCTGATTAACGTTCCAGACATTTAAAAAAAGAATAATTCTTGTGCACCTATATATATATATATATAAAAAAACATTATACTCGATTTCATCCAGCGTATTTTTATATACAATATTTTATAACCATTTATATACTCGTTAATATTGCCGTCAGTATTATTACGAAAATCATTAGATACACAACGAGTGTTCAACGGTATAATAATAATCTATCACGTCTGTTTTTCACTTAACTCGTTACGGGATCAATTTTTTCACCCAGGGTCCGCTGTAGTGAGTCCTAAATAAATTTAGACGTATAAATTCCAAGCTTGCAGCCGTCTAGACGCTCGAGTTTAGTTGAAAAGATTTAAACGTTTTAAAATAATCTATATATGGCGACATAAATGATAAAAAGCCGAGTTAGTTAATGTCGAATTATAATTGATAACCATATTATATAGTGCTCTAATTTCCTGTACGGAGACGTCGAAAAAAAAAATATATATATATATATTAACGGGCTAAAAATGCACTTTTAATAATTGTCTTGTATACAAAAAAAAAATCCACATAAAATTTATTATTATGTATTTCATCGTGTTTTGTCTACTCAAAAAATAAAAATTATTAAATCCGGTTTTAATATTTACCTAGAAAAATGATTTATTTTTATGCAAAAGACTTTTTATATAATAATATATTCTTAATTGAAAGTGAAATTTTTCGTTGAAAATTGAACGCGTGTTTTATAACTGTCGGTATTTTTATATGAAAATTAAATTGATATTCTTGAAAACTCGTTGATGTTTTCAAGTGCATATTTAACGTATAATAAGTGGAATTAATTTAAATTCTAGAGACAGTAAAAGAAGGCGCGCGATATTCCGTGAAACCGAATAGCGCTAATATAATGACGGAAGAGAATTCGCAATTTTTTTAATATATATTCGGATGGCGGTGCAGGATAAACATTTTTTTTTTTATATAAAATTATAATCTATTTACATCGTATAATAATAAGCGTATTATCGTGATGGTTATTATTTTATGTCCGTCTATATATTTTACAATATATCGATTTTGAATATACGCGTAGAATATATTTTTTCTGCGTTTTTTTTTTCTAGTTGAAAACGTTTGTTTATTTTTTACGATATTATTATCACGCACTAGTCGGTGTATTGGTAAAACGTGGTTTTGAACATTTCGACTTACAAAAAAAAAAAAAAAATGTTCGAAATTTTTTAATTTGTAGTATATGCATATATGATATGTATCGTAGCAAAGATCCTCGAGAAGCAAAAAAAAAAAAAAAAAATGTAATATCAAAAAAAAAAAAAAATGGAGAACTAAAATCTCGATCGCGCTTTGGTGTTAAAAAATTTATTTGCGGCTCGGGAGGACGTGGGATTTTTTTTTTTTTTACGGGCGTGATTCGTTTACAGCGCAGAAATCTTCCGCGTGATGCAAAGTGCCCGACGGAGTAACATAAATTAAAATGCCGAACGCGCATCGCGGACTCTATATATTATTATTTTTTCATTGTAAAGAAAAAACAATTTTTTTTTTCTATCCCCGTCTTCCGCCGCCTTTTATCCGTATACGCAGTACACCTATACAACTCCTGTCCTCGTCCTCCATCATAACAGCGGCGGCTGCGGCGTCCTTCCCACTAGGTTTTTTTTTTTAGAAATTCGGGCAGGATGCGACTGACCCGATCGTTGAGTATGCCAAACGACGTCCGGGTCCGCGGGACTGCCGGCGTACGCTCTACTCGTCCTTACCGCAGGGTTTGTAGTTGGTCCTGCAGGGGTGTAGTCTCGGCGGCAATTACTCTGGCGCGCGCCGCGAATGCGGAGAATCACGTATGCACCCCAATCGGCTTCCGCGCGCGTGTACGTGCATATACGTGACGCGCCGGCCGCGAGTCCTTAAACGCGACCCGCGGCCGCGGCTCGTCGTCCTTTATAATATTAATAAAATTAATAATATCTCCCGGACACATACGGACCCGAGCCCCGGGCGAATAAAATCGTGCAGACCGGTGACCGATAATTTAGAAATTTTTTCGAGGGACTAAAAACGTTTTTTTTTTTTTTTCTAGGAACGAAAAACTATAGGATTCAGTTCGTTTTCTAGCAAACAGAACTATATAATAGTCCTTTTTAAGAGGACTTTTTCCGAGCACTGGAAATAACGTCCAAGCGGGAACTATAGGATTCAGTTCGTTTTCTAGCAAACAGAACTATATAATAGTCCTTTTTAAGAGGACTTTTTCCGAGCACTGGAAATAACGTCCAAGCGGGGAAGTAGAAAAAACTGAAAAATGTTTTGTTCCCATCATCGGTACGGGGCGCGTGGGCCGAAAAACGAGTACTGGCCCCCGGGGCCCCTATAGATCGGACGCCGCGCGTTACTGATGGGAGACACCTTTTCGATGCGTATAAACATCTACATTACGGCGGTATGTGGGTAAATCTCGGGAAACGGGACGGAAACGTGTGAGCTGTTGTTGTCATGAAAACCGATAATAATAATATTTATTAATATTAATTGATTTATACACGCAATTGCAAAATCGCGTTTAATGTGTAGTAAGCCGTTGTCACGACAACCGATAATAATATTTTATTATCGAAATTGCTTCGAATAAAGATACCGATATTCACGAATTCCAATCACAATTCCGTTCCATTTTTACCGCTCCCGTGACACGCGCGTTCATGCGGAAACGGTCGTGCTTATCCGAGAGTCGCGAGTTAGGTGCGCCGGTGAATCATCCGACCGTCGTCAGACTTACCGCGCGCGTGAACAGTGAGAGGGGAGGACATATTGTAGTGCGAGTGGTGGATATATAGGCGACGGAGATGTGGAGAAAAAGAGACTGGGTCGATTGCCGAACGGAGAAATACGCTGAGAAACTATACCACTGCACTAATGTTCTTTTTTTTTTTCGCCCTTTTTTTTTTTTTTGTCACACGACTAATGGTTTTTATTTTTTATGGACCAGAAGACTAGAACTCGTTGGTTTTTTTTTACTACGTTCCATTTTACTTGGAAGTTTGCCCTATTCCTACTGTGCGCGTTTCAATGCGGGATCTTTGTTTTTTTCTTTTCGTATATTATTTTTATTTATGCGGGCCGCGCGATAGACGGAAATAGAGCAAAACGGCGGCGGTCAAATACGGGCCTTGTTCGTCTGTCGCGTTCCCGTTTCCGTCGAATATTTCACACGGAATTTTCACTATATTATTTTTAACACTTTTTTTTTTTTGACCCGGCAGGTACGATTCACGTCACTGTGCTTCAGTGGAACATTATAAGGGAGGGGATTTAACATTGGATAACCCTAGGGTTGCCATAATTTCATCAAGTAAAACCGGGACAGACAGAAAAATAGTAAATAAATTTAGAATTAAATATTATTGAACTATATTCGCCATTGGATATGTATTAAAAAAACGACACAAATTGCTTCAAATTCATTACTACCTTTTTTTATAAAACTCCAAGTAACGGAAAACTCATCACGAAAGTGACATTTTCTTTTTGGTGCCATAATAACGAATAAAATAATAAAAACGAACAATCTAGGCTACGGTCTACGAGTGACTAGTGACTACGACCTACGTTCTACTGATGTAAAAGTCATTAGTCTGTCTCTGTATCACCCGTATGGCTTATATCGATTATCGATAAGACGATAAAATATAAAAATAAAACATGTAAACTGCATAGTGCACAGCGCACATGACTTGTTTGTTGTTCTCGAATATTACGGTATTATTATTTTATATTTAGCCTATGGATTTATCAATTATTCGTTATCTTTAACATTAACATGTTGACTCTCGATTTCAATTATTATTTTTAAAAATAAAATTGTAGAAATTAAACAATTTTAATTTTTTCCTAAAACCGGGACATATAGGCGTCCCGAAAAATGTTTTCGGGACACCGGGACACAAAGTCAAAAACCGGTGACAGTCCCGGTTTTCCGGGACGTATGGCAACCCTAGATAACCCGTAATTGTTAAAAACCCATGTGAAACTTAAAGTGATCGATACTCGGTGTTTTGTACTTTTATTATATTTTCATTAAATGAAAACGACGTATTTTTTTATAGTTATAAAGTTTTTTGTTGATGTGAACCATCTAATGCGGCGGGTGAGACCGGCTGCTGTTGGCGTGGCCAGATATAAAAACGCAGATGTTCGAACAATACGTTCAAAATGTTCGTATTCGTATAATGTGTACGAACTGGGGATTTCAATGTAAATTTTGCAAAAGATGACCCATTGATTACGTTCCTTCAAGAAGAATTTCAACTGCGAATATTAACAACAATCCAAGAGAATAATATACTACCGTATATGGAATATGGAACAACAATAGACGCAGTATTTACAATGTACCTTGTGGATAATGTTATATGTCCAACACCTTTGTAACCTTTGTACACATCATACGTTTTTACTTCAACACCTGAATACGGGTAAACTTTTCGGTGACCTATACTGACCGCACCATACCAGCTGGTAGTTACCGAGGTCATAAACTGAGGAATATTATGAATTATGTTAAATACTAACCGATTTTTGTTAGTACAAAAATATATTGTTTTTATCGTTTAACAATTTCTTATATTTTTTGTACATTAAATAAATATGTTGTGTAAAAAAGAAAGCCCATGGCAGAGGATTCATCCCCCATATCCCCTCCTCCCCGTAATTACGTCCCTGCTGTGCGTATGTGGTGAGAGGCGTATTTTTAAGTAAATTTTCTTACGCGGTAACAGGAAAAATTATTCTTATCCCAAAACACTCGCTATATAGCAAATATCGATTATAAAGAAACAATCTAGTAAAAAAAAAAAATAGTTTTATCCCCTAAAAAAAAAAAGAAATTAGGACTTGTACGATTACGTTTTATTTCGTATAAAAATACGAACCGATCAAACAACAATAATAATTAAAATAATCGTAACGATAAAACTTTTCAATAAATAACGTAAAATTACATATTTTACGCATAATTCGTGTAACAGTGCAGAAATAAGTAAACAAATAAACGTTTTAAATCGCGATAAATATCGAAATTAAATACGTGCTTCTAAAACGCCCGTCCAATCTGATGCCTAACAGTCCTAATTCCAGTAAAAAAAAAAAAAATAGTAGAAGTTCCGTCCCTCTGTGCACCCCCCTCGCCAATTCGAGCATTTTCACTAATTATTAACTTTTTTTTTTTACAATTTTTTTGTACCATTCATCATGCATAATATGGAATCTCTTGTCAGTCATGGTCGACCGTAGCCATGTCCATTTATCTCTCTTCGCATCGTGCCGAAGGATCGTTCAGCAGTACAAGTAGTAGCTGAGTCTTATAAAAAAAAAAAAATCGCTGAAAATATTGACGGATAAAATAATGCTGTTTATTTCAATATATACGTCTAAAACTTCTTCCGAATTTTCCGTATTTGTATTAACTCCACTGTTTTTACGGTTGATAAACGTAACGAAATCTGTTTGTAATAATCCATATACTATTGGGTTTACTTATATAGTAATAATATTATCATTGACGGCTTCATAAGCTGTAATACTCGTAATAGTAATATATTTTAATATATAGGACTATAATAAATGTCAATTTAAAATCAAAAGATGCCAATATTAATAGGATATCACCGAAAAGCCAGGGGGGCAAATGCCCGTTTCGGGCGCCTCTGATTTATCGGATATAAATATTTTTATAAGGCCTACACGTCGACACCACAAATACCTCGTACACCTGCCTTAAGTACACGAATTCCGTGAGGGGTTTGCTCGATACTTTAGCGATAGAATTTATCTGGTCTCGCGGTCGTCGTCGTCGTCGTCGTCGTCGACATCCTGCAGTGACGGCCGATTTACAGCAGATTCTTCAATCGCTGACGGTTTTACACCGTTCTTCCGTCGCTATTCCGGATATTCGAATTCCAAAGGATTTGGACGCGAACCTAACCGTCGGAATTCGTTTAATTGGATGTCTGCAGCCGGTGATATTATATACACACCGCCGACAACGGCCGCGGTGACCCGATTCCGCGGTTTAACACGCGCTTCTAATATAAACCGGCTTTTCTGCAAACACTCACCCCGGGACATCGGCTGGATTTCTGAGGCGATTTCGATAAAGTCAAAATATTTCGACCTCGTCATTGCAGGTTTTTAAATTCGTTAACCCCCCACCGCGCGGCCTGACCAAAAAGAAATTTGTATTTATTTTTCGGAATAACTTCGATACTCTGCAGTGTTAAACGGGTCGTCGTGATCTCCAAAACAACCATCGTGCTGGGGGGTTTCTTCGATCTGACGGTGAGATTATAGATACAAAAATGTATAGACACTTTGCGCGGTTTCTGTCGAATCAATCGTTGACGAACATCGTCCTTTATATTATAGTCATTATTAGTGCACGGTCCGAAATTTCACGGGACCGACCGAACCAATATAAGACATGGTCTAAACCGGAATCAGACCGGTTGCTTTTTCATTTTGTTTACGTTGAACTGAACCAGACCAACTGCTGTTTAAAAAAAAAAAAACTTTTAGCGAACTAGACCGGAGCGAATTTTCTATTAGACTAAACCCGGAACTGCTATTTTATGTTGTGAAGACCACATCAGACCACCCCGCAATACTTTTCTTTTAGACAGGATCGATTTGTATTAAAGACCAGATTAGTGGAGAACGAATTTCTAAACGACCGTCGTTTAATTTTCACTATTGGCCATTCGTGATTGCATCGATTATGTTTGGTTTTCATTTTTCTCTATCAGGTGTTCTTGTTTTCCCTGAAAACATCGACTGGACGTCATCGTCTATCCTCGAAACACGATTATTGTCACTACAAAACCCTGTTATTATTATTTATTATACATGACCTGAAATTAATTGAATAATAATTCATAAGGGCAATATAAATATATATTATATATCGCATAATGTATTATAAAAAAATCTAAATCCTGTTCTCTAGTCTTCACGCACAATATTAAGTATAAAAAAACTGATAGTGATATGTTATTTTGTATACTATTATTGTTAGGTACCCTAAAATGATGCCCGAAATTTAAAAAAAAAACATATTAATTCTATATAGGAAACTAAAAATAAATATAAAATATTTTTATAACAAAAAAACTCTATTTAATATAATTTTAAGTTGACCACGGGCCCTTTAAATGATTGGACTCCTATACTGCCCCCCAACTACCACCATTAATCCGAGCATGCGGTGGTATCGATTGACAAAGAAAATACTAGAGAGAGAGAAAAGATGACTGTTTGTTTTTGTTATTTATTTTAAATGACACGAGGTTTAACGTTTTAAAATAAAATTTTGATATATAACGATTTGTGAATATTATAATATATGAGAAACGGCGAATCCAGAGAACGTTTTCAATATTATATTCCAAGTATATTTCTACGTCGTTTAATGTTTACATTTTCGAATCTTAACGTTGCAGCCCTTCGGTACGTTATATAAATTCCTTTTAAAAATTTTTCATAATTATAACTGAAAAAAAAATGCAAGACGGTAATTCGATTTAAAATAAAATCGTTACGCGTTCGAATTGAAAATTCTAAATTATTACGGGCACGTTGAAAAAAAAAATTCATACGAATTAAAAAAAATATTAAATATTATCGGAATTATTGGACGAGTTACGACGTGGATTCGCTTATTATTTTTTAAATATTCGTTTTCTTAATAATTAACACTTAACGTATATGGCGATAATATTGAAATCGATACGGTTTAAATATTTAAAACATATTATATTAAATGTTTTAAATATTTGAAACGGTTTTCCACGGTATGTGATCAAAA
The DNA here is from genome assembly GCA_032441835.1 of Slavum lentiscoides. Classification (NCBI taxonomy): domain Eukaryota; kingdom Metazoa; phylum Arthropoda; class Insecta; order Hemiptera; family Aphididae; genus Slavum; species Slavum lentiscoides. The sequence goes on along the minus strand of CM063707.1, from coordinate 2,511,738 downwards.
TAAAAATCAGATTTTCACGAATTTCCTTATAAACCGTACGTTTTTTTTTGGGCGACTCTATATTAACGCCGTGTGTTTTGCGCTTTGAAAATTTAAACCCGTGAAACGTACGAAAAATGCCGTTGATACGCCCCCACTGGAAAAAGCCTGGAGCACGTCACGCGCAGGGTCGGATGTTTTTTTTAAAACGAAATATTCCAGCTTTGCGGGGTTCGTACACACCACTATGTACGCGTACAAACGTACTGTAATACACGCAAACATACCGGCGAATGGTTAGGTTTTACATTAATTGGTTTTATTACGAAATTTACTCGGTTTGTTCGCGTGTAATAAAATGCGTCTGTTTTGCGTCGACCGCGGCGAATAAAGTAATTAAAATAAATTTGAATAAACTTGTTGGTTATTTATAAAACGACCGTGTCTGCAGTAGACAAATGTTATTGACTGCTATTGATTACACACTCGAATAAAAACCGTATTATACGAATACCACTACTATATTATATCGTAGTACAGAGCAAAGGAAAGGCGTGCGACGGATATAAATAATATTTTTTTACGGGAAATTTAATTACGATTTCAATATTATAATAAATATGTCGTTAATAAATAAATGTTTTTATTCGTACGATTCGACGACGAGGTATAGGTACCTAACATTGTTTCAAATCGTATTATACAGACGGATCGCGAAAGAGATCCCCGTGCGTTTCACGGGAAAGTGAAATTACACTTTTAAGGGCCGTTTTTTTTATCAATAATTTTTATCCCGTAATATTATATATATATAGGTACAGGCCCCCCACATGATTTTTTCAACTACGGTACTGTAAATAAATCCGGGCCCTCGTTGTATATTAATACGCGTGTAATCACCTAATAATTATAAATTATTCTAACATATAATTTTTTATTTTTACAAAAATTACCTAAATATATTATGGGTTACACGGCTTCTTTTGCTGTTATATACACCTCTATAAAATATCAGTTATTTTAGTTTAAAACACAAGTACATTAATTTACTACAGTTTAATATAAAAATTAACATTTTTTAAAAAGTATTTACATATTTCATTACGAAATACAATGTAAATTATTCAAAATTAAAAATAGCGTTTGTACATACAAAAATACAATTGTATTGTACATATTTTGTACATGTACATTTTGTGGGAATACCCGAATACGAATACCTGTTGACAAAATTAAATATATAAAAACCCATAATTATCTCGTTTTCGACCAGCAAAAATAGTACAGGCGGCACAACATTAATATTTCTATAGCGGCGGACTAATTGCTCTTATCTTCCAGGATTTATTTCCCTATTATTTTTTCCATGAAATGCTCGCGCCGCACGCACCACCCGCCTACACATTTTGTTACAAAAACGGATGTTGTAAGAAATCAAATTATTTATATACCAATATTGTATAAAGATATGGTGAATAGGGTGGCATGACTCATATGTCTCATTTTATTTTTCTAATTTAAATTAATAATACGTATAGCCGTATAGGTATATTATGTTTTTTTCCCCGGAGCCCGGGCCCCGGGACCATAGTACTCACTGACCCCCCCCCCCTTTGTGGGGGCCCTGTATAGGTATAAACTATCGTCAAAAGAGTTAATTACGTACGTCCGTTAATTGAAACTGATATTTCCGCTTATAGACAACACAAACAAATTCGCGATGAACGAAATCGATACGCGCGTCGGTTTCTGTTTATCCCATTTAATTAAAAGTTCATAATTAACACTCGGAATTCGGACGGAAGACGTCAAATGTACAGAGTAAATTTAATCAAAACGGAATAAGCTGCGTTTCTGTATATATATATATACAAATTTTACGTTGCATCAGCAGAGAAAATATGAATAATAAAAAAAAAACGTTTATTAAAATCAAATAAATATACGCGAATGTCTCGCGGTTATCATATTGTAATTTTATTTCATTAACGTGACCTAAGCGTCGCCGAAAAGACGAGAATAAAAAACCTATACTGCAGTTGAAAATATTTTAATTAAAACGCGTATACAAGTGCGTAACGCGTAATAAAATACAAATATATTTTTTTAAACGGTAAACGAGCGTATTAAAAATATAGTAAATTATTCTGTCTCGTTTAATTGAAAAAAAAAATATTTTTTTTTAATTTTCGTTTTGCTTGCGTAAAGAGTGTTTTATCGTGCGAGTGAAAAACGGAAATCGACCACAAATCATGACGTGTCGAGCAATTTAAATAATATTACTCGATCACTTCGCATTATGCTTATACCCATCATAAAGTGCCTTAATGAAATTATCGTCAACGTGTTTTTTTTTTCATCGTATTACCAAAAAAAAAAAAAAAGTGTGCGGTTTTATGTTTTCTTAAATGTTATCATATAAATGTTAATTTTAATTTTAATGTTTATAATCCGTAGTAGCAAATGAGTCGAACACGACGAGTTTGAATATTATCGCTACGATTCGAACGGACGATTACGTGATTTAGAAATTCAGGGTAATTGCAAACGTAAAAAAAAAAAAATGTTTTAGGCTAACGATTTACGAAAAGTTCTATGATTTTTTAAAAAATATTTTAATAATTATTGGAATGAATAACCTTTTCAACTGATCTATCGTCCACTGTCGTCTTCCTCGGGAACACGAGGACATTTAGGGGAAATTGTACGGCGTATATTATTGCGATTTCGCTCCGACGAAATTAGTTAAAAACATTTCTGGGACACGAACCGCTTCAGGATACAAAACACGGTTACTTATCGCCAAATGAAAGCAATATTGTTGTTTGTGAATATTTATGTTAGAGAAATATTGTTATTTTCTAATTGCCACTTTGTCAGTCGGATTGTCGGTAATTGTACAGTGATACGATAAAGGCCGTTTCACGAAAATTTGATATTACAAGTCGGCACACAAAACGTTTATTATATACGTAAAATTTTATTATTACAACGATTAATATAAAAAAAAAATCACCCGGGTCATGACGAATATTTCGAATTATTTCGAAAATATTAAAAATTAAAATTTAGAATTACTCTTTCGCAAGAACCCCGAACGGTCCATGGACAATAGGTCAAGAATCCCCGCTTTAGCGTGTCTGATTCTAAATTTTGTAAGATCCTAATGACATTTTTTCTAGAAAATAACGGAGGCGGTGTTTTCGAAATCAAAACTCGCGCGATAAAACGCGTCACAGAATTAGATGTTTTAAACGAGAATGTACTAATGAATTAATTGTAATTCAAAGACCGCCTATAAGTGTTATTCTCTAAGAGATGTATATCAATGATTCTTTAGATTTTTTTGTTTTTACAGAACTAAATCGAATCTGCCAAAGTGTCACGATTCAGTCAGGTCTCTTGTTCCTTTTTTTGCCTATTTAACGCCGCATTAAAAAAAAAAACCCATCCCGGAAATTATGTTTACTTTTGTTTATTATAGTCTCTCATTATACTATCAACGTTATTATATCGCGTTGTTTGTATTGGATTTTAACCGTAATATTTGACGGAGGGAAACTGTAAAAGTTTCAAATAAAATATTATTTGATTATTATTTTTTTTTTACGTATTAATATTAATGTTTATAAGCTCTCGATATGGTGTACGGACGCGTAGCGCAATTTCTAGAATGATGTATATTATACGCTATCATCGTCCTATAAGCCTTTCCATGAATATGTACGCGCATCGTATAAAATATAAATACACATATTCGATGTAAAATTCTTGAAATATTTCCACTTGAATTCCTTTTCGTAAAAATTTAAAACAAAGAAAGAAATATTTACAACTAAAATGTTCTTTAAAATATTATTTAAAGAATTCGCCATAGTGCATTTATTAATATAAAAAATATATACCTACTCGGTGAATGTATATGATGTGTATATAGAGGGATTTGCGAACAATTTTTTAGTAGTATATATTATTATTATTATTATTATTATTATTTATTATTATTATTATTATTATTATTATTATTATTATTATTATTATTATATTAGTTATCCGAAGAGACGGGAAATAAAATAATATATAAGTAAATAGAGTTCAGTATTGCCAGACTTTTTATTATTATTTTTTAACGTTATTATATATATATATATATATATATACACACTGTTATGTCCGGTCGGGATTCACATAATATGCCCGAGGTAGAGAAAACGGTAATATAAAGAAAAAAAAGCTTATAAAACATATATATATATATAGAGGACAGTATTTTACTTTCAACTCTTAAATACGACGACGACTTGAATAGCGAGGGAGAGAAAAAATGACACGCGCTCTTATATTCTGTTGCCGAAAAACACGTTTATCACACTGCGGATCTAAATAATATCAATAAAATAAAAAATTGAAAACGTTTTCTTTTTGAAAAAAAAAGCGTTTTCCGATTTATTCGCAAACATCGTAATAACCAAAACTGATTGTGCTGAAAGGAAATTTACATTTTCTTATAGTATACATATCTATATAGAATATCGCCAGAAACGAGTGGTAAATAATTTTTGGTAAATTATATATATATATTTACAAATCATTTTTTTTTTTTTACAAAATTGATTAATTTGTCTCGGTAACAATTTGGAACCATATTATAGTTAGTTCGGTATAATAATAAAAAAAAATTAATAATTTTAAAATATTATTTCCATAATATTGTAATTGTTCAATTCAAATGTTCTATTAAAATAATTTTTGTTTCTGCTCGATTATTGACATTTTTTCTGTATTCATTGGAGTATTGAATTTTTTCATAAATGTCACATATAAATTAACCACCTTTTTAATTAACACCTTTCACGTGTTCAATGTAATAGCTATAAGCTATTGATTCTTTATGACGGCGTTGTTGATCTGAAATGTGTTTTTATATTCTACCAAGTCAATGTCTACACTTGTACTGTCAATGTCGAGTCAATTGTCGATTTTCGCGACATTTTACTTAGTAAATATATATTTTACTTAGTAAAATGTATTCTATTGATTAACTATATACACTCAACACGCTATTCAAAACCGTTTTCTAATAATTTACTTTTTATTACGAACCTACGTATCAAACATTTTGACGTTTAACAGTAAAATATACATTTGAATAAGGAATATACGGTGTTATAATATCGTAATAATAAATGCACCGCAAAATATATTTAGCTGCGTAATAACACAAATTTCACTGTTTTATCAATTTTTTTTTACATGTCTTATGGCTGGGGTCATTCTAAAAATTTGTGCGACACCGAGAGCGTTACCATGACGTCATGAATCCGGCTCTACTCACCACCGGCCAGGTCCCCCCACTTCTATACCGTCGTTGCCAGTTACATTGGAACGGCGATGGCAGCGCGATCTATATGTATATCATATATATGTATATATATATATATATATATATATATATATATATATATATATATATAGATATTTATAGATACAGTTATGTCTATAGGTACGAGGAGACGAGGACTAAGCTATAGGTAAATTTTTGTCACGTGTAAAAAATAAATGAGATATATACAAGACATACAGGTACATGTACATGCAGTGTAGATACTGCTGTTTTTTAATTTAATCATTTGAAATAGGAATATATTATATATTATATTTTATTTTGATCGCCTCTCGAATGCTCCGCTAGGAAAATTGTCCCGGCCTAAACACTGGCCCGGGACTGAGAAATCGGACAGTAAGAAACTCGGTCTGAGTCGATCGAGGGAGAGACGTGTTAGATATTCCAGATTCTAGAATAGAAGATTCTATTCACTCTTACACCGTACCAGTGGCAAAAATTATTCGAACCAATTACGAACGCCTATATATTGTTTTCGTATACTCCGTCTGCTATATGCGACTAAAAAAACAACACGATTTAAGAGAAAACCCTATAGAAAATAGAAAAGTCATACGGCGGAACTAATTAATTTGTCAATTAATTTATTTGGCGGAAGTTAAATTTCATATCAAATAGATTATTTTTTATTAATAATTAGTCGAGACGCGTTAACGCGCTTCGAAACAAAATAAACCGTAGCCTCGTGTAGACAAAACGAAATTCCGATCAATTTTTGAAATTAGATTTTTTTTTTTTTTTTACATTTTTTCTTCGCGCTCACGCTCGAATTTATCGAGTAGAAAAAATATATATATTTCGCATATATATATATTTTTTATATATGAATATATAGAATCCGCATCGAACGTTAAAAACCCATACAGCAAGGGAATGCCGTAGACTTTTGACCCGGGGCAGCAACCCGCGATTCTGAAGTTTTATCATATTGACACTGACCTTGGCGGTATGTGCGGTAACTGTGCAGGACGAAAGCGGTTCGGCGCTGAGCAGTTTCTGCAGCTGACTGGGCGCCGTCGCGTCGTGCGACTGTTGCGACGCGCCGGACGCCGCGGACGGACCGCCGGACGCCGCGGTCGCTACGGTGGCCGTGGTGGACGTGGCGGCCGCGGCTGTGCCGGGCGGCGACGGCATGGGCGCCGGCGCGTACTGTATGCAACCGGAACTGGTGGACGAGGACGGTGACGCGGGCGGCGAGCCCTGGTTCGACGACGGCTGATGGTGGTGATGGTGGTGGTGGTGGTGGTGGTGGTGGTGGTGGTTCTCCGTGTGCCGGCGCAGGGACCGCGCGTCGCAATACGACTTGCCGCATCCGTTCGCTTTGCATTCGAACGGCTTTTTGTGCCGGTGCGTCAGCATGTGACCGTTCCTGCGAAACATTATGGCGGTTTTTTTTTTAATGTCAATTACATAACATTATGTGTACTTAAAACATTTACGCGTTTCTGAAATATTTGACTATTAAATAAAAAAATTGCCAAATATTAAAAATATTAAATAATCCGTGAACACGCACACGTTTCTAAAGTGTCGTTACGAAACTGTCGAAATGGCTACGGAGTGGTCCACTCGAAAACACACTCTTCACTTTCCGAACTCGGTAATAAGCGTTTTAAAATATATACGTTCGACTCGAACGTCACGAATCGAGTACAGTACTGTCTTATTGCCCGTTAGATTGACAGAGAGAGAGAGAGAGAGAACGGTGCCCTTCCAAACGTTCCAATTAATTTCGTTTTAATAATTCAGTTCGTTACCGGACTAATTTCTACGACGTTATTATTTATTAACTAAAACATTTAATTATTTCAAAGACGCGTACATCCGAAAAAAAGGGAAACACTGCAGTGTTGTACGCATTGATCTCAATATGAAAACGTTTCGACGAGAGCGGACTACTGTTTTCAATATGAAAATATATTCTAACAAATTTTTTTACACGAGTATATTGCCAGTTACGTGTATAGTTTTGGTACAAATTAAAAAAAAATGGTGGTTTTTTTTAAAACGTGATTTGACTCGTTTAAAGTTTCTTTAAATAAATAGCTTGAATGTGCGGATAAGTGGATTTTTTTCCTTATATCTCCACAAACAATTTACAAAAAAAAAATGTTACGTTTCGTTAAATATTATGCTCACACAAACACTCCCCAGGGCGACCGATACAAAAAAAATAAAATAAAATTTTTGTCTCTTTAACAGTACCCGCACGTTACCACGAAACGAAAGCGGGTGTCTCGTTGAACATTTTTACCCGGGAGCCCAATCACAGGCCAGTCCGACACTGTTTTGGGATTGACAGTATTTACAAATTCAATAAACGGCAATATCATTCGTAACCGACTCTTGTCTACCCCTCAAATCGGGGTAATAAAATAAATAATTTTTATAATAATAATAATAATAATAAAACGAGTCTGCTAGTACTCTAGACATTGATGTGTATACACGTCGCGTGATCGGTAAAAATGGAACGGAATTGTGATTGGGATTTGTGAATATTGGTATATCTTTATTCAAAGGAATTTCGATAATAAATATCATTATTAGTTGTCATGACAACAGCTCACACATTTCCGTCCCGAGATTTATCCTCGTACCGCCGTAGTAGACGTTTACACATCAAAAGTATTAATAAACAAATACATTGGCGTAGCCAGGATTTTTATTTGGGTGGCGGCGGGAGGGGGCTGAGCCTGATAATTAATTTATATGTTATAATAATTAATATGTACAGACGGTGTCGACTAAAAAAAAAAAAGATTATTTATTCATTTCGGGGGGAGCTGCAGCCCCATCAGCTCTCCCCCCTCCACCCTCCTGGCTACGCCACTGAATAAGTAATAAATAATAACGAGGAACCGCGGTGAGATTCTGCGTACGATTATTATTATTATTATTATTAGGTACGGAATCGGGCCGAAAACACGAGCTCGGTCGGAAACGCTAACGACTATTGTTCAAAGAACAATCCACCGTTGCGGATAAAGTTCTCCAGCGTAGTCGTCGTCGTCGTCCTCGTCCGTTGCAGCGCAAATTTCGCCGTCCTGACGCGGCGGCGGAGGGACGGACGGGAACGCGGCGGCGGCGGCGGCGGCGGGACAGTGTGAGGGGCGTGGAGTTAATAGATTTATAGCCGTAGCCCGTATTCCGAAATTATTGCTGCCGGTTTCCCTTTCGGAGGGCTGATATACGACCTGACCCCCGTCTCGCCGGTACCACGCGGTATACGTATGTATAGTACGCGTTACCTGGCCCGAGTGTTTTCTTACTTTATTTATTTATTTTACTCCGTTTCCGTTACCGGGCGATACCGTTCGCCACTGAAACCCCGAGAAGAAGAAAAACAAAACTAAATCATTGACAATATCGACGCCGGCCGTGGTGTAGGAGGGATGGGGTGAACGATGGACCGCGGGAGGATATAAATCCTGCGCCGCCGCAGGACGTGTGGATAGACGACCGCAGCGGTCCGGTACCAGCGGCGCCAGTCTATTCCCGTCGGCCGATCATCTCGGCTCTATTGAGAAACCAATTTCGTCCGCCATTTATCTCGGCGGCAGGTATAAGTGAGAGAGCGAACGGCTCTCTCTCTCTCTCTCTCTCCCGGGAGTATTTCGCGCGGACCACGCGGGGGTGAGGTTCGTTTAAAATATTATCGCCGAGTCGGCGACGAGGGGGAAGAAATTGTTATTTCCGCCGCCGCCGCCGTTTTTCCGGGTGGTAATGAGCCAATTTTCGCCAAGAACCGCCGATACTCACATCCCGCAATAGTCGGCTCGGGCGGTGCGCGTTTAACCGCAGCCGCCGCCGCCGGCGACACCGTTATTATTTCCTTTTATAGAAATTCTTTTTGAAATTTCCTAACATTTCCAGTAGTGTTATACGACGTTATTATGTTTTCGAAAACAACCGGAAACAAAACGCGTTTTACATATTATATGTAGCTGCGCGTTACCCTGGCGCCCCTTTCAGTGGCGTCGGAGAAGGGAGGGGGGTCCAAAGGGGGCAATTGCTCCCTCCTTAGACACAATTATGAGAGGCCAAAATTATACTTTCGCCCTCTCGTATAAAATAAAAAAATTGTAAATTGATGTGCAAATCGTCGCGTGAGCGGTAAAAATGGAACGGAATTGTGATTGGGATTTGTGAATATTGGTATCATTATTCAAAGTAATTTCGATAATACGTATTATTATTATTGGTCGTCACGACAACAGCTTACACATTTCCGTCCCATTTCCCGAGATTTACTCTCATTCCGCCGTAATAAATGTTTACACATCAAAAATTCGATAAATATCACAAATAAGACTATTATGCTAAATAATTTATTCCTTTAAAGTTTATAGGGATTAAATAAATTTATACTTCATTAACAATATTATTTTTTTCCAATGACGTAGGTACCATCAAGATTAGAGTTATGACTTGTACATGTGTCAGTCATCAATAGTATACACATGTGACGAGTATATACTATATAATATGTCCTATAATATAAGCTTATAAAGGAAAAAAGAAATGAAGTATTATATTTTTATGTTTAACTGATTTCACACTTTCTTAGACATCTTATATAAATTATTATACTTTTATATTTAAACAAATTGGTGAGAGTTTTTATGCATTTACATACTAAAAAAAAAATGTATATATATAAAAGCCTTAAATATTTGCAAGCAAAATTACAACAACAAATAAATCAGATTGTAATCGGTTGTAAAAAAAAAAAAAAAAATTGGTTTTTTCGGTGCAAGGACTAAGTTACGAATTTCAAATTTATGCTTACAAATTAGTTACTAAAAAAATAATTTTTTTTAGGAACGTGTAGACTTTGAGGTGCCAGAGTAATGCGCACCTGTTTTACACTACAGATTTACTTATACTGAAAACTGCGTTATACACGTGTTAAAACGTTATCAACTAATATAAACGTGATAGTACTGAAACATTGTTTGTTCGTTTTATTTCATTTACGTTCAAAATTATTAACGTATCGAGTGACCTGCAGAAATATTATTTGTATATTAATTTAATTATGAAAAAAAAATCTTATATTTTAAATTAATTTTCCTAAAAAAAAAAATTATATGTTTATATAGCGTACTTCTTTAATGTCGCGTTAGTACCTACAAAATGTTTTTCATATTACGTATTTTTCGTGCCCAGTAGGTATACACGCGAAATTACATTTTGAAAATTATTGCGCGGAAAAACGCGCGTATATATAAATAATAGTCGAAATTTTAATTACACCAAACTTGAACAATTATTATATATCGTATAATTATACTGTATTGCAGCGCTACGTTCTGAAACTTGGTCCATAAACGTGTGTATTTTCGAAGTTTATGAATATTAATGATTATTAACGATTTAATAAATTTAAACGTAATATTAAATACTTTAGTTTCGAATAGTGTGTTCCGCGCGAATTTCACGGAATAAACACGGTATTTGTACGTTGAAACAGTGTTCACGAATAAAAGTTTAATATAAAAAAAAAAAAAAATGTTTCCGATAATAATTAACGACGATAGTATAGGTCTGTTGAAAACTTTCAATATTGGAGAAAATTTTACATGAATACTGACGAGTACGAGATTTTTAAAAAGAATAATTGTGATGAATCGCGTTTAACACTATTACAATATGCGGAACGCGATTCAATTTAAACGCGACGGAATTTATATAAAATTAGAATAAAAACGAGAGCGTTGATTTAAAAAAAAAAAAAAAAAGGCGATCGAAAAACGTTGCGGACGTCGTAAGTAGAACGTGTATTTTATAATTAAATTACAACGCTCGTTTAGATTGAGTCTATTTTAAACGAGCACAAAACAAAGTCATAGAGTTTTCTCTCCTCCCAGTCGCATATTTCGTCGAGTTAAAAATTAGTTTTCAAAGAAAACCGGAGTCGAGAACACATTTTACGGGCCACGAAAAACTTTCAAAGTTATTCTATTTCGAATTTAAATGAAGTCCGAAATCCCGTCGTCTGCGACCTACATTGCGAACGCGTATGGCGAAAAAGAGGCGGACGAAGAATGGGTTAAACGTTAAATGTCAAAGGATCTTATTCGAAAATAAGAGAAAACGTTACATATTGCGTTCGTTTGACGTTCTCCGCATATACCGTTTGGCATTTGCACGTTTAAAGGTTACCTGTATGTGCAGCGTTGTGAAACGTTTGGATAAATTAGTCAGCGAAATAGTAATCTTATTTAATATATATATATATATATATATATATAAGGAAGGGGAGGGGGGCTTAAACCCTTCTAATTATATATTATTAAAAAAAAAAAATCGTAGGTATTTCTCCAACGAATATTTTTTCCAACCCAATTTTTAACAGCCGACTCGAATAGCTGCGGTCACGTTATATTGTCGAAGTCATTAGATTTGCGGCTGCTATCTAAAGTGACTTACACTTTTGAATTCGGATTATTAAAGTTTCTAAAAAACGTACTCGGTTATCCCTAGTCTAATGCGCATGATTAACACAACATTATTTAAAATTGAATTAAACGATTATTCATTAGAAACACTAGCGTTATGCATCAAACGAATTGAATGGGAGGTGTTAGTTTATAAATTTTTGCGGTTGATCAAGTCGTTTCGCGTATTGTCGAATTTCTTCTTCTCATCGTGTCCATGCTTTGGGACTCGACAGATTCGGATTCTTCCTGTCCACGTCTTTGCCACATTTAATGGCTGCGTCCAGTGGCGTAGCCAGGACGTAGTCAAGGGTGGGTGGGTTATTAAATAAATGTGACATAATTCATCTGGTATATCAAACTCAAAACACGTTACTTTGACAAGACGAAATGTAATGAATGTGCTCACGATTTATAGCAGATCAAACTAGAAATCCGTCCCATACAAAGACGAATTCAAAAAACGAAAATTCAAAACGCGTATTTCGCCAATAATAGTAAAAAAAATGTTCACATTTTTTAATTTTAATGTATTTTCGTGTTTATTTAGTATACATATTTTTTCATCGTGAAAAATCACGTTTCTCACACCGTAATATTATTATTAACACAATGTATTTAAGAAAATTCATCGGCACACATCAGGTAAAAAAAAAAAAAAATTATTTACTTTACAAAATATTGATAATGTATTTATATTATATATATATATATTTTACTTCTATTCACAGGTACTACTTTTTTCAGTTCGATAACGGCCGACCAGTTCCCGTTGGATTTCATAAAAAAATATTTTCAAGTACCTTATTGTAATATTTAATAATTAATTTTGCACCTTTATTAACAATTTTTTTACGTGTTTTGTCTATTTTAGCTCCAACAACTTCCGAGCCCTAATAATATGTACAATACCATAGAAAATTTAGGCATTATTTATCACTAACGGTGTATTCGATAAGCGAAGACGATAAAATCGTACATATTTTGTGCATCAATCGAACGGCTCTGTTTTTTTCACGCACGCGTTTATTGTTACATTAAATTTCCGAACCAAAATATTCGACTGTAAAATCAAACAGAATACGAATTGTTCCGAGACAATCAATAGCACAAATCAATATTACATAATTAATACGATATAAAAAAAGGGGGGTTTGAACCCTTCCCGGCCGCGCCACTGGCTGCGTCTGTTGCTGTTACAACGTTTTTGTTGGATCGCGTTACTGCAGGGTTTCCTCCTCACACTCATCAACTGCAGTAGTCCATCATTCCCGATTTTTTTTTTTTTGTAAATGTCTACTTTTCGTTCGGGCATGTCCACGTAGGTTTCCCGCGTCGCCCAATGGTCTTTCGGTCTTGTACTATATACGCGTTTCGTCCCTGTGATCCTGTTCCTGCGCTCGTGTCGAAACGTGTCTGCACGCGTTTTCCAATATTTAAAACCGACTTTATCATCGGGCGTTACCACCGCGGGTTTCTTCTAATACGCGAATTTATTTCGCAATAAATTTTAGAATCGGCACCGACGACGATGAGACGTCCTCTTTCCCTCCTCGTACACGCCGCCCATTAAAATCCGACGCACCGCGATAATTTATATGTAAATATTTTATAAACGGCGAAGAGAAGTAGAGCGGAAGAGCAAAAAATAAGAAGAAATATATAAACCATTTACCCCGGGGTAATGCTATATATCATGCGCGTATAGGTGCGCATATAGGTGGTGGTACTTAGTAGGCAATAACGTCGATGCTGCGGTTATACTTATCCGACCGGAGTGAGGGGTAGGGTTGCGTTTTCAATTTCCCGGCGTAATGAAAACCGATACTTGTCGATGTAAGTCGGCGGTGAGAGAGGGTTAGTGTGTGTGTGTGTGTGTGTGTGTGTACAGCGCAGCTGCAGAGACCGACGGCGGGGAAAAGGTCACACAATAAATATGAAGAAGAAGAAGAAGAAAAAAAGGTTCTACGGCGAACATAAATTATTGTTAGGCAACGAGAACGTTCTCTCGGCGCGGAGGTTTTATTTATTTTTCTCCCGGAAAAAAAAAAAATACATTTATTATAATATTTACGCGCGCGTGTAAAGAGTATAATTCGATAATATCGTCAGACGGTAAATTACGATCGAGTAAAATAAATACGCGAAAATGTCATATAATATATTCCTTCGGATATTTTATTACGAATATTATTTACTAGTCGACGAGGTTATGGTCAAACGCGTAATATGCGCGGGGAAGCTGACGCTAAAGATTTACTTCCTCGTGCGCGCGTGTGTGCGTGTTGATAATAAAATAAAAAAACGAGTCTGATAGTACTCGAGACGTTGATGTGTAAACGTCGCGTGAACGGTAAAAATGGAACGGAATCGTGATTGGGATTTGTGAACATTGGTATTTTTATTCAAAGTAATTTCGAAAATAAATATTATTATCGGTTGTCATGAAAACAGCTTACACATTACACGCAATCTATAATAGCGTGTAAATCAATTAACATTATTAACATTGTTAAATATTATTATTAATTGTCATGACAACATTTCCGTCCGGTTTCCCGAGATTTATCCTCGTACCGCCGTACTTTCGTAGCACAGGGAGTCCTGTGGGAATTCCCCAAGACTCCTAAAAGAAGTCCTGAGAGTTTCCTCATAAGCCCGTTATGTCCGCGTTTTAATCCTCCTCTCATTACGAGTAACTCGGATAGTTAGGAAGCCTAACATCGCTCTATATAGGACTCCTAATATAGAATTTTGCTTAAAAGTTCCCGATAAAAGTCTCGAATACACTTTTTAGGACTCCTAAATGAGGACTCCTACACAGGAGACTGTTGGATGACACTCCTGGTTTATTCCTGGGACTCCCCGTGCTAGTGTGCTATGAGGGTAATAGATGTTTACACATCAATAATTTGCCGAACGAGGATTTTTTCTAATTGGCGCAGCTGCATACCGGAGCTGATATACAAGTTGAAGTTAGTAATATTATTGTAAACTCGTTGAAATCTAAACGAATGAATATTATGTGCTCATATAATATTAAAACAACGCGTGTCGTAGTTACGTTTTTTAACAGTTCAATTCATTGTGCGGTGCAAAATGTCTTCGCTCTTTTTTATTTATTATTATTTTTTTTATGACTTTTTCACCGTAATATTCATAATTTTCTCCACGTAATTCGTTCGTTTTTATTTTTTATCTTGTTTGTATTTTTCTTTTTCTCCGAATACCGGACGATGAATTTTTGGTCGAAACCGGTAGTAAACAAACAAATTTAATACAACGACTCGTATATTCCTTTATTTTTTTCATAGTACTCTTTGGCTTGTTTATATATTCACGTATACGTATATTTATATTATGTTTACATATATAATATATATATACATAAATTTCTTATTTACGAGTATTAATTTATAGTTTTTATATTTTGTTTCTATTTTTTTTTTTGCACATATCCTTTTCATTTTTTTTTTTTTTTTATTCAATTCTTCGTTTTGTTTTACTATTTTATTGTTTATTGAAATCATTTATGTTTTATGTTTAAACGGGTCGAAATGAATTCAGAATCTGATGGTTTCCTGACATTCGTAGACACTGTTGTCGAAGAAAATCTAGAGATTGTTTATGAACGACAAATGCGTGAACAGCAGCCGAGAACCCAAAATGGTATATTTTATTATTAATTTCATCGTGACTATTTTAAACGTATGTAATATTTTCGATTATTTGGTACAGTTCAGATAATAATAAACGGAACGAGAAATGATTGCCCGAAGCTTATACGTTTATATTACAAACACTCAACACCAGATTGATAGTTGTGTATTACGTATAGAGTCCGAAAAAAAAAATCCATCGACAGAACCTTTATCACACGAAGGAAGACCATATAGCCACGACAATATTTCGAGCACCGTGCTCGGTTCGGTTATACGTTTCGATTTTAAATATATAAACACTTACAAGTGGTCTTGTCTTTTGAAAGCTTTGCTGCAAACGTTGCACACGTACTTCCTCTCGTCGCTGTGTGTCAGTTTATGTTTGGCCAGTGCAGACGCGTTCCCAAACACTTTCCCGCAGGTCTGAAAAACAAACATATTATTCGTCAGTTCGGATGTATCGTTATATTATGTATATATATATTCAATTAACAATCAATCACGACCGATAATAGACATATTATATCGATAAATAAATATTCGAAACGAAAACGATGCCACAAATTATAATTAGTCGATTGACTCGTATATATAATGTATAGACTATAATAGAAAATTAATTAAACTACAAATCACGTAAATCGTGACGAATGAGACGAATTTATCGTTTCCTATCGGAATATTCTTTATACGCGTTAATGCGATATCGCATAATTAAAAAACCGGCTACAAACAGTTTGTTTGAATGTTTTTCGGTAATATTCGTTCATTAGTTTTTTATTTTTATTTTATTGACGATCGAAATAGGATTTTTTTTTTTTGGCGGCTGGAAGGAAGGGGGAACATTGGAAATAACTCAATTGAGAAATCGATTTTAGTGGGAATACATTTTTTTTTATTAGTTTATTGGGAACACCGGTTTTTTTGGGGAAAAATATCTCCTTACCTATAATAAATAAATAGGTTAGGAGAAATGTTTATATCTTCAAATAATGTATATATCAGTAACGCCATCACCGAAATATGTATAAAGGACAATAGAAATATTTGCGTCTACGAGCAATACAATATTGTAAAACTATAATACGTTTATTTATTTGTTTATAAGGAAAAGGACTGCAGTCGACCAATGGCAATATTACGATTACTCGTCGTATTAAGACGGACAATTTTTAGAAATTCCTTCCGGGATCCGTGTTCAAAAAGTTCTAGTCGTAAAACGCGTTTTGTTTGAATTGTCCGAATCGACGAAACGTCGAGGTGTCATATTTTTCAAACTATATTACACAATATTCGATTCGAAAAACAATATTTTCGATATTTTTCGCGTAAAACACACACCGTTTTTTCTTTTACATAAACGCGTAACATGGTCGGCGGCGGTTAAGTTTTTTGCTGAAAACCGCGAAAACGAGTTCTTTTATTAATAATCGTGCGAGATAGGAGTACGTAAAACGATCAGAATAGTTTTCGCATCGATTTGTAAAGTTTTGTGAAATACTTTGCAAAATACTTTACGGAATTCATTTTATGTGTTAAACGAACACGCGTAACGTGCTACTGACACATATAAACACGCCGGTACACGAACACAATGTCATTCAACTTCGAAATCCTATTAAAATCATTTCAGAAACAAATACAAACCGTTAAATACGTTTTCGCGAACGTAACGCGTTCGCTGCTATTTTCAAAAAAACACAAAACAAAATCGCGAATAAAAATAATTGCGAATAATTAATTTTTATACTTATATTTAGGGCCGGCGGGAGATTTTGTGGAGCCCAGGGCAGATTTTTTCGCGGGGCCCTACAACTTGTATGTCATTTTTTCTATTTTACATAGCTCTTATAAAAATTTTTTTACGCATACAATTAAACAAAGTATTAAATATAAACTGTTCAAATAGATATGTATTTATTTTTAAAACAAAATACAAAATATTATATTGATACAAGATACACATTACACGAAACAAGCGGGCCCGTGGCGTTGTGACGAATTCCAGTGGTGAAATGAAAAACAGATATTGACAATAAAAATAATTATTTAGAAATAATATTATTATCCCTTGTTATTGTCGAATGACCGGAAAACCGACTACAATAAATTACACGCGCCGGCTACACACGAGATAAGGAGTAATAATTTTTAAATTATAAATAACATAACGAACACGGAAACACTGGCATCATTTCTGTTAATTGTTTCTAAGTACGGATATCATATTTTATCATCAAAACGTCAACAATATGAATTATACCACATTAGAAACCAACTAATAATAAAATATATAATATTAAAGATTAAAATACCGTACAAATTTTCGCATGACAGACAGTACTTGTTATTTAATTTTAAAAACGAAATTTTAAGCTTGAAAACCATTAAATCCCATGAATAGTGCGGGGACCCTCAAATAACGGGGCCCTGGGCAGCTGCCCCTTCTGTCCTGCCGTTACGCAGGAGCTGCTCATATTTTTAAAGAATCGACGTATCGTTTGGACGGTTTGGACCTGCTCGACGCTCGCCGTAAAATATTTGAAACACCAACGATGTTTGTCGGTCTCAGTGGCGGCTCTAGCATTTAATTTTTTTGGGGGGGGAGGGCCAAAAAAAATTGAGTTGATGTCTTGATGACCTTTTTTTTTT
Source organism: Slavum lentiscoides (assembly GCA_032441835.1). Classification (NCBI taxonomy): domain Eukaryota; kingdom Metazoa; phylum Arthropoda; class Insecta; order Hemiptera; family Aphididae; genus Slavum; species Slavum lentiscoides. The sequence continues at coordinate 2,493,598 of CM063707.1, read as the reverse complement.
TTGTTTATTTGCTAATAATAATTAAGGTCAACAACTATTGATCAATGAGCATAGGTACAATATCCGTATACGCGTATACTGGATACGGCCGCGTTATTTTCGATAACGCTGTAATTTTTTTTTTTATAGTGTATAATACCGGCGAGTATTCGTCCACCACCAAAGCTCTTTTTTTTTAAGAATTTGGGGGGAGGCATGGCCCCCTGCCCCCCCCTAAATCAGCCACTGGTTGGTCTTATCCATATTCCATCGTTTTCCAGCGAATACAGTGTAGTATAAAGTGATGCAGACGTCGCCGAAGATAACGCGATAATTCGCATTTTTATTCGTCCCGCTACGCGGCTTCGTCGTAGTAGTCCTAACGAGATTAATTAATTATAAATTCGCGTGTTGCTGCGTTTGCGATTGAACAGAACAAAAACTCTCGCAATCGTTGGCCTCCGCCAATTTATTATTATAAAACGCTCGTTAATCAACGATCTTAATGTCTTCTTGAAGAATTTTAACGAGCACTCGTTAAAAAAAAAAAAAAAAAAATGAGACAGAGAGAGAGAGAGAAGTCGGACAAAAATGAAAGTGAACTACTGCAGTATTTTAGAGGGCGGGATAAGCGCGCAGCCGCCGGTCAGGGGTTGCTCGGAGAAAGGGGGGGGGTGTGACGGAGTAATGAGATTTTACTTATTATTCCGTTACTCGTGTACATAAATCGCGACGCGGTCCGAGATAACGGAAAAGGGATAACAACAATTTTTTTTTCCACTCGATTCCTGCGTCGCGATACGCGTACACGCGCCTTCGGGAAACGCCTCGTGGCGTCTGCGCCTTTAAAAATTATATACGGAAAAACGTTTTTTTTTTAACTAAAAACGTCAGTGGAAGGAAAAAATTAAATTAAAATCAATTTTTTTTTCTGACTTATTGTCGGCTAAAAATTTAATGTCTAGCAAAGCCGTTCGGGAATTATTTTTGGAACGGAATAATTGATCTCTCAACGGAATCTATTATTAACGCGACTGAAAGATATTTTATGTATTGTTGAGAGTACAGTTCAATTCGGTAAAAAACTTGATCTAAATCTTTGTTTTTTTTTTTCATAAACTTTAACACATATGATATACACTGAATGGTTATCGATATTTTCGTATAAAATGGTTGCACTCGTTCGCCACAAAACGAATTTCTCCGTGATACCGTACATATTGGGCCGGTTACAACCTAACACCATGTTAGTTAACGATTTGTTTAAACTTAACGTTTGGTTAAATCATATAAGTTTCACCATTACATTATAATTGTTAAATTGTATTTGTTAGGTAACAATGTGTTAGTTCGGTTACCAAAACGGTTACCTCGATTCTAACGTTCTCGTTGGTTATCACGAAATATGATAACTGATAAGTGATAATATAATATTAAAAATAGGCGATTATAACCTAATTTACTGTAGTGGATCTATGGCATTTTAAAATGCCGATTAAATTTTAACAAGACGATTTCGGGCGGTTAACTTAACAACGTGTCAAGGTTAACAAATCTCGATGAAACCTAATTTTCACTAAATAATTGTTAAATACAATTACCTAACAACATGTTAAATCGTTAACAAATGTTGGTGAAACCGGCTCAATATAAATTTAAATTAAAAATAATAAAAAATCTATTTATAAATATAAATTTCTCCCATTTACCCCGTAGATCCACCCGTGCTTAAATATATCTTCTTATTGATATTATGACCCACAATATGTCATTTAATTATATTAACTAGATTCTAGTTTATCGAAACACGTGTGAATCGTGACGGCGTAACTTTTTTTTTTTTTACTGAAATCAGGTAAAACTTGCAGAAAAGGTTTTACAGGTTTCTTTTTTAGTTTAAACAAAAATTAAATCTGCCACATACATTCGACAATATAATTGTACAATACGAAATCATTTTATTCCGAATTTCGCGATATTTTTTCCAGAGGAAATTGTGAAAAACCGAAGAAAAATAAAACGCACAATTTTACGAAATAAATGATATAACGTTTTACAATAAATTTTACTTTTTTTTTTTTAAGGGCGCCGGAAGTAAAATATTGGCGATTGTATTACAAAACACACGGTTTCAACGAGAAAAATTTCCCGTCTATATACGGGAAAAAATTCTCAAGTCTCGTGCAATAGTCAGACTTCGATAGTTTTTTTATTTGAAAGAAAAAATACATTTTACAGATCGCGTTGGATTCTGATTTTTTTATTTTTTTAAATTTCACTTTAAAATAATCGCAGAAAGAAAAATTAAAAAAATTCCCGAAAAATTGGAATTTATTTGTTTCAGCTTCGGAGTTCTTTGAAAATTAAAAAAATTAAAAAAAAAAAAAACGTGAAAAATGCGAAAACCTTTAATTACAGAATTAAAACACTATTACGTCATCACTCGCCGCATATCACATCATTACAATATTTGTATACGCACCAAAAAATTAACGTTACTAAAAACGTTGCTCCCTATAGGAAATCGCCAGCAGCTATATAGTCCGCAGCCATATCTCCTGGCATTGCGCATGTATATATATATGTACTTTTCAAAATTAACCGTTTAAAATCCTCAAGGATTATCGCCGTGAAACTTTTAGCGGCGTCGTCGTCGTCGTCGTCGTCGGAATAAATTGCACTAGATGCGTATACTTTATGTACAATAAAGCAGCTCGCCAGCTGATTTATGTACAACGTCGTCGTCGTTTCCCCGATTTATAGGACTTTACACGCGTCCATTAAAGATGTGCTTCTCCTGCAGGAATATTTCTCCGCTCTCGTTGCACTTAAACCCGACAAACGTTATTGGTACCCTTTCATCTTCTCGTCCCGTTTACTCTGTGTCGACTTATTCTATTCCCGTTCAAACGTACACTTTTTCTGGACTCGGACCGTTTCCTTCCGCTACAGTTGCGTCGCTATACTATACACACTGAAGTCTAATGCGCGCATCCTACCTCAGCTACGCGTTGCATTACCGTAGTAATTTTATTTCAAACAGATATTCCGTCACAAACCGTGTCTCGCGACTGTTTATAGTTTGTCTAGTACTTTTTTTCTCCTCAATTCACGCTGTCTGGATTCTTTTTCATTTTTTCCCGCCACACGGCCGTATTAGAAACGTGAACTCGTCTTTGGATAAAAGAAAAAAACAGGCGAAATCAAATTTCCTTTTAGCTCATTAGCGAAGGATCACATACGCGTGTCGAGCGTGTATTATATGGTTCGCATGACGTCGGTGGTTTCAACCGCCTGATTAACGTCTCGAGTTACTGTTTGAAAATTATTTCAATTTTCGTTATCACTTATTTGCTTGCAAACGATGAAAATCAATAACTAATAAAAGTAAAAAGAAATATTTATGTTTTGCGTTCGCGTAAACGTTTATAGTTGTGTTGCAAAAGAAAAAAATACGCGTTGCTCGCGGCTTTCTAACGATCTTACGGGGTAATTAATTAAACACAAATATTTGATTTATACACAATGAAATCTTTGGATAAGTTATTTTATTTAGGTCAGCAACAGGCGGACGTGGTCCGAATATTCGCCGGAAGAAATTTCGATGTTAAATATAACGATTTCAATTTAATATTATTTAGTACAGCAAACACACGAAAGAATAATTCAGTTTCGCACGAAAAAGAAAAGATTTTTCGCGATTTTCCAAATAGACGTTCTTTATAATATTAAGAGAAACGAATAAATTATCGTTTCGGCACGATTTTCTATTGGCAAACAATTACGCGTTTCAAGATATTTGTGTAGTCGTGTCTCTACGAAAATCGTTTAATCAACTAAAAACAAAACGCTTTAATTACATTTGTTTTTTTTTCTGTGAACACACAGATAAAAAAAAATGTTTAGATCATCCGGAGTTACGGCCCGCAATCATCTCGAAGTCCATATAAAAGACAAAATAACACTATATTAACATTTTCTTCTCCACGACTAACAAAATACGATATTAAAACGGGCCATGATTGTAAAAGTCCATCAATAGCTGCGCAGGGTACAATGAAAGAAATCTAGTTTTTACACGTGCCGGAGAATCGATACAAATTCTGTATCCACAAAACCATAAAAGGTTTTGAGTTCGTGTATTCATTTAGCACTCGATAAAAATTCAGAATGTATTTTTAAAATTAAATTTTCAACATCATAAGACAATTTTTGTAAACCAAATGCTGTTGTATAGTGCAAAATACGCGCATGTAACAATGCCCAGGTATTAAATGTGGTAAATTTAATTGATCTCTGAAATGAACAAGAACGGATTTATTTTCGCCACAATTAACTGAACAATTATTATCTACTGCTGCATACGAAACAAGTTTTTTTTGAATTTATATTATTTTTTTCAAGACGCTCTTATTACACAGCTACCAATGGATAGAGATGTCTTATCTGCATTTTTATAAAAAATACAAAATACGTGTACAAGTATCAATATTTTTGTCAAAGAATCTAATAGTAACTGGGAAAAACATTTTATTTCCTTTATTCGGCGCATCAGTTGCGATAGAAAAATATGTGTCTTTTAGCTGTTTCAAAATTAACTACAATTGAATATGGACCAAATACGTTTTCTTCTACTAAAACAGAAATTTTAGTACGATGTCAATGAATTTTAGAAGGTACAGTGTTAAATCGATAAAATAATTCTTTAATAATTTATTACTGCACTCTTGACATAAATAACTACGATGGTGTTTTATACCACGATAAGTTAATTTAAATTTATAGTGCGAGTGATACTTTCTGTTTCTGCACTGTTCTTAAATGCAAAAAAATTGTCCATTATTTTGTTTTGTTTTACAATATTTATTCTTTTATTGTGTTTTCCACTATTTTGGTGTTTTTTTTTAAACGAGAAATCCTTCGTATTTAACGGTAAACGTTAACTACGAAAATAGACATATGCATATCTTTCTTGAACCATTTATCTAAAAATACACACACGCGTCTAGATTTTTTTCAATGGTTTAGATTCATTTTCATTACTACTCGACATTTTAATCGCCAGCAAAGAATATAGATCAAAGCACACGCACACGAGCACAAAACACGACACACGAATTCACGTCAAATATAGACTGAGGAGTGACGACTGTCGTCTTTCCCAAATTAGTCGAGCATAAATCCTCAGTAGTCCGTACGTGAACGGTAAGATTATCTTAATATCGTGTCTTCTATAATTAATTACTACGACCATTGACATACAGGTATTACGACGTAGTACCATTAGGATTAAGCCGTTATTACCCTATATTTAGTGAGTTGTTCAGATAAAGAATTTTGTTGTACACACTTATAGTACCTAAAAGTTAATACCTACCTACTTGTCGTTAAAGGCATAAATACAAACCGCCGAGGGGGCTTGAGGGGAAAAATTGGACATTTGGCGTCCAGCTGAAAGGTATAACCACAGATTAGATGAATACAAATGGATCATTCCGCCCGAGAACAAAATAATTGCAAATACGCTCTTCTGATTGGTGGAAACAAATCATTGTGGACGCACACAACGCAATAAATTATTGTACCGATATTATACAATATTTATTGTACAAATCCGTTATTATCTTAAATAATATTATCATAATAATGGTCATCAACATTTATTATTACTAATTTAATCAAGTCAAGAAAAGCCCACAATTTTTTTAATCACTCATTTGACCTGATCACAATTTGTAAAACGTAGACCAATACCCTTAACATTAATTTTTTTAAAGTCTTCTTTTCTATCGCGTTGGGTATATATTTTTGATTGTTAATTTATTCGATTAACTCCTGTATTTTCCACGTATTTTCACGGGAGTAACGTTTAAATTTTACAGGTGTACATAATACGTTGTGCGGTAACACTGATTTGTCGTCTCACGAATGACTTCATTTTTTTTGTTCACATCTCGAGTGATCCATCTGTATTCATCTAATGCGTGGTATAATTGAATACTGGACAGGTACGAGACAATTTGAAGGTGAAACCTGGACGGTTGGCTATCCTAGTTACTCGGTCCCGGTAGAAAATGTGCTCGCCGATCCGCGATTTAGATATGCATGTATATGGCGTTACGAGCACGGGACACGATGAGCGACCGCATCATAACGTTTGGTGCTCAAGGGTACTCTGAAGCGGTTAGGTAAAAAGCACAGACGAAGCTGTGGTAACTGCAACGGGACGAGGCGCACTATAGGGTTTATTATTATGATTATGACCATATAGGTTGTGCGGTATCTCTTTTTGAAGTGGCTTATTATTATTATTAGTAGAATTTTTATGCGCGTACGTAAATGTATATATGTATATATATATATACATACACATTTTAACTTGGAAAGAACGATGGCTTCGTTTCGGTTCCTAGGGGTTGTAAACAGCAGCCGGCGGTCGGTCGGTCGGTCGGCGGTCGGTCCACAGTCGAATTTAATGAAACGAGCTCGACTCTTAAAACTTTACCCGACAGCGATATTATTAAAACGCGGCGTGCGTGTGTTCGAGTGCGGCTTATACAAGCCGTTATTTATTTATAACGGGCCCAATCCCTTTGATGTTATGCAAAACGCAAATGTTTCCGATGTCTTCGTTAACCCAGGCTACGGTTCACATATTGTCTTACACGGCCTACGGGTATAATACCGTATTATACACACGGAATATTTGCGCCAAAAAGTCGATGTGTGTGCGCTGTATTTTTCGTAACGAGCCATTTAGAACCATGTACATATTAGTAAAATATAACGTCACATCCAGTCACGTAAATTTTCGCATTGATATGAAATGAAAAGAAAAAACAGAAATATATCGGAAACCAGAGCACATTTTAACGTACAAAGTAGGTGGCATTAGTGCCACTTAATGAAGAATTAGTGCCACCCAGTGGTTAGTGGTTGTACCACGTACAGGGGCGTAATTACGGGGGAGGGGAGAATACGGGAGATGGATTCCTTCCCATGAGCTTTCTTTTTTACTTAACATATTATCTATAATTTACAAAAATATAATAAGAAATATTATTATAATCAAAAACAATAAAAATAATAGTTTTTTGTGTAAAAAAGCTTTGTTAGTATTTACTGTGTTTATCATAATTCATAATATTCCTCAGTTTATTAACTACCGACTGGTGTGATGCGGTTGGGTTAGGTTAGGTCACCGAAGAAAAGTTTACTCGTATTCAAATGTTGAAGTAGAACCGTACATATATGAAGTACTCAATAAATTAGCTAAAAAAAAAAAACGAAGAAAAGTATAAATTTTGTTATAAAATATATGGTTTTTATTAAAGAAAATGGCAAAAGTGTATAGAATACGAGTATAATCAATCACTTTGCAGGTATTAATGCTGGAAGGGTTGTTACAATTATGGGTTATCCGCGATGATAAATTTGATATCCCCTCCCATATAACATTCGTAATTACGCCACTGGCCACGTATATTATTATATTACTTTATACGAATGATATTATATATACAGGGGCGTATCCATAGGGGGTTATGGAGGACAGAACCCCCATGGACCTAAGATAAGTCGAGTAGAAGTTCGAGTATGTTTAAATTCAAAGATTTTTTTTTATGTCTATTTATTTATACTTTAATTTGTTTTCAATTGTTTTAGCGTGTGTTAAGTTTTTACTATAAAAACACACGAGATAAAGAGTGGCTTTAAATGAGTTATATACTAAAAAAGTATCCGGGGATAGGCGCACTTTACTCAGTCCTTGGTCATAGTGCCACCCAGTAGGAATTCCATAAAATATGCTGTGTCAAAAACGCGCTTTTTCTATAGAGAGTATTGCCGACTGCAGGCAATGTATGAAGACAAGTTGTTGCGAGAAGTAAGTTACTTGCACTGAACGTATCCGCATTTTCAATGGTATTAATTCCAAAGAGAGCTTAAACGTTGTATGCGGAGCGTAGCACGATGATTACATAAGAGTTTCTGAGCGTAAAAGATACACGAAACGAAACCTCATATGAAACTCATAAAATATTATTCTGAAAAAAAAAGATGTTCAAAGACGATTTTTTTAAGCTCATTGCGAGAGTAGATTATTAAATATTACATTTTTTTTTTTGTATTATACTCGAACAAATATTAAAAAATATAAATTTTTTTTTTATCGTGGTATCCCATAACAGCGTAGAAAAGAAGCTTATGAGTTCGAATATTTTTTTTTCTTAGAATTAAATTTTTTGTACTATTCTCGAACGGTATAGTTCTCAAGTCTAAAACTATACCGTTTCCGATCCTCTTAAATACATTTCTCGTATTCGAACGTCAAATTCTAAACTATAAATATTCGAAACGATTCGTTAAATATCTGTAAAACATTAAAAAATTAAACAAAACAATGATTTTTTCCCGTTTACGATATAAATAAATCATAAACCGATTGAAAAACTAAAAATATATTTATTGTGGTAGATAATAGTAATCGTCCTATATCGTTATACGATAATAGTCATATGACACGTGTACAAGGGACTATATTTTGGATTTATATTTTTTATTATATTAAAACGGAGTAGTCGAGTTGGGTCCCAGACGATCTGATAACTTAATCCTATGGTCCAGTTGGGTCCCGGTCATTTTATCGTATGTCGAATTGGGTCCCGACTATAATTATTCTTGACAAGTTAGTTTCAAATTTTTCTAATGCAATTCATTAAAGATGTTTCCACAAAGTTTTTACCTATCTAATATACGATAACTGCAAATCAACAGACTGCAAAATTTTACAAATCATGACAAGTGTTTAACGAAACAAATACATTTATTAAACACGCCAGTATATACGTATTTTACTATACTGCCAGTCCGAAACCTGGATGAAGTGTGACGGGAAAAAGTGATGAGAAACTAACCAGCTAGGGGATCATTAGTCGGGACCCGACTCAACACCGAAATAAAATGACCGCGACCCAACTCGACACAAGATAAAGTGACCGGGACGCAACTCGACTCTTTTTATCTCTTCGGGACCCAACTCTCGACATCGGCCTTGAAAAATACATATTTATTTTTAAATCAGATATTTACGGCACGTGCTTATTCGAAATTCGAAAATCAAATGGCATTAACACGAAAATAATTATTTGCTGACATTATTTATCGAGGGGGAAAAAAAAATTACGAGTATTAGAATACTTTTAAAACACTATAAATTACTGGTTCGAATAATACGGTGTGAAACGTTTTTGACAACTTTCAAGGCGAAACGAACGAACGAACGAATACTGTACGTGTCAAACGATAAAAAGAAAGAAAAAAACGAGTATTTTCTCGCGATATACGCGAACGGATCGGTCGCGAGAATGAGAAAAATCAAATCGCGAACGAAACGTTTTAAAAACGATTTAGTCTGTGATTTTAAAAGAAATTCGAAAGACAATAAGTTACGAAAATAAATAAGATACGAGGCAGTACAGATATAAATATTATATTAAAAAAAAAAAACAAATCGAATTCCAATCGAATTGTATATACGAGGCGATGATACCGAGAACAATGGCGAAAGAAGAGGAAATAAATCGGCAAAAATGAATAGGAAAAGAACGGGAACGGTATTAATACAAGAGAAAATGTACGGGGCGTGGTTTTTTTCATCGATGTAAATGATTTTTTTCATTTTTTTTTTTCGCGAATTAAACGTACGAATATCCAACACGATTATTATTAATATTATTCTATAGTATTCAAATTTTAAACGGCGGGTTTCGGCCCTTGTGTTTCGTACCTCCGTATTGTATATTATAACGTTTCAGTAATATTTATACCGTAATAACGATATAATAGCAAGTGATTTAAATCGACAAAGTAATTTGTCTTTCATCCGTCTCCCTTTTGTCTCGCGTGTACAACCCGTTTGTTTCTCGTATACCCCTACATAATAATATATACTTTTCGTTAAATCACTGTAAGAATTCGTTCGTTTCGTTCGTTTTGTTTTCTCGCGAAACAATTTCGCGTATCGACATTGTTTTTAGAAATATTTCTAGTACATTAAATTCCATTCGGAGTTATTATTATTATTATTGTACAAAATTTCCTTGCTCGTTTTTCCTTTGAGAAATACACGAGTGTATACGCGCAACGTTCAACTAAAACGGTTTACGTGGGTTAACTTACGTTCGTATTATTATAATGACTTTGTCCGTGTGCAAAGAATCCACAGAATTTTAATAAAAAGCCTCTAAAATGAATACAATATACGTATATATTGAGACTAAAATATTTTTGCTTTTATGAAACGCTTATAAAAAAAAAAAAAACAATGTAAAATGCTATCAGATACAATATTAAAAATTTAAAATAATAAAAAGATTATTTATTTAGACAGAGTCGTATAGATAATGCATTTTTTTATTTGTAGACAACTTAAAGCGAAATGATAATTTTTCGCTGCTATCCCAAATGCGTCGATTTGTTTTCTACGTATAATTCGACGGAGAAAACTACAGTGTAAACGAAAAATGTTGTTAGTCGATTTTAAATAATTAATCTATTATACCTGGCGACTCTTATACTCGCTATGATCACATGGTAAATGAGTTCTACTTAAATCAACACATTTAAACGTGAGGATGGGGTAAAATGGAAGATAGTGACTTCGTGAATCGTGCGGAGTAAGCAAGCGTTTGACGACAAATCGATTGTATTCGATAACAAATATATCAATCGAATATCGAAATGATAATATTTTGAACATCATAAATGATTTTTTTTAAACGACTCATTTTTCAATTCTGAGGTTAGTTACTCTAAAGCCGATGCAGTTTATCCACTTTACTGTATTGGTCTATGCACTAACGGGGATCGAACACGCGAGAGTGTGAAACGAGCATAGTTAAAATCGATCGAGTTTAACGAAAATGATAACCAGAACAAAGAAATAATAGGCTATAGAATTTATTTTGATTATTCTATATTTTCAAATATGCGGAAAGCTCAATATCATATTATTGTCCTGCTTTATTATTATTATTAAACAACTTATGAAGTAATTTACTGTAATTAAATTATTATTGAACAAATTACGGCAAGATCTGTTTAAGCGTTTATGTATTTTAAATATAATTTATTATTTCGCATATTTATTTCGTAAATTAGAACGTATTTTAGAGCTCGAAATTGTTTTAAATAATAAACTCGCAATAATATAATTCATGTATTATTAAAAGCGGTGTTTGACTTAAAATACATATTATATATATATATATATTTTTATTTTGCATCGAGTTATAATATTTTATAGAACGGTATAAAATCAGAAGGTTTTGTTTGATGTGCAATTTTAAATTGTACGTACATTTCAACGATGCCATTCAATATTAAGCTTGAATTTTTTTGGATATATAAAAGAAATTACTTTTATTTAATATATTATATAGCGCGTAGAGTTTGACTTTATAAAAACTACAAAGGAATCATCGACAAGTGCATTTTTCACAAAATTAAATTCCGTTTTTTTTTTTTGTTACAATTCCAAAATCCGATATTAAACGTATATAAAATTTGTTTTCGATCAAATGTTTTAAATTGAATATACGATTTAGAAAACGTTAAGAATTTCTAGTTTTTTTTTGTGAATGAAAATTAATAACAAATATTAGACTGAAGATACAAGGTAAAATTATATTCCATCGATATTGAAAAAATGTTAAAACTCGTCGATTATTCATGATTTTGTTTTAGCGTGTAAAATGAAGGATTTTTTCTCGCTAGTCGTTTTATTTTTATATCATTATCCAAATTACTGCCATCTCTATCGATATTAATTAACTATCTGTCTGATATACATTTGCGCGTGTGTCATTTTTTCCTATGATTTTAAGCTGTACAATATATTTTGGCGTAATAAATCGTTTCATTTTGAAATTTCGCATATTTCGAAAGTCGACGATTCTGTTAACATGCTGTTATATCTCGTGGAAAAATTATTGAAATACGTCGTTTTGAGAACCGGTGCAATATATATATATATATATAATAATAATAATAATAATAATAATAATATTAAAATAAAAATTGACATTTAAAAATCAACAGTTGGTTATGATTTGCGAGAAGGGTTTCCGTATTAAAAAAATAATATTAAATACATTATACGTAGAAGTACTTAGAAGAAGTAGAAGTACGTAGATATACTCATTAAGTCGATCGTTCTCGCCGTCGTCATGTACGTGCACGGTTTAACGATAATAATGTCTCTTTAATGAATGAATTATGTTCGTTACGAGAATATTATCGTCGTGTTTTTATTTATGCGCATACGATACTATAACGTACCGTTTAATAAAAAAATCATTTTTTTCTTTTAAAAATATTTAAATCCGTTTTTTTTCCTATTCTTTAATTTCTATAATTTTCGTATTTTTTGCTTCATTTATAATATATTTTGTCTCCGATCGTCAAACCACCTGCCTCGAGCGAGAACGAATCTAAACGAACATAAAACAATAGTCTCAGAACCGGATGGATCAATTCAATAAAATGATTCAAGTCACTGACATCAAGTGAAATCAAGAATTTATATTTAGGAAACAGTAAACCGAATTCAAATATATTTCGTTTTCCAAAAACTCTCGTATTTTTCGAACCCGTACGATACAGTTAATTCGTAGAAAAATCCCTTTCAGTTTTTTTTTACGAATACATTTTTCGAAAATACATTGAAAATTTTCTTTTTTTTCTAAGTACTCTTTCCCCTCCCCTGTATTTTACGGATTCCGTCGTAAGAAAAAAACTAAACCAAACTAAACGCGCGACATAAAATTACCGTTTCGAATTTATCTAATTTCTTTCAAAACCTTGGCCCTCCCCACCCCTTTCCAATCGCAGTCGATCAATGGCGTAATTACGAATTTTATATGGGATGGGATCCAAAATTTATCATCGGATAACCCATAATATTGTAACAACCATTCCAGGCTCCAGCATTAATATCAAATATTAATATTCGTATTTTATGCTTTTGTTATTTTCTTTAACAAAAACGACACATTTTAATTTTATAACAAAATTTCTACTTTTCTTCATTTTTTTAGCCAAATTATTGTGTACTTCATATAATACGAGTAAACCTTTCTTCGGTGACCGAATACCTAAACTAATCGCATCATACCAGTTGGTAGAGTTATCAGATAATAAACTGAGAAATCTTATGAATCGAGGTAAATACTAAAAAATTTTGTTTACACACAAAAATAAAAAATTTGATTTATTTTTTAGAATTATAATAATTTTTTATTAGGTATATTTTTCATAAATTAGATAATACGTTATGTAAAAAAAAAAAAGCACATGGAGGGCATCTATCCCCTATATCCCCTCTCCCTCGTAATTACGCCCCTGCAGTCGATCGGGAAATAGAAAATATTATATCAGAAATACGTTTAGAAATACGTTTAAGAGATCGTATCGTATCACATAAGAGATATGTCATTCTACATAGTAATAATAATAATAATATTTTAACGTCGTCGTCACTCGTCACACTATAAATAAATTGTTTTCTCGCTGCGATATAAAAATAAAAAAAAATAAAAAAATTGGAAACGGCTTGTTCGAAAAATAATATCGTTTCTTCGCACTGAAATCGTTACGTTTTGTATAAAAAAAAAACACGCACATACGCGAGACAATATATTATCCGCAGCGAGTTCTCGGGCCGTTAAACGTTTTTTTTTTTATATTTTTTCACTCTTAGCGATTGACTGCGCATATAATATATAATACGATATATTTCGCGTGCTCTCGTTCGTGCCTTCCTGCGCCACCATCACGCGCCAGGCGGTAAGTTATATTATAACATTCAATTCCGGCTAAAATCCTTTATAAATATATACATAATATATATATTTTTTTTTATGATTGATAGTTTTTCGGTACGGCTTCTCTCAATCACACGTGCCAAACGTTTCGAATACGCTATATGAATATATATACATATACAATATCATATTACTTCGAGACACACACCACACTCTCTTCGAACGCGTATTCCAACACTGCGTATATGTATGTGTCGATTGATCTCGCCGCGTCTGGCTGCGAAAAAATAACTAAAAGACGTTGGCTTTTGCGCGAAGCGATATATTTATTATTATATATATATATATTTTATGGTTTCTGAGGAGTACGCCCGTGTACTTTTTTTTAACGATTACAATACACGTTTTACACGCCGAAATTTCTCATACGGATGATTTTCTACTCCTCTCCCCCACTGGTCAATCGTTATTGTATTATACTATTGCACGTCTTCGTATTGATTACTGCATCGATTATACATCGGCTAAACCGTATTTTTAACTGGTAGTTTTTTTTCTGATTTATTACAAGTTTATGGATAAAGCGAATATTGTTACGCGTTTTTCGGCCCGTTGGAACCTGCAGCGGAGTATTCGGAAATACACGTGTTAGGAAATAATATGAATATAATTTAAATTTAAATAAAATTTCACGTGACTTTCCGGATTGTTGCGAATTTAGTTTTTCGAGTAAATTATTGGTTTAAAGTAAAAAAAAAAACTAGTTTCCCGAATAAGTTCCGACCGCATAGAGCGTTCACGTTTTATTTTTTTGTTCTTTTGTTAAATCGATTGATTTTGTATTTACGCGTTTTCTTTATGAATACACACACACATTTATATATATATATTTTTTTTTTTCATGACGAAATACCGTATTATATTATACAATCGGCAAAGAAAACCAATATATACGTATAATTTTTTTTTTCGATTGAATATAAATAAAAAAAAAATAATGGAATAGAGAGATATTTCAATATTTTAATTTGTTCGCCGCAAAGAGGATTTCCCGTCACCAGGGAAACGTTTTAAATCTGACGTCCTTCGTTCTAAAGTATTGACTGGAAATCAGCAGTTAGCGGTGAATGGAGAGTTATATAACGTGCGCATTTAACGGCATCGATACTGAAAAGAAAAATTAATTTAAACATTCTCCCCTCCTGTTCAGTCATTTAATTATAAAAAATATATAATAATAATAATAATAATAATAATAATAATAATAATAATAATAATAATAATAATAATAATAATAATAATAATAATAATAATAATAATAATAATAATAATAATAATAATAATAATAATAATAATAATAATAATAATAATAATAATAATAATAATAATAATAATAATAATAATAATAATAATAATAATAATAATAATAATAATAATACAAATATTAAATAAATAACGACTTTTGTGTAGGTATATTAAAACATCAAATCACAGGGCTTTTATTTTTGAATATACGCCCACAACTTATATTTCTACATATAATAACACTGGTTATCGCGTATTATTCCAAACAACAATTATGATTAAAAATTAATTCCATGTTCATATACATAAAACAACGCGTCTGATCAGAATAATTTAGGCGATGAAAAAAAAAAACGGGTCGACGCATTTATATTTGGTGTTCCATATAATAATGTATAATATTATTCTTAATACGTATTCGAAACCCCAATAAATTATTTATATTCTAAAGTTTTTGTCTGGCAAATGAGACCCGCGGGACGTCGAAAATAAATCAGTGGGGTCTGTGTTGGACGTAATACCACACATATGTATTGTATACATTTTACGTCAACATTAAATATCCTTCGTATTGTTCGCTTTTTTTTTTTTGTAAATATACAATCCTAACATTTTGCATAAATTTTAACGTGACAAGTTTTAGGTACGATATAGAGTATAAAAACAAAAATAATAAACCGTCATAGTCGTGCGCGTCGTGTGCGATTCGGTAAACGGAACGCCAGAGTAGATGTTATTGCTATTAACAAATCGCCGAGTAATTATTTATTTTATTGTAGATCCTGGAAAAATGATATCGTTTTGTAGCGATCGAATTCACTTAATTTTTTTATTTTGTAACCACTGATGATAATTTCACATATAACTGCAAACAGTGTGGAAAATAAATTTTTAATTAATATTATCAATTGTAAAAAAAATGTCCAAGAGAAGAAATACACACCAGGTGCGAATATCGGGTATAGTGCACGTGTTATCGAACGGCGAAAGAACCAACACAAACAGAGTGAGATTTCTAAACGCTTTTGTTTGGGAATTTTTTTTTCAAAATTAGATTTTACTTATCGTTATTCGTGAAAAACGAAAATTTTAAATAATACACGCGAAAGGTCGCAGAGCAAATAAGCGTCCGTGAAAATTCCATCGAATTCGTTTCGGTGAAGTTTTTTGAGATTTTCGATTGTAAAACACATTGTCTTGTTTTATCTCCTATCGCCACTTTGTTTTCGATACAAAACACAAAAACGTTCGGTTGTATGAGAAAGAAAAAAAAATGACTATTATCTAATCTTGTGTCGAGAATATTGTAATATTTTAAAACAGGCTTATATAATATAGTGACTTGGATCTCGTTGGCGAACAAATTAGGCGAATTTTAATATCCGCGTACTTATACGTATGATACAATATTAGTTGCTTACACGCCCGACCGAAGTTTTCCTCGTTTAGCTTCAGTGCAGAATATAACGATTAAACGCGTATGAGAATAATAATAATAATAATAAAAAAATAAATAAAGGTTTTTTTTTTTATATATATATACCAGACGTGTAAAATTACAAAAAGTAAACAGCGTTTGCGCGTGCATATAAGTAAGTAGACGGCTACATATAACAGAGCGTTATTAAAGCGAGGAAAAAAAATAGAAAATATGAAAAAATAAAATTCATTCGCTATAGATACGGCCGCTATAATACGAATACAAGTAGGGGAGCGGAAAGCGGAGAAGACGTTTCCGATAAATCGACACTGCCGACGATATCTGTATAGAGCTACAGCGCTTCGCGAAAACTTTAGTTTGACTCGAATAATATTAAAAAATAAATAAGAAGTAATAATTATGTTTTTCTCGTTTTCGCATCGGTTGTCGGCCATATGTTTTATCGTTATTTCCCAAAAGATATTCGTGAAAATATCCTTTCGATATTTCTGTTAAATATTTTAACATTGATACAATTCTTCTTCTTCTTCGGAAGAAAAATCGCTTTAACGAACATATTATTGTAACGAAGACTTACCTATATGGATCTATATGGATATTACATTATATGAAAATAGTAGCTGCTTTAAGGATAATTTCAAAAAAATCTTTGTGTTTTTATTAAAGTATCAAACATTTAAAAAACCTTGTATATACTCGCTCTGACTTGATACATTTTTTTAAAAATTCGATTTCAAAGAATTACCGCTTTTAAACTGAACGACGATTACAAAACGCCTAGTTATTTTAAACGCCCAAAACTCGAATTCGATATAAGCATAGATTTTATTCGGAAATTCGTGTCATAAAATTATATAGATATTAGATATCTGTGGTTAATAAAACCTCAATAAAAAAACGTCTGTTTTTTTTTTCAATTATTTTCTATATTTAATTTATTTATATTAATACTGATAATTGCTAGTAAAATCGATATACATCACATAATATCCGATCAAAAAAAAAAAATTAATTAATTAACGTCAACGTGGGTAAAACGGAGTGTTATAGCACTCCTCTCTAAATCCGTCCGTGATTTTAAATGTGTTCGTTTGAAGGGCAAAAGGTGAAGCCAAGAGACGGAGTCAAAAATAAATTAAAAACGTTTTCTCCATAAAGTTTAGGAAACGCGCTCTGGACTATACGGGAATCGTACCGTATCCGCGCCACTGACGCCACTGACTTTTACGTCTATTGATCTCGATAAATAATACGACGAAACCAACTAAAACACTAGACGTTATTATACTGCTGCAGAACCTGTATTATACTGTAACTACCCGATGTCGTTTGTAAACTTCAACGTCTCGATTCTCTGGATTCACAATCCTCTCCTATATATAAATATGTACGTCTATTCTAACCGTTGTTTCGCAGTCCGGAAAGAAGCACCGGCTCGTGAAATTGTTCGTCGGGGGAAAAAAAAAAATAATAATAATAATAATAATAAAAATGAATATTAAAAAACTCGACGTTGGCTGGGCGAGGGGCACTAGAACGAGCGGCGGAGGAGGAAACGGTGAATACACCAAGTGTTACAGGAGCGCGCGCAAAAAAAAAAACTCCCCCTCATCTTCGCCATCCTTCCCACACATACCATTTCACGTCATACCGGAAACGGGCCCGACAAACTCACACAGCTGACTCGTCATAAACGACGAAATTACATAACGACGACGACGACGACGACGACGACGATAATGATGATGATGATGCTGACGATGACGATACTTCCTCCTGCGCGCCTCATCCCTTTCTCATCCGGCACGTGTTTATTAAGAAATTTAAAAAAAAAACCGTACATCAATTTTTTTACGTACCGAAGAATTAGTTATTACCGTATATAATAATACGCATACCGAATTTCTACGATTTTCCAGTATCAAATCGTTAATTTGTAAGCAAGTATTCTGAATTCGTAATTAAAACCTTTGCGAACTTCACGAAAAAACGATTTTTTTCTTATTCAGAAATTTGACTACGGCAAAACGAAACGCGTAATTTATTTTGTAAAATGAAAATCACCGAAATTACGAGTCACACGCGAATCCATGACCGAATTCAGTCAATTTTTTTTTACTTATCTCACAAATGATTTTTTGTTTCTGATATCCTATTAACTACGATGGACCATAGGCGCGACCCCAAATTTCATATTAGCACTCCCAAATTTTTAATTGCATCATCGAATTTTTACTTCTCTTGAAATCTAGCACCCCCATAAATTTAATCCAAATTGCGCCTATGCGATGGACCGCGATAAAAACTCTTGTCATCGTATAGGATTCGCAACGATACGCGTATGATTAACTCGCACGGAAAATCGAGCTAGACTGTGTCGAAGAATTACCTAGGTTTACTCTTGCCAATGGATTGAGCGACTTTGATGAGTTTTACAAATTATCCGAAAAAAAAATGCTTCTCTCCGTTGCTTAGTTCGGATACCAAACGTACAATATGTAATACGACGTTTTTAACGAGATATAATAAACCGACAAAACCGGTGGCAATCGAAAATACACGACCGTGTATCATTAATCCGTTTGTTTCGGAACGATATTTAGATCGCGCGAGTAGATTTGTTTTCAAAATTAAAACGAAGGCAAAATAAAAAAGGAGGGACGTGTACTGTAAGTATAATATTTTATTATACTTTATTGCCGTCGTACTTGTACGTTTATTTAGTCTAATAATATCGACCCAGAACGTAGGTATTTTCGGGAATAAGAAAACAAATGTCGCTATTTTCGCAGTAAGCGACGTATGAAATTGTATACTGTCGTACCGCGGTTACGACCGTCGCCGTTGAAACGTCGTAAAATCCTAACGATATTATTCATAGATGATAAACTTTTTTTCGGCTTCGTAAAGTTTCGTTCGTATTTTATGAAACTCGTAAGGATCCGAAAGCGAAAAAAAGTTTTTCGTAACACTGTACGCGCGCACCATATCTACATATTATAACACTATAATATATAAATAGTAGTGACGGCTAACGAGAATCACAAAACATGTTGTATATAACTTATCGTCAATTCGATGTTTTGTCAATGCGAATAATGTTGAATTGATTTTATACGCGTATCGACCGTGTTTCAATTAACGTGTTCCGTATTTAAGAAATCCGTATAATATATAATATTATATTAATTATTATTTATTCAGCTTTAGAGGCCATTGACGTCCATCGCTACATTACACACGTCCTTCCATCTCTTTCTATCCAAAGCTATTTCCTCGTGATTTCCCATTCATAGCGTTGTTAAATCCTTTATGACTTTATCATACCACCGTTGCTCAGGTCTACCCAAGGACCTTTTTCCTTGCGGTTTCCACTTCGTCACTGCTTTTGCGGTTGTGTTAGACCTTAGAACGTCACCTACCCAACTTGGTCTTCAATTTGGCTCCAATTACCCCGACTGTGTTTTGTTCTCTAAAGGCGTCGTATAGCTCTTCATTCGAACTTATCTCATATCTTTGAGTTAATTCGTTAATGTTTGGTCCACACGTCTTCCTTAAGAACTTTCTTTCTGTTATCGCCAATTTTTACTAATCCTCTTAAAGTTATTGGCCGTGTTTCGCACGCATGTGTGTGTGTGTTTTTTTTTAAGTATCTAGACTCTTCGTTTTTTATTCATAATAAACAATATTGAGAAAACGAAAACAATACGAAATACAGTCGTTGAGTTGTGATTGGACGCGATTTTCTTCTACTGGAATGTGTAACGCGGGCACTCCTTCGACAAAAACCGTGCAGGTTTTCATTAATAACATAAACGCGTCTTCGCCGTGAAAACAATACGTTGTTCGCTTCGTTCAGAATCAAGAATTTAAATCGCCCAGTACTTAGTTAAATTTCAACGCGATAGTATTACGTGAAATACAAAATCGAATATGCGTATATTCGTATCGCTTTATCCCACGATCGAACTGTTTGATATTTTATAAATAATAAGCGAGTATTTATAGTAATAATATACTCGTAGAAATATGTGTGTTTATAAATGTATAAGCTCATTCAAATTAGATTATCTTACAACTCTGTTCGTAGTATAACAATATACAACGATTAAAAATGCCGATCTTTTTTAGACCAATAATTAAAACGCGTTCATACAACAGCAGCAAATACAATAACAGGCGTTCGGATTAAATAATTATAATTTTAAGTTTGTTTGCCGTTATTATTAGAAAGCGAAATCGTTCGATGTTATTTATAATATGTAAATAATACGGAGTAACAAAAGAAAGCGAGCGAAATAATTGACAATGAATTTTATTTAACTCTATATGTAGTATTACCGTACATTAATCCTGAAGGTCTCGGGGATCTCATCTTTGTAGTGGAAAGTTTAAACAAATTCACGAAATTCAATTCATGGACGTACACGCGTAAACAAAGGAAAAACAAATACATAAATATAATGTATTATGTGTATTATATTCGTATACTATATATAGCCGTCCTGATCCGGACATACGCCCGAAGCGAATGTTAAAGTGCTGATTCCATCTCGTTCCAACGTTTTAATTATTATAATACTACATAAATGACATGAATAATAATAATATTGCACAAAGTGTACAGTTCTCAATCTTTTTAGACATTGAAGTACATAAAATATATACGTTTTTATCTGTGAACAATTAATTAATTTTAATCAGTTAATTTTATTAATTAACTATAATATTATTTACGGTACTAAAACGGATGGGCCCGCACGCAATATTGACCGTGTAAAAAAGTAATCCGAACTCAAATCTATTCCTAGAAATTCGATAGTTCGACACGGTCTCGTAGTAGCGAATGAGACTTTCTGAGGAGACCGTGAATTGGAATTGAATGGACGAGTCAGACGGGATCATACAGATGTAAGCGAGTTTCCTTCTGGAATTTTATCCGGTTACCGGATTTCTAGAAGACGCGCAACGATTGTTCTGCACCGATCGCCCGGGAAAGATCCGAGAAGATTTTCTCAGACTCGTTCAAGTCTTTCTGTTCTATATATGTAGTTCTTAAGATTTTCGTAATCGTGTATAACTTGATTTTTTTTTTTTTTATATATATATAATTTGGTTCGAAACTTATAACACTATTGTAGAACGTTTACGTCACAATATTCTTTGTTCGAAAAATGAAATTTATTTTCAATCTTCCAAAATAAAAACGTGCTTAAACTCTGCCTGGCGTATAAATTATAAATTATTAATATAGCTATTAATGTAAATGTAATTTTATTTATTTTCGGCAGTATTACATATTTGTTGTTACGATTCTTTGTCACGGATTTTGTCTGTCCAATGATGACGGGATGGCGAAATGAGACATAGCCTATAAAACAACTCCGGAGATCACGAGCAAAACAAGAGAATTTTATCATAATTAATTTAGTAGTTTCTGAGTTTTTGTCGCTTTATGTATAAAGGTATTTCGTAGAAACCGATTTCGTTGAGCAATTTTTTTTTTTTTGAACAATTTTTTTTTTTTGTTGAACGACTATATTAAACGGATAATTATGAATATTCGATACATTCGCGTTTAGCAGGCAATTACTTAGGATTTATAATTCCAAGTATTCCGTTCGCATTACTCCGTTTACCATAATATTTTCTACAAATTTACATTATACGTTTATTATATAAGCACTTTGATGTGCGGTATATGAATTGATTAAAATCGTTCAACAGCCGAGAGATGACAGAATACGGTCGAGTGTACCGACAACAATCTATATATTATAATATACATAAGCAGATTGGATACTATTATCGCTGTACACAGAATTTAATATAAATATTTCTAATGATCAATATTCTCTCGGCTGTTGTAATAATAATAATATTATGATATTCGAGACGATCGCTAAAATTGTTTGCATAATATTATAACTGCGTGCCGAGAGCACATACAGACCAACTATATATATATATATATCTAATCATGCATAAACAATATCATATCGACATTCTACAGTGTAACTGGAACGCGTGTTGCAGTCTGTAATAACTGAAACTCCGGTACAAATTGGAAAATAATTTGTTTTCCGTTTACGGTACTCGAAATAAATTAAAACGGAATTTACGGAATAATTTCGGGTTATTATAATGATACACCGTTAATTTAGACGGAAAATTAAAAGTAAATAAATATCATTGCGTAAAAACATTTTCTCTCGTGATATAATTTTTGATGTTTACCGAGAACGGATCGAAATGTTTTACTCACGGCGGCGGCGCGAATTAATGCTCGCCGAAACGCCTATATTTTTCGCGAACAACATATTTCGATTTTATTTCGTATTAAATTGCGAACAAACACCGGAATGTCTTTGAGACGGCGTTATCATCTGCCGTTTTTACCGAAAACACCGTTTTTCTAGGAAAGAAAAAAAAATTCAGAACACGCGAATCAAATTTTTTTACTCGAGACAGGTACACGACGGTGTTCAGTGGCGCATAACCGGAGATGGGACGACCTTCCCGGAAATTTCGAAAGAAATTTTGAAATCATGATTTGTAATAATATCAAGATATATAAATAATATTATGAATAGAACGCATCAATTTTTATTTCGTACTCAAGGCCGTAGCCAGTGAGGAGGGGGGGGGGTCAGGTTTTTTCTTAAAATAAAATTTAATGATTTATATTCTATTAATAGTTTATTATTTTTATTTTATTTCATATTTATACTCTCAACAGTCTCAACCACCCCCCAAAAAAAAAAAAATTTTTGCTGGCTACGATCTTGTTCGTACTTAATTTAAAACCCTTGATTTTGATCCTATTCCTATAGTTAATGGTTTATATGTTTATACTGTCACCACACTGATAACAGATAAACACTGTAGAATGCGTTGTGAATTGTGTCTCGTGCCGAACATTTTCCGAGTAAAATGGCTAAATTGAAAACATAAATATTAAATATCTCAATATTTAAGACAGTAATGTAATAATAATAGTATTAAATGAGTGGGAATGATAATAATTTGAAAAAAGAAAAATTCAAACGACGTTGCCAAGTTGTTACATAAAAAAAA
The DNA here is from genome assembly GCA_032441835.1 of Slavum lentiscoides. Taxonomy (NCBI): domain Eukaryota; kingdom Metazoa; phylum Arthropoda; class Insecta; order Hemiptera; family Aphididae; genus Slavum; species Slavum lentiscoides. The sequence goes on along the minus strand of CM063707.1, from coordinate 2,469,973 downwards.
TACCGAACAAATGTCAGTAAAACGTTTGTTTTTTTTTGATACTGTGATAATTATAATAAATAATGCGTGCTGCAAAAGTAAAAAAAAATTATTAGTAATTATAAAAGGTATTTAAGAAATGGTTTTGTATAATGATTGTTAATATTCTCCTTGAATGTAATATATTATATTTTAATATTTTAACGATAATAACGTTACGTTCGAGTAGTGTTTGAAACTATCTTTTAAAGGAATTTAAAGTAAATAACTTTTTCGAATCGTGATATTTCCAAGTTAATTTGAAAATATTTTCTAAGAACATTATATTTATATTTGATCAGAGTTAGCGAGTGCAAAACGACTTTTCTCGACGACGATGAAATCGTTTATTATAATAAAATGCGTATGGACTATTTCGTAAAAATCAGTTTACAAATATTTACACGTAAAGTATGTAATAATATAATGTTTGTTTTCGTTGAAAATTAAACACGAAAACGCGTGTATAAGTAATATTAAATACTTCATATTTCTCGAAAATATTGCCGTTTTTTTTTTTTTTTTGCTTGTTAAACATTATAAAATATATATTATAATATTATACATTCGAAAATAAAAATGTATAATTAATTTTATATCGTTGAGACGCAAGTAGCGTATTTTAATGGGAGGAAATGGTGGATGAATTCTCCTCTTGATTCTTTTTCTTTTTTACGATATCAACTCAGTTTTTTCACGACAGTTTTAAAAATAGTTTCAATAATTGATAACGAAATGCTCCCGAATCCTTTTTTTCAACTTTCTTGTCGTATATCTCAGAGCACCGCTTTGTAGTGAGAATAGGCTTCACTTTGACTTTATCTCATTTATTGAAGGAAGTATTCACAACGGGTGCGATCTTCTCTCCATCACTGCGCTTAATTCATATGCCGCTGATCAACCGACCTAGTGTTCAAATAATAATCCAAGCTGATATTTTGCCGATGATAAAACCTCGATGAAAATCCTCTAATCACATATTCTACGCTCGTATAAATAACGCTAAACGAAACAATGACTTACATCTAAGTAAACGAAGCGCGTTATCTAGTCATCTAGACAGACTGGTCCTTACCCATACATGCACTATGGGGTAAAAAATAGTGGTATAATAATAGTGGTACTATAACCATAGTGGCCTATGGTCTATTTACGTATATTGGGAATGAAATTAACCCAGTAAATATTATAACCGGGGTTGACCTTGTAATTCATTCCTGGATTATTATCCTTCCTTGGATGTAAAAGTGTCCTGGAATATTTCCTGGAGTAAAAATGCCATTTTACAGTGTTAACCATCGTTTAATCGTGAAACACTCATCAGAGTTTAATTGTCTTGCACGTGTGAATTCCCATAATATTTTTTTTTTTAAATCCATAATTCGTATAATACGTTATGTACTCAACGAACAAGGTTCTGAACCCCCTCCCAAAAAAATAGATCCAAAATATGAACTATAATATTTTGTATCTATTAATTGTCTTATTTGAAATGAATACAAATTTACTTCAAAAAAATGAACATCGGAAGGGGATTAATATTTTTTTTTTAAGCGGCATGATCTAGCCCTAATTACGGCACTGTTCGTGTTATATTGTAATGAACGCGATTATATTAAAAACCCGTCGTATGTCCGTATATTATGGATCGAAAGGGCGGAGTTCCATCTTGAATACGATAAAAATTAATCGATAACCGATTCGAGACCGCGATGTTTTATTATTATTATTATTACGATTATTGTGCCGAAAATATTTTCGCATATTACGGTTCGTCGTACACACACGAGTATAATAATAATAATAATAATAATAATAATAATAATAATAATAATAATAATATACGAGAACGGATATATAATACGTTTTTCATAAAAATAATAATAATAATAACAATGCCGCGCGGCGCGCGAAACGCGTGGAAAAAATAAAAATAAAAACTGCGCAATATCAAACCTATTCAATCCCGTACACCGTTTTATTACCCTAATGGCGTGAAAACGAGCGAAACTCTGAAACACAAAAGCCTCTGGAGATGAATAATTCTGGCGAACATTACTCTCACACTCACTCTCCTCTTTCGTATCGCACGTGCATTACACACGCACACGGTTGCCGTATAATTTTATAAGTCCCTTCTTGTTCGCTCCTACCCTTTACCGTTTTGGATATCTTGTTCGGCGCATTATATAAGCACGTCGTAAAATAATTCCAAAACTTTATAACCGTAACCTAACCTGCATTGCGTCTCCTGTCGTTTAAGGCCAAAGTCGTCTAGCGCGCGACTCACACGCGTTACGTAGGTACGATGTGTTTTACACACCACCTGCAGATTCCATCGATCCGTCAGGTCATGGCGGGGGGTTTAGGTCGGGACACGAGAATTTCACTGGGCACTGGACAGACGTTCAAGACCTGACTCTTGCAAACCGAAGAAATACGGTGTTCGAGTGGGAATAAAGTCTATGCAGTCGTTGTTATCTATAGAGGACAGAATAATGATGAAATGTAGTTGGTACGTCGAAGAGTGCGGTAAATACCAGGATTTTTCCAATAATTATGTGTTTCCACTCGGTGAAACAACCGGGGGGTTTTTTTTTTCTTTTGTAAATGACAGATTAGGTTTATTTTCGTATAATGTGTGTGTGTGTATTTTATTTCATAATTCGGACGTCCAATTTAATATACGTAGCCAAGAATTATTAAAAATGCGCTATTGAATTTAGTCGAAATATAAAAAATGTATGCGCGCGGTTAAAATAAATCGCCCGATAAAAATCTCTAGCGTTTCGAAACGTTACTGTTGAAAATTTTACATTTTTTTTTTTTTGTAGCTACATTTTCCGCGCGCTTACGGCAAAACTATTGAGAAAATCGAAAAACTTATGGAAAATAAAATACCAGCTAGAAGCGATTTGATATCCGATCATTCTTTTTACCCGAAAAAGCGTTCACAGAAAATATAAAATAAAATCCGGCATCGTTATGAAACCAATGCGTTCGCTTTGTTCGGAATCTAAAACGAGGTGAAATCGATCACTTCTGCAATAGAAAAAAAAAGATATTTATACATGTCTTGGAAGAAGAAAAAAAAGATTGTTTTTCATAATATACTCGAACTGTACAAGAGGAAAACCTTATGCCGTTTGATTTTGCGTTAAATTTCCAATATTTCAGGATAATTCGTTCGCTATACTCGAACGAATATTTTTCTCTCCTACCGAAAAAATAAGTCGAACACATCAATAGAGAGCGTGATCAGCAAATAAATTTCTATTCGTCTAAAACAATATTTTTCAATCAAAAGTATTACTCGCACGCGTATACTTGAAAATACGCACTTTTTAATCGTCGAATTTCCGTTTTACGAACGATTAGATGAATACAAATGGTTCACTCGCGATGTAAATAAAAAAAAAATGACGTCATTCGAACAGTCCTCAAATCAGCGTGACCGCGTGACAGCACACTATATTTACCTAAAATTCAAACATTAATCCCGTGAGGTTAAACCTATTTGTTTTGTTTACATAAAACGAATTGTGAATTCTGGTTTGGCGCTCGTATCATACACACAGTCGAAAAGCAATCGGTGCTTAATCTGCGTTAAATTTTTACCTGCACGTGATAACCGTTATTGTGATAATATTATCTGAGATAATAAAGAAGTCGTACAATAATATTGTATAATATCAGCGCAATAATTTATATCGTCGTGTGCGCCTACATTGATTTGGGGGCAACCAATCAGAAAATCGTATTTGCAATCCCTCTGTTCTCGGGCCGAGTGATCCATCTAATCTGTGATCGTAGTTGAACATTTCGAAAGTCTTACGAAAAACTCAAAACGCTCGACAAAAACAAAACGATATATTTTGTATGAAAATAATAACCGTCCAACTACAGTAGTCGATATTTGGTGTTTTTATTTTGGTTATTGCGATATGGAACAATCTTGAAATCAGGTTTATTATTAGTAGGTACTCATCACAACGTAACGGCTGCTGGTGCGTCCAGGATATTCAGATATTCGATGGAGGAATTTTCGCGAAATGGATGTGCACATTCTAAAATTTTCTTAATTTTCAAAAATCCGTTCAGCGTACATTAGGTACACGGTTTTACAGATTAAAACAATATAATATGCGTTTCTCGCCGAACTCGCGAAGGACCGCGTTTACAGATAAACGTAAAGTTTTCGCACTGTTAACGTGCCGTGCAGCAGGTTTTGATAACCGATTCAGCGGCAGTTTACAATTCAATGCGATTAAAGTGCTGGCGATAAAATTCGAAGGGTTATTGTTATTCAGAGCACGTGTTACGAAGTCACGGTTTAGAAAGAATAAAAATAAAATTCAGAACGAAATGTACGACTGCGTTTTACTTGAACATGTCGTAATATCGTATAAAACAACAATATAATCGGAATCGTAATATTCGTGTACGACCGTTTCCGAACAAACAATAATAAAATATAACGCTGGAACGGGAATAAATAAAAAAAAAAATAAATCGTTGTCCGCAGGCCATTGAAAAGTTATTAAATTCCATAAAACCTATGCCGTCCGAAAATCGGCGAACACGGGACGAAAAGAGTTATACGAAACGGAACGACGGAGAATAAAACCGAAAATTTCGTGTGATTAAGAAGCGCGAATGTTATACTGTTATATAGATTTCGGGTCGTTAAACGGAGATTTATATGAAAGGAGTGAAAATAATACCAGTTAAACGAACTTTTCGTTCGTACTGCTTTTACAAAATATTATCCGTAAAAAATGCGTAGTAACGTTTGATTGTATTTGGTATTTTTTTCTCTCTTAAAGCTCACTCGTTATACCGTTTATTTTATAAACGGAGATTGAAAATTGTTGAATTCGATTTCGATTATCGGGATTCCTCCCCCACCGATTATTTCGGAGTCCGAAAATCGATTTCAACGATACAAAATATATAAAAACTAAAATGTCTATTGCACGACTGTAGTGTTTCGAACTAATAAATTTAAATCTTCTTCTCCTTCGCCCTTTCTCCCAACTATTTGGGGTCGGCCACCCTGGTCCTCAGCTTCCATTTGACTCTATTTCTTGCATCCTTTTCACACACACACACACAGCGATTTCCATATCCCCCTCAACCACCTCAAACCACCTCTTTTTCGGTCGCCCTTTCCCCCTCTTACCCTCCACATTCATGTTCTTAACTATTTTAACCGCCTCATCCCCCTCTCTTTTTAAAACATAAATAATATTTTACTTATAAGAGAAGAAAGGTAACGAGCCACGGTGTGTTGTGGATATCGCTTAAGTGAATTACTTGGATAAAGATTTTAGAGTTTTGTTTTTATTTTAAATTTGAAAGCAATGATAAGTCATTGCATTCGATAAAACGATTCTGAGCGGACCTTACTTTTCTCGTAAATACAGTTTAAAGTTACATATATGGTGAAAATGTCAGGTTTCTATGACTATTAGTTTCAAAATTACGAAGAAATAAACAACAATCGATTAAGACGAAATTGCATTTTTAGCGTTTTTCAGTTATATTTTTAGGTGCTTTTGAGAAAATCGAAAAATGACCTCTCTAAAGTACCAACTAGATGCGAATTGCTGCCAGAAACAGACTGTGACCGAAGAGATCGGAGCATTCCTTCTGGTCGAAAATCTGTACACAGGATAGAAAAAAAAAATAAACATCATTGTAAAAACAATAGATTCATCGTTCCGCTCAGAATCTAAAATAATTTATTTCCGGCGCTACATATACGTGGTAGCTAGCGCTAGAAATTTGAAATTAAAAACCGCCCGGCGTACGCGTAAATTTTCAGAAAATATTTTTATTCGCACTATTGTTGGGATGAGTTAGGACTACGTTAATTTTAATTAAAAGCAATATATTACTCGTGCGTATATTGAATAGTCGGATACCGTGGAGTTTTATACCGAGGGAAGGAAGCGCGTACCTACCTATTATTTAAAATTTATTAACCATGTGATTTCGTTTTCTACCTTTATGCTTTCCTTTGTACACTCCTGTTTTATACGACAATTATAAATGTTCTAGACAAAAAACCGTACAGAGACTTTCGAATATTACGCGTGATAACAATGGAATTTTACTTGTATGTCAGACACCGCATTACTCCAGCGTTATGCTTGGTTTTTATTTCGCAGTCGATCGTTATTGCGTCGTATTCAGACCGATCCTTGTGAATTTATTTCTAGAGTAGACGCGTCTCGTCGAAATAAGTGCATATGTTTTCAATTTTTTTTTTGTGTGAGTATGAAATTTAATAAAACCAAGGATATCGAATAAAATATCGAAATTTTTACTAACCGAATTGTTAAGTGTACACTAAAATTTCGGTTCCGCATACTTCATCTACCTATTTCTCTTTTGTATTCAATCCTGAGATTGGTTGGTCTCCATTCATCCCTGTTACTTGCTTTTCTCTTTGTTTCTGCGTAAGAATTACATTCTTGGTCCTTAATTATTTGTTGCATGTACCCCATTCGTGGTCTTCCCCCAGAATTTTCACCTTTTACGCAGCCTCCCATAATTAATCCCAGCAACCCGCCGTGTCTCATTACATGTCCAATCCATTCATTTCTTCTTTTCTTGATACAACTCCGTAAAGTTCTTCTCTCAGACATTCTTTCTAATACATCCTCGTTAGTTACCATATCCGTCCAGCTTATTTTATGCATCCTTCTGTAACACCACATCTCAAATGCTTCTATTCTTCTCTGTTCTTCTTTAGCAACTGTCCACGTTTCGGTACCGTACAAAATTATACTCCATACGTATGTCTTCAGAAGATTTCTCCTGGTGTGTATGCTGTTATTTCTTGGAGTAAAAAGTACCTATTTAAAAAACGGTTTTTAATTATTTTACAATATCATTATTTTTGCACGTCCTCGATCTTAGCGAGTATATTAATCCTAATGAATTATGATTCGCGTTGTACGATAACCGAATGGAAATGTTAAAATTATTTTTAGTTTTGTACGAATTAAAAAAAAATAAAATTCGTTTAAAAATGTGCCAAGAGCTATGATATTATATTTTTACGGTAATGGAAAATCGTATTTGTAAAATAAAACAGGGTTTAGGTAATATTTAAATGAGTGTTTGAAAAAATTTATTTTTATATGACGTTTAAAAAGAAAACGAAAATAAAAATTCTTTGGAACGGACGAACAAAACTAGAATTCTCATTGTCCGCGAGCGGAGATTTCAGTCTCATATTATTTCGAACACGAGATAAAAATAAATATAATATAAGACCGGCGAAGAAGGTGAAAACTAAATGGGCTTTGGACGGAGGATTAAACAATAGCGTATAATATACAGTGTATATATATATATATATATATATATACTGTGAGAATGAAACGTTCTCTCGTGATCCTATCTGCAGGGAAAACTATATCGTTCCGTCGGAAAAAGGAGAAAAAGGAAAACGTATACGTAAAGCACGTTCTAAGTTTCTCTTTATTGTTTTCCTTAAACGAACGTGTCTAAATCTCCTTTGAGGAACACGTGGAACGCGATCGTTTAAGAGAATGGAATTAAAAAAAAAGGCAAAACGTAACTATTTTTAATAATACAATCGACGGCGTGCAATTCGTTTTATTATTGTTTATCGTGTCGTTAATAGTGCGTATAGCCTAAACAGTTTTCCAAAAATCAATACGTTATTACAAGGGCGCGGATATTAGTGCTCTAAAAATATTGAAAAAAATGTTCAAAAAAAAAAAAATAGAAAATCACTTTAAATAAATTATATTCTTTATTTTGACGATTGGTATGACCACGCGCGTCGCGCCGAAACAACGTTATCATACGACATAGAAAACAAATCGATGAAAGTTTTATGTGTATATAAATAATCGGTTAATCGTCAGACGTGACGTTAAGAAGTGAGTATGAGAACAGTTTTATTTATTAAAACCGATAAGTACATGAATTCGTATTTGTACAAAATCACGTGCATATAATATATTTAAACCTCATATTTTTATTTGGTAATATTCACAGACAAGAAATGTATGGATAGGCTATTCTTATATCGAGAGTGCACCGCTGAGTAGCTGTCCGTTTTAAAGACGAGAGAAGTCGCTATTAGAATGTTTCGCTCTCTCGCACGGGATATATTTTAATAAGGTTATAGTAACGAAATTATTGTATTTATTACCTATGTCGATTATCATATAATTATTATCTATGGAAATTATGCACGGCGATAACAGTTATTTTCGAATGTTGATTTTATATAAAAAATATATGTAACGTCGCCGGAGTTTTCGCCGATGACTGGAAAATTCTGAATCGACTCGACTACTTATAAACTCACTCAATTAGATCAATCCCGCCCATACAAAAGTGTTTATTTGCTATTTTTATCATTGATTATTATCACATTGTGACATTTTAGGCATGGAAGAAACAGTAATTTGATAATGGAAGAAAGAATTAAACCACCACATATAATCCGTATAAAATAAGATGTGATTATAATACAAGATGTGAATTACCCATTCGTATATATTTATTATCTATGGTATAATATTACTGGTTAAAAATGACGTGAAAAAATTAAAAGTGTCTGAACGTCGAAAAACGTCGTTCGAAAAATGTTTGTTGTGAGAACAGTGTGTTTTGAAAAGCCTCGAGTCAAGCATTTCACGGAAATTCGTTGAAATCCGCGCCCTAAAATTATTATTATTATTATTATTATCGACATAATATATGCGTTTATGCGTGTATAAACATCAATATGTGAGTACGGAGGAACTGAGACGTATATAATAATTGAATTATCCAATTATCTAAAAAAAAAAAAAAGTTTTTTCTCCAGAAGGGGAGGATATTTTAACGTGTACATTTTTTTTGTTTTTTGTCAGCGGGTCGTGTTTACTTCTTTTTTTTTTTCGAACAGATAAAACGGAATACACAACTCGATTATTATATGAGATACGAAAGTGTGTTTACTCTTTCTCGTCCCGCTCGGCGCACGCCGTTACACGATCTCTCGTCCGAGAGGAGAGAATAAAAAAAATAAAATAAAATAACGTTGATGGAAGTTATACCGTATATATATATATACTTTTAACAATAATTTACGAGCGGACGAAACTTTTGCGCCACGAACATTATCTCCGAGCCGCGGTATGTCGACCCCCTTTTTTTCCCCAGATTATATAAACGGAGACGACGGATTTTTAACGTTAAAAATATTCGTTCGCGTCCGTGATTTATATAATACGCCGAGGAAACTTTTGTTCGGCGTGTGTATTTTGTATACACATAACGTAATGTAATCGTAAAGGATACCGTTCGAGAGCCGTGTACACAAACTACGGACTTGCGGATGACTCTGGTCATCGAGAAATGTCTCCGCCGAAACTCAAGAATAACATTAGGTCGGGCGTTTTTTTAACGAAGTGTATGCGCATGGTCCGCGCGAAAGTTTCGTAATTGAGATTTATGCGCGGTTTGTGGCCGAGACGAGAGCCGATGTCCTGGCATCAGGCACGTCCGATGGACGAGAGCTGTTTATCATATCTCTTTTTATAATAACCGCGACGATATAACGGGCGCACGAACTGTATATTGAGCACAAATTTTGTCGGTGCTAAAAGTGCGCATAAAACGCTGGTAACAACAATTTTTTTGATACGAAAATCGGACGGGCAGACCAAAAAAAAAAAAAACATATTAATGAATTTCAGCAAACGATATTGTCAGCGACAAAACGTACGAGGGAAAAATACGCTGTCTGTACACCTCTAATGTCGAATTTAATAACGATAATTTTTTTAAGTCAAAATATACGAACTTAATAAATTCAATAACATAAAAACCACTTTATTCGTACATTTAACCGTATTATTGTTGTTATTATTAATAGTAATAAAAGTAATAATATTCCTTATCGCGTATTTTATATAGCGATAAAAATATATAAAGAATAGCGATAAAAATATATAGTGACAAATTTGAAATTCTTTCTTGTGTACCGTATGCTAGAGTCTGGAGTCAATTTTACAGGTAATTGCTGAGTACTTCTCACCTAATTGCGCCTATGATTCCGACGCGGATAAAATAAAAAATCATTATCATTTCTATACTTTTTATGTTGTAGAAAAAACACGAAACTTTTGCCTGTTTAAAGAGAATATTATTGACAATTTTTTTGGATATTTCTCGCGTATTTTGTGCTAGCTTTTCCGTAAAACGTATTGGATTGATTACCAAGTAATTGTGAAATCAATTCATTCTTAAACTGTATTGAAGAAATCCGTCTGTCGTCAATTGCAAATTTGTTATTAATATTTTCAACTTTCGAGTTACAACTGTTTCACTACCTACTTTTAACCGCAGTGACAAATTTGAAATTCTTTCTTGTGTACCGTATGCTAGAGTCTGGAGTCAATTTTACAGCCTACAGGTTGTCGGACTAAACTATACAGGTATATGGTAAACGCCGCTGAGAACACCTTTGCTGAGTACTTCTCACCTAATTGCGCCTATGATTCCGACGCGGATAAAATAAAAAATCATTATCATTTCTATACTTTTTATGTTGTAGAAAAAACACGAAACTTTTGCCTGTTTAAAGAGAATATTATTGACAATTTTTTTGGATATTTCTCGCGTATTTTGTGCTAGCTTTTCCGTAAAACGTATTGGATTGATTACCAAGTAATTGTGAAATCAATTCATTCAGAATCTAAACAAACCGTTAACCTAGATAGCAAAAAAATTGGAGGCTCAAAAGTTTAATTTGAATTGATTTATTACATATCGTACGTACAATATACGTGCACGTTAATTTTTAATTGTATTCCCGATTAATTCATTACGAGTTTATGAGAACACGTATTTTATACATACACGAATGTTACACATTTTTAAATAGAATACTTTCAATTAAGACATTCCCGGTTAGACTTTCAATTATTATTGCTGATATTATTACATCGCCCGATCGCCGTATTACCAAGAAAAAAAAATCATTAAGAGAAAATATGTTTTTTTTTCCTAGTCATATTTTGATAAGTGATGATTGTATGAAACTCGTTATAGTGTTTTAATAGTTCGTCAACGAAAACTCAGCTGAGCGTGTATTAACGTATAATGATTATAGTGATCTCCGGCTGCAGAACGACTCCCCGTCATATTGTTCGACATCATATTCATGAAAAAACTTTTGTGCTCGTTATACGCTGTTTCGTGAGTCGAACTACTGGACAGTGCGGAATGAGGGAATATTATCGTTAATAACACTCGTGTTTGCGCTCACGCACAGCCGACGGTATCGCGGCGGAATATTTACTTTTTATTCGGCAAATAATAATAATAATAATAATAATAATAATAATAATAATAATAATAATAATAATAATAATAATAATACACTAATAATAAAGGGTTCGTGTGTTCCGAACGTTGTCGCTGTAACAGAAAAGAGACCACGTTTACTCACTATAATTCTTATATTACTTCATATATAAATCATCAATTATTCCACATTCCTACCCACTCCATATCCTATGCGCAAAATCATCCTATCTATCGTATGCTCCGCAATATAAACCATGTCAAAATACCAATTTTAATTTTTAATATCAGCCACTTTATTTTTCAATGTCAACTGTGTACAATATATTTTGGTCATAAATGTGTAATATAATAATAGCGAATAGTAATGATATTAATTTTAAACAATATGTGTAGTTGAAAATTGCCTTCGGGCGTTAGTTAGATAAAATATATAACTTATATTCGTTCAAAATTACTCTCTTAAAGTATAAATATCTAGCGATTGTTTTATTCATCCTCGTATATATATATATATATATATATAGTACATATACGGACCAACCGGAGTGAAATAATGTGTTATTCCGTCTGTACGCAATAATAATATAACGTGTATAAGAACCGAATCGTCGTGCTGATTTCGCAATATTTTATTTTTTTGCGTTTCGGTAAAAAAATCGTATACTCACAAGACACTGCTGGGGACCCTGTCTGTTGGGAGACATAGCTTTCGCCACTGGTTTTGACCGCCTCGACATATTTAACTTGTTTAGATCTGCTGACTTGACGTCTTCCGAGCTGCCGACTATAAAAAAAAAAAAAATCAATAAAAAAATGACATTACAAAAACGCGTTAACGTCTCGTTTCACACGGGTCTTAAATACGCGTATTTTTCTTTAACAAAATAAAAACAATAAATATGTACACACGTTTTTTCGTTCAGAAAAATAAAAACGCACGTCTTTCCGCTCAAATCTCCGATCTAATTCCGTTCGCATATTACAATATAGTTTCCGTGCGAAGGCGAGAGATTTTTTTTTTTTTGAAACATTAAAACACAGAGCGGGATAATTTATTAGAACGGATGGCACGGCGCACCGGACAGGCAATTTCGATACAGTCGTGTGCTGGTCTACCGCGCGGTATATATAAGCTGTGACTGCCTGAAATGTGGTCACAAGCGACAACGGGACCGTAATACCACGCACTATTACATTATACGCACTGGCTATGTTATTACACAATTATTATATGGATATAATAATACACGAGTAATAACACGATTTCGTGTAAAGCCGAAGCTAAACGAAACGGACGCAGTAAAACGTATTCGACTAAAACGTTTATTTGTCGGGGAAATTTCCCGTAAATTTTCTCGGTAAACCGAGAAATTTCCTCGATACGTACAAAATATAAAGTCGATTCACGCGCAGTGTAAAATTAATTTGTTTTTTTTTTTCAGAATTATATACGGTCGCTGCGAAATCGGTTGGAAGACAATAATATATACACATTTTTTTCTCTATAGTTATATAGTGTACTTAATAATGATTTAAAAGTTAGAATGTATATTTAACCTTATTAAGACCAATCGCCCTTTACGGAGCAGAAACGTGGCTTTTGAGAAAAACCGAAAAACAAAGGACGGCAGCGTTTGAGAGAAAAATACTCGGGAAAATGTACGGGGCATACTTAAATGCCAAGACGAATGAATGGAGGAAACTACGCAACGATTAACTGCAATCTCTCTTGCGGCGAGCAAGTATTTTAAAAGAGATTAAAAAAAAAAGAAGGTTGGTCTGGACAGGACGTGTTCGGAGGAAGCGCGATTCGCTAATAAGAAAACCCAATAGGGAAGAGACGTCCATTGGGAGACCACGGTTAAGACGGGAAGATTGCTGGAACAGTGGAACCAAACAGTCGTCGGCAGGAAATAGCAGAAGGTAGAGCAGGCAGACGGCAGTGTGTTTACTTAGCGGTATGGTCTTGATTGACCCCCGAAGCCAAAGAAGAAGAAGAAGATAGTTATTGTGTATATCGAAAAAAGAAAGTGATCGGTTCTGTTTCGCACGCTCGCGTGTTCACTGCAAGTCGTTCTAGTGGTTTGATAAATCGAACGCAATATAATATTTATAATATATAATAAAGCGCGATTAAGTGTTTATAAGCGAAGAACTTAATTGGTTTTGACGACAGTATCGGGACATTAATGGATTCGTCGTAGTCGAATCGATTATTATTCGACGAGCGTTATACTACGGCCGATGAGCGTACAACACAGTCGAATCGTTGGCGTTTAGCATTATTAAAAGACACCCATTTATTAACACTGACCTTATTTTTATTCCTACATTCGTCAAATCGACCCATACACAGTATAGATGTACATAAATATGTTTCAAAATGGCAATGATTTTTTTTTGTTTATTATATTTTTTTAAACGAGTTGTTTTTCCGCGTTTTAGTATACGATACGATTCGATTTTTATTTTTTAATAAAGACGTTTTTCCTTAAATTTTACGAATTAAAAATCACGAAATATTTAAAAAACTTTATGTGATAAAAAAAAACTATTATAGACTTGAGTTTAGTTTATTGTAACTAAAAATACATTTCAAGTTATAGTCGGGTTCCTCACATTCCTCGAAATTTTCGATTACGTCGTAAAAACAACGGCGTCTTTTTTTGTGCGAATTTTCCAAAATTATTTCCACATATATCGATTAGACATTTATTAAATTCGTACGTTCAACAAACTAAGTTTCATTTTTTTTTTTGATTCTCCTATAAAATGTAGAAACCGCCGCGCCAACGATTTTATATCGTTAATATCGTTCTCTGAAAGTCCGACATCCTACCACCACGCATTATCACCATCGTCCGAAAAACTGGGCCGACAAAGAGACAGCGAGTTCTCTTGGACGACCAGCCGCTGGGCTACAGTCTTGTAAAGTATCCGTAGACTGTTTTGTTCGAATAAAAGTATTCAAACGCGTTTTTCGATATTCCAACAAAACACTCAAATTAAAACGTGGTTTTTTTACGATTTTATTTTTACACGGTTTTTATTATCGTAAATGTGTGTATGAATCTATTGTACGCGTACCAAAACTTTTACCACTTATTACGAGCGTTCGATAATACTTTTAAAGTAGTACTGCAGAATGCGCGTTTTAAACTTTTTTCTCTGTGTTTTATCGGGAAAAAAAATAATTTCTTTTTTTTTTTATAATTTTCCAATACTATTTATAATATTCTTTGCAGCGTACAATGTTCACTCGGCCGAGATATACCTCCTAGCTTGTAAACGAACGTTTGTCTCGGATTTCGCGGCGCTGCAGTGGCGCGAACCCACACTCGAAACGTACTGTCGAACATATAGGCGTGTCCAGACCTCCATGGCTGGGGAGGCCAGTTATAAAATTTAAATTTTTTACTTACTACAGCGATCTATATTCTGTATCTATATTTGTGACTTTTTTTTTGTTGTTGTATGACAATTATATTATATAAAACCTGGAATTTTTTCACCCCGGAAAATTAAAGATTATCTTGATCTTAAAATTGGTTTCCTATGCTATTACAAGTTACAACTAATAAATAAGGCCAATCAACTATAATGTGCTACTTTATTATTTTTTTGTAAATATTTTGTATCTATATTTTCAACCACGGTTTCACCGGTTTTGGATAAGCCAAAAGGCGAAGAATTAATATAGTCACTGGGGAGGCCGGTGCCCACCCTGCCTCCCCCGTAGACACGCCTATGCTGTCGAATATCGAACGACGTATTATAATATTTCTCCTCCGTTCGTGGCGAAACGCGAATTCACTTTTCGCGTTCTATCCAGAATCGGATCGCGGGTAAAGTGAAATCGTCGCTCGAATTCAACCGGTGCCTGCAATAATATAATATAATATTATATATGCGTTTTCGCGGTGTATTATTATTAGAAATGTGGCGTAGATTTCCGTGTCGTCTGTAGCGCACACACGGATATATATATATACACGCACAAACGCGTGGGAAGAGGAGTGATCAAAGAGATCAAACTTAATCACACCGGAGTTAGTTTTTTCGGACCGAATTTCTTTTTCTACGTTTTATACAACTGCGCGTGGGTAGCGTATATATTATAATATACAAAATGACTGTACGCGTGTTCTATTTACTATCGTCTGAATACAAGTGTAATATTTTAAACGTTCTAAATATATGTACAAGACGAGCGCACGCGTGTTTAAAACAATAGCTGTATAAAAACGACGTGCACGCATTTGACGGATTGCCAGTTTTCGTTTTTAAAAACGGGTTTCACCGTTTCGCCGATAGCACTACAAAAAAAAAAAAAAAATATTTATAAAAAAACACGTGGGATCGGTGTCGGACTGGTCCGTCCGTATTTCTAAAAAAAAAAATTAATCTTTTTTTTCAAAAAAGTATAATACATATTCGCAGGTTTCTCTTGTGTTTATACGATAAAATAAAACGAGTCTGCTACAGTACTCCAGACACTGATGGTGTAAACGTCGCGTGAGCGGTAAAAACGGAACGGAACAGAATTGTGATTGGGATCTGTGAATAATATTGGTATCTTTATTCAAAGTGATTTCGTAAAATAAATTTTATTATTAGTTGTCATGAAAACAGCTTGCACATTTCCGTCCCATTTACCCGTGATTTACCCTCATACCGCCGTAACTGATGTTTACACGTCAAAAAACCATTGTTATTCTCACTGAATATTAGCGCAAAAGTCTCCCGTGTCTTACAATATTTATATCGTATTCTCCATAATATATAAGTATGTGACTTTTGACAATTCGGTCAATTCTAATTTAGATTTTGATCGTCTATTCATCCGGACAGCTGCTGGAGTTTTTTATTATTTTTTTTCTAAAAAACCGCTCCGATAACGTTGACGGGTGTTCAAAAGGAATTCGCGAAACGCCGACGTATGTGCACAACGTTTTCGAAAATATTACTGTTAATGGATTTTCACGAAAAAAAAAAAAAACATTTCTCGGTCTTTCGGCAAAACATTAGTGTATGGAGAATATTATTTTTATTCGCGCGTTTATTCCAGAAATAAATTATGAATATTGGAATAAAAGATGAGAATTTTTTTTATACACGTTTTTTTCCTACTTGTATACACACTTGAATGTTTTTTCGACTTTGGAACTATTTTTGTACACTCTCGTGTGGTTAAATTTTCGCCTCCGTCCATATATCCAATTGAGAATTATTACTTTTCAAATTAAATAAATATTTTCAACTTTTTCGAACGTCAGCTCCCGCAGTGATGTTTAATTACTCTAAAATGTGCACCCAACAAAACGATTAGAATGACGTTTAGAATGACAATTGACTATAAATGTATTAAAATGAGTGATGAAAAAAGATTTTCATCATAATCTACAATGTACAACGCTAACTTTGTTTTTACTTCGTTTAACGCGTAGAAAACATTTATAATCAAGCCGACAAAACATTTTTTTTTTTTTCATTTCCAAAAATAAAATCTCAAATTAAGCGATTGGTTCATTAAAACATAATATACGAAAAATAGAAAACAGGAAACGACGAACGGGTCTATAGTTTTTTTAAAACCGGGCGCACATAACATATTATTCACTTTTATGCTTGCTTGTAGTATTTTACTCGAACGTTGACTGCAAGCGTAAACTGAAACCCGACCTTTTCAAATGTGGGCAAACAAGGAATTGTTGCGTACGCATACGATGCTTATGCGTTTCACATTAATTCAATGACGAACGATATGAACGAAGAACCACAATGAAAGGTTTGACTGGTAAGAGATTAAACCTCTTATTTGAGAATCTAAATTACATTTGTAAACTAAGCTTTCGTTTTGAAATCGTATATACGAAAACCAGAAGACGAGTTTCTGCATGCAGTAGTATACAATATACTATTATATCGTACGTGTGTATATATTATGCGCTTGAAACGCGACCGAGTGTTGTTATATTACAGCTTGTAAGCACTAGTGGAATGGATATCTTCTAAATCAGATGCTTCATGATCGAAATTTCGTGGGTTCTGTGACAAACCGGTGTATTTAAATATTATTGAATTCATAATAAATAGTTATTGTAGACAACGTATTATAATAAACCTGATTTATTGTATCGTCATGGCCGGTAGTCATTAACTGCAATGGTGTATGGATTATAAGAAGGCCATTGATAAAAATGTACTACGACAAATCATATATTGAGACAACACGTTTACTTTTAAAATAATTTTCAAATTTGTCAATGATTATACACGTATATCTAATATAATACTACATTGAACTAACACAAGAATCGTTGGAGTTAAAAATTATATAAGTAATTGACATAATATTCGTCTTATTTTGTAGACACCGTAGTACGGTTTTATAATTTAATATTTAATATTAGAGTATGCGTCTGTTAAGGAAATATTAGGAGGCAAAACTTTTTTATTGATGGGGAGGGAGTGGGTATTTTACATAATTAAAGTTGCTTCATAAATAGAAAAAAACTTCGTGCTTCCAATGGTAAGCACGCGCGTAAAGTATATATATGTATCCAGAAAATTATATATATATTTTTTTATCTATATAATTAATCGCATACGTTTATCTGTATGAAAAGGTAACGTTTTTCGAAATGATTCAAGGTAAACCCCAGAGTTAATGGCCCGTTTTAGTTACACTGATGGATACGTCGTAATCATTGGAGTGCTATCGACTATTTCTTATCTCATCGTCGTCAGTACAGAAAAAACCCAATAACAACAGTGGTTTAACTACCACGAGACTTTATCCACGACGACGAATTGTATTGCCAAAAAATATATAAATTCTCTTTACGGGTAAAATATTATTAGAGTTATAAAATGTCACGAAATTTTCATCGATGTGAAATATCAAATTAAATCAACGATCCAAACGATTTGTGTAGGGCTTTTAATCTTAAACACAGGTTATGATAACTAATATTAAATTTATTCCACTATCATAAATCGTTTGTTATGATCGCTGCGTTAAAGCAGCCACTAGTGATATCGCAAAAGTTTTCAATTTAATTTTTTCTTAATTTCATTTTAAATGAGAATGTCAACGAAATATTTCGAATTTCGGACCTTACGGATAATCCGTACGTCGGACATAAGGTGTGTTTAATGTCGATATTTTCAAAAACGATTGGATACAACGCAACAACGTTTTAAACTTTTTCTCAGATACCTAATATAGAGTAAAACTATTGTAAGAAATTCGAAATCTCTATTCCAGCGAGATATCGGAGAGATTTTCAATTGGATTGAGACTAAAATTCTGAGATCAGGAGAAATTATCGCGTTTACAGTGACTAATATACCGGAAGGATTTAGAAAAAAAAATTTTTCCTAACGAATCTGTTCGTTAATCATAAAGTGTAATGTACGGTATACTTCGAAACGCCGAAACGATAATTATTGAATTTATCAAAACCCGACCCGGGGGACGGTGGATTGAGGACAGATACAGTAGAATAAAAGAGATTTTAATATCGTTGTAGGAGATACATACACGTACGACCTGACGGAATGTGTCTTTCGTGATGTAAAGGGCATTTTTTTTTTTTTTTTACGATTCCACAAATGTATCATTGAATTATTACTTCAAACGCGCTGCGAGAATACTTCACTTCACGGCATTGCGCGTCCACTTTGGAGAAGAGAAAAACGTTACCTAAGTGTGGTGTCTGTGTATATAAATATATACAATTTGTAATCGTTGTCGGCGGTACGTGGGCGCGATAACGTCTGTTTGAGAACGCGTTGCGTACTTTAACTGCGCTCCGTTTATTCAGCCGCCTCGTTTTTATTTTATAGCACTTCTTCCGCCGAATCTCATCAACCTTCTTATGGCGAATTCATTACGGCAACGAGTTTCCCCGAGTAATATATTTTACATTTGCTCGTTTATGCCGCCGTATTTATATATATATATATATATATATATATATACGTATATAACAAACGTGCGAGGCGCGAACGGCCCTCCTGTACGCCGTGACGACCACCACCAACTCTCCGTGTACATGTACTTACATACTTCACCGGGAGCGAGAGTCGTTAGCGGGACTGAAGGTTTTATGTGGATGGGAGGAGGTGGCGTGGGATGAGACGAAGGAGAGAAGCGCGGAGAAATAAATTGTTCGAGCCGTGCGTAAGCGCAGGAAAATTTCGATTTATGATGCGAGTATACATATATACCGTACTGTATATTACGAGGAACGCAACAGTCGCAATACTCGTCGACACGAGTCTTAGGGGAAATTTTACGGTAGACGACGATGGCCTATGGAATAGACGACGGGATCAAACGGGCAGTGCGGTGACGATAACGTGTATGTGTATGGATAACGATGTGAAACGAGCGCGATTTTTTTTCAAATTGGTTTGTTTAAATTAGAAAGTTTAGACGATCGTTTACGGTTGATTACCGGCTGCAGTTATCCCGTTACAAACTCCCATACGTATACGTATTACGTATATTGCACGCACTTGAAATGAAAAAAAAATAAAATCCACTTTGTATTTTATATATAATGTGTATACGAAGACACCTCTCGTCTGAACTACTGTTCACATTCTGCCAGATCCTATTATTGGTTGATGATTTAAAGTCATTCATCAAATATTCGTTCTGTAAACTATAGCCGCTTATTACAAAACGATTTAAATACACTGCCGGCTGCTTGGGCTAATGATATCGGATTGGAGTTTAATGACACCTGCAACAGTGTCACTCAATATCCTTTTATAGAAACCCGCAGTGTTCCTCTATCCGGTACTGTTTTGGCCAGTCTAGATAATCCAGTAAATGATGTTTGAGATTCGATTATTCGATCGGAATTCGAACTTCAACGCTCATATAGATGCACCATGCTGCAAGGCGTTGAAAACGCCAGGATTTTTAAAGAGAACATAAAATGTTATTAACTCCACTAATAGCTTTGTACTGTGCACTTGTTAGGTCGATTCTAGATTTAAAAGATTCTAAATAAATTATATAATTATATGAATTATAATAATAAATTAATTTCTAATTAAATAACGGATTTAAGTTCTCGGATTAATAAGGCAAAAGCAACTGCTTTGCCTTAAAACATAGTTTCACGATCAAATGTAAAACGCAAAAAAAAAACGTCTTTAAAGATTTTCGTTATAAAATGAAAATGAACCAAAGCGAACGGCAGAGTTCTTTAGAATACAAATAAATAGAAAAAGTTTTGATTGGTTATAGATTTTTAACTGGAAATATATTATTAAATGTAAAGTCGGAAAATGTGTTTGAATGGTCAAAAGACTTTGCTATGAAAATACTCGGAAGGCCTCGACGGAACCGTTGTATACTCAGAATTAAAATGAATCAAACATCAAGTTAACAGTTTTATGAATAATTTAACATCTGCAGTTTCTCCTTACGATTTATTAAAAAAAAAATATTTATGATAATTCTTTGAAAGACTTTCATCCCAATATTGAAATATTTTTTAAACTATACCGGTTATGTGTTTGAAACACGTGAAAAAACTCTCAGCAAGTTGAATTTCACGAAAAATTATCTGAAATATGTCGTGGCACAGGACACGTTGACAATTATTATGGTCACGAATTTCGCGATCGAGTATTAAAACTATTGATGAACTGGAAGAAGGCACGACGAATTTGAAAGTTTAAAGAATTACGAGTTTTCGCTTTAAAATTAAATTTGACTAAACACAATATGAGTACATGAATTATCTATGAAAGTCAATCATTTTTATGATTAATTTTTATATGTGAATAAGACAGGGCGTGGTGTATAATATATATATTAAGTGTAGTGTGGAAAATTATTGAAATGACGAGAGCACTGGTGGACCGCGTTTCCGGTGATAAAAGAGTGTCCTTAATTATTGATAATCCGAGTAAAAGGCCTGGAGCATAAAATGCTCCGATCGTCTATTCATCTTTCCGAATCGGCTTTAGATTACCGTGAGAAACTGTTCTTGAAATCAAATCGCTAATCGACTTGTATACCGCGACATTCGGTTCAAAGCAATGGCGTACGCTGCAGGTCGCAGTTAATATGTGTAATAATTACTGTCCAAACGCAATGCGTGTTGACAGAAATGCTATTAAGCTATTTATAATAAAAATTTTCCCCCGAAATCGCGGCACATTGGATAACTTCGATTTTAGGAATAATTAATTAAATAAAAACGATTAGATTAAACCGTTGCCCATAATTACATAGTCTGCAGAAAGTTCTCCACATTACTCGGTTCAGAAAATATTTCTACGTAACACGATAAGTATATAGTGAGACGCCGTTTATTCGTCGCTAATTATCTAATCGTAGACTAAATCTATAATTTGTTTTGACCGATTATTCAAAAACTGTTAAACGAAAAAATAATGCGTATAAAAGTAGGTATAAAATATTGTTTGTGTTCGAATTTTGAAAAACTATAATCAGTGTGTATCCCGTACGATTGTGTCAATTGTTTTATCACTCGGATTTACGCTGTGTTTATTATTTTATAATTATTACTTTAAAAATATAATTTTTCCACCTTGAGTACCTGCAAAAAATAGAAATAAGTATTCGGAATAATTTTCGAATTTTAATGCGCCTATACGTTATTTATTAGTTGTGCGAGAGAGTATAAGTACCTATATACCTATGGACAAAGTCCATGTATCTCCTTTGGACAAAGTGCTCCGCGGTTCTTTGATTGATCTGAGGTAAAAACGCAAACCGAACTAAATTCCTGCTTAGGCTGTTGGTTAAAAGAACAAACAGTTTTTCACGAGCGTGCACAATCGTAATTTCCAGTTATAAACCGAAAAAAATTAACGGTACGCGTATACAACGAAAGCGTTAAAAAAATTATTCGACAAAAAGTTTCGCGTTTACTGTAAATACATATTAGTAAAAACGTATATCAAATGTAAACGAAGCAAATAATACATAATTATTTTGTTCTCCGTATATATATATATATACAGTGACGTATTTACGGGGGGGTGCAGGGGTACTGGACCCCTCCCCAGAACCAAAAAAAAAAAAGATTATCCAAAGGTATTTTTTATTAAATACCTTATATCAATATATCCTGTTGGAATTTTCAAAAAAAAAAAATTTGGACCCCCTCCCAGAAAAAAGTTGAAAATACGCCACTGTATATATATATGCTTTTGTAACTGTATACATGCACAGACTATCATATGATTTCTATTAAATCTCGAGATATCCGAACAAATAATACACAAATCGGTGCATACATACAATTTTCAGTACGTAGAAACGACGAGTTTGGTGTCACGTTCGAAACGAATTTAATCCGACTGAGAGGTATCGGATTAGTTATATATATATATATTTAATACCTTTCCTCCAAAACAATAATATCGGATGAAACGTTATTGCGAGTGAGTATAGGAAGGAAGAGATTTGCGTAAAAAAAAAAAAAAACGATTGGGCTATAAATCGCGATATATTAGAATACTCAAATATCCGTAATATTATATTGTCCCGCGTAGTATCAATACGAATATTATTATGTGTGCACCCGTAGGTACGTACAAATAAGTTGGAAACGTGCTTTTTATCGGTTCCCTAATATAATAATAAAAGCCGATATCGTCTGCGAGAAAAACGACTTTATACAATATATTATATTGTATTTCGTAGGTGCGTATAAATCAAGTCGACGCGAAAATGATCGTTTTATATATATAAAAAAAAATAAAAATAACGCGTAACGCGTTCGTAATGTAACAATGCAGTTATATGGCCCGCCGCTGGAAAATCGACGTCGGTCCACGTATTAATATATCGTTAGAACAATCGAAATTTAGGCACGTCGAAACGTGTCGATAAACGAACGTGTTCGAGCGTATTGTGTGAAATTTTATATCCATTTGGTCCATTTATATACGTTCTGCAAAAGAGAATAAACAGAATAATAATATATATATATATAAGGGGTAGCGATCCGCGGGCGTTGTTGTGGATGTCGATATTACTTATGGATAAAGTTTTACCGTTTTGTTATTAGGTACTATAAATTTGAAACCAATTATTGTATTCAATAAAACGATTACGAGCGGAGATTTGGTATAATACACTTCATCGAGTGTAATACACTTTAAATGTTAGTAAAAAAAAAAAATCGTGACTTTGGATTGTCAAGATTTTTGAACATAATATTAAAGTATTAAGTAGGATCTTTGTAGTATAAAATTTTCAGCCCATAAAACCAAAAATTACTTTTTTATGACTTAAATAGCTCAACATCTAGTAATTGCTATAAATTTAAAACATTTTTTTTCTTTCCTTTTTTGCTAACTTAATGCGTAGACGTTAATGAAAAATCTAAATATTTTAAGTCCAAAAATAAATTTATATTAAATAATTTATAAAATAAAATGACTAATATTACATAATATTATTTTAATTATATTTTAAATTCGTTTTCGTATACTGTTAATTGAATTACCCGTCGTTGCCCGCAGTGGCGGTTATACATGATGTTCAAGGGTAGGGGTGAAAATTGGGCCTACCCACCATGCCAATGAAATATTCACATCGACGAATACCTAATAATTAAGAAGAAAGATCTGCTATTAATGTACCGAGACGAAATGCAGGTGTAGAAAAAGAAAGAACAACGTGCATGGAACGTAAACGAAATAACAATAAAACGGAAAAAGAAAGTTAGTCACACTAGATAGCGCTAACGACACAACATAGAGGGCGTGGCTGGAACACACGCGCGCGCGCACACACACACACACACACACACACACACACACACACACCGCAGTCAGACGCGAACTACGTTGTTCGCGTTTTACGTTCTTCACTCCTGACCGCCGTGACTACACTGAGCGGTCCGATGATTTCGGACCGCTATTTATAAGTTCCTTTCTGCCACGCCCTCTATGTTGTGTCGTAGCGCTATCTAGTGACTACTTTTTTTCCCTGTTTTATTTCGGTCGGCTGACGCGCTATGTCGGTATATGCGGGTGTTTAGTTCGACGCTGACCGAGCGATCGATAGTACGCGCGTATGCAATCTTTATTATTATTATTATTATTATTAATATTATTTCGTCTATTTCAATGAAATTAAATAAACTTAAGGATTCATCTTTCCTCGTTGTACACTCGTTTACACGTTTACTCGTTTATTTTACACGTACATTTACTCGTTTACACTGTACTCGACCAACCGAGTTTGTCGTCAGCTAAACACTAAACGCTCGATCACGATTCACGACCGGTGATCAGCGCGCACCGTACTCGTCGGTCGAGCACTAATTCCTGCCTTATACATGATGTTCAAAGGACGGAGGGGGAGTGAAAATTAGTTAGGTTAGAAATATACTACATTTAAAAATATCAAATCCCATGGGGGAGAGGGGCGACCCCATTATGACCGCCACTGGTTGGCCGTATACTGTTTTGAACGGAATTCCACCCAAGGAAATAACTTCTATATTTGTTCACAAAATTCGTATACAATGTTATCTGTGTACGGGGTTATAGAATATAGATACTCGACGAATTAATATTAATTTAAATTAATAATTTATACGAGTAATAGAGGAACTTTTATTAATTTATAACATAGGTATATAAACAATTCGATTAATTATGGATAATACCGTCAGTTAGAAAATATTACAGTATGTTAAGTGAAGAGCCGAGTTTTAACCGATAATAATAATGGTAAACAGAAATATATAATTTTTAATAATAATAATCGACACAAAATAACTAAAAATCTTTTTTACGCCAAGAAAAAATTAAAAATTCTAACAACCAACACTGATAAACAAGAAACCAGTGGCGGATTCAAGGGGGGGCCGAGGGGCCCGACCCCCTTGGCTGTTATATATTCGTAGTAATATATAAGTATATTTGAGTAATATTTTACTTGAAGGTCTTACATCAAATCCTAAATATTGTATTTACAGAATTATACATTTTGCCCCCAAAAAAAATCTTAGATCCGCCACTGCAAGGAACTATATATTGGCCATGAAGAGTATTAATAGTTCGGTTTGGACTTTAGTTGATAGATGTCTTCCGGAAAATAATCGTTATGACACTCCCCGCGGGTGACAATGAAAGTTTTATTAAATTTAATGCAGCCGCTAAGTGGGCTTTTTCAAGGAACACCCATTTTATTATACAATTTTTAATTCCTTATCGATGCACGGCCATAATTTTTAATATCTATATTTCATGACATTTGAGGAAAGTCTCAAAATGTGGTCCTCGGAAGCACAGACCATCACGATGCTATTCCCTCCACTTTAACCCCGGATAAAAAGAGTAATAGAGCAAAATGTATACGCGAAAATACGCTGTGAAATTTGCGATCTCAATTTAGTGTATAGGCGTATACATAACCAATAATTTTATCGATTTTATTGTGTACGAATATATAATAAAATATACGCTTTGATGTTTCTGGAACGTAATAAATATTTTGAACTATTCGATTAATATTTTTCGAAGCAATTAAATTCTCGTATGTTTTTGTTTTTTTTTTTTTAATTAAATTTTTTATTTACCTCGAACGAATAACAATTGTTTGTATGTACATGACATAATAATAAACGGTCTAAATTAATATTATATGTTATTAAAAATCGCGTAGAGCAATATTCTCTCACATCAAAGTCGGTGTGTGTGTATTTTTTTTTTTTCCGAAAAATGATTATTAAATTTACAAAACGCATTTAACGTGGCGCGTGTTTATGACAGGGCACGCGTCGACGTTGGATTTAAAACTGCACGCCGAGAAATTTTTATTTCATTTTTTTTTCCTTCGGACGAAATAACGCGTACAATATTAATAATAATATGATTTTATATATAAATAAGAACCCCCCTGAAGTTACAACCTTACAGAACAAAATACGCACAATACAATATGCAGTGCAAAACACATTTTTGTCTGTCTTGATATCTTTTATTTTAAGGAAGATAATATTTTTAGCAAGCACATTATATATTATACAGTAAATCATTTAAAATAAATACTCTAAAATCTTAAAAATAACAAATATTTTCATAGGTATTTCGTATGACTGTATATATACGTATAACTTATAATACTAGTCCGCGTTCTCCAGTAATCCATCGTTTCGAATTATAGTCCATTGTTGTTTTTAATGTATTTACTGGTTTTTGCTTTTCACTCATTTTATGAAGTATAGGAATTTAATTAATAAAATTATACGAATATATTTTGTGGTATCTAATTATTCTGCAAAAAATTGATTACGAAATCGAGTGTCGACCACAGAATAAAACAAATGTTTTAATACAGGAAATTATCTCTATGCTTTTAAGTATCAAATATCACAGTTGCTGACAACAGATATCGCAGTGAAGTTGTAAACGAATCTTCTAGGGGTTTGGGTTTGTTGTGGTTTGTGGACGATTTTATACGATAATAACCGATTGCACACGGCGGTTGTATTTATTTTTAGCAACAACTAATGTTCTATTGTACTCTTATTATTAAGTAACTGATAGTTCCAATGCAAAGAAATGCACTCGTGTCATATATATATATATATACGAGTATATATAATTTTTTTTTACCTTGTATTTATAAGCTTACTTCATTTAATTTTACGAAGATGTCTGTCAAATGATCAAGTCAAAATAAGCAAATTTTATCAGTAAGCCTTGATTTTAAATCGAACGAGTGGTCAGCGAGGAAAAAGAATAATTCATGACGTAATCAGTATATTCCCTCGAGAAAGCCATCTTACTTCAATACGATAAAGTAGTGCTTTATGATCACCTCCCGTACCTTCACACAAAATTGTGAACACTCTTGTGCTTAATGTTCGAGATTTTATGAAATTTATAATTTTTATTGCCTCAACTGTACTTGCTCGCTATAGCCGATTCGACATTTCTGTTTCATTCGAAAAGTATTTTAAGGAAAACTAAGTTTTTAACTACGAGACAAAAATATGTAATATACGAGTATATATAATTGTTATCAGATGTTATAGTCATAATATAATATCATATTATCAAATGTAACAATTCAACTAATAATAATCATTTAATTCGATTTAATTCAAGTTAATTTAAGGCAAAAATTCATGCACAGTTTGAGAATCGCTGTTTTAAAAGATATATATTATATATATATAATATATATATATATATGTACGCGAGCAATTCGCCCTGTACTCCACATTCTTCTGCGTAACCACGTATTACGCCTTCATTTATAGTGCTCGTAAAACCGATCTCTCTCCCTGCGCATATATATATATATATATGTATATACATATAGAGGTGTTCTCCTTCGGAAATGATGATGATGATGATGATGATGCGGAGCAGGAGAAGGAGGAGTCGACTCTTCTCCGCGTGCGCGCGAGCGTGTGCAGTGTACTTGTATACTGTATACGTATATATGTGTGTACGGACAAAATGGGTAGCCAGTGTTCCAGATAAGGTTTTTCGGGTAACAATGTTTTTTTTTCTGCTGCCCCGGCCCGGTAAAGTACGTGCTCTCGTAAAACAATAGGGCTTCATCGGACTTCGCAAAAAGCTTCTGGTACCAGGAAAGAAACGAATATATATATATATATATATACGTATATACAGAACGTAAAGGGGGAAAAATATAACACACACACACACACATATATATAGATCGCATTATATTTACGAGAGAGAACGGGACGATAGTGGGGTGCAGGAATGGTGAGAGGGGAAGGATTATATATATATATAGGATGCTGTATGTGTAATCGCGTGTTGTTGGCCGGAAGATTAACGAGCCAGGTGGCTGGAAACGCGTGGCGTAGCGGATATATTATTTTCCGAGATATGACCCGGACGCGCCGGAGGGCGGAGGAAACATAAAAATAAGATGCGAGAAAAAAAAAGTAGAGGAATGGGTTGGGGGGAAATGTGTACGGGCGTCGGAGAAATAATATTATATCGAGAAGGAATATATTATATTATTATTATTTGAATTTCGCCTTATACGCGTTTATTTTATTGGGATAAAATATTATAGAAAGCTAAACGTTTTTCTGGGGCTAAAAACGATTTTCATATTGTTACTCGTCGTCGTCGTCGTCGTCGTCACCCGCACTGTAAACTCCAGTGCGTCCCGTAATTTCACGGACTTAACGACCCCGGCCATGGCGTTTTTGAAATCCGAAAACCATTTGTTGAGGTCGTCCGTTAAGCCGTTTTGAAATTTCGCCATTCAATTACGAATCGATGTAAATTTTTCGATTATGATTTTAACAGATCATTCTGGACGAGACGTATCTGGTGAGTTTTTGAGTTGGAATTCGTTTCGGGAGCTAGAAACTCACACGCGATTGCCGAATAATTGTCGTGAAAAAGGAAGAAATCTCGATTTTGACACGCATCAGCTGTGACGCGTTAAATCCGTTTTCGCGTCATTTCTTTATAGACTAAACCCCGTTGATTGTGGATTCATCTCTTGGAGATTCATTACGGATTACTCGTTGACTATCAAAATAAAACATTATCGTTTAATTTATACTTGACTCTTAAAATCACGACTTTTGAGGCCTTGGTCTTTGGTACGCGTAATTTATTTTTATTCTATTATACGAGAAGTCACAAGACGACAGGTTTTTATCGAATTAGCAACAGCGTGTACCGTTATTATAATACAGTGTTGTATATGGCTATAAGAAAGAGTAAGAAGATCAACTCTGTGATGCGTGGACAACAATTCGTCAGACAGAATGGAAACTAAAAACTTTGAAAAATAAAATATTGAGAAGTACCTTTAGGGCCCACTTATCGATGAAACAACAAATAGTTGGCGAAGAAGTTATAACAACGAATTGAACGGCATCGTTGATGTGGCGCAATGAATGATACGCGAAGAAGAATAGGCGATACCACCAGAGAAGCGCTAGAACGGAAACCTCGGGAAAGGGGTGCCCGTTGTAGAGCTAGTAGAAAACGGATCAATGTAGTTGAAGATGACCTAAGGAACCTGAGCGCGGAAGAATAGAGAGAACTATGGTTCAAAAGTGAGATGGATGGCGTGGTGTTGTGTTGACGGCAAAAATTCGCAGAGAGTTATTAAAAGCCAGAAAAGAGAAGAGACAACCGTTATCAATAATAATCACGAGTCCGAACGTTTAAGACATAAGCAGCAGTTATCCAAATACTGCCTATGTGAGCCAATTTTAACACGCTGGAGAACTTGGCTAAATGCGCATCCAAATATTACTACTGCGAACATTTTATTGCCGAATAAAACACATAATATGCTAAAACACAACAGTCGTTTTCTAAAGCAAATTAAAAAAATCAACATGATTTCAGTACATTATAGTATTTGAGTGATTCTATAGTAAATGTTGTTCAAAAATGAAATTTTATATTCAAAAAGCACTGAATCACATTGGAAAAACTGTATATCAAAAACTGGTTTTAGACGAAAACACAGTGTATGAAACAACCTTCAGTGTATTATATATAATTTTAACGGATAGGAAACTACCAGAAATAAAATTCCATATGATCTTACAGCAATCTACATGACTTTTTTTTTAAATACTCACCTATCACTTCAGTTGATGCTGAGACAATGTTTTTCGTCTACAAAAACCTTTATGAGTAAATAATAGATGAACGTTTTTGCGCGGAAAATCGTGAAGCAAACTGTCGTATAGTATACAGTATAAGAGTTCAGAAATGACAGGTAAATTAATTCGAATTAAACCAATTAAAAATAATGTAAGAATTTTTTTTCTTCGGATATTTATATTCAAAGGCAAAATATCCATTAGAGCTTCTCTCAGCATGTTATAGTCTCACTAAATTATATTAAAAATAACACACTATTTTTTAATGCGCGTTAAGTTTTAAAGTTCTCTAATGTTTTCGTCGTAATCGTATAGTTTTTTTTTTATAAGCGTATTATTTTTAATTTTTTGGTATTTTTATGGCATCAACTTCGGTTAATATTTTATAGAGAAAGCTAATGAAAATTGGAATTCGTATAGTTTTTTTTTTTAATAACGCGAACACGTTGAGCGCCGCAGTAAAGTCCTTTATATAGAACCGAGTATTCGCCTATATATTCACTCGAGTCTCGGTAATTTAACGTCGTGTTTTCTGCAAACATATCGGATACCGTCGTTTTTCTAGTAGACGGATATATAATATCGAAACTATTCAAAAACAATAATTATTATATTGTCATTTCGCTTTTATTTCGGATGGAAAATACGATGTTCCGGTTTTTTACTGCGTGAACAGGGTGTTTTTAAGCGACAGCCCCGAGTTGAAATTAATTTCATTTCGCGTCTTTAGCGCATATCGCCCCAGGGACGTGATTTTCTAAAGAAAATACTCTCGTTGCGTGTGCGTATTGTCGTTTATTAGACGATTTTTAGTGTTTTTCTTTTTTTTTTTTTGCTTTGAAACGGTTGCGCACGCCGTACACAGCGGCCGAGTGTAACGCAGTAAATTCAACATGACGTTTTGCCGATTTATATAATATTATATTGTATTATATAGGTGTAACATTATTTTTCAATAGTCTGTTCCAAACGGTCATTATTCCCGATCGAAATATCGTTTTATATAATACGTCCTTATCTCCAACCGAGTCGTTATAGGCGCAGCTGTCATCCATGCGAGTTTTTTCATTACACTGTTATTTCTTTTGAATTATTTAATTAATTTAAAAAAAAAAACGTAGTTATTAATCTACCGAAATCATTAAACGCTGTATAATATTTGCGAGTGATCGATAAACAACGAATATGTATATATAGTTGATTATAATATAGAGAATTTTTAGGAGGCACGATAAAATTGTAAAAATATTTATTTTAAAAGTATAAATCTAGCGCTACAATTTTTTTTTGTTATTTTCCGAAATAAATATCGTTTGTTATACATTTTTTTTTAAATTTAATTTTGTAATTAGTGAAATTCACCGATATTTACTAATATCACAACCCGTGGCACTGAAGTAGAAACCGTCTTAAGAAGGACTGAGTTCTCTTATAGAATCCTCAACAAATCGAATTTAATCAACAAAATTAATGTCGCACAAATTATTTAGTACTTCAGCACTTAGTATATACGTAATATAAAATTATGTAAAATAAAAAAAAAATCCTATAGTAGGCTATAAATATATTATATTTCTATTCCTCTCCTCCTACGAACACCGTCATTGGTTATGCATTTTCTTTTTCTGAAAAGTTCGGGAAGAGTTATGGTATATTTTTACTAAATCGTAGGCGAACAATTTTTATCGTTAATATTTTTTGAACGAATTGAAAGAATAATAATTTATAGGGGCATAAATCATATTTTAGTTCATAATTTCGTGTTAGTGAAACGTTTTAAAGTTCGCGCTGACTGCGCCTTGCCCGTCAAAAAGACCTGCACACGCTCAAGTATGAATGCAGTGGTGAAAAAAACCCTGACGTGTATACGATCATCCACATTATACGTACAATGTGAACTACTGAAAGGATTACAAAAAAAAAAAAAAATGTATACAAATAAATAAATAAATTGTAAAATGAAAGATAACTTTATGTTTGTTACGGAACCGGAAAGGAAAAAAAAACGATCGCGATATTGTTGTATAACATTATTCATTGTAGTGTTTTTTTTTTTGATCATTTTATTGTGTTAATTATAAATTCAAATGTTTATTTCTCTTTGTGTTTGCAGGAGTTTTTTCATAACAAATTTATTTAATTTACGTGATATATATATAATTTTTTTTTTTTAGTACTTGTTAACAAAACGCACGTTAAAAACGTTTTATTAACGTTCACCGCGTGATTACCGCAAACACAATATATGTAATAAATGAAAAAAAATATATCATTTTATCATATATTATAATATGAGAGTTCGTTATGATACTATCCACGAATGCCGTTTGATTCGAATTTTCAATCAACGGAAACGATCGGGGTTTGCAGAAGAGCGTCGCGTACTTTTAAGTATTTTACAATTTATTTACGAATAAAATGTCGTAATAAAATATTAAATACTTTAATAGAATAATAAAAATAAAACAACAGCGAGTTTCTTGCAAAAGTGAATGATTTACACAGATCATTCTATTGTTATTATTATATTATTACCTTGAATTTGTAAGCAATGGTATCATTACGTAATTAATGAATGATGTGAAGTAAGGATTTTGAAATAACAAAAATACGTTTCATTAAAATGAATCGATGTATTGATATGTTACAAAATTAATGAATTCAGCTATTAAACCATCGCGTATTCAGCAATTTTAGTTACAGCTCTTAAATACGAAAATGGCTCTTGTTACGAATTTGTAAAAAAATAACGTCGTTTTAAACGTACTTGCAGACAAAAAAAAAAAAAATTGAAATTTCAAAAACTTAAAAACTCCTTTGGTTATCTAATTTCAAAATTGAAAATGTCATACATTTTTAACCATAAAAATACCGGAAATTATTGAAGATTCTCTATCAAAAGTGGAGGTCAGACTTGAAAACCGAAACGTTTCTGCCTTACAAAAAAGTGTCCACAGATATAATAATAATAAAATAATTGTGAAATGCTACATTTTTCGCTTCGTTCAGAATGGTAAACTTCTTCTATTAAGTCGTACGTTTTCTACGGTACACATATATTCGATAAATATAACGTTAAAAGATGAAAATGATAAAAAAAAAGCGATGCGGTTTTTTTTTGTTGTCTTTTCTTTTACATTTCTTAGCTATACGCGTTATTTGTCTCGTGGACTATTTTTTTTGTTTATATCGGACCGGAGAGCAAAGTTAATGAATCGTCGTGGTACGGACAGAGAGCGAAACCGAAGTCCTTCGAGTTATCGTTCAAAGGGCATTCATCAAAGGCGCGTCTTTTTCGACACCATAAACGGTTATCTCGGCTTTTCTATATATATATTTATATTATATATAGGCTGCAGAAGATGGGCTTTTGTAAAGACCTCGCGTACAGCCTCGCTCGGTTTCTCCTACCCTATATACACTCTGCTGTGTCGCCGCCGCGCTCTCCCTGTCCGTGCTCGCGGTATCTTACACACGAGATCTGCTGACTGCAATGCTGCTGTACGTATATATATATATATATAAACGCTGTGCGGTCCATTAGTGTAATTTGTTTTTGACGCCCACTCGCCCTCCGGTTCGCGAAGAAATAAGAGAAGTTTTCGAATGGGGAAGAAAAAAAAAGAGACGAAGAAATCGCGGGGAAACGACCGGGCGGTACGAGAAACTATATTACTGGACTTTAGAACTTTTATCTCATTCGACCGATCGGAATTGATTCGGACCTTCAAAGAAGAGGAATGCGCTAGCCTTTAATACTCGCTCGTTCCGATTTGAATGACCGTTTCCTTTGGCCCGATTCATCGAACGCGGCGTTTTTATCCGCTTTCAGTGCATCATCGAGTCCTTTTGACCGGAGGGGCAGTTGGGAATTAATCGCGAGCCACGAGTGGAGGGGATTTTTATATTATTTTCGTATTGGCAAAAGAGAGAGAAAAAAAAAACTACAATTTTTCCAATCTCCACTGCAACAGCAGTTTACTGTATTTTATATTATATAGTAACCTATAACGATTTAGTGCGAGCATCCACCGAACACACACACGACCATTATTTTTATTTCGGCCATTTTCGTTTATCTGATTGGAATATTCAAATTACATATATATATATATAAAAGAGTATATAGGTTTTACACAATGTCTAGATTCGTATCGCTTCGCCCGCCCATCCCAGCTGTATAATTCCCAGGGCTTGCAATCGATTTTAAATACCGCGGTGGAAACGTTTGAAAAATCGAAATCGACTTATCCTACAAACGCGCAATATCGAAATAGTAAAAAAAAACGGTATTCTACAGCAACCAAACCGTAACCAATGATTATCGAAAATTCTGTAGACACGAGTGTAAGCCAAATCGAAATCACCATTACCCGAAGACCGTTATTTAGAATCGAAAAATAATATTTAAAAACCTGTAATTAAAAAGAAATTTCAATACAAAAATGAAAAAAATATTGGGACGCGGTGTCCGCGCTCGTTGGGCAAAATGTACGACGAATCAATAAGAGACTCGAAAACCAGGAATGCGGACGAACTTCTTCTTTGAGTTCCTACCCGTTTCGGGTGTTGGATATCATATTGACGATACTGTCCCTGTCAAGTGATGCTCGAAATAAATCAATCGGTGTTTTCTTATACCAGTCGCGGAGATTCTTTAGCTAGGACATTCGTCTTCTTCCCACACTTATTTTTCATTCGATTATTCCTTGTAATATAAGGTGGAGTATTTTATGTATCGTCGATTTTTCCTCGTGACACGTCCCATGTATTCAAGCTTCCGATCTTTTACTGTTGTCAAAAGTTCCTTCTCTTTTCCCATCCACTTTGATTAGTAATTCGATCTGTCCATGAAATGTTTAGTATTCGCCTATTAATAATTTGAAAATTAAGAATGTGGACAAACATTCGACCATTATTGCATAGCGAACCGAATTCTCTACAAATAATTCAAACTCATCGTCCCGCTTTCATACAACACTAGCACCGAAAGTACGTTGTAATATTTCGTAATTTCAAAGATTACACGTTCGAATGCTAATAACTATTCTCTCGTTTAAATCCAGTTTTTCGGCTCGAATTGAAATTCGAAATAGTTAAAAACGGTATTTGAAAATCGACAATCGAGAAGTTTCCATGAAAATAATTCTCGTTTTTATCTCTCAATTTCATTGTTGTTGTTGCTGTTGTAGTTGTTAATAATATCTATTGGCTTCTTGGTGTGGACCGATTTCGCGTGAGAAACGTCGGCGACGGACCGCGACGAGACGTCAGGACAACGTTTTTGAAATGTTCATAAAAAGATTTATCGAAAAAGTAACCTTTCCATCTCTATACGCCGGAAAAGATCTCCGTTCGCGTGTACGCGGGTTCGAGGGCTTTCAGCAGTGAAAGATTTCAGTCGCTTTTAAGCGTCTTTCAAAAACCACATAAATCCTGCGCCGCAGGATAGTAATGGAAACTTTCGGGTTCGTTGGCTCCGCGCAGGAACTGCTCGCTGTTCGAAGAGATCTCGGACGTAAATTGCCCGAAGACTGCGTATAACGCGCGCGCGTTTGTGTTTTAAAACGGAAATACGTATGTGTATACATGGAGATACAATGGGCGTAGCTGGGTTTTCAATCGTGTGGAGGAGCGAAATCTTTTTCTCGGATAGGTCAAAAATAAATTTTACAAGAATTTATACA
This sequence comes from Slavum lentiscoides, assembly GCA_032441835.1. NCBI lineage: Eukaryota > Metazoa > Arthropoda > Insecta > Hemiptera > Aphididae > Slavum > Slavum lentiscoides. Next base: position 2,434,272 of record CM063707.1, on the reverse strand, counting down.
ATCAGTTAACTTCAGTAGACCGTGCGATTTGTTATTATCTCAACGCCAATCGTCGATGGTTTTCAGCAAATGTGTTCAGTATTTCTTGTATTATTATAGTAGCTTTTGCCCGACAACTATAATATTGTCGTATGGCGCTTATAAATGTCCGCGTTAAACGATATACAAATCGTTTTGTCAGCGTGATTTTATATAGATATTGACGATATTTTATACGATTTTTGACATGGTGTTCTTGTTTTTCCAGTTTTTCAAGAAAACCAAAAATACAAACGATTTCCTTATGTATATCTGATATCATTCGGACACGATTCGTGATTTGTATTTTTCATACTGTTTGGAATCGAGTTTTAAACACAAACGCGTACATCAGTTGTAAACGCTCGGCAGTTGTAGGGGGAAAGGGGTACGGATAGGCATCGTTAAGATCGAAAAGTCTGAAGAATAATATTACGAGAGTGTGTTTTCGTTTATGTTTTTATCGTGTTCATAGTGTGTCGTCAACTCGACAATTTCGAACGTTTACGAAAACCGTCTAGTATTTTAGAATTTAACGTTAGTTTTAAAATTAATCGAGCAAACCCCCGGGCTTCGAACAGTCCGGAGTCTCTGCGTTTTTATATACCGTATATAATTGTACTGTCGTTGTAAAAAATATTTTCAGCGTTGTAAAAGTAGAAAAACTTTAGCAAAAGTATTCGTTAAACGGTTTTCGAGAAACGTATGAAAAACCCTAATCGATTATTGTTATAATTCTATTAAAAATGTTGTATCGAACGCTCGGGAGTGAAAACATTGGAAAAATATGTGCGAATACTCGAAATATTTACGTGCACTTATTATAAACGATGTTTCTCAAAGAGTTTAGTGCACAGCGAACACTGACCGCCCCGAACAATATAACACGCAAATTCATTGTATTTGATATAATATTTAACGTGTCGAATATGCTCGTATGTAATGAGACGCCCGGGAATGAAAAGGTTAAATGTGAATTCGTTTAGGGAATACATTTTCAAATTTTTTTCCTCTTTTAATTATCCGATTGACGGATTAAATTATCAAACGAGTATATAATTAATATTGTTAGCGAGTTTCTCCGTACGGTTTTGTCGGAAACGCGAGAAAAATATAATAGTAAAAATAAAATAACGTTGACGCGAAAAACATTCACAAAAAACGTTTCTAATATTTAGAATCTTTTCGAAGTCAACGTTTCGGTTTAGAAAATTTTCTAAACGCAACTCATACGATCAGGGTTCCCGAAAATTCTATAAAAATATTTCATTAGCCGATCGTATTAATTTTGAACTTTCATTCGACATTTTGTCAAAACGTATCGGGTAAATTTATTAATATAACGCTTTTTTTTTTAAAATATTCTCTTTCTATTCCGCTTACAAAAATTATTAAAACACGATTTTATGTTTTGAATTAAATACATTATATTTTATTACTGGAAACACTGAATATCAATCGCGGCGTAGTAATAACTGACGCGTATTATTGCATGAAAATATTTCAAAAAAAAATATTCCCCCAATGGATAATAATGTATAATATTTTCACGTAAATTTCTCCAAGTTTACCAACGTTTTTAGTGCGTGTGCGACATAATAACGTATATTTATAAGGTATAAATTTCAATATAAATTTAAATGAAAAAAATTATTGGAACGTACGTCATATTATAATGAAATATTACGTGGTTATAAACGAGATGTGCTGGAAAACGTTGGCATATTCAAATTAATCGCCACGATATTATAAGGTATAATTTGTACTGTAAAATTTGGTGCCGTATACGCGTTGGACTCATTCGTTTTCGAGAAAGTTTTACAATTTTTTAATAAGCTCTGAGTTTTGTGTTGTGAAATAAAACGTTAAGGACATAGACAGTTTTAATGTTGCCGATCTCGTCCAATAACGATCAATTCGGGTATGTATAGACGCAAAAAATTCGTAATTTTTTATTTTCTGTAATATAATAATCAAAGAAAATATAGTGCGATTTCGAAGAGTGTCTTTATCGAGTTATTGCGCATTCTCGCGTGACGATGCGATCAGTAATAAGTTTCCCGGGAATTATTGTATCGCTTTAACTTTTATATTTTCTCCAATAATATATACACGGGGAAACGTCGCAGTTATTTCAGCGTTCAGACTTTTAAACTTTTAGACCGCAAAAAGTTTTACTCTTCATATACGCTATCTATAGCGGCGTGAGAGCAAACGTTATTGTTTGTGGTATTCAAAAAAAAAAACCACTTCTCTTTTAAGTCGTCTAAAAATACAATTGTTAAAAGAACCGAGCAGACGGTATGGCTGTAGTAATTGATAATAATGGAGGCAATTAGGTAATCTTAAACGTTCATCAAAAAAAAAAAAACAACGACAGTAGCGACTGAAGACGTGTTCAGTAATTATAATATTATTTTGGTCACGTGAAAAGGGAAAGACAATTTTTATCACTATTATTATTTGTTGCAATACACGTTTAAATAACCAAATTATTAATGTCAACGCGAATGATCTAAAAAAAAAAACAATTCTGATCGACGTTCTGTATTTATTGAATAAAAACCCTGCACGACACTGCATGGATTGATTACGAAATATTTGTATCAATTAAAATTTATTTATTTATCAACTATAAATATCACTATATTTATCAACTTGGTTGTAATTTTATTTAAAAAAAAAAAAAACCAAACCGAATTTCAAACTTCAAACGTTAATTTTGTTTTCTTAATTATTAACGAATTGTGTAGTTTTTTTTTGTGTTTTTACTGATTTTAATATGGAAATATTCTTATTTCTTTCAAAAAAAAAAAATTACACGAACATCATTAAATGGGTTATATATGGGAAATGAACGGATTATGACATTCACTTCGTACTTTATTTTTAATTAATTAATGTTTTCGTTATTAGTTTACTCGAAACGAAATACTATATATTACCGTTCTGTGTGTATATAATATTTTAATAACGACCGTGTAAATTTAAAACGTATTACTATTATATGTTATTAAAAACTATAACTTTTGTATTGAAATTTATAAAAGTAGCGTTCAAATCACAGTTGCCGTAGAATTGAGTACTTTTAATTACGAAAGTATGCGAACAATGAGTTCTCTCGCAGCGCAAAAAGAGAATAATATAAAGTTATTAAAAATAAAATTAAAATTTTATTTTATTTTTTTATATTTTTTTCATTTCTCCTTTCGAACGGGAAAAAATATATTATTGTGAAAGACTAAGTTTAAATTTACATTAAAAAAAAACTCCCAAGTAGTTAAATTCATGTTACACGTAATACATATTTTTGTATAACATAATAATACGGTTCGTTGAACACTTCACGAAGAATATAATAATTAAACAACAGTAGATATTATTTCATTTGTGAACAAAGAGTAATATTAGAAGAGTAAAATGACGTACATTTTATTTTATTTAACAGCCGTTCTATCCTACAATATAATATGTGTTTACTGAACACATTTTATAAATTTAACCACGTTATTTTCATTATTGTAAATCTAACACAAATTAAAATAGTTCACTAATTTTTTTACCATTTTTTTTCATTATCATTTTTTTTTTTAATTTTCTTTTATATAAAATATATTTTTTTATATTAGTTTATTCCATTGATTTCTGTATTTTATCTACGTATTTTCACAGGAGTAATGTTAAAATTTTAGGTATATATTGTGTTACCATGCGGTAACAATGATTTGGTTCGGACGGGAATGACGTACCATTTTTTTTTTTTTTTAGATAGCGAGTGATCCATCCGTATTCATCTATTCCAACAGTTCCCAACCTGTGGTACGGAGAAAGCTCATAAATGGTAAGAAATTTTTTTTATATATAATTTTCATTGCATTATTATTATTATTAACATTCAATATAATTTGGATAATTATGTACTTTGTAACTTACACGTTAATATTGTTATATAGTTGGAAAAAAAATTTTTATTATTATTTTTATTTGGTTTATTTGATATTAGCTGATTTATAGGTACGTACATTGAAAATAAGTTCCATTCAACCTGGTATAGGTCGATGTTCTTGTACAAAATAAACGACGAATTTCACATTAAATTAAAAAATTGTAATTCAAATATTAAGATTTACCGAAAATTATGATTTTTTTTTTTTACTTTTATGTACTCGTATATAATATAATACAATAAAAAATGTTAACAAATCAATTAATAATAACAATAATAAAAAAAATTTAACTCCTAATTTAGTTTCAGAATTAAGGCGGTTACGCTACCTATATTTATCGTAAAATCGTCCAGTGGTACTCGGTGATAAAAATTTTGGGAACCCCTGATTTTATCTGTCCTACGTGTGTGTCGTTATGGCGAAGAAGTAAGTCGTTCAAATCCACTCAAGCACGTATATTATTATTACTAATTCAGTGGCGTAACCATGATTTTTATTTGAGGGGGGGGGAGGCTGAGGCTGATAATTAATTAATATCTTAATAATTAATATGTATAGACGGTACGTACAAAAAAAACTGATTATTTATTCATTTCGGAAGGGATCTGCAGCACCATCGGCCCCCCCTCCCTCTGGCTACGCCAGTGTATTGATTATTATTATTTTCGGTTGTCTCGCTATTACGAATAGTAAAAGTTAAAACTATTCCAGGCACCTTTGTCCAAATGAAATAGTCTTCTACTGCATGCATTTTCTCGTGGTATGACGGGTATCTATATAATTACTGACTCCTTTTCATTCACGCGTTCACAATTCTTAATATTCAGCGCATCGATGTCATCGTGCTTCAGTTGCTTGGGTACGTGCCCATTACTGGAAACTATCATTGGAACAACTTTAATGTTATCCAGTCTCCACCGGCTCTTCATCTCAACTGCTAGATCAGAGTACTTGGATATTTTCTCAGTATACGTTATATTTTTATTACGTAATTATTTTACGTTATTATTATTTAATAATTTTTTTTTCCCCGTTATATTTTATAATAACCGGATTGTTCCGAATTGTTCCGGTTAAATATTGACGTACACGGATTGCCTCTCGTTTTCAGCTTCAAATGACCGGTGCAGGGCGGGGGCGAAGTGTTCGAACGTTTACATTTACATATAAGTGTGCGAAAGGCATGCGCGTTGTGGGTGGAGTAGTTGTGGGTGTATGATGGGTGTACAGTATATATTATCTTGTGTGTGCGTGCGCGCGCGTGGCCGTAGTTCCCATAGGGGAATCACGCCGCGCCGGTCTCGCTTAATTAAATATATTCGAACAAGCATTAATTCCGGATCCGGACTTTTACGCCGCACACATCATATTATTATATAGCGCCTCGGCCGGCGCGCGTATCGCAATAATAACGTACCGCGGCCATCCGAAGGCTCGAAAACGATAATATTATTATTGTAATATATTTAGAGGTTTTTTTTTCCTTCTGATTTCGTTCAATTCAGATCAGCGACGGCGTGTCTAGCGTTAAATTTTTTTTTTTTTTTTTAGGGAGAGGGGGCGAAAAAATCGAGTCGGCGACATTTTCTTTTTTTTTTTACTCATTCGTTAATAATAATATTAAGGTCAACAACTATTGGACGAACATATATTATTTTTTATCACGCGGGCGTCGTAGACAACCACAGTGTGAATACTGTGTTGTGATAATTGTAAAAATTATTTCGTATTATATTACACGAAAAAAAAATCAGATTATTATACGATATAATTAATAACACGCAGTGGCGTGCTCAGGGGGGAGGTTAGGGGTTATATCCCCCCCCCATTGTCTTTTTTGCCGACCTACAGAAAACAACTTATTAGTTATAAGAGCTGTTTTAGAGTCATTACTTAATACTTTTTATTAGTTATTAGCAAAGAGTTTTTACTTATGAGTTATGACAATAAACATTTACTATACATAACGTATGTTACGTTAATTGAACAACTTGGTATTAGTGTGTTATAATTTAAATTCATTTTAATTATAGAACACTTTACAAATGTACACAATTATAAGCTAGAAACGATTTTGGAGAGCTTGAAACATAAACATTTGAGTTTTTGGTATTACCATGACAATTTATTAAAATGTATTATTACTATTTACTTATAACATCCCCCCCCCTATTGAAAATTCCTGGGGCACGCTACTGATAACACGATATTATTTTACAAGTGACAATAAACTTAAAAATATACCTACTAAATACAAATAAGTACAAATTATTATCGGATTACATAATACGAGATCTAGTCTTCGCAAATCGGACTGTAGCTTTATCGGTAGAAATTTCCCTGTGGACACGCACGAGAGCGAGATCATTTCGGTCTTATCTTCAAGTCGTCCGTGTACGCGGCCAGGTTTTAAGCCGACGAAAATGATCTTACGCGATCAAATAAATCACGATCTTTAATGATCGTTACACTGACCGGCAAAGTCGCTAGTGTAATGTGTATCAGAGAACGAATCTTGGGAAACACGTCAGCCCGCCGGGGCTCTTTTTCTTTTGGGAATTTGGGACACGGCGGGGTCGTGTCCGTCACTGCTTTAGGCTGTATAAAGCGAAGAGCGACGTATTATTGGATTCACATATCAACTGAATGAGTTGGAGGGAAAAGAAATTTTCTTCGACGTATATTTTAAGGTTTCGGAAAAAATTAATGAAATTTCGCATTAAAAAGACGTTTTAAACAGATAAATTTTCGTTTGTTTATCGGTGCTGCTTGTAATTGTGTAATTATTAAAATTTACAAGGCGCACGTACGTACGTATGCGTTAAGTATATGTGGCAAAGTCAGTATAATATTTTGGAGAATCCATTAGCCGTTCGTTATGCAAAAATGTTATCTGCACTTACGGCTTAACTTTCACTTTTCTAAAACCGATTTCGTGCTACGTTTTTCGTTTTCAAGCCACCCGTCGTCGTACTTCGCTTCGAATCGTTCGTGACCTAAACACTCGGAATTTTCTCGAATAATAATTCGATTGAACAAGACCCTCGATTAATTGGCCAGGTGGATCGTAATGTATCAACAATTTGTCTATATTCGGAACACAATGTGCTTTGAAAAAGTTTCAGTTACGTATCATCGTTATTACGTGTATTGACGAAAAGAAATGTTTGAAAACTTTCTTCCACCGTTGAGCTGTTTATATGAATTATAGATGTGAGGATTATGACCACTGACGGCGGCGATAGTTTTATTTTTATTTTTGCCTGCAGACACTTATTCGCGCAGGGGTATAGTGTTCGGATGATTTCGACACGCGTATTATACGCTGCTAGAGCCTAAGATTTCCATTTTTTTTTCTTTTCGTACCGCAAACACACTCTGAGATTAAAGTTTATGTCTATGTTTTAAATTTAGATTTGTCAATAATAACGTTATCGAATATTGAAATATATATATATATAACAAATGAACGAATTCAGATATCAAACGGTCGTATATCAATATCTTAGGTTTTATTTTAATGTTATAATTCGCGAAACGCATATCCGGGATTTTGACATGAGACGGTCCACGACGTAATAAGGACAAATGTAGATTATTGTGATCAGTGGCGGGTTTACGGGAATGAAAGGTGCAGGCGGCAAACGTTGAAATGTTTTTAATTTTGGAATACATTTTTTTTTTTTTTTTATATAAAAATCGACGAGAGCTGAGTGATGTCTATAAATCCGTAATCTATTTAAAACTTTAAATATTAATGCGAACGGTATTTCTGTAAAAGATTTTCACTGTGAATTTTTTATAGCGACAAATCAATAATGCAGTTACTATGAACAACAAATTTACGTAGAAAAAATGTGCTCTGTACTACATAGTAAATTGTTATTTACGATGAAAAACAGTTTATTTCGGTTAACGTTAATTTTCAGAAATAAGAAAATATTATTTCCTTACCTATCTATCTGGAAACCATGTTATTACTTTGTATTACAAATTTTTTCTTATAAATTTTTGATTGTTAAAAATTGTGCGTATACATGTGTATAAGAGGGGGCTTGGCTCTTCCCGCGAATCATTATTAAGTTTTACATTATAACGAGGCAAGAGGAGAGTGTAGGGGATAATTCACGCATCACAGACATTTATGACCAGTTGCGTTAATACGAGTAATTCGTTTAGTTGGCACTCGTCGCTGTGATCTTCGTCATTTTATCGAGAATTAGATTCGATTTATCCGTTCTAAAATTTTCTAGTTATACTTTTAAAGATGAAATTTTGCTGCGTTTTATGACTTCCCAATTAGATATTTTCTACTATAGCGGAACGTGTTATGTTAACGTCTATATATATTTATATACCGTTTCCTGAATCGAAAATTTATATTATATGATCACTATAGTAATACAGGAGGTGCTATTGAATTAAAACGGAGAACACACTTGCATTACATTTTTTTTTTCCGAGGGTATAACACATTAATTACTGTGTCCAGTTGGAAAGTGGCTCCGAACCGGCGGGGATCCGGAAAAAAAAGGATTTTATTTTTTTCATTTATATTTTTTTAGATTAAACACATTAATTTTACGCAATACAACCACTGACGTTTATTATTTGATATTTAAATTTTAAACAAAATCACAATTTCATTTTAAATCATATCACCCCCTATGGTAGTATAATAGTACTCCTGCTACTATTAAATCGTTATTGTAATAATCAGTAAAAGCAAGATATTATAACAAAACACGTAAACGTTTTATATCTATAAAACAAAATATAATTTCCTTAATTTCTGAGCAAATATCAAAAATATTTTTTACAATTAAAATATTCGATTTATCGAATTATATTAGTTAATTAAATATATTATTAATGAACTTGTTCGCATAATAATTGTTAGTGAAATTTATATGAAAAAAAAAATGCGTACCTACTCTTACAGAGACGTTACGTACATCGTATATGTATATATACTGCAGAATATACTCGTATATTTACCCAAGAAAAGTTTTAGTAAATTCGGAATATAATTTGTAAGTACAAGTTCTTGATCGGATTGGTCTGAAATCCAAATTATATATTCTTCACGTTTTCAACACGAGTTACTTTATGGAAAAAAGATAGGAAAGACGTAATAAGAAATAATTATATTTTACGGTTATTTAGACAACCTTCAAAATGATAACACGGGAGATAAAAGTAAAAAAATTGTTTTTCCTGGTTGAAATCTCTGTACAAGAAAGCTGCTTATATGGATAACGTTTAACCGTTTTTCACAAATTCATATTTCAAAAGCCTTATTAGTATAAGGGTATACGAATTACACTAATGTGTAGAATATTGTTATCATAGGCGTGCGCAGACTTCTGAGACAGGTATGGCTAAATTCAGTCTGACCACCCATCCCCCCTCCCGTCATGGTCACACAAGAAAAAAATTATTAAAAAAAAACTACAAACTTCGAAGTGACCATTTTGTTGGTGCCTGGAAAATGTAAACAATCATTTTTCATTATTTCACACATACATTAGTCAGTTCGATAGTCAAATTATCACATCTCGATGGGCGACCAGTATATCTTTAATCGTGTAAATATATATGATTTTGATTTATTTTGTTATCAATTTTCTACCGCTATAACGCCTTATTCCTTTCTAATTTCTATACAGTCTCTCGGGTAAAGGCTCTGGTGGGGCTAAAGCCCAATCAGCCCTACCCGTGCGCACGCCTATGATTGTTATATGCTATGGGGGAAGGAGGAGGATTTGGCGGAAATTCATACGCCGAACAATTTTCGAAATCAAAGGATTACCGTACGCGCGTAATTAATGCACGTTTTACGAACACACGGCGCAGTAAAAAAAAAAAAATTAAAATTAAAAAAATACTAAAAAAACCAGGTCAATTTGTAAACGCGATAAATGTTATTATAAGAGAGATAAATTCACCGAAAACGATTACCAGTAATTCGCTCGCCCGCCCTGCCGTCCGCCCGTCACTCGCACGCACGCTAATATATACAATCGTTCATTTTGACGAGGCGGAGAGCGAGAGGGGAAGGTAATAACCACAATAGTCGTGTTCAGGCTTAATGGCGATCGGATTACACCTGGCATTCATCCATCTATCATAATTAAACCGATTCGGGACGATTAAATGCGCGATATTACGCGTGGCACGTATATCATTATCATCATCATCATCGTTATTATTATTATTATCATCATTATTGTTATTATTATTTATATTAATAATTCGTAGTCGAAGACTCGTTCGCATTCCTTTGCAGAAACAATTCGCGACGGCCCGCGGGTCTCTTGTCTAATTGTTAATTCACGACCTCGAAAACGTTTAATATCCTAAACCACACGACAGAATACTTTTTAAAGTTTCTCGCCCCAAAGTTTATTGCACGCTCACACACACACACACTGAACATAAATAAAATCCTCGTCTACAAACTGTCTGCGACGGAGTGATAAATATACATATATACACACATAGGCAGAAACGTTTTTAGGGTCTTGCAGCCTTAGGTAAAAATTTAATACCGCCCCTACTTCTACTGTACTTCCCTTAAAGAAAAATTTGTAATACAAAATGTATATAAAACCGATACAATCCGCAATTTTATTGTTATCCTAATCAATTCAACTGACATTATTTATGATGTAACAATGAGTTACGCCTTGAATCCTTTAATTATTTCATCATTATGTTGTATGTCGATGGGTTAAATCAGACTCAGCATATCAGCCACGTATACAGGGAAGGGGGTTTTGGGAGTTCGACCTCTTCCCTGAAATATTTTAAAGTACCCGCTCTGCTTTGATACCTTTCAGCAAATTTCACTAAACTAGTAATAAGTCGTGTAAAATCATGTGTGTTATCATTATTCGTTACACGTCCCGCATGTCAACACGTAGATACATTATTTCCGTGTACCTATTATGGTGATTTCTATTAGGCCCGGGTCACACTGAGCGTTGTTAAAGCATTTTACATTCCACGAAAGTCAAATTCCGCGAACACGACGTTTGATAACGCGACATACAGCCTTTGTACGTTATTATTATCGATTATTATATTACCTAATATTATATAATAATATGTTTGTTACAAAAACGATACTATACTAACCTAACCGAATTTTAATTTTTTAACAAAATTTATAGTGGAATATATCTTATTTTTTTCATAAAAATAAAACCACGCTGATGGTTGTATGGTCACTATTTTGCCGTCCTTAAAATAAGTAAAAAAAAAAAAAAAATGTGCAACGGTATCTCATCGTGATCCTTCCAAATACCGCTCTGCAAATAGATGATACTTGGTGGGTGTGAAGGTGTTTTTCCCCCCGAAAATATAAGTATAATAAACATCGAGAATTATAATATTATAATAAAATATATTACCGATTTTCTATTTTTTTGTTTTATAGTTTTTTTTTGTCAATACAAATTTTACCAAAGATTTTTGTTTTTTTTGTGGAAGGGAGAAGAAAATCCTTCCCACTGAGGTAAACGACCCGTGATTAATTTATGTCTCTCCCACTTAAATTATTTGCCAAATGCCTGTTTATGACTACATACATGTTTTAATTGTTATCGATAAAGCCGGTGAGTAATCATTATCGTCATCGTTTTTCGTTTTAATCTCGGTGCTCAAATCGGGAAAGTAATAGATTTATTTTAGTAATAATCCTCTTAATAGAATATATGTATATTATGTCGTAAAACATTAAAGCAATACCCCAAAAATCATTGAAGCTATTATTTACGACTATACATATTTGTACGGTCTTAAATGCATTTCTTTCGGCAATACAGCCGGTATTCGTAAAAAATCAGTTACAAAACCCTACCGCGACCGTTACGGTTATAAAAACAATAACCCGTTGGTATGTTATCAGCCGAGGTCAACGCGTTAATCATTTCTATCGTCTTCAAAATACACGTCGAATACGTTTGGGACGGGGATATCATTTGATTGATCGAGAAACAGTATTATTAATAATCGACAGATTTCGAACTATTTCAATGTGTATATATTATATAAATACTTGACGTCAAATAATAATTATTGATCGCGTGCTAAAAGAGCAAAACTGCGTTAGACGTCATCAGTATTATTATTTTTTTTTAAAGGAAATTTCAAAACATTCGGTTTTTTTTCTTTGAAAATACACACAGGTTCATTAAAACAATTTACCTGATCAGTAGAATTCGCGGTTTGAACAGTTTGCAATAGTGTTGAATAGTTACGTACTACTGTACTACTTATCGTATTATAATATAAAAATTATTAAATTAATATACTTTTTTCCTTTTACTAAGGTGGACAGAAAAATCATTTTCTAGTAGATTTACAGTACCATTACTTTCTGATGCACAAGGTACTCGCGTGGGCATGCATATGGTCTTTTGAGTCGACACAAGAGGAGCACTCGCTAATAATCGCGATCAATCGAAATAACGAGAAAAAGACGTCAAGTATCGATAAAGCATGTGAAAGAATGCATTTTTTTTTATAAAATCCATAATAGACGTTTTGCGAAATTGAATTTTTAAGAAAAAAAATTGTTGTAAAAACATTTCTTTTTAAAAATATGGTAATTTATTTTCTACGATTTTTCCAAGTGTATGAAAATACCGCTAGTATATATAGAAAAAAAATGAGCAAATATTAAGAAAAGTTTTTACCGAATAATTTTCTCCAAAATTCAGTTTGACTATTTTAAATTGTATAAAAAAAATATGTAAAATACGTATTTCCGTAGGACGAATCAGTTGAATTATTTTCTTCGATTTTTCTAAAAAATGTATTTTTATTGTCACGTGTGACAATATTTCGATTTTTCTAATATACAAATAAAACAATGACCTCGCAGAATCTATAGTAAAGTCAAAATAGACGTTTAGCACGGTCAGTTGCGTATAATATGTTGTATTGAACATGTTTTGTTTTTATGCGAAATCGTGTGGGAAGAAAGTATGCGCCGTGATACCGTAATATTATTGTTGTCAGTTTTTGGGCCAAGAATTTCACGAGACTATTTATGTTTTGAATTAATTATTTTCGCCTGAGACATTGAGTATAAAGTACGTGATTTTTGTTTCGTACATTGCGCAGAAGATTGGATGCTGGAAAAAGCGCGGAAAGAACGGGCTGAGAAAATTTTAGCGTGTTGCGTGAAGGACGAAAAGTGAGTCCACTTGCGCAGAAGGAATTCGATTCAGACTCGGTAGTCCCGAGGAAATGCGGTGATAGGTCATTAATGGAGATATGGAAGTAAATAAAGAGATAGGTAGATTCGAAGGGATAAAATAAAGCCGAGTCTACTCGTGCGGGATAAAGACGTCGAAGAGAAAGACGAGTCTGCGTTCTTCGTATTACGTATGGCAACGCGAATTTATTTGACAAAAAAAAAAAAATTATGAAATGCCTTTTTCTTCTGTTCATTAAAAATCAGCATTCCGCCGATTCTCGGGTTACAATAATAGTTATTCTCTAAAGATTTCATATCAAACAATATTTACACTGTTTCCCGCCTGAATATAATAAACGCGTGACATATTGATTTTTATAAACTCGTAAAAATGACGACGATTACCCGTGGTCGATTAAAAACACAACCAGATGTGAACGCTGTATAACATATTTATGAATAACGATATAGATTTTGAAATTCGATAAACTCTCTATCGCCGTGTTCTGTTATACGTACAAAGTGAATAATAATAATAAAAAAAAATACAACGCACACGGTTGCGATGCAGCTTCGCGTGTGATGGAAATAACGGCGACGTAATTAAATTAACTCTCTGGCAACACTTTTTATTTATACATGTATTACACTACTGTATGTGCAGACGCAAAGTTCTCGACAATCTAATATTGTGTCTCGTCGCTTCGACGACACGTATTTTAAATTAAATTGCATGTACTGCACATACACACACATACGTGCGCGCTTAAAGTCAATTTAAATATTGCCGTCATTTAGACGGAGAAAATTTCGACATTTTTTTTTTTTTTATTCCGTTCGTAATGTACGCGTACAGCATCGATCGGTTGACAGCGACGCGTGTAACGAATGCTGCAGCTTTTCAAAAGCATTATTCGGAATATTCGTTCGAATAAAAAGTTGTATTTCGGAATAAGCTATTCGAATATTTCTTCGAAAAAAAATGTATTTAGAACGTGATTAATTCGAACGGTGTAAAAATAATTCTGAAAGCACGCGGAAAGTTTCGTATTTTTTATTATTTTTTTTTCCGTAATAACCATTGATAATACATAATGGATAGGCCATGTGTACACAATATGTGTAGCGGGCAGCGTTCCTGAATAAAGAAGAGAGATAGCAATATTAAAACCATATATCTTCTATCCTACTCAGCAAGAAATTATTTTTTGTTCCACGAAATAATAATTTGTTCCATGGAATAATAATTGAAAAACAGTGTATTCTGTTATCAACGTATCGGTAATCTAAATATTTGCTGAGTGAGACAGACAATTCGGGAACGCCTGATAACGAATATGGCCTATCCATTATGTATTATCTATGGTAATAACGTAATACTATTTTACTTTCGGCTTCCGAATAAGGTATAGGTAGTGCGGATACGATGGGTTCGAGTTAAAACGCATAAAAAATTTAATACGTTTTAAAATCTTCCATTATAAGTATGGGCAGGGTTGGGCAGTATTTTCGATACAAGTATCTTAGATACATTTGTATCTTGTATCGCGATGCAGTTCTGGAAAACATCAAGTATTGCGATACTTTTTTACTTTTATACTGTACAGGAATGATTTAAAATCAGATACGGTTTTTATCGTGACTTTTGAAACATATACGCTACAACTATAACGATCACATTGGGCTATCTAACCACACACTCTTAGTTTTTTGTAACGGCTTATAATTTATAAAAAAAATTATTAATTTCTCGGGATTTTTTTTTTCCATTTACAATAAGCATTCAGACGAAAGAACGTGAAATAATGTTTAATTAGCGGCGTATTTAAATTAAAAAAAAAAACCCCGTTATTGTATCTAAACGCTTAATAGTTCGAATAATTTACTACAATGCTGCAACACGATAATATGATTTTGTATAGTTATATCGCTTGCCCCGAGAAAGAATACGAATAGATAATTCGTTTAAGATTTTTAATCGATTCAAATCGTCTCGGAAATATAATCAAATTAGGTCGGTTTAACATGTTTTCGACACTGTTTCGTTACGAAACTGCTTGCTGAAAATCGTTTAAATTGCACACGATAATTTCACGATTACGATCCGACCACGATAAACTAAAATGCGTTTTTGTACTAGCCACGAACGTTTTTATGGTAATTCGTTGTTATACACTATAGAAATATCGTTTTCGCCCAGTTGAAAAATATATTATATAATAACACGTGTTCGGAAAAGTTTTTTTACTCAAAACGATTTCGTTATTCAAATATTTCCAATACAAACGAGTATTTTTCAAATTAAATGTTTCATTCTGTACTGGAACAAAAAGCGTTCTATTAATTACACGACTTTTATTCGTATATTGTAATGTGGCGTTTTTTTTTTTTTTTAGCTTAACACCATTTAAGTAGACGCACCATTTTGTACTTTTAGTGTTGTTCGATTGAATTCAGGGTTTTCGGAAAGAATACTCAAAAGTATTTCGATAATAGCAAACGCGATAAATAAAATGCGCGCAGCGTTTTAAATCGCGTAAAATTGTTATTTTAAAGTACCAAAAAGCTATATATATATATATATATATGTATATAAAATATTTTCGTACGGAAATTATTGTTGTGTGTATCTAGATATATTCTTATTGTTCATCTCTCGGATATTTCGATGGAATCCACGAAATATGGCTCCCCGAATATACCACGCAACGCGTAGAGACGCGTAGCGCACTTAATCCAATATGTATGATATCGGAATAATAGTCTTTTTCCCAATGCCTAAACGCTGGCAGTGTTTTCGAGATGCAATAAATTTGATATTATACGCGTATAATATCCGAGAATATTATATTTTATAGGGGGGAACGCGTACTTAAGACGTTTTGCGCGTATCGGACGATAAAACGGCGCGCATGGCGAATGCAATTAATGATCGCTATCAGCTCGTGGCATTCATGCCGCCGCACAACGTTCGATCGTTTAATTATCCGGAAGTTTTTGAGCGAATGGGAAGGAATGCAAGTTTAAACGGGTTGTGTAGAGGTATTACAAGGCGATACTTTCGTTCTCGTACTTCCGACAGGAAGTTTAATAAGTCGATGAAGAGAAAATTGTTCCTGGGGGGCGAGCCGTTGCAGATCTCGAGGCTATATACGCGTGCGTGTATTTTCCAAAGGATCGCGTGGCTATTTTTAAAGGCAAAAACGAATTTTGAAAAGTGTACACAAGGTACGTAATATAGCGTGAAAAGTTTTCAACGTTTTATGAGTACACATGCACAGTTGAAATATCGGTAATCGGTAAACGGTTTGCTTATGTTTCGATCGGAGTCTCGTCTATTATATTATTGTAATCAGGGCTCGGATTTTATAGCCACTCAAAAGTACTGCGGAGATACGCGCTACGACGTGATGGTGAAAAATCTCTGACGTATCAAAAAGTATTGCAAAAAATATAAAAATTGTTTTATTCGTATGAATATTATATAGTAAACGTACACTGCCGTGCAGATAACGGGATGATTTTTAATACCTATAATTATTAGACACCGTAATACGAAATGTCTGATAAAATAGCAACGTATTTTTTTTTTTACGTGTCGATAAGATATTTATATTTATAGAAATTACTTATATAATATATAAGAATAATACTAAATAGCGTATAAAATTGGGAAAATAACACGATAAAAATAAAAAATAATCAATCTATAATTTTATGCTTGGAATCGTTGATGCATAAAACGAGTTTATACAGTTTACCGTGTTATTTTTATTTTGTATTCTTTAATAATCGTCAAATACAACAGTATTCGAGCCCTGATTATAATACGCATATCCTATGCGTACGTACAATATCAGATAAGCCGTATACGGTTATCCCATTATAATATATACCGATCGGTTACTATATATTATGCAAATTACCGTCGATCGAGGTTTATATCGCGTGAAATAACATTTGTCTCGGATAATAATTTTATAGACAGAGCCTATCGAAAGAACGATTCGTCCAAACCCGTCCGACGAATTTTATGTGTCTCGTAAAATATTATTATCGAAATCGATAAAATGACGAACAAAGTAGCATTTGAAAGTCAAATCGAAATCTTAATTATCGAAAACCTAGAACTCAAAGTCGGTGAAAAAAAACCCGTTTATTCTGTAATGATAATATAATCAAAAGATAATTGAAATACGAAAATAACATTGCGATGGTGGGATTCGGTGTTCGGTGTTCGGCAATGAACGATATACGTACTTCGAATATTAAAATAGACGTTCGCGACCGTTACATTCGAGAGCTGCATTCTCAATTCGAATTTCGTAATGTGTTCTTATTAAATTGTATAAATAAAATCATTTTATGTTTTCGGTGGAATCACAATGATTACACTTGCTGACGATAACGGTATTACTATGTTTTACCAGTGTTAAAATATTGTCGCATTATACCGATACCGGTAACGTATCAATTTCAATAGGATACAATAATCGAAATCGTCGTGAAAATAGCGAGAAAAAAATGCGTTTAAAAAAAAATATATCAATGAACAAAGTACAAAACGGGGTTTATAAGGCCTAGAATTCCGCGGCGGACGATAAAAGATATGATCTATTTCGTGTTTTTAGTGTATTCGCAACGATACTATTTTGTATCCTTCGGGGAAATGCGTCCGACGTAAAATAGGAAATTTAAAATTTTAAGCTCGAAACGAGCCGAATTCATTTGAACGACTACAAAAGGGATTAGTTGGAAAATTAAAACTTCCGAAAGACTCGTCGCACCGCGCGTGGTCACGCCACTGCGACGCAGTCGCGCGGTATTATAGTCCATCTATATATAAAGGGCCTAGTCGCTTCCGGACACGGATCTCGGCTCCGTGCAGACTCGGTCCGTTGCGAGACCAAAAAGGACACAATTATTATTATTGCCTCCGGAAACCGGGTTTCGTTTAGTGCGTATTAATGCTCGAATAACTCGTCCGTCAGCTCGCCCTGCAGAGATCACAAAAAGGATCCACCGGGACCTTTGAAAAACGTTTTATACTGTGACACATTCAATATACATATATGATTTCCTGTTCGGAACGCGTCGCTCAGCGATCTCGTTAAAAATAATTGTTCTCCTATTCGCCGCGAACGTTATGAGAAAACGTAACGCGAGATATTTGTATTTTTTTTTACAATATACAGACGCGTTTTTCTAGGATATTTCGAGAATATAATATACTAT
This sequence comes from Slavum lentiscoides, assembly GCA_032441835.1. Taxonomy (NCBI): domain Eukaryota; kingdom Metazoa; phylum Arthropoda; class Insecta; order Hemiptera; family Aphididae; genus Slavum; species Slavum lentiscoides. The sequence continues at coordinate 2,415,864 of CM063707.1, read as the reverse complement.
TACGCGCTTATGATTTCGAAATCGTGTGTCACGTCGGCAACACGCGCGTCTAACGACCGAGTCGGAAAAACGACGTTTTGAACGGCGTGTGGCGGCCTATAATAATTGTTTTTCAACTTTATTTTCAACGGAAACACGTATGTGAAAAAATATAGTATTCCGTGAGCCGAATATAGTCCGTTCGGTCGGCCAACTGGTCGATAATAATAATTTCTGTTATGTACGCCATTGTACGTTTCCGTCAGTTTTGATTACTACTACAGTGCGTAATATATCCGAGTAATGAATAAAAAAAAATAAATAAATGCGCAGATATTCTACGCGATTTCCAAACTGTTTTTATAGAGCTGATATTTTTTTTTTATAAAACATTAAAATAAAGTGTAAATAATACGATATAATATCTATTATGATATTGAAAAACGAAATGAATGACTTTCCGTTAGAACGAGTCTTATGCGCGTTGACGAGACTGTGATATCATATAAATGAAATCGACAACTAAGAAGAAAAAAGAAACGAATAATAATAATCGGCGCAACGTGCAATAATAAAATAGAACTGCGATGCGTTCCGTGAATAGCCAAATGAAATTTATGAAACTCGAGGAAATAATTTTATCGAATGTCCAGCGAAAATTTTCAATTTTCTCGCGGAATTATAGGCTTTTTATTTTTGTTTATCTCTGCGGAGCAAAAAAAGATTATTTTTAATTAACGCGGCATCGACCGTATATTACTTGTATAAATATTTGTTTATTTATATCTACAGACTTTGCACTACACCGCGCTGCAGAGCGCATAAGGTCAGCGTTAATTCGATTTTAAAATCGTTTCGACAAATTTCTGATTAACTTTTTTTTTTTTTTAAATCTCTTTGGCGGATTTCCATATTCCTCCTGCACCGTTTTAATTACTTCCAAAGTGAAAACGAGTTTTTTTTTTCATACTCGCGCGTGTGCTCCGATATAATTTACCTATAATCGTCCCTGTGTCTGAGTAATAATCTGGATAGAAAAAAGAACAAATGACAATTATACTAAGCGAAATAAATGAAAAAAGGCATATAAACAAAATACGATCGATGACAGAGTGTACGGAATACGATTGGGCACGACACGAAGAGGAGCTGCTACATATTATAATATAGAAGGGAAGAGAGACGCGGAGCAGGACGACCGAGAGAACGGCTTACGTCGAAAGGATGGTAAAACCGACGCGGGACTAACGAATCACAAAGAATTGAAGAGGCTATATTATAGTTAGCTGATAGAAATGAATGGAGAAATTATGGGGAACTGCAAGACCGACCTTATAGGGTCGGAGAAGAATATCCCTATATCTGTAACCTAACTATATCCGTATAGCAATGCAGGCAATTAATATTTATTAATAACCGCCGTTGTCAATAAATTACGAAGCCGTATCAGCGGTACAGTTTTATATAATTTTATTATACATTACGCGTCCAACGGCGTGTACGTACCGAAACGGAGAGAAAGAAAATAAAATGAAATCGTCGTTTCAAAACCAGACGTTTTGTCGTCTAAACCCGTTTTTGTGAAATGCGTATACGAGTGTATAAAAGCCAGCGACGGAGAACGGCGGCGCGCACTTCAGCGCCGGCAAACGCGCGCGGCTCCCGAGTCTCGGAGTCCCGTAAACTCTCGTCGGTCGGTAATCATTGTTTACCGTTTGCCATTAAGCTCGCGCATAACCGAAATAAATCTGAATAATCCGACAATGGACTCAAGCACCTGTCTGCTCGCCTGTGCGCCTCTTTTCCCCCAAACACCGCCGGTCTCTTGCCACCGGCTCCAAACCGACGTCGTTTAATTAAACTAAGACGTGTTTTGTGTGCACAAGGGTACGGCTCTTGTATATATATATATATATGTTCGTGTGTATTATGTGTCCCTCGTCGTTCCATTCAACGTGACCTGTTTTCGTATAGTCAGTTTTAAGCGCACACATATATATATATATAGGCTCCCACTAAAATACGCGACGAAGGGTATATTATATTATTACGTTCTGGTTTGGTCTTTTTCCTCTCACTTTTTCGTCTCGGGTTAAAAATAAATTTTCATATTAAAATATATATATTCGCCTGCGTTAATTAATGCCGCGTTAATAATAACCGCGCGGTTAATTCCCTTTACCGCGGGTGACGAACCTGCAGTGTGCGGCGGAAAGGATCGATACGTTTTCCGAACGTATCGAACATTCTTAAGGTAAAGACCGTGGCCAGCAAACATTTTTTTTTTTTGGGGGAGAGTATAAATACGAAATAAAATAAAAATAATAAACTAATAACAGAATATAAATCATTAAATTGTATTTTAAGAAAAAATTTCGGGGAGGGTCTGAACCCTAAACCCCCCGGCTACGGCATTGCTCACGGCGCACTAGAAAATCAAACTATAAACGTACTATTTATATTTGTTGTTCGACAGAGTTAAAAACAATACGCGATATCGTTTTTTAGATTTTGAGCGTAGCGAGGAATCTATTGGTTTTACAAAGCTGTCTGTTTTTTTATGTCTGTACCCTGCAAAAATCATAGGCGGATATTTAGTCACATTAGTGGGGGGGGGTTGACATCTTTACCTTACCCATTAGCCTAAACAAACATTTCCAAGCTAAAATGTTCAGCTGCGGACTTAAACCTTCTGGGGGGCTTGACAATTTTGGGGAGGGCTTAAGCCCCCAAAGTCCCCCCAATATCCGCCTATGCCAAAAATTCTACCATAAAGAGTGCTCCGATCTTTACGGTCACAGTCTGTTTCCGGCAGCATATTGCATCTATAGTTGGTACTATAGAGAGGTCATTTTTTGATTTTCTCACAATCGCCTAAAAATATAACTCAAAAACTATTATTATAATTATATGTTCTATACACTATTATTTGTATAGTATTAATAATAAATAATGTAACACCGAAGCTCCGGTCAAAATCGTTTTATCGAATGCAATGATTTATCATTGCTTTCGAATTTATAGTGATAACATCATAAACTCTAAAATTTTTAAATATATATTAACGATACAGTCAACGTCTATTGTGGAAAATTGTTTCGATTTTCATTTTTTTTTTTTTGCCAAAATCATATTCTTACTGAAATCGTGTAGGTATATATTTTTAATGATAAATAAAATATCTACTGTCCGTTTTATTGTTAATAGCTGGTGAGAAAATATATTATTGCGCTATAATTTTTTTTTTATTCATTTAATCTTTGCGTGTATTAAAAACGTTAAAATAATAATTGAAATATCGCGCGCGGTGTCTAATCGAAATGGCTTTAGTTTTTTTTTGTTATTATAAATATGTATTGTTTACGAATAAAACGTTGTCTGTGCGTTTCGAACACCGCGCGCAAAGGAATCGATATTAAACGATAACTGAATAAAATATGTTCTCGAACAAGGTATGATTTATTTTTTCGGATCGTAAAAAAGTTCTCGCACAAACACACACTTTTTATTCGTATTTGTTATGTGTTTTTATTATTGTGTTATTATTGGATTACTGCGCGCAGGCAATGCGCGCGGAGGATTCGAAAGCATTCGTTTCAAAACACCGGCATTTTTCATCAACTAGTCGAGAAATTCGACAGCATAACAAACAAACATCGACAGTTTGAAATTAAATGCATTCGCCTTTTCCCCCGACCCGACCAGAAGAGAAAAAAAAAGTGTTCATAAAGCTTTCTTCGGATTCGAATTCATTTTCCCGCTATCGCTCGGTTAACACTTCAACCAACAATGCGTGTCGACAATTTTTATCTTACGCGTTTTCATTATAAATATTCAAAGAGGGGAGTTTAACGAAAAGGATTTTCAAAATGAATATTATAATAACAATAACTATAATATAGTAATGCGTAGAAAAATATCCTGCGTTTTCGAATTCAAAACGTCTAAGCGTCCTTGTTAATACTGTATAGTGATTGACTCAGAAAGAAAAAAATCGATTTCAATAAAATATGACGTATCTCCGTTATAAATGTAGCAATACATTTTAAGTGTCCTTTATTTGTGGTAAAAAAAAACGCCAAGTAAAAAAAGTGAAAGTTATTTCAGTGTTGACGTATGTAAGTATCTATATGTTAAACAGGCGCACGACAAAATATCCCAGTGAACAAATTTTATTTTTATTTTTAATATCTCAAAAGTTTTAAATAATAACTCGCGTTTAACGGGGACTTTTCGAACCCGTTTGTATTTTATATTTTGAAAATACGTTGATTTGCAGGTCAATCCGTAGAGATCGACAAAAGGGGATCGAGGTTTTCAATAGAATTTTTGAATTCATCAGATGTTGCGCCCTTGGAAGCTTACCAAGAACGAATAACGACGTCAAACGATAGCACACAGAGCTGATTTTGATTCATTTTGGTTGAAATGATAGCACACGGGCCGGCCATGAAACTGTTTGAACGTTTATAAAGATCACTACAGAAATTGAACAAATGGAAGTGGGACACGGTGAATCGAGTATATGAAAAAAAAAAAAAATTATAAAGGCGTTTGTTATAACTCAGTTTTTTGATGAATATAATAATGTTCAATGTAATGAAAAAATTGTTTAGTAAAATACTTAATAAACGTAAATACGGTTTAAGTAAGGTATACAAAACTATTTTTGAGGAATATTTTGTACACTCGATGTTATCGATTCGGGATAATTTAGTTAACTTTATTGTAACCGGAATATTTTGTCGTAGACTTACAATTTAAATACGTATATTTTCAATACAACGAACGCAGGAGTAATGAAAACTTTCGCCAAAGTCCATCACGTTTGTTACAGTATCCGTCTTCATATTTTTTCGGGTGTGTTGGTACACAGTGTTGGTCACATTGTTTCTGCCGGTGTCATCCGAAGTAATAAACGATTCACCCCGACCTTACCACTCGTTCGTCTCTCAAAGAAAATCGTAAATACACCATTGGTACAGAAGCCGTTTATAATTTTGAAATATTTTCATAACGCTGTTTTTTTTTATTATTAAACCGATGTAAACGCATAATATCTCGATACGATTAATTTCCGTCGAACCGTTATGTTGTCGCATGATCGCAAGTATCGTCACGGTATTACTTTTTCACTTTCTAAAACCGTCAAAAGAATTCCGGCTTTATAGCTGGTCACCTACTTTTGTAAAGGGGTGTTTTTACGAGGATTTGTGTGAATTCTGTGTGCGCGCGCGTGTGTGTAGTGTGCGTGTATATACGAGCACATACATTCGGCAATATTGTGAATTATGAGTTTTTGTCCTGCAGTCTGGCGGAGTGGGGCTAAATCACCGTTGCCGCTACTACCACCACCACCACCACCACCACCAACAGGATGCAGGGATCGAAACTATTAAATTACGCATGGGCTAAGGATTCGTGCGCGGAGGGAGGAAGGGACGCTAAAAGGAAGGGGCAAGGTTGTTGGGCGCCAAAACCAAAACTTTCCCAAAATTTATTTATCGTTCCCCCGGCAGTTGTTTTCGAGCTATGCGTATTTATTGTGTGTGTGTGTGTGTGTGTGCGAGAGAGAGAGAAGCGAAAAGTGGTGTGGAATTTACTCGTAATCAAACACACCGGGTGCGCTGGAGAGGTATAGAGTTGGAAATAAAAAATACATATATCAAAATATCCCCAGAAGTCGTAAAAAACAAAAATAAAAACTCGTAATTTAAAAAAAAAAAAAAAAAACACTGATAACGCCGCACGATATTTATAATGTTAAGTCGATGAAAATAATATACGCTATACGAGCGTATATATATACACAGTACACGGGCATTATGCGATGAATTATGTACGTATTCAAAAGATAAAACGGCCAATTCGACGTGATTGAAATAAAAATAACTTTACTATATTATAGCAATGCTATAAATGTGACAAATTGAAAAACGAATAAAATTTAAATCGTTAGCCGTAACGAATTCCATATAGAACGACAAATAAAATGTATTAATTTAAATTCAATTATTATAACGTTAACGTAGGTAAGATAGGATATTCTTTTTTCCACTGTTTCGATCTTGTTACGAGTTCGATTTCAACGCGATATTATTAGTTACGTTTTCGATTTCGAATCGTAACGGTTTTTTTTTTGTTTTTCTCGTTTATCGTTTTCGGTACTCACGGAATCATTCGATATATTCAGAATACCGAAATTGGATTAATCGAAGCGTTCTGTTGAAATACTACTAAAACGCGTGCCACTAAAGTAAAAAAATATAAATAAACGTTCCGAACAGTCTACGTGTTATATGTAAATATTTAATTATTTTCTAATTACCTATAGTTCGTTTTAAGTGTCACTCACGGGATACGAGTATGCCCTTTTCCACCGTCCAACGACACGTTCGATTACTGTAATTTCAAATATCGACCGCGCTCGGTAATGAACGCCGTCGATTTCAATTTGCCTTACCAAAATATTTATTTATTTCGACAGAAGTTTTGATGCCCGTCACGTGACATTCAATGAATACGGTTTAGACTGCACATATTTCGATTTCACGTTGGTTATTGCGTAATCGTTTCGAGCCCTTCAAAGAGTTTTAAAAACCCATACATTTTACAAATAGATAATACGCGTATATTTAAGTGGTTTTCGATTGATTGTAAATGAACTAATAATATTCTATAAAAACACAGTTATTTATAACACACAATTATATTACGCGTTCCGAAAGTATTATTTAAATATCTTATCTTATTTGCGAGCAAAACACGAATCGTTAGAATGAGTATGTAATAACTAATGTTTTCGATACAAATTCAATCGAAATACATCACCGTAAACGCAATTGACAACAATATTTATTGTTAATAGTCTGTTGTCGTTTTCGCAATATTAATAATAAAATATTTTAATCGTTCGTTAGATGCGTTTTTGAAATCCCGTTTTCTACTATACCGATTCGAAACGAACGGAACGATTTACAAATCGTCAAAACGTATACGCGAACAGCGCTTCGTAACGGAAAAACGCGCGTGAAATAACGTCGTTTTTAAAAGGCCATTCTACGGAGCCATACAAATCGTATTAACGTGATATTCGGTTTTTAATTATTGTCGAGTATATAGTAAGACCTCGAGATGGAAATAGAAATGTGCAATTTACCTGTATCGGACTCGGTGACGGGCATGCCTATGCTGTTCGAGTTGTCGTTGACTAGGAACGAGTCGGCCGTGGTATTGGCCGTAAACGTCTGCGGCGATAGCGTGAGATCGTGGCCGTTGTCTGAATCGAATAGCTCGAAACCAGGCGAATCCGTGCTCTGACCGTCGCCTGTAAAACGCGAATTATTTTATAATAAAAAACCGTTGTAAAGTAGAAAATCTTATGTCGAAAATCGAAAAATCCAATTTTATCGAGTTTTAAAAATAATTTGACTTATAATTTCCTTATTTGTAGACACGAATTGGAATTACGTCGACTCTCCCCCAAAAAAAACCGTTCGAATTGTTTTATGTCTCGCAAAGTCGAAATATATTTTTGCAAAAATTGCGGTTTTTCGCGTACTTTACACAGACTCGTATATTTCAAAATAACGATTTCACTGATTTCGAAAACTGTTTTTCGATCAATATGTAATCTACTCCGCCGATAATATTGCAACCGTTCCGGGAACATTTCGCTTCATCTCTTCGACTATGGCGTGCCCATGTAGGTTATCATAATGTGTAAAGCGACTGGTTTGATTTGTTACTCAATATTGACTTGTTTTATAATAACTTATTGAGATTCTGTACGTTTTACTTGCATTTGAGCGCGGCACAGAGGGTTTACCATAATATTAGTTGTTTGAGATGAAAACCGGAGGAAAAACGAATTCGTAATGAGTTTGAACGCATGACCGGGTTGCTAATTCTTCGCGTTCTTCTACCCAGTGAAAAATACGTTTGAATCGGATTTTTTTTTTACAATTTATTATTTATCGGATACAAAATTTGATGTAAATATATTACGTAACAAAATAAAAAATAATTTTTTTTTAACGGGACAACTCATAATTTGTTTTTTTTTTTTTTTGAAATTTTTCCCAAAAAAGACGTCACGTTTTAAAAACAATTCGTCACTTGAGAACGAAATGGTTCCTCGTAGAAATATTCGGTAATTATTATCTAAACGCGGTACGTTTATACAAATAATTCGTCATTCGTTCCACAATATAATTATCCGAAAATATTATTAAATGATAAGTTTAATATTTGAGAAGGCATTAAAACTGTTCCGAATTCTTGTGCGTACAAGACAAACTTTCGGTTAATATTCGAAATTAATGTTTACAAATATATACACGTATTACGCGATAGCCGGATATCAAATACCATTATAGGCAAAGTTTGTAATATATATTGCGATTCCTCGGCGCATTTAAGAGGATAAGCTATATTTATATTTGTATTGTTAATATTTGTCTCTTGCGAATATATCTATTGAATTACAATTTATAAACATACGCATGTACGTGCACGGTTAAATAAATATATAGTGACGAAAACGTTTTTTTTTTGAAATTTTTCCCAAAAAAGACTTTACGTTTTAAAAACAATTTGTCACTTGAGAACGAAATGGTTCCTCGTAGAAATATTCGGTAATTATTGTCTAAATTGTCCGCAGGAAAAGATTTTCAGAATTCGTAACGTTTTATATTAGTTCCAGTCGTCTGATTATCCCCGTCTTAAATTTATAAAAAAAAAAACTTGTGATCTTTATTATTATTTCGGGTTTCACGCGCTTTCGTAAGAAAAAAAATTTATAAAAAAAAAAAATAAATAAATAAAAACTTGAGTTCGACTTCGAAAACGTTCCTACACACACGGAACGTTTTTAACGAGTAAACTTTTCGAATGCGAAACCCATTCGAAGTTAACGTATTGATTATTCAGAACGGTTTCTAACGGGAACTCAAGGGCTACGAAAAATTCAATGAAAAAATTGTAGTGTTATTAAGCGAACACACGTCATCTGCAATTCTCGCTGTCAATAATTATTTTCTAAAACCGCATTTATATGTAATAGGATCGTTTGACTCTACACTAATGTATTTAGAAGGAGTCCGTTTTCAAAAGTCGACCTCGACTCACTCGAATATTAATACGTTTAAGGGGGGGTCTTTTTTTGTATAGCGCGTTTATTGCAATATTATAATTAGCGGTAAAAGAAGCGCGAAGAATTTTATTTTTTTAAAAATTATATTAACGAAAAAGTGTGTTTTTCGAGAAAAATCCTAAAAAAACAATAATTATGACGCCGATGTAAGGAACGATGAGTTGAAAACACATTGGATTTGAGTGTTTCGATTCGAAAATACAACACAACCACGTCGTACCGTATTATTTACGTAATGAGAAACGTATAAGTGCGAACTATTTTCACAAAAGCCGGTTGTGGCGTAAACGTGTTTTTCATTTAGGTGGAAATCTCAAGTATAAAGAGTATATATTATATTAAACACACACGCGCGCTTTAGGTTTTGATATTTCGCCAAAACTCCCCGGAGACTATTTTGTCTTCGGAGCCGCACTCGCTGGTCCTTTCGTCCCACTCGTCCTACAAAATTATACGAATTTGTTGAGGACGTTTCTGCCACGCGACCGTATATTTCATTTATTATATTTATATATATATATATATAATATATACCCGAAAAACGATTTTCCGCGGCTTCGTCCTATATACATATAGTTATTTGCCCCGTCAGAACGTTTTTTTTTTTTCCGTAATAATAATAATAATAATAATAATAATAATAATAATAATAATAATAATAATAATAATAATAATAATAATAATAATAATAATAATAATAATAATAATAATAATAATAATAATTTAACACACAATATGCAGAATGTACGTACAATAATCTGATATGTTTGGGTACCGCGCTAAATAATAAATGCGTTTTTTTATTTGTGAAATTCTGCGCTACGAATTTTCGCGAATCGGTCGAATAAAAAAAGTCGCTCGTAAATCGTGCAGCCGAATATCGGCACAAAATTTACGCGTACATACAGGGTGAGATTTTTTTTTTCTTCTTTTTTTTCATCATTAGCCGTATACTTTATCCCGGGAAATATAAATAATTTTTGTTATAACTGTGTTTAATTTTTTTCTAATTTAGCAAATATTATATTCCACGATTTTCTCGTTTTTATTATTTTTTTAAATTACCTATATGGAAAAATCTTGGTTTTTAAATCGTGACCAAAATGATTTTAATTTTAATTCCATTGTTATATTTATCGTGTATTGACCGCCAATTCTGGCGAGTTAACGTTTTTTTTTTTTTTTTTTGCTTATATATACTACAATTGAGTTTTCCGAAATTTTTAACCGAGTAAAAAAGCGAAAATCGAATGAAACCTCAAAAATATCAATTAGGTTAAAAGAAGTATTAATTTAAGGTAAAATTGACTAATGATTTTTGACTTTTTTTTTTTTATAAAAAAAAATTAATCATTCATTCGTACACACGTCTTACGTTTTTCAACTGCAGTTTATATGAAATCTGAAGCTATTCTTCTCTTTTGGCCATTGATTATATTTCTCTCGAATGTGTTTCCTTGAAGTATATGTTTATATATATATATATATAAGTATTCGGAAATTGACATCGAAATTAAACTAATTGGTCCTTATAATCATAACTATATATTAAAATATAAATAACATAATATGTTGATTTAACGTTATAAAATAATGCGCGGGAATAAAGAAAATGTATTAAACCAAGATTAATCCGTTATGTTAAGAAGTTTAGTCGATTTAGAATTTTAACTTATTAACCATATTTATAGAAGTCTGCAGCTACGATTTCATCGTTTCTACCGATTTACGCATAAAACACGACTGTTATGTTATTTAAGTAATAATACTATTAAAAACGAAATGTTATCAATAAGCGTTTTCATTTATTTATTTTTATCGAAAAAACAAGGTGTTCGAATCGAAACGCACGTTGCCGTTTCGAAACCAGTTGTTTAAAGCATCTATATTAAAAGCGGTGATACAGTTCTGAAAAAGGGGTTTGATAAATAATTCGTTTATTATTTAATAACGAATAATTTAATAAAACAGAGAAATAAAATTTGTGCAAAAAACTTGTGTGGAGATATAAGAAAAAAAAAATCGCCACCCTGTATGCCACTACATATACATAGACACGTCACCATAACGTGAAAATATACGAACCAACGTATGCATAAATAATAAGGTCGGGACGGTATTCGTCTCTGGCGGCGGTGATTTCTTTTTCTTTTTTTTTTCGGTTTTTATACGAAACTTCCATCTTCGTTACAGCAGGAGTCTACGCGCGTAGACGACGTTGCCACGTGTATTATTATTATTATTAACACGATATAAAGTAATAAAATACGCGTTTAATAATAATTTTATAATATATGCATCGTTCATTCTCAAATAAAATATGAATAAATCGCAAACTATATACTAGAAATCTGTGTACGGTGCATGAGCGAAATATAATATGTATAATAATGGGATAAAACCGCGAAACGAAGTGAGGAAAAAAATCCTGGCGAAATTTGCTTCCATTTTCAACTTTGTACGTCACGCGTGTGATCAGCATTTTCAATATCGCAATAAGAAAAGAAAAAATAAAGGTCTACGCTTAAAGATATATTGAAATATAATTTTGTCAATCATTCGCCACTGAACTCAATACACGGAACGCGCATTCTGTATAATTCTCCTATATGAATAATGGACCCCTATAGCCCCTATAATAGTGAGCCGCCATATGCATTCCGTTTCTATTTTTATGTTTTTGTTACCAACTTCGTTATGTAAAAATAATCGATTTTGGTGCTAACATTGATACTATAAGCACATCGTTTTGTGTCCTGTTATCTCAAAGTAAATAATAAAATATGATAAATGTCATGGAAAAAACTATATTTCATCGTATTCTCCATGAATTTAATACCTTATAGAATGCATACGGCGGCCTTCTATCTGGGATCATATGTTGATTAATATACACGTTCCGTGTACTGAATTTAGTGTCCTTCGCCAAACTCAAAGTTAGGTTACGCGTTAATACGTTATATATACTGTGATTTTTTTTTTTTTTATAAATACTCATCTAAAACTGTAAAAAATTTTAATAAAGTAGATTTATATTTTTGTTTGTTTTTTTTTTAAATAAAATTTTAACGTGTAAATATATACGATAATTCACATAGGTTTTACTTTTTTTCAAAATTAATTTACTTTGTTTTAATCGTGTTGCTATTCAGTTGGATTGAAATTAAGGTAAAAAAAAAATATATATATATATATTGAGAATGCAAAAACTTATCGTTAATGGAAATTTAGAGATCTCTTCTCCTATAAACAAAACATCAGCGCAGAAGAAATAACCGTGTATAGTATTTTGAAAAAAATAAGAGAGAGATAATTAAACTTTCGAATAACGAAAATTGACCGTTATATAAGAAGTAAAATTGTAATATTTTGATAACAAATAAAATAGAAATCAATAGGACTACTGGGGCCTTGTAAATGTTTAGTGACCTATGTGCGTCTTCCGCGCAATTTACCAAAAATGGAAAACTATATAATAAAATTACTGTTTGCTCTGTTCTTACTGTAACGTTATTCGAAACGACTCGATCATGTCTTTTTCTTCTCCCTCCACGCACACACACACACACATTTGCTTTGAATTTATTGTATCGATAATAATTTTGACGTACAGACAGAGAACGACTCGGTCCGAGACTTAGACTATTTACAACATCAAACCGTACGTCATGCTCAAATAAACGTATACGGAAAATATTTGTTGTAAAGCCTTTAAATTCCTCGGGTTTATTAATGCGTAAATTCAATCTCGTTTTTCTTCTTAAAGCTCTGCAAGTATATTGTGTTTTGGTTCGACTATAGTTTTAGAGTAGGGTTCTGTATTGTCGGGGGAGGGATGGAGGGGAGACCCTTCCACTACAGTTGCTGGCAACGCGATTGAAAGGATCGCGAGAAAGTTTCTCCGGCACTCCGCTTACAAGTACGAAATTCCTCTTCCTCCAAAATTACTGTTCTCCCGTTTCCAAAAAAAAAGTCTACCCCGTAAACAGTCTGTCGTATCGCGTAGACACACTTGATAAATATTAACTCTTCTCGGTGAAATTCTTTCCCGCGTTTCGTTCAACGTACCCTTTATTATTAATACGCGTGTTAATATCGTTTTCGTTTATTCGCGACTACATATTCCTCCTCCGATTTTTTACATCGACTCTTCCATATTTCGCCTCACTATTATTATTTATTATTATTTATAGGTACTAACCTAAGTTAATGAAAACACGTGGAGAAATCAATGTCAGATCGGGTTCTGCTAACCGATGCCTGCAGTACGCGCGCTAAGTAACTTTTTTAAAAATCCAATTCGTTGTCAAGGAAAGCGTGAGCAATTAAGCTACGCCTTTCCGACTTGTTTTGACACGTGCAGGGCGACAACGAGAGGAGACGATGGAAAAATACGAGTATTCGGGAGGAAAGTTCTTTGGAAAATCTAATGAATGTAATTCGATTCATTAAAGGGACGAGGATATAGAATGGGCACCTGCAGGCGATGGAGGAAGCGCGTTGAAAGGATATTAAGAGGGGAAAGTGACCAAGAGGAAGACCGCGAAGAAGACGGTAGGACAACGTCGGGGAACTATTATAGAAGAAATCTGAGTGGGCCGGGAGCAGGCGTATGACTGAGAGCGGCGGCCAACAGTATCTATACGGTCCGTAAAGCCTTAAACAAAAAATATTATTTCTTACTACGAGTACACTACACTGTTATTTGTTGCTTGGCCTAGACAGACCCCTTATATAAATATAAAATAAAATACAAATAACGTATATAGTTTCCTAATACGATACACTCGGCCGTCGCGAAGACATCGAAACTCGCCACGGGTTTCCAAGACATAAGCAATTTAACTTACCCCGAGTGGGCAGGATGTTTTTGGGCAGGTTCTGTGGTCAGGAGTCGTGTACGGGTACAAAGGGAGGAAGATTTGTCGAAATTACTTCGCGTGTCGACCGACCGTGAATAATATAAAAAAAAACCCCGTTCAAGCGATTTTTCTATTTTCTATTTATATTTTATTTATATTTATATATTTATATATTTATTTATATTTATATTTATCGGGTTCACACTTGCAATATTAACGATAATAACACCGTGACGGCGAAGGCGATACGCGTAGCGCATGGAAAAAAGCTCCATCGCCTGGTGCCAAAATGGGCAATGTAGTTTGCGCGAGGCGAGGGTTGGCAAAGGAAATCCGGCAATGTGCGATATCTCGCGATTTATTAGAAATTATAATGGTAAAAAAAAAACCTCAACAACGTATTAATAGAGGCAAAATAATAATAATAATAATAATGTGTACATTTTTAAGGAAATGTTTCGTATAAGGTTAAACGAAGTCGGAGACGAGCGAATAAAACATACATGCATTACACGCGTATATTATGCAGTGCGCGAAATTTTATTTTTAATTACGCGCGTTCGTTTTAAATAATAATAATAATAATAATAATTTGTCGATAGCTGAAATATTATAAAATATCGTTCGGAAATTGAAATCGTTAGAAATATTCACAATAACGTTAATTTAAACCGAGCACAATAAACGAAAATATACACGCGTACAAGATGTCGAGGAACAATAATATTATTTATGCAAAACGGAAAATATGGTTACTGTTATTATTATTATTGTTGAAATAAAACGGAATAATATATTTTTATTTTTGGTACTATTCTAAACGCAGATTTTATTGAATATTTTAAATTTTATAATAAATGTTTTAAACAATTTGCAATCATTTTTCTTTTTTTAATATTCGAGTAATATTAAATTACTGTTTTAATAGTTTTTTAAACACTGTTACACGTTACAACAACCGATCGACACGTATTATTAATGCTTACACACAAAAACATTTATTGAACAGCGATTTTTTTTTTATCTTAGCAATATTACAGTATTGTCTTATTTATATATATATATATATTACCGGCACACATTATGGATTTAAAATTAAAACTAACGAAAAACTTTTGGCATTATTATAAAAACTATTATTGAAAGGATACGCGTATGTTAATAAAATAATATTTATAATACGCGGCGGTGTTTAAAATGTATTTGTTCGTAAATCGATTAAAAACGAATATCGTTTGAAAAATAAATTATAATTTAAATATTGTTTAAATATTGTTAACGAAAATAATTCCCATATTTTTCTAGCCCGTTTCATCGCGCGTTCCATTTGTATGTATAATATTATGAATTATTATTATAAGCGTATATATTGTCATTTTAATTACGCGAACTCCGTAAAAACGTGTTTTTTTGTTCGAAAAATCGTTTTATAATAATTATTACGTTTTTGTTTGATATAATATTCGCGTGTAATTATATTAAAAGACGCGAATTTTTAATCAATTATTAATTATTATTTCCCGACGTCATCGTCATTCCGCCGCGAGTTATTCGACAAAGACAATTTAATTAAATTGATATACACGAGCGATGTATCCGCGCGCGTAGGATCGTAAATTAAATGCTATCCATATAATATATTTTACAAAAAAAAAAAAAAATATTCAACAATATCTAGTCAGCAGATAATTTGAGAGTAATCAATGACGAATAATAAACGAAATTCCGAAAAGTTTATTATATATATATATAAATAAAAAGAAAAAAAATCGTTTTATTATTATATAATCACTGGCATATACTGTTGTTTTAAACTCGTAGCAGTGTCTATACGTTTTTAGTTTTTACGCATAAACGAGTGCAATCGCATAAGAATTGAGCGTATTATAAATATTAAAATATATCGTTAGTGATGTTTGTTTGTATTAGAGGAGAAAAAAAAAGAACCGTATAATTACTTTTTTCACAAAAAAAAAATAATAAAAAGAAAAGAAATAACAAAGTATTAAGTTTAACGATGGCGAAGAAAGAAAAAAAAATTAGAGAGAGTGTAACTTAACTGGAAACGTTTGAAACGAATCACTTGTTACGGCGGAAGACAGTAAGGATTTCATTAAAAAATGTTTAAAAAAAAAAAAAGGCGCCTTTTTAATAACCGCGCGCGCGTTATACGAATTTTCGTTTTATTTTTTTCGCCATTAAAAAATTAATTTGTAACGCAGTTTTACCAGGCTTTGTGTACTGCAGTCCATTATAATACGCTATATAGGTACACTGAATACCTACCGTGTACCTACTGCATTAATTATTATTACAATCTAAAATGGATAAAAATACGAAATTTTATTTCGGCGCGGTCTAGTGCGTGCCACTATCTATATAAATATATAATATAATATAGGACAGAGCTGTACGACGTACTTATTAGGGAGATTACTATGCGAGTATACAAGTCGTACTCTATATAATATATAGAGTACGACTAATATATCCATATTATGGATATATTTAAAAGAAATTCTTAATATGGATGTACCTACAATTTTTTGTCGATTCAAACTTTTTTTTTTTTTTTTACCTAAGACCATCATTCATCACGGATCACTTAACGTTTCAGTTCTAGCCACAGGCGGAAATGGGGGGCTTAGGGGGGCTAAGCCTCCCAGATATCTTATAATTTGTATGTATTTTGGATATTTGACTGATTATGACTGATGTTAAAAATGTTAGCCTCCCCTAAAAATTTAATAGGTTTCCGCCTATGGTTCTAGCTGTAATTTTAATAAAAACGCGCGACATATAATCAGGGCCGGATCTAGTGGGGGAAGGCGGGCATTTATCCCCCGGCGTATAATTTTCCTGGGCGTATTTTAAGGTTTCATCAACACTGACTAAATTGAAAATGGACTTTGAAACAAAATTAATATATCACATTTCACGAAAAATGATATAAATATTCCCATTATAAGTAGGTACGTTTTTTTTCAAATAACGATTGCCAATATCAATAATATATTTCCTCTTACTTTTTACGAAATCAGGTTAACTAATAATTAGTTATATTAGGGCTGAGGACTCGTGTAGCATTTACACAATCAAACTTGAACGCATATTTCGGGGAGTTTTTTTTTTTTGCTTCTAAAGCATATTTCTTCTTTTTTTTCAAAACTTTTGACTGCATATTTTTTCATTTTTTTTTAAAAAATCGTATATTTTACATATTATTTTATAAGTTTACCGTCACAATGGTGTAATTAACCCGAAAATGATTTAAAAACCGATTTTTAAACGCGTAATTTCGTGTTTTTATGTGCATACCTATATTATACGCTTTCATTTTTTTTTTTTAATTACGAGTTCTCTGCCCAACTATAATAAATAATTGTATTATAAAATATATTATAACGTTATATTATATTCATCGTAGAACGTGTATACACGTCCCATAGGAGTATAAAACAATAATATTCCATCGTCAAATTAAGTGGCATTGATCCGACCACGGAGACCAACTGCCCGGCTAGCTCAGTCGGTAGAGCACGAGACTCTTAATCTCGGGGTCGTGGGTTCGAGCCCCACGTTGGGCGGAAACAAATTTTTTTTACACTTTTTTTTTTTGCTCGTTTTTTTTTTACTTCTTCTCGTCGATACGCATATATTTTTTCCCCACCCGTTCACTCCGTTCGTTTCGTAAATAACCAGAGAAAAAAAAAACGTTTCTCGTCTCGTGAGATCGATAAAACGGATTCTCTCATATTATTATTTTTATTACTGTACCGCTGAAGGACAGAGAATCGAGGTCGCTATAGAAAATAATAATTACACCGTCGTTGGACGAAATTACATTTACGCTCGGGCACTCTATCATCTCTATCGGATCAAAAACGGTGTTTCGTAGGTCGGTGCAGTGTACGCAAAAGAAAAAATCGAAAAAAGGCGTCTGGTTAACGCGCGATTTTTTTTTTATGCATAAAATATACGGTTTTCTCCTTTTTTTTTACCGTTCGGCTTAAAATAAGAAAAAAAAATTCACTTTTTTTAACGGCGACGAGTGATGTTTGTTTTGCGCGCGCCCATTACAGTTTCGTGTCGCACGTATGTGTGTAATATGCAGGGGCGTGTTCGAGGAAGGCGTTCTAGAATTCTCCAACTCTAAATGATCTGTGAAAAACCACGATAGGTACGTTTAAATACAATAGTTTTCGCTTGAAAGAGGACAGTATTCGCGCGACAAAAGACTGGAAAAAAGTAATCTTTTCCTTTTCGTATATTATACACATAATATTATATAAAATAAAAATATTTTTCTACTATATATGTTATCTGCAGCGATGGTGATTGTTCGTCATAGACCTAAAATCTCGTTTTTAGCGTGTAAACGTGTGCAAGTGCTTCGCGACAGGTTGGACTAATGACGGCACGATGGTCCGCGTTCCCCGAGTGCAAAGGTCTCATAGTGTTGTCAGCTCAAAATTATATTGAGTAATCCGCATTTTATTTTTTTCGTATAAAAATATATCAAAACTGGAAAAAACCTCTCATATTTATTTGTACGGTGCCTACATACAATGCCGTACTATATTATATTGCTGTATATACTATTAATATTTTTTGATTCCGGTAACATTTTAGTGTTTTATACTTTAAATTTAATGACGAGTTGATCAAATTTACGTATTATGCATATTATATTTGACGATCAAATTGTTAAAATACGTTTTGTTTTCGGTGTGAACAGCGACCGGAATATAAATTGTACGCGTACTGCAGTATAAAATGTTCTTAATAGGATACGAAGAGACGGCTGTAATAATTTTCTTCTCCATTTATTTGGGGCCGAGCTGCTGAGCCGTTGAACATTTGGGAGTGGGAGCCTTAATCCGGACTCGCCTTACGCGGTTACTGAATTGTGTTCTGATACGATATAATATGCAAAAAAAAATTATTGTATCGTCTATGACGTATATGTGCGTATCATACGCAAACGCACAATATAATATGCCGAACACAGTAACGCGCGATTTAACGAAAACCGAGTATCCGTTCATCACTTTGCTATTTTTTTTTCTCGTCGCAGGGTTAAATAGCATATTATAAAATTATTCTTGGAGTTCACAAATCCGCGGTGACAATTATATTTTCGTTATGAACAAATTAAAACTGTCATGGGACGAACTACTAATATTATTATGTTTTTCGGAATTGACCATGTTTTTGTTTTTGTTTTTTAACTATACTCATATATTCTCATAGTATAGTCATAGCAGTCAGCAGTGGACTATAACTTCTGAAGATGGAACCTGCAACGGCTCCGAAACGTCAGGAAAAAAACAAAAACAAAAACGTAGTCAATTCCGAAAAACATAATAATATTAATTATATTTTCATTATTAATGCCAATTGTCAGGATAGAAGCATACGTGATTTTTCGTAACACCGTTAATTAGAGGAAAACATATAATATCGGTAAAGCAATTCTGAAAAATTCCCGAGCACGTCTCTGATTATTATATGTTTGCACTGCGTTTAGCGACCGGCTGATGAACGCATCGAAATATATTATTATTATCTGTATTACTGTATTTAAAGGGTCGTCGTCTTCGTCGTTGTCGTTAGATTATAATAGTATTATAATAACGTTAGCGGGGAAAACGCGTGCTCGAGATAGTGTGTCTGAGCTCTAAAGACGATTGGAGTATAAAAAAAAAAAAAAACGAATCGGTTAAGTGTATTATACATATAGTATAATAATAGCTTGTTATAAGCCCGTGTGCGGAGAAAAAGCATTCGTCTGTATATATAATATATAATGTACAAAAACGATTGTGTGTGTATATATACATATACAGTAATTATATTGTTATATATGCGCAGGATGTACGTCCTCAGACCTGTATTGTCCTGTCAGTGGTATATGCGTATATTACGTACGCGCAGATCCCTGCAGTTATAGAATTATTATTATTAGGAAACAAAATTCGTATATATAAATATATTATTCGCATTTTTTTCTTTTTAAGTTTTTCAGTCGATTTCGTTTTTTAATAATACTGTATTTTTTGGTTGAAATTAAACACTCCAAAAAGTAACGGTATCGATGGCCGTATCTCGATGATTCGCTATGTCGTTATAATGTCCCTCGGTTACTATCATAATATTATGTAATACAGTTTCCCTCCGACACAAAATTCTCACACCCAAAGCCATCTCAAGGTTATGTGAGGCCCAAGGGCCCAAAATATTTGGGGGCCTTTGAATACTTAAATTACGATATATTCACATATATATTTTTTTTAACACATAATATATATTATATTAGATATTAAAAATTATACTTTATTAATAAAAACTAAAATGCCAATTTTTATTTGAATCTCTGTTACTTTATTGTTTATTATGATAATTTCAAAATGATAATATTTTAAAATTTAAGTATTTTTTTATTATTCGAGATTTATTTATTTTTATAAATATCTAAGTAAAAGAAAAAAAATTAATATGTTATTTTGTAAATAAATTTGGGGCCCTTAGAATTTGGGGGCCCTGGGCCCGAGCCCTCCAGGCCCATGCCTTAAGACGGCACTGCTCACACCGCTACAATAACGCGTGCGCGGGTATAGACAGACGCGAGAAAACAAATTTAAACTTACATCCTCTTGAAATTAATATATAAAATTTGTTTCAAGCAAATTTTTTCCCACTGATATTTCTAGTGAAATATTACGTTTAAAGTTCACAAGGGTACTAAAAATACGCGTAAAAAAGATATAACGTTAATATTATTGTACACATTCGCATTTAATAACTATCAAACAATTTGCAAGTTTAATATGTTGACAAACATATTATTTGTATTTCGATAGATATAATTTGATTTTTATCGATAAGAGTTTTTACTTTGTACAATTCGCGTAGTGAAAATTAGTGTATATTCGCGCTAATTGCGAGATATCAAGTCGAGTGTGAGAAAATTATTTTCCGAAATGGACTGGAAAGTTCGAGTTTTCGGGACGTTAAATTTTTTACACTCGTACGTCGTTGGACGTCTTGAGTATTTCTTCAAATATGTTTTTGAATGTAAAATTGAATCTTCGATAAAGATCTACAACACTCGCGGAAATAGGAAGATTTGAGAAAACAACAAAAAAAATTCAACATTCCGCTCATACCGAATAAAACGTTTGGAAATCGGTAAATTATTATGAAAAAAAAGACAGTAAAACGGGGTATTTCGTAATATGATTTTAATAATAACGCGTAGAAAACGGCGCGCTGTGGAGAAAAAATAGTCCCGTTTTGTAAAAGCAAACTCGGGGACTGCGAATTCGGGTATAGGAAAACAGAAAATAAACGTTTGATACAGGATTTCGAATTTACTCGGCCGTCTCGAGTTTTACAAGGATTGATGTTGGTTTTTTTTTTTTTGTCAATATTTGAATTATCCAGGGAAACGGGTTTAATTAAACGCGCCCACGGTACGCTTTATATACAGAGCCGGAGTATCGCCGACGGTGACGGCGGATGACTGGCAAATAATTCGCGTTCGCGTGCCAATCGGCCGTAATGTACACGAATGTGATTCCTCGTACGATTGTGAATTGTAAACACATTGTTATATATATATATATTATTACGTACCTATATATGATCGAAACTAAAAGCCAATCCGAGTGACTTACCCACGCGACAAACGTATACACTATATGTTTAGTATATACACTTATACAGGTGTAAACAGCACGTGTGCAGAGTCTGTTAAATTTGGAACCCGAATGATATTGTATACGGTGTGCTGTACACACGTAGGCAGTGATTCCCTGTTGGGGGTTTGGGGTCCACGGATCACCGGTTGTCCGTGGATTGATCTCAGATGGTGGTCCGTGGTTAATAATAATAGGTTAGATGTAAACTGTTGTTATTAATAATGACTATAATAATGTATAATAAGTGAATGATATTTGAGAGAAAATTACTCCGGAACATCTACGGGCCGCGCTTCAATCGAGAAACAAATACTTAAGCCTGGTCCACACGATGATAGTAAAACGTGATAGTTACTATCGCAGGAGTGTGTGAGAGCTTACTATCACTAGAGACTGTGTCCACACGTTGATAGTTGAGTATAATAGTAAAGGTCTGTGACCTTGTCACAATCTTTCCACTCTAAACAAGTCTGAAAATGTCGGAAATTAATTATGGTATAATTGATGTTATTGAAAAAATAATAAAAGTAAAAAGAATTTCATCAAATAAAAAAAGGATTTGGGTTAAGAAATGGTTATTGAGAAGGAATTTTTGAAATTTAAAGGGAAAGGAATTTAAATTTTTGAGTCACTTTGAAATATTTTTAATAGTTTGAATATGTTGTCGGTAAATTGATAAAGTTAAACAATTGATAATATATTTATACTCTCATGATAGTGAAAAAAGCGCGGTAGTACATGTTTCCACGGTGATAGTTGCTACCACTCTCACGAGAGCTACTCTCAACTATCATGCATGCATGATAGTGCGAGAGTCGCTCTCGTGAGAGTGCGATAGTCACTATCGCCCTGTTCACACGATGATACTCTCATGATAGTAACTCTCGCGATAGCAACTATCACGTTTTACTCTCGCCGTGTGGACCAGGCTTTATGAAAGAAGAAGAAACGAAGAATTACAGAAATCGTACAACAGACCAAATATCTTGACGTTTATCGGGAATAAACGACTAGAGTGGTTCGGACGTAAATTGTATTTTTTTGTAATTACTCGGCGTTTGTTTTGTGCGTGTGTGGCGAGGGCGAGCTGAAGAATATATTTAAATTATTATTTATATATATATATATATATATCGCAGAGGTCGTAATTGTGCAGGAGTTACTTATACGACGTATAATATATAATATATATATACGCGTGTTTATAACGCCATTAGTCGGTATAAAGTTTGTTAAACGCGAATACTCGCGTAATATATAATAATTATAAGATCGTATGCATACAACGACTACTATAAGTATATATATATATTCGTCCACGGCAGTCGAGTAATTAATTAAAATTTTCAACCGGTATTTCTAAACTCTCGGCATACGTATATTTTCATATATATATATGTATACGCATATACGATTAAACGCAGTACTACAAATTAAAATGAAAATAACGCTGGGTTTGGTTTTTATCGATTGAAATCGGAATCGCGTTCATTAAAGAAAACAAGACTGGTAATTTAAATTAATAATATTACAAAAACTGTATAAAACGGTATATTAAATATTATGTACATGTGTATTTAAAAGAAAGCCACGGTCCTCTTTTATACCAATCGACTACACGAGCCGTGTGTCCTGCAGAAGAACTGTAGATACTGTAGGTTGTAGTAGGTACCCTCTTTTCGAATTTCATACAGCTCGGTACATTTTTTTAACGTTTTTTTTTTTATACAAACGGGTTTCCACGATTTTTGAAACAAAATACGAAAGACATTATCCGCTCGAATTTTTCTAATCTTTTTTTTAACGTTTTACCGGTTATTTACTTTTAGACTTGAAAAACGTACAAAGTTTTGAGTACATAATACAATATAAATAAGGATACAGAAGAAAAAAGGAAGAAAATATTATTGCTTTACTACCCGGGGAGTTCATTATATAGGTACACGTATACGCATATTATTATTTATAATGTTATCGTATTATAACTTGCGAAATATGTAACTAAATTAAGCTCGAGTACTTTTTTACTCGAGTATTTTCTTACCAGTTTTTAAAAAATGTTATAAAAATAAATCTCGCCCATATGCGTTTTGCTAGTGTGTGTATAATGTATATATATATTACAGGGTGGATATGAAACGTTTGTATGATTTTGAGTTAATTTATTTTAGCCGTTTGTTATTTCAAAAGAAAAACCGGTTTGAGCAAAACGCAAACGCAGAGGAGCTTTTGACTAATAATAATAAGCGTAGAAGACAGTACTATACTGTATAATTAGATATAATTTTTCTTTTACTCACTACAGAATATGCGAAATACAAGCATACTTATTCATGGATACTAGTTTGTAATGTTTATATAGATTTTTTAAAAAGACTATATTTTCTTCGATTTTTGTTTCTGTTTTTATACGCTTTTCACTGCAACAAGAACGAAAATACAAAACAAATATTTTGAAAGCGTATTATATAAGTTAAAAAAAAAATAGTTTGAATAACATTCGATTAAGAAAAACGGTGTATTTACAACACTAAAAATAATGCAGAACATGTCGCTTTCTGGGGATGAAGGAGATATTTTCCGTATATCAATATTTTCACGTATACAAAAACGGGTATATTAGATTCTGAGTAGAGCGAGGAACCTATTGGTTTTACAAAGCTGTGTTTTTTTTTACGTCTGTACCCAAAGGGGTGTTCCGATATTTACAGTCACATTTTGTTTCCGGTAGCAAATCGCGTCTAGTTGATACTTTAGAGAGGTCATTTTTTGATTTTCTCAAAAGCGCCTAAAAACAGAACTAAAAAACTACCGAAAAATGACATAAAAACGGTAAAAAGCGTTTTCGTCAAAATCGATTATTATCGTTATTTCTTCGTAATTTTGAAACCAATTGGTATAGAAATTTGAAATTCCGTCAAATATCAAACTGTTTGTTATTATTTACGTATTACTGTTAAAAAAAAAATTCAAGTACTTTCTTTTAATTTTGGACTATTTACATAGCAATTATAGGTTTTTGAGGTATTTAATTCGTAAAAAGTTTTTGTTACATACCTAAAATATTACACCGAAGCTGCGCTCGAAATCGTTTTATCGGATGCAACGGTTTATCATCGCTTTCAAATTTATAACGATAACAATACACTCTAAAATCTCTAACCAAATTCTGAGTAATTCGCTTCAGCGACATTCACAACACCCCACAACTCGTCGACCTTTATATCTTTTTATATTTAAAATTTTTTTTTTTTTTTTTTAAATTATTCGAGTTCATATAACCGTTCGTTTCTTTTTAGGGCATATTTCAGTAATTTTCGCGGCACATTATTTAATACGGTTTTTAAACGCGTATATATCTGCTCTAATGCCATATATATATTATATGGACACAATACCGCTCGGTTCGCGTAACGGCGATTATGTCGCGCGATTTATATGTTATATACGTATTCGATTTATCCATAACGGCGGACAGCGGTCGGGGAGGAACGGTCCTCGCCGCCGTTATTCCAATAATATAAAAACGGTGAAATTTATTATGATCGTTATAAGACTTTTGGAAATAAAAATTTCACCTAAACCGGATCAAACGTTCAACGGGCCGCGTAATGCCGCGCGAGAAATTTAATGCGCCGTGAGCTCTCCCTCTCTCCTCGATTATACCGCAGCATCCGCGGTACATATTATTATTATTATTATACTTATAAGAGGGTCCTGCTGCCGTCTCTGCAGTCGCGAGGTAAATGATAATTTACGGGGCTAACTTATCACACGGAAAATCTCGCCGGTTCTCGTCGACTACTTTGCGCGTTTTAATACCCGACGACGACGACGCGAAAAGACGCGAGAATCGTACGCGAAAATCCCGAGCATCAACACGCAACGACCTCCACGAGCGTTTTCTTTTCCTCGCTCCTCTCGGCCCGCCTTTTTTTTTTTATAATACCGTATAAATATAGTGAAATAATCTCGGTAAATCCCTGGTTTTTTTTTTGTAAAATCCTCGCTGCAGATTTATTCGGTTAAAAAAAAAAAAAACTAACGATCCAAATAGTACGCACGGCCGACGTTATTTTTCCCTATACCGATTCGTTTTTAGGAGAAACTCGCGGTGGTACAAAACATCTTGTGCTATAAAAAATTTTCTTTACCATCGTCACGCTCAGCATTGATTTCATAATAATATTTATATATATATATTATAAAATCAACGGGAGTAGGCAGATCTGAAGACGACCGAAAATGAGGGGTATCCTAACTGCACGAGATGCGAGTGCGGTATCGATCAAGACGTGGAACGCCTATGCCGAGAACTGCCAAAGTCGTCCGTCCTCCTGTTCGAAACACGACCCCCACTAGCAGCAACGTAGAATGCAATCAAAGTGACGAGATTCTGACGGTCAAGGATAATCTAAACGTCCGAAATAACCCGCAATGTATACGAATATTTGACAACTACGTTGCTTTAGTTAGATTTAAAATTTTTTTTATTAATTTTACGTCTCAATTATATATTTTATCTACCTACATACAGTGGCGTATTTTCAACTTTTTTCTGGGGGGGAGGTCCAAATTTTTTTTTTTGAAAATTCCAACAGGATATATTGATATAAGGTATTTAATAAAAAATACCTTTGGATAATTTTAACAAATAAGTACATTTTATTTTAAAAAATTTTAAGTTTTTACCTATATAGGTTATATTGTTAGATATACAATATTATTCCTATATAGTATATGTAATTACTAATTTTGTACTTGTAGTTAACGTATATTGTATTTTATATAACTATTATCTCGGCATATATTTCAGTATCTTTACTCTTTAGTAATTTTCTTTTTTTTTGGTTCTGGGGGGTGTCCAGTACCCCTGGACCCCCCCATAAATACGCCACTGCCTACATATAAATCTTAAATTGTATTTATGCGTACAGCTAGCCGACGCAGTGGCGCCCACAGGTTTTTCAAAAGCCCGCGCAGTTATATTTTTTAACACACACTCACCACCCCACTACACAGTGGCATATTTCCAATTTAGAAGGGGTTGAAATCTTTCAAAAACGAAAATAATATATATTTTTTTTTAAATTTATATTTTAGAGTATTAGTGAGTTTGGAAAGTCATATATTTATTGTTTTTTTAGGGTTCTTTTGGATGGGAGTCGAGAACGGACTCCACCACTCCCGTTAATACTGCACCACTGTCATTACACGAGTGTTAAAAAAGGGTCAGTGAGTCGTAAAGAAAAAATGACTTTTCACCCTGACTTTTCACGAATATGACCAACACCGTGTTGTTCAATACCACTTTAGATGTTTCAACGTCCGGTAAAAATACATTTTAAAACGTTTGAACTCGTCAATACAAAAGACAAATATTAGTGCGCATAAAGGTTTTTGTATTCAAATACATCGTTTCACTAAAATATTGTTAATTACGTATAGTCAAAATTAATTTTCACATAATTTTCACGCGATATTGTGATGAGATTTGAGCGATCGCGTTCTAACCAAAGACGCGATGCTTCGATTTTATTCAATTTAAAAAAAAAAAATACACGAGGTTTCTTCGGCTACTAGTGCGGTGGTACTTTTATTACTATTGGTAACCAGCTACGTGGTTGGGCGCCACCGATGCTGACATCTCTCTCTCTCTCTCTCTCCCATTCTCTCTGGGCGGAGACCGCGAGCATTTATCAATAAAACACGACGTCCTGCCTGCCAAGAGCGTTAAAATAAAATAACTTTCTTGCCCGGTATTACACGTAATAACGATAATTTATCACGGTCGTCGTTCTCGCGTTTATATTGTTTTCGTTATTATTTTTATTACTCGAATATAAAAGGGGAAGCCGTGCCGCAGGAAACGACGAGCGGTACGCTTGCAATCGTCTACCGAAAATCCTTCGTTTTCGTTCGCACGGTTTTGTCACGGGAATAAAAAACCCGTGAAAACTACTCGGCGGTCTCTGGGATTACTACACTTTACCAGTATATTTGAAAACCGCTATTTTTTTTTTTTTTTTTTACACAGAGTTTACCGAGAGTATTCGGATAACCCACGAAAATCGTTGAAACATAAAAGAAATCGGTGTTAAGAATATAAGGATATAATACCGAATTTAATATTATTATAATAATGTTTAATTAAATTTAATAATAATGAAAATATAACCGTTTTTGCCACTCGAATTGTACTCTACGAACGGTCACCGCTAAAAATGGTTTATTTTTCATGGAGTATAATATTTATACATCGTCTTAAGCTGCAAATATTCGCCAATGTTTTGTCGATTTTTATCCATAAATGTCGGTAAAAAAAAAAAAACGCAAAAACGAATTCCAATTTCAGTTTTACTTATTCCCTCTTGTAAATAGGTTCCTATCAGTGGCGTATCCAGGTGGGTTGATGGGACTGCAGCCCCCGAAATGAATAAAAAATCAGTTTTTTAGTAGGCACCGTCTATAAATATTAATTATTAACACATAAATTAATTAATTATCAGCCCCCCGACCCAAATAAAAATCTTGGCCACTGATTCCTATAACCGATCGGAGTTGTAACAGCCTGCACGTTCTTCATTTGATCGGTTGTAACGTTGATAAGACTCGTTCTCGTCGTGAATAACGTATTTAACGATCTTTGGTGTGGCGAAAACTCTTAATATAATACGTGTTCGTTCGTTGGTCAGCGATCACAGCTGTAGAAAACGTCCTTTGAAGAGCACGCGCGTTTCGAAAAATACGTATACTATATTTTACATAGAAATTTAGCGTTTTTATTTTTAATTATTTTTTTACGTTGAGTTTTTGTCGTTGTTTGTAATGTTTGACGCGACGATTTCGGTATACATAACGATGCATTGTTATTACGCGTCAATCAAACTGTCAACTCGTTCAACTAGAATGGATAATATGGACGCGAATATCTCGTTATTATAGACGTCCGTATACATGTCGACAGGACGTTTACCATTTCCAATTCCTTATATACAGGACCAGTGGCGCGCACGATCCGTATTGTCTGTTCGAGCTGTGCACCGTCTGTTGTACGGGACCGGACGTGACCGATAAAATAAATACTGCGGATCGGTTTCTTTTTTTTTATCTTCAGTCGACTTAAGAACTGCTGAAACCGGATCGGATTGAGTTTAACCACAGAATAGATAAAAGCAGAAGGGACATTCCAATGCGAACAAAAAATCTACGGCCATTTTGCCGTTTGTTCATCTTATCTGTTTAGTATTATCAGTTCAAGACATTGGTATTACGGTTTTTATTTATCCGCGATAGTATAATCAGGCTCCGGACACCGATAAAAATTAACGCGGTAAAGATACTTATCACACAAAAACGCGGTGCGGCCATCTGCGAAAATATACAAACCACAATATCAATATTTTGAACTGATAATAGGTACTAAATTGATAAAATGAGCGAACGAGTAAAATGGCCGCCGCGTTTTTGTGTGTTAAGTATCTTTACCGTGTTAATTGTTATCAGTGACCGGGGCCTGGTTTGACTATAAGACCAGGACCGAACCGATAAATGTGACCAAGACCTGGACCGATTTGCGATTGGGCGTAATAATTATAATACTATTTAAATAAAATACACTAATTTCTCAAGTCTTCTACGGTCTAATGAATTTGAAAACAATCGTGGATTATCGATTTAACGTTATTACGATTTTGCATTACCGTTCGTCACCTAATTTTTACTTCTTCTTCTTCTTTTGGATTGATCTACTCTACGAGAGTTTTTGCCGCCATCACAACCTCCCGCACCTTCTCCGGATCATGGATTATATTTCTCCATTTATTCATTCCTATCCTTTTAAATCTTCTTCTACCACGTCCATCCACCTTTTCCTCGGACGTCCTCTTGGTCTTTTCCCTGTCGGTTTCCAGGACATAACTGTTTTGATTATGTTATCATCATTTGTACGCATGATGTGCCCAAACCACTGGATTCTCTGACCTCTTATGTAGTATTTAATTAAAGCCATTTCCGTTTCTTCTATCAGTTATTCGTTAAACTTCCTCCTTCACATACCAGTGGTTGTGTCTGATTTGGGACCGCATATCATCCGCCATATCTTGTTTTCAAAAGTGGTAAGTGTTCGTTCTGTTACGCTCGTAGTCGTCCATGCTTCGCGTCCACATGTTAGTGTAGCTCTCACAATCACCGTGTAAAGTCTGATTTTTGTTTTCTGTGACAATATTCCATTTTTACAAGTCAACAATAACGTAATGAATAAATCTACTAACGGCGAACGTTTATTTATAAAAAAAAATATTTCGAACACGTGTGGTGAACACCTTTTATTTTAACCCGATTTTTCAATATATATATTTTTTTGTAATTTGTGTTATATTAAACTTTGTTTTTAAATGTCTTAAGTCTTGTCACGATATCGTGATAAAATTCGTATTATATATATATATATATATACGAATGCGTTATTTTTAAGACAAACAATATTTGAATAAACTATGAATTCTGTAGTAGTCGTAATTTTCAATCACCGACGACAGACATATAACGTCTAATTTCAATGTACTCTATATTAATCAAGGGCTCGTCCCGTAATAAATAAATAATATATAAATAACTTGTAACGTTGTTAGATAAATCGTAAACGGCAAAAAAGGTGCAGTACGCGATAGTGATTTACCAAAACGTATTTTTGTTTAACAGCGTTTTCGAACGCGTAAAAAGAGCAGCCGCGTACAACAACAATTGTTGTTCGAAACGTCGGGTCCTCTTAAACATCCAGATGGGCCGTTTCGTCCTGACATCCGAGATTCGTCCACTGGGAATATTCCTCTGCGGTATCCGGGGCCGCGTTAAAACCGAATTGTTTTTTCTCCTTGTGTGTTCTCGTTTCTTTCAATAAACGTACAATGTAATAATAAACGAATGCGCGTTGCGCGTTATCTAAATAAATCAGCTATAATAGCAAAAAAAAAAGTTCGTGGCCTATCCGGATAAACGAGGAAATAAAATAGCTAATAACAATATTGCCATTTGAAAACGAATTAAAAATTTGTCACTGCGATTATTATTTATTTAATCATTATAAGCGTTTTCGGCACGCGGCAATACGTTTTTACCGTGAACAATTCTAAACGTTTGGTCCGTCGTTTTGTATTCGATTCAATAACATTTATTATTCTTTTAGTTTTATAGGATAAAGAAAATGATCTCCGTTAATTCGAAACGATCATTAATTTTCTCATACACTATCGATTTTAAACGTGTGCGTCCTCGTGCAGTGTTTCACCCTCAAAATTTAATTTTTTGACTATAATTTACCACGAAATTAGAAAATAAATATTACCATACTCTTCGATTTTTTCCCCGTTTTTCTCTTCTACACATTTTCTAAATTTTAATAACGCACTACGTAGAGTTTGTACTTATTGCTACATTTGGCGACAGCTCGTCTTGTAGTTTCAAAGAGTAATAAAATAGAGTATAGGTATTTGTTGTTAGAAATAAATAAAATTAAAATCAACAAACACTCTTCGATCACGGTAGTTTTCTTCGACGTATTATAAATAGGTACATAAATGAGATATAGGCAAAAATAATTATTAAATTTTCAGGTTTTTGTAGATAAAAATAAATTATTTATAACTTTATCACAATAGAAATGTCTACCGTGGTCGTATTAATTTATTGGTGAATTTTAATTAAGCTTATCTGTATATGTCATTTGTAGTGTTTGAACTCAACACTAAATTGTAAACCGTAGAACTTTGCCGGAATCGTTGGAATTTTGTCGGTAGGACGGTTCGTATAATCATTTTTTTAAATAACTAAAACCGTAAGTGCATATTCTTTATAATATATTTCTACGCGCACGTCAAAAACACGTATTTCGAAAGTTTTCCAGTTTTACATTCGTGTAAGTCGTGGATTTCGGTGTGTATAATGCAGACGTAAAGAAGTGTGTATTATAATATCGTTTATATAGGTTAATACGGTATTTTCGAAAAATAACCGGCGATTTAATGGAAAAAAAAAATAACTCGAACGAGTCAAGTAATATCGTTAACATTACTCACAATTAAAATATAACGAAATCAGGATAAAAAAATATATAATATATTAACTTCAGTTAAAAAAATGATGGAATTTTATTATTGTTTTTTTTTTTTACAAAAATTTAAAATCAATTATGATCTACAATTTATTATTTCATAACGTACGATTTAATAAAAACAAGTAGGTACCTACGTATATTATATCGTTCGCGTAATAATAGCGATCGATACTATAGCTGCGATTATACGGTAATATAATAATTCTTCCTTCATTTGTTCGAGATGTACAATATAAATAGAAGGTTTTGTTGAAAAGACGGCGTAGAACGTACATCACATGAATTACAAGTTTATATATATATATATATTATATTGAATGTTGATTTTCGAAATATTTATGGTGGGATGTATGTACGGATACAGTCCCTTCGTTTCCTGTTATTATATAAATGGTCTTTATTGTGTTTCTAGACATTTCTCATCGTAAATTCAGTTATACAGTACCTATATACCACAGTAAATCATTGGTATTAATATTGCTGGATAAATGATACATTTATCAACAAAGTGCTTCTATCCGTTACCTGTGCGACATATTATTATTATATAGCGCAGTATCAGACATTATATTATATAATATATATTGCGCGTACAGAAAACGATACGATTATATATTATACGAATAATAGCGAAATTTATTTCGGTCAATTTATTTCGCCTACCAATACAGTGTTTAATAGAACAATAATTTTAAAATATAACGTAGAAATATTGTATACAGGTTTATCCCATATTGTTATGCCTCGTTAAAAATGGTATTGGACCGTTTCCCGCCATTGCAGGGTCCCTTGTCCCCGTAAACTTCGAACGGGACACATTTTATATTCCATTTTTGAACGTAGATTCCGTTCTTTATTTATTTCATTTTTCTTTTATTAAATCAATTCTTAGGGGGAATTTCGAAAATTTTATTGGAAAATCTTTATACAATTTTAATTTAATTTCGAATTTTCGAATACGAAAATTGGCCCTAAAACTGTTAGAATGACAAATAATATACCACGTATTGATTTCACAGGACTTCGGTCCTAAATTTATTAATTTTAATAAGTAATCCTAATTTTATGCGATCGTTTTCGCCGTTGTGTATTTGTATATATTATATGACAGACGTTACACTCAATTTTCAGGCCTTCGGTCTTAAGAAATAAAAACGTTATTAATTTTTAAACGTCAACTGTCGGAAAATAATTAACATTTTCAAAATGCTATATATAGCGTGAAATTAATTAAAGGGTTTTAAAAGTCGATTGATCTTTGTATGTTAATAAATTATAAAAGCGATGAAATTGTAAAATCCTTTGATTTAAAACTTATTTAGAATTATAACACAAAAAAAAAACACCCAAAATTTAATTTTTAAGACGATGATAGATTTTTTTGTAGTTTTCGAATTCTAAACTTTGAATACTAAAAATAAATGTCTGATTATCAATAATATTTTCTTCAAGTGTTTAGAATGTTATACTATAAAACTTGAATTACGTTTTCGGGTCCTAAATTTCAAAATGTTGAAGAAAATCATTTTTTTAAATTATTTATTTATTATATTATAGTATTATATTATTAAAGATTTATAGACAGTAGCATAATTACAGCGTTCCGAGTAAAGTGCAGACCGTAAACGCGTTGCACAAATATTACGGGAATTAATAATTGGTATAGTATTTTTGAACATCAAACGGGTGTACTGGATATTGTAGTTATAAACGACAAAAAAAAAAAAAGTCATTAGTGGAATATGACGGCAACACGATATTTTATATTAAAATATTTTACCGGGAATAAATATAGACGATTAATATATATATATGGGAGATATAGGAGGTACCTGGTACATACTACGTTATATTGCATGAAAACCGTTTAGTAAATGCCTTTGCGAATTTACAATCTTACGACGGTTTTTAATTAAAATATCATTATGAAATAAATAAAATTTCAATAACGAAACAAACGGCTGCATAGTACGGATAAGTTTGAGAGCGAGATTCTTTGAGCTGTAAAATATATTGTGTTTTGTTATTGCGCATATTTCAGTTAACCGATGTATTTATACATATATACACCCACCCACACACACTTTAAACAATGTTATATAAACATATTATTATATCTCGATAAAGAATTTTAAATTAAGTAACTTTTTTCTTTCGTCTTAAACGCTCGAGAATCTTTTGGACTATAATAAAAAATTGATTTTGGTTTTACGCACGAGCAATTGAAACGTATTACAATATGTACAAAAAAAAAATTAGTTTCACTTTTAAAAGGTACCCCCACCACACACACAAAAAAAAAAATTTGAAAATATGCCACTGGTAGTGGAGTGGGTTAAGAAATATAACTGCACTGGCTACCTACTGAAAAACCTGCGTGAGCGCCACTGTCATAATCCAAACGTATACTATAACGAAGTGATTCGCAACTCAACACGAGCCGCGTACACGTTATACACTACCGCGGTCCACTACTCAATATTAACTTCTGTCTTCTAATACGTATCTATATATTGAATTGGAACCATAAGAAATAGGCAATTAAATAAGCAATAAATACCGAGGAAAAATATTTTAAAATTTATATTCATCGAAATTTGCGGATTAATTTAGTAAGAAAAAAAAAATGCAAACTTTTTCTTTTTTTTCTCTAAAGGCCTATGCCTTGTCATTGTCGTTGAAGCCAAATGTAGCGATCTTCAACAGTTTCTTTTAATGTATTGTTATTCGTACGACTAGTGTGTAACACGATACTCTTGAGAATAGATGTTCTAGGATTTCCTCTGGTTTTTTTACCTAAAATCTTTACTTCAAAAACCATTTTTAAAAATTCGTTTTGTCGAATCAGGTGTCCAAGTAGTCTACTCATTCAGCCAAAATACACGGGTTCGCTGTCTTCAATTTTTTTTTCAAATAAAAAAAAATCACGTATTCATTAAGAAAAATGTCGGAATCGTAACATTTTCACACTGCGAATAACAGCTGATTAACAACTTTTAATGATATGCCAATTACAGTTTACTTATGTATTTAAAATAAATAAAATTTGAATCGCTTCAAACGACACAGGACCTAATATTTCTTTATATTATTATACCTAAATAAAACAAATTATTGTCCATACGAATATCGGTGCACTGTTCTGTAGCGTATAGTATAGCACAGTGGCCCAGTCCGCCTCTGAGTCGCTGTTGCTTAAAGCAACCCGCGCATACGAGTATAATACGACAATTAGGAATAAAATTTCACTCCCTAGGTAAGTTTATTAGTTACAACATTGTTAATTTTAAGTCAAAAAAAATTTTTTTTTAATTAAAAAATTGACGTAAATTTAAAAAAAAAACGACTTTAACACCACGGACCACCTGCAGTCGGGAACCACAGCAGTGTATAGTCGTACAGTAGATACGCGTACATACGCGAATAAGTTGCAGTTGGTCGGTTACAGAGAGAGAAAAAAAAAAAACGGTATGTATTAACATCGATATTATTGTATAACGCGACTCGTGTATTATATTGTATTCGACGTAGTTTGTTGTTTTTTTCCCTGACCCTTTCGTTGTTATTATTTTTTAGCGCCGAGTAGCAGGATTTCGGCAGCATCCGAATGACCCGGGTCCGCGAACAAACCGCTGCCGCCCCGTTTTTCCATCGGACTCGTACGAGGCGCGTAAATATTAATATATACGTCAGTTTTTCCAACGTACATAAATTCTATGTACCTTTGGAAACGCTGAACAAATATCGCCACACACCCTGCCGGGCCGGCCGCGGACCATTCATCGCCCGTTTCGTATATAAACATCATATTATAAATATACATAACCGGACGCGAATAAACAACAATACACGGGCCTGCAGCGAGATTTCGTATAAATATTTTTCGAGTCGCTAGAAACGGCGGCGTGTATACAGAGAGTATATGTATTGTACGAACAATAACCGTTCTCCTCTCTCCGTTAAATTCGGTATTTATATATATATATATATATATATGATACGCGTTTAAGGCGTATTATTAGAAATTATTGCCCCGGGAGGTTTTTAAGGCGATGGTTATGGCGACGGGCACGGTGCCGCAGAGCAGGACGACCGGACTGAGCGGACGATAGGGATGAGAATTTTCCAGGAGTGAGCGAGGAGACGCACGACGTTCCGAGTTTTGTCGGCGGCGGCGGCGGCGGCGGCGGGTGAGGTTATAATATTGTACAAGAAGAAGAAGAAGAATACGCGAGGCTGGCATTCGTATTGAAAGAAAACATCCCTTGTTGACCCTTTCCGCTAAAGAGATCCTCGCCCCGGGGGCTGCTTTATTTCCATTCCCGACCCGCACACGAAGTTTTCCTCTCCCCTTTTCTCTTCTCTCTCGGCACTCTACACGGATACTCCGGCCGCAAAAAGTGGTTTTTATTTTGCGAGCGCGCGCGCACGTGTCGGTCAACGGCCGGCGGTTTGTCGGTTGATTTAGTTTCTGAGCGGAGCAAGAGGAATGCATTGGTTTCACAATGATGTGTGTGTGTGTTTTTTTTACGTCCGTATCACTGAACTCAATACGTGGAACGCGCATTCTGTATAATTCTCGTATATGAAATATGGACCCCTATACAGTGAGCCGCCATATGCATTCCGTTTCTATTTTTTCTGTTTTTGTTACCGACATAATTATGTAAAAATAACCGATTTTGGTGCTAACGTCGATACTACGAGCACGTCGTTTTGTGTCCTGTTATCTAAAAAGCAAATAATAAAACATGATAAATTTCATGGAAAAAATTATATTTCATCGTATCCTCCATGACTTATATCTTATAGAGCGCATATATAGCGGCCTCTTATCTGGGATCATATTTTGATTGGAATACGCGCTCCATGTATTGAGTTCAGTGGGCTGTATCCAAAAATACTACTAGATAGAGCGCTCAGATATTTACTGCGGTCACACATCGTTTCCGGTAGCGAATTTGCAATACTTTATAGAGAGGTCTTTTTTCGATTTTCTCAAAACTTTTTTCACGCGTCAGATACAAAAAACAAATTATTACTCAACGGGGTGGCCATAATCGTCAAAATGTGACGCGAGAGAAATAACGAACTTCAGTACGACCATAATACACACAAAAAAAAATTGTACAAATCGTTGCCTATACTGTTTACACCGTAGAGCAATAGGTTTATACACCTACATTACGTATTATAATCCACGGAATATTATTTGTCATTTGACTCGATTTTCATAAACCGCACGTGCTTGTTCTATTCTGTAAGTTTCTAAGGCATTTTGATATTTTACACAATATTACAACTATTCTAACTGGACGAGTGCAATATTTCGCTCTCCCAAACGTGGCCACACTGCACTCGGCTATTTTGCTTGCTTCACATTGCTATGTATACAAATATGTGTTACGTCACCTCTTTTATATTACTCTACGAATTACACATAAAAACGAGCGGATCTCGTCGAAATCGATTATCGTTATTTCTTTGTGATTTCGAAATCAATGCGGTTATAGAAACTTGAAATATCCCCCAAATATTGTGTAACTTTATATTGTATTAGATAGAAAAACAAAATTTAAAATAAATTTCTTTCAATTTTGAGCAATTTATAGCAATTACTGATTTTGAGGTATTCAATTTATAAAAAAGGTGATTTTTGGTTTTAGGGCTTAAAAATTTAATACACTTTCAGATTTCGTTCGCCCTCTTTCCACGGATTTATTTATTTATTCCTTTGAATTATAGTATTCTTATTTTTTTTTCATTACACACGCCCTTTCCAAATCCGATCGCCAGTCGAACACGTAAAGTTCGTTTTTAAACGTTATAAATATAATATTGGTAGCGCATTCAATTAATATCCCCTGTTCAACAGCCCCGCTGTAGAATACACAATATAATAAAGCTCGTTCTTGGTATAATTTAAATTTTATTGAAAAAAAAAAATGTTACGTTCTCGAAATTTATTAGAGCGGATCGTGTGTGTTGAGGGGCGTAACTCGTTTGTGCTCATAATAATATATTATTATATACATTTACTCGGAAAACGATTCGAGTACACGTAAAAATCTACAATAATATACATTATACTGTAATAAATCGACTGGTGCATTCCACTCTAATAAGTACATACGCAGAATCGGTTTGATGGGAGGGAAATGATCGCTTGATGCCGGCGGCGGCCCTTTGTGTTCAGCTCCATCAAAATAATGTTTTGGTAAATTGTGTGTAAAAAAAAAAAAAAATTGAGCCGAATTTATCCAAAAAAAATCTGAAGAATTTATATTGTTATGGTATAAGAAAACGTTAAAAAAAAAACTCAATTCACGGTATATAAGTAAATAATGTTTTTTTTACGAAGTACTAAATAATCATTTAAGTTATGTAATAATAATTATATCGTATTTATTGATCCTACATGCATCGATTTTACAGCACAAAATCTTGACATCGGAATATAAGCAGAAATATTTTTATTTTAACATTTGATCACTGGTCAATGAGTCAGCTTATGTGGGAGTCCCAAAGTATAATGTACCTAAGAGAAACGAAAAAAATTACACTTTTAGGTGTCTATAGTTAAAATTATAAATAAATGTATAGGGATAAAAACGTAATATTTTACCTTCATATTAATATGAATTTCATTATGTTATCTAATCATTTTACTACGTTAATCTAGATGAAATTTCCAGTATCTGAACTCGACATTGAATTGATAATTACGCTTTTGATTTTTCCGGAATTGGAGCACAATTCGTGATCAATGTACTTGTACATACAATAGTAACTATGGAAAAAAGTATAGTAGATCCAGCAAACATTTCTTTTTTAAAAAACGGTTACTGCGAAAAAAATGGAGTAGATAAGATTATTTACGAGGTGTCGCACATAATTATTAGCTACAGGTTTGATTTAAATTTTTTTAAATATTATAATTTTGAATATATACGATTAAATACGTATTACAAGTAAATATATTTCCATCAAAATTGACGTTTTATAACGTATTACGGTTATCAATTGACAATTATCTATTGGCATGCATTTATATTATTCATATATGTATATATGTATGTGTGTGTAAATATATATATATATATATATATATATATAAATAAATATAACCGTATAAATCACAATATGACGGTTTTGAAGCTGAAGAATGATTTTACGAGTCGTACGAAAAATATTCATGGGAATAAGTTCCAGATGTTAATCAAAATACACATTTTTTTCCACGAGTCTCTGCGGGGTTGTTACAACGTGTAAAAGGATAGAGAAATATTATTTTTATCTCGCATGTATATTTTAGTTACTTCGAAAGGAGCGACACGCGGTAAGGTACGCGTATTATTATGGTGAATATATTAAAAAAAAAAAAAAAAAACTATTATATATATATATATATATAAAACACACATGAAAAGTTTGTGCGTTCATAATCTTTAGAAGACACACATTTTTTAATACAGGGTGTCCCGTTAACGTTGTCGAGTTATAAAATGTAATAACTCAATTAAAACCTTTACTAAACTCAATACAATTTATAATTTTAGAGTCGTGGTACAGAGTGTTCCGTTTTGCGGATGAAAAAACAATAACGGGAATATATATTTTTCTGACAGCTGGCAGGCTCTGTAAAACAAAGTTTAAAATCACACGGAATCGAACGAAAATTTTGGGTTTTGATTATGCTTTCGTTTTTCGGCTTTTAACCGATTTCTGTATTTAAGAAACGATAGCAAATATGAACTAAGCTCGATAATTTCATTGAATTTCTAAGATTCCACTGAGATGATCCGAAATATTTATGTATTTTTGTTCTGTACGTCCAAACATCTCATGACAATTTCAAACTCATTAAACGGTTGCAGACGTATTTAATTTACATCGTTCGGATAGTTTCGAGTTTATTGTTCTTTATAATTGTCTTTTTTTTTTGCACACAACGAGAGTTTGGATAAACTTCAAAGAAAATAACATCACGAGATATACCTGTTGACTGTGGGGTTTATCTGGATATTGTAAAAATAAATAAATAAAACAAAAGAATTATCGACGAAAGAAAAAAAAACATATTACTTTCATTCACCCCGGGCTCGTAAATCTTATATTAATGGTACCATTCACTGAATAAGAGTCAAAGGAGTTTTAACAAAGGAAAGAAAAAGGAAAAAAATTAAAATTTCGAACATGTCAATAACAGTTATTGTAACCTATATACAGAAAAGAGACTTATTTTCAGGACTTGTTCTTGGTAATTCATTTTGAATTATAAAACGAAGAAACAAAGAAGTCGAAGAAGAAAAAAAATATTATTTCTTCAAACGAACAGTACGCTTGGCGGATTATTGTTGTTCACTAAATAAATATAAAATAATAAAATAAATAATAATAATAATAATAATAATAATAATAATAATAATAATAATAATAATAATAATAATAATAATAATAATAATAATAATAATAATAATAATAATAATAATAATAATAATAATAATAATAATAATAATAATAATAATAATAATAATAATAATAATAATAATAATAATAATAATAATAATAATAATAATAATGTAACGCCGTATCGGGTATTAGAAAAAAAAAACTCAGTTTGTTTCTTAAGAATTGATTGATGAAATTATGAGTTTTTTTTTTGCGTGTTTTAGTTGATTATTAGGCCCAACAATATCGGTTGTATAAAGTGATTCAAATATCCAATAATTAATGATGTGTTCAAGTAATAAAAATTATATAAAGACGAAGAAAAGACGGCTCAATAAAAATTCATCTGCATTAAGATGGAGAAATAATATGAATATTTGTATAGTGTTCTTTTAGCAGATTTTACTTGCATTCAATAGTAAAGTTACGTTTGATAACGTGAAAGTAGAAAATTTAAAACAAACTGAATTTATAACAATTACACATTTTTTTTCTTTATTTTTGAACAATAATATTTAATAAAAAATAATTTTTTTTATGTTATTGAAAACTTTAAAATTAAAAAAAATAACACTTTATATATTAGATTTGGTTGACTTTTCTAAATAATCATTCAGCATAATACAATACATTATAAATTAACACTTAAGTTTATTATATCACGCGCATAACACTGCGTGATTAATAAACGGTTGAATATATATATATATATAAATTGATAAGGAAACGTACTTCAAAAATATAAAGCTATAGAAATATTTAATATAATGTAGATTAAGTGAACTATTTTTAGAGATAAATACGAACAAAATTATTCGTATTTTCCCATAATTTTCTCTTTCTTTCTCCTTTTTGTGTTAAAAGTTTCTTCGATATAGTTTTGTATTTTAGCATAATTCACAAGTTTCAAAACTTTTTTATATGTCCTCGAATATGAATATAATTCCAGTTTTGTACAAAGGACACAGTGTGTCTAATTTGAAAATAATGAAAACTGTTCTTCGCGGACAAGTTTTTATCCTATTCTTGCATATATATATATATATTCGTTCGT
Organism: Slavum lentiscoides; assembly: GCA_032441835.1. Taxonomy (NCBI): domain Eukaryota; kingdom Metazoa; phylum Arthropoda; class Insecta; order Hemiptera; family Aphididae; genus Slavum; species Slavum lentiscoides. The sequence continues at coordinate 2,374,547 of CM063707.1, read as the reverse complement.
TTGGCAAAGAATTTGTTACGTAGGAAGTCGATGTTTTGGGTGGAATTTTTTTTTATTAAATATATTATTTTGAAATTTTAAAAGTTTAGAATTTAAAAAAAAAATCTTTACGTTTTCGCAATTGAAATTCCATTTTCCTGTTAATGCAAACGTCGTAACGCGACGGGAATCGTTTACGAGTTAAATTTCGTACAGTATTCAGCCAGTGACCTAAATTTGAGATCACCAAGATTGTGTTAACTACAAAACCGCATAGTGTAGTTGTTGAGAGATCGATTATAGCGAACAACGTATTGAAAGCGAGTTTAATCAATTCTCTGAACATGAGAATTTATGCTTGTTCATCCCTGTTAACACGCCATCACTTGAATAATGGGACCATTGACCCGCAGTTATTTTTTGTGTAAAGAATAGGATAATCGGAAGAAAGATTATAAAAAAAAACAAGACAGCAAGATGTTGCTGACGAGGTTAATATTTTTGAAATGTATAAATGAATTTTCGAGCAAGATTTTTAATGTTTTATCGTCATAATATACAATCAAAGCTGTTCGCGTTTAATGATTAAATATAAAAATTAGATTCAGCAAATTTCTTTAATCGAGCTGAAAGTTAAATTTAATTAGGAACTGAAAAAATATCAGTATTAAATATATTTTTTTTTTAATCGCTCGTCTGATTTTATTATTTTAACAAACAGTAATTTATACAAATAAATTTTCCAAAAATTTATACACCTATAATTGTTTGTTTCTATTTTAATTCACTAGGTATTACAGTTACGTGCATCTTCGCAATGTCTTTTAGATACCACGTGCTGAAATATAAACTTTCGGCAATGTAAATTCGAAATTAAATTAATTGTACCGAATAAAAAAAAACCCCACAAATTAGAAAAAGTCAAGTTAAACTCGAGTCAATATTAATCCGTTATGTTAAAAATTCACGTTAATTTCGACTTTTTAACTCCTCAATAACGATTCCTTTTCCAGTACAGTGCTTTTTCTATCATTGATATTGCAGTATTTCGTAACGTGTTTTTTTTTTATTTATTGATTTTTAGGAACTGCGCATTTTATTTATTTATTTTTTCAAACACACAAACTGTCACTGTAACGGTACGTGACGTTAGAATAAGCGTTGCTTACGCAACAATAATACTTCTACAGCGGCGGCGTGTTTGAAGATCAATCGATATGAGGGGGAGGGGGATTTAAAAATGTACTTCAAAATGTATAGCGAAGAGGCTATATTAATACCCAAGCGAAAAGTTCAAAAGTCGTAGCATTTAATTGACATACGGTTTTAATTTATTTTCTAATAATACTAAAAAAATAATAAAATCAAAAAGTATGACAATTTTCATTTACAAATCGGTCGGTGATTGCACGGAGCAGTGACGGATTTTCGGAGGGGATATGGGATTCATACCCCTTCCCCCGTGGGCAAAAAAAAGGTTTTCGCCATAGGACACAGACTTCAGAGTAATAATAATTTATACACAGACCAACAGACCATAAAGATGGTTTTCACACTATTCACACATTGTATAACACATAGGTGTCATAGGACAGCACCTATATCACCCGACAAAGTGATCGATATGATGGCACAGTCTTCCAGGAAACTAAATTTCGTCTTACAATAATCTATTTAAATAATAATAATCTATTAAAAAAGAATATTGAAATATTATAAATATTTTTATATCCTCCCCTCCCACACGAAAAAATCCTAGATCCGTCTCTGGCACGGAGTTCAATATAACGACGTACAGTTTATATATTATAAAAAAAAACGATATTATCGATACGCGCTTAAATAATAAATGATCTTGTATGGAATCATTATAATATAGAAAACATCACTATTACCGTTAAAATCCAATGCGATCGTCCCACTCCCATCCCTCGTGGTACATCACTTGTCCGTTACAAATCGCGTACGTCGCGTAGTAGCGCGTGAATATCCCTTGTACGACACGACGGCGCACTGGTCGTGAAGACAAAAGTGTTGTTATTCAACAGCCTCAATCACTCAAAACGACTCCGTACACAAAATTATTACAATATTGGACCGCGGTATCGCGTATATTATGTATATTATAATTGTTTTCGTCGTAGCAGTAGTAGTCCGGATATTATATTGTATTGTGTGAAACGGCTGTCCAAAAATTACACCTGTCTCGGTCGTATATACGACTGTATAATAATAATAATATAAACGGGGAACGAGACGAGTTTTGTCTTCGGTCGAGTATACGTGACCGGCAGCGGTTGATGACCGCTGCAGGTTACCGAGTGAGTTGACAGTATAATGACAGTAATTTTATAAGGGTGCTTCGATTCCGGAGATCGCGCATTAAACGAAGGGACAGTGGCAACAATAGGGCGGGGCAAGGTAGGGCAAGCGCCCTGCCGAAATTAGGTTTTGCCCCATTTCTCATCCCTTTGCCCCAAACGTTTAAGACAAAACGAAAAATTTGAATTTCGCGAATTTATTTATTTGCCGTTTTCCATCCGTTTCGTCGTGTGTAAGAAGTCGTCGTATTATTCATGTGCACTCGTTTCGATTAAATAAATCACAGAATACAACGCGCCGTTTGATTTGATTTCGATATTTTATTGTATATGATCAGAAAATGCCACAGCGCTATAGCATTTTCCGTAAATTTCAATAATTTACACGTGGTATCACACTTTATACGGGGATATTTTTTAAATACTTTTTTTTTTTCTTACGGAACAATATTAAACTATTAAACGATACCCACACTTCCGTTACGTTATTCAAAAACATTAATAATAATACGTGAATATTCCGTAATTATGATTTGTTTTAAAATTTTTATTTTATATTTTTATTTTATACGTACAAATGTTTTTGAAATTCTAAGAAATACGTATAGAAAGCATTATAATTAAATGTAAGTTTATTGTTTCGGACATTTAGTTTTTTGAGCCCAGGAAAATAGTTAAAAAGTGGAAATTTTGCTACAATCATATTTATACTCTGAGTATTACACAACTCAAGCATTCACGTCATATAATAAATACGCACATATGCTTATTGTAACTGTATTACAGATTGTGTACGTTCTAATAAATGTTAAAATAATAATAATAATTTATACACTATAATAATGTCTTGGGTGAATAGTGAAAAAAAGTGTTCAGGTTAATGGAAAAATTTTTAATCATACAAAATCATATACGTAATGATCAATAAATTGAATATACATAATACACTATAATCTATTATATAAAATGTTAAAAATCTATGTATGTGATTTTTTTTTGGTATTATAGAGTTAAATTATTACGAAAATTATATTATTACTATTTAAAACTTCCATTTTTCTCTATTCGCTTGCCTATATCTAATTTATACGATTAAACTTCAACAGTTATGGGTACACAAAAATATCAACCCTAATAATGTAAATATTATAATAACGAAAAACTCGAATAAAGGGGCAATAATGATGTGGGAGTGTATAATATTTGCCCTGTCGCAGGAAGAAAAAAAATTTGCCATAATCCTACCCCCCCAGACACAGAAAAATATTTCTGGTGCCGTCCCTGCGAGGGGATCGTAGCAGCGTTCGAATGACCGTCGCCGATCCGCCGTAATTCACGTCTCTGGGAATGAACTCGCGAGGAGAAAAAAAAGTAATGTATAAAGAAACTGGGGGAGGGGGGAGGAAACCCCGTCTCGTTGTAATATTAATGTGATTTTTTTTTTTTTTTTTACTTTTTACCAGCGTTATTTTTTTGCGAAGAACGCCCGATCGAGTATGCGGCCAGATGTTTACGGGCTGTGGTCCGTATACTTTTCGTTTTAAATGTTAATTTCGATAGACCAGCGAAATTTCACAGAGCTTTGACCCGTCCCTTTTTTTTTCCGCGTCGCCTTCCTATACTATATATATATATATACACTCTGGTAAATTTTTAAACGCATACTGTACTCTGCTTCACGAATACGGCGAATATAATTGACTCGATTTTATTTCCTATTTAAAAGTATACTTAAACATTTTTTTTTTATAATTTTCTCCTTACTGGTCCGCAGTGACGGAAAATCCACTCGAAAAATAATATGATAATTTTACACGTATTTTTCGAACATTGCTATTAATATCAAATTATATCAGCTACTATTCGTTACCCCGGTCAATATACACGCTCGACTCACTCTCGAGTGTTATAACGGCACGAGTATAATATACAGTTAATACATTTAACTGAACGAATTTAATGAATATAATATATAAAGTACATACAATATCGTAACATCACACTCCAGACTCGTTTCTATAATATATGTAAATTACGGGTATCGTTCGAAATGGGATAGTTAATATATACGAGCGCAACAAATGTGTAAAAAACACGTATCGTTGAGTTTAAAAAAAAAAATTGTACCACTGATCCGTGCCTTTGCTACACTTTAATACTTAGTTCCAATTTTGCGTAACCCGTTTTTCATCAATTTAATCCACGATCACACGAATCATCGATTTTGTTTGGTACCGGGTCTACTACGTCCCGGCGAATCCGTTTCGACATTAATCGTTCGACAAAATCAACCGAATCGTTTCCAAACTGCAGACCAATAGTCATAACCGTCCCAACGGGGAGGCAAATGGGGCAAGTGCCCCGGGGCGTCCAAAATATTATGAATGCAGGGGACGTCATAAAAATGAATAATGACAAAAAGAAAAAATTTGTTGTTTCATTTTAGATATTAATTTATATTGTATCTATATGATGATTTCGAGAATGAGTGTAGTTAAAATATATAAAATGATGTAATTAGATATTACGTTAGTTGTAAATTTTTTATTTGGGGGGGGGGGTGGGCCCTAGGGCTATATTTTTGCCCTAGGTCGTTATTGGTATTAAGGACGGCACTGCCAATAGTAAAAGAAAAAAACGAATTGTTCTCTAATTTAGTAAAAATTAATCTAGTAAATTATTGATTCAATAAATCAATTTACTGAAATACATAATTTCATAAAACGAGCGTCCACATTACGAAAAAAAAAGACGTACTTAACGTTTTAACGGTATTTGTCACGTTAATTCATTATTACTGTTTTCACTACGACTACAGCGTTGTATCTATTATTTCGTTTAAAGTTGTTGATTACATGGAAATCAATAGAATCAAATCAGAAACGATCGACGGTTACACGGCGTTTCGTATAGGCAATTCCGTAAATGGTTTAGCGCTGTGGTCAGCTGCAGGTATACACGTGCTTTAAAGGCAATGCAACGAGAAGACGGTGTATTTCCGTTGTAATTAAATCGTTTGACATATTTTGTTTCATTAAAATTCGGTGTTTTAAGTGATATAAACGGTTTACTTAAAAAAGAGATTTTTTTTTTTAATAGAAAAATTTCGTATAATTCGGGATAATAGTTTTCGGAGTTTGTGTTTAAGGTTACAACAGTAGTGTAACAACCCGTAGACCTTGTGTCGTGATAGGGGAGGGCAAGATAATTTGGCGCCCTTTTATAATGCTCCCTAAAGTAAATTATATAATGAATGATTAAAGATGAAAAAAAAAAATTATTTCTTAAGCGTACCAGTGATTTCAGCTAAAACACAACGTTCGTTTTCCAAATTAGAATTAATAAACAAATTTATAAGAAGTATTATATGACACAAGCTCATTTATCAGACTCGAGTGCGTTGAAAACGAGAGGATACGCAGTTTAGATATAAATACTTCGGTCGAAAAGTTTGACGAGAAAAGTGCACGATGATCACAGAAATTTAATTATAGTATTAAGTCATAGTAAATTAACAAAAAATTTTAGTTAAATAAAAAAAAGTTATATACGTCAGTTTAATGTTTCGAAATTAATTAAATAGGCCGAGTGTCTTACACACAGTTTGCGTTTTACCTGAGAAATATTTTAGGGGCTCATTTTTTAATTTTTCAGGGGACTTCCTCTTTTTTTTTTTTGTTACGCCACTGGGTTACAACACGCAGTTTTGTACGTCGGAATCGAGGTGAAATCAAATTTCTAGACCGATTTTTAAATGAAATATTGTTCACAAATAAATATGACGATATTAAATTTTAAATTAAACTCGTCGAAGAACGTCAGATATTTCGACGACTAGCATATTTGAATTAATTATTTTTATTTTTTTAGTAAATGCTGCCACTATACGGCAAGGATTGTTGCACGATACGTTGTATGTTTTTTTTTTCTAACAAACACACGTGTTTGATTGACGAGGAGTTTTTGCTTTGCGCGGATATGACAAAAACCGCTGTCTCTCCGAAATCTCACATATCATTTCACGTGCAAAGAACAATTTTTTTCCCATTTACTCGGTCACAAACGATGTTGTTGCTCTTGTCGAATAATTAACTGTACCGAAACGGTTTCCATCAATTCAGTCGAGATACACGCGGGTGTGCCAAATATAATTTATGCGATAATTCAACAAAAACAAAACGGTTTGCTGCATAAAATCGGAACTAAATATAAAATGGTGTCCTATAAACGGTCGGCTAAATATTAAAAATTTTTTTGCATTTTTGCATACGTATTATTGATATTAATAACAAATTATTTGTTTCGTTTCTACTACTCGACAGACAATTTTATTATATTATAAACTCGTTGTAAAACACATAATATTTATCCATTTATTATAGTCATAATAAACAGATATTAAAACGGCAGTGAGTATTTTATAACATACTTTTTTTTTTTCGTCTTTTTAATTGCGATCGCTATTGATATTGACGCGAAAAAACGTTCGATCGATTTATGAATATCGTTTCTAATAATATTACACGCGTGTCCATTGAAAATTACAATTCGATTGTAAGGTCTCGTTCGTATTATTAATTGCGTCTCATTGTCCCGGCGATTCACCGGATTCGCGGGCATACATAATACGCTTAAGTATTACACAGAGGAGTCGCGTTCACATAAAGTATTATGTAAAAATATATTATTTAAAAAACATGTTATTTTGTACAAATCGGCCGGAATCGATAGCGAGAAAAAAAAAACTACGCTCGAATTTTCAGCGGTTTCTTAAAGTCGGTTTGTTTAAAAAAAATATGACGAACGTAACTTCTGAATCGGACGCGTTTCCGAAAGTTTTTGAATTTCCATTTGTTTTGTTTTTTTTTTTTCTTCATTTCGGGAACGATTCCTGTCAGTCCCGACAGCCTTAATCAGACACTTTCCATCTAAAAGTTTATTTTTCTTTTTTCTAAAAGAAAAACTTTTGCAATCGTTTTAATAAATTGTTAAATTTTTGACAATCACGCCCGGAAACCACTGAATACATTTCAATAACATTAAGATATATCTAATAATAATAATAATAATAACGTTAATATTAATAACAAAGCGAGCGGTGCGTAAAATTCGATTTTTTTAAAATTTAAATAAATATTTAAATGTATGAGTAGTCAATATACGCGTCCAAACCTCACACTATTATACTCCTTAATTACAATACAAATACAATTAAAAATTCCGTTATTCAATCAAATATCCGGCTGCAGCTGCGGTGTTATTATACATTTTTACAATATGGAATTTAAGTGTCTGTGTGTGTGTATAATTATACGTATATTAAAAATATAAATAAATATTAAACAATTCTTTTTTCATATTATTAATGTGCACACAACACCGCGTGATATAATACACAATATATCGTATTATTGAAATTTATTCGTAATATATTTTTATAAATAATCGAATTGTATTACAATAATAATGATAAAACATTAAGTTTTTGTACGCACACACCGAGAGAAAAACGTTTCGATTTTATTAGGCTGACTGACGTTTTTGAGTGTTTTCGTGACGCATGATTTTCTTTTTACCGACAAACAAATCATACTTGGGATCTAAAAAGGTACACGCTAAACACAAAACGCTTAAATATTCATTTCAAAAAGAGCGAATGATGCGTTTCGACCGTTTCACGTTTCAATTTATTATAATGTGCGGTAAGAGACGACGTATGCGCACCATCGCAGTACATGTTTTATTCCAAATATTTGTCAAACGAAACACAACTTGATTGGTTGCCAGCGGAACCGTACAACATTTATAATAAATATCTCCAGACGAATCGGCCTGCTAAAAATCCAGATTAAAACGAATACCTATAACCTGCTATTTGAGTTGATAAGCGATAACGATAAGCGAACGTCGTCGGTATAGACCGACAATTGAAAATCGCATCTCGACAATCGTAGTTCGTACTGAATTCATTTACGGATTGGACTGGTTTCCTTCGACACATCAAACGAACCAGAAATCGGCTATAGAAAAACTCAATTCATTACATTTCAACGCACGTATTGATAAAAATATTTTATCTGGATCGAATAACGTCAGAGTAGATATTCGTGTTAATCGATTCATTAGGCTATTTTAATCGGATGTAATCTGAACCCGAAACATTAGTCGCGAGCGAAACCTAACCCGATTTGCGCCGTTTCGCGTGTAAACCTCGGCGGCGACGAATCGTCCGAAAAATCGGGTTTTAAGTCTTACAGAAAACTATTTACGAGCTAAACGTTTTTAAAGATTATTTTAAGCTTTTCCCGAAAGTATTTTAAGTATGTATTCGAGTCGAAAATTCATTAGACCCGCGTTCCTTTTTTTCTCGTCCGCGCATTGACAGTCTGATTGGCTCGTGTTTCAAACGTTTCACATAGCGGCGTTTCTTTGTGTCAATCGCGACGAGTCACGGAGGGGGGAGGGGGAGGAAAACGTCAGGAGCCCGAAAGACAAGATCTGAAATTACACGGTTCAAAGGGTTGAAGGAGTGACAGAAAGTGAGCAGGAGAGGGGGGAGAAAGAAAATACCGTACAACACTATACGTTACCAATAAATATTCGCGTAGCCTTATACACTCGTATATATATATTTTTTTTTTACTATATTCGGTCGAATACCGGAATAGCGTAAATGACATTTTTTTTCTTCTTTTTGCTCTTTCACTATATTATTTTGTACGGCCAACCGTTAAAAAATGGGGGGAAAAAAAAGAAAATTTCAACATGACGCAATATAACTCGGAGAAAGAACTCATTGAAGTCAAACCGTCGGCTGGTTTCACGACCGACGAACCAGGCAACGAAGGATGGTACGTTATATATGCTTGTACACGTTATGGTCCGTGTCAGAGAGAGAGAGAGAGAGAGGGTATATAGCTAAAAAATTGTTTACGACTGCGAGGAAATTAATAATAAATGAAAAATGTTTTTGGAAAAGCGACACCGTCGGGTTTATTAGTGTGTATGATGTAAAATATATGCGCGACAGAACCCGACGAATTACCGGGGCTCCGAGTATTATGTGCTTCGGTGAGGATGGCCGAGTGACGTTGAAACCTCGGAAACAGGCACGTGGCCAGGATTTTATTTTAGGGGTGGGGTCTACTTAAAAAAATATTGGAAAATTTATTTACAAATTAATATTAATAATACCAATATAAGGACGAAAAAATTTAAGGGGGGGAGTCCGGATTCCACGGATCTCCTCCCTGGATACGTCACTGCTCGGAAGTCTGACGGTTTCGCGTGATATTTTTTTGGAGACTATCGAAAACAGTGCCGAAGCCAGACGGGGGGTTTGTAATTTGCGGCATATTTTTGAATTCTGAATTTATAGCAGAACTCTAATTTGGTAATTTGACTAATTTCTTTTTTCAACTCTTTAAATTGAAAACTACTTATATTTAGCATTACGACCTCAAGAGCTAAAAGTTAACTATAAAAGAAGTTAAATAAGAATTAGAGTTTTCTATATAGTTTTAAAAAAATTGTGTGAAAAATTGACGCTAAAAATCCCAACGCCTTATAATAGTATTGAAGTCTACAATGTTATGTTTATGTTGTTACGCACCATAAAATACTAAAATATTTATCTGACGTTACCTACATATGTGTCGTTGTTGATTCAACAAAAATTATTACGAACTTTTGTAAAAATTATTCTCTCGGTGTTTAAAACAACAGTAATTTATTGAGTTAAAAGTAAATTTTTGAAAAATTAACACTTTTTGAGGTTACTCGATTACAATTAAATTTTGACTCGTTTAATGCTCACACTTCTTTGTTTCAGCTGGTACTAACATAAAACAAGCGAAGGCATACATTTTTCTAAATTGCTTTACGTACTGAATACTTGTTTTGATTTTTTTTTTAAAACATTAAAATGACATTTGAATTGTGAACGTGTTCCGATATTTTTTCGTTACAGTAATTATTATAAGTACCTACTACACTTTTACTTCCTGTACTATAACTATTAAATTCTATAAATTTGTTGAGAAACACAACCAAGGCATTTGAAATTCGTTTAGGAAATCCGTAAGTCCCATGCCTTTAGTATAACAACACAAATGACTAGCTCTCTCTTTCCACACTTACCGCTTTAAAAAAAATCCTATCAACTCCGTCTATCAAAAAATGGATTATTTTGGATTCACATAGCATTCATACTATAGTACAGACGAACGATTCAGGATTCGTTACACGCACGTAATATTGAGTTGATACAAAACTCAACCCACGTATTTTTTTCATCGTCAAATCCATTCGGACTGTCGATAAAAAAAAAAAATTGTGTCTACCTTCGCTACTGGATTCAAATTTTCATAAACATTTTGAATTCGTCGACAAGCCTACACGCAATATTCGCTGTTTAACGGCAGATGTTTTACGAGAAAATAAACCGTAGTTTCTATGAAATTTATTGGCTTTTATAAGCGGATTATAAAGAAATAAATTCAAATAAGAAAGTATATGTACCGTGACAAACGCAAAGTTAACTTATCGACGAATTCAAATATTCTTCATAAATAAACGACAACAGCTACTTCGAAAGTATCAACATTTTCGATCAGGCGCATCGATCGTTTTTTTTTTTGTTTGTTCATAAATTTGTTTTTAAGTGTACTGCAGTGAGTGTATATAAGTTCGATAACGGGCGTAGTTGGCTGGCGTGGTGAAAGTTTACGGTTTGACTACACTAATGATAAATTAATACTCTCGCAATGACACATCGCCGAGAAAATTTTTACCCGAATAGACGGAGGTCCATTCAAAACACAGAGAAAAAAACCGGCTCAATCTTATCGCCTCTTAAATTTACGATAAAAAAAACAAAATCTATTTTTCTGTGTATATAAATTTTAGAATTCATAAAAATCGATTTATTAAAAACAAAGTAATATTAAAAATATTCGTTAATATGTAGAATGTATTAGATGTCCGAAAAGCGATATTTTGGTGAATCTGAATCACTTCGAATGAGTTTCGTGTAAGACGTATCGAATGTTAATGAAAATAATATTACATATTATATTATAATAACACAGATTTCGGAAAAATATGACGTGGACGTTATGTGACAATGATAATTACGTTTGTGTAAGTATCTCAATTTATATATGTATAGTGTATATAAAATATTTTTTATATATAAAACTGATCGAATTTAAAATGATAAACGCGAATGAAAACGTGTCAAAAAAAATTTGTTTGATTCATATTTTTAATTTTATGTATTCAAACGTGTATATTTGAACGTATTATATTTTAATATCGTTAAATAACTAGTGAACTGTATAACTATTACGTATTACGGAATAGTAATTATTTTGAAAAGTATATAATTGAAGCAGGATATATAAATAAAATATTTTTAAAAATAATTGTGGTTAAAAATAGACGTTTTATTAATTACAAATTTGAATAAAATAACAAAAAAAAAACCACTATAAAAGTTCGATAGTTTTTCTTTTTTTTTTGTAAAAGAAAAAAAGGTTAACGATGGGAAAATTATGCCTTCTTTAGTTTTTTTCTCGAGTATAAACTATTCGTTACAGGGAGCAAAAAAAAAAAGATTGTGTTTTCTTTCAAAATATCAGCGTGTATTAAAAAAAAAAACTAGAATTTTCATTATAAGTATTCTCGATAAAAACGAAAAAAAAAACTTTACCAATTAATTTTTTGCTCGATAAACTAATGGAGTGTATCCGCATCGAAGCGTATAGTGTATTTTAAAATACCTATACCTACTCTATATTATAGTATAATATTTATTTATTATACAGTCGGGCGTTCGGAAGTTTATTTTATTTTTTTTTAATGATGTTTTGCACTGGCGTGTTAACGACGTAGTATGATATTAAATAGATTGGAAACAAGTCCGTCGGTTTACTTTCAGCGCACTAAAACGATTTTATATTATTATTATTATTATTATATATAGGCGCAGCGTTACAAAAAAACCTCAAAGGTATCTGCCGCAACGTATTGGATAATTTGTTTTAATGCGTTTTATCCAACAACATTTGTGCGAGTGGTTTTCGAATAATCCAGTATTATTAAAATTTGCATAGAATATTGTAATATATTCTCATAGGCCAAACTTACGTTGTATTATCTTTAATATTTTAAATACGTTTTTGAAGCGACCACATACAAGATATATATATAGATAAGTATATAGCTATAATACTATAATACTCGCGTAAAGTCCGTGAGATTCAGTGTAAGGTAAGTACTAAGTCGTGACAAGTCTATAAAATAATCGATTCAAAATCGTCGAGATTATTATCATTATGCACAATGTAATAGGTTTTATACAAAAAGGTACCACAGAAATTATTATTAAATTGAAGAATTTATTTATTTTCAAATATTTTTATTCTTGTAAAACCTTCTATATTTGAAATGTTCACTGCTAGATATTCAACCGCCAAATCGTAGATTCTTCTGAATGCCCTTTATAAAATTCCCAAACAATTAGTGTATGTCGCGTTCACTTGGTAATTCCGTTCTTTTCGTAAACGGGATATATTTAAATTGTGAAACTTAATATCAGCCCAAATACAATTCTGGATTCAAATGAATCTTCAAAATTCGCAATATGAATATTCGTGTATGTTTATTCATATAGAATTATTCCAAATGTATGCTGTTTTTTGGACATAACATACAAATTACGCACTTCAATCCCACAAGGTTTCTTGGCTGTTATATGATGTGATGAACGTTATTGTTATGAGAATATTATTGCTAAAGTGGTTGCTAAGAGGAATAACATTCATGATTTTTTTTTTCGACAAGCGGTCGATAGCCTCCTCCGGATCAACAGCAATATCCCAGTGAACTGAATTAATGCACTCAATCTGTAGTGACACATTATACTACGTGGTAGTGTTTTTATTGTTTTCATAGTAAAAAACGTTTACCTTTGTAACCGAAAAAGTAGCCAAAATTGTGTGTCCTATCGCAGTTTTCCGACAATTTTAAAACCTCGGCACAACGTTAAATCGTTGATATTCTTTCACTCCATAGTCCGTACTCTGCTTTAACCGTTGACAACGGCAAACGGTTTTCAAAATACGAAGCTAATTCTTCCAATTTGTTTACTCCATTGTTTACAAATGCAGTTGAAAACTGAATAGAATATCGTCGTTTTCGAGAAATTCTGTAATAAATGTCAGCGCAAGTAACGAATATGGCGACTCTGAAACATTCATCAGCAGACCGCGTTTGAGGGTTCGCACGGTTTTTTTTGTCGTGACATGACATCCGGAACCTAGAGTTCAACTTCAAATAGATCTTCAGCAAACTGTGATACGGATCGTAAAATTCCCCTGAAAAAAAACCTTCCACCATCTCTCGTATTTGACGTAGAGAAATTCCTTATTGCGATTGATAGCAGAAAACGCAAATGAATAGATTTTTTTTTGTTGTGGTAAACAAGCGTATGATATTAAAGAATGATAATAATTACAATAGAAAATTCACGTTGATCGCAATGGAAACGCATTTAAAACGACATTCTCGTAGAAAAGCGCGACTCTGCTAGAATTCTTGAAATTTCGGGGGAAGAGTGGAGAGCCTTTAGACCTTTGAGTTACGTTAACCTAGGCTACGTGCCTGGGGTTGGGGGATGGTGAGATGGTCGATTATTTTGAAATTTCTCCGTACTCTGACCAGGACCCTGCCGATGCAGGGACGGCGGTGGGTAAGCAATAAAATATACGAGGAGAGGTTTCTTCTCGCGCGTACTCTTATCGTGTGCAATAGACGTGCTGCAGCTGACGACGGGCTTCGGGATCGCGCGGTGACGCGCAGTACACTCATTTACACACGCATACAGCAATAATATGACGAGGCGCGCACGCAACAGAACTTCTGCTGCACATAATATGAAACGGGACTTTCGCATCGGTGAATCCGCCGCAGTTATGTGAGCGTATTATAAGCGACGGGCGGACTGTGAGTACGTGTGAGAGCCGGTGTGGTGTCAGCTCGTGTGCTTGTGTGTATCGTCGCGTGACTAAAAATATACACACGACAGATGGCCGGACGGGCTAAAAGAGATTAGAGACGGGAAAATCGTAAATCTAACGGTATGATAGACGTGATTTCGGATTTATTTATTTATAATATTTATTTCGCGTTTCTTCGGATGCGGCGGTTCCGTCTGTCTATGGACATATTAAACTCATGGACCGCGCACAGAGAGTGAGTGAGAAAAAGAGGTCCGGGGATCGATGTAGAGCGAAAGAGACAGAGCTACGAAATGGGACTCGGTGCAACCATTTAATACGGAATTTTCCGATTATTACTTTCTTTTTTTGTTTACTGACCGCAGATTAGATTGATAACAGATGGATCACTCGGGCCGAGAACAAAATAATTGCCAATACATATCTTTTGATTGGTGGACACATATCAATTTTTATACGCATACAACGACATAAACTATTTATGCTGATATTATTGTACAACTCCTTTTAATATTATCATAATAATGGTTATCGCCAGGGCTCGTGAGTTCACGCATTTGCGTGTTTTTTTTGCTACATAGGAAAACATGCTAAGTGAGATACGAACCCGTTTCACAACAATAGTTATATAAATATAAAATTTAATAGTGCATATTTTCGCATAATTGGGCTGTTTTTTATTACGTACTGGTAACAATTTAATCGAGTCAAGAAATGTCCACAATTTTCTTAATATCTAACTTAAATTAGTCAAAAACCATTATCGTTTATTTTTTCCAAAATTTTTTTTTTTATAAATTTTTTCGATTGACTTTTGTATATTTTCTACGTATTTTCACGGGAGTAACGTTTGAATTTTAGTTACATAATAATATATTGTGCTATCATGCGGTAACACTGATTCGTGGTCTTCCGAATGAATGATGTCTTTTTTTTACATCGCGAGTGATCCATCTGTATTTTCTGTGTACTGAATAGTGACTACTATGATAATTTATACCTATAATCGACATTTATTGATAAAATGAATATAAATAATACATGGATAAAATAAATTAGTTTTTATTCCGCATGGGCTTCCTAACCCGTAAATCTATCTCTCTCATATACAGGATTTATTTCAACAATCTCTCTTACTCTATATGTAACTGTGAACGAATGGTCGGGAGGTGTGCAAAGCGCGGTCCATGAGTTAATGCAAAATATAAGAATCCCTAGAAGACGTCACAGAGCGATCGCCGGAATTAGATTTTATCATAACCGGATACGCCTTTCTTATCATCACTCATCAAATGCAACCGAATCTGTGCCGCAATTTATGTTTACGTATAATTTGGGGGTGAAAAATGGATTTTAAAAATATTACCTTTTCGATTTTACATTTCAATACCCGTTTTTCGCGGAAGTATGGTTTGGATTTCAATTTTGAACATCGAATTACATTTAACACAATTTCCGTTTTTTAAACATTGTCGTTTAGTTTTGAAATATCCAATTCCATTTACAACACTATTATTTTCCTATTCGTTCAATATCATTTTCCGTACGGGAGTCCTTCAGGAGCTGTTTTCTCAGACATATTACTGGATATTAATTCCCTCCACCCCACGGTTTATTTTCAACCACTTCGACCACTGTACATTATGAACACGTAATAACACGTTTATCCGATAATAATCATCACCATCATCATCATTATCATCATCATCATTATTTCATGTAATCATTTTGTAACTTTGTGCACCCTTCTCTTCGCGGTCACGGCATTATATACTTTATCGGCAACTTTCATCGACCAAGCAGCACTGGAAGTTATTTCGCAAGTCACCGCCCAAAACAAGTTTAATATTACCCGCCGGGTAAACCGAGCAAACAGCAGACTTCTCTATAAGTATTTCGTCTTGGCGGTCAAATATGTAAAACGCGGCATGCGCGCTTGCAGATTATTATTATTATTATAAATATTAATATTAATATTACATAAATGCAAACGACTTTCTCTGTCCGTGTAAAATTACGTTCGTAATCAATTCGGTCTACGCGTACATATCAATATTAATCAATTAAAATACGTCTTCTTCAAATCCTATTTCCCAAATGAACCAGAGGCCAATACGACATTTGTAAAAGTCAATTCTTTTGGTCGCATAAATTATACACATAATGTGCGTGTATTAACGAATAATTAACATTCGTTTAATGTAAATAATAATACATAAAAAAAGTCCAATTTCGAAAAGCGTGAAATACAGAATAAAATGCTAAATCGTTTATTAAATTTGAAACGTTTGAAACTAACGCAATAAATTTCAAAACGAGAATATATATATATGTTTAAATTATTACAACAACCGTTATTATATTGTCCGTCCCGTAATAAACAGTGTTTTGCTGGACACAGCGGGGATTCGACGATTGAACGTGTGACCCATTTGTCGACACCAGCGGGGAACTTGACATTTTGACTGAAATGTCTTTTCGGATACAGATGAACCTTCTGCATGGCCTTTGCGCTCTAATGAATTATATTATCGCTGAGTGTACGAAAACTATATATATATGGCAAAAGCTGTGTTTTTGAAAAGGTCGAGCGCAGATATATAAGTCATAGCTAAAATATATATATATATCATAAACAAATGGAAATGTTTTATCTCTTTTGACGTCACTTTACTTTTTTCTTCTTTTACGCTTTTAAAAACATCAAAGCCACCTCTTCGGTTATAATAAGTAGTAATAATAATAATAATCATACACGTAATGATTACCTTGTGGTCTACATGATAAAAAAAAAAATAAATAATAATAACCGTATTAAAATAAAACGATTTCGAAATCATATTTCCATGTTTGCGGAATAAAATTTAATATTTGCATATATATGCACGTTATGGACGAAGTTTTATATTATTACGAATGATATTTATTAATTACATATTATTATATTAATGATCTTCATCTTCATAGTTAAACTAATAACACGTTTTTTGCTGATGAATTAAACATTTTTTCAGAATAATCAAATAGTATTAATGATAAATAATAATAATAATTGTTAATTAATAACTTCAAAACGATTCGGAAAAGCTCTTTGTGCGCACAGATAGTTCGACCGATATACCGAATTGATTAAATTAAATTTCGATTATTTTATATTAATAACAATTTACTCTCTAGGGTTCACGCTTTTTAATGCTTTGGCGTGTGGTTTTCGATTCAACAATAATTAACGAACACTACTTTTTGTATTAAAAACAAAGCGTTATAATTACTTATTATAATACTAATTTCTCAATTATAAACCGCTGTAATTTCACGTTACGTGCATGCTTCTAAATCGATATTTTTACTATTTACATTTACATTACCAATTTCGTGATAAACTCGATATTGCATTATTCAGTTGCAATATATCAATATACTTTTTTCTTTTTGTGTCACATTAGTGGTTTTCGTCAGAGTTTGAAATCAGAGTTTTTCGGTTATTATTTAAAATTCGATACTTTTAAGTAAGAAAAAACCGTTTCGACTTTATTCAATACCCCCAAAAAAACGATTTCAATAAATATACCGTTTTTATTTTTGATTCTTGACCATTTTGTTATTGGTTTTGGTAATGATTTAGCTAATACTGCGAATTTTTACGATTATCGTCCTAAAACGAAGGACTGTCGGGATATCGACGGGAAATTAAAGGCTAGTACTCGATGAATTACTACTGTATGTGATAATTAACATAAAATATATTATGTACTCTACTGAATTTGGATCACGTCCACGGGAAAATCGTCATACCGCATAATATATTATATATAAGCGCGCTTGGTCGTTGGCCAAAAACCTGAGGAAGACTCGGTGAAAATGTACAAAGCTCTCTCTAAACGATGATTTTCGTCCTATTTTACCCCTCGATTTTCGTTTTTTTTTTTTTATTTCATTTGTTTGATTAACGGCAAAGAGCGATAATTTTTTTTCCTGCATCTTTTCCGAACACGCGCGTATGACGCCAGTCTTTTTTATTTCTCTCTCTCTCTCTCTCTCTCTCTCGCGGATCGTCCCTAAAACAGTTATTTTTTTGACAAAAACTAAATAAATATTCTCAGGAGAATCGTCCTGAGCTTCATTCGTTGTACGAATAATCGTCGTGGTAAACGTATAATTTATAGGAATAGAAGAGTAAATACGTTTTTAATCAGATTTTATACATAATATATATGTATATTTTCTGTATTCAAATTATATACCTATTGACCGCGACGGTGAAATCGATTGAAATGCACGCAAAAAAAAAAAGCGGAAAAACACTCGACTTTAAAATCTGGTTACGTTCAGGCGAGAAGGAAAAGGCATTGTTATTCTAATTTATTTGATTTAAATAATAATTATAAAATGTAAAATAGCGATAAAATGACGGTGGGAAAAAAATACCGAAATCAAACGTTTTAAATTTACTTTTTAGTTTTTTTTGTACTATCTAAATGCGTCGAATGAAGTTAAAAAAGAAAAATATATACGCACAAATAAAATAATAAACGGATTTTCAAGATTTTGGATTTAGAACAATTTTACAAACTATACTCGGATCTGAAAGTAAATTGGGTGTGCTTGAATTATATTATAAAGATAAATTGTTTATGTTATTATTAGTATATATTTTTTTGCATATGCACATTACGCGCATTATAATTATTCTTTTTACAATGATAAAAGAAGCCACTGCACTTACAAAAGATGGCGTGACGAACTTATGTGTAATTTTAGATTTAAAAATAATTCTCCGTAACGGACGTTAATTATTTTCTGGCCATAAGCGCATTTTATACCAAAACTAAACATTGTAAAATTAATTTTCTTTTTTGTTTGACTTAATGCGTTATAAGGTATATGGTGCATTGTTTTTAATGCTTTTAACGCCTTTGTTGTATGGTGTCGTTTTTTTTTTTACGGTTATTTACATTTTTAGAAAATCGAGAAAAAACAAATTAGACCAGTTTACGTAGGTACCTAATGGATATTGACCGTTAAAAATAAAAGCGGATTGGATTTTTTTTTTAACCAACACGAGCAATTGAAATTTAAAAAAATAACAATAATTAGCATACCAACGCTTACGTCATTTATTTATCGTAAGCTCTACCCTTTAATATTTTAATATTCCATTTCAAATTTTCTTCTTTTAACCGTGTATTTTTATTTGTAAAAAAAAAAATTAATTAAAAAGCTATTTATATATATATATTCTGAAAGATTGCCTATATATATATATATATATATATATATACATAATTTTCAACTCTGTTATGCGCTCGGAGAGAGATGAACAAGGTTTTTAAATTATTTTTTTTTACCAACCATACTTAAAAACTTCAATAAAACGTTTATTATAACAATAATAAAAAAAAGAGAATAATAATTAATTAAGCATTTGCTACGCGCACAAAACTTCGAGTACTACTTTTAACCCAACTCGGGACGCTATATATATATATTGTTTATATTATCTTACAGGGTCGACTGCTTTCCAGTCCCCTTTTGCAAGCGGTACACTTGATTATTGGAACTACACAAATCAGGTTCGAGGAGAACGCAACAGGGACGGTTCGGTGAGTGCGTCATGGGCGAAAGGCTTTCGTGACGCGTTTTGATCACTAGTTTTATAAACACGACTCACCTGACGAGTGCAGCGGCGTGGTGGCCAGCAGCAGGTCGATGGTGCCGTCGGTGAGCACCTCCGTCGAGTCCTGGTAGCTGATGGACAACGTGGCCGTGTCCGTTTGCCGGGACATCTTGGACAGTACGGACGCGGGCAATTCGATCGTCTCGTCCGTCTCCCGGAGCTGAAGCGTGACCGTCTGACCGTCCGGGCCTGCGGTGCTGTACATGAACACGGCAGTCTGTTGAGGCATGGCCGACGCATAGCTGCTCTTCAACGGTACCCGGATCCCAGGCAAACCCTGCGCAAACATTCGACGTTCGTTCAAGATTATCGTATCGATTATTTTATAATGATGCGTACGCAACAGTGTTTAGTTAAGTGTAAAATATCATATGTCATAAAATAAATATCAATATTATGTATATTAAACGTCCAGGATAAACGGTTTGGTATTTATTTATTTATAATGGTATTAAATATTTACAAATGGTGCTTAATCTGATATTCAGAAAAATATGAATAGAGTTGTATACAGAAAATAAAACGAGAATATATATTCGTCATTTTCTAGGTTCGTAATTCCATTTATAAGCGCATTTTTTCAAATAGTTATTGGTGGAATGAGGAACGTAGAATTTAGTTTCTGAACGTTAAAATGATCGGTAAAATTTATTAGAGCGAGGAGAGTAGGGTAATCAATAGATCTAGAAATAAGTTTTAGAAATAAGAAAGAGAGGTTAAAGACGTGTCGACGATGAAAAATTTAGTTATACGAGAATAGGATTTTTTTGTAATTATGTGGTGGCCAGGGTATTTTTAGTGAATAGGCCGCAAAACTTCAAAAAATGTCAATACAACTTAGGTTGGATACAATTAAATTACAACTGTGCCATACTCGAGAACAGGTCTGACAAGGGCACAGTATAGTTGTTTAAGACAATTGGAGAGTTTGAACTCACTGGAGATTTTTTTAAAACGTCCTAGAATTTTGAGAGTTCTACAAGTTATTAAATCTATGTGAAAGCAAGAATACATATAATATTATATGTTGAAATTATTACACGAATAAGGTTTGAGATCATAAAAAAATTATTCAAAATCGGTATTGAACGCCTTAATCGTTAACTGATTAATATCAGATGTTCGAAAATTTACTGGTAAACCAATTGAAAATCCAAATAGAAATTTAAATATGTAATATTTATAAGACTGCTTTAAGATATTAATATAGTCAATTCGTACCTCGATAGGCATTCATGTCATCCTAATTAATATTTCGCGTTATGTTTAAGACAATACCAGTACTACTCTGTTCCCTAAGAGTATTACTATATATTTTCGAAAAGTATATTGGAAATACAGTTTCGAGCCATAAATAAACCGATATCTAGTTGAAAATCATAAGAGAAAAAATATGAATTCAAGAATTCGACCGGTGACCTAATGGTAAGAGGATAAAGGTGAGTATAACAAATACAAATAGAAAAAATCCGATTAAGGTGACTCGATCAACACGATCTCATATACTTATAGCTCAGTCATACGTGCATAATAATAATGTAATATGGTGTTGACGACGAGATCGTATTTTGTTTGGTTTTCCAAACAGGCGACGTATAATAACGAGATATAAACAGACGACGAGCAGAGCTGTAAGATGCTCTACAACAACGGTGCCCAAACTCTGGGTCGCGATTCAAAAGTGAGTCGCGATTACATTTTTGATGAAAAATGTTCACACGACTAATGAATTATCAACAAGAAGAATAAATTATCAGCTCGAAGACAATTTTCGTATTAAAAATGAGTTTCAACACTCTAAATATTTAATGAAATTCCGGTTGTCTGCTCTAAATACGTATCCAACACTTTCTGCTATTAAACTTATATTACTTCCCATTCGATTCTATAAGGTTTGCAACGAAGTTGGACTTTCGGTTACGGTTGCAATGAAAACTAAATTCTGGAACGTGTCTCAACTGTCAAACTCCTCCTTATGCGTCTCGAATTAACCACGTGTACATCGACGTGAAGCGTGGAACATTAATATAACATTTTACGTTCGACTAATAAGCGGTATAATTATATAATAAAAAAAAAAATGTCTTAATTTCAATAACATATACAATGTTATTACTACATACATACATTTTTTTTTTTAGTATCAATATTTCATTTATCCGTATACCGTAAAAAATGAGTAAAAAAAATAAAAAATCGAATTAAATGGATCACGAAAATTTTAAATTTAAAAAAAGTAAAAGACCACCTGTAAAAAGGTTTGGGAACCTGTGCTCTAAGATGGTTTTATGATGGTATGTAATAAATTTATTGCGAAATATAAAACGTCCGATCGGGCGTATAAATCATCAGTTCCACGACGTTCTCGGGGCACGTTGATTAATTGGCATGGCGTCGTGACGTGTTATTAAAATGTTGCCCTCGACACCGCGCGTTCGGAGGAGGCCAGGTGTCTCGGAGTAGGCGCGTCCCCAATGTGGTAGGGGGTGAAGGAGCAATCGTCCCCCCCTATAGGAATTTTTAAAATATAAAAACTACCTCCTTTGTTAACAAAATAATAATGATCAATGATCTTAAATGTTAATTTAATAATAATAACGATTTCCTACTTCTTTCTTCAAAAAATACCGCGACCCCGTGTACAGTTAATATACGTAGCTGGCACATCCTATCCATTATTCTATTATTCATGGAAAAATAACGTTTCCCTTTCCGTTATGTTGGTCATCATGTGAAATAATTCGGTTTCTTTTCATATATGACTTCTGGCAACACTGCTGCAGAGCGAAATAGATGCCACAAACTATGCGGACATACACCAATATCGATATTTATTCATTAATATTCGTGTAAAATTCGGTTTAAAGTGTAGTCTCTCGTTATAAAGCGAAATTGACTCAAGTTCCCCCAAACTTTTGTCAGATACCTACGCCCAGGTTTATTATTGAGTTAAAAATAGATTCATCCATCCTCCTCCCCCTGAAAACATCCTTAGGACGCCACCGGTTCGGCTAGGTCGTCACGCGATGGTCGCCTTTTCTTTTTCGTCCTGTTTTTCACCTAGAATGTGGAAGAAGGACTCGACGAACACTGCGGCGACCGTGTCTGTTGCGCACAATCGTTCCGTCTCTCCGCTCGTCCACGAACGATGGACGGATAATCGAATAATTCGGCTGGCCGTCGTCGTCCACAGATAAGAAGCTCACGACGGTTACGAAGTGCTTAATTTGGGTCTGGAAACTCAATAGTTTCCCCCACACTGCGGCCGAAGTTTTCTCTCGGAAATTACAAGGATTTAATCTGCGCAGGGCCGAGGGAACGGACGCAGGTGAACGATGATTTATACCGTAACCATGGTAACCCGTACAACGGTCGGACCGTATGCCACCCCCCACCCCTCCCACATACACACAAACACATATTATGCACGCTGCCGCCGCACCGGAAGAACGAGAGAACCGGCTTTGCACGGTGTCGGCGCGCAAATATTTCACACACAGAAAATCACCATTTTTTTTTTTCAACCGACACGAAGTTTTGTAAAAATTTATACGCGTAACGGTATGTAAACGTAAAATTATTTTCCGTACACTTAATCGTTTTTAGGTACATTATAATATATTTTTTAAACAAACAAATTTCGTAAAAATTGTGCACCGATTTATATTGAACGTGTTTCACGATCTACAAAACATTGGCTTAGAAAAACACGTTTTAATAATATTATTATTTATATAAAAAAAAAAACCCCGTTTTTTATCTTTTAATCGCCAAATTATTGCGATTATAAACCGTGAAAAGTTTACTTTTATAAAGTACGCGATATTTCTTAAAATATACTTTATTCGGTTCCGTGAAAAAAAAAAAAAAAAGAAATATAAAATAAAAATACAATTTTGCACGCCGAATCGTTGTGGATCATGATGAACCAAAAGCCTATTCGGGTTTCTGTCGCGATTACTGCAGTGAGACGAACTTTATATTATAAACATTAATTTAACGATTTTCTTAATAATACACGCGATAGACAGTGATAATAATCAATGAGTGACTTATAAACGTTTGATATGTAACATCATTATACGTGTTTAAAAAAAAAAAAATGTTCGCTAACGTGAATATTGATGAGACTGCAGTGTAGTCAGCCGAGGTTCGAGTTTAATTTTCTGTCCGATTTCCATACACGAAAAAAGTGTACTGAAAACGATTTACGTATCGATAAATAAAACGCGCTATAGTTCAGTTTTTAAGTGAAATTTCCAAACACGTCGAAACGATACACTACTGCGCACCACCACCATCCCGGTCCTTCAGAGGGTATCGACGCGGAAAAAAAAAGAGTTCGGAAATGGAATTTTCCTTTTTTTTTTTTTTACTCCTATACGCATATATATATTATGTATATAGGGATGGGGTTTATATATATATATATATTATTTTCAACATTTTTTTTTTTATATTTTCGTTTTTTCGCGGGCCATTGAACTCCAGTCACGCGTTTTTCTCCTATTTCCCCGACTACATTATTCGGCGCGCCGATAGAAATAAACTCCTCCGCGATCTATGCGTGTCGCGCACGGTTCGTGGGCTTTCTATTCTTTTTCTTTACACTATAACCAACCCCTACCACCACCAACACCACCATCGAAGACCGTTCGAGTACGTCAGACCTGCACCCTGCAGCGAGCAAATAAACTCTTGAATTTCTTAACTTATAGCCGAAAAAAACGTGTGTACACCATTCGCTTTATTTTATTACTACTCGTATAGTTTATTATTATTATTTGCGGGTTATCACACAGGTAAGTAAGCTCTTTTCCTATGGTATCTTTAATGCAGAAGTCGTCATCGAGTGCACTCCGTGCACCTAGGGTGATCCACAATTGGTTGTTGTGATGTAGATAAGCTCCCTTGCCTGAACAACAACTCTTAGCACCTTGCGCACAATGTGGGCGGTTTTCAGCAGGACAGTTTTTTGCAGACTCTGGAATGTCCTGAACTGCTGCACATGTACTGTGGGATATAAGTCCTGTCGCTCCACTGACTACTGTGATGACTTCGGCTTTCGGGTTCCACGTTCTCTCGATCTCTATTTGCAAGTCCCTATATTTCAGCCTCTATTTTATTTATTATTATTATTTTACTTTATTATTATTTTTATTATTATTGGCGAAACACGACGCGTCGTAAACGGACATGCGATCGCAGCCGTCTCGTGAGGCGCGCGGTGTAATATTGCACCGGGGCGTTCCTCAACAAGTGTCTCAAATAATATACCGTATAACGTAGAAACGAGCGCAACTTACACCGGCAATTTAATCAATATATTATTACACGTTTGAAACGTCGCGGAACCCTTTTATAAAATGCGTTTTATGATGCGCGTTTTCCAGTGAC
This sequence comes from Slavum lentiscoides, assembly GCA_032441835.1. Lineage (NCBI taxonomy): Eukaryota > Metazoa > Arthropoda > Insecta > Hemiptera > Aphididae > Slavum > Slavum lentiscoides. The sequence goes on along the minus strand of CM063707.1, from coordinate 2,349,153 downwards.
GGTATAAATGTAAAAAATTATATTTATTTCAATATTTAACGGAACTACTACACTACACGGATATACGCGCAAAATACAAATTTATTTAAACAACCGAATCAGTGGCGTCTTTTTAAAATCTTTTTTTTAACGCTTATTTCTATGCGTGCACTGTTTGAAATTTTTAGTGTAGCAAAAAACATTTTTTCCAATATAATAGTACTCTGCGCAATGGCTCATCATGTTTTATATGGTAAAAAATTCGTTAATTTTTTTTTTTTTTTTCATTCAAAATTAATTTCGCGGTAAAAAAACGTTAACTAAAACGTACGATTTAATTTTGTACGTATACATAAAAAAATAACCATTGGGGTATATGATCCGGACACGTTTTCCCTCATGTATACGCTCTTCTGATAGTAGGCACCTATGTACAATGTATTATTATTATAATTATTTGTTATATAAGTGAATAAAACATAAATTAATTAACTAATAATAATACGTATTTCGAATGAGTATTTATTATATAGCCATTAAACTGCGCGAAGTTAAAATACGATATTGTATAAGAGCGTTTATTAAAGCTACAAAACAAACAAGCTTATATTTTACTGTATTAATATTGAAGATATTTTAATGTATTGATATTGGTGCTTGCAAACTTATTTACAGCTTCATTCAAATCTATATAACGTGCACACTGCCTGTTACGCGGGCCAACCAATTTAAAAAGCGGGCCAAATAATAATTAATTTTAAATACGCAAATGTAAACCTCGGGCGGTCCAAATGCCGCCATTGGACCGAATACGCGTAAAAACGAAAAATGATAATTTATGCGCGATGAATTAATATGTATGAAATATAACGTCGTTATATTCGCGTCTCGAATATGACGAGATAAAAAAGAATAAAAAGAAAGTTTTCGAGAGAATTGAAATACAGTTCTCCTGCGCAAATATTGATTTGAAAACAATATTTAGAATCTATACGACGCGCCTATTCGGGAACCGACTAAACTCACCATTTTTATGTGCGGATAATAAAATCGTTTGAACATTCGATTGACAAACATTTTATCGTCTAATTTACGCGCATTTAATGGACCTACGGAATCTCTGGAGCTATGATGATGGAAAAATATGTTTTTTTTTTTATACTAAATATTATCAATATGTATAATAACATAAATCGTATAATCGTAAAAGAACCGAATTCTAGATTTGATCCGAGTATATAGATAATTATATAAGGTTTTTAAACAATTTTATAGTAGTAACAACAACTATTTATATAAAACCAAGAATTTTATACGACTTATTTGTAATGATTTTGTGATCGCATAAAAGAAAAAAATTGAATACTTTCGAAAAGTTCGACGTTTTCCGTTGAATAATGTAAAAAAAAAATTGTATATATTTTTTTATAAGCGCTATTTGATTTTCGACTTGCGTTTAAGAATGTGGTAAATGTTTGAATTTAAAAAAAACGTAAATTTTAATATCGAGTAAAACGATAATCTTTCGTTGCACATGAGCTATTTATCGCCGTTACATAACGAAACATACTGTCGGATAATCGTTTGTCGGTAATATTATATTCGTTGTTCAATCATAGTTTTTAATTAAGATAAATTATAATCGGAAAAATGACTATTTCCTTTGATTTTGTTCCGATGTTTTAGAAAAATTACTCTGCGACGAAAATTAAAAGGAACGAAAGAAAGTATTTAAAATAGTAATAATAATAGAAAAAAACTACTTAAATACATAGTTAAAAACGTGAATAAAATTATTCGAATAGTTTACAATACTGAGAATGACAATCTCGAGTCTGGTGGTGGTCGTCCCCAAGAAGATCGAATTATAACATTGTGTACATACGTATATTATAACGTCGCCTTTTCCGTCAAAACGGAGTGCTGAATTTCAATATATTTTATATTAAATTATGTACGTACGAAAACATATATATATATATGTTACTTTTCCAATCGCGCTCCCGCCGGGTTAAATCAATTACCAAACAATTATTATCGCGTTGTTACAATAAAACGACAAGACGCGACTTTACATCTCAAACGTCAAATCCCAATTTTCCGCGAACACAATTATTGTATTATTATTATTCTTTGACGATAATTTAGTTTGCTTTTAATTAAAAAAAAAAAAGTCTAAATTTATATAAAGATTTATACAATGCGAAACAATAACAAAACGGAGGCAACAGAAAAATACGACTGCATTACAGCTGAATAAGTAGAACATGGCTCGATAAAAACCAGAGAATTTTTTCCGGATAAATCTGTAGATAAGAATTTTTTAAAATTTTTTTGTATGTAGAATTTGACAAAGGGGCTAATTAAATCGAAAACTATTTATCAAAAAAAAAAAAAATGCAAATTATTATACTTTGGGACACCCAGATGAGTCGACGCACTGACTAGATAATAACAATTCTAATTAGTAATTTATTAAAATTCAGCGAGAGTTGTGTAAAATATAAGATAATATCTTATATCACGGAGTGTGATGACGAATCGAATCTATTCTACTATGCATAACGTATTATGAACGAACTATTTTCCAATTTTGAGGTTAGGTACTCTTATATATACATGCGTGTTCTCTACTTTAGAAGTGCACTATTTCTTTTTGATCAGGCGATAGTGCGAGACGTACATAATATTACAGTTTAAATTGATCACGTAGAAAAAGAATAATAATCGGAACGAAGAAAAACTATGACTGTGGAACGAAAACAAGTTATTATTACTTACAATAATCGTGATAAATTTTATAATGCGCCATACAAAATTAATGATATCCACAAAGTATATATATATATTTATATCCAGATAAATTCTTCTCTCGGATAACAATTCGATATTTTTAAATTTTTTTCTCTAGATACAATATTATGTATATACACATTATACGCACATGTATGAGCTGTTCGGCTAGTCATAATATTTATCTAAATATTGCACAACGTTACTCGGCAACAAAGAGTTATTTTTCATGACAAATATTTCGAAGGAAACGTTTAATATAAACACACGATTGTTTATAAACAAGTGTCCTCTTGAGAGGAACACATATTGTAGTAAATTGAAATACGGAACGGTCGGAAGACGTCATTCGTTTTTTTTCGAAATTAAATATTTAAGCGTTTTTGTCTCGATTGAAAACCTAAATAAAGTAATTTCTGTGTAAAATTACTATTTTGGAATAAAAATAAAAATTTATTTTTTTTTTAAACGCAAACAAATTATTAAAAATTAAGACATTCCGGACACTTGAAGACGTAAATGTGTTATACTCGTACCATTTATTCGTTTAATAATTTTGCCAAAATATCACGGGAAACATGTGGCGCGGTATAGACGAACCAACAAAAATAATAATAGTAATAATAATAATAATAATAATTAATAACGCGTGTACCGTATACGATTTATTTTTGTTTCTATTGTACGGTATTATATTGCTGTGTAGGGTAATGGGTCACTTTTTTAGGAGTCCAGTGTGCTGCGGACGAGTGGCAAGCAAGTCATTCGTCATAACTGTCACGTAGCGTAATGCCAAGTGCTATAAAATACGATATATATATATATAAATAATTTTTTTTTTCCGCCGAAAGAAATTAGACGGGTCTCCTTACAGTCGTTCACGAAATATACGCATTGGGGCCAAACGACGTGTTTGTTAAATATATTTTTATTTTTAACTCGTCATTCTTCAAATTCGTATACAAAGCGAGTAGGTATATATTATAAAATATCACGTTGTAATACCGCTCACACACACACACACTCGATTTATTATATCGGTTGCACTCGAAATATGGTGTTATAATCAGAACGGAGAATAATATGCTCTTTATAATTTACTAAGTGAATTACCCGGCGTTGCACGGGTTAAATTGTTCTGTTATAAATACCTTTTTAATCTTCAGAAACTTTTCTGAATTTTATTATTATTATTATTATTAGTCAGTTCCTTTTATACATATATAGATTTCAAATCTCTATTTAACCCCTTTATGGATGGAATTTTTAAAAATCCTTTCTTAGCTGACGTCTACGTCATAATAGCCATGCGTATGCCAAATTTCATCCAGATCCGTCTAGTGGTTTGCGCTGTGCGTTGATAGATCGGTCAGTAACGTTTGCCTGTTATATTATATAAGCTGAATAACCCGGCTTTTTGTGTTACCTTCAACTTTTTTTTTTTTATCAGATTTTATATTACAGTTATAGGTTGTATTTAGATGTCTTAGATGACCCGGCGGCGTTTCGTTACCCGTCGTTTATATGAATGTAAATAAGATTGAAAAAAATGTCAGAACGCCAGGTTGAAATTTGTAATTAATCAGTGAGTATAATGGAGTATAATGAGTACGACGGAATTTTATTGAGGGCGTAAGAACTCCGGTCGCAAAATGTCATAATTTAAATAATTTCGAAAACGTTTTGAACGAGAATTTCGACAATCCCAGGTTTTCTATTGTACGTTACGTGAACGAATCACGCGTTTTCAATATTTCAGAACCGAAAACCCGGTATAATTCAATACTGAGGTCTATCACTCGTTATTTAGACAGCACTAGAAAATCGATGTCCGGAATTTGAATCGCGTGCGAATCGGACAAGTTTCGCGCGAATCGACTACTTTCAGAGCTTTAAACGGAACCCAAGATTAAAGCAATAGTTTCTCATACGGATTCCAGAATAAAATTAATCAAATCGCGTCGGTACATCGTAATGAATTCCAGACGTGGACCCTATAGATCTTTACATTATATCGTATAATCGTTTGTTATACGTAGGTTACCTTTTAAGTTTTGCGATAAAATTACACCTGGGATACTACGTCAAGTCTTCTAATAGAACATTATAATTGATATTATTACAATATACGTTATCGAATCATTTTGCGATACAAGTGTTGTTAGTGTGGTTTACAGCGACTTATAAAATTCATCACGTCCGAAAAATGGAATTAAATCGTGAAAATTTCCGTGCGATGATTTACTACGACTTTCGACGTGGATTAACTCAACAACAGTGTGTCGATCAACTTATTTCGACTTTTGGTGATGAAGCGCCACACCAGGCCACCGTGTTTCGCTGGTTTGCTGAATTTAATCGTGGTCGCCGTTCGCTCAAGGATGAATTTCGTGAAGGTCGTCCAAAATCCGTGGTTTTGCCAGAAAACATCGACGCTGTACGCGATATGATAAAACTAGACCGCCATGTGACTTATCGTGAAATTGAGGCATTTCTAGGCATGAGTTCCACTAGTGTTCACTCAATATTGCATGAACATTTAGTAGTTAAAAAAATTTGTTCACGTTGGATCCCACACAATTTGACACTCGCTCAAAAAAAGGTTCGTGTAGATTGGTGCACAGAAATGTTGAAAAAATACAATCATGGCACTTCAAAAGACGTCTATAAGATCGTGACAGGTGACGAATCATGGATTTATGCGTATGATCCGGAAAGTAAACAACAATCGACTGTATGGGTCTTTCAAGGTGAGCCAAATCCAACAAAAGTTGGACAAAAGTCTTCGGAGAAATAAGGGAAAAAAACCGTCGAAGACGGATCATTCTTCACCACGACAATGCGAGCTCTCACAAATCGGTTCAAACAATCGCCTATCTTACCAGCCAAAACATCGAATTGATGGGTCATCCACCATACAGCCCTGATTTGGCACCCAATGACTTTTTTTTATTCCCGCACATCAAAAAAAAATTACGTGGTCGACGTTTTTCGACGCCTGAAGAAGCAGTTGATGCGTTTAAAATGCATGTTTTGGAGGTATCTCAATTGGAGTGGAAAAAGTGCTTCGAAAATTGGTTTAAACGCATGCAAAAGTGTATTGATATTAATGGAGAATATTTTGAAAAACAATAAAACCATTTTTAATGATAAATGTTATATTGTATTTTATTGTCGCAAAACTTAAAAGGTAACCTACGTAATAATACATACTAGCCAGGCTCAGAACCGGTTTTCGAATAGAATCATTTAAAATACTTTTCGGATGTTCTAAACTGCGATTCTAAGACAACCGTGTCTATATGAGTGTTCACGAATTTCTCGATTTCGAACACGGTTTAAATCGAAATCAATACCGAAAAAAAACAAACGAAATGGTCGAAACGATAAAATAAAATACAAAAATTGGTACAAATATATAATGTCCTGAATCGATATGGAAATTAAAAATTTCCGAACAAACCGAATCGGACAAAAAATGTTTTAAATCCGTATGATATTAAAACGTCCTGTTTCCCGAGGACGTTTTTCCGCGTGTGATTTGAAAACCGCGAAATAATTAAAAACGCCGATATTAATCGAAAAGGGAAACTTCTTTTTTTTTTTGATCCTGCCTCGTCGAACACCGACGAATTCACCGGCGGCGCTCTCCAAACGGATAAATATAACGACGGAATAGCGCGTTTGCTCGGTCATTTGAAGTCGACGCGCTGCGTCTCGAGCGATCACATGCATATTTAACACGAGACCGATACAAGTGAACGTCGAACGAAACATAAAATATGTAGTCCCCCCGATGCAAATTCCTATATATATATGTGTATATAGTGAGAATCGATCTCACTGATAGCCATCTGAATAATTTAACTCCTCGGATACGGGAAGAATACCGGAGATAAGTATTGTATAGACGTACGTCGTAAAAGGTCATAAAATATGCAATCGACATTTTCGAAATCTGTATTGTATTACCGCGCGGGCGACCGACCGTTACCCTCGGCAGAAAAAAAAATCCCGAAAAAAAAAACACATATAAAATCTTTGCAGGTATATTTAATATTATGGATAGACTTCTCTGTCGGTCGTCCGCAACGGGATTCGAACGATTGTTCGCGCGATTGTCTCTATAATATACTCGTTAAGATGTACTAATGGAATTTCTGATGTGCTTAAGTGGAAAACAAAACGCTTATCCCCCTGGACGCTGTGCTACCGCGCTGCGGGATAACTCGAGAGAGAGGGAGAGAGAGATAGGGAGAGAGGGTGAGTCGTTTACGTTTATCCGTAAACTTCCGAAGGTTAGACTCCGTCTAAGCCCGTCTTACTGGAGAGGATTAAAACTTTGTTTATCATCGACTCATCGTCGTCGCTGGAAAAACGTTATTGTGACGGACACGAGTGCAATGTTATTTCGTTCGTATTGTATGTCGTACAATACGATCGTTTCTTTTCCCTCGCCAACTTCCCGTCCGGACTGGCTGCAGCGGTGTGTAAACGCTGGGTGGGGGGTTTTTGTTGTTGTTGTTGTGATTTTTCAATCAAAGTTTTGTTTGAATTGCTAAATTGAATTCGTAAACTATAACGGTCGCACGGGACGGTTTTAATTTATTATTTCGTTCGCTTACCTGCATATATATATATATATTTGGCTTTTTTTTCTCATTACAGCCAAATAACGCGAAAACCGTTCTCGAATCTCCTATACTCGACTGCAGTTTCAATTGAATCCGACTCTTTCAATACGCGGAACGATGATCCTACGTCGATACGCGTACAAGTTGATTTCTGTTTTCTTCGGAAAGAACAGTGTCCGCGGACCGGTCGAGTCAAAAAAAAAAAAATTCCCTAATGATTTCTCAAGAAATTTATCGTTCCAATAAAATATTCGATAAATATTAAAAATCGTTGTTAACTACGTTTTATCGGTACGAATAATTTAGTTGGAAATTCTAAAGCGGACGCGTCTCGACCGCGCAAACGTGTCGACGTACGACGTTCAAGAGATATGATAGCGCGGTGCTTCGCGTCATCCGCCCACTATTAATGAATCGTCATCTCCTCGACCCGTCGACACCCGATGACAAGTAAATTTAAGGATTATGGGCGCGCGTCGTTCTTTAACGCCGTACACAATAGCGAAAAATTATTAAAACTAATTATTACGCCGCCGCACTGTTTACGTAGTTGCGCACACGCGACTCAGAAATTATCGTCCTTAAATAATTGTAATTTAAATTGTGTTTGTCAAGGCCGTAGCCGGGGGGTTCGGGTTCAAACCCCCCCCCGAAATTTTTTTAAAATAAAATTTAATTATTTTAAATATCTATTAAATTTGAAATTTGTACACGTGTAGATTTATAGATCGCACAGTACGGTATACCCTTGACAAACATTTTTTGAAAAACATTTTTCTTATATGTGTATAAATAACGGACACCCTAATAAAAATATTTAGCTTGTATATATTAATGTATAAAGTTTAAAATTGAGTAAAAATGTAAAATAACGTAACTACCTAAATAAAAAAAATGCCATGTACTTAATTTAAATAATAATTTCATAAATTCATACTATATTGAGAATATTTATGTTTTTTAAAATTTTTCAGTCAAAAAAAAAAAATTTATGTTCTCAACCCCGCCCAAAAATTTTAGCTGGCTACGGCCTTGGTGTTTGTAAGTAGTGGCACGCGCAGTGAACTTAGGCGCAACTATTTTTGACGGTGCACAAATAGTGAAGACCTCACAAACCAGTATTTTTTTACTACTCAATAATCATATACAGTGTAATACAACATTCTTGTAATATAATTGATAATATTTACTTCGAACGCAATCAATTTTTAATAGGCTATTATTTTCTGGGGGCGCACAAGACACCTGCGATTAATTTACTGAATATAAAATACGCGCCTGGCTATGACTGAAGTCCTTAAACGAATACCGTTACTACAAAAATTTAAGAAAATATATGTCAAAAAAATTAAATGAAACCGGAATGAATTCCGAAAAAAAAACGTTATACACGCGTTATTCGCGTTGTTAATTAAATTGTTTTCTACGGCGGACGTATAAAAAGTACGTATACCGCTGTATATAAACGCGTTCTCGAACGAAGATGATTAAAACACAACGGAACGAATTCCGTATGGATATAATTATATAATTTATTTGCGCGGGAGTTGTTATTATTTTCCATAAAATTTCGAAATCACCTTGGGAGACGCGCGGAAACGTGCTGTAGTAATGTATGAAGTTTGTCGCGTTCGAATAAACTTATAATATCACTCCGCGTGTATAATAACGCCGTGGCGCCTTCCTTTTGCTCGAAATTGCGTTTTCTTTGGCTTTATTTTTCCTAGCGAAAATAATTTCAAAATTAAATTCTCCCACACGGATAAATATACGGGAACTTTAGAGTACGAAGCCCGCGGTCGTGGCGTCAGTAGCGGTTATATCAAAGTCTTGAGGGGAGGATGGGGGCGAACTGAATCTCGAAGGTGTTCTAACGACCTCCCTCCTCCCGATCATAGAGTTCTTATTATAGAGGAATTTAATCAGTACCTATTAGAGGTTTATGACTCGAATCAGTTACGGAATATGCGGATGTTTTAATTGAAAAACAAAATCCACATCCTCTTCCATTAACACTTTTTGACCTGTATTCAAATTACGCCCGGAATATAATATACCCGACACTTCTTTAGATCAAAAAAAAAAAAATTATTTTATAGAAATGAATTGATGAATATGAATGTACTCATTATTTTATAATATGTAGCCAGTAAGTAATAAAAAAAAAAACTCCAAGTGGGATGGGAGGCGATACACCTATCGCCCCCCACAGATATCCGACAACTGCGTGGCTTTCACCGAGTGCTTCTGCGTTTATTGCAGACCGTCGTCGTACGATTAAAGTTCGGGAAAACTTCGCCTCGTATTCGAAGTATGTGGGGAATAAAGTTTGGTTACTTCGGTACGGGGTCGGATATACGAAAACGAGCGTAAACAAAAAAAAATACAAGGCGGTCGTGTAAGCCGAGGGTCTCGGGACTGTACCGCGGCTAATTGAAACTCTAATTGACGTAAATTAAAAGACAAAAGTCCAGGAATATTCGAACAGAGAACTCGGTGTTCACTGTTCGGGCGGCGGTATATTTCAATTTGCATTTTTACTTGGACCCTGTGTGTACACGCGGGGTATTAAAATGAAAATGAAAAAAAAAAAACAACAACCCCGCGTATAAAACGAATATGAAAAAGAAATAAAACGTGAAATTGCGCGGCGAGAGAGAAAATAATAATATAAAAAATAAAAATCCTTTTGTGTGTGTGTGTATATGTATATACGCGACCGAGCCGGCAGACGCCTTGTGTAATGAGCTCAAAAAGTCCTCGGGCGTAATGCGCGGTCTTGTTAAAATGTAATAAAATAAAACCCTTTTTTTCATTTTTTTTTTTTTTTACAGAGGAATAGGAAATAATTCGCGTTGTTATTTTTCTTTTTATATTCCTTTTGTTCACTATATATATATATATATGTACGCACTATCGTCCTTCCGCTCCTTCCGGAGACACCACCGCGGTAGTCGTCGATGCAGGACGACTGCAGATGGGTTCATTAGCATTCCACCTCGACGTTTAAACGACCGATAAAACGACGACATGCCCGAGCAATCGGCAACGGGTTCTTCTTTTCTCTCGTCCGTTGAACCGTTTGGGATTTTAAATTCCACTTTTTTTCCCCCAAAACAATTCTAATAATAAACGTTTCTCGTCATATTTATATATGTATATACGTACACCGGAATAACAATATAAATAATAACGAGAGATACTCGTCCTTTTTACGCGGTCCTCATTCAAGGATATACGCGCCGTGTAAAAGAATTTCTCCTTTTCTTATTGCGAGACCGCGACAAATTTACGCGTTCGATTTGCGATTCGGAAAAAAACGTTTTACGCGACGTTTGGCACACAACAATCAGTGACGTATTTACGCGTATGAGGGTGGGGGATCAAGGAGATATATTTTCCTCCCTTGGCTTTTTTTTAAACACATGCGTACATGGTCGTGTTTTCCTATTATCACTTTATCCGCGGGCAATAAAACAATAATATTTTCATCGGAAAACATTGGTAAACATTTGTATTCGCTTTAAATCCCGAACGAATATTTTTCTGTTTTTAATAAAAGATTAATAAATATATTTAAGAAAATCTATATGAAGAATGCGCTCTTATTATTCACTATTTACACTTAATATGACACGTATTTTTCGTAGGGTAATAGTTGATTCAAATTCAAATTTAGAGTAGGTTGAACGAGCTTGCAACGATATCCATCCATAATAACATTGGAGTTGAGAAATTATCTACGAAATCGTAAAAAAAACCTAGGAGACTAGGGTTTGTTCTGTAAATGATATAGATTTATTGTAAATGTATGCAAATTAAAGGTCAATTGTTCGTTGTAATTTCTTATGTATTTCGACTGAAGTGAAACAATTTTTTAGTCATCTTCCGCCTCAAAGAAATCCTAAATACTCCACTGATAATAATATTATTTTAAAATTAAACGCAATACGCTATAAAAATAAAAGCGATTTATTAAAAGGACGTTATACACCAGCTTTTTAAAGGGTTTTGAAATTCTAAGACAATATTATATTTTAAAAGTCGTTATAACAATAGTCCTGTGTCAGTATAATTTTTTTATTGTTATTAAGAAGAAATTTGTTTTGAGAAGGACAAGTTTTCTCGAATTTTATTATTACAGTAGGATTTCCAACATTTTATAATATATAGAGGAGAATTTTTTTTCGTGTCGTAGTGTTTTTTTCCCATAAGAACACCAATACTCAATAATGTTTAATAAGTGAATGAAAAAAAAAAAACGAACATTTACAAATGAATATTTCAAATCGTATTTAAGTTAGACGCAAAGTAAAAACGCTACGATAATGGAAAAGTTCTTCTCTATAAATTGTAACAATTTGAAAATCCTACGGTAAATACCATTCGAGAAAACTTGTTCTACGCACAATGTGTTTTAAGCACGAATTACGGACGGTGTGGCATCGTCTAAACTATATTTGAAATTATCAAGTATACGCCCGCTTACGTATATTATAATAAATATACAAGAGAGGATAATATTTTAGTACAGGAGGAAATTTGGAAAACGAGCGCGTATCCGGACGCCGGACACGTTATGATAATTTGGTAATTTTCTGAAAACCAAAGATGTCAGTTTTCAGAAATCCACTCTGTTTCGCCGTATCGCGCGGCAATTAAAATTAAAAATTTATATATTCATTTTACACCACAAACGGATTATAGTCAGACAATTTCCGCAATTTGTTTCGCGTACGATTAATTAAAATATATTAAATACCGGTAAATCCGCGGCCGTGTTTATCATCTTGACGCCCGTGGGCAACGGAATTATATTCGCGCTCCCTTAAAAAGATCACTCGTTGTATTGTTTATTTATTTATTTTTATTAAAGTATCACGTGTTTACATACAAATAAAATATCAATTTTATTATTTTTTATTTATATATATATATTTTTTTTTTGATGGTTTATATGCAAACGCTATCTTTTAATATATCCGTATAATCCAACATATTCGATGAGTGGTCCCTATATGTTATGAACTGATTAAGTGTTCGGGCTTTCCGAAGAAACAGTTGATTTTTTTGTATAATTTTTTCACTCTGCGTTGTGTGGAATATTGTTGCCGTTTATTTCTTCTTTTTATACATTTAATTCTATATAGTCATATCTAACAATGTTTCAAAAAGATCGCTAGAAAATTTAATAAATTGCAGATAGTACGTGGCGTGGTTGTTAAACGTGACAATGTTTTCAGACTGGTTATAGAAAAAAAGTAATATATAAATAGAATTTAAAAAAAAAATACATTTAAAAATTGTGAAATAATAATAATAAAAAAATACGGAAATTATATGTAAAAAAAAAAGCCGCATGTGACCAAATGCCTTTCCCAAACACATTTTAAATTCAGCCCAGGGTAATTCCGATTACACCAGAAAATGTGTATATATATATATATATATGTATGTATGTATAATAATTTTTGCTAAAAATTTGTATTACACTGAAAATTTAATTTAAATTGATTTCATTGTTTCGACGTGAAAAATTGCAATTATTTCTTATTTTTATACATAACTATTCGCTTCTTAAAATAGCTTCGATTCGCTTGCTACGTCTGGACCGGATAAAAAAGTCGGGGTGGTTTTTTTTTGTATACGAGGTCAAAGTTATTTCGTAGCTAAAAAAAAAATACATCCGCGATTTGTTTAAAAAGTAATAGTTGTACAGCAGCAACTGAGTATATATATATATATATATTATATATATCGTGATAGTGAAAAAAAAAAATACCGTCCAAATCGATTTTATTGTAATTTTTTAAAATGTAAAACGCGTATAATGTTATACACTGTGTGCTGCTGTTAAAGGTATACCGCGCATTTCAATTATATATATACCTATATAAATCCTTTGACACGATAACATTGTTGTCCCGATTTTTTTTTACATTTTTAATTAATTTTTTTTATTAAAAATATTTATAATATTTTTTACGCGATAAAAATTCAAGAGATCATTTTTATTTCCAAAATATTCAGCGAATTCCTCGAAATCGTCGTTTATCGTTTTATTATTATTTTACGTTTTTACACGTTTCTTCGTAATAACCTTGTTTATAAATTAATTTTGGCCAAAACAATATTATTATATTCGTTTGATGAACTATACATAATCGTTACCTATACACAAATTCACTGTCAATATCGTACGATATTTCGACGAGTGCTTGGACGTCCATTTCTTTTTTCTCAGATCGCTCCATTTGTTGCGTTTTAATGTGTTTTTAAACGTACTGGGAATTTTTTTTTTCGTATTTAAAGTTTTTTTTTTATATTTATGTCACTTTTACGAATGTTCAGAAATATAAAATACCAATTTGACCCGAACATAAAATTAAATCCCCAAACAATATATCATGTTTATACGTTTTTAATAACAAGCGATTTCACCACAGTTCGCACACGTTTAAATCGAATAAATAATTTCCTTTTTTCTATTCCTACGGAAATGAAATATAGCAAAGTTATTTCTAACGTATTCGCTTTGGTTTTTTTCTATAAAAAATATATATTTTTATGGGCACTGAAATCCGAGCTCTAATTATATAAATCCAAACGTATAGGTAAAATATATGAACGGTACACCCGTAGTAGAATGTATTTAGACTAGAAATTTCGTTGTATAATGTTGCAAATAGTATTTTTCTCGAAATCGCAACTGCGATATTGTGCGCAATATACGGCAATAATTTTACACGGCGTGTACTTACATAATATTATATGAAAACGTAGTGGAGTTTAAAAGCCGTTCAAGCCGACAGAGGACCGGCCATGGAGACCAGGACAGCACGGGAAAGAGCAGTGCGTGCTGCGAGATGACCGCGCAAAAAGTCACGTTTAGAGCGTCGAGAAACAGATGTTTTGATTGATGGCGACTATTCGGGGACCCGAGGAAGAAAACTTCGCGTACGATTAAACGAATTCGGCTGTTCAGGGTCCGAGGGATGGAGCTGATGCGCTCGTAATTTCGCGTACACATCGCGTCGGTGCATTACATATAGAATTTCACGAGGGAATTAAAAAAAAAAGGAAAAATAAATGTCCTATCCCTCCCCCCAGGGATATCCGTTTCTCGGCGGATGCGTAAAGCGGATGAAGAGACACGAAAATTGTGTGTGCGGTTCAAGTCCCGGGACACGGTTAAACCGATAGAGTAGGTCGCATCTTTACCTAGTACCCGCGGACAGCAGCTATACACGTATAACACATAAAAATAACGTGAATTTCTACTCTGAAAATAAAATGGACTGGAAAATTTCTTTACTCGTACGTTCTTTGAACAGAACGGTGCCACATCAGATAAATAAGGTGGGAGGAGACATTTTCCGATTCGTTTATTCATCTCCAGGCACATATTCAAATGCGGCTGAGCTTTTGAAAGTCAACAGCAAGTGAACTAGGCACAATATTTGCAGCAATTCAACGAGATTTCGAGAACGAGTCGCGTTGTCGAGTACTCCAGGGCACCCTTATTAACTCTGTTGCTTTATAAACGGTCCGTCGACGATGCGGGTTGATCACTTCTTGAATTCTCTCGTCTTTTTCATCTATCCGACACGTTAAAGTCCGCCGTGAATGAGGTAGGGTTGTCGAGTGGAAAGTGGGGCCGGTTTTGAAACGACTACTCGTAAACTCTCGTCTTACTCGTACCGTGTTCCATATAATATAGGATCCTTTGAGCATTACAATACCGTTTCCGCTGGAATTTCTTTTTAATACCACACATAACTTTAAGTTCGGTTACGTTGTTCTAATTTTCGTCCGCCGTCACACTATAATCGACGTATATGGTGTAGACTCGAGAGAAAATAAAATTTGACCGCGCAAAAGCCACTTCACTCGTGCCAATGAAAATTCGTACACCAATTAAAGAAGACGCTTGTATAGTTGCTGTATAATTTATTTATTTATTTATTTTTTTTGTATGATAAAAGACTATAGTAAATATTTCGTCCGTTTTTATCGTGGCGAGACGTTTTGAATTTTTTTTTTTTATTCTTTGAGCTCTGACAATTAATAATAGCGTTTAAGCTATAGAGGAATAAATTTCGACTTTTGGCGAAAAAGAAATCGAAATTTGAACTACTTAAATATTTTCTTTTCTGAATGACCGAAATACACAGGGCGCGATGGCAAGAAGCGTTACGATTTTATCTTCGACTGGGGATTTTTTGGCGGTTCGAGGTTTTTATGGAAAAATGATTAATTTTTATGGATAAAATCGAGTTAAACGTGAAAATATATGTAAAAAAAGAAAACCCTCCACGACGAATCGTATGATACCGTCAATTTTCGTCTAAACCAATATTTCTTTACCGTAAAAAAACGCTTACTTTTAAAAAAAGTCTTAATTCGATAATTGTTTTTTTTTTTTTAACAGACTATTTCCATTTGTCCTGAAATACGTACCGTTCCCAACGTAGTTGTTAGTCTACTGTTATACATAAATTTCACGTATTATTGGTATAGCCCATCGTTTTCATTTGTTTAATGTTTATTTTAAAACTTTCTTTATTATTCCTGTCGTCAAAGATTTAAAAATAATGATTTATGTATCAGATTTTCATTCTCGGGTCAATCTCCCTAGAATAAATCCAGTTAATATCTTACTGGATAATGCCACGACGACGGTATGTTTTATAAGAACTTTAACTTCGGCTAGTACGACACTATAGAGCTTGTACGCACTTCGCATAAACCAATAATACGAAACCACAGGTACCTACAGGAAATAATTAAAAAAGAAATGGGGCAAAAAAAAAAAAAAATCACTATTTTCTCTTATAATCGAAGCGAAGCCGGATAAAAGTACAGCTAATTATGTATTTATATATTCACGTCGAATGCGTCGGAAATTACTTTCTAATAAGTCCACATTAAGCTGGACGTTACAATTATGACGTATTAGTTCACTTTTCGATTGGCGTCTATAGTCTCGTCGTCGTTATTAAAGACACGTACCGTGTTGATGCATTTAATATTATAATATTAAGGCGAACGCTCCCGTGTCAACAATATGCGTTATAGGTAGTATCTAAGTATGCTCTCATTTTGGAAATATAGGAATCGTAATGCGTAATGGTCGCTCGTGAAGCACGTACGATAGCGATTGAGAGATCGATAAATTTTTCACTAAGGATTTAAAAGGATAATTGTTAAAAACAAAATTCTCGTATTTCTTCTCGAGTAGCAAGCGCTGGCGTAATTGAATCGAAAATTGAATTTTCTATTTTTGGCTACCAATTAAAATCGATATAAATAAACACTTTTCAATAGAAAAAAATTATTTAACTATACTATAGTTCGAATAAATATATTAAATAACTGAATTTTAATCAAATTTCTTACTTTGTATAATATACTTGTATACAATTCTGGACCTTGTACGTAACGAATACATTTGGAGAACCCAGTTATCGTATTTTAATATTTACCACCGCGCATATTGTTATAATTTTGGATAATTTTCGTATTAGCCGGACAATATAACGTAAGTCAAAGAATTCTGGATGATGTCGTAATAACCGTGACAATTGTGATCATTGATAAAAAAGATTTTTTTTGCTTCCAGTTTTAGGTACAATACTAAAACTGCATGTAAACTTAAAAAAATGGATAAGAAATACGCTAATAAAATCTCTAGCAATTTAACCACGACGTGAACGTAGGCTAAAATCGCATTGAAATAAGATCGTCAAAAAATTCTAGAAAAATTAAAAAAAAAATCTATTCCTACGAATTTTAAAGTAAAACTTATTTGTATGTATTTTTGTACTTAATTCGACGATTGTCACTGTTTATATAGAGTAAAACAAGCACCAGGTATATAATATATATAGAGAGGAATTATATATATATATATATATAATCTTAAAACTGTGTAACTGAATACTGACAAAAGCATAAGTGCTAATTATCAGGCTACTTTCAACATTATCCAATAAAATTGTTAACGTTACCCGTGAAATATTTTTATATAATCGTTTCGGATGATTATTATCGCACAATATATATTTCTCAATAAACGCGAATGATACAATATGATGTGCAGCTTTATACAGTGACTATCCGATACATTTAAAAACCGTTGTTGTATAAAAAAAAATTAAACTTTAAGTACGTTCGCGGAACATACGGCTTTTTCGGAACGTGACGAAAATATCAACCGCGTGGTTATTACACTGGAAGGGGTCATCGTTTTTTTTTTTCTAATAAAACGGATTTATTCAAAAGACGTTTTCACTCGCCTTAACACAAATCGTTTACATAAACGCGCTTAAACAAAAAATTACACGCCCGTTTGTAGACAACTACAAATTTTTTTTTATGGAATTTTTATTTTAAAGCGATTTCCTTCGTTAAAAATGGATTTTTCTTTTTTTTTTAATCGATTTCAAAACCGTTTTTATGCCTCCCAGTTTGAGACAATAAATAGTGATTCGGGTCGAGTGCGTATTCTCATCAAATCATCATTCGCTCATACAATAATACACGTAAACCGAAATAATGTATTCCAATTGTGACTTAACTCTGTGTACGTATTAATTACAATAACGTGGTAGGTATTTACACAGGTCCACCTCACCGAAAAGCTGATATAAAGTCTGAAATTCGTATACACGAGTATATAATATAATGCACTTAACACGCATAACCGATTAAATTATTAGTACCAAACAACCGTACCGAACAGCTTATTACCTTGATGAGCTTTTACCAGAGATATAACGTGTATTAACAGAGCACAAGTCCGACAGTTATTTATATGACATTTGTATTACTCCGTTCCCTGCGTGCAGTACACAATCTGCATACGCTCGCGGATAATAATAATAATTATAATATATTATATCGTATATGTGTAATGAACGTGCTAGAGAACAATATTCGAATGGTTTTTTGGAAAATATTGTTAAAATATATATATATTATAAAAAATAATATATATACTCGTATATGTATATATATAAAGAAAAAATGTCAAGAGTATTTGGTAAATTTTAAGGTAGTAATAACTAGTTTCGTCCGTAAGTCATCAGGTTACAATGAATAATATACGTCTTAGAATGTGGTCTTAAAATGTCTTAAAATGTGTATACATTTCGATATGGAATAAGATTTGAATATATTACACGATCAAAAAAATACATATATAAATTTCGGTATTGAAAGAATTAATCGTTTATAATGAAGTTAAACGTAATGGTTTTAGTAATATTTTAAATATATACAAGCGGATTTTAAAAATAATAACATTTATCAATACATATTAGACAATGATACATAATTTTCTACTACATGTTTTAGTGTAATCTGTGTAATCTATGTTACTATGTTTACCGGTTTATGATTGTTTCTTATTACTTATTATATATTCTATGTATTTTGCTCATTTTTTTCATATTTATTTTATATACCTTTTTTGTTTTTTTTTATTATTCATTGTAACCTGATGATGACTTACGGTCGAAACTAGTTGTTACTATCTTAAAATTTACCAAATGCTCTTGGCATATTTTCTTTATATATATATATTATTTTTATAAGAGTACTACATTTTTTAATTTAAAATTATTTTATTTATTTACGTTTTTTTAATTTTTTAATTTTATTTAAAATATTGTTAACCATCGTTTTAGTCGTGCATTGTGTTACGGTACTTATACGTTTTATTCCGAAAGCACTGACCTCAAGAGAAAAAGCCGGTTAGATATTTAGGTTTATTTATTTGTACAAGTTACGAATTTTTAATGAAATTTACAAAGCGTTCACGATTTCCGTCACGATATATATATTCAAACAGTACCCTTTTCAGATTGGTATCTTATTTTTTCCGCCTCGTTAAAATCGAATTTCGGATATAAAAATTAATATTCAGAATTTATATATATACTATAACGAGACGAGTGAATCGGTATTTTTTTTATGTTTTTGGAAAAATGTGTTCAATCACGTTGGGTTTTGCAATTTATTTTTCTTACGGGGCGTTTTATTTTTAAACGATCGGTTTTATGATTCTCATAACAGATTTTCTATGACTTACCGGTGTAATATATTAATAGTAAATTTTGTAATTTCATTTTTATCGTCAGACAATCAAATACCGATGTTGAATAATTATTTTTCGAAATTTCGTCGAGCACAAATAATTTGTAGAAAAATAATTTTTTTTTTCATATACATACACATATTGCTTATGAAGTGAGAAAGAATAAGAACGCGCACGCACATTATAAACGGGATCAAATAAATAGAAATATTTCGCACGTAAAAAACAGTGAATTTTTGGCGAACGCGAGCAAAACCGAATACGCGGTAGACGAAACGACGCCTACCTGTATAGAGACGAGCTACGGAGTAGTAATTGTAAGTATCTTGTAAAATTAAAGAGTATATAATTGAATCGTAAAATGAATGCGGACAACGAACACGAGTTGACGAGTTGACGACACACATGCGTACACCAAGGACGCAGCCAGGATTTTCTTATGGAGGTGGAACATTTTTTTATGTTTAAAATAAAAATTATCCGTTTTAAACCAGATTAAATAAAGTTTTTACTCCGTGATAAAAAAAATAACTAAATTTATTATTTTTCGCGTTTATTTTAAATAAAATACGTAATACATAAAATGTGCGTATGTATAAAAATCAGAAGAAAAACGAGTACCTGATCTTTCTGAGTAATATTAAAAAGATAATGGGGTAGGGTTGTAAACCAAAACCCCAAACCCCTTCGCCTCGCTCCTGACACACACACATTTCGGTATCAAATCAATCAGAAAAAGCTGCGCGTGTCATCTGACCTATAATAATAATTGCGTTTCATTTTTTAACGCGCGCAAATCGAAATAAATTGTAAGCGTATTTATTTTTTGTAATTCTTTTCCGTCCCCCCGTAAAAACTTGGACATTATTAAGCGGCCAGCCAAGGAACTATCGTATACAATATATTTCGAGAATTGTTTCGACACGCTGGAACCGGCTAAACAAACTTAATGGATCGTTAATTTTCATGCGCGCGCATTGTGCGTGTTCTCAACACTGAACTTTCGGCATCGGACACATCGTGCGCACATTATTATTATTATTATTATTACACACTATACGACGTTTCTCAGTACAATGGACCTTCGTCATAATCATCATCATCAACGTCATCAAGATTACTCGTATCAGTAAGAGTTTATCCAGTGGCCTAGACACGATTTTTTTCTGGGGAGGGGGAGGGGGTTCGAAGGAATTTTTTAAAAATACTAAAAAATATATTTGTTAAGTAATTTTTAACGAAAGAATCCCTAAAGTTACAAAACAAAGTCAACACACAGATTATTGCGTTATAGTGAATCTAAAACTGTTTTCTCATTAACCGTTAGTGTACCTATACGGTTTGTGCGAAGTGTAAATTTTTCAAAAGATTTTTCAATAACTCGACTCAGTCGCAGGAAACTATCGAATTTTTTTCGTACCGATTTTCTAATTATTTTCTACAATCGAGTAAAAACAAAAAAATCAAAATATTCTCCTAATCAGTTATTTATATTATATTGTATACGTTCACATACGCGTATAGTAATGTAAAATATTGAAGAACCTTGAACTTTGTATAATATCATATTAATAATGTTGTTGTAATACGCACTGGAATTCGCAATATTACTTTCACAATCGACGACATACAATTTTATCGTTTTAAAAGAACAATTTCGTTTGCGGGCGATGGAAACCACTTGCACCCTATACGAGATACGTGTACCGGGGCAACTGGGCCGAAATAACTGAGCCGAGGAATTCTTTTTCCGCCACTCGTTCGGTACAATAAAACCCGGTAATTATACAACACGAACGCGGACGGTCGCAGCAAGGGTTGTGTACGGGTTTTTTATTTTAGCGGAGCGGAGCGGTAGAAAGCAACCCCTTCGGGGTCCGGACCGTGTCCGTCCACCGACGGGCGAAAAGTAATTAAATTCCTCTCACTAATTGCCCGGCAATAAAATCCGGATTAAAACTCGGCTTGGCTGGTGGTAATTAAGGCCTGATATTTTTACCATGTTCTCCCCGCGCTCCTCTATTCGGTACTACTCGCCACCGCCGACCGACACCGTCAAAACGATCGGTGCCTCCTATTCATAAAATTATATATAATACTAGCTCATCAAAATCCTTTCGGAATTGTTTTTATTATTGTACAATTTTTTATTTATTTCCCCCACCCCTTCCTCCCTCCCGAAAACCAACCACCGCGTACCAGTATTATATAATAAATAATTTATATCGTATAATCATTGTTTATCGATAAAAATCGACCGCATTAAAACACTGCTCGTTACTGTTTGGTGGTGCGGTTAGTGGGAGGGTGTGTTTTTTTTATTTTTATTTTTTATACATTCCTGTATACGGTTAGGCGTTGGTTAGGTTTTGTGTACACACATAGTAGGGGTAGGACGTGGAAGTTTGGGAAGATAAAACGGGGGAGGAGGAGAGAGAGAGAGAGAGAGAGAGAGAGAGTTTAAGGTGTGTGTGTGTGTGTGTGTGTGGTGCTCAGTACAAGGCGAAGAGGTCCTGAATAATTCATGAGTTTCCGCTATGCGCGCGAGAGAGGCACTCTTCGGACGTATAATTCGGGTGAATACGATTTGATTTGCAAATGCGCGTGAGGGCCTTTGGATTATTACCTGTGGACGGAGATTCGTGGCCATGGCGGCGGGGTGTGTGTGTGTATAAGTCCCATCTCCCTCACTGGTGGATGGTTACAGGCGTTGCCGTGGGTTAAGGGGGGGGGGAAAGACAATTATACACGACAAACGAACGACGGGCGGTGACCATGTGACTCCTCGTCACAGAACAAATAACAAACTCACTGAATGGGGGAGGGGGAGGGAAGGAATGAGAGTTAAATGAACGCAGCGCGGAGCAAAGGAAATTGACAAAGTTGCGCCGCGGTGTCTGGTTGTGTTTTGGGATCCGGCGACCGAGGACCTTTAAATTGTATTACGCGACGCGCAAGTCCTATTGGTCTCGGGTAAATATAACGGTCGCCCAAATCAAAAAGCTTTGTGTACGCACACGAAGTTTCCTAACGAGACGACTTCGTGTTTCGTCAATAATATAATATCACTTCGTTGCCGGTTCCGACTTCTTTATATTACACGAGGTACGTGGCGTTCTTTTTTGATATTTCGTGCCAAAAAATAAAAAGCTGTAAGTATATTGTCGTCGAATACGTTATAGAAACGCGCGACGTTCTCCCCAATCGATAAACGTGCATATAATCTACGTAGTGTGTACGCGTTTTTTTTTTTTATTAGCGTTACACAGGCCATTGAAGCCTTTTTCACGCTTCTCCCCATCCATTTCGGTCCATTGCATCGTCCAATCGCCTCGACACGTCGGTGCCTGAGATATCCTTCTTCACCCTGTCTCTAACCATCGTTGTCCAGGTCTACCCCTCGGCCGTTTTTTTCTCGTATTTCTGATCAAGACGTTTCGTATGAGGCTTTTACAAGCCCACCAAACATGGCCAGCCCCCCCCCTCCAAACACTCTGCATTTTGGAACAATTTTATATACCTTTCTAGATCATCATTCGTTCGTCTACCGTACTCCACATTTTGGTTTCGCGCAGCACCCTGAATTTTCCGTAAAACTGTTCTTTCGAAAGCGAGTTGACTTCTTTTGTCCCCCTGTATTGTGGACCGTGTTTCACACGCGTACATTACTATCGGTCGCAAATAGGAGGTATACAGTTTCTCATTTGTAGCAGCTTCGTACAATAGCCTAACTACTGAGTATCTTATTCATCGCACGCTTTTGTTTCATAAATTATAATATCTGACTTGGGTAGTATTCCAAACACAGTATTCCTCGAATCGAATACTTCTTGTGTTCGTGTGGAAATCAGTAGTGACAAATCTTACGAGTAAACATAAGAGCTGAGTGGCAATGAAAACGATTCGCAACGTGAGTTTAAAAAAAAAAACCGTGACAGTC
Organism: Slavum lentiscoides; assembly: GCA_032441835.1. Classification (NCBI taxonomy): domain Eukaryota; kingdom Metazoa; phylum Arthropoda; class Insecta; order Hemiptera; family Aphididae; genus Slavum; species Slavum lentiscoides. The sequence continues at coordinate 2,325,707 of CM063707.1, read as the reverse complement.
TGACTGCTGCTCACATGGTTGATTTCGGTGTAAATACAATTTACGACTTAGGCTGACAATTCTTAAGTGACGGGTTTACCTCTTAATAATCAGAACGTCAGAAAGACGACGAACCCAAACGAACTCTAGAAATCGTTGAAGAAAAATATTCGGGTTTTGTACACGAGAATCCCATCTGCACGTCCAATACAATAGGAGACATCAGCACCGCACAGCAGTAGAACAATTCACCAAATTTCACCCGTACGAAATGCAAACATTATGCGAAAATTACATTGCAAAGGGCGACGGTGAATTTTTATTTTTTTTTTGTATAATCCGTTTTTTTACGCCATATCCTGTTGTAGTATCATCGAACATGATTTTCGAAAATTTACTAAAATATATAATTGCATATAAGGATGGAATTATTGAATTCCAGTGAAAATCGTATTGCGAGTCACGGTATTATCATTGAAAAAAAGGAGAACAAAATTGTTATAATATAATTCTCTCTTTTTCTCTTATCGGTAATACATTTTTTTTCCCTTTTTAGTAAGCGGTTCGTTAGTGGCATCCTAGACTTAGCAGAGATTTTGGCTTGTTACCAACTATATATGTATATATATACAAAATGCGCGACCAACACAACAGGTCTGGTAATCGGATTTGCCAAAAGGTGGCTTACTCCGCTACTCACTCACTCACTAACACCCAACACGGGATTAAGTTAGTTTCATCTCGGACTTCTTTAGATCACACTGCGCCCGCCCTCGGAGAAATAACAATTCGTTATATCGACTTAAGTTTTGGGGCGCTTATTTCCCCGTTTCTTTATTTATTCATTTCGAAGGTACCTGCGTAGATGTACATTATACGCACGCGTATTATGCAAAATATTTTCCTCTTATATTATTACCAAAGTGGTATATCCTACACTCGGTGTACCGAAAAGCACTGGGAAACGTCGGTGTGTGTATAGTAGTCGTCGCGCGTAACGTGGAAATCGTATTTGTCCTGCTGTTGGAGATTATTATTATCTATCCGAAAAATCTTCGGGTATTTTACTCTTTCTCTATCTCTCTCACTCCCCGACAACAGCGTAATAATATTCCGAGAGCTCGGATAGACATTAAAATAAACGATAATATCGGAAAGATTTAGGAATCGAACGTGCACCCCGGGGCCGTTCGGTCGGTAATGTACGTACATAATGTATACAGGAAAATGTCGTAGAATTTTATCGGTGTTTTTAAAAGACTACAATATTATTATTCTGTACGCCTTATGGCGACGCAACGTCCGCACAACAGTAAGATATAGAACTATCGTAACGATACAAGTTGTATAAATAACGGTTTCTCGATGTACGCGAACCGGGGATGACTTTTTACGATTGTTTTCGTAAGGATTTTTTTGCCGGTTTTCGTCCACGGACGGACGTTATACAGCGCCGTTCAACGAATATAATATGATAATATGTCTCATTTAAAAAAAAACGTGTTCGAGCCGTGCAAGCAGAGCCGGCGCCGGTCGTTTTGTCACCCCGGGCTGAATATTTTTAAATGTCTTCCTAACAAAATTGACCTATCCTCCAAATTTAACAATTTTTATTCAAAAAAACGCCGTACTCTAATAATTCAAATTATAATACATACTTTTCTCCCCGAAACGCAACAGTATTTTAGCCCTCTAAACAATACAGGTTTTACTTATTAAATAACTTCCGTAATAAAAAAAAAAAATTGATTTTGTTTCGCAAAAATAACGATTTCGATAATTGAAATATTTTAAAATGACGTAGAAAAACCAATTCGTATAAGTCAAACTTTCCGGTAAAGATCGAAATAAATATAAATAAATTATTATAATATTAGACCACCGGCAGATGGCGATTCTACGTAAGAGGGTTAGGTTATTTGTGCGACGATAAATCGGCAATTAAAAACTAAAATTCGACGGATTTTAACGCTATTATTGTTTTCTTGCTTTTTACCCGAGTCACCAACCTAGATCCTCCGTTTAACACCGTACTGTAGTGAAAGAGATCTAGGATTGATTTTTTTTTTTTTCGTAAAAAATGAACACCTTATTTTTTTATTTTGAAATTTTACGATCATTATTCGTCGAGAAAACTGGCGGGCGTAAAACTATAACTGGCAAAAAAAATGGACCGATTAAAAACAAGACGAAATATTTCGTGATAAAATGATCATATAAATCTTATATTAACGGTTTAGGAAAGGTAAAAAAAAAAAAAATAAAATAAAATGAACCGAATTACAAAATATCCAAGACCAATGCGAAAAAAACAAATATAAATATACCGGATTTTATTGTACATCCTGGACGGGATCGTAACAGATCGCAGCGTCTCGCCCGGCGTTGCACGTCGTTGGTAGAGATCCTTTAAGGACGGGGTACCCAGTGCTTGTTACGAACGTTTTTGCACGCGAGCAATAAAAAAAAAATACAAAAACGACAGAACAATATAATTATTGACGTCGTGTACGGAACAAGAGTACTCGGACTATAAAGCGCGTTTTATATAATAATAATAATTTGCCCGACCGGCATTTCGTTACGATTGAAATGGAGGATATTCCGGACAGCGGTTTCCGAACGTAGCGTTAAAACCGTATGGATTATTATTAATATTATTACAGACGGGTTAAAGCGGGAAAAGAATTCATTTTCGGTTTTTTTACCCGCGGCGTACGCGTACAATAGTTTATGATAATGTCGATTTGTTTTTTTCCCCCATTCCCACCATAATTCGCGGCGTAAGAGATTGATCGTTTTCGCGCGAATAACTTTGTATAACTCCGGAGGGCGAATGACTTCGTATACGGACCGTTCCATCGCGCAATACCTATATATAGTATAGTGTGGAATATATTTTTAAGGATTCTGACGGCGGTCAACTGAGTACAGCACACACACACACACACACAGAGCATCTTTGGGTGTACACCGGAGGCACAGCATCCGCCGCTCAGTCTCGGTATAATACATACGTATATACACCGACGGGGTCAGATACGAGCTAGGGGGACTCGTAAATCGTTAGCTCATTAAGTATTCGGCGTACGTATTCAAAAGATATCCTCTACGCCGCCGGCGCGGACTCCTTAAATTTCAACGCACAGACGTGTGAGATGTGATGCTGCTCTTCTCATCCCGCATACAATATTATATCGTACGTACGCGAAGTCATCACACACACACACTCATACACCTCTCCACTCGAACTCGGCGCGAATCCAAACCCTTGGCCGGTAATAATATACTTTTGTTAGCTCATTCTTCTTATACTTCTCCTACGTGCAGTGTGTTGCAGGACGAGATAAATGTCCGATGGCCGTGTGATGATAGCGCCGAGCTGCAGCCAGCCGAGACCGCGCGAAACGCGTGCGGAATGTTTTATGAGCTCATAGCGAAAACATCCGAGACTTAATTAAAAACGTAATGCGAGCAGACCTGTTTTTACGCGATTAAAATATTATAACGCGCGTGTAGTTTATTATTGTTTCTTTAATTTTCAGACGCTCTGTACGGTTTTATTTCGTGATAAACACCGACGACAGACCGTTCGTGAACGGCTGAATTAATCTCGATCGATGGTGGTAATTTATGAAAAAATATAAAATATTAACACTCGTATTTCGTGTGCTTATACGACGTTTATAAATTGTCCACTAGCATATTTCCAAGGACGTTTTCCGATGAGTCTCCTATTGATCGGATTTCAACTTGTGTTTTTTTAAATACACATTGAAAATATCTAATTCCATACAGTGGCTCTTGGATATTTTGATAGGGGGAGGAGGCACATATAAATTGTACGATTTGAATAATAATTAATAATGCGTACTATCGTTTATAGATAATATTGGTAATATAATTAATATAATGTTGATTACAGATCACACACCATAATAATAATAGGTAAGTCATTATAGTCGTTTAAAAATAATTTATAGATTCTCATACTTTATGAGTTTTCGTTGATGTTTTTCGTTCTTCTGGTTTTACTGTAATGTCTTTATATTTATGTGTAACATTAATCATCATTAAACATCTCTCTAAACATGGTTTAAGTAAAACCGTTTTTTTTTTTTTTAATAATGTTTCATTGGATAATGAATAATTAAAAAAAAAAAATTTGTCGACAGAAAATTGACAAGGGGGTACATGCCCATGTGCCTCTCCCTGAATCCGCCGCCGATTCTACATAATACGCAAAACCGTTGGTTGTTGTTTTCTAAAAATCTAAAACTGCGTATATACATTTTTTTTTAACAAATAAAACTGTTATATAGGTATAAAAATCACTGGAGGAAAAAAAATCCAATGAAATTTTCTAATAAAAAATAAACAAATTTCTCGCGACTGACTGAAATTTAAAACGCGTAATATTCATCGAAAAAAAAACAATACGCGTCGCTATAGTCGGACCGTATCGAAAAAAATTTAATAAAATCAAACTTCGCGTAAAATAATAGTTTTAAAGGCTCCTATACACGGTCAATATTTGATATTGACAATATTATTGACCGTGTATTGGTTATATTGAAGGTTCCTTCAATATATTGAAGATATCAAAACGGTTTTGATATTTATTGGCGGGTCGTCAATAAAATTGTGTCCTATCATCAGCTGTTATCACTTTCTCTTTTTCAGGTAACGCGCAGTGTCGTAGTTGTAGTCGTTTATTCTATTCTGTGAGTGTTGATAAATAAATATTGTTCAGTATTATTGACATGTTAGTGGCTAGTGTTCAATAATAGAAAATTGATGATAATATTATTGATCAATAATATTGATCGTGTATGGGAGCCTTAACACCTCATCGCGGTATTTTCGCCCTCCCATGTCTATTGACCGAAAAGACGATTTCGCATTAGCCTTCGCTCTTCTTGTCAGAAACCATCGCGTACAGCCCAGTTCAAGGACAATATAACCGTGTCCGACACAGTTTATTTTCCCAGAGTCTATATTTTCGCGTGCAGTGTGTGTGTGTGTGGAAAAGAAGGGCCAGAAAACTTTTTCCACCGTCCCTTCGTCGTCGTCGTCGTCGTCGTCGTCGTCGCAAACGTGATTTGCCGCGGAGGAATTTTTTTCCTACGTCTTCTCCCTTCCCGTCGAGGTTATATGGACGAAAGGGCCGGGGACCCGAACGAAATGAAACGAAATTGAACGGGCGGACGGGGGAAAATCGAGGAGAAGAACTTTGACGACAGGACGGACCGAATCGCCCCGAGGGGGTTGGAAATAAAAACTGAAATTCTTTTTCGACGACGACAAAACACGTCCGTCCGCCGAGCACGTACACGCCGTAATTGCTTCTCCCTTGTAACTTATTACAACTGCGTCATGTGTGTGTGTGTGTGTGTGTGCTCGCGCTCTGCGAGTATTATTTTTTTCGTGCGAGACCAATCAAAAAGTGTTAATGAAAAGTCCATCGAAACGGAGTCCGAGGAAATACGTATATATATACCTACTCTTTTTTTTTTCACTTAGTCGTTTTTCTAATGCTCCCCGACAACGACAACAAACGTGCCGACAATATAATAATAAATAATCGTTTCGCTACACCGGTCCCGCGGACACGTATATAATATATGGTTTATATCAATTTATATTTAACACGATTTGTCCGCGACGGGTTGTGCACGAGAAGGCTGATGAGTTTAGCCTTTCAAAATTCTAGAAACGTTTTTTTCTCTTTAAATTTTTTTATTTATTTTTTAACATGTACACGTCTTATGGCTGGGGTCATTCTATAAATTTGTGCGACACCGAGAGCGTTACCATGACGTCATAAAATCCAGCTCTACTACTCACCACCCGGCCAGCTCCAGGATAATAGTGATAATAATAATGATAATAAGAAAAGAGTATCTACACTGCATGCACATACATCGGCAAATGTGTATATGTCTTGTATATATCTCATTTATTTTTTACACATGCGAAAAGTTACCTATAGCTTAATCCTCGTCTCCTCGTACCTATAGACATATACATGTACCGATGTATCTGTATGCAGTGTGGATACTCTTTAATTTTTTTTCATTAAAGCGAAGCTTTCTTACGGAAGTCGTGAAGGAGACCGAACTGCGAAAAATCGTCACGATAAAGTGCAACATATATATGTGTATACCTCCACTACTTCGATTTTTTTTCATTTCAGAGTGGAATGATTGATGTTATCGACACAGCGGAAGAACATGATGTTGAGAATCTAATCTTTCTATGTAAATTAGGAGTCCAGGAGTCACTAATTATTTTACATATAGGTATACCTACATAATATTAATAAAAATATAATATAATATTATTATACCTAAAAGATTCAAGCGTAATAAAAATGTACAAATCTTTATTTTATGATTTATGATAACACAATGTATAGATAAAAACCGTATTGTTGTTATATCAGCTATAATCATAGATATTAAATATATGGACGGGTTATTACGTCTTATCTTGCGGTCATTTTATAAGAATTATATGGAGTGGCTCATTCTTTCTTCCATTAGCTAGTTACTCTTTCTCCCATGCCTAAAATGCCACAATGCGATAATAACCTATGATAATAAATATAAACATAAAATAAGCCCTTTTGTATGGGCACGATTGATTTAATTAAGTAAGTATATAAGTAGTCAAGTCAGGTATCCCAGTCATCGGGGAAAACTTCGGCAATGTTATATATATTTTTATATGTCTAATATCAAAATTTGAAAATAACTATTATCGCCACGTATAATTTCCAAAGATAATAAATATAAAAATTTCATTAAAATAACCTTAACGGTGTACATATTAATTAAAAAACATAATTTTTTTGTCGAATTAATAATATAGTGTCGGTTATTTTTCCACGTAATGCAGTGTTTTTAAACGCGCAAAAGGGTCGTTATAAAAATTTTAAAAAAATTTTCATATTCTCTACCGACGAAAACCGCATCTAATCGTTCGAAAAATCGTGTCCTTGCAGTATACGAAACGGAACGAAGGGGGAAAAAAATGTTTTCATTAATTACAATCAATTTTAATCCTAATCCGGTCCGCGTGTTTCCTTTTCACTCCACCCGTTCACTCGTGACCGCCTCCCCAGACACTTTTGTTTTTACGCCTTTCGACGCGCATCAAATTATATACATGAAGGTATATTTATATATTAAGGTATATTTTATACGGTGTAGCTCGCGCTGTAGCGCTGTCAAGCATATAAAAATTCACGTTCATTGTCGTTTGAGTGTTTTATGCAAATTAATTATTAAATATATATATATACGTAGTGACATTTCACGGGAAATTATTGTTTAATCGGTATCGCGTGTTGTAATCACCGTCGTCGCGGAGTCTGGCCACGACGTTAGTACTCGTTATAGTACATAAAATTTCTATCGCTATATTATATAAAAATTATCAAGATTTTCGGTTAAAATTTCTTCGTAATTTCATATTCTCGATTTCCATCCGCCGATTAAATCATATGGAAATTCGTATAATCGAGTTATTCAAATGTCTGATCTATGTGTCTTTTTTCTTCACGTTGAATTAACCGTACGATTCTTTCGAAAAAAACTCGTGACTCGCACGTCCTGTTAAACGTCAAAAAAAATTAATTTACTCAAAACGTACGACTCGTCTTCGGTCGCCACAGTTATTTGAATAATTAAACCGAACCCGTTTGTGTCTCGGCCGTTTCCTCTAATCAGTGTTTAGATTTTTTTTCTTATACTCTTATGTCAACCACTGTGCATTACACACGCACGTGTATTTAATAAAATCAATCCTTCACTGTAGAAAAAAAACACTTGTCGTATATATAAGCGTGCGCTGGTCTTTTCGGCAGGGGACAAAGCCGTGTATATATTTAACGTTCCAGCAAGTATAAAAAAAAAAAAATTAAAAATGTTGAAATGTAAAAGCAGTTTTCCGTATTTGTATTAAACAACACAAATGTTATTATAAAACTGTATTTTAATAAATATTAAATAGAGATGATATTTAAAATATTGTCAAATGTAGGAGCGAGCGGACGAGTAGAGCACACCATATTGTCGCCCATGGTCTTAACATACAGATTAAAATAATCTTTTAATATTAATTGTAGGTTTATGGCGATAAGTTTTCAGTATAAAATTAGGATTCAAATTTGACTTAACAACTGCAGTATCACTTTGAATGTCAAATAAATATAACAATTTAACGATTCGCCGTGTCACGGTATAAGAGGTACCCTACAAGAGAGATGCCGGAGGGCGTAAACACGGTATAATACGTGATATTATCATTTTGGCACAACATTCGCCGCGCCTTATATATTATAATTTTGATCTTTCCAAAAAGACGGAATAAATTTGAAATCAGAATATTTAGACTGTTTGGAGTGCGGCCAGGTCGACGGACAGAGAAGGAAACGGACTCTTCGGCTATTTTTTCGTTTTGAGTTTACATAAAACAAAGAAAAGGACCGAATTTTCTTTATTTCTTTACCTCGCCGATGCTACAGACGGCTGACCTACATATATAATATATTGTAATGTAATCACGATAGACTCTTCGCAAGAATCGCGAACTCCGGCATAATAATATGATTTAGTCAGGACGAAGTGCGTCGGTCAGACGTGCAGCGCCGCCGGAATCAGGAGCAATCGAGCGTGTCAGTCTTGTAAAGTATTCGAATTACACTTTTGATTAACTGGTGAAATAATTGAATTTCGCCTTGAATGAAATTTTAAACGAATTTCTGATTTAAATTTAATATTTAATCAGCTTTTAAATGCGAAAATTGCTCTTGTTAAGAATTTAATAAAAAAAAATTCAAACAAACTTAATTTTACTACGAACAAATTGAGCCATTCGCACAATATTTTAAATAGAAAAACGTATTGACTATATTACTTATATACAATTTTCAGGCAATCGGTCGTAAAACTGAAAATTTTATGAATTTCTAAACATAAAAATTATTAAATTAAAAAAAAAATTGTAATTGTCGAAATTGTCAAAACGTTTGTCACGACGTATCTACGAATATCACTGTAATAAATTAATAATAAAAAAATGTCAGGTGTTTCTACAAAACTATGCTTAGAATTTTAAAAAATGAATAAATAAAATTCGATTTGTTCAAAGTCGTTTGTGTCGAAAATTTTAACGGGTTTTCGGTAGTTTTTCCTTGAGTTATAGAAAGTTATTGAGAAAATCGATAATTGCGTCAAATAAAGGATCGACTAGTAATGATTTTTTTACCGGAAAGTAAGTTGGAACCTGTTTTTTTAGTTATTCGTATTTTTCAATAGGTACTTTAATATATAATTTTTTTTTCGCGAGTTCATTTTAATTTCAATCTGGTTTAAGTTGGAATAATTAATTGAACTTAATATTTACTACTATACACTATAAATTCGAAAATCACAAAAATCATATACTTTTATCGCGTATATTATACGTATTTCGATAACTACGTTGTCATCTTCAGCGCGAACCGATTACTACTAAACCGTTAGGCACTATATACACCCGTATTTATACGGTTTATATTTCCGATGACGTCACCACAAAACAGCCGCGTCGTTTGGTCGTGAGTCAACGACCACGCCCACCGCAAGTCTATACGCTACCGCCATCTGGTTTACATTAAATTAATTTCAATAATGAATTTTGTAATGGATTAAAGTCCCAGTTTAGTTATATATTTTATTTTTTGACATTTTTATTGCTTCACTTATGTTTGATTCTTTATAATTATATTTACGTTTTTTGAAAGTTAAATAACATTTATTACATTAATTATATTTAAAATGTAAATAATTATGAAAAATTAAACACAAGAGAGCAATAGAAATGTCAAAAAAAAAATAATAATTTCTTAAATTGGGACTCGAGTCCATTATAAAATTTATTATTAATATTAATTTAATGTAAACCAGATAGCGGCAACATAGACTTGCGGTGGGCGTGGTCATTTTGGCTCACGACCAAACGACGCGGCTGTTTTGTGGTGACGTCATCAGAGATATAATAAACTATATAAATACTGCTGTATACAGTGTCTAACGGTTTAGTATTAATCGGTTCGCGCTGGAGATGACAACGTAGTTGTCGAAATACGTAGGTATACGCGATAAAAGCGTATGATTTTTACGATTTTTGGGTTTATAGTGTACAGAATAAATCAGACACAATTTCTCGAGAGCATTTTAGTTTAATATTTATTATAAAACAAAAAAGAACAATAATAACACAATGTTTGTTTTATCAATTAGAAAATGCGGTTATCGGTAAACCGAGTCGTTTGCAACGTAAGAAAATTCTTTTAAAAAATTCAATTTTATATCATTTACGATAAATTCAAGAAAAATTTAACTTTACCGTGTACACCCGTCATTTTTCAATAATCGCTCGTTAGATACATATATTTTTTTTATCAATTCTTAGATCGGCTCAATGACTTCGATCGTCCCGAACCATCACAATTACTTTCGATTATTTTTTAATTGGTTTTTCTCGTGTTTTCTATGATCTGTTTCATGAAAGCTTTTCCCTCTATCTCCTCTTCCGTCATTGTCGTTATCCGTTCATGTTTCTCGTTATACGTTCACTTATATTTCTTTCTCCTTCCTCCGATCGTTTCCCGTTCGTTTATTCTTAAGAGTGTATACTTCTTCGTCTCCGTCCAGTGAATTTTCAGTATTCTTTTACGTCAGAAAAATTAGATTTTTAAAAAAATAATAATAACTTTTGACACTTTAACCGGTGTAGCTTAACATTAATTGCTGAACGTCTACGTGCCGTAAACACGACGTATTTGATTTTGCACGGCGGCCACGCTCATTGTCATTATCATTATACCGGGTCGGTGCGGCGGGTGGACATCGTTTGCAGATTCGTCGCGGGAGACGACAGAGAGAGCGAGAGTCGCGGACTCGCAGACCGATAGACGGCTTCGCGGTAACAAACGATCGTAATCAAAACATCATCCCTTCGATACGAAGGGTACGTGGAAGGAGAGGGATAGAAGATAAGAGGGATGAAATTCGGGAGTTCGGACCCGCCGGGACGCCCGGCAATAATATTCCGTTATATATGTATGTATATATATATACCGTGCGCGCGATAATGGTATGCAGCCCGTAAAATATATTATCGCGCGTATAGTTGGTTTATATATGGTATATACCTACCGCGCGATTATTGTTATTATTATTATTATTATATAGGGCGCGGCCGGTATATTATATAACGTATAAATTACTAGGCGCAGCGTCCGGCCTATTATATAATACGGACCGGCCAATAGACGACGACGGCGGCGATGTGCGAAGGGACTGTGTGCGAAGGGACCGCGGGTTAAGAATTATTATGTACTACGCGACCAATTGTTTTTGGACTAACGGATTTTCGACGTCTTACCGCGGTTATTGTACTAGCCGCGTGGACCGCGCGTTAATCGAATCTCTGTCTCGGGAGGATGGTGGGCGGAGGACATTTTTTTTTTTCCCACTCTCCTGCAAAGTAATAATAATACGCGGACCGCCGAGAACGTGCGCGCCGCAATCCACTCGTCTCCAATCGTTTTTGATATCGAAAGAAGAAAAACAAAAAAAAATAATAATAATAACAATAGGAACTCGCAGAGATATTTCGCGAAACAAACGGCGAAAAAAAAAATTGTCGACAAAAGTTTCTTCTCCGGTCGTTCGCTGGTCCGCCGCGATGATGGTGAAACGTATACCGATATAAAGTTCGGCGTTTATTATGAACGTACGCGTGTATATATATATATAATGCACTCGGTCGCGGCAAAGTTTTCACCGTTTTTCCGAGTCTATAAAATATATATTATTACCGTCGATGCTCTCGGATTTTATAACACTCGCTGTAATACGATCGAAAAAAAAGTGAACTCAAAATATTCCCCCCCCACACACACACACACACAAGAAAAAGAGGGGAAAAAATTTGATTTTTTTTGGCGAAAGTGTGTAATATATCGCGATAATTTAATATCTAAAAAAAATTGTTTACATCATACGAAATGTCTTATGAAGTGTGGTTAGGTTACCGAGATTCCGGTAAAAGGCGGAATAATATTTAAATTCAACGCGTGTCGGCGAGAAAATAGCAACAAAAATCTAAAACGATTATGATACGCAAAAATAGAATGCATAAAACACGCGTAGTACGGCTTGAAACCTGCCGTTTTCTATCCGCATTCAATAATAATTAGCAAGTGTTATCGGATCCTGATTATTGTTACAAACACCTTCGTTCCCCTCGCGAGTTTTCTACACTTATTTCGAAAATCACTGTGAATAACATTTTTACGATACACCACGCGTTTTCAAACGTACAAATTTGATATTTTAAATTACACACAGAGTTCGAATCAATTTTTATTTTTTTTTAACGCTACGCGTTTTGTTTTATTTTGTCTGTCAACATTTATTCATCGTACAGTGCAATATAAAATTTCGATTCCGAACAAACTGGCCTGTAGAAAATCGTATCTATTCGCTACCTATACTGTGTATTTAGCGAGATTTTCGATTTCCTCTACAAATTTCTTAAACGTGCACCGAAAAACAAACTAATAGAAAAAATAAATTTTTTTGTTACATTCCTAAAAATAATATTTGTTATTTTTATTTTTTATCAGTTACTCAATAAATTTCCTCTTTGTATTTGAAAAATGGAGAAATTTTCGTTTTACGACCAACGACCTGAAAATTTAATGCGATTTGGATTTGGTAATATTCTAACAATATTGGAAAACTGTTGAAAATCGATAGTCAGAATTCGTTGTTTAACGATTTAGTGTTAAGATTTCGGATAAAATTAAGACTGAAAAAAAATTAATTAATTTGTCGAATTTTTTATTAAATTGCAGTCTTGGAATTTTAATGTCTATTTTATGTTGTTCTTATTGTTCTTAAAAAAAAAAAATTGGATGTCTTTATTCGCGACTTTTTTTTTCTATGCTTTTAAAGATCAACATTTTTTACAATACTATTTAAGAACTAAAAATCGAATACAATATTAAAAATATACATTTCAATAATACACGAAAGAATTAAACATTTTTTAATTTAGATCATACGCATTTTGAAAATACAGGTAAGCTATAAACGTTTAAAATTTTATCAACGAGAAAACTTGGAATAACAATAATTTTTCAGGTTATACCTTAAGCCGGTAACGCTTAGGTAAAAGAAAAATAGTCTGGGTGCGATAAGGGTCCCTGTGGAATATATGAGTCGTATCAAATAATGATACACATACATCTTCTTCTTCTACCGCGGGCACTTAATACTCTCTAAGAGTTTTCTACGCCATCACTGTCACCCTCCATTTCTCTCGATCTTGAGCTAATTCTCTCCGTTCTTTTACTCACATTTTATCCAGTTCTTCGTCCACTACATACAACCATATTTTCCTGGTCTTTTTCCCACTGACTTCCAATTCATGATTGCGTAACTAACATCATCCTCACTCTTACGCATCACGTGTCTCAGCCAATGTATCCTTTGTCCTCTTATGAAGCTGATGACTGATTCTATTCCCGTTTCTTCCTGTAGTTCTTTGATTTTTTTATCCACGCTTCTTTTTCATTATTTTCCATTTATATCACAATCGGGTCCACGTATTGTCTTTTGTGTTTTGTTTCCTGAAGTTCTGAGTCTTTTTTTAGCCGTTTTGGTGGCAGTCCGTGTTTCGCAGCCATATAGGTAAACGTATTAAACCTTATTATTTCCGTATACAGCCTTGCTTTAGTTTTGTTTTTTTTTTGAAAATACTTTTGATTTCAAGAATTTACTTAAGGTAAAAGGTACACACATTTTATATATTATACAAAAAAAAAATGTCTTCTTATTATAGTGATAACAGCTGTTAATCTTTTGACATTTTAGTTCACGGACATTATATGAATATATAATAACGCTCGCGTATTAATTTGATTTTTATGTCATTTTTAACGATTTACAGTGAATTTAACTTTTTAGATATTATATTATTAAAGGACGATATAATACACATATATATATATATATATATTGGCATACGCGTATTTCGCCGGCGGAACCGAGTTAAAGTTTCCAAACGAAAATTGACTTCACCGCGCGTGGTACCATAAATAATAACGCTCGATTATGTGTGTGTGTGTGCTTATAAAGTGTTTATTTTCCTGGCAAATAATTTTGAGGAATCGGGGAGAACGGTAATGGACTGATGTTTCGCGTATATTATTTTACTTGCGGATATTCGCGTTCTCGCGGTTTATTTCAACGAAAAAAAGTGAAAATATTAAATCGTTCGTGAACGCGTGAGTAACGATAAGAAGTGTAATTTCGTGTTTTTTTTATCGAATTCCAAGTCAGAATATTTCGCAAATGTCTCGGAATAATAAAAAAAAAAAAACGAATATCGTACACAGCACTGACGCGTATCAAACGATATGACTGAGAGGAAACAATATACGTATACGACACCGCGTGTTATTATTATTATTAGTGAAGGGAGTTTGAAAAAAGTTCTTTTCTTTTTTACCGACACGGTGGTTTTTCACTTATTTTCACGTGAGACTTCGTGTCAGACTTGCGCTCGCCGTGTGTACGAATACTTAAATTATACGATTATAATACGAAAAATTCAACGTCAACCAAACACTGGGGCAGCGATTATTATTCTCGTTGTTCTGCAATCACGGTCTGACTATTCGCGAATTTCAAAAAGAAAACCAAAGAAACGTTTGGGGAAAAAAATTTTCATTTTAATTTAACTATTTTTTTATGTTTATTCGTAACGAAATTCTCGCAAACTGATAAAAGGAAATAATTTTCTAGAATATTTGCGCCTATCCTATTTTAACCCATCTGGACCTATGGAATCCAACTCTGGGGCTTAGTCAAGCCTTCCGACTTAAATCGTATCCAAATGTCTGCGCCAAATAACTAAAGCCCCGTTTGATGTCTCCGATCACTCACTCTACTAAGATCTCTCTATCCCTCTCATTCAGAAAGTCGCTAAAACCTCGTATAAAAGATTCCAATCCCGTTTACAAGACCATTCGAAACCCCTCATTACTGATATTTTAGTACCCACCTGTTCCTGGTGACCCCGGAAGACGATTAAGACGAAAGTGGTGTCGTGATCTATTAGATGACTAAATTAAGTTAGACACGCCGAAGTACCACCAATGAGTGGCCTCTTCAATCAAAGCTTTATTATCCCCTACTAACAACTTCATCACTTACGTTTATTGTAAATATTGTTTTTTTACAGATTGTGTAATTATGATATTTAATGTTAAAAAAATAAATAAATAAATTTGCGCCTATGTATACACACATATTTTCTTTTCTAAAAGAATAAACTATTTCGATTTTATGTTTTAGCTAAATTTTAATCAAAACAAACCTATATTTAGTTAGAATTTACGATAAAATTATTAATCTAATAATTATATATATTATAATAATTTATAATTAATGAATAAATTAATAATTTACGCAGTGCCGTCCTAACCACCACTAACGCCCTTGGGCAATAATATTTGACGCCCCAACCTAAAAATAAAAAAATTTACAACTAACGTAATATCTAATTACATAATTTGATATATGTTTTTTAATAGTAAATACACTCATTCTCGAAATCATCATATAGGTACAAGGGAAATTAATGTCTAAAATAAGACAACAAATTTTTTCTTCTTGTCAATCATTTTTTTCGCCCCCTGCATTCATAATACTTTGGACGCCCTAGGGCACTCGCCCCATTTGCCCCCCTCCCTTGTGACGGCTATGAATTTACGATATGTTAAGTGAATTGATCACGTTTACCGGTATAGTAGGATTAGTGTTGTAACACTATACAAACATTATGATAATAAAACTTTTCGGTTCTATATACACGATGTGTATTACACGTAGGTCACACGTCAGGGATAATTAAAAAATTATTTTCCCTCCGTACAATATTATACGACCATTTATTTGACGTGTGTCCCGTTTGTTTATCGATGTTAAATTAGATTTTGTAAAAAAAATCACTTTTTTTTTTTTGTAAAATATTGGACACGTGCCCTTTTTGTATTTAACGATTCAAATATATTTGTATGCACGTATACATTTATATTTTAAAATCTTAAAATGGTGTTAACGGACAACTTTTTTTTGGTAATTACCGTTTTAAATGTATTACTGTTATACGTTGAATATAATATATACTCGTATTTATTATAATTAATGACTGATTCGGTAAAAATAATGTAAACGTAATTAATTAACGTTGTTTTTTTTTACGTTATAACTATATACATATTATAATATATTTTTAAACTTTTGAATAAAAAAAAAAAAACTGAAATGTAATAAATGTTTAAACGTTTTGACGAACGAATATTGTTTATTCACATGGATAGGTTTCTGTCCGAAGGCTTACTGTATAGTGCAGTTTATTATTATAAAATAATATAAATAGAACAGTGTGAGGAACGGGCATTTATATTTTTTTTGTTTTTTTCAACCGACACAATATTTATATAATCACTAATAAAAAAATATTATTTATTCAATTTTTTGGTGGTTTCACATGATGAGAACTGGACGGAACTATAAGAAAACTCGTGTGGTGTCCACTAAAAAAAAAAAAAAAAAATTAAAAATCCAACCGTTCCGTTATTCTATAGCTGATGAATATTATAATAATTGTGCGAAAATGACGAGGTTTTATAAGTAAATATTTAACGAAACTCCGCCTGAACCGTTGTGGAAAAAAAGCGCTCGGTTTCTCTCCGTCCGTCCGTCTCGTTCATAATATTTGCAAGTCAACTATAAACGAAACGAGCGAGCATTGTTATTGAAAACTACGTACACAATATACCCTTTAACTCATTTCGCATTCCATATACGCTGATGTACGGATAAGTTTTCTGAGTAACGTGAGAACGTTATTTTATCGAGTTTATACTTTCGCTGTAGTATTATGTGTGTACATACATACGTAACGGCTAAAGTTCTAATACTTGACCGGAAACGTAAACATTTCGACCGTTTGTGTGCGACTTACTTTACGTAGCGTCGGAAAATGGTTACTCACCTGAAACAAAACAAAAAAAAAAAAAGCGTATTTTGTTAGAAACAAATAAAAGAAACGGTTAAATTCCGTATATTATAAACAGAACGGATTACGTAAAATTCTGATATTTCGTTTTATTGTATAAAATTTGTTTTACGAAAGTCAACGAAAAACAAATATTAAGTAATAACGCGCAGCTCTTAAACTTCTATCAGCTCGGCGCTCGCTATAATAACCATATTTTTTTCCTATTAAAAATAATAAAATCTCGCGGACGACCAACGAGTTGTTCGACGAAGACCCGTGTTTTCTTACCGTTGTCCGCAGTCGAAATCATCATATTATTATAATATACATTTAGGTCATGATAACGGCGGTACGTATATAATATATATATATATACACGGCGGTCATTATATAGCCGGGCAACCGATGTCAAACAACATTACACGAACAGGGTTATTACATTGCCGCCGGTGCAGTGTACTAAAATACAAGCCATTACGTCCGAAATGCCGTTACAAGAGTGTACTCTACTGCAGTATAGTACATCATTTCGTTTCGCGCCCGTTAATATCCCGTGATAGACGGCAATACACGTACTATATAAAGCGCGAGTTTATTGCGTATAATAATATGTTTAGAAATTATTATCGTGATCGGACCGCGTATTGATTGCGGAATCGATATCGGTGCAAATGCCCGTCGAATTCGGTAACCGTACCCTGTAGATACGCGTTTTACCAAGCGAACGTAGAAATTATTATAATATCGTTACATTCGCATATTTGGTAGTTTTACTCTCGTGAAACTACCTGAATGTGTTCAGAATTTCATTGATTTCGTTGATTTATTCGGAATACTTTCGGATATATCCGTGTCTACAGTTTTTGGCCGACTACGTTTCGGACTATCCACATCTGCAGAGCGATAGTTACTGGTCCGAGGTTGTAATTATCGCTCTGACGATTACGTTATATAAATATTGAAACTCTCTTAACGTGCTTGAGAAAATTTCAAATTCGATCCGTATTTATTGAAACGTGATCTACAGTTTTTTCTCTTCATATTTCTAATATCCGATAAACACAACTCCTCCCTCCCCCAACTCAACGAAACGAAACCCTATGATGATATACGTGTATACCAGTGGCGGATCTAAGAGTCGATTATGGGGTAGGGAATTTTTTTGGGGGGGGAGAAAGATAATTAATATTATCAGACTGTATGTATAATTAATTAAGGATGAAGTAGGTACCAGTTAAAGCGCAACTGATAAGCTTTTCCTTCGGGGATTTAACTGGTATAAAAAATTGATAAGAAGTATACGAAACTCCTTCACTAATAAGGGGGTGACGTATTTTTTTTTTTTTAATTTGTTTTCAGGAAAGAAAATCGTCAGGTAAATTAATGTCAATCGGCCATTTAGTCGTTAGAATTTTTAGGTTTGTCGGCAAAATGCAGAAAAAGCCGATGATCTCTTTTTTTCTACTTTAATTTTTTTTCAAGGGGGAGGAGAATTCATTACATCCCCCCCTCCATCCGTAGATCCGCCACTACGTGTATAAGTTTGGGTGATGACTTCAGCGATAACACATTAAAAGCCCGAAATGACGTTGGAATATATTCGGCGTTAGGGTCGGAAAATATAAAAATATAAATGCGCGGATAGATGAGGAGGAGAAGAAGAAGAAAAAAAATCAATCAAATCGAAATATGACGAACGTCCTAGAAGATATCGAAACGGTATGAGGGACAGGAGGCGGTCAGCGCAGTATAATCCACCGAAGGGACTTTGAAGGGACACGGGGAGGGGAGGAGGAGGAGGTGCGCGTTATTAAAAGCTTTACGACCGACCGAGCGTCTCTCGTTTGTCGGGCCGTAAAAATCGGCCGACCCGCCAGCGGCACCGTCGGCCGGGCGGGCGGGACAAGAAACGCGTAGCGACCGGGCGACGGTGGTGGGGACGACGGCGAAATAATAATAAAAATGATAAACCGAATTTATAAAATATTTTTTTCCTCCTCCGGTTTTTATGTACTGTATTCGAATATAACTGCTCGCGCAGTAAAAACGGTCGGCAATCGAAAAATATTATATTGCAAATATACGAAAAATCGCGAACGACCGGAGGCTGCCTCGTATATATGGGGAGTTTTTTTTGTTTCGGCTTTTTTTCCTCCTCTCTACGTGTGCGCGTATCTATACACGGATGACTTTTATTTATTATCAGTCGCGGAACAGCCTCCCACCCCGGCGCGGCGTATCTGCATAATAAACGATCTCGAGAAAAGAAAAGGAAAACGGGGAAAAAAAAAAAACCAAAGAGAAAAGAAACGGAATTCTCCAATCGATTCTCGCATTCGACGCGACTTGAGGTTCCAGTCACGTATTTCGCATATCATTATTACAGTTCTGAAAGTATAAACAAATGTTTCGTACGTATACCAGATAAGTCCGCGGGATTTTAACGTCCCGCACGCGAAGACAGATTCAAATGAGTTTGCCGGAATCGAAGCGGAAATATTAATGTGTGGGAGCTGAGAGGAAACTGGAGTCTCCGGCTCCGAATACACTCTACACACCAAAAATAATAAACGGCCTCGTATACGATATTTACGTAGTATATATTATTATTATTATTATTATTATTATTATTATTATTATTATTATTATTATTATTCGTTATTATTATTATTATTATTATTATTATTATTATTATTATTATTATTATTATTATTATTATTATTATTTAAACAATTACTCGGATTTTTCCCGGTGTTCACCACCTGTATCGGGTCTAGGCAAGATACAGGGCTTCACATATGTGTCCATTTGGCATTCGTGCACATTCTCGCTCTCTGATCTCTACATTGCATCAATATTTAGGAACTTTCTAACTGTATGTACTGTGTTTATGATTGTAAATATATATTTTGTATGCGATATTTACGTAGTATATATTATTATTATTATTATTATTATTATTATTATTCCGCACGCGATGCCTTCTCCGAACAAAATAAAATGCCTACGGAAAAACGGACAGTGGAATTTTTGAAAAAAAAAACATTTTTTATTTATTTATTTATAAAGTAGGTACAAAATATAAGGGACACGAGTTTTTCCTCTTACGCCCCAACGTTGTTTTGTCAGCTCTTAAAAATACATCGTGCGTCGCGCATACCAATGCTATGGCGAGAATTCTTATCATTCCTCTCGTGTCTGACACTATAAAGATTATAGACACACACACACACACACACACACACACACACACACGTCGTGAGTATAGAGAATAAGGTCTCGACGAAGAAAGAAGAATCGACTGGGGGGAAAAAAATACAAGGAAAATACAAAATACAAGAGGAGAAAACACGAAAGTTCGATTAACTTACCGCGAGCGAACATATTATTATATTATACGCGGTATACATATATATATATAATATAGAACATTGTACGTTATTACTTATTATATAATAATATAATATACGTAATGTCGTGCGAAATCCTTTTACAGACTCAACGAGTAATAAAAAGTTAGATAAATAGTGTTGTTGAACATGACTACAGAAACTACAATGCATTTTGTATTACCTACACTTGATCATTTCGCTGGTCGATTAAAATAAAAGCGTTTTCGTATATATATATATATGTATTAATTAGAACTTATTAATCATAATAAAAATGTTATTGTTCGTACAACATAAAAAAACTACGTGGGATTTGATTTTATTTTTTTGTCGAAAAATCCACACCTCGATACAAGTGAAATAGAATTCTTTCAAAATCTATATAGTAGAATTTCGTTCTCGCCTTATATATAAATAAGGACAACAGCTGCGAACAAAATCAAATGGTCATAAAAACTGCATTAGACTCGCTTTGCAAGTCCGATGTGCTCATCTACGCGCCACTGGTGTGCGGATTCATTATCTCTAGTATTCGTTCGTTTCGCACGTTATCAAACACACGCACACGCGCCTTTAATATGTTAATAATGACCATTTAAAATTATTTACGTTTATATTTGTATTATTATCATTTTGATGATAAATGATCTATAAAAAAAAGTACACGTGTATATATTGCAGCAGCTTCAGGTCCCGCAGACCTCGCATAACGATGGAGAGGGGGAAATCACAATTTGGCGCTGCTAAGGATTTCATTCCAATCTCGACTGTCCTTCAATTATTTCGATTTTGTTTATACCACGAATTTCAAACGCACAACGGTTTTAATATTTCGAACATAGTTTTTGGTTTTGGGTTTTCGTTTTCGGATATCTATAATATTTACAACACATCAGATGTTTGCGGAGGACCAGGAATATTAATTATTAATAATAATAATATAAAAAAAAAAAAGAAAACTCTCTCCGAAATAACGACGTGTTTCCGTTTTCTAGATAGATTTTTTCAACGTTTGGAGTATCGGGCGAGGGAGAATATTTTACGCGTTTTTACGTGTTTATGTCCAATATAATATATGGCTAACTTAAGTGCAAAAGAGTACAATAAAAAGGACACAAAGAGGTACTCGCGTTAATGGTATACGCACGAATGTCGCTAGGGAAAATTATTAAAATACATACTAACGCGTGGTGATAATTTTTTATTTTTTCCCCAATAGGAATTCTAACGGTTTACACCTTCAATAAAACGCGTGATAATAGTAATTAATACGAGACACGTTTTCGCCCGACAATATAAAGTTTTTGATGAAATCGTTTTTTCATTAATTCCTTTTGATACAAAAGAAATGCGTCTTATTCATGTCTACAAACGATGTTTCTACGAGCTTTACTCACATTTAACGAAATAAAGCAATATATAAAAATGTTCTATGTTTTGTTAAAAGTAACAAATTTTTATTCCGTATCACATAACATAGACATTTTGAAAAATAATACTTTGTTGGGAAAGAAAAGACTCCAGAACAAATATTATGTGTAATCCAATACAATAAGAAATTGTATCGTACGATATTATTGCATCCTCCCGATTACAATATGATTGTATTATGGCGCAGAATAATAAAGTTTTCCACACGGCTAGTCCGTGATTTTCTCGTGTTATATTATAAACACAACGCTTAGTGACTCGAATGGTTTTTGAAAATTTTATCAATTATATCGAACGCGCCTAATATGAGTTAACATAATAACGGAACATTGTCGCGAAGGCGTTAAAATTTTGTTTTATTGAATTCGGTCATCATCATATTCTAAAGACAGTGCCTTGTCGTTGTAGCCATGTTTTCCTGCAGCTTGCTGCTTCCTTAAGACGATGGTAGGATGTGCAGCTCATCTTCTCCTTTATGTCTCTGAAACGATCAAGTCTAGGACTTCTTCTTGGTCGTCCCTCCATTACTCTACCCTCGAAAATATTTGTTAGAAACTCGTTATGACGAATAAGATGTCCAATTAATTTGATTTTTATCTCCATGATCTTATCTATCAGACTTCTCTTCTCATTTAGTTCGTCTAAAACTCTTTCTTATTGGTTTTCCTGTCAGTCCATTACGTCAAGGTCAAGGTCGTGAATTTGGTACGCGCAAATATTATATATTTATTAGGCATTACATTTTTTAACAATTTTCTATTTTAATACACGAAATAATGGCATTAACGTTATTAATATAAATTCAAGACTGGCTAATCATGAAATTTCCAGTAATCCGGTAATTGACCCGTTTAAAAATATATATACTGCAGATAATACTGTGATAGAAAAATGTCCGTTAAAAGCACGGTAAGAAGGTTTACAAAAAAAAAAATAATAATCGTATTACATGTTCGGATTAAGCACGTTTGTCGACAAAATTAATTTTAAAACCAAATTGAAAATGGACTGCCGGGAAATGTTTTCAATGCTTGTTGATTTAAAACTTATAGAGAATTAATAAAGAAAATGTCTATACGGATCTTTTACGTTACATTTTATTAAATTACGAGGAATAAGTAAAAAAAAAAAATAATAATAATAATGTGTAGAAATCGTGTTGTTCGCCGCTTTAACGTTTTAATAAAATATTTGTTTTATAATATAATGGTGCGCATCAACAAGTAAAATTACCATATGAATATCTAATCACGCTTCTGTCAACTGCGAGTAATGCTTAAACCAATATTTAAATTCCTAATGATCCATATATTTATTTAAGAATTAGATGGGTTCGTTTTAAATTTGAAAAGTTATTAAGAAATTCAATGAACGGATATACGTAAATTAAACGCCGAACGCGCTTGCGTCTGCTAATAAAGATATTTTTAACGTTATGAATTCTGCTGAAGTGCAGTCGAACGAGTGAAAAAGAGATAGAATAGTCACGATTGCTTCGCAGAGAACTTGGTTTCACAGAGTTCTATGATATAATATTAGACGAGAATCGTTTCGATCGAGGTGTACTATATCGTATTGTTAAATAAACAAAATATAAATCGGTTTCAAAATTCCTTCGTTTTTCTCTGTTTATCGCATTTCAAGTGAAATTAGAAATTTGTGTCTACCCCGGCTAAAAAGTTTTCGGAACAATACGACGTGCGTGAGTTCAAAACCAAATTTGCTTGACTACGTATACGTTATACTTCTAGAGAAGAGTTGAGAATTTTCATTAGAAAAAAAATGAAACAATATTTTTTTCCTTTTTTATTGAAACTATGACTTATTCAACACTTAGTTTCGACAAATTGTTGTATATATGTTAAGTTCGCCGAGGTCGCGTGATTCGAATAGTTTACTTGACAACGCCTTCAACGCCGAAATTATGAATTTACTTATTACAATTTTTTTTTTTTTAAATATGCCAAGTAACGATTGGTGCCGTTTGTGTGCTGGACAAAAGTTATATTTTAACATTACCAGCCTGCCACAATAAACGGGATCTAACAACGAACACAATCGGACGTCGTTTCTACGTTATACGCTGTTGTATATACGCTCCGGCGCTGTGACGACGACAAAACCGTTGTAGATGTAATCAACTAAGTGCATTATGTTTTTATAAATATACAAACGTATATAAAACAGGGACCGCGGGGATGCGGATGACGAAGGGACTGTACGAGGGTGTATAGCAGGTGAACACCTCGAGACGAATGCGCCTTTTTTTTTTTTACGTTTGTAAATTTTGTATTTTCATACCGAGCGCACAATAGCGTAGTGTACAACTGTTGCGTATTATAGATTTTATGTTAGAAAAAAAAACTGAGCAATTTTTAAAATTTTTTATTACGAGCCATTTCGGTATATTTTGTTTAAAATGCCCGATGGATTTAGTTAGAATTGCGGGCCGAAAAAAAATGTGAAAAACGGAAAAAAGTGATTTTCCGACAAGCAAAAAAAACATAATTTTACATAATTTTATATTTTTTGCTTTTTAACCCGCGTATAAGACAACGTTTAAAATACAGACCGATAGTGGCTGTTATTATATTTTGTTTTCGCTTAATAGAAACGTATCGGGAAAATATCAATAATGAAAAAAAAATAAAATTTTAAGCCGAAAATACCGCCGCGTTATGAATGTTCAATGTGAAATTTTTCGATTACACCATCGTAATTTGAATTCGTCGAAATACCAGAGTCGCGTTGCCGCGGATACTATCGTTTATGTTTTTAGATCGAATTCCGTATTTTTTCTCTCTCTCTCTCTTACTTTTGTATATTAACGAACACATTTTTCGGTTATTAGAATTTCGATAACTCGCTATATTGAGTATATATTTATGTTAAAGGGGCAAAAAGGAATGTATATATTATAAAAAGAAAAAAAAATTACAAAGATATTTTTACTTAGAATTTTTTTTTTTTAATATATAAGAAATATAAATATATGTTTATTTATTATTTATATGTAAGAATTACCTATTTTTTTTTTTTTAACAGAATATATTGTCACTGATGCTTGTTTTTTGTACATTGAGTTTTTACGACAACTGCAGTTTGCTACAACACTTGCGTCAACTCTTCATTTGACCAGTTAATATATAATAAACTCAAAATGAATAAATGTGAGACTTCGCACGTGCATCGAGCGATGAGCACTTTTACATTTCAGACACGGCTAATCGGTAGATACTTAAAATGCGTCGTCTTTGAAGCGTTTTATATCTCAGAAATACACTTTAATTCAAAACTAACCTGTTTCAAAAATACCTGTAAATTATAAATATTCGTATTGTTGTAATAAAATTACCGGGGGGGTTTTTTTTTCGCCAGTACTTTATGGCAAACATTTTTTAACTGATAATTTATACCGAAAATAAAAACGGAAAAATCCGTATTAATATTTATTGAGTTTTTTACTGTTTTCGTATAAGATACAGTGTAGAAAACAGCGTAAATTTCATACAACGGTATTTGACCGTAATTAAAACGAAAAGCTTCGAAATAAAAACGAAATTTAAAAATCGCGATCACCCAATCGCCGCAGGCTCGTTGTAAAAACGAAAAAATTCGCGCGGTCTGGCAGTTTTACGTTTCGATAAATGTCACTCGTCGGTTTGTTACTTACACTAATATTGTAATACGGTAGTGGTGTATGGCGAAATATTCTGATTACGTCGATAATAATAATCCTAAACGGAAGATTCGGCGATGAGGATGGTCGCACGTGTATAAACATGTGCGAAGAAAAAACAACGAATATCGGTAAAAAGAAAAAAAATATATCAAAAGAAAAAACGCACACTCCTCTCGCGGAATAATAAATAATTCAACGAGGTATCAAGTCCGGATTAAATTACGTCTAGACGATAATAAAGTAAAACACACGATCTCCTGCACACACACACACACTATTATGATAATAATAACACTCGTGTGCACGTATATAATAAAATATATGATATACAAAGCTATTGTAGTGTATAAAATTCCGACGGACTTTATTATCCGCTAAAGGGTTCTTGCAGCTCATATTATCCGTCTTAGTGTCTTTTCGACTCTTTCTCCTCTATCGTCGAATCGACGTGACACAGCCGTTCAGCTGCATACGGACTCCGTCCCAAACATAAACGTTGCAATGTATTATGTAATAGATATAGATAGATTTCGTCCCGGTAAAAAAAAAAAAAAACAAAGATATATACCGATTCCGGTCCCGACAAAAAAGAGTGGAACATACCGATTGCATCTGTTACGATTCCCCCTTTTTTTTGAAAAAGTAGTTATTTGTATACAATTATTAGAATAATAACAATAAATACAATTATTTGAAGTCACACAATAAAGTGGTCCTTCTAGCCCGACAATACCGATTACGGATTAATATAGAGTTTAGCCCGTTTGGCTTACAAAATAATAAATCCGCGAAACAAAGGAAAAATATAAAATTAATAAATACATTTCGTACTCGCGGTATAAACGTTTACTGGCCAATCGCTATTTATAATCTATATAAATACACACTTACATAATACGCATTACACGCGGATTTCAATGAAATTCGAATCCAATTATTCGTTTCGTATAAATTATTATTACATTATAATATAACATTATATTATAACAGATAATAAAGGACCAAGGATGTGACTCATACGTGGAAATGAAAAGGAAGGCGGATAGGAGAGAAGACTGGAAGATGGCTACAAACCAATCTACGGATTGAAACTATAGAGAGAGAAATTATTATTAATAATTAAGCATATAATATACAATTGGCTATCGAGCAGTTAATACGTCGAATCAAAAATACCTATAAATACGATAAATAGAAATCGACTTAAAAAATATATTTTATATATATATATATATCTTTGTTTTTTTGCCGAGACGGAATCGGTATAAAAAAAAAATGACGTCGGGACGGGAACTCGTATGCAGCCGTTTATTCGCCAACACGCATTAATACTATTATTATTTCTACGTTTGTGTATTGTTTTACTGCTCGCACGCTTATATAAGACAGATCCTCTTTTGTCGTCTAATTACTACACCGCGAGCAAACAACGTAGTCGTAGTAATCGTGTCAAAACGACTTTTCCGAAATTGTGGATCCGGTTATTATATAATAGTAATAATAATAATAATACGCTATAATTATTATCATTGTCTTTGAATCCGCGTTCAAACGCACGCGAGTTCACATCAAAGGGTTGAATTACGGTTGAAATTTTCGTGCACACTAGTCAAATTGCTATTTTCCCTCGCGAGGCCATCACAGACTGATCCAAAGCGATCGGATACGATCAATACGTACGTCAAAGCGTTAGTCATCCATCTGGAACGTGAGATTCTTCCAAACTGATTTCTAAACACTATCTAAGAAAATAAGAAATCTATTAACATTCCCCGAAGCAAATGGTTTAAAGTATTATCACGAGAATATTACAATTCATGTCAATATAGAAAAAAATGTTAAACAGTTGTGGCATTCTTTGAGTACGATATAAAATAAAATATTATCACTCCCTATATTTCTTGTTAGGCACGGTTAAAACGCGACCTAATCGCGTTTATTATTTGATTTTTAGGTTAAAGTTTTTTCATGGAATAAAAAAACTCACGTAAATGGAAAAAAAAAATATCCGACACCACGGACCACCAGAGATAAGTATGCGGACCATCAGTTGGGGACCGCCGTCTTAAATAGTGCGAATTTGTGATGCATTATTGAAACGGAGTCGACGACCAGCTGGATTGGTGGATCGAAGTCTGTATATTATTAAAATAATTCGATTATCGCGCGATAGTGGCGTTTCGGTCGTTCTCGTGTCAGTAATTCTCGTAGTGTTGTTACACGTGTGTACGGTCAAGAAAGACCGGGTCTTTTTAAGTTCTTTCCGTCGTGATGACTGAGCAATAGTCGTGATAATTATATACGAAAATTTCGTAATAGAAACGTCAACCTCGGCCTCGGGAAAACGCGAACATCGCGTTTTTGTATGCGTATTAATATTTTTTTGACGAGAAAAAAAAAGGCTAGTACGACGATTTATATAATAACGAGTGCGCTTAAACACCTACGGAAGTTATGACCCGAACGACGACGTCGTCGTGACGGCCGGACCGACGTGAGAAGAGATCGACCCGCGTGTGGTATGTGTGTATGTGTGTGTGGCATCTGCGGAGAGACAATAAATATAGAACACCGGAGGCAGCAGCATCAGCATCAGCAGACTGTTAACTGCCGAGTCGTTTTGTCAACGTCTAGTGCGAAAAGCCCGAGAGGACAGCGAAAAATAAAAATAAATAAACCCGGGGACAATTAAACGTTTTATCTGACAGCGGAGAATTTCAACAACGCGACCGTCACAACCGCTTCGTGACGCCGCCGCCGTCCGGTGCCAAAACAACAAAAATACTAATAATAATAATTACATCAATTTATTTCTATACAATACGTTTCACGTAGCTCGACCACACGCGTATATAATATAGTCTGTTGTCTTCGTAACGATCGGTTTCGACTTTCTAATTATTATTATTATTCATAAGTTCTACGGGCCACGGTGGCCCTGGGTTTCCAAAACAACTCCTCTCCACACGTACCGATCCTTAGCGACATTTATCCAGTTTCGTGCATCCATCTAATGTAGATCCCTCTTCATTTTTCATCCATCCGCCTACTTCTTGGACGTCCTTGTCTTCTGGTCCCTTCCATTCTTGCAAGCGTTTTAGTATTCTTTCGTCACCCATTCTTTCCACGAGACACAACCATCTGATCCTGCACGATTTTATGTATTTCACAATATTTTCGTTTTCTAAAATCTGTTCTATTTCGTTGTTGCTTCGTATCCTATATATTTTTCTTACTGCTTTTCTTTCAAAAACCTTTAACCTGTTGGCATCTGCTTTTGACAATGTCCAAGTTTCAACTCCATAGCAGACCACGGGTCCAATGAGAGTTTTTTATAGCCTAAGCTTAGTAGCTTTCGACAACAGCTTTGATTTGAATAGTGTGATATTGGCAAAGTTCGATTTTGTAATGCTGTTTTTATAAACGATTTGGAAATCCTTTATTTAGATGCCCAGAGGCGGCTTGAAAACGTTAATTATCGGATTATTGGGCGGGTCAAAATTTTTGGGAGTCGATACTGCAGGGCACAGTCGGTACTGTGGCACCTTTAAACAGGATATAAGTAATAACTGAGCGAGAACTTTAAAGCCAGAAGTTTCTCCCGAAAATACAATTTTTTTTTTTCCAAAACAATTACTCGAACGTTTAATATCGACTTTTCGCCGAAATTTCCTAAACGCTTATCGTGCGTAGAGCGTGTAAATATTGTAAGTATACCTACCTATAAACGAACGTTAAGTATAAATAAAAAAATTTTTACCGGAGCGAGCTGTGCCTAAAGCTGATTTTATACGAAATATACGTTTTACAAGATGTATCAATTCTGATAGCAGACAAAAAAAAAAATTAACCTTTATCCAATTTACATGGTAAATTTTCCGGGGGTAAGTGATGACTCGCGTGTCTCGCTGGAGAACCGCGGCAAGGACGACAAAAGAACGACTACCGTGCAGAACGGTGGGGTGACGGTACGGTAGACAAGTGTCTTCGGAGACCGCGAATGGTGCCAAAAATGCGTTTTGGCAATAGGTGTGGATAAAAATCATCGTACGCGGGGGTGAATGGAAGGACCATGAGACGATATACGTACTGCAAATGCGCGCGAGCGGGTTACGACCAGGGTGAGAGAGAGAGAGAGAGAGAGATTTTAATCCGTACGACGGGTACGATTTATTTGGTCCGGCTCATTAAAACGCCAAAACGGATTTACGGTGGAATGTTTATGGCCACGTGAAAATCCGTTTGTATATAGAGGAGAATTCGGGATGGACGAGAAAATAGGATGGGGTGGAAAAAAACGCGAGGAGAAAATCCGTGTGCGAGTCGCTCTCGCGTTTCCGCGCATGTGACTGATCTGAAATTATATATAAACACAAGTGGCAGTACCGAATTTATAGATGGCGGTGCGCCTTAAGGAGTGGCGTGTGTATATATATATATATATAAGCGGAGAAAAAAAAGGAGAGAAAACGAAGAAAACAATCCGCGTAGGTCGATCGAAATTCGATTTCGGTATATATATATATATATATATATACTCTATATATACACCTCGTTCTGACTCGAAACCTTAAATTGTATTTTTTCGATCCTCTCTGTCTGATGGAACTTTTTTTTGCGATGGAATTTTCCGTAATAAAAACGTACGTAAAAAGTTTCGTCTTACCTATATAAAATCATTTTTTTTAGCACACACACACTTTTTCACTTTCTCAAACACACACACTCGCTGCGGCAGCTTGCTCTCCCCGTTCACTTTGTATACGTTACAAAATTATACGTTCACTACATTTCTGTCTTCTCGCGCCTATTGAATTCGCCAAAAACGAAGTTTTGGAAGAAAAAAAAATGACCGTTATAGAGGTTTATGCGAAAATATTAACGACAGAGTTTTTTGCGATTTAGTTCAGTTGACGCGATCCTTTTGGGTAATTATTCGATCGGCGGCGTTTAAGCCTTTGGAGAAGTCCGTATTGCTCGTGGAAACGCATAAAAGACTAGCGTAAAATCGCTACTGAAACGAGGTAATTAAAATTTGGTATAAAACAAACGTAATAACGGTTATTTACTCACTGAAAGAGGTTAGCTCGTAACGCGGGTCTAACGAAACGAAACGAAATTTAATTATCTGGTAAAAGAATAAAATCTATTACGTATCCTAATTTCTCAGCGATATATTATGTCGTTCCGTAAATTATACGCGGTATTTAAAATAATCCACGTCTTGGTAGATATCGATTGAATGTGAATAAAAACAGTTTTTGTTCGTCATAACCTCTTTGTTTGTTGTTTTTATTCGCTCGTTACGTATTATAATGACGTAATCAATATACTCGTTTTATTATTATATACAAATTCGACCCCGATCCGTTACCGAAAATATTTTTAAAAAATATCCTTTCCAGAAACGGATTACGTTTTTTTTTCCACCTGATTTACCATTTTTTTTTTTTTCCCCCCCAGTTATTTATACTCCTCGGCGAACGTATAGAACAGAAAACGATTTTACGTTGCGGTAAATAAGTTTTGATTGACTATTGACGTTTTAATAAAAATTCAAATTAATCTCATTTACGACGATCCCCCGTTCGTCGAATACGACGCCTGACGATTCGGGACTTGTTTTTATTTTCGAAACGCTCGGCATTCGATTTAACAAATTTATAATACTAGGTGTAATTTCTGACATAGAAATTAGATTATAGACGTTCACAAACCGCTTTCGTACGATACATTTTTCGCGCATCTTTTAGCCGCGACAATCGTTAATTTCGCGATGTTTAATAACGTCTCTGCATTGTAAACGTATTCGCACTAATTTGCACGGCGGGAGCGTGATAACGGGAAGGGATAAGGGGTGGGTGGATCCTTTCTCGCGGGCTTTCTTTTTTATACAACGTATTGTCCTAATACACATAAATATAATATGAAATTATATAAAAAAAATTGAAAAACAATATTTTGTTGTGTTAACAACATTTGTTATCATAATATTCCTTAGCTTATTAACCGGTAACTACCAACTGGTATGATGCGGTTAGATTAAGTCACCGACAAAAGGTTTACCGCATATTCAAATGTAACAGAAATATTTAATAAATTAGCTAAAAACGAAGAAAATTAGAATTTTTGTTAAAAAAAAAAAAATACTTCGTTTTTATTAAAGAAAATAATAAAAGTATAAAATACGCGTGTCGATAGATTTAGCTTTGATATTAATGTTTAAAGGGTTTTTACAATATTATTGGGGTTACGCGATGATGCATTTTATATCCCCTCCTATATAATATTCGTAATTACGCGACTGTTGCGCGGTACAACCACTGAACTCAATACACGGAACGCGTATATTAATCAAAATATGACCCCAGACAGGAGGCCGCCATATGCATTCTATAAGACATAAAATGCATGGAGGATACGATGAAATATAATTTTTTTCCATGATATTTACTTTGTGATAACAGGACACAAAACGACGTGCGCTTACAGTATCAATGTTAGCAACGAAATCGATTATTTTTACATAACAAAGTTGGTAACAAAAACAGAAAAATAGAAACGGAATGCATATGGCGGCTCACTATGGGGGTCCATTTTTCATACACGAGAATCATACAGAATGCGCTTTCCACGTTTTGAGTTCTGTGGGTACAACACTTGCGTGCGAATAGGTGATACTTACCCCGATTATTATTATTATTATTATTATTATTATTATTATTATTATTATTATTATTATTATTATTATTATTATTATTATTATTGTTGCTGTTATTTTATAATCCGTTCGGTTTGGTACGCGACGATCTGCGTCGTCGTTTCTCAAAGGCACATTACGCGATATTATTAATAATACATAATAAGCACTCGTATTGGGAATAATCTGTAATAATCCTCAGCGAAATTCGACTTAAGCGCTGTACAACGCGATGACGCGAATAGGTCTACGCGCACACGTCTATATAGGCGAATCTTTGGAAATCGTCTGAATCGCGTCTGACTAACGTGTTTTTGTGTATAATTAATACCCGGGAAAGCATTTGCAGACGGTTTTATTTCGGATCGAAATCCCAACGTATTGTATAGGCGCGTAAAGCGAAACGACTCTGACGTGTATTGAGAATATTGTCGAAGCATCCCTTCCCATTATCAACTAAAAAAAAAAATAAATAAATAAAACCACGATATTTCAATACTTCAGATCACAAGTCACAGTCGTATACAAAATGTTCGAAAAAGTCGGAAAAAATTTGCCGAATCTAAAATGTATCAAAAAATAAATACCGTACGAGTTATTGAAATTTTTTTACAAGTAATAATAATGTTTTTTTTTTTTCATTTGCCAATAGGTTTATGACGATGGCACGGTCTTACAATATCTCGACGTGAATTTCATAAAAACGAAGCGGTCAATTTAGACCCGAACCGATTTTTCCATCTATCAAAACGAAGCAACGCGGAACGAAGTAGAAGAAAAAAAGAAGCGAGTTTCAAAAGCATTATATACATATATGTATTAATATAATACTTTATACAGTAATTTTCGTGTAAGCGTTAATAACGCACGATCCATGAAATCTCGTAGAAACCATTACCACTAAATTTCAACTCATCGCCTCATACACTGTGGATTCGAATAACTTTCTCATAATAATAATTGTCTCGATAGTCAATATATTTTATAGCGACGATCTCGCTTAAAATTCGTCACAGAAAAGAAAAACACGAATCCGGAGGAGGTGGACAATTAAAAAAAAATTAATAAAAATACTGAACACTCGTCGAAATAACATTCATTTTAGCCTCTCTCTCTCTGTCGTGTGGTGTACATTCGTATCGTATTTTTTTGCAAGTTTCCAATTTTGGAACCGCTGACACACGGTTAAACACTATACCTTTCTGCGCTTCGGTATAACAGATGGCCCCGAATAAAATGCATTTGTCACAATAAATACTGTTATGTTTGTTCAATTAGAACGGTCATGTCACCGTTTTTTTTTCCCGTTTTATTTCGTTCGCGCACGTAATGAAAAACAAAAAAAATTATTCCTTTTGATTTATGACTCCGGGGAGGCTCGTCAAATTATATTTATAAAAACAAAAAAACCTGAAATCAAAAAGGAACGTTAAAATATGTCGATAGGTCGCTTACACGATGGTTTAAAAAAAAAATGTGTGTCAATACTTTTTTTAAAATGTTTTTATACGGCGAAAGAACACGGCGTCCGTTTGTTTTAAATTATTACAACGAATGAAAACTATAAAACTGTTATACGATAAAATGACGGGATTAAACGAATAAAAAAATAAAATTAATATTACGTAATTTTATTGCAGGTTTGTTTCGGTAATATATTAAAAGCGTTCTACCGAAACGTATGCGTTTCAAATGAGTTTATTATTGTTTTTTTTTATTTCAAAGTAACTCAATATTTTTCACGTTTATTACGTAATAATATACGCGTATATATATATGTAGATAATTGACATGCGTATAATATTGTATTATATTTTCGCGAAACAAAAATGTAATAAAGAAATAAATATATTCGGTTTACAATTCCGCGAGACTTCCACGAGACACGAGAAAATGTAATTCTTCGGTCGGTTCTTATTATTATTATTATTTTTTTTTATTATTTCCCTCCTTTCTTATTGTATTAAATATACAACATCACGAGTCCCCGATAACAATGATGTTTCCCGATTCGAAAAACACGTGAAAAAAACGAGAGTTGACAAAATAATATTACGTTATATAATACACGCGTATAATTCAACTTGCTGGGCACGTGTTTTGAATTTTTATTTATTACCATCGAAAGCAATTTATTTAACTCCGGTAATAAAAACGCAAAAAAAAAAAAAAATCAATAGCTTTATTCGGTTTTCTTATTAAATTATTATTATACGCGTAAATAATAGGCGTAATATTTTTTAGCGCGTTGAGAAAATTAACAAAAATCCCGACGACTTTCGACATCGCCGAACGGACGAACTCGCTTTTAAAACTGACAAAACGATGATTAATTCCGTTGTATAAATAAATATGGTGAACTGATTTATTATCAGTATAAAAACGGAGTATTTTATAAACCCGCTCGTTTATATAATATTAAAACGTAATGTTCGGGGTAAAACATGAACAGACATCGGGTTTTGTAATAATATCCGTGTTACGACGACACTGTATTACAACAGTACGTTCTGGTCGATTGGAGAATATTTTAAGGACAATATATAAAAAAAAAACGGTAAATTAAAATTTCTCCTCGCTCCGAATTCGAGTGCCGTCATCATCTGCAGACGACGCGTTTGCAGTTCAATTGGAAAAATATATTAAGCGAACGCACGTAATTCCTGCATATTTAATTAGCGATGTAAATTATTTATTTCAGTAATTACGGCAAGTTGCGATGAACGAAATCGAAATGCGAGTAGGTATATACATCGATTTTACGTAATAGCTGCTTTTAGGGTTGAAACTATTATACTAACGATAAAAAGGAGGGATAGAAATTAAACAATTTGTTAACTCGGATACTATTAAATTATTACAATATTGAAAATTTACTCGTTACGGTTAAACAGTCGGAAGAAAACGTATAGAATCGAAATTTTCAAGCGATTCTCATTATATAATGAACGAGAGTGTTATTAGCTGCAGCAAAGTCTCGTAGCGCAAATTTAAAGAGATTAAAAAAATCAACGCCAAAAACGACCGAAGAAAATTCTCTGAACACGAGCTGCTCGACCTCCTGTTGATTCGCGGATAAAGAACAATCGTCGGGACTCAGAAGCCATACGGCACGATTGTTATAAGCATTTATTTCTAGACGCTGTTCGAATTCTTGAAGATTACGGTGTAAAAAATTGTTATGACGCGGACGATCCTTCGTTTAGAATTGTCAAATGTACACTAATTAATTCTATTAAGCGAGATTTTAGATCATGGACGGAGCCATAGTGGTGTTTTTTTTTTGTATAACCTTTTGACTGGAAATAATGCACAGATCGCGTTAAACGCTCCGCGAGAGTCCGGTAGCGAATTTTGACTATAGTTGGTGCTTCAGAGGATTCTCGATTTTCAACCACCCATTTTCAAAACTACCTCTAGACGAGATTGGGGATCTAGCTTTTCGGTTTTTAGTGTAGATTTCGTCTTGGAATCGGCTCGCGAACGGTGTCGAATCCCGAGATCGTGCTTTTGATCATCGTGCGCTTTCGGTTTTCGTCCTTTTCAAAGCGACGGACGTAACCAAGTATTGAGGGTGTGACGGGACCGCCTCGGCTCAACGTAAAAATATATTTTTGTTGAAGCCGAAGGCGCTCTCGACGTTCGGCAGAATCTCGCTTTTCGAACGCAAATCAGAAGTCGCATCTATTTTCAAAGTACCAAACGAATACGAGAGAGTTATACCAGAACCGTTTATATTGCTCTAGTGAAACCTGAAGACTATATTACTTGTTTTTACGTTTTCCTTTTTTCCTGTTATTTTATTAATCCTCCGAGGCGCACACAAATCGTGCGGAACTACGTAACACACACGTGTGTGTGCGTGTATTTCGCACACGTGCAGGTGTACTGTACTGTGTGTGTGTGTGTGTGTGTAGCCAAATAGCGGCGGCCGTGTTCGTCGAACCGTTGTCGTCATTAAAGGACGGTCGCCAAGGTCGGCGAGCCGAGGGTATGTATACAGTGAGCAGGCATGTGTGTACGCACCCGGTAATGTGATACCCATTTATCTACGTCACAGCTTGCGACTTGTAAGCCCGAGGGGCTGCGGCCGCGCGGTGGCGAATCGAGTGCGCCGGCGGGGCGGGGACGGTGAGAAAGCGCGCGAGTGGCTCGGAGGAGAGGGGAAAGGACGAGTAAAAGAGGTATCCTGCGCGGTCGGGAGAGCGAGAGAAAGCGGCGGCGCGGCGCTTCATTATGTCCCGGTCATTATCCCTATCTTTTTTTTTTTTTTTTTTTTTCACCTCTCTTTCGTCTCCGACCCGTTTTCCATCAAAAACGTCCCTCCGCTTCCAGCACCGTATTCTCCGCGGCCTATCGCTCTCTGTCCGTCTTGCGCGCGCGCCGCGTCCCTGCCGTCGCTCTGCCACCCGCTTTACTACGCCGTGTTTTGTTGTTCGCGCGCGCCTTTTACATTACCGGTCCGTGTGTACATTTCCAGTGGCCGATCTCCGTTTTGCCCGCCCGCCGCACTCGCATTGCACCGGTGCCCCCCGTAGTGCCTGCCGCGCGCGGCAGTTCATCAATCATTCGCCAACGCGTGCCCCTCACCCTCCCCCCGCACGACGCCGGCCATCGTCGGCGAAACAATATACGGTGGCCGGTGGTGGGGGGAGGGGAATTTGAAGCGGGACGTACGGCCGGCCGCTGGACGGGAGAGGGACGAATAAGGAAAAAAAGTTTTCCGGTGATGCAGTGTCACTCCGTCCGCGTTGCGTGTATGTATAGAGCAGTGGCGTAAACTCGGGGTGGCGGGTGCAAACGCCCGAGAAATCGGGGTAAATTTTTTTTACAAATTTCTTTTCTTTTTAAAGTGAAACTCCTTTGTGGACTTTGGAGACGTTAAACGCTACTATATGAAAATATACCTAGGTATACCGAGATTTTCGAATTCGGTCGCCGAATACGACCACTGACGATCCGTCCTATACAATTACAGGGTCTTCTGCAAACTATTGACACCTCTACAAACAACACTGCAGGGATCGAAACCGTCGAGGAAGAGAAAACAGCGGCAGGATTCCAGAGAGAGAGAGAGACACGTAAAAAGGCGAAACGAGATTTAGACGATTCGACAACTGCTGGTCCACGGACTTCTGCTGCTTGGGAATCTACTACCGCTGATCCATCGACGGTTATATTAATCCACCAACTGCGACTGCAAGTACCCATGTCGGTTCTACGAATCAAAAGAGCAGAAAAACAGCCGCAGAATATCGACGCGATTTTGGATGTTGGAAATCAATACATTTTCATTACTCGTATTGTTATCGCTGTATTACTGTACTATTATTGTATTAAGGTTCACTTCATCAGCGCGTTGTTTTTGACGAATATTCTCTTAGAAATTGCGATTCGCAAAACGTGAATCATTAACGTGGTTGGATTAGGTAAGGTTAAGCTGATGTTTAACATATACGAGCTGCAGCAGGGATGTATTAGTGTGAGTGGGCTGACGGTGCTCCCTCCCATGAAATTTCAGGACATTTTTTTTTTTTTTATATTCATATTGGATGTTATAAAAATAATTACAACGACGTTTTTATCGTTTACACGACCGCGACGTGGCTTGAAATACCGCCGAAACGTATATTATTATAATAAATTTCTAATAGTTGTTTTTAATACTTTGAGAATTTAGTAACGTTTTCGCGTTTTAGTCTTGGATTAGAATTTAGAAATAACTCGACGATGTTATAAACCAGTGCCTCAGCCCCTCCTTCCTAAAATAAATGTATCTAAATACGGCCATGAGATGACGTAATTATAATAAAATATTATTCGAAACATATAAATATATATGAAAAGAATAAAATGTGTCGCGGAATATTAAATTTGTTTATTTATTCCTGACGATTCCGACAAAAAAAAAAAACGTCATCGTTTACAGGTATTTAGCGAAATCGTTATTGGACATAAAATATTATTATTATTATTTAAGCGCAAATAAATGGGACAGTCACGATTAAATGATTTCGGGGAAAGTTTTCGAGTCGAGAAAGAACAAAACACGATTCTACGAAATTTAACGATGAAATTAGTATTCGAAAATTTAGTGCTGACGCAGAAATGAGAGATCGTCGTTTACTGTTTGAACAAAGACAATAAATCAATCGATTTCGTCAGTCATAATTATTATACTAAAACACTATTTATTTCTTCAATAAACGCGTTTTTCTTTTTTTTTGAAAATTTTCATTTTATTTTAATCGTATGAGAATGTTTGGATGCATGTGTATTTAATATCCATTTGAATAGACCATTTGTATTTAAAAAATTTTTGTGAAAACCCTGAAAATCGGGTCGATTAACGCCGCTGGTTTTATGCGTACCATTACGACGTGAAGAAAATTGCACGAGATAACTAATATTTTACTCGTTAAAAGAGTTAAAAAAAACGGACACCGTTCTCGAGACGGCACTTTTTCCGTTTAAATAAATTCCACCGATTTTACCAGTCGCTTATTATTTCCTTTATACGGGCAAATAGCGTATAATATACAATATTTTATATACATTTATTATTATTATTATTATTTCATACATTTATTATTATTATTTCGTTTTATTTTCCTGTCCGACAATATTATGATGATTCATGTAACACAGCTGGTCTTACAATAAATTTCTGTAATAATATTTAATGGCTAGATTTATGTGTACAAATTTAAACTATTGTTTGTTTTTTTTTCGTTAATATATTATTGTTCTATTTATTTATTTATTCTATAACATATATATATATTGAAAACGTGGAGGAATAAACTTAAAACACGTATAACACAAAAAACAGTGTAAGTCGTTAAAATATATCGAGCAAATATCTCGTAATATAAACGTTATACTTAAAATATTGTTCATTCCACCGGTGTACACACAGCTTGCCCCGAACGGACGGTTTCTATTTAAAACAGGATAAAATCGTATTTACGAAATCTAGTGTCAGAACGGTATGTATTTATGTAAATTTTCTTTTTTTTTTTTTGGTAATTTAGAACACACACTAATGGAGTTTCTTGCAAACACAAATAATGGATAGGATTCCGTGCTGGAAGTAAAAGCACGATCGACGTTTTATCGGTCCACGAGTCGGTTTGGTTAGATTTGGTTGTTTCGATTAGGTTAACGTAGAAAGGATTGGGCAAAGAGGCACAGATTCTTTATATTTTCTTCTTTGTTCGTCGACACCTAGATAAAAAATAACCGGTAAATACGACACTGTTCTTACTGGGAGGCTGTAAAAGTGACGTTTTTAACAACAAACTGAACACCTATATGGACGTAAATCGACGGGCACGCTTTCAAAACGACCGAGTCATTCGGCGTAAGTCAGTCGTCGTTCGATTCTACAATAAAAAGATATTTTTTCGCGATTTTCGATTGCTTCTCGGTATTGTTCTCAGCTCAAAAATGTATTTTAAACACGTTACGGTTTCGATTTTCAATATCGGTTTTCGAGACTTACCCTTTAGAGTTGAGAATTTTTTTAAAAAACAAAAATTTATTGCAAAAACACTACTCTAATGTCTATATATGACGTAATTAGCTGTAATGTATTGTACTTTAAACAGTTTTCACGAAGGAGATTCGCATCCATCAATCTCTTTACTGTGCACAATTTTGAAAAAGAAAATAATATTCAGCGTAATAATGATACAGTATACTTTTATTTTGTTCGGGTCACATATGAAATTCGTGGGTTAGCAGTGGTGTAGCCAGGATTTTAAAAAAGAGGGCGCTTAAATTTTATGCTGAGTTTCAGGTAAGTAATGTTAAAATATAAAAACATTATATACGAAATAAACTAGTTTAATTTAATTACGTCACGTTACGTTAACTGACGAATATATAATCGTTTAAGACCTAAGTAAATTACTTGGACCGTTCTTTGAACTGCATTCTTTTAGGACATTTTATACTAATGACTTTTTGTGTTACATAGATAACAATAATATAGGATAAATGTCATTGCAGACACGACTTGGAGTATCTACAAAAAAAATATATGTAATATTTATAGTAAATATTAAAAAGAAATCGATAAAAAATTATTTAAAAAAAAACACGGTTCGCGTGGGAAGGCTGTAGTCCATCTCTTGGGCTGCGCCAATGTCGGTTGGTTTGTACGTCAAAATGACACGACATTCTTTACTATAGTGTTACCCTTTAAGAAATGATCAACATCATTCTTAATATTGTATTTTTCTTATTAAATTTAAATATTTCAAAACGCTTTTTATTCAGGTTATAGCAGTAGACCTAAA
Organism: Slavum lentiscoides; assembly: GCA_032441835.1. NCBI lineage: Eukaryota > Metazoa > Arthropoda > Insecta > Hemiptera > Aphididae > Slavum > Slavum lentiscoides. The sequence continues at coordinate 2,285,090 of CM063707.1, read as the reverse complement.
CAGAATTAAAACCAATCGTTTGCGCACGTTATAAACACGATTGTAGCTGTGAATAACGAATATTTGCAGCGGACGACTTCAGTGTTTTTACACAAACTTGTCAGCAAAAATTAGAACGTAGGAAACCGCAAATTATATAATTATTGACAAATATTTTACACCAAAAGATTACCGTTCAAATAATTAAAATAAAATTACGCCTAAGTAAAACATTACTATACAGTAAGCGGTTATAACAATTGATACCAATAACGTTTAATGAGCTGTAATTATCGTAAAAATAATAAATGAATAGCTCAAACGGTTTTAATTTAAAAAAAAAAAAATAGAACGATTTGTTTTTATTTATCTAAATAAATCTTTTTTTATTTCAAAGTAGTTATATACGTAGAAAGTACTTATTATTTCGGTGTAGTTTTGAGGGGGAGGGGGAACTTTGTGTAACATTTTTTTTGTGGGGAGCCCGATTCCCCCGGCCACATCATCTTCTTACACTTGTGATTTTCAAAATCTATTTCATTAAGCCTTACGCAGAACGCGATATTCGTACAATAATAATAATAATAATGTGTGTGCGTGCGTTCCAAAAGCACATGGCCGTACATAAAAAAAAAAAAAAAATGAAAAGAGAAAAATAATTCGTCGGCCGGCGGCGTCGTTGTGTAGAATGTATTTTACTGTTTTCCTCGTCTGTTGCAGCTGCCATGTCCGGCACATCGAGCGAATTATTGCGTATACAAACGTTTAAAAACCGCTCGTAGGACGTTAAACTATTCGTCTAAAAATATAATATACGATACGCGGGAATGACGAACAACCGTGCGGCCGCAGCACTTCGTGATAGTAAAATAAAGAAACCTAGTAAAAATGTTTGCGCGTATATAAGTTTTGTTTTTAGTCTCGAAATTTAATGTTTAAACGTTTGATTTCTACACCGTTATCGCGATAAAGACGATATTGAATTATTACTTTAAATATAGACAACGGTTAAATAAAACGAACCGAAGGAATTCAGCTGCTGTTTTAGTCATCTGTGTTTTGACGTGCAATATAGTTGTCCCATATACACTATTAGGTTTACAACACGTACTGTTTGTCCGATTCGAATTGTCCATTATCCTTGATCAAAAGTTTTCAGAAACAAAAATTATAACTCGGACAAATGTAATTTACATAGTACTTACAATACGGCGTGGACGACGTGATTTAAATATTTCATTTTCACTTGACGAGTTCAGCGTCGTCGGGCAAATAACACGTATGAATATAAAAAAAAAATGCTACTCATATAGACAATAGGTTTTTCTATCAGTGTCACATTTATTTGACCGAAAACCCGTACGACGCGATAATGGAGACGCGAAAACCGATCCATCTGTGTTCGGAACACACGCGGAACATTGTTGTATTCAGTGTAACGAACAATCGCGCCGTATAAGAGTTCTAAATATGACGTCGAAGGCGAAGAAGTTGTCCGAATAATATTAAAGCCTTATCTAAAGGAGCATAACGATTGTAAACAAAGTGTTCGGTCAATGTTCACTCTAAAGAAGTTCTAGTTACATTAACAGACACGAAAATACGGTTAAGCAAACTTACAAAAAAAATCGAACAAGACCGTCCATACCATTTCTCTAGTGTTTCGAAAGATTTCTTCATTACAGTCATACGTTCTATCCATCTACGTGATTTTTAGCATTCGCCTATACACCGTACTTTGAATTTTTACTTAATTTTAACACCTACTTCTTTAGTCTTTTTCAAAATTTCAGTCAATTCGGTGCAGGCAGACACTTTTTTTTCTACGGAATGCACGCTCTACTCGTTGTCATGCATCGTCGTCCACCGACTCGTTTCTAGGCGTATTCGTCGACTCGTCGAAGGTCGTCATTGTCGAGGGATTATTTGTAGTGGTGTCACTTCATTTCGACTGCACACGAACATATCGGTTTTAGTTTTGTTTCTGTCAGTGTTCGACGAATCCAAAACAATGACACAAACGAACATACTGAATACGACCGACGTCGATGACCGTCATAATTGAACGCTGTTAAAGAGTTGAAACGGCAATTGTGAAATACGCGAAGCTAATATCATTTCCCGCGAATCATTATCGTTTTAGCGTTGACGCGTGATACGATATACGATGAAACCAGCAATGGCTACGATTCGTGCGTTTGATAGTTTTGAACGTTCCTACACGGTGTCCATATATTATGTACGGAACAGAACGGTCCGACTGACATCAACAAACTGCGCACGACGCCGTCAGCCAAGTGTATTGATGCGAATTTTAAGATATAATACGTGGGGCATTCCAACAGTCGACACCACTCGGCTGTCGTTATCTCCTCGACGACTACAAATTCGTTCGAATTTCGTTTCTGGCTCTCGCCGTGTCTACAATATAACACATACCAGGCGTGTTGCCTCCACCCCGTGTGCGACTTGTTCGTAATACTATAATACGCCGCTCCGTGTCCGTACAAACTTTCACGTACAATAATATCATTATCTCGACTGCGTTGCGTTACAGACGTCGAGTTAAACCGAGTTTGAGTCTCAGAACACGTCTCTGCCCGCAAACTTAACGCGCTATAATTGAATTGCATCGCTCTCGAAAACGGCGTTGTCGCTTTATTAACGCGTGTAAATCGGTGGAGAACGCGCTTTCGACGATTATTCCTTGTTCCTAATTTACGCGCAGAGGCCGTCCTGTCCCGCGGACGACGTAGAAGAAAAAAACCTTTTAATAGTATTCGATATCGCGATGGATTCTAAAATAAATGTGAATTTAAGGAAAAAAACACAGAATTTAAAAAAACCTTTCTACTACCTAGTACTCGAGACATTGATGTGTAAACGGAACGGAATTGTGATTGGGGGATTCGTGGTATTGGTTTGTTCAAAGTAATTTCAATAATAAATATCACTATTATCAGTTGTCATGACAACGGCTTACACATTTCCGTCCCGTTTCCCGAGATTTACCTTCATACGCGCCGTAACCAGTGCCGTCCTAACCACCAATCATGCCCTAGGGCAATAATATTTGACGCTCCCCCAAAAAATAAATTTACAACTAACGTAATATCTAATTACATAATTTTATATATTTTAATAGTAAATACACTCATCCTCGAAATTATCATATAGATACAAGGGAAATTAATATCTAAAATAAAACAACAAATTTTTTCTTTTTGTCATTCATTTTTTTCACGCCCCCTGCATTCATAATACTTTGGACGCCCTAGGGCACTTGCCCCATTTACCCCCCTTGGGACGGCTATGGCCGTAACATACGTTTACACGTTGGAAAAAAAAACAAACCTTTCTGAGCGTTCCACTCGACACCGTCCGTTAGAGTAAAGAGTCGGCGGCGGGAGTCTTTAGAGACCAAACGTCGTCAGAGCTAAACGACGGAGCCGAAGACTCCTAACACGTCGATGACCGCGGACAGACGCTGTTGTTCTGCGGTTCGAAGCGGATGCTGCCGGCGAACTGATTACCGACGACGGCACGACGGTGATGACGTCTGCAGCGGTGGCGGTCGTCGGAAAGCAGCCGCACCGAGCAGTCGTCGTATATATATATATATAAACGACGCGGCTTTTATTATGTGCATTATTTATTGCGCTCGAATAGGAAACATTCATCACGGGGGCGCGACTGGAGAAGTTTGCCTCGGTTTAATGAAACTTTTCGGGGCCCCGAGTTGTGTGCGCGGGAGAGCCGGCGCGCGTACGCTACGCGAGACGACGGGACGGGGGGTGGACTCTTGGAAGCTGTGGCGCGTGTAGAGTCAGCAGTGCGCGTCGCGGTATTCGAGCGCCCGCCAGTCGGCTCCGAAATACATATTGGGAATCACGCCATGAAAAATAAAACGTTAATACGAAAAATCTTAATTACGAAAAACGGTCCAACATAATGAACACAAAAATGAAACGATTTTATGTTAATTAAAATAAACCGATATAGTTTGCTCAGTAATTAAAATATACGATATAATAATCATTATGTAATCTGTTTAATATTTTTTCTCTTTATATAAATACCGGCCAATATAATATACTGTGTGCATACGTACTGTTTGAGTTAATTTCAGAAATAAATCCACTGTAATCGTGGTCATTATAATCGGTGTATGTGTAAAATCGGTCAACGCGTTAATGGGGGGTGGCTATTGTCGGATTGCCGCTCACCGCTGATTGCCGAGTTACCAGCCACCAGATATTGTGATTCCATCGAGTGACGTCATGCTGCAGCGTCGTCGTCTTCGCCGTTCCAGAGGCCACGCCAGTTGCTGATTACGTCGTGCGGTACCGCGGTGTCTTATCAACGGATAATTGTTAAGTTTGCGGAGAAACGCGATATACACAACAAGGAACTTTTTCGTCAACAGTTTTGGTCATTAACAACACAGCGAAAGATTAGAAATGAAATTTTCGACCTTTTCAATATAAGTCATCTGTTGGTATTGCTAACACGCTATGGAATGGATTGCAAAAGCAAAATATCTTACACCTTCTATTGATCAGTTTGATTTAGTAGGTGTGATAATTCAACACTATCCATCTACATTAGGTATGGCCATCCGAGGGCGAAGTCCCCGCTCCACTAATGAATTATTGTCCATCCTAACAGAGTTTGAAGAATCGAGAAAAAAAAACTTTCTATTTATAATGTATCATTTAACGCTCTCTTAGATTCAGGCGCATCTGTATCAGCTATGTCTGAACAAACATATGCATCTATTAAACGTATCGTACCTGAGGGTAAGAAAATTTCTGTTTTACCAGTAACCGGGATCACTATATCTACGGCGGTAAAGGTCGAAGTCGAAAAGTAACTGCTCAGATCTTAGTACCTCTTTGTATATCAAATCATATCACTGATTGTATTTTTCTAGTAGTACCTCACCTCGCTACGTCTATTATTCTTGGAGACGATTGGCTCACACAACATAAAATTCGTTTAGACTATTCTTTACAAACGATTTATTTTCCTGAATGGGATGTCTCTATGCCTTTTGCTCGAAATACTACGGTTGAATTTCACAATACACCTACAGTTTTTCAGTCTTATTATCCCTCAAGATTATACATTGTCTATACCGGATCAGTGTATTGCTAGCGTAGAATCCGTGTTTCAGAAATTATCTCCTACTGCACTCAATGATAAGGCAATTTCGAGTATGCATATCCATTCCGATGAGGATTTAGAACCATTTGAAAATATTCGAGAGTGTATTTCATCTATACCATCATTGTCAGGATATCAAATAGAACAACTTATTGATCTATTACGTGAAAACCATTTATTATTTCGAACACGCCCTGGATTAAACAATTTGTACACATGTCGTTTTAATGTATCTGAAGACGTTCCATTTAAAATTCGTCCATATCCAATACCATTTGCACGTCGCCCCGCAGTTGACGAAGAACTTCGACGTATGATTAACTGGGGGTTATCGAAGATGTTCATCACCTTACGCTAATCCTATTTTGTGTATTGGAAAAGCTGACGGTTCCGTACGTTTATGCCTAGACGCTCGTCGAATAAACCGAATTATATTGCCAATGAGAGATTCGTCACCTCCATTGGACGAGTTATTGGCTCAATTTGGAGGTAAATCATTATTTACCAGTTTAGATTTCACCTCCGGTTATTGGCAGGTTCCTTTGCATCATAGTGTACGTAAATTTACTGCATTCGTTTACAATGGACGAACCTACCAATTTTGCGTTGTTCCATTTGGATTAAATATAGCCAATACTGCGTTTCAACAGGCTTTGGAGGCAGTGCTCAATAGTCAAATAAATGAACACGGTGATACTGGTTTACAAGACTTACACGTTTATGTCGACGATTTATTAGTATCGACGAATTCATTTTCGGATCATTTAAATCGTTTAAAAGTTCTATTTAAGAAAATTATTCAGTCAGGCATGACCCTTAAGTTTCATAAATGCGTGTTTCTTCGACAAGATAAAGTTTTTAGGACATATCATTACTCCATCTGGTATGGCTATGGATGCTTCAAAGTTAAAAGCAATTCATGAATTTCCTCCACCACGTAATAAAAGGATTTGCAATCTTTTGTTGGTTTTGCAATTTTATAGGAAATTCGCCGAGAATCATGCTTCATTAATAAGTCCACTTATTGATCTATTAAAGAAAGATACCGTATGGCGTTTTGGCAACGAAGAGTTAAATCAATTTAATTTGGTAAAATTGTCGTTTACAGAACGATTTTGTCTCACCCCAATTTTAATGACGAGTTTTACCTTCAAACGGACGCTAGTAGTTTGGGTTTAGGTGCAGAATTATTTCAAATCGACACATCTTCTGAGAACTATAGCATTTGCAAGTCGCACATTAAACTCAGCGGAACGAAATTATTCAATTACTGAATTAGAATTGTTATCTATCGTTTTTGCCTGTGAAAAATTTCGGATATTCATTTTGGGATACCCCATTAATATAATTACTGATCATAAAGCATTGGTTTTTTTATTTCGCTGTCGGTTACGTAATGCACGCCTTACTCGTTGGACTCTATGTTTACAAGAGTTTGATTTACGAATCAAACACATTGCTGGTGCCGAAAATATTGTAGATGTTCTTTCACGCCATCCAGTGGATCGGGATAAAGCTCTAAACCAAGTAAGAACACCATGTATTTATTGGACGACTCCGAAAAAACTATCCAACGAATATCAATCACGAATTCAGGCATTTCATTATATATTAAATGAACAAAGGCAAGACGAAAAACTTTTTAAGATTATAAACTTGTTAACAGGAAATTCACCCATACCTGCTATAGTTACCGAACGATATTGCTTGTATCAAAATTTATTATTTTATCGTCGTTATTCTACGTCAGACATTTGGCTTGTATGTGTGCCTTTTCATCGTACAAATGAATTAATCGTTAAATTTCATGAACACTTTGGACACGTCGGTCCGAAGAAATGTTTTGCTGCAATACGTGATGTTTGTTTTTTTCGAAATATGTCTAGGAGCGTTCAAAGAATCGTCAAAAGTTGCGACATTTGTCAACGATCGAAGCCTTCAACTGTGCGTGTGGAAGGAGTCATGCAACATATAATAGCCGACGCTCCACTTGTAACAGTCTTTGTTGATTTATACGGTCCACTTCCCAGTGGTTGGAACAATGTGAATTATATTTTTGTAGTGCTGGATTGTTTCAGTCGTTTTGTTCGATTGTTTGCAATTAAACGTTCAACTGCACGAGTAGTTACCAATCGAATGATAAATGATTATATAAACGTACATGGTGAACGAAAAAAAAAAAGAAAAGAAAAACAAGAGTGCGCGAAACAATCATTTTTCTTTGGATCATCCTTTGCGAGGGGTGCGGAGGCTGAGACGAGCATTGGAAAGAGACTTATATAATATATATGTTACCGGCAAAGTGTTGAATCCAAAAATGAGTAGGATGCCAAAAATGAGTAGGAAATGTATGAAATTTATATAATGCCTAGGTATTTTATAGAAAGCCGAACCTCACGTTGGTACCTAATGTATAAAATTATACATCGCAACATTAGTGCAGTGCCTTTATGAAAAGTGCATTTACTGAATATACGAGTACCAATGGTGATCGTTTGTTATCTTAACGATTATCTTATCGCACACGCCACACGGGGCAATGTATTATCGTCATTGGGTAACTGTTAGGAATATTATGATTTTTTGTTGTTCATGTCGGGTAAATATTTTTATTATTATATTATATTTATACTCAAGATCTCAATACACAATATGCCAAAAAAAAAATTTATTATCGATTGACGAAGTTCCAAAAGAAAATACATTACCTTTACGTTCTATCGCAACCCAACAATCTACGGGAACTGGACAAGGGTTTGTTAAATGCAGTTGCAAATCTAAATGTAAATCTAAAAAAATATGTTAATGCATAAAAAACCATATTTTATGCAATTCGAAATGCCATGCATCAGCAGTATGCTGCAATAAATAAATAATATTTAACCTATTTTTTTTTTTTTTTTTATTAGCTTTTAGTTGAAAACTATTTTAGCTCAACAAAACCTATTTAAAAATAAATTAAAATAAACTTGTTTCGATTAAATATTATTAATATTCCATACTTTACCTAACACAGCATTGGCATTCTATAGAAATCCTAGGAATTCTATAATATTGCCTAGGCATTATTTAAAATAACATTAAAATTTAATACATTGCCAAATGGTACAATAGGGATTCTATAGAGAATGCCTAGGATTTCTATACAATGCTTATATTCAACACTTTGCCGGTAACATATATAAATGTACGAAATATGGACGAATTCACCGAGTACGCATTCGATGATACAGTCCGCGCGAATAATAATATATTATTATTATTATTATATACGCTCGAGGTTTGATATTAACTTCGTTTCGCGTACGCGAGTTTAACGACGTTATAAACTCCAAAGTCGTCCTCGTACTTCGTGTACTTACGTATACACACGCTTAATGTATTAACGTAAGACTTTATTTCGAGTGTGCGTACAATACAGTCTACACGCGACCGAGAACCGAGACGTTTTCAATAATATTACGGACGGATTTTTCGTGTGTTCAAATACTACAGTTACTTTCTGACTGTTTTTAAATAAAAATTCGTTCGCTGTGCGATTGTGAACTCGAGTGAATTTCTTGGACTGAGATACGAGAGATATCGGTTACTCGCATAGGTGGTATTAGACCTTGGTGGCAGATGGAAAGGGGGAAGCGAGAAAATATTTAAATTCAATTCGGCGGAGGTGACGATCGCCACTCAAATCCGTTCCTGATAAATTATAAACTATATTTGGCGCGACCAAATTTGTATAGGCTAGTTACAGCGCGGAATAGATGAAATCAATAGGGATAATCTCAATGTAAAAAAAAAAAAAAATAGTTACAAACGACATTTTTTTAAAAAAATACTGAAACTGGTTTATTTGTTACTGATACTTTAAATTACTACAAACAAGAACGATAATTTAAAATTTATAATTGTATAATATTATTATATATTTATTATTTATAATATCTTTTTCTTCTCCCTTGCCCAACTATTTGGGGTCGGCCACCTATTTGTCCTGAAACTCCACTCGACGCGATCTCCCACATCTTCCACGCACACACCAGCAGTCCTCATACCACACTCGATCGCGTTCAACCACTTGTTCTTCTTATTAAATAATTATTATATTATTGGGTTACACATACGTATATTATTAAAACGTTTCGATTACTTCACAACAAGGGAGCAGCTGTATGCTCTGAACGTAAGCACCCTGTGTTTGTATTACTTTCTTGAATGGACTTGGAAGTAATTGTAAATAGAACCTTCTGTCCGTCCGAGCCCGTGGTATTTGAACGGGTAAATCTCGACGTATTTAAATGTTCCTAATTTTCTTTGCCAGAACTGTAACATTATAATATATGTCTACATTTTTCGAAACGTTTTGAAATGCGAAACTCGCCCACGTCCGAAACGAACGCGACGCCGAAAAGTTTATCGGTTCTGTAATTTTCGTGGGCTGTTTTTACTCGCGCCCAAAGTGATTATACTAGAAAATCGAGAAACGTGTCAAATAACCTACTACCGACTAAATACTACAATTTTCTACTGCAGGAATGTGAACGCATGTCAAAATCGTCCGAGCGCGCTTAAAAAATTAGTGTTAACGGACAAAAATAAAAAGTAAAACAATTTTTTATTTTTTTTTAAATTCGTTGTTGCGAAAAAACTGCAATACATCCCTCGCTCCGCCGAGAAACTTTCACATTATATTTCGTAAAAATATATTTAATTGAATTAATTGGATTAATTCCGGTTTTTTTTTGTTCAGTACAAAAGCTTGGCGAAAACGTACATAATATAACAGAACGTTTACTTTCTTTATGAAAATAGCTGAATTGTTTATGGAGATTACTGGAAAAATCCGTAAAAGCTCATCGAATAAATTACGGGCTAAATAGGATTTTCTACGCCGAAATGATTCGCTCAGCTCTCAATCCGAAAAAAGAAAAAAAAAAATTGCCCCGAAATCGTGGATATTACGAAATGTGTGTGGGTGTTCGGGAATATTGTGTTTAGTGGTCGGGGGAAAAAAAAACTCTCAAGACCGTAGCGGTGTAATATAATAATATATATTGTGTACTGTATTGTACGTGTAAATATAAAATAGAACTCGGTCGATGGATATACGTTATAAATATAATGTGTGTTGTGCGATAGAAAACTTGGTCGTGTGTAATACAATTTTTTTTTTGGATTTTAGCCCATTACGTGTAATACGTCAACATTGATTCATGCTCGATAAAGGAATATTGTTATGCAAATGAATTGGGTTATTTTCGTATTACGTCCGCCGTCATTATTTATTATATTATTATTACGCGTATATAGAAATAAGCTCACGTATAATATTACGCGCTTAGATTCTCAAAAGGCATTATTATCGGATGGCGCCTAAACATTATCACGCGTATTTATATATTTAATTTAATGAAAAAATAAATTTAACTCACTAAAATGCATTCATAAAGGATTTTTCGCGAAAAATTCAATAAGGATTTTTATAAATTTCGCGTTTAAATACGTTCGAGACACAAATATAACGCATACGATTATATATATATATATTTATATACAGGGTGTTATTTTTAATCAAAAGACAGAGGCGATTATCTGCCAAGATTTTAAACAAATTTCATTCCGTTGCATTAGCATTATTAATAATCCTATCCCCGCCCCGCCGCTTATTCTTGCGGCACAATAAACAAATGTACGTTTTTGACTTTTGAATGACAACCTTTATTTATTTCATTTATTTATTTTTTCGTTTACACTATCTCCTATAGAATGTTTTATCTTTTTATTTTCCATATTAATACTTTATGAATTGGATATTTGCAGGTCGTATATAGCGTAGTGGAGGAATTGCTTTTCGCGGTATGTCAGTGGAAACCGAGCTACATCAGTCGCCGTTCATTATAAGTAATTATAAATGTATACTCGATAGATATAGTGGTTACCTCCGACGAATCGGGACTTTGATAACCACCGGACTCGTTCGTTTCTGATAAAACGTTAACGAGACGATACGTTTCCAATAACTATTACAGTACGTCTACGTTTCATCGGGTCTTAAATTAAAAGAGGCTTATTACTCTCGGGAAATGTCTCGTAATAGTATGTCCTTTGGAAATAATTCACAGTTGAAATCACACGTTTCCGTTGAAAATAAAAAAAAGATACACGTATTGTCGGCAGACGGCATTGAAAAGGTCACGAAAGAATTCTACATATATGTAACGGAATGGAAGAAAAAACGTCTAAAAAAAGTATATCTACAAAAATTATATTTACATTTCCCGAGATATAGCGCGGTGCGCATTATAATACAAAAAAAAAAAAAATCTCCTCGTACATGTTCTCGAGATGTCACACAATGAGTCACGACTATATACCGAGACCGAGATATTGTCAGATAATATAATTCATTAGAGTGCGCTCTAACAGCATCGCGGACCGCCGATTATTCTCGAAATAACCTCATTATTTTCTTCAAGGACTGTTTGACACGTTTCGTAATAATTGGAAACATTACGCGGCTGTTTATTAATCGTACGTGGAAACGACGTTATAAATTCCGTGGCATTCGACCGTGATGCACCACGAGTTCGGTATTAAATTATATAATGGTACGCGGACCGGACTCGTCAGCTAGAGAGAAAAAAAGAAATGAGACGAACCATGAATCGGTATACCTATATTGTGGTAAAGATTAGAAATCTCGCTTTGCTTTTGAGTGCTATTTTTTGCTTCTTCAAATCCTTCTGTATCCAAGCGAAAAAACAGCAGGTCAATTTCGTTCAACTCGTTCAATTACGTGTCAGCCCGTAGAGTATCGCGACACAATAACGACAATGATTTCGAAATTGTAAATTATTGGCCATATACTCGCACATGTTTGTCAGACGTAAAACTGTTTTTTTTCCTACATAGCACGTACCTCGTATAATTTGACGATAACTGAACTTGATACGATGTATCGGGTTTGAATTCAATTAATTTCGACGAAAGGACGGCAAAAAAGAAGCCCCCCCCCTCGTATTCCTTGCACAGTTTGTCACGCGTTATTTTACTAAAACGTACGATTATAAATTTCAGAGTGACTCTGTAAACCAATACGGAACATGATACAATGTCATTGATGTTCGCATACCTCCCCTCATCGGAAAAGCTGAGCAGCGCCAATACTAAACGCTCAACGCCGCGCGTACTTTGGATGATTGACAGTATTTTTTGTTTTCGCAATATACATTTTGAAAACACGTAATAAGCGTGTTATTAATACACGAGGTCTATGGAGGAGAGGGGAAAAAACGATCAGTCGTTAGTAATGTATTTACACATTTTTCTATGGTATTACACGACCAGGGTGGCCTGACCCGGGAGGCGGGTAGGGCCTCAGTCGTGTCACATATTCGAATAAATGAAGCTAATTACGTGTAAGCAGTTTTCCTAATGTCACAAGTTTTAGTGCGAAATGTTCCAATGTAGTATACGAGTACGTATATTATTACACAACGAGTGACGACAGAGAGAAGCGACTGGGCGATCAGCAAAGTAATGCATGAGACTAGGACTGTTTAATTCGTTTAATGTATAATGTGTATGCGTACACTTTTTTGGTGGGAAGGAGTTCGAACTGGAGTTCTTGAATAAAAGCCGCTCTCCGGCAGCAAATTTGTTCTAGTCGGTATTTTGGAAATGTCGTTTTTCGATTTTCCCATCAGTTTTCGTAAGCTTATAAACTAAAAATCAACAAAACCTTTTATAATTCGGAAAATAATAATACCAAAGGGACTTCAAAATTACACCGTATACTATTTAGTACATCGTTTCGTATTACCGTTATATGGTAATATTAATGTAATGAAATTTTCAAAATCTTCTGATTTCTCCCACTTTTCTTCTAGTGAAAACAATTCTTTGAAGAAAATATGATATTCGTATTTCAAAGTTTATGTCATGAAAAAAAAAAAAGATTTAAACAAAATATTATAATATGATTTTAGATACTCTAAAAAAGTATTTAAAATATATAGTAGGTATTTGAATTCTAGAATACTTTACAGTACTGCGTTTATTATAGTTCTCGTCTTAATACCAGCACATTTTGCTAACGCCAAGCAAGTTGATGATCGTTCTTTTAATCAGTTAATTATCGGTTAATAAAAAACTTAATAGTTAATTTTTTTTTACGAGTCTAGATAAAACTTGAGATATATTATTGTATTTGGAGACAAGCGAGCCCAGCTTATATCAAAGTTACCACCTACGTCGTTCGACACCCAGTACATCCGTGTTCGCGGAATCCGAACAAATCGTCCGAAAACAGAATTGTTAGACGCCGCAGTTTGACTACGGTCGAAACGTAGATGAAAGGGGCAGCACGCGTTGTTCGAGACGGATTATAATATATATTTCGTTGGACCGAGGTTAGGGGACTAGGTATGAGTCGGTAGTATCCGACTAAAAAGTGAAAGGCATTTTATATTTTTTTCCAGAGCGACTGACTCTGAATACGTTTTGTGAATTGGCTGCAGCTAGACAGTCGCCGAGCCGGGGGACTTTCGGCGTCCGCAAAGTTTTCTCGAAAAAGGAAAACTTACTTTAATACATTCTTCATACGTCTCTCGTAAAGTCTTGCTCATGGGCCCGACGGCAATTTATATTTCCGCTCCCGAGTTTCTCCGACCGTCTCCGCGGTGGCTCTTCCTCATCTCTCACCCGTTTTCCATTCAGTCTATAAAAATTTGTCTGCCGACGAACGGTGACGAGAATAACTCTAGTCGCTACACCATGTACGTACCATCATTGATCGTCGACGGAATAATAGCTCGAACAATCAAACGAATTTGTATTCGTAAAGACTGTGATACTATATCAAAGAGTTGTTACTCATACACGTACCAACTTCGAATGAGAATTAAAGTAAGATTTTGTCGAGCAACGCTGGTCGCGATAACAAATTACAACTGATTCACACTGTTGGATCCTTGTGCATGCATTAAAATAGGAAACACGAATTTTCAAACAAATCAAAACGGCACACCCATAGGAAATAATCTTAAATTCGAGAAACGGATTAAACGCTTGTAGCGTTCCGTTAGAGAAAAAAAATAATTATCTGTTACCCGTAATTTTACGTGTGAACGATTATTTTTTTCGAAATTCAATACGTGACGACATAAAAAATGAGTTACGGAATAGGTATGAAACGAGAAACTTATGATGGACGGCTATGACAATGTTGGTAGAGTACAGAAACTAGCGAATCTTTCATGTTGTTGTCAATAATTTAAAGTCACACGGTAGACGTACGGAATTATTATTAAGTTCAAATTATAATAATATAATTTAATTACGATTTTATCTCTTATAATATTTCTATTCGTGATAGAGGTAGTAGTAATAATATATACGAATGAATAACAAAACATTTTTATTTTTTTTACATTGTTCCTTGCGGTGATTTTTAGCCTTCCTCTCACTTTTTTTCTAGGATCGTCCTTAATTTTGCAAACACCGATGTGTAATACATAACAATTTCTACATAACTAAGGACCACACTAATCTATTTAGATGTATATTATATTATGCTATATATATGTATAATTCAGTTCTCGTCCGTACTCGTTATAGATAAATAGTTCGTATATCGTTTTTCGAAAAACATTTTCCGATTCGAAGCTGGAAATTTTTAATAATATTCCACGGCGTACATTACGTGAATTAAGAATCGATTTAATTATTTAATGGTTTTTTGACGATTTTCTCCCCTTCGGCGTGTTGTGTTACCAAACTTTGGCGAGCTGTTAAGATCGGTCCTACCGTTGTTTGTATACGTACACACTGCTAATTACGGAACACATCAACAATCATTAGGGTAACGCAATGAAAAACTATTTAATGTAATCATCTCAAATATGCATAATACATATTTTTATATATTACTTTGGAGGAAAAAAAAACGGGAAAATTTCTTATAATTCCTTTTTTTTTCCCGTTTACAATAATTATACTTAATGTTTTTACACTGGATATATCGTCACATTTACTTAAATTCCCTGTTACTGCAAGGTACTCTTGACGCACCTGGCCTTCATTCACTTATATCCTTTTTAGAGAACCTTTCGATAATAATCACAAACAAACTCCTTTTTCGTTCCCGATCCATCCTATATATTACCACTTTCACTAATCTAACAGAATTTTACGTTTAGTTATCCAGCTTTCGTTTTGTTATGTATTGTGTTAGAGGTTTATATTTGTTTTTATACTCAAAACACAAATGAATCAATACGCGTTGGTTAAAAACCATAAATGAACTAAATTTTAAAAAAAGAAAAATTTCGATCTGAACAGAACGGTGTATTTCTAAACTACTTGGTAGCGTTTATAATTTCGATTTTAATATTTGCCAATTACAAACATAAAAAAGTTATTACAAGTGATAAAAAATTAACTTTTCTAAGGAAATTAACGAAAAATTTACCGTCGTCGAGAAAAATGCGTAGCATTAAAACTACGATTTTATTATTGTATTTTATTAATTGCCAGCTCTTATTATTAAAACGTTTTGGTTAAAACATATTGTAACTGATACCGCCGCATTCGATTATTTAATTGTCGATACGAAGACGTATAAAAGGTAATAACTACTATACTATACGTCGCTGATCTGGGCGCTTATACGGATAACACAGGCACCCAAATTAAATAACGCGGCAATTCGTTTACGTATAACTACTGTGTATTAAGTATGGGCGTGTATTTTGAGAGATTTTTGATTTTAAACTAACAGTTTTTAATGAAATAAAACTAATAAAATGCGTCGTTCTACGGATTTAAGGTTTTCGCTTGTTTGGAATCAAGTATGAAAGGACGTATATTTTGTTGACGTGATTTTTAGATTGGGCGCCAAAGGCTTCCATCAAGATTTTAGCAATGTACCACACGATCGGACAATTTTAAATTTTAAACCGATTTAAAAGACGATACGCACGATAGAAAACGACGGCAGCGGCGGGGAATATTGTATTTCTCAAAAAAAAAAAAATAATAATAATAATAATAAAATCTATATAATAGTATAAAGTATATTATTTCTGTATATTATTATATAAAAATATATGCCGAAAAAAAGCTCTCCAACGAAACCCTTGTGCGCCGTCTGAAGTTATCGGATTCTGCAACACTTGGTGTATACATGTATGTGTACTCACAAACATTTCTCTTACACACTCGAATATTTATGTGTAATATATATATATATATACACACACACATACGTATTTATGTGTTTTTGTGTGCGCCGAGTTATATTTCTCTGTCACACAATAGTCCGCCCTATATAAGGACGTTTTGATACTCAAAACATTATCCGCACGGCGAAATATCTCTTCTCGTAGTCGGACACGCACTTTGCTAGATAAACACATATACGCGTGTACATATTATATATATATATATATATATATATATTTTATTTATAAGTACGTTTCGGGTGTTCGAGTAGCGTTGTAATTCGCCCCACTTGCCGTGACAAATAATATGCTGAATGTTTGCGACAATTTTATGGAGTTTTGAGTGTATTACAACTGAAACAGCGTGTATATTCACTGTATCGTCATCGTGTATATAGGTTAAGAGAATAGTATTTCTTTCGAAAAAAAAAAAGATTTTCCAGATTGGCAGCACAAGAGAGAACCATAATTTTTACGACGATAATATTATCATCGTCACGTTCAATATTATAATACATAATAGAGGAATTTAATCCAAATCCTAATAAACATTCGTCCGGACCGCTCCGATCAGCGTTCCGTAGTCCGCGACCAATTCCTACGTTATAACAAATAACATAATATATAATTTAGGTAATCAATTATTTCCAAATTGTTCGAAAAACCTTTTTTTCATTTTTATTATTAGCTTTTGGATTACTTAAAAGTGTTTATGATAATATTTCTTTTTTTTCGAACGTGTAATAACAACAACAAAAAAATGTTAATTTTTACGTGAAATCTGTTATTGAATTTCTCTGGTCAATGACGACAAATTATTGAAATGAATGTGGAAGAGAGAAGAGGGAGACCGATTTAGAGTGATATATAGCTGGTGTGAGCGTACAAGAGGTTAAAAATCGTGTTTTATGAAGGTGTTGGGCTAGACTGGTTGACCCCATGTAGTTAAAAGTACAAGGAATTGATAAAAATTGTGAGAAGAAAGAGAATTGATTAACACATATATATTTTTCTTTCTTTTAGAAATCTTTTTTTAATCGTGAATAATTATCAATTCCCACGTACTTTTAGTAGTTCTCTTATTTCAATCCTCATTGCTTAACTCCTTTTTTCATGGTTGCTATTTTAGCGAACACCGCTCTTTATATCCACATTCAGTTAATAATAATTTCAATTCATACGTATCCTCTGAGTTTCCAGACAATTCCAGCATTGTTTTTTCGTTTCTATCCCACGTCTCCGACTATGACTTTCTGATTGTATTCTTTTTTTTTCAACAAAACGATATAAGATGACCCGAACCCTACGACTAATTCAATCGTTCCCTCTCAATAATTTCCTTGTAGTTTCAGAATCCTGATCCATTTTATATCCAATATATGGGCGATCCCCTAAAATCTGCGGCATCTAGTAAAACGTTTGCGGACTCCGAGTCACGTGGTCATTGAAGGTAATCAGCTAAAGCCTATTGGACAGTCGGTTTAAAACCATCATTTGTATCCTGATATCTCTCTATTTTGCGTTGTTCTTTAATATCGACATTTACTGAAGTATACATTCGTCATATACTTTTTCATCGTCCCACTTTATCCAATCGAGAGAATTTATTCGATTCCCTTTCTTCTTCCGATGTTGATAACAAACTCGATTTTCTTTCTTGTTTTGTTTTTATACGATTCCGCGTTCTTTATTTAATTTCGTTTAATTTAATATATGTGTATATTGCTATATTATGTAATTATACGTAATATATACTTCGCAGTTTTTTCCTTTCTATCATAGATTAGATTATTTGTGATTTTTTTTATTTAACATTACCAATGCTTCGAAATGGGAAATTATTTTTGAAAAACACGTTATTTTTTTATTTATTTTAATTAATAATAATAATAATAATAATAATAATAATAATAATAATAATAATATTTGCCGGACTGCAGTAAAAATGCGCGCGTCGCTCGTTTATAAGTATTTAAATTTAACTGTGACCCTAATAATCGGTGCGGATCGAAATCGCCAACAACGCACGGCGGCACACTCGTTTTTGGCGCGGTGTCCTCGAGGAAATAAAATTTAGAAAAAAAAAAGAAGAAAAAAACTGCGTACACACACGTGTGGTACGCGAGAGTATAATATATTATGACGTGTAAAATGAACACAACGGGACTTTATCTCTAGTGTCCGCGGCGCGAGCGAGCCAAAATATTAATGACACGTGCCCGTCGTGTTGTACCGATTAATATCGTTTTAAAGGACTCCGTGTCCTGTACGGAGACGGTACACCGGTCGCATATTAACATTCCGCAAATTGCTACACGACTGCTGTGTTTCGTCATTGTTCTATTCAAATTTACCGCCGGAATTATTTTATGTTCCATGACATTTGTGGTGTCAGTGTGTTATCATTGTATTATTATTATATTAAACTCATCAAAACGAGTCTAAGCTCGCTTAGACACCTCCACTCGCTAGCTTCGCGAGCTCCTGTCGGGACTTGAACTAAAAATATCCGTTAATTTGTTATGAAAAACCACTTGAAGTTACTGAAGTGCGCGTGTTCGGTTCGTTTGATAATAATACTCTGATAACAAACTGACATCACAAATGTCATGGAACATAATATAATTCCGGATTTATACTTTCCGTATTTTATTTTTCCGATAAAATACGCACCACCACCTAATTATATGATAATGATAACAATGTGGATTAATAGGACTGCTGTAAAATTTAAACGGCTGTAAATTTGTATAGACCAATCACGAAACAGCAAAGACATTTTTCTACTCTGAAACTTGTATTTTTTTTTATACTCGTATTTACGTGTAAAATAACACTGACGTGCACCGATATTATTAATTGAATAATAATACAATTATTAGTATTATATCATATTATGTAAAATTTGTTTTTTATTAATGTGGCCCTCGATGAAAATATGAAAAAAATATGGCCCACGTGGTCAAAAAGGTTGCCGACCCCTGCACTAGAGTATTTTAATTCGCGGCGTAAGCACAGAACGTTTTTACACGTGAGAAACGATAGATTATTATGTGCGTATAACAAAATATTTAAATGTTGAGCTGAACAGTTTTCAGTAGAAGCTAATAATAAAAAATCAAAAAAATCAAAATATTATATCAAGCACCCTGAATTTCGTCGAAAACACAGGGTCATACAGTAATATTAAAACGATGTTTCGAGACCAAACGTCGTCGTAACCCTCGACGCTTTTTTATTAATATTTCGCAGTTTTCTATTCGTCTTCTAACGTCGCGACCGAGACAATTTCACGGTACAGCATCTGCAGTAACAGTAGTGACAAATGGCGAAAACCGCGTTGAAATGTTTTTATAGAACTCACGAATACAAAGGATTTTTTATTTAATTTTTAATTCTTTATATTTTTTGTGACACACACACTGCAGCAGTGTTGTAATAATACTTTCATATCACACGCAACACTTCCTCTGTTCTTTCCCCACGCGGAGAGAGATATTTATATATACGATTATTTACTATAACTTTATAAATATAAAATATTATTTTTAAATTAAATAAAGGTTTATACGAAAAATATGATTTATTCTTCATTCACGATTAATGATGACAATTTTATGTACCCTTCGAAATTGTTTGAAATCGTGTTCCAGAAATGTTTTTTTTTTTTTGTCAAAATTATAAATTATGTTTGTGAAAAAGCGGAAAATGTTAAAAATTCTCTCTTACAAAAAAAAAAAAATTAGAATACACGAACACACAGCAAACGGTGTATTCTTAGAAGCTCGTTTAAATATATAGCAGTTTCCGTGTTATATATACCTATAAAGGTTCCATTTTTAATTTTATTATTCGCGAAATAAAGTACATCAGAGTGCATCAGAACCACTAAAAAATAATTTAATATTAACGCTAAAATACTATATAGGTAATGTTAATGGGAAATATGATAACGAAATTATGACGACTAGAACGTAGGTAATCATTTTTTTTTTTTACATTAAAAAGTAATTAATATTCATATTATCATTTAGTATAAATAGATAGTTGTCAACATTTTTTGTAATCCATTAACTATAAACATTTCAAAAACGTGTAAAACGTTTGAGTATACAGTAAAAAAATAAAAAATGACGCGTTCCGTTATTTTTACGGACACTTTTTCAAAGGTTTACCGAACAAAATATAAATTATTTAAGAACAGTGTAAATCAATACAGATTTATTTACGAATTATTTTACCGTTTAGTTGTCTGAAAATTAAGTAAATAAAGTAATTGTTTTCTTAATAAGAGAACAAGGAGAATAAATCTGCTTTACCAGAACCATTTTTTATTTTTTTTTTTTTTACTATCTACCAAATAATATATAATACATTTTATTATCTTAAACAAACCGAGATCGCGATTATATTAAATTTATTCGAGTTATTTATAGTTGAAACAATTATTTTATTTACTAAATGTTAAACAATTAAAAGGTCATAGTTTGTAAAATAATGAATTAAATTTATATTTCAGAAAAATATAAACTACAAGATTCTACTAAAAATAATAATAATAATATATACATATCTAAATTGTTATTTTTCGAAATCTAACGGTCACAAAAATGCGACGCATTTCAGCGGATGAAATGAATTCTTTCGATCGTGTGGTAGAATTTGATTTTCGATGAAACCGATAGTTTTTGCATTGCGATAATTCGGAAATGTATCCATTGATTTTGTTACAGAGGCAGGATTTTTTTTTCGTTTTCATAATTCATAGCAAATTTTCAAGTCGTATTCTCGCGAAAGGACTGTCGTTCAATACTACGTCCAATTGAACAACAGAAGCAAATACGCGATCATAATCAATAACGTAGCGAATAGACAACTCCTCGATTTCGAGGCCAACGATAATGCCATTTAAACGTAGCGGAGCTTAAAAATTCGTATTGCAAGCAGTGTGAAACGGAATTATTCGAGTACTGCAGTGACGGTGGGTTTTCAAACTGTTCTCTATAGACATCGACTCGTCGACACACTCGCTATATAAATTATAAAAAGATATGAACACGGAGGCGCCACAATATAATAAATCAACGCGATCTTACGTGTCGTTATAAGGAAAAAAAAGGATAGATTCAACAATATTATAGTTAAAAAAATAAAAACCCGGTGTCTAATTATTATCGATCATGGATAGTAGTGTAAAACATAAGGGTATTTTACCGCATGAACGGTTCGATGATGATTTCGGAATCGTACACATATGTAGGTTTTAGTCAAACGTAGTAGATATTGCAATGAAATCGAAAAAATAATAAAAAAATCCTCTTACGAAGAGCAATTTTTTTTTTTATTATTAAAATTTACCATACGCTCGGTGCGGGTGACGAGACGCGTTATTTAAATTTTTCCTCGGGAAATTTATAATAATAAATAATCATTTATCGTGTCGTTGACGCGGCAAACGCAGAGTTTCATATTAGCTGTCTGCCTCGTATATAACGATTACATATTATTATTATTATATATTGTGTTCTATATAGGCGCATGTACTTTTGACGTTATTATACGCGCGTTACACGCGGTTCATTTTAATTGCTGTCAGTAACAGATGTTGTATGTGGGGGTCACTTGTTGATTGGGATGTATGCGCGTGTGGTCGATCAACTAATAGAGGTGTCGTGAAAAACGTTTCGCCAAAAAGGAGGATTCGCGGAGGATCGCGTAATTATATTTTTGTCGGTTAGCGAAAAAAAGAAAAAATTCTAAACACGTTTGTTCAATTTAAATCGCGCTATAAAATTTTTCTTTTTAGATTCTGAGGGGAACGAGGAATGGTATTGGTTTCACAATGAAATGATCTATTTTTATGTCTATACCCAATAATAACACCCGTTGCACGTCTACACTGCAGTTCTCCGCGAGCTTGGCGCTAGCTGATAGAAGAGTTGATATTAACTTGAAGTTCCTCCAGAACCTCATCGATGGTTCCGCTGACGCACCTACGCTCCTTTCCCTCATCGACTTTCACGTCCCTCCACGTCTGACCCGCTCTACCATCACTTTTGCTATTCCTATGCACAACTCTAATATTATGGTTCGAAAAATCCCATTCACTTCGTTCGTTCACTAATTTAATCTCCGGGTTCCGTTTCACTTCCGCTGACTCGCTGCTTACATGTAATTTACTTACTTACGTACTTATACTGTACATTAGGCCAAGCCCGTATTAAATAAATAATTCTAGCAGAATAGAATTTTCCGATCTTTACAGTCATACCCGGTTTTCGGTAGCAAATCGCATTTATAGTTGTTACTTAAGAGAGGTGATTTTTTTCGATTTTTTCAAACGCGTTAAAAAAAAAAACTCAAAAACTATCGTAAAAACAATAAAATTTCATCGAAATCGCTAATTTTTATTTCTTCGTAGTTTTAAAATGAGAAGTAATCTTTGATTTTAAGTCTTAAAAAATTTAGTACAACGTCTGACGTACGTTACTTCAAATATATTTTTTTTAAATCATGAAAATCGTTTGTCACAATTTCCCTAATAAACATTTCAAATTTATCGCGAAGTGTATTTTATTTTTTTGTAGAAAATTATGTTTTCACAATTCTAATGGTTCTAGAGTACTGTATACATGCTCGTATATTATTAAATATTATTAATTATAAATTATATTACACCGCGAAGCTCCGATCAGAATCGATTTATCGAATGCAATGGTTTATCGCACTGTTTTCAAATGTATAGTAATGACAAAACTCTAAAATCTTTATCCAAGTAATTCACTTAAGCGACATCTACAACACTCCGCGGCTCGCTACATTTTTTTATTATTATCATATAACTCGGTTTACTCGGTGTTTTTTTTTTTTATTCAACGAAAATATTCTTAATATATAATTATCATAAATGGAATTGTCAAAAAACAAAAATTAACAAACCATTATACTTATAAAAAAAAAAACGATTTTGTCAATTTCATAGTACATTGTTCGTTCGGCTGAAAATCGTACAAGGCGAAAATCGTGTGTGATGTGCAACGCAATATCGTCGCAATATCGTTAGACACGCGGTTATTTTTAAACGTAATAAACATAATCCACTCATATCCCCCTGAGACTCTCCAGATGGCACTGCCTTTGTAGGGAGAAAAGTCGTCAAAAAGCAAAGCAACACTCGACTCGGTTCCAAAAAAGGATCTGCGGGTGAATGGTCACGACGAATTATACAGTTAATGCAATTTTCTCACAATTCGTAAGAAATCGATTTTTTTTTTCATTTTTATCATTTTCACCGTAGACGTGTAGTTGAACCAACAAATGATTTTAAATTTGTTTAAAATCATTGTTATGGACACTTGGTTTTTTTTTAAATAAATATTTTCCAAATACCGAATTCGATGTTGTTTGAAATGCGATACGATACCTCGGCGAAGGGAACTGTGTTCCATAAGGTATGACGTGAAATTTTAATGTTTTTTTGTTGTTTAGACGATCAGAGAGCGGACGAAGCATTTTTTAAATCAGATATATTACACAGCTCATCGTACGGTTATGTCGTTTGGTATTTTTGAAATATCGCACTGACGTGTCCTTTCAAAATTACTACCACCAACAGCAGCAGCAGCAGACGCGAATCCTCGTTCGGCGTTTGAAGTTTTACTCGAAATCACGTTGTGTAACGCTACTGCTGCCTGTGTCCCCGCGACCCCGAAAACCCACGGACCCCGCAGCAGCGCCATCCCCCTTTGCCCGAACTTCGGCATAATCAGCTTATTGATTCCGATGGATTATAATATAAACGTGCGCGCGCGCGCGCGCTCGTGTATCGTTCAAGCCGTATATAAACGAATTAAATCGTTTTGAATTTCGTCAAAAGCGGAAGGTTTAAGCTCAATTAGATTTCTATGTTGAATCGACCTCGTTCGAAACGAGGGGGCCCGGTACGGACCGCGGCGTATAGGCCAAGGAATTAACAAAACGGTTGTTCCTTTGAAGACCTTTATGACAAAATGTCACTCCCTCGAAATACGCGTATACATATATATGTGTACGTGGAAACGAGAACCTTTTAATAATTCGTCACTGAAAACGTTTAATGACGCCCTTTTGAACCCTTTTCCTTTCTCCGGGTGTTGGGGGACGGGGAAGGGGCCAAACCTTCGGATAAATAGTGCCTCGTTCGTTATACCCGCGCACAATATATACGTATAATAATAATAATAATACGCGGTAAAAGTGGAAATCTACGCGGTTAATGATGGTCCAGGTCCCGTTCAGCTCCTCTGTATACGTAATAACGTATTTGTTAGGGGCCCGGGGCTGGTCGGATAATATACAATTATTATAGTCTTTTGTCTTTGACACGTCTATGATGTGCAAAACTATGTGTAATTTATACTTTTGAAAATTGTCCGATGTGCTGAGCCTTTGCAGACCGACGACTTTAAAATTTCGCGTTATCGTGCTGTTGCACAAGCGCAACGGTTTGCTCAGATCTTTTTTCCCATATAGTTAAATATATCGAAACTCGTTGTAAGAAATACAATCAATACGTTTAGAAATCAAAAAATCAACAGTTACAAGTTTTACCGAGTTATTGATGTTATTTGAAAACAATAAAAATATCGTACATTTTCAAAAAACAATTTTGAATCTATATTATATTTACAATAATTACACGAACATCGATATTTTTTCTTTCAATATACTTACCTAATCAAAATGTTGATGGTAGGTTTGGCTATTGAAATTTTTGTATTATTTCTTTTTTTTTTAGACTTTTTTTGTGACATATGTAAATTTTTTTTTAAATTGTGGCAATTATTTTCTGTACAAAAGATGATTTATGTTTATTGATGTTTGAAACCATAGTACTAAAAATTTTGCAAATACTTTTAAACTCAGCATCTTTATAAATACATGTCCTGAATGGGAAAATTCCGCATAATTTTAACTGTATGTTTGTGGCAAGTATTCAGAATCAAAAACGTTGACCGAATTACGCCACTGGTCGATTTAGGTGCGCCTTGAACATGACGCGTTAATTCGTCACGAATGAAAATTTTGTAATAAAATATGTGAACCGTGAAAAATTGAACCGTTCGCCCGCAACATTAAAACGATTTCACGAAACACATGGCCAGCAATGTTTTTGCAGACTGTTAAGATTTTATAGCTATGGAACTATTAAATACATTAAATATTAATAATATATCTAACGCACTTAACATAGAAAAATCGAGTAAAAAATGTATTCTCATAAAAACGTATTAAATTCACATTCTAACTAGTTCAGTTTAACCCGAAAACGTAACGCAAAATCATAGAATAACAAGATACATAAAATATTCCGGGATCATTTTTAGAGGTAACTCTTTTATGGCCAGAAATTATACACTAGATCCTTTTATGCGCACTGAAGTTGGTATTATTCGTGGCCGATTTTCCATTCGGTACTTTCAAATAATGTCTAAAATTATTGAGAGAGTGGTCCCTAAATACAATTTCAATGGTTTTTAATAAAACATTTACTGACCGATTATACAAGGACTATATCCTTATATTGTTTTGGCAGAAAAGTGAAAATTGTATTTAAAATAAGGGTCCGACCTCGCTCACGTAAATTGAGACGTTGAGTATATTAACATATTTAATTTAGTTAAAATATCAAATAGATGGTTAGAAGACAAAGTGCTATAAGTGAAATTATTTCCACAATTTTCTGAAAAGCCAAAAAAAAAAAATTTATTTAGGTCATTAATCATTAGGCAAATCGAAAATTAAAATAAATTTGTCGTAAAAGTATTACATCGGGTTGATTACAGAGAATATTGAAATGAAAAATTATTTATACAGAAGAAAAAAAAATTTGCATAATTTAATTATGATGTTTATCGATTGGCTCAAAACGTGCTTTTTCCATATCTTTGTGTGTATCATTTCTACTTCTTCTTTTTTTCTTCACTTTATTCCATATAAAGAAGGGCAACTGTTCTTATTTTTACCATCCACGTATTTTCTTATCCATTACCTTCTCTTTACCTACTTCACAAACCTCCATAGGTATTCTCATTTATAAACGCTAAACAATTTTCCTTTGGCCTATATCTTTTTTCACAACTAACTCGCTTACCTTCTCTCAACGTGTTCAAACATATGCCCTCTCATTTCTCCAACTAAATATGCAATTCCCAATCTACTATTGATAATAGTTCAACGCGTCCAATTTAACATTCTAATTTTTCTTGATTCTATTTTCTTTTTGTCCTTTTTATTCAATGCCCAACAATCAGTTCCACGCATGGCGTCACGTATAGCGTGTGAAGCCCTTTGTTATTTAGCTGCAGAGTACGATTGTCCGGTAAGGTCACAGTGAACACATGCTAGAGGAGTGGACATGGCCTTGAACAACACAAACCGAATAATAACTGAATGTCTGTAACTCACAACATTAGAAAAAAAAAACAGATTTTCAGTATGATTGCCTTCCTGACATAAGAAGAAATGTAGCAACAATGACGGAAAGAAAAAAGCAGACGAGTCACCACAGAAACCTTATGTTTGGCGAATCAATAGTCGACTCAAATCTAGAAATCGAATTATCACAATTAGTGAACCCATCAGAAAACTGTACACGGTGACAAAACAAAAAAAAAATTGGCAAGAACGATTCAGTGATAGAGATAAAAACAGAAAATAATCCCTCCCTGCACTATAATACTTTACCATCTCGGTGTACACGGAAGGCAATTGAAATAGAATAAGATCCAAAGTAGGAAGGATTAAGGAAACCGTGTGTTACCACTGATGCGGTCTGCGATTCGTTTATTGGAGTGTCCGAGTGTCCAATGCTTCCAAGGAGGAGAGAGAGAGAGAGAAGGATATTGTAGAAGAACATGTAAAAGACAATGCAATCCGAATAACCGGTTTTTTGGGAGAAAAAAGGAGTCCAAAATATGTTACATCACTGGGCGGCACGCAAAGAAGAAAAAGTGCATTATCATCGCAGGCCTATAATCACGCGATTTTTTATACATGAAAAAAAAATCCTTTTACTCTAAATGGCAATTTTTCATCGGCCAATAAACTCGTCGCCTCCCGCCACTTCATCCACCTCATCGTTGTGTGTGCGCGCCTATCATAATAATAGTAATAATAATAAAATATCGGTAGCGCGTAAAAGCTTCCAGCCGACCGACTGGCTGGCTGTAAATGGATGCGTACAAGCGCGTATACGACTATATATAAAGTCGTGCACGCTTACGGGTAAACAAGGTTTTTCGACCTGACGGACCGTAATTATTAATTATTCAGGGCCGCCGACCGTGAATATCGCTGTGAACAACACAACACGTTATTATTACGGTGCCGTGATGGGCGGTGGAAATTGGCTCGTTTGGACGACGGTGGATGAGGAAACAGGACGGAAAGAGATCATCCCGGCCGCGTGTCGCCGTATAAAAACTTGAAAATTTCACGACGGATATTTATATATTTTAATTTTAATTTTTAATTTTAAGAAAAAAATTGCAAGTATCGTAATAACACGACCAAAGTTAACGGGTAATGATAATAATAAAAAAATTGTTTCCGATAAATTCGATCATTTATATTGAGACATCGTATATATATATATATATATATATAGACAGGGTTGTTTGTGCCCAAAGGGAGTTTTCCGTTCCGCCTGATCCATAGACGGTGTGAGCATTTACCACGCGCAAACAATATATTTTTTTATTATATTTTATACCACACCACCATCACCGCCATCACTTCAAACGACCATCGCCGCTGTCAACAATCAAACTGTAAAATCAATCGTACGATTGTTAACGATAACATTGTCAAGAGCAACAGTTTTATTTTCGTAAAAGATTGAAAAGAATTGATAAATTATCGCGTTCGTTATTAATTTTCGATTTTTTTACGTAACAGGTATTTGAAATTTCAACTTCTCTTCAATTCTTTTTTGTGTATTTTTATTTTTTGTAAAAAAAAAAAAAAAAATTATATAACAAAAATCATCTCGTTTTCAAACGATTCCATTTACGCGTTTATTGATTTTCCTAGAACTTTTTAACTGCAAGACGTATTGCTACTGTAATGAATAAAACTCGTTTTTTTACTGTATTAGGTTTAAATTATTATAACATAAAAACGAATGAATAAAACATGTTTTCCAATAGTTATAACGTATATATTTTTTTTTATTAAAACGCGATTTAAAAACAATGCCATCTTTACTGAGGTTGTCGATTTCCTAGCAAACAACATTTACGGTATAAATATACAAGGAAAATCGTATCCCTGTTGGGATATGAAAATCCTGGAGTCCTGTATTCTGACTGCTACACATGTCCGAAAACCCACGTTATATACAATGTTACAACAACATTAGAAATCAACATTGAGCGGGATTTTAAACGTATCAAATTTGATATAGTTTGATACGATTTTAACATTGGGTATTATATATATGTGTATATACGTATGTACACCTTCAATACTGTATAGAAAAAAAACATGATTACCACTGAATATACATCAAAAGATAAAAATATCAATGCAGTTTTTAATCGTTTTTTCGTTTATTATAAATAATAATAATTATTAATAATAACATTATTTTGTATAAATAAGACCATTTAATAAATCTAAGAAACTAATATTATATGGAGCAATTTTGTTTGTTTTTGCCAAGGGCGGAATGAAGTCCCTAATTATTGCGTCTCGCAACTGGTCAATGAATATTACGATATTTTAATAATATATTTTCGAACACATCGGCGTGTTATAAACACGCGATGAAAATATAATAGTATCAAAGATAAGATTTTTTTTTTTATTAGTTTAACAATTTAAAATGCCTAGGGAATTTAGAAAATGTTACAACATTTTATAACTAAAATATAAACATTATTGAAAAAGTTTGCAATTTACTCTCTCTCTCTTTACATAATATATATATATATATATATATATGTGTGTTCATAGTAATTTTTTTTTAAGAGCCAGTCTATATCTTGGGAAATTTTAATAATTTTTTTTTTTTTAGAAAAATTTCCTCGCATTCTATTCTATACTTTTTAATGATTTTTGATAATATTTTTACCCTAACTCTTTACAGTTTGTTATATGTAATGTGTCTATCGACTTTTGAATACTTCCCGAGTAATGAGCATTTAGGTTTATGGACACGGTAATGAGCAGAAATACTGCAGTCGACTGTTAAAATTCACCGAGTCGGAGATGAATATGTCCAGTATAACTTTCTAATCACGATATAACCATTGCGCATTTCTGTCTATCGAATATAAATGCATTTTTATTTATTTATTTTGATTTGCGTAAAATATAAGCTGCCGTATGAAAATTCGCATTTTTTTTTTTTTTTGTATAAGAGGTTTTGAATATGATTTTGAAATAAAATAATAATAATCCATAAGTGATTGAATAATGAATAAAAAATATCAAAAATATTAGCAGAAAATCGTTGGCAACACTCGCGCTGTATGTAATATAACATGAAATGTACACCGATTTCCGTTCACGTTCAAATTAACATGTTATATAATATGAAATATAAAGGAATAATATTGTTTACGCTATATACGTACATAGCATTACGTGTTAGCATTTTAATATAAAACGCTGTACAAACACGACGCTATATCGTTTCGGTAAATTTTAAAATTTAATTTAATTTTCGAAAATCGCTTTGTTCATTTATTTTACCGTATACTGTAAATGTGTAATATAAAATATATTACATTTTAAAGCAAATTTTTATATATATATATATATATAAATAAAATATTAGAAATTGAAATTCGTCTAATGTTATGTGCTTTTCTTTTTTAACGCGTAAATATAATATAATTATACGTCCATACAAATAATTATGAATTATAATTGTATGTTTATAATTTTAATTGACAGAAACGATTACATTTCACAACGTAATACGTGTTTACTTTAGCATATTTGCTCTCGTACTCGTGATACGCACATTAAAGTCTAGTAAATAACTCTGTAAACTTACAAAATGATATTTATATACCTTTTACAACATAAAAAAAAAAAATGTCAACAATGTTTTTCTTTTACAGTGTACGATCGTGAACGATATTATAACCGTATACGAATTAATTTAATTTTATGTAAAAACGTTTTTTGTGTTCTGAGAAAATTTCAGTTTGTTTTATATTAAAAACCAACAACCAATAAAATTCTGTTTCGCGCAGTGAAAAGACGAAAGAAATACAAAAAAAAAAAAAGGCGAAATTAAAAATCATTGAAACGCACGATTGTGTGTACGAACGGTCGGATAGTACGTGTGTGTGAACGCACAAAGGGTATTTTTTATCATACCAATTACGTTTGACTTCATGCAAATTACGCCGAAATCATTATGAAATACGCGACGAATGGAAATAATAAAGTTATTAACATGAGTGGCGTAAAACATTTTTTTTTTCTAAATAGTTCATTATAAACTCGGCCCCCCATTACAATATTATAAATATATATATATTACAAGATGTTTGACTTTATATGATCTGAAAATATATTAATTACTTGAGAGACATAGCCGAAAATTAGACATAAAGAAAACCATAATAGCTACGAACTGGCCGCGATAATGGATTTCTCGAAAACCTACTTTTAAATTTAAAAAAAAAACACTTTTATAATCGCGTATTCCTCTCAATAACCTGCAATATCGATAATAATATCTTATCCGCAACCAATACAATATTTATAAATATCGCGGTGTTCAAAATCAAAATCTCTATATGGACACCAATAAATACTGGTTAAGCCAAATCGAAATCGAAAACAGAGTTCGGTGTACGGCGTAGATAAATGGGGTAAATCGAACGACGAATATTATTATTGTAGGTGCCTATTTGAAATTCGTAATGTTTCTCTCAATACAACTACGATAATATTATATTGTTAGGAAATGTAATTTTTCTATTCCGAAATTTCAACTCCAATTCGACTTCTAAAAATAAAACGATTATGTTTCCGAAAACATTTCGACTGTATTAGGTATAAAGAAAATACTTCAAATTAATCGTTGATTTCGTTTACATTTTTTTTTTCTTTCCCGTATTGAAACACCTATTTTTCATAGCGACCCGTCGAAAATTCCGACTTTCTTTTTCTAAATCCTTACTTTAAACTGGACGCAAAGTAATTCGAATACGTCGTTAGATAGTGTAACGAAAACGACGAATATAAAACGGTTTTGAAAAAAAAAAAACATTTTACTAATATTTTCTTCTAATCGCATTCGGTTCGCTACACGCGTACCACGCAACGACGGAACAGCTCTAATAATGGGCAGAACACGATTCCGTATGCTCATTGTTCGACAATATTTTTTTACCTTTTTTCGACACGATTCCGTATGGCGTTTTAATGCAACGTTGCCACGATTCGTCGCGAGGACACGTATATTATATGTACGGTGATAAACATACGAATCACTAGTGTAAAACGACAGTAATTTAACTACTCGTATATGAGGAGGACGTGAAATGCGTGGTTTTCAACAGGGTTTGTATGGGCAATTTTTAAAATATTAATAATTTATGTAATATAATAATTGTTATCTTCACTACACAGCGACGTGAATCTGGCAACGTTGTACCCGAATTCATACGGAATCGTGTCGTATTTCACGGGAACAATGACCAAACGGAATCGTATTCCCGAAAAGTACGGATAAGTATTCGTCCCCTAATAACAATTCGAAACGCGTTTATTTTGAAACGCGCAGGCGCAGGCGTTTCATAGCGAATACGGAAATTGTACGACGGAAAATGATTGCGAACGGAATTAAAATTTGAAAAAAAACGAAAATAATAATAATTCGACATTCAAAAACGGAACGATTTCGAGCTCCGGCAAATAAATATAATTTGCGCGAAAAATTCACTGCACAGACGCGAACGTTTGTAAGTCGAATAGTGAGTCGAAAATGTATAAATTTATACGCGACGGTAAATTTCCAAAAAAAAATAAAAATAAAATGTATAAACCTCGGGCGAATAATAATTCGCGCTTTATTCAAAAAAAAAACACACACAAGCGCACATAACTTTTCCGCCCCAATAAAAAAAAAAATCAAACGCGGGTGATTTCCGCAGATACGTTTAAAAAAAAAATATATATATATATATACAATAACGCGAGGGAATTATTATTTATTTTTATTACTCTTCAACCCCATCCCCCCCCCCTCATCCCCGTTTTCGTTCGGTCCGTTTCGACAATCGCTGCGCGCGCGCACGCTCTTCGCGTTACACAAAATCCGACGATTGATTTTCATCGTTTCGAAATCGTTTCTCCTCGTCCACCGCCTACCCGTCCTCTCGGGCCTCTGCACACACACACACACTCGCACACCTGGTCTCACACACGCACACTTGCATAACGCGCGCGCGAATCAGGGACGCGAGGGACGAGAGGCGCCGGCACAACGGCGATGCTCCGCACGCGGAATACCGTGCGTGTGTATTGAGTGATAAAAAAGCAATCTAGAGCTTTGAGCCCTTCGCCCACCTCTCCCACCGCCATCGCCCATCCCCGCGGGTACGTCCCGTCGCCTCTCCCGCAATCCCTTCCGACCCTTACGCGCGCCACCGCGGGCGGCACTCGCCTCGGCGCGGCACGGCCGCCATTGTTTCGCGTTAGATAATTGTGTTATTTTCGACTTGTGTATATATATATATAAAATATCGTTCTTCGTCCTGCCGCCGCCCTACGCTCGTCCTGCCGCGCGACACAATAATAATAATAATAATAATAAGCGGCCGCGCTTTCTCTCTCTCTCTCTCTCTCGTCCGGCGCGTCCGCTATATATTTTTACATATATATATATATACGATGTTGTTATTATTATTATTATGGTAATACGTAAGGAGGCGAAAAAGAAGAGGAAATTATCCTTCGTAAATTAAGTGCGTCGTCAACTATCACGGAGGAGACGTTGTTTGTATTGTGCGCGGCGACTTCGAGAGAGGGTGAGGAGAGTGGAGTGTATTATTATTATTATTATGTGTGTACGTGGGGTAGTTATGTAGGTATGCGCGCGTGCATGAAATATACGATAGTGGTGCAGCGTCGGGGGAAAGAAATTCGAAGACTCTGTGTCGCGCTTTAATATACCTCGTATATACAGTGTATCGTACGGCTGTTTACGATTATTCGTTTTGGAAAACGAGGAATACGAGAAAAATAAAATAATAATAATAATAATCATAGCGACGTTATTTAAAAATTAATAAAGCCGCCGCGGCCGCCCCCCCCCCGAAGTGATTTCGAGATATTTAATAATAACGATGAAAGTATGTCGGGCATTTTTTATTATAACGACGACGACGACGACGACGACAACGGCGTATTATCCATTGCCTCCGCCCTTCTGGTCGACAACTATTCCGCGGCAGCGGTACGCGAGGAATTCGACGACGAGCTGCTGTGATAATTTTTTTCGAGCAAAAGCGTTATTATTCCGCGTGTTAGGAGAGAAAACAAACCGAACTCCCTGCAATGCTGCAAAGGTGTTTCAATATTATAATTGTGAACGTTCTCGACTGCGCGTATAAAATATAATTTGTTTCGTTACGGTAGAAAACACTGGGGCTGATTCGGAGCTGTCTTACGACAGTGCTTGAGCTTTGTGGAAGGGGCGTTTTTAAATAAACAAAACGCGAATATCAATATTATGTACTCTTGTTAAATCGGTTAGTTTAGTCAGCTTCGTAAAAATACGATTACTGATCTCGGCGGGAGGATAGAACGGTCTCCAGTTCTTGCACTTTTTTTTTTAGCGAGGCTTTTGAGTACCGTTTCTTTTTTTTCCCGGTTGATCGGTGCAATTTATGACAATTGATATTACAGATTATGTACGTTAGTCGTTAACAACGAATCAGCGCGCAGACCATCAGCTGCAGGTTTCAACGAGGGACTTGAGCATTTTATTTTCACCTAAACGACGTTCTGTATCAATATTTCCCGACGTTTTTTCCGAATCCGAGAAAAATTTAAAAATTTTTTTTAGAATCATTGTAAGTAATTTGCTTCTGAAACACATAGTCTAACCACTTGAACACCTACGAGGAGAAAATTAACGGGACCCGAAGGTTCTGAACATTGTTCAATATACGAATTTAATGCCGACGGAGTAATCGTCGTACTTGTATCATTTCAAATTTATTATGTCTTAAAGCCGACACAGTGAAAAACACGATTTCATTGAGATACGTTATAAAGGAGTGAATCGTGTATTTATTCGGTGCATCCATCGGACTGGAGCACACGTTCCCGTAGCCAGGGGCGCATTAAGATTCAATATTTAGGGATGGAAAGGGGGGCAAATATAATTTGCCGCCTCTAAATTTACAGTACAGATTAAAATTCCAACAGACTAAAACACAATTCCAAATGTCCATGATCGGTGTGCCGCCCCCTAAAATTGGCGCCCGGGGCAAATGCACCCTTTGCCCCCTCCTTAATGCGCCCCTGCCCGTAGCGTAAGGACGGAACTGTGCGGATCTATTATATTCGTGATACCTATCTGTTTCAGGCAATTTGAATCAAATACATAACTATTAAAACACGTTACCTGTAAACATTTTCAGCGAGAAATCGATTACGTTAAAATGTTATAATTAACAGACATATAGTTTTAGGAGACCGTTTTTATTATTATTAGTAATATTCAATTCAAAAGACGCGCGATATCTAAAAACTAGTAGTATGGCAAATAGTCGCTACTACCGCATTTGATTATAGAGATTTTTTTGGAGAATTCGATAGTGATGTTAAAGTAGGATATTTCGGACTGATACACTACGCGCAGTAACTTTCCTAGCCATACAGTAAAAATAATAAAAAAAAAAAGTTTGATATTTTAGTCACCGAAATGATTTGAAATTTAGGGTTTAATAAGACAGAAATATATATAAAAAAAAAATTCAAATTATTGAAATTTGATTGAGTTTTAAAAAATATTTTATTGTCAAAAAAAAAACCGAGTATATTCAACGATTGAAACGATATCTATTATTTCAATAGAGAAATATGAATTTGAAACATTTGAAGAGATTTCCCCAAAAAAAACTTGAGACTCTGTAAAATGATTGGAAATTAATTTTTTTTTCTAACTTCTTACTGCAAACATTCCTATCACATTTCCGAGGTAAACGAGAAAATCGTTGAAATATGTCAATATGTAATTTAATGAATGTGTGTAAACCGTAGGCGTACGTTTGTGCGACGAAAACAATTTAAAGTATCAAAATTAATAAATTAAATACTCGTTTTTCGAATATTTATGATTAGTCGCTGTAAATTTATAATTTATATATTTTATAAATAATATATCGGTATTAAACTGTTTTTTTTTTTTTTACGTTTTGAGTTTATAAACAATTGTCCGCGATATTTTCGCGTAGTACAGTAAATTGCAATGTTTATTTTCGACTGCGTGACTTATGCGTGGTAACGCCGTATACAACTGTCAATTAAATTTTCGTAGGGTCGTAACAGTTACAAGCGCGTACACAAAGTACGGTAATAAAACAGTGTAGTTTTATTTTAAACCGTTCAGTATAATATACGCAGTATAGACAAAACGTTTTATACAATAAAATACAGTCATCGATAAACAATATGATAATTTTCTATAAACGCGTATTCGTTCGCTAAAACGATTTGTTTGCTGTCGAATAAAAATATTATAACGAATAATTCGCGGACAGTGTATATAGCGGCCGTAGATTATTACGCAGTAATTTTCAAATTGTCTAAATTTTAATAAATAAACGGCTCTCCTCGCGGAAAATCCGGTAAAATAGAAAATAATTTTAAGTATAAATCCTTTTTTTTTTTTTTTCGGCAGCGATCCACTGAATCGTTTAATCCGACGGCGGTTTAGATGCGCATACAGTTTTAGAATTGGACGCGCGCGCGCGCGCGTTTAATTTCCCGAGTATAATCTATTTTGACGTAATTTATCGTAAAAAGGGATATCGCACGGTTTAAAAATCGAATCCTTTGTGCGTTTCTGAAACGGAAAAAAAAAAATCGATAATTTATGGTGTACGAAGGACTCGGGAGAAATTTACAATTTGTTTTAAGCTCACGAATAAAAAAAACTAAAAATATAAAATTACCGCGCGAATTCCACTTTCCGGTCAATATACAGGACGACGGACACTGCGCAATTGTTTTTAGCGAAAAGACGCCCATTCCCCCTATATTTGCTCAGAATAAACCACTCTCTCTCTCTCCCTCTCTGTACGCTTGCGTACAACACCACTGAGTTTATTTGAGTGCTTCGACCGTGTCCCGACGTCCCTTCACCACCGAAACAAAACAAAAAAGTCTCTGTTTTTTTAAACGATCCGCGGGACGACCAGCGTACACTGGCCGGACCTGGTTCTATACGAGTATTCAGTGGAGTGCTAACGGGAGGAGGGGGAGTTTTCGGGTTAAAACCGCCCCCACGGGACCAAAGAAGAAAAAGATTAAAAATTATATACATAGTTGTAACGATGATGCGTTTTATTTTCTTATGTGTGTACCCGAAAATTCTACCACAAGGAGTGCTCCGATCTTAACGCGTAGCCCTATTTTCCGATAACTAATCGCACCTAATCGATACTTTATAGAGAGGTCATTTTTCGATTTTCTCAATAATACTCTTTTTTTAAGCGTCAGAAAAAAACTACCGGAAAATCACATAAAAACAATAAAATCGCGATATCGTCAAAATCGATTATCGTAATTTTAAAACTAATGGTCATGGAAAACTGAAATTCTCACCAAATACGTAACTATGCGGACTGTATTAACGAGACAAATTTTTCAAAAAAAAATCTTGAAAATCACAATTTCTTTTCATAACCATATTAAAATGTTCGACAAATATGTATTTGATAATATATTTCATTTGATTTACTGAAATAATACGGTTGAATTCGAAATATTGTGGGGACGGAATTTCAACGTTTTGTATAAACTCCCCTCCCCCCATTCAGAGAGAAATTGAAAGTTCGCCACTGTGAGTATTTAAAAAAAAATTTATTAAGCTCTTTTGGAGCGGGACGAATATAAGCGTACACGGCCCTTACCGCGGTGTACCTGCGAATGCCGTTTGTCTGATTTCACATAGAATTTTCTTTCGCACAAAAAGCACAGAAAAAAAAACGTTTTTTTTTCCTTTCTTCAAAAAAAAAATCATCGCGGAACGCGTACACTCGCAATCGGTACCTACGTCTCGAACGATATTAATATTTATAACATCACTATACGGCTGCCACAAAGTTTATGTCCCAATTACTTTCCCCGAAGCACCTACAGCGAGGTACAACGCAACTCCCGACGAACTTCTATAGTTTCTCCGCTCTCGGCATAGCGCGCGCGCAAGCGGTTGAACCAACAAAGCAGCAACAACGCTAATTCGATTGGATTAACGAGTTCATTTGGAACGGTTTCGGCGGGGTCGGTTTTATAATTATACACGCGACAAAGACGACCGATCAAAATTCAAAGACCTTTACAATTCAAATTTCTATGCTACGCGTATACTTGCGCGTACATAATTATTTATAAACGAAGAGAAACTAAATTGTGCCGAAAATCGTACGCAAAAAAAAATAAAAATCCGATACGTATAAATACATAAATTTTGCGTTTCAATCGAGAAAAAAAAACCCCCGACTGATCTTATCCGCGACTGTAAGATTTTTATTGAAATTCGTTTTATTTTAATAATATACGAATAGAAAATAGCGCGAATAGAGCGCTTGAGCGAATTACTTGAACGAAGATTTTTGCGCCAATTACCGTGTGTACGTTTGAAAGCAACGCGCGATAAGTCATCGTAGTCGATCGCAAAGGATTCTGAACGGAGCTACCGCGAAGGTATAGAGTACAAAATATTTACGATTATACGCAATACACATCATTTATATATATATATATATATATATATATATTTCTTACAATAAACCTATAGGTAGGTAAAATTAAAAAAAAAAAATATGATAATAATTCTAAATACATCCAGCGGTTTATATGAAAAAACGATACGAAAATATTACTGTAGTCATTGCGTTTTACACAGTTTTTTATAAATTCATACCACGCGTAATTATTCTATGTTTATATATATTTTTTATAGCGTTTTCAGTGTTATCATATGCGATTTATTTTTTTTTTTCCCGGTTTACGTTATAGTGTTATGAGTTCAGCAGCACGTACACATAGTTCAGACAAATTTCTTTTTTTTATCGTTTTAAAAAAACAAAAGCATTTTATGGAAACTATTGAAATGTTTATTAAAACGATAACGTGAAACGAATTTGTCGTGGTTCTACTTAAGCTCAAGCGGTTTTTAACGAAAAGCCGCTGTTTTCCCGATACACATCTGATAATTATGCGTACCACGAAGATTCGCGATACGGTTTTACTAATATCATCAGCGCGACGTCTACTTGATCGCGCGTGATTGATGCGAAATAAATTCGTACAATTTGTTCATTATTTATCCGCGGATAAGGCCTAAAGTTGAGCTACAACACTAAAGTACTGAGCTTCGTGTGTCGTACGCTGTAGTAAATTACCTTTAACGGGAAACAAAATTCGGAATTGATAACATCAATTTGTTAAAATCGGTGCTTCGAATTAAAAATTCGTCGCTTTCCATTTTTCGATTACCCATACCGCGGGCTTTTCAATTTATTTCGGTTTTATTCGGTTTGTCTGAACATTTGCGGATTAACAATTTCACAGATTACTGGCAGTTTCGATTACGAATTTTTCCGTTCTAATTATAATAGAGTTGAGAGGCTTAGCAGAAATACTACTATAATTACATCTACAATAATAAAAATATAGTGTTTTATGTTTAGTATTAAACTAACAATATCACAGTACATTTAATGCGGTTTGAGAACACTTGAAAAAGCAAAACAATTAAAATTTTTTTGTGCCACGAAATATTAATTAATCGAGTCAGTATGGAAGCCCGTCTGCCCCATAGGCGTATATAGAAATTGACTACTCATCTTTAATCATATTATACTACATCTACTCAGACTGGCATCGAATCCCGAAGTTATTTTTGTATTTTTATTTACGTACATATTATTAAGATTTTCATCGATTGTACAGTTTAACATTTTTTCTTTGTTTTTTTTTAAAAAAAATTCGGTTTTCAGTAATTAAAATTTCGATTTCAATTTGGCTTCTAAATATTTGCTATATTTCGATAGATACTATATGTTTTGATTACGAATATCGACATGTATTTTAATTGTATTGGTCCACGGTTCAACATCGATTTTCATTTGACGCGATCTCGATTTTTAATGTATTCTCTTTTTCCCCTCATTATATACCCTATACCGATTGAGAGTTAGAAAAAAAATTGTAATTTTTACGTAAATATATTTAAAAATAAACACTTACAGTATTTACGGCCGTCATTTCTTTCACCTTGGAACCGGCGCCAACATGTGTTGCTAAATCCTTTTCAATCTGAAACACATATTGTTATAAAAACGTTAAAAGAAAAAAACAATAAAATATCGCCAAATAATTAGTGTCCGTGTGTCAGTAAAAAATAATGTGTTGAAATAAAAACCGTATAACCTATTTGACGTATACATTTCGTCAGAACATAGTAAACACATTATGTAATGATGTAACTTAAATTATCTTTTAAGAAAAATATGCTGCTTTTTAGACGGGCGTATTATTAATCACACACACACACACACACACACACACACACATATATATATATAAAATAATATTGCAACATTATTTTGACAGAAATAGTAGAGCGCGAAATATTTCATACTTCGTGAGTAATAACCGCCAAAGACTTTTTAGACTTAATTTATGAGATTAAAAAAAAACCCATTTATTTTTTTTCGAAGCAATTATAATAATAATATACACGATGGAAAACTAAAAGTATAATGTATATTCTTCGTATACGCATTTCGTACAGACTGGACGCTCAGATATCGATGGAGGAAATAATACAATTTTGTATTGGTCGGTACTAAAAATTCGTCGTCAAAGTTATACGTTTTTGAAATTTTTTAATTTATTTAATCTGATTAGTATGCAAAAAAAAAATCAAAACTATTGCGATATAATAAATTAGTACAGTAATTTTACCCGTAATATTTTATTACGTTATCGTTTCGAATTTTA
This sequence comes from Slavum lentiscoides, assembly GCA_032441835.1. Classification (NCBI taxonomy): domain Eukaryota; kingdom Metazoa; phylum Arthropoda; class Insecta; order Hemiptera; family Aphididae; genus Slavum; species Slavum lentiscoides. The sequence continues at coordinate 2,244,480 of CM063707.1, read as the reverse complement.
ATAAATTTCTCGTTTTATAATATTTTATATTTTGTATGTTATACATGCTAAAAAAAAAATTGTTATTTTGTTTTCAACTTTTTCATCAATCATTATTGATCATATATTCATATAAATACTAGTTTTCAATGATATCATATTTTCTTATCAAATATGATCGACTTGTCAACGTATCCAATTTTATTGCCACACACGTCTTTACGAATTAAGATAACAGAATTATCCTACATTTTAATAAAGTGGTAGTTATATACCGTATCTAGCCAATAGATCAACGCTTCTGGGCGTCTCGACGTATATAAATAGAATAATTTCCATTTATTTTTAAAACAAATTGACTGACAGTTTCCGTTTGTATTGGTCCCGTTCGTCGCGTGACACATAATAAAAAAAATTAATAAGCGTTGGTATATAGGATAGAAAAAAAATACAAAATTTTTAAGTAACTATTTATGAAGCGTCTACATACTGTATTCCATTTAAGAATATACCGGGCGGCGAACGAAAATTTGTTCGTGTTCGCGCAGGCGAGGTTCTATCGGTATTTTGATTGGTAGAAACCGTCGGGAGCCGACTGCTGCCGATAGCAACAGCCAATGACAGAGCAGCTATTAGCCGCCTGAAGGGTCTAGCATCGCTCCGGTGTTCGTTCAACGTGCGCGTTCCTATGTATTCTCAAACTGAATAGAGTATAGTAATGTCACATTCTATTTCGACACTATCTCAGTTTAGATGTAATTTTCAGTATCCGAACACGACACTACCTATACAATATTCCAGTGTACGTTAAATCGATCGCTCGCATTGGACTCGGTGACGGAAATCTGCCAATATTTATGATATATTATAATATTCAACGATAACAGATCTAATACGCTCACGAAAACCGCTAACGCGCAGCATTTACTTGATACTACTTGCCAGTATAACGAACGTTAATTTATTAAAATTATCGGACATTATTACGTTACGTCGTAAGTAACTAAAACGGTTTAGGCCTACGCTTTTGTCTCGAAAATCCTTACTTCGTCCAGCGATTTAAAATAAACTCGGCCCGTCCAGCCCCCGGACGCCCGTACACTATAAACTATAAAATATGTATACACATTATATCGTTATATTATCCCGTGTAAATACACGCACACACACACACACACACACACACACACACGTTCGTGAGCCTTTTATGTAAATTTATGTCTAACGTATTAAACGTAATGTAATTACCGGTGAACGTTGTGCGCAAGAAAGTTGTGTGCGCATCGCGCGACAGGGTTAAGTTCGGCAGTATATATATATATATATATATATATATATAAACGGGATTATGAATAATAGATAAAATGTGCTTCGGTCTTTTGAAACAGTTTTTGACTAAATACCTCGAGCCACGAAAAGTTTAAAGGCCACGGCGTCGGAACGCGGTTCACCAGCTATGTGTATACTCGTGTGCGCGTCATAGATACGTGTATTGTATAACAATACGTGCGCCGAAACGCAATAATTTATAGTGGCCATGTACGTGTAGCTCCAGAAAAAAAAAATTAATACAAAATTTTGAAAAAAAACCCCCCCAAAATTTATACGTGTAACGAAATATAAATCATTGTACCGAGAAAAAGGAAACGAGTCTACGTTTACAAATTACGGTAAAATCTTGTTTGAAAAAAATTGCCCGGTACATTATTTCGTCAATATCGCGTTCAAATCGCAAAGGACTCTTTTTCTCGCCAGCGATATGTGTGTTCGATTTCAGGACTACATGTAGGTATGTAATGGACTCTAGAAATATATGTGCGGTTATACCCAGTGTCTGGAGACCAATTTTGTTAAACTCGGTTTTTAAATCGACATCTGAACTCGTAACATAATGAGAGAATACCGTTTCGAAATTTCGATTATCGCATGAATTGTGTACGATCGATTTATGCATATTTCCTTGCAGTGATCGCGTACACAATACATTCGTATTCGAAATGCTTATCGCAATTGCGAAGATCTAGATCGGGGGAGACAACTCAGCGAATCAGTGATGTATGGTAATGTAAAAAACGAATAATATCGTCTAGCGGAACGTGTTTTTAAAGCTATTCCGTTGGGATAAAAAGTTCGGGGACCTTTGTGCGCAGCGTCTGCATTAGTTACTTCGAGACCGATGTAGCCTTCCGTTTCCGATGATTTCGACGTTCAAGCGTTGCCGTTTCAAGTAATTTATAACGTTAATAACGATCAAAACGTACAAAAAAAAAAAATAATAAAAATAATCTTTTTAATATTCTCCTGAGCCTCCGGCGAGATTAAACGTGACTCTGTACGCTGTTTTCCTCGCGGCGCCTCTGTTATTCGGTCCGTTTTTTCCCTCTCCCCGTCCTCGTGCTGAGAGGATCGACGAAACGAACCCTCTCACGTCTAGATAATAATATATAAACTCTTCGCTCGTACGAGTACCGACACTCGACTCGCACCGACGACCGTCTAAATTAGTTCTTTTCAGCTTTCGCGCTCATCCCGACTCTATCTCGGCGTTATTTCTCCTCCCATCATCATTCCCGCAGCCTCTTTATCGTCCCGGCACTCGCTGCTGCTGCTGCTGCTATACCGAAAGCGTCACCACTCGAGCGCGTACTGCGAGTCCAACAGGTCCAAATTGGACATTTACCACCACAGCGTCTTTGTCGTCATCATCACCGTGTGGAACAGGTGTGAACGAGAACGTGCCCGAGTGCATTTTTTCCCACCACAGCTCATTTGTTCTTCTTATTTACCGACGACGGTAAACACAGTGGCGGCGGCACTCAACAAAACGCTTCTTTCTCTCGGTTCTATCCCCTCCGCGTTCGTCAGCCAGCCACGCGACGATATAATTTACCCGCCGCCGCCGCCGCCGATGACGACCAATAACACTTAACGCGCCGTACACTTTTAACGACGAGGCTGCTGTAAGTACTCTCGCACCGCCAACCACTACCACCGTCGGCCGATGGTGATGAGCGTAAAGTGAGTAATTTTTAAATGGCACGTAAAATATAATGTAAACACGTACTGTATTTATACGTGCGCCGAGCGTAGCAGAAGGACTGTAGTCAGTGAATACGATCGATGAAAAACGTTCGTTTCCACACGGAAATCGCCATAATCGTTACAATATCGTGTAATAATATAATTTATTTGAAACGGGCTCGCGCCTTCCGTGTAATAAATATTTACGAACGGATACTTAATCGCTAATATTAACAAAAATATGAGTTCCGTGCAGAAAACGATTGTAGTCAAGTAATCACAGTAGAGGAACTATTTAGAAATTAGTTTGTGTGAACGACAGAGAACGAGTGTGAAGGGGATCTTGAAATTTATTAGAGCGAGAAGAGTAGATGGGGAATGAGCGATAGATCCAGAGATGGGAGAAAAAAAGAGGTTAACCCGGCGATGGATGGTTTAGTTGTGCGAGAACTGCAGGATTTGTAATATCGTGCGGTGGACAGGGGTTTTTTTTTGTCGTTGTTGTAAATACTACATTGATTAAATATACGTATTTATGATATATAATATGTATATTTAATCAATGGTAAATACAAAAAAATTAGAAATTTTCGTTGAACGCGTTCAATCTGGGAGCTATTGTGCATTCCGGCAAGCGACTGAGCAGTACTCGATAATAGGTCATACAGTACGGATGGGAGTCGGAATATATGACATGTAAGACGCGTCTTGTTACACAGCAATTTCGTGAATTGTTCCAATAAAAGGTTTTTTTAAATATATTTTTTTTAAAACCTATCGTTGACGGAGATACGCGGATATTCAGATTTGTCCCGTTATTTCGAATTCGAAACGAATAAAATCGCGCGTTGTACACGAAAGGAAAAAACGATTCTCAGCGACGGTACGTATATTAAATTTTATTTTTATCGACCACAGGACATGAGAGTCAAACATTCATCATTAAAACACACGAAATCGATTACACATTATTCTTTTGATTTTTGTACATTTTGATATGTATATAGAGAAAAATCGATCATTCGTGTAATCGATTTTTAATTTTTAAATACGAAAACACGCGGTGAAAAAAATTTAAAAAAATGTATAATTAAAAAAATACATTAATACTCAATAATCGAATTCCCATTCGCTCGAGTTTAGCCGCGTCGAGTTTGTATACGGTTTTTTTTGTGTCTGATTATTAATTTCGGGCGGTATAACACGTAATATATAATATGCACAGGGGCGTATTTATGGGAGGACGGCTGATGGGGCTCCAGCTTCTCCTCCCGAAATTTCAGGAACTTTCTTTACGCCCTATAGGCTATAGGGTGTAATATTTTTTAATAAATTCCTAATATGTAGTTGATTTTAAAATGTTGAGAATTTGGTAATTTTTACTATTTTTAAGATTTAGTCTTGGATTAGAATTTATAATTCAACAATGATATTTACGCAATGCCTCAGCCCTCAAAAAAAAAAATTTCTAAATACGCCCTTGAATATTCATTTTAGCCGTTTTCTGTACGCGATAAATATAATCGATTTAGTCCCGAATTAAGCGTTTTTTTTTTTAAAAAACATTTACCAACGAGTTCCTTTTTTGTGTGTGAATAATCGAACGCCGTGGTGAAACAGCGAACGAATACCAATTTTTAAACACCGCGAACGCGCGCAGCCATGATAAATTCGTCTTTTTAGAATTTTATTTTCTTTTCAAAGTATATTTCTCCACACACACACACACACACACACACACACACACACACACACACACACACACACACACCGTCGTCGTTTCGCATTTATGAGCAAACTTTTTCTTTTCTTTTCATTTTTTTTTTTCGCAACGACCCGTTACAACTCTCGATAACATCCCGCGCCGCGCGCACCAGCCAGCCGAAGCTCTCGCTCGGCCGACGCGTCCGCGCCGCGTACAGTCGCGGTACACGCGCCGCCGGTAACCATGGTTACCAGCATCACGGTCCGCGCGCATTATACGCGACCCAAGAACGGCCATCGCTTTCCAGATTAGATCGGGAATCATAAGCCTTCCTCCGAATGAAATAATATATATATATATATATATATTTATCGTCATCGCGAATCCGGCGGGATACGACCGCCGTCTAATTAATTAGACCCTCGTGCGGGGCTCGGGCCACTGTACCGGTACAAAAAAAGAAAAAAACGAAACGAAAATCACCCGAACGAGCGTATTTTTTAACATTATGTCACGCGTAAGCGTAAAAAAAAAAAAGAGAAAAAAACGGCGAAATTCCCTCTGTACGCGGCGTCGAAAAATCAAAAATTATAGGTTGTGTATAAAAAGATTTCAATATCATATATATATATATATATCTCCCTTTCGGTATATATACATTATCCTTGTAAATACACGCTTTTAATTATTACCCCGCGTTTATTGTGACGCTAACGTCACAGATTCGTTTTTAATAAATCACGAGACAGCTGACGAGCGCGAAACGCTTGTTTTCGACTAAATTTATTTTTAGAAAGTTTTTTTTTGTCCAGTGAAAATTCTTTTTAATGCACTCCGTACGAGGGCCACACTTTCAAAGAAAAACAATCGACAAAAACATACGGTGTTTAAGTTTTATCGTCTAAAAACCGACAAACGTATAAAAAATTAAAATCTATTCGACACGGTATGGTATACGTAACAAGAGAACGTTATAATATCTCAATCGGTCGCGTTGAAATTGTTTGAAAAGCTTACAAACTCGGAATTGCATCATACGCAATATCAACGCTTTTAAAACTTATATTATCTATAAAATAATATGTATAAAAAATAATAAATAACAATATACATATGTAATAAAATCGGTATAAAAAAAAAATCGATAAAAAAATTTCTTAGAGCGATTATACGTTCACGTTTTAAGAACAAAAAAATGTCCAAAGATATTATAATATACGATATTAAACATATTATTTATGAAAACAAAAATCGGAACGAAAATGCTATTATAATAATAATAATAATATATTATTATTTATTATTTTATTTTATAAGAGTATTACAATTTTTTTGGATTTTTGTTTTCATAAATAATATGTTTAATATCGTATATTATAATATCTTTGGACATTTTTTTGTTTTTAAAACGTGAACGTATAATCGCTCTAAGAATTTTTTACCGATTTTTTTTTTTTTTTGGTACTTCTAATGTATTATATTTTAGAGACAAAAAAGGCTATATAACAAGCGTTAGAAATATGTTAGTGTTAATGTTCAAGGTGCTAGAACAGTCTCTTCTCCGAGTACTCGATTTTCATTAAAATAATGAACAATTTGAAGTTTTTAAGCTGTTTTATAATGTACGCATTAGGCCAAGCAACAAAAATTATCCACAAGTACGCTCTATACGCGCGCGTTAAATATTGAGAAATAATACATAACCGCTTCGTGGAAACATTGCGTTTTTACACCGAGTCATATGAATACACTTTATTTTTACTTTTTACTCTTTTCTATACAAATTCTATTCGGGACATTTTTCAAAATTTCTTTTTTTTCTACAAGACTGCGCGTATATTGTTTGCAATACCGAGCAAATAAACTTCATTTATTTTTTTACTCGTCGAGTAAAGTTCAGTTAAAAATCGTTTATATATTTTGTGTTACATAAAAAAGCTAATGGTCAATTAAAAAAAGAAACTAACTTGTATTATTTTAAAGTCAAAGAATTTTTCTTTTAATTAGCATAAAAAAAATTGAAGGTTTGTGAAACGACGCGTATTAATGTATAGGCTATTACGATGTTACCAAACGTTTAAAATGTACAGTATGTTACCTACTTTCTCGTTATTTATTCAGATAATTCTGTAAAAAATTAACTTGAATTTAGATCGACGTACATTTTTCAGAGACCAAAGTAACTGAATTGAAATTAACTTTTCTGACTCGTCAATACACTATTTACAATACGCGTTTTCGTTTAAGCTGACGTTAATTTTTGTATTAATTATTCGTAATGTAAATTTCTGTCGTGTTTTTTTTTAAATTTCATTTTGTCGACGAAAATAACTGCTGTCGCGGTGAATAACATAATATTTTAAGAATAGAAAATCCAGATTTTTAAAAATTATTTCCGGTTGAAATTCGATGTTGTGTTCCCGCGGCAAGGTCGATGTTTCCACCACGCTCGTTAACTGTCACATCGCTGTCGTCGACGGGAAGAGAGAATTTCCAACAGCCGTACGAGACACTCGAATTCCACACCGACCACTGTATAGCCGGTTGGTCCTTCCCTCCGGACTTTAGCGGCGAAGAGAAAAAAATAATAATAATATGGAAAAAGCGTATTGTGGCAAGCAGTTTTGTTTTTAGAACATTGTATTCGGCAAACGTCCAAAATTAGCTGAGCTTACCTAGTACAGAATCGCGGTACGAAAGACGAAAATATCGAATGATGCGCAGGTCGTCGTTTGTTGTGAAAACCGTAGGTGGCGCAATCGCGCGTTTTAGTCCGAAAAAATAATAACGTGAGTCACATAACGTATAATACACACAACGTTTTCTTAAATTTAAATAGAGCGATGAATTTTCAAGTGCATTTTATATCATAACATATTGTATATTATATCGGATTAATAATACTCTTTTATCTGTCACTTGTAATGCGGCAAGTACTGCGCAAATGATGCTGTTGCCATTAAAAATAAAATAAGTCGATACGCGGTTTATTCTCATAATGAAAATGGCGAAAAATTTGTTTGGTAAAATTGTTTTAATTACTGTATTTTAATATAAATCATTGACAAATGCACAAATGTGATTAACTATTGAGATTAAATGTACTACTAGGTCACTAGTTTTTTAACGTACTTTTTTTTTATACAGTAATATTCATATTAGTTTTTGTAATTACAGTGGCTTTTTAATTGGTTATATCCACTGTTGTGATACGACAATACGAAAAACATAAAAAAAAAACCGACGACTTAAAAACGGCTTATCAAAAAACATTTAGTGGTTAATAATGGTCGAAACTTTACGGTTGACTATTGAAAATACAACCGTAGACCTTTCAGTTTATACCGAGGCTGCAGTTAGATACTATCACAAGACGGTCCAAGTCATTGCCGTAGCGAAATAAGGCGGTCAGAATTTCTTACAAAAACCTGGACACTAGAGAGCCTATATAGATAGAAATCTACACTCTCTACTGAGCATTATAAACGCTCTACGTGACACGAATATTATGTGATATTATATATTTTATGGATACGACCGAGGCGTACAAAAAAAAAAAAATGTATAACGCGAGCTGTAAAAAAAAAAAGCGAGTGTCTCTGGCGACACACGGAAAATGTGAAAACGTGAGCCTAGCAATAGAGAGGTATTACGCAGGGCTTATAGCGAATGTCCTTGACCTAAAATTACATACTATTTGTAGGATTAGACATTTCAAAACTTTTAAGAATTATATTTGTCGAAACGTTATTTTTCCAAGTACGATTTAATTATGTATTTCGAATGAAATGGAGATGATAACAGTCGATTGAAATCATGAATAGGAATGGAAATTATGTTCCAGATAAATAAAATTGCGAAAATTTATGAACTTTCTTTCAATGGAATAAAATGTGTACGTGTGTACAATACGTGGGTGGATATGAAAAAGAAGAGCGACAAAAAGAACCGTGGAAAGGGAAGGGAGAGTCAGTGAACAAGATAGAGATACGTACCGTATCTAAAGAGCGTTACGGAAAATCGAGGAGCGAAAATGAGGTAAACGCTCGAAAATGTTCATTCACCAAGCGGAAAGGTCTAAAAATTGTTAAAAAAAAAAGCAAGACACGCGTCGGAAGACGCTGAAATAGCCACTTCCCCTCCCATAAAAAAAAAATGTACAATTTGATTTCTTATAGAATACCGATGCTGGTAATGATCATCTGACGCGTGTTCATCTCGAGCATTTTATTTCGAGCTTTTTCGATTGTTTCCCCCTCCACCTTTCCCGACGCACACGACGAGGCCACCAACGTTTCGCGTCGACACAATAATGCGTCGCACGTTCGTATCGCGGACGTGATACACAAACAATTGTGTTAATTTAAAACGCTCGAGGGGCTCAAATTTCGTGAAAGTAACGAGATTAAAGTAACAAGAAGAAGTAGTAGAAGAAGTAGACGACGGCGAGTATACGTTCTGGCAACAATAATGAGATAAGACAAGTCATTAAATTCGTCGCACACGGCCGTATAAGAGTCGGATAAAAAGGGTACGGCGCGTATTTATGTGTTTATAAATAATAGTATGTAAACGCGAGTGTTTGGAAAAACGACACGAGTAGTGCAAATTGCGACTGCCGTCTCCGTAAATTGAATTTACCTACTCTAAATATTGAGAGAAAAACGATTTTATATATATATATATATATATATAAACAATAAGTACAACGGTTAACGCCGTTACGGGAACACTGGACTTACTTTTGACAGACAGACGGAGGAAGGAAAAAAAAATGTACTAAATAAAAGTTACACGATTTATCAATTATTCAAAACCGAATCTCGAGATTTACCGGCGGCACTCTTCGAATTGTCACGCGTTTCACGTAATTACTACTCGGACGCGACTACGACGGCTCGCGGGTTTGTCGATTTGAGAAACAAATTAAAGCCGGCAGTGGTCTGCTGTTTAAGCCAAGAGCTGAATAGTTAATCGTCGTCGTTTCTTTTAGAAAAAAAAAAAAACCTCTTTTCTGGCCGCCGCCGTGTTAATCTCGTTTTTTTTTTTATCTTTTACCTTTCGTTTTTCTTCTCTTTTTTTTTTATTTTAAAGTCGCAGAGTACCTTTTAACGATAGTCGCGGTAAAAGCCACGAATAAAAAATCGTTTTAATCCCCTCTGTCGTCGTCAATCGACGAAACAAAATTATCTCTCTACTGCAAAGAACGAGACGCTGGAATCGATCGGTAGGTATACGGAAAACGCGTACGATATATCGATAACGTGAAAAGTTGCTCACGAAAGGACGTGCTGCAGAGACAAGGACGATTTTTGAAAAAAATCCTGGTGAGGAGATGTATGGTCTTTAAAATTGACGACTAGAATTTAAAATACTCAATTTCTGTTCACAAGAATAATAATTATAATTAATCGTTAATCTTTATAAAACCATATACATAAAATGTTATAGGTTGAAACAGTGTAAACCGCATTTTAATAATGATCATCTTCTATCAGGTTCTTATTTATAATTTAGTAGTAATAGAGATTTTTTAAGTATAACCGTAATATTTTTCTTTTTCTCGTTTTTCAAAATAATTTGCAATATTAGTATATTTCGGTCGAACAAATTTACCGACCGCCGACTGAAAGTCTGGTATTCTTAGGCCCTCTTCGGCCCGTCCCTGTGCAGAGAACGCGAGATGCACCCCCGTCCCTTTTTAGACTTTTTATTTTCACCGGCGGTCTTTTAACCGTTATGCTCTAATGACGTTTCTCGCAATGTTTCCCCAACATGTCGGAGGAGTCGTCGCGCGGCGCCGAGGGATTGTTCCGTCTCTTTATTTTTCCGCTCGCGTGAACTCTTTCGCGCCACATCCCTTTCTCTCGTATCGAAGTGCGGCGCCGCGTACTAGTTCTCGTTACTAGTCTGGTATTCCATTACAATTGTTAAAACGCATTAAACAGCCTTTTGTCGCGTCCCTTTTGAACTAACCGTTTCGGAATCTTTGTGTCAACGTGTCGCGACGGTATCCGTTCACGCAGCAACATTCGAGTGCCTCACAGGAGGAGGAAACGCTGCAGCTCCGTGTCGCTTCAGTAATTTTTATTACTTTCAGATTTCGACGCGTACCTACGTCATCCCGTGCGATAGAATTTTCAGAAACCGAGCTGAAAATCGATTCTATATAACGGGTAAATGACTCTTCAAAAATCGAGATCATAAAAAAAAGAAAAATCAGACTTTCGACGCATACGCCGCCACCAGTTAAATACGTAATTAATATATTTGAAATAAAAATCTCCGTCTAAAATGAATACGTATTAAAATCGTAATGATACAAAAAAAATGCATTCTTTGCGTGTGATAATGGGAAAGTAAGAATTATATTTGCTTTAATCATAATTTTTTAATATAAATTGAACACCTATCAGAGAGATCAGTGTAGGTCACAAAAAAAAAAAAAAAATTTCAGGAAAGGGAAAAAACTGAATAGGGTTCATTGAGATCGGTGTATGTGCATGTTTATCTAATAAAATGAAGAAAATAATCGTCTCGAATAACGCGTAAATCGTGAATAACGTTTTGTTGCATGGAGTAACCTATAAATGCGCATTTACGTAAAAAAAACGATTTTTCAAAAATATTGTAACATACATACACTGATCTATTTGATAGGTCTTCAATTATATAAATAAATGTGTGTTTCTGTTTTCAGTTGAATTAATAATATTATGATATTTCCGTCGACTACAGCAGCATTATAGCATAATATATATAGGATAAAAAAATTTACGTTATAATTCTATATTACTGTACGCTATAGGTTCATATATAAATTGATATTTATTACCTATTTTATTAATAATGAGTAGTGCAGTCTCAGACGTTGTAGCAGTATTTCCTCTAAAAATAATTTTAACTCATTAAATGTGATTTTTTTTCCATATTTTCATACCATTTTGGACCTTTGACGACAGCGCGGTTCCTTCCACACTTTAATTAATTTCTGTAATTACGTTATTGTCGTAATAAACTATTATCCGAATTAATTAATAACATACAGAATTGTTTGTGTTCAATAAATAAAGACAACTGTTTTTTTAAATATATATTTCCACATTTAAAGGAGTTTTACGTTGAAAATTTTTATTATTTTCATAATCATAATATATTGAAGGCTATGCTATTTATACTTCAGAATAGAAATCGAAAGCATTTTAAAATCGATTTTTGATCCCTGAATTAAGAACACAATTTTAAACCGGTGTTGAAAATAATAATTGTATTCGTAACCGAAGTAATTGGAGAAAAAACAAGTTTAAGACGATTTCAAGCCTTGATCATTAAACGATATATATATATAGCCTGGAAATAATATATAAAACGTTTGACGATCGTCAAGTTTACGTGCGCACGCCGCGTTAATTTTCCTCGAAAACCGTTTAAAAATTTTATGCTTCGCATTTTGCCGTATAGAAATTTTCTACGCAATAAATATCGGTTTTATTTGAACAAACCGAAAATAAAATTTAACAACAAAACACAAATTAAATAAAACTCGCTATATTATATGTACGTCCATTTTCAAGACATAAAAATGTAATAACAATGAGAATAAATAAAATTTTCATAAGAATTACTGTTTAAGACGCGAGTTCAATAATTCTCATTCCGTTGACGCTAAAATATCGTCCAATTCCTACGCGAACAAAAAATTTTATATATATATATATATATATACTAATACGTATAATATAGTCTAAAAACTCTTACACCAGTACGGATACTTAGCAGATTAATGACTGTAGATTATCTCGGTCGAAACCTACAATATGTAGTTCTACTAAAACATACGGAATGTTTATTTAACGAGGATTTGATTAACTTGTTTAATCGTTTTGGCAGAATGTTTAATTCGGAGACGAGTCAATAACTTACTGGCAAAAATTCATCAAAAAAAAAAAACACATTACACATATACGAAATTGGACCGGTATGACTTATAATGAATATTTATAAATCTTCACTAAAAAAAAAAAATCTTGTCCGTGTAAAAAAAGTCGATATATCGAAACAATACGAAACGGCACGTTATAGCATTGTGGAAGTTTTTTTTAAAAATATCATTACAATTGCAAATTTCCAAGACGGAGTTAATTTTAATAATATATATATATATATATTTTAAATATAAAACATATTAAAGAGAAAATAAACGGTCTGAAAACGCGGGCCACTTGACCCGAACGATCTTCCAAAATTCATTAGCCGCTAAAAATAAAGACGTTTGATGTTATCCTTTCGACGATAATAATAATATATTTCGCAACATGACATAAACCGGGCGTGACAGACGTATAACAACAGTGTATAAGTTATTAGAAATTAACTCGAGCCGCCCGTTCGCTCGCTTTGATGAACACCGTTATTTCAACAATAATTTCGAATGTTCTTATTCTTATATTTATACGTGTATATAATATTGTAATACAAGCGACTAACCCAGATGTTAAATAATCAACTTTTTTAGCTATGTCGGCGTTCTTCTATAATATTATCACCGGTCTCGCGAAATTCTTTGAACACCATTATTTATTCGAACAAAAGTATAATCGTAAATATAGTATGTCGTTCGTGTTCGAACGCTATTCCGTAAATAACTTTTTGTTTTTTTATTTCTGTTCTCGTCACGGGATAATTTTCATAAAGTTCAAAAAAATCAAAACAGTTATTCCCCTCCCCCACTCGTTTTGAATTTATACAAAATTAGAAACTGGTCGTTGAAATAGGTATACACCATAGATAATACGTCATAATGGATAGGCCATGTGTATAGAATATGTGTAGCGGGCAGCGTTCCTGAATAAAGAGGAAAATGATATCTTCTATCCTACTCAGCAAGAATTCAACCTTTGTTCCATGAAATAATAATTGAAAAATAATACATTCTGTAATCTACGTATACGTTTATTGAGTGAGACAGAAGATTCGGCGGGAACGCCTGATAATGAATATGGCCTATCCATTATGTATTACCTGTGGTATACAATAACACACATATCAGAATTGATCATAATCACGTTAAATCGCGTCTACGGCCCATGCAAAAGAGACGATTTCGGTTTTAAAGTAGTTCTATTTTTTCCTCCTATTTTAAAGTCAAAAATCAAAAAGTGACTTGTCATTACGTGTCTCGTACATAGTAATGATGTACGAAGACAAAATTGCCTTATTTTTGTAATTTAAATATCTCTGCAGCCGCATCGTCATAAAATCTGTCGTAATTTTTTTCTTTTTTATAATTATAATTCTTTTACTTGATTTTTTTTTTTTTGTTATTCATAACAGTACTCGCAGCATTTTCTTTTTTTTATAGGGTTTTTGGTATTTTTCATTTAGATAAAGAGAAAAAAATTGTGTCAAATTTTTTAAATCAGATTTTTAAAGAATTATCCGTTTATTGTGCAGATAAATTTTAGTATCCTTATGTTTTAATTCCATCGTTTTTATTTTTTATCTGGAGAAAAAAAGAAAAATACTTATCCGGTCTCAACACTGGGTGGGAATCGAACCCTTTTCGAAAATATCGTTATAATTAATAATAATAATAATACTAAACCAGCTCCCTCGCACTCGTTGTCCCCCTTGACCCTCTCATCAACCGTTCCCGAAGTTTACAGCGAATTCAAGCTTCAATCATATACACGCCCCCCCCCCCATATACACCACCCCCTCTAAAGCCGACCGACCGACTGGGAACATTGTAAACCTCTTTGCACGCACAAGTGTATATGTGTGCGTGTAAATGTAACGCAGCGAGTGCGCCGCCGGTGGAGTTTTACGAACCAAAGTAGCTTTGTATAGATGGATGGGACGTATATACTCGTATTAGCGAAAGGTGAATGACGACAAGGGCGGTAACGGGAGCGAAAAAGAGCGAGCGAGGAGAACGGTCGCAGGCCATGTCCGTATAAGCCGATTACCATAAATTTCCGTCGGCCGTCTCTGTACATACATACACACATATATGGCGGGGGAAAAAGCGGAGTGGAGTGAAGTGGAGATAATGCAGGAGAGCCGACATTGCGCGCATCGAATTTTAATGATGGACCACCGGTGATCGCGCAGAAGCGAATTCGAACTAAACCTAGCGTATACCTCACCGCGGTGCGCGCGACGATTATTTAATACGATTAAAAAATTTAGAAATTTTTTTTTTATAAACTCCTCATCCTTTTCTCCCATCTCCATCGATAATGTTTATCACACTAATGTGCATTTTTTTAAGGGTATATACTGTGCCCGATTGGACATCCTGCAGTAATGAAATAATCGACTCATCCGGCGTCCTCTTTATTTCCAAAATATAGGTGTATGTACAGGTGGTGTAATACTGATTATATTATTTAAAATGATACGACAAATAATGGTTTATTCAGTAATTTATGACTTCAAGTTTTGTATTTTAAGAAAATTAACGGTATTAATATCGTTAAAGTGATAATAACCTAACCGCGGTAAATATAATATATTCTGTGCACGATGTAGGTAAAAAAGCGGTGGACACACCAATTTAGTGTCCATGGACGTATATAATGGATGTCGTGTACTATGTGTTATTCAAATTGACGGTAGTGCTTGATCGCACTATTAAACATGTTACCACAATGTACATGTCAAAAGACCATCTAAATCGCTACAATGTTCTTAGGTGTCGTTTTACTTGACGATCACGGAGTAAAAGTTTTGTCGACTGCTAATAATACAACGTATGCTTTAGGCAAGTATCTACATAGTTATCTACTGATAACTGGGTTGGGGAACTACTGATAGAGAAACTGCTAATAGGGGAAGAAATCGGGTTTATGGACAATTTTACAAGATCATTTAGGATATAGGTATTATTTAGTAGTTTGGTGTACTCATCATCGCTCAGATTTGGCTATTGAAGCATGGGATTTCGAGTGTTGACTATTTTCAAAAAGGTGTTTTTTTTTTGTAATTTGATTGAAGAATAATTTTTTATTTTGTTTTTTTGAATATTAAAAAAAGTTGTAATACCTACCTAACAAATAATTTACATACTTGATTTATAAATAATTTCATGAACTCTACGAGTGTGTAAGTGAAAGATAAAGATTTATGCAAGCGGAATTGTAGATCGTTGAATTTTGGTACATCCCCTCCCTGAACCCATCATAGATCAAACTGAAATGACGCCCGAACGCTTAAAAATTCCTTGTCATATTGTATTACTTATTAATTTTTTTTTTTTTATAAATTTGTGTCTCTTTCGCGGGCGTAGGTTAGGAGGAATGAAGGTTTGATGATGAGCTTTCTCCAATGAAAAAAAATTACACATTTCACTAGAGGAAATCGTACAAAAATACGTTTAAAACGTATCTAAAAACAACGGGAAATTTTTTTCTGTTAACTATACGAATTAAACAATGTCTCGTATATTACGAATTTATTTTTGAAAATTTTCTTGAGTCGTTGATGTTATAATAAAGTAACAAGATATATTAGTGTAGGCTACGTGCTCTGGCCACTGCCATTTCAGAAAAGCGCCGATCAACTATATATATTTATATTTTATGAAATTAAGACTTTTAACGCTTTCGAAAATATGTATGACATTTTTTTTTTTTATATTTGAAGAAAATATTTGGTTCGGACGCAAATAACATATAATTTTATAACATCTTGTATAGTCAATCGATAAAATAACACTGTACAGATATTAGTCCAATAATAATAATGTCGTTTCCGCATAACTTGGCGCGTCCATCACAACCGCCGCCGCACAGGTTTAGAGAAAATATATCGATAGAAACAACAGGTGCACACTCCTCCCCCCTCACCGTATCGTGTACTCGCTCTATATTGGTGCTCAGAATATATTATTATTAGATTTCGCTGTAGAATATTATTTTCTTAGTATTATTTTCTCTTATGACGCGTCGATGTGTATATAGTTTTACACTGTAAGACGGCCAAAATTGTATTTTATTTCAGACTATTTGTATAAAATACGCGTCACCTTCGAATCCTATACGTGATAGTCATGATAGTTTTAATTTTTATGCCGCGTCTGAGTGCTTGGCAGTGATTTTAGGGTGGTGTAAATATACAGCTAAAGGTATTATTATTGTTTTATTTTAAAATCTAACTGTTCAAGTTCGTTGCTTTGAATACATGAGTATTTGAGTCCAAAAAATGGCACTTTTTAGGATGTAGCTATTAATAAGTTTAGAGTAATACCCTGTCCTTGGTGGGGTAGAATTGAATTCAACGATTTTTTTACTATTTATTATTGCTCTTGGAGTAAAATTTTACTCCGGACATCAAAATTCGCTATTGTCTCTACGGATGAAGTCTGGTCACGACTATACATAATCGATATTTGTACACCGCATGCCTATAAGGTTAAATTCTGGATATTTGTTGAACCAATAAGAATATGTTAAATTAAATTTTATAATAACTTTTTAATTAAAAAAATATATATTAGTTTTATAATCACTTACAATATTTTCAAAATGCTTATTCCAAGACACTCGTGCTTTCAGCAAGTAATTCAAAACGTCGTTTGAACCCTTCACATTCATAATAATCTATACTTACGTTTCTATTCTGTTTACAGTGTACTATGTGCATGTGTACTTAGACCAATGCTCTCTGTTAGAATATATAATAACGCCACGTTCGCACTGAAGTAGAGAAGTATTTCTTGCGATTTCTGTATACGTATTTACTCGTATACCCAGTGTAGACTAACCGACTAGACAATCCCTTCGGGACGGCATCGTTTAAACCCCGAAACGGCGTCTTCGAATATAATGCGCTGCGCAATATCATCAGTAGAACATAATATAGTAAATTATATTATATACCATGTACACTCGCATATAGAATAAATGTCAATGTGCCGATGTATTATGTGGGATAATATTTTTCGACGATAACCAGAGTTCGACATGAAACGCGTATCGTTTTTAAATTCTATAAAATTAACTGTTTATTCATATATAAATCCTGCAGTGACGTGATTTTGGTCAAAATTATCGGTGTTCCGTTATACTTGTTATTAATACACAGTTTAGGTACTCGACAGTGGCGGATTAAGCAATTTGCCGCCCACAAGCAGAAGGAAATTTGCCGCCCCTTTATTTTCATAAATGTTTTTCTAACCAGCAAAATGCATTATTTAGCAAAATACAGGTATATTATTATTTAAATTATTATTTATTATTTAAAAATATATAAAACAGTTAGACATCAAAACATAAATATGAATATATTATTAAAAAAGTTTTCTTTGCCGCCCCTAAAATTTTGCCGCTCCAATCACCTGCTTGTTCTGCTTGTAGGGAAACCTGACGTACTGGTACTCGACGTACAAAATGTTCACAATTTTCTCCGTCCGAAATGCGTGTTTTTATGTGCCTGAAATTCAACAATTTTTTTGAAAATTGGAAAAAAGTCGATATCGATTATCAAAATCACTTTAGGAGTTGCACATCATAACGAATCCGAAGTCATCAAAAATGACGGGTTAACCGCGACAACATATTAGTATATAATAACGTTTTGTCGACGCATCGGATATTTAGGAAACTTAATTTTGTTATAATCCAAAAAAACAAATATTCGGAACTCTCGAAATGTTTACCAGTGTTATTCATTTAAATATTACAAACATATAACGTACGAAATAATTCGATTATAATTTAGGGAGAAAATATAACGTTTTGGTAATTTCAACAATTCCCGGTTTTTTTTTTGTGTTTAATATTTAATATAATTTTCGATTTTACGCGTGAAAATTAAAATTATACGAGGTGTATATTTATGTTATTCTGACAAACGTTCAAACAATTTACAATTTCTAAAATTCAAGATTAAAGACGTAAATATTCCTATAAATTAATTATAAAAAAAAAAGATTAAATAAAAAACATAAGTAAACATTTTATGAACGTTTAAAATTCCGTTTACGACAAAATCCATCGGTTTCACGTTTTATTTTCGCAATTATATTTATGTATAATTATTAAACACCGGTATTCATTAAAATTAACCTAAACTAGCTTCGCTCAGAACCTTTTTTTTTAATATTATAATGTGACGTTGCTTTGAAATTGAAAATCGATACAGCAATGAAATTTCTGCCTAAGTGTACAGGTCAATCGAAGCGATATTTTCAGCTACATTTTGCGGTCGTACGGTTTAATATTTAACCTGCACCTCGAATCGATTGTACGCGTATAATGATTATTCCATTCAAGATGAAAGGCGCACTGTGTCTGTGAACACGCGTAATATTATTTGTAATATTATTTATAATACGCGCAATATGCAATATATTAAATTACCACCGAAATTCCGTTACAACATTGAACATTAATACCGCTAATTTTATTTACATATAAACAGATTATGCGTACACTCTCGAAAATTCATCGAAGCCGTCGTCAATGGTAACGTTATTGTACGTATTCGACATTTAAATAGAATATTATGAAAAAAAAAAAAAACTGATAATAATAATAAAGTTAAACGCCGTTTACGTCGTCGTAGCAATTCGAAACGGTCCGATAGAAATCGACCGTGCACATTTTAATGATTTCATTAAAATATTATGTCGTTTTAGTCCGATTTCGCGTAAATCGTTTCGACGAACAACAAAAGAAAAAAAACTTTGAAGTGATGGAAAAATAATTGAATTTCTTATAAACTAGTTATATTCCGAGTAGCGACGCATAATAATTGCGTCAACGTCAATTGTTTCGTTTTTATTCATTTAAATCCCGGTTGAATTTCACCGAGATGATTTCACGGAAGGAATCGTATACACACGCGCCTTAGCAACGTGAAAAATCGAAATTCATTGATAAACAGTAAAATCAAATGTTCCTTTGACCAAAAATACCTTTGGCGCAGTTTTTTTTTTCTTTCGAAAATCCATATTGATTTAATGTTTTCAAAACGACACATAATATTTTACGAACATTACAAGCGTTTAATAATCAGCTTTATTCTGTACGGTGTGCTGAAAATACTGTAGAGATAATACATGACTTAGATCGAGTTAATATTTTCCAAGCGCTAACGAATAATTTAAATTTGTGTTTTTTTCTCGATATAATAAATATTCTTAAATGTTAAAAGTGTAAAAATATGAACGCGTGGAATTGAATCGTCAAGCATTGTTAATCGCGAATATATTCGAGTCGGAATAATAGAGCGAAAACGTGATGTGTACGAATAAAAGCAACGCGTGTTTGCGCGCACGATTCAGATATTTTCGTTTTTTGTTCTGCTAAACAAACGGTAAATTTGTATGTATTTTTGCACAAAACCTAACAGTACATCGCACTTTAAATTCTATAGCGGCGTAGTTTTAATACTATCTCACAAAGCGTTTTTTTTTGTGTACCAAAAAAAAAAAAAATCACCTTCTTTTGCGAACACCATTCCATTATGGTTTTCTCGCTGCTTTTAATATTGAAAAAGATGAATTTTTTTTTGCCCGGCTTAGGAAAATAAAATATCGAAAAACGATATAGAATTCTCACAAAGAACGCCCGGGGGGGGGTTTTTTTCTTTAACATCGGCATAGATATATAGGTAATTGCAGCGGTACGGTGAATTTTAATACGCATAATAATATTAAAAAAAGTTGCGTGGCCGTATAGTTTGATCAATATGAATCGAATGCAATTTGTTCCAAAGAACTACACAATTGACCTAATTTCTGATTTCTGTTCGTCGCATAATGTTACGGTTGTTATTCACCTGACTATAGTGAATGCAGTATATATTATTTATTAATTTGTTCATTTAAATTACAATAGCTAAAGCCCAAAACAATGTACAGTAGTCGACTCTCGATAATTCAAAGTTTGGAAGGACTGTTGAAAAATTTCGAATTACCGAGAGTTCGAATTGCTGAGTAGTTCGAAATATCGAGAGAGTAAAAAAAAAAAAAAAATCGAATTACTGAGAATTAAGAAAAAACGTTTGTTTTTTTATTATTTTACATAATTATTAAATATTTCAGCAAAGAATTAAAACGATAATAATTCTACAGTTAGTGAAAATAATAAGCTAAATTGCTGCACGATTGTGTAGTAAATTATTAACGAAAAGATTATAAGGAATACATTTGGTACTTCGAATTACGAGCGTTGAACGTATGAAACATTGAATTGTCACCACGTGTTAGTGGCCAGTTTTTCCAAAATTTGATTTCGAATTACCGAGTGTGCTTAAACGCATTGTTTTCATTCGAATTACCGCGCGATTTTCAAGGGACCAAGCATTTACTTCGATTTACCGAAGGTTTCGAATTTTTGAAGGTTTCAATTATCGACAGTCGACTGTACGTAAGTAAAATAGTTACAACAAATATTTTACAACTATGTGCATTATACTATTGTTACTTGAATTATCAATTAGGGGTCCCGTTATAGAAATTTTCACACGGGCCCCTGAGGGCGTATTCACACTCACCGATATTATCGGTGTCGGTAGAAGTAAAATTGTATGGTTTTAAATAGACGGTTTTCACATTGACACCGATCCGATAAAAATATCGTTTTATTGTACCGATATCGGTGTGCATGTCGGACAGACGACCACCAGTATCGGACGATATTTTTATCATTCCGATTTCAATGACCAATACAAATATTATGTCGGTTTTCACACATGACCGACAATATCGTCGTGCCGCAGTAGTTTTATCAATTTTCATTAATTTCTTCATTATTTCGATGATAAAGATAATCACGTGATTGGTACAAATATGTATAATTATTCAACATTTTTTTATTCGTATTATTATTAAAATGAGTTTTTCATACGATATTCCAACATTAATTGAATTGGCGGAATCTAGGCCAACCATTTGGGATAAAACATCCACGGAGTACAAGGACAGAACATTATTGTTATTCATTTTAATTAATTAAAAAGGATACTCATTCAAGTTAGGTACCTAAACAGTGTACACGTACGATTTGAGTACGAAAATCAGTGATCAGGTGATATCGTTCCCCACCGCAGCCGATAATATCGGTCGTAATGTACAAGCCAGGGCTCTCATTTGAAAAAAAAATAATGTTCAACGTTTTAACGTTTTTTTATCGTTATTTACCTTTTGAGTTTATCGTTATGGTATATATTTTAACGTTATGGATTATTTGTGTTTAACGTTAAAGAAAGTTTTATCGTTATATAATATTTACGTTTTACGTTTATCGGTATTTTAACGTTATTTGGTTTAATATCGATTATTTTTTCCAAATAAATAAATCTATTCATATTCCATTGACTATAGCACGTTTTCAAATCTCATAAACGTAATGTACTTCATTAAACTTCATTGATTATAAAAGTCCTAATTTTTTTTATTATTAATTTTTTGATTTTATACATTTTTTCAGTGAGAACCTTGGTTTATTTTTGACTTTATATTCCAGTGCAGAATATTTTTCTTAAAATGTTGGTTATACGTATTACCAATAGAAACTTTTCTGACTAGCTGACATCTTCTCAGACACGTATCTTTGAATAATTTTTACGCGTCCGTGTGAACCCAGCCATATTATAGAACTATAATAAACCTACACCATAGGCTTATATTTTCCGTAGTAAATTGGAAAAAAATATTAAAATAACGGTAATTCTATTTTTCGTTTTTCGATATTTTAATATATAACGTTAATACATTATTTCGTTTAATGATATATTTTAATTTATGATAGTTTAAAATTAGTGTTTATTGTTTTCCGTTACGGTTTTTGATATTCATTTAAATTGTTATTTTGCAATTATAACGTTATAATCAAAACGTTATTATAACGTTTGCGAGCCCTGGTACAAGCAATATCCGATATCGTCCAACACCACCGACGACAATATCGGTCGATAATATCGGTGAGTGTGAATACGCCCTTACGGTCAAGTTGCGCCACTGCCTGCAATCGAGTCGTGTACTCCGTATATAATTATTATTATTATTATTAAAATATTATTTATTTCCTCGGTATAGTCTCGCAAAACCGAGCCTGAGCTGTGTACACGCGGACGAATATAAAAAAAAGCACCGCGTCCCGCGCGTTTATTACTTAATATTATACGTATCTGCAGCGGCCACCTGCACCTGTACACATACAAACTGTAATCTATTTCTGGCATCGGTCCCGCGCCATGCGTCGGAAACCCGCTCCGCTCCGCCCCGTCGTCGTCGAGCTCGCGCGCGCACAAATCTCTATTTACGCCCGTGGAAGTGTGTACAAAGGGCCTAAGCTAAAAACGGTGTTTTATTATTTATTTTTTTCCCCCTTCGTCACACGAACTCGGCAAAACCTATAAAACCAGACGCGTTTGTAATGTATTGTAATATACGGGACATTTTTTTTCAATTATTATTTTTTTCTTAGATCCTGCGGAGCGGAGCGAGAAACGTATCGGTTTTACAATTATTGTAGACAAAAAATTCTACCGGAATGTGTGCTCCGATCTATACAGTCACGGTTTGTTTCCGATAGATCGTTTTTCGGTTTTCTCAAAAGCGTCTAAAGAAGAAAAAAAATCTCAAAAACTATACAGGAAAATTACACATAAAAACGCGATTTCGTCGAACTAGAGATTAGATCGTTATTTCGTAACTGACTGTCGTAGGAACGTGAAATATTCACCGAACGCCTAATTTATAATATTAAAGGAAAAAATTCTCTTTCAATCGTGACCATTTTCTATTATTTAATTATTTGAGCGTACCTCAATATAAATTTTCTCTACAGTTATTCGTCAATTTTTACTTTTATTGAATAACATAAATTCGTCACTGGACTACACTTATACGCTTCAAATCTCCCGAAGGAAAATATTGTATAAAATTAAAATAATTTTCTTTTTATAACATAATAGTTTAACGAAAAAAATTCGTTATGAAAATGGAACAAAAAAAAAAAATCAGTTTACAGTAAACACTTTCATATCGTGCCCTGCGCGTATATATCGCGGTGCTTATGTATTATTTAATAGTAGATTATTGTACTTTTCGCATACGCGTTACGTACACGCAGATTTAATAATATATATGTTTTTAATATCGACTAAAACCAGTACGAGAAAATCTACGTTATAACATAAAGTTATCGAGGATTCTGTTATTTCTACAATTTTCGTTGTATAAAAAAAATGACGTTTTCGTACATAATATTAATTTTAAAAAATCTAAATTCGTAAAATTATTACTCGTTAAATGTTTTGTAAAAATTAAAAAAAAAAAATAGGAATAACTACATTACAGTATTTAATGTTGGAAAAAAATAATGTTTTTAATAAGTATATTATATAAAGGAGCGATAAATCACACATTTTTATAGGTGTATTTATATGTTTAGAATATTTTTTTTTTATTACTATATTATTATCGTTTTATTTTCTCTCTCTCTCTCTCTCTCACTAATCGCACTTTATACGTAAATCTAATAATAAACCAAATGTGCATTAATTTAGTACCTTTTAATTCACGTTGAATCCGCAGTGTATATGTATGGGACGTAGAGAAACATTATACAGTAATCTAAATTTAGTATAAATCTTAGTCATTAACAGATGGCATAAAAAAAAGATTAAACTGCGTAAATTACACGTTTAATACTTTTGAATCGTCGTGTTCTCATAATATATAACGTATCAGTCGATTTATATGTAAAAAAAAAAAAAATAATATTAATTATAGGGTTTCGAAAAAAAAAAAATGACCGGTTGGAGTTACGATTACGATCGTTACGAGTATACAGATCACTGTTTATATTCTAAATAAATCTAAGGACATTTGATCAGTTTTTCGCTGTCTTTGTTTTCACAGTTAATTTTGCACTCTTCGCAACAGTGTTTGGTACAGTATTTCTTGCAAGAATACACGCATAACACGAACATCCCTAAACAGACAATGAACGCGAATACAATCAACACCGATTTGGCCACCAGGTCGAAATCCTTGTCTGTCGCGGAAAACCATTTCTTCGTGCAAGAATTCGATTTGTCCCAGTACATGGTGTCGGACATTGATCTTTTAGAGCGTTCCTGTTGATTTACAGCATATTAACGGCTTTTAAAGCTATGATATTCCACCGTAACACGCGGGTATTATACGAATAATAAATACTGTATTTATGGATCATACAAAACAGTGGCGGATTTAGCGTCAGAAAAATGAGAAACGAGAACGTTGTATTTAGCGGGACTTTGTATTTAGTATTATAATAAATATACGAGTAGCATCTGAAATCAAATTATGTTTATTAATTTTTTTTTTCTCCGATATTCTTCGTACGGATGTGTATTACGCGGTGTTTAGATTTTCTTTTTTTTTATTAGTTAAAATAAAATATTAATATGTTAAAAAATTATCCAATATCGAATACTGGCGCGGTGGCCTCACGCAACTTGTACAATCAATATGATTTGTGCCGCGATAATATTTCTGTCAACGAATTTGAATATGAATAGTTTTCGTTCTCATTCTCAATTCCGAGCGTTTACACGACGGAAAAAAACTAAAGTATGTTTGAAATAAAAGAAATAATAAAAAAAATAATAAAATTATTTGAATATTGAAATGATTTTGAGAATTTTTATTTAAAAACACCTGTCACGAATTCGCGCGGCTCAAAGACGGTTTTCCGTTTTAAAATCATATTTACGTTCGTAAACGAGCCAAGAAAAATCAAAAACATTCGCTGTATGTTATCGATTGAATATAAAAGATTAAATACAAATGTTTTCGAATAAAAAAAAATCAAAACGTAAAAACAGATAAAATATTTTTTTTTTTTTACTCGTAACGTATGGCATCTGCAGAAGAACATTGGTCTGTTTTACGTACTGTTATTATAAAAATACGGATTTTAAACCAAATTTAATTATCACTATTAATCCGGTTGTTTTGAATCGTTTTCTATAAAACGATTTTTAAATATACGTCTGTACTGCGCGATTAAAAATGATAAAATAACGAAAATATTATACATTGGCGGGTAGCGAAAATAATTTGATTACGCGATAAAGCGTCAAAAGCAGTCGCTCGGGTGTGACGGCAAAAAATAAAATATGCCTATATAATAAGGACAAAAAATAAAATTAAAAATCATTAATTTTTTTTTTTATATTAATCCGTCCCTGCACATCATATATATATACTGTATAATATAACAATAATTCAAAGGGTTTTGTAACGTACTAGTTGATCGTCGGCGTTACGATATCGATAAGGATACAGTCTTGGATTTCTGAACACGTCCGCGGATTCGTTAATCGGTTTGTTGAAGAAACCGTCCAGAAAATTTACGTCAGCTGACACGATTATTGACTGAAAGCATTGCAAAATTATTGACAAACGATACATGTTTTTTCCCCCCAAAAGGGTGAAATACTATTTTCGATAGTACAAAACACAATAAAATACACGAGAAATCGCGTAACAACAACAATGATATAACGTAGCAACAACCGGCGGGGAGAGAAGAAAACATTTATTTTTTTTGTTTTACTGTTACATTTCGGTAGGTAACCGGTATCCGGTTGAAAATTGACGCGAGTAGTACGAACGTCAAACGGTAACCAAAAATACGCGTGCCGTGTGTGTTTTACGAGAGAAAACTGCTGTAAATAAATAAATAAAAAGAAAAAAAACAGTTTACTACTGTTTACTACGATAAAATAGTTTTATATACGTGTATATTATACACACTTAATTTCGAAGTTTTAATGTTTTTATATACATAACTTTTTTTTTTTTACATTCTGAGCGAAACGAATAGGATATTATGCGTATTGCAGGTTTTAAAACGACGTGCTTTTAAATTTAATTTCGTTTGTAAACACATTTACGTATGCGTAGCACTGCGAATACTCAGACTTTTTAAATTCGATCCCCTCGATTGTCTTTTTTTCAGTAGACGCACGTGCCAGGAAATTACAAAAAAAACCCCGATACACCCTCTTGTTACAGTACCAAAAAAAAAAAAGTATTTCGGTAAAAAAACTCGAAAATTTTATCTCCAAATTATTTGAAAATAATCTAGTCATAGGGGAGCGTAAATTCCAGATTATCGATTTATACTTACTCAAAAATTCTTTTTATAGTAATTTATAAGGGCGGTAAAATTATGTTATGCCCCGAGTGCCATAATTTGTAAGTCTGCAACATAAGATCACAGATTACATCAGTGGTTCCAAACCGGGAGGAAGTCCCCCAAGTGGGGAATTTAGATGCTGCAAGGGGGGAATATAGTGATGATGAAATAACGAATTGTATAATATATAGTTATTTTGTAAAATATATTTGTACTGCTCACTAAAAAAAAAATAAGTCATCTAAATTCTAATTCAAAGGGGAGGGGACGTGAGATTTTTTTTAAATTTACAAGGGGGGCGTAGAATAAAAAAGGTTGGGAACCACTGGATTACATGAATAAAGATGGATCGCTCGCGATATAAACAAAAAACGACGTCATTCGGAAGACCACAAATCTGCAGTGTTACCACATGTATAATATATTTCTACGTCAAATTAATCGAATTAATATAAAAAAATATATAATATATACCCAATACGATAGAAAAGAAGACTTTAAAAAAAATTAACGAAAATGGATATTGACTAATTTAATTTGGACATTAAGAAAATTATGGACGTTTCTTGATAACCCTTATTATATGATAATATTATATATTATTTAAGATAATAAACGAGTCGTACAATAATATTGTACACGCAATACCAGCGCGATAATTTATATCGTTGTGTGCGCCTACATTGACTCGTGTCCACCAATCGGAAGATCTTTATTTAAAAATAAATATATTTATTTTTCTGTCGAAATTCTTAAGATCCAAAATGTTTTCTAGAAAACCGAAAGCGAGCTTGTATGTGGTTATTATAAGACCGACTCTTGCGAAGCTTGGACGACGACCAAACAATCAGAGAGATACTTGAGAACTTTTGACGATAAATTGTGGAGGAAAATGCATCGATGACCTATTCGTCGATGAAAAATCGGGAAATCGGCGAAGGAGATATAACAAAGAGTTGTACGAAATGTTGGAACTGTAGCACCAGTAAAACAATAGCTTTGTTAAGAGCCAAAGGACACGACGTTTAGACCACGTAATGAGAAGAAGAGAGAACGGAACAGAGTAACATCGGTGTGGAAACCGCAAGGAAAATGACCTAGAGAAAGACCTTGGAAAAGATGGATCGACGTGACGGAGGAACCCTGCTAGGTGTCGAGGTCTGGAGAGAGGCACAGTACGAGATATTGACAAACGGAAGCAATATTATATTTTGTTCTCGCGCGGAGTGATCCGTCTGTAATCGCGTTTAATCTGTGTTTAATCGCTGATAGAAATTTTTATCGAAGAAAATTTTAAAAAGTTTTTCTTTGCTCGTAGAAAAAAAACATTCACAAAAAAAAAACACTTCGATCCTTGTACATTCGAAGAAATTTGCTAAACACGATTTTGATCCTTTTTTTTTTGTGCGTATCCGCGAGTCATAAACACAGTGTTAAACGTGCACATGTGACTTCCGACGTTTACCGGATACGTCGTAAATCCCTCGTACACACGTTCCTGCGCATACGCGTACATTACGCATGTAAAACGCTCTCTCGTGTTTTGAAGTATTCAGACCGTGAAGCGCGCGCGCGCAGCCCATCAACCATCGTGAAAACAGCCTATACACGAGTAGCAGTAGTAGTATAGTAGAGCGGGATGAGGACGCGTATATGAATCACGGATTTATTTTCAAACCGCGTGCGCGATATCAAAGGAGCAAAAAAAAAAAAAATGAGTAAAAAATACCACGGAGTGAAAAATAAATTAAGAAATTAATATGCGCGAGTGTGTGTGTGTGTGTATAAATATAATGTGTAAGTATATACACACAAAAACACACACGCGAGCGCGACCACGTTAGGTTAATACGCATAACGTGGTTAATGATGCATCAGTTTCATAAAAACGAAACGGCTCGAGGCCCGCCGTATAAATCAAAATTAACCGAAAAACATTTGTTTTAAACCGTCGCGACGAGAATAAAAAAAAATATATATATATATATGTATAAGAAATCGGAGCACGTTAAAAATAAAAATCTTTAGGTCTACTATATAAGCTTCTGTATACTGTTGCTGCTGCTGCTGCTGCTGCTGCTGCTGCTGCTGCAGTGTACACTTCGTTTAACCTGAACACCGGGGCCGGCTGCACAAAAGAGTTGTCCGTGTACAATTTATATACATGTGAATTATTTCAGTTGTTATGTTTCGGGGAAAAAAATTACAAAGCAGCGTGCCAAACACAACAGAAATCCACGGAATTTCTCGCGCAACAGACGCGACACGGTAAAATAATCTCGTTGAAATTCTCGAAAAAAAAAAAAATTTTTTGAAAGAATACTTGACAAAAAAAAATACTGCTGTTTTCTTAGTCGTTATACAATTTCGCAAAAACCCTATCCCGCACGAAAAACGTCTAAACGCGTTTAACGATTAAACGCGTTTAATTTCAGTGTAAACGCAGAAGATTTTTACACGTTTTACTGCCACCTGCAGTGGCGTAATTACGAATGTTATATTGGAGGGGACAGACAATTTAGCATTGAATAATTCACAATACTGTAACGACGCTTCCAACATTAATCGATCGAATTGATTGCGATACTCGTATTTTATACTTTTATTATTTTCTTCAATAAAAACGACATATTTTATAATAAAATTTCTAATCTTCTTCGTTTTTTTATATAATTTATCGAGTACTTTATATCCAACATTATACTCCAAAATCTGAATATGGATAAACAGTGGCGCAACTTGACCGTAAGGGACCCATGTAAAAATTTCTATAATGGGGCCCCTACTTGCTAAACTGTTATTTTGACATTAATACCACGATTTATGATATTGTACATATATGTGCATATTAGTTTTTCCTTGACAAAATTAATTTTTCTAATCATCATTAATCAATAAAAAAAGTCTATTTATATTATACTTGAGTACAAAAAATCTCGGGGCCCCACAAAAACGGGGGCCCTTGTGAATTGCACACCCAACACTCCCGTAAATTTCACCATTGTGGGTAAACCTCTTCGGTGAACTAACCTCACCGCATCATACCATAGTTGGTTAGTTACCAGTCAATAAACCGAGGAATCCTATGAATTATGATAAATACTAACAAATTTTGTTAATACAAAAAAGTATTATTTTTAATTATTATATTTTTCGTACGTTAAACGAAATTTTATGTAAAAAAGAAAGCCCATGGGAACCCCGGTAATTACGCCCCTGATTGCCACTATATACGAATTATTCGAAAAACGATTATTCAATGCGATTAAAAAAAAAACTATTATATTTTTAGCCAGTCTCTTATGTAATATAGCTCCGTGTTATATCAGCATTCGGTATAACGCATTTGATTTTCCTTTTTAGAAAGTCTATGACATTCGAACTAATAATTTTTTTTTTATATATTTATCCGTAAGCGATACGATGTTAACAAATAACCAATCGACTAGTGTTTAATGTCTAATAAATTATAAAACACACTCTGTATGCGGTTTCTTCGGTCCGTTCTACAGAATCCAATAACGATTTAGGTTTTACGCTTTCGCTAGATTTTTCCGATTATATAATATTATATATATATTATAATTTCGAGTTTAAAACCCCCGAACTGTGACGCCAGTCAGTTGAAAAAAAAGTAATTTATTCAATTATTCCAAAAAAAAAAAAAAAAAATTGAAAATTATTTTTCTTTTTTTCCGTGAAAATCGTGATTGAATTTTCGCTCGCCGTTGATGGAAAGACGGATTCGAACCTATTATTAAAATTGAGTGACGTCGTGCGATCATCCGTCAACGGTTAACCGTTAACGTGTTAAGGATAAGCCAAAAAAAAAAAAACGGTTGTCGATTTCCAGAAAAATTCGAAATTTTAAAGATACGAAATGATTTTTCCAATAATTTCCTATATTATACCTATCCGATGAGTTTTGAAAAATCGTTTTTTTTCACAATTTCGCACGGTTGTATATTTTGTAAACGTGGTACGCACAAAAGCAATTTTAAATTTATTAATTTAAAAAAATAAAAAAAGATTGGACGTCACTGCCGTAGATCTGCAACAGTCATATTCGAAGAGTTACAGTTTTTAGTCGACTGTCGCGAACGTTCACTTTGTTAATTAGAAATTTGTTACAACAGAGATAATGATCATCAAAACGGGTTATTCTTTTAAATATTCCTATATTGACCGCTGTAAATTTTCCGCGAATTCGTCGTCAAAATAATATAAATTAACGTTGAACGTTTACGGATAATAGGTAAGTACTGCGGAATAAATTTGCTCGTGTCGTGATTTTAAATTGCCAGTCAAGACCAATTGGATTCACATATATTATACCTATAATATGTATTTTAATTAAACTGATTAATTGAAAATAGAATCGCGCGAAAAAGGAAAAAAAAAAATTCGTTGATTTGATTTATACGACTCGAGCGCGTTTCTATAACTTCCCGGTGATATAATTTTCTTTTTGAAAAAAATAAAAATTCGTTACGCAATACACGTTATAATATACACGAGAAATATAAATATTTGATAAAATATATTGTCGCCGGGGTTTCACCTACAATATATATATATATATATATATATACATATACGTTTCTTGTTTTTTTTTTTGTGAAGTCGCTGTACTTGTACAGAAATAAGTAATTTATTTTTTATTCGATATAAAACACGGTATATGTTCAAACGGGACGATGAGACGCGTGTAAAAAACGTATTACATAACTGCCCTTGACCGTAACCGTAATATTATAAATATTTGTACGAATAAACTGGAATGGCCGAGATTCAAAAATAGCCAAAATTCTTATAACGTTGCCAATAAATACGCGGGGTTTTTTTTTTTTTTTGATTAAATTACATAGCTGGGCGTATATTTCGATTACATTATATATATATATATATATATAAACTTATTGTGCGGTTCAAGACGGTGAAATTAAAAAGAAAATTATGTAGAACGCAATGCGTGTGAAATAATAAATGCGATAATTTTTTAACTTCAACCGACCGACGCCCACCGGCGGTATTGCACGCGGTCATAACGTGGCCGGTAATAAATAATTTATAATTATTTTTAACCGACGGCACTATTTTGTCGCTAGTTTTTAATGTCCGCACGACGGTTCCATTAAAATATAATGTTCATAAAAAAAAAAAAATACTCGAATTTCTGCTTAAAGTTCCAAAAAAAAAAAAAATCGTTTATTGTGGTCAAAAACGACACAGTATATAATAAATACATTCGTCTGTTCGTACAAGAGTAGCCTGTCGGACTTTGCGTTAATGTTACGTGTTATCCTCGGTCCGCTATATGTGACGAACGGTCGCCGAATACACTTGTATCCAGTGGCGTATTTTCAACTTTTTTCTGGGGGGTGGGGGTCCAAATTTTTTTTTTTTGGAAAATTCCAACAGGATATATTGATATAAGGTATTTAATAAAAAATACCTTTGGATAATTTTAACAAATAAGTACATTTTATTTAAAAATTTTTTAAATTTTAAAGTACAAAATCTAATCTTCTTTTTTTTTTGGTTCTGGGGGTCCACTACCCTTGGACCCCCCGTAAATACGCCACTGCTTGTATCATATACTGTATGAGATCCGATTTTTATGAAACGCCTGCGTTTTAAGACCGTCTCAGATGTTTCTTATATATGACTATGGGCTTGAAAACAGACGTTATCTTTTCCACGGTTTTGGGTCGGGGAAAAAGAAATAAAAATTTGCGATGAAAAATAATGTTAAAAACACTACGCAGCAGCTGCGTTATACTAAAATTAGATCATAAATATAATATATATATATATTTTTTTTTTACGTTTTAATATATAATCAATATATCGTCGCTTATCGAATTTTTTTTTCTATTTATTCCGATAATATTTGTTCTGATGTTGCAGTGCGTGTGTTTATCGTATTATTTTATTATTTTAGACGTTATAATAATATCGTTGCAGGTAATTTTTTTTTACTGAAAGAAGGAAAGATTTTCTATAGAAAATACTACACGACTATAAAACGTTTTTTTTTTCTATTACGATTTTCAGTTTGCGCAGTTGAAAGTCGTCGAACTAATAAATTTTAATCGTCATACGTGTGGTGGGTACTTGTGCAGCGTACTGACACGCGCACGGTTTTACTATGTATTTCAATAAAACGTTTGAAATGCAACAAAACGAACGTTATATAATACAGTACAACTGGGTACAATATAAATTGAAATAACGTTTAAAAATAACGTTAATAATAAAAACGAAGTCCACCAAATAGTTTTTTAATTTAAAAATTTTATTTAAACGATATAATATATACTGCGTACTAGGGGAGATTTTTCCGTAAACATATTGGCGTATTTTTATATACTCGTACGGTTTAATTGGAATTTATAAAAATGAATACGCTAAAAAATGCACGCACAAACGCTGTGGAATATGATGTACAAGGGCTAGTGATTTTTTTTTCTTACACAAGATTACCGCTTCTACAATTTTATTACGTTTTTCTTCTAAACTATAATAGGTTTTTCTTTTATGGACTTACGAATAAAATGAATTTTCCGAGCGGGCTAGAAATTAGTTTTAGTTACAGTCGGTTTGCAGAACGAATACGTTTCATCAACAGTCGCGTATTTAGTGTAAACGCAAATTTAAAAAAAATATATATATTTTTACGAAATGTCGATTGTTCTTTTTTCCTTTCTTATAAAACGCACATTTATGCGGTCTGTTTAAAATCGTATTTAATTTAATTATTATTTTTATTTATTATTATATTATTTCAGAAAGTGAACGAAAATCGAATAATTAAAATTTCTCTACAAATAAACGAATGTGCAACGAGTAATTTCAATGACAACAGTGTTAATATAACGCGGATTCCACAGATTATGGAAGTGGGGTGAATATTCTCTAGTGAAATTTTACCTGGGTTGTAAAATGTCTCCAATGAAATTTTACCGGAGATAAATAATATTATCGGTAATGATAATCGGTATTCGATGGGGGTAAAATATCACCGAGTTGAATTTTCGCGGTTACACAGCGGATATGGCAAGGAAGTCCTGCACTGTTCGGAAAAAATTCACCGAGTAAATAAAAGGCTCAGCAGACACGCAGCAATGGCGTGTTTATACGAGGGGAGATTTTGGAGATATATCTCCCCCCTTGGCTTTTTTTTTCTTAAAACGTATACGTATATGCGGTTATGATTGTGTTTTCCTTTCATCACTTTACCGGTACGTAATAAAGCAATGATATTTTTATTGGAAAAACACTAAATTGCTAGGACTTTTATGTTATCTCCAACTCCTGAAAGCACATTTTCACGTTTAAAAACATCTATATAGAGGAAGTGTATGTTATTCGCTATTTAATGACTTCATGACACGTATTTTTTGTACTTAATAACTGATTTAGATTTTAGAGTAGGTTGAACGAGCTTGCAGCACTATCCATTCACAATAACGTCAAAGTAGATGTTGAGAAAATAATATCGACGAAATCGCCAAAAAACCTAGGAGACTAGAGTACTGACGATATATAAATGTATGCGAATTAAAGATTTATATATGTATATATTATAAGTATGTATACATTTGATTATATGATTCAGTGGCATCGGAAAAGGGGGGCAGTTGCTCCTCTAGATATAATAATGAGGGAGCAAAGTTATATACTTTGGCCCCCTCGGATAAAATAAAATCAAATGTTTTTACTGACATTTTTCTTGTATAAATAATAATAATTTATTGCCTCGACTCTGTATACCTCTAATAGTTTTTAGTTTGAAGTAATTATTTTTATTGAAATTTTCAAAATATTTTTTTATTAAAGCTTTGACATTGTGTTTAAAAAGAAATTTTTGTTTCAATTGTGTTTTCATATATTTTCATTTTATACTTAATTTATTTGTATACTGTTTAAAATACATATATATATTGATAAATATGAAAATAAGACTATTATATTAAAATATAACTTATTTCTTTAAAGGATTAAATACATTTATACTTCATCAACAATATTATGTCGTTCCAAAGACGTATATCTACCATTATTACTTTTATTACGTTTACATGCGTGTCAGTCATTAAGTACACAAATGTTTTGTTTATATATGTAACGAGTATAATAGATGTCCTATATAAGCTTATATAGAAAAAAAAGTATTCTATTTTATCACATATATTTTTATGTTTAACTGGTTTCACACTTTTTTTAAGACATTTTCCATAATTATTATAGGTACTTTTATATTTAAACATATCAGTGAGAATTTTTATGCATTACATAAATGTACCAATATATATGAGCCTTAAATAATAAAATAAGCCCTCCCCCAAGTAAAAAATAGTTCCTGAGCCACTGATGTGATTCAATGATTTATACGTACGTGTAGTTATCAAAAATTGATATTACCTACTCTCTACATACGTATTTCGAGTGGAGGAAAGAAATTTTTATTTTTTTTTTTGTCATCTCACCAACCTTTAAAAGAAATCCTAAATAAGCCGGGGCTGACATACGAAGCCCAGAATAAAAAACCCGAACAAACACGGTCGGGCAGAATTATTAAATTACCGGCCTTGTGGCTATATGGAGTTGACGGCCGATTTTTTATTTCATATTCATGATATGACTGGTACGCACGCGGTTTCATTGTGATTTCCGTTTTTTTTTATGGACTTACTTTATATATTAATATAATATTCGGCGATCACTCTGGAAAACGGTTTGTTTTCAACACCGGGGAAGAGGGAAAAATGCATTTTATGGCTTTTAAAATGCAGAGACAAACAGTCGTCTCTGACACGACGACACAAACTTTAGCAGTCTCCGGTCGGTGTATACGCTGTGCGTCTCGGTTTGGACCCGGTCCAGTTGGCACGCGTTTTCAGAAGGGAAGCGAATAAAAAAAAAAAAAAAAGAACGGATAGGAGGAAAAAAATAATCCGCGAATTTTTTATTTATTTATTTATTTTTTTTTTTTTTTACGTACACGAAATTATCGTCACACCGACATTATTACGTTCCGCGAGAGATTCGTCCGACCTCTGATCTTATCAATCACGCGGGCCAAATGAACTCGACACGCATTGGCAATGCCCCTGGGAAACGATCAAACAACGGCACCGAATTTTTGGCTAGAAATCAATAAGACATTTCTGCCGTGTTCTGAAACGTGCGAACGCTAAAGTTATACGTATAAAAAAAAAAAATGTAAAAAAAAAACGCCTTTACACGATCGATCTCGTTTATTTGCCCCGTAGTTTTACGTAGAATTTACAAAAAAAAAAAATAATGCACGCGTTATTTGTACGCTTTAAACGATAACATTTTATAAGACGACGCGATAGAGACACAATAAATAACGTTTTAATCGCTAGCATAGTCGGAAATGGGGGGCTTAGGGGATAAGCCCCCCAAATATCTTATAATTTGTATGTACTTTGGATATTTGACTGATGTTAAAAATGTTAGCCCCCCCAGAAAATTTAATAGATTTCCGCCTATGATCGCTAATGAATAACGTCATTACGAATAATAATCGATTTCCCGTTCAGACGACAAAAATACTTCTAGATGTTTATATAAAAATAGAATATTATGACGTTTCTGTCGAGATAAAGTCGTAGACCAGTTGTGTACATCGACCTGAATTTCTGCCGGTGCGGAGAAATATTCTAATTTCTAACCCAAAAACACTCCGCCGACTTACTTCGTATAACATAATTTTATATTTTTAATAAAATTCAATTTAATATTAGTGGATTTGTCTTTAAAAAAAAAATCTTTAATCGTCTACCTACTTTTTTTTTTGGTCCACTCGTTTTGCTAGAAAAAAAACTATAACGAGCGAACGAGAAAAATCTGAAGCCTATAACGTTTAACACTTAACAGCCGTGTAAACTCGAGTCGTGAAAAAAATTGTAAAATATTAAAAGATTTAGAAATTTGAAAAATAATTGAATGGTAATAACACACTGTTTTAGCGGTAGTGCACGGTACAAGGTTGATAACAATGTACCACGTTGCTGGTCATACTGACGTAAGAACTTAAAGAAAAAACGACACTTGTAAGACAATTACATTTTTTTTTAGGCACGTACTTGTTCGATATGAACAAACGTTTATTTTTTATAAAATAAAAATTATAAGTATACTTATAAGGACTTTCTGGTGGTGCAAAAACATAAATTTGCACCGCCCAATTTATGTCACTGTCATTGACCATACACATCTTTATCCATAAATATCTAAAAATGTAATTAAATTTTCTTTTCTACCCGATACCTACCGCCTATATAGTTATTCCGTAATATTTTGGGACTCTCGCGGATGTTAGGCCCCGTTATGATAACCGGTACGAATAAATAGCTACTTATAGTATTTCAATTAAAATTTAAGGGTGGCAATCGTCGAAATGATAAATTTGCTTTATTATTCCAATGTTAACCGGTTGGTTACTTTAAAACCTATATACAGTCTTGTGAGAGTTTAATCCATATGAGGCGCTAGCTTATCGAGAAAAATAATAGACGTAATAGAGATTACGACGATTATTAAAGCCAAACGAACGGTAAGCAAATGCGGTAAAAATAGAATCCTGCCGTTTTTTAATTGTCTTGAAATTATCGATATACGCACTGAGAATATGACTCATACTGCGTGTAGCTAAACGATATTAGTAAATCCGTAATGGAGTAGTTCGAACATAAAATGTTGTTAACACAATAAAACTGATTGCGGGTAACCACCGCTCCTGCTCGCATATAATATTATCAGTGTTGTAAAGTATTTGAGTAAAAGTATTCAAATACTTTTATGGTACTCAAATACGTATTTTAAATACTTTTAAAAAGAGTATGTTTAGAATAAAACATTTTTTTTAAATTTTATTTTATAATTTTATTTATTTTTTCTTATTTATGTTTATTATTATTAATATTGAATTATATCCTCTCTATCGTTTTCATTCAAATATTATTATCATGAAGGCATATATTGATTATTATTATTATTACTTATTGTTGTTATTATTATTGTATATTATCGTTCTCACTCGTCGAATTCGTAATCTATATTATAAGTTTATAAATATTATAATTTAATTAATACGCTCGCGAAAAATTATTAGTCGGTGTCCGTACACTATTATATACACCTCGTCTCGTTCTTCGTCCGTAAATGTAATCGGAAATCATATCTCTATTTTTTTTTTTGTAATCATATAATCTTGTCGCGTCGTTTCATCCACTAGTATAGTCGGAAATCATTGTTTTGTTTTATTAGTGTTATATTTGTTTAATCGGATCTATACTTGAAATTATTTATTTTGTGTTATTATATCACGCTGATATTTAAACTACATTTATTTTATTATTTTTTTTTTATAATATTTATTTATTACTCTCAATCGATATCCTACAGAGTATTTGCAAGTAGTATTTTAAATACTTTTCTAGAGTATCTGTATTTAAAATCAAATACGTTTTTAAATCTTTTTTAGTGACATGAACTATGATGAAACAAAACTTTTGTCATTTTTCATAATAATAATCATTTACGACGAGTTGGCAAACTATTTTGGTCGTGGGTAGCGCGCTGTCCACTGCTGTGATTTTTCCGTTCAAGTCGATGTAGGTAATCCCAATCAGGTCGATTAGTTTGTTATCCCAGGTCGTGACAGGTCGAACTCCGTTGTTAATGGTCACCGCATATTTTATACGCATAACATATCAAATAATATAATATAAAATTATATTTTTGTAATTTTTCTTTCTCGGATGTTCCTCCATACTTGTGTGTGTCATGTACTCGTGTGTGCCGTGAGTCGTGTCGTCTGTGCAGAATATAATTATTTGTCACACAAAAAGTTGTAGGTAGTGTTAACAAGTTTTAGTCCAAGGTAGTTTTGTTTTAAGAGTTCAATCATTAGCAAAACAAATGTTAAACAAAATCTAATTACAAGTATTTGAGAGTATTTGTAAATACTTTTACCAAATATCTGTATTTATACTCGAATACTTTTCTCATTAAGTATTTAAATACTTTTAAAAACAAGTACCTGTATGTGTATTTGAAAAAGTATCTTTTACAACACTGAATATTATAATAAATTTTATAAATAATTAAAATAACACGCGTCGTTAGCGAATAACACGCGATTTTCTCTCTCTCTCTCTCTCTCTCTGTATTTCGATATAAAATGAAAATATATATACATATTTTTTTTTTACGCTCTCAATTCGTCGTTTCGACTTTTATGATATTTTCGAATTAGCGCGGGACAGCTATGTCATTAGTTCGCGGCGTATTGGAAACGAGATGAAAATATTCGCCAGCCATCTGTTGCGAGGATATTCGCTGTTTTTTTTTTTTGCATTTTAAATTAAAATATTTCGCGCCGCCGTGCAGGGCGATTGCTGCGTGGGCGTGTATAATATCGTCATCGTCATCGACACCGCCGGATTTCTATCGAATCCAGTGTTCCGAAACGTTCTCGAAATAATAAAATAAACAGTTCGCCTTCGGTTTTTTTTTCTTCTTCTATCCTTCGGATATATATATATACGTTTTGAAAACCGTTTGTTTTTTTCCATTTCTTCTGGGCGACAGACGCGCTCGGCGGTACCGCCGAGTATTATTGTCGAAAGATCCAATTTCGGAATTCATCGCGCGACCGGTATAGGTAAAAACGGTGAGGCGGGGGTGGGGGGCGGCGGTCAGAGGGGAATCGGGCGCGCGGGCATGGCAATAAATCTAATTGTTTTCTCTCTCCGAACCCACCGCTAGCGCGCTGACTTAAAATCCCACCCGGATACGTCACGTTCGGCGGAGAAACGTCTGTGGTAACGGTGGTTATAACCCCAAAGGGGTGCAAGGGTCGGAAGAGGAGTGGTTACTGTGGTATATATATACTCGTATATAGGTGAACGACGGAGGGGAAATAAAAATGTCTCTCTCTCTCTCTCTTATATATACTTGTTGCAGCGGTCGGAGCTGCAGCGCAGGAGATACGGACAGACGGACGGGGGGGGAAAAAAATAATTGTATTTCTTCGACCTGAGCCCAGAAAAACCCCTGTCACCGGAGTTCGCTTCCCCGGGGACGGTTTATCGTGTTTGGCTTTCAATACATGTATAGATATATATACACGTACAGTTTTTGGAAAGCCACGTCGAGAGAGAAGACGAAGAAAACGCGAAATTACTATACTTGCTCTTTGAAGTATCCGAAAAGGTTAAAGGGATAAAAATATCATTTATATATATATATATATAAATGACCAGACTCGGAAAAATCGATCTCGGATAATATCTTATATATATAAAATATAAAATATCCTATACAATATACATATATATATATATATATCGACGGAATTCGATTATACATTTATCGGTTGGAGGGAGGGATTTTTTTTTTTAAAAACAATTTTCAATGAAATTAATGCGAGAATAATTTCGCGGTGATATTCGACAATAATAATAATAATAAAAAAATAATGTCTATATATATTATTATTTTCGAACGAATAAAACGCGTAACGCGTGAAATGAATAAATTTAAACGAATATTACCGCCGCGTGTACCCGCGATATTGTGTATTTTTTTCTGTGCAGTTGTTTATTATATCAATATATTGTATAACGCGCGTGTATATATATATATATAATAAAATGCGTTTATTTCCTCGGCGTTTTATTAAATCTTTTTTTTTTTTTTTGTAAATCGATAAAATGTCGACGCGAAATCGTCCGACGTTTCTTTGAACGGCATAAAAAAAAAAATGTACTTATGAAAATAATATTTATATATGAATATTTTTTTCTCGACGAAAAACAGAAAAACATATTTATTACAAATTAAAAAAAAAATCTTTAAAACCAAACGAAATAAAATTTATACATTTTATTCCAAAAGCGGAAACAATTTACAATACATATATACCAATATATATATAGGTTTTTTTTGCCACAGTGAAACGTTATTTATACGTGCAAATTCACAAATAACTCATCGAAAATCGTAAAATATATAACGAATAATTCATCGTTCGAGAGTTGCAGACCGTCGCGTCGGCGTACACGTTGTGATATATGACACTTCATTTTTATAATGCATCGCCCGTCTTTTTTTTTTTCTCCTACAGCTATCGGTCGAATGAAAAAGCACTTTGAGTAAACGACAACGGAAATGCCTTAAAACGATAATTTTTTTTTTTATTTTTTTTCCCCCTCTCCGTTCGGACCACAAAACATTTCAATCGGTAACAAACATTTCGGTAAAACGTAAAATACCCGATCTATACTACTGATTTATGTATTCGAAATGTTTTAAAAAACTTTCGCTTTTCAAAACTTTCTAATGTATCTAAAACAAAAAAAAAAACAAAATATCTATATCTATAGTGTTCGAACGTATTTATGTGCGGTACTCTGCAAGCACAATACACTAAAGACAGACGGCATTTTGTTAACCGATATGGTTTTCGATTTCAAATATCGTTTTTTTTTTTTAGAAATCACTATTTCCATTTCAATTTTGGAATATCTATTAGGAATTAATAAATGTTTTTCCGTATCATTTATCTTTCCTTTTTTTACGTAATCAAATAGGTTTTCGATTTTTTTATTTTTTATTTTTCGTTTAATACAATTTCCTTAAATTGCCACGTAGAAAAATATTAGACGATGAACTGGAAAAAAAATTGTTATTAAATATTGACAATTTTAAATCCGAAACTCCTACGTTTAACTGGAATTGCCGTACGACGATTTGAGAAAATGTCTTTTTTTTTATATATATACAAAATAAAATTAACGGTATTTTTATATTTTAATTTTAATTCGGCTTACCAATATTTATCGATACTTCGGTAAATAATAACGAATATCGATATATTTTTGCCGCGGTATTAAAAGTCTGTTTTTAAGTCGCGTTTTTTAGTTTTATTTTTTTTAACAGACGGAAATTGTCCGTCGGTCGGCGGCGTACATTTAAAAATAATTTAACACATAACGCGCGTATAATTAATACCGTAAATCGTGTTTCGCGGAACAAACCGCGCGCGCGCGCTGTGTTTGTCGCCACTTTTTTATTAGAATAAATTACTCGGCATAGTGAAATTCTTTGAAAACTGTTTGCTTAGAGTAGCGTGCTCTCTCGGCGCGAGAGACTTAATAATACCGGCTGGTGTTACTTGGCGTGCAATAAACTAATCCGCCGGCGTTCGTATATAATGAATTATATACAGCCAGCCCGTTAAGAGAATGGTGGTGGCCGACTTTGAATCGTGTAGACGTGGATATTTTTGTTCACCGCCCGCCCACACAATAAGCTGAACGAGTTTTTTTTTCTTCTATTCAGTTAAACTTTAAACCCTTATTAACCCTTTTATTCGACGCAAGTATTATTTAGTCGGATGTTTGTAACCGTGCAGTGCTGCAGTGTTCGTGTACGGAGTTACAAACGAATTCGCTTCATTTTCAATGGGTAAAAGTATTAATAGCTTCGATTCTGAATTAAATACCATCCGCGGTTTATATCCCAGGGAGGTCTTCCCTTTGGTTTTCTCTATTCCTTAACGGTTATCAGTACTGTTATAAAACCCGTCAAATTGTTTACTTTATGCGGATGACATATCCTCCTGTTACGAATACCTTGAATGTCTACGGCGTTCTTCGAGAAGAACTAAACACTATCTGCGGTTTCGTGTCTTTTACTCGTACATACGTACCTGTTCTGTTCGATTATCACGCCTATTAGATTCACAAAGTCTAAAAAACATTTAGGCATACTCTGATAATATGAGTTTTCTGTAAAGAGCACATCGTTGTAAGGCACTTATGAGCAGGTATTTCGCTCAATTTTAAAATTCGGCTCAGTTGTGTGGGACCGTTACACGGCATCTGTCTTTACGCGATTACAAAGGATATCTACAGCGGAATTACTTAGCTTTTGCATCTCGAAAATAGATCCGTATGACCGATCTCCAATAATAGATATGTTTGATCATTTAGCTGACAGACCAAGAGTTCCCCGTCCTGCTGAGATTACTTCACGGCACCGTAAGCTATAGTTCTACTTGAAGAAATCGACTTTCAAGTCCCAACGCTCAGTTGTTGTCCTTTTCCATATTACATCGATGATGACGATCACTCGCACGATCGATGCAAGCTGAAATAGTAGATCTAAACGTCACTCAATCACAATCATAAGAAGTAAAGTTCACCATTAACATGGACGGTGTTAGAGCCTTCTGTTACAAAAATCCTTTTTTTGTTTTAGCTTATTTTTCAACAATATAGACCATTTACGACTTTGCCACCCTTCCCCTTCCAAAACCTGAAATAAAGACACTCATCCCCCCACACTTATTCTGATCAATTCGACCACTGCCTGAACTGCAATAATTGTATAGCGCCGTACCCATAGACATATAAACTTATGGGCAGCGCATTCCACACCTCCCGTCTAATCGTTATCAGTTACATATAGAGTAAGAGAGATCGTTGACATAAAAAAATGTGTTTGATAGAGATACAGATACGGGTTGGGAATTACATGAAAAAAAAACTAATCTATTTATTTCATCCGTGTATTATTTATATTCATTTATCAATAAATGTCAATTATTTAAATGTAAATTGTCATATAGACGTCAACAGTCAGTAAACAAAAAAGAAAGCGATAGTAGACCGTCCCAACTCGTAGCTCTGTCTCTTTTTCTCTATATCGACCACCTGAACTCTCTCTCAATGCGAGGTCCATGAGTTAATATGTCTATGGCTGTACCGCTCAATCGCGTGTAACTCTACTGCAGTATTCGGGCTAACGCTCGTTTTGTAAAAAATAAATAAATATTCGCGTGATATTTGTGTACGTGTACGTTCGTAGGACTGTCTTTAAAAAAAAAACACTTTATCGCGATGAAAAAAAAAACGTCGAGCTTTATAGAACGGAACGCCGGCAATCGTATGAATTTTAATTGAACACGCGCCACGCGTTTAGGTGTCCGAACCACGGAAAGTTTACATTTTTAGACGATTATTCATTCGGGGGAGCGCGCGCGCGGCCTGTTCAGTGTTGTAATATAACAACGGAGGCCGGCAACCACAACCACAACAACAACAACGACTCACTGGCTTTTGAAAATATAATATTATTGCTCGTTGACACGCTTAGCCTATTTACTCTTTTAATTCCAGTACGTTTTTATTTTTATTTTATTTTTTGAATATTTACGAAACCGCGTTTTTTTTTAATCGCGTACCCTCGCCTATGGAGCAATAAAAAAAAATATCTTTAATATATATATATATTGTTATATAATATTATAACAATATTTACTGCACTTATTGGATTTCCAGAAAATTCGCCGGAAACGCTTTCCGAGCGTAATATTTATCTCGCC
Organism: Slavum lentiscoides; assembly: GCA_032441835.1. Classification (NCBI taxonomy): domain Eukaryota; kingdom Metazoa; phylum Arthropoda; class Insecta; order Hemiptera; family Aphididae; genus Slavum; species Slavum lentiscoides. The sequence continues at coordinate 2,200,202 of CM063707.1, read as the reverse complement.
GCGGTGACGCAATAAATAAGTAAATAATAATAATAAAAAAAAAAAGAACAAAATGCGAAAACAAATTTCCCATTTCGCTCTCTATTTCGGTGTTATTGAAAATTTTTTTAAAAATTGATTTATTGAAAAACGCCGTTTCGTATGATTTATTTATTTTGTTTCGAATATACCGAAATTATGTTTTCAATTATATTTACTCAATTTAAATTTTTAAATACATTAAGATTACGATATTGTTCACGTATAAACAAATTAATATTTTCTTATAATAGTTTATATTTTATAAGTTTAATATATATATATATATATATATATTGTTATATTTATCGTATGATATCAGGCCGGCAGTTTTCTGGATTTTGCCACACAACTTGTATTTCTCGTACACAAATGATTTTACGGTTATTTCTTTATTTAATACATTTTTAACTTTTAATCAATTATTAATTATTCGTTTTATATTGTATGGATAATATGGTCTACGACATAATAATACGGATATATAGTAAATTTTTTTTTGAGTGTGATACGAGGACTGACGGTGTGCTCGTGGAAGATGTGCAGGGAGATCGCGTCATGTGGAGGTTTAGGACAATGGTGGCCGACCCCAAATAGTTGCGATAGAGGCCCGGGGAGAAGAAGAGAATTTTCTAAGGCAATTTTAAAAAAATGTTTTCGTTTATTTTTACGTCATTTGAAAAGAAATGTTTGCGGGTTTCTTTTAGGTCACTATATAAGATCCGAGCCGCGGTTATAATATCGTTTCGGTATAAATCTTTGGAATTTCGTAAAAAATCGCGGTATGACTAATAATAATTATACAAGGATAAAAAAAAAACCAAAAAAATATCTTATTTAATATGGGGAAAAAAAAAATGAATTTTTCATTTTTTTTCTGGAACATACAAGTTACAGTATACTATTAACTCGCGGTTAAATAATATAAACGTGGTGCTCTGTACTCGTGTATATATATATATATATATACGGAACGTGTTCTGTAAATAAGTGAGTCTACGATTAAACCCGGCGATTTGTACTCGTTGAAGTTAATACCGTTGTTAGTCGAAGTGTATATACGTAGTTGGCCGTATCGTTTACAAAACAGTGAATTAATTGGCGGGAAATGTTAATGGATTTTCGCAGCGTGTGTTACACGCACAGCCTCGGTGAACGTTTCGCGTTGCACTCGCCCAGAAATGATGAAACTCGACCCGATCTCGTCGTCTACGATATTATTATTATAAAATATTACGTATATTATTATTATGTGTGTGTGTGTGTGTGTTTTTGTTTGTGAGGTTTCACGCTCACAAGACGTACAATAAATCATATAAAATGACACGAACGGATTGTCGAGCATTTTTCAGTTTTTTTTTCAAATATTTCACTGTCCCCGAACTGATTTTTGTTAGTGAAAAAAAGCCGAATTCTCGCAGCGACGACGTATTTTCACACTTTTACCGTTTAGAAGAGAATTTCATAGCGATGGACCTATCCGTATTTTTTTTTTTTTTTTTTAAATAAATACAAATTAATATTAATAACGATGATACATTTGGGCCGACACGATTTTAAATAATTTTTTTTTTCACTCGGTTATTTATTGCGGATTGCGTCAACAGAAAATACGTGATACAGCGAAAAGTTCGAACGGGTTATTACGACAGACTTTATATCGTGTGTGTGGAAAAATAGAGTCGTCGTTCCGAACGTTCGAAAGTTTTTGTTTGCATACAAATATTCGATATAACAACCCGAGGGTGAAGTTCGAAAAAGTTAAAAATAATTTCCAATGAAATCCGGACGAACGGTTAAAATATCGGAGTGGAAAAGTATAGGTTTTATAAAAAAAGTCGTATAGAACTGTGCGAGATATCCGAAAGTAGGAAAAATGTATTGTAGTAAAAAGTAAAAAAAAAAATTCTCGTTCATTATCCAACACTCGATAGAGTATTATTCGTGAAATAATATCGCGTCAATTAAATTAATGTTTTCCGCAAAAACGTTTCTTTTCTTTTCTTTTTTTTTTTTTTGATAGACGAAGAAAAAAATGTTTTATTTTCGTATAATCCATAAGACGATTAACAATTATAATTTCAAAACAGCAAAAATATATTGAGGCGTATAGAAATTAAATCATAAAAATATAAATAATTAATTGGTTGAGCTGTAATAATACTTTATTTAGAAGCTTTTATAAATAAAAATAAATAATTAACAAGACATCGTGACTCATAACTTAAAATAATAATAATAATAATAATTATGTAGAAAATAAGAATAAAAGTTTTCGTAACGTTTCGAAATATCGATAATTATGTTTTTTTTTAATTTTATTTTATCTATATAAAAAGAATTTTGTAAAAAAAATCGAATAATCTTGAAAAAATTACGGTGTTCAGACGATATTGAAGTAAAAAGAAGAATATACGGTTTTATTGCAGCATTTACACAGAAAAAAGTTAAAATTAAACATTTTCTTTTAATGTACTTCGCCTATTTTTAAGGTCGAATAAACGTGTTAGTTATTTAATTAATAATACGTTATAAAACGTATTTATTATATACAGTAAATATTATTCCACCGAAAGATAAGTTTATTTTTTTCAAATTGTCTTAATCGTATTACTTGCGGTTCGGAGACAAGTTTTTAAATCTTAAAAATGTCTAATAAAAAAAAAAAACATGAACGAATTATTATTCTAATAAAATTATTTTATGACGTACATTATATGGTAATATATATATATATATATATATATATATATACATATATATATATTTAATCGTTTATCAATATTGTTAAAAGTTTACAGAACTCTTTAAAAAAATAGAAGATAAAACTACGCGAAAAACATTGAAAAATAGCGACAATTTTATTATGGACGTGGAATATTAACAAATTTATAATAAAATATAAAAGAATCGCGTTAATAAAAAAATTATAAAAAAATTGGGAACGCAACAATAATACATCAGAGCAGTAATTATCATGTACATTCTCGCTGGACCGCGAAATAAGGGTCGAGACCAGGGAGCGATCGGGTTGAAAATAAAAGTGTGCCGCTCATTAAATTTCTATAAGCACGGCAGAATTCTTAATTTTTTCACTCACATATACGATTAATGACTGAAAAGATAACCGTTCGAATTACCAATGCGTTAATGTCAAAACGATAAGGAAGTAAAATATTTTCTTTTGGATATTATTTATTCATAAAAAAAAATTATAAAACTATCAAAGTAAAAAAAAATTGCATAATTTGTGCGAGAAGAAAGTCGATGAAGTTTAATTGTTCGAAATTAGCGTGGAAACGTCCGATTAAATTGTACTTAATGTCAATCTCAAATTCGGGTCGAATTCGTGTTTATTTCGAAACTAGTTTTATACTGTGAGCATCACAGAGAATCCACATATGACACGCTACTCTGCAGTCCGTGCTTGAATCCGGGAGGAACGTAAAAGGACGAAGTACCTATTTTTCTTCTGCAAAAAAAAAAAATACTTTTCACTGTTCTAATTTTTCTAAACGAAACGCTAGACACTTTTCTCGAATAAACAAATATATATATATAAGAGGTGTTTTATACGTGTTTTTATCAAAGCGAGAACGATATCGATTTAACCTGTCGACAAATACGTCTAAACGAATTGCTCTAACTTCGGACCACAATATATTATACAGTTGAGTTGAATCCCACGTTTAATTATTTACGCGTCTGGCCACAATGCGTTTGGAGTCGGACAGGTATATAGGATAAAGGATGAAGGATAATGAAGTTCAGACCGTCACCGTATAAGACAATATAATAGATATCAACGCGCAATATAAAATAATAATTTACGGACATTGGACATCGGACGTATTTAGTAAGAAAAAAAAAAAGAAAATTTAGAATTATTTATTTATGAAAAGGACCTCTACGTCACAAAACGATAATTCAAGTTTGGAAAGCATATTTTTTTAATTCGTTGTCAATTCACAAAAATCGCGTTGTAACACTACATAACTATAGATTCTGAGCGGAGGCGAGGAATGAATTGGTTTTAAAATGATGTGCTTTTTTTTTTTACAGTCATAGTTTGTTACCGGTAGCAAATTGCATCTACTTAATGGCAATTTAGAGAGGTCATTTTTCGATTTTCTCAAAAAAGCGTGAAAAAAAACTCAAAAATTACAAAAAGTAAAAAAAAAAAAACGGTACAAGTACGCGATTTCGTCGAAACCGATTAAGTACCGTTATTTCTTCACGATTTCGAAATATGTAACTTATTATATTAGAGGGGAAAAAAATATGTTAAAATGTTGGGCTATTTATAGGAATTATAGATTTTGAGGTATTCGCAATCCAAAAAAAGAGATAATTTTTGGTTTTAAGGCTTAAAATTTTTTATACACTGTCCGACGTACTCGTTATTTTGAAATATATGTATTGAAAAAAATATATATTGAAAATTGTTAGACACAATTTTCTACTATAAACACATATCGGGATTTTCGACAAATTGTATTTTATTTTTTTTTTGTGCGGAAAATTACAAATATCTAATGGTCCGCCTAGAAACTTGGAGTTTTTTTTTTTTTGGAATTTTGATCGCTTTTAAGTTTATATAGTAAAAACAAAACAAAACTCTAAAATCTTTATCGCGTGTAATTCGCTTAAGCGACACCGCGCACAACACCAGGCTACCTTTTTTTTTTTTCGAAATTTCGATGCTAATCTGCAGCATCGTGCTTAAGTAAAACTGTATAGATTTTATACGCCTTTAAACATTTTGTGATATTATTTTACATTCTGATACTTCTATAGCTACGCCTGCACCTCTACTACCTTCTATAGACGACGCGTATTATAAATTCAGTGGCGTGCCCAGAGTTTCAATTACCCATGTTGGCCACTCAAAACACGTACACTCTATGTGTCCCTATTAGAAAATATTTTTTTTGTTTTTCTCTTAACACGTTGAGCACACGAGTACAACGGTGAAGTTGTAAAAATAATATATATATATATCACATATTACTATTAGCATATTAAAACTTTATTTTTTTTTATAATTTATAAAATTGGACTTATAAAAAAAAAAATTGTCAGTTATATAATAATTAAAGTTATAATGATAAAAAAAAATGTCTGATGACTTTTTTAATATGTATATTATTATTATATATACACATATTATTATTAATATATATAAATATTATTAATAGAAGTGTGGAATGATTTTGAGGGGTAACGGACGAATGAGTAAAAAAAAAAATCCACCCTTATTTCGTGAATTATTAATATTATTATTTTCGACGTACTCTAGTGTGTGCTTTTGTTTCGGGCGGTCGAGCGGCGGTGGCGAAATCGCGCCGCAGGGTAGGTGTGTGTGTGCAGAGTTGCATAGCACACCGCCGAACGGCAATCAATATAATATATACATATATATATATATAGGAGGTAGTTGTCGGAGGAGGATGAGGTGGAGGATCGCTTGTTTCCCCGGTTTCCTTTTGTGTGGTACGGCCCATCTCGCGTGTATAATACATTCTTATTATTATAAGATACAGCTGCAGCATCAGCATCCGAGTAGGTATATATCTTCTTCGAGATTCCCATTCGATTCCAGTTCAATTACACACACACCCCTCGACATAACGTCCCGTCCTTCCTACACGGCCACCCCGCAGATAAGTATTGTGGCCGTTTGATTAATTAAATTTACATATTTTCACCGGTCCACGCCTCGCGACGGCGGTATACTGCGAGATAATTACCTGCAAATACCGTTTTCCTCGGGCTTACCGGCCGGGACTGGAACCGGTTCCGGGTTGGCGCTGATTATATTGAAAGGGGAAAAAATTTTTTCGCGGTATTCCGGTTAATATACCACTTAAAAAATTTTTCAATTTTTTGTTTTTTTTTGTTTTTCGATGTTCGGTAAAAAATGTATTTAAAAAAAAAAATAAATATAGTAACTATAATAATGGTTAAAAAATACCCTTTATAGTTACTTACAATATATAATATAATCGTTAATGTTTAATCTCGTTCATTGCGCGTTACCGAATTTTAATATTGTGATTATTCGATAATATTGTTGAGTTTTTCCTATAGAAATCGAAAAATAACATATATATATATGAAACTCGGTAAAATTCAACTTGCTTTAAATGCGACCCGCGCGCATAGGAGAAAAATGAATTTAATATGTGTATATATATATTTTTTTTTAATCATATAATATTTGAAAATAAAACTACATTTCTACGAGCACAACGATTCGTCATCGCTTTCCTATATAGTAAGTAATAATAAACGCTATAAAAGTCTGCGTATAATTCACTCAAGAAGAAACGTCCGCGACGACGCGTCTCGTGTCACGTTTTCGCCGAAAAAAAATATAAATTTTATTTCCGTCACTCTTTGGAAACCGAGAAAATCAAAAACGGTATTCGACGACGAGCGAATTAGACGGAAATATAATATTTTGTATACACGTGAATTTGTCGAAAAGAACACGTTGACAATACGTTTTTTTTTATTATTATTATTTTAAGTCACTTTACTGTATTATTATTTCATTTTTTTTTTTTCTAAAAAAAAATTTATCAAAATACTTCGAAATAGATCTAAGACCGAGTCCCTTTGGACCACGTGCGCAAGCGTAAATAACCATTAGTTGTATCAACACAAATGCGCAGATGCAAAAATATTAACACATTCACGCGGAACCGTTGAAAATGATTAACTTTGCCGCGGACAAAAGTGTTACCGAGTGACCCACGTGACACTCAAACGCGATTAAATCGATCGGGTTATTTTACTCGTCCAGTAGAAAACCGAATTCTGTAGTAAAACACATAACGAACGATTCGCCAAAACAAAATCTCGCGAAAACAGTTATTATTGCTGTTGACGCGAAGTGACTTCGGGAAGAATCCAGTAATTTCTAGAAAGGCTTTAAACGTTTTTTGAGGCTGATAAGCCTCGCAACGCCTATTTCGTACACGTGCCGCCGGCAATATCCATTCGAACGTATTACACGTCATAATCTCAATGGTAAAAAAAGTAATTTTCAAAGACGCTCGGAAAATTTACATCGTTTCCTCGTGGCGCTTTACAAAATGACAAATTTGGTTTTGGCTCTAAAATTTAAAAAAAAAAAAAACAATTTTTTCGTTATTTTCTAAAAATACTTATTAATAAAAACTTCTACATTTCACTAATATACAAGTGCCAATTGACTGTAATATATATTACGCCATTTATGATGCGACGATAAGCTATAGCATTATAATCTATATTGACCGACATAGCTCCTGAAAAGTATTTCGAGTACGCGTTCGAATAAATAAAACAAAAAGCGTTTAGAATCAATCGAATGACGTATTTGGTATTCTAATTGTGTTCGAATAATGTCAAGAATTTATTTTTATAAAATACCGTTATTCGCATACGAGTTAAGTAATAAATAGTCAAGATCTGACTTAAAAAACAAATATGTATAAAACAAAAACGAAATATATAACATATATTTTATGTAAAACTAAAATTTATTACGTAGCGATAACGCGGACGACTGCAGTATAAGGAAACCGTCTATCGCAATATATATATTTGTTATTCTCGGTTTTTTCAACGATTTATTATAATTTGAATAAATTTGTATTTTTTCGACTTTTATACTTTACGCGATGAATATCATTCGGCAAAAATAAAAACGCAAAACAAAGCGTTTCGAACGCGTATTCCGAGTATTTTAAAGAGTGTTTGTAATCGTTTTCGAAAATTAAAAAAAAATTGTACTCAAGACGTTTTTCGAAACTCTATCGTTTTTTGAATTTCGACTATTTTTCTCGCCGATTATTGTCTCGTTAATTCTAACTCTTCAAATACTCGGACACGTTATAAATATACTCGTATACAGTTATTTTTAATTTTAAAGTGTTCAACTGAAAAACGAATAATAGCGCGTACCTAATTATTAATTTTATGTGGCCGAAACGAATGTTCGCGTTTAACTTATGGCGCGCACAATTTTGGAAAACTTATTTCATTATTGTTTTTCGTCATTTTAATCATATTTTCGAAACGATTTTATTTCAAAAAAAGTAAAATAGAATATATATATATATATAAAATAACTTGTCCTGACTGACTGATTCCAGAACGCACAGCATAAACCGCTGGGTCTAGACACTCGAAATTTTGCACACAAGTTCCTTCTACATCGTAGGCGGGTACTAAGGTAGGATTTTTCAAAATTCCATCCCTAAAGGGGCGAAAAAGTGGTTAGAAGTTTGATGCATCGACACACAGCCCAAATCGCTAGGTCAAGAGACTATTTTTTAATTATTTTACAATACGATACAAATTATTAAAATATTTTAACCGTTATTTCGGGTGATTAGTCTTAAAAAGGCATTGCTTCAACAGCGAGTTACACCAAAAAAGGAGTTGAACACACAGTTATTTTCCCGGGCAACGCCGGTCAATTCAGCTAGTATACATTATATATGCATCAAAATTTTACATTATAAATATTTTTACAACACCGTGTTAACCGTTTTTATTTATTTCGCAAAAAAACGTTTAAATTATAAAAAAAAAATCGTTTTCTGTAGGTTATCAGCAGAGCCACGCATTACCCGATGTAATAATTATGTACAAAATATAATGCATCGTATTTTTTATTCGGTGATACAAAAAATAAATTAGAAACAGTCGAGTAAATTGTAATGAATTTTAATTTCAATTTTTCGAAAACTTTTCATTGTACCTATATATATTTACTCAGTACACGGGTTTTATTTTTTTTTATTATTTTTTTTTCACTGTGAACAACGAAAAAACTGTTTTATTATTTCGCACGGTGAGACGTGCGCACTTAAAAACGATTCAACGTGCATATTATTGTATTTAAGTGCATATATGCGGAATAAACATTTTTACTAGCCGTATAATATCATACAAAATGAAATAAATAAACATTTGAATTATAGTCCATTGCACATACTTATATGTATATATACGTATTATGCATACAGCACATATTATAGTAATTTGTTTATAATAATAAACACAATTTACGATAATATTAGTAAGTGCCAATAATTTTATTTGACTAATTCGTAAATATTTATATATCAATCGGATCGAGCGAGCGGTTAATTTTTTTCCATTAAAATACGAATTATTATTTGCGCAATAACCAGACTTGTGTATATAAACAATAATTCTGGAAATAATAATATTGAAGACATAATACTTAAGTACGTGTCGGAGCCGGACATTTATTAAATACGGCCGATTTCCTATAGAATTCCTCACCGTTTCGATCATAATACTGGTTTACAGGTGAAAACTCTTATAACAACGTGCAATTTCGATCAATTTTTTTTTTTTTTGTTTCATTTGGAAAAATGAAAAAATCGATTTTTCAGGTGTCGTTTTGATTCGGTTTTTCGATTAAAATTGATAAAATATCCCCAGAAATACACATAAAAATGTTTTTTAAAAATTGGTATTATCCATATTAGAAGAGGTGTACGGAAATTTGAGTTTTGGAAATTGACGCATACAACGCGGTCCGGTAAGAAGGCACATCGTCTTCCGAATAAAATTTAAAAAATTATCGAAACGTGATAATTATACGAGGTGTGAGGGAATTAAATATTTTTTTAAGACGGAACAAACATATTACATTATTATTACTCGTGTATGCCACAACTAGAAAAACATTTTTTTTTTCGGAAATTCGTTACGAATTTTCGGTACGCTTATTACCGCGTCTACAATGCTGTGTCTCGACACCGAATTCCATTTATTGATCCACTCAGCCCCTCCCCGAAATTTCAGGAATTTTCTCTACTAATTCCAATGCCCTATAGCTATAGGATGTAATATTTTTAATAAATTCCTAATATGTAGTTGTTTTTAATATGTTGAGAATTTGGTAATTTGTCCTATTTTTAAGATTTAGTCTTGCATTAGAATTTAGAAATAATTCAACAATGTTATTATTTACTCGATGCCTCAGCACCCCCCCCCCCCCACAAAAAAAAAATTTCTTAATACGCTCCTACCGAATTCGTTTCGTTTCTTTGATCGCGTCTGGTACATATTATATGGAATAGAAGGAGATAACGTTACCTAAACGGTTTGGAAAAAAAACAACAGACTGCGAGAGTATGGACCACGACGTAACGCGCTATATAGTGTGCTGCAGCGGGGGCGCCCCCGTCAACTGAAATAGCCGCGACATCATCACAAACGGACGTCATCGTCTGTGTAATCATATCTATCAGTTTATTTCTGTCATCGCAGTGACTGTAAACCACGTCCAGAGGCCTCTTCTACAAATGAAATGGAAATCGTTTTGTTTTGTACGTGTGGTTATGGGTCCGTCAGTACTTCTCTGAACGCGTGTACTGCAGTGTATATTATATATATATATATAAAAATTATATATCACGACGCGCACAATATATTTAAAATACAATTGTTTAGTGGTTACAAACACACACGTGTTATATACCGCGTATCATACTCGTGTCCATATAATATTATGTGTGTATATATACGAGTACCTACGCGTGTGTGCGCATTATAAAAACATTAAAAAATCCCATGTGTGATTTCTCCTAAAAAAAAAACCATTTCTGTGATGCACAGATGCTGGTAAATACTTTTTTTTTCCTCCTCCCGAATAATAGTCTGTGTGGTTTTTATTTACAACGTCAGTCGTACAGAAAAATGTTTCACAGAAGAGAATACGCTCTGCGCGTAACGCGATATTTTAATATTTTTAATTGGCTAAACATTATTTTTAGTAAACATAATTTTTGAATATAAATGCGCGCGCAATTTAAAGCGAGAGAGAGAGAGAACTATAATAACGTTTTAATAGTACGACACAATATTGTTATAGAAGAATATATTTTGTTCTCACATCACCGCGAACGTTTCTGGTTTCAAAAACAGACAGAAATAAATACATAAAATATAACGGACCAACTACGATATTACATTACGATTTTTTTTTTTTTTATTACAATCCGAACGAAGAGAAAAAAGCATTTTTTTTTTTTTCGTACAATAATATTCTTTTCTCTCTCTGTACGAACAACAATTATTTACCTAGAAATGGAGTGTTTCCGTCGATCCTTAACACGTGGTGTTACGCGCTTCTGAATTGATAAGATATTATTCGAAGGCGTTTTTCCGTCGTTATACTCGATAGACTCCTCAAGCGTGAGGAAAAAAATTAGGAAAAACGCTCATAATATAGGAAAAAATAACAGGAAAAATTATCGACGCACACGTTTCGTACACTCCCTTTGTGTTTTTTAAATTTTAAAAATGTATTTGCGAAATTAGAAAAACTTAATATTTCAACAGTATCCCAAAAATATCGTTCGTCACGACTTGCTTTTTTTAGCGCGTGTAACGTTTACGACGAACTACAAAAGAATAGTTAAATAAGTCAATAAACAGCTGCGTTACGCTCGGTTTTCATTTTTATAATTCTTCGAATGATTTATCATCGTTGTTCTCAAATTTTCCGAATAATAATACGATTCCCTATATCAAAGCTCTCAGGCCAGATGCCCAGCCTAACACCCAGGAGGGGGTTGTGGGAGGGCGGCACAACGTTCAAGTGGCCGAGATGGGGGGAATGGAGGGCGGCACAACGTTCAAGTGGCCGTGGGGGGTTTTTGGCACAGCGTTCAAGCGGCCGTGGGGGTTTTTGGCACAGCGTTCAAGCGGCCGTAGGGGGGAGACGGTTGGAAGGTTGTGTCCGTCCGTGAATCCGTGAGTCCGTTGGTCCGTGAGTCCGTTGGTCCGTGAGTCCGTTGGTCCGTGAGTCCGTTGATCCGTGAGTCCGTTGATCCGTGAGTCCGTTGGTCCGTGAGTCCGTTGATCCGTGAGTCCGTTGGTCCGTGATCAGGTCCGTGACTGCATAGGCCGCCGTAGTTGCCGAAACTGCTCGAGCTGATGGATTGTTCTAACAACATCCGACCAATTGCACTCGAACCACTGCACAGCACAACACAGCACTAGCTGAACATTATGATATTATACGAATAACGTTTATTAAAATATTATTATTATTATTATTATTAATTAATTAATTAAAGAAAAGAAAAGAGAGAGAGAAAAAAATCGCATTTAATCAATTTAATATATACGATGGACAAAAGTCGTAGTAAAAATCTGTTAGTAAGTAGTACGTGGTGTTTATAACTATTTTTTTATATTATAACAAACACGAAAATGAATGGCGTATATAGACAACGTTATATGGTAATTACTGTTTTTACTATTAATCGCTTAAAAATTATATACGCGAGCTACAGCGAATTCGAAACGATAATCGCATTATAATAAATTTATACGCTGAATATTGTTAAAACAAATTTTTCGCTTATATAATATACCTATATAGTGTTTCTACAAAATCAAACAACCATTTCGAAGACTACAACTCATGGTGTATATTAGCGATTAAAATTTAATTCTCTTGATCGTCAACTTGTTTACGCTTTTTGCTCAGAGTATATAGGTAGGTGCAACACCTCCTGCAGTATATATAATTTTTTACAATTTTTATAAGACTTTACCCCCGGTGTATATCCCGTTTATTCGTTAAAACGCTATGGGATTACAACACTCTAATCCCTTGCGTTCACGAACACGAAACAAAAATGCTTTTCTCCAGAACGAACACGCCGGGTGCATTAAAATAATAATAATAATAATAATAATAATACGACGACGACGACGACGACGACGGCGAGGGAGGAAAAACGATAAAATCTTACAGGGTTTTATAGGTCTCGCAGTCGGAAAGGAACGGATCGTTTGCCCCGTCCTGTGAGTAACTGAATTAGTGTAATAAAATTAAAATAAACCCCTTGAATTACACGCGTGTTTAACTTTTTATTTTACTATATTATACTTTCGTTTGTTCCAAACCAAATGCCGCGTCTAATTCAAGGTAATGCGTTCAATCAGTCCGGTCCAAATCACGTGACAACGGATTTTCAGGGGAAAAAAAAATGTTTTTTTCTTTGAATCTGTTTTAAATTTTACGCCACAAATAAAACGGAAAATTTCTGTATCCGCGGCACACACAGACACGACGGTTTATAGTGAAAACGTTCCGCTATACGTAATCCTGTAAATTTTCAACCTGTTGCCCGTCGTAACAGTTTACGAATAGCGGAAAAAAATAATTTTTTTATATATGAATATTTTCGCCTTAATGTGAATTCGTTATTGCACAATTAAACATTGCGGTTCGAATGTCGTTACATTTGCATATTGTATTTTTTCCTCTTTTAGATTTTTTTTTTTTTGCAAAGTAAGTTTTTAATTTACGTGTCGAAATCTAAACGATTTTTCAGCGCGGTTTTATCGGTATTCTACATTTATACAATCATTTTTTTTAAAAATTTTTTATTATCGATAAACGATAAAGTAATTGTACGAGAATTATATACGTACCACATGATATACTTTTGAGTATTTTTAAATTTCAGTTAATATAAGGACAATATAAGACGGTTCGGCATTTTTTTTTCGTGCGATTTTTGGGATTTTTTTTTAGGTACGTTTTTGGATTATTTTTTAATTAAATATTTTAATATCAAAACAATATCGTGACTTCTCAACTACAAATGTTCCCGTTACCGAAAAAATAATATAAATCGAGTTGTAAAACACAATTGTTTTTCCTCGAATTACGCGAATCGTCGAGACATTATTATTCTCGACGAATATCGAGTTTTTTTTTAAATGTCTACTATTTTCACAATAATAAATTTTCGACCGATTGATTACCGATTCTCTTATAACGTCGTATACCGCGATCACGTGCGCGATCAGGTTAGGTTAGGTCCTAACCTCTTTGTTTTATCGTATCGCGAATATTATACCGACTAGTGTTCGTTTTCGAAATAAACCATCCCGTCTCCAATAATAATAGGCGTACCTATGAGAGTAATTGAAACAAAAAAAAAACAACGGACGACGACGTGCCGTGGTTTGAACGAACGGTGACTGACCTGCGTTCCGGTGACGTTGGTGGCACTGACGCCGTTTTCATCCAGTGCGAAACCGGTTTCGGGTCCGCGACCGTCAGTCGGGTACCGGACCGCGCGCTGCACATAAGTGTGCGCGCGCCACACGAACACGTAATATTATGTTTTCCTTTTCGTGACGACCGTTATTGTGTGTGTGTGTGTGTGTGATATCCTTAAACTCGCGTCGAGTGTCCTGGATCGCGGTTGTCGCGTGTATTGCCGGAGTGAAACGCGCGACACGAACTACTGGCGGCCGTGAAACTTTTGTGTCCAACACTCAAATGCGTCGAAATATCCGTTCCCCCGGGTGGAGGAGTGCGAATGATTGTTAAAAAAAAAAAAAATCTAAAATAATAATAATAACGAAAGAAAAAAACGACGGCGACGACGAGGAGAAAAAAAAAAGAAAGAAATTTATTTTTTTTTTTCTTATGTAACTGAAAACCGTTGACGAATCGAACAAAAAAACACTGGCCGCGAGTGATAACGAACCAACGGACAACGTTAACAAACCCGGCAAACGCGGTTTGTTTTTCCTCTGTTTTATTTATATATATATATTACGGGACACGACCGTCACACGCGGGAATTATTTGTCGCGGCGAAACGGCGGGCGGGCGGACGAGCGGGCGGACGGGCGGCAGGGACGGTTGACGAGAGAGAGAGAGAGAGAGAGAGAGAGAGAGAGAGACGACGACGACGACGCGCGCGCGACGCCGTTGGATACGCGTGCACGGCGAATGGCAGGGATGAATGGTCCGCGGCAGACTGCCGGAGAACGCGCTCGGGTCTGTCGCGGCGCGCGCTTTCGACGGCGGCAGCGGCGGCGTCGGCGTCGGCGGCACAGGGACGCGCGCGCGGTCTAGCGGTTTGGAGGGACGGCCACGCGCGCGCCACCCCCGCCGCCCCGCGGACGATGACCCAGTTTCCCGCGCGGTACGGTCTCTCTTCCGGGACGCGCTACGGATGGCCCCGCGGCGCCGCGGCGGGTAGAAAAGAGCGGGCGGACGGCCCCCCACCACTCCCTCGAAGGGACTGCCGAGCGGCCTACCGTGGCGGGATGGAGAGGGAGTTTCGGACGCGGGTTAGGGACGGACCGGAGAAACCGACACACGCGCGCGCGCGCCTACTATATACAAGCTCACAAGCTCACAACAACAACAACAACAACAATAATCATATTATTATAATATATATTTTGGTTCTCGCGGAGTGCACAAGACCGTGCGTTGTGTCCCTGCCACGTTTTGTAAACCGCGTATACGTGTGAATGCGTATACCGTATGTATACGCTCGTATATTATTATTATTATTATATTTTATAATAATATAACAGACGTATGTATATGCGTGTGCTCGGGAAAGGGATAAAACGCGATTCGATCTTAATGGGTTTTTCGCGTAAAGCGGATAGGCACGGCGCGGAGAGTTTTCATTTTTTTTTTTTGTCATTTATTTCATATTTCGCTGGAAAACGTTTTTTTTTCTATACGGTCCTCCCAATTACGCGATGCGTATTCGATTCGAATCAAGAATTTTGCTTTACGCGTATAGTGGGTGATGATCAGTGGCGTGGTGAACTATTTTACTACATGGAGCCAGACATTTTTTTTTACACACCCACCTACCCGGGGAAAAAGTATGTACTAATAAGCAAGAAAAAAAACTACTAAAATGTAAAATGTAAAACCCCTAAAATAATCAGTCCTGCACCTTTTAATCCTACTAATGTACCAACCAAAAGGTGTCTCCAAGTCTGGACCCTATGGTGTATATATAAAAATTATTTTAGACCTCTGAAAACTGGTTGGGCCACTGATTCCTACACATAGTATATCGTTTTCAATATTGAAGATATGCAAATCGAAATAATATTTGATGTACAAGAAAATATAGAGAAGAAATACAGGTTGCAGGATATTGGTCCATCATATCATATAAATATATCACAGGAAACGGGCACAAATTTGGCCTATTTATAAAAAAATATATATAATATATATATATACAGCCAACTTATAATGTAATAACAAATAATCAGTGACAAATCATTTTTATATAACAACTAACTCACTTGTAGTATTGTACTACACTACTGAGCAGTGAGCACTGACGTCAGACCCACCCACCCACCTAAATTTTGAAATGGAGCCGTGACTCAAAAAAACCCCTTCGCCACGCCCCTGCTGATGATAATTCGTTAAATAATGGACACAGTCCTCGTGCTCAACCGGCATACGGTATCAATGCAGTGCCGCTACTCCCACACCGTCAGCCGGTGGGTGGAGGTGGGCATCTAGCTAAATTTTTGGCGCCCCGCATTTCTTAGGCACACACCGAGTACGTTTATCCTTAATACGAAAAGGAAATATGAAGAAAAACATATTCGATGTGAAAAAAAATTCTATAAATAAAATATGTCCACCGAAAATAATTAACGATAATATTTTAATAAATGAAATATACGTATACAGAGTGCATATATATATATATACATGTGTGATGATGGTGATAACGATTATATATAGAGTTTAGCAGTGAGTAAAATGTTTGATTTGTGGTAAAAGTTAAGATTTTTGTTATTTTGTTTTTGACGTGTGTATGTCTTATGGCTAGGGTCATTCTATAATTTTGTGCGACACCGAGAGCGTTACCATGACGTCATGAACCCGGCTCTACTCACCACCCGGCCAGGTGCCCCCACTTCTATACCGTCGTTGCCAGTTACATTGAAACGGCGATGGCAGCGCGATCTATATATATATATATATATATATAGATATCTATATCTATACTCATAAATATAGATATGTCTATAGGTACGAGGAGACGAGGACTAAGCTATGGGTAACTTTTTGTCACGTGTAAAAAATAAATGAGATACTCATACATACAAGACATATACATGTACCGATGTATCTGCATACAGTGTACATCTCCTTTTTCTTTATCTTACTATAGGACATTTATATATATATATATATATCAGTGGCGTAGTCAGAGGGGCTGGTGGGACTGCAGCCCCCCTCCCCTCGAAATGAATAAATAATCAGTTTTTTTAGTAGGCATCGTCTGTACATATTAATTAATTAATTATAAACCTCAGCCCTCCCCCCCCCCAAAAATAAAAATCCTGTCTACGCCACTGATATATACATATGTTCGGTTAATGTACTGTCGGTTTTTGCGACGAAATATTTTTAGAGTTTAAATACTAAAAGAAATATAAGTGACTGCTATGGGTAACTTTTTGTCACGTGTAAAAAATAAATGAGATACTCATATATACAAGACATATACATGTACCGATGTATCTGCATACAGTGTACGTACATACTCCTTTTTCTTTATCTTACTATAGGACATTTATATATATATATCAGTGGCGTAGCCAGAGGGGCTGATGGGACTGCAGCGTCTGCAGCCCCCCTCCCCTCGAAATGAATAAATAATCAGTTTTTTTAGTAGGCATCGTCTATACATATTAATTAATTAATTATAAACCTCAGCCCTCCCCCCCCCCCCCAAAAAATAAAAATCCTAGCTACGCCACTGATATATACATATGTTCGATTAATGTACTGTCGGTTTTTGCGACGAAATATTTTTAGAGTTTAAATACTAAAAGAAATATATAGTATGTCTTATGGCTAGGGTCATTCTATAATTTTGTGCGACACCGAGAGCGTTACCATGACGTCATGAACCCGGCTCTACTCACCACCCGGCCAGGTGCCCCCACTTCTATACCGTCGTTGCCAGTTACATTGAAACGGCGATGGCAGCGCGATCTATATATATATGTAGATATCTATATCTATACTCATAAATATAGATATGTCTATAGGTACGAGGAGACGAGGACTAAGCTATGGGTAACTTTTTGTCACGTGTAAAAAATAAATGAGATACTCATATATACAAGACATATACATGTACCGATGTATCTGCATACAGTGTACATCTCCTTTTTTTTTACCTTACTATAGGACATTTATATATATATATATATATCAGTGGCGTAGCCAGAGGGGCTGATGGGACTGCAGCGTCTGCAGCCCCCCTCCCCTCGAAATGAATAAATAATCAGTTTTTTTAGTAGGCATCGTCTATACATATTAATTAATTAATTATAAACCTCAGCCCTCCCCCCCCCCAAAAATAAAAATCCTGTCTACGCCACTGATATATACATATGTTCGGTTAATGTACTGTCGGTTTTTGCGACGAAATATTTTTAGAGTTTAAATACTAAAAGAAATATAAGTGACCGAAACGCGTACGCGACTCTGTTCAAGCGTTTCAACGTTAAGTATGGACAAAAGCGATGAGGTTCCCGCTGCTGGGTAAATGAAAGGAAACGTAAGAATTTTCATCGAATCTTTTCCAATTCGGGTGTACGACCTGATTGATATGGAGACCGTATTACCGAACCGCATTAGAGGGGCGATACGTAGATTTTTAAAGCGTATATTACTAAAATCGACACAATTTCAATTAATGGAAAACCTACGATTTTTGTACGTTATTTATGTGACAGTGGGAGTGGAATATTTAATTCGAATAAAAAACCACGTGGCTGGTCTTTAAAACGACATCACATAAACCGGTAAAAAGTATTTTGCCATTGATATATTCTGATTTTTATTTATTTAGCGTATGGCTATATAGCAGATTTACAACAATATATCACACAATAAAGAGTGTGTAAGACAAAACAAATAGAATAAAGCTAGTAACAAATAATAATAATGATAACATCGATAATAGAAGAAAATAAAAAATAGGGAAAAATTCCCATCTGCTCATAAGGTATGCACAGCGTCCGTGACTAGATCGAAATCTGTTAAGGAGTTCCCACTGTTTCCTGGGGAGATTGAATTCAGGCAAGCGATTGTTAGGGTCGTGAATTTAGTGGTTATTTTTGGGCGACTCTTCCTTCCATTTATTTACTACTTGGGGCTCGTTTATATTAATATTTGCAATTCCGCTCCATGCCGGGTTTCTCGATTTTAGTCTCATATGTGGAAGGGAGTTAATAATTGAACGGATTGGGATGCTAGGATTGTCTAGGTATTTTTTCCATTCTTTCCCGAGTGCTTCTTCACGTCTTAGGCCTGATATATTCTGATAATATTCGTAGTTTGAGTCCAATAGAGTTGCGCCAGAATATAAACCTATATTAAAAAAAAAAACAAATTATCTACCACAAAAAGCGTGACCTATACATATATACACGAATACATATACACTTTGAATAATTTTCAAAAGCATTTTTTAAAAATTAGACAATTATAAAGTATTGGAACACGTCACGTGTACAAAATCCATCGGACCGGCTGCGATTCGCAAAATTCGAAATACGCAATTAAATTAAATAATTTTAACGACTCGTTTTTCTCAACGACCCGGACTTAACGATGATATATATATATATATATATATTTCTTTTTCTTCTTTTTTTTCATAACTGGTATAGTCGATTCTCCCGAAAAAGTAATGGTCACCAGCGTCAGGGAAAATGTGATTTTATAAACCGAGACGACGTGACGATTCGTTTCGCGGTATTATTTGATTGTTTACACGCGGTACTCGGCGACCAACGTACAGTCTGACAGCGATTTCATTCCTTTAGAACCTTTTTGTCCTAATCAAACACGATTACGTTTTACAACGAATAGAAAATCAGTACAACAGCGTCAACTCGTGTTTGTTCGGTTATTATTGCGAGAGCAAAAAGAAAAAAATTTGTAACAATAATAACGTCAACAATTTGTAATCCTTTTTTCATGTTTACCGGAGATTGAAAATTCGTTTAAATAAATTTACTATATATATATTCGCAAATATCACTGCATTGTAATACGCTCGCGTTATACATTTCCAAGGTAAATGTAGGAACGTAATTTTAGATTCGGAGTGGAGCGAGGAATGTATCGGTTTTACAATGATACGTGTTTTTTAATATTTGTCTTATAATATGTTAATTGTAATAACACAATAAAAATTATATATTTCTTCGCGTACCGCCTGCGAGCTTTCCGTGTACCACAGATTGGGAACCGTTGATATAAATGAATCGTATAAATACATTTTTCTTCATAATATATATTTGTGAAAAAAAGAAAATTTAACCGAATTTATTATATCGTAATATTTTTTATTAGGCCTTTTGCATGCTTCCGCCAAACTTCTCCACACATCCCGGTCCGTTGCGTCATCCAGTCGTTTTGACTCGTCGATATCCGAAATGTCCTTCTTTATCCTGACCATCGCTGTCGAGGTCTTCCCATTGGTCGCTTTTCTGTTGGGTTTCTGACCCAACGATATAATATACTCGTATATTAAGATAATTGTATCGTAATAAAAAAACTAAATACATTCGCGCGAGCAATTTCGCTAACGATTTTGATTGTAAACGAAAAACAAAAAAAAATTCTTGAAAAAACTGTCCAAAACGAATTGTACGGAAAAAATAACTTAAACTATAATGGCTTTCTCTATATATATATATAGTGTGTAACGGTCATCGCAATAATGTGTCACTTCGAACCGTTAAAAAAAAAACACATTAAATTTTCACAATTTTGTGTATAACTGGTGCACTGTACTGGAAAAATATTAGTACGTATACCTACAAGGGGGGGACAACGGAAAAAGAAAAGAAAAGAAAATCTTGAGACAAACTATAAACGACCTGTCAGTGTTCGGCGTCGTGTTAAATTCGAAATTGTTCGTCAAGCGAATATAAAACAACGACGACGAGATAAATTTACTACTACGGTATATATTATTATAGCGAGTAAACCGGGACTCGTGAACGGTATGGAAATAAAAATTTAACATTTAGAACGTGTAAGAAATAGCCAAAAACTATATATATATATATATATATATATATATATATATATATATATGTAACGCTTACGCTCTTATCTGCAGCAGGAATGTGACGATTTAAACGCCAATATAGAGCCGAATCGTTTATAAGAAAAATATAAAAAAAAAAAACATTATCGCCAGTCCCGATAAAACTGCGGATTACTGCGTATAATAATTTATACAATATATATATATATGTATTTTACTACTGTTTTTAAAATTAAGCGCATTAATATTGATTTATCGCGGATGGAAGCTGAAGACGAGGACCCGCAATTGTCCCGGACTCGGGTCCCCCAGAAAAGGTTTCCGGGACCTTGTGATCTCGAATCGGATGGAATTCTCTTACTAATGGGCAGCTATACGTATATACAAGAGCTGTGATATTCGTCCTTTTACTCTGAACAAAAGCCTCCTCTGCCGATGTCAATGGCTTCACTATATAGACAGTCGGAGAAGGGGGCCGTGTACATTATTCGAAACCCGTCGCACTTTTCGGTTCCGTTCGAAAGCCCGCCCCGTATATCCGACGTTTTCCGCTAAAAAACGTGTAGAATAGTATACACACACATACACACACACACCCGTTTTATTTTTTAAGGCGAAAAGAAAATATAACTGTTCTTGGCAACTGACACGAATGGTAAGTAACATTAAAATAAAAAAAAAAAAAACGCGACGAAATAAAACGTAACGATTCGAAACGATAACGATATTATTGAGATTTTGTGTGGAATTTTTCTCCCCACGATAATAGGTACACAACAGAATCGGTGAAAAAATGCGCATATTTATCTCGGTGCAGTAGGTATATTTGGACACGTAAATCGTGTACAACAAATTTATTTGATGAATTTGTTTTTATATTTTATAATGTTTTCGCAGTAATATATTAAATGAATTCCCCCGTGTCGAATCTATGGCTGTTAAAAAAAAGTACATATATATTAAATCGATCACAGAAAACGTAATACGTTTCGCAAAATCTATATTTGTCGAGTTTAAGTATTAAAAATTACGTGTAAAGATTACGTGCCTTAAACGCGTATTTATATTATTTTGCGATGATTGATGTTATAAATTACTCGTTTCCAAATTTTAGGTTACACGAGTCGAATAACGCAGGAGAGGATCCGATGCACGTATTTAAAATTGATCACGCGTACAAAAAAAATAATAGTTATTTCGAAGAATAAAATAAAATTCAGATTATTCTCACCGTTCTGAAGCTCATGGCATTAAGCTTTTAAATTTGTATTATTATTAGGAATAAAAAAAAACCGCGGTGAATTATAAAGAACGCCGTAATTATAATATTAACTGCAAACAGGTTCGGACTTAGTAGGGGGGCGTTGGGAGATCAGCTGACCAACATTTTTTTTCAGTAAAATGTAATTCTTCTAAATGAAAAATTACATAACATATTTTTTATTTGAAAAAAATATATACACTATACCACAATAATCAATAATATTAAATAATAATAATTTATAAAATGTACACGTGCTCAAGAATTTTTCTGTAAAATTATAAATTCATAAGTGTATTATGATGTACAAATGTGTATAAAGACGTGAAGACGCTCGAGTCACAGATCAGATGAATACAGATGGATATCCACTCGGTCCGAGAACAAATGAATCGCAAATACGCTCTTCTGATTGGTCTCCCCCTTAAAAAAACAATGTAGGCGCATACGACGATTATAAATTATTGTACTGATTTTATACAATATTACTGTACAACTCCTTTATTTTCTCAAATAATATTATCATAATAACGATTATCACATGCCGGTAAAAATTTAACGCAGATTAAGCACCGATTGCTTTTCACCATGCGTGTGTGTGTGAAACGAGTATATTTGACAGGAGACATTATACGACACGAGCAGTGGCGTATTTAAGATTTTGTCAAGGGGGGGGATATGTATTGGAAAATATTTTATTGACCTAAAATATTATAGGCTTAAACTCCTTCGCCCTCTCCCATCACCATATTTTTTTAAAAATGTGGGGTTAATATTATTATTACATACACAAATTGATTACTCATTATTTTTCCAAACAAATAATTTTGACTAATAAAGCATGTATGGTATAAAAGTCAATTGCCAAATCTTTAATATAATAACATAAATCATGTAATCATACATTTTTATTTTTATTTTCTTAAATATTTTATTTTTACATGCATTATAATACAAAATCTATTTTCCTCTTTTTAGACAAAGATCATTGATAACCTCATCTGATGAAATTTGAATATTTCGATGACATGACAATAGAGCCAACCCATTTAGTCTACTCTATAACAAAATTTAGATATTTATAGATATAGTGTAATTCAATCAGGATAAATTATTAAAGAAATATAAAATATTTACTTCTGTCATACTATTTCTAAGATACGACTTAATTCTTTTAAAGAAGAAAAGATCGTTCTGGAGTTGCAGTAGACACCGGCAATGTGCAGAATATTTTGAGAAGCATGTGAATATTAGGATAAAATTCTTTATCACAAATATCTAAAGCGTGTAATCCTGAGAGAAGAGTTGTTGTTTGTAATTATTTTATGTCTCCACATATTCAATTCAGCAATGCTAGCATCTTGATTAATTATAGGTGAATAAAATTCAACAAGCTTTTTAAACTCCTCTTTTTCATGGCTTTTTAACAATAGTGATTCATGTTTAAAAATACAATTAAATCCTAAAAAATTAAAAGTGAGATATGTAAATTTCATTTTTATCCTCAAAATTGTATAATTGCCTTCAAATATTGTTTTATGATTAATAAATCGTTCAGTCAGTTGTGTTATATAAAATCAATGTATGGTAAAAATATTGTGACACAATAGTAATGTTCAATAGAACAATCCTGAATAATTGGATTAGCCCTATGGATTTGTGTAGAAGTGATCCGCTTAACTTTTAATTCAATTCCCATGTTATCGGCAACTATCTAAATTATTTGAGACAATTAGATAAATATCATACATGTAATTTGAATTAAAATATTTTCTGAACAATTATTTACTTTAACATCATCATATATATCTCTAAATTCCATTTCATAATTTTCTTATAGTCCTCAAAGTCATCACTACGTTTTCAACTAAATCAACAGTTTTTTTCAAATCTATTTGTATTTTCTGTAATTGCTTACACAGTGGAAGACAATATGAAAATAAGAACTGAAACATTAAAAAACATTTTTCAAATTAAAAAAATAAGTTTCAAATAGAATACCAAGTAAGAAAAGTGGCTTAATATGATAAACTTTTTTATAAATTAAATTTTAATACCTTTAACATTAATTTTTAGGCTCTAAAACATATTTATTATAATTTATACCCCTTATAAATAATACACCATATTAAGCTATTAAATAAAAATCATAGTAATATTTATTAATACCTTTACAATATACAAAGAAATTAAAAATTCTGTATTTTCTATGGAATTTTTAAGCATGCAAGCATCAGCTGGGTCCTTCCACTCAGATATCATGTCCAATGCTTTAATAACAAATGGAAAAAGCTCAGAAAAATCATTTAGTGCATCGTATCTCTGAATCCACCGAGTTGCGCACATCCGTTTTAGTTGTTTTATGTTAGATGAGTAGTCAGACTTTTCAATCTCTTGTAATAGAACAGAATTTCTCTTGGAGTTTTAAAAAATTAAATGCCTTTTCAATTATACCCAAACAGTTCCTAATTGGTGTAATTCCACTAGCTGTTGATACAGCTAAATTGAGTGAATGAGCCGAACAATGAACGTAAACTGCTTTAGGATATTTAGATTTTATAATAGTTTGCACTCCTTTAAATTGTCCTGACATATTACTAGCTCCGTCATAGCCTTGACCGTATAGGTAATTACAATCAATTCCACATTTACTTAAGCCTATAATTAAAAATTACAGGTAAAAGGCAAATTAATTTCTAATAAGTTATTAGCTCTATAAAAAAAATAATTTCGATATTATATTACTACCATTTAATATAGAATTTGCTAGAGCTTCACCCGTCAAACTTTCAATTTCAAAAAATTGCAAAAAAACTTCTTGTAGCATATTATCTTCACTAATATATCTAATACATATAGCAAGTTGCTCTTTGGTAGAAATGTCTGTTGTTTCATCGGCAAGAACGGAAAAACATTTAGATGTATTAATATTATTTACAATTTTTTTTAATATTATTGTGTTACACGACTGTATTATTTCATTTTGGATAATAGGACTCGTATATTTATTACGTTTTCCTGAACCTTCAAGAACATCATGTAAAATGCATCCCTTTGGCTCTATATTTAAGTATAGCACGAAAATTGCCTTGTCTCAAAGTATCATCATCAACAGAAATTCTACCAAAATCTTTATGTCCTCTTACTGCCAGTTCTTCTCTACCGCATAAAATAATACAGTCAATAATAGGTTTAATTCTTTTTACACAAAATTTCGCAGTAATATATTAAATGAATTCCCCGTGTCGAATCTATGGCTGTTAAAAAAAAGTACATATATATTAAATCGATCACAGAAAACGTAATACGTTTTGCAAAATCTATATTTGTCGAGTTTAAGTATTAAAAATTACGTGTAAAGATTACGTGCCTTAAACGCGTATTTATATTATTTTGCGATGATTGATGTTATAAATTACTCGTAGAGTATAATAAATAACAATACCGAAATTGAAATGATTATTAATTATTACTAATAAGTTATAACTAATAAATATGAGTTCCAAATTTTAGGTTACACGAGTCGAATAACGCAGGAGAGGATCCGATGCACGTATTTAAAATTGATCACGCGTACAAAAAAAATAATAGTTATTTCGAAGAATAAAATAAAATTCAGATTATTCTCACCGTTCTGAAGCTCATGGCATTAAGCTTTTAAATTTGTATTATTATTAGGAATAAAAAAAAACCGCGGTGAATTATAAAGAACGCCGTAATTATAATATTAACTGCAAACAGGTTCGGACTTAGTAGGGGGGGGGCGTTGGGAGATCAGCTGACCAACATTTTTTTTTTTCAGTAAAATGTAATTCTTCTAAATGAAAAATTACATAACATATTTTTTATTTGAAAAAAATATATACACTATACCACAATAATCAATAATATTAAATAATAATAATTTATAAAATGTACACGTGCTCAAGAATTTTTCTGTAAAATTATAAATTCATAAGTGTATTATGATGTACAAATGTGTATAAAGACGTGAAGACGCTCGAGTCACAGATCAGATGAATACAGATGGATATCCACTCGGCCCGAGAACAAATGAATCGCAAATACGCTCTTCTGATTGGTCTCCCCCTTAAAAAAACAATGTAGGCGCATACGACGATTATAAATTATTGTACTGATTTTATACAATATTATTGTACAACTCCTTTATTTTCTCAAATAATATTATCATAATAACGATTATCACATGCCGGTAAAAATTTAACGCAGATTAAGCACCGATTGCTTTTCACCATGCGTGTGTGTGTGAAACGAGTATATTTGACAGGAGACATTATACGACACGAGCGCCAAAACCAGAATTCACAATTCATTTTATGCAAACAACACAAATAGTTTATTTCACGGGAGTAATGTTTAAATTTTAGGTAAATATATTGTGCAGCTATCACGCGGTCACACTGTTTTGGGGATTTTTCGAATGACGTAATTTCTTTTTTTTTTTTTTTATATCGCGAGTGATCCGTCTGCATTCGTCTAATCTGTGACATGAGTATTGAAATATAAAATAATATAATTATCGAGTTACGCGTGCCTACATTTTATCTTAAAAATCTGACGGTTTATCTAAACAATTGATATAGGTAGGTGTTTTTTTCTGCTGACTGATTTATTTGCTTTTTCACCCTGATTCAATGAATAAATATAATTTCTCGCAATTATATTTAATTGATTATAGAAGAAAAATAAGTTTTACACGCGAAACAAACGGATTAAAACTGTATTGTATTATATAATATATTTTTGTTTTTAAATTTTAATTAAACCTATAAATAAAACACAATATGCGTTATTGGCCGCGTAGAAAACATTTAAATTTCAAATACCTATTTCGTATTTACATAAAATACTGTACGTAAATTTTAATACGTTTCCACGAGAAAAATTCAAAACTACAAAGCGTACGAGGGAAATATTAATATTTAAATGGTATAATGAACGAGTCCGGGCCAAAGCGTTTGAATAATAGTTTAATAATATATTTACGCTCGTGTATTGTTTTGCGTACGATTTCGAGGTTTTTGAAGTAAAATGGCGGTAAAAATTATCGTTATTACCCGGGACCGGACAGGAAGTGAATGTTATATGAATTAATAAACGTCAATACGATTAAAAATAGATACCAAGTGTCGTTCGTATTTCACGTGATACACGTACGTTTTATGGTCCATATCCGTTTTAAAACGTATTTATAATATGCTCTATTGAATATTCGCTTGATAATTAATTGAATGATATTCTATAAGGTACCTAATTTATACAGTAACAAAGTTTTAAAAATACACACGGTATATCGTGTAAATAGACACGAACAATTTTATTTTATTGTCAACTCGAGTCGTGTACATTAAAAAAAAACACTTTTAATTTCCCAATAAAAGAAATTTCCAGAGCTCAGAAATTAATTATCAAACGAATATTATAATAAATTTGTAAAAATTATACAATCGAGCCAAAGAATATTATGAAAAATAAACAAATATTTTATATATTTTTTTTTTTTGTAGGCTATTACAGGCCCATTGCCTTAGGCAACATAATAAATATATTCTCCGTTCTTCCCTGTCTTTTGCAGCTCCCTCTGCATTCCTCACGCCCAAGTAATTTCTGTATTCAATATATATATACCTACGTGTATTGTACACACATTAGAAGACGGGGGATAATATTAAGTCTAGCGGTCCGCGGCGATTGAAAACGTGCAAAAGTGGTCCGCGGCTTGTGTTGAGTTGGGAACCACTGCGGTATATATGTAGACGAAATAGAGGAGCCGCATCGGTCTATACGGATTTTCGCGAACTGATTTGTTCGTTTAATATTCCAGAACAGGACTCGTTTAAAACCCGTTGATAAGTATAATAGTACATAGTCAGTCTACGTTATTTCGGACCGTATTGTACCTAATTTACCTACTACGCCGGGTGCCAGGAGTTTATTATTATTTATATCCTGGACGTGTGTAATAGACAGAGATAGGCTGTCTGGCCGGCGTCCAACGATAGTGTTTTTTCAAACAAATCAAACACATTTCCGATTTGAATTACTCGCGCATCAGAAAGTCTCGGATTCTCAGATGTACAGGAGAGCGAACCGAACCGCGCGGAGATATTAAACGGGGGAAGGTGGGTTGGGGGGTGGAGAAAAAAGCGAGGAAGGAAAAAAGAATATATATCCACTAAACGAAACGGCCGCCTTCACCTGGTTTCACCTTAGTCGCCCGCTGTTTATAAATAAAATCTAGTCCGAGGGCGTTTGGAAATTAAAAAAATATGTTTGCCAAGTTATTTTCTGAATTTGACATCCAAGTTATTCGGTATATAATGAAAAGAAAGGAGACCGAAGAAGCGAGCAGGAGAGGTGGAAAATAAAACGGTGGAGAAAAAAAAAATTGCCGTGTCTCTCGGCGACGGCAACGATATTTTGACTCGTTGCCCGCTGGGCGTACTCGTCGGTGGCAATTCATCATCGAACGGCAATTTGAAGCATAATATAATAACACGTGCCCTAGCTGGTGCTCTGATGATGGTGGTGGTGGTGGTGGTGGGATCGGGTTAATTGGAAATACGACGTCTTTACCATACAAGTTCGCGGGCTGTCTGCAGACAGGTTTTGCGATTCATACACGCTCCGATTCATATTGTTCGCAAACGGTAGAATTCGGTAAAAAAACGATAAATGCGCTGATCTGCAACCATAAAAAAAAAGGCCGCGTAGTATAGTTTTTTCACTGTTTCTTACCGGATTTTTTACTCACTAAAACCGGAGAAAAACAATGTTCTCCGTCACGTCGATTTTTTTGCAAAACTCACGTTTCTAATTTAATTAGAATCGAGAAAGTCTATAAATCCATTGAAGAAAGAGTTAATCTAAATCCATCGTAGTGGTAGATAATGGTGGGTTTAGCGGTGTGAGGATCGTGACCGCCGAACACGTTAACTCTATAGCGACCGGTGTTTTAGTACAATACATAATAATTTTGTTAGGATTTTTTTTTCATCGTTATTATGAATTTTGTAAACCTTTATTTTTTTGTAAAAAAAAAAAAAGAGCAGTACGTCAAAAATGGCGTTCGTTTTTTGATTCAGCATCGTAAAAAACACGCGATATAAAGTTTACCAATAATATTCATAATACAGACATTATAATAATACGTTTATTTGTAACACAAAATTTGTGTGCATGATTTTTTTTTTTTTTATACACCGTAGAAGATTTGTTTCAATGTAACACCAAATTAACGCGTCACGATACAGCAGGACTTGACAACGATTTCGAAATAGATTTTGAAAACCAGTTAAAATTCCGAATCGATGGGGTAACTCCCCCTCTCGAACCGACGTCGATATCGGTACATAACCGCGTAGCAATTAAAAGCCTGACAATATTAAATACAAACGTCTATCTTATAATATTCTAAAAAAACATTTTAAACGTTTCGCGTGTTTAAGGTAAGGTATATAAAGAATACGTTACAATTTTTAGATTTCTACATGTTACTCGGATCAGAGGTGTTCAGCCCTCTGCGCATGAATTTCAAAATCATCGTAATCTTGTATATATATAAAAAAAAATGACGAGAATATGTGTTATCGTTATTATTGTTTTCAACGAGGACTGACTCATATTTTGCTCTTGTGTACATGTGGACAATGCGACCCACGACAACTCGTTTATTCGCCTAATGTGGCTTAGGCCTTCCGTTTGGTCGATTATGGAAAAAAAAAGTGGTTCCAGACGCGAAAGAATTATACGATAAGTGAGTACATCAAAAAACATATTTAACACTACTCACCGTTGAAACGGGAACGCAAACTGTATATTATAAATTTCAACTGGCAGTTCTGACCCGGTTTCACCGGTTATTATCAGTGTGCACACGTGATCTCGTTCAAACATATTTAGATCGTTCGTGTAAAGTTTAAAGTATTATAATAGTAAATGTCATGCGCATAACGTAATTCTCGAAATGTTCAAGCGGTGAGTAGTGTATTTTAACTATAAGTAAACATATTAAATCGTAATTATCATAAACCTCTATTCTCAACGTCGGTATAATTATTTATGACTGTCCAATTTTCGGGAAACGTTTTCGCATTTTTACCTGACGAACGGCGCGACCGGAATTAATTATAATTTTTAAATTCCGTAATACTATCCAGTAAATTACGAATAAAAATACGTGAAAATACATATTTTTCATGACGGGGGATGAAAGGATTAGGGTAACGTGGTAATTTTAATTTCCCCGAATTCTCGGAACGTTAGCGATCTCATCGAGCCGTCAACGTCACAAATCCGGCATTCAACAGTCCCGAAATTTAAGACTATGCATCAGGCCTTACAGAATCATGCACCTACATATATACGTAATGGATTATTATAGTTACAATAGTAGTATTATTACACCGAACGTTTCAATTGACTAAAACGTAAATCGGTATTCTTCAAAATTAAAAACGAAACCTTAATCCTTGAAAATCTTTAACGTCAATTTTCGGGTTTTAAACGAAACAAAAATAATTGAAAACCGCTATATAGTGAGATTCGAATTTCAAAACGAAAAAACTGCGATTCGGTTGTGATAATAATAAATAAGATAATAGGATATTTCTAGAGTTCGAACTGTTATTAG
Source organism: Slavum lentiscoides (assembly GCA_032441835.1). Lineage (NCBI taxonomy): Eukaryota > Metazoa > Arthropoda > Insecta > Hemiptera > Aphididae > Slavum > Slavum lentiscoides. Next base: position 2,169,337 of record CM063707.1, on the reverse strand, counting down.
GGCCAAAATTAATTTTCGTTTAGGTTATCAATACACCTGTGACGTAAGCGTTGACAGCGAAATCATATTGTTATGAATTATTTTGACGTCTATTTCATTATTTGCTAGACGCATATTTAGTAGGAATATAAAAAAAAAAATCAATGTTGGGTGATTGGACTCAATTATTCGTACTTCTATAGTGTGCACGATGATTTTAATTGTTAAGACTTTAAACTTTAAAGTATATGCGTGTAAATGGAAAGACGAATAATTGTTAATGAATAACTGATCGATCGAATCACGTGTTACGCGAACATTTCGAAGAACTTTACACCCCTTAGAAGTTACAAAACTCGAAACATTAGCTGTTTTACCGGAAACCTGTGTACGTAACAGAATTTTCTCGGTGTTCGGAAAACGCGTTGAGTGAATATGTTTTTTTTTTCTTAACTAATCAAAAAATAAATAAATTGTGACATTGGTTTGGCGTGCGATCTACCGAGTGCTATAGTGATCTAATTATTTCCGTTTACGGTTCAGCGTGTGATCTACACGGGGAATGCGTCCACGTGTATGGGGCGCAATTTCAATGAGAATACAAGCGGTTTCCATATTCTCTATACTCTTTGTTCAATTAGTCATACGATCATAGATCACTCGTAATCTCGTTTGGGATGACTTTATTCCGCCACAGTTAGAAGTTGCTTTGTACTGCGACTGCAGAATGCCATACGATACATTTTCCGTGTAACGACCTATTAATTTATAAGTATTGTACAAGAAATAATTAACTATAAATTACTCATTTATTTTTAAATTGTTAAACTTTATGTACACGTATACATTAGCGTTAACCTACTTTCGCCGCAAAGGTATTATGAGAAAAAAAAACCCCCATCCGTTGCAACAATGAATAAAAAAATAGCCAACAGTGTTATGACGAGCAGTGGTGTAAATTGTGTCGCGGGAGGGGAAGCAGTACTTGTGGTCCTAAAATATTATCCGGGTCACAGTGGTAAATGTTTTTAATCCAAAAATATTTGAAATATTTAAATAATTTACGCTAAATATTTTATTATAATACACGGAATTTAACAAATGTTTTCGGTATTCGGACAAGATATTATTTGCATGCAGTATAGAATTTTGCAAATATAAGTTGCGTTTTATTCGCAAACATTTTTTTTAAATTACATTAAAAAAGTATATTGTATCTGATTAATTTGAAATTAGTATCGGTTTATTAAAATGGTACTGGAAACTTTTTCAAAATAATTTTTAATTGCAAAATCAATTGACTTTGTACACAAACGGCGTCTAAAACAAATAACTTGACGGTAGATCACGCGCCAACGGGATAAAAACATTAATATACATTTAGTACATTTTTATCGAAAACTGCAAAACGTATAAAGTGAACGTTTTCGAATCAAATATAAAATATACGAAATATTGTATATTGTATAAAACATACCAATTTTATAATTCGTGTTAATAATTATATACAATAATGCGTATTGCGGCGATTTATCAATATTTTTAGAAAATCGTACAATATAACACGACTTCCCGAATTGACTGTTTCTAATGGAGGAAAAAAAATCATTTTAAAAACAATAAATTTATTAAATGTTCGTTTGGATGAGTGTTTTTTTTTTATTGATTGCCACTCGAAACATTGTCCCCCTTATGAATGATTCCGCGATATTCATTTGTTAAAAGCTTTTGTGAAAATACATTGGTAAGTACAAATAATTCGCATACAAATATTTTATTCACACGATTACGCTACACGTTGAAAATTTATTATTGTTATTATTATTATTATTATTATTATTATTATTATTATTATTATTATTATTATTATTATTATTATTATTATTATTATTATTATTATTATTATTATTATTATTATTATTATTATTATTATTATTATTATTATTTATAGAGAAAAAAATGTATGAATAAAAATCGTCTAAAATTATAATTGTAATTTGATATATAAAATATGCACGCATGTTTTATAATTAATAATGATCAACGAAGAAATATATTTTTAAGTAGTTTCGGTTTGTTGACAACCACTACTAACACGCACTGCTCACCAGCATAATAGCGGTAACGATATAAATGCGCGTTCATTCTTAACCTTTAATATTATTACATAACACTCGTTCTATAAATACTGATGTCGTTTACATCGTTTATCTTTTTTTTAAAAAAACCACGAGGATTGGCAACTCGGCATTCGAATACCTATCCCAATGACGGACGGCTAAAAGGTCAAGAATCCACCGAACGAATTATTCATCACGTACATCTGCTGCCGTGTAGACTGTTAACAAAAAATACACGAGACCAGCATTTGAAAGTACGTGCATGCGTAGATATTTTATTGGCGAGATTCCCGCAATACGTTTTACAAATCGTAATACAATGCAAAAAAAAACTTTACTTGTTTCATAATACGAAATTCTCAAAAAAAAAAAATAGCGGTTTTAAAAAATTGGCGAGAAGTAACTGTTAATAATTTATACCTTTATCTCTAAAACGTATTCTAATATTATAGATCTTTCTAAAATACGATTGAAATCAATCATTTGTTTTCCGTTTTAAAGTTCTGCTAGTTCGCGATTTCGTTTTAATACACCCTAAATAATTATAAGTTTATTTTTATAAATATAAAAATAATAATAAAAAAAAAAAAAGTAATTCATTTGCTCAGCCTTGATTATTCGTACGACTTCGTTAAAAGTCAATTCACATTAGGCTACTGAATTGAAAAGAAATCACCTAAACTGTGATTTTTCGTTACAAATAATGTATTTTCGCGGGTCACGATCGACGGTCACACGGACCTTCGGATAGGAAAATCTTAAACGTCCAAAAGCCGCGGTCCATTGGTAAAGCGTGTGGTTAGAAGCTGTATGAATTCGTTCCTTTGATTTCGGAACGTGTCGTAAAACGAAATTCTATTTTGTATGAATGAATATAATTATTGGAGTTTCATTTATTTTTAAGAGGAACATGGTCGTTCTTCTTACCTTTTTGTAATTAAATAATAATAATAAAATAACTAATAATAATTTTTAATATTATTTAACAATAGTCAATAAGTTGCTGTAAACTCGTTAATATGATTGCCATATATGACAGCTAGTTTGTTCATAATAATATGAAGAAATTGAAATCACCAATTTATGAATACTGCATTATATGTATATATATAAAAAAAATGATAGGACGTCTATTTTACTGTTTTGTTTGGTGAACGATGAAAGTTTAACTTTTAATTTTAAATCGCTAACTTATTAGAGAGTTAGGAAGAATAATTTTAAAAACGCATAAAAAAAAATTAAAAAATAAATATCGAAGAAACGAAAGTAAACGTAGTTAACTGAGTTCCATCAATAATCGTTTTTCAAATAATCTGATAGTTATCATTACTTATAGATTCAAATTTAAAAAAAAACTAATTTTCTTTGGTTTTAAATGAAAACATTGATGTGCTTTTATACAGCATACACAACTTCAATGATAATATTCATGACAAAATAATATATTAATTTTTATTATAAAGAATAAAAATTTTTGATATATTTTTTTTTTTTTGTAATTTAAATAATATTGAAAAAAAATATTCCTCTATTCCTCTATAGTTTAGAAAACTAGTTAATTTCCCCAAGCCTGAAACACGAACGAGATTAAATCTTTTTTTTTTTAATTTCCAACTAATAATATAATATAATAACGCTAATTGGAAATTGCACGTGGACACTTTCCCAATAACACAAGACAGATCAAGAGAATATAATCTTGGAAATGCCTTGCTGGGAAGTCGGAAAGTTTAACAGAGAGTTTTCTTTTAATTCTCTGAAGTCACATGGAATAACTCATGCAACAAAAGCACCTACTGAGGGAGTCGAGTATCTGGAATATGAAACATTATAATAATAAAATCCACCGTGTCACGCTGTATCATATTTTACTTAGTATTTTTAATTATAAAAGTTTCGAATAATTATACGGAATACGTTCCTTCTGGGGACGCATTGGAATTTTCTTCTATAATTAAGATACGCCTTGTGTATAGGTACCTATTTTTAATAAAATCATACATTTTTTTACATTACTCGGTATAAAAAAAAATTATCGATCAAGTGTAAATTGTACACGATGTATTGTATAAAACAATTTATAATATTAAACGTGAATATATTAATACATTTAATATATGTTAGTGCGATAATTATGTTATTGAAATTTTGTAATTTCCGTGACGTCATTAAATAAATAATAATCACTAAAAATTCACCTTTTTGTATACGTAAATTCTTTGTTATCGCAAATGATTTTATTATTGTTATATAAATGTTTCAACGATGATAATAAAATAAAGAAGATATATCGGTTGTTATACAAACGTTTGTATTAAATAATACGCAATTATTGTACGTACTTTAAAACGTTCTACGCTAATACTCTTTAATGCAATCATTGTAGGGACTGTCGTTTTTGGTACACCGTGTATTAAAATATTAAAAAAGATCCCATTTGCAAATTGAAATTTCTCAAAAGGAATATAAAATATAATCGCACATGAACAACAGTTGCCGAAATTTGTAAAATATAGTTTTTTTATTTGTTATAAAAACGCAAAAACGAAAAATATGATATTTCAAATATATGTAATTTATTGTGATAAAACAATGTAACTAAACGCATTAAGTTAACGAATGATAACTTAAGTATAACCTAATCGTGTGACACAAAATTAATTGCATCCATAAACATCGACTATACGCTATTTATCTAGACCGGTATACATTTTAGATAACAATTGGTTGTTCGTTTCCTCATTTATTTAAACAATACAATATATGAGCATTTTCTTTTTATCCAACTAATTTATCTTGTTATATTGCACAACATTGGAAATAATCTTGTTCCGAATGAAATTAAATCTATTTGACCAAGTGTAAAATATCCTTTTCATATGATATAATACATATATATTTATGATGTACTTCGTATTTATTCATATATAATATGAGATTATTTTCCATTCATCGCCCGACTCATATAAAATATAATTATTTATAATATATAAATATTATAAAAAAAAAAAAAATGTACGTTCATTTTTTTCTCTAGGATTTCCGCTGTTCAATAACGACCGTTGTCATAGTTACTCTCTAGTGCTACGTTGCGATCCGCTTTAATATATTTCTAAAATATAATACCGATTCTATAATCGCCCAAGGAAACCCTTTACAGTTCATATGTCGACCAATGGCCCAGCAATTACTCGAAAAGCACTCAAACTGGTCTCGTTTAAACTCCTTTGAAAAGTTACACCATCAAATTTTATTATTATAATATTACATAATATATTTTGTTTTATTACACACACACACACACACACACACACACAAAGCACGAAAACTTTTACTGTTTGGAGCCGACAGTAGGACAGTCGCCCACAAATGATAATTAAATTTTAATTTGCTTTTCTGCATACAATTTTTCTGCAACTAAGGTTTTCACGGTTCAGGAACATGTTTACTTCACAGCCTCGTCTTTACAGCCTCTATAACGATTCAGTGTGACTTGGATGTCTGAGACAGCTTCTTCTGACCACGTCATTACTTTCTCGTTCACCGTCTTTCTTCTGTCTGAGTATCCAATGAACGAACCATAATCAAAAAAAAGGCTGGCAAATCTTTGCCAGAGTTCGTCGTTTCTGCTCGTAAATCGTAATCGTCCGGAAATTGACTTCTATCAATATTATCGCCTACTTTACTCGCTAACATATTATTACTTGTATCTATTTATACACGTAGAACTCAAAGTAAAATAAACGCTCAATGAAAATTATTACTTATTATGAAAAATATATACCAATGCGTAAAGCCACAATGATAATTTGATATCATTTTTTAGGTTTGTGATATATGAGTACAGATAACTAGGTCAAAGAATTAAATGCCATAAAAGTTATCTTAAAATTATCATTTGTCATATTTTAGAAACTAAAAAACTAAAGTTTAACAAGCGATACTCTTTTAAAACTGTAGACCAGTAACCGGGGGGGTGGAAAAACGCGATTTTTCATTAAACAGCTATCATACAGTACATCGTATATATTTCATACATTTATCCATATTGTTATTCAATATTATAATTCCAAATCGAATTCCAATTCTTCACTCGAAATTCGGTCTTACCAATGATATTAAAAGCAAAAGTTAAAAATAATTAACAAATGACAAATGAGCCATTTTACTCCACGATAATGGGGGAAATTGACATTTTCATAAACCTAAAAATAATTGCAGAAAATCAATGATTAATTTTTTAGTAAAAATTTCTAACAAAACCAGTAATTACTTTTTGTTTAACAAATAGGTTTATTAAAATAATAAAATAAACAAAAGTTATGCAAGACATTTGTCAGATTTCTGCTATTAGTGTTGATGAAAACAAAACTAACTGAATATTTCGGGAATTGTGTAAAATACGTTTAAGCAATAAAAATGTACCATTTGTGTAAATTTTGTGTACGTTAATTTCTTATTTTATAGTTTATTAAACAATATTCGCGAGAGGAAAAAAAAGAAGGTCAATTGTATTAAATAATTATTTTGTAGGTATTTCATAATTATGGCGTTTGTATGGCAAATCGCCAACCCCTATTTTATAAACGGGAATTATTTTTCGCGATTTTTTTTCCACACCGTATAAATAATATCTTATATATAGTTTATTATTTATGAGCATTTAATGTTCATACTAGTGGAGTGGTTTGGTAAGAATTCGTGAAGTTACTCTCTATACGTCTTCGCTCCCCTCGTTAAAACTTTAAATTCTTCGAAATAATATCGGTTCGATATGAAATATTTATATATAAACATTTTCAGAAAAATACTCCGTTGAATGTGCAATTTAAAACTGGCGATAAAATTGAAAATAAAACGTGTACGGATTATTTGTAACGAATGCCATTGTCGAGTGGATCATTGAACGTATGTGAGTACCGAGGATTATTGTCATAAATATATAAACAATGATTATGCTCAGTGATTTGAAACTACTGGAAAAATATAATTTTTTTTAAAAATATTGTATTCATCCAGTATTTCAGCAAAATTGATCATTGCACATTTTTTCTATGGTAAGTACCTACGAACAAAAAAAAAAAAAAAATTTACAAAGTAGTGAGCCAAATATTTGCAACAAAGAGGTAAAATTGCATAGGGTTTTGTTTCTTTGTTATAATTGCAAAAATAAAACAATTCTTTAAAACATCTGAAATTTTTACCAGTTATTTATTTTATTAATTTGTACATACACAATTTTTAAGAAAAAATTCTATACATTTTGAGCTAAATTACAGGTACACTTAAAATTTCAAATATATTTAAATCAGCAATAAAATATTTACTTTTGCGGCCAAAGTTCTGAGATTTTAGTACAAAATATATCATATAATATACCGTACTTATAACACTTTATCGAAAATCGATAATCAGAATTTTTTATAAGTGTTTGAATTTTAATTTTAGAATAAGCTGAAAAAATTACGGTATTTTACAAATGAAATGAATATCATTTTTAATTCAAAGAATACAACGTTAAAATTTAATTGAACGAAATATCAGAGCCGTATTTTCCTATAGAAATTTTAAAATTCCTAAAAACCGATTCAACGAAAAAAATGTTAAAATTAAAAATTCATTTGCCGAAAAATTCATTTTTTGCATATTACGTTATTATTGTATCGCGATACATCGCAAAAATAAAAATTTTGAATTTATCACAAACTAGTGAATCTTATTAATTTTTAATAGAAATAACCTGAGCGTCGGTCAGAATCGTACCTACAGTCTTTTGAATAACAATTCATGTCTTTCCTATGCAAAATAATAATGCAACTCTATAAAACCTCCAGCCAATAGTGTCCCAATTTAATGATCGACGGTGTCTCGTCAATAGACAGTAGACAAACGACTGCGTGACAACCGATAGCAGTTAGTTGATCTCGCCGCAAATGACCGCGTGTGTGTAAGATATGTGTAAGTAAAAAAATTTTTATTTCACAAAACAGACGTTATGAGATTTATATTTATTTATAAAAAAAAGAGACGTTTGGCTGATGTGAAAAATCGAACCTATTTTTTTATAGAAAATATACAAGAAAGGATGGTTTATTAAAGGAAATAAATATGGCATAATCAAAAACAAAATATTCTGATTTTTTTTTTTTATTAAAAGAAAAATTATTCTTTATTTAAGAAAAATACATATTAATTTAATAACAAAATTAAGAGAGAATATACTACCAGATAATGTTCTGTGACAGTAATACTGTCAGAGGCAGCATAGAATATTATTACTATTACAGAAGTAATTCATTTTTTAAATAAAACATTTCTCAAACAAAATTGATACGACTCGATTCTTTCAATCGGTTACTCCCGTAATAGTAGGTAATATTCGATGCTGCCTCTGACTGTATTACTGTGACAATTGGTCGAACACAACTAAATTATGTTACAAAGGTGTTGGACATAACGTTATCAAGGTATCTTATATTCTGTATTTGGTAGTAAATTCTCTTGGATTGTTGTTAATTTACAGTTGAAATTCTTCTTGAAGGGACGTGATCGATGGCACTGATTCGTCTTTTGCAAAAAATTTTCATTGAAGTCTCCGGTTCGTATATACATTATACAAATACGAACATTTTGAACGTATTGTCTGAACATTTATGTTTTTATGTCTGGCAACATTGGCGTAGCGACACGTCTCATCCGCCGTATTAGATGTTTCGCATCAAGAACGACAATGACAATAGAAGATACAAAGTGAACGTAACACGTAATATATAAGACCAATATTGGAAGAGACGAGGTAGAAAGGAAAAAAAGCCCATGATAACGACGATATGTAAAAACGAAGGACAGAAGAACAGGATCGCAATTATTCGTGTCGGAAAGAGCGGGAAGCTAACCTTGGGAAAGCGTAGAAAATCTTGTCGAACGGATGGAAAAGTTACTAATTATTGTCTTGCGCTGTGTAATAACTGACTGCTATCACACACGCGACATCGTGTATCCCGATCGTATCATTCAGACCTTCCTGTACCTCAAAACACTGGATTTTTGTTTCGTTTTTTTTTTCTTTCTTTGACACGACCGTTATTGTCATATAATATTAAAACCGAGTCGTTTCGTCGGCTCGTCGCGTTCGGCACAGGTACGCTCGCGCTGCACATTTTCAAAACGTTAAATTTATCAAAAGCAAAATTCGTATAAATATTACCGCGATATCCGATCGTGACTATCCTACTGTGTATTATACATACAATAATGTCTGTTTATGAGTATAGATATATATATATAGCTGTTTCTTATCGTTTGCACGTACAACGGGTTGTTCGGCCAACTCGTATATACGTGTACATAAAATACGTATAAACATAATATATTTCACCCCGAAGGAACGAGAGATTGTGTGGTATTTGGCCGTGCCGGCCGGGGAAGGGGCGGACATTGCGTGCTGTGCGTGTCGTATTTTATTCGCGGATGTCATTGATTGCGCTTATAGCTGACGGGTGACGGGGATAGGAGGCGTGTACCTACTGCACACGAGAACGAGACGTGGCCGTCGAATGTTAAATTTTCACGGTTATCAGCCGTGATCGTTGGAAAATTGTTTTTAATCAGGTTATACACTACGGTATGTAATAATAATAATAATATTATTATTATTATATACCTAGTTTATATTATAGTGTGCTGCCCTTTTCTTCTTCGGAGTTTGTTTAGCGCGACGATTCGTCTCACGTACCGTGCACTGCACGGATACATATTAATATCACGTATATGAACGCGAGAAAATACAATGTCTATATATATATACCGATTTTCCGTCTTTCCTTTCTATTTTATCGCCGAAATAAAAAAGAGAATAGAATAAAAAAAAAACGGACGATGATCGGCGGAGATACTAAAAAAATAAGAAAAAAAATATTATATACGTTATTTTCGACGCCATATTAGCTGGGGGGAAAAAAAACGCTACACGAGGAAAAATAATGCGCCATATAACTTACCTGTATATATTATTATATATAGGCGAGTGTGTTTTACAGCCTACGGCTCGTCTCGCGAGACTCGTATTTTGTATTATGTTGATTTTATTCACGGCCGTGTCAAAATATCGGACTCGATCGCCACTACACGTATATATATTTAAAAAATTCAAAAAACACAAAAAAACCCGATAGAATTTCCGAAAAAATCGAAACCGTTAAAATTCACTTGGCCGGCTCGGTCCCAAATCCGTTTTTTTATCGTTCGTAATGCGTAGGTACCTCGTATACATAATTTACGAATTTCGAACGTTGAAAAACACGTCAACACACTCAACTACACGACCACGACGTTTCACTTCGACCAGTCACAAAAATTCATAAAATTCCTCACGACCTGTGTCGATTAATTTCGTTCGCGAAAGTCGGTCGAGTATATTATGAAGTAGAGTCTATATAGGCCGGACGCATGGCAGATCGTGATCGGTCTGTTCAAATTTACCGCCGGAATTCTATTGTGTTCCATGAAATTTGTGATGCCGGTGTGTTATCAGTAGGTATATTATAATTATATTATATGCTCGTCGTAGCTTAAACTCACGGATTAAGAAAGACTGGATGCCGAACGAGAACGAAAAAAGTGAATTACGAGAGTGCTTTTGGTGTGTCAAAGCTACTAGCGCCATTTAGCTCTAGTGGATTTTTTATATATCAATTTATTTTACTACTACCTTACCTTTTTCCCTAGTATTGACATCTATTATCAATCATTTATTATCAAATCAGTAGGTAATCGCTAATAATTTTCTTCGTTCTTGGTAAATAATAAACAATCGATAATCATTTCCTAAATTCTTGGTAAATGAATAGCATTAGTGGCAGTTTTTAAGTACGCGCAGGGAAATAATTTGGTATGAGAGCGCTAGTAGTCATGACACAAGCAGCTTAGCACTTTTGGGATTCAATATTTTATGTGATAAGAGGCTTTGTTCGGCATCCAGTCTATCTTGATTCGTGCTTAAACTAAAACATTGATTTGTTATGAAAAACCACCTAAAATTACTGAAATGCGCGTGTTTGGTTTGTTCGATAATAATACACTGATAACACACCGACATCACAAATGTCATGGAACATAATATAATTAATTTGTCGATAAAATATGCGGCACCTAATGATATAATAATGACAACAACGTGAATTGAGACAATTTGTATAAAATTTAAACGGCGGTAAATTTGAAAATCACGAAACAGCAGTAGTGCATAGCAATGTATGTAGTATGTTAATATGCAGGCGGGACACACAAATCAAACGCAAACGTTCTGTCGCTGAATAAAACGCCTAATAAATCACGCTCAATAATAAATGACAAAATTAAAACTTATCTAAAAATAATAATAGTTGGTTGCCATATATTTTGTGCACAAACACGAACTTATCCGTTTTTTTCGAGAATCCACGCGTCACAATGCGCGGACGAATTCAAGTGAATGCCAAAAATAACATACCAAAGTTAAATTTGTATATGCCTTTTAATCGATGCCGAGAATCAAGAATAGACATTAAATTACACTGCACTGTGCTTGAAAACGTATTTAAATTTCCCAATTTTATTTTTTGATTTTTAAAGAATACAGGCACTTCATCAAAGATTCCATTTTTGACAAAATTCAGTTATACGCGGAAATACGAATAAAAAAAAATGACGAGACGATGCAAATGATATCGTCAATTTTCATTGTGAAAAACTATTCTAAGCAAAGATCGTTTTTTTCAAAACGGCTTAATTTCATCATCGGTTTATTTCAAAACAAACTATTATCATTTTTCTGCAAAACACACACCGTTTCCAACGTTGTTATTAGTACAAACGAAATTTGATTTTTTTAAATTTTCCTATTTTCGTATTTACAAAATTTAAAAATAAAATTTATAAAACTTAATTTTTTTTTTTTACATATATTTATTGAGTTAAAATATTTCAATATTCTAGAAACGTTTCAAAACAGTTTTCGTCGTCGTACGTATGTACACGTAAAGTAGTTTTTGAGATAACAGTGTGCTCGTATTTAAATCGGCAATTTAGCCAGCATTCTCCACGCTAATAAATAATTTTACACGTTTACTGTTTACGTATGTTAAGTGTGTTCATCCATTATCTATGTCATTAAATAAAAAATACAGTTACGTTAAACTATAAAAAAAAAAAAAATTAAACGAGATAAAAACGAAGAAATTTTATATTGAAAATTAATTTTTTTATAAATGAATATCAATATTAGTACATCGTTCGGAAACGGTATTATTAAATATATTACACAATGTATTCGTTTTAATTCTAATATAATATATTATATACCTTATACTTTTATAACACGGTGTAAAATAACGGAAAACACTAATATTACCCTAATACGAGTACTACATGTGTATAAAAATTATATTTTTTTATAAAAAAAAAAAAAAAATGACAGTATTAACTATAAAATTATTTAACTCGCGCCGGAAACACTCCGTACGGAGTGTCTTGTTGATTTTTATTTTATTTTCTTTTTTTACCGATGTTCCCAGCAAGTTTTAAAAAATATAAAAATCTAAAAACTTGTTGTTCGATAATATATTCTATAATCAAATTTCAATATTTTCATAACTACAACATGTACGTATATACTGAACGAATAGACGGCGGGGAGGTGGTAGGAGGAACGTTTCGAAGAAAGTACATAAAAAATAATTTTAGCGTTCATTTATGCGCGTCCGGAAAACGCGTGAAAGATGATTTATTTTTGCATTTATTCCACGTTTGTTTGTCCGTGATAAATAGTTTCCGAGGAAATCCGATATACTCTCTTAAACGTGTGATCTTATGACGACGCATATTTTCCAGAATATCACGCGAATAATAATGTACTTTATTATAATATTTCATATACGAAAATGTACCTCCGTGCGGTTTGGTTGCACCACAATTGCCTATCCGTAACGCCGTGAACACAATAATATTGTAATAGAGTTTCTAATAACACGTTCGGGTTTTTAACAACAACAAAAAAAAAAAGCGTTCTGTACATTTCGTTAAATATTATGAAAAACGAGTCTGCTAGTACTCGAGGCATTGACGAGTAAACGTCGCGTGAACGGTAAAAATGAAACGGAATATTGTGATTGGGATTTGTGAATATACTGATATCTTTATTCAAAGTAATTTCGATAATGAATATTATTATTAGTTATCATGACAACAGCTTACATCATACGCAATTTATAATTGAATGTAAATTAATAAATATCATTATTAGTTGTCATGACAGCGGCTTACACATTTCCGTCCCATTTCCCGAGATTTACCCTCATACCGCCGTAATAGACGTTTACACATCTAAACAGATGAAATCGTTAGAAAATAAAATCTATATACGTTATCTTTTTCGATTCAGTGATAAAATGAGATCGAGAGCTTTTTTTTTGTTTGCCGTTATCGTTGTCAGGCAAACATTTTTTTAAATGGGAGGAAACACGATTGAAAAAAATTTACTAGTAGCTATAGTTGTTCAATCGTCGCGATAAAACTTCGTTTCGTCTACAATAATGCGGCAGCCAACGATTCTCGTTTAACTCCAAAGGACGTTTATATACGAGAGTGGACAAAAAAAAACGGAAATCGTTCCTCCCCCTCCCACTTCTTCGAAAGGTCGGTAATATTTAGTACCGGATTATTTGTTGTAAACGATTCGGTAGACTTCTTTGGCTTTTGACTAGTTTACGAAATATCGTTGCCGTAAGTTTTGTAGTTTTTGTGCAGTCGAATCCTTCATGAACCTTTACGGTAAGTACGTCGATTACTTTTTCTCGCTGAAAACGGAATCGCTCATTTTCAAAAATTGAATAAATCAAATATGTACTGTTCAATCGGAATCCAAGCAGCCGAATAGTAGTCTATAACAATACTAAATGTGGATCGATAATTTTGCGAAAACGGGAGAATTTCTTAAAATAATTAAAAATATCGGACGTTAAAATAATGCGATGTCCGAGCACGACATTTAAACTACAGGAATTTAAATAACGTATAAATTGTATAATGTATAGTATTGTGCAGGTCCGCTGTTAAGATTTGCGAGGGCCGGAGCAGAATATTATTATGAGGCCCTTCTACCTTGACCTATAACCAGACGTTATAATTACATTTATTTCATTTAGCTTTGTGACAAAGAATTGAATCAAATAAATTTCAATATTTAGTTTAAAACATTTCACGGTACAAAATGTATTTTTTTTAAAAAAATCATAACTACATTATTGTTTAATATTGCAATGTAGAAAACAAAAAAATAAATTCATGTAATGTATATATTATATGTGTACCTATATATTAATTATTTATAAAAAAAATACTTAAAATACATTTTTTAAATTAAAATAACATAATATTATAAATCTACAAAAAAGAATACAATTTAAACGAAATTATTTTTTCTTGCCTTCGCTTCAGAAAATTTTACCGTAAAATAATCGCATGATTTAGATTTGCACAAATTGAATTTTCAATAGATATATAATAGCGCGGTCAGAAAGTATTTCTCGACCCATTGAAAACCGTAAATAATTTTTAATTTCTAAACATTTCTTTCACCACTCGCAGTTGCGTAATTGACATTGTAAGAATAATTCTCAGAGCTATTGAAATGTCAGCAAATGAATCACAAGTGTCATTTTTAAAATATCTAAAGGAGTATTTCTTTCCTTTAGTGTTTGACAAAATATTTGTAACTCATTAAACAAATCAACACCCGGATCTGTGTCCTGACTATTCGTATCCGTTAGTAATATAGTTCGTGTAACTTTTTACAATTTTCAAACGCCAGGCCCCATTAATACGCAACGCTCAGAGCATGGACACCCTTAGAAAGGCACTGCTATTGTGTATCGACCACTGTTCGTCAAAACTATAAAAATATATATATATAATTATAAAAAATATTTTATTTAAATTATTCACGAGTTAAAATTTTATTTTTATTACGTTAATATTATTTATTCGAGGTTTACGTTTTGAAATCGGATAAGTGAATTATTAATACGCCTAAGTACGCCACTTCTGTGATAATTCACAACCGATATATTCCGTCCGAAGTTCGGGAAAAAATTCTATACGTTAAATCATGCTCGCGGTTTTAATCACCACCACCGCGGTCTCGCCGCATACAATGCGCGTACTCGATTTCACTAAAGAGCAATACTTTTCGTTGTGATCACCGTAAATTGTGAATAATGGCTGAGGGGGTTTATTATACGTCCGTTACCGGCGGTTCGCCGCGTTAAATTAAAATATTATTACTCGCAGCGTGAGCGTACGATTCGTTCCGAGTAGCGGGTGGGGAAGGATTGGCCGGACGGAGAAAATCAAAATGTACGCATAAATTTCAATAAAACGTTCGCGGCAAAGGTCGACTATTACGTATTCACTTGGCTCAAATCAAGAGTAAACGTTTTGACGACTACTGGACTAGGGCGAATACGAAGAAGAAAAAGCAATAATAATAGAAATACGTGAATGATGTATGTCGCGGTTAGAGTCGGAGTAAAGAGTTATTGTTTCGTATTGCTGGGCGCGAGGGGTTTGCAGTATAAAAGAAGACGACTAGCGCGCGTTGCTTGAATTATGCGAGTTTTTATTCTGTACGTATGCTTTTCCTCTTACCGGGCTGCTCGTCACTCGTGCTCGCACTTCCCCTTCCTCTGACGTTACTACACTTCGCCACCAGTATCCATCTTGAACTACATCCCTCCAGCATTCAAATCTCGGGCTTTTCAAATCTACCACGTCGATCCATAAGTATATCTCTACGGGACTTCTTTCTGATGGTTCCCATAACGTTGTCTCTTTTTATCCTCTACTCGTTACCAGTGGCGCACACGTTAAGGGTCGATGGGGTCGTTCGACCCCCCTATTCAAATGGAGCTAAACATTTAAACAATATATTTTTAATCATAATTAATACTATAGTGCATGCAATGTTGTCATTGGGTGTCTACTGATTGTCTATTGGATGGTGGCTAGGCGTGCAAAATATATTGTTAGACCCATCAATGTGCAGTTCAGAGTGCGCCACTGCTCGTTACGTTACCCAACCAGTGGCGGTTTTAACTGTTTTTTTTTCGTTAAGGCGACTTATGTATCCGGTAGTAATCGCGGTTTCGTTTCGCATCTGTTTTCAGCCATCAGAGGCGATGAAAAAGACGCTTCACAATACGTACGCGTCTCCAGCACCGCCCCCGAAACATTTCGAACAATTTTCTCTACGTCAGTGTTTAGCGCGAATTTCGCGTGTAAATTTGCACGAACGTCCCGAAATTTGCACGGCATTATTTCACCAGCAAAATCGATTTCACGTGTCGCCATTCTCGCAAGTACGCAAATATTCAATATTCGGATTAATCGTAAAATACTTTACGCGGCTAACGGACCAAATCAAATACTGGATAATTATCAATAATGTACAAATTTAATATCAATTGATTTTCATTGCTTTCGGTCATGTGGGAAAAACTATTTTCGTCCTACGGTAACACATTCTATATTATATTATAATACGGTTTACCGTTTGGAAACACTGTTAATTAATTCTCATTTTTGTTTACAACACTGAACTAAATACACGGAACACGTATTTTGTACAATTCTCGTATATAAAATATGGACCCTTACAGCGAGCCGCCATATGCATTCCGTTTCTATTTTTCTGTTTTTGTTACCGATTTCACTATCTAAAAATAACCGATTTTGGTGCTAATATCGATACTATGAGCACGTCGTTTGGTGTCCTGTTATCTCAAAGTAAATAATAAAAACACAATAAACATCATGGAAAAAATTATATTTTATCGTATCCTCCATGATTTTTGTGTCTTATAGAATGCATATTACGGCCCCCTATCTTTATTTTGATTAATATACGCGTTCCATGTATTGAGTTCAGTGGTTTACAATCAAATATAACAATAATACAACGATAACTTAATATATTTTCTTCTTCCCATCGAACAAAATATGTAAATTCCAATTGACGTAGAGAAAAATTCGGTATTCGCGCAATATTTAACTTAGGGGCCGGGCTGGAGACACGTGTGCAAATTACGTAAAATCGATTTTGCCGGTGAATTAATAATGCCGTGCAAATATATGCTAAATACTGACGTAGAAAAAAATGTTTTCAATGCATATTCGTAAGGTGGGCGGGTTTGGTGCCTTCGACCCTGCAACTCATAGCAAATTGAGATTTGTGCTTAAATCAAAGTCACGCAAATTCTATATGAAATATGAATTCATGCGAATTACATGCTAATTACTGACGTTGAAAAAAGTTCAAAATGTTTCGGTGGCGGGGCAGGAGACATGTAAGTCCTCAAAATGACTCTCGCGCTGTTTATATAATATTATTTCTCGTGTAAAATTTGTAATTTTTCCAAAAAAAAGTCTTAAATAATTAAAATATAATATTTTAAATCGTGGACAATCGATGAGCTGATAAACATATTTGTTGAGAACAATTTATTCTAAAACTCGAGGTGAGGCACCGCCTCACTCGCCTCACTCTTACAAAGCCGCTATTGGATCTAACCATAGTGTCTTTTGGCCTTTGACAAAGCTTTATAATTGATACTAGTTCCATTGTATCGCGGTACACAAATCTGCTGTAACTCCCCCGACGTTTCCCCGTTGTGTCATCGCGTTAATCGCGTCCACTCGTGTTTTCATCCATATATTTGTTTTCGAAATTTCTAAAGCTGCTTCTCTTCGATATTTCTTAAAGGTCGCCCTCAAATTTTCCAAAAATAATAATTTTCCCTTCTCGACAACCACCCACTCGCATGCTAACTGGACTTTATCGATTGAAAGTTTGAAACGCTTCTGCCCTAGCCGATGTAACGTTTCAAAATTTACCGAATTTCGGCTTACTAATCGAAATATCTACCGCGTATTTGGAACAATGCCGCGCGCACACCTGTGCACGCCTTTGCGTCTTCGGAGACCCCTCGAGTGCCACAACAATAGGCTTTGGGAAGATTATATTATTACATATAGATTTCAAAACTTATTTGACGGGAAATTGCGATTAATCATTTTTCAATACTCGAATTATTATTTTCTTCGTTCTCCTGTAGTACGTCCATTATAATTATTATAATAACATTTTATTATTATTATTATTATTATTATTATTATTATTATTATTATTATTATTATTATTATTGTATGATAATTTCTTATGCTGTTAATGCTCATTATTATATAATAAAATTACTATAAAAAAATCAATTAAAATTAAAATTCAGTCACATTTAACGAATTGTATACATAATGCAATTATGTGTATATGTACATGCAACGCAATATAAAGTAACGTCGTTATACACTGACGCGTATTACATCGTTACGGCGTCCTACTCAAGACAGGGATAACTACTACCGCTATATAACAATAACCATAAATCAATCAAATTGGAAGACTTATACACACAACATTGAATGTAGAAATCGTAGAATGCAATAATATCGAAACAATAATATTTGAAATTAATTATTTAGAGATGAATTATTGTGATTTTCGTACTATAATGACGTATAGGCCGTATTGCAGGCATTATACATTTACTACTCGTACGTTATGACAATAGTCAATAATTTCTCATGAATCGCAGCGAGTGACGCAATCACATTTTTTTCCGCACTAAAATGTTAAATAATCCTGTTATGTGATATTTAAGCGGTAATTACTTGGATTTCAATATTGAATCGAGTTTAGATTCTGCGCGAATCGAAAAATGATTTGGTTTTATACAGTGATGTACCTTTGGGATGATCTTGACGTTAACGTTCCGTTCGCCAATTGCATGTAGTTGGTTACATTATTTGTTACAAGTTTTTCGATTTTCCTTGTAGTTTTCTTCAGCGCAAAAAATAACTACCCACAAATTGCCAAAAAAAACAAAACTACCAGTAAAACTCTTGGTATATTCGTTTTGAACGTGAGCGATTTTCGTATTTAAGAACCCAAAATGTACAATACATGCGCTTAAACATATAAATACCATTTCAACAATAATTTTTGTAATCAAACTACTAGAGTCGGTCAGAATCGTTTTTCGAATTTAATGATTTATCGTTGATTTCAAATCCAAAATAAATCGACATCCACATCATCCACGTGACTTCCTACATTTAAAAAAAAATTTTTTAACTATTTTCTTAAACCAAAAATGGATCTATATAAAAAAAAAATAATAATAATTAGACATTTTCCGAATATTATTTTTGAGTATATTACAGTAACACGCACGTGACCGCATCGAGGAATGTCAGAATGCTACGGTGAATTCCCTGGATGTGGTCCCTTTATAGAATTTAGTAATGTTCAAGGCAGTATTTAAGTGTTTAACTTTATGCATAATATGATAATCACGCAAAGTTCCTATAATAAACCGGTAGTTTCCAATGCGATTCAGTGTTCAACTATATATATATATTGGATAAAGTTTTTAATTTTTATGATATACTTAATATGAGTATTGTGTATATAACATTATACACTGTAGTAGTAATTATTAGAAATTTATCTAAGATAAACAGAATTGTTTTCAATACACGAATAAACAGACATTTTCCTGTGAATATTATATAATTATATATATATATATATATAATATATTCGAATAAAAATATATTATAATATTTCCCGATATTCGCGGTAGGACAAAGAAGATATATTGTACACAATTGCAGAAAAATATATAACGTAAAATTTAATAATTGCTTTTTAGATATTTTTTTTCAGTAAATGTTATTTTATTTTAATATTTTGAATCAGTCCACTTATAAATCGAATTAATATTCTTGCCAAACAAATATCGCGATAAAAAAAAAATAGAAAAATTCCGGGATTTTTTTAGCACTATTTATATATACTTTTTTAATTTAAAAAAATAAATAAATAAGTAGAAATGGATATTTTTTTCGTAAAAAATCACAATAACCGTCATGCACTAAACTTAAAACCGAATTAGTCGTACCGCTGTGAATGTCAGCTCCAATAGATTAATGCGATTCGGTGGGTGTTTCAGAGTTGTATTTTTATTTCGAATTTCAAAGCAATGATTAATCATCGCATTGCAAATATGATTCCGATAGATTCTAATTATTATAGCGTTCCCAAGTTTTAAGTGCTTGTAGAAAATGTGTTTGCCAAAAACTTTGCGGTATGACTTAGGGCACTGCGTTAGCGAATGACTTGATTAACATATTATATTAAAAAATTCATTTTGACGCCAAAAACTAGACATATATAGTTTATATTAAAAACAAATATACGAATCTCGCATGAAAGATAAAAAAAAAATATAATAATTTTTAATGAAATACAGGTAATGGCATACGAAATTGAGGTATTTAAATTAAATAGCTGAAAATTTATATAAGGAAACAATTGTCTTCTAAAGTAAAATGTATAACTTACTTAATAATTATTTGCGTGTGTAAAGTGCAGGATGCTTATGAATGCGGTTAATTTCACATAATACGTTTTAAAATTTATCACAAATAATAATTACTCTTTTTGCCTCGTATTTATAAATCATATTATTTTTAATATAAACTAAAAACGTTAGTCGTTTCTAATATTATAATCTATTATTTAGTCTGATATCATAGTTTGTTATCAAATATAATCGATATTTCAACTTGTACAATTCGTTACATTGCTACACATCACGATTTAAATTATTATTTTACGTTTCACTAGTTTTATCTTCAATAAAGTCGTAAGTGCCTAGTACTTACACCATTCGGTCAGTAGATCAAGGAATTTATCTAGAAATCGCAAGGTGTCAATTAATTTAGATCCCGTCTTTCGGACACTTTTAAAGCGCAGCCGTCACTTTTACGCGGACTCGTAGAAAGTCAGTAGTATGTACAAGTTCGCGTAACCTACAGTGACCAATGAAAAAATGTTCTGGTTTTATTTTTGTATAGAAGACAAAAAGAGTTTCAAAATTGAAAATTGGGTTTTGTACTTGAGTCACAATCAGCCACACGCATTATGTGTCAGTAAATAGCTCAACTCGGTGAGAGATCACTGCAACAGTGAAGCCGACTGAGACCGCGACAGCTGAAATCCGATATCAGAATGTCGAGGTTGCCCGAGACTGACACAGCTCGTACAAATCACGTGTCCATCGATAGACCATTTACACATACATTACCGTGGATCAAAGATATACTGGCTAACAACGGTGATGTCGGTGAGTCATGATTTTAAAATACGATTTATGTTTAAAATCGACATTTCAGACTATCCGATGTCAAAACAGACTTACCGATGTGCAGTTTTTCCAGAATTAGCTCTAAGGCCCGTGGGCGTTTATAGTGTAATTAAAAAATTTAAAAGAAAAAACCCGTTTTCTTTTGTAATTAACTGGCTCTATAGGGGTGTAATAAAAATATTTTTCAGTATTCTATAGCCAGTGAATTCTTTCGCGATTCAACCATCGCGCCACTCATTTAGCAGGTGAGCAATGACCCGAACTACGGCAATCGCTATAGACACGTGGAAAATCTCATAAATATCGGTGTTTTAATTGCGTGGAAAAAAAACCGAGCGGACTGTTTCGTATTTACTGCAGTGAACACCAAGGAAGCTGCGCGTAAGAAGGCTACGCTTCGATTATTAATTGTTTTGAAAAATCAACCAACAGTTTTCTTTTGCACTAGGTTTTTTCGTCGAATTAAACATACAAAAATAATAATAATAATAATAATAATAGGAAGAAAAAAAATTTGTTATTAAACTTTTACGCATCTGTAAATAAAAATACATTTTCTACGACTTTGTCTAAATAGCGATGTCGTGTTTTTCCTGCTTAATACACTACATATGTTTTTTATCTGTGTGAACGCAATTTTTTTTTTATCTGAACTCAACGGGTATTGGCCTAACGGAATGACAACAATGCGAATTCTCGTAACCAATCAATCCAAAATCGTCCAAATAAAGACGCAAATGTTAACGAGTTCTCCGCCGTTATGAATTCCGATGAAACGGACTTATATTGTCATAATGATCGCGCAGTCCCGGAGTATACATACGCGTCAGTAGCCGACTGGTGCAAACAGTAAATTCAAAACGTTTGTGTTGTACCGCATTGTACAAAATATTTGGGCTCACAACAGAAACGGTAATTAATAGTTCGTTTGTCGATACGTCCTGCAGTGGAAACTTTGTTTGTGGACCAGAATATTGTAAAGTCAATAGCCCGTCACAGCCCGTTATTCCGAACAACTCTGTTACTGTGCGTTTAAAATTCAAACGGCAATGGTGAGTTCCGTTTTAAATACAAATGTACACACGTATAATAATTTGCCGGCTTAGGCCAAAAACTGAATCGTAATCGATAAAAAAATAATAATTATTTAAAAAGATAATTTTTTATATTAAAATGCGAAGGTTCGCGTGTCTAACACTATTGATTTTACGTTACTGAACACGCAATATGGCCATAGCGGATTTGTCGACACGTTTGTGTGACACTGTTTCAAACGGTATGATCTTTAGCTGTGTCGATTGCTTCTCGACAAACGAACCGCGTTTTCGGATAACGATTTAGCAAGTAAGATGGATCAAAAAAAAATTATTTAAAAAAATCGAAAGCGAAAAATATGCTGTTAGTTTTTTTTTTTGCCACGGTGCACACAACACGTTATGCTGCTTGAAAAACGGAAAATCTATTCGATCGACGCGAATGAACCGACTACACAACGTAAAGTACAAATCAAAGTTGTTCCAACGGCATTCCATAACGATTATACAGTTTTCGTCATAAAACAAATGCACGGGTCTCCTTTGTTCGATCGTTTAATAGCAGACGCTTGTTTTTTATTGCCCTCGTACATAGTCACTCATTCAAAACAATATTATTATTATTATTATTATTATTATTATTATTATTATTATTATTATTATTATTATTATTATTATTATTATTATTATTATTATTATTATTATTATTATTTAGCCTGCGTCGTTTTAAAATTATTACCGATCAAATGTAATATCGCGTTGTTTATATTTCATACGCGTTATCGATACACATCCCCTGACTCGATTATTGTTTTATTAAAAACTTTTACGTTTATAATTCACATAAATATATTTTAAATCATAAACTAAAAAAAAAAAAAAATTGACTTATTCACCATTATTTCAGTGAAATTATTTCCTATGGAGTTCTTTTTTTGGGGGGGGGGTAATAATGACCATCGCAATTAAAAAAATTAATGTACTTAATTAAAAACAAAAAAAATCTCCAATTAAATTCGTCTCTAATAAACAGATTTTATATCCGACTGTTAATTTACGTAATTATTTAAAAAGTTTTAGTTTTGATTTTTTATTTACTTGCGCGATCGTGTAACGAATAAAACGTAATCGTATTCTAAGCCATAATCACGAAACTCGGTTTAAAAAATTCATTCGAACACATAATCGTACGTAGAACGAGGACTGCGTATATTATTACTGCTGCAGGTACTACTAGTGTTTTAATCTATTATCAAATTTTCGGCGGATCGTCCGTATTACTGTGCGATAAATAATAATCACGCGCGTACCGCGTGTGTAAATAATCAATGTCGAAGAATTATCGAAAAGTTCGTTTCGATGAAACAATCCATATTATAGTAGCGTCATAAATTTGTATGTAATATGTCAACGGTCACAACTGACCATAGGAAATTCGGACGAAATCGTGGTGCGCCTCAGTTTTATTCATTATTATATAATAATAAACCGTTCGTTTCACACTGACGTATTAACGAAAAAATAAAAATTGTTTTTCCGTGTAATATACTAATATATATATATATAATATAAATATAAAACTCGATCCTACGACGTTTCAAATCAAATATCTGTGTTTTTAACCCAGTTAAACGGGTTCGCAGGTTTACACGTCTGTAACCCAGTTCCCTCAAGTCCCATTACACTTCCAGTATATTCGCAGAGCAAACGAATAGCACTTTTGACGCGGTATTTTCAACAATTATTGTCTATACGAAAAAAAAAAACGCTTAACTAATAATTTAAATTATATAAAAAAAATATATATATATAATGATCTGTATGAAACTTTGTCAATCCGTATATTGTTTTGTAATTCGACGAGAAACAGAATTACTCGATTTAAGTGGAAATCGACTGTAATAGAGCAATTATATTACGTTCTCGGTTTTCGTTGCGTTAACAATACACAAAAACCACTGACGGTCTAAATTTTCAATTCAATTATTGTACGGACTTTTCATAAATATATATATATATATCTACTTACTAATGTAGCTCAAAGTATAATTTAAAATTAAAAAATTAATTCGGTTTTCGAACACCGGTAGTTCGCATTTCGCGAATTCAAAAAGGAAAAAAAAAGAAAAGATTTAAAATTTTATGTAGGTAAACAACACGGACAAATACGATTATTTTCATATTTTGTTAACGCACGAGTATTGAAGAAAAAAAAAAACTACTCAAACACTGTCAATTTTCACTCAAGACGAACTTTAAAAATTCACGAGAAAAACAATATTAGCGAAACGGATATTTCGACAAATTAAATTTCAAAACAATTTTTTTATTGTCGTACACAAACGTGCAGGACATGACGAAAACAATATTTTGTTTTTTAAACAAATTTTTACTCTTTTTTCCTTTTTTTTGTTTATTTAAAATAATAATTAATATTTCAGATTTTTACGATATAATCGTTAATTTAGAACACACTCAGAGAATAGAACTTCTACCGGATACGTCATTGTGTAGTGTTTTCCGAACTCCCGAGCACCCGGAACACATTTCGTATAATAAAATCATCTATTTACTGTTTATTTTATTAAAATTCGATTTCCCCCCCTCCCCCGTTCATTTCATTTTCTTCTCCTCGTCCGTAATATTCTTTATTTAAACAACTACACTAGCACGAAGTATATTATAATAGAGTTTATGTTTTCCAAAAGTACCTACGCGAAAATCATAAGTGATATAATTGGCACAATTAATTGAATGATAACGGTGTGAATTTCACGGGACAGCGGACACACGACGAGAGAACTACGCTGCAATCGTCCTTTGTCGAACGTCCGTAATTTTCTATATATACGTTCATTTGTAATATTATTGGAAATTATCCGT
The DNA here is from genome assembly GCA_032441835.1 of Slavum lentiscoides. Lineage (NCBI taxonomy): Eukaryota > Metazoa > Arthropoda > Insecta > Hemiptera > Aphididae > Slavum > Slavum lentiscoides. Next base: position 2,144,020 of record CM063707.1, on the reverse strand, counting down.
CAGGTACATTTATTATACAATAATAATAATTATACGGCATTGTCTCGCTATACAGTCACCTAATTAATTGATTTTTTTTATTATATATATAAATGATTTTTTTTTTTTTCGTAGCGTTAAAACGACTTTCGACGTACGTACAATACGATATAATCGACGGACGCAATTCAATTAAATAAACGCTGTGCCGGCGTTAAAGTAAATAAATGTTTACACGCTGTCGGATAAAAATTAAACCGAATCTCCACTGACATTCTCGTACGCAAATCAGTCGATTTGAGAATTATTCCGAATGTAGGTCAATATTATATTAGTGTGTACAGAGCCGATTGATTTGACACGCGTGTATTTATAATAAACGTTTCTTTAACGAAAAAAAGAAGAAAAAAAAATAGCGAAGACTGGTCTTTCTCGAAACTCGCGAATAGTCGAAAAATAACTGTCACGTTGTCGTTGACAAAACCAAATGACGTATGAAATCACATCGAGCAAATCAATACGAGTTACATTGAAACATCGTCTGTGCAATTATTAACGCCAAGAAAAAATAAACTGGTGCGGTGTGGGGTGAAACTATTAATACACTAATACAATAATATTACTTTATTAATTTTCCAAAAAAAAATAATAATATAATTCGTATGATTATAATATTATTATATTAAATTATATTATTGTGGATACGACGCGTTAAACGTTTAACGCCTCCGAAGTCCGCTAAGAAGTTTCGCTTACAAAAAAAAAAACTTTTACGTAATACGCATATAATAACACGAGATTTATGAAAAATTATTTTTCATCGCCTACTAAAATTAAAACGTGTAAATTCTTATATTTTACGTATTTAAGTGAATTGTTTTCGCCCGATTATTATTATACGTGAAATTCTCTTTTTCGTTCTCCGAGACGAAATTTTCATAGTCTGCGAAATTCGCACGTTTCTGTCGATTGTACAAATATTATTAAATCATTTATTATTGTTGATCAATTTATAATACCCAAAACAGTACGAAAAATCATTTTTTGGCTTTCAAATTTTCGAGAAAAAAAATCAAGACGACCATTGTGTACATTATCAAAAAAAAAATGTCAGTGTAGGAACAAATATTTTAATTAGATCGCGTAATTTATGCTGTGACAATATTATTCAAATAAATTGTTCGTTATTCGGCAAACCGAGAATTTAAAAATAATGTAAGAAATTGACATTTTTCTTAAACATCAAAATTAAATTAAATAATCTATCCTAACGATAAAGCTTCGATAAAATTTTACAACACCGTAGTTTTTTTTTAATAGATTCATAAAACGGTTTTATAGGTTTTTGCAAAGAAAAAAGAATTAATTTTTTTTTTTTACTTTATATCTAAAATAAACGCTTTCTTATTCTAGTGATTATCACAAAAAAAAAAAAAAGAAAGAAAACTTTAAAATTTTGAATAGAACAATAAGTATTCGCTCAGTGAAATAATCTGCATAGTGGAATATAAATTATAATGTAATATTATAAATTATATGACAATATTAAAAATCGTCAAATTTTAGAGAACTCAGCCATTGTAAACGGAGCCAAATATAAACACATTATGTTATTGTTAACACACTTTTAATAATTTAAACGAATTATATATTTTAATCTCTGTTTTTATTATACGAATAAAACTCGATGTCATTCGGATTTTCTTCAATTACATTTTATTTGTTTTTCTATAATATTTTAATAATTAAATTTTGTTTATGAGTGTAAATTATTTATTTTAATTAAAATATCGCAATTAAAGGAAATGTTTTTATTCACAATCGAAGAGCAGTGTTGTGACAAGATAAGTAAAAATTGATCTAGATAAAGAAAAAGATTGTTTACCAAAATTATCTAGATACAAATAAAGGTAACATATATACTTAAATCATCTTAGATAAGATAATAATAGATATGTGAAATTTATCTAGATAAAATATGAGATAAAATTACAAATTATTTGAATAATCGTGTTATTAGTTATTATAACTTACAAGGAGTATATAATATACATGTATATTATAATTAAATATTATGTTAAAATTGTGACAAATTTATGTCATATTTATTATCGATTAATTTCTAAATCCTAAATTTTATCCTTAATAATTAAAAAAATTTTGAAATATTTTATCTAGATAATTACAAGGAAGAAAATGATTATTTTATCTAGGCTAACCATCTGATAAAAAATTTAAAAAATATTTTCATCTAGATGAGATAAAAGATAAAAAATATTATCTAGATAAATCTGAACGCTGTCGACGAGTATTAATTTTTCAATTGAAAACATTTCCTAATAATTACGCGTATATTACGGGTATTTATTTTTAATAAAATCAATAGCTGAATTTTAATCACTATTCGAATTTAGGTCACGAATTAGTCGGTAGATAATATTATTCTTTTTTTTTTTTTTAAATTGAACTTTTTTTTTATACTTTTACTGAATACGAATAATATACGAGTATAATAAACTATCAATAATAAACAAAATATATATTATACATTTTGTTTATTATTGATTTATTCTATTCTGTGATTTAATGTACTTTTTTTTTTAATGCAATGGTCCATTAGAGCAGCGATACTAAATCGAAACTTGCATTAAATCCTAGATTACATAAATTACGTTGCAAGTCATTATTGAATACAATGCGGGATGACCTCTTTTTTTATAGCTAAAAAAAAAAATTCAATTATCATTTTATTTGTCTGTGTAGATTTATATATAAATCGTTAACGTGTCAGACAAAAAAATGTTCGACAATAATAATTTATTTTTCATTTTTTGTATTTACGAGACGCACGGTGGAAGGAAAATAATTTTCTGTTTTAGATTTTTGTTATAAAGGCAAACATTTTTTTTTGTCATCATATTTTAACGAATAAATAAATCCGATTTTAATAATAAAATTGTAAAAATAGACTAGGTTTTTAATAATTCCGCGTTTAAATTCGCCAAATTCGTACACATACGCGAATATACGCTTTTCGTATCCGATTTGAAAAGTACCATTTTGTGTAAAGTATTCGATAATACTTTTACTCAAATATAATATTATTTAAATACATTTTTCGTACGCGTATTCGAAATAATTTTTTTCTTTCTTTCTTTATTCCAACAAATCGTTTCGAATATTATTTTCAGAAGTATTCGTCACGAAACTGGAAATATAATACACTAGCGGTACAAACGTGTATACACCTACTGTCTGGAATATGAATTTCGAAACACTGTAATTCGATCAAACTACCGACGATTCTATTTTTGGATTTTCTATTTACTGAACTCGGCGACCGAAAAAAAAAACGTAATAAATACGTTTGTTGTGTTTGTTAAGTATGTAAAGGGTTCAATGACACGCTAATGTGTATAAAGAAAAAAATTTACGAATGTTACACTTTGAAAAAGTGCGTAAACACATTTTAAACCACCTACATCAATCTGATTCACTTGGAAAATCGCAGAGAGTAAACACCACAATAAATTGTCACACACACACACATTTATATGTGTATACAATTTTGTTGACGGGAATGCTCAAACACTTATTTAAATTTTATTGTCATGAGAAAATTATACTTCTCGTACCCATACATTAACAAGTAAAGAGTGCCGCCTCGGAATTTTTTCTAAATATTTACTTATACTTGTAGTGATTCATTTGTTCGTGCACTGGAAAACCTTCTCTAGTTGATATACACAAAGTACATATTATAAAAAGTTCTACGTATAATTATATGAATTTATAAACGACATATTATTCGACTGTTACTTGTAATATTTATTTAAAAACACGGTGTACACTATAATAAAATACACGGAGAATTATAAATTCTGGGATTATGAATATATATATTTTTTTTTAGAAAATTTACAATATTTAACAAAATTCTACACAATAAGTATACATGATAAAATGGATAAAATGAAGCATGTATGACAGATTAAAGAAATCGCTTGGTGACGACACCTTTTTGAGTTTGGCTCTTTATTTTTTCATGTTTTTTTTTTTTTTAGAATTGTGATCTCTCCACTGACGACGCATAAGTCGTCTTGGAGGATTTCTGGTGATGGCGCTTGAATCAAGTTCGTGAAGTAGAGAATTTTGGTGAGAGCTGAGACTACTCTTCGTTGACACAAATGATAATAATATTTTGAATATTAATATATAAAATAAAATATAATATAAAAAAATATATTTTGAAAATGTACAACGAGGGATGATGAATCCTTACGTTCAATTCATTTCATTGAAATACGAGGAATAATATTATCATTAATAATAATAATAATAATAATAATAATAATAATAATAATAATAATAATAATAATAATAATAATAATAATAATAATAATAATAATAATAATAATAATAATAATAATAATAATAATAATAATAATAATAATAATAATAATAATAAAGTTTGCATACACGCGTGTGATCAGGTCAGCGTCAAACTAAACACCCGAATATACCGACATGGTGGGTCAGCCGACCGTAATAAAACGGGAAAAGAAAGTAGTCACCAGATAGCGCTACGACACAATATAGAGGGCGTGGCAGAAAAGCGATTATAAATAGCGGTCCGAAACCATAGGACCGCTCAGTGTAGTCATGGCGGTCAGGCGTGAACAACGTAGTTCACGTTTGACTGCGGTGTGTGTGTATAGCAGAGGGGATTGGTTCCATTTACGCTCCCCCTTGAACATCATGTATAACCGTCATTGGTGCGCACAAGCACTTTGGACGCCTAATTAAAAGACTCATCGCTAATATCAGCAACACGCAAAAATACGCTGTAGCTCCGTCCGTGGCAAATTATCTATACAATTGAGTACAAAGCCTGTTTTTCGTGAATCAAAAAGATGTATTTTATTCCTTATTTGATACGTCCAAGTTGGATTTTTGGTCGAATATTACTCCGTAAAACTGCATGTGCTCTATGACATTTGTATAATATTATTGTAAATGATACCACACCGGTGGAGAATAAATTATTTACGCATGGTAAAAAGAACATATGGAGATTTTCCGTCACTTATATTAACTTTACTCTGTGTATGTAAATAAAAAAAAAAAAAGGTTGAATTGAGTTTGAAAAAACTTTGTAACTATAATCAAAATGGAAGTAAAATAGAGCCTTTTATTGTCTGTATAATCTGCAACACAATACGTTGGCCGGAACAAAAGTGTCGTGAATATTTTTCTAAAATTATAACCGGGTTATTTATATGGAAAATAATTTTGGTATTGACTTGTTTATTCGATAGTCACAATTGTTGTAGTTTTGGCACAGTAAAATATCTTTTTGAACCTCAATCACACTAAAGTCGTTTATGTTGAAGATAGTATAGGAATGCTTTTCTGGTTGGCAAGTCAAAGGGCGACTTTTTCCCAGAAGATCATTCTCGTCCACAGTGGCTTTCAACGAGCCGAACAAATGAAAATATCGAGAAAATAAAATAAGTAAACGACGCACCGTCGTCGACACGATTCGCCAACGCGTTTTGTCGCGAAAATCTCGAATTGAAATTTATTGTAAAAAAAAAAAAATTGTATTTTGCACGCTAACCCACGTTCTGACCTAAAGAAATTAACTCTATATAGGATTAAAAACGTATCAGAAAACGATCACCTCTTCTAGTCACCCGATGGACCGTGTGATTATTAATTCCTGTTAACGCCAATAAAAATAAATAAAAAAAAATCGTAAAAATATAAAACGATTTTCTGATGTGTATTGTGTAAATAAAAAAAAAAAACGACTGAGTCACTAAAAGTTAAACAAAAAACAAAAAGAATTTAAAAAATATATAATATATTGACGGTATATGGAAATAACGTCGAACACAGTGTATTTGAAAGAAGATCGGTTTTAACGTTTTAATGAATGCGCTATTCTTAAAGTCGGAATTCTCGTTAATTCGTTAGTAAAACCGCGTTTACGAATATTGAAACTAAATCACTGTACTCATTGCGTCCTTTGAATTAATCACATTTGTATTGTACAAAGTCGCGTATTATTCGGCGCATTACGCGTGTGTAACAACAATGTAGTTTTGTATAATAGGTGAAAATATATTCTCCCAGCTCCGCGTTTCCCGGGTGAATATTAATAATAATCATTTCAAGGAAATGTCTCGGTTTTTTTAATACACATATATATATATATATATATATACACATATTCGTTTGAATCGTATGAATACAAGACCCTAATAATTTTTTATACTTACATATCTACATGGAAACGTATTAAAAACGCCCCGGTGTTACGCGTCAAATTACTGTCAAAATTTCTGCCACATATCACGTCGTATTTGGTGAACATCAATTACTTGATTAAAAAAAATATATATATAATATACTTTTACGTACATTTTCTGATCTAATGTTTTGAGTGATGGTATTCGAATAGTTTTTATTATGAATTACAGTACGTGTGTAATATGGTAATACGTTAAACGTGTACCCACTCGATAAGGAATGAAAAAGCACTAAAATTAGTCACGTAGTAATATTATAATGCGATTACTGCAGGTTAAAATAAAAACCGATCCAAAACGATTACCGGAAAATCTAAAAAAAAAAAAAAAGAATTGAGAAATTTGTTTTATTTGATTTGTGATAATTAAAAAAAAAAATTAAAAATTCCAAAAGCTTCGAATTAAATTAAAACATTACAATCGTTGTCAGTGAATTCCAAGCCTACGGGCTAAAAAACGACGTAGGTATACAAAATTCATGTAAAAAAAAAAACGTAATACGAATTCGAGTTTGAAATAAATTTCTCGACTTTTTTTCGCGTGGTACAAGAAGTCAAAATTTGTATCGAGGTTTTTTACAATTATTAAACGAAACTTGGAGTGCACGCTTTTGGTGAGAAATAATTTTTTACCGAAATTTTCCGCGCAGTAGTACTATATAACACACAACCCGCTTTCGTAATACTGTATGACGAACGGTTCAAAACTAACGACCTATACGCTTTAGAGAATTTTATATTCGTGTTGAATTTAAAAAAATATATACAAATAATATATACATTTAAATAAACTCGAATTCGCGTTTCAGACCAATATTGTTGGTCAAACGCTTTTTATAACGCGCGTACGTTGATAATAAAACAAAAAAAAATTGTGCGCGGCCGTTGATCTTCTAACACACTTCGTATTCGAAATTTCCAAATCAAACGACAAATCGAGTTCTTCGAGAATTTTCTTTTCTTTTTTTGTAATACGAGATCAGTGACGGATTTCGACGGGAGGGAATAACGTCGTTGTACGCGAAGGCCGTCTGCAGGGCACGGCCTCAACGATAAAATATTTTGTTAAATTGTGTATTTTCGTGTAGGAGTAAAATTGAACCGAGTTTATCGCATTACTAAACGTCTAAAAAGTTTGTAATATTATTATGTCATGTTGTGTTTTTGTGAAAATATCATTATGACAAAATATAATAAGTCCGGTATATTTTTTTATATTATTATGATAGGAACTGAAATAAAAATTTTTTAAAAAATCATTTTTGTACATAATTCGTAATTCGTAAATAAAAAAAAAAAATAACAGTAAGAGATTCAAAAGCTCTACGACCGATCAGTCAAAAATAACTCGCCTTTTTTTACGGCCATTTCATTCAAATCTGTTACGAGCTATTCGTTAACCAGTGCACTGACCTTTTCCGACAGAACGGTTTTTTTTTTAAAGTACATTTTTCGCTTTTAATTTATTTTAATTGTGAAGTTATATTTTTAAATATACGAATCGTATAGAAACGTGTGTACATTATGATGTACAAATTAAAAATATTAGCATTTTTCGGTCCATTTCAATGGCATTCTAATACTCACGACTCACGATTGAAAAAAAGTTATGTATTATATAGTTCGGATGTATTACAAAGTTTGACGGTCAAAATCTGATTAGACTATGATTTTCAAGTCGGTATATAGTGTAACACTAAAAGGCACACTATAATTTTTATTTTTTGGTTATAACATCCGAAACAAAAAACAAATAAAAAAATTGCAATAACTTTTAAATTCAGCAACAAAAATAACACACATTTTGAATGGAAAAAAAAGGGGAATATTTTCCATATTGGGTACTAAACTCGATACGTCAACCTTATATACTATATATACTATGGTCGACCTTAAACAGGCTCAGAACAAAACATTGCCGATGTAACCAGACGCTATACAGTTGGGGTTTAGCCGAATCACCTTCGTGCAAATGCGAAGCAAACTACCAGACTATCGATCACATAATTTCAGACTGCCCTATCCGCGCGTTTCAAGGCAACAAAAGAGATCTTCTGCTTCCAAGCCCAGAAACCATCAAATGGATCAAAAACCTATACATCGACCTGTAATCTCCAGGGTTAACGCTATCTCCTACTCTTATCTTTTTAGCTTACTACCGTTTTGACCATATGTCAACTTATTTTTTATTTAATTTTTCTTATTTTATCCCAACTAATTTTTACTGCTGTTTTGAATGTATTATATGAATAATAATAATAATTTCGACACGTATGACAAATTGATATATGTCACATGAAAAATGTTGACGGAATCACGACACTGACACATAATATACGAGTGTAGGTACACCGAGTAAAATGGACTTTAAACGATAAGATGACGATGAAACATATCACCGACAACGACGACGACTTGAATTCGGTATTGAGTTTAAACTAAGCACACAAATTTCTCGTTTTGCCAAAATAATAACAATATAGATCGTCGTGGACACATATCGAGACAGTACTAGCGAGATAGGATTTTTTATTTGTATTTTTATTCTTTCTCGTGAGAATAAAATATCACCGGTGGATGAGTTGGAAAAAATTTTCATACGAATCGGACTGTCATGTACTGCGGGTTCACAACATCGATGGTGGTACGAAGTCATTCGTATACATTGGAAACACGTAGGTATACATCATTTTTCGTTCGTATTATTTTGACCGGAAGAATTTTATCGTCCAAATGCATTGTTTCGGTTTTTATCATTGTAAACACATATAAACCAAGAAAAAAAAAAAGAAAGAAAAAGCGCTGTTACGACCGGATTTCTTATTCGATCACGATTCCGTCTTTTCGGAAACGAATGATATCGTTCTCACCTTGCTTTTGGTATAAGTGAATAGTGATCTGAACCGATAGAAGCTCGTCAAAACTACTTTTTTTTAATTTTTCGAATCTGCTCATTCGACTTCCCGACGCTATAACTTTCAGAGTTTTTATTTATTTTGGAATTTCTCAACGAAAAGAATAAACTGACGTCCATAGCTTTCATTCGATTTACGAACGAAAACTGGAAGCCGAAAGAAACCGGTCGAAAAGTAAGAATTTTGTGTTGTGTTGGACCTTTTTTTCATTTTTTGCCTAAGTCTAATACATATATTTTTTGTAAAATTATAACATTGATCTCATGAAGTTGTCACTAAAAACGTCAAAGTCGATGAATACGTGAAGATTTCCTTTAAAAAAAATCCAATAATCGTCATGACAATATCCGCGCGTATACACTTTAACTATATTCCAGTGGCGGTTATAAGGGAGAGAAGGCAAACGGTAGATCGCCCCCCCACCCATGGAATTTGATATTTTTAAATTTAGTATTTAATAAAGTCGGTTGGTCGTATACAGTGACAACGGGTAAACGTGTAAATGTGAATAAACTAGTAAACGTAAAACAAATAGTAAACACGTAAAATAAACAAATGTATAACGAGGAAAGACCAATCCTTACGTTCATTTCATTTCATTGCATTACGTGAAATAATAATAATAATAATAATAATAATGTAAAAAAATAAATAATAAAGATTGCATCCGCTCGTACGATCGATCGCTCGGTTAGCGTCAAACTAAACACCCGCGTATACCGATATAGCGCGTCAACCGAACGTAATAAAACCGGAAAAGAAGTAGTCACCAGATAGCGCTACTACATAAAGTAGAGAGGGGGCAAACAAACGCTTATAAATAGAGGTCAGAAACCATCGGACCGCTCAGTGTAGTCACGGCGGGCAGGCGCGAACAACGCAGTACCGCTATTTATGTGCGACTTTCTGCCACGCCCTTCTATAATGTGTCGCAGAGCTATCTGGTGAGTACTTACTTTTTCTATTTTATTGTTATTTCGTTTTAGTTCCATGCACGCTGTCCTTCCTTATTCTACATCTTCATTTCGTCTCGGTACATTAATAGATCTTTCTTCTGGGTTATTACTCGTCGTGGAACATTTGCTACCAAAAAATACTTGTAAAAATTGGAACACTATTTCCACGCGAAAAATCGTCTTCTGGAAAAAAGTCAACAATTGTCATTGTAATCCCCGTATATTAAACAAGTTTTAACGGATTATTTTTTAATATATTAAACGAAAATTTTGTTTTTAATTCTGCGTATTATATAAAGTACTATTGACTATATAATCAACAGTGGCACGGGAAAAAAAAAGTTTGTTTGAATTAGCATAAAACACACTATTCCAGTCGGGTTATGCAAATATTTATAGTTTGCATGGAGGAAAAATCAAATTTTATATTAAAATTACACATAAATACGCGTTCGTTGAAATCCGCTCACTTTTTTTTCCGTAAATAATTTAATTCACTCACAAAGTCAGGACGAACGAATTTAATGTAATTTTAAAAAAAATCTGAATTGCTGTTGGTTTTCGCGCAAATTTAATACAGTATAATCGGTATTGCGAATTGTAACGAAAACAACGTATGTAAAGTTAAAATCCGATTCAATACCTAGTACTTATCCTGCAGATCATCGTCGTATTAATACTATATGTTACACGCAGTCGAACATTAAAACGAATTAATCGCGTATTCGTCGAATATTCAAATTTTATTCGTTATAAATTTTCGTTGGAAACATTTTCCAATGGATATTGAAACTATTCGTTTTATGTATAAAACAAATCTAACATAATACTAATAATAATAACGTAAATGCATTTATATATTCCTTTCTGCAAGTGTACGGCACTACATATTTTCTAAAAATTCGTAGATTTATAAATATTACGTTTACACGCGATGTCGAAAAGTTAACACTGCAGTGTTTATTACATAATATTTATCATACTCAAATAATTGTGAAAACTTTTTACATACGAAATAACAAAAATAAAAACGTGTACGGTTTAAGCCAGTTTGTTCTAGTCAACGAATCAATCAAGAAATTCAGGAAATCCTGCAAGAAATGAAAAAAAAAAGTAATGAATAGAATATTAAAGACGAATCCATACGTTCGATTCATTTCATTGAAATACGCGAAATAATATTAAAAATAAATAATAAAGATTGCATACGCGAGTACGATCGGTCGCTCTGTCAGCGTCAAACTAAATACCCGCGTATACCGACATAGCGCGTGAACCGACCGTAATAGAACCGGAAAAGAAAGTAGTCACCAGATAGCACCACTAAATAAAGTAGAAGGGGGCAGACAGACGCTTATAAATAGAGGTCCGAAACCATCGGACCGCTCAGTGTAGTCACGGCGGTCAGGCGTGAACAACGTAGGTCGCGAACAAGGTAGTACGCGTCCGACCTGTCGAAACCAAGACCTCTATAGAAATAAATTATTATCGACAAACAAAATTGGTAATCTTTCTATATTACTAAATACCGATAGGTATGTCATATCGAAAATAAAAAAAGCAATACCCGGATTTAAAATCATAACAAAACAAATATAACGTTAGGATCGCGTAGATATGCAATATTTACGACGAATTAAGGTAGGTGGTAAAATTACAACTTGATCTGCTTTCGTGCTATCTTAATTTATTTATCGTTGTGGTTTTTTTTTGTTGGTATAATCGAATTACTTTCTGTTTTCAATAGAATTGCATGTGCCGCCGGACGATGAAAAGGGTACGACGGTACTTTATGATATATTGTCGGATTTTCGTCGACTAGTGGAACGCGAAAAATTAATTATAATTAAAAAATAATCAAAAATAATATTAGCATGGTAGGTGGGTTAATAATAATTTATATTTATTACCACAGTTACAGAGAAAAGAAATACAGGTGACGCGGTACAGAGGGATATGAAAGCGACCGGTATGTGTGAAGATGGAATGAAGTGGAAGGTGAAGCAGGTATAGTAGACCGGATATTAGTGTTTTTATATCAGATATTTTAACTGATTAAAACCAAAATCACAAAGTGAAAAATTGTATTCAAAATTGAAAACAACCCGTGATTTCTAAAAGCCGATATTTATAATCGAAAGCGAAATTGAAAAAATTAAAACCGCTATTGAAATTCAAAATCCACACCGCGTAATATCACGAAAATCAATTTTTGAGCTCTGAAAAAAAACCCCGAATAAACAATTAAAAACCGACAATCGAAATCCGTATCGAAACCGAGAAATTTTTATTCAGTTTTAATCCCTGAAATAATTTTAAAAATCAAATCTAAATTAACGTGTTTCTATTTTCGATTTGTTAATATTGATTTACTCGTATTGTATCAGTGTAAAACAAAATCTTATTTCTTTCGCTTTTTTTTTTTTAATAAAAACATAAACTGCTTACAAAATACAAAAAGTAAACTATAAACGCTCTATCCTTATTTTCGTTATAAACAGAGGTTAGTTTTTTTTCTCATTAAAAATATTTATCCGTTTTTAGCATTTACTACACCATAATAGAATCAGATTGTTACCACTTTAATGTAGTTTTATGGACCTCGGAGTGCTTTCTCAATTAATTTAATTTTCTTTTTTTGGGGCATATTGGTGACAAAATTTATGATATCCATTTGAGCCGAAACTAAATAGTAAATTTATATTTTAAACAATAGTGTAAATAACACATTTTCAAATTTTAATCGAACAAAATAAAAGTCTACCGCGAACGGCGTTAGATTGGTAGTGCCGAGAGAACGTTCGAGGTATTTTATATTTTAAACAATTTTTTTTTTCTTAGTTTTCTGATCTACTATTTGTTGAAAACAATAATTGTTGTAATCGGTTAATATAAAGCTAAAGTTAGAAGCAATAACTTATACGTGGATCATTTTATGCTTGTAAGTATAGGCATATAAAATTACGGAAAAATTTACTTAACACTCAATATCGTGGACTAGTGTTTGCCAAATAGAATACGAATAAAATAAACGTTTATAAAACAAACTCAACCCGAACAACAATCGCGCATATTGCGAATTCGATTACAAAACTTAAAACCTGCAGTCGTGTGTTCGAAACGAAAAAAAAACGTTAGGCAATTATTCAAACTTATTTAAACTGTTTTGACAGTGTACGATTATAAATTTGAACGGTTTTACGATTGTCTGTTTTAAAGCTATTATCTTTTTGATGTTTCCCATATACACATATATATTTCCAGAATATTTGACATTACGTTATCCCATAAAATCGCAATGAATTCAGTTTAATACACAATAAATGTTTAAACTGAAATGAGTAAAACCTAAGAATAACTGACCACGAATGAGCAGTTAGTAAAAAAAAAAAAAATATAATATATTTATTGTGTATATAAACAACCGTAGGTTGTTAAACAAACTTGGGTCGTAAAATCGCTGTATTTTATCTTTTACACAATTTATAAACTGTATTAAATTGTTCATATTTCACGTACCTATATACGTCTCCGGGTATAATAACTATTCTTGTTCATTGGTGTATTGTGTTTTGTTAAAAAAAAAAAATATATGTTCTATTTTGTTGAAAAATTATGATTTAAAAAAATATATACGAGTATATTACTTTAAACGTTATATTCTGTTTTTCGTTAAATTAATGCTTTTTTTTTTTTAAAACACTGATTACGAGACGGATGTAAGGGACTGGATGGAACAACAGAGATTGTATAATAAATCGAAATTATTAATATACGTATAATAGTTTTTATTCGGGTAATTAACGCGAAAACATAAAAATTGCTAAATAAATATTAACGATTTTATTTTTTATAACTATGGTTTTAAATTCTATATTACAATAGTTTTAACGCGATAACATTTTTTTATTTTTGTATATTATAAAATTCGTAATGCGTACATTTATTGAAAATTATAAAATCCGACCAAACGCAGTATATATTATGAGCGCCTTACCGTTTCTGATATCATATATATATATATATAACTTTAGTTGTTTAAGAGTTCCGAACACTGACAATTTCATATACTATTTCGGTATTAACATAAATAACGACTTACGTTTCGACAACTTTAACGTCGATATATGCATACATAATATATGCTAAATAAACTCGGAAAACTGTGTTTCTTATTACCGCTATTGACCTTTTATGGTTTTTGAACGCGCGATGCGTGTATCCTAGGGATTCGCGTAAAACTATTGGCTTGAGCAACTTGAAAACGGTTCCACGGAATAGTTGAAACTAAAAATTGCTTTATTGTTATAAGTTATTCTGGGTTGAAAGTATTTTATTTATATGTTTATACGAAGTTTTACGGTCGTTTGCCGTATCTGAACATCATCGATTCCGGTTACGCGGCTGCACGGTACACGCACATTTTAAGTATATTGTAGTTTCGCAGTATAGAAAAACGTCGTGGTTTTCTGTAAATTCGATAATAAAGAAATCCACTCGGAATACTAATAATAACCGTTAGAAACGAAATATGATTTCTATTTTAAACATATTTTTAATAACATCGAATTGCTAACGAAAACTGTCCCGGTACGTTACATTGTAACACTTACACGTGAACAGTATACGCCATTTTTCAGTCAACGTTTCAGTAAACGCGGATATTTCCGAAGGAGACAATAATTCTATGTTTTTCTCTCTTTAAAATTACGCATTAAAATACACATGATAAGAAAAACAAACCACGTATTCTGTACCCCGAATTTTCACCAGAAAAATAGTTTATTCAACAGTTATTATAATATATTATACTCGACAATAATACTGTTAGTACCTGCAGTATACAATTTTAACCGCTCGAATATATATATTATTCCGAAACGAATTTTGACCTTTTGAATTCAATCGAAACGGTTTATTGTCCGTGAAAACTATTGTGAAATTATCATTTGAATATATATTTTTTTTTTTCTGTATAAAACTCGCTAGTTTTTTGTATAGGTATCGAAAATGTACGTTCGTCGGTTTCCGTCCGGACGTAATTTATTATTATGTATTCAAAATAATTCACTACGATTACGACGCGACGTCTCGTATTTTTTTTCCACCCACGAGAATTAAATTAAAAATATATAAATAAAATAGAATTAACATAACTAATTAATATGTAAATAGCCGAAAAGTTTTATTAGAAGATACCGAGTTGTTCGGGAAAGTTTTTTTTTTTTATTTAGTCGCTTGAAGAGCAAAGATATTTGATACGTTATTTTTCACGTTTACATTCGATACGGAAAATTGAAACGTTAAACAATAAATCAATTATTATTATTATTATTACACGTCGATTTTATCGGAAATTAATAACGCTTTACTTAATAACAAGAAACCGAATTGAACATTTTCGGTTATGGTTTTGGGTTTTTAAATATTTCGATTTTAATTTCAATATCAAATGCCGGTACACAGTAGTTAAAATTTCATATTAATAATTCGATAGACGTTGTGAATTTTAATATCGATAATTATACATATATATATCGGTTAAGGTTTATATTATATGAACATCATTAATAACACGTAAGGCTAATTATATTATCATTTGATTACTATGGGTGCACACCAGTGGCGTATTTACGGGGGGGGATATGGGGGTCATATCCCCCTCCCCCGGGAGGTTATTTAAAACAATATTTTGATAATTGTATGGACGACAATGAATGATATTAAATTCAATTTTGAAAAATATATAAATAAATCAAATTTTTTACACAAATGACAAATGTTTGTTTACATACAACATGTATATAATAATAACGATATATGTGTATAATGAATACAATAAAAATATCTGTTAAAATCAGGGCTCGCAAACGTTATAATAACGTTATGATTATAACGTTATAATTGCAGAATATCAATTGAAATGAATATCAAAAAACGTAACGGAAAACAATAAACACTAATTTTAAACTATCACAAATTAAAATATATCATTAAACGAAATAATGTGTTAACGTTATATATCAAAATATCGAAAAACGAAAAATAGAATTACCGTTATTTTAATATTTTTTTCCAATTTACTACGGAAAATATAAGCCTATAGTGTAGGCTTATTATAGTTCTACAATAAGGCTGGGTTCACACGGACACGTAAAAATTATTCAAAGATACGTGTCTGAGAAGATGTCAGCTAGTCAGAAAAGTTTCTATTGGTAATATAATCAACATTTTAAGAAAAATATTCTGCATTGGAATATAAAGTCAAAAATAAACCCAGGTTCTCACTGAAAAAATGTATAAAATCAAAAAATTAAGGATAAAAGTTTAGGACTTTTATAATCAATTAAGTACATTACGTTTATGAGATTTGAAAACATGCTGTAGTCTATGGAATATGAATGGATTTATTTATTTGGAAAAAAAAATCGATATTAAACCAAATAACGTTAAAATACCGATAAACGTAAAACGTAATTATTATATAACGATAAAACTTTCTTTAACGTTAAACACAAATAAACCATAACGATAAACGCAAAAGGTAAATAACAATAAAAAACGTTAAAACGTTAAACATTATTATTTTTTCAAATGAGAGCCCTGGTTAAAATTTGTATATCCCCTCCCGTGGAAAAATCCTAGATACGCTACTGGTACACACACCAATTAAGACAACAATAACTATATTGTCTATATTGTCTGAAAGTACTGGACCAATATTGATCATACGTTCACAGATCTATTGCTTAAGACCACCCGAGCGTTATATGTCATTTGCCATTTCGCCAAACTCGTCATCATCCTCGCGTTTACAAGACGACGGCGTTTTCCATTTCGTCCGCGTCGTATTTAATAGTTATCGGTATTTTTACCCCCTTTAAAAATATACGATTTTCATGTATAGAATTTTCGAACGGAACTTCTGTCTGACCTGTTTTTTGTAAATTATTGTCGAATACATACAATATTTCAAAACGTCACTGTGCGCCGTTACGTTAAAACAGTGCAGGAACTTATTGAAGTCGTAATAGTTTTCTTACGGCGTTAAAAAATAAAACTTAAATACACATTTCGCGAACAATGTTGATAAAATATTTTTTAAATTCGACTTCGAAAATCGCGATGTGTAAATTAAAATAGTATTGAGCCATAAAACCATTTACACGAAAGAAGAAAAAGTTAAAATTGAAGTTCTCGACAGAAGTAATAAACTTGTCCGAGGTTTTAAACGAATTCAAAACACGTTGGTATATATTATACATCTGTAGAATTTTTAACCTTCAAAAAATAAAATTGTTACGTACAATTTTAAAATCAGATTTAAAAGTCTTTTGGGATTTTGAAGGCGCTTTTAAATTCGCGGGTTTGCAAATAACGAGTTGAATATAATTTGTTACTCGTTGTAATTTGGCTGATAAAACATTTTTTTTTTTAAACACTCAACGAGCGTACACATGCAGTGGATCTTTTGTATCGGATAATATATTTAAAATACGAAATGAGACCTAAAATTAGAAGAAAAAAAATGGGTTTCCATTAAAAATATTGTGAAATTTTACGTTTGATTATACGTACCTAATTGAAATAAACGTAAAGTAAAAGAAAGAAAATGTCCGAGTACACTGTTCGAGCGTTGTGTATTATACAGCACACAATGCTGAAAGATTTTAACATAAAAAGTAATCAAAATTAATAACGTCCTCCTTTAAAAGAATACATCACATTTTCACGCGTAAACATAATCGAATTTTCGAATTTAAATTTATAATTATTTCGTCGTAATATCAACTTGTCGTGTAATAACGGGGGAGGGAAAAAAATGCATTCGCGTAATATTCTGTAACGATGTAAAATCTATTAACTTTCTTTTTAAATATTTAACAAAGTGTCCGGATAATTTGATCAACGTCAGTTTTTACACTTTGCGCGGGTAACAAAAAAACATAAAAAAAAAGTTAAAAAATACAATTTTTAACGTAAAATTCAAGTAGATAATATAATTTTCCCCCCTTTTTTTTTTCTGAGATTTAAATGAATGATTTTCGTTGTAAAAATTGTTAAAGCCCCACTCGTCGTCACTCGACTCTATGTACTTACGAATCGCGGTTTTTAAATGTCTAGACGACGACGTCCTTGTCGTTTTGTTCTTAATACTCCAAAATATAATGTATAAAAGAAACAGCGTTTACTGTGTACGTGCTTTACATTATAACAGCGTACGTGTGATAATTGACAAACCCGTTAAAAAGTTGAGTGGAATAAATAAATAACTGAAACGATGGGACGAGTGGTTACACTCTTCGGAATGTCAACACATTTCGTTAACGCATTATTCAGTCGAATCAATGTACTTTTAATTGACCGTCTTACCGTTAGGTTTAATGAATTGATCCGAAAAACTGTGAACGCTTTAAGGGGCCTGCACCGGACCTGTATGGCTGTATTTCTACCTGAAATACACACGTTACTGGAAAAACTCTCACGCCTTGTAGAACGACCCGATTTCGATGTATTTTTTTTTTTTATTGGAAAGAGAAAAACATTTTGCAGAGCGCATTGGACTTCGATTCTCAAAATTTTATTTTGCACGTGTCAACTGCTGCACCGACAGACAGAAAATGAAAAGCTCGATTTTATATGCTTTACAGGAAAAACTCTCGTGCCTCCCAGAGTTGTCCGATTTCGATAATTTTGCCGTTGCTGGATAAAGAAAGACTGTTTACGGGGCGCATTGGACTTCGATTTTAGGTAACCGTAATAAAAACTACAAAAAAAAAAAGTTGTTAAAAATATTCTGAAAATTGTTCATATGAAATGTTTTCTTCTTTCAAACAAAAAAAAAAAATATATCCAAATCGGATCACTCTACAAGGCGTGAGAATTTTTCCAGTAACGTATGTATTTCAACTAGAAATACAGCCATACAGGTCCGGTGCAGGCCCCTTAACGCAATAATACGTTTAAATTTACCGATTTTTCAGGATACACAAAAAACATTTTTTTTTCTCAAATATATATTTAAAAATATATTATTTTACCGGTCGATACACAGTGCATTTTAACATAATACGTATGTAAATAAGAAAATTTGAATTTATATAATAAACATTTACCGTAATACTTAAAATTATTCATTTTTATTAATTGCGATAACAGAATACGCACAGAACTCATTTGGTCACTGCACGGAATGTATATTGTATTAGATGAGTGAATAAACATATAATATCGCAAAAAAAAAAAAAGTATAACACATTTTGTATAAATATATAATAATAAAATATGTTTGTGTACGCTTTTCTGCGCAGAATAAACTTTTATTTTATCATTCGAAGCGATTTAAATTAAAAATATATTTGAGAGTATTACACGATGTAATTACTAAGCGCTTTAAATACACTTGAAAAAAAAAAAAACTATTTTTGTTGGTATAGCGTTTTAAATACTTTAGAAAAGTATTTTTTACAACACTTATTTAGTTCTTTATTCTTTTTTTTTTTTTTTTACGAGAGTAAAATCGTAAAATACTTTACTTTTATTAGTGTTAAAATTTTCTTTTAAACTCGACCCACACTGCCGTTATAACGTGTAATTTTTAAACCGAATTTTTTTTTTCTTTCTATATATTATATTTCACAAAGTAATTTATAACGATCACGTTTTGTTTTCAACACCGACAAATCACGTCGAACGTCGCGTATTAATGCGTGAAATCGATTTTTTTTTTTTGTAACAAAATGACCGTACGGTACAGATATCAAATGCCGACCAGAGAAACACGAAAATGATTTTAGAATATATCGCGCGATATTTTTTATCATTATTATTATTATTACTTTATTTTTTCAAGTGCTACCGAGAGATTTATAATCGTACAGAGAGGTTTTAAGCATACGCTGTTTTATGAGACCGACTCGGTCTGGTATATACGTATGTTAAAGTAGAAACGTATATACGTACGTATACGGTCAAGTACACGTATAATTCCCCGGAGCATCGTAACCGGTAAACCTTTTTTTTTTTTTTTACCATTCGGTTTGTCGATTTTCAAACTTTTAAATATTTCCCGAACCTCAGGTGTATAAATCGACCCATTATCTTGGCACCTTGGAAAAAAAATAAACGACACACCCCTGTACACCGCGGGGACGCCGTGCCGTACGCGGAGAGACGAATCGATAACGGAACGCGGCCGCTGCAGCGCGGAGAGGAAGCCGAGAATACGTTTAACGACTACGGAGAATTTGTCGAAAGACTCGCGTCGAAGGTGTACACGTAATGACAGCAGGAACGAACAATATTTTATATTAATATTATCGATGTGTGATTTTATTATTTTATTTTCCCGATACCGACGCGTAACGGGGGCGCGATTGTCGAGTTTTCGTGATAATTCATCAAATACGATAATTATCAATTTATATATCACGCACGATAATGTTTTATCAAATGTACCAATTCTCGAATGTAAAACGATATTGAAATGTCGTATGCACAGATATATACAACAACTAGATAGCTAACTTGTAATTATTATTGAAGTCGGCCGCCGTTTACAGGTTGGGCTCAAACGATAGTGAAATATCGATAGTAATTTATCGATAACAGTAATATCGATTAATATATCGATTTTATATTATATAATAATACAATTATTGTATTATAGTGTGATATTATGTCTGTGTCATGTGCACAATTTACTATTTAGTATTTACTTAGATGAAAAACACTAAAAACAGAAATATATTTTAAAAAATTTAATACATAAAAATAAATACCATTGACCATATACCATATTCTTATGTCTTATCATTTCTAATATCAAAACATCACTAAATAAATCGATATTACCTGTTATCGATATTATTATCGATATTTTACTATCGTTTGAGCCCAACCTGCAAATGGCTGCCGAATTCAATTTTTTCTCAATGTATTATAGGGAGTTGGCTATCTAGTTGTTATATATATATCTGTGGTCGTATGTGATAATAATTTATCGATATTTGATAATTTATCAAATGTTTACCGGTCTTATCAACGTATTATCAGTATATTTTACCGTAAAATTTAAATGTAACTATTATTTTTAAGATATATACATGAAATATTACAGTTCCTATTGATATAAAATTATTCTTTATTGACGTGCATAAAATGGAGATGAAAGCTAAAAGGCTACATGTCTATTTCACAAAAACAACACTTATTTTAAATTACTAATTACAACCGGATATAGATGATGGAACTGATGGAAGTTTATCCACTGTCCCTACGCCCTTCGGTCTTCGGACAGGATAGTGCATTAATTAAATTTGGGTATACCGGTACTTTTCGGTATTTCGGTATACCGGTTCGTATCGGTATTTTACGGTATACCGTTACAAACCGGTATTGAAATCAATTCCGTACTTTCGGTATTCATTTTCGATACCGTCAGCCCTACAATATAGTAATGATATGATAATAACCAAATTAAATTAACGTTGTTTATCGTTGAATTTATTGTAAAATTTGTGTACATTTGATAATAGGTCATGATATTTTATCACCGATCAAATTTAATGTTTACGTTGTTTGGTTATTGATAATCAAAATATAATAGGAGGAAAAAAATGTTTCCATAATATAATAAATAATACATATTGTTTTATATATTTTATTTGTATTTAAAAGTATAAGTGGCTAGGATTTATATGCAATAATAATATGCATTAAATTATCATTTGGTTTATCTCTAATAACTGTCTATAAATAAACACATCGTTTTCGCGGATCTTCAACCAATAACCAAAATGTCTAAACACGACTGATAATAAATACATTTTTTTTAATCGCGAAATACCAATTAATAAAATTAGATGAATACAGTTGGATCACGCAAAAAAAATGATGAAATAAACACTTAATTGGTCTCCCGCATATCAATATTTCGACGATAAAATATTAATTGATATAAAATTGATAAAGCTTTATTATCTCAAATGAATTATCATAATAATGTTATCATGATGTTTTAAATTTAACAAAGATTAAGAACGATCTTCAACTGTTTGACCTTAGTATATTTTTATATTATACGACACGATCGTTCGAGAATCACTATGACGTAATTTTAGATTACATGCGATGTTTAAATTTTAGGTAATTGTATTGAAATACACTATAAAACATGACGTAATTTTTTTGTTTACATCGTAGTCCATCTGTATTCATCTAATATTTATAGTAATGATATGATATGCACAAAATTAACGATCGTTGAATCTATGATAAAATAGTATAACCATTATACCTCAAAAAGAGATAATTTATCATTACATTATCAAAATAAATAATCAAAAGTTGCAAAAAAAAAAAAGACCAACGCATATAAATCGTATGATAATTCATAAATATCACGCGTGATAAATTATCACAATCCTTCAAGAATAGGACCCCGGTTACGCAAAACCGTAAAAAAAAAAATTATAATAATAATAATAGGTAATTAATTCGAGAAAATAACTAATAAAAGTGTATTTAATAAATTTTAATTACTTTTTTTTTAAAAAAAAGAAATTGTGATCTTATAACGGTTATTACGTCGTAGTTCATAATTCATATTCGTCTCATTATTCGAGCTCCGTTTCATCAATTACTTTTTTCTTCCTTTATAATACGAAGTCAACGGCTAACATTAAAATTCAAAAAAATTATATTTGAGTACAGTATAAATGTTGAATAGTAAATATTCACCGTCGTTTCCGATTCGATTAAAGTATGAGTTTGAAAATAGAACGAGGTTAACTCGGGTATTATTTTTTCCCCGACTGTTCACTAAATAACCGTTCCAAAAAAAAAAAAAAACACTAGTAGCTGCTTAAAACTTAAGTATTTTTCGGTTGAATATTTGCAGGTATCGTCTTCTTTCCGTCTGCGAACGAGCGGATTTTGACCGTAAGGAATTTCAATTTTGAAATTTTTCGAGTTCTTTTTGAGCAGTCGCATTTCTAATAATACGCCCAACTGTTTTTCTCGGCTTATTTACTATTCTATTTTTCCGTACCGTTTCCAGCTCGTGTTTCGAATTCCGGACAGAATATTTTTAAAAATTTTGACTATCTGTACGTACAATATCGCCATATTTTCGATAATTCTTCACGGATATCTTTATATCGAATCGACTTGAAAAATTTTTTACGTTATCTTATTCGAATATTATCCATATCGCGGGCCAACACTATAATGTGTATGTATTACAATCGTAGTAAACAGTTTAAAATTGTAAAAATAGGGAATTTTTCAGGTCGACCACGCACAGAAAATTTCGATAGGTATAGTCAGAAACGCGTTCGGAGTGCGTTAATGGGACGAAAGTTATATTTTCGTAAACCATCTCATTAAAACCGTTCGCAGAACAAAACAAAAACTCAAACACGATTTTTTTATTTTGTTTAATCTTAAATGTTGGCAACTGTATAATGGAGATGTTTGATATGCTCTAGATGAATCGCGGACACTTTATTTTTTAATTCGAACAATACAATTTGTCTGAACATACCGAATCCTTAAAAATATAATTAATTTAAACCTCTTTTTTTCTCTTAATCTTACCGTCTGTCTAGTGGTGTTTTTTTTTTCTTTGATACGAATTCATTCCTTTCGGCTCAACATTCGTCCAATGATTTTCGTCAGGAATTTTCAATTAACAATTCGAAAATATGTTTTTATTTTAAGAATAAAAGCTCTTAACAGCCGATCATTAACATTTACACTCCCAGTTCCTTTGTGTGTAAAAAAAAAATCGCAATCATTTTTTTTATCATAATCGAATAGTAATGTTACTTTCTGTAATTTTTCTTCGGGAACCTTTTAATTCGTATATTCAATCGCAAAGTGCTTTTAAATATAATATGCCAAAGAAAAAAAAATGAATAAGAAATTACAATTAAACGTAAGAAATACTTATAAATATTAAGTGCAAAATCAAATTATGCATAATAAATTTTCCAAACAATAATGTAATACTATAAATAGTTGATAAAGACGCGCCGTTTATATTTATATAATATTATAATACTTTTTTTCTCGCAAAACTCACGTAAAAAAAAAAATATATTAATATCGTATTTCAGAAAATTCTTCTTCCAATCCTCTTGGGTCCAGGTCAATAAAATCGCGGCCACAATAAATGTCATCATAATCGTATATTCGAACTGCAAAGTATCCCTCTCACGCCTGGCCTACTATACTGTCGTGTGAATGCTGAGCCAGTCGGACTATGAGTAAAGGCGCTCTTAGCCTTTGGCGGAAATGATCTTTAATGTTCGGTAGACGTCAAGCTCACATTTGAACGGTTCCGTCACATCGCGAAGAAAAGTCTTCTTCGCGGACAGTTTTCAAGTAGTTCTGTGGTGCTCCCTGGAATCGCCATGAACAACACGGAACCGGTGGCGTATACATGATTTTTCAATGGGGGGATCAGGGCCGGATTTAGGTATGTGGTGGCCTATGGGCGGAATTATGCCTATGAGCCTTAATAAGGAACTTTATAAAAACCCTTATAAAAAAAATCATGGGGGATCTCACCCCCACATCCCCCCTTATATACGCCCTTGCATGGAACGTATATACAGCTCATCATCCCGTCATCGTCATCTTGAAAGATACGAGGATTTAAGGATTTCCGTGTATGATTTTGCTTTTTAAGTATACCTGGTATAAGGTTTTTTCTACATGGTATATAGTGTTTTTAGACATGTTTTGTCAATTGTCACACGTACACACAAAAGATTTATCAACTGATTTTTAAAAGCCAAAAATACCACGATGTGACTGAACATTTTGTGACATCAGGTTGATGAAAAAAAATGTACCGTGGGTAATAGCTGTAATAAAAGTTATTCTCCGTGCAATCATTTCCAGAAAATTCAACACGAATTTGTCTACTATTATAATTTATTTATTTGCAAACGAACCACGTACACTCGTATAATTAATATTTTTTTTTATTATATATTAATGCAATTATTGTTTAACGAGTCGAATGTAATTCATTTTTGTCGAACAATACTGTCAGTTCTGTTGGTCGCGTTATTAATCACACTCGAAAATATATCCCTATTCTCTGTACTACCCGAATCATTTAAAAGATCATTCGAGGCTCTCACCTTATTATTATGCGTCTTCCGTTCGAAATAAACCCATTTGCCTTATCTCCAGTACCAATACTGTATTTATAGAAGCTAATCCACGCCGGCGGATTAACCCGAACAAAAGTTTTGCCTTTAAACAATTAAAACCTCGTCGTCCCAGGTAGGCTCCGCCGCCGTCGTCTATCGTTCCTTACATACTCTGCAGTCAACGCATTAAATCAGGTCAATTAAAACTCTTTAACTACGGTCGTATTATAATTTAAAATTTGATGTTTTTATTGCGTCGTCTCGTTAAATTGGTTATAGTTAGAAGTGTGTGTGTGTGTGTGTGTAAAGTTGAAAACAACTTGTGCGCGTTAATCGGTGTTTATATTAATTAAATCATTCGATACAAGACGCGATGCGTATTACTAGTACAGTACCTTGCTGATAACTCGTTATCGACGTAATTCATTATTAAAACAACCAATGTATTCATGCGTTAGAGCATATAGAGCTTTTCTTTCTTTCTTAACGAATATATTACTATATGTTCAGAAAATAATTTCGATTGAATAATAGAGTAACGTTCTTTTTTTCTCGAAGCTTAGACGCTTACACATTAAGGGTATCTATAGTTTTTAAAATGACGTATCTTTTGTATAGCGAGTAAAGTGTAGGATTAAAATAATCACTTTTAATCGGTTTCAAATACGTTTTGGTGATGGCACAAAGTAATCCGTTATTACTTGACAGATGGAATTCAGGTACGTTGTCAAAAATAGCTTTGACTTATCATTATTATTATTATTATTTTTTTTTTATAATGGAAATATAAATGCATTTAGAAAGACATTTGTTTTTTTTTTTTCATTTATTTATTTTCGGAGTTCTTTTTATACGTGTTTTTAAAAACGTTTTTACAATAATTTCAAATGTAACTTTTATCGTTATTCTACAGAATAGAACAAAAATGTTGTCAAAACCATTTCTTTGATTAATGGTTATCAGTTTTTATAATTAAATATAATATCGAGTCGAATGCCGGTAATAATTCGTTTCCGTTTGATGTATGCCTGCAAAAAAAAAAAAAACGTTTGACGATTAAAGGATATTCCTACATAATACGCCTGTAACAACGATTTTACATCATTCTACCGCGAAGTTTTTTTAACCATATTTTATTATAAAACGCGTATAAAAAAAATATTACCGAACAATTTTGACGGGAAATTTACACTGCAGTTTTCTCATTTTTCAGAGACTGCTGGTTTTTCTTGTTTTTCAATGAGTATTAGTCGTGAACAGCGTTGTACAATATATCTACAGTTAAATCGACTAAATACAAGAGTTAATACGTCTTACCTAGACGATTAAGGAAACAATTAATAGCCGACTAACTGTATTATTATCCAAGATAAAATGTACGCTCATCTAGATAGTTATATACGTACTTCTCGTTTATCGACCGATAATTTCGGAACAATTTAAAAATAGCTGGAAAATGTAACATTATTCTCCAGTATTAAAAATACAAACGATTTTTTTAGCGTATCCGTCAATTCACTATGCTCTACGATTTACGTTATTTTAGTTTTAAAGGCGGTCAGCGAATCGATAAGCCATCCGAAATTTCCAGGGTACAATATTTATTATATAAATATTCGTTTGAGCATTGAGTTCAAACTCCCCCAACAGTATTCGATCGCGCTAGGTAGTGTTTTATTTTCTTTTTGTCGAAGAACAGCGTGCAAAAAATGGTATATCCGGTAGAAAAAAAATATTTATCGTAACGCTTTAGGATAAAAAAAATAAATATTATTTATTACTTCATCCGGATTGATTTTCTACGTACACGTGTGATTTTTTCTTTATAGTGTTTGAACTGATCACGGCGGTCGTTTAAACGATACGCGAAAACGCGACGAAATATTTGATTTATTTCGACAAATTTACGAACGGATTAATAAAAGCGCCGTTGATCTTCCCCCAAAAAAAAAATCACAATCGTGTACCGGAGCAGCTGGAACACGTGTGTATAACCGTTGTTTATTGATCGACAACGTATCGGTCTTGTTTCGCAGCCAGTGTGCAGACGATGTGCTCCGAATATTGTCTTCGTTTTTGTTTCAGAACAACGCGAGGGAAACTATTATTATAATGTACGGGACGTACCCTTTGTGCTGTCGTTTGGCGCGCGCGACACTATATCAAAGTAGTCGGAATAGAAATTCCAAGGGTTGAGATGATTTTTTATTATTTTTTTTTTGAAGGGGTCGCCCTATATTATTTGCACGCGTATTCACCGCGGCGCTATAAAACTAGAGCTCTGCTGGAGTCCGTTCTTTTATCGAGACCTTTTAGACCGAGACGGAGGACCGATAAAGTTGAACTAATAAGACCCAGGGACCGAGACCGTGAGCAATAAAGTTATACGGATGGATCCCATAATGTCCGTCCGAGTGAACGGAGTGGTTAGATACTCGGTAAAAATGTTTTTTGAACTTAAAGACGAACATCAAATGCAAATTTAGAGTATATCGGAGTTGTTTTTTTTTTTACGTTAAAACGAAGGAAAAATAATAAAAGTAACTTTCTAAAAAGCGATTAATGAGAATCGTTGCGACCAGTGACGTGCTCATACGTTATTTTCAAAAACATATCGGTATATAATATAACCGTGGATTCATGATTATTCGTTATTTGTTAAAAAAAAAAAAAAAGGAGCAATATTCTCACATACCGCAATGGCGTTGTTTTTAAATTTCCGTACCCGAGAATACGAAATTTACCGTGAGCACTATGACTCAATCGTACGCGACGTGACTGTGTTCGATAATATGAATATTATAAGTGTAATTCTAAGCATTTCATAACGCGATATCGTATCATGTGTAATAAACATACATTCCTTTACTGGAACTCATAGTCACGTGCCCACACAGGAGCTCGTCTGTTCCGCCTCGTTCTGCAATCCTCTTCTCCAGGGGCCCCCTCACCATCTGGTTGCACTCCATCATCATCTTCTTCTTCAACAAGCTTCCACGACTTTAGCTGAGCGACATGTGCGGTAGTAGCGAAACGACTCTTCTTGCAACCATCCAGTTCCACAACCCTGTATACATCGCTTGGTAGAATTTCCGTAACAACCAGAGGTCCACGATATCGATCCTGGAGCTTTGTGGACTCGCCGGTGCTGTTTGGAGCTCTCTTCATGACAACGACTTCCCCTATGCCGTACCGTATATTATCATGTCGTCGCTTGTCATATGCCTTCTTCATTCTCCCCTTCTCCTTCAACATTTTCTCTCGGGCATCCTCTCTCAGTCTTTCAGGTTCAGTCCAATCTTCGGATGTTTTGGTAATAGCTCGAAGAACTCCAAAATGAAATCTTGGGCGGTACCCATGCAACAATTCAAAAGGAGTTCGAGTCGTTACCTTACTTTCGCTGCTGTTTATAATTCGTTGCACCTCCGGCAATGTCATGTCCCACGCATCCGGTTCTACATTCATTGTTCTTATGGTTCCCATCACAACACTGTGAGCTCTTTCCACCTGGCCGTTTGCTTGTGGATGACGTGAAGAGGTTAAGACCAACTGGATGCCCTGGCTCGTACAATACTCTTCGAACCTTCCCGAAGTATAACATGTTCCACGGTCCGTTATAACTCTTCTCGGAAGCCCGTAGGTCCCGACAAATTCCTTGATAGCCAATAACAATTGCTCCGATCCAGTATTTTTGACAGCATATAACACTACAAATTTTGTAAAATTGTCAATTATCACTAATATATATTTGTTATCTTCTTGGGAGGTGACAAAGGGTCCCACATGATCAACGTTGACAGTCTCGAATGGTCGTTTCCCAGGTAGAATAGGATGAAGACAACCAGGACGCTTCCCTCTTGGATTTTTGGTAAGTAGGCATTCGAAACACAAGTGGATATGCTGCTTGACGTATCGCTTCATGCCAGCAAACCAGAAATCCTGTAGCACGTTTGCCATGGTCTTGTCCACAGAAGGTGTCCACTCAAGTCATGGGCAACCACCAACAGACTTTTCCGCATACTCTTTGGCATCACAAACAACATGCGTCCCCGAAACTTCTTGTACAACAGCCCTTTGTCCACCACATAGTCTTCACTTAGTTTTTCCGGAGTAGTTTTTACCTTTTCCAACAACTGTTTTACTTGGTCATCAGCAACCTGACACATCAGCACTCGTTCCTCTTCAGAAAGCATGACACACATCATATCGATGTCCCAGCTCTTCGTCCACAGTCACCAGTCCTTCTTTTGTTGGTCCTATCGGAGCTCTTGACAATGCATCAACATGTCCCATACGCGTTCCAGGCCTGAACTTGACACTGTAGTCATACTCTTGCAGCGAGTCATGCCACCTTGCCACCTGCGAATTCACACTTTTACACGAATTAAGATAAACCAAAGCCTTACAATCAGTATATACGGTGAATGTAACACCGAGCAAGAAACTCCGAAGCTTGTTCATTGCCCAAACGATACACATAAGTTCCAGTTTGCTGGAGTGGTATCGCGACTCCGCTTCACTTGTTTTGCGACTGGCACAATACACTAAGTGTAATGGTCCTCCAACTTCCATCGCCTGAATGAGTAGCGCTCCTAGACCGGTGGCACTGGCATCTGTATGTAGTTCTGTCGTAGCAGCATCAACCCGGAACATGGACAATACAGGCTCTCTAATCAACCGACCTTTTAACTCCTCGAAAGCCTCTTCCTGTTCTTTCGTCCACTCAAACGGCACATCCTTACGGGTTAACCTTGTCAACGGTTCTGCGAGCGAAGCATATCCTTCGACAAACCGACGGAAGAACCCAGTTAATCCTAAAAACCGCCGTACCGCATGCACGTCTCCTGGTGTTGGGTACCCGATATAGCGCGAGTTTTGCTTGACCAGGTTTGATCTCTCCTTCTTCCACAATGAACCCCAGGAACTCTATTCGTTTCGCACCAAATGAACATTTGGACGGTTTCAATGTCAGCCTTGCCTCACGAAGTCGTCCCAGAACTGTCTCCAAGTTGATCAACATATTGTCCCAGTCTCTACCATCAATAACCATATCATCCAAGTAATTACGTACTATTTTACCTTGTAAGGGCCCAAGCACCTTTTGCATTAATCGTGTAAACTCAGCCACCGCTCCAGACAGACCAAACGGCATCCGGTTGAATTGTCCAGTTGTATCCGCAGTGATAAACGCTGTCTTGACAGCTGCCTCTGGTGTTAGTGGTATCTGTAAATAACCACTTGCCAAATCAAGTTGAGTAAATAGACGACTACCAGCCAACGACTCAAGTTGTTCCAGCATGTCCGGAAGTGGGAAATGTTGTCTAAGCGTTTGTTTATTTAATCGACGAAAATCGACACATAACCTGTTCTTCCCACCACCTTGCTTAACTAGCAGTACCGGACTGGCGTAAGGAGACACTGTCTCACTCACTAACCCATTTTCCTTCCATTCGGCTACTATCTTGGCAATTTCCGCACGATCCCCTGGGGTGGTTTTGTAAGGCCGACAAACTACGGGGCGGCTATCGGGCAACTCTTTAATGTCGACAGTCATCAACGGAGTGCAGCCCAGTTCACAAAGATTTTTCGCGAAGCAATCTCGGTATTTGTTAACTAACCTCATCAATTCGTCCCGTTCCAGTGGCGTTACGTCCGGATTCACATATCTGAAGTCTTCCACAACAAGGGGATCACGAGCATAAGGTACATCCTTGACTTCCACCGCGTGTAAATAATCGGCTTCTTTGCCTAATGAATTAACAGTGGTGTCTATCTCACCTGTGTTCGGCTCCGACTTGTATATGTGAAGACTACCTTGTAGTTTATGGTAAGCCACAGTGGGTAAATCTAACCACGACCGACTCACGATAAGATCTGGACCTTGAACTCCATCAGGCACCACCAACATCAATATCTGTCCCGGACAGACACCATCCACTGTCACTTCCGCCATTACTTCACCCAGTGTATTTACAGAAGGCACTGTTACACTACCAAGTCCATATAAGGACCGCTGCATCGGACTTATTCGAAGCCCACACTGTACTACCACACTCTCTTTTATCAGAGTATAGTGACTACCAGTGTCTAGCAATACTTCTAAATCCACACCATTTATCCGCCCCGTCCTCTGGTAGGGATGCCTTCTTGAATCACTGGCACCAACTGCCACACTAGTCTGGATCTTTCCCGGACAATTCGGTCGAATATGTCCTTCAGCCCCACAACCATAACATGTAGGCGCTTTCCGTTTCGTTGGACAATCTCTAGATAGATGACCCGTCTTCCGACAGTTCCAGCACGTAGTTTCACAATGGGCAGCAACCTCGTCACACTTTTCGGATACCGTCACTTTTGGCCATCGGGCTGCTTGATGCTGGACCTTTTCTAGATTTACCTTTGTAGGTTGTACCTTGGCACTTGCAACCGAATACATAGGACGACCCACTTGAGAAGCTTTACGTTCAGGGTCCAAGTCCATTTTGTGTAATCTATTCATTCGATCCCATTGTAATAAATCGTTAAGTAGACCGTCTTCATTGTAGTGCATACGACTCACCATATCCAAAGAAAGATGTTTATTGTATAGGCCCCTAAGCAAATGGTCTTTTGAATCATCGAACGAGAGTCGTAAATCTCGACACATCCTCATCTTGGGTTGAAAGTAGTCCATTATGGATTCATCCCGTCCCTGCCTCCTCGCCTTCATTTGATCTGTGCGATCGGACACACAAGACATACGTACGAACGTTGCGCGAAACCTCAGTTCGAATTCCGTCCAGTCCTTAAACTCTCGTCCCGACAACCAGTCACGAGCTGATCCCTGAACATGCATGCGCACATACTGTAATGTGTAGCTAAACGGCCACTTATTTACCGTGGACATGCCGTGAATGGCCATAAGCCAATCTTCCGCTTCGAATGGCGCCTCCCGTCCAATAAACGTTTCCATACCTTTGTCTAAATCTGATACAACGCGATACTCCGTTGGTTCCGACCGATTTCCGCTGACTGGATTATCCATTTGAGACGAATTCGGATAGACGTAGTTTGCGCGGTTACCATCTCGCGCAGTTCCGCGACATCCGCAACGAGCCTCGTAACATCAGGCACGACCGTCTGAGCATCTAGTTGTGACCGTAGTTGCTCCACAAGAGTAATCAGTTCGTTGTAAGACGGGGCCTTGATTTTCGGAATATTTTGCTCTTGACTACTGCTATCCATTTTTTTCTTTTTTTGAATTTACGTACACATACGAAGTGTTACTGTGATAAAATCCGTTATCACTCACACGAATGACTGGGTACCAACCAACCACGATCGCTTCCCTGTTGGTTAGGTAACCTTACCACTGGTTACTAACCTCACTTCATTAGAAGAAAATATTGTGTGCAGACGAGTGAAATAAAAATAATGTTAATATCAAATATAACACGAACATTAAATCGAGAACAATATTATTCGGTGTTTTTCTTCTTTAACTTTTACGTATGTAGATGGTGTACAGCCGCAATATTTTGTAACATGAAAAATCATAGCAAATCGATTTCCGATCAAATATTAAAATTTGGCCATCTGCAGTACGATTACTTTTTCTTTTCTTCGATGTTCGTTTCACTTATTCTCTCCATCTCTTTAATCGACGTAATGCACGAATTAATTTGAGCTTACAACCTGCACTGCCGAAAAAAGACCGTAGTGATATCGTGATTGTTCCCGAATCGATTTTCCTTCCCAGTCTGCCAACAGGTTGCGACTTGTAAACACTCCGTAGACCACTGTTGTACAATACAGTTACTGCACGTAATACTATAACATTGCCATTTCTATGTCCATGTATGACCGAGACAGAACCCGATAAAATTTCATCTAAGACCAGGACCGCATTGGACAGGTCCGTTATTGATTAGATATTTAAAAATAATCTTCCACGTTCGTAGGTACGTTTGAAAATAACAATCACGAATTAGACAACCGGCGTCGCGCGACAAATTGTTTATTATTATTTCATAACCGCACCCGTTAGTTTTTTTCTTTTGCAAATCAATATCGGTTAACGTTTCAGTTATTTTCATCGTTTTAAAACGATAATAATTTCGAGAATTTTCCACTGTTCGTCCACAAAGAAAATATATATTTTTTAAAAAAAAATGTGCGACGAGCTTTTCAGTATCTTGGAAACGTTATTTATTATTATTTTACCGCGTAACACGCGTACCAATGCCGTGAATGTATACAAACAAAGGTTTATCATAACATTCTGTTATATATTGTTAGGATCAAATTTCATTATTTTTTTTTGATTCTGAGCGGATCGAAGAATGTATTGGTTTTACAATGATGTGTTCTTTTTTTTTATGCATGCATCCAATGCTACCCGTGTAAATGGCTCGCTGCCTTTTTTTTATGACTCGGTTATGTATGCATAACTTGTTTGTTTAAATATTCGCTACTTATTTTATTATCGACTTAAAATTGTGAATCGTTGGCAATCCTAACCGGACACGAGATGAAAATCACAAAGCATTACGCATTTCGGTTTAACGTGCATTTATATGGGCAATGTTTTTCAACACGACGCTGTGGTTTGTTCCGCCCGTTCTGTCTGTTTATATTGTCTACTGCAGCGCGGATCCAAAACATTTTTTTCTCCATTTCGGCACATTATTATTGTTATAAGTCGCGGCACACTTTTGGATAAACTTTGTCTATTCGCCAAAAATAAGTACTTTACATAGAAAACATGTAGTACAGATTTAATCTCTTTATCTCATCCAGTAATATTTATATATTTTTTTCCCTCTTCTCGAATTATTCAACTATTACGTAAACAACATCGAGCACGTAATATGTAATATTGTTACTTCTTGTAAGCTAATAACCTTTGTAGTTGAGGCATTAATAAAAACTCTTGAACCTTTATCCGAGTGATTCACGGCGACATCCACAATTGCACCCAGCTGCTCGCTAACTTTTTTTTTTTTGCAAACAGGCCGTGCGCTCCCTCGGGAACCGATCCGATATCCGTACCACGCAGACTTCATTAATAATTGTAACGTTGTGCCGACTTCAGGCCGATTATTATAAAAACACACTTGATATCCTACTCTTATTCTGTACAGGACGTTAATGATATGCACACGTATATCGTCATTGTCTATGATAACATTAATAACGCTGTATTAACACACAGTTTTTTCCGCATCTCGTTAAAATAAATAAATACTAATACTCGGTCTCCTCGGAATACCGATTATATTTTCGTATACAAAAAAAATAAGAAATTTAAGTCACGCGTAACGGATAACTCTGATTCTTTGAATATATAATGTATATCGATTACGAGCACACGCGAGATGATGCTGATCATCGAATTTAACCGCGCATAAAATACACAGAGATTATAAAAAAAAGAGCTATACTGACTTTTCAAAGATTACAATATACGCTCGCACATTATAGCGTTGATTCCCAGAGAATAATAAACGAATATACGTTCACATAAACACACAATTTCATAAAACAAACACCGTGCTCATTACAAAAAAAACGCATGCGACTCGAGTCAGGTAAAATACGCATACACGTGTGGAAAAAAGGCCCACCGCGAACGACTATGGACGACATGGATTTTTATAAAGTCACCGCATTGATGTCGACCTTGATCGCATTGATCGAGATGACCACCACCACCAAATATTACCAAAAAATAAATAAAATATTAATATTATCAAATATCCATAACACACTGAAAATTATACCATCTGGGCCGTTTGATCATCTCGTGTTCTCGTCAGTGTGCGCACACTCAGAGTACTGACTACAGCTTAAAAAATCGGTCTTCCGTGTGCTCACTGGACATGCTTTTGTCTTTTCACGCGTTTAAGAATGGCTCGAGTCATTTCGTCGTTGACTTCATCGTGATTAGTTAAAGGCGGCGCGTCCGAACCTTTGTTTTTTCCTCTCGAGTCAACTCGTTGAGCTTCACCGCGTTGTTGTTCAATTTGTCGCACGCTGCATTGCAGACGGAAGAGTCGAAACCCGTAAGGCGGCACCCTTTCAGACAAGTACGAGGACAATAAGGGAAGTGAACTTAATATATATATATATATATATTACTTGTAATTTGGTTATTTCGATGTAAGCACGGACTATTTTTCTCGTTCCTACGACACCGGAACTCTCCTCGGAAATGAGTAATTGCTCAGAAATAAAACCATCAACCAATACATCAATTTCATTATAACTATACTTCTATTTTTTTTTTATTATTATTATTTTGAGTCATTATAACGTCAGCAATATTGTTCTGTCGCTTTTGTTTTATTTTTTTTTGTTGTGTGAAATGTTCGTAATAAACACGAGGAGCAGATCCTTGAAGGATCTCTCCCGGTGATGTGCCACAGCGGGCACTCCTATACAGGACGTATAAAATCGGGTGTGTTCATATGTTTTTTTTACGGTCTTTCGTAATTTGGTTCATTATATTTTTCCTTCCTAAACCGGTAATATAAAATGTATATAATTTTCTCTTGTTATTATTATTATTATTATTATTATTATTATTTTCTTTTCTCCGGTTGGAGTTTTACGCCTGTTAGCTTTCCATACAAATAATAAACGTAATATTAAAAAAAAACGTGGTGTTCACTTTTGTATGGAAAAAAGGATCGTGTATCTCCTTCACTGCAAGGTAGTGTTGTCGTTATACGGATCTAGGTTGACTGCGACCCGGCTCTAAAAGCGTTGCACCAGTAACCGTAGCGTTACAAGACCGTCAAAAATAAAATGCTACCAGAGCTTTAATTCAAGACGCGTTGTGTTATTCTTTGACTTCTTTGGAATCGATATCTTTTCTCTTTGGAAAAATATCTTCGATTCGGCGGGACACGCGGCACATATGCCTCGCCTAACCGCGACGCGTCCGTCACCGCATTACGGTAAAAAGCGAAAAGCCGGAAAACCGTCCGGCGCAGCAGCCGCAGCCGTTTTGACGACTTTATACCAGTTTTCCGCCTCTCGTGGACGAAAATAAGCGTGTGCAGGGATGCGGTCGAGGGATTTAATGAAATGTCTTTCGCGGGTCCAGCGTTTTGAGGTTTGACGACCGCGCGTTACAACGGCCGACAACCCTCCGCGTGTCGTACGTGTAGGTATACACACGTTGTGTTTTACTTTGTGTACCGCCGTATAGTCGGTGTCGCGGTATCCCGTGCAGCGAGGGACAGCCCTCCGACCGTCGTTCGTGTATAATTATAACGCAGCGGTTACCAAACCGTGGTATGCAGTATGGCTCGTAGGTGGCACGCAAAGAAATTTTAAATTTTTAAATTTTATTATTATTATTATTATTATTATTATTATTATTATTATTATTATTATTATTATTATTGTTTTCAGTTGTCTCGCTACTACGGATAGTGAAATTTAAAACTATTCCAGGGACCTTAGTTCAAATGAAATAGTCTTCTACTGCATGAATTTTCTCATGGTATGAGAGGTATTATTATTATTATTATTTAGTATACTGGATATTAGCT
Source organism: Slavum lentiscoides (assembly GCA_032441835.1). Taxonomy (NCBI): domain Eukaryota; kingdom Metazoa; phylum Arthropoda; class Insecta; order Hemiptera; family Aphididae; genus Slavum; species Slavum lentiscoides. The sequence goes on along the minus strand of CM063707.1, from coordinate 2,107,150 downwards.
GATTTTATATAAATATCGACTCAGTGGCGGATCCAGAGGGGGTAATCCCCCCCACGTTCGTTAAAAAAAACCACTTGATGTCTGGTTGTATAAAGTTCCGGTTGGAAAATTACTAACCACTTATTTAGCATCAGAGCAGTTTAAATCACTGAATTCCCAAATAAACCCGTAGAAAGAATAAAAATGATAAGAAATCTCTTATCTTCTTTATTCTTTCTCGTGACCACGGTCTTGTTCTGTGGTCTTACCGTCATAAACTTTAGATAACCATTGTGTACGAACCAGGTAACGTGTAATAACCCTTCATTGACTGTATCACTATTATACGAATGTTCGTTTATAAATAATTATTTTAAATTGTGCTTTTGAGTTTCGATTTACAATAAATTATTTATTTCAATATTACTGGACATCAAGTATTCGGTTAAGTCTACGTGAATGGTCTAAAATAGTGATATTATAATTAAATGATTAATATAATCGACTTTTTATGTTATTTAAACTGTAACGTATTTCGTCCCCTCCCCCGTTATTTTGTCTTGGATCCGCCCCTGTATCGACGGTATGGGCTTTGTAATCGTAGCAATTTAGATACCTAATGAAAATCTATATATATTCTATATATCTTATGACCAGTATGAAACAATCTGTATTGTCGTACTGTGTTTTTTTTTCTCAACTTTTAATTTAAATATAATTTTTATTTACAGTTCAATTATGAAGAGATTTCTAATTATTTTTGTTGATGATACTTTTTCTTCCAGAGACAATAGATACAGAAGTATGCTCGATATTCAAATAAGGGATTAACGGGTGAAAATAAGTTCCGTTCTACCAGACACCGATGACTTTTACAAAATAAACAACAACGAATTTCACGTTAAATTCAAAAATTGTAATTTAAATATTGAGGTTTACCTAAAAAATTAAGATTTTTATTACTTCTATGAATAACATACGACGAAAAATGTTAATGAATGAATTAATAATAAAAGACGTGTTTAAAAAAAATAAAAATTTCACTCTCCTAATTTAGTTTTAGAATAATTAATGTGGTACTCGGTGATAAAAAGGTTGGAAACCCCTGTTACACCGTATCAAAACACGATATCCTTGTTAAAACGACTCGGTAATAGGGTTTTGTAATAAGTAAGAAAAACGCGATTATTATTATTATCACTGTAAAATATCGAGTATCATGAAAAACTTTTTTTTTATAGTGAAACACTGTACTGCGAGAAGAATTTCTGGGGGAGCTGAGTGACCAGCAAACTCCTTGATCTATATAACGAGCTTGTCTGCTTGTGGAAGCAGCAGACTTGTAAAGAATACTTTTATTTTGTATTATATTCGGAATACTTATTCGAATAAAAAAAAAATTTTCGAAATAAGTATTCGAATTTATATACAATATTATATTTAATATAATATTTTATTCATTTCTCAAATACTGTTTATCTCTGAATTTTACGTTGTTTTTTTTACCTTTAAGTATAATCGTAATCGAATCGTATCGAATCGATGATTATTTGCGCTATAAGAGAATATTCTGGGAAGTTTTATGATTTTTAAAAATGTATTTCATTGGCCGCAACAGTTTACAAAATATTATTACAAAACTCAAAATTCTATTTTTTTCCACGAATCGTTAATATTTATTAGTGAATGACGAAAAAAACAAAAAATCTAAATACATTTATTCGAATATTTTACAAGCCTAGAAAGTAGTATATTGTATTTTCACTGTGCTATAAAAATGAAGCGTATAAATATTATTAAATATTTAATAAATTCAACGTGTAACGCGTTTTGGGTCGATCGTAAAGAGCAACATAGGAAAAAAAACTCGGATTGTCTGCTTTTTACAGTTGTGGTTGTTTTTTTTTCGAAAAGGCTTTTTAACTTCTTCTGCGAACGACACCGAGGAGATGGAAAATATAAAATCGAATTACGGTTTAAAAAAAAATATTCATAAAAAACACATCGAATCGTTTTAATGTTTCGACAATATTTGAGTTATAGTCCAGAAAGTTGATTTCGCCAATGTCCAGTCATACGTTGACACGTTTTTATAAAATCAAAATTACTATCACGGAGAACGAAGATACGCTTATATCTAAACAAAAAAAAAGGCGACGTGAAAAAATTTAATAACGTTTGAACGAACGGACCAAGCTTCAATCGAGAAAGAAATATTTATGAGAGAACAAAAAAAAAAACGAACGACTACAGAAACCCGGTACGATAGACCGAACATCACAACGTTTAACATGAACAAACGACTAGAGTGGTTCGGACGCTTTCGGAGAGCAGATGGCCAATTAATATACAAAGTACTGGTGGAAAAAATAAACGGAACATGACCTCTGGAGAGACCAATAATTGCCAGAGATCCGAAAGCAATAGACCAGAATGTGACCTATTAGTCGATTTATATTCGACTAATAAATTGATTAACAGCAGCGAGAGAGACGTGCTGAAGGCAGCAACGGTCCTTAATTGACCGGTAAGCCGAGAAGAAGAAGAAGAAGATATATTTATAAAAGTCAATCGAAATTCGTTGAATTTTACAAACAACGTACGTCAAGAATTAAATATATTATATAATTCGATTTCAACGAATTTCCGTCTTTATCGAGAACGGATTAACTTCGGAGCTATTAATTCGTGTTCCGCGCACCAATAGAGTAACGTTTTTTTTTTTTCAAATTTTTATAAAGATAAACAAAAAAGGAAAAAAAATTTGATAGTTGACACAAATCGTCCGATTATTGTCTGAAAATTGCCTAACGAAAAAAAGTATTTCACAACTAGTGCATGCTCACACCCTATTCTAAAATCCGCTCTTCCGCCGCAAAGCAGTCTTTCGAAAGTTTAATATTCCTAGAGAAATAATTATATCTCTCGTGGAACGCCACACGAATATTGTATACATGATATTCAAAGAGTATTTTATTAATGGACTTTCGAAATTTCTGTCTCTGAACAAAAATTTGCATGTGTACGAAACATTTCCACATAAATTCACGACGTTTCTTTTTCTTTCTTTCCCCCCCCCCTCTTGCCGAGAACAACATTATTCAGAATTTATATCAGTATGGGAGTACGCATTATTATGAATACCGTAGACTTTCGGATTCGTCAACCTCGCGCGTATTGTTATTATTAATATTTTTTTTTTTTTACACGAAAATATTTTGTAAACATTTTTTTTTTTTTTTAAAGAATTATTTTACATAGTTGTTTTGTTCACAAAGCAAATTGAAATTTCGATAGAGCTAAGATTATTACTCCTGTAATTCGAGTAGTTTTTTTTTTTTCACCAACATAAATCAAATGTATTTTTGTTCCGGAAAAACGTGTAAAAGAAAAAAAAAATTACCGAAACGAAAAAATAAAAATACCATAGCTATAACGCAATCTGACGTTGAAACAATTAAATAAGATTTGTTCTAGTTTATATTCCTCTAAGTAGTATTTTTAAATTATTAACACCGGCTCTCAAGACGAATAAACACATAAATAATACGAAAATATTTCTTACAAGAATAGATGTTCTCGGATTATATATTATTATATCGTATCCAACTCAATTTTTTTATACGCTTTTATTGTATATTATATATTATTGTGTATGATACAAAGTGTCTTTTATGTCATATGGACGTATGCTTTTTATTTTTAAAGATTGCACGGAATGATAAAACGAAAATTCGACAAAAATACGTTTTTCTTTTTTTTCATTTTTACAGACAATTTTATAAATTTAACAAACGTATAATTGTATCTACTAACAAAAAAACAAAAATAATAGAAAAATATGTAGTTCAAATTACTTCTTTTTTTTTTACTGAAATTCTTGTATTGTTTATTTATTTATTTATTTTTTGAAAATGCAGGTGGTCAAATTATAAATGTTGATTTACGATATTACTAACCATATGATCCTTAAAGAGTTTACGAATTCAGCAAATAAAATAATTAGTTTTGCGTTGAAATTCTACTGGAATAACTCTAATCGATTTAAGTTTATTTTTAAAAGAAAAAACATTATTAAGAAATAGATAGTAAAAAAAAAACAACATAAAAGTAATTCTGTTAAAATATCGATTTAATCCTGTTATTCGGATTAAAACGATTATTGTATTCAATACATTTTCAGAAAAAATAAAAACACGACTAGAAACACTCGGTTTTTCGTTTTTTCGCGATTCCATTTTATTATTCTACAATTATTTAAAAAAAAAATCCTGTGACCTGTATATCGATAATATTACGCACAACTGAAATAGTTTTTTTTAAATATTTCAATATTTGGCCTTGGACGTTTAATGTTTAATTAAATTATTGTCCGATACGTTCATAAGACGATACCGCAGAATCCGTAATTCGTGCGTAAAACACATTGTGCGTGGGACGTGGTTTCTCGAATGGTATTTTTAGTAGGATTTCCAAATTTTCACAATATATATATATATATATATAGAGAAGTGCGTTTTTAATTCGTATCTCACACAAATACAATTTACAATTACATTTACATTTATTTTGGTAATATTCGATTTTCATTTATTAAGAAAAAAATGATTGCTAGTGTTGTTATTAAGAAAAAATACGGATAAAATTCTAGGTGGTGGATTCAATAGAAACATTGTCCCCGGGCAAAACGGTTTTTTTTTTTTTTTGATAATATTACGCGTGAGAATGAAAAATGATACTGAAACACGACTTTTTTTTTAATGACTTTAAAAATTCGGAGATTTTTAATTTTCTTAAAATTTCACATAAATCGCCTATAATAATATTATATTCGAAATTTGTGGTATGCCGAAATTGGGGGGAAAAAAAAATTTTTTTTTTCTAAAACGAACTTTCGTAGACGATTAACTATTATTGGCTAACGGTAACTACTATATAGGTACGCGTTTAAGTCTGACAAGGATAATATTCGCGACGGTTTTCGACTGGTTATACGTTATTGATGGTTCCCGTTTTACTCGGAAACGTTATGCCGATAACGGATTCACAGAAGATTAATGCATATTACTGTATAACAATTAACTAAATCGCCGTATTGTGCTGAACGCGATGGTCGAGATGGTCAAAGACGGAGCACTGCGATCCCGTTCCGTTCGGCGGCCATTGCGGATCCACAATTAATTTCCCCATGACGAAACGGGAACGTCGTTTTCGTGAAATTGTTTCGTTTGGATTGTTCAAACGTCTCAAACGAAACGTTAAAAAAAAAAATGAATAAAAACAGCAAATTGCTTTTTAAGACGGTAAAAAAAAAAACAAGAAGAAAAAAAAAAGGGACTTGGGGATAATATACTATAGGGTTCTATCTACTATAGGGTCGGCGCATAATACGTATATGATGTGGACTCGCGTCTACGCTTATTCGATGTGTACCTAAACACGACATTAAAATAATGTTTATAATGTAAATTTATATTTTTCGTGCGCTAGCCATACCGCGCACGATAAAAAATGTTTTTTTGTTTACGTATTCCTATGTCGCGCACGCAAAAATTGAAAAATCATCAAGACCCCGGCCAGAAACGTGTGCGAATGTAGCTCGAGATTCGAAATAAAAAATAATTTCCTCGGTTCTGAATTCGATTTCGATTGCATCGGTTTTCAACAATATTTCGACTGTTATTGCGAGCTCGATATAATTTTTATTTTTATTTTTAAAAGAAATTCTGCGGTTAAATTTCACCAATTATCCCAATATTACTAACCCACAAACAACGCACGTTACCGCGCAATAACCGTAAAAAAAAAAAAAACTAATAATTAAACTAACAAATAAATATAAGTAGAGACTGAACTAAAAATACCGGCTGACGAAATAAATCGACGAAAACACAAACTGTGGAGAGGTAGAAGTTCAAATATCGACGAGGGAATGTAACTGCGAGAACAATATGAGACGCTACGATCGTCCGAGGCAGAGCAATCGAAAATTGAACGGAAGAGATTGCATATCCCGAAGAGCTCGACAATAATATTGATTTTAAATGGTATTTATTAGGTTTCGGTGTCAATATATATCCCGGCTGAAAACGTCGATTTTTCCATTTTATTATCAATTCGGTTTCAATATTACCTGCAATAGTCGAACATTTCTTCGTCTGTAAAGCGATAAATTTAAATCATTATACGCGTACTTTAATAATATTTTATTATTTTCTAATTACACTATTACAAAAAAAAAAAAAAAGACTAAAATTGAATTATACACACTTAGCATAATACTCGTTACGAGTTTAACGTTATTGCGTAACCCGGTGCGATATTACGGTGTTGTTTCCGTCGAAAACAGGAAAATATATTTTTCTTACAGCGCGAAATACGAATTAATAGACAACGGTACTATATACTGATGCTTATACAGAGTTGACTATCGATTTTTGAAATAATCAAATAATAGTTAATATGTGACTCGCCACTAGAAGTCAATAGTTTAAAAAAAAAATTCATTTTTCACTAGTCATATCGTGTTTAAAGTGAAAATATGAAAACTGTTAGAAAAGTAAATTTTTTTTTTTTAAAGCGGCGTTTTACCCAGAAATTTAACAATCTAACACCTATATATTTATATATTATACCCAGTTTAATTTTAAAAAATTTTTCAACTTCCCAATTAATTTGTATTTTAATTTTTGTTTTATAAAATCTGATAATTATCGATTTTCAGTAATTATAAATTTTCAATTTCAATTCGGCGTGCCGATATTTTAGATTCTGAGCGGAGCGACGGATGTATCGGTTTTACAGTGACGTGTGTTCCTTTTTAAGTCTATACTCAAAAATTCTTCCAGAAACAGCGCTCCGATCTATAACACTGTTTTCTGCAGATAGCAGATTACATCTAGTTAGTACTTTAAACGGGTCATTTTTCGATATTCTCAATACTTTTTTTTAATCGTCTGAAAAAACTACCGAAAAATTACGTAAGAAAAAAAGGTAAAAAAGCGATTTCGTCAAAATCAATTATTATTATCGTTATTTCTTCGTGATTTTGAAACTATAATGATCACGGAAACCTGAAATTTTCACCAAATGTGTTGTTTTGGACTGTATTGACGTGACAGATTTCTCAAAGATTTGCTTTCAATTTTTCGCTGTTTATAGCAATTATATAGATTTTGAGGTATTTAATTCGTAAAAGAGGGATAATTTAAAGGATAAATGTTTTAAAAGTGTAAAACAGTGTGTCAGACGTTTGTCGCTTCAACTATACACTAAAAAAAAAAAAAATCATGAAAATCGTTAAGTCACAATATTTCTTTTTATTTAATTATTTCAAATTTTCCGACACCGTGTATTACGCCGAAGCTCCGCTCGGAATCGTTTTATCGAAAGCGACGGTTTATCATCGCTTTCAAATACGTTCGTATACAGTAACAACAGGAGTCTAAAATTTCTATCCACGTGTAATTCACTTAATCGGCGTCATCCACAACACACCGGGGCTGGTTATCATTTTTTTTCTCCCCCTCCGTAGCGGTTCAACGATTTCGAATATCGCGATTCATATTGTATCGTCGACGTTGAATTTTTAATTTTTTTTTTTTTTCCAAACGATTTCGGACTCGTTATTAACGAAAACAGTGTCTTACACACTACGTGTGTGAAGTTGGCCCCTCCCCATTTTGTCCAATCGACCCCACACCAATGCCAATATTTTGCAAATAATTTGCAAATATTTGCAAATTGTTTTTCAGAATTTGCAAATCGTTTTTTAGCCCACAATATAAAAAATAACTTTTGGGGGGCCAACTTCACGTTCTCCGCGTAGCCTTCCCACGCTGTGTCTTACACGATCGATTCGAACTACGTTATTTAAATATCTCTGCTCTCTGCTCTCTCTCTCTCTCTCTCTCTCTCAATCGTTCACTCGTTCACTCGTTAGAATATTATTCGCGAAATGGAGTTTCGTTGTAATTCTCGAGTCGAACGCGCAACGCGCCCATACACGTACAAACATAACGAGGTTGTTATAAGACGCGATAAGTGTGCAAAACGTTCCAATAACCGCCCCGGTGTCGTGTACGTAGTGTTGCGTATACCCGACGAGACGCAGCCTTTAATTGAAATTCAATCCTCGCGACTTTCCGGGGTCGCGCGCGGATTTCGAAACGCAATAAAACAAAACGCGCGTTTAATATATTTAATATGATGCGGAAGAAAGGGGAAAAAAAGAAATATTTTTTCGAAGGACGACGGCGGAGAATGTCGATATTGGCGCCCTGAAACTTCGGTGCAGATGGCGTGTAATAATAATAATAATATGCGGTAAGTATAAGGTGCAGTAATATTCAATTACCGCGATGACGAAGTACTGGCGGCGAACCGAGTGCTTGTTGTGTAGTCGATTTTTTTCATCATCATCATCATCATCATCATCATGAGCCAGTTTCCGTCTCAGGAAATATAAATGAGTTTCTTTCTTTTTTTTCCGGGACATTCTTTTTTTCGCAAATTCCGTTTCGTATATTCGTTATTAATTCGAATATTTTTTTCGTTCCGGTACCCCGTTGGTTATACATTATTTTCTTTTTTTTTTTTATTATTAACTTTTGATTTTTTTTTTCTACTCGAAAACCGGCTACGACGCTTTAAATGTATGCGAATTTGGTATGATATTTTCGCAAGGAATTTACACGAGTCGATTTTCAATACCAGACGATTTCATTTCCCGAGCATTGCAATTCAAGACGAGAGTACCGCGGACGGTACGTATATCGTGTCGAACCAGAAAGAAATCTTCTCTAAACGTGGTGATTATTAAATATTTAATCGAGCTGATGGTGTAATTTGAGCGTGGTGGGGGGAGGGGATTGTTGCACTTGTAACATTTTATAGAGCGGACAAATATAAATTAAAATATTAAAATAAAAATTTTATAGACCCGTCTCAGATATTATTAATGTTAAACCTCATTTTAAGTCAATCTTTCGACTGGTATTGATACGACTCTTCTCCGCATTTCCTATCTGTCTTTTAATTTCCTTTTAATATAATATGTATTTTTACACTCAGTTACCCACGTGTCTGTGGTGTAAAGTTCGTTCTAGGTCGTCCTTTATTATATATACATCTTTTTTTTTCCTGGCATAATTCCTTCCGTGACTACCCGCCGTATAGTATTATCGTGACGTCTCAGAGCGTGGCCTAGCACCAAAATTACCTATTCAAAGATATAAGAAATACTCGGAACGTTTATTTGTGCCTACGTTAGGCATAACATTTATTATATATATTATGTAATAGAAGCCAAAACGATAGGTATTATTAGTGTATCACCTCACAGATATACTATGGCGTACCGTGCATCTTCAGTTGTTTAAAGCGTTTAACAAAAATATTATTTGAAAAAATACAATTGACCGTTTGAGGCATCTTACAAATACACATGTCTGCATAAATTGACTTTGGTAAATGGTTATATCGATGAGTTCGCATCAAACGAAAATTGGCTTTGAAATTCGAAATAAAAATTTTTTTTCTCTGTTCTTACGGTTTTTTTTTCAGTAAAATATGTTATATTTATATTCGTAGTGATTTTTCAGATTAAAAATAGGTTCTGTTTATTTTGTACGATTATACCGGTATATACATCAGTGTACGGAAACGGTGTGCGTGTGTGTTAAACTTTAATTTACGATTTTGAGGAGGATGCAGATGGTAATGAACACGACTCTTATAAATGCGTTCGCAATATTGTAAGTAATTGTACGAGTAGTTAACAATCACTAATTTATTTTTATAATAATTAATAGACGGTTTCACTGGACTACATAAAATCCACCTACTTGCGTCCTGTGAATACATTTTTAAGTTTAATCCATTAACGAAATTTCAGGGAAATAAAAATTGGAAAGGCAATTTAAATTATTTGTTTCGATTCTTTGCGATAGTGTATGACAGAAATATAGGTGAAACGACTGAAAATCGTGATATTGTGTTGATTATTGTTGTTTTGTTATATGGCCCGTAAATGGTACGAAATTCAAATACGAACAATGTTGTTCAATGCGATTCTGATATGGAGAGGGGAGAGGGTTACTTAATTAATTGGAATTTGTCACGAAATATTCATATATCTAATTGTGCCATCGTCACGTATAAGATAGTTTGGTGTGATAGTTAAATATATGTAGTTAACATCAACACTCGTACCGAACACTAAATGCGATTTGCTCGAGCGAAATAAAACAAAAAGTTTTATAATCAAAATTTTATATATTATTTAAAATACTATTCAAGGGATTTAAGGGTGCGAATATCCTTCACGGGTACCGTTTAAATACACATCCTGCTTCAGCATCTACGATTTAAGAGTTGGTTTCGCCACTGATATCATTGATACGTATACGTCTACTTATGCGGTGGCCGATCTGAAGTTTATTTAATGGGGAATGATTAGTATCACATAATTTTTTTTACAGAATTTCGTTTACGGCTCGAAATGGACGGATAAGTGTTTCGAATAACAAGTTTCCGTTCATTCCGGTTCCAAAATGTTTTCTTCGTGTACAAATAATTTAACTAAATGTTGCTCAAAACTGTTTGTGAATCTAGCCAATGAATATTTCAATAAAAGTGTATTTAAAGTGGGTAATTTAATTCCAAAAATAAATAATAATAATAACAACAACAAATTAAACACAAATTATTGCGCAAGGGTTTCTTTAAACATAACACGAAAAATTTGGTAATTCATAATACACAAAAAAAATAAAAAATGATCGATTTAACAAATTTAATAATACATTTAAGTTATTTCGTATGGTGATTTACTAAAACAAAAACAATTTTTTTTTAAATCCAAAACTAACGAGTAAAAAATAAAAATCCGCTACTTCGTCCCTTTCCACACATCACATTCCGCAACAAAATCCGCCATCTGCGTACGCTTCAAACGACGTTTTTAAACGCGAGCAAAGCTCCCTCTATCAGACAGTATTCTAACCAATACAGGCAGTTGTAATACACACTCTAAAAATTAGAAATACACGAATAGAGTAGAAATGTAAAAAAGAAGCATAGAGTTGTAAAAAGAACAAAATGCAAACAACGGGATTATTTTAAACGGCGGCGTTTTCGGATGAAAATAAACAAATATTGAAAGTGAAGACAGCGGCGAAAAGGCCTTGGAAAAGAAGAAAAAGAAAAAAAGCATTTTTAATCCGTAATAAGTGATTTGTACTTTATATAAAAATAAATAATAATAATCAGCCGGTTTCACCAACACTTGTTAACGATTTAACTTTTTGTTAATATTATATTTAACAATATTATTTAGTGAAAATTATGTTTCGCCTAGATTCGTTATAGCCTTAACACGTTTTTAAGGTAATCGCCCCCGAAATCGGATTGTTAAAATTTTATCGGCATTTTAAAATGCCATAGATCCACTGTAGTACATTAGGTTATAATCATAGACATATTAACTCGGTTTTATACTGAGATGTCTGTGGTTATAATCGCAACTGGTTTTAATATTGTATTATCACTTAACGGTTATCACATTTCGTGATAACCAATGAGAACGTTAGAATCAAGGTCACCGTTTTGGTAACCAGACTAACGTTTTGTTAACTCAACAAATAGAATTCTGAACAATAATAATGCGTAAAGCCTCGTTTACATTGAGCGAGTTTACAAGCTGCTAGTTCGCGTGTTTAAAAACTGGCGAATCAGCTAGTGCGATAATAATGTTGACACGCAAAACCTTCCACTCGCTCAATAGCCGATTAGCTTGCGAGCATAGATAAGAATATATAGCAATAGAATATACAGTAGCAACTATGATAACACACGGACGTTTACCCAGTTATCAATCAATTTATCAGTTTTCAATCCCACAAGCCAGCGAGTAGCGAGTAAAGTAGCCCGGTCTTCAACTTTACTCGCAAGTAGCAGATAGTTTACAATATGCTAGTTGGCTAGTGAACAAGTTTACACCGGGCGAGTTTACTAGCAGCTAGTGAATTCACCGACTAGCAGCTTGTTAACTCGCTCAACGTAAACGAGGCTTAATGGTGAAACTCGTATAGATAATTTAACCAGATGTTAAATAAATTGTTACTTAACTAACACGGTGTTAGAGTGTATTTGACAATAGTCGGTGAAACCGGCCACGAAATGTGTAATTATTATTAATTCGTCATTGATTTTTCGGTTATCTGAATTACCGGGCGTCGGGAGAATTTTTTTTTTTTTTATTCGTTCGCGCGAAAAGATTTTGAGTACTTGTGTGTAAATTCCTCATCGCGAGCTCTCTGAACGCGAGAAAGCAATACGGAACGAAAGGGACGGGAAGAGCGATGCCGCGACGCAGCGTGTAAATCACGAAAAATTCCTTTGACACATATTGTGATAGGGCGCGTGTTACGGTTACGATGACGACGACGACGACGACGACGACACGACACGAGACAACGATTGGCAAAACGACGACGACGACGACGACGACATAGGAAGAGAGAGAGAGAGAGAGAGAGAGAGACGGTTGAATACCGGTGTTGGTGGTGCGTGTGGGTATACGCGCATAGGGACAAATCGCCGCAGGGTTATATGAGTCTGATTTGCATTTATATGGCTTGTAACAAGCACCACACCCCGACCCGGAGAATCGTCCCTTTCCGTTCACCGCCGTCGGTCCCTTCGGCAGCGGCGACGGCGGTTCATCTCCCGCCGATTCCCTCCGCCCGCCCCCCCCCCATACAGGGAAAATGTCTTGGCGGTTCGTTTGCCCGCTCGTGTCCCCGGGCGCCGTTTGGTTATGCTCGCACCTGTAATGTATTCCGTCCGTCCAAAAGTCCTCTACCCGTTTTTCCTTCTTTTTTTTCCTTCTTTACAAAATATATGTATATTTTCGGAATATGACAATTCCGATGGTAATCCGACGGGGGCCGGAGTCCTGCTCCGCGCCGCCGTTTCGGCCCCCAGGGGGGGAGGAAGGAGGAAGGGGGAGACGTATGGTAATCGCGGCGCGAAACGCGCGGACATTCGCACCCGGCGACGGCGGAGGAAATGACGCCGCGAGCTCCGCTCCGTCTGTTCGACCGAAAAAAAGGATTTTTATTTTTTTTTTTCATAAGTGTCTACGCGCATATTATACGCTTTACGAGGGCTTGTGTGTGCGTTTTATGGAATAAATTGTGTACAGAGTACCTCGGACCTGCGTACGACGTTATGGCTCTTAAAGAAAAAAAAAATCCCATTTTCCCGTCTCGTTATACGAAACGATTAATAATATTGGTTAATTAATTATTATTAAAAGTGACTATACGATTATAGTGTCGTCTCGACGATATTTTATCAGTCAAAAGGAACCTATATACACGCCTATGATTTTTATCGAAATAATCGCTTCTTGGGGAACTCTGAAGCGTCTGCCGCAGCGATACGCCGTTATAGTCTTCGGTAAAACAATGCAAAAACGAAACGAAAATGAAATTGTTTTGAATCGGAAAAAAAAAATGTTTGAAGTTGATACGTTCCTGGTTATTATAGACTGCGAACTGAGTCACGAACTCGACACAAGAATAAATGCTTATAATTCGTTTTCTTCTCGACTTAAATTTTTGGTTGACTTTAAAATATTGACGTCGAACCAGACACTGATTCGTTAAATAATATTATTGTATTAATTTTCACAAAAAACGATCTCGATGAAAACTTAAAAACAGAAATATATCGTTTTTATTACTATATCAAAACAGTTTCTTTAGATATTGACAATTGTGGTGCTTTAGCAAAACCGCTAGGCGCCCAAGATTGAGTATCAGCCCGGGTCCACTTATTTCATTAATCCGGCTCTGATTATAGACACCAAATTTTTTACACAAAACACAATTTTAAAAAAATTACACTGCCCGGTGTTATGGATGTTATTGTCGCTTAATTACTTGGATAGACAATTTTTTGAGTTTTGCGTTATTACTGCGTGTAAATTTGAAAGCGATTATCGCATGAATCGTTGCGTTGCGAATAAAACGATAAGGAACGGAGTACGGAGCTTCGCCGGTGTAATATTATTTATTATTAACAATATACGATGCATAATTTTCGATTTCTTCCAATAAACCTAGATGGCTAAAAATGTTCAAAAATCGTTTTCGTTAATAGGTATAGTAGTGAGTTGTACGTATTTGGTGAAAATTTCAAGATTCTAGTGCGCTATCAATTTTAAACAAAAACTAAAATAAAACTTTGTCGAAAAAGTTGAAATGTTTATTATGTGGAAAATCGTGACAAACGATTTTCTAGATTTTTTTTTGAATATAGTTGAAATAACGTATGTCCCACATTGCATAAAATTTCTAAGCCTTAAAATCAAAAATTTTCTATCTGAATTAATTACAAAGAAATCTTTAATCGCTATAATAATAACACAAAAACAAAAGAAATTTTTTTCTCCTATTACGAATATAAATTTACATAATTTGTTGAACATTTCAAGTTTCTATAACCGTTGGAAATAACGATAATTGATTTCGACGAAATCGCGTTTTTAACGTTTTTACGCAATTTTTTTTTTTTTTGGTAGTTTTTTCTGGCGCTTGAAAAAAGTATTGAGAAAAATCGAAAAATGACCTCTGTAAAGTATCGCGACTTGATGCGATTCGCTACCGGAAACTGGGTATGACTGTAAAGATCGGAGCACTCTTTCTGATAGAATTTTTGAAACAAAAATATAAACCTCCCCTCCCGTCTTTGTAAAATCAATACATTCCTCGATTCGCTCAGAAACTAAAATAAAACGTTTACCATTTCACTAAAAATCTCATAACGTCTCGAGAATTAAAGACAATAAAATCTGTTATTTTGTGAAAATTTGATGTCTTAAGTACGATATCGTTGTCTCCGGGGATTGTTTCCTCCGTAAAACGGTTCTGTGGTAAACGTTTCAATTTTCGAACGTTTTCTATATTTTCGCGGTATACCTAACAAACAGCCCTCGGGCGTCACACGGTTTCGTTTGCCCGTGTTCTTAAGTCACTTTACTTTTAAAAACTACTCATTTAATCGCCTCCCACAACGTTGTTTTAAGCCGGGTTTTAACGATTCTCCCGTCACGATGTGGAACAGATATGTAATCTCTCCCATCTAATTTCTGCCTGCTCCCCCCCAGCCTTGGACAGTCTTATAGGGCTTCGTTGCTATTGCAATTACTTTCCCTTTGGGGTTCCTCTGACATCTGTAAATATCTTACGTCCCGCCGCGCCACGTGTAGTGTTCTAAATTTAATTAGGTTTTTATCATCGAACGGTTTTCTAGTCTGATTTTATCGTTCAAAATACGTTATATAATTCCTCAGTTCAATTCTGCAGTTTTTATGTTTCTATTGATATTAGTATTATACGATTATTTTTTAAATACAAAAATTATTTTCAACGAGCCATTGACTTAAAAAAATCGATCGATTCGAGCAGTATGCTTATAGCTGGTATACGACATACAATAGACGAACGTTTGACGTTTCCATATACGCACCGTAAAAAATAGAAACGGTTCAAACGCGAAATTCCGGAAAGTTTAAACCGATATTTTATTCAATTTTTTTTTTTTTACTTCTCGTTTATATTTTCTATTGCGCGATAGGTTTTTAATAATTTTTTTTTGTGCGCATTACTAACGTCTGACGTGCACGCCAAGAGATTTAAAATATTTTAAAGCGTGTATTTGTCGAGCTTATACTATATTATCTTTTTTGCACACACAAAGTAAGATTCGTACGAGGAAAAGAAAAATATAACGCGCGTATTTTCTCGTACAAATCCCAAGCGATTACATCTACATGAGGCATAATATGATGAAAACATTTAACCAATAAATAAAAGTTGATTCTTTTAGCATTCTACGAAGGGCACCCGCCTGATTAATTGCAATGATTTGATTTGATGTAGTCTCGATTATAGACATACACTCAATAAGCAATTCTCTGTTTTCGTAAACTGTATTCACAACTCTACTTTTAAAATTCCATCGAGTCTCTACTGTTTTAGGAATCCTTTTTTTCACTACCTCATCTAAAACAGATATTCTTTGAGGTGAACGGTTAAAAAAATGTGTAATGTCTGTTAAATTGGAAAAAAATATACGTATCTCTTTACTTTTACATGAAGCAGCTTTCATAATTAAATTTAATTGATGAGCATAACAGTGCACGTAATGCGCATTAGGATAGTCGGATTTGATCAAAGTTTGTACCCCTGATATATGACCACACATAACATTTGCACCATCATAACTTTGAGTTATTAATTTTTTTTTGTCGGTTATAACATCTTGAATCGTAGACTTTATACATTCAGATAAACACTTGGCATCATGACCAGATGGGTTAAAAAAGCCCCAAAATCGTTCAACAGGCGAACCATCTTTAAGAACGTATCGAAACACGATGGACATTTGAAAAGAGTTAGAAACATCCGTGGTTTCATCAGCAATTATAGAAAGAAAGTCGGCTTCAGCTATTTCAGTTTTTATTTGATTTTGGCAAACTGTAAGCACACAATCTAAAATATCATTTTGAATTTCTTTCGAAATACCTTTAAAGACAGTAGCTTTTTCTAAATGAATTTTAAGCGCAGTGTCTAATTCTGCACTATAATTTATAAGTCCTCTAAAAACCCCAGGATTAATTGAATCGTCTTTTTCATCATGACCTCGTAGAGCGAGTTCAAATGCGCCACAAAATCTTACACAATCAATTATTTTAGACAAAATATAACGATTTTCTTTTACTTGCTCATTATACTTTTGAATACTTAAACGAAATGCACTATTTAACTGTTGACGAATGTCTTGTTTTCCTAACAACTTTAAACTTAATTGAGAATTAATGTGAGTTTGTGTTTTTTCGTGAAATTTTATTTTTGTAGATAAATGACATAAATCATCAATACCTAATTTAGTCCAACTAGTTTCACTGGATCGATTAAACATAATACACGGAAAACAAAACAATTTATTTCTTACATCACAACCACAGATCCAATCATTCTTTTCATATATTTCTATATTAAAAGTTCTTTTATTGTTCTATTTTTGCATTTTGTTTCCTTTACAATTGCCAGTTGTGGTTTTGGCCTCCTTTACTCTTTTATTATGATTTTTGATCGACAGATAATAATGACAAATTTTGTTTTAAGAGAGTATTCACTGAATTTTGTTCTAACATGTTTATTTCACTTTATATTACAACAATTATTAAAAGACGCACTCTTTTTTGAAATAAAACGAGTCACGAACATACGGTGATAGTTGATACAGCCACAAAACAGAAAATATTATCATATTCATTCGAGGAACGAGCGATGTTTGGGCGCGTACCTCAGGTAAGTTATCTTCATCCATACAGTTATAATAATATCGTTGTACACTTGAAATATTATTACTTTCCCATATAATAACGGAATTTATTTATTTTTATTTTTTAAAACATAATTCTAATGAACATTATAGTTAATTGGAACGCTATTATATCCGTCAGTAGCGTTCTCAGGAATTTTCATAGTAGGGTTTTGGATAATTCCTAGAAAAATATTTGGGAGGGCACTGTGTCCACACCACCTTGATTATGACATATAATATTATTTTTAATGATTTCAATATGAAAATAAAAAATAATACAATATTCAGTACACTTTAAATTTTTTACAATAAAAAAAATCTAATTTTCTTGGCTTTTTTGCCAGATCATCTACCACTTCCTCAGCTGTTAATGGAACTCCTCCATGAATCGCTAACATTGTAAACCCATTGAGACGAGTCTACTTTTAATAACGTTCAGTAACAATTGTATTTAAATTTAAGTAAAAACTAATAATAACGAAAACGCATTTTAAGCATCACTCGTACCGGTTTATTTAAACGGTACACGGACGCAGAGAAACGCCCTGGAAGAAACAATACGTGTTATTTTTTCCTCCCAAAAAATTATTTTGTTTTGGACTTTGGACTCCACTATTCTATTATATTGTAATAAGATTATAATTGTAAATATCAATTATATGATAAGACAGTGAATATTCCTAATCCTTACAAATATAATACGAATTGGTTGCAAAGAAAACAAATACGGCCAATGGGGGGTTAAACTCCATGAATCCCTCCTCCCACCGTGAGTACGCTCATTATATGAGTATTAATCCGTTAGAAAATATATCGTTATTGTGTCTGAAGTGTAATTTTCATAGAAAAACGTCTAAAATACTAAATACACGGAATCTACACTAATTATTTTGGGTATTCATTAATATTTCCATAATATCGACACTAATTCAATTCGTTTGATTTCGAAATATTTTACTAATAAAAAAAAAAATATATATATATAAATACAAAGTCTCGGTGTGATTTCTAAAAGACTATATTTGTAATTTTTTTTTTTATATATATATTCTATACTTTTATTTCGTTTTTTTTCCATTAAAATATTAGAATTTTTAGGTGTACGTCATTTTTTCATAAGGTTAACTAATAATTTTATCGGCAGTTTTTTATCGCCGTATATGTCTTCTCCGCGTTGGCATTGTGTTTCCTTTTTTTTTTTTTTGTTTAAATAGTCAATAGGTCCGATTTACAGAGGTTAAAAATGAGTCCTCTTTTTTGCACACTTATATGCGACGTACACGTATTTACTCCAATTTGTTTCAAACTTTTGTTACAGGACGAGATGTGCTTAACGCACACTACAAAAACATAACTGTACTGCGAGTATTCCAACGATATTATAACGTACAATTAATGTCAATAATATCGTGTCAGTTCTGATCAGATTTTAACGGAAACAGCGGTTTCCAACGAAATATTTACACCAACAGTCGATAAAACAAAAAGAAAAAAATCGTTTAAATCCGTAACGCGATTTAAATTCAGATCACATCGCGCTGTTTGGAATGTTTATGATTTTGAACGGTTTTTTTTTTTTTTAGTCATTTGATGTCCAAAATGAATATTGTATTTAGCATAATTTCCGTTTTCTTTTGATAAATCCATACACATTCGCTTATTTTCAGGTCGTATTTGAAGTTTTCGGTATGAAAAGAAAAAATAAACGCTTTAATACGCAATTTCGTTTTCGTATTAACTACGAGGTATAAAATATTTTATTTAAACGAAAATATGTTTTATAAAGAGAAAATTTCGATCTCTCAATATTGCCGGTGGATATGCACAGCATCCAGTGGCGTGGACGTTCGCCGTGTATAAATTAAGAAAAAAAAAAAAAAACTATTATTTAATTACGCGTTTGTATATGTTGTGTGCGGATTCGTATGTAATCACCTGCATATTGCAAAGGTCGTGTTAAATTTGAAAAATTATGGAGAATTCGCAACAGCCACGCGGAATTCGATTCATACACTTGATTACTGTGAATCGCGTTTAATTTCTTTTTTTTTAATTTTATTCGATTATCGTTTTGTCAAATAAATTGTTCGTATTTTCGAGTACGCAAATACAGCTCAATGCTGTGTAGTTCACAACGTACCGTAAACCTACCCCGGTAATCGATTAACACGTACTTTTATATTTTAATCGCAACAACGGTAAATGAATTCGAAAACGTTAAATCGATATTTATCACACAGAGTACCGCTGTAACGTTGTCTTTACGTCGACGGACGAATACTGGTTTTTATAGTCCGACTGTCCGACATCAGAAACACGACAGAGAAGTGTTAATCAAATTCGTTCAGAAATTACAAAATTCGCCTTTTTTTTATTTAACGGGGTAAACCGAAACGAATATCGACTGCGACGAGTTTGCCGCGTATATATATATATATATACATAGGCGCAATTTGGGGGGGCTTGGGTGTGCTTAGCACCCCCAGTCTTGAAATTAGCACCCCCCAATTTTTTTCGTATTTATTTAAGTTTTAGTAGTTAATATACGTACACAATACATACATAACAACAGTTTTGTTCTATGATATTATTTAAATGAATAATCGTGTGATGACTGAAAATATGTTGTCTTACAGACTGGTCAAAAAAATCAAAGAAAACAATTTAAATTCAAATGATTTTATAAATGTATAATATAATAATATGCTATTGATAAAATATATCAATTTGATTAGTGTGGCGACTGGCGATAAAATCGTTCCGACTGTTCGACGTTCGGCGAAAACATCGCAGTGTGACAACATTCAAAGTACTATTTTAGTTTTATCACAGATTATCATCGTTATTGAAAAAGACCTTACCAATCAAATTGATATAAACGAAGTAATAAATATTTTTGCTCAAAGTGAAAAGAGGATGTTGTTATTACAGTGGTGTAGCCAGGATTTTTTTTGGGGGGCTGAGGCTGATAATTAATTTATTTATATGTTAATTATTAATATGTATAAACGGTACCCACTAAAAAACTGATTATCTATTCATTTCGGGGCAGGGGGGCTGCAGCCCCATCAGCCCCCGGCTATGCCACTGTGTTAGTATAATAAGTAATAAAGTGTAAACTCAAATTTAAATTTAAAATTAAAGTTGATTATGGTTTACTAATTCATATGTTACGTTTATCAATGAATGTGTAATTACTGTAATTAAATAATAATATACTTTACAAAGCATCATAGCCATTACTTAAATATGTAATTGTTTAATGGTCATTGAAGGGTTCCAGATATCGATAACTCTATAAAATAACATGAAAAATCGAGGGGCTTCAGCACCCCCAGTTTTTTCAGTGAAATTGCGCCCCTGAATATACATGTATTAAAATATACGAATACGTTATTAAAATTACCGAAATATATTATTTCGTACAACGGACGGCGTCTGAATTGTGTAATGAATTAGGTAAGTACACTGTACGGACAAAAATCTATATTCGTTTCGTGAAAATTTATTCACGTTTCAAAAAAAAAAAGATAACGAGCCGGGGATGTTGTGGATATCGCTTAAGTGAATTACTTGGATAAAGATTTTAGAGTTTTGTTTTTATTTTAAATTTGAAAGCAACGATAAGTCATTGCGTTCGATAAAACGTTTCTGAGCGGAGCTTACTATTTTCTCGTGAATATAGTCTAAGAGTTACATATTTGGTGAAAATTTCAGGTTTCTATGACTATTAGTTTCAAAATTACGAAGAAATAAACAACAATCGATCAAGACGAAATTGCATTTTTAGCGTTTTTTAGTTATATTTTTTGGTGCTTTTGAGAAAATCGAAAAATGACCTCTCTAAAGTACCACAACTAGACGCGAATTGCTGCCGGAAACAAACGGTGACCGAAGAGATCGGAGCACTCCTTTTGGTCGAAAATCTGTACACAGGATAAAAAAAAATAAAAAATAAACATCATTGTAAAAAACAATAGATTCATCGCTCCGCTCAGAATCTAAAAAATTATTTCACTCATGCCGCCCCGGGAATACTAGTAAAAAAAAAAAATAATAATAATGATGTAATCGGGGTGAGCAAAAAAAAAAAAAAACCAACACAGAAGCTCCATTCCCTGCGCGTGCATAACCCCATCGAATAAAACAATTCGAGCACTGCATCGAACTCTATATCAAATTCGTATATTATATATATATATAAAACACTCGAAACGAGCGCGGAACGCGTTTTCTATATATATATATATATATATATATATATATCGACATTCGGGTGTATGTGTGTTTATTTGACAATGTCAGACCTATTCGATTTCAGGATAGAGAAAAAAATCCATGGCGTGATTTTGACGTTTAATATAATATATTATAGCGTACTGCAGCAGCGTTATTATCGTATATCAAACAAATATATATATATATATATATACACAATAGTTGTAGTGCAAATCATATAATACGATGTCAACAACCAAACACCATATATACGCTTACTACGAGTATAATATTTATATATATATATATATATATATATATATATATATATATGTTCGTAATTTAACGAACTCTCAATGTAATTGCCAGTATTCGAAATTAAAAAAATTTAGTATACCCAACTATATGCATTTCATACTCGGTCTCTCGTTGAAGCCTCCACAAAAGCCTACACGTAAACAGTACTGCACAATCAACGATCGGTTTAAATTTTAAACTTTAAAATATCGTTGGTACTTTCATGCATGGGCGTTTTTTAATATATAAATACTAATATTTTTTTTTCAAAAATATTACGTTCACAGCGAGCAATGGTACGGGATTTAGTCTCGGTATTACAATCAATGTCATTCGACATAATAATAATACGAAATACGCATCGCGTATCGGCAATTTATACAATATTATTATTATCATCCATTTATCACGCGGTACGTGCGTGTACTATAAAACTCGGTTCCAAATGCTTGATATTGTTAGGGGAACAAAAAAAAGGAGACTCCGGTGGGCAGGACACGCATGGAGAAAAAAAGAAACTTTAGTTCGGATGGTTCAATGTGGGAAACCGCAAGGAAAGAGACCATTGGGACGATCACGATTAAGGTGGGAGGATCAAGTCAGGAAGGATACACAAGTGATGGACCCAAGTGCTGAGCGGCACGTTTTAGCGATGGATAGATGGGAGAAGTGGCAAGAAACGTGTTTGAATCAGGGCTCTCATTTGAAAAAATAATAATGTTTAACGTTTTAACGTTTTTTATCGTTATTTATCTTTTGCGTTTATCGTTATGGTATATTTTAACGTTATGGGTTATTTGTGTTTAACGTTTAAGAAAGTTTTATCGTTATATAATATTTACGTTGTACGTTTATCGATATTTTAACGTTATTTGGTTTAATATCGATTTTTTTTCCAAATTAATAAATCCATTCATATTTCATAGACTATAGCACGTTTTCAAATCTCATAAACGTAATGTACTTCATTAAACTTCATTGATTATAAAATTCCTAACTTTTATCCTCAATTTTATGATTTTATACACTTTTCAGTGAGAACCTTGGTTTATTTTTGACTTTATATTCCAATGCAGAATATTTTTCTTAAAATGTTGATTATATTACCAATAGAAACTTTTCTGACTAGCTGACATCTTCTCAGACACGTATCTTTGAATAATTTTTACTATCAAGTAAACAAAAATAATCTGAAAGGTCCAGTAACAATAAATAGTATTTCAATTCGCGATATCACACCGCAGAAAGAGAATTTCCGCGAAAGACATATCGGAAACCGTATAATATCTCGATACACGTGTCTAGCTGACACGCGTGTACAGTGTACACGTCCATGTGAACCCAGACTTATTATAGAACTATAATAAACCTACATCATAGGCTTATATTTTCCATAGTAAATTGGAAAAAAAAATTAAAATAACGGTAATTCTATATTTTGTTTTTTGATATTTTGATATATAACGTTAATACATTATTTCGTTTAATGATATGTTTTAATTTGTGATAGTTTAAAATTAGTGTTTATTGTTTTCCGTTACGTTTTTTGATATTCGTTTCAATTGATATTTTGCAATTATAACGTTATAATCAAAACGTTATTACAACGTTTGCGAGCCCTGGTTTGAATGTATGATCTTAATGGTCGATTACTTACATAATATTATTATTATGCGGTTAGTGTTGTGCAATATCTAGCGAAAATAATCCGGTTGAAAATATTGTATCCACGACGAGATTCTCGTCCATCCAAATAATTAATAGCGTATAGTAGTTGATATTTACGCGGATGCCATTTTATTAAACATTTTTATTTTTTATTTTATAATATAGCGATATAAATTATACGATTCTTATCGTTGTATACGACTCCGTCGAGCGAGAATTTTGGGAACGATCGATAATTTTTGTCACATTTATATTGTGTAACGTAGAAATGAAAAAGAAAAAAAACATTTTTTTTTTTTATTCGAAAAACACGATAAGTTTTGAACTCCGCAATGTCGAAGAACGTAATAATAATTTTCGATTTTTTTTTTTTTTAGTAGCGAAACACCGCAAAAATATCAAAACCCAAAAGGCGAAAAAATTAATAAAAACCATGTCCGCATGATTTTTCTTCTAAACTGCGTTTAAATATTATAATAATGTACGGCTTTCGCGATGAATTCGACGCGTTTCGCGTAAAACGAAAATATAAATGTCTGAATTTCAAACGGCGGCAATTTTCGTACGAAAGGACTGAAATTCGAATAGAACGAACTTATATTTCGAATACTTATTAAAATTAATATATTATACCGATAATCATTTATCGCAACAAAAAAAAAAAAACGCGATAGATCTTTAAATTAGTGTACGGTACATTGTCACAATTTTTTTTTTTTTTTTTAATTTTTCTACGCTGTCCAATATTCCCTGAACACAAGGGGTAAACGTCAATTACTGCAATTTTCCGTTTTCCATCGTGTATATACTCGTATATATATAGAGAGAGCGAACTCCGTCGGAAACGTTGATCGCGATGTCTGACACGGCCCAGACTAATTGTAAATTGTAATTTTCAGAATCAGACTTCATTTTTTTTTTATTTTTTTTTATTTTGGTGAAGTGTTATCGTAGAAATTCTGAATTTACACTAATAATTCGTAATAATAGACGTGTTTTCGTTGGTGAAGGGAAAGTGGCCCGGTGAGACGTACTCGACACGGCCACAGCAGTTGTTTGCGCGAAACGCGAAATTCATTGTCACGATTATTGTTATTATTAATAATTCCGAACGATCTTGAGCGAATCGACTGCACCGCGACAAGGCGCAGACGATACGTGTTTTGTAATTTTTTTCAAGTTTTTTTATATCGATTCCAACGCGCGTTTTCGTTTTTAACACGTTGAATGCCACGTGTACGTTTTATTATTTATTTTTTTTTTTGTACACAGAGAAATGTCCATATATACTTTCGTACGAACATTTTTTTTTTTTATATATGATCCAAAAAGTTTAGAAATAATAATTGGCAAAAACTTCACGTATATATATTTCTTTTTTTACTTTAAAAGCATTTTCTAGTATAAACGAATTTTATATTTATGTCGTGTCAGAAAAATGTACACGTGCAGGCCTCCCAGACAATTTTATATAGTATTATAATTGGTAAGAACGTCATTTTTTCGACGTAAATATAATACAATTTCCGGAGTCTTCTTATTTGAAGAGATTTTGTAGAGAGAAAAAAAAATGTTTTTACGGAACGCGTCCTTTTTTTTTTGATTCATAAAACAAAAATATAATAATAACAAATATTTTCGTGTACGTATAATGTAAATACACGACGGTTTTTTGTTAACATCACTCTTAACAAAAAGAAAAAAAAAATGTCCGAATATAAACGTTGCAAGTGTTTTTGATTGTTTATTAAACTAACGCACGAGCGTTTCTAAAAATTATTTTACACTGGAAAAAAGGGATGAAAATTAAAACCCGATTTAATACAGGGATTTGATTTTTCTGAATACACTGCAGACTCACAAGAAAGCAGATCTCTGGTCAATAGTACCGAAATAGTAGTCGAATGGGTTCGGTCGTCTTAGAAATGACGTGTATTTAAATGTTGAATAAAATTAAAGAACCGCGTCTTAGGTAGACAACGGCAAAAACACGACTGGAAAATATCATCAAGACATCGCGTGAAAATGATTAATAAAATTAATTATTACGATATTGTAATCAACAATATTTTAGTAAAACGAGTCATTATGATATATTTGAATTAAAAACCTTTATACGTACTAATATTTGTATTTCGTATGTTATTTATTATTTCAAAAATGTATTTTTACTGGATGTTGAAACGTGTAAAGAGCTGATAAAGACAACATAGTAATATTGGTTATAACTCACGTTCTGAGGCGACAATTTTTGCTTTAAAACTTAGACCATTTTGAACTCGTAATGTCAGTAGTTTATTGACGGGAGGGGTCCATTCCCGACTCCCTTCCCAGAACTAAGAGAAAGAAATTTACCAAACTCACTAATAAGCTCAAATATAAAAAAAGCTCTAGATAAAAAAAATAGTACTTCTACTCTTCAAAGGTTTACCACCAAAAAAAAAAAACGCCACTGCTACTGATTGGGCGTTAAAAAACATAACTGGTTTTTGAAAAACATGCCACTGCACGTTACTGTTATTTACGACTATATTTTGTACCCGATAACATAATTTTCTGTAAATTCTGATACGTATTCTACTACTATAACAACAACAACAATAATAATAATAATAATAAACAGACAGATAGGAACAGTTGACAAGGCAGGAAATTAAACCGAACGCTGTCGACGCAAATTAATAATTGCGCTTGTCCTCCTCACGGCTCTTTCAACTTCTCTTCGGCGACGATGCCGAGCTTGTGTTTCGCATATACGATTGCCTTTGACGCCAATTTGATTTACGGCCGTAATCCCATTCTTATCGCGTCCCGATTTTATTTTTTCACACACCCACGCGTATTTTATTTTCCCTCATCCCTTTCCACCCGCAAGCCGTGAAATTTAATTATCAATCATTTCCCGATTCAACACTCCGTTCCCATCAACACACACACACACACATCCCTTCCCCCTAACCGGTCGAACAAATAAAACAATACAAACACGACGGAAATATTTTAATCGAGTAATACCTCACGCAGAATGGATTGCTCTCCGCCGCGCAAAGCAAACGCGCGGTCTGGGGAGTGTTGTCGGTGGTTATCTGTATATATTATAAATACATATAAAATATTTTATACGCATGTGTGTGTGTGTGTGTATGCTCTGTAAAAATCCATTCTTTGAAGTGTACCGCAAAACCCTTTTTTCATATTTATGATAAAATATTCAATACGAAAGCCCAGGAGCAATTTTTTTTTTTTTTGTGGAGGGGGAGAGCCGTTTGAGATTTTCGTATTTTATAGGCTTTTGACGGGCGCCAAATACCGGGCACGAGGAACAGCAACGAAAACAACAAAACAAAATCATTGTAGAACACTGCGGCAACAGCGAAAGAAAACCGTGTATATCGCAGTAATATACCGCAGGCAAGGAAAATGGGTAATTTTAAAACAGCTCTTGAAACGTTCGCCTTTAAACCGAGATTTTATTATATTTTTTTAAAAGTTTAAAACAATTGTTTAGGTATTTAATTTATTAAACTCGATGTTTATTTCATTTGTCCTATCGAAACCTTTACAAATGTTTTATTCATTTGCCCGCGGTCGTGTACCGTGTGTAGTAAAACACCGCTAAGTAAAACACGAGTATAAGTATTTTGATTATTCTGTCATAAATATTTTACGTGATTTTCCGGACACTCGTCGTCACTCGGAATTAAATTTTAACACGAGTGAAAACAATTTAAGATTTTTGTAAGAGTAGTTTATTTTACATAAAAAAAATAACGTAATAATTTGTATAAACAACAGAAAAAAATTAACACTATAAAAAGAATAATATTATATACTGCTACGGCTGCACTGTGTTAAACACCGGCTAGTAAAATATGTATTAACTCGGCTTCCTTTTTATTTTCCTGGCCACGGTTGCACTGTTTAAAACGCCGTTATGGAATGAAAAAGGAAAAAAGAAAGGTAATTTCGTTTATAAATCTGGGTCCTGCATGATAATATGTACATGTCAGTCCGCACGACCTTATGAGAAGTGCATCGAAAACTATTCTGGCGCCATCTATTGTGACGGTTTCTTACACGTAAACCGTATGTATAACGTCAATTGACTGCTCTCGCGATCATTGGAACGTGATACTTCACTCTCGTCGAAATTAAGAAACGTATTCGCGTATGTTTTGTCGTTTAAAATTAAAAAAATACGCCGTTGACGATTAAAAGGAGTAAAAAGCAAAAAATATATCGATTTTTCCAAAACGAGGTATCGGACGCTGAGATTTTGCACGGAACCTTACGGCTCTTACTGCACGACCCGAATTTTATACGCGTGAAATTTCAACTCGTGACGATGTTGTCAGACGACAACGCGATCAGGCGACTAAGATCGCCTTGGGGCAGAATGCAATCGGTGAATGAATGAAAGCAAGATAATCTCCATGCCGTCTGTAAAAACGAGCGATTTAGCGCGGTGGAATTTATAAGAATTTATCGACACGATCTAATGCCTTCGTGAAGTCGGTATATTATATATAGCTGATCACGTCGATTTGGATACGATTACGAAACGTATCAAAGATGCACGAGAAAAATACGAGACCTGGACGTATAATTCTATACATAAGAGTACTGTTCTGCAGTGAGGAACCGCGGTTGATGGCTGTTGCTTTTACGATGCGAATAACGAGAATCTCAAAAAGTGTTGATAACAATTGGCTGCCAGACTCCAGTCGATTTAGAATCAAAGACCTAAGGTTATGCATCAATGACGTATTCATCAATGGGATTTTCGGAGACGTTACAAAAAAAAAAAATACGTTCAGTCTAAAACGTATTGAGTTCCATCGAATCCAAACCGCGTCATTTTACGAATCGAATAATGGCGAGACAGCGTTATATAACACGTCATAATTTTAAAGCCGCTGACAGTCATTGTGAATATCCTCATCCCACCGTCGCGTACACGTTTTTCCAAAAACTACAAATACTTTTCTCGGAAGTGAAAATTCTTGCGTTATTTCGCCGACCGTATTTGAATCGAAACCTGCACCAGAAAATCAATATAATATGAAACGAAAATTCGTAAATTATATTTTCCTGGGACTCGTCGAATCCGGTACGGTCCGCGCAAAGTGATTTCCAAAGAAAAAAAAACCTCGTGCGCGAAATAAATCTTAGTATGATTTTTTTTTCTTTCTATTTTTTACTCATTCGTTATTTTTTTTCTTTTACCGTCGGCACGTGATCGTCGCGCGCGGCAAAAGATCAAAAAAATTACACAAAACCCCCAAACGTCTCTTTTAATAATATTATATCTTCGGAGTTTTGACCTCGTGCAGGACGACAACCGCGTAGTAGACGCATAATGCCGGCAGAGAGAGAGAGAGATAGAGAGAGAAGGCTACGAAAAAAAAAATAAATAATCGAACGTCGTTATATTATATTTTATACGACGGGATTTCACCTCGGAATTCGTGGTGAACTCTGATATATATATATAATTCAATAACGGTTTCTTGTCCACAACGAACGTGATCCAAATAGAAAATGTAAAAACGAAAAATATCGCGTTTATTCCGGAACGACGATTTATATTATATACTTTTTCCAACGTTTATTGCGTTAACCCCGGCGGCGGCGGATGCTGTGACATCCAACACGGAGCTTTATAATTATTGCGAATAACTATCACGGACGTTTCGTTACGTACACCTCGTCGAGCGGTTGCTCGAAAAGCCGCAGCATCCCTCCGGGCCGCGTGTATCCACTAAAATACTTTAATCGCCGCTCGGGGGCTCGCTCGGTCCGAAATCCTAAGTTTCCGCATCACTCATTGCGATGGTTATCGCACACCAAAAGCCATTAAGGGATCCCGATAATGGGCCCCCGTCGAACGGCCACAACTGAGACTCGCGCTTCTGTGTACCACGACTGCTCGGCTCCGTGCGCGCGCGTTCACCTTCCGTCCGAATTTCCCGCGTCGTTTATTATACGTATTATTACGGCTCTGCAGTTATCGAAATAAAAGACCATTAAAACTACTGCTGCTGCTGCTGCTGCTGCTGCTGCTGATACGCATAAAGAAACGCCCTCGAAATCCGGTCTTCCGCAACACCGAAACGTTCTGGGCAAAGACAGCAAAATAATATAAAGAACCTAGTTAAATATCAACGATCCTCGTCGTACCTACGTATTATACGTACCTGTATATTACCAGGATGAATCCTTATGTCGATGATACGTTTTGCGGACGACAAAGTTTTGCTCGCTACGTCTGAAAAAGATCTACAAACAGCGCTGTTAACAAACATTCAGATTAAGTACAGATACGGTGAAAACAAAAGTATAATGTCATTATGCAGCAAACAAAACGAACCAAACATTAATATATCACTTGTAGGAACAAAATACAGAGCGAGTAAAACAGTTTAAATATCTAGAAAGCATGATAAGTAATGACGGAAGATCAGAATAGGAAATAAAAAGCAGAATGGGGTGAGCAAAAAAAAAAAAAGCATTCCTACTAAAAAGTAAGTTATTAACGTGAAAACAATGTAGATTTAATATATGATAATAAATTGTAATTATTTTAATAATAATTTCTTATAATAAACCTAGGTAGGTAGAAGCGTTTAATTTCAATTTTCATTTTTCATCAGAACAATATACATTTTGTCGAAAAACTTAAAATGGTAAAAAAAAAATATATTTATTATTATTATTTTTTTTTTTGGTGAAGTGAAACTTCAATTCTAAAAAGATTATCGCGCGTCACGGTCAGCCGTCAAGACATTTTTCTTGAGATCAGTTGCGCGTGCGCGTTAAATACGCGTATAGATAGCGTAATGGTCAGTACCAAAAGCCATCAACGACGATGTTTTGGGTTCAATTCCGTTCGGTGGGAACTTGTTTTTTTTTTCGTTTTTTTTATTTTATTCCGGGATTTTTTTTTTTTAAAGTTATTTCGATGAACGCGGACGAAATTTCGGAGGTAGTTTTTTTTTTTTTACTTTCCGCGTTCTTAGGTTGCAGTTTTTTTTTTTTTTACCGAATGGCTTCGTCGTTTCTCGATTATATGTATTTTCTAATAACAATTTAACAGTCTCATAACATTGAGGTATATACTTTAAAACCGCGGGCAATGAAAACGGATCCGAAATATCCGTATATAAATATATATACGAGAGAACGTCGTCTCCAGCGCAATTACACGCGACGACTGTTGTTGTTACTATCGTGAATAACGACGGCTTTTTAAAGGTCGTAAAAACGACGCTTGTACTTCGAATTTTTTTTTTTTTTTTTTTAACGCGTAAATACTATATTAGTATAGTACAGATAGTAATGTAAAAGTGGGGAGAAACTATTACATGGAAAAAATAAAAATAAAAATAAACGAATAGTACCCGGGGGTCTCGTTTAGGTTATAAAATCGTTTAGGTTATAATTGGTAGTGAAAAGAAAAAAAAATTAAACGCAGTCGCAATAAATTTACGCATCGGCAAAACGAATATAGAAATATTAAAACGCGAGACGTAAAAGAAATAAAATTTCTTTTATTAAGATTTTATAGTCCGAATTCGTGTTCTGGACAATAATCGTATACTATATTAATTTTAATATACAGACGACCTGGAAATTTTAACTACACGCAACGTAATGTTTATATAAATTCCGTTTTAAAAAAGAATTACATATAACAGCACGTAAAGAAATTTAACGTAAAACGTTTTTAAAATAATTTGAATATACGAACGGATAGTCGCGGGTTTCTATATAATTAATTCAATTCGCTGCAGTGTACACTATTTCTTCGCTGTTTTATACTTGATATATATATATTACTTTGTTTTTTTTTTTACATTTATCGTGGAAAATTGAAAACGAAAAGTTGATCCTTATTTTCATCTTAATATAATCTGGAGTCCTTATGGCTCCCCCCCCCAACTTTTTAATCCTAGTCACGCCCGTGCACATATATACATATATTTAAATGTAAATGTACAAATTCATTATTTACGAGTACTGATTTA
Organism: Slavum lentiscoides; assembly: GCA_032441835.1. NCBI lineage: Eukaryota > Metazoa > Arthropoda > Insecta > Hemiptera > Aphididae > Slavum > Slavum lentiscoides. Next base: position 2,075,561 of record CM063707.1, on the reverse strand, counting down.
TAGTTTTAATTTTTTCATATCACACATCCTTTTCGTCCTTTGTTATTTTATTACTTTTAACGATTCGATCGACCGATCGTCGTCGTCGAAATGCGCCGTCTCAACGAGCGCGTTTCCGTAATTTTCCGTTTTCGTGACACCGTTTTTTTCCACGTTATTCGACTGAACAGCACACGACGTTTCCTTGTATTTTCAACGAAAACTCTACGCGTACGCATACAAAATAACAAAACAGGGCGTTGTAATAGTCACATATACGAATAAGCATTTTTTTTTACACACATTCGTCTCTCGAATATTATTATTATTATTGTCAGTAGCATAGCCAGAAGGAGTTTTAAGGGTTCAACCCCTCCTCGACTCTATTTTTATATAATAATAATAATTATTATTATAGTAATAGTAATAGTAATAAAAATAAGAAAAAAGTGTATATAATATATATATTATATACGCACGAAAATACATAAAAATTAAGAAATATGCAAATTTTTTTCTAAAACGTGCAGTTTAAATTTTCGTTTTTTTAACTCATCATTGTACAGAAAGAATTTCTAGACTGGTCTACTATAAATCGAGAGCACATTCATTATTTTTCTTCTTGTCAAAGCAACGTGTTTTGAGTTTGATTTAATAGTAAACTATATCACACATATTTAATTGACTAATTTCTGGCTACGCCATTGATTATTATTATTATCATCATTCCCATCATTATTATTATTATTATTATTATTATTATTATTATAATTATAACAACGTAGGGGTGTAGAAGAGTGTCATTTTCGTCCCTTTATCGATCCAAAAATATTATTTTTCCACCAGCCCTTCGAGGCGCGGTGGTATTGGTGGTGGTGGTGGTGGTACGTTCGTGCGCGCGCGTGTCGCGTGTGTGTGTCGGATTCTGAGTCGGACAAGGAGCGCGTGCATGCGATGACGTGGGGACGACAATCGGAGATACATGCGGTACGAGTGTACTGAAAAAGAGAGAGAGAGAGAGAGAGAGAGAGAGTGAGTGACGAGAAGAAAAAAAAAGGAACGAGACGGTCGGGTGGAGGAGAGTCGAAATTGAAGCAGACAGACATTTCCGACAATAACCTAATGCGTTTTGACTTGCGGCCTCCGCGACACAACGCCTTTGTAGTTATAATCGAATTATTTCCGCAGAAGTTTCGCGCGAAAAAAAAAAAGAAGAAAATCCCGCGATCGAATGTGTGTGGAAATAGGACGGCCCGGGGGGGTTCCGTTGTGTGTCGGTAGGTCTTGGCGAGGCGGTGTTGGTGGCAGAGAATCGAATGTCTGAGGCAAAACGCGTCTGCTATTGAAAAGAAATAAAATAATAAAATAAAATTTATATGTCGCGTACGTATTATGTATGCGCGCGATAATAGAAATTCTTCGATATAAAACGAGTGGTGAAATATACGATTGACGGAATTCTGTACGAATTTTTCGTTGAAAATTTCGATATATAAAACGTATTAAAACGTTATTTTCTTTTTTGTCCATTCCTCCGGATATTTATCGCGTATAATGGTATTCATTTTGCAATAATTGATTTTTTCCGTTAAACCGTTTAACTACAGTGATGGGCGCTGAAAACTACACCGAATAACCCGATAGTTTTGAAATATCAGCTATTTGTTCGACGACTCGGTAGTTCTGTAAGACTATCGACAAGTTTAGTTTAAGTTCTCAGAACAAATTAAAAATAACGATTTACTTTTGGTTTAGAGTTTACGTTATATCAAACAGTTGCCTGACATGAAAAAAAATCTATTCACAAAACCGAGTGAAAACTATCGAATGATCCAGTCGATAGTTTTTTCGCATAATACATATGCCCTATAACTACGTACGGAGCAGAAACATGGAGGAAAACGAACTGATTGTTCTGGAGAGAAACATCCTAAGAAAAATCTTTGGGCCAGTAAAAGACGAGGAAATCACCGAATGGGAAATAAGAAAAAAATAAAAAATTAGAGGAACTCTTTCAGGAACCAAACGTATTAAGCACAATCCAAAGTAAAAGATTACAGTGGGCTGGTCATGCGTGCCGTGGTCAGAACCCACTATTGCACGTGGTAATGGCAGATAACCCAGAAGGAAAAAGACCTCTTGGGCGACCCCGTTTGAGATGGGAAGACGTGGTAAAGAGAAACGTAGAAACTCTAAATGAAGGTCCAGACTGGAAAACAAGAGCAGCTGACTTGGAGGATTGGTAGTATGACGGGATGGTCCTAGTGGCCGTCAATACCCAGGAAGAAGATACACAACCGAGTTAAGACTATCGAATGATTCAGTCGATAGTTTTTTCACATATTCCATAAATAATACTATCTAGTCTTTTGAAATAACACTTGGTAGTTCATTAAACTATCGACAGCCAAAAACAGTAGGTACCGCCAAAATAAAAATTAGTTATTTAGAGTCTTAGGCTATTGAATCGCATTTTTAGCTAGGAAAGCATTACCTAAGACGTTAAAAAAAAAAAAAAACGCAAAAGTCATCATACTAATTATTATTATAATACGCTTTTTTGTGTGTGTCTGTATATTCGCGTGTCTTTTTTCCTTATGATTTTTATCCGCCAAATGGTTGTGTCTATTACAGTACGCAGACGACGCGTTAACTCTAATAATAATATAACAATACACACGTAAACAGTGATATTTTAAGATTTTACAATAAGCTCAGAATAACGTTTTAACATGTCGAAATAACGTAAGAAACTCATAAATCAAAATCAACACTGGTGTTTACATCCGTTGTGCGCTTCATGAAAAAAAAAACCAAGTTAGCTAATAACTGCAGAGTACTGTAATACATACATTGCGACGTTCGTTTTTTCCTCGTGTCCGTTGACATTTAAAAAAAAATAAAAATCGTCTAAAGCTATACGACGTATTTATAGTTTGCCTTTTTCGTTTGTTTGTGATAAAAAAAAACCTACAAAAACTCATTACAAAAGTTTACTCGTTAAATCCTATACACATTTAACGACTGGACTATTAATTACTTTAGTTTCGCTGCTAGAAAGTGCGCAGCTTCCCTCACCGCCGCCGAAACATTACGTTGTCGGAGAATAAACAATGTTTCCTAAAACTCTTCTCTTTTTTTTTCTCTCTCTCGTTTTATTTGAACTCCGCGAGGTTCGTATTATACTAACGAGCGTTTAATTAATTTCTCGCTTTTTCATCGCCTTCGCATTATGTTTGTTTAAAATGTTTTACTTTCTCCTCCCCCCCCCACTGGGGCATATTTTCACCTATCTACTTACGTTTGTCTGAGTATGCGTTCATGCAGACTATATTATTAGCCAGTGGCGTGACGAATGTTATTTGGATTGAGAGGAAATACACATTTCTACTATATACCTAGTATGAACCCAAAATCACAAAAATAATACTCTCGCTGCGTATACATTTTTTCGACAACTACGTTGTCATCTTCAATGCGAACCAACTATACTAAATCGTTAGACGCTTTGCTTTGGATAATGTTCTCTACCACAAGCTGTTACTTTTTTAGAGTATAGGATATATATTAATGAAGTTGTTGGTTTTGATCTGAAGTCTTGAGATTAAAAGTTTATTGGTCTATTTTTGAATCGTTCTTTTGTGGATAAGCGTGTGCTTATTTGTTTGATGAGGGAATAATAGGAGTTTGAGATGCTTTCCTTTGTTATGTTTCTTTTTTTTAGTAGTTGACCTTTTATTTTATGGTGCTCATCTCGTATCTGTGTTACGGATGGTTAGGTTAGCGGTGAACCAGGGTTTACCAATGATGGTTCTCAGTGTGGTTGACTGAAGAGCCTCTAGGTTGTTCCGGCTTTGTTTTGTTAGGTTAGAAGTCCATGCGGGGGCAACGTAAGTAATTACGGATCTAATGTATGATTTGTACACGTGGACTTTGACGTTGAGAAGAAGAGTGCTTGCGTTGTTGATCAGTGAACGAAGAGAGTGTTTGACGAGTTTGGCTTTGTTAATTACTTGTTTTACATGAGTGGAGAAAGAAAGATTTCTGTCCATTTGAATTCCTAGGTATTTAGTATTAATGGTTAACATTTGATTGCGTTGTTGTTAATTTCGATATTTTGGGAGTCAGTTGACGAATTGTCGGAGAATAGAATAACCGTTAGACGTTATATACACCCGTATTTATACGGTTTATATCCGATGACGTCACCACAAACCAGCCGCGGCATCTGGTCGTGAGTCACGACCACGCCCACCGCAAGTCTATTCTGATGCCATTTGGTTTACGGTAAATTAATTTTAATAATGAATTTTGTCATGGACTTAAGTCCCAGTTTAACAAGTTTTTGACATTTCTATTGTTTCTACGTATATTATGTTTAATTCCTTATAATTATTTAAAGTTTTGCCGATTTAATATTATGCGGTTAGTAAGTGTTCCGCAACAGGAGATTTCTCGTCTTCTTGTATTTTGACATTTCTCAAGTGTTCTTTGAACCTAATATCTATATTTCTTTTTGCTTGGCTTGCATAACATCTATCACAATACTCACATTGAATTTTATAATTACCCGATTTCCTTCCTTCTCCTATTTTATCCTACCTGTTTCCTAATTGTGCTTTCAAATTATTGTTTTTAGTCGTTTATTTGTAGGCCATGCGAAATTTTGGGACAAAATACCATTGGTGACTCACGACCAGATGCCGCGACCGGTTTGTGGTGACGTCATCGACTATAATCTGTACAAATACTGGTGTATTACCGTGTAACGGTTTAGTAAATTTAGTTTAAATTTCAACTGCAGTAAATGATACTCGGGTGAAGAATTACTAAGAAAATAATTTCTGCAACACATCAGAATAATTACAATTACTTTTGTTTTTTTTAAGCAAATCATACGTTAGTTTTAGGTTAAAATAAAAAGGGAAATAATTTTTTTTTTCAATTCGGGCGCATAAAAATCATCACTTTCGATCATACGTGGCAAAATCGTATCAAACTTCACCGCCTAAAATTTCGATATGCGTGTAATACTTTAAATATTTTACACGTAATCGCGTGAATTTCAGTAAACAAATTTCACAGGATATTCATAGACATTCCATTGTCGTTGGAATAACCGCACGATTCTCGTCGTCAAAATATGACCAAGGAATCGGAGAATTTCCTCGCGGTCTGTTCGTTTCTAACACGCGTTCGTAAAATAACAACGCAATTCAGAATTTCCGTTGTCAGTTGACAGCGTTTCTATACTCCGTTTCATGAGAGAAGGTATACAGGTACGTTTTTTCGTCCGTCGATGCGCATCTCCCACCAATTTCGCCCAATTTGGCTAGCCGCCGGGCGGTAAAAAGTGGGGGAAATTTGGCCTCCGCGCTGTTGACGGCGGCAGTCAGATGCGCGACTCGTGTACTTTCTCTCGCGAAACGGAGTATAATAGTTTTTGTTTCGAAAAACATAATTTTTAACTAAATATTATATACACCGCGCACGGTTTATGTAAAAAAAAAATAAATAAATAAATCTAACGCTTTTCCATTAATAATATATTTTATATTCGTTTTGCACCGACTGTTCGAGTGAATAGTCGCTAAAAACAAAAATAAACCGCATGGCGCGGTAAACTTTTTGCAATTCTCCGTTTTAAATTCAATAAGACGGGGACTTTCATCATCACCGAGGCAATGTAACGCGTGCAAATCACTAAATCACTTTTACAATAAAAATAATTATGTAGGTATACGCGAAGTGTTTTAATATCGTTTGTTCGCGCGAAAACAACAAATACGAATTATATTTTATAAATCTCATTCCACGAGAAACATTGAACGCGTGTGATAGACCAAAAAAAAACACAACTTATTCGACGATATGTATTATATTGTTACACGAAATCAACGCGAATATTTGCTAGAAATTTTTTTTTTATATATTTATATAGTTTCGAAACAAAAATCGATAAACTGCTTAACTTTGAACACATTCGAGCTGTGTATCTCGTTTCTTTTTTACTCGCGGATTTCGGACTCGTTTCTAAATATGAAAATACGAGCGCGCCCTCGAATTGAGCTGCACCGAGTTAAAAGGGGTCTCTCTCTGTGTGTGCGGCAAACACGACGCAACGAAAATGACATTTTTTTTTTTTTTTATAAATAAATAAAACGTCGAGTAATGTTTACGAGTTAATAAATTACGAATTCGCGTCCTACGTGTATGTAATACGCCGCATTGTACGAAGAAAAAACACTGCAGTAGATTAAAAAATATAGAACGACACGCGTAATCGAGTGTTTCGTTAGCGGATTTCGCTATTATATATGAATATAATATTACGTTTCAGCCGCTTTATTACGAGACGTTAGGCCGGATGAAAATGTATAAGTTTAAATTTCTCAAACGCACCACGACCGAGCCACCTTGGAAAATATATATTACTAAAGAGCGAAAAAAAAAAATACGCGACGGTTAAAATATATTTTATGAGACCCTTAAGGTACGTACGTTACCGGCCCCCTCAGCGCACCGTCATAGAAAGTTTACTAATCTAAAAATGAAAATACTGTAACTTTAAAAGCAATTTAGCTACTCCGTTTTTTTTTCCTCCGCGGTATAATCGATGACACTTAAAAACGAGTCGGTCAAAGTACTAGAATCGCTAGAACGCACAGAGGCGCAAAAACTAAAAAAAAAAAAATCAAGAATAAAATAAATAAATATATTCGGAATTCCAAAATTATTATTATTAGAAACGTAGCATTCTGCGATTCGAAATAGTATAATATTAATATTAATCGGATTTCGGATAAAATCTAAAAATTAATGGTTGATTATATTTTTGTATATCGTTTCAATAACATTTATTTTCTTATTAGTCATTAAAACATATATGTATGTATGAAATCCTGTAATACGGCATAGTTTAGAACTACTTTTCCACTACTGATGTATAAGAGACTCCCAGGCCCCCTCTTCGCAGTCAGCTATTTTGTTGAGACGCGAAGAAAACTCATTTCTTCAATATAATTAAAAAATTTACTACACTTTAATTTTAATACTTCTTCGGTTATTTAGTACAAATACGTACGATGATAAGACATCGAAGAAATATTATAAAATACTTTAAATCTTAAAAATCGTTTTGGGATACGATGGCTCAATAATTATTATTATGTACAATTTTATATTACGAGTTTACCGTCTAATAATTCTCTGTAAGTAAACTAAATATTCATTAGTATAAACCATAAAGAATAGATACTGATCTGTAATACATCAAAACAGATTGTTTTAACGTCTAAAATACAATTTTCAAAATAATTACTTTTACACAAATATATACACACAACATTATGTACCTATATATAATTTCACGAACGTCATTTTACCCCCGAAAATGTCGCGCAATTTGTCATCGGTGAATTATAATTTTTTTTTTATTATTCAACAACGCCATTGGTAAAATCAAATTTCGACTGAAAAATTAAAAATTACGTTAGAATATTATAATAGATAAATTTATAAAACGTTTATGATACTATGAAACAGCTGTTAAATCTATAATGCGTAATTTCACTCCGAGTTTCTCTACACCTTAATCAGTGGTGTATTTATGAGGGTATCAAAGGTTTTTCATCCCGTCCCGAAGGAATTTGTTTAAGAGACTACAAATATATAATCGCGTTTATTATTATATTTTATAAAGTTGATGAAACAGATTAAAGCGCATTATTTTATATTGATTTAGAAAATAATTTCATTCTATTTATACACCCCCACGACCCCGGTCCATAAAGATAAAAAATTATAAATACGCCACTGGTGATCTTAATATTGATAAAGAGAAAGGTTGTGACCGCAAAACTCAGAAACAGTTGAATTGATTTTCGTGAAATTTTCACAGAACGTTTCGCTTATGAATTCATTAATTCGATATCGCATTATAATCGGATAGACAAAATGTAAATACGCGGTGTCCGTGACAGTTATTTGTAGCAATAAATATTCTCGACTACAAATGAAATATATTTTAGATTAAAAGTTATAATTCGTATGTCAGATAGCGTTTGTAAATACGTTTGTATTTGGGAAAAATGAAAATATTTCCGAATAGTAAAAAACACTCGTTATGCAACAGATGTCAAAAGTTACATAAATCTTGAAAACTAAAAAAAAAAAAAGAAAGTCTTCTCGAAATATTATCGAAAGAATAGTGCAGTCGTTATAAAAGCGTTGTGACTTCTATAGAGACTCTATAAACTCCCAGAATAAAACTCGCCTTCGTATCGTAAGTCCCTATATAATATGATCCCGTCTGCAGACTTTCCATTCCAATTTAAACATATACAGTTTCCTCTGAAAGTGTATTTCACAATCACGAAAAAATGTAATACTCGTAAATTACAAGGTCAAACCTTCGAATTTGTAAAAAAAAAGATTTCAGTCCAAACTGTTTTTTTTACACGGACGTAAAATTACGTTTCTACGCAGGCCTATCGAAAACTTTATAGATATAACAAAAAACAGCTCATACTCACAGATCGTGCAACGAAAAATATATACCAAGTCCAGATGATATAATTAAATTTGCGTTTTTGAATGAGGACGGACTGACCGAATCCAATCGAGGAAGCCATATTTTATATTTTTATTTATATTTATAAATATAATTATAGAAAAATCGCGGCCAGCCATTTATACGATTAAGATTAAATATGTTTATTAGTTAAGAAAAATATTATATACTTCACTGACTGCCTAAATATTTTGAGAATTATATTTAGAAATATCGTGTACTCGTATTTCAAGTATTGTTATGCGAATTTTAATTTTAATTGAATCACTGAAACGTTCGAAGGAGATGACGTCTACACTAATAATAACATTTATTTTGGGCGAAGCCGCCGGATCAGGACAACTAGTATATATACATTAGGGTGGTCCTTATTTATAGAGGCGGGATTCTTTTTTTTTCTAAATATTTTAAACAGTACCCATCCATTTTGTTCATTACTATAAGAAAGTAAGTTGTGTTAACGTTTGATAATGATAACTCATCCTCTTCCCGTGCCTCAACAGGGTTGAATTATGTCAAAATAAGGTAGTTAGATGGTTTTTCAAGTTTAATGCAAAAACTATAACACTTGACACAAAAATTAATAAAACGTCAATTTTAGATATTGATATTGTCTTTAAAAAACGTTATTACAAAATTTCTTGAATTTCCATTATTTTCAAGAAAACTCAAAAAAAAATGTAAAATATTTCATTTACGTGGCTAGTTTGACTTTTTGACGGTTATTCAAAAAAATATGTATATTATACAAATCACATAAATATATTGTTTGTTTATATTTTAACGATTACATATCGTATTATACTTGCACGTGTATCGGATCACAGTACACTAAAGTATAGTTGATTTCACGCATATAGATACTACTTTATTCATTCAAATACTTTGTCCGTGAAAATCGAAACAAAATCATCGGAACTTGTAACACGTACAACGTGTAATACTTATTTTAATTAATAAAAATGTATTATTTTATTATATATGCACGTATTTTTTTATATAATTTTTTTTTTCTGTTACATAAACCAACGCTCTCCGTAGCCGGATCAAAAGCGCCATGAAATTTGACTGCGGTTTCCTTTGCGTACAAACATTAAACGTTAACATACACCTCTCTCGGACCAATTCTTATACTCGAATTAAAGTTATTTTATACCGCACCGTACAATAGGTTCGAGAGTGTAAAAGTGTGTTATATTCAGAGGTTTTTAAAATTCTTAACACGTCCAGAATCGGCATACACTGAGTATATTCTAGACATTTTTTTAGTACGACGACTAAACGACAAGTCTGCAGCCGGTAATAATATTAATTTTTATTTCTGCGTTATTTTTCAAAAACATCTTGATACGCTATGCGGTTGAGTAAAATCGGCTGGGATCACGGGATAAAACGCAATCGACTTAACATTATTACTGTTGTAAGGCTATTCAATATTCGGAGTGTAAATTTGAAACATTTAATTTACTTTCATATACACACTCGTTACACGCGCACATTTTTACGGTTTCTTTTTAAAACGAATGGTCAATGCGGTTTTATATAGGTTTTAATATTATCCACTCTTAATTTGATGTTTTGTTATCGTTACATTTGTTGACAGATAGATTTAATACTTACTGTTTTTTTTTACTGTTGTTTTATTTATTAAATGGCTAATCATTTTTTTAAATATGTTTATATACAAATATATTCGTATTTTTGTTTATTTTAAATATACGCGTAATACGTATATATATACTATGTTATACTTGCATATTTATTAAAAACTGTGTTCTAACTTGTATTTGTGTTAAGCTCGAATCAATTATACGTAATGGACATTTAATAAGTAATTACGTTTTTTTTGTTTGCTAATCTGTTTGTTTTTATTAAGTCACAACTAAAACAATTAATTATAAATCAATAAATAACCAATAGGTAAAAAGTTTAAAATTGTTATAGGTAAATCATGAGAGGAGATTTGTGCAGAGAAAGAGATAGAGAAACACCTCTTAGTCTCCACGGACAAGCAGTAAGCTTTTTGTAGATTTACCTACAAATATTAGGATGGAAAAAATATTCTGAAACAATTTCGCCACTTATTTCGGTCCACTTCTGAAGATCACGAGTAATGGCCCGATAACGAGTCTGTTCGTGAACGTAATTATTGAAGTACCGTTATAGACACGATTTAAAGAATATTTCGCACTCGGAATTGAAAGTCTGTAAACGATTAGGGTTATTTTTTTATCGCGAGTAAAAAATTGAATGTAATATCTGAATTCGAATAGTGAAATTTTCTAAGAAGCATCGATCTCCGTTTAAAAACCCACGACAAATGAACATTTGGAATATTGGAAAATAATTGGTTTTATGAGGTACTGATTACGGAAATATTCAACGCGCGAGAATGTATTATAACATTCTGTGTGTTCTGTCTCTACGGTTGCGTAAAATTTGATTTTGTGCGATTCCCATCTCAAATCGATCCGAATAATAATACGGCATAATGTGTATATAGCTAATAAAAATATTCAAAAACGTGTAAAAAATAAAAACCACCGTATCACTTCACGCTACGCTTTAGTGTATTTATTATTGCCTCTGTGGAAACGTTGAATTTTCAATATTCGTTTTGTTTTCTCGCCATTTTAAATTATACGTCAAAATGTATAGACGCGTATAAAACGTTATTCGAAATTGCGCGCAAATGTTGATGAAAGTAAAAATGCGTTTCTTTTCACTGTAATACTTACATAAAATACGAAAAATATGACACTTATAATACAATTTTCTCTTACAGTGGCCCGTGCTTATCTTTTTCAGACGGCGGCTGAATATTATTATGCATATAAATGACATATTATCATGTCTCTTAGGTTTAATTTCTGGAGGTACGAAATAAATCGAAAGCGTTAACGATGTCCTTTACAAAGTCACCCGAAACTCATAATCGTGCTTATTGACAATAAAGTGAAGGACGTATTAAAAATCTACAAAAAAAAAAAAACGTGTAAAGATGTCGGTTTTTATTGTTGAGAGAACGTTTTCACTGAAATTTCGACGGATTTTTTTCGGAAGATTTTTTCTAATTGAAACGTGAAATTGATTTCGAGAGCTGTCATATAAATTTACGCTAATTATTTACTGAATATCTGTACAATTTAACGTACAAAATAGTTCGTCCGTAACTCTGGAAGTCGTTCGATACATATTATTTTCAAATAGCTTATGAAATTTCCGTTATAACGGTATATCATTTTTGTTCAATATCGCCTTAATATTTCCGGGGAATTTTTAATTTTTCATAAATCTTTTTTGAAAATTCAAATTACAATACTAGCACGAATTTTTTACTAAGAAACTATATTATACTACGTTGATTGAAACGAGGTGGAGTAAATTTGTGGTACCTACTGCTAAACTAAAGATATTAAATAAATCAGATTTAACGAAAATTGCCAAGAAAGAATATATTAATATAACGATACTCTTGTCCGTCCTCTTCTGACAACTGCTTTTGTCGAAACACCGGATTTTTAATATTTATTTTGCAATTTGAAATAATACACATTAATCTTCGACTCGCATAATTTAAAACGATATTCCAAATTGTGTTCAAATATTGATAAAAATCAAAATAGTTTTTTTTATTATTATTGTACTCATTTTTTAATAATAAAACCATTACTGTACTCGCAATGGTTGAAAAAAATCATATATATTTTATATATATATACTTAAACGCAATATAAAAAGCGCACATATACATTGTAATCCTTAAATAAAATAAGCAATATAATATAGATATATGTAATACATCTGTAATAAAATTGTTTTCTTGGATTAAATTGAAAAGGCAATATCATACGTACGCGCTATACGTAAAGTAAAATTCGAATTTGATATTTCAAACTAATGTAATTCTATGTACGACGATAGTAGATAATAATATAATAAAAATATTCAATAATTTACAAAAAAAATCGGAAATATTTTTCTTTATTACAGATTATTACAGCCCGAAACGATTTTTTTTCTTTTTATATACGTTTATTGAGTATGCTATCACCCGGAAAAACTTTATTTCCAAATTTAAAGTGTCTTCGACTACGGTGTACAAATGTATACAATTTTTTCATAATTATTATAATTATTATTATTATTATTATTATTATTATTATTATTATTATTATTATTATTATTATTATTATTATTATTATTATTATTATTATCCTCATCGTCATCAAATATTCGTGCTGTTCTTTCGCGACTTTTACATACGATTGGTGTTTAGTATTGTTTCCTCGCCATTGTCACAGTTTCCAAAAGTTTCGCAGTAAAAGAAAACTTTCTCCACAATGAATACAAGGAAAAAAATTTATGTCTATTATATTGTTCTTGAAATGTTCGAGCTCTCGACAACTTATTTCTTTCGGCCGTTTCGACGGAACAGAAAACACAGTTTTCTCGCTCTCTTCGAACGAAATCCCTTTAAGATGCGCTATTATTTTATATTTTGTAATAATATGCATAATATCGTCAGAATAAGTCGACGGTATTTCGTATTCGGACGACGTTAAAGTTGTCTAAGAAAACACAATAAATTTCATTTATATGTCGTCAGTTATTCGGAGTTTTAATCGGATCATTCGGTAATTAACGCGACTGTGTCAATGAATATTTTAACTACTCTATATTTTCAAAAAACAATTTTGTTAATAATTTATCATTTATACGCTTAATATTATTGTTCAATAATATATCATCTCCTTTAGGCGTTGATACAATTTAAGTAAAAATTGTCGCTCAAAATGTAAAATTATCCATAGAAATATTAGAGGCTTTTAGGTAATGCACCTAAAAAAACGTACCGGACCTTTTGTCTAATTCATAAGTATTTTCATCTTTTAGCTTCTTAAAGCGTTAACCGTCAAAACAGAAACAATTTAGAATATTGTTTTAATTTAATATTGAATTTCAGAACCATCGAGTAAGACGCAATAGATTACACAATAACACGAGGCCAAACATCACAATGTTATTTTTATACCAGCCGATACACAAAATATCAACCACATTTTACAATACTTATTGATAAAATGGCAGTCTAACAATTTAATTATGCAGAATTTTTTCCACGTGATCGCTGTGTTTCTCGTCTTTTTGTTTAGCTCGTATATTTGTATTAAATACTTTATAGCCATCAGAACTTATGGTCGATATAAAGTTCACATGAGAAGGACGTGTCACGCAAAATTGTTGACGTACAACGCTCAAGGGATTCCGTACTTCGTCACCCACCAATTTAACAAATTACACTTTATTGAATTACCAATTTAATGAATAATACCTAATTTCAGGGGTAGCTTTCTTACACCGTATAACGGCAACGTTTATTAAAACAAATTGCGTTTTATTTTCGTACTTTTAGTACTGCGTCTGATATACGCTACTTAGGAATACGATTTAAAAATCTATAAAAAAAAAAAAAATAATAATAATAGAAAAGTTACACGAGTGTTTGGCAGAAGGCAAATTTCGTCATTTCAATTACATTAGTTATTGAAATCAACAGCCGAATAATCGTGCTCTTGATAAAATCGAATAAGCCGTATTTTTTTTTTCTACAATATTTAAATAATCTACTTTCGCCAAACATTTGTAGAACTTCTCACATATTTATGTATACATCTTTAAATTGTGTTTCTAAATTGAGTGTAGCAGTGTATCTGAACTACCGAGTCACTTTCTTATCCAATATTTTCCACGTGAGCTCCGTTCTCTTAACGATTATTATCAGTTTCTTTTTTTTTTTTTTTTAGAAATATTGCGTTACCAATAACCGTTTTAATGTTTTTTTATGATTTTTTTTTTTTTTATAATTCGCATTATATAAATATGAGAAATAAGTGCGCTTAGATTCAGAGGAAATCACTTTTACACTGTGTCGAGTACAGTCTTCCGTATTGTGAAAATACATTGAAATATATCCACTACACGTTGTCGGGCGTATTAAATTACTGGCGCGCTGGTCACCTGCAAAAATCGAGAGCGTTTTTCCTATCCCGTATACGCTGTAGACTTTCTCGGTTTCGAAATTATAATAATATTGATTTAGTGCATTTGCACGCAACGCGTGGAATTCGCTTAATAATAATATTTTGAATGTGCTCGTTTTCGCCCACGGATACGATAGAGGGGGTTCGTCGCTCGCCGTTACTGTATAGCAGTATACGATATTAAATATACGCGCGAAATAATACACACAATGAACAACGACTACAGGCGAGAAGACAAAAATAAATGGACCGAAAAGTTTTTATTAAAAAACTTTCGGTTTTCGTAATATTTTTGCTGTGTGGTGGTTAGTGCGCGCGTATAGTGTATGCGAAGGGTGACCTTCTGTTACGATTGTTTTTGGTAAATTTATATAATTTTCGCTCAGAGAGTATATTATTGTATAGCTGTTCGTTATCGCAATATCGTTATTTCAACGGGAGGGTTTTTTTTTAAATATTTTTAACGAAAAATAATACGAGCACTACGTATATATATTATATATATATATAGGACGCGCCGAATAAATGCATAAAATTATTTTCAGATATAATTTTGATTTATGCAGACGAGAGCGTAACGAACGATCGTTTTGAGAAAATACTATTGTACCGCGAGGGAGATTATTATTATTTATTTATTTATTTATTTTTATTTTTATTTTTTTTGAGGCACGGATTCCCTCCAAATTATGTAGAAACCCGTTAAAAATTACACGTGAACGACGCATTATTTTAATAAATGTACAAATTAAAAATTATAACATTTAAAACATTTCTACGATCGAGTTTTATCGTAACACGTAATATTGTCACAAAACGTATATGAATGTTAGACGAGTATTAAAATTACAATGCAGTTGAACAGACACGCAGCATCAATCGGACGGTTATAAGTGTAGAAATGACGAAGCAAGATAATAATTATGTTTTTTTTTTTTTTCAAATGGCATTAAATGTTCAAACGTAAACGTTTTGTATTTTATATTTATCGAGTCAATAACGCAAAAAAATATATAAACAAAATGCTCTTGAAATAGAAAAACGCGCGTTATCCATTATAAATACGCGATTTTTTTTAAATTTTATATTTGTAAAATATATGATTAAAAAAAAATGATTTAAATCCACTCCAATAGCAATAATGATGATATTTATTACAATTATATAACTTCCGTCTCAAAATTTCGTTACGACAAATCGTCTGAATAGGAATAATTCAGAAAACACTTCACCCAATTGTCCCAAAGTAACGTACAGTTTAGTGAAGGAAGTTACCTAATAATAATTTCAATGTTTAATAAAACGTTTACGAAATTCACAAAATTCTATATTGCATATGTTTAAGCGTTTTAGAGTTTTAGTAGGTATTATTTTCCCGGTTATTGGTGCTATATATATATATATATATATTTTTTTTTTTATAAACATCGTGATCTTAAGAAAAATGTCCATGTTTTACATGTATAGAGCACGATCGGGCGTATCGCATTACATTAGCGCAGTGGCGTATATAGGGAGGGGGCACTCTGGGTCCGAACCCATCATGGTGAAATGTCAGATTCTATTTCAATCATCTGAGTAGATACTTAATATTGATGTAATGAAATGTTAGTAAATAATTACCAACAGAGTTTTTGTATCGTAGACCGGCCGTCAGGCCTGTAAAACTGTGGCAGATTTGCCGGTTGCCTTTACTGGTAAACGATTTAAGAGCTGGGTGATTTTACTGACTATGGGCCCATGTGATTGATTTAAAAATGATTTTACGGCAATTTGTAATTGGTTGATTAGAACGACGCGGCGAATATGCCGGGATACTGTGAATTATGGTAAAATAATGATCCGGCCTCATTTTTAACGTTGTATTCTAAATAAGTGGTGCTAGACTGTTTTAGAAAATTTTGTTTTTCACGTACTTCGATCCTTCTGTTACCGTTCTTAGGCCTATAAGGTTTGAACGGCTTCTGCCAGCCACTACCAGTTATTTATTTTGTACCTCCACTTTCTGGACCGTTCAACAGTGCCAGTTATGATTTTTTTTTAGAGAAAGAGAATCGGGCCTGCGAACAGTGCGACCTCTCTCCTTTCTATCACCGGGAAATTTCGTTAATTAAAATTGCGAACAGAGTCAAGGCGAGACACGAGTCCTGAGGTACGCCCAGTTTCAATTTCGCGAACTAACTCTTACTAAGAATCGGCGATTCGTTAAAAAGACTCAATTTCATCATATACATAAGAATATCCATTTAAATCGATGCTGCATTGCCGGCCGCTATTATCAAGTATAGACATTATAATCATTTAATTTATAGACCAGTGTTTCCCAAAGGGTGTGCCGCGGCGACTTGAACTTTTTATGTTCCCCGGTCCTAAACCACTTATATTTGGAGGGTAGATAATATTTATCCAAAGTGTGCCGTGATTTATAATAACTAATAATAATGTGCCGCGATGGAAAAAAAAGTTTGAGAACCACTGTTATAGACCGATACTTATACTTAATTTCTATAATAAAATTAGCCCATACTGAAAACAATTCTTGTATACGCCACTGCTTTAAGCGTGTAGAGTAAATCTAGTTCTGACTGAGACTAACTTTTTGGAATTCAAAGAAGCGTTTGTTAGTCGAATTCGTTTTCTTCTCGATTTCCTCGCGATTGTCCCGTTTATTTTTAAATGTATAATAAATAATAATAACGCTCGTCGTCACAAACGTGACGACACGAAAAACGTTTACCGGTGCCCAGAATAAAAAACAAACAAAAAAAATCTAAAAACATTTTTATAAACAGCATCCCCGTTGTTCCGAGACGGCAGTCGATTACGCCGACACGATTGTTCGAACTTAGTGATTTTCATCGTCACACGGTAAGTTTGTGTTCAAAAACTTTACGCCAAATCCGAGCAGATACGTAATCAAAAGTTTCGCCGCGGTTCGCGCGGTGTGATAAACTACTAAATATATATATTATATAATATAGCACGTGTATGTACAGACGTCAATGAGTCACTTCCAATGCGGCATTAAACTTCGAAGTATAGTTACTGCGCAGTAGCTCTTCAGCCGAAACTCAGAAGACCCGTTGTAAGTAGAGAATTTCGGCGTAAACGATAGCGAAAAAAAAAAAATAATAATAATAATTGATCGTGCACGATCTGTCTTTTTGCTTGTCGAAGACGTTCCGTCTATGTGCGTGGTCGGTCCGAAATTCTTTATATTACTGCAAATAATAAATAGGTGCACGCGATGATAAAAACGGCACGAGAGTCTTACGGACCATTAATCATACTATAAGTCATTAAGAGGACACGCAGGCGCAAACGAAACCGCGCAAAACGCTGTTAGGTGTCCGGCGAAAATACGGAAAATATTCCAGAAATGTTTGACGACGAAAACGGTTTAGCGGCACGAAGAAGGCTGCAACACTGCAGTTATTACTCAAGAAGACACCGAATTTTCGTGCGAAATAATAATGTTATCGAAAAAAGGTGTTTTTTAGTTACTAAATTCAAAAAAAAAAATATATATATAAATTGTAGTTTTGAAACGCTTATAATTAAAGGCCGGATTTTTGTGCAACTAACACCAGAAGAACGTGCAATAAAAAAATGTGCAAAATTAAATTTTTGGTCTATTAGGATTTATATAAAAACAATTTTTTTCGGTATAGATACTTCAAATTTTACTATTTTTTTTTTTTTTTATAATATAATTATTATTTATTATTATATATGTATTGTATAAAGAATATAAAATTCTATCTAATTTACAACATTTTATTAAAATTTATTATCACGTAGGTACATTTCTAAATATTTTTTCTTTGAAATTGAGTTGGCTACGGCTGCGACGGACAGTTTAGTCTATAGTAGCTACCCGTGTAAAGGTCGTATATGCATCTTAATTGCATCGTCCAATAAAAGACGAATGACACTGATAAAGTAACGGATTACGAATAATATCTACAATAAATACTTGTAATGATGTAGATTTTAGAGCAAAATTATTTACAAAAATACGAATTCGCGCGTTTTAATTGAATACGAATTAAAAAATATGCATTTCAATACAAAAACCACGAAACGCGCAATTTTGTGCAAAATAAAACTTTGTTTTTAAATCAATCTACTTCACATGGTTTACTTATTTCTATAGGATTTAGAACGCGCAATAAAAATGTGCTTTTGCACGAGAATCCAGTCTTTATTTATAAATTTTAATACTTTAAAAAAAATTAAAGATATTTAAAAAAACGGCTATTTTATTGTAGAGATAATTTATTTCGTCTCTGAACAATATGACTGTAACCTTCAGAGTTCTTCCCCTTCGTGATGCAAATTATTTTGACGATTTTTTTTTTTATATATACCACAAGCCAAGATTATAACGATATATAAAGACATTTTTAGACTTCTAGATGAGTCTTTTATTTTTTTATTAAATCGTTCGAGTGTTATTTAAAAACGATCTGTATCCCCGCGCTTCTCATACGTGGAACTTCAACAAATTCCAATTTCGGTTTTTCAAACCTATATAAAATATATTTTTATTTCAACACTATCTTATTACGTTTTATTAGTCGACGATCGTAGGTCGTGGGAGCCGTTTTTCGCGTGGTCCTTATTACAATATTTTGTATTTGATAGAACGAATTATATTTGATGCGATCAATTTGATTAGAAACGACATTTCACTATATCGGGTTACAAAAAAAAACCCCAATTTAAATCTCGCGAGAGCGTAAATTTTTTAATATTTCTCTCCAATAATTTTAAGCGTCTTATACTGCGTTAATCGGGAAACACACTCATCGAGTTTTAACTTGTATGAGTTCCGCAATAAAAACATATTAGCCGAAAATTTAAATGGTGCGATGCCGTTTAAAAACCGAAAACGTGATAAAATTATACGGCCCGGATATCGATGTATTCGCGCATCTTTTTTCTAGAATTTTTAACGATCAATTTTTTTTTTTTATTATTAATTTTTTGCATTTTTCGTGGCTTTTGACGTTTTAGGGCATTTTTTAACGATTTTGGAATATTTTCAACCTATTTTAAGCGATGTTACGAAAAAATTATTATAAATTAAAACAGGCAAACTTGCTTTTTCTTTTTAATTTCTCTTACACAAGTCAAACTAATTTTTTTTTTTTTAAATAAAATTTAAATAATTAATAATCATTTATTTGTATATAAATATATTGTTTATTTTTGAAAATAAAAAAATGTAATTATTCAAAGTGTATTTTTTTTATGTATATATAAAATATTGTTACGGCATTTTTTTTTCAAGACTTTTTACAATTTTTAAGTAATAAAAGCATTTTTTTAAAGGAAATCTTTTGATATTTTTAATACGTTAAATTCCGAGAACTAGTTATAACAAATAGCTGTGTGGATGCCGGATGGTAATTTGATAAATATTATAAAATTGTAAACGAAAATATTATTCAAATAGCCTGTATCGTAATAGAAATAAAAAAAAAAAACGAGTCTGCTAGTACTCGAGACATTGATGTGTAAACGTCGCGTGAGCGGTAAAAATGGAACGGAATTGTGAATATATTGGTATATCTTTATTCAAAGTAATTTCGATAAAAAAATATTATCAACAGTCGCCATGACAACGGCTTAAACATTATAAATTAATTAATATTATTAATATTGCGTGTAAATTAATTAATAGTATTAATAAATATAATTATTAGTTGTCGTGACAACGGCTTACACATTTCCGTCCCATTTCCCGAGATTTATCCTCATACCGTCGTAATAGATGTTTACACATCAAAATAAAAATAAAAAAATCATCTTCTTCAATAATGCGGTTTTTTCCCGCATATATTCTCTTTTTGATATTCACTACAAAAACACGAGTGATTTTTTTTTTTTTTTAATGAGTAATACTGGCATCGCGATTACCGCGGTAACAGTATAATATAATAACAAGTGTCGTGTATAGCATATAATTTAAAAAAATAAAAACACAAAAAATAATAATATGTATTATAAGAGAGCGAGAGAAAGAGCATAGTGAAACGTACAGTTTTCGAAATATACATTGTTAAGCGTGAAAACAGCAATTATTATTTATTATACTACAGCGTTGTACGGTATACCGATTTCAGTCTGCAACGAGTGTTGTGCGAAAAAAATTTTGAAAAATAAAATAAACCGAATAAAAAAAGACAAAAATTTTACTCCGTACTGCAAAGTGTTTTCTCTCTCTCTCTCTCTCTCTCTCTCTCTCTCTCTTTTTTTTTCCTCTACACACTCGTTTTAAAAATAATATCTGAAACGCCGTTAAATTTGTTATATATATTTTTTTTTTTTTATATTCTTTTAAAACTATATATAACCCGATTACGAAAATCGTCAAAAGTACCCGCGCGCGAGCGTTGTTACGTTAGGGCGGTCTTGTAAGTGTTTTTTTTTTTTTTTATGTATACGCGAATATCTTTCTTCTGTGTATGCTCGCGCGAGATTTTCGTTTGTTTTTTTTTTTTTTTTTTTTAGTCTCTAAGTACTCGGGACGTTCGGTGTAGATCTGTTCTTAGAGATTTATAACAAACTTTATTTTTTTTTCCGCGCGCTTTCCCCCGGTTCCTCTCCGCGGCTGCCGCTGCGAGACCCTCGAAAAATACTCGGTACTATAACGTCCTTTTTTCTTTTTTTTCCTTTAGAAGTTTTCACAACGCCCGCCCGTGCCGATTGTTCCGTCCGTTTCCAATACATTAATTTTCGCTTATTTCTCCTCTCGAGTTCTCGCTGCGAACGTTTCCCGTTAAGGCTCGACTGTGCTTATCAAACATTCCGTATCGCGTACAAACCCTTCCGCCATTCCGCGCAAACACAAAATACACAACGACGACGAGAAAAAAAACAAAAAAAAATAAAAAAAAATACTTTACAAAAATAACAATAACTGTATCCGTATATAAAACGTATTCGACGACTGCTGCAGCGACAGCCACGCGAAAGGCCGTAGCCAGGGGGAGTGGTTAGAGTTGAGATCCCCCCCCCCGAAATTTTTTCTTAAAATAAAATTTAATTATTTATATTTTATTTTTATTTTATTTCATATTTATACTCTCAACCCCCTCCCCCCAAAAAAAAATTTGTATACGGTATTGGCTACACGCATACATCACCGAAGACAAAACGTTTTTTAGTCCAAAAAAAAAAAATTATTGGATTTATTAATTTCAACAGATTTTCCGTAGTTTAATTGCACTCTATTTTTTTTTGGGGGAAGTAGACTTTAGCGGAAAGTAACGCGTTACGGTACGTTAATGATCGTTTCGCGTTCAAAATATCTCCAATAATTCTATTGTCGCGCAGCGTATATTACACCCAAACATTGCAGGATTTCAAACGCTTGAAAAACATTTTTATTAACGCTTATTGTTTTTTTATGTTGTTAGAATTTACGCCGTACGATAGACCTGGTTTTAAATTTTCAGCCCGCCGGACATAAAAAAAATATTCAAATTTAACATAAAAAAAATCGCAAATGTCGATATTATCAAAATACTGACTGATTCAATTGTTTTTACTGTGGATTTTTTTTTCTTTTATCATAAACATATATAATAAATGATATATGAATTTCAAACTTTTCGCTTATTTATTTTTGGAGACGTAATAGAAAAAAAATGACACTCAATTTAGCGATTTTATTTCTTGCAATTTTCTCACGACCTATTATTTTTGAGAAATCTTGAAAATACGCAATTTTCTCTTCATATAATATTACAAGGACACATTTTACGGACATTAGATAATGATTATATAGATTTAGGATGTTTACGATTTCGCGCATTTTTTTTTTTTACGTTTGTCCCATTTTCAACTGCAAGGGCGCCCGCGGGGAGAGGGGCAAAGTGTTCGTTGCCCCCCTGGCATTCTTTTAAGCTAAATGCTATTCAGTTTAAGAATATACCGGGCGGTGGACGAAAATTTGTTCGTGTTCGCGCAGGCGAGGTTCTATCGGTATTTTGATTGGTGGAAACCGTCGTGAGCCGACTGCTGCCGACAGCAACAGCCAATGACAGAGCAGCTATTAGCCTACTGGGGGGAGGGGGTCTAGCATCGCTTCGGCTTTCATTCAACGTGCGCGTTCCGTTATTTTAATATCACGCATATGGCATACCCCATATGTTTATATAAACCAAGTTTCTAAAATATATTTTTTAAGTTTATCAGTAATGACAAGACTTTGTGATAATGTGATGAATATAAATTTTATAATAGTTATAATTATTGTATATTTTTAACTGTATGAATAATAATAATAATTATGTAAATTATTAAATTTTTTTTGTACGTGTACAATTTTTGTTCGATAATTTATTTAAATTTTAAATGTACAAAATTAAATAACTCGAATAAGTCAATCAAATAAACGTGCGTATTTAAAAATACGAATTATATGTATTTATTAGTAGGCAATTGACAATTTGTAACTAAAAAATATAAACCTACACATTTTAGGCTTTTGTGTAATTACATAATGTCGATTATATTTTTTTTTTTTTTTTAGTCAGGTACACTAGAACGGGAATATTTCCATATCCAGCGGGCGCGGTTGTTTGCAAGCATTTCGGAAATTCGTTTCACGACGTTTGTATAAAAAAAAAAATATCGACATTTAATTTTGTAATAAGTACAATAATATTTTCATACATATTTTCTATATTAATATTAATATACATATTAAAGTTTACTACAGGACAGTTTGTACGCGCACGGCGCACCACGACACTTAACCGGTATACCGTAATATTGTGAAAATCCAGGTTTATTTCTCGCGCGCAAACGTTTTTAGAGGAATTCTGGTTAATATCGCGAACTTTTCCGGCACCGAATGGTTATACGAACTCGCCCTTCATGACAGATTTATATAATCAACGTTAAAAACTTTGCTCCCCGGCATGTACCGGTGTGTACATTATTATATACACGCAGCAGGTCAGTGCCGAAACTTCTTATATAGCTCAATGTAATTATATATTTTGTGTCTTCTGCTCGGAATCATGAAGTTTTTTTTTTTTTTAATATCTCCGAGTCGCCCCGAAGTTTTCGACCCGAATAAACAGTACGAGTGCACTCTGATGATGAACACGAAACAGCGGCGCGAGTGCCGTACATTTAAACAACTGTTTCAGTCGTTTCTACATTTAAAAAAAAAAGTTTTTACGCTTTATGGTTTAAATGTATACATAAATTTTAATGAAATTGCCAGAATTTCTTCGTTTCGTGGCGTATATATTATGAATTATTATTTATTTCGGTGTTCTGAGTTTCATCGAATCTTATATTGTACACGGAATGCCCGTTAAATTTATTTTCGATCAATGCAAAATACAAAAATTCAATTTTATAAATTGAAAATTAACGACAAAAGACAGTGCATATAGGTAATAATATGCGTAATATACAAAACTGTTCATTTACAAAGCCTATTTCAACCTGCGTCAGCCCAGTATGGACGTTAAATATCTCAAAATGCAGCTGGTCTAAAATCGAATCAACACCACCTAAACTTGGCACGAGTTAGCAATCGGACTATAAGAGACAAGACAAAAAAAATTCCTCTCATCAAAGAATTCGTTATAACTGCATCCAACAATCCTAAAAAAAAACAAAACCACTACTTCTCACATCCCCCACATCTCGAATATAACAAAACGTATCACGCACTCTAAATTAATATAGTATAAAAAAACCCATCGATTTCAGCTAAAAATCAACTCTTCACTTCCCTCTGGAAAACTTCATGCTCTCAGCTGGAAGAACCCACTGCTTGAAACAGAATACCTTGTCCGAAGCATAGATCCGATTAACTCCGTCTACACACCTCAAAACATACACACAAGTACGTCCTTGGAAATCTTGAGAAACGGAATCGACTCGACGAAGAGACCTATCGGAACTACTTGTTATACCAGAGATTATAAAACAGCCATTCTCACGGCAAAAGTGCTACCATATCTCTCTGCAGTAGCCGTGCTGACAAAAGCGCCCACTTCTAGTATAGCCGGATGATCTACGACAAAATCGACGAACACGATGGACCACTGCAGGTGGTGACATCATCCATAGGCTACCGGAGAAAGTTGGGAGCTAACGATACTGACCGAATCCACTGAACAAATCCTTACCGTGTGCCTTCTAATCCATAAACTGTCATCTAACTGAGTATAAATCATTTCCCAGCACAATCGTGCGAACTTCCTACATCAAGTGGATAGGTTTGAATAAATCATGCGCACAGTTGTACCACGGTCGATGGAGAATAAAATTCTTTTCAAAAATATTTAGATTTCTGAACACTTTGAAAAAAAAGTATTCGGAATATGTCTTCGAATACTTCATGACTTCAAGTATTTCCTAATTATTTTCAAAATACTAGTATTCCAAATACTTAAAGAATATATTTTTTGTTTCACTAGTTTTCAATAACACGAATATCAAGTATAGTAATTATATCATTATTTAATCAAATATAAAGAGTCATCATTAGGTATTTCGAAAGGGGAGGGGATTTTTTTTAATTCAATGCTTATAAATTAACACGTTGACTAATAAGTAAATTAATAATACCGATTATTTATAAAATATAACTTAATTATAATAACATAGTGTAATCAAATATACTTGATTTTATGAACAAGGCTGGATTCAAACACCAAATACAGCAATATTATTGATAAAATAATTGATGTTGTTTAAAATACCTCCTACTGTCGCTTTTATAGTCGCTATAATCATATATTTTTCTGAAATAATATTAGTCTTTACATTTAAGTAATAAGTTATTATTTTTATATAGGTACTATTTAAAATACGATAGAGCTTTAAAAAATATTCGGAATACTTTTGAACAGTATTTAAAAATACTTTATTAAAGTACTTAAGAAAAAAAATTATTTAAAAAATATTCAGAATATACACAGTATTCGGAATACTACAAAAGTCTGCACGGCTTATTGTAACCTTGACCCAGTCGGACGCGTCCACCGTCCGATTATTATTGTATACATCATAATTTATTATATTTAATGTAAATTTATAATTTATGAACTACTGCACGTGGCCGATAAATGACGATGGACCAATGATATAATTAAGTGAGAGACGGTTATTTCACGAGGGAGCGCAACCCCAAAAGACGTCCTGTTTCTAAATATATACTATATATATATATATATATATATATACGTTTCGGCATTGTTACAGCGTTTATGTGTGCTAAGATAACATTCGAATACAGACAAAGAGTGTTAATTGTACATATTATTTATGTACACATCGCATATTATTATACGAATCGTATTCAATAGTTTTGTTTTTGTTTGAAAACGTCGAAACGTATTTACTATAATATACAAATACGGTTAATTAAAAATGGCTAATGTGGTTTTTTTACACGGTACAATGTTTATGTGTTATTATTTGAAACATTACGTGTAATCGATTTGCAATTTTAATTCGTTGTAAAGTAAGCTAGTATATGTGTACAACACGATGATGTTTATTTGGAAAGCAAAACGAATAAATATTTATTTCGTAATAATCTGATTATTATTGAAAACACGTTCAATTCCAGATTCAAAAGGCATTCAACAACATCGAATATATTTCTATCCGTTATCTATTTTTTTTTTTTTATGATGTAACAACAGTGATTTATATTATTCGTTTTGTTACAAATTTACAATACATTTTTTTTTAACTATACGATTGTCTTTGTTTTTCAATTTTTTTTTTTTTTTAGTTTAAAGCTTTTAAAAAGAATATCACACATCAATTATTAGTTATTACTAATAATAATAACCAAAAACGGTTTCAATTTATTTTTTCTCTATTTTTAAAATTTTTTTTCGATTTTTTTTTTTTATATATATATATAAATATAATATATAGAAAGGTAGTGTAACGTAAGTCGTTCGAAAATCTGTTGTCTTTAAAGCCGCAAAGTTTTTCGACATTTTCCTTTTTAAAGTATGTCTTATGACACATGCGTGAATGTGTGAATGTTTGTGTACAGCTGAGCTTTTTCTTTTTTCACCGCGGTATACCGCAAAATGTTGGTATAGACAAAAATAAAATAAACGGCTCTCTCTCTATATATATATATATATATATATATATATATGTACGACACACACGAAATAAACATAATAATGCATCGTGGTTCGTAAAAAAAGAAAAAAACGAACGACGTTTACAAAAAAAATAAATAACGAGATTAAATCGCAAACCGTTGGTGTGGAGAATGAGGGGATACGGTGTTTTTTCATTTTTTTTTTCCGTTGTCTTTTGCAACGGTGCGCCTTTGAATTTGAATCGAAAAATAATAAATCGAAAATTGACGTCGAAAGTGTAAAACATCACATCTGATAAACCGCACGGCGGCGATTAATTGGCGAACGAGCAAAGAGAAACGATTAAAAAAGAAAAATAGCAAGCCGCCGATGATGATGTGAATATACTACGGATTCGAGAGGACGAAAGAGACATTTTTAGAATTGTATTATTATAATTTCGAACTCACTATAATTGTCACTCTTCTCACAAAACCTCCGAAAATCGGAGCAGTGATGACGCAGACAAAATATAATGAAATGGAAAAAAAACGGTGTTGTGGTGGATGTCGCCGCACGAGCGAATTGCTCGAATAAAGATTTTTAGAGTTTTGTTATTTTTTTTACCTGTATAAATTTGGAAAAAAAACGCGATAAATCATTGCATTCGATAAAACGATTCTGAACGGCGGACACTCGGTGTATAATATTAACTATTTATTGTTAATAACATATAGTGTGTGTGTATTCACACGTGATTATTATAACGATCGACCTTGTAGGCATTACGTCATTTTAACATAATTTCTTACGATCGGGCAGGTAAAAATGTTTAATTTCGTTTGTAATTTTCCGTCAAAACGAATACACTTTTTCGGAAAACCTTGAAATGGTTACAAAAAAAAATGTACATATATATATATAGCGGTATGCGTACCTAGAATAAAATAATGGATCGTTTTAATTATAAAATCATATTAATTATCTATTACATTTAAATTTTAAATAAATTTCGGAGCGCATAATTAATCGTTAGTTCATTACGTTTTTTTTTGTGAATTAAATACCTGAAAATCTTTAAATAACCCAAAATTGAAAGACATTTTTTTTCTTCCCCAAATACAGTTTAAATGCTACATATTTGGTGAATATTTCAAGTCTGCGTATAACCATTAGTTACGAAATTCCGAAGAAATAACGATGATCGAAATCGCGTTTTTACCCCTTTTTTTTTTTGTAATTTTTCGATAGTTTTTAAGTTTTTTTTTTTAGGCGCTTTTGAGAAAATCGAAAAATGACCTCTCTAAAGTACCGACTAGATGAAATTCTATTACCGGAAGCAGGGTACGATTGCGCAGTAAAGATCGTAGCGATCCTTCCGGTAGAATTTTCGCGTACACACACAAAAAATGATAATAAAACACACATCGTTGTAAAACCGATACATTCCTCGCCGCTCCGCTCAGAATGTAAAAACCAAATAAATTTTTTCGTTTTGCTCGGAATCTAAGAAGGAGAAGAAAAAAATATATGAAAAAACCTGCACCCGGTGAACGAATAAATAAAATAACGTAAATTTATAAAGACCGTTTACCCCGTTTTTTGTATAATTTTTCGGTAGTTTTTTAATGTTTTTTTTTTTAGGCGCTTTTGAAAAAAATCGAAAAACGTAAAAATGTATTAGTACTCTAAAGTACCGACTAGATGAAATCCTTTACCGTAGACCGGGCACGGCTGCAGTGAAAATCCTTCTGGTAGAATTTTCGCGTAAAAATACGGAAAAAAACACGCACGCGTCGTTGTACGACCGATACATTCCACGCTGCTCCGCTCAGAATCTAAAATCCAAATCGATTTTTTCGTTTTGCTCGGAATCTAAGAAGGAGAAGGAAAAAAAAATATGAAGAAACCTGCGCCGGTGAACGAATAAATAAAATAACGTAAATTTAAAAAGCCCCCGCTCTCCCCCACAGCTCCTTTTCATTCCATCGACTGCTCCGATGTGGTGTTGTCGTTTTCAAAGAGCGCGCGTGTGTGTGTGTGTGTGTGCGTGTGTGCTCGCCGAGATGAAGTAGAACGCGCAATATAAATTAACGGGACACGCGAATTACTATTCCAGATGGGCCGGCACCAGCATCAACAACGAACGAAAACGCCTGTGTGTGTTCTCCGCGCCTCGCCGCCACCCGATCTCGACCGCGCGCTCCGTGCCATCCAGTGATTGCTTCGGATGCTGCACCGTACAGCCTCGTTCCCTTCCATCCCAATCGCCGCGCGAACCGCTCGCGCACTAACGTATCTTCATTTGCGTGTTTGGATGTTGTACACAGAAGAAAAAAAACTCAACTCGTTCGTACATTCTGATTTAATAATAACCGATAAAACGAATGCCGCGGTAATGGTCCATAAGATTCCATAGGCGCCCGCAGAAATATTTCTAGGGGGGGGGGCAAGCGTTCAAAATATACTATATATGCAGAGGAATGATTTCAGACAATTTTTAATATTTAAAAAAAATGTATAAAAATAAAATAAAAGACGATATAAATTATTTTTTAATTCTTTATTTAATTAAATATAAGCACATACTTTTCTAATATAATATATTAATATTATTAAAAATATATTACTTTTGAATAATAAATTTTAAACGACTTGAATTTCTTCCAAAGCAAAATTGTACGAATTTTCGGGCACCCAAAGTTGTTTACTCGTATTAGTATAATGATTAATGTACATATACATTGGTTAGGTATAATAAATTTCAATTTCAAATCGAAATATACTAATCTTAATATATTATACAATACAATCTTACCAAAATGCTAGGGGAGGCAAATGCCCCATCTTGCCCCCCTTGCGGGCGCCTATGTAAGATTCACATTTTGTGTTTTAGAAACAGCACGTTTTTACACGGTCCCGTCGATTAGAACGGAAATTCGTAATAAAAAAAAAAATTGTAAACGTTTCAATCTCGAACGCCTTTGTTTTATAAATATAAACCGAACGAATAATTTTCCAAATTAAAATAATCCAAATCGTTTGGGTTCGTGCCATGGCACGGTTACCATGGTGACCATTTAAACACCTTGTTTAACCCAAGGTGACACCTTGTTATCGAGTTTAAATCTTGAATTGGGCGGTGATTTTGAGTATCGTCATCAAAAATGCCACCGAAACGAACTGTAATTAGAAGAAATGCAGCAGGTGCGAAACCAAAAAGTAGCCGAAACGCCCGAACAACGTGTAGTACGTTTGGAGTGAAACCGGCTGAGAGATGGGTTGAGAAAGCGGCAGTCAATAGCAGCAGAAACACGAGAACGACATGAAGCGCGTCTAGAACGAGTTCGAATCAGAGCTACCACAACAAGAGATGCATTATCCGCTAGCGTTAAGAATTATAATAACCAGGTGAACTGGTCCAGTTTCCTGTTTTCCAACAAATAAACAAAACGTGTTTCTTTTTTTTTAACGCAGTAGAACACGCCGGGTATCCGCTATGTCTTATTATATTCGATCGAAACTACCCGGAATAACCGTATTGAAAATATACGTAGCTCAGTGCTGACTTTTAATGGGGTTTCAAAGGGGATAAATCCACGGGCGTTGAATTCGTCACGGGCAACGCCGTGCAGGATCAGCTAGTATATTGTAAATATATTTTCGATACGTTTTATTTGATTGATTTCAATAATATACTGCAGTTGAATTCGGAATATTGTGCTAGACGAAATTTCGGTGTTTTACATAATCCCCTCCAGCTCCCCCCAGGAGAGAAATCGAATGTACGCCCCACTGCGGTATATTTATAAAACATCTTTCTCGTCGACGACCGTAGAGATCACCAACTGGACTTTTAAAACGACAAAACGTCGTCGTTGGTGGTCATCGGTGACGACGGTGGCGAACAACACGCGCCCGCCCGCGTTTCCGGGTTCCCGCGGTACGCGCGACGACTGCAGTGAAAAAAGTGGGGTGGGGAAGGAGAACACCGGGCGCGCGCTTTTACCGCGTTTAATGGACGTGTCGGAGAATAGAACTGTGGCATTGATTAAATACACAATCTATATTAATACAGTGCCGTCATTTGGTGGGAAGCAGGGTGGGCATTTGCCCTTGTTAAGAGTGGGCCGACATGATTTGTGCCGAGATGATGATGGAAATATAAGCAATAATAGTTATTCTAGACAAATCCGTAGTGACGACTAACGAGTAATAATAACAAATAGCGCGGCAAACAGTGGATTAAAATTAAATTACTAATAAAATCGAAAAAAGTACGCAGGTTATAACCGCGATTGAAGAAGACGATTAATTCGTGGTTACAACTTGCAGCGGTAATGGATTTTTTTTCTCGGTAAACGTGGTTATCGTTACCTAAAGGCAGTGCGTAAATTATTAACGTTAATTCGAAGAATATGTGTATGCGATGTACGTTTGACATACGTGTATCGCGTATACGGCATAAACGAATTCGTTTAGCCGTTTTTTAACGTTTTGAACGTGTGTTTTATGTATATTGTTATAATTTATGAGTGACAAGTGTAAAAAAAAAATAAAAACGAAAAAAGCTAAAGGTCGCGTGTGTGACCCAAGACGGTGAGAAAGAGAGGAAAAAACTGAACGAGCTGCTCGGAACTGGTCACAAAACGTCATTTCTAACGTGTCACGTCAAGGGAAAATTCAAAACTCGAATCTCATATTATGTACTATATAGTGATTTATTATAGCTGACAAAGTAATGAATTTCTTCCCCTCCCACCCTTCCAAAAAAATAAAAATATCGGGCGATTCGTGCCCATATGATGATAACGAAAACATCAGAATTATGTAAAACTTAGCTAAATATGTAAGTGGGAAATAGTTAAATGGGCCGGTTAAATTTTTTGCCCCCCTCCCCCACCCTTTCGAAAACTGAAACGACGCCACTGTATTAATATATTATCTATATTATAGTATATTCAATCTATGACTGTGGACGCAGAAAAAAAAACAGTATAATAAAGGGGAAAAATTAAAAATAAAGAAAACGGAAAGAAATGAAAAAGAAATCGTCTATAATAATATAGTTGTACGGGCCGGGAGCGTAAAGCGTTATTACGCGCGCCCGGACACCACCAAAAATATAATGCGTGTCGATTTTACAATAAACGAGTAGCGGCTCCTTTGGCCCAAAAAAATAAATTAAAACTACTTAAACGAATTAATAAACGAATGACCAAATGATTAAATGACCCTTTTGGTCCAATAATTATATTAAACAAATAAATAAATAATTCACAAATATAAATAAATACAAAATACGAGTAATTAAACAGTGCCTGTATATAAATTATTAACAATTTGAATCAAATCTCGTATACAAATAATATAATGTAAAAATTAGCCCTTTTGGCTCAACAATAATAAAAAATTATGACTCGTTTGATCCAACAATAATAACAGTATAAATAATAAAAAATATGAATCTAATAACAATAATTATTATGATAATATATAAACAGAAATAAAAACTGACAATTTTGTGGAGCGTTGACTGGCCAGCTTGCTACCTGTATTTTAATAACAGTGAAGAATTCACACACGTATAATAATACTAAATAAATAAGAATAAAAATTACGAAATTCGATTATCAAAATCGTAATAGTACAGCGTAGGCTGTTAGAGCCTTACAAATATAATTAATTACAGTTATTAGAACTGACAAATAAAATAGTACGTCTATTCGAGACGGCGACACAAATATTATATAATTTAAACACGACCATTCGAGTCGGAAAATAATGGGTATAATAGCGCGGTTATTCGAACCTAAACGCTAAACACTGATTTTGGCCATTCGGGCCACAGAAAACGATTTATATAAAACGCGTATTGACATTTTGATGCGGTCGCAAGCGACAAAACAATACAAAATTATAAAATAATAATCGATTATTAGAACCGATTAATATACAATATACATTTTATAACCAGTACTATTCGAGTAAACAAAAATTGAGAAGGAGTAGACTTTACAAAAAACAGTGCGATGATACGTACAAAAAAATCGACAAATTACTTCGAAAACAATAATTTTCATAAGAGCGCGACAACGATACACGAACAACAGCAACAATAATATTTGCGTGTATAATTACGTATCGCACAAAAATACGATTAAACGACGACGGGTGCAACGGCATTTTCACATCACGGGCGTTGCCCTCTTACATAATCATTATTAATAATAATTCGCGTTTACCGATAATAATAATAATAATAATACGAATAATATAATCGGACATACGTAATAAAAATTTCGGCCTCAACAATAGTATTATATTTTGCAAAAAGTAATTTTATACCTGATGATGACTTTTAGTCGAAACCGGTCGAAATAAACGTATTTATACAACAACCATATATCAGTGGCGGTTTTTGGGGGCGCCCTTCCCCTCTGGACGTTACTTTTACACAAAATATCTATATTTTAAATAAGTACACAAAAATTAATATTATTATGACAAAAGGTAAAAAAATTCAAAAACAATAGAATAAGTCATCTTCACTATCACAAATCCCAAAAAAAATTTTATTTTGAAATTTACGCATTTATGCATAATTTGTCACATTTGCCTACGTTTTATTTAATCAGTGAAGCTAATGCCCGATTCCGCAATTTGAGGAGTACTGGCGGTGCATTAGCGGAAATCGGGTTAAATTATTGGGGGGTCTAATTCGCTATAAGACAATATATACTAAATTGCCATTGAAAAAATTTTTTTCTCGCTTCGCTCGATACGTGTCTACATATAAATACAATTTAAATATAATAATAATTTTTCAAACCGTTTTTGAGGGGCCAACTAAACTTTTAGGGGGCGAAGTCCTCCAAACCCCCCTCATTTTCTACTAATGAACTAAACTACACTAGAGCAGATATACATGTGAGAAGAGGTTTGATATTTAAAATCGCTCCCCCAAAAAAAAAGTTTCGTCAAAACCGCCACTGCCTTATATTTTTTTCATTTTTTAACGTAATATACTCATTGGCAATATGGTATATTTAATAGTACACACTTATTTATATATATATGTATATTTATTGTTTATATATATATATACATATGCAGATTTTTTTTAATATAGTATTACTTACTGTATACGCGTAACGCCGTTATTAAAACCAAGGCTCTCATTTGAAAAAATAATAGTGTTTAACGTTTTAACGTTTTTTACCATTATTTACCTTTTGCGTTTATCGTTATGGTATATTTTAGCGTTATGGATTATTTGTGTTTAACGTTAAAGAAAGTTTTATCGTTATATAATATTTACGTTTTACGTTTATCGGTATTTTAACGTTATTTGGTTTAATATCGATTTTTTTCCAAATTAATAAATCCATTCATATTTCATAGACTATAGCACGTTTTCAAATCTCATAAACGTAATTTACTTCATTAAACTTCATTGATTATAAAAGTCCTAATTTTTTACCCTTAATTTTTTTAATTTAAACATTTTTTCAGAGAGAACCTTGGTTTATTTTTGACTTTATATTCCAATGCAGAATATTTATCTTAAAATGTTGATTATATTACCAACAGAAACTTTTCTGACTAGCTGACATCTTTTCAGACACGTATCTTTGAATAATTTTTACCATCAAGTAAACAAAAATAATCTGAAAGGTCCAATAACAATAAACGGAATTTAATTCGCGCTATCACACCGCAGAAAGAAAATTTCCGCGAAAGACATTTCGGAAACCGTATATCTCAATAGGTACACGCGTCTAGATGATGCGCGTGTACGCGTCCACGTGAACCCAGCCTTATTATAGAACTATAATTAACCTACACTATAGGCTTATATTTTCCGTAGTAAATTGGATAAAAAAATATTAAAATAACGGTAATTCTATTTTCCTTTTTTTGATATTTTGATATATAACGTTAATAAATTATTTCGTTTAATGATATGTTTTAATTTGTGATAGTTTAAAATTAGTGTTTATTGTTTTCCGTTACGTTTTTTGATATTCGTTTCAATTGATATTTTGCAATTATAACGTTATAATCAAAACGTTATTATAACGTTTGCAAGCCCTGATTAAAACACACTCTCGCGGCGGCGGCGGCGGCGCGTACGCCGGGGAAAAACAGTCGACACGCGCCACCTGTGGGTCGCCGTCGTCGCCGTCGTCTTCGCGCGCAGCAGCATCGCCCGTTTCGTCGTATTAATATTTCGTATTGTGTGTATACGTATACGCTCTACGGCACTGCGGGGGAGAATCGCAGGTCCTTTGCTCTCCACGCTCTCACTCTTCCAGTCCCTTACACAGCCTCACCGACGTCGTCTAAACTCCTTCGCCCGTCCGCGCACCGCCCGCCGTCTATTATATCCGAACGATTCAATTTACGAGAACTATATAACACGTTTTCCACTCCCCGCCGCCGGTCCGCACGCGGATTTACTCACTCTGTCTCTGTTTCTCTCACACACTCCGCTATAGTGTCTGTGTCCGTCTCTATCACTCTTTTAGACGGTTCGTTGCACTCGCTGGCGCGAGAGTAAACGGGACGCGGATCGCGTCAAAAGACGCTCTCCGCCGCCGCCGCCGCCGCTTGTCTACGGGACGCGGATCGCGTCAAAGACGCTCTCCGCCGCCGCGCGTATTACGAGTGTCACAGCGCCGTACATTAATGCATCGTCCTCATTGGCTAATTTTGAATTTCGCGCCACTGAGTTGTCTATACGAGCGCCGATCTCTCGTCGCGTTATAACAACGTCTCTTTCTGACGCGTATATTAAAAGTGGCGTAAATCGGTCACGATTGTGGTGGGCAGGGGGGAGGACGAAAATTTTTGGAGATTTTATTTACATTGCCTTTCCCCCGCCCCCGCCCCACCAGCAAAATAATTATTGTTACATAAGATAATTGATGTATACACGACCGGGACGCGTATTACCAAACCCTAGAGTGTCACAGCGCCGTACATTAATGCATCGTCCTCATTGGCTAATTTTGAATTTCGCGCCACTGAGTTATATATATAATATATATTATATTATATATAATATAATATAATAATAATAATAATAATAAAATAAAAGTAATAAGAATAATAATAATAATAATAATAATAAAAAAAAACAATAAAAATAAAAATAATAATTTAAATGTATGTTCATTTATTTAAATTGAATATTTAACATAATAGTAGTAGGTTCAGTACATTTGAACTTTAATGACCTTTACCATGTTTTTAGCATTCATTTGATTTTTTTGCTACATTTAATGAAAGATTATGAGGACGCTTTTTACTCATTAGTTTATTAATTTGGTTACTTGGTCGTCTTCCAGCTGATATTCGTTTGGATCCTTTAGTTACACCTGCTTTACATCTACTAATAGATGTTGGCTATCATTGATAACGCGTATTATAAAACTCTGTGGCGCGAAATTCAAAATTAGCCAATGAGGACGATGTATTAATGTACGGCGCTGTGACACTCTAGGGTTTGGTAATACGCGACCGGGACACTACCAGTTTTCCGGATTGATAAGAAATATATAACCTAACAATTTCGAAAAATCGAAATTTATAAAATAATACATTTCAGTTATTAAATGTCATTGAAATGACAACCCTGTGCTTCGAAAATGAATTGGGTATTACGTAATGTCACGAGTTATTTTCTAACATTTCACGTGCAACGTGCAACGTGCTTTCTTTACGCGTTTTTCGACTTGTCCTTAATACTTAACTTATTTTATCGTATTAATATATTTATTTATATTATTTTATTATTCTATAAATAAATACATTATTTAGTTTTATGTTTTTACAATTTTTATTTTTCAAAGTTGGCACGTGTGAATCTCCCGAATTTCGATTGTTAGGTTATATTTCTTATCAATCCCGAAAAACTGGTACAAGCGCTATACGACCCACGATTAATGACAGACGGGTTGAACAACGAAATCTAACAAAGTGACTCGCAAACCTTCTTTTTATCACTGGCGCTCCTAACGGGACATTTTTCAAATAATACATCGTAAATATTATTATTATAATTTTTCGTAACAATAAAAAAATAATAATTTTCAAGAGTAATACGATTATAAATAATTTTCTGTCAAATAACAAATATTTATTTGTCAAATAACTTGTTTTACCGTCAAACCATCATAATGTTTTTGTACAGTATAATCAGAGATTAGATGAATATTCATCTAATCCGTGGTTACTAACGAATAATGTAATGTGGTTAGTATATCAAACCGCTATTGGCGCTAGTAGGAGTGAAATTTCTCAGCTGATTTACAAAGAAGGTATATTAGTCACGTTGAACGTGATGACCGCTCACACGTAGGGACAATTGATGAATTATTCTAATAACATCAATGTGATAGAAAAAAGGATGATTGACGTTTATTTCGATCATTGAATATTGAATATTATATATTAATAATATATAGATAATAATTTTTTTTTATGCATTACCAGCCATTCAGACCGTTTTCCGCCAAAACTATTTCCTTACACAGTTTCACCGCTCTCTATCATACGCCTGTTTTCAGTCCGCTCCGATTTCTTCCAGTAATTCCCTGACGCTCTCCTTCCGTTTTCTTCGCGGCCTCCCTCTTGGTCTCTTTGCGTCTCATCGCATCTGTTAATGCTCCTTTCAACGTGTTTCCATCAGCCCGACGTAAACGGCCTACACGTTTTATCCTCTATATGTCCTGCTCATGAATTGAACCACATCTTCTCGTTTGTATAGCTGCAGGTATAACTAATTAATTAATCTCAATAAATAAAATCTAGTCCGTCACTCTATAAAAAGACGACTGCTTGTTTATTATTTTTTATTTTATATTTTATAAAACGATAACGTAGAGTACACGACGTTATATGGTCTAGATCAGACGGTTCCGATACTGTAAAACAGGGACTGGAACAGAACCGAAAAGAACCGGTTTAGAACCGAAACCCTTTGAAAATTTTAGAACCGAAACCTAACCGTAACCCTAATTTTTTTTCAAAACCGGAACCGATATTTGGAAATACAGATTTTATATTATATCACTAATATATTTTATCACAAGAGATTATGTAAAATTCCAATAGATTTCTAAGAAACTTCCCAAAAAAATACAAAACTGTATAAACTTTAAATGATTAGACGGGCTACTTATACTGGGTATACTCGTATGCTGAAGGTGAAGAAACGCACTAAACAAAAAATTGGTATGCTAAAAAAAATTATTAAATCCGTAATAATAATTACTCCACAAATTAATATATTATCACTTTTTAATCGCAATTTCGATATTTTGAAGTACATGTTAGTACCGGTATTAAACGGAACCGGAACCGAAACCGAAATTCACAATTTTCATGAACCAAAAATTAATTTTTTACAAAAACCGAACCGAAACCAGAACCGATAAAATCATTAAGGTTCCAGTCCCTGTCGTGAAATTCAACAGGGCGAGAGAAAAATTCGCTACCCATTTTTTTTTTTTTTTCTATGTAGCTTCTTATTGAAGAACACATTTGAAATACGATTAATTTGGAAAATCGCAAATCTACATTATTAAAGGGGGAGAAGGCCGTGGAAAAACAATTTAACGACAAAACGTGTCGGCTACTTGAAAAAGTCTCGCGACTATACATTTTTTCTATAACGAGTCGATAAACCGTTGGCGAACAACAATATACAACGTTTGAAAGAATTCTTTTCTCTCTCTCTCTCGAGTAAAAATAACATCGCGTTTTTATTACATAAAACAAATACAAAACCCCGTGCGATAATCTTAATTCCTTTTGAATTTATACAGATGTGGAAACAGCGTTTCTTCGTGACATAATTTCCTAATCGTCGTGTCCCGCGGCGAAGTGATTAAAGAAAAAACGGTTTATTAATTTTCTCCCGTTAGCCGCAACGAGTGATTCGATAACTCCAACTTTATAACTCCTTCCTCCTTTCGTCACCGACACTCGACTTCGAGTAAAACCGCATTGCCACCACCACCACCACCACCACCACCACCATCACCACTCTTGGGACCGTTTATAAAGGAGTTTGAAAGACCAAACGAACTGCTCGTACGTCGGGGGGAAGGGGTGGCGGCGTAGCGGAACATCCGACTTGGAATTAATAACTTTCTTTTGTTGCGTCTACAACCCGGTCTCCGTATACATGTTTTGTCTCCCACTGTGCCACAAGGAATTTTTAACCACCAAATCCACGTTACGGTACGTATGTTCTCGCGGTGCAGTGTATACTTCGTACGACTGAGCGCATTTACACACGCTTAAGTGCTCGTCACGAATGCGCGGTGAATATTAATGTGATTCGCGATGCGAGTTCTCTGACATAATAATGTACAAGGACCGGACGACGAAGGGCGGAGACGCGCGCGCCGCTCAAAGTTATTTAAGCGATTTGTTAATGAAACGGGATTCAATATAAGGACGAGACTTAATGCGCGGATTAATTTTTCATAAGGACATAAATAATCGCGCGCGCGAAGTACGGCGTGCGCCAGAAAAAAAAGGATGGATATGAAAAAGCAAAAAATATTCGAAAAACTGATTGAACGTTTATTGAACTTATATGAAAATCTGTAAAAAATGCAGTTGAAATATTGTGTGGAACACAACATCATCCGTATGGTGGCCTGCACTTCCTCGTAGATAGACTGCATAAGACTTTGAAGTTTTTGGAACACTCGCGATGCTATCATCAGCTCACGTGGAACGTTTACAATTCCTTCTCGAATTACCATTTTCAGCTCGTCCAGTGTGCGTGGCAGATGTTTATATACCTCACTTTTAAATTGGCTCCGTAAAGAAAAAAATCACACGGTGTAAGATCTGTCAACCACACCGGTCATGGAATTCTACCCCTTATAGAGAAACGACGTGATCCGCCGGTAAGATCTCTCTCACGAAACATCCATCGACCGTGCCTAACGGTATGGACCAATGGCGTGCCGAAGAGACATTTTTTGAGGCAGTTGCCTCACGGTAATTTTTGGGTGAATGGGTGGGTAGGTAAGTTCAGTGGTTAAAAACATATATATTATGTATATTATACATAATTTATATAGATTATTTATATATGTGGGTAAGTAGTCAAATTATCTAGTTTGCCTCAGGTTTGAAAAATGTTCTGCACGCCACTGGTATGGACTGCAGTAGCACCGTACTGTTGAAACCTGCAGATGTTTGATGGCATCGAACAAGTAGGTTTAGCCTTGATTGAACGAACTTCTGTAACGCATTCTTCTTAAGGTAGCCGTCTAATAACTGGAGAGCGATCGCATACGTGCGCGCTGTTGTGTGCGCAGTGACTGCAAAATTGACTGCCTCACTATCTCCGTATTAATCTAACTTAAACCAAATATTTTTTAACACATAAATAACGTTTTATTTTAAATGTTTATTTTTCGTTTATAAAATAAACACAAAAATAAGAATTTAAAGTTTTAAATCATCAATAACATTGTTTTATAACGTTGGAAATCGTTTACATTTGACATTTGAAAAGTTCATGGAAAATTCGTTTAAAAAAAAAGACTAGTGCACCGACGACGACTAAATTATTATTTATTCATATAATATTGGCGTAAGAGGTAAAAAAAAAACAAGCATTCATAATATTGTCGACAAGGAATATGTAATTACAATAAAACCTGTTAATTCGTAAAATCATAAGAGTATCCAACGTTTGACCGAAATGTATATCCAATGTATATCCAATAGTCTTAAACTTAATTTTTTTTATTTCAATTATTGTAACTTAAAAACGATGTTGTTATAATATTCCTATTGAAAAATAAAGTAATTTCAATATAAATTTTTTTTTAATCACGAAAAAATTTAACACGTCATTAACGAATTACTAACGAGTAAAATGACTTGCCCAACACTGATTATTATTATTAATAAAAAAAAATAAAAAACATTTTTCATAGTGTCACAATTGTACGTATTGAAATCTATGATATGGAAAAACTATCGACTGTTACTTAGATATTTTGTTCGAATGTAAGTTTTTGATAGTTCTATTTTTTAACGTGCTACGGAAACTCATGAAAACGCAACCAATAGTCATCGTTAAACGTATAAGCGCGAAAGATCGTCAATTTCAATTTTAGCAAAAGCATAAAAAAAACAAGTTACAAAAAAAGAGGATTAACGCGAGCTCTAATGAAAAAATCTCATAAATTAAAATACGCTTAATAAATATTTATCGTAGTAAATCATTGTAGTAGGACCGATTGTATTAATACGCACATTTTATAAAATAACATTTTAACGAACACAGAAATAATATATAAATCGATTTATCAATAAACCGAAAAATATTATGTTTTATGTTAATAAAATTCTTTAAAAAATAATAATACATAATATTACACTGTAGTTATTTACAGGGATTATGTACGTACAATTTTATTTTATTTTTTGTATATATAATATTATATTTATTAGCGAACGGAGGACTTTTAGAAAGTTTTTTTTAGGATTTCATATTAATATTTAACACGAGTACACGCGGTATAATTTATTGAAATTTTATTTATAATTTTTTTTAAGTTTTTTTATGGCGTGATGACTTTACTGCGATAATCGTACGGTCTCGAAATAATTTCAAGAAACATATTTTTTTATAAAAATCTATACGATTTGTGAAAATAATTTTTTTCTTTGCCGTGTTGTTATAACAACGATGCACTTCTTTTAAATATTTTTATTTTTATAACATAATATGTAATGTAAATACAAGGTATCCAGTGCGTTTTCCCGATTTTGGAAATGTGTAATAAATCTTTCAAATTTTCATAAAACTAAATACAGATTACTCGTTCGCAGACGTTTCCGTCAATCTCGACAAACACACGTTGAACATATTGTCTTTTCAGTTCCCGACTGGTAACAGGTGTGTTGACTTGGACATCAAAAATATGTTACCAGCAGGACGGAACAATCTGTCACACGTTTCCAAAAAGAGTAACCTCTCCGATCAAGAATGGTCTGCAAGAAGTATAAGGAAGCATTTTCTCCCCTTCCCCTCCCCCAAAAAAATAATATGAGAAACGAAATTAAGTGCACTATAATTTTGCCACTCCTCTTTCTGAATTCTAAAGTAATATTTGTTGTTTGAAATAAATTGATTCGCGAAATTTCCGAGTCAATGAAGAGAAACAACAATTTTATTTATTTATGTATTGTTGTAGTTTATGTTTTAAGGGAAATCTATTATACGTTATAAGCGTTTAAAACTATCGCGTAGTTCAGTTAGGAAATATAACAAATCATGATAAAACAAATCAGACCGCGCACTTACGGTTTTACGATGATTTTGTTTTGTTTTATTTTTTTTTTTAATAAAATATTATTGAAAGAAATAACGAAAGAGTAATGTTAAAACGTCTTGAGAGAGGTAGGTAGGTAGGTATGTAGGGTCGGTAGCCAATTGCTTTTAAAATACGTCGACTAGAGCGATGTTTAGATTGTCGAGTGGTATTTGAGGTATTACGTGTACGGATGAAAAAGAATAAAGTTTGAACGGACGGGACGGGACGACGGGAGGTTGATTTTAGAATCGAGTTTTCTCCTACAATGGATCCACTTGTGTGTCAATTTTCAACGAAATCCGTTGCCTCTGAGTAGTACGCCGGAAACGGTAAACTTATAAAAGGTATATATATATATATATATACAGTTTTCTTCTTTTACCCTCACATAACGTGCATTGGGACGAACGCATAGAAATGGAATCAGTTTTGAAATGCAGAAAAAGCTCTTCCGAATGACATATTTTATCCAATGCCGGGTGCTGAATAGTCGTTTTCGACGTACGAACATAATATAATAATAATAATAATAATAATAATAATAATAATAATAATAATAATAATAATAATAATAATAATAATAATAATAATAATAATAATAATAATAATAATAATAACGGTAATAATACGTTTCAATGTATAATATAATAATAAAAACGATGGCTACCGAGAAAAGACTTGGATATTTTAAATGAACGCATCATAATATGCACTCCACAACAGCAATTCAATTACTTGACAGTTCAGAAGACGTCAGACGACTCGAACGTTTAAAGCCATACCACCTGGTTAGATAAGACATTAGATTAAAGGCAGGAGTAATTACAAAGGAAATTAAACGCCACACATGTGTATGTTTATGTAAATTGATTGTAGTTAATTGATTAGACGTACGAAAATCGTGAATATTTTTGATAAAGACCAGTTACGGTCGTTTCAATATATATAATAAAAAAAAACCATAACGATTTATAGTTTGTAAGTTTTTGAGAAAATCTAATGTACCGACTATATAATATGCGATTGACTACCGGAAACCGGGTATGACCGTAATGAACGAAGCACTCCTTCTGGCAGAATTTTTTTGGGTACAGACATCGAAAAAAGAAACACATCATTTGTAAAACCAATACGTTTCGTGTT
This sequence comes from Slavum lentiscoides, assembly GCA_032441835.1. NCBI lineage: Eukaryota > Metazoa > Arthropoda > Insecta > Hemiptera > Aphididae > Slavum > Slavum lentiscoides. The sequence continues at coordinate 2,032,369 of CM063707.1, read as the reverse complement.
CCGCACAGAATCTAAAAGAAATTATTTTATATTTTCCGAGACGGCGAAAGAAAACATCGCCTTAAAACGCCAACTCCCTTTACACCAGAAATACGACTTAAATAATAATAAGTAAATATGTAGTATTTTACTCGGAGAACAATTCTCGGCGGACGATATTGTTATTGTGGTCGATGACCGTGCACAGCACGTGCGTCGAAACGCGTCACACGCCCGTGCGAACGCGTTAAAAACGCGGCCGTGGCTGTTGACATTTCGCCGTATTCTCCTGTATATTATAAAATACACAATTTCCATTTGCTCTCTCGCGTTTTCCTTGTTACGATTTTATTCTCTCGTTTAATAATCCCCCGGGAACAGCTCTTATCTCGGAACCCAAGAAAAAACGTTCCAGTTGTCATCGTCTTCTTCTATTCCTCTGGATTTATTATGAACTTTACACGAAAGCTTCCACATCGTAACAGGGGGACCTTTACCTCTGCCCCCCCCCATCGTCCTTACCGTACACACTATATAGTGCACTCGGCTTTTATCCTTCCTCCGCCAAACGTTTTATTATACCGTCCTCGGAATCCGTCGGTGTTTGGCGTTTTTTTTTTTCATATATAATCGCTCTAGTATTTTTGTAAAAAATAAAACACGAAACGAAATAAACATTAGAATATTATTAGATATTCTCGTCGTTTTTAATGGTTCTCGACGCGTTCCATTTTTTTTTTTCGGCCGCCTCAAACGAGTCCGTTACGTTATACTGATGCCTGCCCCCTGTGGCGTATATAATGGGGGCGATGGGTGGATCGCCTCCACCCCCCTAGGATTTTAACGGTATTGTAATTTTCTATAATTTTTTTAGATAATTTATTATTTAAGAGTGTATTGCGATAATAATGGTTTTATTGAATATACATAAAGATATTAAAGTGGATGTTCAAAGAATCATAGACCGGTTTGCAAAGGAGAGAAAGAGTCGATACTACTTTAATTTTTATTTATAATAAATATTATTATTGATAATATAATGACCGTTTTTACCCCGAAATAATTTAATTGACATTATTCTAAGCCGCGGTATAAATTACAAACAACGATAAACAAATGTTGATCGACCAGGAGTCTGGGAGTTCTATAAAGGTGTAATAATAATTATTATTATTTTGAACGCTGAATTTGTTGAAAAAAATAATAAGAATAATTAACTGGTTTTCTTCGTCGAATTATAAATACAAAAAAAAAACGGCGTTTCGGGTACAGAAAAATAAATTCTCGTGTTTATCGATAGCCAAGGAAGGATACAATGAAGCCCCTTCCATAGGTACTTAATATATTTTTTTAATTTACTACATTTTCCGTTTTTAATTGAAATAAAGAAGAGCAACCCAAGAATAATTTATAAATCCACTTTGCCGTATAGTCTTCTCAGACCGTGATAGGTGCCACAGAATAAAAGAATAAAAGGTACCTAAATCTTAGTGATAATAATAAAATGACTCTATACTGCAGGCACGAATAACATAAAAACCTTAACAATTAATTTTTATATATTAATTTTAACTCATGTTCACATATAAATAAAGTACATTTTTTCGTTTAGCCCACTCCCCGCCCTTTTTTCATTTCTAGATCCGTCCCTGTCGATAACCCATTTAATCCACGCGTAATTTTTTTTAACAACCGAGCCGAATAAAATCTATTTTACTTTTTATTAGAACACTAAACGAGGTTTTATGATTTCTATACGAAATCAATTTGTAAAATATGACGCGCGATTACCATTGAAGGCATTCGAGTCTGATGAATTCGCTGCGTATAATCATATTTACGCCGTTAGCAGCAGTACTGGTGGAAAGAACGTTTTTTTTTTTTTTTCAACCGACATGGTTATTTATATCCACAAAAGTGAAATTCTCGAATGGAAACGGACGGTATTTACGTTACGCGTAGCGGCGAGTAAACAAGAAAATAATTAACCGAATGCCTCCGTTTATATCTAGCGATTGAAAAAAAATCTACAAACCTACACTAATCTAAACTTGACGAGTTAAAAATCGCATATATATATATTCTATATTACGTAAGTACGTACATTATATAGGAGTTTTCGTGATGATTTTCACAGAATTTCGTACGGCCGACAATTGATTTATACTTTATTTATAAACAACAGTAACGCGAACATTATTATTACACGTCGAATTCAAATAACGCGTGTAATTACATGACTCGTGCTAGGATTTATGTATGCAGCGGAGAACAGTAAAATATTCATTGAAATTCGTTAAAAATATTGGATAAAAATTTGAAAATATAATACAACACGTATAGGTACGATCGAATTGCAAGTCCCGATTACAACAGTGTCACTCGAAATATATAATGTTATAAATTATAATCGGATTTAATAAACGTTATTTAAAAACGAACCAACGCTATTCGGAACGTACTACGCGAAATAATAATGATATAATAAAAACTTGGGATTTATATAACCGCGTATAATACTTACACCGTCATACGTGTGTACGTCATATTCTATGACTGATCGGTATGTTAAAATATGTACCGTAAAACGTGTAATTTTGTGTTTAAAATTGAAACACATGCAAAATGAAAAATACGCCGTTTGTTTCAACGAGACGTGATTCGCGGTTGACATCTAAATAATATGAAATCTGAAAGTCTGTTTGCCTGTCCTTAATAAAAATATAAAAAATCTACAATTTTCAAAAATCTACACTTGATGACATTTTGCACACTGCGCGTTCTTACGGTTCTCCGGGGCTGGTTTCAGTAATATTTGATAAAAAAAAAAATCTGTCCAGTAGGGAGAGAGTGACGTACTCGGACTGATGGACACTTCACACGAGAAAATACGTTATCGATTTTCTGATTACCGTGCAGGTTACACGCAAATGTACAAAGTCGTTTTTTCTTCTCTTCAAACCAGGGATAGGAGCAGTGCCCTCCTAACCACCACTAACGCCCTAGGGCAGTAATATTTGACGCCCCCACCCCAAAAAAAAAAAATTTACAACTAACGTAATATCTAATTACATAATTTTATATATGTATTTTAATAGGAAATACACTCATCCTCGAAATCATCATAAAGGTACAAGGGAAATTATAATATCTAAAATAAAACAACAAATTTTTTCTTTTTATCATTCATTTTTTTGACGCCACCTGCATTCATAATACTTTGGACGCCCTAGGGCAATTGCCCCATTTGCCCCCCCCCCTTGGGACGGCTATGGATAGGAGAATCACTGTGCAGTGTATAACTGCAGGTTTTCGTGTTAATTCGATTTCAAAGATTTTTTTTTGCATCGGTTTTCGTCCAACGAATTCCGAACGAAACGTTAAAAAAAAATAATAATTTTGAACCGTCAACGGGAAAGCGTTGCTTGAAATTTAAAAATTGATTTAAAGGAAAGAAATAGCAGTGCATTCGAACGACAATCGACGGATATCATTCGATTCGCCGTGTTCTGTCATACGTATTTTCGCACGTATAACTCAATAATAGAAAAAGAAAAAAAAGTAGAAATAATCCGCTTTACATAAGTAATAGGTACCCCGCAAACAGTGTATAGCGCACAAAAATCCTGAATGCGTAGTCTGTCGTATATTATTTTTTCAGTAAACGATTATTGAAAATGAAAATATAATATGTATCATTAAAGAATAATAATTTACAATCTGCGCGAGACGGAATCGCAATGGACCGCGAGAAAATTTGTGGGTCTTAGTCACATTTCCGGCTTATACAAAACGTAAAAATCCTATTTATCTATACCGCGCCGGAACTACTGCAAAAGCTTTCTGGCAAAGACAGATTTCACTCCGCGTTATAGAAATACATTTGCAGTTATTATTCTCCGCGTTCCATGCGAATGGTTTATATGTTTATATTATATTATAGTAAGAATAATAATGAACAATTTAATAAAGATTTTCGAATGTATTTTATATACGTTACGGGGTGAGCGTGTTTCGTTTGAAACAATGTTTCGTATCCTAATGTCTAGCGAATATCATGTCTGTGCGCAAATCTTATTCGGAGTAGTAAGTGTTTGAGGATTTGTTTTGAGATACAAACCTAGCGTATCCTTTATGAAATCCATTGTCATCTTCTTTCAAAGGCGCTTTGGGCGTGTACTCCAGTACAAATTTGTTCGAAAAAAGCAATTTCATATCAGCCACTTTACCCGTTCGCGGAAACACATCAACGACGTCATTAGTACGTCTATAGTACACAATATTATGTATAGCACTGCAATATTATCACCAAGCATTCTTTCCACTCACCGGCTTACTATTCTTTCCTACTTTCCAACAGATCTTTTTTGTCAAACTTTATCATCAGTATGTACAGTGGTATTGAAATTAACTTGCCATCTTCTTTTTCATACACACGAAACGATGCTTCCGACTGTAACGCGTTTTAGTCTGAATCGATTAATATCCTTCTTTATTTAAATTCATTTCATTCAATGTCGTCATTGGCGTACGACATTACACTTATTCTCTATATGATATTCTGCATATATGCATTCTGTAATACAAATTATATAACACAACGGTTTGTTCCGTAGGTTTTGAAATTATCTGCGCGTTACGATTTTTATATTCATAAATACAAAGCGTATGAAACTTTCAGCTGATGTATTCTTCTGTCCGAAAAATTGTTCACAGACACAGTGGCGTAGCCAATGGAGAGGGGTATTTACGTTCTAATAAGACCTGCAGTGGCACGGCGAAACTTTTTTTAAAAACGAGAAGCGGACTATTTTTCCTAACACCCGAAAAACCAATTTTTTTTTACTGACGAGCGGAAAAAAAAGCCGACCAGAAACAGATTGTGAAATTTCCTTCGGTCCTCGGACCGGACTGTCAATTATGTATTCAAAACGTAATTTTTTTGTTTTACAGGCCATTCGAGCCCGGTGCAGCTTTTATCAGAGTTCACAAATAATGGTCTATTTTCTGCATCATCAATTCTGTTTTTAAGTCGCGGTCTAGCTCTTACTCGCTCGCTCTTACGTTGACGCGGTCCTCCTACTGGTCTTTTTTTATTTGGCTTGTTAGTGAGAACTCGCTTTATTAACTATTATCCTTCACACGCCATACATGTCCGGCCCGTTCTAAATTTTTTAAACTTAGAAAATCTTGTGAGTCGAGTTCATTGTACGACCCGTTTGAGTCCACGTTCTTTATCCGCTCGTATACACCAGTGCTGTTTTTTTTTTAGTACGAGTCCATATATTTTTCTAAGGGTTTCCCTTTCGAAAGTCATCAGCTTATTCTCATCACCCTGCGTCGTATAACATACATTATATTAATGTATATTAATCATATTGTTTTTTTAAACCCTCTCTGGCTTTTGTTTTTTTCCGAATTCTACCATTTAACAAACATTTTTCATTAATAAGTGGAGTATTAATAATTTATTTATTCGTAATCATTTACGTTCACTTCACGTCATCCACCAGTTACCACACATACGAGTACACACACACAACCCTCCTCCCTCAATTCGGACTAAGAGACGGCCGCTTCTTCGTCACTGCTTATTACATACATATACGATATACGAACATTGTGATGCGATTCAAAAATTATAATTGGATTCGTTCGTAAACATAATACGATTACCGCGGATGTTTTTTCAATCGTTGTTTTCTTTGGTATATAATATATTCCAATTTACTCGACGTTATTATTCAATACATATAAAATAACAGTATAATATAATATATTATTATTTAAAACGTATCAGATATCGTGGATGTCTCTTTATCATTATTATTATTGGTGCAAAAATTCTCAAATGCCGAATCGTATTAGTGTAATATATATAATATATTTATGAGAATGTTAAAAAACGATTCGATATTGTCTCTTCGGTAAATAGAAAGTTTTTGTTACCGAATCCAAAGAAATATAATTAATAATTATTATATATGTATTTAACTTTAATTTGATCGTAAACTCCCGGGGACGAGCGTAATATTATAACAGTTAATATAGGACGTAGAAATTCGCGATCGTATTTAAGAAAATATTTTGAATAGATGAGATTTTCGGGAGTCCGTATATTAACGCCGTTGTACACAAAATCTCATTATGTATATGCGCGTTTAGATATGATTAGAATATTCCCGTTACCCGCAACCCAATTTATTATATTATCCGTTTAGTTTCGCGTGGATCAAAGACGATATTATATTATAATATTATGCGAAATTACACGTTCATTCGGTCACTATACGTACACGCGATGGATGCTATTAAGAGATAATATAATACGTATACACAAGTATCACCTTGACATTTTTTATTATTATTATTATTATTATTATTATTATTATTATTATTATTATTATTATTCATTTATCGTATGGCTATTAACACACAACATCGGTACAAAAAAATTAATAAATACAAATATAAGTGTATAAAAAGTCGTAAAAAATACAAAAACATATAATAAAACAGAACAAATAACTTAATGTCTAATTCGGTGATCTCCAATCCATGATTTTCTATTTGTTAGTTCTCTCGTGTTTCCTCGGAATCTCCTTTTTCCAGCAGTCTACAATAAATAGTGTTCAATTGTTTGCTGATTCTTGTCGCAATCACATACGCTGGGTTGTCCTTCAGATGCCACCTGTCCATTATTAATCAATCCGCGTCTTCCAACTCCTGTTCTTAGCCGGTTACGAGTTACCCGATCCTGAAAGGGAAAAACCTGCTAGTGGAATGCCGTGATTAGAGATCAGTTCACTTACTTTTGACGTAATAATAACGCGTGTTAAAAGTACGGACGATACGAGATAATACGTACTAATAGGTAAATCAGAGAAATTATTATTAGCCCGTCATTTCCTATAGTCGGAGAACGTTTAGAGCGGGGGATGGAAACGGTTGTTTTAATTTATTAATCGGATTGAATCATACGCGTTGTCTGGACGTCTGCTCGTAGACTGGTGCGTAAGCAGTCCTTAAAACCGATATAACGCGCTGCTAGTCATCTAAATATTTTAATAACGAAAGAGAGCCAAAAAAATGATACCTGCCCGAGACGTTATTTTCATTTTGAAGTAGAGATTTCCCAAAGGACATATATTGATACGGAGCCAACAATTACCGGACGCATTTTCCTCCTCCATTATACCCGTTGATATTCGCCAAAATCGTTTATCGTAAAAAAAAAGAGAAAAAGAAAAAAACGTCATTATATTTACACAACACTGTATACGTGATGTGTATATTTTTGTTTCCCCGCTAGGCCATTAAAAAAGTAATAACAGACGTTTTAGAACTGTCGTAATAATTTTAGAAACATTCGTCACCGTTTTTGCGGACGAATAATATTTTTATTTTTTGTAAACCGAAGTCCTGCGTATAAGGCGTGCGACGTGTCTATATTATTTATAAACAGGTGTCCCACAGAGATTCACAGGTTTCTTTTCGCGCCGTTCCGACACGAGTATATTTTTAATTCGATTTCGAATAACAAGGTTAAAAAAATTTTATTTTAATTTAATTTTTTTTTTTTTTTTAGTTGTAAATACGTTTGCTTAAAATACAATAAAAAAGACGTGCATAACCTGGGTAACAAACAAATCCCTGTTATGTGTATTATAATAATTATTATATTATTGCGGCTGACTCTTGGGCCAAAGGAATCGCTCATACGAAAAACGTGCGTGTTTGTAATAAATTATTATTGTTGAACAGTATAAAGTGTAACTATATAATATAATACTGGCCGGTTACTATTGGTGACCGTTCGAACTGACGAAAAAAGCCCTTTTTTTTATTTTAGATAAAATTAATCTTTATACTAATAAAATCGATTATTGAAGAAATTTGAAGACGAGTTTCTTTTTTTTTTTATATATATAGATTATCGTCGTGATCATTCAACTCTTCAAACCGACAGACTCCAATTTCGACCCGGGCCGACTACGGACTCTCATCAAAAAACCGTCTAGCCGGTTATCCGCGACAAAGATCCCGATGACCGTTGCGTACAAACAGGGGCAATTTTAAGATAAATATTTAAGGGGGAGGTGTATATTAAAGAATTGCCGACTCGAAGAGGGGTAGGGGAGAGGAGGACTAAGCAATAAATTTAAATTGTTTACAATTTATATAAATTTAAATTTGAAGACACATTTTTATCCTTATGTTAACAAATTATAATTTTTTAAACACTAAGTGTTCCATCCGGTAGTGTTTCAATATTTCTAACTATAAAGTGTTATACCAAATGCATCGAATGTCTTAAATTCAAAAATGTAAGTTGTGCTAGATATAAATACATCTATGTATTGTTATATGACCATATAATATTTTTTGATTAATAATATACTAATTTAGCTGGTAGGTAATACGCATTTTATATTTTCCTTTTTAATGTGCTACGTTTTAATCGTGAACGTTTTCATAATATACGCGGTCCAATGAATAAAATATAAATTTTAAAACAATTATATAAAAAAAGGAATAAAAATATTTGAAAAACACGCTTTTCTAACAAATATACCCAAAAAAAAAAAAAAAAATGCGCTAAAAAAAAATAAAATAAATTGTTTTGCACGTATATGGCTGAAGACAATTTTCTACGAACAATTGTACAATAATTCGGTATGAAAAATGTTCTCACGAAAAATTTTAAATGAAAAGTGTGGTGGCAGACAGACTGTTATCTCGCTTTCTGCATTCCTTATTTAAATTAGTGATCTTATATAAGAACATTCTAATAAAAAAACGTAAACGAAAGACGACCTTACGGCGACATTTTTAGAGAACTGCGAACGCAGTGGTTTTGAGTTCGCTTGTCGTTTAAATTTTTGCCGTTTTTTTTTCAACCTTTTGTGTTTTTTTTTTTTTAATGTAATATTCGTAACTTTCTCCATGCAATTTCGTTTTTTATTTATTTTTCATTTTATTGGGGTATTATTGTTTTTCCCTCAATACCCGATGACGACTTTTTGTCGAAACCGGTAGTAAATGCGTAATAATCAAATTCAATAAAACGACTCATTTATTTTTTCATACAATACTCTTCGGCTTTATCGGTATATTTACATATATAATATATTATATATATATATATACAATGTATTTCGTCAAAAACTAATATACGCTTACAGTATATTATAATATATAGTATTAAATTTTCACGAGTTAAACCTAATTCAATTATTTATACCGCAGCATCCGTAAATCCTACACGCAGTGTAATTGGTACAATAATATAATTTAAGCGCATTACACGTATATTGGACGGAATATAATTAAAACCGTAATGTAAACGATGAATACACGATTCGAACTTCTATAATATTCCCGTGTAAACCGTAGAAAATCTTTGACCGAAAAACCATTTTTAAGCGTTTACATATAAAGATTCATTTTTTTTTTTTTTGTAAATCAGAATTTAAACGTACAAAATTCAAATATTTTATAAAAAAAAATAAAAAGGGGGTAAAACGTCGGCCACGAATCGAGTTCGCAAATATCTGTCAGTAGTACGCATAATGTACCGTAAATAAATATTGAATTTTTTTTTCCCCCAAAAAAAACTAATATAATTCCGCGCAAACGAATCAGCGTTTAGAACTTATTGTATAACGGCGTCCGACTGCAGTACACTTATTATTGTATACCAGCTAGTAGTCGGTAACTCATTTCATACGGGTCGCTTTAAACTTCCCGCAATGAAGAAAGTAATAATTATTGAATATTTTATGTGTATCATCTGTCAACTAAAATTTTAAACCGTAGTAAGGCGTCATAAGGAATCATAAGAGTTTTCGGAAGAAAAACGAAAAGACGCCTCTCCGTGCTTGAATATCAAAATTGGAGTTCTGAACCGGCTTTGTTTTTTTTTTTATATACTTACTGCGAAGTATACAATATGAATAAAATAAAACTACGAGGTAAAAATCAATTTATTTCTGATTCGTGGTCTCATAATAAATCTTTTGAAATAAAATTTAAACTTTTACAGTCTCATTATGTTGAAAAAAAACGGAATTAACACACGTTTTCCTGCTTATACAGAATTCTTTTCGAGTCGTCAAAATGTACGTCTTCAACGGTGGAATTTGCAGAAACCATTTCGTCACTTCAATACGAATTTATTATATTCAACAATCGCTTTCGAGATTTTAAACGGCCTTCGCAATATTTCCGTATCAATTATTCGCCGATCCTTTTAATATATTGATGTTGACCGCGGCGGTGTTCTTGTTGAGCTTCGAATATGGAAATAATAGATTTACACTCACAAGATAAAAAACTCGTTCAAACCTTTACTTTTTTTTTTCTGAACTTCCTGCATCGTTTTTCAAAAATTAGAAATATAGCTTCTAAACACTTGAGTATGTTTGGATCTACATACGTTATGTGCAGTAAACAATAGACCTTTCTCGTATGAAAAAAATTTAAAACCCATAACGGTCACGCGCTTAGAGCGAACATTTTTGAATTGTTTCTAGTGAACAATATTCGACAACAATAATCACATTAAGCCTATTTTTACCAAACAATTGTAATTTCCGTACTTTTATAAAACATAATTTTATATATATTTTTTTTTATGAACCGTATTCTTAAATTTATAAATTAATTTTTTTTTTTTCAATAAGCCTATCGAATTCGTATTGTCGTCCGACCCACGAAACCTCTTTAAATTTTGAAAGTGGCCCGAGAGTCAAAAAAAAAAAAGGTTGCCGACCTGCACTGGTATACGGTATACGTTTGGCCTCATGATGTGTATTTTCGCGAGTCAACTGGGTCCTGCGCAGTAAACGCGTATATTAACAACTGGTGAAATATGATTTTCCCGCACAAACGAAACGTCTGTTGTGCAGCAAAAAGAAAATATAATAACGCGAATTAGGTCAATGCGCAGGAATCGTTCGAACACGAGATAATCCGGATCAGTGCCATCTCGTATCTTATAGCGCGCGCGCATATACGCAGTCGGGGATCTTTTATATACGATACACTATAGCAGACGGCGCTTACCAGACGAAATGGAATGTAAATCAAATTAGAGCGCTCGTATATATGTCCTCCTTATACAGGATTCTCTGGATATCCTGCGCATATTACACGAACGTACTAATGAGCCGTGGAATAATACGCGCGAACTGTGCTATAAAATACGCACGTGTATTTGTATAAATATATATAAGGAAACGCGAACACACAATTATTATTATTATTATTATTATTATCTCTGCGATACGAGCTTTATATAATATCCGACTTTGTAACTATTACAATAATTCGAAATCTAAATACGTCTGTTATTTACGTGTTTCACAGTGTGGCGGATCTAAGAGTCGATTTTTTTTTGGGGGAAGAAGTTATTTTCAAAAGTTGTCCCACCGATTTAAAAACCATATTTTTAGTTACCTTTATGGTATTTTTTATGAATTACAAAATCTCACACGTATTTACATGTATACTTACCATTTTCTTGAAGTCGGGAAACAAATCAAACGCTTCAAACGCTTTAATTATATAAATAAAAATATAAAAAAAAAAATTTGCGAAAAGACAATTAATATTAATCAGACTGTATCGATAATTAATTAACGATCAGGTAGGTATACCAGTTAAAGCGCGACTGATGAGGTTTTTCCTCGGAGTACCTGCACAATATTTTAGTAAGGTATACACAATAATTCGGTTGAGGAGATATTCGACTTGGGTTATTTGAATTTCAAAACGGACACATATTTTTTAATAAAAAAAGTATAGTTATAACAATATACGTCATGACGGCCGGTGATGCGAATCATTCAAGTTACATTTCTACAGCGTTTCGGGATTTTAACTAGTGGCGTTGAAAACTTTTCCAACGTTTCATTCGGATTTGATTTGCTGAAAGCATAACCAACAAAATCATAACGTGAAGTTTAAAGAAGCGTTCGTTTCGAAACCTTAGACGACGGGCAATCGTATTTTTGGTTATTATTTTTTTTCTTATTATTATTATTAATAATCCATGTCAGTGTATTAATTTATATTTATAAATAATATTTGTGTGTTTAATAATAAATCAATCTCCTCGGTGAAACAAAATTGTGTTTACAATATTTGTCAGTAATCGAACTATAAAATCCATCATAGTGCACAGAAGCGGTACAATTCAATATAACGTTCAATTATTATATTGAGACAAAATATGCGTTTATATTGATATATTCGCCCGAAATAACTCTTTGGTGCAACGCAGTTACCGATGTTTGTTCATTCTGTCAGAATGTCAGTTACAGTTATTCCATACAGTGTCCTTTAACTGTCGATGAAATGTGGTCAGGTTTTGGGTAATGGTTGTAATTGATTTCCCGACATCAAAATAGTCTTTTCAAAGAGAGACAGTGAAATGTGGTTAGAACATATTATAACGCTGTGTTCGAGTCTAACGAAATTCGTCGAAAATCCTATTGAATGTCCAAAAATCAGAACGCGAAAAAGCAAATTGATAACTACTACTACTCGTATATTTATAATGAATTAAACGATCGTATCCCGCGATAAACGAACATTCAACGATCAGATACCATTAGGTATATATTGTTATAATTAGTTTCGGATTTGTGAACTTGGTATACTCGTATTTGACATTTTTATAAAGAAAAAGCGATTATAGTTCTATAAACGATTTTTCTTTACGAAATTTTCGCAACGGTTTTAATAAAAACGCGTATCAATATTCTTCCTGATTTTTCTAAGCGAACACGCATTGATCAGTATAAAACATTATATAACAATTGAAATCGGAACAAAGTAATCGAATCCGTGCTGTACGGAAATGATTTATTTTTAAAATTAATATACAATCTCCTCCACTGCAATCGCGTTACAGTCATTATTATTAACATAATAAAATACGGAAGACTCAACAGAGTCGAATCCAATAATGTTTCTATCAAATCGCACCTATTCATGCGTTTTACTTCAATAAACGAAGCGTAAACGCGTTTAACAAAAAAAAAAATATATATATTCAAATCTTTTCAATAAATTATTGTACGCTTGTAAGTATATTTACCTCATCCGTTCGGTATATATATTTTGACGTTTTCATAATGACACCGTTCCACCGTGAATTAATGCATTTTAATTAATAATCAATTTCGGTGTCGGAGGGAGGCCCCCGAGGAAATATGAAAAGAGGCGAGGAAAAAAAAAAAAATTAATATATTCTCCCTTCTTTGCGCGCGTTCTTATTTTAACAAACGACACGGTGACGAAAAAAAAAACCAAATTAAATACATTAAATGTGTGCCGCCCGTTTGGCGTTCAAACACGAATCAGCCGAAGCAGGGTTTGACTTCGAAATCAGACAAAGGGAAAAGACCGTCTCATTTTTGTAATGAAAATTATAATAATAATAACATTATTATTATTATTATTATTATTATTATTATTATTATTATTATTATTATTATTATTATTATTATTATTATTATTATTATTATTATTATTATTATTATTATTATTATTATTATTATTATTATTATTATTATTATTATTATTATTATTATTATTATTTCTGTGCTTAAGTGTTCACTGTTGGAGTGGTAACTCAAATTTTCTTTCCTTGTTTTTTTTTTTTTGGACGCAATATGTTTCTTATTGAAAAGTAATTTCATTGGAATTTTATTGTAGTCACGAAAAAAAATTACTTTACTTCGTGTAATAGTGACGTGTAACGAGAGTAAAAAGCGAGTTTATTACATTTTAAAAGTAACTTGCACAACACCGCTGTTTACCGAATACACTGCTTCCTGCACTCGTCAATTATACATTATAATATATAAAACATTTCCTCACGTTTTTACTTGCACGGTCCCGCGAGACATTATACACAGTTTTATGTCTTTGGCGGACTACGAGGCAAAAACTGCCCTCTGGTTTTCAAAACCCACTAAATACTTTTATTGTCGCCAATGGGAAATTAAAAAAGTTTTTCGTGACTCGTTTCTTATTATTTTTTTTTTTTTTTATTTTTTTTTTTCTGTTTATTATTATTTTATTATTATTATTATTATTATTATTATTATTATTATTATTATTATTATTATTATTATTATTATTATTATTATTATTATTATTATTATTATTATTATTATTATTATTATTATTATCTTTTTTTCGCGCTTTTAAAAACCCCGCGCCCAGTCCGCCGTGTAATCGTCCTTTTGGCAAAGTACTTTAGAGAAAATTTGACAGGAAGAAGTAATCAAATAAATAAGTTTGTATTTTATCTCCCTTCTTCCACGGAGTACTTTTTGCCCGAGTTTATTCGTTAACTTTTTATGCTCCACCCCTCCTCTCGCCGTTACAAATAGATGTAATTTTTCAAGACTCTAGCAAACCATCGGGCCTTGATAACGGCTACGATGCCGCTATATTCGGTCTCGGACACATATAAAAGCTCTCTTTGTCCGACAGTTTAGACCATTTTGATCGTAGGCGGCGTTAATATATTTTTTTTTTTTTTTATTCCAACGGTATTTTTCAAGTACTACGCCTAGTATTTTTTTTTTTTTTGAATTTCGTTTATTAATTATTTTTATAAGCGTTAAAAAAATATTCCTAAAATTCCAAACTCTAATTAATACTGTTCTTAATAATTACGAGACAGTGTAAAAACTTGATGGCAACGTAATCGGATGTCGATGGACGAGTAATGTCGTTCCTACAATGAAACAAAAACGTATACACCGAACTTAGGAATTTTGGAGCCCGGGTCTAATTTTTTTGATCGGGCCCTTAAATTATAAATTCCGTTTTTTTTTTTTTTTTGCTATATTGATTTTTTTATATTTAATTTATTTTTTAAGATTATAAATAAATTGTACCGTAAGTCTATATTATATACGACCTGATAATACGCAGCCAACCCGACTGTCGGGCCGACCAAATCGTGTGTGTGTTGTAATCCGCTTAACATTTCACAGTGCCACTTTAATAATTAATTATCAACAGGGGCCCGGGGCCCCGGATAATATCGGGGCCCGGGGCTGCAGCCCTCCTAGCCGCCCCCCCCCTTCCCAAGTTGGGCTCTGAAACGAACTATACGTATACTGCAGAGTCGATTGTAAATAAATTATCAGGACGGCAAATCGACCGCTAAATATTTAATTAGGCACTTATTTTTTGTAAACATAACACTTGTGTATTATTTATTTAAGTCGCCATATATATTTTAAATTACTACGTGTTTTAGTATCGCTCTGTCAACACGTTAATCAATTTTAAAACCCGTAAGGACGCACACGCACGTTTAATCGATTCCCTCATCTAATGCACCCTACAAATCGTACGTTCACATTGCGCGTTCAATTTTCTTTTTTACATTTACTTCGTTTTTTTTTGCCCCCCTCTATTAATAATTAAAATCTCTCCAATTAAGTTTTTCATTTCTTTAAACAAACGTTTTTTTATTCTGTTTTTTTTTTTTTAAATAACGTTTTCAATTCGGTAATAGGTTTATACTTTCGGACGTATTAATTTTCCGTAAAATATTCCTGCGTCGGAAACCCCATAAAGTGTACGTTGTTCGCGATTCTTTTTTTTTTCATTTTTAAATAACTGAATTTAAAATCACTTAAGTATAATATTAATTTAAAAAGCGAATGCTTTTTTTTTAAACTTTCTTCCGATCGTTTCCACGAATAATTTTAATGTAAATTGCGTGTAAAAAAAAAAATATTCTCATTTCGGTTTAATTTTCAACATTTCTTTTTCTTTTTATCGCGAAATAATACCTGTTTAATAATTTGAAAATGTCGAATATGTATTTATATTTTTTTTTTCCAAACGAATTCTCTGAAAGAATAAATCGTTAAAACACCAGTGAGTAACCAGAACCGAAATTCTGTATTTTTATAAGGACCTCCGGACCGTAAACAGAATCCAAAAGAATTATTTTAAAACCTATAGGCTTTATCGATAGAATTATAAATGTTCCGAATTCCGGTTTGTCGTTTTCGAATGATCCGACGTACATAATACAATATAATTATTTCACGTAAAACACTTTCTTTTTTTTTTTTTTACTCTTTTTAGTTAAAATTTCTATCGTTTTTTTTTTAATTTATCTATTTACACTAAATGAACTGTTAGCAAGATCTTGAAAATTGTTATATACAATAGTTTTTGGAAAACACTAGCTGGTCATATGCGTATATACGCATACATAAAGATGTTCAATAATGAACAAGTAATTGTGATAAATTATGAATCATCCGAATTTTAGACGTTAGATATGTAATTAGTGTTGCAAAAGTTCTTTGGATTATAAAATACTCTTCCTCCGCAAATAATTCCGTACTTCTAAACTACAAACGCGATTACAATAAATCTCATTGTTAACAAATTGATCAAAGGACATCGGATATATCGACGATTCGGCCAAAAACCATGACGTTTAAAATACTTAGAATTTTAATAACGTTACTCTACAAAAATTATGTTTCGAATTTTGAAAAAAATCGCGAAAGTTCACGACCCCCGAATACACATCTACGGACTTCCTATGGCAGCGGTTCCCCAACTTTTACGGCACCTTTAGAAAATAGTTTATGTTCGGCGGAACCCCAGTTCCAACTCGACCAAAATTTTTCGACTATTAACATTATAAATACCTCCTACACAATGGTCGGGAAAAGTATACCGATTAACTATTGTCGATTTACAACGCATCGCATAACAGTATTACGTTTGACTCACAAAAAAAAAAAAAAAGCCTTCGTTTTAAACCACTTTATAATAGGTAACATATTAAATACGTTTAATTTTTAATATTTCCTAATGTAAAGTGTGGAACTAATTCGTAGTTTTATTTAAAATAGTTTTGAAATTGGATTTTATATTATATGACAGCTGAATTCGTAAGTCTGGACCGGTATCCAATCTATTTCTGTACTTATTTTTGGTGTACTCACAAGCAGATAAACCGGTTTCGCGAGGTTGAGTTATCACAAAAGTTAGCAGTGTCAGGAGATATTCGTCTCCGAGCCCAATCTAAAAACACATCATTCCCTCCCCCAGTAAAATGATATTAAAGAAATTTTTATTTATATTAACACAAACATACGATATGAAAAAGAGCGGTTCCGTGGAACACACTTTGGGAATCGCTGCCCTAGGGGTCCATCCACCACGTATTCCTGTTTCAGACCACCGATGTTAATTGAACACGACCGTTTGAGTATGTACGTATACCGATGTATGTATATAACTCGCCGTAACCGGTATTTAATCAAGAGACCAGAAATCTAATGCCCAATTGTAAAGAGAATGTGAAATGACACCGTAGGGTAAGTAAAACGTATTGACGTCAAAGGCTTCGAATTTATACGCGTAATAATAATACAATACTCGATAGAACGCTGTTTGTACGAAATTATCGCGTAGTTTTCGTTTTTTTTTTCTTTAAATTCATACTCTTCCCATTGTATTTTTTATAGCAATTCAAAATAACGTGTATACATTTTTCATACCTACTTTTGTAGCGTTATTTTTTTTTTTATTATTATTATTATCGCGTTATTTATTTTTCGTCTTTTGTCAGCCAAACAACGTCCTAATACGTTTTCATCGTCCGGTCCAGTACCATACTTACACGAAAAGACGTGCCCAATCGGGAAACTGCAGTCCCAGTACGCACCTATATCCTATTTGTATCAAATAATCAAATAATATTTTAAAAAAAACGAAAAATCCTTAAATCGGTTTTGTTTCGAAACGTTTATAATAACACGAATTCCAGTCGAGTTTTTTCGATGACTTTTATTACTATTAGAATTTTATGCCACGGACGATTTTCGTATTTAACAGCCAAAAAAATTGCCCCTACCTGCTGCTGGTAATGTGAATTTTAATAATAATAATAATAATAGCGGAGCTCATAAGGATAAAACAATAGGCGGGCGTGCGTCGCGTACGAAACGTCAATATCATATTATATAGAGCAGTCGGGAGATTACTTGAGAGACGGTGATATGGCGGAGAGGCGCGGTGCAGTAAGCGATTGTCTCAGTATAACGTTATTCTTTTGGACGGTGTGCGGACGTATAAAATATAAAGAGGGTGTATAATACAAAACTCAATTTACAATAAGGCTTTTTGAACGTATATTTTGGGGAGACGAGAGAGCGGCGGTAAAAGAAATAACGCCTAAAGTGAGTTAAAAAAAATAAATAAATAAATATATACCTTTCGCTAAATTCGGTTATATTTTCTAGTCTATCTCTCTCTCTCTCTCTCTCGCTCTCCTGCGAATAATCGAAATATATATAGATATTATAACGCTTCTTTGCGTGAAAATCGAAAACGTATGTATTAATGAAAAAAAAAGACTATAAGATGTCTTTTTATTTCAAAAAATATTAACCTATAAAACTGCAGGAAACGTTTTCTAAAAACGTACATCCGGAACATCATACTGTATGGACGCGAAACATGGACTATTGCAAAAGAATAAATGAGAAGAATAGACGCGTTTGAAATGCGGTGCTACAGATAATAATGCAAAAGATAAGCTGGACTGATAGGATCACGAATGAAGAAGTTTTAGAAAGGGATTATGAAATATATGATCACTGTGGAAAAGTATAAAGAAGAAAAGACGAAACGAATGGATAGGTCATATTCTAAAAAACGGAGGATTGCTGGGACTAATCTTAGAACAGTGATGGTTGATGTAAAAAGCCACAGAAAAAGACCACGATTACAATACATTAACCGGATTAGAGAAGACCAATAACGTAGTTCGTAGTAGGGGCTGAGTGATTGAAAAATGTGTTTAAATTAAAATATTCTTGATAGCTTGTACACTATACACTATATACTATAAAATCACAAAAATAATACACTCTTACTGCGTATGCGTATTTCGACAATTACGTTGTCATCTTCAGCGCGAACCAACTACACTAAACCGTTACACGCTAATACACCAGTATTTATACAGATTATATCCGATGACGTCACCACAGACCGGTCGCGACATCTGGTCGTGAGTCAGCAATGGTGTTTTATCCCATAATTTGAATATGAACTTCATATCAAGAATTGAAGAGGAAGGCCAGTGACAGAAAAATATGGAAATATCGCTGCAAACCAATCGTTAGATTGAAAACTATAGAAGATGTATTAAAAATACGCGTGTTGCTCTTCGACGTATCGACCTCCGTCAAATATGTCGATTAAAACGTTCTTACGAGAATATTAAACATTTTTACCGTAAGAAATCTCTTCTTCGTCAAACTTTGCGCAATTTTTCGACTTTTATAAAATGACATTTTCTTCCCGTTTTCACTTTATATTGCCCACTATAAACGTGTGAAAAGCGAAACTGTGTCCCAAGGTCGCGCGGAAATCTGGCACCAAATATTTTTCGAGTAATTTCCAGTTGTTGCAATTTGTAACTTTGTACAGTCGGGTTAGCGAGTTGGTAAAAAATAAGACGACTAAACGTCAAAACTTTGAACGGGTAATTTCACTGAAAACTCATTAACAATAAATAAAACAACAATATTTAGTAAAATACTTTTTCATTCTTTTGACATTAGTCGAATATGAAATAATCATTATAATAATATATTATTCAAGTGCATTGTTGTAAGTTTAATTATCAAAACAAAACAAATGCTGCCAACTTCGCACGCTGTAACGCAATTATATTTTAAATTGAAATATTATGTTCTTCGTATTATTTTTACATTCTCTTTTTTGGCTGGCAACTGAGTTTAATGAAATTTTTTTTTATTATTATCGTCTAAACGATTAACTTTACTATAAACAAGCGCATACTAATTTGTTGTACATTTATTCTAAAACAATACGAAATAAACTATGACTTTAACCGATCCCATAATGATAAAATTACAAAAAAATCCACATTTCAATATAAATTCGGAGATTACATATAGAGAATTTAAAAATAAAAATTTAATTTATTTCATTGCGTATTTACGTACAAGGCCCAGTCTATTTGTGCACGCTCTTCGATTCTTTTTTTTTTTTGTCCTTAGTCGTTATCCATTTTGTTTTGCTTTCAAACCAATGCCGTTTATTTTTCTACGGGGCATTTTATTCCTAGGTATACGTTTCAAATTTAAAATAAAATTGATATTGTGGAACAATGGTAATCAAATTTAAAGTCGTATGACGTATATAATACCGTATTGCAAAAAAACAAAAAATTTGGGTATGTCAGAATTATTATTCCTTTTAAGCGTTACCGCTAACTATCACAAACTGAATGCAAAATGCCGAGTACAATCGTCGGAAAAACGGTATTGCGTAGAGAACAAACCGTCCTATAAAATTTAACGTTTAAAAATTCATTGTATAGCTAAGTAATTAAATAGTTTGAATTCAACGTATTTAGTGTATTTTCTATCGCACGCCCATCTTGATATTTATGTGTTAAAAATTGATAGGAAATTTTAAAACCTATTAGTCGGTATATTTATACCTATATGAAACATAATTCATAAATAAGATACGTTAAACATCTATAATAATACCCGTGTAATAAAGATTAGTCGTTATAATGCAAAGCTTAATACGATACCAATTAGGATTATTTTCAAAATGTATAAAAACCATTAATCATAATATTATAAACGGAATATTACTTTTAATTGAATTTTTCAACGTTCCCCTATCGCTTCCTCTTGGTGCACACGTCAGAAAGTTTACGAAATATTTTTAAATAGTAAAAATAAAATTTATATATAGGCAAACCTATATTTTGAATTAAACGCACAGCGGGCAATGTAACTATAGTTTACTGAATATATATTATATATTATATGTTATATAGGTATATAACCGATTCGAGCTTAAACACCCCTAGTGTATAGTGTGGTACAGACATTTGTTATCTGCACTTCGCTTCTCTTCTATGAACTTCAAAATAACTCGTCAACGTTCGCTCTACATTAAAATTACAGTACAATGTTTCGTCGAAGATCCAAATTGAACCGCCTTTATAATATAATTTATCAAACCTTCTGGCGAACGTTTAAAAACTACCATTGAAAAAAAAAAATAATAAAAAACCCCGCTCCTATAATAATTGATACGCGCTTAAATGCGTGTACCACCCCCACAAGACATAAATAAAAACTTTATTTCCAAATAATAGTTTCCCCCTCCCCTCCGACTTGTCGTTCCCTGTTCGAACGTTATTAATTAATTGATTCGCACCGAGTAACTAAGGGGCGACGACGCAGTGTCTATATTATATAGTTTTACCGCATCATTAAAATATTCGTTTCGTTTATCGGTATGTAATAGATGAGCGATAACCTGTTAATAATTCGTTGCGTCGAATTAAAAAACGAGTGTACTTATATTATGTATATGAATGTCATAGAATTCTTAAAATGTTAATCAATTTAATGGCACCGCCGCCGCCGCCGATACGAAGAAAATTAAAACGTTATTAAACATTTTACCGTTGATTGACGTTATTATTATTATTTTTTCTTTTAATTGTATTTTTATCTCGTTTAAGTAAACCGTATTTTCCGATTAATTTCCGAAAGTTATCGACCTCGTTCAAATTAGTGGTGAAAACTTTTCCTGCAGCACCGTCGTGAGTGTATTCAATTCTATGGAAGTTGTTTAAACTGAATTAGACCAGTTCGAGTGGTGGGGAGGGGGGCGGGAGAGAAACTTTACTCGTACAGCGTTTAAAGACGATCCAGCAGTTTTGTTGATAATGGATAAACGTTTAGAGACAGCGCATATACTGCTAAAAAGTAAACTTCAACAAATCTATAGAACGTCGGTTAAAAACAATTTTCTATATAAGTCGTATTTCGCATTTAACGATTTATTACTAATTATTATTATAACTGTTGTGTAGGTAGTGTAAAGGTTTTTCTTTTTTAATTTAGGAGAATTCGTTGTTTGAAATACGAAAAGAACACATAGAAAGCAACCGAGTATTCCACACATTATTATATGTCAGTTTAAGAGTATACCGGGCGGCGGACGAAAATCCGTTCATTTCGCGCAGGCGAGGTTCTATCGGGTATTCTGATTGGCGGAAACCGTCGTGAGCCGACTGCTACCGACAGCAACAGCCAATGACAGAGCAGTTATTAGCCACCTAGGGGGAGGAGTAACAGCCAATGACAGAATAGCTATTAGCCGCCTGGGGGATCTATATAGCGTCGCTCCGACTTTCATTCAACGTGCGCGCGTTCCGGTATACTCTTAAACTGAATAGCATATATAATAGTTGAATAGTAACACGAATAATTTTTTCCCCAACTCTTTCTAATAATATTCTTTGAAAACCATCCGAAACGGTTATGAGCAAAAATAAAATTTCGTATTCTTTTTTTTTTTAAGAATTTCGGACGTAGCAAAAATCTAAAAAAAAAAATTATCATTTTTAAAAACCAAACCGATAAAATTATTATATAAGAAGAGTACGAGCCCTGAATTTTCGACATTAAAATTTCAACCGATTGAATATTAAATGATTTATATAAATATAACGTAACAAACGTAAAATATTTATTTTTATAATTTTTTTTTTTTTATAACTCTTAAATTATTCTAGAAATGGTAAATGTATACATTTTATAATACCGTAAAACGTTGTTAAATATAATAGCACATCCGTACAATTGTTTAGATAGAAACGTTAAATTTTCTAAACGTGTTTAACGTTTAAACGTTTATTTCAATTTGAAAAAAAAAATAATAATCAATTATTATGATTTATGACGTATACGGTAAAAATAGTTTTAAAACGAAATTCGCGTGACAATAGACACGCGATGTCGTTAGGCGTGTGTATACGAGAAATCCAGTAAAGTAGGTTAGACCGTTATTTAAAACTATACATAATAATATGATTAGATCTGTTATGATGCTACTGCACGACTGAGGATTTCTGAATACTGGGACCGGATCCAAAACGGTGTCTTTTACGATATATACACGCGTAAGATCACGCAATTTAACTAGACACGCGTCTTTTGATGAACGGGCACGTATATATTATGTAAAACGAATAGGCGAGCAGGGAAAAACAGTCGGTTTTCGCCAAAAGTAATACAAATAAAAGCCTAAAGTCATAATTTTTGGCAAGGTCGATACAAACAACGGGGGAGGGAAAAAAATGTTGACATCGTACGTAAGAATTTTGCCAAAATACATACGACTCTGATGAAGCGTCAAACGCGCGTCCGTAATACGTATATTGTTCGAATAGAACGTTAAATTACACAGTTTCGTTCTATGATCGATCGAGAACGTATTTTTCGTTATTAAGTAAACGTTGTATTTTTTTTTTTTTTTTATCTCGACGTTTTAATAATAGTTTAAGTTTATTAATACATATACTCTTATTCGGATCGACTAAAAACACACGGGAAAATAATTCGTTAAAGATAATATATTGTCTAAATATACGAAAACATGGGCGTACTCATTGGGGGGGGGGTTCATGAGGTTTAAACCCCCTCCATCGGCCTTATTTTTTTTTGCAACCAATTCGTATTGTATTTGTTGTCTTATCGCATAATTTATAGTTAAAATTATCACAATCTTATTATAATAGAATATTGGAGACGGAAGTCCAAAACCGAATTATTTTTTTGGGAGGAAAAAATAGCGGGTATTGTTTCTTCCGAGGCGTTTCTCCGAGTGTTTTACCGTGCAAATACCCGGTATGAGTGATGCTTAAAAACGTGTTTTCGCTATTATCAGTTGTTACTTGTTACTGAACGTTATCAAAAGTAGACCCGGCTCAATGGACTTACAACGTTAGCGATTCGTGGAGGTGTTCCATTAACAGCTGAGGAAATGATAGAAAATCTGGCAAAAAAGCAAAAAAAAAAAATGGATTTCGTATTATAAAATATTAAGAATTGTATTGAATATCGAAGTTTTTTTTTATATTGAAATTATTATAAATAATATTCAATGTCATAATCGGGGGCGTGTGGCCTCCCCCTATATTTTTCTAGAAATTATCCAAACCCCTTCCTCTTTGAAAATTCCTGAGAACGCCACTGTACGAAAACATTGTATATTTGTCGACAGTTTATTTTCTTAAAATACATAATATATTCGAATACAATTATTTATTATCTATACGAATATATTTCAAATACGATTTCACATTATCGAATATTTTTATTCTTTTTTTAAATTGTCTCTAAAATTATTATAATACATGTTGAATCAGATAAATCGAATGATGTAGAAAAATATCAATACGAACTCAATCTTCACACGACTTACGAGTACATCGAGTTATTTTCCATTTAAATATTTACTCCGCTAATCACCGACAACTGTATGTACGACATCATTACGGCGAATATTGGTCGGAAGATAATATCCCCTTTTTTTTTAATAATAAAACGAAAACTTTCGCAGTACATCTAAATACTTCCTTAAAAATATTCAAATATTACCGAAATAATTTTATTTGAGAAGTATTTGAGTAATGTTATAAATGAATACCGGGCAGTATTTTCCAATCCGATCGACCAGCCATAACGAGGATGTTAGTGATATACGAGGACGGTGCAAAAGGTTTTCAACCCCCCTTAAACCCCACAAAAAAAATTGTTCTCGCTATTTAAAACGTTGAAATTGCGGTATTTCGTTGATTTTGAAAGTTATAGCGAATTTCATTGCATACCACTATAATTATTACGTATAAAGTTCAGAATCTCGAGCATTATAACGTTCTACATGAACGTATACGCGAGACACAAATAATCGATGAGAAATATTGATGCGTGTTTTTACTTGAATAATTGTAAAAAACGTGACAAAATGCTGTACCTACGAGAAAATGTTTGATAACTTCTTAAACCAATTCGAGTATTGTATCTCTCGAAAAATCAGCTCTTCGTAAAAACCGTATACAATAACGATTAATGCAGAAGAAGTTTTAGACGTATTTTCAACGTTTTATTTTGTTTTTTGTAATATTATGGGGGATCCATTATCATTAAAAATTATTTGACAAATACAAATTTAATACCTGACAGATGAAAAAAAATTTATTTTGAAAGTCCCTATGAGCCTCCCTCCCCCCTCCCACTAGAAAAATCTTATTTACGCCACTGCGCACTGTCTCCTCAGATCGGTCCGTTCGCAGATATCCAATATACGAACGAATATGAAAAATCATCATCTCGGAATCTAATCTGCGCGGGCTCTCCTAAATCACCAACGTATTGTTGGAGCTCGAAAACCCTAAATAGGATATCGCATGATATATATGAAACGAGTATGTGGCCATAAAACATAACGGAGAACGGAAAATCGGGTTTCTGCGGCCAGACTTCCGAATTGTTTCTGGCCGACTAGTCGGCCCGGCCATCGGGAAACGGAATCGGCTGCTGCCACGGACGAGAAGGCGCCACAGTTTTGTCGTCGTCGTCGTCGTCGTCGTCGTCGTCGTCGTCTTGATTTTTATTTATTATTATTATTTTTTTTTTTTTTTTTTTATTATTATTATTAATTTTATTTATTATTATTAAGTCGTAATAGTGATGAGACAATGCAATTGTCGAACAATCAAATGACAAGTGCAATACCCATTCGTTTACCGTGTCGTCAAACCACACAGTATTAGCGGCACTGGCGGCGATGCTGCGTGGTGGATGACGGGGCAGTCGGGTAATAAAGACTGAAGTGAGAGTGAGGAGAATTCTCCGGTTTCGCGGATGGAATCGAATATATTATTATTATTATTATTATTATTATTATTATTATCGGTGGCGGTTTTTGGCGATCGCCGAAAATCGACGCGCATGCAGTTCTCCGGAGTCGGCTGGACTCGAGCCAGACGGAGAAGATCCCCGCGCAGGAATAAGCACACAGACACACTCGTGTGGCTTTGGCAAACGATTCGCACGAGTTAAATGGGTTAAGTTCTGTTGTGTTCGATAGCATTGGCACCGGGGGAGCGGGTGGAAAACGTGCCTAATGATGCCGTCGGTACCGCGGTTATCCGATATGAGAATCTTCGGAAAACCTACATGCGTACGTCCTATCCGCGTTTCGCTGATATTGTAATAATACAACAACGACAAAGCAATAGTAATGTATCCGTTCGGGATTCGTATGATATTTTATTTTTACCTTTTTATGTACGGAAAAACAATAATTTCCGGATTCTGAGTGAACCGAAAAAGTTGTTGGTTATATATACTGCAATAATGTGTGTTTTTTCGGCGTAGTAGGAGTGCTTGTATATGATCTCGGCGTAATATTTAGTCGGTACTCCGTTTTATAGCGTAATTAAAAACAAACCCCCCCCCCCCTCCGTTAAAAATTGAAGATATAAAAAAAATTACATTAATAAAATGTAACGTCCGCTTATCCGTATATGACACACGGCCATGGGCGTATACTATGATTAAATATAGTAATAACTCAGTTATCTCCAGAGTATTTTAAGACAAAAATAACAATCGATTTAGCCGGATAACCAATTTTCATAAATAAACGTAAAAAAATAATACTTACATTTTATATACATTATACATACCTATATAATAATAGATGTATACATTTACATCGTTCTATGATAAAAAATAAAATTTTTGAACGGATTCGGTATAAATTTGAACGGAGTCTAGAAAAGTTTTTTAGGGTGCTAAGCACAACCTATTTACGCCGATGGAGTGCACGACGGCTTTTTTTTGAACTGCAGTACCAGATTATAATTATCGGCACGAAGGTTCGTCTCGAGCTCGGGAATATTTATGGAAATTTATGGAAATCGCACAAGCATTTTAACCGTCTGCCGGTCACTTTCGGGAGTGTCCTGAAGGAATTTTCGGGGTAATTTTTTACCTTTTTTATCTTTCGACAAAACGTTTTGGAGGTCAGAATTTTAAAACGATTTTAAATTTAAAATAATTGTAGCCGTACAAGTGCAGGAGACGATAAATATTCCCCGAGATCCCCTGTACAAGTAGTAACACTGCGGACAATATTCTAAAACGTAATTTTCGCGACAGATATACCGGATTTCGTAACTGAATACGTCCGCTTTTCCGCTGCCGCGTATGCTTATTTTCCAAACGATATTTTTTTTTTTTTTTTAGTTTTTTATTCACTTAATACGCCTACGAGAAAACGCAGTGGCTCGGTCGAACAACAAGAGTCACTATATATTAATATCGAATTAAATTATCGAAAAAAAAAAATGTACGCCCGCTTTTAAGTCGGTACGACTCCGGGACAACTGTAATGGCAGCTAACAATATTTATAACGATAATAAAAACGACATTTTATATATATATATATATATATATATATAAGCCAAATACAACCGTGTGCCGTGTGACTCGGGCGCGGAGACAAAATTATTCGCGGTACACGTGATGAGCGAAATACAATAATAATAGTGATTAAAGTCTCGAGACAATTTGGACGTGTGTGGTGTGTATCAGAGGTTCTCAAAGTCAAATGAATCACGGACCCCTACCTAAAGACCTACA
Source organism: Slavum lentiscoides (assembly GCA_032441835.1). Classification (NCBI taxonomy): domain Eukaryota; kingdom Metazoa; phylum Arthropoda; class Insecta; order Hemiptera; family Aphididae; genus Slavum; species Slavum lentiscoides. The sequence goes on along the minus strand of CM063707.1, from coordinate 2,004,817 downwards.
GTCTTCGAGGACCCCCGGTTGGGTTGGGTTATTGGGTTCCAGGCGTAAATTTTTTTTTTTTGCTCATCATTATTTTATTTTTCGGAAAAGACAGCTGCGATGGGCAAACTAATATTAAATACTATTATGGTATTATATGATGAGCGATTAGCCTGTCTTTATGTTTGTTATCAGTTTTCACCGAGTATCGATAATAATACTGGTAAATACAAAATTATAAAACTATTAATAGATTTATCGCGGCACACCGGTTGAAAACCACTGGTATAGATTATAGAAAGTGCTTTCAAACACAAAATAACGTTTATTAACAGCAGCCTATATTTGGATTGGGTTGGGTTTGGGTTAGCTCCACGGACCCCCTGGTATGGGCTCGGGACCACACTTTGAGAAACTTTGGTGTGTATAATATACGCATTTCACACGGATTAAATGGAATAGCAACAGCCAGTGGAGTATTTGAGAGGGGCTAGGAGGGGAGGGGCAATTGCTCCGGGGCATCATGTTTTTGTGGGCAACAAAATTTTAACGTTTTCATTTTAATAAAAAAAAAATTTTTAAATATTACAAATTTTAAAAATATTATTATTATTGTAAAAATTTAAAATTTAAAATACATTTTTTCTTTTAATATTCGATGTTTTTTTCACAGTTTAGAGAAAAAAAATGTAATCGGACAATTTTCAGTAATCAATTTTGGCAATAATATGAAGTTTTTTTCATTCGTATCACGTGATAACTGATAATTATTTATGTAAATTGTAATAACCGGCTACTTAATATTCATTAATTGTACGCACAAAAAAAAAAAAGAAATTTAACTTTTACCTGTCGCTACCATATAACATACATTATGTTCCAAAACATGAGAATCAAACAACTCATTAATATCTTGACCACGAATTATAGGAGAAATGTAATTGTTGTGCACCTATACGCGTACATAACTTTTCTTTTTTATCGTATTATTGAATAAACGTATTTTGTCAACAAAAAAAAGGAGTTATCCAGATAGTTGGCCCTTTAAAATTAATATAGTTAAACCCTTCAATTGTCATCCTTAACCAGCACTAATATAACTATTTATTATTTCCCCGGTTTATTATTAAACGAAAAACGATATTGTGTGCTGCAAATTTACGTGGTGTACAACGTATACTTTATATGTAGTAATTTTTTTTTCGCGTATATGCATTATAGGGTGGGGGGGGGTAACAATTAAACGTGTACCCAAGGCAACGAAATTCTAAACACATCATTGGCAGCAGCTTATATGGTGACGTTTTTGTGAAAAAGAAATCGGCGTGATCAGAAGTGGAAAGGGAAATTTGATATATACGTCAAAGTTAAAATAATAATTATTATAATAATATAAGGAAAATAAGTAGGATAATTAGAAAAGTTATGGAAAATTACCGAATTTAAATTGCGCGTGCGACAAATTTCGGTATACACGCGATATCGCGTTTCTCTGCAGGTTATTTAAAGTACTGAATGAGAAACTATTGAAATATTATGATCAATTTTGGCAGCGTACATACATAATGCGTTTCCGAAACTAAAAATATTCTTCTTAAACTGCCCTTAACCGGAACTATAATTTATTCAAAACGTATACCAGAAGCGTGCCAATAAGAAACACCGATCACAATCACCGAAGCGAAAAAAGCAACAAAAAAAAAAAAAAGTTTAATAATAAATAAGATTTTCTTTTATATCGATGCATAATTTACATTTGTAAAAACGTCTTTAATATAGTAGTTTTGTTATAATAAAACAGATGTGATTAGTATTGTTAAAAATATAAATAAATTAATAACCGTTCGTTTAATGTATACTTACTCGAGATTCGCGTGAATAATATTTTCTAAGCGTCAAAATACGCATAATATTTCACACGCTATTGGGGGGTCAGTGTCAAAGAATTCGTAATTTTTATTTTTATTTCATCCCGAATTCCCGTCGTTTAAATCGAATAATTACTAGAAAAACACTTGTATTTATACATTATTCCGGAATCGTTTCGACCTATAATTCGGGGCATTTTATTAATAGACATAAAATCTTCTGCCGCAGCCATATTATTATGGTAATAGTGACCCCACTAAACAAAAATTAAAGGATACGTTTTTAGAAAAATTCATTATAATTATATTTGTCTACAAAACTTTCCGCGAATAATAATAATAATAATAATATCGTTCTTTGTCGTAATTTTATTATTTCAAAATAATAAAAACGAATTGAATTATTGATGTACGCGTTATAATAGAAAAATCCCTGCGCGTTCTCATCGTCCAGCAACAAACTTTAAGTTAATTACAACAATAATTAAAGGTTTTCATTAAATCTTCGAGAACTGTTTACGCGCGATACTCATTAAGTATTAGTGTTTTAATACTTTTATTATAATATTTTACGCGTTAATTTCGGTATAGAATTCTGAATACGACTTATTTATTACATGGTAATTTCTATCGAATATTTATGCTGTGGACAATGACTGGAACGAGATTTCAGAGTTGTATTATTATTTCGAATTTGAAACCTATTCGAAAAACGATTTTGAGCGATGCTATATTATATAGGTAGTTAAATCATAATTAATGGCTGTGATAAATATCGTTAAAAATATTATCTGTCCTGTTTACGCTATTATCAGATTTTGAGCTCTTAAAAATACAATAATTTTCCGTGTCCAAAAAGGAAAATGTCGACAATTTTACCGGTTTCTATTCTCTTCGATTTTTTTCGAGTCCTTTTAAATATTACTCATCAAGAAACTACTAGTGGAAAATCGAAAAACGTGTTAAATAATATGCCGACCAGATACAATTTGTTACCGGAACGTAAAGCGTGTCAAGATCGTCCGAGCACTCCGACTACACGATAAAACGTTCAGAAAACTACGATATAAAAAAAATATATGTATTGTAAAAACAATAGATTTATTTTCCGCTCAAAAAAAAAATATATATTTTAAATAATGCTGAATAAATTCATTTACAAAGTAGGCAGCACTTCGGAAATTTCATTTTGACATATAATACTATAATATTGTTCCAAATCAAGAGTTGCCAAACTCGTCGCGTCGAGACCACAGAAGAAATCATATAGAGATCATTGTCGTTTTGTTATTACAGGAAAAAAAAGTAATAATAATAAGCGTCAACGCGGGTTCGCCGTAATTAAAACATAATAATACGCGCCAATACACTTAATTCAATTTATCGTACGAAAATAATTTGTCAAATTCAAAGAAGAAAGAAATACGCTATTAATAATATATTGTTGAAGTTATCTCGCTCGACGTAATAAACACACAAAAAAAAAAAACAATTATAATGAGACTATGGGTACGCCAGCTATAAATGAAATTTAATCAGATTTTTTTTTCTGTCTCCCATCATATACATATTGTATTTTTTAATTGCTTTCGGAGTTTTGGAATTGTTTCGCAATGTAGTGTAAGAAAGAAAAAAAACAGAACGGTAAAATATTGTAACGTGGTTTTAATAATACTGCTATATTATTATGTTTCGTTTGTTTTCTTTTTTTTTTTAAAGGTTTTCGCTTGAAATTTTAAAAATACTCTGTTATTTAAAACAATTCTATTTATCCGTTTTATAAATTATAATCGTATAACGATTATAATTATTATTTATCTAAATCATAGATAATACATAATGGATAGGCCATGTGTGTACTGCAATACCCTGGATAGCGGGCAGCGTTCCTGAATAAAAAAGAGAGATAGCAATATTAAAATCACATCTTCTGTCCTACTCAGGAAGAAATTATTTTTGTTCCATGAAATAATAATTGAAAAATAGTAAATTCTGTTATCTACGTATCCGGTTTTCTGAATTATTGCTGAGTGAGACCTGGGACGCCTGATAACGAATATGGCCTATCCATTATGTATTATCTATGATCTTAATATATATATAATTTTATTTTATCGTCAACGAAAATGTATAGAGAAAAATATCGCGAATTACGTCGTTCGATCGGTCGGTTATTTATCTGCAAATACAATGTTTCTCCTCGGGCCGGAGGAAGATTCGTTGATATCTTTTTTTTTTCTATTTTTTTTTTTTTTTTGCTAGTACACGAACGGCAGTAATTTTATTCTCGAAATTCCGTTGGCCGCCGCGAGAACGGCAATTACAACGCGACTGAACACTTTTAGTTATATTACTGTAACGCGCGGTCGATTAAGACGCTCGAAATCCGTTAAGTGCTATTTAACGTCCCTCGGCTGCTTTTTTTTCCCCTCCCGCTCACCAGACGGCACGTTACGAGGCGACGTCCTGCGGGACGGGCCGGGCAAAGGCGGAATTAAAAACTTGGCGCGAGAGATAAAAAAAAAAAAAACAAAAGGTACACGGCTTTTCGGGGAAATATTCGGACTCGTAAAGGTCTCTCCGCGATTAACGAGCTACAAGAGAGAAAAGTATAAACACAAAAATGTATATGAGGGAAAAAAACAAGAGGCGCGGCAGGAAAAAAAACTCTCGATCCAATTTCCTGTAGGGCTCTCTCTCTCTCTCTCTCCCCTCCCCTCGTCTTCTTCGTTGTTTTTCTTCATTTACATAATACGTATTAAACTTATCAACAGTTTAAGTTTAACCGGGAAATCTCGACGCGCGCTTTATTAAACGTTCCACGGAAACAATATAGCAGTCCACTCTCGGTCCCTGCAGTACATTCTAACGAGATATACGCGTCGTCGTCGTCGTCGGTGGCCCAGCAGATCCCCGTGGCGATAACCCGACTGTTTTCGCATTTTCACTATAAAGTAGGTACCCTTCATATTCTATCCCTCCGTCTGTAGGAATTTACAGTAATCGATGGACTACGGATTTCGACGATAACTACCGCCGCTGTTGCTTGAGAAGAAGAGCGGCGCGTTTTTACAGCGTTTTTAATATCCACTCCGTGTATAGGAATTCATTTCGGTTTAAAAAAAAAGCACGAAATTCCGTAACCGTTGCGCCGGTTCAATCGCGGTACACTGTACGAAACACGCATAATTTTCCTCTTCGTACTGCCATATAAATATAATATAGGAATAAGAAAATACGTCTTCTTAACCGATTATTATATTGTTATAACCAGGGCTCGCAAACGTTATAATAACCGTTTGATTATAACGTTATAATTGCAAAATATCAATTGAAACGAATATAAAAAAAACGTAACGGAAAACAATAAACACTAATTTTAAACTATAACACAAATTAAAACATATCATTAAACGAAATAATGTATTAACGTATTATATATCAAAATATAAAAAAACGAAAAATAGAATTGCCGTTATTTTAATATTTTTTTCCAATTTACTACGGAAAATATAAGCCTATGGTGTAGGTTAATTATAGTTCTATAATAAGGCTGGGTTCACATGGACGCGTACACTCGCGTCAGCTATAGACACGTGTATTGAGATATACGGTTTCCTATATGTCTTTCGCGGAAATTCTCTTTTTGCGTGTGATATCGCGAATTAAAATACTCTCTGTTGTTATTGGAACTTTCGGATTATTTTTATTTACTTGATGGTAAAAATTATTCAAAGACACGTGTCTGAGAAGATGTCAGCTAGTCAGAAAAATTTCTATCGGTAATAATATAATGAACATTTTAAGAAAAATATTCTGCATTGAAATATAAAGTCAAAAATAAACCAAGGTTCTCGCTGAAAAAATGTATAAAATCAAAAAATTAAGGATAAAAAAATTAGGACTTTTATAATTAATGAAGTTTAATAAAGTACCTACATTACGTTTATGAGATTTGAAAACGTGCTATAGTCTATGGAATATGAATGGATTTATTTATTTGGAAAAAAAAAATCGATATTAAACCGAATAACGTTAAAATACCGATAAACGTATAACGTAAATATTATATAACGATAAAACTTTCTTTAACGTTAAACACAAATAATCCATAACGATAAACGCAAAAGGTAAATAACGATAAAAAAACGTTAAAACGTTAAACATTTTTTTTTTCAAATGAGAGCCCTGGTTATAACCCAACGAAATAGTTAGGTAGAGCCTGTATACAACTGGTCGGTCGTGTTTTAACACTAACTCCATGTCTGCTATAGACGAGTACATCCTACTTGCCGTATATATAGATTTCGTGCCACTATATAAGCCTTCATATTCGTTTAAAAGTACCAACACCTGTTCGACTTGATCGGATAATATAGTTAGCACACTGATATTATAAATTAGTATATTAGTATGACCAATGACGTAACCGGGGGAGATGTCAATGGGTTCCGGACCCCCAATTTTTTTTCCTATATTGAAATTATTATTATTAATATATCAACACATTTTTCCTATATTTTTAAATAGACCCCTCCCCCCAACAAAAAAAAAAAATTCTGGCTACGTGCCTGAGTATGATCATTTTAACACATATTTAAACGGTGGATATTAAGGTTATATAGGTAAAATTAATCTCCTGAAAAAAAATTGTAATTACATAAATAAATAATATTTTTCAAAAAAATGTAAGTATATTAAAAAAAAAATTCATACAAATTCACTACTTATATAAATTTTGCGATCACGCGTGAAATACTCCCTTATAAAAAAACGTCGGTATTATGTCGATTTATAACTATTGTTGCTGCGCGCGCAAGCTATTTAAATTCAAAACTGTAAATATTTTTCAACATACGTTGCGAAATATTTTCCATTATCGATCAAAAGCTAATAATTACACTATTAACGCTGCCAACCGTGTTTTTTATTATTATTACACAGAACATCTATGAAAAACAAAAATTTTTTTTTTTATGTATAAAAAGCTTTTGGTAAAAATCCCCAATGTTCGATTCGGGATCGGCCGCGGAGAAGGGTCGGCGAAATCGGGGACAAAGGGTTTTCCAGTCAATAACAAGTTATCCCTGTAGTGCACCACTAATGACGGCGCGCGGCACTGGCCAAGGGATTACACACACACACACACACACACACACATCCGGAGTTATTGGGGGACATGCTTCCGTTGTAAAAATCAGATAATGATGTGCTTTTTTTTCTTTTCTTTTTTTTTTTTTTTGATGGAACGGGGGGAAGACCGCGAGACTAAACCAACCCGAGCGCCGTCGAAACTATACATATATACTGACATAATTGGACCGTGAAATACGCAGAGATAACAAGGTATAAAATAGCTGGTTTGACAAAATTTGACTATACAAACGTTTATGCGGTGGCATAAAAATCCCTGCAGGGTCCTGCAAAAGCGTCAAGCGCGCGCCATGTACTTTTTTTTACGACATTCGTCGAAATTCGCCCTCCTAGGTGTGTGTGAGAGACGTCTTTTTATTTTTATCGTTATCAGATCACACATTATTGTCGTTATATGGGGTATGGAAGGAGGAGGCAGTGACGAAACGATGATGACGTGTGCGTATATACGTTAAGCTCTGCATAGCCGATGGTCGAAAACACCCTTACATACATATAGTTCGGGATTTTTTTTTAAATCCTCCCAGGATATAAATTATGTTTTTATGCGCCTAAACGCAAAGTTTTCCGTGGGAAAAATTATGCCAATAGGATGAAACGCTGCAGAGATTGGAGATACGGCGTTTTAAAATAAGAGCAGGAAAATCTGGTAGCAAGGGCGTTGGGAAGGTGAGGAAAAATTTAAATTTAGACGTGGATTTGACTATAAAAGGACGGCCATATTCCGCTGCCGTGTATTCCAAAATTATCCAAAGGACATGAATGATCGAAATACTCCTAACTATATTAGTATTATTATTAGATAAAAGCAGATAAAAACGGCGGATTACCGCGGAACGAGTATATAAGCTCTTATCAAATTTTTGAAGTGCATTTCATGTAGTACTGGGTAATTAAAAAATTTTTAAATATAATACCCATTAATAACAAATAAGCTAATATTCGAAATTATTATCATATATAATGCGAGAAAAAATTAATTGAATTCAATGCTCAATCGAGTTATAAAAAATAAATTAACTCCAAGCAGTGACATACCGTCAAATAATCATTATTGAAATCACGGAAAAACAAAATGAAAATTATTTTTGACTCCGATAAAAGTTGAATTAATTTTCGCACACTGTAACCCGACCTTACCTAACGTGACCTAACGGAGCGTTCCACGCGTGAATCGGCCGAGTCAAAAGATTATAGAATCGCGATCGATGACGTGATCGCATATTTTACAAACGATAAAAGTCCCTGCAAAAATACTACGACGATTCGCATCGAGTAAAAATCACAAAGGTTTCGATAGGAAAAATACCAGCTATCTATATATAAGCAAAGGTTATCAAATGCGGAATAATCGGCGTGAATGCCAATCAAATCGTCTGGAAAAAATGTGTATACACTATATACACACGTGCGCGTTTCTTATACCTACGCGGTCTTCGCCCAACGGATTTTGTCGATATAGGATATTTCTTTTTTCGCGCTCCGTTGACAATAGAAGAAACGTGACTTTTGGCAATAAAAAGAGAAGGAAAAAGAAAGAGAAAAAAAAGTAAAGAAAATTGAGTTTCTTTAGAGTGACATTTCGAACTAGGTTCTTAGAGAAAATGGGCTATCAATAAATTTTGGCCAACGAAAGCACTTTGGGGACAATACGGCTGGGATTTCACTGGGCACAGAGAAAACGCTCGTTGAGTTGATTATGTCGATAACACATAAACTTTCCCAAAGAGTATTACATACAGTGAACTGATAAAATACCGACCATTAGAGGTACCCCGAAATCGTATAGTATTGTTTTGTTTCCGTCTACTCTCGTATACGGTTTTTATATACCAACAACGTCGTTTTGATCCTCGGTTTTACGTACGTAAGTCAAATTATGGATATTTTATTTGCTTTTTTGTTCCACTTCAACCGAATTCGACGAATATATAAAATTTATATATTACATTTTTAAATTATTACTCAAAATATAATCACAGCGGGTTTCAACGGAATCCGTAGATTTTTAACAGTATATACATAAATAATACGAGTCATAATATGTTTCTGCTTATTTTATTGGAATATTTTTTAATTATTCAAATGTCAAAACAGGTTGACCAAATAAACAAATATCATTTTATATCGTACAATAATTTCACATGGATTTTTTTTTAAAAATGACATTTTTTTATTTCTACTGCAACTCGATTATCCTTAATATAACGTAATGGCTAGTAAAAATTGTATTATTAAACAGAATATACAATTTCAAATTTGGAGTAAACCTCTTTTTTTCTTGTAATTCATTATCACTTGTTTATAAAAAATATTATTTAAAAATTATATATGATCTTTCAGTATAAAATATAAATAATCACAGAAACTTATGATAAAACGGATTTTCTTTTTATATTCCGGTTAAATAACTCAATGTTTATACGTTTACGTACAAAACTGAAGAATGTCATTTTTCGAATGAATGACTTTATTTGTATTGTACATTTTGATATTTGAATTTTTTTTTTTTAATTCGTATATTTGTAATATTGAAAAATAAACTGTGACCGAGAAAACCCGTTTAAGCAGAGATTCCTGAACGGAAAAATTCGATAAGGTACGGGTTACTATGATAATAATAATATAATATATTATATATACTTATATGATCGGAATACGATAATATATACGTAATTCGCACGTTGCATTGATATAGTGAGTGAGTTTTTTTTTCCTGAAAATTAATGTTAATAATATTTCTTTGTTATTTACGCGTTTCTGTACGTTATAAAGAATAAAAACTATTATTGTCGGTCCCGATTTATAAACCTCGCAACTTTTTTTCTCTTTTTATTTTAAAATTTATATGACGTTTTTACACGTTAACCTGTCCGCACACAATAAATTTAATACCGACTACGACAGTAATACACGTTCGAAATACGTCCCTTAAAAATATATATCAGCTTTTGGTTTTCGAGGACACGGACGAAGAAGAGGAAATGCATTGAATTTGAAATAGTTTCGAGATTCCAATAAAATATATCTCTACCGCATTTCGTGCACGGCACTCCATCAATCTTGCTCTTTTCGCGAAAAAAAAATTTCCCGGCTTTACCGAAAAATATTATGGTAATTCACTTTTACATACCGACCGCCGAATATCTTCTGTTCGATAATAAAAAGAAATATCATATTTAAGTTATATTTGTACACGTATTACGCCTATTCATATAAGAACGATTGCGGCAAATGTCTAAATAATATGTGATTAAGTAAGTAACGCACTGAAGCGTTCGAATTTTAGATCGTTCACTTTCTTCAAAAATTCTAGCCTCGTTATGTTTTCAGGTAGGCGAACGCTTCTACAAATTACACGATACGTCAATCGATTCGGAAACAAATTGTTATTATATCAAATATTCTTAAAACTCAAGGCCCAACCCGAGTCCGATTAAATCATACAAATAGCGCTTATTGTGTGATAATAACGCGATATATTTTCATAGTAAAATAATACGTTAAAGGTTGGATTGGAAAGCGGGCATTTTCTCTTTTCGTCTTATACACACACGAAACGTAACAAAATAGGCGTTTCCTACTTCCAACGTACCGATCGATCTATAGCGGTGCGATAAGAAATTTGAAAACAGATTTGAATTCGTCGTGAAGTCTTTACTTGAGATCGACTTTCCCACATTTTTTTTTCACAAATCATTAAAAATTAATTGAACAAATTTAAAATAAAATAAAAAATCGCTAATAACCAATTTTTTGAAGGTCTTAAGATAACAAAAAGTGGGAAAGTCGTTCTATAGTAAAATTCACGAGGAATCTGTTTCGAAATTTCTTATCGCACCACTGTAAATCGATGGGTATACGTTGAAAGTAGGAAACGTCTATTTTGCTATGTTTCGTGTGTGTGTGTGTGTGTGTGTGTGTGTGTGTGTGTGTGTGTGTGTGTGCAAGACGAAGAGAGAAAATGCCCGCTTTCAATCCCCTTAAATTTGAAAAACATTTTCAATCTGGCCGCGCGCGAGCATAATTTGCAGTGAGACGAAAACGTTTGAACGCTCTAAAACGTCGCGGATAAAAGTACCTATATGATAAAAGGCATCGAAAAACGGTGCCATCTCTCTGCGCGGTAGTAAGTACTGTAAAAGAGAAATTCCCTAGTCGTGCCAGAATTCTTTTTCGTTATATAATTTCGCAAAGAACTCATAACAACGTGACGTTTAAATTTAAAGGATCTCGCGTTATAATATATATATATGTATATAAGAGCCCAGCTGGCTGGCTGGCTGGCGGAGGAGCGACGAGATGGCTGCTGGGATATATTATTTTCTCAATCGCTAATAAACGAACGAAACAAATAGAATGCGAAAACGCTGCCTGGAGACGACGATGACGGAGAAAACTGCTGGAAGGATGGACGATGGTGGTGGTGGTGGTGGTGCAGGCGGCGGCGGAGTGTTTGTAATAATAATTTTCTTTGAGAGCTTCGGGGCACGCGTGGATAGGCAGGAATGGCGAGCCAATATTAAATTAGAAAGATTCCGCGAATATATTGTTGAAATTTCACGGAAGTCTGGCTCGTGCTGTGCAAATTCAAATCGAATCTAACCGGCTCCTCTCGTTCGCGGGAAAACGGCCGTGCGTCCGAGTAAAAACTGTATATTAATGAAAAAAAAAAAAACGCGTACAGACCGTCGGAAAAATAATAATGATAATAAAAAAAAAACACGCGTCCTCTCTCCAGGCGCGTATCCAAGTGTATTATTATTTTGGGTGGGCCCATAAATATAACCGCGAAAAATTATTACAGACGACGCAGTCAAATTTAAATTAAATATAGAATAATTTTTATTTATTTATTTTAAAATTAATTAATTTTATTTAGTTATTGATATTGATATAGTTTTATAGAATATTATATAATTTAACCAGGTTTGTTATCGGACTAGATAACAATAACCCAGCGATTGTTCTAAGAACTAATAATATGATCTTGTAAACTCGAATATAGATTATATTGTGGTCTTCTAAGCACATACACAAGCCGTTTAACACTAGCGATAAACGATATAAAAATTATTTTCAGTCCGTAAAGACCAAAAGCCTTGTAAAATTAAGGGTATATAATGATGTTTCAATTTAAATTCTGAAAATATATTAAGATTCTGTAAATTATTTACTGTAGAATATTGGGAATAATTCTTTCATATTATTATGTTTTATTTTTAAAATTCTGTTTCCAATATACTCTAGTAAAGAACATACAGAATCTATTTTCAGATTAAAAATCGGAAAATTCAAAGTAGCCTTAATTTTTCCAATAGCTTTTAGATCTAAATCAATAACAATATACATTGCTTTCGACCGCCTTGAATGCTTCTATAGATTTTATGTTTTTCAATTCAAATTGTTGTAATTAACATCAAAAATAAGGTTGCATTTTTGTAGGGAAAAAAATAAAAATCAAGTAAGTAAAAAATCATTATGTACCTAATACTTTCTAAAATAAGACGTTGAAATAAATATAAATAATAAATTAAATACTTCGTTTGAAGTCAAACGATGATCGAGATAATTCAAAATTATTCAATCAGAAAATAATATGTACGGATTTTTATAAAATTGTGTATACCTAATGTATATTGAACATTTGCACATGCAGTGTGTTAACAAGAAATATGAAGGTTTGAACTTAATTAATAACTATAAAAATTTTAATAAAACTTACCTATATATGGCGTGTATTCTAAGCACGTCGGTAATTGGTGAACACTGATCACTGTATAAGGACGGATTTTCAAAAAATTTAAATTATAAAAAAAAAATATTATGATTAACGTTTCGGAAGTTGAGAACAGACGGCAATAATGTTACAAGCACGCGCGTGTCAATTAATACAATTCGGAATTCGGATATGACATCGGTGGTGCCCGGTCCGCGTACACTAATATTATTTCTTATCGGGGTTTTATCGACGTTTAAAATATGACGATCGATATTTTGATATAAATAGGTCATAGACCTATAATATATATTATAGATCTATGAAATAGGTTAATCACGGCGAAATATTACATTTTATTATATACGTACTCATGGGCGGATAGGTCCACCGGGAAACCGAGATTTTCCCGGGGGGCCTCCGTCCGTATTTTGTGCTTCGGGGCCCTTTGGCCCTTTGTCATAATCGATGTTAATTATGGTTTATGTAATTTTGTAATTGAATGTGAACGTAGTTTTTCAAAATTGAAACACGTTAAAAATTATTTAGGAAATACTGTCAGTCAAAACTTATTAGAAAGTTTAATTTTGATGAATGTTGAAAAAGACATTCTAAACAAAATTGATTCACAAGATATAATTAATAAATTGGGCACTAAAAGTTCAATATTAAGTAAAATGTTATTAATTTAAAACTATTAAAAAAAAAATTATAATAAATACATATTAAATTTAGACAAAAAATAATTTTAGTTTTGTATTTAGTATTGGAGACCGTGAACGGTGGGGGCCCCTACTTAATATTTCCCGGTGGGCCAAAAAGTGCCTATCCACCCATGTACGTACTTACTACGAGTATACTGTAGTTTTGTGACTTTCAGTGTACGATTACTATAGATGAAATATTGTTTTTTTTTTTATGTAAAATCTTATAATAAATATTTTTAAACAGTAATTTGGATGACAATGTACTTAAAATATAAGTATTTATATATATTATTCCTGTCCTTATATAAGCGACAGTATACGTATGAATAATAATAACCAGTGATTGAATCGGGACGAAAAAAAATATTAGGCTGAAGACTTTAAAAAAAAAAAAAAAACTAGTCCCGTCATCAATACGATTTTTATTAAACACATAATTTCCCCTATAATCACCCACCTCGTTGAAAAATATATAATTATTATAAACTGCGCAAAATATTCTATGGACATTTTTGGTGGTCATAAAAAAAATGATATTTTGTTTACACGCTGTGAAATCAACGCGCGACTGTTCAAAGCCAATTATTATTATTATACTATCATAATAATGTATGATATAAAATCAATATATTTATAACCTTAACTCGAATGAGATTGCAAATTTTGTTGTTAAAGTCACTAAAAAATAGACGTCTAGTTATTTATATACGATGTTACGTTTGTATGCAAACTCACGAACGGAGGAGAAATCCCGAATTATTACAAAAATTTTACTTAAAATAACCTCTTTCTATTCTAGACATAATCCTCCTATTGCTATACCTCGGTCAAAAATAAATTACATTACTAATATAGTGGCGGTGTGTAGCTTACCATCAACGATGCGCAATCAAATAAATAATTCCGATTTTTTTGTTCTCTCGATTCTTGTACCGTGTTAAAAACGCAGTGCATTTATAATCTAAACGTTAATGCATATTTTTCATTCGATAAAAATGTACTCCTTCATTATCTTTATTCACTGTTTGCTCTTACCCTCGGGGCGTTATTATTTATTGATGCGAAAATAAAAAAATTATTATTATTATATACTCGTAGATGTAACAAATAATAATATAATCAAATCAAGTTAAATGAATTAAATAATTATTTAATATATTATTAAATAATTTATTGTTGATATCGAATTACAAAATATCTCTATTTAAATAATCGCGCATCGTCTTTTTCTTTTTACTCTTTTCGGGCAACACGGTTCTTCTTCGGCAGCAGTTCTTTTGCCACAAACAATCCGCGGTGAACGAACATAACTCGTTCGATCGAACACAGTATCTCGTACACTACTGGAGAATGAATAATAATAATTTATATCGTGTACTGTACACAGTGTACAATATAATTGCATTCTCCAAACGAGACAATACGCGAAGTTAATTTGACTGTATACGTCGATGAACTACGTTCGTTTACTGTTTATCAGTTTTATTTGTACATTTTCATAAGCAAATTTTTTTGTCGTAAAATTATTAAGCTACAAAAAAATAATAAAAATGATTATATTTTTATTTTCCGTCGTCGAGCAATAATTTCAAGCGAGAAAATATATGTTATTCGATAAAAGAAAATAAAACAATAATACCGTATATTATGAAAAAAAATAACTGCAGAAATAGTACGCTCAAAAATATATTTTTTTTCAAATATCTTTGAGGGGTACATTATTGTAATCCACCCACGTCGCCCTTCCGATTCTCAACCTGCACTGCGGCAGCCTATAATAATAATATTATAAATGATCGTATAAATAAATCTTTAGGAAACTCGCAATATAACGCCTCCTGCTGCAGCGCACGCAGTAAACGCTGAAACTATTTCGCGGTCTCGGTCCTGCATATATATATATATATATACCGCGCGCAGAACATCTTCCAAATTTATTTACGCGTTATAATCCACATTCCTTCCCTTTATATCCATTTGAGACGTGTACCTATGCAAATATTTTGACGCGTATATATTCAGATTTACACTCGGACCCCGGCGTGCTGCAGCTATCGCGATCGCGCCCGAATTCAAAACACCTTTGAAATTGATACACGTCGCGGGAAAACTAATTACACGCGCGCTGCACAGGATGGCTCCGCGGGGCATTGTAATTATAACGCGTTGAATAATATTTCGATATTGAACAAACGTTTCGACGCAGTGTGATGCTAACACCAGTGGCGTATTTGAGACTTCACCTCAGGGGGGGGGGGCGATGGTAAAAGAACTCTCCCCCTTCCCACCAATAAAAAAAATCATATGTAGGAATATAATTATTGAACAAAACACATTTTATTTATTATCATTATATGTATTTAATTTACAAAACTAAGTCTATATTTCTTTTTTTACTATTAGCAAATGTATCAATTACAACATCATCTACATTTAATGTTATAGTATGGTGAATATTGAGCAATGCCAAACCCGTTAGGCGATCTTGCCCCATTTTTGATCTCAGCCAATATAATATAAAATAATATAATTTTTTTAAATCTCTCGGAGGGGGCGATTGCCCTATCGCCCCCCTCAAATACGCCACTGGCTAACACCACATCTCAAATTTTTAACCAAAGAGAGATAAGCGCGTGTAGCTGTACGCGTATCACGTTTCAATTATTTCGCCTACGAAAAATCGGCTTGTAATAAAAACGATAGTAATACTAATATTAATGAAATTAATAACAATAACAATAGATAACATAATAAACCATCGGATATGACGCGAATAACTATAATAGAACCCATTAATGAGAGCTGCAGGAAACGCTGCAGACTGTGGCGCTCGTTAAAACGGTGTCTTTACGCTCATTAATCCAGTCAACTGCCTCCGTCTCTGCAGCTCCGTGTACCTATAGTTTTACGATTTCGCCTTCAAATTTTTTGTTTGAACACGCTTCATAACGATATGCCGGATTGTTTGTTCGACGCCGCATAAGCTAAGAAGAGCCGTTTCCGTTCGCCGTTTTCATATAAAGTGTGAGCTTTTGCATCTGCCTTGTTCGGTTCTTGTCCCCATCAAAGCTAACCTGCAGATGAACCGCCAGAAGGCCAAAACCGGGGACTCTTGGCTCCGGATTTTCGATCAAGGCGACGCCTCGCACTCCCGAATATACCTCTAGCGCGTTTTCCACGTTTGCGGCAAAGCTTCTATCATTTTACAAACGCATTGTACGTAAATATTATTAATATTTAAGTAACATTTTCGCAGTATTTTACAATCGTTAACACGATTTTGTCAAACGACGAAAAATATGACACGCTTTTCGGGCAAAAGTCAATGTGATTTTATAGTCAAAGGACCGTGGGTACTGGAAAACGTGCGATTGCCAAATAAATTGTGTTTTTTGCCCGTTACGAAATAATGTAAATATTCCACATTACAATTTCTAATATTTTACGAAGCGATCAAAGGTTTTATGTTTTGTGTGTGTGTGTTTGTTTTTTTATATAAATAATATTCAACGTTCGAATTTATTTGAATTATCGTGTCGAAATGTATACGGTTTACATTTTTTAAAACTTTTTCATTTGAATAAATAAATTTATCACATTAATCCGAGTTCAATATGACTATATATATATAGCTATAGTATACGCGTTTTATGCGAGAATTAATTCAAAACTGGCTTGTGATTTCAATATTACAAGGTATTCTTGAAAACACAAAAATTAAATATCACTTGTATAAACATTACAAAAACATGAACACAGAAATAAATTATAATACAATTCGTTTAAATGTTCAATAATAATAATAATAATATACGAGTAGAAAAAAAAACCTTTAACGTTAATTTTTGTTACAATATATATGAAGTAATCATTATGAATTTAAAATATGTATATATTAAATATATAACTTTGGTTATAAAAAGTTTACAAAAAAAAACTAATTAATTAAATCTTTTTTTACGTATGTGTATACACGCGCTTATTGTAAATTCTAAACGCGAATAACGGGCGGGTTTTGGAAATGATATAAAACGAAAAATTATGTAAACGCGTATATAGACTATACGGTAAATACCGTAGTTCTTAATTTATAAAAATCGTTATTACTATTACTATAACAACTACAACGTGTGGTACTTATAAAAGTAGATATAATATTTTTAAAAAATAAAATAGTTTTGGAAACAAATATAATATGTAAATTTTCACAAAAAAAAAAAGGAAAACTGCTACGTACACGCATTTTGTAACAACACTATAGTAATAATAATGGAAATGGCGCGATATGAAAATTGCTCACGCCTACGAAATGTATGGAAAATAACACATTATCTAACAAAATCGGAAATGGCACGTTTCGAAATCAATGACGCCTGCAGACTACACTACTGCAGTATATACGTACGCTTATTGTCGATCGAGGAATATTAATTAACAATCTACCGACGTTTTTACCCTAAAATAACCTGTAATATCAATAACTGTTGATATCGATTTTGTCAATAAAGCGTAAAAACTAATTGGTCCGACCAATTGTAATATTATTATTATTATTATCATTAACGTACATATTATAGTCTGAAAACGATTATAAGAAATTCATAGTAGCGCGTCCCAGCTCCGCCTCGAAATAAATTTCTGGCCACGGCACTGTTATTTCGAACCAGTAACGTTCGAAATGGCAAAAGAAGAGCAGCTCTCTATTATAGTATAAATAAAAAAATAAAAAAATCGTGTTTTGCATATAAAAATGTATTTCGTCGTAACGGGGAGGAAGGTGGGCTACGCCTACACTTTAAACCTACACATCAACCACTTCAAATGTATTAAATATTACGATATTCTTAACGCGTACAATATAAATTATATTGAACCGATACTCGGCGATTTCGGTACGATGATATTAAAATTATTAGTTTAACACGAGACACGCGTATCACATTTTTCTGATCCGCGACAAATTTATAGAATTTGCAAAATCGGTGCGCAAAACCAAAAATGCAATAATACACCTGTAACCGAGCGATTAAATTTCAGTTCTGAAATTGAGCTCTACAAAACTCTAATGATATGTATTAATAATTTAAAACACTTAATTCGATGTGTACCTATATATATTGTTTCTTGAAACGCCTTTACGCGCATTTTAATTGGGCTCTTTTTTTTTTGTAAAATACGAGATCTTTATGATTTCAGTAATATAAAAACAGAACATTAATCGTTCGAAAACTGAAAATTTGAAAGTATATCGAGAATAAAATTGAACATTTCCAATTACGAAAAATACAACGGATATTATATTATACACAGTGAAACCTCTAAATACGCCGGACACTCTCGGTCGCCGAAATTTCGTCCGCTGTTAGGAGGTGTCCGCTATTTATAGAGGGGACAAAATTTGTTTCGGGGGGAACTAATCGTATTTTGTAAATCAATTATCGATTGTTATTATTTGTATATCAATTTGAGACTACGACACTACGCATATATATTTAATGTATAATAATGAAATATTTTTTTACGCATTTATTATTTATATGTTTTGCAAGCGTAATTATTTATAATACAGGTATTTATTACTTAAAATTTATAAAAATAATTTTTAGGTAAAAATTAACATTTATTGAAAAAATCAGTTACATTAGCTTGTTTAAGACTTTAACGCTCATATTCATTAAACTAATTCAATAATAATAAGACGATGCGTGAACTATAATGTAATGAGTAAAAACACGCACATGGGCATTTTCGGCGAACGGCGCGTGTAATCAAACGGCGACTAAAAACCATTCGATTATTTTAAACGTATTTTATAAATCGTTTAATTTGTCTCCGATTCGTTATTATTGACACTAACAGATTGCAATATCGTTAACGAAATAACGCGTAAAACCGCAGCCGCAATATATTACAGCCTGCAGGGCCGGATTAGCCTAAAAATATAGGCTTAAGGACCTCGATTGTTATCCCGTCGTTGAAACAGGACTTATTAAAAACTGTCCGCTCGTCTTTATATAACGGTCACAAACTGTAGCGGAAACACTATATAACTACTATAACACTTCGTGGGTATTGGACGTGGTTATTTGCATCCGTCAAAGCGAGGGAAAAAATGTTTTTTAAACGTCTTACACAGAACTCGTATAATTTTATCGCGATTTAGTTTTACATATATATTTGTTTTTAACGCGCAGTTAATGAATTCGTTCTGTTCGAACGACCGTTTTGTTTCGCATTCGTTCATCAATACGCGCGTATTTGAACTTTCGATTTTTTTTTTTTTGTAGTGCGTATTATTATTTATAAACACCATGATTGAAAAATTAGGTACGGCAGCAATTGTGTGATACGCATCTTATGACGTCATCCTCTATGTAATTATACCTATGGCGCTGCAACTGAAATAAAAGAGCGAGAAAAATATTTTTGTTCGACCGATTTTGGCGCTAATATATTTGGTCAAAATTTCATGGAATAACAATTTTTTGATTTTTTTTCCATGACTGCACAAAATTCACCGATATAAAGCCCCGTTTACACGGTGACAATACCTGTCGGCTGTCACACTGTCGCACGGCCACCACTGAACTCAATACGTGGAACGCGCATTCTGTATATACTTCTCCTATATGAAAAATGGACCTCTATGGTGAACCGCCATATGCATTCCGTTTCTATTTTCCTGTTTTTGTTACCTACCGACTTCGTTATGTTAAAATCATCGATTTTGGTGCTAACATTGATACTATAAGCACGTCGTTTTGTGTCCTGTTATCTCAAAGTAAATAATAAAACATGATAAATATCATGGTAAAAAAAACTATATTTCATCGTATTCTCCAAGAATTTTATACCTTATAGAATGCATATGGCGGCCTCCTATCTGGGGCCATATTTTGATTAATATACGTGTATTGAGTTCAGTGACGACCACACTGTCACACTATCAACTATCTAGCTCGGTACTGTCACCGTGTAAACGGGTCTTAAGTAAAGTTGCTGCCACGCCTAATTTTTTAATCACGATAAACACTAAAAAAAAAAAAAACGTGGTCATTTTGAAAATGGGCGTATTAAAAGCCGCCTCATTGTCGAGCCCGTCTCGCCGTTAATACCGCGGCCTGAACACACATCGTGCGCTCAACGCCAGCGGCGTGACTGTATATATAGTGCAGTCCTGCGCGCGAATCCGAGTGCAAACCGCGGCGAAGCAGGGCAGTACTTACATTTTTCGCGCCCCGGGGCGACACAATTTCAACGTTAAAAAATTACGCTTTATATTTTTTTTTTTTTTGTTAACACACCATATTATGTCCATAAAAATTTACCGCCCCCTTAATAATTAAAAAAAAATTTGCCGCCCCGGGCAACAAGGTACACTGCCCCCCCTCCCTTATAAATACGACCCTGCGCAGGAGGACTGCCACTGCGCGAGTGCGCGTTGCGTGCACGCACCGCTGTTGCAGAATACAAGAAAAACAGGATTCTCGAAGGATTCTCGCGGTAGAAACGAAGGGACGAAAAACGCTAAGGGACGTGTCACCTGCGGCGGCACATGGCGTTCAAAAACTAGGCGGCTGCCGCGGACCCTTTTTATATACCCAAAACGCACACAGTGCGCCACACACGTCGTTTTTGTGGTTCGAGCAGTCGGCGGCGGCGGGTGCGAACGCGCGACGACTGCCAACCGCAAAACCGTTCGTTTTTACGCGAGTGTATGTGTGCGCGCACGTGCGTGCGTGTCGTGTGTCGGGTGTACGAGTAGGTATATAAAGAGAGAGAGAGAGAGAGAGAAGACCAGATGTGTGTGTCGTGTGTGCGAGTATATAATAAAGAGAGAAAGAGTAAGGAGAGAGAGAATGTGACAAAATGTATGTAAGTGAGTGAGTATAATAAAGAGAGAGAGAGAGAGTGTGACAAAGTGTGTATGTGTACGGAGATGAGAAATTTCGGCCGACGAGGACTTTTTTTTTTTCGGAGCAATACGTTTTGGTTTTGACACTCGGCGACGCGCGCGCGAATACGCGAATAAAATAAACACGTCGTATTGAATGGCGGTGGCGGCGGGTAGAGAGCAGCAGTGAGAGCGCGTGCGACCTTTTGTCCCGTCACTCACTCGGTATGTGTGTATATGTACGGCAAAACGCGGAGCGCGAGCGACACGTCCTTTTTTTTTTCATATATAAATCCGTAGGCGGTGATCGTGTGTGGGGGGGCGAGGGTTGCTTGGAGGAAGCTTAGCCCCGTCAAAAATATTTAAAGCTCACCCCCCAAAAAAAAAACAAAAATTGAATACTTTTGTAAGTACAATAAAAAAATATATATACACTGCTGTTACAACGTTGCGTACGCGTCAGTTATTTCAAAATAATTAATTAAACGATTTTTTTCTTTTTTTTTTTTTTTGTTGTTGTGACGGTGTAAACATATCTATTACGGCGGTATGACTGTAAACGTCGGGAAACGGGACGGAAATGATGCGTAAGCCGTTGTCGTGACAACTAATAATAATATTTATTAATATTAATTAATTTACACGCAATATTAATAATATTAATTATAAATTGCGTGTAGTGTGTAAGCCGTTGTCATGGCAACTAATAATAAGATTTATTATCGAAATATTACTATTTGAACAAAGATACTACCGGTAACACATCAATGTATCGAGTACTAGCAGACTCGTTTCTCTTTTTTTTTTTTATTCTTTTACCGAAGAAATTATTTCGATATTTCTGCTGCGACGAAATTATTAATAATAATCGGTTTCACGAGAGTATTTTCTTTTTTTTTTTGTACGTTTTCGATTTTGTGACATTTTACGCGCGCCCGCGCGCGCGTAAAAACAGTAACACGTACTTATATAATATTCTATTTCAAAATATTTTCGTATTTTAAATGCAAAAATGAAAAAAAAAAAACGAAAATCGAGAAAACGCGTAAAAACGTATGGTCGATCGCGGCAAAAAAAACTTAAAATTAAAATTAGCTCGCTCGTAGTTCGTTTCTCGACTTCGAGTCGAATGACGACGAAAACGTCATATATGCGTCATATATGCGTTATAACCGCGAGTATAGGTCAGCTTTTAGGCGACCAGGGCCCCCACAAAGGGGGGGTTAGTGAGTACTATGGTCCCGGGGCCCGGGCTCTCTGGGGGCCCGGGGAAAAAAACATAATATACCTATACATATTATTAATTTAAATTAGAAAAATTAAATGAGACATATGAGTCATGCCACCCTAGTCACCATATCTTTATACAATATTGGTATACAAATAATTTGATTTCTTACTACACCATTTTTTGTAACAAAATGTGTAGGCGGGTGGTGGGTGCGGCGCGAGCATTTCTTGGAAAAAATAATAGGGAAATAAATCCTGGAAGATAAGAGCAATTAGTCCGCCGCTATAGAAATATTAATGTCGTGCCGCCTGTCCTATTTTAGTACTATTTTTGCTGGTCGAAAATGCGATAATTATGGGTTTTTATATATTTAATTTTGTCAAAAGGTATTCGTATTCGAGTATTTCCACAAAATGTACATGTAAAAATATGTACAATAAAATTGTATTTTGTATGTACAAATGCTATTTTAATTTTAAATAATTTACATTGTATTTCATTATATATAAATACTTTTTAAAAAATGTTGATTTTATATTAAACTGTAGTAAATTAATGTACTTGTGTTTTAAACTAAAATAACTGATATTTTATAAAGGTGTATATAACAGCAAAAGAAGCCGTTTAACCCATATATTTAGGTAATTTTTGTAAAAATACAAAATTATATGTTAGAATAATTTATAATTATAAGATGATTATAAATATATTAATATACATTGAGGGCCCGGACATATTTACAGTACCGTAGTTGAAAAATTCATGTGGGGGGCCTGTAGGCGACTATAACGATGTTCAGCGATTTGGAAGCTTGTCTATATATATGTTTAATGCGTATACGTGTAAATTACATCATTTTAAAACCAACATATCTAAGATTAATACACGATTTGAAACGTTAAGACCAAATATAATATGTTTTGAATATTTCACGCGTGGTGTATATCACATTATATATTATATTCGTTACACCTTTTTTTTTTTTAATCTAGTAATATTGAACAAAATTATACAAAAATCGGTTTAATAAAAATATGTAATAATATTTTCCGTGTGAAGACTATATTATCTGTCTCGCTAAAGCGTAAAATATAATATAATATATGCCGCATACTTCAGCCGGAGGTGAAATATATCTAGTAAAACCGCGGATATCATCGACCCGTGTCGACGATTATGAATCGTCCAGGAGTGTAATAATATAATCGATCGGCAAGCCACATCCATAGCCTATATATCATAACGTTCCTGATAATTCCATAATTTTCCGCCTTCGTAGTTCGTATCACCCTTTCCCCGCTCGCACATGCGAACGTGGAAAACGTTTAAATAATAATAATTTTTATATTTAATCGACGTATATAATGAAATAAATTGCATATAACTATTTAAACGCGATTTCCAAACGAAAAATTGTACTCTCTTTCAAACTAATTGAAAATATTATTGTGATTTATCGCGTTGTTTTTTTTGTCGACAATATCGTCGTAGTACAACGTACAACGGATCCACATTCCCATATATTGTTCACCCTCTCCTGTGGTCTTGTGATCTACTGTATTAATATTTACTGAAAATTCGTTCACGTGTTGCAGTCTCGTTTGTAGTAGAAAAAAAACCGTCTAAGGTTTCCTATATTTAAACACTGCAGGTAGAACAAATACGTATTTTGATCGTAAATACAGTTTAGTAAGTCTAAATAGAACGATCGGATTTAAAACTAAATGCATATATAAAACCGTTCGAAACACTCTAATTCTTCCGGGTAAAAATCAATTTAATTGATCAAAGAGCGTTTCACGGCCATATATTTTGACCGTTTACACGCGTCTTCCGTCTTTATATTTATAATTTACTTTTTCTTTTTCTTTTTTTTTTTTACATTGATAAAGGCTTCAACAACAATGGTTTTTAGCCTACAATAACTTAATAATAAAAATAAATCTTAATATATATATATGTGATATATTAATGAAAGTATGATCATTATGTTTTTGAGAAATTACAATCTACGGCTTAAGTTTATATTGTGAAAAAATGTACCAAATTGCAACAGTGTTCTTTTCGTTGAGGGCCTGTTGAAGAGTAGGAGGGATGTTAAGGATCTTGCGTGCTTCGGTGTATTTGGGGTAGTTGATTATTATGTGTTCTATTGACAGAGTTTCATTACAAATATCACGTACCGGTGCTGGTTCATTTCTAATGAGGTAAGCATGCGTGAGATGGGAGTGGACTATTCTAGATCGAGTAATTATTACTTACTCTCTTCTCTTAACGTCAAGAGGATATTTCAATTTTTCAATACACAATTTTGTATCCTTTTGTAATTTATAATTTATCGTTACTTTTTTTCCATTTGTTTGCATAAACGAATTTTGTGCTAAAATTTTGCTGGTTTCGGTCAGTCGTTTTTTTAACTCACAGAAATATCGTTTGGTGGCGATGCCGTTGCGTTTTGCTTCGAATCGTCGAGCTATGTTTAAAGACAAAGCTTTTGCTTTATTACACGCGAAAACCCCAAAACATTAAAACGCGTTCTAATATTGAAATAGGTAACATAAAACTTGATTTTGTGCGATTTTTCGACACTTTCACGACGTCGATTTTCGCCTGGACCTGCAGTCTCGCCACTACAGTTCTGCTTCCTCGTCACTCAAATATTCAGACGTATATAATACACATACGACACGAGGTACGTGATATTTCAACTCGATGGTTTCAAAACGATTACGATAATCACAATAATTGACGTCAGTTACCGCGCCACGAACAGTCACGTCGCGCACGACGACGACGTTAACGTATTATATACGCGTACGATTATTTTATTTTAAACGCTCTGTCCTCCTCGGACACGTACGACACAACCCTTTTCTAAAACTCGAAGTACAGTCCGTTTATTCGTATGTACATTATTATTTATTATACTGTTCCGATCACGGCTAGTATAAAGGATAATATATTATAATAAGAACAATCTCATGCCCGGCACGTAGAATACATTTTATTATTGTAATTATTATTATTATTATTATTATTATCTTTATTATTATCATCATTATCTTTATCATTATTATTATCATTATCATTATCATTATCATTATTATTATTAATAAATAATTAATAATAAAAATAATTGTTTTTTGATCAATTTCAACTGTCAAACATTGAATATTTATCGCTCCTATATCTGTCTCCTGTAAAATGACTGACAGCAATTTATTTTATAACTTGCTGCCATGGGGACTGAACAAAAACTGACAATAATTGATATCGTTACGTACTGCAAGTAATATAATATATATATATATATTCGATTTGTTAGTTTTGTTAATTGTCTAATTAGAATTCCATTTATAGTAATCGATATATACTTCAAGTCTTTAAACGGAAAATTGATTTCAAAATTAATATGAATGAATGGGAGGGGAACTACGTGATTTTTGTTTTAATTATCTGAAATAAAAAATTAATGAATACGATATAGTTAATGTAAGTACAAATAATAATAATAAAAAAAAAATTAATTAAAATGTACTACGCGTATGCGATATAAGGTATTAGTATCCTACAAAATAGATTACTCGTTTATCAATATTATATATTAGTTTTTTTTTTTATTATTATTATTATTATTATTATTATTATTATTATTATTATTATTATTATTATTATTATTATTATTATTATTATTATTATTATTATTATTATTATTATTATTATTATTATTATTATTATTATTATTATTATTATTATTATTATTATTATTATTTATTATTATTATTATTAATTTACGCCATACAGCATTTTTGGAGAACATTTATAAATTTAATTATTAAATGTAATTTATAAATTACAGTTTGTTATAATACATATATTTTTGGGATAATTGGACGATGTGTAAAAAAAAGAAAATGCCATAACAAAGAAAAACAAATTTCGTTTTCCAACGAAAAAGATGTATGCTTATACATAAATATTTAAACAAAAAAAACTTAATAAACATATGTTTAGAGAATTCTATCTTATCAATACATTTACAAAATTATTCTTCGATACCTAAATAAAATTCGGCATTTATTGTGCTTATCAATCCCTAACAAATATTGATAATTCCATAAAAAAAAAATTAAAACAAATAATGTATTTATAAACGAAAATACATATATTTTTTTCGAAAATTTCAAGGGTTAAAACTTTTTTCTAAAAATGGTGGATATTTTTTTTGGGGGGGAGAAAAAAGAACTTTCTGTTTTTAGAAAAACGGATTAGCACGTAAAATAATATCGATTTTCGACCAATGAAGAAGAAACTATTTTTCAATACCGAATGTACGGTGTGCTCAACCCAACCCGCAGTATTCTAATTTTAATAGTTTAAACCAACAAACCCGTATTGTTAAAAGGTGTCGGAACACAGAAAATGCATTTTCGGCCAGTTGATCTACAGAATTTGATTTATTCAACAAAACGTGTGATTATTTACATTTGATTTCAATTCGTATACGCATGTAATTAGCGTATAAATTTGATATCTTATTATAAAATTGTTTATTACGAGCATTATATCTCGCTAAAATCAATAGTAATCGCATTGTTATTAAACCGATATTTTTCTGAGCGTTAAATTCGGTCTTATTATATAGTACCTATTATGTAATGCAATGTACTCGTATAAACCAACTTAATTTATTGATTTTTAATAGTAAACGAATCGAAAAATAATCGTGTTTGACGTTTTGCAATCACAGTTATACTTTCAAATAAAAAACAGTTCCCAAATATGATTTTTTTTTTCACTTTCGACTGTTACAATTTTATTTAATTATCGGATTTTAAACCGAAATCGAACATTTAAATATAGTACATATTTATACATTTTACGTTTATAATACAATTTATTTCAGACACACGTTCTCGCTGCGGTTGTTGCATGTCATCTATTATTATCGATTAATATATAAGAGGAAACATTGTCGTATAATTATCATACGTATTGTGCTATACTGCTGCATTGAGATTAAAAAATCTAGGTACTAAAAAAAAAAAACCACTATAAGCTTTTACGTTTTGCCGGATTTCACAAAATTATCATACAGGTGTAAAACTCCGAAATCTTCCAGAAACAATTTAAAAGTCCCGATCCCTTTTCTAAACAAGAGAAAAAAAAACTTCTTTTTTTTTTTTTTATTCCAAACGTCGCCATTGCAAACATGCCCATTGTTCTCTCTAAAAATAAAAACTTTTCACCCTCAACAACGCAAACCATAATCCCACGTTTAAACCTGGGCGCTCGCGGGAACGAAGATCAGCATTTTTGTAAACATTTTGATTATAGATGACGTCCTACGTGACAAACTCGAAACGCTCGGGCTTTCCGAGGTTTCCGTTTCAGCATAATTTAAAAGGTGATTATGTATAGGAAGGTTTGCGACTGTCCCACAAACAAACAAACAAAAAAAAAAAAACGCGGTAGAAAGAAAAAAATTAAGCCGAAATATACATATACAAACGTGTATACTTACACAGATAATTTATTCGACGAGAATTGTAATTAAAACGTTTAAATATTCCTATTTCTACAACATTTAAAATACATAAATAATGGTTAAATATATATATTTCGTATACACTCTTTGTGAAATATATCGTTAAAATTAACGTTTATATAAACGTAAGTTTTAATTTCGCGTCAATACTTCTTTAATATAAAAAATTGATTTCTTCGTTTTTCAATCGGAACATTTCGGTCGAATTTTCATTTATCTTATTCGTATATATCAAAATTTAGATTTTAACAATTAAAAATTATCCATTCTTTTAACGAGAATAAATCGGTTTATACTTACGACTTTATAATTTGAGTTTTTTTTTCTTCTTTTTAAATTACAAAACACATAATTGTATTAACGTTTAAAATACTTAAGTAGTTTGTATACAGTTATATATTTTGTTCTGAACGATAAATATTTTATACGGATCGCTGCGAACACAATATTATATTCGATCAAATGTTTTAATGAATAATAATAATAATAATAAAAATTCTGATAATATATATACATGTATATTTAACCGCTGCACCGTATAGAAATCGACTTAACCCTAAGAATTATTAAAAATAATTACGTAACAAATAGAATCGTTGCTCCAAAAGACCTTCCGTCCGATCGCTAATACCGTATTTATGGAAAAACATTGAAAGTATTTCCTCCGCCCAACCCCCGATATTGTTCACTGTACCATATTAATAAAAGGATAAATAATCGTTTAAATGAATTGCGCGGCACCTTATATTATTATTTTAAATAAAATGAAGGTTTTTTTTTCTTCCTTTCTTTTAAGCTTATTCATAAAAAGCAAAAAGGGATTTGGTGTTTTCGTTTCGGTTCAATGAACAATTTTTTCCGTCGTGATTGAACTGATTGAAAAAAAAATCGAACCGACTCATCGATTTGGGGACCTGGAATTTTCCTTTATTTATTTTTCATTTTTTTTTTTCCTTCCTTCCTTCCTTCTCCTCGACTCCCGGCTTAATTTAAATATTTCCCTCGGATACTGCGCGCGCGCGTGTGTGTGTGTGTGTGTGTGTGTGTGAACGTAGGTCGGCGGCAGAGGTTAAAAAGCGAATTCCCATTGAAACACTCCCACGACAGCTAATGCAATTAAAATAAACATAAATGTAAAAAAAAAACGCGTTTTCAACTCTGAATTGACGTCTTTTTTCGGTATCATGACGTACTTAAACCGCAAAAGGAATTTTAAATGATACTATTATATATATATAGCCATGTCCAATAAGACTTACGTAAAATATACAATGTATACGCTATCAATAATAAACAGAACTGTATATATAATATTTATGATTATTCTGCAGCACAATTTGTTCAAGCGCCAGCACCCCTCTTCTGAAAAAAAGGACTTTAAAAATTAATAATAAACGGAAAACGTACTAAATTTAAAGTTTTTATACGTATATACAATATTTAATACTCTTAAATAAAATTCGGAAACATCGTAACATTTGCATTATATAATTTGACATAAAAATGTATATTACACGCGTTTCAGTTAAACGCCATTAAATATATACATATATATTATATTCTCCTTGAATTTACGGTATAAAATGTGAGTAAAGTTTTAACGTGTAGTTGTTGATTATTAAAAATTAAATTGAACATTTGTGAACCAAAGTCATGTAGGATAAATAATATAAACGTTTTCAACTTTATATATATACATTATACTTGAAATTGTCCAACTGTGTCCATTAAAACGTTTAAACGAGTTTCATTTATACTATTAAACATTAAAAATGTGTGCGTATATATATATATATATATATATATATATTGTACGTACTGCGTACTCACGTATCCTTTTCTTATTTGTCTAAATTATTAAAAACTTGTAACGACAATTTTTTTTCTGGGTGAGTGCGGGTATATAACGAAAAACCCTTTAGAATTTTATTTTTCTAGCGTTCTGTTTTCGCAGTATTGTAATTTATTATTCTTATTGACGTGAAAATACCGTGTCGTGTTCAAATGAAATATATAGCGAGTTCATATATTTTTAAAAAAACTATTTATAACTACTGTAAGGTGCGGATTTGTATGTATTTACGTATTTGTCTTGAATGATGATAATCGAATGATTCTATTATAGAAAAATATGTTGCAGGACTATCAGCTGACTGTTTTAAGCTATATGGTTGATATTACGTATTATTACATATTTGGACTTACTTATATATTTTTAAATAATTAACTTTTATTGCATATTCTTGTTATATATACAGCTATTTTGAAAAAACTAGTAGAAAAACGTAGTAGTCTACGTAGATTTACCTTTGATAACCTAAAAAAAGTACATGCGGTTGCCCATATTGTTTTGTTGATGACGAAAATTCTTATTCGTGATTTTAACCATGTTCGTTTCACACTGTCGCGAGATCAACCGACATTATTATATACAATAAACTGCTAGAATAAAATAACCTGACCTAAAAATTGGAAAATAAGTCGTCATAATAGATTTATCATTAATATCGTGTTTCGTTACTTAATGTAATCGATTTGTACGTTTCGTCATTTTACCTCAATCCACGGTTTATGACAATATATCTTACAAGTTACATTATGCCTCTAAATTTGAATAAAGTGATAAGTATAGTAGGTACTTTTGCCACCTGATCAGTGGATCGACAAATCTGGGAGTCCCGTGGTAATAATTATTATTTGTGTATTGATATACACACACACACATCATTATTGTTATTGCAAACAACACAAAACCTATAGTACTAATTGTTTTCAATGAGTTGTTTCCGTATTCGCCATTATTCAAATAAAACGTGCCGCGACACTGTTATTCTTCTCGAAACATCGATTATATTTCCACACATGCACGCGCGCGAAAAAAAAACATTTAAATCTTAACGAATGTATCGCGCCTAACTTTCCGAATACGATCAGATCGATCGATTTCCAGCACACAAGAGAGATGCTGAGCCACATAAATTGACAACTATACAATATAATATATAATATGATACCTTTCAGCACAAAGAAAAAACAGAATACGTTCACAAGCTACATTAAGGGATTATATACAGAGTCGAACAGGACTGTTCAAATAACCAAGTAAAAGGATTTTTCAAAGAATATACATACAAAACTCTCGTATTAAACAAACACCACGATCTAAAAGGAACGTACGCAACTTAAACAAAACAAAATATGTAAGTGTGTTGGAAAACACCACCACCACCACCACCACCACGATTCACACTGCCGAACCGACACGTCGTACCGCATGTGTAGACGTTCGTTATTACACATCGACTCAGCCACTGATCAATCCAGGATCTGTCTCGTAGTAATGTAGTAAATGTACCGTAATTCGACGATCTCGTAGTCTTCTCGTCACTGTCGCCCAATCGTCGATTACAACTCTGCTGCTGTAGCAGGAACTCGTGGTTTTCAGTTTTAGACGTGTTCATAGTCTTTCACGTACCACCTATACAGAAAGCGAGTCTTCGAGTAACGTTATTCCGTCGTTGACTATTCACGTTTACTTGAATTTTATGACTGTGTAAAGATCGGGGCACTATCCTTCTGATAGAGTTTTTGAGTAGGTACAGACATAAAAAGAAACTAAAAAAACACGTCATTGTAAAACCAGTACAAATCCTCAGAATCTAAAAATATAACTCTAACTACTAGATAAAATTACACGTTCATATCCACCTATACCAGCGGTTCCCAAAGTGTGCGCCACGGCGCCCTGGTACGCCGCGACGTCTTTAAAGGGCGCCGCGCCGCCGACCGTTAATATAAAATGTATTTATAAATCTTAATAATTATAAGAATTTATACACTCATATAATTATAACAATATAAATATTTATATAATATTATCCACAGTTTTTTGTAGTTTTATTTATTTTTATGTAAAAAAAATTTTAAAAAGCCATCAATTTTATCTAGGGCGCCGTGAGAAAACCTCAGTTTCAAAAGGGCGCCGCGAGCCTAAAAAGTTTGGGAACCGCTGATCTATACTGTAATTCTTATACACATATAGTAGCTACTAGCTGGTATATCTGAACTCGTGATAACACCGATCGAATATAATAATATAATCATAATCGAATCGATTCAATATTCTCTTTTGCGGCGTTTAATCTGTAAAGTATTTATAAAATATTAAAATATTTTTCGATGATACACGCGTTTTATATTATATTTATTGTTTTTTTTTTCACCGCGTGGTGAAACGAGTGTACCTACATATTATTATACATATAGATTCAAAATTGATACGGATTTTTCTTTCGGGGTTTACGGTTAAATAAAGCTTTTTACATATAAACGAACGGGCGGACGTGTATATGTATATATACATATCGTGCAACGGTAGAGCTGCTGCTGATGCTGATGCAATAGGTACACCAGCTATTCTTAAGTAAGTATATTCACACTCACACACACATATGTTTCTTTAAGACTTTCCGAGTGCGTGCGCGCACAACCTGCACATCACGGTATGGGATTCGACGGAAGGGGTGGGGGGGGGCTTTTGTTGTTAAAACTTTTTTTTTTTTTTGGCGAATAATAGTTTTCGTAAAATCAGCAAGTTTTCATTGCGAAACGGGTCGATAAAATTATTTCACCTTTAAAACTACCAACGACCTTGCGGCGACTACACAAAAACGAATTTTTCTTCTCTCACGCATACACACACACACACACACACACACACACATCACATACGCGCACGGCGCGTGCAAGACCTCTTTACACAATAGACGCTAATAAAAACCTTTTATATAGCCCGGCAACAACATTCCCGGCGGTTTCCCACTCGCAGTTTGCGTGTGCCGCAGGATTCTGCGCGCGAATCACGAATTCATCCCGCCCGCCACCTAAGGCTTTTCAGATTTTCTAAGAATAACACATTTCGTCTATTTCCAAATAAATAACGAAATAATAACGCGTACCGCGCGTCTATTATTATTATTATTATTATTATTATTATTATTATTATTATTATTATTATTATTATTATTATTATTATTATTATTATTATTATTATTATTATTATTATTATTATTATTATTATTATTATTATTATTATTATTATTATTATTATTATTATTATTCGAATTATTATTATTATTCGAATTATTTCCGAATGCGTGCACTGCAGGCGCAGGTATACACCCGAAACGATGTATAATGTATAATCCAAATAACCTGTAACCAGTGGTCGAAGTGGTGGGGGGACAAGATGGGGGATGCCATAACTCCACTTCTTTTAGTTAGGATATTCCGTCCCCCCACTTATTTTGTTTAAAATTTTTCGTCCGTCCTAGATTCAAAAAAAAATTATTTTTTTTTATAATTTGTACAACGAGCCTAAAATCTCTTCGTCAGTGAGTTTCATTTGAAAGGATGACATAACAAGAACGTGATCAACTGTTTTCAAAAGAAGATATATGAGCTGGATGTCATGAGAATGAATTCAATATAAATTGAACGATATTATTATAAATTTATTTTTCAATTACAATTGTTTAAAAACTTATTTAAAATAATTTCAGTATTCAACGTTTTTTTCTTCTAAATATGATAAAGTCAATAGAATTTTTCGTTCCACAGATGTTTTTGAAAGTTATGTATACAATAACGTTTTTTATACGTGTCATTTGTTATTAAAATATTTTTAATTTATTTACTAAATTTCACTCGAATAATTTAAACGTTCAGGTAATAAGTAGGTATATAGGTTATTATTAAAATTTTTTTTTAAATACCACATAACTTGCTGGTAGACGTAGTTAAAATTTAAATAAATATTATTCTGCAATTATTAATTTGTAATAATGTAACACAAAAATAATGAGAATAACGTTTAATGTCGTAAAATATAATGTAAATTTTATGCGAAAATAATAATCATTTGAATGTTTTCCGTTGCGTTAAAATTTTCGTTATTTAAAATTTTGTTCGTTCCCCTTGAACTTCGAGCGGTGACAGTCGACTGTTTAATAATAAACAATTAATACGTCATTCGAAATTGAATCAGATACAACACGAAAACGAGTACTCTTTAATCATTTGTACCATTATTTTACAGGCTATTCCTGTTTTCCGGTTACATGATATTAGGATGTAACACACATCTTTCTGTACAATTATTATACTACAAGTTTATCGAGTATATATACTATACTTTCGCGTTATGATAAAAAAAAAAGAAGAATACGTGACCGTCATTTTTAAGTTAGTTACTGGTTGTTTTATATTTATTTATTTATTTCGGTGTAAAAAACTGCACGTTGATTATCATGTGTAACACACCTATATGTGTGTTGTACGAATACAATAGAAACGTATGTGTAAGGTATACGAATTTTAAAAATTACTAGCATTATAGTTTGTAATTTTTAATTTAAACACGGTTCATTAAAAATGCAAAATTATAGACAAGTTAATTGATTTTGACCTCAAATTCTGAAAAAAATGTGTTTATTTCATATAGCGTTTAAATTTAATAGAATATATATTTTCACTTACTGTTCAATATGATTCTTAATCACATATATTATTATTAATACTATTTAATATGCAGTAAAATTCAACCAGTACAATAGAATATTTATCCATCCTCAATAAAATTAATTAGCAAAATTATGGGCGGTCGGTACTTAAACATTTATACATTATCCAACTGTACTTAAGTAATATATAATAAGTTATAGTAATTGAAATTCATATATGAGTTATAAAACGATAATTAATTATAAATTACATTTGTATAATAAAATATCAATCAGAATTTATATATTGTTTATTTTTATATAATCGTTTTAAATGTTTTTGCCAGTCATAAATAAAATAATTCATAACATTTCGATATCAAGTGTTCATTTGGATTAACAAAACTGAGAACTTTATTGAGGATTTTATTTCCTTTGATTAATTGGCTCAATGAATCGCATAAACACAAACTATTTCATTTTATCTGAATGGGAAAAATCAAACTGCACCCCATACACTTTTGTTATTTGATCCGATATTTTATGCCTCCAGAATGCGTTCAAAGTTGTCTGACATTTAGCCACAGCTGGATTATGATTATACTGCTACGATATTGTGATACTGTTGTCTTGTCTTTCTTTAAATTTCCTACAGCATAAAAGTATTTTGCAATGTGCAAGTATTTTTAAATACTTCCTACCCCGCAGACTATGATATGGACAACGTTTTATATTTACTACCTATATAGTAACAATACACCATCCAGATATCTGCTCTAAAACAGATAAGGAAAAAATCGTAAACAGATAAATCTTTGTTTTAATCATTTCTGTAGAAGATATAACTAAATATAACATTGTTATGTAACAAATAATTACTACTGTTTTTTAACGTTTCGTGTTATTACTGATTAAAAATATTTTTTTCGTTTTTAATTTTTTATTCAAAATCAGACGTCAGTATGTTTTCAACATTTATAATAAAAATATTACTCGCATTTTCCAAGTGCGAAACTAATTATTATTCTACTATATAGTTCAAGTGCTACAGAAAAGGGTTGAGAGACTATATAGTGTCATATATTACATTTACGAATGTTATTCAATTAACTTTCCAACAAACTCGAGACTGCAACCGGCCAAATCGAATTACGCCTTACACGTGTGCGTACATTATATGGGTATAGAAACTGAAATGTAGTTAAGGCAACAAATAGTTTACATGGAATACTAGAAATTATTTTAGAATTTTTAATTTTTACCCTGAAACACGCCCTTTTGCGTCCTTTGGGGCCACACGAATTGCCGTGATTAAAAAAAAAAAAAAAATTAATATTTAAAAAGTTTCCAAAATAAACATATTTATTTTGGTAGTGCCAATTTATGTTTCCGAGAGTGAGGGTTGTTTGGAACATTGAAGAAATAATAAATAAAATACTCGACCATTATTACAAAACCTTGTTACTAAATAAGGTGTTTTTTTTTTTTAATATATCCAAGTTGTTTGTATGTGTAATGTGTATGCATGCCCACATAGAATTGAAGAATAATTTATTCGATTCCAAAACAAAGTTAAGTGTAACCGTGATAAAATTCAAATTAACTCAAAAAACGTAGGATAAGTATTCGTTTTTTATTACGGTATACACGTCAAAAGTGTCTGATTACATCATGTCGCAAGAGACAGGTGGTTCAGGTTTCATTAGGATGCTAAAAGAAGGTTTGGAAGATATAAATGAAATCATGGGCGCGAATAATACAATATAAATTCGTTATGAGGATTGATCTGATTAATTCTGAGTTTTATCTCATCCGGTAATAACATTACCAAAATGTACAAATTGGTGTACATTTTGTTATTTTGCTTTTGTCGATTTAATATATAATAATATATAAGAACGCTTCTTGCTATAATTGATTATATAACTATAGTAACGAGTTTATAAACATGTCACCAAAGTGTTTTTTTTTATTCAACTGTAACTCTAAAATTTAGAAAATAAATAAATACTATCGTCATAGATCCCGACGCGTGGTTGTGAAATCACTATTTTTCGGTTTCTTCTATTTTTTGACAACGAAAAGGTAAGGAATAATTCATTACATAAGTGTATATAATATAGTCTATATATAATAATAATCCGCGATAGGAAATCCATTTAATCTTTAGCATTTTACGATAACACCACGTTTCGAAAGCCTCTAGTTTCCTTTTCTCAACCGTACAGATTGTCCAAGTTTCACAACCATATAAGGCAATACTCCACTCACGTATTTTTAAGCCATTTTTCTTACCTGCAAGGTCACACTATTAGTGGTTAGTGTTTTTTATTCTGAAAAGCCCTCATAATATTGAATATTTATGTAACTGAAAACTAACTAGAAATTTGTCTTAAACTCGAGGTCTCTACGCACACTGCAGTATAGGCTGCAGCTGACGGATTGTAGAGAAAATAATAAACGACATCTTCGATTCGCTCTGCAGCAGAAATCAAAATTTAATAATAATAATAATCGCTGGATATGGCACGGGGTGGTGCAGTGTGCGCTTTGAGTATTTTGCGTTTGATGTCGCTGTTATTTAACACGCGTTATATTCATTAAGTCGTATAATCTAATATAGTATATGATTCGCGTGTATATAATATACGTTTCACAAACGTTCGTTTTATTATGCGATTACGACGTATGTGCTCGCGTATATAATTAGGTGTCTGTTTTAATGAACGGTGTCGAAACCTGCACCGCAACGGTTGCAATATGTACGAGTAGATACCTACGTACAACACACACACATCATACACCTACGCAATGCACCATTATGTTTGTAAATTGTATACGTTTCCGATAATAATAAACATTTAATAATAACCGTGAAATATTATTATGAAAAACTGACAAGGTGAAAAATGTTTGGCAACCGTCGCATCGGGTTTACGTCATTCGGCGACGGATCCCCGTGACCAAAATATATATACCTATTCGATTTTACATTACTTCTAGTCGAGTGTCTGCCGCCGGTTCCTCGCACGTTTGAGTCACATGCAGTGGCGTTCTCAGGATTTTTCAAAGCGGGGGGTTTTGGATAATTTCTAGAAAAATATGTGGGCGGGGGCTCTGGGCCCACACCCCCCCTCTGATTATGACATCTAATATTATTTTTAATAATTTTAATATATAAAAAATTAATAATAATAATACAATATTCAATACAATTTTTATTTTTTATAATACAAAATCTAATTTTCTTGGCTTTTTTGCCAGATCATCTACCAGTTCCTCAGCTGTTAATGGAACTCGTCAATGAATCGCTAACATTGTAAAGTCCATTAAACCGCGTCTACTCTTAATAACGTTCGGTAACAATATAGTAACTCCTGTCTCCTAATAATAACGAAAACGTATTTTTATAAGCATCACACATACCGGGTATTTAGTTGGTAAAACGGACTCGGAGAAACGCCTTGGATGAAATAATACGCGTTATTTTTTCGTCCCGAAAAAAAAATTAATTCTGTTTTGGAAAATACGGCCAATGGGGGGGATTTAGACCCCATGACCCCCCTTCGTGAATACGCACGTGGTTACGCGCATATACGTCAGTTATTTGCGGATTCGGTAAATTTAGTCGCATTTCAACGCATTTTCAGGTTAACTGCGAGTCCCGTCTAGAAATTCGAATGAGGAAAAATCTACTCCAGCTTATTTGTATTGTCCAGGAGACTGCACCACGTGGAAACTGACTGGAGAGATTGTCTTCCGAAATTTATTATTAAAAAAAAATTTTTTTTCTCTAGTAAATTATTATTTTTATTATAATAGATGCGCGATTATGTTGGAAAACAGTTGATTATTATATTTGTGGCGCATATACCCGGTGACTTTCAATAAAATACACGCATTTTTCGATTTCACATAAATGTTGTACGCGGGGGCGTACCCGAGGGAGGAGGAAGATTTCGGGTCCGGGCCCCCCATTGAAATTTCAACGTTAAAAAATGTTTTCATATGATTCAAATGTTTATCTATATAATAAAACTTCAATGAAAATTATATAATTTATAACGAGTTAATATTATACACGTATAATTATATAATTAAATTAATAATATATATAATAATTTATAGTATGCCAGATTAATTGAAATGTCTATGCGTTTAAACAAGTATGGATCCCCTCCCCCATGAAAAAATTCTGGTCGCGCCACCGTTGTATTGCAGTAACATTATTATTTTCTGGACGATTCTTGTAAATACAAATGCGTATATATGCGTGGGATTCAATTTATCGCTTCCATTCCTGTATATACACGGGACTCAATAATATACCGTTTTAATTTTTTATAGGCGGCACTCGATTTACCGTTTTCATTTGTAGTCCTGTGCAGGGACTCGATTTACCGCTTTTGGAAAACGATATATAGATTTATTATTTGGCACTCGATTTATACCTACGCCGGCCGTTATTTGAATATAGTTGTTTAAATTTAACCGAATCGTTTATACGTTATAAATATTTATAGAAAGTATAAGAAAAACGAGTAAATCTCTATCGAGTTAGCTATACTGTACCAGTGTATATCTACGGTAATTTTTGGAAAAAGTAGCAGCGGTAAGTACGAGTATTATACATCCGTCAGTGATAGGATCTACAAATTACGCGCAGGCACCCGGGGCATAACACAATAATTTTACCGCCCGTTTTTTTTTTTTTTTAGTGCCTCGAACGGGTCGTAATATACAAATTTATTATTCTAGATTATATTTTCATAATAGATAGCTGGTTATATTATTCATTATAGAAGATGGCATCGTAATACGGATAGCGCTTTTTTTAATTTTCGATAAAAATGCGGTATTCCGGACAGTTTAATTTGCGATAAATTTTAATTGCATTCGTTTTGAATTTCACGTGAAAAATATTGTAACTCGCGCGGTCTGTAACACGAATCCCTCTGTCGATGTGACTCATCCTTATATTATAAATACCAATTTTCACACGAAAATTTCAACATTTTCCCCTTCGATTCGATTCTTCTTCATCGTATAAATTAAAAATATGTACAAATCACGTATTTTATCACGTATAATATATATAACTGTGAATCGCGGACATAAAGAATTAATAATAGTATATGTATATTATGTTTCGAGGAATACCGCGATAATGGTATAGATGAAACCATATAGGCGTGCGCAGACTCCGCGGGTTTCGTGGGCTGCAACATGAGATTAATCCGGCCCATTTTCCAGTTTTTCCATCAAATCCGGCCCATAATCTCACCTATACAGCTCCTGCAGGTACCTACTTTATTTTCGGTATCGAAATTACAATATCGTATATAGGATTGTATTGTTGCAGTCATGAAATAGTTGTTCGAGTAAGATGAACTTTTTCACAAGCCTATATATTATGGTCCGTATAAGGAGATAAACAAATAATTAAAATAAAAATATCATTTAAAATTTGAAAATAATACGTATATAATATTCGACTTTGCAACGCGATGTGAAAATTATTTTTAATATAACTTTATTTTATTTCGTACAATTCATAATTTACGCCTCTCTACGACTACCGCCCGGCGCACGTGCCCCCGAACTGCCACCACTCCTAGGCCAGCGGTACTATATATATATATATTGAACAATTAAATATTATTTTTATTATGTCGCGCAATAAGTCACGCGTGTTACGAATCCCAGAACCGAAATTCAAAAAAAAGTTTCAAAAAAAAAAATTATTTAAATTAATTTTGAAAATATTTAAAACGACTAAACGTGGTACTCAATAGATTTAAA
The DNA here is from genome assembly GCA_032441835.1 of Slavum lentiscoides. Taxonomy (NCBI): domain Eukaryota; kingdom Metazoa; phylum Arthropoda; class Insecta; order Hemiptera; family Aphididae; genus Slavum; species Slavum lentiscoides. Next base: position 1,964,415 of record CM063707.1, on the reverse strand, counting down.
AGTAAATTGAATTAGTTAATAAATAATTAATTGGTAATTCGTAAAAATAAATAACTACTATATAGCAAATTGCAATATAGCATTATATATAGATACAAAACAGAATATTATACCATATTATACGAGCGTTATTGATTTGCGTTACAATTTTACAAAATTTGTAATTAATTTTGTAACTATAATTTACCACATGGGTACTAAAAAAAAAAGAGAGAAAAAGGATACTATAGCGTGCAAAACGTGGAGTCGATTTGGAAAACTCTGCCTGCTATTACGTGGACGACATCTATCGACTCGCGTGTGAACGATGACGATGACATTATTAGGGAAACTCGTAGGCGATTTTTGCATATTATATAATGTAGATCGATATGATGAATGCAAAAATTAATTTCTTTTGATTTTTATTTTTTTTAAATCTCCGTGACTCATAGGCGCAATTTGACTATTAAATTTGTGGGGAGGACTACTATATTTATAATATTAACTTTTTTTTTTTAACAATTCTTTCCAATACTAGACTATAGTAAATACAAATTATTTGGGGAGCTTAGCCCCTTATTCCCCTCCCCCAATTTGCGCTTATGCCGTGACTGTTTTTCCGATTGATATTTTGAAAAACGCGTAATACGCGATGAGGTTCCCATTGGAAACATTGTGCTCGATCGTTTTTTTTTCATATAATAGGTGTTTTATCTTTGCAACCGCTGTGTGAATAGTATACTTCTTCTGTTTTGATGAAAATCATCGTTGAGACTGGCTCTTAAAGACTTAATGTTGAACTTTGATGGAATATTTGAGTAAATTATATGAGTGCAATTTCTTTGTAACGTAAAAATAAAACAAAACAAAATACCTGTAATTACAAAATATATTAACGTTTTCTCTATAATTTTTTTTTTTAATTTCAATATTTATATGTACAATAGTTTTTTTCGTTACAATGCCCTAAAGCAGCGGTTCCCAAAGTGTGTTCCGCGGAAACTAGGGGTTCGCCTTACAACAATCACAAGGGTTCCGCAAGTTGGAACCATACATACAATACGATTAGCCTTTTTCAAGTATTTCAAGTTTTCGTAGTTGAAAAATTAAGGTCGAGTGAGAGTTGGCGTTCCGCCAGACATAATCAATTTTCTAAGGGTGCCGTAGCCGTAAAAATTTGGGAACCGCTGCCCTAAAGTTTTTTATTATACCGATCAAAAGACTCGAACAATATTTGCAAAGATTGTACGCAAAAACCGACAGTACAAATATCGTTTATAAAATGTGTCCTACACGCAGGTATGTAAGATAAAAACAAAAAAAGAAATCTTAACTTTTGCTACAAATATATATGTAGGTACTCAGGGTATATTCATTATTCAGGAATACGCGAGGCCTCAAAATATAGCTCGAGGCCCTTTTCTCGGGGCATTACCCGTGTGGAAGTCGCGGCATTGAGTGCAAGACCCACCAACGTCCCTGCAATAATTCAAGTGTCTATGCGAGAACAAAATTTTAGGGGACCATTTTTTATTTTTATTTTCGTGGAGACCCAAATGTTATCTGTATTCGTTTACAAATTGTCGAGCCGGAAGGGCTGTTTCGCATAATCATTATTTTTATAATATTTTATTATTGTATATGGCTGTATGTGAACGTTATTTTTGTCCAATTATTTTATATTTTTTCTTTTTTTTTTTTTTGTAACCAGTATAATAATATACAGATACGTTATGGTTACCATTTATTTCGGATTATATAATTTTCTTTTTATACAGATAGTTGTACATAAGCAGTGGTTTACAGATACGGGGAGCTAGAATGCAAGGAGTTGACATCCCCCTAAACCCTCCAGTCACCACAAAAAAAAAAAAATTGTTCTTGCAATGTTTAAAATGTTGAAATTGTATATCTATCGTTGACTGTGCGGAAGTATAATAGCGATAATTTCAATGCATGTTATAACGATATTACTATATACCTACCTACCTATATAATTATACGAAATCCAAAATCTTGATCATCACAATATGTTACAGTATTCTGTGTAGTGTATACAGTATACCTATATACATATATATGGATGTATACAAGTCAAAAGATATATAAATAATTGATTGTAGGAATATTGATTTTTTATTTTTACTTGATTGTATAGAAAATTATTTTGAAATTCGATAATTTCTTAAACCGTGTCAAAGTCAAATACTATATTATTATCTCTTGAAAAATCTAAAAAATAAACTCATAAAAACCGTATACAATAACGCGATTAATATGCGAAAAAGTTTCAGATCAGAGCCTAAAATGTTCGTTTTTTTCATATACTGCACACCCACAATAACATGCTTCGAATTTGATCACTCAAGTTTCAAGATTTAATTAATCAATTATATAAAAACACGAGTAAATAGTGGCGCGGAAAAACGAGAATTCAGAAAAAAACGTACAATACACACAAAAATCGTTCTTTTTCTGGTCGATTTTCAAAAAATATATTGAAAATGGGAAATCTACCGAGACCTCTGAATCAAGGGCGAACGCAAGAAAAAAATTCGTGGCAGTTTGAAAAACGTAAAATTATTACATACTCTTTTTTTTAAGAGTATAAGAGAGAAGAAGATTTTTTTAAGAGGGAAGAAAATCCTACTGGGAAAAGACCGCTGGGAAGACCACGTTTGAGATAGGAGGACGTAGTGAGGAAGGATGTAAAAGCGTTAAGAGGAGGTTTAGACTGGAGGATACAGGCATCGGATAGGGTCGATAGGGAAAACTGGAGGCAAGGTTGTGTGTCGGGATGGTCCTAACTCCTAGGGGCCGATTTATCTAAGAAAAAGAAGATTATATACTCTTACATATATGTCGTAACTTAATTTTCAAATTTTCTCAGACATTTCGGAGGGGCTCGGACCCCCAAAACCCTTACCTGCGTTCGCCTCTGCTCTGAATAATTATATATATGTAATACCATTGATTATATATTATAATCAATGATAATTACATTTTGTACAACACACTTTTCAATTTCGTACTGCACTACTGCACGCATTTTACTTTTCGTACTGCAGTGTGCACACAATTTTAGGCCCTGTTTTTGATGTAGGTACCGCGACAACAATCGGAGAGTCGATTTCGTTTTTTTTTTTGTAATTATATGGGATTTTTTCATTAGAAATCGCTCATAATAAATACAAGTTCAATAAAATATGTAAAATATATTATAGAAAATTCCTTTGAACCCCCCATATGTAGAAAAAAAAAATCGTACCTACGCCACTGTATAATACGTATAAAGAGCACGTCGTAATTTCGTTGATTTCGTTGTAGTTAATTTGACGCACAGGCGGATCTACGGGGTGTGCCGTGTGTGCCAAGGCACGCCCTAAAGTAAAAAAAAAATATATTATACAATAGGTTATTGGTCAGTAAACAAGTGTTGGATACTTCAAATATTTTGACTTTAGTGTATGGAAAAAAATTATGAGCTAAAAATAACGCATAAAACGGGTGAATTTGTTTATAGCCGTATTATAAAAAAGTAACTACAAAAAAAGCACTCAGACGTAAAACTCTAGGTTCGCCTATGATTTGACGCATCCGACCCCGAGCGTCTCTCCGGAAAAATTCGGTGGGTTTCGTATTCGCGCGGGCGGCGAGCGACGACAATGAAATTCCGAGTACGTCCGCGGATAGATGGCGCCGCGTGCGCGACGGCGATGACGTCAATAGTGACCTAACCGCGGTTGCGTGCGCGCGCGGTCCGCACGCATAGCGCGCACGCGCATCAACCGCGGTACGGCAGCGTCGAGGCGCGCGCGCGATAAACGAGTTTTTATTTTTTTTTTCGCTTTTCTCCTCCTTCCATTGCAATGATAGCCGATAGACGTCGTCCGGTTGTTGTTTGTTATTGTTGTTTTTTTTGTCCGCCGTTTTTCTCTCGTGCGCAAACTGCGTCGAAACAAGTGGGTGTCTGACGACGACAATGTTTTTACGGTGTTCCCGTGTGCGTGTGTCGTCGCGTTCGTGTGCCTACGTGTGATTTTCTCGCGTTTTTCTCCTTCGCCGAGTGTTCTTTTTTTTTTTTCTCGCCAGTTTCCGTTCCGATCTCTTGCGAGTTCTCTTCACGGTCGGCTTTCGACGCGTCCGGTTCGTGCGCGGTTTTATCGTCCGTTCCGTTATCGAACGGCGTTCCGTGCCCCAACCGAAAACCCTGCTGCCGGAACACGACCGACTATTTTTTTTTTGGTGAGTACGTTCGAAACGTATTTAACAGGTACCTGTATAGGTACCCGAGACCTAATTTACAAAAAAAAAAACCGGTATAACGCGACCCGGCCAATGACGACGGGGCCGACACGTCTAGGACCGTTTTCGCCACACGCTTTGTCGCTTTCGTAAACTTTTTTTTTGTGGCACCGGATTTGTTCGGTACCTACCGTTTTTTTAAACGGAAAGGTTAAAACCGCAGTGTAAGAAAAATGAAAATCGTGACAAACCCTCCACGTTGACGTTGACGGTGTCCCGTTGACGTTTTACCGCGTTCGATATGAACGGCTAGTGCATTCGATGAGACATTTAATTGTGCGCTCAGTCGACAGACGCGTTATTATCCTCGTTTCCTTCTCCTCCGCGTTCTCGTTTCGTATTTTCAATATTCGGTAAACGGCCGAGGTTTCACAGAGATCGTACGATGCTCCGAGAACGACGATAGACCATTAGTTTTTATAATTTTTTTTTTTTTAGAGTAAAAGTTTCATTTGTCTTCGACGACGCGAGTTCTAAACCAGCCCCGAATTGCCAATTCCGCTCACCGGTCGAAAACCGTAGCGAATCCGCTATGCGCGTTGTGGGGACGACGTGTGTGTGCGTTTGGGAACGGAAGAAACGATTAGTCGTCCGCTAGGTATAATACCCGACGTGATACGTCTGTGTGGACCGTGATTGTGATTTGACGCGCCTACCCAAAAACCGTTGGCCGACAACGATTGAATGTCATTTTAACGTGACCTAACGTCCGTACTTTTGATTCCAGCACTTTTACTAATCTTTTAAACGCCCGTGTACGATATTTACGAGCGATTCTTTTTACCCGCCAAACAGTTTCTCTCTTAAACGGCCCCAAACAAGTATTGTCGTATTATTATTTTGAATTCGTATACCCAATATGTTTTTGTTTTTTCTACGTCGGAAACGTCATACGTATGATAAGTGATTACAACGTTTAGATTTCGCCATAACAACATGTGTTTTTATTGAAACTCGTGTTGTTATTTTATAGATAAACAGTAAAAGTTATAAATTGACGTCGAAAAATGTTCACTCGCTACTTTAACGTTTGTATTTAAATGGTTTCTAATATAATAGACCGCCATTAAACGATATTTTTAATCCAATGTTGATAACGTTTTTTTATCACTTGTCCAATATCAATTATAAGCGAATTTTACAAATCGACAGTAAGTTTTCAATTGTATACATTTTATTTTGAATCTGTGACGGAATGAAAAGGGTTCGGCTCGTTGAAAATAAAATAGTTTTGTTACGTTTGACCATACATTTTGGGTACCGGATACGATTTACGCTACTAATGTCATTTATATAACGAGTACATTAGGTCAGTTCATCTTCCAAAGTAAAATTGCTTTTTAACGAGAACACTGAATACAAACATAATTTAAATTCCAAATGTTTATGTAATTACCTGAATAAACTGTTGTATGTCTCAGTCCCACTTATCCTTCTTAAAGTTGACAAGTGTCTGGGTAGAAAACAAAAAAAAACTAAATTTCTAATTTTCATGAAACGGTATTAAAACATTCACCTATTTAATACCTAGGTATCGCTTTGATTTATTAGCCATTGTTTTTTCTTCTCTCATCGAAACTTATTTTCAACTTGTTTAAAAAAATTCTAAAATTAAATTATTATTGTGGTGGAATACCGCCTATTGTTTATTACTACTCGTATTTGTATAATAATTTTAATACCTGTAATATTTAACGTTTATATGAAAACCCTAGAATATCGGAGTACCTCTGATATTATGCATTATAATTATAAAGTGGATTTCTGCCTATAGATAATTACAGTGATTACATCATAATCAGTATTAATACATATTAATGTTATGAATTTAAGACAAACATTGAAATAGGTGCTCATAATCTATGTACCTAGACTGTTATAAAACATTGCCTACCTAATCGATTTGCTAATAAAAATAACGAATTATTTTTGTTATTGCACGATTTTAAGTTTGAAAGTAGAAAAAAGTACCTTGTAAATAATTTCATAAATACAAATTTTTATTATTTTTTTGTTTTATCAAAACTCGCGTAGTACTTATAATATAAATATGTACTTAGTGAAAACAATGTTTTTTTTTTCTTTTTATAATGTTGTTATTAGATAGAACTGATGTAATAATAAAACTATTACTTGAAAAAAGAACTTTTGGCTTCTGATAAATTGGAATTCAACCAAAACTGTATACTTTGACCTCATAAAATAATATTCTATTAAATTCATTCTAAAATTGTATTTTTTTAATGATTATAAAATTATTATTATTTTAATTATCTCCATTATTAATGTTGTATAATTAATTTATTACTATTTACTATTCTCTAAGAATGTGTGAGGTAGGCACTATAATTTTTTTTTTTTTTACCACATATATTTGTGTGTGTGTTTAATCTTTGGCATGTATTTCTAAAGTCTTAAAATACTAGCAGACCTGTAGCCAATTTGGATTTGGGCAAATTATCATTTCCAGGTCATATGTCCTTTCTTCCACATCTGAGAGAACGTAATTTTAAAATGTTTTTTCATTAATCATTCATTTGTCATTGTAACTTATAAGCTTTAACTTCTGTATAATTATTAAAAGAAGCAAAAAATAATAATTGATTCTGTTTTATTAAATTTTTTTTATTGATTTCTTAAATAAGTGAAATTATTGATAATAATTTGATATATATATATATTTAATATTTTGAGTGCGGTTTTTTTTTTTTTTTGTAAGTACTCGTTTAAATACATAGTTACATATATTTCGTTTTGTTTGTTGTATAATAAGTAGGTAAGAGAAAATCTACTTGTCATTCCTCTTTATTGACCTCGTATTGTTACAAGGTTGTACGAAATCATAATACAATCTAACAGGTTAAGTAGCATTACATTTTTTCGAATCTAATTTCATGGTAATTAATGCATTAAAAAAACTGTTTTGTTTAGTATATTTTATGGCAGTCAGTGTAATTTTAGTTGAGATAACAATAAAGTGTCCCGACAAAAATAATAACTAAGTAAAATACTTTAAAATAATAATAGATAATACCCATTATAAATTAAGATTTATTATCAAAGTAGATAAATCCTTATTTTATTCTTATATTTCATTAATTATTAAATAAAAATAATTTTAAAATTTCAGTGGGTATACTCTTTAATATTACCAATCAAAAACATATACAGTGGCGTAGCCAGAAAGAGTTTAAGTGTTGTAACCCTTCCCCTCAATGATTTTTTCTTCTTCTATGCGTTATGGGCTATGCTATAATAATTAAATTAATATAGTAACTGCCGACTGCCAAACCACGATTAGAGTGAGTACTTGATAACAACAAATATTATTATATTCGTTTGTAGTACTTGTTGATAGTCATTTTTTACCTGCCACAAAATTTTAACTTCATATTGCAATTACCCGATTATATACTTAATCAAAAAAAAATTAAACAGCTAGTTTTAATGTAGCAGATGATTTACACTGTAGTGTATTAGCAGCTGTGGATGGAATTAAAATATGGCAATAAAAATGTTTAGGACGATGCTCTTAATAACAACGTATAAAACAATTTTTCCACCTACTTATAACTTTCACAGATTTCAGCAACCCTTTCAATAACAACTACAACTTATGAACAATCTTTTTCGACATTAAAAAGATTTAAAACATATTTGCTGAACACCACAAATAAAAATAGATTGAATGGTTTGGCAGTAGTGAATATTCGTAGTGAAATAATGATAGAACCTGATAATGTCCTAAATAAATTAGCAACCAAAAAAAGAAATTATGATTATATATATAGTAACTCAAGTATATTTATATACTTACATGTAAATATATACTTATCTATATATTAATCAATCAATTAGTTATTATTTTTGCATGAATTTTAATTTTAGAATACATTTTCTACCAGAAATTAAACCTGCAAGTGGGTGTCCATGTTTTATTGGTGGTTAATTAATGAATAATTGTTAGTTTATAATTTTACTTATCTTTATAGAAAGTAAAACATTTTTTTTTAAAATGTGATTAGTTCAGTAGTTAATGAATTAAAAATTTTAATTGATTATTACTGATTATAATCAAACCTAAACAGTATGCATTATAGTAATATGCATAGCCCAGTTACTTGTGAAAATACTTCACATTTTTTTAAGAATAGAAATTAATTTCTTTTCAATTTATACATTCATATGTTTTATAAAATACATCCCTATGATTATTATAATTATTATTTACATGTTTTTATGGTTATCTTTCAATAATTGCATACTTACTACTTATAAATATACTTTGTTCGTAACACCAAAATATTTTATATATATTATCAAGTATTCATTTACAATATTTTTTTGCCTTTGACATGAGTTTAATTTAATTTAAAATATTATATAATAGGAAATCAAAATCATCATTTTTTTTTTTTTTTTTTTATAGGCGGCATTATGGAAGAAGTACAGGATTCAGTTAGTCATGGTAAACCAATACCTATTGTCTTGGCAGAAGAAAACCATCAGTTCATACTAGATGAAAAAGCTCTTGAAGAAATTCTCCTCAAGGATGATATTAAAGACAGAAATGTTGTTGTCGTTTCTGTTGCTGGTGCTTTTCGTAAAGGCAAATCATTTTTACTGGATTTTTTCCTCAGATACATGAAGTCCACAGTAAATGATTAATTATGATAAAAATAAATATAATAGTATAACCATATTATTTACTAATAATTAATAATATTTTAGTATCATTTAAACATAATCAAAGAAGACTCCCATTGGATCGGTTCAGATGATAAACCGCTGGATGGATTTTCATGGCGTGGTGGATCTGAAAGAGATACTACGGGTATACTCATGTGGTCAGAAGTATTTAAGGCCACTTTAAACAATGGTGAAAAAATAGCCATAGTGCTGCTAGACACCCAAGGTACATTCGATAGTGAGAGTACAGTTAAGGATTGTGCTACAGTATTTGCGTTAAGTACTATGCTTAGCTCAATACAAATTTACAACTTATCTCAAAATATACAAGAAGATGATTTACAACATCTACAGGTATTTTTCTATATCGTTGTTGAATTGCCAAATTTATACATATTGTTATCATTTTTCTTCAGTTATTCACCGAATATGGACGTTTAGCATTAGAAGATACTGGAAAAAAACCATTCCAAAAATTGCAGTTTTTGGTCAGAGATTGGAGTTTTCCTTATGAAGCAGATTATGGTGCAGAAGGCGGACAACAGATATTGGACAGAAGATTGCAAATATCTGATAAACAGCACCCAGAACTTCAGTCACTCAGAAAACACATCAAGTCATGTTTTTCTGAGATTAGTTGCTATTTAATGCCTCATCCTGGTTTGAAGGTTGCTACTAATCCCAAATTTGATGGTAGACTTTCAGGTAATAAACACAAATTATTATTATTAAAATGTCGATTATTAAACTTAAAAAAAAATTTTGTTTTCATTTTAGAAATTGAAAATGATTTTAAACATAATCTCTTAGCATTGGTACCAATGTTGTTAAGGCCAAACAATTTAATATTAAAAGAGATAAGCGGGCAAAAAGTAAAGGCAAAAGAGTTAGTTCAGTATTTCAAATCGTATATCAATCTGTTTACTGGAGATGAACTACCCGAACCAAAGTCTATGCTTGTTGTGAGTTTTAGAAAATATCAATAAAAATTTAAAAATTAAATATAATTTATTTAAATAAATGTTAGGCAACTGCCGAAGCAAACAATTTATCTGCAGTAGCATCAGCTCGAGAATTATATCACCAGCTGATGGAAGCTGTTTGTGGTGGTAATAAGCCATATATGAACACCAACTCTTTGGATGAAGAACATTTTATCAATAAAGACAAGGCAATGGAACAATTTCATGTTAAAAGAAAAATGGGCGGTGATGAATTCTCAGAGTCCTACAAACTGAAATTAGAGAATGTAAGACAATAATTTATTTTTAGATGTATTATTTATTTACATATATATATATATATATATGACTAAATTATTTGATTTTACATATGTCTTTTAGGACATCGATGAAGAGTACTTGCAATTTAAATCGCATAATGAGAGTAAAAATTTATTTAAGTCTGCACGTACACCAGCTGTGTTCTTCTTAATTGCAGTTATATGTTATTTTATATCTGGACTATTTAACTTCTTTGGATTATACTCCATAGCCAGCGTTATTAATTTAATTATGGGCGTTACTCTTCTCATCCTAATAATGTGGGCATATATAAGGCAAGTATTTTAATAAGGTTCATATATTGTACATTTATTTTAATCGTACATTAAATATTCTAAATAAAATATTGAATCTTTTTTATTAGTAACTTACCATAATTTTTTTTTCTACAGATATAGTGGAGAACGCAGAGAAATAGGCGAGGCTATTGATGAAGTTGCTAATAACGCTTGGAGCAATGTTAGTACTTCAATAAGTTACTATTTTATTTAGCATATGGTTTTGGTTACAGACATTACTCATAAACATAATATTCTTAGTAACAGATATGCGTATCTGAATTATAGTTATTGGATCCATTTCTGGTTTTATTAGGGGTTTTTTGGATTTCAATCATAATTTGATCGCATTATCAGTAAAATTGTTGATGTGTGGATCATGTATGAGGTTTAGTTTTGTGTGCTTTTTTTACCAAAGTCTTTGTTCTTGGAAGTCCACGTTTGCCGTATAAGCAGATGTGCCGCAAAGTTTGTGCCTAATTTGACCGCAGTATGTTCGGGACAGGTTTTGAAATAAAGTGTATAATCCAGAGTTATACCAAGAAACATAAGATGATGATAGTGGTTAAATCTAGCTTAATGGGTCTCCTCTATTATTTTTACCAGTGTTTGATTGTTGTGTTTTGTATTGAAAATGCGAAATCATTGGGAGTACTCAAAATTAATGGAATAAGTTTGTTGGTGTTTTAGCTGTATATAGATTTGGGTGTAAGTTCATTGCAAAAACCTAATAATTCTGATTTTTTTTCATTCGTATATACTTATGTCGGTTGGTCGACATGTTACTGTTTGACTGAACAGTTTCCTAGTATAAATTATTAGTACATTATTATTGATCAGTGTATATATTTTTAGGTTATGAAACCATTTTATGAAATGTTTCTTCGAAATAAAATAGAGCAGGCTACAAATCAAGCAATCAACATGGCTGTGAAAAATTCAACATCAACAATGTCCGGAATGCAGTCGTCGTTTGGCGTAAAGCCACATATGCAGAGAATGAATTCTCATATCGAGACGAACGGAAGATTTAAACAGTCATGATATAATATCGCCTCATGAGGCCGTTGTTAAGTCATTTCATATTGGCCCAAATGGCACACATCTGTTAACTTGCTGTGATTATATTTTTATATATATATATATATTATGTTTCAAAATATTTGTATGTGAAATTTATTATGATTTTCTCGTAATTTTTAATATGTTAATACTATTTATTGTGCTGAATCCACAAATTATAATCGTTATTTTTTTTTAGTTACAAATAATTTTTAATTTCTACCTTGCAATATTATTTCAACACCATAAAATAATTTTTATTGAGTAAGCCGATTTTATATAGTAATATTTCTGTTAAATTTTCAATAGAACGCCTCTTTTTTTTTTTTTTTTTTTAATATATATATATAGTCTTCCAGTTTGAATTTTTACATTAATATTTCCTAAAATACATTGAAATTGCTCAAGCTACAGGGACTAGAAACAAACATCTTTTAACCCTCTGTATTAATATTTTGTTTATAATAATTAACAACATGTGGCTAGTTATTAAAAGGTCTGTATTGCCAATAATGTATTCACAGTAATAAACCTGTTTTAAATTGTACGTATTTCCCATTTCTATTTTAATCTCGTTTTATTATTATTATTTATTTATTAATTAATAATTTAAGCTTAAATAAATGTTCAACACAGTGGTTTATTGGTGAAAATAATATATATATATATATTTATTAGCTAATTATTATTATTATAGTCGGATTCAATGTAAATCCATTAAACCATCTCACGGGTATATGATTTAGAAGTATATGTATATAAAATGTTACTATTTTTAAGTGCCATGGATATATTATAGTTAATTATGGGACTGTTAAAATTTCTGGATTTTTTTTTTTTAATTTCGAGAAATAATATAAAAACCATAAGGATTTTATTGTATTTTTGTAATGTTCGTGTATGTTTTAGGGGGTTTTGTTGTATGGAAAAAAAAATTGAACAATCAAAATAAGTCATTTGTACCCCGCACAATACTTAAATCGTACATGAAAAAAGCTTATGCGACCGATACAATATGTTTAGTATTTTACGTTGTTGTATTTTTTGTTTAAAACTGATTGCTAATGTTCTTGGGTATTTTCAATAGGTTGTTGTATTCGTAGTTACGAAATTATTATTAAATATAATATATTTTTAAATACCTTTATTTTGTATCTTATTGACTTATTAAATGCCTTCCAAATATGTTTTGAAACTAAACCAGAACCAAGTGAATAATACGATGGGAACTTTCCAAGTGTTTACGTACACAGAATAATATATATATAATTTTTAATGAATTAATTAATTTGTATTTTATTTTTCACCGTAATTTAACGTTGAAAAAATTGGTGTAGTTATTACAAAAAAAAAACTGTTCGAACGATCCTGCGAATACGAGGACCGGTACGATAAACTGAAATACGCAAAGCACGTTGGAACTTTAGATGAGATTTATAGAATAAAGAAAACGCGGTTTGGTGTAGGCAATATTATTGATTATAATTAATTTGATAATATTATTAAAAAAGAGAAGACGGTTAAGGGTGGAACAACAACACAAGTGAAGGAAAACGAGACGCCGTCAGGCGAACATCTTCTTGACCATGTCCACGTAATGCACGTTTTGTTCGCGCAACCCGCGGCCGGCCACGTCCATGTAGCGTCTGGCCACGGCGTTCTCGGGGTCGCGGTCCAGCGCGCTGCGCGCGTCGGCCAGCGCTTCGTCGAACATCCTCAGCTCGGTGGACGCCCGGCACCGGCGCACCAGGGCCTTCAGGTTGTCCGGCTCGACGGCCAGCGCTTTACAGCACAGCCGGCGGGCGTGCTCGTAGTTGGCCAGGTGTAACTGGCAGGCGGCCATGTTGTTGCACACCGCGACGTACAGGGCGTCCCGGGCGTCGCGCACCGCGTCCGGGTCCCGGACGAACAGCACGGCCCGTACGGACCGGTTGAACCGGTGGAACGCGTCCGCGTGCCGCCCTTGACGGTACAGCCGGTTGCCCGCGTCCTTATGCCGCGTCGCCTCGGCCAGTTTCAGCGAGTCGTCGTCGCGCCAGCCCGCACCGGCCACGCGCTTCCGCACGGCCGACAACCGGACCCGGCCAGTAACGCGGCCGCCCCGTCCGTCGCCCACACAGAACTCCCGGAGCTCGTTCGGCCGCATGCCGGACAGCACGGCCTCCAAGCCCCTGTCCACCGTGCAGTCCGCTTCGCCCTGCACGAGCGCCCCGCGAAATTCGTCTCGCACACCGCCGCTGCCGCCGAACACGGCCGACGACGAACAGTCGCAATCGTCGGACAATCGGACGTCGGTCAACACGACGGTGCACTCGTCGCCGGTCAACGGCCTGAAAACCGAGCCTAAGCTGGTCGGCTCGTCGTCCTGTTGCACCGGCCGCTGCTGGTCGATCGCCTCGTAAACGGGAACCCTGTTCATAGTGTCAGCCGCCCGTTTACCCCCGCGCCAGGCTCTGGATCCACAGGATTCCCCCCGAGAGCGTGTCGTTCCTGCACAAGGCGGACGGCCCGCTTTCCGCGCAGTCCCTGTAAAAACGACAAGCGGACAATAAACTTACCTACCTATACATATTATATATAGACACGATGGCCCTGGGAGAACAGAGTTGTTTATACCGCGCATGCAGTATATACGAGTGATCGTAATAACGCAGAACAAATACACATTTTGTTTCATACATTTTCAAACGTTCAGTTTCGAGACTTTTCAGGAGAGATTATTTCAATAATAGAAAAATAATATGTACGACGCGGGTCATCTAGGACATATCGCCATCCGATTCGTTACCATCTACTAGCCGTATTTTTCGCAATCAAAACCCTCGGTATATTAGACTTGCTTTATATTATACCAAACTTGGTAATTTTTAATTTCAGTTATATAAAATAAATTATAATGAAATATGAAATTACTAGGTACCATATTAAAATGCCGTATTATAAAATACCAATTACATATTATATATAATTGTCAGCATATTAATTACAAGCGAATAGGCACCCTCAAATTAAAAATTGTCTTTTTCGGTTACGAGTTACGATATAACGGTAAGTATACAACTGTATATTGTACACATTATATACAGTTTTCAATATAGGTACCGGCTACTATAATCCTGTACGTTCTTCAGATGTAAACGAATGCTGTGTATCTTATTAGTTATTACTGTGATTAGTATTATCTTATTTTCCAGTGGCAGACAAATTTTATAAAATTATTGAGAAAAACAATAATTAGTAAAATCTGTACAAATTTAGTGTAAAATTAAATAATAAAAACTTGATATTGTTCGTTTTAATAATTATATTGTTGTGCGTATCCAGCATTGGCTCCGAAAAATTCTGCCCGTCAACATATTATGTCTTACATTAGTTTCTTTTCGGTAACAATTAGGCCTTTGCTAAGTCGGCTGGCTGGCTCGGGCCCCGACTTGACCCGTACAGTCCCTGTTTTACACCACACATTTATTGAAACCCCTCTTTTGATCAATATTTCTGGTGGCTACACCACTGTTACGATACATTTCCGATCGCATTCCGTCAGAGTACCTATATAATATAGGTAGGTACCTAATAAAATACGGAACGGTATCTACTGACTTAAAGAATTTGCCCGTGATGCCTCGGAGGCAGGATCAGTTGCAATACATGTCTGAGCACCTTGCCCGAGAGTCTTTTAACAGCAACCGCCGCTACGGTTCTTGGAGTTTCACTCGTAACGGGCGGTAAGCACGCCGGAAATAATGGTTCAGTATAGTGGTCCGAACGTTACCTGGATTCGCGTCGTTTACGGTCACCCCGCAGTCTGTAAAAAACGGTGCAACGTTTCGGCCGGCGTAGATTTTCGTAACGCGTAAAACACTCGATTCTCGATTTTTAGAGATAAACACCGGAAAAAAACGTGAAAGTCCAAAGACAGTTACCTCCTCCTCATCACGATCGCACCGAAATTAATATTTTGGAGGTTCGGAAAACTACTATCGGTTAGGAAGAACACGGCGGTTTAAAGTAGTACTTAGGTGCCATATATTAACGCGACAGAACGAAATAAGGACGAGAATCGTAGCTGTGATAAAATAAATGTTATTTCGATTTGACAAGACGCTAAGAAAACCAGTATAATATGTAACGTGCGAGGCGGAAAACGGACGGAAATTTATTATCGGCGTTTGAAAGTACTCGGCGAAAAATGTTTGGACGTAAATAACAGGAGAACGGAGAACCAAGGAACTCTGGAAGCTATATCAGAGCCCAAACATTGTGGAAGATATTACCGAGAAGAGATTCAAACGGGTGGGACGCATGTGGCGTATAGAAGGATCGTTCAAGGTACTGGAGTCACGAGGGAGTAGTACCACTTGGAAGGCCGATACCGAGGTGGGAAGACAGGGTAAAAGATCGGAAAGAAGTATCGTTAGATAGGGAGAACTGGAGACAAATATGTTGGACGGTATGGTCTTAAAGGTCCGAAATCACGAAAAACACTCGATTCCAGCTGAAAATTCACAAGATGCAGAAAAATGTACGGCGAAACTCTGCAAGGTATAGGTACGCACAATATTATTTACCCCTGTCACAGCACCACTCCCAGGGCCGGCGGGAGATTTTTCGGGGCCCAGGGCAGATTTTTTCGTGGGACCCTAGAACTTGTATGTCATTTTTTCTATTTTACATTTATCTATTTTAAGTTTAAAAATCATTAAATCCCATGAATAGTGCGGGGCCCTGGGCAGCTGCCCCTTCCGCCGGCGCTGACCACTCCTCGTGCTTTCGTTGAAACTTTGAACGACGGCCGACTATTGACAAACTTCCGATTCATTTTTTTAAAACTCGCGTTTTACAACAGCAAGTACCGCTTGTACTCGCCGCTCAGAGACGCGGAAAGTTTGTGCGTGAACAGCAATAGACACGCTTTGGAGGCGGCGTGAGATACTTAAACAACTATTGGAACGCAAGCTTAACTCGTCCACAGTTCTCGGGTCCGGCCGGTGCGCTTCGCACGTGACGTTGACGATGCGGGTACCGTCCGGACAAGCACAGAGCAGGTTTGTCAAGAGGAACGGACCTACAAAATTACTGTAGTCGTTACGCAAGCGTATACTATGAGCCTAAGTGTACTTGCACTATAAAAGCTCAACAAACGATCCATTTGTTGTGTATCGTATTATGTATTTACCCGGGACTCGAGGAGCGCTGCGTCACTAGAATTTACCACTCCATGTCGAGTCTGGTTTACAGTTTTAGTACACAAAATGTGTACGTGATAGATACAAAACGTTGTAATACTCGACTACAATAAAGATTATTTCAATTTGTAATTTGTATTACGATTGAGTAAAACGTCCCCTCTCCAATTTGAATATAAAGAGATACACCACCAGTCCTCGCTAACCAGGTTCAAAGACGACTCGATTTCCCTTCGACTCATCCAGTCCTATTAGTGATTCAAACTGTTGTTACTTATCATCGTCGACCGCACCACATAGGTACATACATTTAGTGTACATTCGACTACAAGGACCACAACCAACTGCAAAGCAATAGCGTTATTATGTACGTATAATGTTCTTGCCTAAATAATTTGTCTGAAACGTTCTATCGAATTTGTCTTCACTCCAAGTCGGTCCAAATGGTCTGTAAAATACTCCGGCGTTATTCACCAAAGCGTATATACAGTCAAAACCTGAAAATAAACAAAACACAATGCGCTCTGTACACTTATTTCATACAGGTCACACAGTTTGCCGTATTAAATAATCGTACTCGACTAGTATTGTTTGATTAACAACATAAGACGTGTTGTGTCAACAGAAAAGTACACACACACACACTTTGTACACAGAATGATTCAAAAAGTGCGTTATTGTAGTGTTTAACTACCGAGTCGCCACGTATCGTGCAATGCGACAGAAAACTGATATTTTCAGTAATTGAAATTTTATTTGCTTAATATTATTTAGTATTGGTAATTTTTAAATTGTAACATTTATAACATAAAAGAACTGTAATTAAATATAAATTACAATCCTGTTAAATATTATTATTTTTCATTCACATGAAAAAGCACTACACTAAAACACACCATCTGGCCAGTAGCTGTCACATACACAAAACATAATAAAATGACATTCAACATTACACGTCTACAAATTTAAAAAAAAAAAATAAGAAATAATCTACAAATAGAATAAACTGATTTCTATTTGTAAATATTAAAACTTATAAAAATATTCTTATATACATATGCGAAATAAATCTTTAACATTTTTCAACATTAAAACTATAATTCATTATTACACCTTGCATATGTTTTTATAAGCATAGTGTTTGTCAATTTGCTTGTAATTTATACAACACAAAAATGTAAAAAAATGTATTCCCATTTTACTGTAACATGTGCACGTATTTATTCAATTTACACAGGACAAAAATATTTAAATTAAATACGTTTCAAATTTGATATTTAGTTGATGGATGTATATACATATATCACAAAAAATTAACTATACTGAAGTTGTATATAAAACACTGATTTTATTGAGTGGATTTCATTCAAAGTTGAAAACAAATTTAATGTCAATTTACTTATTCAATTTTATATAATAATACAATGTTTAGAGTGACCATGAACAGTAACGTTACGACTTATAAATAATTTATGAATATTTTCTAAAATTCAAAAGATATAAATTAATCTTATTTGCTTAAAATTTGAAATCTTTATATTTTTTGCTTGTTTTTGCTTCTTGGACAACTTTCCGCTTTTGTCCTTTTTTCTTTTCGGACTCTATATCATCATCCTCTCCACCCTGCTGATCTTTCATTCTCTGCTCGTATCTCGCTGCCATGGCTTCAACATCTCCAGCCAATTCCAATTCAGACGGATCTAAACTGACTTCAACTTCGCCGGGTTTATTGGCAACTGCAGTTGGTATGTCGTACATATGTGTAGATGCCATCATTGAACCACGTACAGTGTCTACCTTCTTCTCAGGCAACACATGGTACAATGGTTGTTGGTCACTGCTTTCCATTTCAGATTCAATCTTTCGTTTTCTCAGTTCTATGTATTCAGGCGTTTCGTAACCACTTGGCAATCCGGACATAATACCGGATGGTGTGGCCAGGCCTTCTGCAACAGGTGTTGCAATACCACTAGCATCGACTGCCACTTCTTCAGTTTCCTTCACTTCTTCTTCCTCTTCTTCTTCTTCGCTTTCTTCAGCATCCGATTCTGAATCTGGTTCTCCCCACATAGATTTATCGACTTGCTCCTCAGCTACACGTGATTCATCATAATCAGACGGGGTACCGAATACGTTTCCATAAAGAGGTCGACCTCGTTCGTCAACAGGAGGCTTACCCCAACCACCGGCATGGTAACCGAAAGAACATCCTTCGGGAATGGGAGCATTAAGGCCAGGAATTTTAAGTGCTGGATAAGACGGAGGTGGACCATAACGTTGCATGGCAATAAGCCATGGTGGAGGAACTTTATGAGCATTGTGACCAACCGGCATACCTAACGCGGTCCGCAATTCAGCACTTAAATCGCCAGGTTTCTTTTCCCTGAGTTTAGTTTCATATTCTTTACCTTCGTAGTACAAATCACCGTGAAGTGACAATCTAGGTTTAGTCTGCAACTTAAAAAACGCATCGTGCAGTTTTTTATAATCAATATCTATCTTTCCCATTTTGGGTCTAACTCTTTCTCTCATTTTATTTTTTAGTGATTTTTCATCTTCTTTTTCCTGATGGGCAGCTCTCATTTCCATGATACCAGTACGCTTGATAAAATCAGGTAAATCGAATGGTGGCTTTTCAATACCTCGTTTACCTTGTAAATATTTACGTTTAAAGCACCAATGACGAGGTACAGGTACTGTGTTACGGTGCGCTTTCAACTGTATTAAAAGGTGAGGATCTCTAGCCGTCACATCATGCATTTCTACAACATCTGGTCTAGAAACAAGTTGCTTGAGTTCAGCTACGCTTAATCGAGTAACCTTTTTAAATTGTCTTCTCGACAATTTATCAGGTCCCTTAGGCTGATTTTCTCCATCTTTATCTTTACCGTCATCGTCGTCTTCTTGTTCAGGAAGCTTAGGTACTTTCTTCAAATCCAAACTGGGTAATACAGCTTCTTGGTCTCCAAGTTGATCTGCTGGTTTCTGTTCTGGCTCGGGAATTTTGAAATTCTCAAACACTTTAGCATATTGTCGATACATGGGTACAAGATTGAACACGCTTAATGTTTCTTGTATGTATTCTACCATAATGTCTAATTTTTCAACCTTGTTCTCTTTATCCGAAGACGACAATGTTTCTTTCTCCTTTCGCTCATTTTTCAACTGTTTCTTTTTCTTTTTCTTATACTTCTTCTTTCTTCTTTTTGCTACTTTACGGTCTTTTGTAGACAATTTTACTACTTGTTCATCTTCATCATCGTCTTCTTCATCATCATAATCTTCATCGTTCGCAGTCTGTATAGCATCTTTATCGTTTTCTTGTGAATATTCTGATATCACATCAGTAATCCCATCAACAACAACACCTACTTCTTTTGCTCTTTCTTCCTTATAGTTCAATGCTTGTTCCAGAGCTGGCGGAAGAGCAACATCCTCACCAGGTGGATTCAGTGGTTCCTCGTCATTAACTTCAGGTTCGTACATTATCGACTGATACCACACAAGAAAATTGAACAGATATTTTAATTATAAAATAAGCTTACGATTATGAATAATTCTTGAAAACTCCCAAATGTCGTTGAATGAATTATGATCCAAAAATATGAATTTAATATTCCAAAAAATTGGATGGCCGCTCAGTTTGACCTGTACTAGCAACCAATATTTTCGCACCTTGAAACATATATTTACATTAATCTATAATAAATACTTTTAATAACTAATAACGTTAAATATTTTACCTCTTTTAGCTAAACCAAAAGCGACCTCTCTACCAATTCCAGCTGTGCCTCCAGTAACAATTACAACTTTACCAATCAAGTCGGTCTTACACTTACAGACACCGCCAGCAAAATAACGTCTAAAATAAACACAAAATTGTTTTAATTAAATGAATCGAATTGTAAAAATCTAAAATCCTACGCATCTATTTATGTTTTGAAAACTGAATATTTATAAAACATTACTGGATCTTTAAAATGTAATTTTGAAAGAACACTTTTATTATTTAAATTACATTAATGTCTATTCTGTTTACGTTAGTAAAAATTAACCACAGTGTTTAATCATATTAGTTATAAAAATATTACTGTAACAGATAAATGCTAACAACAACTGAGGTCGTGTACGGCAATAACTTCATGAAATTAATCATTGCAATGCAACACCCAAGTAAAATAAATATATATTTATATATATCAAGCAAGAAATGCCATTAATAAGTATAGATTACACAAATTTTCAAAATATAAATGTTGCATGCAGAATATTTTTAAAGACATTAATCAAAACGCAGAATAAATTATTTTATGCTTTGTCTAGAAATCACAAAAATGTAACACCTAACATCCAATATTGGTATTACTACAAAAACGTTTGAAAATGATGAAAACGTGACTGAAAAGGATTATATTTTGACTTAATAATATTTCGCAAGAAGGTATGACGAAAACCGTCTTCCGCTTCATGGGCACAGATATTATTATAAAACTTTGGAATTGCCCGTCATAAATCGAGTGATATAAGGGTAGTCTAACATCACGTTATATTGTCGTTGTAGCATTGTTTTAATGTATAGTGAAAAGTGAATTATGAAGTACGAGTTTAGTGTTACAATTTTTTTAAAATTATTATACTGTATTATACGGAATCCGAAATAATCGAAATCGCCCAAAATTAACGAAAAATCTGTTTTTTCTCGTGGATATCAAACATTAAAATGCGAAAATTCCACTACACGCAAATGGCCCGAATACATAAAAGTAAATTAAAACGTCCTTCGACCCTGAAAAAGTATACGGATAAAACGCATTACACGATAACCAAGCCGACCACCAAGCTCCAATCGTTCCGAAAACGTAAACTATGAAAGAGAGAGAACTATAATAATCGTTTCAACGCGTTGGTACCCAACTCCTTGTCAAATATTTGCGAGTGATATTCGTAGCAACAATAAAACGACGTACAACGGATCGGTTTTAATGCAATCTCGTTAACACGACAATATTATTATGGCCGTAACGTTTTTGGTCGTTCCACAATAATAATTAACGGTAAACAATACACGATTAGTACTTATAATAATATTAGTATTGCACACACGTTGCGACACCCGAAATCGTTTTATTATTATGAAGCGCTCACCCATTTTAAACGTTTCCAGAGATTTCACGGGCGATCGATAATTGTTGCCGGTTGTCGAACAGCAAACTTTGTCGGAACGCCGGACGAAAGCCAGAGAAAACAAGAGGCGTTCTTCGAGTTTTCATCGAAACGGCGTCACGCAGTCAACCTCGAACCACAAAGAGTCGCGGGTAGGGGTCCCGGTTATGGCTGATAACGCCGCGCTGATAATAAACGAGACGCCGCGTGTGTATTACAAGGAGGTTGTAAACGTTCGCGCCATTTTTTTCATTTTGATAACACATATTATATCATAGACGGAATATATATTAGGTAGCCCGGAACTTTTCGGAATTACCGTTTTGATCTTAATTAAAATAAATATTTCAAATACGACTTTGCCGACCGAAGTCTACGATATTATTTGTGTCCGCGGTGTGTACTGTATTCTATTTTATAAATGTCCAATTTTTTTTTATTATTATTATTATTATTTAACGCATAAGCATTTGTAACGCTGTCGTGAATTAAAGCACCGAACGTTATCGTTGGAATTGTATTTGGAATCTGTTGTTGTTGTCGCGGTTATAGAAATTTCAATATTTGAACAAAAAATATAACGGGACGTACGCCGCCGCGTGTACCTCGCTTTTTATTAATATTTTCATTCGCAAATAAAATGATTAGTCGGATATTGAAGTAAGTGAAATAATTATTATACGTATTTCTTATTGTTGGTTTTGTGGAACAACGTGAGCGTGTCAAGTGGGTACGTTTAAAATGCGTCGTTTTACAACGTTACGTATTTTTGGGTATACGCTGTCCAGACGTTTGTTTTCGGCTTTTTTTTTTTGCACATGTCCCGTTACGAAATGTGCACACATTACGCATATAGGCTTTGTTGTTAATTTATCGTCAGTCGTTCAAGATTATTAATTTGTAGGTTTTACTATACCTAATAATATAACCCCGTCTGCCATCCTGTGGCCAACTATTTTTGTTTAACGATTGAATGGGTCTTCATTTATAATCTACAGGAGTATATAATTTAAAACAAATGTTTTGTTTCCACTTCTGTATAATATTCTGTGAATCCGTTCAATAATCGTCATTGACCGTAGAAGTCGGGTTTCTGTACAAAAATCGCATTAAATTATTCTTTTAGCTTACAATAATATTATTGAAAAGATAGTAGATAGGTATATATTATTATTATATAACTGTTGTTTATAGTTTATAATTTGTTCTCTGCACTTATATAATTTAATAAATATAGCTTCACTATTTTGATTTTATATAAGGTTGCAGATCGAGAGTATGAAGAGTAAAAATATATTTTATAGTCGCATTCATTTTTCAAACTAGAAAAAGTTTTTTAGTAATGTAATGTTTAAAAATGCGCGTATACCCCTGAATTTGTTTACCGATACACCATTGTGTAATAATACGATTAATATACAGTGTTGGATAACAAGTTACTTTTAAAAAGTAATCAAATCACAAGGTATAATAAAATGAAAAATTAAAAAAAAAGATTAATTTTTTTACTCAAAAGTAACTAATTATAAAATGACGTTATACTTCCAATAATTTCAAATATTATAGGAAAAATAAAATTAATTTGGTATATAAAATGTTAAGTTGTATTGAAAACGGCTAGTTTATTTATATTAATTTTATACCCCAAACTACCCTCATAGTTTTCTTACACAGCCATACAAGAAGCTCTTTTTAGTACAAATACCCAATCAGTACGTCTGTGATCTTGCAGCCTGCCGGTTCTCAAACTACTGCTATTGCATGGTGCACACTTATTTATTTTAGGATAGAAATATCAAATAGTTTAATATAAATAAAACTCGTTAATCGTGAATCAACAAGCTTTCTTGTTTTTGGGTATACCATTATAATAATATAACATAAGATGTCCCCTATTGTTTATAATTTTGATTTCACCAGTTACCAATGTTAGTTTAAGATTACGTGAAAGAGGGTTTTTTGTAACCATTAAAAATATTGCAATACAAAGTTACTCATAAATAATTAACATTGTTATTTTTATGTTTCTACATTTTTTTTTTAGAAATTCAGCTTAGAAGTAGTCTTCAGACTCTAGACATATATTTTTTAACTCTATTTGTACTTTTATTTCCTCTATCGTCGGTTCTAGACACTTGTTCATTTGTGGCAATCCTATTATACCTATTATATACTTAAGTCTTGAAATCATGTCTAAATATCTAGGTATAACAACCTATGGTTAAGTATGGACAACAGATTGTTCAAATTACGACTCGGTCTGCGCATCTATGGAAAAAACAATAGTATCGTATGTTTTTCCATGTAACTGGCATCCGGATACAAAATTTGAAAACGTGCTACGGTCCACAGCCTTAGAAAATATTTTAAGACCGTGCTACGGTTATAAGCGCAACTAGGATAAAAAACGGGGGTAGCTAAATTTAAAAAAAAAAGGTTTTTACCGTCCATGAGGGTCCATATTCCGTGTATGATTATTTTTATTTATAGGCTATAATATGTATACCAATAAAGTATTATTAAACTCTATGGACTGTTCTATGCATTTACCTGTTTAAATTCATTTCATACCATCTGTTGATAAATGCGAGCGGAAATACGATTATAAAAACTAAAAATAGATACAAAATTCCGAATTTTATATAATTTTCAATAATATGGATATTGTTCTGAAGGCTAAAGCCAATCACTAATAATTAGATTAAAAATAGTCGATAGCAGTTGCAGAATGAATATTTAAAAAAATTCGATTAGATTTGCATTAAATGTGTAGGTATAATGTATATTTCTTTTACATACGTATAATGTTTTATTATGTAAATATTTAATACATAATAATACAACACGTTTAACCTTTAATAATTAAATGATCCAAGTTAATTAAAAAAACTGAGGGGGCTAAGCCCTCTGAAGCCCCCCCTAATTGCGCCTATGGCTACGGTCTGATCATTTTAATTAATGCGATGTTATCATTCTGAACATTATGGTCAATGTTTTAAAACGTGAATACTGTAGGGCGTGTATACGTGTAGCACCAGTAAAAACACACACTTGTTTTCCAATAAGTATGTAACATAACACCATTAAAATACATATGGTTAATGCATTGAATTTCTTTATAGACGTTTGATTGTGATGAATGTGAAAAAAAATTTATACATAATATTACTCTAAAAAAACATTTATCCCAAAAACACGGTGTAGTTCAAACAAATGAAAATGCTAAAAATAAGACGGTAAAGTGTCTAAAATGTGAAAAGACATTTACTCAAAAAACAAATACGATTCGACATATATAGTACACAGCTAGAGTTGATGTATGTACACAATATTAATTTATGAAATAATCATGTATATTACAAACACAAATTTAATTTAGACTTTGCAAGGTACAAGTGCAGATTTATTGTTCAAGATTAAGGCGGACAACACAAATTAGAGGGCGAAAAAATTGAGTGATAACACCGCGTTAACTAAAATAATCAGACCGTAGCATGTTTTCAAATTTCGCCACCCTGATTATTATTTTTCCATTTATATAGATATTTGGCCATACACAGTAATATGATAAATATTTTTTTCTATTATGGAGGAGCTACCACTTCCATAGAAGAAAAAAATCATACTATCTGTTGTCATGCCTAGGTATTTAGCCATGCTTGAAATTAAGCATAGACCTATTAACTAGTTTTTGATTACATTAGTCTATGAAATTAAGTATCATTTTATTTGAAGTATGGTCAGGAGTGGAGGTACACCACCTTCTAAGAAGGCAAAACATGAAAACATGTCATCTTCTGACAAAGAAGATAACAATTTGACATATACAGAGCTCGGGAGTGAAAGTACGCCACCTTCTAAGGAGGTAAAACATGAAACCATGTCATTTTCTGATGAAGAAGATAATAATTTGACATATACAGAGCTCAGAGAAAAAAGAATGAAAGAGAATATGGATATGTTTGAGTAAGTTGTATGCAACAATTATACTTAGGTATACTCTTGTTATATTTAATATCTGGAGAGTATTGTTAGGTTTATAATTAATTTAAACTTTATTTTTTATTTTATCTTGTGAAATTTACATTTATTAAATGTTTATGACTTGGACAAGAATGTCAGATATGCTCATTTGCTTTTTTTAAATATACCTATAACTTTAAACAAAATATTGTAATATTGTCACACAGTCTTAGATTATTCGCACATCTATATATATATAGTTTTCTTTTTAAATTCATATTATATTTTTCACTTTTTTTTTCTTTTTTATTATTACTATACATATAAACATGTTTTTTATATAATTACTTTTTTTTTCTTTGGGTTTATTCCGACTCTAGAACTATTAGGGGTCATTCATTAATTATGTTAGGGTCCTGAGGGCAAGGTGGGTTTAAAAAATGTCTACATGACCTTACTTGGGGAGGAGGTAAAAGCCATTCTTACGTAATATTTTACTATGTAAGTTTAAATGTAGCCACCACTCAGGTGACACATTTTTGCATGCATTTATGTCTGTATTACTGAATTATATAAATATATATTATACATTATATCTATTTATTATAAAATAAATTAAAATCTTAGCTTTATGTCAAACGATATTCTTTTACTTTAAAGCGATTACGTAAGAGGGGAAGGGGGGTTCAAAAAATCTTATGTGTCCTTACGTGGAAGTAAGGGAGTCAAAAATAGCAAAAATCGTGCTTTTGTAATTAATAAACGACCCCTTATAATAATTCAAATTTATCTTGTATCTAAAAATAACTTTTTTATAAATTAAAATTATTTTTTATTTTCCTTTATTATACTCGTAAAATAAGTATGAATCGTGCTTAAAGCAGGAAGTAAATATATATATATTGGTCCTATTCTTATTATTGAAGCATAATAACAAAAAAAACTTAGATTTTGGTCTGTAATTTGCGCATAATTTTTTATTAAATTGAAATGTGAATATATTTCAGAGAACTAGGTGTAAATCAAGCTGCTAAGTCTTTAGCGAGTAGTATAAAAAAAGATGTAAATAAGAAAAAAACAATGATTGATCACGAAAAAGATCTCTTAAGATTTCCCTCTATGTAAGTAATAAAAATATTAACCTCATTTGTTTAGTTTTTTTTTAAATAAAAATATGTATGCATTTTCAGAGCACCCACTAGACGTTCAGAGAGAATAGCTAATATACATGATCATTTAATTGAAGCAAATGATTCTTTTAAAGAACCTTCATTTAATCCTGTTAAAAAAGTATTTCTTAAAAGTAAGTATTCAAATTTTAAAAATAGAAAAAAGTACTACTCATATTAAAGAAAAACTAATAATTTTCTATTATTACTTAGACTCCATACCAATTCCAAAAGAAGACTCAACATTTTTTAAGAAATTACATGCAGACATAGTCGTTAAAGATGTTGTTAATGACTTCCACAAATGTGACTTTGATAAGTATGCAACAAATTTTAAATTAACAACGTAAAATATTTTTTTATTGTGGATTTGTTAAATTAAACTTTGAATAGTCTTTATAACATGTAAATACATTTAATATAAGATTTTATTATTTTTTTTTTTAATCATAATTTTGTTTTATAATATTTACCAAAAAGTAACATATATATGTTTCACAGTAGACATCTTTATAAAAATTAATATTTAAAAAAATAACCACCTGTTCTTAGATATTCAAATCGCTGCAAATTTTAAAAATAGTTTTGCCCTAAAAAAAAAAAAATTACATTATGTCATACTGTATGTTTTTAATGTGTCAAAAAAAAAAAAAATGCATATATGGCTCAATAAGTCCATATTGAATATGTTCATTTTTTTTTTATTTTGTATAAATTCAAAATTAAATACTCAACTTAAAAAAAGCATTTATGATCTAAAAATCTTGAAAAATAATCTAAAAATTTAATAAAATGATAACTATAATTTACTATTATTAAATGTTATTAAGGTGTGTGTGTGTGTGTGTGTGTGTGTGTGTGTGTGTGTGTGTGTGTGTGTGTGTGTGTGTGTGTGCGTGAAACAAAGTGTTTGATTAAAAATTTAACTTGAATTTTATTTATTGTGTTGTATTCAATTTAATTAATATATTTGCGTCCTTATGAAAGATCTTTTAGAAAATTCCAACAAAATATATTTTTTTATATCATTATAGTTTAACTCAGCTTTATTAATGTTCATTAACATCAAACCATTCAACCTTTCCTCACTCATAGTAGATCTTAAATAAGTTATTTGAGGACAGACAGTATACACTTAGGAGTGGCAGACGTTACAGGCAGAGTAGCAAATAATTGTAAAAGCTTTTTTATGTTAGGTAACAATGTTGTATGCAATGTTGTGGAGTTCCTACAGGAGATTTTGGTAGATATTTTTTTTATTTCCAATCATTTCTCGCTTGCTGAATTTCATTAACAGTTTTAGAATATAATAATTTATTACCGATTAAATGGTATAATTATTAAGTTTGGTTTTGATAAGATAAAAAAAAAGGCACATGGTGAGACTTCTGGCCTATCTCCTCTCCTTGGCTATGCCACTACCTGAAAAACATGCCAATCTTTCGAAAAAAAAAAAATGAAGCAAATGCATTGAAATCCGAGCAATAGTAATATTTATTTCTTTTTAAATTGCAGCATGATTTTCAATTTTTAAAGTTAAACTCTTATTCTATATTACCTGCGTATATCTATCTAAATTCTACTAGAAACAGATTAATTATTTAATTTTCAAACAATGATATTTGTATGAAATTAAAACTTTTTTATTTATATTTAGATTTTCTAATGTGGTGAAAAGTCTTGAAATTCAGGCCCCCACAACGAAAGTGACTGAAACCCGTATTTATTCCCTAGCTATTCATCCTACAGAAGCATCTTTGACAGTTGCAATTGGTGACATGAAAGGAACTATATGTGAGACCATTTCTGCAATAATATAATATATCATACAACTAGAAATATTTGTTATGAAATAATATAATAATTTTATGATAATAATAATACAAATAATTAAATTTTTAGGTTTATGTTGCTATAGCTATCCAAATCCAGATATGCGTAGATATCAAGTACATGATGCTCCAGTAAATTGTGTTTCGTTTTGTACTTGGGATCCGCACAAGTTGTTTTCAACTAGCCACGATGGGACAGTCAGATGTGGTGACATTGTTAAATGTACTTTTGATATTGTCAGTAATAATAATGTACATAATATTGTTTTTGATTTTTAATTCTACTAATTCAGATTTTTACTGTTCAAATAGATTTTTAAGTCAAATAAAAAAAAAATGGAAGAAACTCATACCACTTGGCATACTGAATATGGACGAAATCTTCTAATTGGCCATGGTATGTTATCTGTAGTTATATATACCAGTTGAATACGTTTTACATTGTTTGATATAAATATTACATTTTAAGGTTCTGGTCATGTATATCTAATTGATCTACGAACACCGAAAGGAATAAATAATTCCATATGGTGCCATGAAAAATCTGTACGTACAGTTCAGTGTCACCCATTGGAAAATCATTACTTTTTAACTTCATCCGGATCGGGGTAATAATTATTAATTATATTTATTTATAATTAATTTCTTTAATTACAGCAAAATTATGTATAATATTTTGTTTTAATAATATGTATATTTATTTGTATAATTTTAGAAGTGCTTCCTTGTTTGATTTACGAAAAATGTCTAACATAACAATTGATCCAGTATTAAAATTCGACCATCCCAAAGCATTAACAAGTGCATTTTTTTCTGGCACTGGTATAAATATGGTTTCAACATGTAATGATGATCACATCAGAGTCTTCAACACTAGTCGATTAATTAAAAAAGCTACAAGTATGTTGAATAATAATTTTCGTAGACACAATTACGAAATACTTATGTTTTGTATTGTTACTAATATTTCATTTAAATTAAAAATGTATATCTTATCTTTTTTTAAATTTTCTCAAAAAAAAAAAATATATACATATATAATTTATTTATTTATATTATAATTAAATTAAATTAAAATTTACCAAATAATATACCTAACATCATAAACTCGTATCTACATTTTAATAAAGGAATATGTACTTCTTTCAAAATGACTTTTTAGAACCTGTAACCAGCATACCACATGAAAATCACACGGGACGTTGGCTTTCTGTATTTAAAGCTAAATGGAATCCAGGAAGAGATGATGCATTTTTTGTTGGTTCATTGCAGCGTCCATATAGGGTACGTGTGTGTGTGTATTGATCATTAATGATTAAACTAATAGTTACAAAAAATATTCTTTAAAATGATAAATACAATTTTTTTACAAATTCTATGATGGACTATTAATTGTCTACATTTTTTTTTAACCCCTCCAATAAACTGCATAGCCAATAAATATAGGTAAAAACCTAAATATCCATTCTCTAATTATAACATTGTGTAGAACTTCAAATATATATTCTTATACTTTTAAGTAGTTTAAACATATCATAATTAAGTCTTTGTGCATTTCCAGACGCAAATTTATCGTGCTGATGGAAGCTTATTGCATAATTTAAGACATCAATTATATTTAAGTGCATATTATCCAGTCATAGAAGTTCATCCAACACAACCGATATACGTTATAGGAAATGCATCCGGTCGTATACTCAAATATAGCATCAAGGATCAATTGTAGTAAACATTTTATTTTCTTATAACTTCACAATTATATTAAACTTTATTTATTTATATGCGTTTATATTACTTTTGATCTGTATTTTAAAAAATTTATTTCTGCCTAAATTCAAATTAAATTATTAAAAATAATAATTTATATTATACTACTTGCACAGTTTGTAAAGACTAATTATAGTTTAATAAATTATCATTGTGTTTCTATTTTATTATTTTAAAAACATGAGATTTAATTTCTACTTGGTAAGTTAACTAGGATTTAAAAAATGTAATTTTGTTGTTATCAATTGAAAACCCATTTAATTTTAATATTTTTCTATGGTTCAAAGTCTATTGTAATATGATTCCATGTGAGAGCAAAGCATTGAAC
The DNA here is from genome assembly GCA_032441835.1 of Slavum lentiscoides. Lineage (NCBI taxonomy): Eukaryota > Metazoa > Arthropoda > Insecta > Hemiptera > Aphididae > Slavum > Slavum lentiscoides. The sequence goes on along the minus strand of CM063707.1, from coordinate 1,933,408 downwards.
CACCATTATTTTATTTATATATATTTTAAGTTAAACATTGGTATTTACACTCAGGGCAGGCCTTAGATGGTTCACAGTCCTAGGCAAATTTATTTTACGTTGCCCCTCAAGGGCATATTTTAGGGGGTGGTGACAGGCATTCGCTTCCCCTCTATAACCATAAAATATGCATTAAAAGTACTTAAATCGTATACGGTGTATGATGATTTTATCACCAGATTTCGGCTCATTATAAAATTGCCGCCCTAGGCGGCTGTCTATTTTGCTATGGCATTGGGCCGGCCTTGTTTACACTTTTATTAATATTCAAACGACTTAATTATAATGAATGATTAAAGTTTGTTTGAAAAATAATTGCTTGAGTACTAATAATACTAGTATGAATACAGAGTTAATTCAAAAGAAAAAACATTAATGTTCATAAAATTGGTCGTTATCTAAAGAACGACAAAACATTTGGTGATGTCTTGAAAACTGGTAGGATATTTTTTTTCAGCAAGGATATTGTACAAAAAAAATTTGAATAACAACTATGAGAATTGAAATAATATTACTTGGTATATTAAGTTTCATAAATGTTAATATTTCAAATTGACAATAAATATTGTCATTGGCCAAACAAAAAATTCAATAGTTGATCATTTTTTATTTCACGCTTGAAATTAAATTTCTTTTAATGTAATTGTGATCACCGTTTGAGATCTCCTAGGTCTTCAATGTAATCTTCATCGATTTCTGGCCACTTTTCAGGTATTATATCGAACAAGTCGTCTTTCACATCGCCCTGTATGACAATTTCATCGTCACCCGTCACGCTCGATCCACAAGCAAACTTGGTACCAAAAAATTTAGCTGCAACTTTTAAGTCAATACTAAATGTACTCAAGCCAGTGACAACGGTAACAGATTTCTTTTTGCCTCTTGGCGCTCTGGATAAACATACCTAAACAATTTCCATACATCAATGCGTGATATTATGATTTCACGTCATAAAATGTGTGCTCGCTTACTTGTTTAGGACCATCGTCTTTCTTCTTTGACTTCACCATACCCTTACCACCACGTTTTTGCCGTTTTTTCTCATCAGAGTCATCGCTGCCAGCAATCCCGGTAGACGTCATAATTCTACTAAACTCATCTGGTAGATATTTTTCAAGCCATTCCCGACAGCGATCCGTGTCCGAGGAAAAATCACAATACTCCGGTGGAAGCGTGCAATTCCCGCAGTACAAAACTTTCAGAGGATAAGACGGTTTGGAATTCGATTCTTCTTCGGCCATATTTCTTAAAGAAAAAATTTTTTTTTTACTAAGTGGACGTTATAGAAAAACTGTTGACCATATTGTAGTTTTAATAATAGTCCTAAATGAAAAATGAGCTGTTAACGTAATTTTTTTTCGGACAAATATTTCGTAACACGAAAGCGTTAACAGAAAGAGTTTTGTATCGTACGGAAGTAACGAGGAACAACAATTGAATGAACCACAATGGCGGTGAAAATAATTCGCCGATTTACTTACATTTAATTTACAATTATTTACAAAAATTAAACAAGTTTAAACGATAGTTTCAGACTTTGAGACAGAAAATTAAAAATTATATTTTATATTGTATATAACATAAATAATAAAAGTTTAAGAAACTAGAGTTAAAAATGTTTATATCAATTTTCGATTATCTTATCAATTTTGTAAAAAAAAAAAAATATTAAACCTTTTAAAAACATAACCTAAATAATGATAACACGAATAAATTTGCATGGAATATTTTTTTTTGGCGGTAAATAATGTTATCAGTATATCTTGATATTTTATTTGTTACCAAGTGATAATAAAAAAAAAAATACGGGCGACCGTTTAACATGCACGATCCTAGGTAGTGGGTACTCACGTTTTTTTTTTACTATACGCCGAAACGGGATAAAATTTATCCGATAAATAGCAGTAACGCATCTGGAAGAGCACTTGAGGACTCGTATTTAACGTTTCATAACGGTCGAAGTAATAGAGCTCTATAGTGCTTTAGTCGAAGATGTTTGAGTAGTTTTCCTTTCTTCCTGTTGTAAAACCCATTTCCTAAAACACAATCGTTTTCGACACACCACGCGTCTTATGTATATTCTTCCGTTTTTTTAAACGGTTTTTTTTTTCTCTTTTAAATCTCTTCTTAGATATATTGTCTTCAAAAATAAGAGTACCCGCGTACACCTCCATTTCTTTTCCAATTCCGAACTTTGTACGTTTACACACAAACGATCCGATGCGGCGTCACTTTTTATGAATCGCGCGGGTCCACGTTTCGGTCTGCGATCGCCTCTGTACTGTACGGCTTATCGTCTACCTCGACACTTTTAAACCAAGACTACAGTGAACGTCACTCTCGCATTCATCACAGGCGTCGACCACAACGGTGCACACCAGTGTTTCTTTCAGGCATGTTTCCGGGGGGGCAAAGCCCCCCCGGAGAATGTCCAAGGCCCCCCCGGAGAAAATTTGAAGAATAGTAAAGAAATATCAAAATAATATTAAAAAAATTTAATTTTGATATTTCGTAACTACAAGCGGCTGATATGAATCAACAAAATAATCGGTTTATAAAATTATTTTTCCCGATGGAAAACAGTAATCCCATAGATAATTTATCGTTACAAATTATTAAACACCACGTTTTGAACTAAATTTGTACTAAACAATAAAATCAATTTATCGTGTGTTACCGTGATGAAAATAACACGGAAACCGGGTTTATTTCTGTTCCAAATTTCACATATTTTGCAACGTTCATTCCGCATTGCGCATTCGTTCATTTGTTCTGTAGTGTGATAATACTAATATTCTTACTCTATGGATAATACGTTTAATTTCGCTCTTGATACTCAAGCAAACAGCAGTATTTTATTTTCGTAAGTACTAATTCCTATTGATATATGTATAATATTATTATATAAATATAATAATAATTATTAAATTATAGTAAATAATAGTCCTAAAGTCTTGAAATTGTTACCAAATACGTAAATATACGTAATATATATATATATATATATATATACAGGGGCTAAAGTGAGGGGGGACGTAGGGGGACTCAGTCCCCTTACCTCTGATGGTGGTTAAAAAGCGTCCCCTTTAACAATTTCGGCGTAAAGTACGCCGAAACGCCCAAATTATATCCAAATAACAATATAATTAAAAATTCCGTTGAAAATAAATCTTAAATAAGTTTTTAGTCACTTTTTTTATCAAATATTATTTTATTTTTATTGTAGTAAATAGTGCTAACTACACTGTGATTAATAGACATTCGGTATAACTGATGATTCTTATGCATTTCTGTAATTTGAAACATAATATAACTAAAGAAAATACAATTTATGTTCCTATTTAAGTACTTTATAATAATTGTTTTATTTTAAAAGTAGCTCTTTTATGTAAATTTGAATTTTTTTCTTGTACAATTTAAACTTCAAAGCACTAATTACACAACATTTTTATGAAATAATTAATTTAAGATTCTGAGCGAAGCGAGGAATGTATTGGTTTTACAATGATGTCTGTAAACAAAATTTCTACCAGAAAGAGTGCTCCGATCTCTACGGTCTTGGTTTATTTTCGGTCCCAAATTGCATTTAGTTGATACTTTAGAGAGGTCATTTTTCGAATTTCTCATATGCGCCCAAAAATAAAACTTAAAAAATGCGATTTTGTCATTATGTCTGTACACAAAAATTCTACCATAAAGAGTTTTCCGATTTCTACAGTTACAGTTTGTTTTCGACAGAAAATTGCATCTACTCGGTACTTAAGAGAGGTCATTTTTTGATTTTCTCATATGCGTCCAAAAAGAAAACTTAAAAACTACTGAAAAATTATTTAAAAATTTATTTTTCTTGATGTACCTAATATTGATGTTTAATACCCAGCCCCTCAGATTTTTTCAAATGCCCCCCCGGAGAAAATTTTCTGAAAGAAACACTGGTGCACACGCTTGATAATAAAACCATTCGGTTCCGCAATTTGTTGAACAGAAATCCGCCGCGTATTGTCATTCAGGTAATTAGGAAGCTCACGATACGACCTGGACTTTTGTTGTGTTTCGCGTAAGTCATTACTACGCACGTCATTAGTGCTACCGCCGTCCATCAAAGTCTTCGACAACGGTCGGCGAATTGTCTTTAACACTCGTTTCGCAAATTATCGGGAGCACAATTAATTGCGTTTTTCAAAACGCAAACAGAAACCACTCGGCTCTTCGTCCTTCACACTATTTCCATGTTGACCAGTGAACGAATCCAAATCGATCTCGTTAATTTTCATCATACGCTTTTAACCGCGTCATCACTGCATAATAATATTCAATATTCATCCATAATCTGTGGATACGCGTGTATGTTGGCGACAACGTCGTGTCTCGTGTGACGACGAGCTCGTCACTTCTAGGGGCGATAAGCAATATCGAAATTCCCAAGTAAATGTGCTTATATTTAGAAACTGGTTAAATAATTTTTATTTTCAAACGTATATTATATTAATTGTTCGACTATAAATTAAAATTCCGGCGGGTCGAGCACCGTGAAATGACGGAAATATATTGCAAACAAAATCGATGGTATTCGTAATATTTCATAATAATTATCGTTGTGTTATGTTTTTGTGTATAGGCCACCCAACGTGCACGATAAACGATCGCCCGTGTTTTTTCTCATCACCACTCGGCACGCAGATTAGATCATCTACTAACGGTACGCGTCGACTTCCGGAGTGAGATCCTTTTACAGTTTTTACACAAAAGTTTCGGACAAAAATGTCGGAACAAAAAGAAGTGAATGTGTCGTTTTAAAATTAACACACTACGTGATATTCCTATAATTTTATATAGGAATATTTTTAAATTTTTATATACCTATATTTTATATTATATTGTATCTGGCATTACGATTTATATGAAAATTCGTATTTCTGTCCCGAGTGCTGAGGAATACGTCTCGCAAATAGTAATTTTCTATTATAATATTCGTATTAAACATTGTTAATACGTATATTTTATAATTTTATCGTGTAGACTCGCGTCATATTCGAACGTACTTATATAGAGTAGTTTCCCAATAAACGACAAGCAGACCGTGTGGCCTAATGGATAAGGCGTCGGACTTCGGATCCGAAGATTGCAGGTTCGAGTCCTGTCACGGTCGGAACAATTTTTTTTTTTGCATTTTCTTCATCTTTTTCCTCCCTCGATATTTTTATTATTATTTTTTATTGATACAATGTCAGTTTATAAAATGAAAATAATACTTACGATTTTGAATTAGTCGGAAAATGTTCATTTTTTTTTTTTTTTATATATATATTATCTGTAAACACTGGTGCGAATTACCTTTGAGGCGCGTTACTTTTAAAATATAGTAAATCGTACCACTGTAGTACGTATATAGCAATTTATTTGACGCTTATCGAATTTCCCTGTGGGTTTTTTAAATTTTTTCTTATATTGTCGACATAACATAAACAATTTTCTATTTATACGATTCGAAATTTAATATTTTATAAATGTCTATCATGCTGTATCAACCGCACATTTATTATTTTTTTGATTCACTATTCCGTCTGTCTGACTAAAACCGTATTAATTTTTTTAATTCGATTTTGAATTCAGTGTTTTTTTATTTTTAGCCAAGTATTCCGGTACTAATACGGCAATATACGAACAACGTAAATTCTGATTTTTTTTTTTTATTCTAAATTCGTTTTTTATTATCTACAGTTTATTTGCGCTGTAGTCTAAACCCGTAAATTGGTACGTCACAAATTTTATCGATTTATTCGTATAGTAGTCGTAATTAAAAATTATATGTTTTTTTTTAATGAACCGTGAACAATATTGTACGATATCTTTTTATGGACAATAAAGACTGCAATTATTTATTAATTAAATAAAACGATGTTTGATAAAAAAAAATTATGTAAACAATATAATATAGTGTTTATAAATTTAAAAAAATAAAAAAAGAGTTGTATTATATTTATTAGATAGGTAATTATATAAAAATAAAATTTCGAGTAAAAAAAATCGGTGTAAAAAAACAAAAATTTTGGTTTTGCGACCGTGACAGGACTCGAACCTGCAATCTTCGGATCCGAAGTCCGACGCCTTATCCATTAGGCCACACGGTCTACATGAAAACGAGTGCACCACTACCAGTTTTAAGGGATTGTTTTTTTGTATCCCATGTTTTTTATTTATTTTTTTTTTTTTTACATAATATTAGTTTTCGAATTTGATATTTGTTTAACTTAACAAAAAAAAATCTAATTTCGTCGTTAAAATGTTTTCGAGAATACGCGCATTATAACTTTTTTTAATCGCTCGCATTTGTAGGATTTTTGCTAACAAATTTAAATGCGAATTTAGGTAGGTACAAAGATTTAATTTTAAATTTCTAAATCATATTTCTCAGTTAAATCTTCATTTTGTAGGGTTTTATTTTTGGTATTCCGACTACATACAAGAATATTTTTAGCGCGACGTGTTCTTTTAATGATTTAAAATATATATTTTTCTCGTACAAATTCCCCGTACGATACCAGCTATATTATATAAACGAGTTTACACCAAATATTTAAATATTATTTTATTATATTATTGTACGAAAAAATATTTTGATAGCGTACCTATGTCAAAAATATAAACAATTAGGTATATGATTGATAATAAAAATGAACGTTATTAAGTATAATATTTTTACGAATATTAATATTATTATAATCTAATCAACTTGTTTTGAAGAACGGCGAGGCGGTATATAAAAAATAATTAATGTAAATAAATCGTTTAAACGATTTCCTCCCCGCCACGCTTAAAACGCTTGCAATGTAAACAACCCCTTTATAACTCGTAGTTTATGCGATAGATGGCGTTACTCAATTATCAAAAATATTTTCGCATTTTATTCGATTTCTTACCAGCTGCCTATTATTTTTTGAAATAGATACATACATACAGTGCCGTCCTTACCACCAATAACGCCCTAAAGCAATAATATTTGACGTCCTCCCCCCCAAAAAAAAAATTTACAACTAACGTAATATCTAATTACATAATTTTATGTATTTTAATAGTAAATACACTCATCCTCGAAATCATCATATAGATACAAGGGAAATTAATATCTAAAATAAAAAAACAAATTTTTTCTTTTTGTCATTCATTTTTATGACGCCCTCTGCATTCATAATACTTTGGACGCCCTAGGGCACTTGCCCCATTTGCCCCCCTTGGTACGCTATGCATACATAGTTATTTGACTGAGAATTGGAGAGAGCGACTGAGTTAGAGTTGCAGTCCGTGGGAAAAACGTACTGAATTTTATATATACACCTATTCACATAGGCGCAAATCCTCATTAAATCCTAGGGGTGCTAATTAAGTCCCAACAAAAATTACTTATCACAGACACGTGAGCGGCTTCGCCCTATAGTTCTCAATAAGTGTACCATACTACCCCATAAACATATTTTTAAATTAAAATGATAGTAGTTAACTTAAGAAAAATAAATATATAAGTTTTTCGTTTTGATATCAATTATTTTATATATTAACAACAAAACAATTAATTACTCGAAATATTATGTAAATAGTTGCTCAAAGAAAATTTATTTTAATTGTATTTTTAAAGATGCTAAAATCTGTTTTTTTCCCCGCGAATTTGTTCAAAACTATTTCAGTATTTATTTCAATATGTATCATATGGTTATATCACTATATATGGTCAGCAGTGCATCGATTTGTATCAATGGAAAATATTGGGGGTGCTAATTCGTATTCTGTGGGTGCTAAGCACCCTTAGCACCCCTGAGATTTGCGCCAATGCCTATTCATACTATCGTACAATAATAATCACGCATACGAATCAAGATTAATAACATATTATATGTATTTTTGTTATATTTTCATCAATATAATAGGTAGTACAAAACTGAACCGTCCACTAATAAATAATCACAAGATCCGTGGTCGTCAAATAATCTATATAGGTATAGGTACTAGGTACGATCTAACGAAGTTGCTGCAATAGATTTATTTGTGTCCTGTCAGAATGCAAAGTGATACCGGAATCTGAGAGTTCCACGTCTGAAATCACAAATTAAAAATACGATTGATTTTCATATATGGTACGTAACAGACCGCGCGTTTTACTAAACGACTCGTTAAAATAATAATTTCAATGTACTGTTTTTAAAATGACGAAACCGTTGTTCCGAGCTCGTGTTTTGTTCGATCAAATCGGTTGACTCTAATTTTTTATATTTCGGTCTTCTTACAGAAACTTCTTTTTTTATGTCTTGCTAAAAATAATGTCAAAATCACGCGATTTCAATACACACGCACAAACACACCGTCATCACGTAATTTAATGTATTATTTTCTTTTTACTTTACTTGAACATCTGAAACGTCTGTAAGAAGTTGATGTCGTTTGAGTATTATCGAACCGAATACAAAACAGGCGAGGAAAGCGACAAATATTGCGAAGAACAAGGCAACATTTTTTCCCGCGTTGTCGAATTCTAAACAACATACTATAGTTATTATATATATATAATATAAATGTTAATCTTATTATTGTAGAGTGTAGATGATTCAAAAAGTTGTTTTGTAAAAATTGTTTAATTTAATATTTATATTCTATTTTTTTTTTTTCAAAAATGTAGGACATATGACTTCGTACATTGGATGTAAGTCATGTATAGTAAAATGTTAATTTCCGAGAAAAACAAATAGAATGGTGTTATGATATATAAGTAAATTGATGAATATCATCATATTTTATCTTATTTGTTTGAATAAAATATATCTATATACATTATACTTACAACAATCAATTTAATTTCCAGTTTTACCTGTATTACGTGGTTGCATGATTTTTAATGGCTGTTCTGGCACATATAATCTGTATCTATGCAAGTCGTATAAAATTAACGATCCGTCGGCTAGTTTTTTAACAAGGTCTTGGATAGATTCATCTATAGTGATGTTTACAGTTTGCATTAAATGCATAGTTACATACATCGGATCACCTGTAGTGAAAATTAAAAAGTATCAAATTCTGTAATGACCGAACATTTTATTGTATAATTTCGTTAAATAATATAAATACTAGAATTAATTGTTCAATTAAAATACCTATTAAAAATTATATACTCCTTTGAATACATAGACAAATAAATACCATATTACAATTAAATGTGAATTTCCTAAAATATAATTTCTTATTTCAGTATAATAATATATACGTGGATATAATTAAATTAAATTCGATTCATATTAATTATATAGCTATTATTTATTTAAGAAAATTAACTTACTTGTAGTAATTTTTAATTCTTTCATAACTGACGAAAGAGATTTAATTTTTTCCGTTAATTGTCGACTTAAGGAATTTTCTAGATCTTTAAGATTCTGGTCATAGAAATCAGCGGGATCTCCATTTACTCTGTTCATATACGTGTACAGAAAAACAAGACAATAAGCAACAATTTTCAAATTATTATTATTATTAGTTAACATAAATTATTTGACTTTTGAGTTATTTTAGTTTTGCAGATTATTTATCATTCGATTTGGTTAAAAAAAATCGAATCTATATTTCAGATTTCCATAGCATACATAAATTTAATAAATGAATAAATAAATATCAGTGTAACGTACAACATGATTTTTTTTTTTAATTTTAAAAACGATATTATAATAATATTATATTCTTACTTGAAAGCAACATATAAATCAGAAAGAGATCTTTGAGTTTTTGAAGAATTCTTTGAAAATTGATTGTTGTTATTGTCGTAAACGACCGTATTGTGTGTCGAATCTGACATAGAATTATCCATTGGAACGTTTGTAATGTCAATTGAAAATATTCTAAAGACGTGTAATGCGTACAATTTATATTAACAATGTACCGTACGTCCGTACATAATATGCTATTTAAAATACAAATTCGCAGACCAACGACTATTATAGAACTTACCCGTAGTACTTAAATACCGGACATTCACAAGTAACAAATTTAGACGACGATTTAGTGACAACACCAAGAATCTTACATCCATCATTAGTCCAACCTCTAAGTATGCCATCCCAGTGTCTGCACTAAAATATATGATCGATTTTAATTTATCTATTTATTATTATTTAATATTTATTTATTATTTAATAATCATTGTTCTGTATACTTCTAATTGACTACTGGATGATGATTGTATAGGAATTTGAATAACGTTCACCAGATTAGAAGGATTCGATACAATACTTCTGTCATAGTTAGATTTTCCTTTATTATTCATATTCATAATATGAAAACCGTATATTCCACTATGCCTATATAATAGTAATTAAAACTCGTAATAATCATATATATATATATATATCAATTTTTACTAAATTACCTCTTAAGAATTTGGCCATTAATACCATACGCTTGTGTAAAGAAATCATCATAAAAATGAAAACCCATAAAACACAACGGAAATTCTGTTTTGTGAGATTTAAAAATGTTTTTGTTAATCATAATCTAAAAAAAAAAATTTACTTAACAAACGTTGAAATAATGAATCGAAATACTAAATTTGTATTTTATATAATTTATATATATATATATATATATGTATACTTAAATATACAATAAAGCCAAAGAGTATTACGCAAAATAAAAAGAAATATAAAACTTGTTGTATTAAGTGTGTTTATTTACTACTGATTTCGACAAAAGTCATCATCAGGTATTAAGCAAAAAAAATAAAAAAAATAAAATAAAAATACGTTAAACTTAAAAAAGACGTTAAATACGTTACACTTTACACGTATTATTTACATTTATAAATAAAATTCTAATTATTGATTATTGACATTTGTTTATTTGATTGATGTTAATTGGTACTATTTATACTATTATCGACTATGTTTAAATAATTTAAAATATTCGTAATTTTTAGTTTAAAATATTTTAATTAATATAAAGAAATTTACTTTTGATTTTTGTTTTATGCATTTTTTGTGCACATTGGTGTTACAACTAGGAATGTCAATATATGTGTCTATCGAACTGGCGCTGTTTAATTGTTGTACATTGAAACTCCCAACCAATGATCCTGTATATTATGTACATAAATCGAAAAACAAAAACGTTTTAATGTTTAAAATAATAATTTTATTATTTCAACGAGTACATCTCGAAGATGTGTATTATATATTTTTTGTTAAAATTGTGTTTCACTATTTTCAGCTTACCCACATATATTTCTTGTTGTTCTCGTAATGTCAAACACACGTGTCCAGCATAATTTTCAATACTATCAAGCAGTTTTTTCTTTTCGTTCAAACCATCATCTCGTCCGTCTCCTTGATTCAATATCATAATTTCCGAGACTTGTAAAAGTAATTTCACCTGGTAATGATTGATTACAATTACTATCAGTAGCTATCTAATATAATATTTATTAAATGTATTATAGAAATATATAATTTATATATGTGAAAGCATACAACTTCGGCGTTTAACATTGTTTGCGAGTAAATATTCTGTATTTTAGAATTTACGTTTTTAACGAAGAATCTAATGTTATTTATGGCATTTGATGATGTTGTTGGTGTACTATCGTAGGCTGTGAAAATATGTTCATTGATAGTTAAATTCCGTAAATAAAATTACCCGAATTATCGTCATATACCTATTAATCTAGCGTATATTCGATCCCGTAATGACACTAACGACTGTGAGACAATTATATTGTTTAATTTCGGTAATACAAAACAAGTTCGAGAAATTGAATCCAAAAGTGCTAAACCAGCCGGAATGTATTCTTTTCCGTAGGATATTCTAAATGTTATAAATACATTTAAAACGTTTTATAGTTTTGTTTCTTTTGGCACAATATTGGAACAATAAAACAAGTTTAAATATAGGTACGTTGTAAGATACCTTTCTATAATATCATTATTGATATGCGTTGAAATGACAATATGTAATTCCTGAGAAGTTTTTTCATACAGTTCATTATTGAACGTTTTTAATGTTGTCATTAAAGTAATTACGTATGCTTCAGATTCAGTTAGCATTTGTTTCACTAACATACGTTTGTATTTTTGTACAAGATACCTATAAAAACGTTAATTTGTATTTTTAAATAACAAGTTTCAATATTGCGATAATGTTTATAACATTAATATAATCGTATGCAATTGATAATGATGCAGTGAAAGTCGGACTACATAATGTGCTACATAATATATTTTAGTGTTTTAAATATTGAAGAGTGGAATAATTAATATGGTGGTGATGAACTATTTTACTTATCGTAATGAATAAATCACAATACAATATGTTGATCAGAAAAATTAAAAACTATAATATTTTTAATGTGGCAAAAAACTAAGGAACCTTACGCTATATCTGTATTTGAGAGCTTCGTCGGATGACTAATAGATATTTCCGGACCTTCGGTTATACTACAACTTTCGTAAACATTGCACACTTTTAAAATCGTTTTTATCTTGGACACATCCGAGTTAACTAAATAATACAACATTAACAAATTATAAAAAATTACGGATTATGTTGGCCTTGGCATCATAACTGCACACATAAACATCAAACGTATGCAATTATTTTCACTTACCTGACGGCAGAATTGTTTCCGATTGTAATGTATAAGCTGACGAATGAAAATATATTGGTTCCGTTGTCAATTTTGGTACGTAAAATCCGAAACTGTATCGAATAGGATGACTCGATTTCGTGTCATATGCGGTATTAGTGTAAAATCTGAACTCGGTTAAAAGACCAGTTCCTTTCGTCGGTGTTACCTGATTCGTATATGAAGGTCGTGATGGGAAAAAAAAATTTAGTTAAACAATAATACGATATTTTAAAAAACAAAACATTATACGTACTTCTAATTTAAACGGTCGTGGCGGAGCGACTATTGAAACCGGTATAACCCCAAACAACGAATGTCTTAAAGACGAACAATGAACATTCAGCTTCAGTAGGACATTTGTATTTTGTTCAATTTTATTTGGCAACGTCACTGCAAGACGAACGTCGCGTGAAAATGTTTCGTTTTGGCCTAACGTAAATTCTTTGACGACTTTAATTTTTCCACCCTAAATGTATAATTTAACGCAGTAACAATTAGAGACAATTGACGAATTAATAATATTATTAATACCTAAATAATAATTTTGAAGCGAATATCTACTGGTGCCGTATATTGTTAGTAAATTATATACAATTATAATTTCAAAATTGAAGCTTATATTAATATTTTTGTGGTAAATATAAAATATTCTTTAAGTATTCAACGTGTGTAAATTTAAACAAATTTTTTAAAAATATTTTTAAATAAACGCGTTATTATTTACCATGTGTTTCGATGTTAAATAACTGTAACCGATCTCTGATGACGTAGACCAGGCAATTAAGCAACCGGCAGTTAAATAGGAGACAGTAGCCGACAATATGAAGCTGCTTCCCTGTGGTAAAGGTATACTTGGGTTAAAATTTTCATCTGGCCAATAAAATTCTATGTGTGGACCGGGTTCAAAAGATACCACTACCACAGATACAGCTGAATCGATCGGAGTGCCAGATAATAATAACTGAACCACAAAGTAATATCTAAATAACAGTGTACAAGCATATATGTTATAATGTATAATTCAAATCACTATTTGAATAATTATGTCATACATTTGTATAGTCTACACTCTACAGGGAAGATCTTTGAGAAAAATAAATATACTTGTGTGTATTACAATAAGCATTGGTCTAATTAAATTTGAAAGTGATGGTACTGGATAGTAATTGATATAGAGTTAAATTTAGTCACATTCAAAATTAATGTATACGTACAGACAAGTTTATATATTGTCTTCTTTAATTCTATAATATTATTTATTATGTATATAGTTGAAAGTTTTAAATATTAAAAAACGTAATTTTTTCACACGTTTAAATACATAAAAATGTCAAAATGTCATACCTTCCTGGTTGTAACGTCAATTCACGAATAATCAATTCTGAAGATGTTAGTGATGATCTGTCATCTATAGCTTCTTTCAACTCGGGATAATTTCCAGTCATTAAACAATCATCACCATTAGTAGTTTTGCAAAGCCATTTATACTATAAACAAAATTCATGTTATTAACGTATTCATTTCATATCGGTAACCTATATAGCTGCACGAATTTTATTACTTTTGCTATATAAACTGAATATAAATTATATAGAATTATTTTATTAAGCGAGCCTAGGAAAATATAAAAGATTTAAATGTTTAAATTTTGTTAAGATTATATATCGTTTTTTTGTGTAACCAATAGATGGTTTGACTTTAAATAATATAGTATGACTTTCTACGTACTTGTACATCCCCTGCTGTGACATAATCATGATGTTTTGTCCTTAAGTGGATGGATCGACCAAACGCAACCACAATTTGTTGGGGCACAATAACCGTTTTTGCGTCAAATGATTCAATTCTAAATTGAGTTTCATCCTATAACATATAATCTTTATGTAAATAATAAATTTTGGCTCGAAATATGAGCATTCTTTTAAGTTTTAAAACTTAAGCACGCATAATTTTAAAGTTGTATGATGATATAAAATTTAATCTATACTATTTTTATAAAAATAGATGAAAAGAATGCCTTTATCGAAAATTAAATATATTTACTTTTGCCATTGCTGATGTTTTCTTTTCTGAGATAGTAATTTCATTATGTAATTCACAACCAATCGTATAATTTTTACCGCGATTTAATCCTTTTGTGTCTAATATTAACACGGGTCCATTTACACCAATGATGTTGTATTTAATGTTTTCAGTAACGAAATACCAACTATACTAAATTCGGAGAGTCATTTTATTAATAAATAAATAAATTTAAAATTGTACCAAACGTTAAAAATTGTGTAAAGGGTACATTGCCTACCTTTGGCATAACAAAATACTCAGACATTTAAATCGTTTTTATTTGGCTGTTATTGACTAAACAATAATTAAGTATAGTAAATATTTGATTAGTTGTAATTTACGATATTAAACTATCTTTTATTTTGTAATTTTCTTATACATTTTGATGATGTAGACTGTAGAGAATGCGAAAACGAAGTAAACGAACTCTAACAATATAAAAATAAATTGATAAAGTCCACGTAGTAACTTACAGCACAATTAAAGATATAAAAACCACATCTCAGAAATGATAAATTCGAAAAAATAATTATAAATTAATTATCATTTACGTGCTGCATAATGATTAATGATGATAACAATATATTATATATTATACATCGTATATATAAGTGCATTTACTAAACCGCATTAGAAGTACCTAAATGTATTAAATTGTTTATTTCTTCTTCTTCTTCCTCTTCGTCATCTTATACTCCCGACTACATAGGGTCGGCAACCCTAGTTCTACACCTCCATAGAACACGATCTCCCACCACTTGTACACTCACACCGCAATTATCCACCTCGATTCCACCTACCCACTAATGCATTAAATTATATATAAATAATCAATAATGCATATATATATTATATATATATATATATATAAACTGTCAGAGATCAATTATTTGTAAGACACTTGGCTTAATATTCAAGGGAAATAAACAAAAAGAAGTATAAGGAGTATTCAAAACAGGCAGGTATATTGTTTACTTGTAAGTTATTATAATTATCCTCGATAGGTTCGCCGCAAATTGGATACAACATAGTTTCAAAAACAGCTTCAGATCCAATAGCAAACGTCGGACGTGATATTATTTGTAATTTTGGTTGAGATTTGATGCCGTGGGTTTCGATAAGTTTGAATTTTAATTGAACCTTTGAACCGGACTGATTCAAAATATTAGTGCCCGACACTTCTAACACATATTCCACGTACGGTAACATCTGTCAGTATATAAGTATAATAGATATCGTTGATTAATTTATGTAATTGAAGAGGTCGCGTTACAGAAACGTCGAGATATTCTGAGGTAAAAATTACCAAAGCGCTGTTTAGACAAACGCCAGTGGTGAAGTTTTGTCGATTGATCATAATCACAAGACCTCTGACGCTGTCCCTCACTAAAGAAGCTCGACTGGACGACTCTTCTGTTGACATCGTATGCGCCGAATTCGAAACGTCATTAAAGCTCAAAATCGGACTGTATCTAAGCATAAGCGAACCAATTGTGGATATTTTTATGATTTTAGAACCCGTACAATCATAGCGGTCATGCATCGCAAGTTGGTCGGTGGACGGTGTTCCAGTGATGTCGTCATCGTCTCCAACGTTACAAAATTGTCGAGGTCCGTACAACCAATACATCGGCATTGTTATCTAAAGCAATTATTACTATTATATAAACTATAAGTAATAGTGTATTATTTGAATAGTTTTCAAAACATGTATAATATTTGTTTACAGGATTATGAATATTTTTTCACGCAATTAATACAATTTAATATATTTAATAAGACGATTAAGTTCATATGATAAAAAGAGGTCGGAATAGAAGTTTATTTTATTTTTTTAATTTGAAAGGATCGGTACATATTAATTATATTTATGGAAAATATTTTCCGTGGTTTTTGTTTTTTTTTATAAATTAGCGGACTTATGTTTTTGTTGCGGTTTACTGAAACGTACCTACGCAATAAAATTAATCGTCTGTAGGCACTATACATATTTTTATATAGTGCGAGTGTCGTTATTTTTCATTACATATTATCTTAAAAATATTTCTATACTCTGACAATATTTACATTTAGACATAGTTTTTAGTCTTATTTGGAGTAACGGAGTATAAAAATAATAATAACATTATTTTTTGACACATACTTAAAGTATTGTTATTATTAAAACATAATAATGCATATACACTGCGATGACTAAAGAGTGTATATATCTAAACTATTTTCTTATCTTTATCAAACTAGATTTACATTATTATTTAAAAATACGAGTACCAAAACACATTTATTTAAACGTGCTTTTTAATTTTTGCGTTTTACTTAATATTTATAATTTATAGTAAACATACGTATCAAATTACAAATTAAAAAATAATAAACACTGCGGATGTTGTATATACTATTACAAAACTTATCTACTTACTATAGTGGAATCTAAAATTGTGCAGTGTACTCCGAAGTGATGTACCGTATTCATATATGTATGTACATTGTACCTATTATATTAATTTGTTATTATAATTTTTAGTTTTGAATTGTTTCAAAATTGCAGTTTGTTGTGATAAGAATAAATTGATGATAGTTTTTGAAAGGAGTGCGTTTAACGCAAAATATAAGTGAATTCGTTAATTTTAATAAAAAGAGTAATTTAATTTAAGAAACACGATCAAAATAAAGTGAATAATCATATTCGGACAAGTTAAATTATTTACTATTATTCCGGTTTATGCACATTTGTAAACTTTGTTATGAATTATAATGCGATTAGTTGAAAATCCTATAAACTATTGAATAATTAAAACGTGAGTGCGCGTGCGGTGTAAAAAACAAAAATTTTAGGCTCTACGCAGTATTTTATTATAGTTCGGTCGTGGTGATATTTAAACTTTTTTTTTTTTACATAAAACGCGTATACCATTAATTCGGTAGATTTTGTAGTTCTAATATAACAATCTGCTTTGTATCTAAATTGTTAATATATCATTTTGCAATAACAGATACGTATTTAAATTATAGTATATTAGTATATAGGAATTTTCGTCAAAAATTATTATCTACACATGCTTTCAAAACATAACGCATATATGTATAAAGTATATTTTATAGAAAAAAATTTTTTTTCATTCCCATACTGCAGCTGTCTCGTTATTTATTTAACTACGAACGTGTTTTATTTTCTACGCATTCGTTACCAATAAAAATTAATTTGATCAAAATTACGAATTTCGTTGTAGATTTTTCAATTAATTTTATTCGATAAATATGTATATAAAAAAAAAAAATATATATATATATTAGAGCTATTTCTTAACAGGTTTAAAGACAGTTTAATGCATTATTCATATATTGTTACGAGTTATGCCAATACATATATAATATGAAGTGTGCATAGACGATTTGATTTTGAAAATGTTTTATCTGATTTAATCAGGTATTACCTCTGAAGGAATTATAGGAACAATAATTTCATTGTTTAACATTGATGAGCTCAGTCTGGGCCAAGATCTATAGCTCCGTATATTACTGCTTGAAGAAAATTGAATGGTAAATTTGTTGTCTTTAATTGTTTTTACATTTCCGAGGAGTACGGTTAAATGATCTGTTGTAAACCAACATACGGCATCTGTATAGAAAAACAAATCACTAACGTCTAACTGAATAATTATCAACCAATTGTTATTTATGTGAAAATTGTACCGTAACCGATTTGAGTCATTGTGATTTGAGTAAATAAATCGGTACACGAATCTGACCCCTCTACATTCTGATCGAACTGAAACCAAATCAATCTTAAATCTTTTGTAAATCCGGATTTAATCACTTTTGGTCGATCGGCCTGGACCGACACCACTTTGAAATTGTTCGAACTAGAAATTATTACAAAAGTACTAGATTAATTAATGTCCATTTTTACATTTAATATATTATTATGTATACCTAATTATTATTATAAAACAATTGTATATGTTATACCTTAATGCGGCATCAATCGCATCAGATGAGTAAACTACTGTTATATGGTATTCAGCAGCTCTATCGAGTTTGTAATTGGGGCATGTGATCCACGAAGATAATTTATTTCCGTTGATTGAATTTGTGGGTAAAATTATGTAATCTTCGCCGTCAGTTAAATAACACATTAAGGGGACAGGTTCCGTCAAGTTAAATATTTCTAATCGAAACTAAAAATATAAATAATAATTGACGTATAATATTTTATATATTAATATAATTATTAATAATATCCAGGTGGAAAAGTAGAGAAATATTTGAACAACTATGACTCATTTATTTTTATATAAAGTTAACTACTCGTACAATACAATATTATTTATATTGTAGGCAATATTTTTTCAATAATGTAAGCTAGGGCTCGGATTATATAACATTTGCTAATTATTATATTAAATAGGTACAGATAAAGCAATAAAGTGAGTTACAAATTGGTTTTATGCATCAAAGATTCCAAGTATAAAATTCTGTGTTGCGTATTTTTGTATGTTTTAAGCGTTTTAGATTTTTTACCACTATTTTCCCGGGTTTGGTGCTATTTTATTATTATTATTTGCTAATACGCGTCAAATTTAAATTATTTTATGTTTTTCATAAGACGTACCTTAAGAAAGTAAAAAAAGTTATCCACGTTGCGATTTCATTAGATATTTCATATATTATAATCTATTTTTAGATATTAAATTATCACGATATTTTTACAGTGTACACAAACTTTTACCGTATAATTCATAAATCAAACAAATTATTATTATTTTTTTTATATACACTGTTTTAGGGCATATTTTAAGATATTTTGTTGGTCATATTATAACGCATATTTCAATACTTTGTATTGTTATACAATCTGAGCCCTGGCAATAATTAATAAAAATCAACAAAGCCTTATAATTAAACCTATACAATATCTATTACAAATTTAAACCTGATTGTGAAAAATAATTCTACTATTTTCTCAGGTACACTTATAGTGTAATACTTACTGAAACGCTTTCTCCGAGTTTTATTGCATTTGGTTCTACATTTCCGACTATTAAATGCAAACTGTTAACAAGTAAAAAATTGCCACTGAAGTTCATAAGTGAACCAGAATTTGAACACTGAATCTTAAAAGCACCTAATGATGCAGGCGTTTCAAATCGTGCTAACGCCGTGAACGTGTCGCTTAGATTCAAATCAGTATTCTATAAAAACAAAAACATTTTTAGCTTTAAATGTTTAGAACCTAATTTAATATTTTTTTAATTCAAGCGTTTTCGATTTTTCTTGTTTGAACCGTTAAATTTATAGTAATTATTTCAGCTGATATATTCGTAAAACTGCATATGAATAAATCAGTAACTGGTTATCTCTACCATATCAATATTATTTTAATCGTTTTTCTGTAATTAGTTTTTAATATTTACTAGATTCGTGCGTGTAATATTAATATAAAATATTATGTTATATTATATAATATTAAATTATTATTAATGTGTACATAACTTATTAACTAATAAATAATAATAATCATTGTACTGCAATATATCACATAAAAAAATAAAATTCTAACACTGAAGATTACTGTGTTGTACAAAGGCTTTTATAATTTATATGGTAAAAAAAAAAAAAACTAAAAGCGAATGCTCCTTAACATAACCGCTTAGTGTAACTATAAGAACATATATTTTTATAATTTGACACCGTGTAAAAAAAAAAAATGACACGCGTATATTAACTGTGCAAGTAACTACCGCACAATGTGTTCGATTATTATATATAACATATTTTTAAATAACATAAATTTTTTTACCATAACAATTCGTGAATCCAAATCCATTACATTGCACGTTGTCGTGTTTAACATGTCCGTCGTAGACACCAATCCTTTTATACGAATTACAGTATCGATATTATTTTGCACATCGTAGATAAAAGGTGATACGTATATTTCATTGGTGGCTATTATAGGGTGAACTAAATAAAATATTTTCAAATAATATCGTGTTATAAATTACGATTATCGATTTATAATGTAATTTCGAATATTATAATTGTAGTGTATAATACTATATAGTTTAGGTTGTTGTTGAATTGAAATTAATAATAAAACTATAGTACCGTTACCACTTTAGACTAGACATTTCATTCTATTAATGATCGTTACATTTCTTTTTTTTAAACGTAAAATTAAATATAATCAAATGTTTTAATAATAGTATACAGTTATTTAGTTGTTCAACAGACATATCAATAATAATAATAATAATAATAATAATAATAATACCAATAACAATTAACTTACTCGTTGAAATTGTAATGACAAAATATGAAATATGTACAACCATTTTTAAAACGTAGACCGTATAATAATGTAGCTGTCACAATTATTCGTTTATACAGGCCCGAATGATGGCCAACGCGTACTTATAAACCTACCTGTTATGCTTTTGTGCAGCAATGTTTATTCGCAGTTGCCATGGCAATAAGAGTGTCAATAAACATATTAAAATCAATTGATAAAAATGTGTAAAAATTGAATTATATTTTTTGTAACGTTATGTATTTGTAAGTTTACATACATGTAGTAATAGCGTGTTTCATATTGAAATCTTCATTCACGCGTTTAATAATATAATGCATTTAATGTTTTTTTCCATAACTCGACTAATAAAAAAAAATAAATAAAACGTGTTACAATATGTTAAAGGCACCGATTTTGAGAAGTCGTGGACTGTAGCTGTGGTCTGAAAAATGATAAAACTCTCATCATTGTTAACTCAATACAATATATCTTATGAACTTTTTTGAAAAAAAAAACTTAGGTCGATCATTAAAATTTAAAAACGTCCGAAAATGTTTAGTGATTTTTTTTATTTATAAATAATTAATAACGCATAAATTTAATAAATAAATAATTAAAATTTAATATTACTTTTATATAAATCATTACGGAACAAAATATATTATAATAGTTAAGTATTTTATATAACGACTCAAATAATTCGAAAAATATTCTATTATTTTCATGAAAATCATTTTACTGTCGAATACTTTATATATAAATTTTAATTTATAACGTTTTTCTAAAACAAAATGATAAATTTTCTTCATTTAATCCACATTAAAAAAAAATTTACAAAATATAAATGTTATTAATACGTATATAAATATAATAATATAAAATATTTTTACTGTAATCTTTGGAATAACTGCATACATATATATATATATATATATATATATATATATATATATACTATATTTTACCTCTAATCTAAACACACACACACACACACGAAATAATACGCGTAATTTTACTATTCATGAGTTGTAGAGATAGAAAGTTATTATTTTCGATTGATATATTAAACGTATTGAAATGCATCTCCTTATTAGTAATAATATTATTATTATTAGTCATTACATACGCGTACATATATATACGTATACGTACAACCGAATTAATTAAAACAATATTTGACCTTCGTCCATCCTTATTCCGTTCAAGATCATTTTAACATTTACCCGCGAGTTTAACCTATTACAATTCATTTTGAAATCTATAAATATTTAAAAATAAATCATTACACAAATTATCTACACGGATATAATAAAAAAAAAAGTACAATGAGTAAACGACGAACAAAAAAAAATTTTAAATCATACTATCAATTTTTTCCTGTTATAGATAATAATAATAATAAAAAAAGAAGATAAACTCTATATAGAATTACATTTAAACAATCTAAATTATTAAATAATAATAATAAAAAAAATTGGTATAACGAATTATCAATTACATTAATTTTAAAAACGTCGTGTCTATAACAAACGTTATAAGTGCTGCGTGTACGTAAGTGCACGCCAATAGTACCCTGAAATTGTTTAAAAGTATACGAATTCCTGCGGATAAAAACTACGAATATTATTTTGAAATAAATAAAACGAAAAGCAATCGCGCGAGTGACGAAATTAATGCGTGTACCATAACGTGTTAAATATTTTTCATCGAAAGAAACTATAAAACACAGTGTACCATAATCGTACATAACAACGATGCCCTTTAATAATTGTACGAGTCTGGCTACTGATGATTTGCTACCGCCAAAATTCAAACGAATACTTAAATACCAGCTGCAGTAATAATTGCGATACCTAAATATTCGTATTTTGTGCCAAAAATCGTTTAAAAAAAATCTCAACGGATGAATTATTCGACCGACATCAGGGATGACACTTAAAAATGATTTATTTATTGTATTTGCTTTAAAAAAAAAAAAGATATTTTAAATACTTGTACTAATAGAGTAATAATAATAATACTTAGTAAAAAAGGAAATTGTTTTATAGGAAATGTATCTCTTTCGTTTTTGTAACTCACATTACGATTTATACGACTGAATAGATTCGTTTAAATCATTAACAAAATTGTAATAAATCTTTTTTTTGTCGTTTATAATTTATTAAAAACTCCTTTGTTTTTCAACATATTTTGTACGAATAAATGTATGTATAATATTTCTTTCCAATTTTTTAAAAATTTTTTTAGGTCGCGGACCATTTGTTAGTCGTCAATGTTATACAATATCTCGAATAAAATATTTAATCACGAAAACAATAGTATAATTTTATAAATTCAGAAATAAAATTATCGCGTATATTGTTTGAAACATTTTTCCGTCGTGTGTATTTATAGATCAATTATAAAAAATATATATATTTATAGCTATCATTACGAGACCGTCTCACTCTTTCACTTCATGTGATAACATTATGTTATAATTATCGGAAAATAATCATTTTTTTTTTTTTTATATTTCTGCACTACTGCAATAATGATTCGTATTAATTACATAAATGTGCACGTAATATTATATTGTATAAAATACGATTCATTTACACATTTTTTTTTTATCCACAAGTTACCCATTCACAAAGTAAATATATACATTTTTTTTTTTATATATATCGCGTGTTATATATTGTTTTTATCGTTGACCAATGTCCATATTTATGTATACGTCTGTAACGAATTAGTAATTTTTTTTTTGTTTTTTAAAATCTATACGGTATAACATACAAACCAGTCGTTACACGCTGCGCGGTATACCGAAGAGCGATTATTCTATTTAATATCAATTCGAGAAAATACGTATTATAAAATATGTTAAGGACAGACGGGTGCATGCCGTGTAATATTGTAGTGTATCAAAGAAATTAAAATTAGACGTTGCAAATAAAAAAATTAACCTGTAATTTTTTAACAGCCATTGGAGTAAACGCGAGAGCGTAATATTATTAATAATTTTACCGAGTAATTTATTTTTTATTTTTGTGATATGAGGTCGTTGCGTAACGACGTAATTGGTATTCGTTAGTATCTATTGTTCATATGGTATCGTGAGACCAGAAATAAATGCGAAATATAACGCGATGATTAGGCCGCAATTTGTTGTATTATTTGTTCTGCCGTTCGGTGTAGAGTTTTAGACAAAAAGTGTATAGTTATATACCTATAATAATATTACATAATTACAATTTAGAATTTTTTTTTTTTTTTAAACGTCGGTAGTTGACAATAATATTAAACGCGTATGTTATAATTAAACATCACGCTTAAATACACTAAATTACGATAAGTCCTTCCCAATCGGCCAATCCAATATATATATATATATATATAATTAGTGTTACTATAACTCTACAGAGCTACCAAATCCGGGCGGTTCTCGCTCTTTGAAAAATAGAAGAAATATCGTTTTGAAAATATCATATCGAGTTAAATGAGTCGTTATGTAAAACCGACGATTCTTCCTTCAACTATCATTTATAAAAACATGTGCGCAACATAAAATTACCACAAAAACTACTGGAAATGTAAAAATGTTCAAAAGTCAGGAAATTCTCTTCACACGGACGATTTTCAAAACAAGGACTGTCCTGCAAAAATCAGGACGTCTGGTAACTCTATATATCTTACACGAATACAGTACCTATACTAATAATGATTAGAGTAAAATGTTAAACAGTAAAAATATAAAATATACTACACAGTATTATTATGTTAAACGTATTCGTATAACAATACGAGTATACGTTTATATTGATATTAGGGTAGTTGTTCGACGAAATTTTATTGATATATAAGTCCAGTAATTATAGAGAACATTTAAAATCTGTTTTATTCTTTTAAAATCACAATGTTTTCACGTGTCTGATTAAATATATTCGTTATATTATATACTGTATTATGATTTTCTTTAATCCTAACGCAAGTCAACGTTGCAAAATATATAATTATTTCGTATTTTGTATTTTAGACAATCTCGAGTTGATTTATGTGGACTCAGTACTGTGAGTATTTCACGTATACAGTGTAAAATTATCAGTCATCCGCAGTAATCACGTAGTACGCGCATTTCGCGTCACGGTTTAAAAATTAATCGTCGGGCACCGCGGGACGACTACTGCAGCAGTCTGCACTGCAGTGTACGTACAATAACGTTACATTGGAGTTCTTTTAACTCGTATATATAGCGAATTCTGTCTGTATTATCAGAACAAAAAAAAAACAATTACTATTAATTTTTTCAAATGGAAATTCGGCTGATTTCGTACATACATATATAGTTATCATAAAATTTTTATAAATATATCGCAACTCATGTGTATTATATTATAAATTCCACTTTTAACGTGCGTTCGTATTTATTTATTTATTTATTATTTATTTATTTACAACGGTATACTATGAATTATCGCATACTATATATATATACACAATAGGTACACGGTATAATATATGTATACGCACAGTACTATGGTCGTTGTAGTTTAACGCTATTATTGCGTATAATTATATTATTTCGATCACATATAATAAGCGACCGTGCTGCTGCAGCTCGTCTGTTTTATACGCCAAAGGTCAAATGTGAACAATGTGTAAATACCGCTGTGTAGAATTCCTGTAAAAGCCACTCCTGGTAAAGGAAACGACGTCATCGAAGTTTAATCAATTATCTTTTGGTCATTGACTGCCGCGGCATATGTGCGTGACTCGCAATATATAATCATATAATTCGTTATTGACAAAAAAAAAAAAATTCATACTACGGTTAATAAATTTTTAATTAGTGTTCGCCAATAATTTTTTAAGTTTACTTTGACAATCGATTTGTATATTCTTACATAAAACATAATATTATGTAGGTATCTATAATAATAATTGACTCGTTTCTCTGAATATTCGTTACTTCCCCTTAAAATTATACTGATTTGTTATTTATTATTGTGTTATTATTTCGATTTAATTTTTTTATTATAAAAAATTATAATAATAATAATAATAATAAGGTCTGGGAGGTGATATTATATCACCCAAATCACCCCCTGTAGTTATGCCACTGGCAGGGCCGTATTTAAGGGGGGGGGCAAGTGTACCTTGTTGCCCGGGGCGGCAAATTTTTTAGTTATTTAGGGGGCGGTAAATTTTTATAGACATAATATGATGTATTAACAAAAAAAAAAAAAATTAAAAAGCATAATTTTTTAACGTAAAATTGTGTTGCCCCGGGGCGCGAAAAATGTATATAAATACTGCTCTGGCCGCTGGTTCTCAGCGTCCTATTATGAACAATATTAAAAGGCGTACGCTAAAATAATTTTTTTTTTTTTTTGTAAAGAAGAGGTACTCCGTCTTCCCCTCACAATTCGAGAACTGAACCGGCGGCGTGTAGGTTTGTCTTCCGTGTATACGCATATAATATTATGCGTATGACGGATACGGTAAAAACGGCACCGCGTCGATATGCGCGCGGATCATAACTATATACGTTACGTGCATAATTTTTTATAAATATATCGTTGTTGAACCGTTATGAACGCCGCGCGATCCGTCCTGCACCGCGGTGACGCGACTAAAAATGTTCGGCTGCTGCTGCTGCTGCTGCAATAGGAGGAGGAGGTACGCGCGCACGTATACGCACATGCCGCGCGTATTACAACAACAGAGAGAGAGAGAGAGAGAAAAAAAGTACGTATCCGATAAAAAAAAAAAATTTTAAATAATATTTTATATTTCCCGTCGGGGGGGGCGGTCGTCGTCCACGGCCCGCGGTGTCCGCGGACCGAACGTCTGCCGCAGTGTATAACATATCGCGCGTAAGTCCTAAATATTTTCGTGTGTCGGGCTCGCGCGTTTTTAGCTTTCGCTTATTACCGCTAATACGGTAACAATATACGTATTGTATATACGCTCTATAGTGAATAAAATAACATATTTTAATGTTGTAAAATTATATTTATCATTAGAAAAAAAAAAAATATATATATATATATGTACACCTATCGCCGCCGCCGCCGCCGCTAGCGTTTCGCGTAAAACGACCGACCGAGGCCAATCGGCCGCGGAAATGGACCGACCGCCGCCGTCATCGTGACCGGACATCGCCGCACGCGCACGCTGCACGTCCACTGCACATTTCGTCGGCGATGAAACACCGGCGCGCCGCCGACAGTGTAACCGTCACCGCGCCGTTCCTGTCGCCGTCGTCGTCGCGGTGGTTGTCGTTGTCGCTGTTGTTACTGTTACGAACGCCGACGGCGGCCGCCGCGGCCAACGTGGACATCGGCCGCGGCGTGGACGTGCTCCAGCGGTTCGGCATCATCGGCGACGTGCTGTACGGCGACGTGTCCAAGTCCAACACCAAAGAGACCGTCACACACGACATACTCGAGGGCGCAGATCGTTTCACGTGAGTTACACGCGCGCGCACACACACACACACACACACACACACTGGTATTCGATCAGGTGGGTGGGTGGGTGCCAGTGGCGTATTTTCAACTTTTTTCTGGGGGGGAGGGGTGTCCAAATTTTTTTTTTGAAAATTCCAACAGGATATATTGATATAAGGTTTATTTAATAAAAAATACCTTTGGATAATCTTTTTTTTTTTTTGGTTCTGGGGGGGTCCAGTACCCCTGGACCCTGATCCCCCGTAAATACGCCACTGGTGGGTGCGTTCATTTTTATTATTAACGTTATTAATTATTAGGACTAGGATTTTTATACGCATTTGCACGTTTTTCTTTCCTTTAGTGCGAATATGGTTCGGTTGTCAGGTACGTCTACGATTCGGCTTATTCTCGATTAAGTAGAACGTTTTTTTTCTTCGCATGTTTTTTGAACATAACGCGTATAATAAATTGCGCAATTATAGAGTTTTTGAAAATCTAACGAATTTCAAATGGTATTTATTCAACGAACGTCTTTATTACATCTTCATTCGTCGAAAATGTATTTTATAATGGCAAAAAAATTACCAAATCGCGTCATTTAAAATATACGCTCCAGTAACGTCGTGTGATGCGGAGAGAAGTTTTACTCAATATTATCAATATTATTCGTTCCAATCGCCGTTCGTTCGTGTATTTTGAAAATTTGAAGCAACACATCGTTACGGCATGTACCTACTATTTAATGTAATAATGAATTAATATCTTATAATCATAAGTAACAAAAATACTAATAATAAACTGTTAATTATTATCATTTATCAATTAGTTTCTGATATCGATGTAAAAAATTTTTTTACATATTTTTGTAAATAATACGAATACGCAATAATATACGATTTTTATTGCGTATAAATCCTAGCCCGATTAATTATTATTATTGTACTAGTAATTATATACATATAATTGATTCTAAATCATGTTTTAATAATCATACTGAAAAGATTGCTGAGAAAGTTCTTTCAAATTTGGGATTTATTATTCGCACCTGTTGTTTAACTTTAATAATCTTAATGTTTTTAACAAATTTATATTTTGCGTTTGTAAGATCTCACTTGGAATGTGCCCTTCTCATATGGTCTTCAAATAATATTAATATCATTCATAATCTTGAAGCTATTCAGAATCGTTTTTTTATGTTTTAAATTTAAAGTTGAGCTCATTCTGATTATAATGGTATTTCATCATATTTCAATCTAAAATCGTTAAATTACAGAATAAATGATCTAATTCGCATATTTTTAATTAAATTATTGGAAAACTCAATTGATTGCCCTTTTTTATTAGAACGTCTAAATTACAGAATTAATCCTAAATCGACAAGAAATCGTGATATTTTTCTTATTAATAATAATATTTCAAAAAAATACTTATTATCATCTCCTGCAAATTTGTTGATGACCGTGGGAAATAATGTGTTGTATAATTTTATTTGATTTATTATGAATCGTCGTTATGATTATATTAATATTTTATATAATTTAATTTTTGTACACTAGATATAAATTACATGTAATTGTAAATTCTACAATAAGATTAAGAAAAGGAAAAAAATTTGTAAATGGAGTTTTTTTTCACCGTTTAAATGAATAAATAAATAAATATATTTATATATAACTATAGTTAATGATGTTTTCGTCAAAAAAGAAAAGACATCAAAGGGTTTATACAGTGCTCACTACTCGGTTTATATAGATGTGATATCGATGAGGTACAATGCAATTTTAAAACGTTCAGATCGTTTATATTTTCCATATGAATGTTATTTGTTTTTACGTATATATTATATTTTGTGTTCTAATGAAAAATATTGTTTTAAACAGTGTAAATAATAGACGAATTTTTATGCTGAGTACTTGTCGTGAAGGTGAGAGAAAAAAATATTTTCCATCGATTATTGTTAAATTCTATATACTTCAATATTTGCGATTAACGTCCAAGAATAATCTTATTTTAAATAAATACTAAACGTTTCTAGTGAACTGCGAGAAAAAAAAATACGATTTTCGAATTAACGTGATACGAATTTCGAAATAGTCTGAACACACTTATACACTTTAAGAGTGAGTAAATAAAATTGAAAGTCTCGTTTTAAATAGTTTGTGGATCGGATACGAAACAACAAAACGATGAGCAATTTGATTGTTATTTAATTTTGCGCGATACACGAATTTGTAATCAGTTGACAACTGTTGTATACCCAATTAAAAGCATACAATTTGAAAACAATATTTTCATAAATTTTATCGAATTATACGATTAATATTATAATATATATATATATATGTAATTTTCAAAAAAAAAAATAACAGTTTACTATTTTATAGTACAAAACGCGTACCACGATCGATTTATTCTATAAAAATTATTACGTTTTATTAATATATATATCGCGGTATACGAAATTTCGAAAACATAAAATTATTATGAAACAATATATATAATATACATTATACTGTTGAAATATTCAGTTAAATATTTCACTAAATTATGAAAACATAAGTAATAATAATTCTTCTTAAATTTAATTCTAATTTACTGTATAAATATAACTGCATATAAAAGTAATTTATATAGCTGTATAACTGTATATGCGGTATGTCATTTGTATACACTATATTATATTCGTATTATACAAAAGTGTAATTGTACTCCTATTCTTACCACAGGTGAGAAAGATTTAGTTGTAGATAACGCCCCGATGTGTTTTTTTTTTTATTAATAAAATTTACCTTGTTAGTGTTACGTCGTTCGGATATACGAATTCGATAAATTTTGAGCGAAGCTTGGGACGTCCAACACTAAAAAAAAAAAAAATAATAATAATAATTATATAAACTATAATGCGTGTTAAGAAACAATACGAACTATATTATTCGATGTATTAAATTTTTAATTATCTAATTCTATATAGTTTTTTTTGCGTACTTACGTAAAAAAATTCAAATTAATAAAAAAAAATCTGTAATTTTTAAAATTAGCACAGATAAAGTTAATAAATCAGTATATTATGCACAGAAATAGTTTTATTTTTTATTTTTATTATGGTTTTATACAAAGAGGAGGCAAGACAGTTTTTTCACACTATAGGAATTATAAAATATTAAAATATATGTCAACTTTACATAAATACAATTATGTTATATAATACTTATAAGGATAACTTTTAATTTTCTTGAAAATATATTATCATGTTTTGCGTATACAATTTAAATATATATATATATATATATATATATATATATATATATATTATATAATATATATATATATATAGTTTATTATTTATAAAACATATAAGTGGGCTTAACGTAAGTTTTAGAAATTAATTATGAAGTCGAGTATAATTTACACACATATATTATAATATTCATTATTGGTAGTAATAATATACGACACAGTGTACATACCTATATATAAGTATATTATATTATCTGTCGTAAAATTTTAATTTTCAATAAATAATAATAATAGTAAAAAAACCTTGTTAAATAATCGTTACAATACCGGTATAATAATAAACAACATTAATGTGGTTAACCAACCGTGACAAATACACTATACCTATATTATGTTCTAGTACGTACTATATAATTTCGTAGCTTAAAAAATTACGTTTACGTAATACGATATAATATTAGCATATACGTTTAAAATTTCCTGTTTTCAAATTTGAATATTTATAAAAAGATTAAAAATTTACTATAAAAAAAAAAACGCGTCAAATAATTCATCGCCGTCTCGTTCCGAAATTACTCCCGGAAACGTACCTAACGCGTGTTGAGCACTCCTATATTCCATGCGAAAAAGTGTTCACTCGTACAAAAAATAAAAATTAAAAAACAAATTGTATAAAAACAAATAAATTCTTCGTTTCATTCAGAATCTAAAATTAACTACACGTGTAAGATTTATTAAGATTTTATAACTATGGTCATTTATACGTTACAATTTATAATCTATTTAAATTATAAAGAAATAATAACCTTATGGCTCGTCTCACCTATCATCGGATATGATAATTAATTAACAACCTACGAGATACGAGTATATATATTATGCGCATAGTCAGTATATTTTGTAAATGTATGTACCTATATATGTAACATTGACGTCATATTATAAAAATAACGTGTGCATGGATAAATATATATCTTGTTAATTATACGCTATACTCACTATACCGCATTGTGTACTATTATTATAATAAAAAGCGATACATTGTTGAATTTAAAAAAAAATCAATAATTTGTTAGTGTTTTGACTTTTAATTCTAAGAATATCCGTATATCAATAATATAACAGATAATAATATTGCAAAACTTAAACAATCCGTATAATCTAGAATGTTCTAGCAAATAAAACTATGTGTATCGCGATATATAACAATAAAATATGTATAATTCGTGTGCGAATAATGAAATGTTGCGAATTTTCGAGAACGAGTCCAATAGTAAAATATATGTGTATATGAAGAGTATAATATTATTGTGCGTTTCATTAGATTAGCACCGTTTCTGCTCGCCGTTAATATTATTTAAAATAATTTTTTAATTTTATTAATATAAAAATATTGTTTCATTTTATTTGCGCATTAAATGAGCGTTCAGGTGATCTCCAAGACGCGTTACATTACGAAAGCAAATTGTGTCTAGTCACTATACTTTATTCCACACGTTTTTCGATTTTCCCAATAGTTTATACTTATATAATCGCAGTCAAAATTAACGCGAAAATTCTCCACATATTATAATATTCATTTCGGGCATAGTCATTTTTTCTTTTTGTATTTTTTTAAGATAGCTACATAAAAGTGCAATACAATCTCGAGCGATGCTAGTTTATTATAACACAATAAGACGACTCTAAAATCGTGCTGTGTCTATCGACTCGCTTGAGCCGATACCCAACAAGCACCCGTGGCTCGATGTACGTTTTTATTTCTAAAGTTAATATTAACGTTTAAAACACTATAATATAGAACTTATAAACATGAAAAATTATAACATTTATTTATTTAATCGACTATACTCGTAACTTGTGTTACGACCGTCTTATAATATTCTGCACAAAGAGCTGCGCCGAGGTAGACTGACAAGTCAACCGGACATTTTTATGCCACTGGCCAAACGTGTCTAAACTCGAGTACCAGCAGAAAACACGTATTCAATTAATAACGTAAATTATAATTTGGATATATAACCTGCACATCACCCTTTAAATCAACAAATCCATTAATTTACATTAATTAATTTTGTTGAAATGTGATCCATAAAAATTAACTCGCTAAATCAATCCTGTTTTATTTCTTAAATTGTCATTTAACATATAAACACCTGGTACTTAAATTAAAATTCTTTTTTTAACAAAAGTGTAATACTTATTGAATTCTTTTTCTTCTCGGTTTCGGCCCTTAAGACCATACGGCTACGTACAAATTATGCCATCTGTCTCTGTCCTCTGCAGCTCTGCATCTCCATCTGATTTCCGGCCTTACTCTCTTATATACCTTTCTTCACACAGTCTTTCCACCTTGACATAGGCCTCCCTAAAAGTCTTTTTTCTATAGGTTCTTCTTCGATCACCTGCCTGACTAGAGATCATCCGTGCTTACACAAGGCATGGCCCGTCCACGTTAGTCTTCTTTTTGCGATTTCTATGTCGGGCCTTCGGAATTGTATTTGGATTTCATTAGTATGTACACTTTCCTCCGTTCATTGGTTTAGTTACCAAATTTCGGGCCATATATTTCTCTTGGGACTTTCCTCTCAAATATCGTTAGCCTTAGGACTTCGGCTTTTTTTAATGCTCGATTTATTAAGTAACAAATAAATAATCAGCAAACCTTAATATTACTCTATTAGCAATTCTTTAGATGAAGCGCGTAATATGTCGGTTATCGTTATTTAATCACATCGATGTTTCGTTAGTATTAATAGCTTCACGTACCTGTGCGTTGACGAACGGTGGCGACAAATGCGCTTGTGCGGCCCAACGAATATATAGATTAGCATTAATGTAATTTCACTATTCGTTTTAATTGTAAGTCTGCAAGATTAGAATTTCAATACGTTTTGAAATTAGGTAAGAACATTATTAGCTGTTATCCGACGAAATACAATATTGTAAAATATCCGCCTCTGAGCGAGAGCTATATAGATCATATTTCACACTTTAGAACAATTTCATTAAATATCTATATATAACAATGACACATATACCCACTATAATACATATATAACGTCTTGATAGCATGACGCACCCATAAGTCCAGGGGTCTCCAAAACTGTTAACGTATGTGTGTAACGTACACAATTTTTAAAAAAGCTTCGCAGGTCAAGATAGATATTATAAATCGTAACATTAATAGACCACTTGAATTATACAACAGCTCGAGCAGCGTGCCATCGCCCATCACCTCTGCACTATATATGTATATGTGTGTGTGTGTGTAGTTGAACTGAACCGCGTATTAATTAGAGATAAAATAAAAAAAACAAATTTTCAGAAGTATTTATTACGGCCTACAGTCATAAGTAAATATGTTAATTATAATATTCTATTATTTTTTAGTATAATCCAATATATACGTATAGACAGCAGACGCGGTTACCGTAATATATGTAAATTGTTTTTTAGTAAAAATTCCACACATTTTAACAATTTATAATATTTTATAAATACATTTTTCGTAAAGATATTTAAAAATAATAACAACGACGATATAATATGTTGAAATTGTATTAAAATAAATACTGTAAAGGTAACTCATATTTATATACGTCGTATATCTATAGTATAATTTATAGTTATAAATAAGTCTATATATTTTCAGTTATCAATTTTTAATAATAATTTTTCTCGGATTAAATACGTTTTATATGTTTTCGTATTGAAAATAAAGGCGAGCTGTGTTTATTATTATTATTTTTTTTAATTTAAAAAAAAGCGTAAATAATTTTTACTTCGTTAAAAATGAGTAATCGTAGTGTAAACTCTAACATTTTAGTATATTTGTAAGAATCGTAAACACACAAATAATCGTTTTATATACGTTATATATTTTATATGAAGAAAGTTTTTACTTTTTTTTTTTTTATTGTTAAGTAGTATGATAAAGTAAATTTTGTAATAATTAATATAATTGATTTTTTTTTTCAGTGAAGTCATAAACGTCACGAAAAACCACACAAATCTATTAAACATCACATTCTGTCCCGATTTAGACTGCTTATTTGACGTTTATTTCGACGGTTATCAAGTGGACCTTTCCGATAAACCGTGGAAACTGTTGACGACGAGCAAATCACTACACACGATATCCGAACGTTTTGGCGTACCCGACATAGCGATAGGGCTGGGACAAAAATTCGTAATCGTGTCTTACAGGCGACCGGTGAGACGAATTAAAACATCTGACAACTTTACACATTTAGTAGAACTGAAACCGTCAATCGCGGAAAAATTAAAATGCATATCTATTGGCATTGAATCCATGGTGACGGATTTCATTACAGACTTCGGATCACATTACATTGACGAATACACCGTAGGAGACACCGTTTTTCAGGTAACCCTTCGAATAATTATTCAAATTTTACTTCAGACTACACTGATACCACCACCATAATATATATATATATTATCTACATAGTTTTTGAACACATGTGTAACACTAAAAAAAAAAAAAAAAGGAACGATATATAGCCACGGGTGCTCTGAATGTCGGCTCAAGTGAGTCGCTTAGAAGGAGATTATTTGGAAACAAAGATAAATCGTTGTTTATTATTCACGAATACACTATAACAAATATTGTTCAAATATTATAAGTCGAAATTTTCGTGTATATTTTAATCCCTTAAAATCGTCCGTGTCCAAAACGGGCGTGCGCCAACGATTTTACCGATTTTATTTTTGGTAGTTTTCCTTGCGCTCAAAGGAAACGGCCATTACAAATACCTCAACAATTGTCAAATAAAGTACCAACTATATGTATATAGGTACGCGCAATTCGCTACCGGAAAGTATGTGAAGATCATCTGTGCACTCCTTTAATATACGAAAAAGTGTTCGCGGACAAAACAAAAAAAAAAAACACATCAAATGTAAAACCAATACATTCTTTGCTCAGAATCTAAAAAAAAAATTTAATCCGAACAACGTTTTAAATAGCGATAATTTTTCGAAATTTTTAAAACATATTACAATATTGAATTAAAAAAAATAACGATTTTATTACACTTAATCCGCGTCTATATATTATATATAATAATTAAACACATTTTACGTTTGTGCGCATAGTCGACAAGAATAATAGTGCGCACATAGAATTAATTGCATATAAAAACTGAAAACGAACGAAATAAGAAAACGTTCTCGTAAAAATTTTCCAATCGATTGTTTTATGTATAATACGCGACGAATTCAACGATTACGCGTTCTGCGTTTTTGTTCTATTTGTAAATCTATTTTTCGACCACCTCGCAGTAGAATAATTCTTCCGTAGAAAATAATAATAATTTCAAACATTTTTTTATTTATTTATTTTTTTAATCGAAAAAGAATCGTTTAATTCCGGAGTGAAGCGTAATGGTATATTATATAGTGTTTGTGTGGAATATTATGCGAACAGGGGCGGACTGGCCAGGGTGTGCTAGTGTGCTGTAGCACACCGGGCCGGTTCAGTATGTCAATATAATAGGTAATTGATTATTTCTAATAAAAAGATTGAATATTAACATAAGTTTTATTTTGTTCGTGGACCTATTATTACGTTTTTTCGTTTTGCACTGATTAAAATTTTAGGGATATCATTTATTCACTGTTGTAATCGTAATAAGGTAAATTGTGTTTTTCAATGAACCAAGACCAGTAGGTGTATTTATATAATCAATCGATAAATAGGTCGGTATAAAATGTGTTTGGGCCGTTTATAATTGTGAAATACTGGGCCGCATGCTTCCCAGTCCGCCCCTGTATGCGAATGACACGAACGACGATATACGCGCGAATATTGTACGAAATAATTAACGAATAATTATTATCAAATGTGTTTAACGCGTCGTTATCGTTTTTTTTTTTTTTATTACGCCCCTCAGGTTCTGGTGTATCTGCCCGTTTTCTACAATAAGTTTTACAAATGCGTACAGAACAACTGTTCGGAATCGGACATGGTCATGTTCTTGTCGCCGTTGTACACCGAGTACCAGGGCCAAGTGATGAGCATCGGGTCCAAGACCGCCGTAGAGAAATGGGTCGATTCGAATTTGCAAGTGGAGTGCAAGCTGGGCGACATGTACGTCAGCCTGTACACGTTGAAAAACCGACCGGAATTGTGCGACGAGATCGTCGCGCTCATGGACGACCAGTCCATCGTCGGGCTACACCTCAAAATGATATCCACGTTCCTTGCCGACCCCGTCAAGAAGAAATGGTTCACCGAAGTATTGGATAACCACGTGAAACTGCGCGAAATCAATCTCTAGGCCCGACCCCGCCTGTCGTTCATGTGTTCACGCGTGTATGCGTATATACTGCAATGGGTAGAGTGGATCGAAATAAGTGGCGGGATGGAAGCAGTGTCGTGACTTCAAGTTTTGAAAGAAGGGTGTGGGGGCAAATTTGTGAACGGTCCATATTGTTGAAAAATTAGCAAAAAAAAGTCTTTTTTTAACAAAACACCGGTCCAATTAAACTTGATGATGATCTATATTTTTTATGATTGTAATTAAGTGAAAAAAAAAAATGATTCAAAGATATTTTTCTAAAAAATAAATTAGGCAACATAACAACTATAAATTATAAAAAAAAAAAAAAAAAATGTTTAAAAATCCAAAAGAGTTGAATAATTTTAAACAAAATAAGTCGGGGGACGGAATATGTTAACTAAAAAAAGTGAAGGGATGGCATCCTCCATATTCCCCCACTTCGACCACTGTGTACATATATAGTTTATATGAGGCTTACAAAAAAAAAAAATTATATTAAGACACAGTCTACATATCATATAGCGTTCGCGGCTGTCTTAAAATACGGAATTTAAAAACACGCGCTGTACGCCGCGTATAAAATAAATTTTTTTAAATATTTTTTATGTTACGCATTCTCGTGTAATATATAACGACTAATAACCGCATTGTATACACATAAATCTAAATTTGTACAGTAAATATAATTAAATACTTTTAGATTTGTAATTATTATAACTATTATATTGTAGTATCCGATTTAAGGAAATTTATTATCGTATTATAGATATATTATTATTATTATTATTATATAATAAACGCGCATAAACCGTGTACTGCAAACATATATTACAATACGATAGTAGGCGTACGCGTTGAAACGAAATCAGTATTTTAAAATGTGAAATGTTACGTAATTTATTTCTTATCGTTACAACTGCAGTAGGTAACAACTATATGGAGGGTACCTAGGTATAAATATATATTGTAAAATATTCTATTCTCGTAAATCACAGTTCACAATGATGTCCATCGTCGAAATCCATCTACACGCAAAATCCGTTTTTTGTCAATGCTCGAATTGAGGGGGAGGGCCGAAGACGGAAGCTATTTTACTTGCTTTATAGAAAAAAATTTTGCGTCTTTGTACTAAAAAAATGTTCAATGGAACGGGCTTATAACCGGCGGTATACCAGCAGGGGACCTATATGACGTCATAAAAAACGTTCATGTATCTCAGTTGCCGATTTCTGGTTTAACAAGTTTTGTGAGTTATTTGTGTATACGTATTAAAAAAATGTAATATTTAATAAATGCAGTGTGCTTTGAGAACGTTACGCGAATTTCTCCTAAGAACGATCCTTTTTTTTTTACCTACTAAAACTCTTCTTCTATAATTTCCCCAATTCGAACGGTGGTTCACACGGTAAATGCGCGAACAAAACGAAGTCGTTATACCTACACAAATAATAATCTGTACCAGAGGTTCCCAAAAATTTTTGTCCCCTAAACCACGTGCCAATTTTTTTCTGTTTTTCGTAGAACACCTTATACTGACTTTTTACAAATTCGTCAACGTGTTTTTGACAACTCACTCAATTGAATAGGATTTACCGAAGAGTGAAAATTTTAAAATAAAAAAACGTGTAAAGTTTGTTTTTATTCGTACCTATTTATTAATTAAATTTGAATTATTTATTTTTTTAAATTCATTAAAACGACAAAAAATTCATATGAAATCCAATAACATTCTTACACAAAATAAACATACGAAAAAAATCTTTAAAATATACGTATTATAATGTTAATGGAAGGGATGAGTGTCTAATAGTGAATTTTCAATATTTGGCGTCAAATTAGTCATATTTAACCTTAAATTTTCCCTACCAGTGATTTTCAATCTGTTTTTTGCGTTTTTGACTTAATTTTTTTTTTCGTTGACATGGAACCCTTGCAAGTCAAAATCAACCCCTGGGAGTCGATATAAACCACATTAGAAACTTATGATCTATACGCGATACAGGTTCGAGTTTTATTACAATTATTATTAATTAATGTAAATACGTTTACCTTATTTTGTAGTCTTCACTTCTGTATACGCCTACACTACGTTATGACTTTAATTTTTACCGAAAAAAAATGAAAGACTTTCGGGAATAAATAAACGAAAAATGATTTTTTTTCATTATTGAAAATATAAAAATCATAAACATTTTCACGTACCTACATATAATTCTGTTGCAAAAACTAATAGACGAGCTTTCATTCGATCGCGTATCGCGCATAATATTTTATACATTAATGTATATCGCAATTGCGATTGAATTTTTTTTTTGACATACGCGTACCCAACTCCTACTGTATATATCGATATCGTTCTCATAATATACGCCGTTTGTTTACCGTATGTAACCAGAGTAAATCTTCAGGTCGGCAAACAGAGTTTTAAAGGAGACATATGAAAAAAAACAATGCTAGCAGGGTATTTTTAATTTAATTTTTACGTCTCTAATACAAATTTTTAATTGTAACAATTAAACAATAAAATAACATTATTAATATGGGGTATAGACTATAGTCATTACGAATGTATTTACGTATATTAGAAAATGCATGTTACAGATCATTGATCAAATAAAATTTTTTAATTTATGACTGAGTAACAATATAGTATTAATATCAATACGGTATATTAAATAATAATTATATATAATGTAAAGTATAAATAAGTATATTATAGTAAGTTTATACGTTAAGAATGAATTAATAAAGTTGCAACTGTTTTTGTTTTTTTTTTTAAATCTATTGATAAATATTAAAATTGTCAATACTTTAAGTTTGAAAACCGATTGTGTTTCATTCATTATCTATTTTTAGTCTGTGGATTGTCAATTCGTTTAAGCAGCAGTAATAGTGTTGGTTCACAAACTGCTGAGCTACATCCAAAAAATTA
The DNA here is from genome assembly GCA_032441835.1 of Slavum lentiscoides. NCBI lineage: Eukaryota > Metazoa > Arthropoda > Insecta > Hemiptera > Aphididae > Slavum > Slavum lentiscoides. The sequence continues at coordinate 1,893,447 of CM063707.1, read as the reverse complement.
GACTTTAGCTATTATTTCAAATGTAGCTTTAAACGACGTTGAAAACTTTTTTTTAACATATCTTTATTTGAAACACAGTTTTCTTTTAAATATTTTTTGTTACACGAATTGTTTTTTTTCTGTGGGAATACTAATATTAAGATCATTAAAAAATGTTCAATCGTCGTGATTCAATTTGTAAATGATAGAAAACGCTTTAATTAGTTAGTCATTTTTTTTTTCAAAACGAGTTTTCATCTCGGATAATATATTATATCAGTTACTTAAAAAAAAAAAACTAAATAATGAATATTATTGTCTTCAACATTTTTATATAAATATCACTTAAAATATCATAGTATAGATATCGACAAAGTACTGCTTGAATAACTTTCCGTAACTGAGAAACATAATATGTATATATTGTTGGAATTGTTAAAACTTATTTTTATACTATATTTATTATTATTTATTTGTTAATAACAATATTGAGATTGTCAATTAGTGTTATTTTTGCGTAGTTGTGGGATAACCACCACCTAATGGATTCACATTGGTATTTTGAATACTACTGAATTTAGTTTAGTGTCCAGGTGCTTTACGCTCCCGGCCCGTTCATTCATTTTCGTTTTTGTCGATCGACATCCAATACCGATAATAATTAATAGCCTCGAGCGTACGACGACCTTTAAAAACAGCGCACTCTCGGCTCTAAGCAATACCCGTCCCCTGCTCTGTATGACTATATCACGCAACACGCGGTTATCTTCTACTTGGTTATACATCAGCAGTAGATGATAACCGTGATCACTGCAGCAGACATTCGTCAAAATATCTGATCGTAATAGATATTACATCGCACGACGCAGACATTTTTCATGTGTTGAACTCGTCCGTTATCGGTACCGGAGCTTCGCGCACGGACGTCAACAAAATGCTCGGCCCGTAACAACCCGTCCGGTCGTTGATGAAATCTTGTATATTGCTCTCCAAGATCCACAGCGTGCCCTCGTTGTCGACGTCCACGTGCGTTATGGTCCTACAATCCCGACTCTCTCGAACCATCTTAATGTTTTCCTCGAGCAGACTTGATTTTGTGTCCCAGCTGTACAGATTCTTGTGACCCCTAAGGTTGAAGTACAGGATCGACCCATAACCCACACCAACGAACACCATTCTTCCCGGTTTATTGCCTGAAACGCGGAAAGCTCTGGGAATTTATAGTTTTTCTTTTTTTTTTTTTTTTGCAAAAATTCTAAAATAATTATACTTTTTACGACGTTTAGGGACGAAAGGTTTACGCTTGTACTTACCGATATTGACAATGCACTTGGTACTTATGGATTTTCGGTTTCGCAGATTTTTCGTTCTGATCCGGAACACGGCCTGGCCGGACAGGTAAGTGAAATACATGTAATTTCCAACGTCATGTTCCACCAGTGCCACGTGGAAAACGTCTTCGTGCCAATTTACCGAGCAGCTCTCGACGATCGAGTGCGGAAGCTTGACCCGGCTTCCCACGTTCTTCCGGACGTCCCACACGATTATTGACCGCGTGCCTCCGTCTCCCACGTACAACACCGTCTTTCCCCCTTTCAATTGCTCCACCACCAGATACTGGTAGTGACTCTGAAATTTGTAGTTCAACGATCGCAACGAAACCGTGTGCTTGATCTATATATATATATATATAAAAAAACATTTGATTCGCCGACTTTCAAAATACGAATAACGCATAATTATTTAAAATCGTTCCAAAAACCATGCACTGCACGTTTTTCTATTCCGTTTCTAAACATCTTCAGTGTAGGCGTAAATACGGGGAGGGGGTTGCAATGGGTTTCTAAAAATACACAAAAAAGTTGTCTTTTAAATGCTGAAATCGCAGTAGGTATTTCGTTGATTGTGAAAGTAGTAACGAATTTCAGTGCATATTATAGCAATATTATACTATATAATTATATGGAATTCAGAATCTTGAGCGTCACAACATGATATATAATATGAACGTGAACGTATATATACAAGATATAAATAATCGATAAGAATTATTGGTTTTTGTTTTTACTTAACTGTAGAAAACGCGACAAAATTCTGTAAAAGAAAATTCGATAATTTTTCTTAAACTGAGTCAAGTATTATAATATCTCTTGAAAAATCTACTTTTCATAAAAACTGTATAGGAACAATAACGATTAATATGTGGAACAAGTTTTAAATGACAACATTCGGCGAGTTGACTTTGTATTTTTGTAATTTTGGAAGATTCTTTCATTAAAAATTACTTAATAATATACAAATTTAATAAAAAAATATATATATATATATAAAATATTTTTGTTTCGAAAATTCCTTTGAACCTCACCCCCCGAGCATATTTTAACATATAAAGTAGGTGGCACTATAGTGGTTGGCGGATGTACCACGCATATTATTATATTATTTTATACGAATGACTTTTTTTTTTTATAGCGTTAATAAGAGCAAAGAAAAATTATCGTAAATTATCGTATTTTTATATGAATATGTAAAAAAAAAAAAATGTTTTTAAACGATACTGACTTGTAATTATTTTTTATAGAATTAAAATAAAAAATTATAATTTCCGAATTTGGTTTTAAAATTCAACATTTTTTTAATAGAATAACCCATCACTATATTTTAAATAATTATTATAGTACATTGCGAATTATCCCAGGGGAATTAAACATGAGCACGGGCGAATGAACAATTTTTTAGGTCATAAACTAAAAAAAGTATCTGGGAATAGGCACTTGGCCTAATCTTTAGTCATAGTGCTACCCAGTACAAATTCCTTAAATTATGCCCGGCTCCCCCCTCCCCCAGAAAAAAAATCGTATCTACGTCATTGCTAAACACGACTATAACTTTATACAGATCGTTGATTTGAATATCAGGGAAGTATTTTGGCGTGTTATATAAAACAACATATCGAAAAGCATTCGTTTAGTCGTACGTTGTTTTAAGCGAACTAAATTATATAATCTATTCGGTTTAAGATTATACCGGAACGCGTACACTGAATAAACACCGAAGCTATGCTAGACCCCCCAGGCGGGTTAGTAGCTGCTCTGTCATTGGTCGTTGCTCTGTCGACGGCAGTCGGCACACGACGGTTCCCAACAATCAGAATACCGATGGAACCTCGCCAGCGCAAACATGCAGAACCAATTTTCGTCCGCCGCCCTGTATAATCTTAAAACGAATAGAGTATAGATTTAAAACGATTTTTTTTCTTTTACTCGTTTATTCACACACACACACACACACACACACACACACATTACAGAGACGCATTTTCATATCGTCGCATATACGCCATTATCCACTGCAGACGATATACGGGTAAGATACCAGGTAAGATACGCTTTTCGATATACATACTTACCTTTCCCGTGGCCACATCGAATCCCACAATTTTCGGATGGCCTTCTCTGGACGGATAGTCGCCGAGCGTGTCGGACACGCCTATGTCCAACACCCAGAGGATACCGTCGGTCGCCATCACCAAGTCTACGACGTTCACCAGTGACGTTCCGAAAGAGCACCGAGGCCCCTTGTCCGAGTCCAGCTCGTCCGCGCAAGGGAACGGACTCACGTACGTGTCGAAACTCGGCTGCAGTTCCCCGTCGTCGTTGTTCTTTAGTGACGTTTTCCCTAGAGTGAACGGTACTCCGTGTCTGTAACAATATATAATAGGTACCGTTTTACCGCGATGTTGCAGTTACGAGTTTGCGGATAGAAATCGATGTTTTTCTCGATTTTATTTTTAGAAATATTCGAAAGCGCTGAATCGCGTAAACTGTCGAAATATGTGAGAAAAAAAATATATCTTATTATACACGCGTGTATATTATTCATACACGTCTCGTATACTTGTAACGGGGAGCCGCCAGGAAGACGGTGTCGGCGCACAGCTGAAATCTCGTGTAAATTATGTTTTTCGGTGCAAACCGATGATGTTTACTGACGAGGTTTTCGCCCGTCTTTCGCGACGGCCATCTCACGTAATGTCCGTTCAACATGAGCGGATTCTGCGCGACGTTTGCTCCACATCCGTCGTCGCCATTGCCACTGCAGATTCCCGACGATCGGACCAGCAGGAGGCAGTAAAACAAAAACGTCCCGTATCCGTTCATGGCAACGAATTAAAAAAAAAATATTTAACGTATTAATATTTGAGCGCGTATAATATTACACAAAAACAAAAACGAAAATTTTCGTATCCATATAGTGTAAATAATATATTCCATAAACAACGTGTGAAAAACAAATTTTTAAACAGTATAATAAATATCGAGAAAATATAATGCGCGCGTTAACCAGTAACTTTATAAACAATAGTTTTAATAGTAATAACAATATTATACATATATGAGGAGACGCAAAAAAAATTAATAATTTGTTTATTATCCCCGTACTTCTGGCCTATATGTTTTTTTGCGATCATATAATATATTATATTTTATACATATTCAATTTTATAATGCCGATTTATAATAGTCTTTAAACATATTATATTTACTTCCATTCGTTTCGGTACATATCTGATACCGTTATGAAAAACAATACGATTTTACACTTCAATTACATTTTTTCTGATTAAAGTTGGATACCACCCCAGTTATCGAGTAAACACATTATATTATATTGTTTTAAATTTGTTATATAGTTTTATATAATAATAATCATTCGCGTATAGGTACTCAATAAACATGCAAAAGACATAGGTAATAATTGTCACAAAAATCGTGTGTAGGCAATAAAACAGATTATTTGAGTATTATTTAGTTGCATTTTGTAGGTAATTCTGAAACTTAAGATCCGGATATGTACGCATATTATATTATACATGTGGCTTATTATTTAGGGGGATGCCGAGACCAGCCGCTTGATCCTTATTGGTATATATAATAATAATGACGAACGGTGTGAATATTATTAAAGGAAATAAAAGTATACCACGTTGTTTCAGGGTAATTATAATAAATAAATTATTTATAAATAATTAATTATTTCATTATTACAAATGACGAAATAATTCTTTCGCTATAATGTCAGCCACGTGCCAGTTGTAAATCTAATAATATTTATAAATATTTTATTATCTGCGTATTATACTGCGGACATATTAGAAATGAGTTATAGTCGTTTTTCGATCGAACATATGAAAGCCATAATATGTCGTAATATTATAAAATCAATTCAACGACTCGAAAATTAATTTTTAACTACGGAAAGAAAGTTCTGTAGACAACGCATGTTGTCTGCAAAAACGAAGGCTGTGTTCGTAACGGAAACAGTTATTTCCTGTCATAGGCGGCACTTGGGGATGATTCCAGGGGGGCAAACAATTAATTGACTTTCATAACCCAATTCTCCCAAAATAAAATTTCAACCTTGATTTAATTTTTTTTTTGCAGTGCATTTTACCAATTTTGACTTCAGTAAAAAAGTTTTTTGACTTAATTTACTAAAATAAAGTATAATAATTTTAAAATATTAGGAGATATTTAATATTAATAACTATTGTATTTTGGGGTATGAATATTTGAATATTTAACACATTTTGAAATTGAATTAGTTGATAAAATTCTGATGTAGATAAAAACTTTTGTTGACCACTGTGACCTGCAGTGACCACCACCGCGTTTATTTATCTGTAGTATTATTATTACTCTGAGATCTGTACTTACTACTTAACTGATATCCTCTAATCAGTGACTGGCGTTGTAGATAGTGCTAGTAAAATAATTACTAACCATGTTTTCTAGATGAATTAATTTTGATAACAATTATTATCATTTTATCAATATTCGATTATTCAATAAACATGAGTATAATTCTAATATTCTTCTTAATCAGCTTCAAATTGAATTTGGAATTCCAAAAACTATTTTCTTGTTTTACATCAGAAATTAAAATTACAGAGGGAATATCATTAATTATTTTAAATTAAATTCAACTTTTCGACGTTCATTAATAAAAGATTGAAATAACAGGTTTTTTCGTTAACTTTTCTTTTTTGAGGGGGGCAAATGTATACTTTTGCAACACCAAAAAATTTGGCGGGAGGCAACTGCCCCCTCATGCCCCCCAAGTGCCGCCTATGTTTCCTGTAATTAATACAAATTGCACAATTCGCCAATCAGTGGCGTGCCCAGGAATTTTCAATGGGGGGGGGATGTTATAAATAAATAGTAATAATACATTTTAAATTTTAATGAATTGTCATGGTAATACCAAAAACTTAAATGTTTATGTTTCAAACTCTCCAAAATCTTTTCTAGCTTATAATTATGTACAATTGTAAATTGTTCTATAATTAATATTAATTTAAATTATAACACACTAATACCAAGTTGTTCAATTAATATAACATATGTTATGTATATAGTGAATGTTTATTGTCATAAGTAATAACTTTTTGCTAATAACTAATGAAAAGTATTAAGTAATGACTCTAAAACTGCAGCTCTTATAACTAATAAGTTGTTTTCTGTAAGTCGGCAAAAAAGACAATGGGGGGGGGGATATAACCCCTAACCTCCCTCCCCCTGAGCACGCCACTGTCGCCAATTATCACGTAAACCGTATTCTGTATTATATTAAATGTCGACGAAATTATTGAATTCAAGTTTATTGAATTATTAAATCATAAATTATTGAATAATTAAAAATTAAACGCCACCGTCGTTGTATGGAAAAAAAACGCGACTGTTTTTAAAAATACCGCGTTTTGTGTTCCCCCCCCCCCGTTCGGTTGGTCATCGTCAACACGTCTCCGTCGTCACGTTGGTAATGCCGTGCTCTGATAAATTCCGCGTGTGATAAAACAAACCAACCCACCACCGGCCGTGACACCATACCTCGTTGTTATGAGCAATAAAAAAATCCGAGAAGCGCCGACTTGAAATTGTCGATTTTCGTTTTTGTGTTCGTTATTCGTACTTTTCCACTCTTAACGTAGTCCAACGTTATTCCAACAAATTGAAATTTCAGTTCGTACCGTATTTTTACAATCGGTAGAACGTGAATATGGTAAGTATCGATTTGGCACGTTCTCTTAACCTACCAAAACCGAAACCTTTTTTGTCGTTATGTAGGCGTTTCGACGGGTCCGTTTTGTACAGTCAGTAGCGATGAATAATTTTTTATTATTTTTTTTCTATCCGTAGGTTTCTTTAAATCCAGTACGTATTTTGAAACATCAAGCCGAAGAAGACATAGGTGAAAATGCTCGCTTGTCCAGTTTCATCGGAGCCATCGCAATCGGCGATCTGGTCAAAAGCACTTTGGGCCCGAAAGGAATGGACAAAATACTTATATCTGCCGGCCGCGGAGGAATGGACGCCAAAGTCGAAGTCACTAATGACGGTGCGACCATCTTGAAAAATATTGGCGTAGACAATCCGGCCGCCAAGATCTTGGTCGATATGTCCAAAGTTCAGGACGGCGAAGTCGGCGACGGTACCACATCCGTTACTGTTCTAGGTAACATATTCCGTTTTTAATCGTACCTATCGTTTAAGGGCGTACAAATAAACGTGCGAGAAACGCCTTTTTTTTATTGCACTGATGTAGGTTATGATTACGAAACACATATGGCGTTCGATTCCCAACTGTAATGTTCAGGACTTGAGTATTTTATTTAAATTTATTACGTACAATCGCGCAATGTGTGAAAATGTGGGTTTTCTTACATTTTATAAATGAACGATAACGAATTTCCTAGGTATTATTATATTGTTTCGTGCCGTCTAATTATCGTATGTTTTGGATATTGGTTTCTATATACCTTTGGTAGATAACAAGTGTTATATTAATAACTTAGGTATATCTTGAGGTTTTTTCTTCAAATTTTTAATTAAAACGTGCGCATATTATGATTTTTATTACATTTTCCGATGAAAAAAACTTATTTATTCTTTATTATTATTATTTTAATTCTGTTGAATTTCTTTGCAGTTAACAAAAGTTTTATTGTTAATTGTTATTTTTATAGTTTATTGCACTACATACAAATTAATACAAATTGTGTTTTTGTGTGGAAAAGTGCAAACTAGGTTCTTATAATACATATTTTATTCTACAAATGTTTTTCCTATTTATTGTATTAATAATTATACGTTATACACAAATTATGATTACCGTTAATTATTATAGTTTTACATTTTTATTATTATTTTATTAGCTGCTGAATTGTTACGCGAAGCTGAGAAATTAGTTGATCAAAAAATTCACCCACAAGTTATTGTATCCGGATGGAGAAAAGCTACGAAAATCGCGCATGAGGCTTTAAAAACTGCTTCGATAAACCACAGCGAAAACGATGCTAAATTCAGAGAAGATTTATTGAATATTGCTCGTACAACTTTAAGCTCTAAAATTCTGTCGCAGCATAAAGAGCATTTCGCCAAATTGTCTGTTGATGCGATTTTGCGTCTAAAGGGTTCTGGTAATCTGTCGGCTATACAAATTATTAAGCTCAAAGGTGGATGTTTGGAAGATTCATTTTTAGATGAAGGTAAAACAAAATTATAAAATTATCGAAATAATAAAAGTTTAACGATAAATATATTTTAATTTCATTAGGTTTTCTTCTTGACAAAAAGGTCGGTCAACATCAGCCCAAACGCATTGAAAACGCTCGTATACTTATTGCGAATACGCCTATGGATACTGATAAAATTAAAGTGTTTGGATCTCGTATTAAGGTCGATTCTATGGCAAAGGTAGCAGAACTTGAATTGGCAGAAAAAGAAAAAATGAAAGACAAAGTTGGAAAAATACTTTCTCATGAATGCAATGTTTTCATTAACAGGTATTGCAAAGTAAAAATTATTATAGATATTATAGTTTATTATTTGTCAAATGGGCCGTTTACATTTGACTGTATACATGTGTTTTTATGCTGTCTACTCAAAATAGTATTCCAAAATTGTATTTAATCATTTAAATTACGGAGAAACTTGGAGTACAAATTTGTATCTTTAAATATAAAATTTCACATAAAAAATTATTTTTCCACATATGACGTCTATATATTATAATTTCTGTAAGTTATTATTATTATTAAGTTTTTGAATGTATTGTGTTATTCTAGACAATTGATTTACAACTATCCGGAACAACTGTTTGCTGATTCTGGTATTATGGCTATTGAACATGCTGATTTTGATGGAATTGAACGTTTGGCCCTCGTCACTGGTGGTGAAATTTTGTCAACGTTCGATTCTCCTGCCACAGCCAAGTTGGGTACATGCAAACTTATCGAAGAAACAATGATTGGGGAAAGCACCTTATTACGTTTCTCCGGAGTGGCTCTTGGTGAAGCGTGCACCATTATAATACGCGGTGCCACAGAACAAATTATTGATGAAGCCGACCGTTCTTTGCATGACGCTCTATGTGTATTATCTTCTACTGTAAGAGAGCCAACCATTGTGTTTGGTGGTGGTTGCAGTGAAATGTTAATGGCAAATGCTGTAAGCACTGTAGCCGCCAAAACAGCTGGAAAAGAAGCAGTAGCCATGGAGGCATTTGCTCGTGCTTTACAGTCATTGCCGATCACTATTGCTGATAACGCTGGTTTGGATTCTGCTCAGCTCATCAGCGAATTGAAAGCCGCTCATGCTCTTGGCAAAAGCACTATGGGTCTTGGTTAGTAATTGTTTACATTATTAATTTAGGGATCCCAGATTTTATTTGAAAAAATACGGGACTTTTTTTTTTCGTAAAGTTTTAATAAATATAATTAAAACATATAATATATATATATATATATATATATATTGTAATTAAAATTAATAACATAAGGCATAAATGATATGTTAAACTCAATATCATTTTAAGCTGACTTTCCTTAATATACTTTATAAAATTTTAACAATATATATATAATATTATATAATTAATATAATTTAATAAATTCCATACCGACAAATATAATTATAAAATTATATCACAGAATAAATTTCATTTATTCTGTGTTTATATATTGTGTTTTTGAAAGTATCGAGTTTTGATTATTGATTTAAAATTAAATAAAGAGAATGACCCATATTGAAGTTTAAGAATTACGGGACTGGTATTTTAAAATACAGGACAAAAGTGACATTTCCAGTATTTTGTTGGGACACCGGGATGCTTTACTGAAATACGGGTCAATCCCATAAAATACAGGACGTCTGGGATCCCTATATTAATTACTACTACGTTTTTTTACAATTTTTTTTTTTCGTTTCAGACATGGAAAACGGTACTTTAGGATGTATGCAAGATATTGGGATTACAGAGTCATTTGTTGTTAAACGACAAGTACTAGTGTCTGCTGCTGAGGCCGCTGAAATGATTTTACGCGTCGATTGTATCATTAAGGCTGCTCCAAGACAACGTGTAGAAGATCGTGGTCACTGTTAATTTCTAACTACTTTAAATATAATTAAGTAACATCTGTAACAAACTAACTCCAGTACACAATGTTTTTTTAATTCACTTGGTTCTTTTATACAATTTTTTTTTTTTTTATATATATATATAAAAGTATGAAACACTATATACGAGATTTATTCTTTTGAAAATGATATTAAAAAAAAAAAAAAAAATTCTTCAATAATTATATTATTTAAAACTATTTAATAATATGTGTATTTTCGCAAAAAAAAAAATAAAAAAAAGCAAAAATTATTTTCAATAATAAATAATTGACTAGAATTTTAATACAGGATAATCAAAAATGTATTTATATAATGATAACAAATAAAAATTTTTTTTTTTAAAAACCATCAAACATAAACGCAAACAGGGCAAATTTGTGTGTCAAAATTGATGGTAATAATCAATCATGTAATAATAGTGTAGCGTTGTAAAAAAAGTCACCTGTTGGTCAGTCTTAAACACATAGAGAAAAAAAAAATGATTATATAAAACTTGGAATTTCGGAAACAAAATCAGTTGAGCCGGAAGATTTATAAATTGTAATACTGAAAGTCAATGGGTTCTTCCAACAGGTTATCATTGTATGAATGAAAATCATTGTTATTCGATATACTGATTTGTTCGTTTACGTACTTTGATGGACTGGAAATCAAAAACGAATTGGTATATATTTCTGAAACAAAAACAAACACATGTATAAAAATGATTTTATTCATTGAGGTAACGTAACAAAACAAAACGGTAACTAAATCAACAATCATTGTACACGAATGCGATACTAAATAAAATAATTTAAAAATTTAATGACATAAACGTAACAATTTAATGAATATTCGAGAAAAACAAAATCGTTTCTATCGTGTTTAGTAACGTAAATATTAATAAGTTCATTTCGCTGCACGTCATTTGTTAATATTACAATTCGATTGGTGTTTTATACAAAAATTAAAATATCGAAATGGAACTACAAAGTGAACTCATAAAAAAAAGTAATGCGTGTTGGTAAATATATTGAAGGTTGTTGTTGGTGCGGTTGATACCTGTTTAACAGATTTGGGTAGTATTCCGAATACTTTTTAAATATTCTAAATATTATTTTAAAGACCAATCGTATTTTAAATAGTACCTACATAAAAATAATAACTATTGTTACTCAAACGTAAAAAAGTAAAAAAAAATACTTATTGGTTTTAATTTTTTTTCAAATATATGTTTAATAAGTATTAATATAATTACTATATTTGATATTCGTATTAATGAAAACTAGTAGAAAAAATAGTATTAAGTACCTATTCGAATATGTACATATTATGAATACTTTTTTCAAAGTATCCGGAATACGTGTTTCAAATACATTAAAAAAAGTGTTTTACCCGAGTCTGCAGTAGGTATTTAACGATGATACAAAAAACGGTGAAGAAAACGCGTTTTCTTAAATTTAAATCTAAATTTTCTTAAATTAAAGCGAAAATCAATGACAAATAACGACGAAGAAAATATTGCTCGGGTTCGAAAACATATAAGAATTTTGATTTTGCTAATTCGACAATATAATTAAACGTTATAATGGCGTGTAACACAAAGACCGGCGGGGTGCGTCGTAGACGTTTTCCACGGTTAGGTGTCTACGCGCTCGCGTTTCCCGCCGACCACAAACCGAAAAACATACCATTTTCTAGTTCTGTGTCGAGGCTCGTGTGTATTTTCACGTCTTCCAAATTGTTTTCACGCTGCAACTCGCCTTCCAGATACTTGCACGCTTCTTCCAGTTCGGACGGTTCCTGTAGCGGAGACGACGCGTCGTCTTCGACGGCCGCGGAGTACTCGCGGTGGCCCAGGCTCTCTTCGGTGTTGCACAGACGCCAGAAATGGCCGGCCCCCTGTGACTTCCGGCCTTTACGGAAGTTCGGGTTTATCGATAAATTATGGCGGACCGAATTTTTCCAGCGTTCGTCGTCCTCTCGGAAATACGGGAAATGACTCCTGTCAAGCAAGTATATAATAATTAATAACTCGTTCGGTTTTTTTTTTTTTGTACAGAAGTAAATTAAACAAATATTTGCGTCGACAATTAAATACAAGAAATAAAAAATAATTAATTAAACAAAAGTAATAAAAACTGAAACAGAAATTACAACACAAAACACTCGGAAAGGAAAAAATTTAAAACGGAACGAATACGGAAAACATTGGTGGTTTGAAAGATGCGGGGAAGAGTAAAAGGAATGTTATTGGAAGCGAATAAATTTGCGAGAATGCGTCGCTTATGGGAAAGGAAAGGACAGTTGAAAAAGAGACGAGAGGAATTGCAAACAAAGGATCCATCGTGCCGGGCACAAAAAGGAGAATCGTTTGAGGATGTATAGATAAGGAGTGAGCTGGTAGACGATTGTGACCAAAACGTAACCGAGAAAAGGAAACGATGGTTTTACGAGCAACTGGGATTTTGTGGAACCAGGGAAAAGGTAAGATGGAGGGGCGAACACTACGAAAAGGAGCAGCAAATGAAGGAGGTAAGTTTACCCATTTACGAGTCCATGACCTTAAGGCAAAGGCCTTGAGGGCTGGTGAAAAATCGGAGTAGGGAATAAAACAAGCACAAGAAGTAGCGAGAAAATCCTCGGTTTCATTGCCTAGGATACCAGTATGGCTAGAAACATAGACCTGTAAACTTAGTTTACAGGTCTATGGCTAGAAACCAATAACAAAATAATATTATAACCAACACTGGTGAGAAAGAGAGAAGAAAAGGATTGAACGAATATGAAGTATTAGATACGAGCTGATAGCAGACACAAATGGAGAAGAGTTAAGCGCCAACTCGTTCGTTACTACACGGGTTTGCAGGCGGTTTCATTCGCAAAAATATTGTTTTCCCAACGCAAAAATCAAGACGTTACATAGCAGAGGTTTGATACATTGTCGTGCAGTGTCGGTCTGGCTAACGTTTACGCCTTTCATCTATATACCTGTATTCACGAATTTTTTAGTTCCTCCCTCCTCCACATCATATCACCTCTCCCCACGATAAAGTTTGTATAAATGCGAAGTTGTGATAAATCTTTAGACTAAACCCCCCCCCCGCTAATTAGTAAAGCATTTTTTCGTTTTATCATCATCCCTTTCTATTGCAATAATAGCGGTCATCGGAACGAAATGGAACGTTAAAAGTATTTAAATAAATACAAATTTGATGATTCGTACAAAATCTATTATCCTGCGCGTATACTCGATGTTCAATATTGTTCCAAGGACATTATATTGAGTGAGCCAATCGTTATAGCGTGTTTTTGCTAACTGAGAAAATTAGAAAACACCATGAGTCATAGTAGAAATAAAAATAAAAATCGAACACGTAAAAATAATTTATTGGTTTTAACGTGTAGTTTTGAACGATTCAGCTCTATAGTTAGTTTTTAAATATTTATTGCACGCGACAGCGACTCATCAGCTACAATATACATCCATTGCAAGTTATTAAGCTCTTGTAAATATCGAACATTATACCAGTTACTTAATAATTTTCACTGAAGTATAGCTGGTATATAGTCTATATATGTATATATATATATACTTAAACACGTTTATTTCACTGAGTTGTCGTTGTATTTTCTTCGTTTTTAAACGGATTGCGATTTATTTGTATTTTCAATTTAATAAATGGTCCGACCGAAACTACATCTAGAAATCATATTCAGAATTACGAAATATTATTGGTATATGGTTGTATATAGGTACCTATGGTCTATTGTTGTAAGATATAAAATATCAAAATACCGAGTCGACAAGGGGGACAGTGCTTTCGGTAAAGTTAACCTTATTTCTTTATTTTATATTATATAGGTATATAAAGAAAGGAACAGAAACGGGTGCCTGGCACCGAGGTGGTACGAACACAATAAACGTGTATGTGGGGTCGAGTTATTTTCAGTGATACCTAATACGTGTACATACAGTACACACGCTATACTCATACACATATACAATATCGTTTTTTTTTCTGGTTTAAAATTGGTGGCGAAAAACTATATTTTATTATTTAATCTATGAATTTGTGGTCAAAACTCGACGGTATAATATATAGAATTTATTGTTTTCGGTAGATTTATTTTTTATACATATTCTCAATATTCAGGATCAATAATCAATTATTACCTAATATCATTGATTGTATATAATCGATGCTAATATATACGCGAAATGCCACGCCGACATTTATTATTATAGACACTGCATTTTCGTGTTGCGTAAAAAAAATATATATAAATAATTAATAATAATGCATACACGACTACGAATATTCACATATATATATATATATATATATATATATATATATATATAGGCCTACGAGGAAATAATTTTGAATTTTAATTTCATATATAATTAAAAAATAATTCGCACAAACGTGTATTATCAAGCTCGAGTCTATTTTGACATTCTCGAGTCACGAACCGCACGAACGTTATATTAATAATAATAATAATAATAAGATATAAGTACTACCACGTAAATGTTGAGTATCCCAAAAAAATTGTATAGTTTGGATTAATATATACAGTATAAAATATTCGTATAAAAATTAACAGGAAAAGCTGTATGTGAGCACTGCTTGTAATCGAGGAAAAAGAAAAGAAATAAACAATTTAGAAGGCGCATGGATTATAAATTATGGTTTTTCGTTTTGTGTATATATTAAACCGGTTAAAAATATAATAGTAGAATAATACACTTATATAGATACGCAAAATACGCCTGATTATGTGAAATTTCACGGGGTTTTTTAAAATTTAATTAATTAAATAAAAATGTACTTTTGAATTCAATAACGTTAGGCGTTAATATATTTATTTTTTCTACGGTAATACATTTTTATAAATTAATATATTAATATGATAGCTTAATAACGCGTTTATTGCAATCGAATGGGTACTTTGATTTTTACTCTACGTATACCGGTCTATTATTGTTTTAAAAGATTTGATTCAAATACATATACGATATTTAAATAAAATTCTAATCGAAATATTTTGTTTATGACATCTATAAAACACATCTACACGTCATCGGGGTGGCAATAGGCGAAAAGTTTCACGGCCGGTTGATTACGGAAACAAATAGACTGCACAGACCATTTATTAACCCGTGCAACCCTCTTTTCCAAAACCGTTTTACACAGGAAATACTAACACGTGGCTAGGGAAATTTATAGACAGGTGAACACTGCTGTGAAGTGAAACTACGTAAAGGAGAAGTTTTTTTTTTTTTGCTAATATTAACCTCGAGGGCGTGTGCCATGGGAAATTATAATCGATTTGAGTTGGTATAAATATTATAAACGTGAATATATTTGCATGAAAATGTAATATTTTATATACTTTTTAGTGTACTGACTCTATTATAACGTTAGGTGTAAGCCGTTGTTCTTGCAGACTAAACGTTTATATTTAATTATTTCTCGTCAAGATTTTATTTCCTATAATTTGATTACGATTTCCCTTTACAGGGTGCAGAGAATGTCGACGAAAGACCTATCGAAACACTGTAGTTTCCTGACTTGTAATACAGTAATAAATACTGTTATATATTAGCGTATAATATCACGAGGATAATACTATGACTTTATGAGTGGAATTTTTATTACTTATATCTTTAAAATCGATAGTACATAAGTTCTAATATTTTTAAAGAACATAATATTATAATGCGCAACGGCCGCGTATAATAGTATTTACGATTTTAAATAAATATAAACCATATAAACATGCGTATGCGTATATACAGTACAATATAGTCATATTTTGATTTCAGTACTCTCGAATATATATATATATATAAAAAAAATAGTGCTTCAGATAACTAATTAAACTCGCAAAAACAAATAATAATAATTACTGCGCAGTTTTTTCAAAAGAATTTTTCGTTTTATTCGAAAAATATTTAAGACGTTCTCGCGTATTCTAGATATGTAACTATCAATGTGTAGCTCGTATCAACGTGTGGCTACAATATGTATAAAAGTCATGATATAAACTGGTAAAACGGTGACAATATTATATAAATTTAAAAAAATTAAGAAAATAAAACTGTTTACATAATAACAATATAATATTATTTGTTTTTGATTATTTTCAACGATAATTTATTCAAATTAAAATTTATATATATATATAAAATTAATACTATTACTATTATTCTGTGTTGAAACCAATAATAGGGCGCAATTTTAAGTTTTGCAGCCCCGTGCGCATTATTCAGTCGTTACGCGGTCCTGGCCCTAATAAACGCACTTGTCTGAGATATTTATACTAGCTATGGAATATTTTATATTTTGTGTGTGTGTGTGTGTGTGTGTGTGTGTGTGTGCATTTGTTTTCGTAATGTCACGCGATCCATAAACAGCGATTCCTCCGCCACTGAACCGTAAAATTGGTGTTAGCATGCTCGGGGAACGTTGTAACGGGGGCGGGGGTAGGGGGTGTGGGAACTTTAACTATTGTGGTTGCCAATTGATGACTATACGATAGGCGCGTAGGTAAAACGTTTGTATAATACAGCAAACATAAGGGATAATATCAAACATAAATATTGTGGTGAGGACATTTTAACAACAGACTAAAAGAAAAAAAAAACGCTAAACTCTGCTGTACTGCAGACCACACGATTCTAATATATTGCATTAAGTAATAATAATTATAATATTACGTATGTAGTAAGAAGTTCAAAATATAATTATTAGAAATATAATTGATTTTCGATAAACGAAAGTATATTTCAATCGCTTTTCTCTGATAAACGTTAAATTTAAAAAGGATTATTATTCTACATTTTATAACGTATTGTAAATGCATATATTATAATACGACATGTAATTACTTATGGAGCTGAAACACGGCCGTTAAGAAAAAGTAATGAAAGAAAACTCTTAGTTTTAGAGAGAAAAATACAGCGAAAGATTTTTGGACCTGTAAAGGACACGCTAAGTGTTCAGTGAAGGATAAGAAAAAAATGGTGAATTAGAAACACTCTTTTACAAACCGAGTATACTGGAAACGATAAGGAACAAAAGATTACAGTGAGATGGGCATGCTTGGCGTAGTCAAAATCCAATCATACGAGTAGCAATCGAAGAAAATCCTACCGGAAAAAGACCGCTGGGAAGACCACGTTTGAGGTGGGAGGACGTAGTAAGGAATGATGTGGAAGCGTTAGGAGGAGGTTTAGACGGGAAGATACAGGACTATGAATAAATAATACGTCAGTAGTTTCGCTACAAATGAATAGGAACTTTCGATTTTCCGTTATAGTTTGGGTTGGTTGGACTAAATATATTGTACATTGTCGCGTGGGATTAAAACATTTTTTGTTAAGTTAAAAGCGAATTCGAATTTATACTCACGATATCCATTGATAAATTTCGGCTACTGGTAATTCTTTCTTTTCCATCAGCGCTTGATGAATCATTTCCGTATAGGTGTAACCAGGTTTATTAGCTTTGTCTAATCTTGAAGGTGGCATTCTGTATTGTTTTCGAACGATTTTAGACGAAACTAAAAACAGTTATTCACTAGAGATAGTTATTTCATAATATTCAAGAAAAAAAATATATTCATTCATTATTTAAGCTGCTATTATTTTATTCGCATAAAAATGATAATATTATAACACATATCATTGATAATTTTTTTTTTTATAAATATCAATAGAATACATTTTAGATTCTGATGATTATTTTATATTTTCTATGTACAACTTTTCTACTAGAAGGAGTGCTCCGATTATTACACTCGTACCCACTTTCCGATAGCAAATTTTATTGGTGTATGTCGTTTTTCGATTTTCTCAATAGTTTTTTTATCGCGACTCAAACCTAACCTTCCAAAAAATTGTATTAAAAACGGCACAAAAGCGATTTTGTCAAAATTCATTATTGCATACTAATAATAAATAATATTACATCGAGTTCTGCTCAGAATCGGTTTTTTTCGAATGCAATGATTTGTCGTTGCTTTCAAATTTATAATAAAGACAAAACTCTGAAACTCTAAGTATCTAATTCACTTAAGCGACAACCACGATACCTATAGCTCGCTACCCTTTCTTATATTGTTTCGATTGCAAAATTATGTTTTCGAGTACCTACAATTTAAAATATCGAACCTATATTGTAAGGTTATAGGTAGTTTATGTTTATGACGCTTCATCGTATAAAATAATAGTTATGCTTCGCACTGTTTTTTAACTTAGAAAATAATAATTTATTGTGTCATAAAAAAATAATACGAATCCATAGTAGGTACTCTATATAAGTATATAACCAATGATAATAATTTATGAATTTATTATGAAATCATAATAACTGTCTTCCTTAATATTCGCTCTGCTTCTGACAGAAGTCAACTCCTCCAAAACGACCTTCAACGATTAGTTGCCTGAGAAGAGTCATTGCAGGGTCATATCTTCTTAATACATCAAAGTGTTCAGTTATGACTTCTGTCGCCATAATAATCCGATCCTACATATGCCTATTGCGTTAAAAATGTTCCTTTAAAAATTTTGGGTGACTCATTTAAGGACTTGGGCTTTACTCGCTTACACGGACACTATGCCCTAATAAACACATCCAAAATATATACTGCATTTTGTAAAGTATTCAAATTTCTTGGTTTCATAAATCGCGTTTCAACTGAATTTAAACCGGTCACTCCACTATAGTAGTTCTCTTTTGTTCCATAGTACAGCCCTGTTCTTGATTATGGCTCTGTTATTTGGGATCCTTACGCAGCCACTGTCCATAATATGGTCGAAAAGGTCCAAAGAGAATTCCTGCGTCATGCTGCACATATACTTCGTATACCTCATAACTACTCTCCTATCAGGCATATTCTTTCTTTGGAAAGTATTGCGGATCGTAGACACTAATATTTCATTTCAAATCAACCTTCTCTTTTCTAAGATTGACTGTCCCGAATTACTATCTCGCGTTTCTCTGAATGTCCCTTGTCGCCGTAATCGTTTTTTTGTTCCTTTCCATATAGCTTCCTTTTAATCAAATTACTTTCTCAACTCTCCAATTATTCGTTTTACGCGCAATTCAAATACAAACCCTTCATTTTTATATGTATTAACCAATCATGTTTTCATTGTTAAATCATATTAATTGTACACTTTTTTCTACCTACCATTTTCTTTTATTGTATTGAGTTCGTCTCGTAATATCCATATAATTAATTTAGTTGATTGACATTATGTAAATTGAATTAAATTATTTTAAGTTTATTTAATTATTAAATTATAAATTAGTTTATGAAATGCATAGTATAAAACACGCTTTATCTCTATTAGTGATCCTTGGTCAAATAATTTTGTTTACAAATCTCGTAAAAATCTATGGATTTGGTTCTTTAAACATTTTCCAATATCTTTGTTTTACAATTTGTTATACACGCAGTATGGACGAGATTTACGAGTAGAATGTAAATTTATATTACAAATATTTAAAACAAAATTACTGTAACATCATTTATATACACTTGTGCATATATAAATGTAATATATACTTTCAATTAAATGACTGTACGATATTTATAAATTACACGATTCAGCTACACAAATAAATAATTGTAAACAAAATGCGTACATATAACCGAGTACATTTCCAAGGACAATTTTACTACGATACTGCAGACTAGCAGGATTATAAAAATTAGAAATATTTCATCGTTTCCAATGGAATAGGGACGTTCGCCGAAATATCCGTTATTTGACGATATTATATATACACTTTTACTGGACTATTGGAAAAAACTTTTAAAAACGCATCTTATAAAGCGAATTTGAAACGAAATCTAATAGCTATAATATATATATATGAACTATTAAACTATAAAAAAATACATGATCGATACGAACCTTGCCTGATCTGTCCTAAATACCTAAAATACCTATCAGCAATTAATACATGGGCGAGTTAATGGAAAAATTAACTGAAATAAATTAAATTAAATTAATAATATATGATTCACGGTTAAAAATTAATAGCCTGCAAAAGACATTTTCAACAAACCTATAGTTTAATGTTAAAATGGAAATAATATATATAATCACTCTGCAGTTGCAAGAACGTTACATTTTATTACGAAAATCGAGATTTTTGTGTGAAATTATTTTACAAAAAAAAAAATATATATAAATATAGTATTATCTATTGTTTACCTTAGAATATATACATAGTTTAAGAAATGCCCATTTATACAGATTATGTACAATATCGCATTAGACACCAAGTATGAATAGATACAATCGTTTTAGTCTTTACGAGTTGTTCAATATTTTTATTATATTTATATACGCGTTTCGAAATTTGATAAGAAAAAAAACAAAGTTAATTTTCGACGTATATAATATATAAATTAACTATGATTTAGATAGTTAACCGCAAAAAAAATGCTAAATTCATAAACAGTGAAAATTCGAACGAACTACTGATTAGTTATTGAGAAATCATAGGTCATAACTATATATTTGAATTGAAAAAATAACTTTTTTAATCGTACAGTCAACGGTGTGTGTATAAATTACGTATTTCTGCAGTTGTACGGCAAAAAAAAATGAGATCAGAGCATATATGTACTCACGTTTCTGCTCCGTTTTGGCGTTTTTCTTTTTCTGTTTCAGCGTCTCCGGCTGTTGCCACTCGCCGTCTGCAAAGACGTTACCCGCAGCTCCGCCGGGACCGTCGCCCGCTGCCGTCCCGTCGCAGGCGGGCGTGGGTTCGAATATGGACGCGACTTGAAAGTTGACCAGCCAGCTCAAGTCGCCGGGTTTGTTGCCGTTCGGTTGATGGCCGCGACGGTGGTGACGATTGTCGGACGACGATTTCGCAGCCGCAGCTGCGGCCGGTAACGTCGACTGAGCCGGCGGCGGTAGGTGTTGCAACGGTCGTCTCTGCACGTTGCCGGACACGTGCGCCTGATGGGAGAACTGCGGCGGAGGCGGTAACGGTGTCGCTGCGAACTGCGGCGGCGGCGGCTGCGGCTGCGACTGCTGCTGCAGCAGGAACGGAATCCGTTGGTGGTCCGCGGGACGCGGCGACCAACACGCACTGTAGTCGTTGGCCATGTGGTGCTGCGGCGGCGGCGGCGGCAGCGGCGGCGGTGCAGGCGGAGGAGAACGCGGTTGTTGTTGTCGTATCTCTTCGAACACCAGCGGCGTAAACACGTCGGACGGCTCGTACCGGGCCTGCACGGCGGTGGACGGTGGCCAACCGCCGCAGTCGGCCGCGCCATCGTCGCAGATCCGTATGACGTCGCCGTCCTTTGCGCCCGCACTGACGCTGCCGCTGCAGTTCTCGTGGTCCAGCTTGTACACGTGCGGCGGTCTCGCGCACGCCAGATACCGTTTGGACAACACCAACGACGACAGTCCGTCCGACAGCGGGTTGGGCTGGGTGACCGTTGGTGACGACATCGGACTACGGCGCGCTTACACGGCTGTTATATAATTAATTATTATTATTATTATTATTATTGCGGTTCGGCGGTCGGTGCGGAAATGCCTTGGGCCGCCGTGGCCGTGCGGATACAGTCTGCAGCGATATGATGATGATAAAATAATGATGCGAGCTCCCTGGACGCGCGCGTATAGGCCGCGGGTGCCCGCGGAGGCGACGGCTACGGGAACGGCGCGGCGGGGCGCCCATCCATCAGTGGACGACAGGGATAGTTTTATGCGTCGGCCAACCGATGAGTGCGCGGGGCGGAGCTTACGCCTTTGACTGTACACTCGCGCGATACGTCGTATTGTGTGTATTACGTATATATAATATAAGCACAGCAGCGTACCGCGCGGTGTGGAAACTCTACGCGCCGCGGTGTGTATATCTGTACGCAAATAAAATACAAACAGCAGGGATGGCCAAACATATATTATAATATTATCACGCCCGCAAACGATTTGGGTAATTTATACGAAATATTATATATTATATATAATTCAGTATCTATATCAGGGGCGTATTTGTGGAGGATCTGATGGGGCTACAGTCGCCTCCCCTACCCCCACAAAATTAAGATTTTTTTTTTGTTATGTATGACCCATAGGATGTTATAACTATTTGTTATTAAAATTATTACGACAACGCGTATTTAAAACCAGGGATCGACAATCTGTTTTTACTTAGGTACGCGGGCCGTATATTTATAAGATTTTAATTGAGGCCCGCGCATAAATTTTAAATAAATGTTATTAAAAATACAATTTTAACATATAATACTGATATATTATTATGGATAGCTACATTCATATTATGAGTTTCACGCATTGCGATGTTGTCCTTATTAACTAGATTCGAATAAAATACATGTGTAGAGAAAATTAAAAAAAAGGTAGCGAGCCGCGGGTTGTTATGGATATCGCTTAAGTGAATTACTTGGATAAAGATTTTAGAGTTTTGTTTTTATTTTAAATTTGAAAGCAATGATAAGTCATTGCATTCGATAAAACGATTTTGAGCGGAGCTTACTTTTCTCGTAAATATAGTCTATAGACTCTAGAGTTATATAATTTCAGGTTTCTATGACTATTAGTTTCAAAATTACGAAGAAATAAACAACAATCGATTAAGACGAAATTGCATTTTTAGCGTTTTTGAGTTATATTTTTAGGCGCTTTTGAGAAAATCGAAAAATGACCTCCCTAATTACCGACTAGATGAAATTTAATACCGGAAACAAACTGTGACTGTAAAGTTCGGAACACTCATTCTGGTAGAATTTTTGGGTACAGACAAAAAAAAAACACAGCTTTGTAAAACCAATAGATTCCTCGCTCCGCTCAGAATAGTGGAGCGAGGAATCTATTGGTTTTACAAAGCTGTGTTTTTTTTGTCTGTAGGTACCCAACAATTCTACCAGAATGAGTGGCCCGAACTTTACAGTCACAGTTTGTTTCCCGGTATTAAATTTCATCTAGTCGGTAATTTAGAGAGGTAATTTTTCGATTTTCACAATATTTTTTTTTATGCGTCAGAAAAAACTACCGAAAAATGACATAAGAACGGTAAAAACGCAATTTCTTCAAAAACGATTATCGTTATTCCTTCGTAATTTCGAAACTAATGGTCATAGAAACCTGACATTTTCGCCAAATATGTAACTTTAGACTGTATGAACGAGAACATTTTTTCAAAATATTTCTTCTAATTTGGGGCTATTTATAGCAATTGTAGATTTTGAAGTATTTAATTCATAAAAGAGGTAATTTTTGGTTTTAAGGCTTAACAATTTAAAACAATGTCAGACGTTTGTTACTTCAACTATATTAAAAAAAAAAAATCTTAAAAATCATTAAGTCACAATTTCTTTTTATAACCATTTTGAAATTTTTTTAATTTTTAAAAAAATTTTTCGACAAATTGTATTACAGCACCGATGCTCGGCTCACAATTACAGAGTATATTAAATAAAACATTTTGTATCTTGTGGCTTTCCCATTCAAGATTTAACACGTGCCTTATAAAGCCACGTCTGTGGGACAATCTCCTGTCCTCTGCCAAGGCTCGTATATCATTTTCTCTTATTCTCGCTCGTATTTCTTCTCTTCTGGTCTCTGCTTTTGCCAACACATATAGACCATAGTGCTGAGACTCGTAATTCCAGGAAAATGAAACGTATGATAAAAAATAGTTTCGTGCTCTATTTCTGCTGTTCTTATCTGTGCTACGTGTTGTATTTTAGCTATCTTAATTTCCTTTTCTTTTACCATTTTCCTCGTATAATGGTTTATGAGACATGTACTATATATATATAGTATAAGCGCCCACGACCAAACAAATTCCCCAACATCTGTGATCAACACATAGGGCAGACTATAGTAATACCCAAGCAACAATTTAATATTTTTTAAATATTAAAAAAAAAGAATTTTCATAATTCGGGGAAATTAAATGAGTGAACCAAATTAATAATCAACTGAAAAAATAAAACAATTGTTGTTAATTACAATATTTACCGTTAATTAACCTGCAAGTAACACTATAAATTTGTAATTACTTGTAAGTTGTAATTGTCTGACAATATCAGTTTAAATAATAATCGCATAGGTTTTTTACCCGGGTCATCGATAAATTAATGGGTGGCAGTTGCAGACAACGACTAGTCGATGCGTGTATGGCCGATAAGACTATATTGGGATTATTTTTCAATTTTATCCAGCATCATCAAATAAGTGCTTAACTTTCGTAGTCGTCTATTTTGCCTCTTCGATTTTGGTACGCTGTTATCAATGTCTACAACCTTGTAACTACGTCCAATATAATACATTATATAACTTTATTTTTACCCCTCTTTCAATTTTTTTTGATTATAAATATTTTATTTATGTATTTTTTAAATTTGTTATATTTTACTGGTTTACTTAGAAACTCAATGATAAGACTTATGTTTTTTATGTAACTTATTAACTTATAGAGAATAGAGATGCATTTCAAATAGTATTTTGTATTTGTACCTATCTATAAATGAATTATTTAAAGGAGGTCAAATTATGATGTGTTATAAATAAAATATATTTTACAATAACTACTTTGTATCTGTTTTTGCATACTTCACTAATATATAGTACATATAATAATAGTAATAATTATTATAATAAAATTGTATAGGTTGTAGGTGTATTTTACACAAATTGTGTCAATGCAAATTTACCCCCACCCTAAATGGACTAAAAAATGTACCACTAAGGTACACTAACCTCCTCTAACCATAAGGGTCTACTAGAGGGCCGCTAAGTATTCATTTTCCTGGGGCCGATTCGAAATCCCAATCTGTCCCTGACTGCAATACTATTAAGCTTTCATGTTATCTTAATTTGTACTTTTAATATAACATAAAACTTTGATTATGATTTAAATATAAAGTTGTTAAAAAAATTTTAATTTTGATTATTTGAGTTGATTTTAAAATAGTATACAAACATAATATTATGTTGTACAGTATTAAATGTACTAGTTCTAAATTTAAATGAGTATGAGCCATTGGTATAGAGTTATTGTTAATATACAGTATTTCAATTTCTGTTTGTATTATACAGGTAGGTATTACACATTTACACTATTATTTTATTATATAAAACCACGCAGTACTTTAAATTAGGTATTAGAAATAAGGCACTGGTTGCAATTTAGTTTAATTTGTTTAATTTTTCACAAATCTGCTAAAAAATCTCAAAAAACTACAACATAAATACAAATTTAACATTTTTTTTTTTTTTTTTAGTGAAATTAAATCTGAAGTCTTACTTGTACCAACTTTCTTTTGATTTAAAACCATAATTAATAATTTTAATACAATTTAATTTTTTTATTAATTAATTTTAAGATTTTATTAATTATAGGTAGTCAACATTTGTTTTATTAATTTCATTTTTTGTTTTTAATAGTTTAAACACAAATAAATACACTATAAAACAAAATAATTTATTATAATATATGATAAATTATTTTTTAATAAAATATCAGTATTTGCACGCTTTATCAGGAAAGAACTTTTCTTACTCATCTGTAAAAATGGGCTATAGCCTATAGCTGCTTTAATAAACTGCATGTCAATTGTCAGCAACGTGTTGACATCGGCCACGGGCGCCTGTTACCTTGTGTCAACTATAGGTACATCGGCGAACGATAAAGCTTATCTTGTAAATCACCCCCACCCCGTGTCATATGATAAAATTATCAAAAAAAAAACAGAACGGATTTTAAACCAACCAGATCACATTTACGCCTTTCTGTGGTTTATTATTTCTTTCTGTAAGACTTGTGTCTTGTAATGAAACGTCTTTTTCCTTGGGGTACACAGCAGCCTGTAAGACCATCCCGTCATACATCCAGACTATCCATTTCTATCCGATGCTCGTACTTTCCATTCTAATTCTCCTAGTTCTTCCACATCTTTCCACCTCATTCTTACAAGGGTTCTTTTCCCTGTCAAGTTTTTTTTCCAGAACTATACGAAGTAGAAAATTTGGCTTCTCCATGCTTTGTGATGAAACATATTTGTAATTTACCAAGTATTTAAAACAAATATATATATTACATATATATAGATATAAATGTTTCATAACAATTCGGGAAATAATGCGAATGCAGTACCACCTCAGATCCATGCAATTAGAAATAAAAAAGATAAAATGTATCAATACTATCAAACTTATGTTATTATTTTTAATTCTGTAATTATTTACTGTATTTTTCAGTTTTAAACACATAGGTACTAAACTACACTGTACTACATTCCTACACTGTACTCTTTTTCTCTGGGATTTTGGCACAACATATTATGTTTCAAATAAAATAATTTAATACTTAATTTTTTTTATTAATAATAATAATAATAATAATAATAATAATAATAATAATAATAATAATAATGATGATGATGTTGATAACATATTAACAATGAATAATTGTGATCGAAAATATGGTAATATAATTGTATAAAGACGTACATATTATATTGTTTCCTGAATTATATTTAAAAAAAATTAATTAAATATTTAAAATACTTTCAAAATATGTACCAATATTTGTTTACTTATAATTTATAATATAATATACAGTAATATAGTTCATTACAACTAATATTATTACTTATTATAAATTATTTTAAAGAATAGAGAACATATTATTTATGTAAGTACATCACTTTTCCTTTATATAAAACTAATACAAATAAAATAAAAGGTACTTTCAATTAACTTGAATATTATTATAATATAGTTTTGACATCATATATCTATGAAACTAATTTTTAATATTTGAGATTAATTAAATTTTATTTTATTGATGTTTTTTTAATAAAATTTTATATAATAATGTAATTTAGTTAAGAACGAATTTGAGCTAAATAATAGTAAGCTAATTTTAAATTAATTATTCAATAACCAAAATGTCAATTCTTTTATTAATCATTAAGAAGCCACATACAGATATCATAACCACATTAATTAATAGTGTGAATATGGTGAAATACTGAAATATGAAATCCTGAATTTTAAGTATAATATTATGATGAATGTATAATAAAATACAATGTCCTTAAAAATATGGAAATGCTTTTTTCTTTCATTTTTCTATAAATGTAATATATATATATATATATATATATATATATATATATATATATAATAATGACAAATATTTTACTTTAAAAGTATGTACTAAGATTTAAATTTAAAATTAATTTTTGTAAATATGGCTATATAATTAAATTTGTGTTATTTTTATTTTGCTCAAAGACAAAACCTAAAATAACATGTCAATTTATAGTTATTAAATGAATCTATAAATATTGTTACAGTTTTAAAGAGTATTGTGCGATTATTTTAATTGTAAAATTAATATTTGAACAAAGAAGAAGTAATTCAAAAATTGAATACTTATTAAATAACTTATGTTGCGTTTACAATATAATATAAAATAAATACATTAATTGGAATAATACTATTTATACATTTGGTATAAATATTATAACTGGTCTTGATTCAAGTAAAATTAACTAATAAATAACATCACAATAAGCTTAAGAAGACTCTGTTGATGATCTCGAAACAATTCTACGACAACCATGACATACGGGCACAGGTTCTTGACTAAGATGACCAGGCAACGAAACATTCATATCTATACAGCGAGTGCAAAAAACATGTCCACATTTCCAACAGTGATGCTAAAACTCAAGTAAAAAATAAATTAAGAGAATTCCTAATAAAATATAAATATTTTTTTTTATATAGTACTTTTTTTGTAGAAGAGTCAGTAGAGCATTCACAAGAAACTTCTTCTCTTAAGCTTTTCCATTCGATAGCCACCTTATGAGCTTCATCTAGTTTTGGTTCCGCAACAGTTAAATTATCAAATGTTTCATTTATAGATTGTATAATATTATCCTCTTTGTTGTAGCTCATAGGCTCTATGCATGTTTCTTTTGAGAACAAGCTGTTCCTAACCATGTCTGCACCATCAGTTATTTTACGTTTAAAATATGATAATCTTTTTTGTAAGAACTTTACATGGTCATCGATAGATTTTGTTTGTTCACTAGTAGCCAGTAAAATGTCATACACATGTTCACGTGGATGTACCCCATTTTCAAAACGACAATACATTCCTCGCCAAAATCTTATATTCTGCGGAGACAAATCTGGACACATAGTTCCTGGTTGAGTACTATAAAGAGGATTTAAAAATTCTTTCTTATGTTCTTCGACATAACCCCAGAAAGAAAATGTGCGATCTTTGAGTCTAAAAAATTATTTAAAAACATAAATGTCAAAACAATCTCAATAACTAATGTAATTACTTAAGATCACCACGTTCTTTTTCACAATTTCCAATAAAAGTTCCATACTGACAAGAAGTGACATGGTCATGTAAAATTAATAAAAATCTTTCATTGAATTCAAAAGTGGTAGGTTGAATCATTGTGAGTTGCCACGTTGCTTCTACAAATTGTGTAAATACAGGAGAGACTTCTTTAGAATCACCAGCTACATGGCCACACCGATCGCCAAATTTATGACCAAAAGCTAACCAATCCTTTTCAATAAGTGCCTAAAAATAATGAAAAAATCACAAAAATAATTTTTTTTTAAAAATATATATTTACCTGCATACACATTTTTTTTTATAGAGTTATACCTGGAATCCTTGTAGTGTGCGATAATATGGATCCAACATTAGTGAGGCGAGCGAACACACTTGAGCTGTTCGATCCCACCCATCCGAACAATGGACCACAACAGATTTGCCACCATTGACTGCTTGGCATATAAAAGCTGAAGTATCGAGAATAGTTTTGATGTGACGTAACCAACCACTACTGTCCAGTCCTCCAATAAATTGAGACATTGATAGATTTCGTTGTTCACACACTAATAATAAAGTATCAATAAATCTCATAAAAATTAAAAAGAAATAAAAATCATCAATGCTTATAAATCAACCAATAAGGGATTACTCACAATCTACCACTTTAGACATGCTACTTCTCATTACATGAATATTTTCAATACCTAAGAAATGAAATTTAATACTATCATAGAAATTTTCATTCTCATAACCTTTCCCTGTTGCACGATTTGCCATTGCATTTATCTAAATGTAAACAATTAAATCGAATAATAAATTTTCATTTGAATATTTCAGTGATTACATTACCTTTGGTCTTGTATCAACAACGTACATGTATTCACTACCTGGATTTGTGTTTAGTATACATGTAAGAAGTTGTTCGTCTTCCATACATCTGGCATTAAAACCAGACAATGGTTGTGCACAACGGCAAATAGAAGCCTGAAAATAAGAAAATGTATAACTTTTAATATATAACTCTGTAAAGACGTCTTTTTAATTATACCTTATTACTGTGCAAGTATGTAAGTACAGGTAACCGTTCCTTGCTACGGAACTTTGAACTGCCCACTAAAATGGATGTACTCACAGACGATGGTACAAAAAGGAACTTTGGGTAAGTATCACACAACTGTCAATAATTCATTAATGTTATTGGTTTATTAAAATACCAATGTTAAATCTAAATTAAAAATATCAATTATTAACCTGATAGTCTTGATTTAGTGTTGTTAAACTCCAAGATTCATTTGGTACATTCATTCTTTTATATTCTAATTCTAAATTAAAACTATCCCAACCAGCACTTTTTGATATTTTATCAGAATTTGATTTGTATAAAAAACAATAAAGATCTTCGATTTTTACTAAAAAAAAAAAAAACCATTGATTTAAAAAGCTTATAACTTAATTTTATCATTTAGAAATTATGTAACAAATTTAAATACAGACCAGGTTGACAGAGAACAAGAAGTGACATGAATATATTGTGAGAATCTCTTTCTTTTGGTATGACAAATGTAACTGACAGGAATGTTTTGCATCTTATTAATATTGGACTGCCAGTAGTTGTAAGTGGTAGTTTGTCAACATTACTTATGTGCATTAACAGTACCCAAAATTCTTTATTATTTTCAGTATCAAAAAAGATTAAATGGGTCGCAGTTAAATATAATGTACCAACTGATGTTTTTTTGGAATTGTAACGATCTAACATTCGAACATTTTCAATCTGAAATCAAAAGAACAGTAAAAAAAAAAAAAAAAAATCAATAATGGATAATGAATATTATTAAAGCGTTTTTATGTTAACAGCGTGTTAGGGTGTGAGCTACTTAAGCTTACTTTAATGAAGGAAAGGTAATGTGTAACACAACTGAAGGTTAGGAATAATTATATATATTATACAAAAAAATTATGGCTACAAAACAACAATACCTAAGGCTAATAATTATCAA
The DNA here is from genome assembly GCA_032441835.1 of Slavum lentiscoides. NCBI lineage: Eukaryota > Metazoa > Arthropoda > Insecta > Hemiptera > Aphididae > Slavum > Slavum lentiscoides. Next base: position 1,862,643 of record CM063707.1, on the reverse strand, counting down.
AATTTAAGTTATTAGTTAAGCAAAATACAAGATAATTTTTTTAAAGATAAACCATATAATAATACACAATCTTTGTATGTAATTATTTTTGTCTTCATTTTTACACCATGCACTTTACATCTTCAAGCAAAAGTTTTATTTTTTAACTAGTTACTATATTATAATCGATCTTCTTTTTTTTTTTTTAATAATAAAAATGAAGAAAATAAAAAGGTTTTTATTTTGTCACACAGTTATTTATAATACATATATGACTTAGGATTCTTAAACCGCTTTTAAAATTTCTGAGGTCCTTGCCAAACACTTTTGTAAAACCTACAAGTAAAAAAAAAAAATATTTATTTTACTATATTGTTGTAGTTTAAAATATTAAAAATATAGTGAGGTCTGGAAAACCGCTCACTCTTCATTGAATGAAGTCCTATACAACTTCCAGATCATGAGTTTGCTTACTTTTATCATAACAAATAATTTTATAATATATCTGAAACGCTACGTAGTAATTTAAAAAAAAACTATAAATACATTTTATAAAAGATTAAATTAATTTCGTTTTGTAGATACGAATTTATATCAAAAATTGAATTAAAATTTAAAAAAAAAAAGCGATTTTGTACACATTTTTATATTTTTTGTCAATGTTTTAAAACGTAAACAGCTTTTTTTTGTTTTTAAACTGAATAACCACGTTGTACCTTTTTAATGACCGAACCGTCTTGTTGCTGTTGCCTGGCCACTTTGGCCATGGCAGCCTCGCGCTGTAGCCACGACCTGAAACGGCAGAACAGAGAGTACGATCCGGGAGCTGATGACAAACGATACAGACGGAAGCCGGCCGGTGACACGAACCTGTCTTTTTCGGCCATACAACTGCGTGTGTTACAATTTTTACACACAACTCACTGCGTGTCCTACAAAAGCATGCACAACAACCATGGGTTAGGTCTACTATGATATCTACAAGAAATACAAACGATTCGCCATAATCTTTCCAAGAGGAATAAAGAAACACACTACAGGTGGGCACGTCAGGGATCGTATTGGCTAGAACGTGAGTAGGAATCTAGTTATATCTAGCACACATGCACAATATGTGTTAACCTCAGCCACAAGCACCCGACATAGTATCATATATATATATATATATATATATGTATTGTTTTCAATACTCGTTTTCGACACTATCGTTTCGAACATTTATTTTTACACGGACACGGCTACGAAACGTATAAATTACTTTTGGTGTTTTTATATGTTCCATCTCGGTAATTCAAGGCACATCAATTACAATACGGAAAAAAAAAGCGGAATGGAGATGGTGACTAGGTAAACTTGAAAATCTCACTGCGAAACATTAAGAATTCGAAAAACACCGAATTCTTCGTATCGGTAACTATATATTATTATTACAACGAAATTGCCTAAGACGTAAACGTAACAAGGAAATCGGGACCGTAACGAATTAAATTATTTTTTCTGTAATAATCCGAAAAAAAAAAACAACACATTATTAAGCCGCACAGGCGGTCGTATAGTGTAGTACCGTTATCATTTTTATCAAAAATATTTTTTAGTGCACTTCAAATCGGCAAGTCCCCAATGCTCTGGAAACGTGATAAATAAGCGAGATAAGATTTTTTTCTAATTTTTTTTTTGTAAAACACAAAAAAAAAAAAGCGTTTCACCCCAAAAAAATATGACGAAAATACGAACGCGAAATTCCGTTCCAAAACGATTAATTTTTGAGTCGGTTCGAAAATTCCATTCGAATATTGTCGTTGAACAATAGTAAATCCGGAAAAATCAATTATGGCGTCCGAGACACATGGCGATTGAAATAAAATTACGGTGTAAAATAATGAAATAATATTCATAACGTGTAATCGTTAAAAAGCGAATATAGTGGGAAAACATCGTTTCTCATGTACCGTCGATTATGATACGGCAGTACCGCCGCGTCGAATAATTTCACTATTATAACGTCTACAATTTTATATAAAAAAAAAACTAGCAATTTATCCGGGACGTGAATTTTGTTTTTGGCGGGAAATAAAAACTGAAAAGCTCTGGGTATTACACTTGTACGGTACGAAATTTTTAAAAATTAATTTTTTACACGTCGCTGTTTACGACTCTTGCGATGTGCACAACAGTTTGAAAACGACGAACAAGTATAGGTATGCATGAAAGTAAAATTTGTTTACAAAGTAATCGGCAAATGATAATATATTTTGGATCGTAATTAACGAGTCGTTTTTCATACCCCGATATAGCAATATACCTAACTTGCTACACGATCGTTACAATACTACGTTAAATATAATTTTTTATTACATATTTTGATATATTCTTTTTAGAAAAAAATTATAAATTTAATTTGAAAAGGTGGATTCTTGATAAACGGAAAATATTAGCACAGAATAGGTGAAAATCACCTATTCTGTGATATTAGTGTCTTTTTAAGTGTTCATTGTCTCAACAAAATCAATTTATTTTTTAAAGTTTGATATTACAATCAAATTTGTCGATATATCGAAATTACATTGTTTTTAACATTTGAATAAATAAAGTGATACGTCATATATCGTACGTAGTAATAACTTTTTACTTGAACAACATTTTTTATTATTCTGCAACCTACTGACATTAAACATAAATTTGATTTGATCGTCTAAAAACTTACTGATCTAACCAATCATAAATTACGTTTTATGGGTAAAAAAAAAAATTAATAATAACAAAGAAAAAGAAATTGAATAGAAATACGCACGATTTAATCTTAATAGTTTCAACAAACATTTACATTCTGTAAACACTTATAAAGTTTATACAGTAATAATAATAATAAAACGTTTTACAATTTAAAAATATAATTGTTTTATAAATAACTATTAATTAAATTTTATATTATCATTAACAATATTTCAAGAGAAAAAAACAAAAAAAAATATATATATAAAAAATTTTTTTTTTAAAAATAAAATGTACAATTTTAATTAGTCACAAGCGGTTAATTATAGTAACAAAATAATAATAAAATTGATTTTTAATTTGGAAAAAAATTAAAAATTAAATATTTGGTTTATACTTTATTTTGTTAGGTAAAACAATAATAATAATCATAAAAAGAAAAAACCACACTAACAATGTGTTTACCCCTAATTTGTAACATGATCTCAATTGTTATTATAATAAAAAACAATGTATGCAACAAAATTGTGGTAAAATAACCACAAAATAATGACAAGAAATTGAATATTTATTAATATTTAACACTTCTTCTGTGGCTACGAGTTACCATACCCGCTGACCACGACGATCTCGATGCAACGCATTTAAATCTTCTACTACCTTTCTTTTTGTGCGACCTTAATGTTCTAGTAATTGGTTCTGTCAAAGGCGTTTTGATTTTTGATATTGCCGTTATCTTAGACGGAGTAGATTCATCTTTAGAGTTAAAACACTTCCAGTTTTTTGGAATTCTACTAGAACTTCTTAAAACCACTCCCACTGAAGCGGCGTCTTCTGACGTTTTGATGGATTTTGTTGGCGATAGCAGCCACTGTTCACGTAGCAATTGGTTATTTTCAGAATCACTATTTCTAAATTTGACAGCGTCATCGGTAGTCGTCATTGACTCTTTGTTTATTTTTTGTTTTTTGACAATTCTTCCACTGCTCGTGCGCGTACTCCTTTTTCCAGCCGGTTCGTTACTTTTTTTATCAGAACTATTACTACTACTATTATTGTTATTTAGTTTTGCAGATGTCCTGAGTACTTTATTAGTTTTTATAGGCGATGGTGTTGTTACTGGAGTACTGGGATAACTGTAAAACAAATTATAAACTTAATAAAACTCAAAACGAATGAAATAAAATTCAACAGTTCACTTACGATTTTGAAGTACTAGCGAGAGCACTAGACGCTTTCAGATGATCCGTGGGGTACCTAGTGAATATGGCATATCCACCGCTTGAACCTTTACCGAATCGTTGAACTTGTGGATCTCCGTCAACACATTTACAATTATTTTTATCTTCGCATTTCATATTACCGGTTTGCATTTTATGTTTAAGTAGCACTTGTGGAGCGGGCGGACCAGGCGGATCCAACATTAATGTAATAACTGTGGTATTGTCGGCTCTCAACCTGACCTTATTCCATTGCAATATAGCCTTGTCCACGAGATTTTTCGAAGGATTTAACCAATCTTGTTTCTAAAAACATAAAAGTGTTTAAACAATCGGACAAATTAAATACGCGTAACAACACCGCATAACATACTTCTAAAGACTTCATTTCGATATTGTGTTTTTCCGTTCCATATACATTTGAAATTGCCGTGTCGGCCGAGAGGACATTCCACAAACCGTCAGTACCGAACACTAAACAACGATGTTTAGACGGATCGACATTGAACACTTCGACGTCAGGTTCGGGAGACACAACGAATTTGTTGTGCTCAGAATTGAAACTCCAGAAGTCGCCAAGAGCGCGTGCAACGGCCAAGAACGGTATTTCGTCGATCGTGGTCGAACGACGTACAGGACCTTTGTGACCGATACGAGGCCTATTCCATACTACTCGAGGGACGCCGGATTTATTAATGACTTTGCCGCCACACTCTTCGATTCTGACTTTTTCTTCGAAAGATTCGGGTTTGTGGTCTCGCGTCAACGGTTTGGCCTTCCATTCTCCGTTTTCTGAAATAAGAAAAACGCGATAGAAAAAAAAAGAAAGAAAAAAAAGGAACATTTACAAAGAAATACGAATAATAAATTACCTTCGTCTTGATAACCCAGTACTATACAACTATCACCGACATGACCCGTATATATTTTCCCTCTCATTATAAACGCTATGCTTGCAGTGGTACCGGACGTATTCGGCAGGCCGGAAGGAGTTCGCGGCCAATGTTCTAAACATTTCAAGACATTGTGTAAGTGTAAATTTATATGGTATTCGCGTGGAATACAGTAGAGACAGGTGGTTACTAGGGTAGGCGTACCTAAGTTTTTCCACATTTCAATGTGAGTGTTGACGTAACCGTTGCGAATGGCTCTCAACACGTCGTTGTCGTTCTTCGACCAGAACGCGTCGTCTTTGATGATCGTGTCGAGCAAATGATCCTTGGCGTATGCGGCCGCTTCAGAGCCGCCGTGTCCGTCGAATATGCCGAAGAACGCGTATTCCAAGTCTTTCATGTCCGGAGTCTGCTGATAGGCGACGGAGAACATGTCCTCCATGTACTTTCTACCGCCCTGGTTACAGTAGCCGGTCACGCGTAGGTTGACACCGATGCCCGGCATCGTTACGGGGCTGGCGCAGGTCGTCGTCGGTGACGAGGGTTCGTGGCGCGCGAACGCTGCTCGCTACGTGTTGCAGGACATGACACGAAGCGGTCGTCGTACGTCGAACGCCGAGTAGTGGCAGCAGCAGCAGCAGCAGCAGCAGCGTACAGTAAAAAAACTCGATTGGCTCGTAGGGTTTTCACGGAAATTCTTTCCCGAACAACCGAGACGAGTCACTTTTGCGCGACGCGTTATCGTGGAGATACGAGCGCGCGCGCGCCAAACAAATGGCCGTACACAGTGAAGCCACGAACGACGAGACACGGCCGTATTCGATCGATTATTGTGAATACGGACGGCGCGGTCACCGTATACGTTCACTTTTCGCGATGCAATAACTGTGGACGGGACGATTTTACACTCAATCGACGAGCGATTAACGTTCGAATCGGTCGGTAGTCGGTGGAAACCGCGGAGGAACGTCGTTAAATGGCGCGTAACGCCGTAATCGTCGCAACGACCGCCACGGATTACCACCAAAAGGGAAATCAGACGTGCAGTGTAGCGGAGCGCTAGAATCGCTAGATCGCGTTTAATAACGAATTTTGTGTTTTTTTTTTTGAAGTGCCATTACCGTACGTCGTCGTCGTCGTCGTTCGTTAAACGCGCGATCGCGAATTTCCCGGACACCGGACGGTTGGCCGCACTGGCGTTTCCCGATCGCGGCCTTTTTCGACGTCGTCGGCGGCGGCGGCGGCGGCGGCGGCGGGTAGAATGGATTTTCATTAATTTTCAACGCGCCACGGTCGTGTGGCCCACCACCTTTCCCTCCACCCACCGCCATCGCAGTAGGTGCTGCGTGCGTACTCGAATATTTTTAGTAAATAAATGGGAAAAAAAAAAAAATAGTTACCAATACGTGCGCGTGATAAGACGCGTTTCACGCCTTCGCGGTCCTGCTTGTGCTGGACGGGCCGATTGGCGTTTGACGTTTGTTTTCGGCGCGCTCGACGATTTTTGTTAAGTTTTTTTTTTTGTTTACGTTTTTTAATTTAAACATTTTTTTTTTTTTTAATTATAAACTCGTTTTCGTTTTATTTATAGCACACGCGTGCGTTTATATCATGTTTATTAAGTGTGTTAAGGATAAGGACCCGTACCTTTGAAGACGGTTCTCCTCCGGAAAAAAAAAGGATTTTACTAAAAAAATATCGTAGTAAGTGTTTTCTAGGATTTATCTGTTCTCCTTTTTTTTTTTTTTTTTTGATATTATTTTCTACTGTCGTGTAGAGAGACTTTTGAGACGTAGTTTACGGCCAAGGTGAATTTTCGGTTTTTTTTTTTTTTTTATTATTTTTCATTATCACTTACCTATATGGGGTACTTGACCTATAGTTTTTATTTTAGAATTGCGCGTATATTTTCTACTGCTATTAGTCTATCGTTTTATACGTTTCACGCATAAAATTTTCCTTAATTAATTTTACGTTTATCATTATTACCCGTTTAGATGATATTATAATATGTCCTTTTTTTTAAACCGATTGAGTACGTTTTTTTGAAAAAGTTTCTTAAAATAACAATATTACGTGAACAACAGCGCTTATTCTCGTTAGTGTTTGTTTAATTTTTTTTTTTTGAATATTTGTATTAATGTGTATAATGTGTTTATAATTCGTTTAGATGTACAGTAAGGTCGAACATACTTATTTTTTTCCCAATGAAGATCGATACACTACGTTCGTGTTTTTTTTGGAAGATTTACTTAAAAATATATACATTTGTTCTTTTAACGTCAATTTGGGAAACTATTTGACAAAAAAATATCTGTAATACCTATAGCAAAAATTTCTGTTCAAATTTAAAATAAATTCAAAAATTACTTACTGTGAATACCAAATGGGTGAAAAATATTTATTATTGTATTTTACTGAAATACCCGTGATAAAATAATATGTAGAAAAGTTTAAAACGTCTTAAAACAATGAGTGGTAATAGCTGGTGGTACCATTAATTGATTGTAGCGATAAAATATTTATGAAAATATTATGAATTAAAGAAATCGACTAAAGAGCAAGGATCAACTTTTATGTTATTTACGATATACAGTATAGTATATAGGTGTTGTTTTATCATAGAAATTATTTTTTATTTAGTGAAATATTTCTATACCGAGTAGCAAAATCTAGCGGTTTATCAAGACATTATAATTATACAGTAATCACGTTAGAACATAATAATTAAGATGATTAGTAATAGGTAGGCCATTGTTATGCAGATTTTTTTTATTGTTATTATATAATATATTATCGTTTAATTGTACCTCCTCCTACACATATATTAAATAATTCAAATATATTATCAACGCAGACGTATGAAAAAAATGTTTGTAAAATTAAAAAAATAATAGGTACCTATCATCAATTAAAAAAAAAAAAAAAATGTCTGTATTTTTTATTATTATTATTTTTTATATAATGTAATTTAGTATATTGTATTATTGTAATTATTTGTCATTATTATGTTTTGTTTATTAAACGTCAATAAAAACACATTTAGTGTAGGAATAATTTTTTTGATGTTTATAATATAAATGGTAATCGGTCTACCTACTCGTATGCAATGACATGTACTAACAATTTCTCGGTTAGGTAGTGGGTTACACATAAATAGTTTTCATGATGTTTTTTTCATGTGCGTGAGTCAAATAGTTCATAAAACACCTTTATATTATAGTCCTAGAATAGCAAATTATGTCAGTGAAAATAATTTGTTTATGATAAAAACGATTATTTATACAACTGGATATTTGTAGATAAGTATACATTTAAAATTTTGGATATTTATAGAGATGGAATCGAAAATGTTTTTGGCCTGAGATGTGAACAGTTTTACTTGATGAAATTCTGCTTCTCCTTATTTGTTACAAAAAAAAAAAAGGAGTAATATATATTTTTTATGAGATTTGTCATACTGTTATTGGTTTGATTGAATAAATAAACAAAAACGTATGGATAGGGTACGGACACCAGGTTTTGAAAAATCGTCTCGCTTTGCTCACCTTGGCTTAAATCAATGTTGTACATTAATATGTATTTATATAAAATTTGAAATCAACAATAATTAATATATAATTATTACACGCATAATTGAATACACTGTTTTAATGCGTAGTGTATCAATAAGAGTTGTGTAAATTAATGTAATAAAACGTGGTTTTTCTCTATTTAATATTTATTATTTACATTTTTGTAATTGATGACATGTTCGCGAGTTTCAAGCGTTCATGTGTATTATATACCTAATTTTATGAAAATCATTAGTGTCTGTAGTGCATTTTGTGTCCTATATACTTAAATCAAATAGTTAATATTATAACTGCAGACTGCTGTTTAAAGATGATAAAATACAAATACAATAAATAAAGACAAAAATTAAATATAAGAATTAAAATATCTTCGTTCTTGTTAAATAAATACAAATTTCTTTACCAAATAACAGTACATTACAATTACAATTCACTGTATGAAAAGTTAATATTAATATTTAATAATCGTGTCATTTTTAGTTAATGAACTATAATATAATAATATGTATATTATACAAAAATTATGTATTAATAACTAGTTAAATAAATTTTTTTTTTTCAGCACACGAAAAATGGTAATTGTACTTGGTATACGTATAAATGTACTTCTAATTTCACCGGAGTGTCAGTTCATTGCCTTTTTACAATGACAGAGTAGCTTGAGGTAAGAATTGTTGTGTGTAGAAAATAATATTGCTGCATGTACTATTATAATATTATATCTTCTATACACAAATGTATAGGTATATGTGTTCCCCTCCCCCTTAAATAATGTGCAGGTACTGATGTGATCAATGATTCTGAGTAGTTTGTTATTATTCATTTTTACACGGCAAGCTACACGTTTTATTATTTGTTGTAGATTTTAAAATAATTTTTTGTCGAATTTATAAATTTTCTTAAATATTTACAGGTTCGTTAAAAGCAAGTGAATTTATCGCGATGTTCAATTTTATGAAAAAGAGTTCTGGTTCTCACAATGTGGTTAACAACGGGAGCAGTTCTGGTTGTGGGTTACAAGGTTCTACCACTAACCAGTCTGAAGAGAAAGAACAAAGAAAGAAGATGAAGAAAATGCGAAAAGAAAAAGAAAAAAGAGAGAAGGGAAGTTTCAGTATGTCTTCTGATGATTTGTTGAGATTAGACGAGGTAATACAAAAAAATTTATTAATTTATTGTTTTAAGATATCTTAATTAGGTATATTTGTTATATATTTTTTAGGTAAGAAAATCGTTAAAATTACGCACAAGGCGTAAAGAAAAACAAAAGTTGCCGAGTGGAATAACAGCAGATTATAGTGCCAACTTTTTTGCTCCATTAAATCGTGACGAGACTGATGAATCTGTTCAAACCACCCCTCCTCTTCCACCTCGCCGAGGTATTCTCAAACCTCCACCAATTTTAGAACATGGACCATTACAAGATCTTGATTCTGATTCACTTCTACAGACTAATACATTAAAAAATGAACTAATTGTTTACGAAAATGTTCCAAGAGTATTAAGTATTGATAGTCTTACCGATTCAACTACAAATAGTAGTTTTGCTACACCATTTAATCTCAGTCCTTCTGGCAATGAATACTTAACTGACGAATTTGATGAGAACCTAAAACTTCCATGTATTCCAATTGTAAAAGTAGAACCTCGAGTATTGACTATTAACAGAAGAGCTGGTCCCAGAAGTGATTTTGGGTTCTCATTAAGACGTGGGCTGGTATCGGAAAACCCTGCCAAAAATTTGAAACCAGTGATTTTTGCTGAACCAGGCCAGGATAAAACACATTATACTGGACTTCTTCCCGGGGATAAATTACTAGAAGTAAATGGTAGTCCTGTCTCAGAGAAAAGTAGAGATGAAATTATTGATATGATAAAGTCATCAGAAACAAGTGTAACTGTCAAGGTAAATTATATATAAGAATTTTCTATTATTTGTATCGACATATTGTTGTTAATTATTTGTATGAATCACAGGTAGAACCAGCATTGGAGTTATATGAATTAAGTCAAAAATATTTAAGCAGTCAAAATGGAAATAATTTGGTAAGTAATTTATTAAATTAGATATATATTTTATATGTAGCTTTATTTGGAGGGAACAATTTATTACTTTATTTTTGTTCAAACTCTGCCATGAGATCTGGGAAATCGATTAATTTGGACTGAAATATACATACATTATTATTGGTTTAATTTTACTTAAATTTAAATGTTAATATGCTATCTAATGAGTTGCGTTATATTTGAATATTATGACAATGTATTCAAATTTTAACTCAACAAACTAAAAAAAAAAAAAAGATTCAACAAATATTTTCACTAAATTAACAATAGTGTAGTTTTTAAATTGTACAAAACTACAATGTATAGAAATTTAAAATGTAATAACTAATGAGTAATAATATTTTGTTTATTAAATAGGTACCTAATTATTGTGGTTAAGTATTAGATGAAACTAAACCACCTAAATTAATCACAATGAGTAAAATCCATTAAATTTTGTTTGAGAAAACATATCTTTAAATTGGTAATTTTTTATTGTGTTAACGTTATTATTTACAAATTGAAAAAGTGCATATATTTAATTTACTATGTACAGTATCATTTATAATAGTAAAAGTATATTGCTTATTTTTAGAACATTTTTTAACAGTGAACTCGTATTTATTTCATGCTTTTAGTCATTTAAAATACATTTTTAAAACATTGCAATAACCACTGGACGATGAAATAAATGTATGGATACTTATAGTCATTGATTTATATATATATATTTGTGGATAGTTGTAACCATAGATTTTATACGCAATACACTAGGTATGAGATCTTAAGTGTATGTAATTATAATCATTTATCTTATGATAGGTATACCATACGTAGTTATTAAAACAATGGTTTCTAATAAAAAAAATATATTGTATATTAGTTTCTACTTCTTTAAATTTGTTGAAAACAGTGTATATGGTTATTGATTTGTCATTCTGACGATAAAAGCCTACTAATAAGTTATGAGTACAAGCGTGTACAACGCAATTTTTGTAAAAGAATTTCAATAAATCATAAATAGTTGTTTCAACTACACAAAGTATTTTCCAATGTATGCTTTAAAAGTTTAAAGTAAGATCTGATAATAGCATATAAATTGTTATTTTTTACAAATATGTTGTCGTCTGACTACTTTGTCCTTTGTGAAATCATAAATATACTATATCACTCCCTATGAAATAAATATTATTGAAATCATTAAACAGATTAAGTATAAAATGTTAAATATGTACACTTCCAGAGATTTAGATTAATGAGTTTTTCTAATGAAATATTTTTAATCGCAAAATAATAGTTACTTCTAGAGACTGACGATATTATGTTTAGTATTATAAAATACTAAGTTATAAAATGTGTTTATTTTAAATATCTAAGTTATTCAAATTTTGAAATAATATAGGCGTGTACAATGTACATGTATGAATAAGATAACTAAACACAAATACTGCGCAATTAAAATTATTTTTACTACTTATTTTGTCATAGGAACGGACGAGGTTTATATAATAATATTTAAATTATATATTTTTTTTTTGTACATTATGTAAAACGTGTCTGTTTTGCAAATTTTGTTTTTACATTGATTTGGTAGCAACAACTTCATTTATAATAATGAATAGCAAGTTAAAAATTTAATAGTACTACCTAATTAAATGTATGTTGTACTTAATATAATACAATATATTACTATAATAACGCTTACCCAAACAAAAAAGCAAATATTTATCGTTGTTGTATGTTTTAGTAGATATGTGATTATATTTTGATGAGTACATGGAAATATTTCAAGGTCGTAGAATTCGTCCAGATACAATTTATGTAAAGTTTTTAATAATGTATTGATATGTTTTATCAGTATAAAATGTGTTAATAATATGAATTATGAACGGTCACTTGGACGTGTAAATTCTTTTGATTAAATGAAAATGTTCCTGTTTGGTATATATTATGTATATATAAACTGGTATATTAGTTTTTTTTATCCCAGATAAAATGTGTATTCAATCTTTTTATAAATTATAAGTTTTACTTTATAAGCATTTGCTTTTTAATGTAACAATATAACTATTATGCTAATAATAATAATGTACATATATAGTTTTTATTTGAAAATATTATCATATTTTGATTAATAATCTAGTACGAATTTAGAAAAAAAAAACCAATACATTTTCAAAATGTTGTGTAATGGTCAAATTTGTTGAAAATTATGTCACGTAAAATAATACTCAAATAAATATCATATCAAAATTTCAAAATTTAGGAAAGTAGGGAATTGAAGTGTGGTCGTCCCGCGTGTCTTGGTTATCATTACTATTATTACATACTGTTTGCAATTCGTTGGTTATACTTATGACTTATAATTTTTGAAAAACTATTTATTTTTTCTATTCCTATGATTTTATATATACGGGGAAACAATTATTTTGATATATTTACAAACGCGAAAATCGTGTTACTTAAAGAATGATACATTACACGGGTTTTGTTAAATGTAAATAATATTTTGTTTAGGTTTCCTATAATCCTATAGTTTCTACCTAATGTAATCTATTAAATATTTTTGAAAACGCACGTTTAAATGATTTATAACGTACAAGACGCTGCACCTTATATATTGTTAACATACCATATATTTCGTTATTAAGTACTTAGGTATCTATATTTTATAGAAATTTAAAACATACCCTTTTATTATTATTAGATGATTATAACTTTTGTTATTGTACAGTTCTTATAAAATATTTGTTTTGTAGTTATTTTAATGGTTTTCGTTCAAATAAAAATCATAGTGTCTATAATATAATATTACGATTATTGCAATGACTCATAGTAGAAGGTATACTGCTACTCACGAGTTCAGTGCTCATAGTAATGTGAATCGATTTGTGTAAATATTTTTAATAATAACAATATAAAATGCGATTTAATAGGGTTAATGGAAACAAGATTAAATACGGTTTGCCTAGCCGTTGTACTGCTGCGATTCAATTTAAATGCGTCATTTATAATAAATCGCTTAATTACGTTATTGCAGGTGGTACCAGCTGCTGATTATGTGATGATATATCACTAATCAATATCCTTGAATTAGTACCGATTTCGTTTATCGTTTTTTTTTTTTTTTGTTAATATATTCGTAGAATAATTTTAAAAACTGCGATAAATTTAAATACGACGGAAGTCAGTGCATGTAAATATCGTAAATGTGTAAAAAGTGTTTTCACCGAGGTAGAAGATCAAAAGTAAAACCGAGTCAATTTGGTTTGATAAAATCTGTATCAGCTATTCGATATAATTCGGTTGCTAAAAATATTCGGAATTATACCGAGCGCGTATGTACACTTTGTTGCATAAATCGTAAAGAATAGTGTTTATATATTTTTAATATTAAAGTAAAATGCCTATAGTATTATAGATGCAGATGTGTCTATAAATCCACTGGAATTTTAGATGGGAGGAGCGTTAAAAGTTTTAATTACGAGATGAGCCTTGAAAACCGATTTTGATTCCATAGATTCCGAGAAAAGCCGTTGATCACATTCGGGTAAAAAAAAATCGTATCTCGTAGTTGGTATTTACTTTGATGCGCTTTTTTTCTCAATATATATTTTTTTTGTTAGGCGGAAAACTGCCAATGAATTGCAAAAAAAAAAGAGACCGGTAAAATTGTAGTTGACACGAATTTTTCACCAAACCGAATTTTGTTTTTTCGATTCTGAGTCGAATGAGGAATGTATAAGTTTTACAATGATCTGTTTTTTTTTTTTTTTGTAATGTCTGTACCCAAAAATTCTACTAGAAAGAGTGCGCCGTTCTTCACAGTCATAGTTTGTTTCCTGTACAGCAAATTGCATCTAGTTGGTATTATACTTTAGGCCCACCCTGCGTTTGCCGGGGGCCCCAGCGATTTAGGGGCCCGTCGTCAAACGATGAAAATAATGAAACGGAATCGTTTTTAAACGCGGAAGAAGAGAAAAACGAACCTAATATTAAAAAATTGCAACGATTGCGTTTACCCAAAGTATTTCCAATATAGTATGAATCAACTTCGAAATCTGGCCTAATTTATATTCAATTTGTGTAGCAATGAAATATTTTTACTACTCGCTTGTACACGAGTTCCATATATGTATGAACGCGCGTGTATTTTCTAAACCGTGAATAATGTAAAAATCAAATGTGTGGGTTTCCGAGTTAATCAGAATACGTCTTATCCAGTGGCGTGCCCGGGATTTTGAAATGGGAGGGGGAGGTTTAGAGTTTCATTTATCATGTTGGCTACCTAAAACAAATTATCATGAACTATGAATGATAATTATGATGTATAATAATTAATATCAAATACTATAAATATTATTATGGGGGGAGAAGGGTTTGACCCCTATCAACCCCCCTGGGCACGCCACTGATCTTATCTCCTCTGTATATATGCGGAAGAAAACTTAATTCAGTTATAAAAAATTAATAAAAAAGTGGGTGTCTTCGAATCGAGAATTAAAGGACTGTTTAACGTTTTTTTTTTCCTACATTTATATTAATGTATACGTTTTTGTACAAATCAAAAAGGTTGTTTTAAAAAAAAAAAAATGTAATTTTATTTAAAAGTCGAGATAAGTGGTTTTTTTTTCGTTTCTAATATTATACGTCTACGACTAATTTACAAAAAAAAAGTTACATATTGTTAAAAAACGACGCGATATACATAATATATATTACTGTGAAATGAGAACGGTGCGGCCCCATTGAAAATTTTTACCCGGGGGGTCCAGTCGCGGGCCAGACCCAGTGGCGTAATTAAGAGGGATCAGAGGGTACGGTCGCACCCGACCCTGTGCGCTTAGGGGGGCCCGAAGTAAAAAAAACAATGTGTCAATGTACTATTATAGACAATTTAAAAAAAAATTATACTATTCAATTTTTTTAAAAAAATTCAAAAACCTACTTAAATTTCATGAAATTTTCGTCTACAATTATTAATTATATAATTATGTTGTAAGTTAAGATGAGTAAAACCTATGAGTTAAGCACGAAAGCGCAAACAATTATATTGAAACAAAAGTATAAATGATAATGAAATTATCGTAAATAAAATTAAAATTATAATGAAACAAAAATTAAGAGATGGCAAATTTCCAAAATTAGACAGTGATTTCACAGAACCAATTGAATGTACATCAGAAAATTCTTTTATAAGCGCAATCTGCACTTAAATATCACATGAAAATTTCGAAAAAGCATTTTTTTTCTGTTTCATTGAAAATTTTGTTCCCGGGCCCAAATGTTGAAGTTACACCACTGGTCAGACCGAATCGGGGTGAGGGATCTCGGGTCCACCTTAATTTCCTTCCGCTCGTGTGTATTACAATATAGACAGCGATCGTATAGTCGTATAAATATATTATATTATAATTAGGGTCCGGATGTTGATGCTCTTAAAAACCTATAAAAATGCCCTAAAAAAATGCATTTATGATCTAAAAAACTCAAAAAAATGCCCTTCAAAAATTTAATTTATAAACTAAAATATATTTAAAAAACCTTTAGAATTGTTTGTTTATATTTTTTATTTGCCGTTTTTACTGTCAAACTTTTTACTGTGTAATGTACTTTTTATAAGTAAAATATATGCACAAATGTGAAATTATAAGTGAAAAAAATATATTACGTAAAATAATAATAATAATAATAATAGTAAACCCGTGAATTTTCTGACGATTATTGAAAAATAGTTTTAAAAAATGACCTTAAAATGTCAAAAAATGCCCTAAAAAAAATAAAAAAAAGCAAAAAAATACTAAAAAATGCAAAATAAAAATTAATTATTTGGATTCGTATGTTATTGAATTATATTTTTAGCTAGGAAAGCATCACCTAAAACGTTCCGAAAAAAAAAAAAATGCAACAGTCGTCAACGTCCGGGCCCTGATTCATAATTAATGTAAAAACGGGTTGAACGATGAAACGACAACCGTAAACGGATAGAATCGACTGTGGTCTCCTCCTCGGACGGCGGAATGACTGAGAATGTAATAAAGTAACGTGTCATAAAGAAATCGTTGACGTCGCTTGTTGTGTCGTGCGTATTGTATACCGGCCGGTATCTTTGTCGTGTGGTGGCGCATTCGAATGAGGATCTTAAACGGGCGCAGTTAATTTATCAATTAGGCAGCTGCCGTTTATCGTTTCATTAAGATTCGAGTGCTGTTGTCGTGTTTGCGTCGTCGCCGCCGGGGAGTGGACCGGCTCGCCCTCCGTGCCTGCCCCCCTCCCCTCCCTCCTCCGTCGTCCCACTACGTAGCGCGCGTGTTCCCATTGACGGCGGCGGCTCGCGCGCGCCAATCTGAAAAACGGAACACGCTCCGTGCGGAACACTTACACGGCGGCGGCGGCGGCGGCGGCGGCAGTACTCGGTTTGGTGTCGTGCGCATTTGCCGCTGCGCTCCGTTCGCTGAGCGCGCTCGTTCGTGTTTTCACTCGGGCGCCGCTGCGGTGTAGTAGTCGCGTGTGCGTGCGTTTCGTGTTCGGATTTCTCTCGTAATATTTTTATTTATTTTATTTTTTTGTCGTCTCCGGCGGTGAAGCGCGTCGCGTCACCGAACGCGTGGGCCCCGGGGTCCGTGGCCGCCACGACGGAACATGTTAACAACGATGTCGCCGCCGGGCGCGTTGCAAGCACAACGGTCGCGATCGGCCGGTCCTCCCAAAGTGGTCGGCGAGCTGTTGAAAGGCGCCGGGCCGACGTCCGTCGTACCGGCGGCGGCGGCGGCGGTGGTTCAAAAGCGCCGCGACACCGCCGTCGAACAATCGCCGGCGCCGGCGGCCGCGGCCATGGTGTTGGCCAAGGACATGGCCACCGGACGCAAGTCGTCGGGTGCAGGCGGCGCCGCCGTTCCGCAGCAGAGTCCCAGAGCCGGCCGGGTCTCCGGTATTCCCGTCCGGCCCAAACCGGTCCCGCCCTCGGTGTTCAGGAAAACGGCGGCGACCGCGTCCGCCGACGACAGGAAACAGCAGCCCTCCAACAAGTGTCGTCGGCCCACGTCTGTCGATCGCGTCAAGGTATTCGCTGCAGCAGCAGCAGCAATAATAATAATAATAATAATAATAGTCGCGGGCAGTGGCGCCGAGTACGTACTTTTAGGTGGTTCATCTGAACCATCTAAATTTTATGGCGGGTGGGTGGTATACTGTGTCTTGGTCGGTACTGTTTCGTTACGTAAAAGAAAAAACAAAAATTATAAGATAATTAAATAAGAAATGTGTAAGAATTTAAATTATTGTATTTGTAAATTTGTAACGAAAATGAACGAGTATTGTAATATAAGAACCGCAAATTCTTATATGTGTTATAGCTATTTGAGTACATATATAATATTGTGTATAAATCCGCGTCCAGACGGAGGCGTATTTTGCCGCGCGGCATACATGTAATTTTACAGAGATCATTATTGAATAATAATGAGTATAGGAAATAAGGATGAGCGAACCTCAAAATTCGTTTATACTGAACACGATTTCAAAGTCACCTGGCATTGTTGAAGACCCGTCCACAACCTAAATTTTGGTAAATTTTTTTTTTTTTTAAATTCTTTAGAGAAATTCTATTTTGTTTCTATTGCCTATTTTAAATAATTTACGAAAAATATAAATACATTTGATTTATATGTTACATTTTGTAATTAAAAAAAAAAAGTTTCTACTCGTGAACAGATTATAAATAATAATAGTTTATATGCATTTAACTTTTTTTCATTTCTGTTATTAATTTTACAGTAAATATCATATACATATTTTATGTTGTACTAACGTATTAAAAATTATTATAAAAAAAAAAAAAAATAAATCTCAAAAAAAAAATATGTCTACGATGTAGAGTTTTGTTAAGTTAGGCGGGTAGGTGGGTCGGTCTTTGTTAGAATTGAACCATCTCTTTTTACTGAACTCGGCGCCACTGGTCGCGGGGAAGAACCTTGGGGCCGATACGCGTTTTTTATACACAGCCGTGCTCTTCGCTCGACTGCGGGTATATGCGTTATTACGATTTGACGCGGTGCTGCAGCAAGACGGCGGAGAGTTGGGCGTGTGCAGCCGCCGACGATTGCGTTATCCTCCGCGTCCGCGCTACCGTTTCCTGGCGATTTTTGTCGACAAAAAAAAAAAATATTCTCAACGATCCTCGCCGATTGTTTTAGTTGATTAAACCGAGTTCGAAATCCTCCCTGTACGCGCACGATGCAGTAATGCCTGCACCGAAAGCATTGATCGCGTTTAAAACGTATATTAAAAACAAAGTCTTAGATATTTTGAATATTTTTGCCGAGTGTAAAAAAAGGTTTGGTCCGTATTTTCGAGAATATCTCGTTCATATAAAATTGAAAGTGCGGAACATTTTTCGTTCGAAAATTTTTATGCTTCTCCAGTCCTCCTCGAGAGGAAAAGTAGTTGATGTAAAATCTCCCCTCCTCCCCATTGGCGTATACATGATTTTTCAATGGGGGAATTAGGACCGGATTTAGGCATGTGGTGGCCTGTGGGCGGAATTATGCCTATGGGCCTTAATAAGGAACCTTATATAAAAACCCTTATAAAAAAAAAAGATCATGGCGGGATCTGACCCCGACATCTTTCCCCTTGTATACGCCCCTGCACCCCCCGCTGATTAATTAAAATTATTTGTCATGCGTTTTGGATCGTCGCTAACCGGGTTTTAATCGCGTGTATATAATGTTTTAAGTATTCCTCATAATATATTGTACACGAGATGTTTTCGCGATTTTACTTCCGATTAAAGACTACAGTTAAAAGAAAAAAAAAACTGTAAAAAAAAACGCCATTCGATCGTATTATAATTTTATAACGGGATTCGTCGCGATGAATATGAATAAAAATGTCCCGGCTTATTGTTCCGAACGGTCGTCGCATATATAAGGCAGTCGCATAAATGAATTTATTGACCTCGTTGACCATTATTCGGCATGATTGTGTTATTAATATTATTATATATTTATATACATTATACATACAGTTTCCCACACACACGTTGTATATCGCTTCTACTCGTATATTAGTACAGTCGTCATTTATACAAGTTTCTTCGCTCCGTCTCTGCAGCGTTCTTTACGTTTTAAGTCGATCATTATATTATTCCGCACGTATATATATATATTAACCGTAAAAAAAAACATCTGTATTCATCATCAATTATTAATTGATATTATTATTAAATCGCTGTGTACATTATAAAAAAAATTATTATATAATACCACATCGTTGTCCGCAATACACACTAAGCTTCTCCGTGATATATTATATATGTTCGCGTATCAACACCATTGCAGTATAATATATTATACTATTTATACGTACCGAGAACGTAATTATATGATTTTTAAATTATACGAATATCTCGTAATAATTAATAATAATAATAATAATAAAAATGAATCAAAAAGGATATTATGCGAAAGAGATAAAAAAAAAAAAAAACCGAGTCTGCCAGTACTCGAGACATTGGTGTGTAAACGTCGCGCGAGCGGTAAAAATGGAACGGAATTGTGAATATTGGTATATCTTTATATTCAAAGTAATTTCGATAATAAATATTATTATTAGTTGTCATGACACAACAGCTTACACGTTACACGCGTTTTATAATTGCTTGTAAATTGATTAATATTTATAAATATTATTATTAGTTGTCATCATGACAACGGCTCACGCATTTCCGTCCCGTTTTCCGAGATTTACCCTAATACCGCCGTAATAGATGTTTGCGCATCAAAACGTATGAATATTACAATAATTTACCCGTAAATAATAGATATGCTTATACGAGCGAATACATACAATCGAGTGAAAGTGTCAATCGTATTATGAAAAATAAAGAAATATATATATTTATAGGAGTAATCGTCGTACGTATTTAAATTTATTTATTTACTACCGTTGTACGAGTTGGACAAAAAAAAAAAAAAATTCCGTCGTCTGTAGGCATATTAAGAGAATATTTTTATACAACAATAATATCACGTAATATTTTTAATTTTGAAGACGCCTGTGTTTTCTGTTAGAATCTTTCTTCGACTTTGTTATATGCTGCAGTATTATAGTTGTGTAATATATGTATATATACACTCGCAGTGATAGGTAGGCGTACAAAAAAAAAAAAAAATAGTCGAGACCGCTTTATTATTATAATAATGGATGATTTTTTTTTTACTTTTTCTAAAGCGTGCATAATTTAACCGTTAAATCCGTACGATTCTCCATAATAATATACGCGCGCGCGTTCCGAACGGTATTTTGTTCCTTCGGTTCGAATAATCTTCTGATAATTTCGCGCGTCTCTCTATGCGCGTATTGTGTTTCGGAGTCACGTGTGTTCGCGTTTCGTGCGAGAACGTTGTGTTATTTTTCAGCCACGGGGTGTTGTGAATGTCGCTGAAGTGAATTACGCGGATAAATGATTTTATAGTGTATTGTTATCACTGAAGGGCGGATGTTAATGCCCTAAAAAAACCTCAATATAATGCTCTATAAAATGTTAAAATACGCTTAATAACGTGCCCTATAAAACGTCGATAAATGCCAGTAAAATATCGAAATATACGCATATTATGTAAAATAAAACGAAAATAAAAATATTGAAAAGTACATTTAAAAACAAGTATATATATGTATTAAAATATTATAGTTTATGTTTTAAAAAACAAGTAATCGAAGTAATATTGGAAACACCGTGTTTAGAATACAAAATATAGAAAAAAATAATAAGAAAAAGGCGGGGTGAGATAAAAAAAAATATCACATAATAGACGGAATATATTAACAAAAATATGCGATACTATAATAATAAAAATATGTTTCTTAAGGGAATCGAAAGCGGGTATATTCTCTCTGCTTTGTCTTACGCACATGAAACATAGCAAAATAGACGTTTCGTACTTTCAACGTACCGATCGATCTATTGGTGCGATAAGAAATTTGAAAACGGATTTGAATTCCTCGTGAATTTTTGCTACAAAACGACTTTCCCAATTTTTTTATTTCTTTTTTTTTAAGACCTTCAAAAATGAATTATTAAGAATTTTTTTTTTTAAATTTGTTCGGTTAATTTTTTTTAAGGGTTTATGAAAAAAAGTGGGAAAGTCGTTTTGTAGTAGAATTCGCGAGGAATTCAAATCTGTTTTCAAATTTCTTATCGCACCAATAGATCGATCGGTACGTTGGAAGTACGAAACGTTTATTTTGCTATGTTGCATGTGTGTAAGACAAAGAGAGAAAATACCCTCTTTCAATCCCCTTAAGTAAAAAAGTTCGAAATATGCAAATGTATGCAGTGTAAAATGTTCACATTTGCGTTATATAGGTCATAAAACGAATTTCTGTCTCGGTCTGCAAATTTTACTGTTAAAGGAAAAAAAATGTGCAAGTGCGTTGACATCCGTTCCTATTAGTTATCACTGTATAAATTTGAAAGCAATGCGATAAATCATTGCGTGTTCGATAAAACGATTCTGAGCGGAGCGTCGGTGTAATACGTTTCGTTGTACGTTTCTCGAGATTTTTTTTTGAATACAGTCGAAGTAACAAACGTGTGACATTGTTTTAAATTTTCAAGCCTTAAAAAACCAAAAATTACCGCCTCTTTTACGAATTAAATACTTCAAAATCTACGACTGCTATGAATGTAACCTAAAATCAAAAAGAAATTTTTTTGAAAAATCTGTGTTATCGTTGATACAGTCCAAAGTCACGTGTTTGGTGAAAATTTCAGGATTCTATGACCCACTATACTAGTTTCAAAATTACGAATAGAAATAACGATAATCGATTTTGACGAAATCGCGTTTACGTGTAATTTTTCCGGTAGTTTTTTCTGACGCTTAAAAAAAAGTATTGAGAAAAAACCGAAAAATCACCTCTTTGTCGATGTACCAACTGTATAGATGCGATTTACCTACCGGGAACAAACCGCGACTGTAAAGATCGGAGCATTCCTTTTATTTAAAAATTAAAAGAAACAGGCTTTGTAAAAACCAATAGATTTCTCGTTCCGCTCAGAATCTAATAACGAATTTAATTCCGCTTAGGAACCGACCGAACCCGTTAAAATTCGAAATATAATCGCAATTTACCACCCACACAGCAAACAATTATTTAATAAATATTTCGTAAATATTTCAAATTTAATATTTAAAAAAAAAAAATATTTTATGAATATTTAATTCCCATTGAATAAATATTTATTAGTGTTCAGTAAAAGTTTATATTTCGTAATTTGAACCCTTTTTCATGGTCGAGTCAATGATGAAAAGTAAACTTTATTTTAAACTGATAACCAGTATTAAAATGAATAAACTTTATATTGATATAATTTTTAATGTTGCATTAAAGTTGGGTCGAATTTTACCTTTTATAATATTAAATAAAAAAAAAATAAATACACAATATTGTACGTCAACTAATATTATATGTGTATTTGAAATTAAAAATCAATGAAAAATATAAATAATTATTTTTATATGTTAATAATGATCAAAGTGCTATAGATATATATCGTAGTACAGCTGGATTTAAACGATAGTTTGATTTGTCATTTTTTTTCATTCGTTCTGAGATTGAACGGTGCTTGAGCAAAATGATATTCAATCCTCTCTTCAATGTCATTCTGAGACACATTTTTAAACTTGGTTTGAATTTTTTGTGTGCACGTCATCGCGCTTATAGTACTTTTGATGAACGCTGTATACGACGCGCGTATACTATAAAGTGACAAATTGTTTTATAAACGCTTGTACGATATACATACGTACGTAATAGTCGTATAGTTTTAATAATCCATATATTATATTGTAATATAATCTACGTATAGCATAGTATAGTGTTTAGTCATTTATGTGTTCTATAGTCGATTAATTTTTAATGGTTAGGTAAATAATAGGTTATATAGTTTGTTGTATTGTGTACTATAATACGGGTTGTACGTACAGTATTATCGACGAACGCCGTCATTACTGCAGCATTTTGCGTTTGTCATTAAAATAAATTTGTCGACTTGTCGATGGTGTACAGTAAAAAAAAAAAACTGATGTAAAAAAACATTTATCGAAATAATCGTATATTATATGATATTATTACCATTATAGTATATACGTATTTATATATAGTTTTTTTCAATAAAAAAAAATCCGTTTTTTTCCTCCATTACTCGTTTAATTACCGTGTTTTCGTATTTAAACGAGATAATTTTTTTTCTTCGTCGATTTAAATTTATGTTTTTTTTTTTTTGTAATCGAAAGACATTTAAGCGTTACTCGTTGTGATAAAAATCATTGGACCGATCATCTCGCACAATAGGTATTTACTTTCGATTCGAGCGCATCGCGTCATACGCGTATCATATTAGATTGTTGTGTCTCATAAAACGCCATAGAGTTAATAGCGCGTAGAAAACTACTACATAATATTATTTATAGTCTATTTATTTTAACAATATTATATACTCGATGCCAGTGATTTTATCTTACTTCTCGTTTGGAATCGTGTCTTTATATCGTAGGTGACTATATAGCCTGTCCCCGTGCACTTGGTCGCCCGTAAAAAAATGCCACCTTTAAGATTCAAATTTTGTTCAATTCGTTATTCAAATACTCGGCTTAAGGATGTTTAACTTCGATTTTTATTATATTTTCAGCGCAATGAATACTTGTATATTTTGCGCATTTTATCGCTGCACTTATTGCGTTTAACTTGCATTAAAGTTTTTATTCGTTTACTTTATGAAATTCCATATGAAAAAAAATATAATAACAATAATACATTTATAATTATTATACAAACATAAAATACAATCGATTTTTTTTGAAAGAAAATAAATATTCGGGTTAATTTATTTATCAGCTGTCTAATGCTTCTAATCCACTTTTAACGTAAACGTCTCCGTTTCCTATTTTTTTTTTTTAATTCCCACTTTTGTAGCTCGGCTAAGGTAACGTGTCGATCCATGACTGTGACGAATAAAAAACTTCACCGACTTTTTAAAACTTATTTCATCTTATTTTCTTTTTGCACGGCTCCTAAAGGTGGTCGTACCGTGATTTTAAATAGCCCGTAACCTTCCTCAAGAATTGGGCTACCAAACACAAAAAAGAATTTTTCAAATCCGACTTCCAGAAGAGATCAAACAAACTTTTTAGCTTTATTATATACCATAGTATGGACCATAATATTAATTGTCGCGTGGCACTGTATTGAAAAAATACGTATTTATTACCCGAACTCGATAGAAGGTCATACTTTTACGCGTACCAGCTGTCTAATTAAAATAAAATGCAGATAAACGGCGTAATTAATTTTCCTTTGAAATCTACTCGTTTTAATTATTATTGTTATCGAATTATTTCAATATTATGTGTATGTGTGTGTGTGTATATTAACTACACGTGTAGACACGTAGTCCTCGAGTTTAATACACTAATTAATTAGTAATTACCATTTTTTTATTTTATTTAGCTTTTAAAAGTAATTACCATATATCCATATATTATCTAATAAATAGGTATTTTATAGTATTTTTTTTTCTCGATATGATCGAGTTTTTGGGTAGGGACTCGAAAGTTAAATAACACACTTATATACGCGTTAATCGTACGAGCATTAGTTGTATTGTTTATCTGTAAAAGACCACGGGACCAGAATCGGTCCAGTCAGCCGCATGAGTATGCGGTCTGGTACAGAAATATAGTTCCTATTACTCTTGGTCTGGTTTCTCGGATCTACCCCTAGGGCTCGAATTGTGCAATTTACCAGACTATTCGTCTTGGACACAACCTCCTCCCGGCTCATGCATATCTTCTTTCGTTCAACAACTCTCCTATGTGTACTCTGCATATCAACCCACAAAAGTGTGACCTTATACTCATTTGTTGTTTTCATGTCCCGCACTTTAGCTACACAAAGAAAGGTCCTTTTTAAGTCCCTTGAAGAAATTCGACGTTCTTGTCGATAATGTTTTTTTTTTTGTATACCGTCTTATGTACACCCACCCCATTAGTTGTGTAGAACTGCTATCAAATTTTATTACTCCTACTGGTTTTTTATTAGTATAGTATTTGTTCTTTATATTCTTATATATTACAGTTTATAATATTGTTGGAGTATAACGTGAATATAAAACTTCTAATAAAAAAGGACCACGAAAACGTGTAAATCATTTGCAAATTTTGTTTACGTTATGTCAAAATCCCTAGTATTTGCCAGTGCAAACGGTTTTTAACGAATTTTCGTATGTGTTTGCTATATAGATTAAAAATAGTCTTATATTTAAATTAAGACGAGGATTATATAAAAAAAAAATATATGATAGATAACTCTAGTTATCTTATCTATAGTTACTTGTTTATTCACAAATTGCATTTCGTCCCAAGGTCCAACGTATCGGGTTTTTTTTTCTGTAACCGATATTTTCAGTGACGACTGCGAGAAAAAAATTTTTTTTTTTATAAATAAAAAAAAACCGTTTTAATAACTTGTTATTACACTCCGCTTCGACCTTTTGCTGATCGTATGAGCAGCTATACTGCGTAGAACGTTGCGGTAGACTGTGTAGGTTTTATTGTCGAGTAGTATATAATTTTATAGTAAATTACGACTATGACCACGGAAAAAAAAAATTGTCTATATATATATATATACGAACAATTTCGGTGTTATTTTTCGCGTTAGAAGTCGTTTTACCAGTGGCGTCGAAGTCTGAAAATACTACTCAGGCGAGTTGTATATGTAACGGCCCTAAAAATCCTACCGGCCCTCTTTATTAATAATATTTTTGAAGCTGTATACACGTAATATATTTGAAATGTTATTTCAAGCTGTTGTTATAAAAAATATATGTGTGTACCTACACATATATTTTTTCATAACAAATACAGTATCTAAATTAATTTTTATAATATTTATTAATAAGACATTTTCACTAAATTATTACACACAACTTTTCATAAAAAATATTCAAACTATAACTACACCTATAATAATCAGGAATTAATTAAAAAAATTCAAGATTTGAATGCAGCTAGGGTATTAATAATTTTGACAATACCGTTAATTTTGAAGCAAATATATCAGTTACTTAAAATCAATAAATTAAAATCAACTTAAATTTGTGCATTAATACTTGAGTGATTAAAAAAACCATTTTATTGTATATTAATTAAATATTTTATTTTGTAATGTATTATTATTTTGATCATACGGCCCATCAATTAAACAGGCCCAATTCTATAAAAATGTGGTCGGGCCTTGGCCTGAGTTTAATACGGAGATCGGCGCCACTGTGTTATACTATATATAATATATATTGTATATATTCTAATTAAATAAAACGTGTTGCAGCGAGAACAATTTCTAAAATTGTTTTCCGTTCGTTTTTCAACGCTTTTTAGAAACTGTTTTATAATTTTTCTTTTGCCCATTCCCCCAGAGCAAACGCAGTTCGCGGTCATTGACCATTAAGGTCAGACACACTGACACTGTTTTTTTTATTATTATTATCTCACGTGTTTTTTGTTGCCATTATTAAACTGATATTTGTGTACGTTTGTGTATAAAGTCACACGTTTTTTTTTTATTGCGGATTAATTACGGGAGAGGCGCGCGGTGAACATATATATATATATAATAAGAAGACGCGTTCTTATATATAAAAAAAAAAAAAATTATAATTTTATCGAAAATCAAAAGACTATACCTACTTTAATAATGTTTTACGAGACTTTCGCACGTTTTGTGAAATGTTTTGGAAATGCGATATTCGTTGGTTATATTTTGCGCGTATTTAATTTTTCAATGTCGGGTACCGTACTCTGTAGTCCGAAATGGTTCCCGAATTACTTGCTTTCAGTATACGCTCTCTTTCGCTTTCTCTCAATTATTATTATCAGAGAACGCGTATAACCACCCGAAGCGGTTTTATACATTCGGTTTATTTTACTCCAAATATTCATTCTGCGCGATTATTATAATCGCCGTGATTTGTTTTTACTTTTTTTTTAAATACGCGCATTTATTACGTATATATATTAACAACGGTGTTTATTTTATTTTTCCTCAGGTTTCGAAGACTGAACTGGAATTTCACGAAACGCCCGCGGCCGAATCGCCGCAGGATTCACCGGATTCCGACGCGTACTGGTTGGTACACAACGAAGGATTTTCGCCCGTACAATACGCGAGGAAAAAAGCTTCGGACGGTACGTCAAAAGTGTTGGTCAAAGTTTTTGGGGGCAAAGAATATAATGTAGACGAAGAAAGCCTAGAAAAGGTAAGACAGCTGAGTATATTTAAATATCGAATACAATTTTATTATAGAAATTACATAATATTATGACTATGTAGGTGTACGTATTGCGTAATCAGTAATCGTTTTATGATTTTTATTTTTCAAACGTGACGAGAAAACGGAATTTGTGAAAATCGTAATTTACGCGTGTATAGATGATTTTATTGATTTTTAGCCGTTTTTCCGTTATTATTATTATTATTTTTTTTCAGTCGAGAAAACTACCGAGAAAATAGAAAACTATTATTCTTGATTGTACTTCTGGGCAAAATTATACAATAAACGTTCATAAAAAAAAAATATATATATTTATACGTTTTTCTTCTTTCTATAGATACACCCACTTATTATTATTATTACTATATTGATTACAAGTAATCTATTATAATACGTGTATAAATGTGTACATAATATAATTACCAGGGCTTCCAATGTTTTACTTGTTCTTTTAGTTTTACATTTTTTTCCTTTCTGAGGGTTTTGTGTTGTAATTTCTATTTCAGTTTTTTTTTATTATTATTTTGTTTCACGTATTCAATTGTCGAGGCAAATATTTGTTTAATTTACGTTTCTTATAAAAAATTACCAGGGCCGACGTTACGATTTGCGAGACACTTTCCCCTTTAAAATTGCTACCCCCTTTTTTTTTTGCTTTATATTTTGTAGATTATTTTACATTTTCGTCTCTTTTCGATTTTATGCGAGAGTTACTTTTTGTGTACTCCGCCCTACAAAAATTATTCTGCGAAAATTCTTTTTCTATAGCAATTATTGCAGCTTCTTTTTGAGAAATTGTGTTTCTTTTCGTTGGTTTTTGATTATTTTCGGTTTGGAGAAGTTTCTTTCGGTCGATGCTGAGGAAATTGGTGTGATTAATAACGTTCCAAGAGAAATGCCGGTGCTAGGAAATGCGTGTGTTTAATAGAAACTAAGTTCATCTTATTATTCATAACTTTTTCAATTGCATTTCGAAAAACTTCATATAATTTAGAAGCAACTATATTTGCACAAGTCACTCAAATAGTTCTGCATATCTTAAGTATTCTTTTGTATCGAGGATAATTTTAATTAATTAGTACAGTAATTTTGAATTTTTTTTTCAGATGAATCCTATAAAAATGCAATTGGCTGAAGATTTATCACAGTTAAACTATTTGAACGAGTCTAGTATTTTAAACGTGATACGCAGCAGATATACTTCAAATCTTATTCACACATATGCTGGACCTACAATGTTGGTGGTCAATCCCGGATCTCCTTTAAATTTATATACGGAGAAGGTAAATTTTATTTAAAAATTTAATATATAATTGGCGGTGCTTAAATATTATTTATTATGTTACAGGTTATGCACATGGTTAAAAACCTTCACAAAATTAACAAACAACCACCACCCCACGTTTATGCTATGGCTCAATCCGTATACATGGCAGCTGTTACCACACGTCGCGATCAATCTTTGATTCCTATGGGTTGTCAAGCTAGTGGAAAATCAACTTCGTGTAAACATTTATTACAATACCTTATACAAACAGCAATGTCTTCTAATAAGGTATGGTAATATTTTTTTAAAAAAATTTAATGGATGTTATTTGACTTTGGAAAAATAATTTATTTAATGTATTTTTAGATTGTTACTCTTGAAAAAGTTGAAGCTGTGTGGACAGTGTTAGAAGCTTTTGGAAATGCAGCAACTGCAAATAATCCAAATGCAACTAGATCTGTACATCTGTTTAGCGTTGATTTGGATCAAGGAGGACAGATTGCTTCAATGTCCGTTCAAATGCATTTTTACGACAAGTGGAGACTTATTGACCATCCTCCCAATGAATTTTCTTTCCACGTGTTCTATTATTTGTTGGCCGGCATAGAAAACGTTCCTGCATTACGGAAAGAATTGTATTTGGATCAGATCAACGACGATTTAAAAGTACATTATAACTTTTATGCAATGTGTGAATCGTACGACTATATTATTTTATTAAATTTAGGGTGTTGACAAGAGTCAAGCAGCTGTAGAGTTTACTAATCTCCAATCTGCTATGATGGTTCTTGGATTTTCCAACACTGAACTTAAAGCAATTTATGCGGTATTAGCTGCCATTATACATCTTAGTCATACAAAAATAGTGAAGAAAGGTAACGGCTTTGATAAATTACAATTATTTTTTTTCTATTTATTAATTTTCCATTTGTTGTTTTTGATCTAGATAGTATATTTAAAGATAAAGTGCAATGGACTTGGAGTAATTCTGATGCGGCAAAACGAGCTGCGAAATGTCTCGGCACTGGAAATGCTGATGATTTATTCAGCCTAGTATTTCCAGAACTTGAATTGTTCAATGAACGTGATATCGGTGAACAGATAAATTCTTTAATTGTTGGACTTTATACAGAGACATTCAATCTAGTAGCATCTATTATTAATCGGTATAAATATATTTTAAATTGTGTAAAATATGTATATATTATTCGTATTTATCAAAATAATTTGTTTTGTTTTTCAGTAAACTAGCTCCATCAATCCATTCCCTTTGTTCTATACTAATCCCAGACTATCCGGGATATACTGTTCAGTCAAAGTCAGCAAGCATGTTTGATTTCTGGATAAATTATCTTCACGAACGATTATTATCAAGTTATCATAATTACGCCGTTGTTGCCCCATTAGAAAAGTATAAGATAGAAAAGGTAGAAACGGCTGCTAGCTATGAAGCTGAATTTTGTGCTGAAGACCACATGTTAAAATTATTTGTTGGAGCTAAAGCAGCAATTGGTTTTGGTCGTAGTCCATCTATGGTAGATTTGAAACCCGAACCGTGTCCTGGTCTATTGAGAATTCTAGACGATACTGCTGGTGACACTAATTTAACTGATCACGATCTCATTGAAAAAATCCAAAACTTATCCAATGATAAATGTTAGTCATAATTAATTTTAGTTACAGTTTTATCTAAAAATGTATTAATTTATGTCTATTTTTCTTTTATAATTTTAGCGTTTTCGAATATTCTGAAGAAAGTTAATAAATCGGATGAGTTTACTTTAGTTCATTTTCGCGAAACTATTCCAGTTACCTATAATATAAATGGATGGTTGGATATGTGTCGTGACTGTATGTCAAAAACATCAATAGCATTACTCCACGATTCATCCAAGTTCGTAAATTAATTTTAAAGTAACAATTTTGTATTCATTTTATTATCATTTAAAAACGTTTATTATTTAGCATTGACATTTCAACTGTATTCTCTAAGAATCGAGGTGCTGGGCTCACAAGCACATTGGCTATTGTAGACGGAACACAGTCATTAAGGCGTATGTCTAGTATTCGGCGAGCTACATTTGGTAGTCTCAGTACAGCAGCTACATTAAAAAGAAAATTAACATGTGTTCAAATAAGATTCGCCGTGGTCAGTACAGTACTAACTAAATTGTAATTTTAACCGTAATTGTAATTTGTATTATGTCGTGTTTTACGTCCCTAGGATGGACTGATTGAAACCTTGCGACGAACCGGGCAACACTTTATTCATTTTTTTATTTCGCAACTTGATGCTGGTTTTACTAATCGTACTGATGTTGCAGCTACTCGTGTTTTTAATTCAATATATAAACTACAAGCAATTACGTTGAGCCCTAATTCTAATAAGTCGAATACTGAACCTGTAGACATACCGCTGTTGAGACAACAAGTAAGTTATAGTAATTTTGATAAATTACAATTTTTTTAAAAACTAATTAGGTAACCTTTTAAATTTTTTTTTTTCAGATACGCGGTGCCGATATTTTACCAACTATTCGGTTTTATAAACAAGGGTATCCAGTTTCTATGTATATCTCCGAGTTTATTCGAAAGTTCTCTGTATTTCTACCTACTAATTTAAAAACTGACGATTCAAATAACACCATTAAAGATCATCGGCAATGTGTTTCTGAGATAATGAGCAAAGCTGATTTGGATGAATCATTATATAAAATTGGAATTAATCAGGTAAGTTTTATATTGTGTTCTTGTCAATAAAATATATTAAGAATATTGAAAATTCCTGTTAAAATGAATCTATATATTTATATTTGCAAGGATTCTTGTTTAAAAAAAAAGGAAAACTTAAAATTATCATTTATTAATGATAATGATAATAATAAAAAAATTGAATAAATGCCCTGTAACAGTATTATATTAACAAAAACGATTAACATTAAACTTAAAGGACAGACAATTTAATAATGATTTTTTTTTTACTGTTATTATGATTTAATTTTATCAATTTTCTTTTGTTATCAGTGACACTATACAAATACATATTTAGTATTTTCACTAATTAGTTTGTACATATTTTGTTGTATGGATTCAAAAAGGAGTTTTAAAAGCATGAAATTTAAATGTTTAATGAATGTAATATTTTGTATATTTTATTTTCAAAATATTCGTTAAATATATGAATAATAAAATAATTATTTAATGTGCGTGGAATATTAACGGGCATTGGTTATATTGTTTCTAAACACATTTTTTGGGTTATTATTTAAACGTACGTGTAATTGTATACCTATAACTATTCAAAAGTGTTACAGGCCATTGAGTTTCTTTGCTATTGAAAGCTACTCGCTTCTTTGTTCTATGTTAAAAGCTAAGTCTAGATTCTCATTCCATTCTGGTATTACTTCCTCAATATATTTTCTAGAGTTTTCTTACTGAATTTAGCCACCTCTGTCTTGAGCATCCTCTTGTATTTTGTGATCAATCAGTCTTGAATACAGCTTAGTCGTTGGTTATAATAAACAGGAACCAAACATATACGCCAATGTGCCATAGTAAAATAACATCTGTTTGAAACTTTTAACTGTACTTTACTATTCAAAAGTAATAACAAATTAGTTAAAATAATAATTAAAACATATCTACCATTTTAAGTAACTATTTAAAATGTGTTTTAAATATGTTTAATGTATATATTCCAGATATTTTTTTATTAAATACAAATAGGATAAATAGAAGTAATTAAAACAACGAGAAAAATATTTTACAAACTTCAAAAACATCTATCGCTTAAAGTTAAAATTTATTTAAAATTTAAAATTTTGCAAATTTTTCAAATAGTTGCGTGAAGAATTCAGGTTTCGAAATAATTTAAACTTTTCGTGGTGTTTCTCACGGATTTGTATTAATTTTGTAGCTGTTTTGTGGTTGAAAATCGTCATAAATTTCATGCTTCAAATCATTGGCCTATTTAAAAATAATCCTCTAATTTGACTAAATATTTTCATAAATAATGAATGATTAATACCTATTCAGGTTTAGTTTATTATTTATACTGTAAAATGGGCCACTTTTTTATGTATGTCAGTAGTTGTGTGTGTGCTGTGTACATGTTCGTGGTATGATATTATGTTTCTAAACGTAGTAAACACGCATGTATAATACTATAACGTGTGTATGTGTGTATTTGTAACTTGTAAATTCGTAATATTATATATTATGTTTTCTATTTAAGAAAATATGCACGTCTTAGTGTTTGGCACTCTGTTACGATTATTGATAGCACATTCATCTAACTGTTAAATGTTTATGGCAAATGTTTGCGAATACATTTACCTTTGCACAGTTTTTAAATACAGTTATAACAGTTTTTTTTTCTTGTAGTGAAACAATAAACGTAGACATTAAACTTTTTATTGCCCACGACTGGTTTATTATGTCGCCTTGGTTCATCGTTGGTTTTGTTGTCTTCATTAATCGTCGGATTAGTTGTTTGTGACGTTTAAATTTACTACAGATGTACTTGTAATCAGGAGAAATGTATTTAAAAGCGTATATTTTTTAGGTGTCACTCAATTAATACAATTATTGGAAAACGATGGTTCAGTTATACGTTTTATTCGATCTATTCTCAGCATCCATAAATTCTTAAATATCCCTTCGTTAGAAACGAGAAAGTCTGTTAAAACTGCTAATTTTTTTGAAAGGAATTTATAACTAATAAAATTATAACAATCTAATGTATACATTCGACGTTTTTTATATCTTCTGTTTTAGTAATTATAGAGCTTATAGTTTTATTTATTAGTAAATAAATTGTATAAAAAGTTATTTAAAAAATGACCACTTGCACGTTGCCTCAATAAGGCATTTGTGTAATTGTAGTTATTTCAATCGTATGTTTATTCACATAATATAATATCTAACCATAATAGCTTAAATAGACACGTTATTATAACGAATACTGGGTTTAAGAATGCACGCAGTACGTTATGTGCTCGTCCATATGTAAATTGATTTTTATTCGAAATTTTTTTTTTTTTGTATTGGATATCACAAATAAAAATCTTCAGTTTTTTTACACTTATATATACAATATCATGCCACACGTTATACGGTTAATATTATTTTAGGTAATTTTGCATGCCGCAACTGTTATTAATTTCTTATTAAGTCCGTATTAATCGTTTGTAATTTATTTACTTAACCATGGCAAAATAACGTCGTGTTTTGAAATAAAGGCCCGAACGGTTTTTTTGGTGGTGGTCTGTTTCAAAAAAGATAATTTAGTCGTTCTCATATTTATTATTATTTTATATATTAAAATATTATTATTATTATTAAGAATTTTTCACACACTGCCTACGTTATTGTACACACACACTGCACGTACCTACCTATTTATTGTACTCGACGTAAACGTATTGAATCGAGGAGTATTTTAATGTACCGTTTTAAACGACCAATACGAATCGCTAAACCATATATAATAATATATTATATTTTATATAATAATATGCGCGCGAGGAGATTCTGCCAGCGGGATTGAATGACGGACGACGTGGTGGTGGTGGTGGTGCTATTGTAACGAGTAATATATTGTATCTCGGATACGTTCTTGTTACAGCAGCGTATTGTAATGGAATATTGGCCGTTATTCTCACGAGAAGACGACGGTGCGTATAGCGGAGTTAAAAAAGTAGAAAATAGAACGGACTCCGTTTTAATTTCGATTACATTCGTGTTTAGTTGTTTAGCTATAATATGTTCTTTTTTTTTAAGGGATTTTGAAGCGAGTATTTTCTCTCTCCGTCTTGCACACACGAATCACAGTAAAATAAACGTTTCGTACTTCTAACGCACCACCTAACCTAACGCATCGACCTAGTGATGCGATAAAGATTCTGAAAACGGATTCGTCGTTAATTTTACTATATAGAATGACTTTCCCGCATTTCTAATTTTTTTTTCATAAATCCTTAAAAAAAATTACTCGAACAAATTTAAAATGAGAAAAAAAAAATTCGCTACTAATCTATTTTATCTACTATACTATTTTTGAAGGTCTCAAAAAAAAAATGAAAAAAGTAGGAAAGTCGTTCTATAGTAATAAAATTCAAGACGAATTCAAATCCGTTTTATCGCATCACTGTAGGTACGTCGGAAGTACCGAAACGTTGATTCGTGTGTGCGAGACGAAGAGAGAGAAAACACTCGCTTCTCTCCCTTTAAGGACGTACCGCGGTCGTTTTTGAAAATTTCTTCTCAGTTCGTGTGCGACTTTTTCTTTTGCGCCACGATTTTGTCGTCCAAATAACGCGTTCACATAATATAATATAGCCGATATTATATTGTTTTCGATTCGGATTATTATATGTCACGTGAACAACGTATAAGTTCTTAAATACGCCGCCGAATTCTAACCCGTAACGTGCGGTGAATAGAACAGTTTTTTCATACACGTGCAGTTTGGATGTTCGGATAACAAAGAACGTTATATTGTATAGTAAAATAAAAAAGTAAAATATACTTTGGATTTGTCCGTAATTGTCGAAAGCAATAACACGCTTCGAGTGAAAATTCGTATAACTTTTCTCGCGTTCCGTACAATAGAAAATAGACAAAAAAGAAGAAGAAGAAGAGACGACGACCTTGTCTCTGTTGGAATGAGTGACATAACGCGTTGTACTGCGCGGTGTCTTGCGCGTTTGAGCGATGACACGAGGTGGAAAAAAAAAAAAGTGAAAATATTCTTGTAATTGTCGCGTGACACGCCGCGGAGTATCGCGAGAGGAATAGTTTTTTATAATATATTTCATTAAAACGTTTTGTGTAGAAAAGAACACAAGTGTATGTACGAGAATAAAATAACATCGCGGTGTAAGATATACATTCTGTAAAAATTGTATACGCCATTTTTACTCTTATAAATGTCCCGATTTCATTTTTGTCGCTCGTATGTACAGTTGAATAATAACGCTACATAAGACGTCGCAGTGCCAGGATTTTTATTTGGGTGGGCTGATAATTTTTTGTGTAGAGGCTTGAATAGGATCTTCCAGAAGAATACCTGTTGTTATTAAATTTTCCTTGAATTTAACGGGGCTGCTGCAGTCCCATCAGCCGGCGGGCCCCCCTCTTGGCCACGCCATTGAGACGTCGGAAATACGATTTAACCGCCGTTATACGTACGAAAAATATTTTTTTTCTCAATTCGAGACACTCGAATTAAAAATAATCTGCGCGCTGTTAACCGCTGCGCGATACGATTTTTAATTACAAAAAAATCCGTTTTTCGTCGATAAAACAAAAAGAATCGCGTTTTTGCGGATCGACGACAACACTACGCTGTAGCATAGTGCTGTACTATAGAGAGGAGACACGGCTTAATATAATTATTCTACGTTTTAACGATTACTCGCACGTACAGAAAACAATATAATATCGAAATAACAAATAAATAAACCGACTGGGGGTTTTTTTTTTAGTTTCACGACGGAAACGTGTTGCTGCTGGTCATTGTATATGTTTAAATAAATTCGTTTCCCAATGATATATGTTTTTTGATTTTTTTCAGTATACGAGTTATTATATGTTTTATTTTTAAATCGCGTTATATTATATTTTATATATATTATTGTCGGACACTATTATAATATGTGTCGGAACTTTTAAACGTACCGTGTACGCTTGCTTCGTCATTTGTGAAAATTCGCTTCGCCCCCCGTTCGCCGTACATAATTCGCTTTGTCGCGTATTGATTGTTTCGTATATTATATGTTACTCGTATATCCGATCCGTAGTAATATTAATAAAATAATAGAATCCGTGTCATAATATTATTATTAGACAGTCACGGCTAATTTTTTCGAACAGAATTTGTGACGAGTGACTGTTATATTAATAATATTTTGATGTGCATCGCGCGCGTTATTTACCACAGCTCATTCGCCGCGTTTGAATTTTGGCGAATAATCAAAATCGAAATAAATAAATAGAATGAAACCGGCTGAGAAAAGTAATGCGAAACTATATATATATATATATTGTTAAGAACCCTTAGTTTTAATTTTGATCATAAGTATTTGTATGCAACAGAATATTATATTGTAAGCCTCGTCGGTCGCAAGGAATTGCTGATATAGCAATTCGACCGGACTTCGGGCACACCAACACGTAGTACTCGATGACGATCGAGCAGTGTTGGTTGTGTGGAGCGTTGTTCAAAACGGTACAGTTGTAGTATAATTTTGCAGAGCATTTATTAAATAATATTATATAGTTTCTCGTTTACATGAATAAATCGTAGAATAAGTCACCGAACACGGTTATTTTTTATTTAAGTATTGCGGTCTCTTAAACGAGTCCGTAAAAAAGTTTTTATTTTTCGTTAATATTATTCCCCCGTGCCCCCTTTTTTTTTAGAGGAATTTCGATTGTACGCGTGTATTATATTAAATTTTAATATACCTACCTACGCGTGTTTTTAAAACAACCGCGAGTTCTCCTCGTGTACACGTTTAGAACGTCGTCGTAAATTTAATACTTTAGCGTAATCGTTTGATTTTTTTTTTTCGTTTCGTAAAGCATTTCGACGTGCGGTTTCGCGATAAAAATAAATAGAAAAACACTTTTGGCAAAACGTCATGACACGAAACAAATTATACACTTCTGTATAAAATACGTAATAACAATATAGTCTTATGTACAGTGTATGTAAATCGGCAATAAATATTTAAACTGTTTGGTCTTCGGTCTCGTTAAAAAACTCGTTTTTAGTCGTTGAAAATTCGCGAAGAAAACAAAATTAATGAATTCGTATATTTATATATATACGCGCGCGCGTGTATATATTAACAAATACTCGTGTATTTCATTTATTGAAACTACACCTCAGGCATATAAATTTATTTAAAAAATTTTTTTTTTTTTTTTTTTTAATTACGCAAATCGTTTTAAGTGTTCAACCGTATGGTTGGTTTACAACATATAACCTTGTCTTCCATTCCTCCCGATTCTCTGCCAGCCGTTTCAGTTCAACGTGAGTTTCAAACCCTGCATCCTTTTTTATTTGTGAGATATACGAATTTCTTGGTCTTCCGGCAGTTTTCCTTCCTTCTATGGTTCTTTCGATTATAACGCGGTGCAGTTCTTCTCCATGACGTAAAACGTGGCCAATTATTTCCCATCGTCTTTTCTTTATTGCATTTATTACACTCCGTACTTCTCCTACCCGGGTTAGCACCGCAGCATTAGTTTTTCTGTCTGTCCATCTGATTCTCTCCGTGCGTCTCCGGCACCACATCTCAAATGCCTGTAGGACTCTGTTTCATTTATCACCCACGTCTCACAGCCATGTATAAAGCTACACTCCATACATATACGTTCTTATAACGTTTTTCTTAATTCACTGATTTTGATGCTGTTATTTTCTTTTTCCCCTAATAAATGCTGATTTGGCTTGTCCTATTCTTTGTTTTATATTGTCCTTTGGTCTGATGTTATTAGACTTGCTAAATATTTGAATTTGTGTACTTGAGTTAAAAGTTGGTTGTCTACATAAATGTTAGCGTGAATTGTAGAATTTCTAGCACAGACCAGAATCCTTGTTTTCTTAGTGTTTATGTTCGATTTGTATGTTTCTAGAATGCTTTGCGTTTCTGCGAGAGCTCTTTGTGAATCATTTTCGTCTTCTGCAATTAGTACAATATCGTCTGCGCAAATCGAATCATCGAAATCAGAAAAATTATAAATAATATATAAAATATTTGTAGTATTTTTAGAAAGTTCCTTTAAATCCCCCAAAAAAAAATCGTGTTTATCCCGTTGGTGGGTCCTCTATAATACACATTTGCACGACGACCCACGACATAATACAAGCCGTTAACGATTGCACGTTTTAACGTAATATCGTGTTATAAAATAACGAAATTTATATAAAATTTTTATACTTCAGCGGGCGGTGGACAAACGCGCTTCTTTTCCTTCCGGGGGCCCCCTTCTGTGGGGCATCCCGCACAACAGTGCAGGCGTTTTGAAATAGTTTTGGAATTTCGCTATAATTAATTGTCGAAAATAATTAAAAACCTCGTTTATATTTATACGTGTATTTTTACTGGTCGCGCAAAATAACAAAACGATGAAACCTGCAACGCGTTAGAAACGCGGCGGCGGCGGCGACGACGGGAAATAATCGTGCGAAGACACCGTACTGTGCGCGCGCGTTTATTTGAAGAGCTTTTCAACGAGACGGGCGCCGCTTGTGCACGCCGCTGCTGCTGCTGCTGCAGTACCGGCCGACTGCTATTAACGCCGCGGTATGTGTGCTAGAGAAGAGAGAAAGAGAGAGAGAAAACACGCATTCCTCGACCGTTTACTTACTATATACTTTCCAACAGTCGCGCAGAGATCCGCCGCGATGTGTGTGTGTGTGTGCATACTTTTGGTCGAAATAACTCGTTTCGCCCCGTTGTGGCTCGAGGCGGATAATGAGTAGGTACTGTTAAAATACACGCGCTGCTGCTGCTGCTGCTGCTGCTGCACGCACCACGCATCACGTCGTGGTGGTGGACGGCATTGGCCGCTTGACGCGCGTTTTGTATAAACACATTTTCGGGCGACTGCGGCGATTGTCCGGAGACAAGTTTTTCACGCGCGTAGTGGCAATAATAATTGACACGTCTGTCCGTGCTTTGTGCGCGCCACGTCCTTTTAAAATCCTTTAGAAAAACGGTGACGTTTTTTTAAATTTAATTAACGCGTTGTTTATATATATATAACTAAGGCCCGGAGATTTTTAAAACGCACTACAGAAACCATCGGAAAAATGCGTTTTACCACAAAAATGCCCTTTTAAAAACGACATAAAAATTTCGTTTAAAAACATACGTATTGTTTTATTGAATAATTATTAATTTTATTACAGAAAAAAAAAAATCGATCAAATCTAACTGTTGTGACTGCTGATGATGATGGTATTGACCGGTGTTATTGTTCATTCTAAACATAATATACGTTTAAAATTATTATGTTAAACTGTTTTGCCTTTATAAAATTTCGAGCATCGCGTTGATGAATTATATATAATATACTGTTTGATGTTTTCAAACACCAACGATCGTCCGTGTACTGTCATCCGAGAGATATGCGTAATGTATAGAAATACGCATTTAAACCGAACAAAATGACCGACAAATGCTAAAAAAAAAAATGCCGTAAAAACGAAAAAAAAACATCAAAAAATGCAAAACAAAAGTTTCACCTGGAAAGCGTTGTCAAAGATCACTCCCCAAAAAAAAGATGCACTTTACATCGGAATTCTGGGACCTAGTTTTAACTATCGCGTTTATATTCATTTTTGTGTAGGTACTATATTTATTCCAAACGTATGTAGCGAACTCAATAACGTGTGTTGTATAGTTAAGCGGGGAGGGGGTGGGGATAGGTCTCAAAGTTACTTGGGTTCAGTGAAGAAATTGAAATAATAAACGAAAAAAAAAAAAAATGAAATTATACGTAAAAACTCGTTTTTTTTTTTTTAAGTGTCGGCTACTGGCAAGTTCTTTTTGTATTTAGCGATGGTATAAAATGAAATCTATGAACGATTTTCAAATCCAGATCGTTTCATTAAATGATCCCTCCTCTTTTTTTTCTCACAATTTACCGCGAGTGTATAACTGCAACGATCCGGGGGGGGGGAATCTTTTTGGAAAATTATTATTATTCCGGTCGACGAATGCCTGCAGTATTGGGTTAAACGCGTCGAAAACAATAAAAAATATGATTTCCAGTAAAGTATGTCGTAGCGCACACGATTTTTTAACGTTACGCGTACAATAATAATAATGTGTGTTGGAACGAAAATACTCGCATGTGAACGTTGTTTAAATTCGCCGCCGCAAAACTAGGCGTGTAAACGTGTGTGCTGGATTTTTTTCTTCTTATAATATTATTATGTTCGGTCGACAAATCGCCACGACGACTCCGCGCGTGTACTTCGGTTCTCTGTACATACCGTAGGAATGTCACGATTTTTTATTTCGGTTATTTTTTTTTTTTTTTATGTAAAATCATGTCCGTACTAATAAGTACTCGCAGTGTCGCAATCCGCAGTTTTGTATTTCCATTAAAATAAGACAATTTTACAGTCGTAAATTTATGTTATATACAGCGGTCCAAGCGGGAAGAGGAATAAGGGGGGCGGATGCCGTCCCTCCACTTATTTTGTTTAAAATCGTTCGTCCCTCCTGGATTTAAAAAAAAAATTTGTTTTATAATTTGTAATTGTGATGTTGCTTAATTTTTTTTTTTTAGAAAAATATCTTTTGAACCGTTTTTTATTTTGTTCTCCGTAAGAACTATTTCGTTTTCTAAAATTTTAGTATATTCAGTATGTCTAAACTTCACTTAATCACAATCGTAAAAAAAAAAAATATGGTTCACCGCATCAGGTGGGTTAATAGGGCCGGTGTTTTAGCCTTTTAAAAGACTTTTTTTTTTCTTCTTCTTATTTTTCAACAATACGGACCGTTCACAACTTTGCCCTCCCCCCTTTCAAAACTTGAAATGACGACACTGCAGCTATTCCATCCTCCCCCACTTATTTTGATCCACTTCGGCCACTGATTATATAAACAAATTCGTGACGTTTTAACATTCCTGCCGAGTCCTGTTATATAGCGATATGCCCCGAGGATATACATTATACATTTTAATCTCCGCAGGATTATTGAAATTATTACGTATTTTATTTTTTATTTATCACATTTATCGGACGTTTGTTGCGTAGCGCACGGTTTTCAAATTTCGATTTTGCGAAAACGTACGTTTTTTACCCATCGCGTTGAAAACGTCAAACGCGAATAACAATATTTGTGTAAAGTATATAACAATACACGATTGTTAAATATCGAATTAAAAATAACCCTTTCGATTAAAACCTAATGAGATATAGAAATGTTTTTACACGTATACATAAATAGTGTCACACTCTTTAAATGTTATTTCTTTAATAGTGTTTTTTTTCTTCTATAAATGAACGCGTTCATTGCGGTTCCGAATGAGAATAATAATTGTTCGGCTACATCCGTGAATTTCCGTATTATTATTTATACAAAGGTTAACTGCGACGGTTTTATCAAAAAAAATGTCCATTTTCGGACAAAAGTATCGAGTAATATCGGTCCGTAAGTCCTCGTTAGAATTTTAGAAAATGGCGTTATATATAAGACATTTAAAAAGATGCTGCTGCTGTTGCTTCCCTTCGAAATAGATTTCTGTAGGTTACGGCACCGCGAGGAGTACTCGCGTGTAATATAATAATAAATGCGTGTATGTGTATTATCGTTATGAACGTTTCCACAACGAATTTATTTAAAGAAAAAATATAAAATTTACCACAATTAAACACACAAATGTATTTATTACGATTTCACCACAAACAGGATTAAATTGTGTATTTTAAAAATGTATATTACGGAGGTTCTGCTGTAGATACTCTGCGTTAATATACAGTACTTTGACCGCGGCGGCGTTTCCCGGGGACGATGCACTATCGGGCCAATCAGTGGCGGCGTAATTATATGGTTAGGGGGTGTCATGTGAGATCAGTATTTTTTTCATAAGAACAAAAATTAAAAAAAAAATTTTTTTTTTAAAGTAAATTTATATTCATTTAAATAATAACAGGTACAAACAGATTACAGTTCGTATTTCATTATTCTTGTGTTGGCTTCAGAACCGTATTTCGTTGAGCACGTCATCGTCGAGACGTGTCGGAGGCACACGAACTGCTAGCGCGTGGGCTTAAATAGATTTAATCGATTATATAATGCGAACGTGACATTTATATAGTTAATACTCTGAGGCTCGTCGTTGATCGTCTCCAGAACCGTTCCTCGTTCTGTATTCGGCGCATACAAACACCACGCGTCTTTCACGCGTTCCGTTTTTTTTTTACCAAATTTTTTTATACATTGTTTAATGATTTTCAAAGAGATAAAAACACACTTGTATTTTGTTTCGAAATTCCAATTCCACTAATTATAATAAAAAAAAAAGGACAAGGAATGGGGAACGGACACCGGTATCTCACCCCTCCCCCATAATTATGCCACAGAGGCGGCCAACACAACCGAGAATTCTCTGTACTTCAGCGGCGGATCGCTGTTCGTACACGTCACTCGACAGTGTCTCGTTTTAACAATATACACTGGAAAAAATGTCAGTATACAAAAAAAAACCTAAATAATACGTTCGCAACAGCAGTGACTGCAGTAAACGGACTCCGTCATGAGACGTATTATTATTATTATTATTGGCGGATTGCGATCGCGCGCGCGCGAGTATGACGAAGGTCGTCGATCGAGCGGCGGCCAAACCAGTTTTCGATATGTGACGTATATACGACGACGAGCGCGCGCGCGCGAGCGTGAATGGACCGAAACGGCGGCGACGGACGACGTGCAGTGCGACCGGGGAGACATTGGCCACGGCCGCCGGGCACTGCACTGAACGGACACAGTTATGTCCACTGTTCCGGACGCGCCGGATGTGCCGCGTAATCGTTGTCCGTTGTCGTGCGCGCCACCGATGATGATGATGACGGCGATGATCCGCATTTGTTGTTATCGCTGCAGTGGTCGGCCCGTGTTTTTCATATGGTCTTAGTAGTGTCGTCGCGGCGGTGTCGCTGTTTTTCGCCGCCGTTTTTGGCGGTGCTGCTGCTGGTACTGCAGCTGTTGTCGTCGCCGTCGTCGTTGGACCGCGTCGTCTCGTTGCTGTTGGCGTACGCGCTCATGCCGCCCGCTGCCGACCGTACGGCCGTCGCCGCGGACGGTGGCCGCGGCGGCGGCGGCGGTTCTCGCGTCCGCGAGACCAAAAAAGCGTTGCTCGGCGGCGGCCGATGCGCGCGCCCTTCCGCTGCTACGCCTTCGCGACCGTCGTCCGTCGTCGCTATGGTGGCCGCGGGAACGGTGTCCAAGATAACGGAAAAGTTTCAGGCGGTACAGCTGTCGTCGTCGTCGCGTAGTAATAATTATACGGCCGCCACGCGGATACCTAAACTCTCGCCGCCGCCGCCGCCCTTGCCGACCGTGCCGCCGCCCGTCGTCAAGTACGAGATAAAGCGGAGACAGGATAAACTTTTGTCGGCCGATCTGGTGCACCGTTCTCGCCGGTCCGTCGTCGTCCCGGTGTCGTCGTCGTCGTCGTTTTCCGCCATCCGATTATTACCGACCGGTGGTGTCGCCGGAGACAGCGGCGCCGCGTCTTCCGACTGCGGCAGTAGTTCCGACTCGGAAAAATCGGTCCGGTGTTGTGGCTCGACGGCGGCGGCGGCGGCGGCGGCGGTCGAGGACGT
The DNA here is from genome assembly GCA_032441835.1 of Slavum lentiscoides. Lineage (NCBI taxonomy): Eukaryota > Metazoa > Arthropoda > Insecta > Hemiptera > Aphididae > Slavum > Slavum lentiscoides. The sequence continues at coordinate 1,818,252 of CM063707.1, read as the reverse complement.
ACCCGGATCGCCGCACAGCTCGGGCTACGAGTCCGTCGAAGAAACGGCCTCGGCGGCCGACCTGCACCACCGCCGTCCGACGATCGTGCCGCCGCCGCCGGCCGTCGTGCCGTATTCGTGGGTGTTTGGCGCGCCCGAACCGTCGTCGCTGCACGACGCGTTCGACGGGTCGTCGTCGTCGTCGTCGTCGTCCTCCGACGACTGTTATCGTACCGTCGTCGACGACGCCGCCGCCGCCGCGCCTACGACGGCCCCGGAAGACCGCCTCGAACGGTTGGTGACGTTCGCCCCGCCGCCGGCGTCTTCTTGTCCCGCTTTGTCTTGCCGCGCAAAGCCCGACCAAGACGACGACGACGACGACGACGCTCCCGCAACGGCGGTCCGCCGTCATTTCGCAGGAAATGACGTCGCGACCGCTGCAGGAGGAGGATACCCGCTGTCGCCCATACCCGAGTGCTCGTCCACCGAACCGAACAGCGTGGAAACCGTGGAGGACTGCGGTTATTGTCGTGACGACGGCCACGATAAGGTATATATATAGCACTCACATGCCGGACAAAAAAAAAAAAAACGACTTGGCCGTGTTCTCGTCTCGTCGAAATGTATTACGGGGGGCGTCATTTGGGGGACGAGCAGGGTGTTTGCGTTCGCGCCCCTTATATAGGCCCGAATGGTTTGCTTTGTGGCAAACGGCGGTATACGCTTAATGTCGAAAAAGTATAATCAACAAAAATCAATCGCCGGAAAAAGCTGTAGGTAGGTGTATTATGCTAAACTTGAAAATTACCGGTGTCCGCTTGTTTAAAATATAATTAATTTTTTTTTTGTAGAGCTTTATGCTCGTACAAAAGTTTTATAAATATAAACGTGAACGTTGCGCGCTTTTTTTTTTTTTTGCTGCATTTGTCTTCGAGCTTCTTACGCATTACTCATTTTATTAGTTTATTTTATTTTATTAGTTTTTATTATTTTGTTGGTTTTCATGTAGGTATAAAGTATTCAATTAATTTTTTTTTAGTTTTTAAATCGCCGTTGTATTACTATTTATGTTGATCGCGCGGTTCATGATCTATAGAAAAAAAACAAATTAAAAGCCGAGTAATGTACATATTTTATATGGCCTGGTGAAATTTCAGTATGGCCCGCTTGAAACGCCCATTGCGTTCTCGTCGCACAGTGAAACGTACCCGCGACTTGTAAAAGAATACGCTTTTATTTCGTATTCGAAAAAAAAAACTTAAAAAAAAGTCGTTTTCGGTTTATCGACTATAGTGTTTGGTTCATTTCTCAAATACTGTCTGTCCGAATTCCACTTTATTTTGAAACACGAGAGTGTGTACATTATACAAAAGTCAATATGACTTATTGCATTGCCCGCGCGGATATCACGCGTAGCACACGGCGATTATCGCCGAGAATTCGGAGGAGAAGTTTTATGATTCTTAAAATATTCTTCATTGGATATCGGCCGCAACAGTTTACCAAAATATTTTAACAAAAAACTTGCAACACATTTTTTTTTTTTAACGAATCGATGATTTTTTTATACGCGGTCGATGGAAAAAATTACACCCAGTACAAGTATTCAGAATACGTGTTTGTACATTTTTTTTTTTGAAAAGTATTCAAATGTAAATACGAAAAAAAATTATTTAATTACATAAATAATAATTATAATAATTGCTTAATTAATAGCAATAATATTCAATTTATATACAAGCATTAAGATTTTTTTATTTATTTTTGTGGATAATATAGCGACGATACGAGACACAACTCCACTATATATATATATATATATATATATATAGGTACGCGCTCAGTATCGTCGACTATTTCACTGTTTTATTTTTAGAGAATTTTTTTTTTGTCCATGAAAATTCCTCGGGGATAAAAAAAAAACTCGCGCTGCTTTATTCATCAACTTATATACTACACGTTAGTAATAAATAATAAATACAAATAAAATTCGACAAGTCTACTATCGATACGTAACAATCGCGGTTTGAATTCCTCCGAACACACGAGCCCCGTTATTATACACGCGCGCTTGTGTATCTCGTTTTTATAATTTATTATTTCCATACACGAGCAACGCGCGCAGATACGATGTGTTATGAATTTTTTTTTCGCTTCGAACTGTGTGTGAATAAATTATATATATATATATATATATATATATAAAAAAAAAAAACGTTGGGCCGCCCGTCTCTTCGCTGTATACGCGTCCGCCATGCGTTTTCTAACCCGACACATACACACAAAGTACAAACCAGTTTTTTTCTCTCTTTATTATTATTATTATTATTTCGACCGGATTAATCGAAGCGGTGTTGGTAACGGGAAATCGCATATTTGCTGTGGCGAGCGCGCTGAATCGATTTAAAGACCCCGACCGACGCGCACGCGCGCGCTCGCCGTAAAATTAAAATAATAAAATGTATTTACCGCGTTCTCGACGGGGCCCCCGCCGGAAAAACGTTCCGACACGCGTTCCTCCCTCTCACTTGCTGCACGCGGCCAGTGAAAAGAAGAAGAAGAAGAAGAAAAAATAACGAGACTGCCAGCAGTGCCATCTTAAGGCATGGGCCTGGAGGGCCCGGGCCCAGGGCCCCCACTTTATTTACAAAATACCAAATATTAATTTATTTTTTTGACTTAGATATTTACGTTTTAAAATAAACAATAAAGTAACGGAGATTATTATAAAAATTGGCATTTTTATTAATAAAGTATAATTTTTAACAGCTGATACAATATACTATGTGTCAAAGGAAAAAAAAAATAGTATTTAAAGGCCCCATATATGTTGTGCCCTCGGGCCTCGCATAACCTTAAGACGGCTCTGTCTGCCAGTACTCGAGACATCGATGTGTTAAACGTCGCGTGACCGGTAAAAATGGAACGGAAAATTGTGATCGGGATTTGTGAATATATTGGTGTCTTTATTCAAAATGATTTCGATAATAAATATTGTTATTAGTTGTCGTGACACAACAGCTTACACGTTACACGCAATTTATAATTGCTTGTAAATTAATTAATTAAAATAAATATTGTTATTAGTTGTCGTGACACAACAGCTTACACATTCCCGTCCAATTTCCCGAGATTCACCCGCCTACCGCCGTAATAGACGTTTACACATCAAAAATCGATTTTTCACGCGTTCGTATTAAGTAAAATTTTCTTTTCTGTCGTGATCGTTTTTAATCACATGCACAAGCATTACATATTATTATTATTATTATAAAACACTCGCGCATTTTACTATTCGGCGTGTTGTTTTGCGAAAATGGTAAAACGTTTTTTTTTTTTTGTAAAACTAGTTTCATCCGAACACGCGGTGATCAGGGGCGTATACAAGGGGGGGAGGATGTGGGGTCAGATTCCCCCCATGATCTTTTTTTTTATAAGGTTCCTCTTATTAAGGTCCAAAGGCATAATTCCGTCTATAGGCCACCACATACCTAAATCCGGCCCTTATCCCCCCATTGAAAAATCGTGTATACGCCACTGGCGGTTATGACGCGGACGCGACCACCGTACGGCGCAGCATCGCGGGGGCCAGAGGTATCATACTCCATAAACGTAATAATAATCGAGACTATATGCACCCCCGATTGATTTATTCGGGTTAAGGTTTCGGGTGCTTAAAAGAAGAGAAGCAGGGGTTGTTGTGGTTTCAGGTTTTCGTCGGTTTGAAAAATACGGGTTTCGTTTTTAGCCGATATATTTTTATTCGGGTTATGGGTATTTTTTTTATGGTTAAAAACGGGTGTACTGTATTTCCCCCGAATGAAACGGCAACGTTACTTGGTCGTTGTATTTCATATCGGCGCATTCGCAAAACAGTTTTCGCAAAACAAAGCTTGTATACTATAGTATACACAAAAGGATTTTAAACCCGCGGATAAGTTCAGTATAATCGATTTGCCATGGCCGTTACGTTTCTCAGCGGGATCAGATTTTGTGTGAAACCAAAAAAAAAAAAATGCAATTGAAAACGTTCGAATGCTTACGGAGAATCTATTCAGAAATGTGATGTTTAGATGGCGCAAAGCGTTCAGAGAACTTAACCTGTCCTAATCTCGTCCGAAGAAGGCACGACGCCGCACGAGCAAATCAAAGAATAAAAAACGTTTTGTTTTTTGACCGCCGTGGAATCGTGCAAAAAATGAGTTTTTACCTCCCGGACAGACGCGGTTAATCAGGCTTTTTTTTACAAAAACGTCCTGGAATGGACGCTTGAATAACGTGTCCAGCGAGTGCCCGAAGTGACATCGCTGCAGATGATATTGGGTTACGCGACAATGCGCCCGCTCAAGCAGCGCTCTCGGTTCGCGAGTTTTTGGCAAAAATAAAAAAAATCTCCCCTCCCCCATAGCCCGGACCATCTAGCTCCTTGTAATTGTCTGTTCCACAAGTTAAAATCCAAGGTGAATGGACAACGGACGTGTAGAAAACGTTGAATGTAGCGTTACTGAAAAAGTATACCTTAAGGGGATTGAAAGCGGGTATTTTCTCTCTTTGTCTTACACACATGAAACATAGCAAAATAGACGTTTCGTACTTCCAACGTACCGATCGAAACAGATTTGAATTCCTCGTGAATTTTACTACAAAACGACTTTTCCACTTTTTTATTTTTTTTTTCATAAACCCTTAAAAAAATTAACCGAACAAATTAAAAAAAAAAAAAATTGTTAATAATTCATTTTTGAAGGTCTTAAAAAAAAGAAATAAAAAAAGTGGGAAAGTCGTTTCGTAGTAAAATTCAAGAGGAATTCAAATTTCTTATCGCACCAATAGATTCGATCGGTACGTTGGAAGTACGAAACGTCTATTTCGCTATGTTTCATGTGTGTAAGACAAAGAGAGAAAATACTCGCTTTCAACAATCCCCTTAAGGAAAACGATTTTAAATATTGTTACGATCAACGGAAGAAAAAAAATCGGTTGCATATGACTTTCCGTGCGGATCGTACTCTTCGGAAGAAATAATAATTTTGTAATTTCTTTCAATATTTTCAAGTAAAAAATTCAGTACACTTACTTTTTGGGGGGACACACCTCGTATACGTATAAAAAAAATATTGACGTCTGTTCTTTTTGAACGTATTGTTTACACTCATTCGGTGTAATTTACACCGTATTATATATTATTATATATGTAACGAAAAGTAAAACAATATTCGTCACGTTATGCTTCGACACACAAAAACGTAATTTCGTTTGTTACATATTCGAATGTTATCTACGACGCGTGTGTGAATAATCGTTAAAAAGTTTTATCGTTATTATTAAAAAAAAATGTCTGGTTCGGTCAACGGCGTTTATTGTTGTTTATATACAATTTCATTTAAAAAATAAACACAATTCTTCTATCGTTGTATTATCGATTCCCATATACGTTTCCGTTTAATAAATATTATAAGCGATTACTTAAGAAATATGTGCGCGCGCGTACGCTCGAACATAAAAAAGCGTTTATTTAAAAAAAAAAAACGCGTTCGCCGGTAAAAATATTCTATTGTAAAAAAAAAAAGAATCTTATCGCTTATATAAAGTTTGAAGTACACCACAAATCGGAAACAAAAAAAAAAATATTTCAACGTAATCTAATATTTATTTCGCTGTATTTTTTTTTTTATCCGCGTATAGTACATATTATATACTATGTGCACTGTACCTATACGTAATATTATATATTTTTACATTCCTAATTTTTATGTTAAGTAGATAATGTGTCGTCGTCGTCGTCGTCGTCGGATTACGTTTTTTTTTTCCTCTTTCTCTCCTTGTTTTTAGCTCTCTAATGACTTCCACGGTTAACGTTTTTTTTTCTCTGGCCACAACGCCGTATAGATATCCAGCTATTTGTACGATAAATATTACTGAACTGTTGTGGCGGCCGGTGTGTCGTCGCGTCGTGCACAATTTTCTCGTATACAATACGCTTGAACCGTGTTTTTTTTTTTTTTTACAATAGAAAAATAATTTTAAAATTCTTCCGGAAAACGCAACACTTTTTCTAAAGTGTCCGGGAGTAGAGAGCGAAAGAAAAAAAAAACCGCGCGTTTAACACGGAAAAAATTACGACGTTCTCAAATCGAATTTCTCTTGTATTTTTCTCGATCAGATATTTTTCCGCGCCACCGTCTTGCAGACACTGGAATCGCAGCGAGACGAGAGATTGTCGGGAATCTTCACGCAGTTGCAGACCCGTTGTCGCGGATACCTGGCACGGAAGGACTACGCTAAACGCAAAGTGAACGATATCGCCGTACGATGCATACAGCGGAACGTCAAAAAGTTCATGGTGGTCAGGGATTGGCCGTGGTGGCGTCTGTTGGTTAGGATCACGCCATTGTTGAACGTACACCGGACCGAATACGAGCTGAAGCAGAAATCCGTGAGTACCGGGCCTTTTCTCTCTCTCTCTCTCTCTCTCGTTCGACGACCGCGGCCCCGGGGGCGTGTGCGTGCGTTACACTTGTTCACGTAACGCGTGTGTTCACTTCGTCTGTTGCGTTTCCAGGACGAACTGGAACAGTTGAGGAGTAGAGTGGACAAATTGGAACAGGAACGGTCGCAGTTGAAAATGGACAACGACAGACTGGAGCAGAGAGTGAGTTATTTTTACGTATAGAAGAGAAATTCTTTATTGTTGTCCGAGACCCCACTGCGCACTGCAGCAGCAGCAGCAGCAGCAGCAGCAGCAGCTCGAGAGTTTCCCGCCGTAACGTCGTTTATTGGCAATCGGTCAAACACATTTTAATTTCCTCTCCCCGGGACCGGGTCTATTTATACGCGACCGATATTTTAAGACGAGACTAATAAACAATAGAGACAAGACTGCCGCGTTTCGTTCAGCTGACCACCGCGGCGACACTTCCTCAAAACGCATTTTTTGCCGTTCGCAAACGCCCGTCCGTCCTCGCCGCCGTTCGACGACAATGTTCACACCGGCGTTAATGAGGAGACGCTTCGGCGCGACGCCGTCGTCGCGATCGGTTTCGCGTTCCGTGTCGCCGTTGTCGTACCGGTCTTGTCACTCGAACGCCGATCAGCAGAGGCCGGCGTTCAGCGCGAAACTCCTCGAGCAGCTGCTTCACGAGAACGAGGTGTTTTCCGGTTTTTGTTCTCCCCTCTGCTCGCACTCGCACTCGCCGTAAACCTTCGCACTAACGCGCGTCGCGCATTAATAATGTAATTCTTCTAGTTGGCCGAGACCGCCGCGGATTTAGCCGAGGAACACTCCGCGGTGGCCATGGTGTCCGAGCGACTGCAGTTCGAGTCGGCCGAACGGCAGCGGCTCGAGAAAGAACTACAGGAGACGCAGACGGTCAAGAATCGGCTGGCCGAGACCAACGAACAGTTGGAAATGCAGCTGCTGTGCATGAGGTCCACGGATCCGTCGCTGATGTCGTCTTCGTCGTCCGTGGCCGGTACGATGAGCGACGACGACAGTGCCGTGGCGAACAGCGACAAAGGCGACCAGTATTACAGGCGGAGGTACGAGCGCGTTTGCCGGGAGTTGGAGTACGCGAAGAAACGGTTGCAACAACAGCACAACGACGACATGGAACAACTGTTGGCCATGAAAAAGCAGCTCGAAAAGAAGGCGAGTTTTTTTCTATCGAAAACAAAATAACTACGTATAGCCGCGTCGACGTGTGCGACACTGGAAATAACCACGTATTTCTTCTTTTTTTCCGTTGTTTTTCAGATGGCCGGCGTTTACGAAAACGTCGAAGAACAACGTCAAATAGTCGCGCAATGGAAACGAAAAGTTAACAAACTGAATTCCGAATCGAACGACCTGAAACTCATGTTGGAAGAAAGCAACTCGCGGAACAATTTACTCGAAAAGAAACAAAAGAAGTGAGTGGAGAGAATTATTAAAACTTTTTCCCTTTCGTCGACCGTAACGACGAGATCGAGAGTGCGCCACCAGAGTTTGAAATAATTACCGGATTATAAGAAGTAGTGAAAAAAAAAAACGGGCGCGCACCACTATGATAGTGTCGTATAATATATTATTATATTGTGTATTTTTTTTTTCAGATTCGATACAGAGTTGCATTCTTTACAAGAGGAATTGAAAAAAGAAAAAGCTCAAAGAGAAAGAATTACTAGAGAAAAAGATATGGCGATGTCGGATAAGTTTTCAATGGAACAGACTTTGAGCGTAAGTCTTCCCCCGTTGTCGTCGTCAAGAACGAATTTCTCGAAAATTTTACGCGTAACGTTGTTTTCGATTACAGAGTGTCAAGTTAGAATTGGAACTGAAGGAACAGAAAGTCAACGGTTTAAATCGCGAGTTACAAGAGTTGACTTTTAGCGGGAACACCGAGGAAGAAGTCGCCGCGCTCAAGCGATCCAAACATCAGTTGGAGAGCAAGCTCAAAGACCAAGAAGAAGAACTGGACGATCTGGCCGGCCAGGTGCAGCTGTTGGAGCAAGTCAAAACTCGTCTGGAGATGGGACTCGAACAGGAGCGCAAGGAGCACCGGCGGGAGTTGGCCCAACGCGAACAAGAAAACGAGGAAACCCGCTGTTCGGCCGCAAAGAAAATCAAGGCGTTAGAGGCCGAGATCGAAAACGAGCACGAAGAGAGGACGGCCCTGATCCGGGAGCGTCATGACCTGGAGAGACGGCTTGTCGACTCCGAGGACAGGGAACGGTGTCGAGGCATGAACGATCAAGAGACCATTGCCCGACTGAGGAGGGACATGAAAAAACTTAAGGCGCTGTTGAGAGACGCGCAGACGGTGCAGGAACAGCGTAGCGACAGCCATGCGAACCGCATAGCGATGCGGCAGCTGAGAAACCAGCTGGAAGACGCGGAGAGCGCTAGGGATTCGGCCGTAAAGGCCAGGACAATGGCCGAGACCGACTTGGCGGAAGTTACCGCGTCTTTAGACGAAGTGCAGGTAGCGAGGCGAACGGCCGAAGAGCGGGCTGCCGGCCTGGCTCGAGACAAGAATCACTTGCAGAGTCAGCTGGACGAAAACGAAGAGGAATTAGCCGAGGTTCTAAAAAAGTATCGAGCCACAGTCCAACAGTTGAGTGTGGAGCAGTCGGTGCAACAGGAACAGGCCGGTCGCATCGCAGAGCTAGAGACGGACCGATCAAATCTGCAGGAGCGCTTGGCCGAGCTCACTTTCCGACTGGACAACATGGAAACGCACGGTGATCCAGCTGGATCGTTGAATTTGAAACGGCTGCAGCTCCGAGTTACCGAGCTGGAGTCCAAGCTGCAGTTAGAGCTGACTACCCGGACTCGATTAGAGGTGCAAATAGCCCGGCTGAAAGAGACTGCCGAACGGTTGGAGAGTGAGCGAGAGGCGGCCCAAGGCAAAGAAAACGTGGCACAAGAGATGGTGCGTAAGATGCAGCGGTCGGTACGCGAAGCCCGCGAATCGATGGCCGAACGGGAGTCCAAGGACTCGGCCGACATGAACCGGAAACGGGCGCTGGAAAAACGAGCCGAACAGGCAGAGTCGGAAGTGACCACTGTCAAGGCCGACTTGGCTCTGGCACTGCAGCGCATAGATGACCTGCAGGCCGCTATGACAGGTGACCTCGATGACGACGATGACGAATTCCAGTCGGACAGTGATGATGACGACGGAGATGGGGACAGTGACGATTCGGTTACTACGTTCTTGGCCAACCAAGGAACAAGGAACACCTCATTCCTACAGCAACAACAAAAAGTTAGTTTAAAAACACACCACAGTTTACAATAACGCATTTTGTGTTTGGGTGGAATTTTTTTTATTCATCAATATATTTCGTTTGATTAATTAAAAGAAAAACATTTAATAGTAAACTTTAGAAAAAAAAAATCTACTACTTGTTAATTTTTGGGAAATTTATATTTGAGGTTTGAATAAAGTAAACATACATTTTTCTAAATTACTGTTGTAAAATCAACGTGTATGTGTGTGTGTGTTTATGTATGTTAAATCTTTATGCATGTTATTATTTGTTACAGACCAGGGATTCAAATTGACACTAACACTTACAAATTTATTGAAGAGTTTGCACCAAAGTATTATTTAAATACAATTTTATTATAAAAATCGTGTATGTAAAACAGTTAATTAATTGCGAGTTATATTATTATTATTATTTATATTTATATTTAAGCATCCCAAAAAATGCGATTGTGATTTTCACCACCCTGTAGCTCTCTATTATTTTATTATTCCCTTTTCCAGTGTCTTCCATCAATCATTGGAAGGACAAATACGTACTCACGAACAAACCCGTCCACCGACGCAATAGTATATATATATATATATATATATATATTTTTTTCTTTTATGTTCACCAACGTAATTGTAATTTTTTTATTGAATTTACAAAATGTGTATTGTATTATGTAATAAAATGTTATAATTTTTTTTTCTTCGTATTGCCGTATTTGTACATTTACATGACATTCCACAATATCGTATTCCGTTTACATAATAATAATGTCTATTTATTATCAATAGAGATACAACAAACTGTAATTTACAAAAAAAAAAAAAATTTCACTTTAATTTACGCCCAAAAATGTTTTGTACGATTTACTGTAATTCTAAAATATTGTTTATACATATCTATATTTTTTTTTCAAAACAGGACGCTAGTCTAAATGTTTAAAGAACACTACATAAGTTGTGAAGTACTTAAAAAAAAAAAAAATGAAGATCCTAAAAAAAGTTTATCGACATCAACTGATGGACAAAATTCTTTAGTTTATTGTTGTTAAAAACCAGTAATGAAAATGAATCGATTAACTGAGTGTTTGTAAAATTTGTATAAATATCTCAGTACAGGTAATTGTTATTGTTAGTAATAAAAATTTGAATAGACCTTTTAAACAATATATGTTATATATTTTATTAAATTTCGTCTAAAACGTTGTGTTTGTTGTGTATAATTTTTAAGAAAAATGTGTAATTATTGGAAAACTTTATGTGTTAAAATGCAAAATAGTTAAATAAATAAATAAATAAATAATAATAATGATAATAATAATAATAATAATAATAAAAAAAAATTGTAGCATAATTTTTAATTGAATATTATTCGTTAATTAATTTTATAGCATTCAGACAAGGTGTCTAGGAATGAAAATACGACTGTCAATAAAATACTAGAAAATTTATCTTTTATAGTTTATATCGACATAAAAAGAAATCGGAAATAGGGTAATTTTCATATATAATTTCACGTTAAAAATTGAAAATAAGTGTTTCAATATGTTTATAATATATTTTACCGTTACGTATACGATTTACGCATATCGATAATACAATAATTGTTATTTAATTGGAGTTACTAAACCAGTTTTTTTTTCTACAGATATGTGGTATAAATTACTTTTTTTTGTAATTTTAATTAAAATCGTTTTTTAACTGACTTTTATTATTAATTTTTTTTTCTATATTATACGTCGTAGAAAATGTATGTATGTAATATAATATACTATTCTTTGAAATAAAACGTTTTAAAACATTAAAATCTAAAATTAAAAAAGTAAAATATACATATATAGATTCTTTTCTACAGCATTCGTCAAATGTTTAAACTCAAAACGTGTTTAATATTAAAACGCGTAGACATTAGACAAAACGTATTCACTTTCAATACACGTACGTTTGCTAGAGTTTTAGAACGTAAACCGTAAGCTTTGGACGACGTGACTGCTCTGTGCTCAACGTGGAGAATGAACGGCCACAAACTTTATTTGATTAATAATGCAATTGGCCCTAAAATTTGGCCATAAGTTGTTAAGTACAATATTTATACGTGTAGTATTTAACGATCGTTCTGTAGTTCAAAGACTCAAGATAGAAGCATAAAAAAATAAAATTGCGCATAACTCGTAAAAAAAAAAAAAACGATTTATTAATATTAATATCAAATGTAAAAATGGAAATAATAATAACACATATTTACGAAAGGAGTTCTCGAATTTCGTTTGGTCACAAGAAGAATATAATAATTATTGCGGAACATTGTAAATTTCAAACGCCCTTTTATTCAGTCAGCTCGCTTTGGAGTCGTCTTCTGCCTGTCTCGATCGCATGAAATCCTTGAGCTTGGCCATCGTGGTCGACCACGAACCGTTGTTTTCCACCTGAAAACAAAACGGTAAAAAAATTGTTTTATCGCGCGCAATGACCTCGCCGCCGCCGGTTACAATATAAAAATACTCACCCTTCCTCTTATCCACTTGGACAGCCCTGAAAGGTTCTTGGGCTGTGCGTACCTACTGTCCACCAACAGGATCGCTCCCCAATCATTTCTGTGCCTGATGCACCGGCCGAGCGCTTGGTTCAGCGCTCTGTACGCCTGTATCTGATACCATTCCCAACCGGACAAAAGTCCTTTGTCCTTGTGGTGTTTGTTGTTGTAGTCTTTTTTGTGGCAGACGGCCACGTCCTTGTAGTTCGGGAACGGAATGCCGATCTGGAAACGTTAAAACGGGGAATCGATAAAACGGACTAACACCACCACCACCGCCACTGCGGGGACTGTTGGCGCTCGGCTGAGAACTATACATTGGTCGGTCACGGCCACTACTCACGGCCACCACCGCTCGGGCGTTGTTGTCCGAGAAATCCAAGCCCTCGCTGATCTTGCCGCGGTAAACGGCCAGGAACAACGCCCCGGACTGAATGCCGGAAGAACCGGCGGATTCCGCGTCGCGTATGGCCCCGTAATACTTGGTCATCAGCTCCTCCAGCTGATCGCCGCGCCGAGGTTCGCACATGACCACCTTGATCCGGTTCAGTTCTCTCAGCAGCCCGGTGACCTGCCACCGGGCGTACAGTTTCTCCATCAGCAGGTACGACGGCATGAAGCACAGTACGCCGTACGGCACGTTCTCGCACACGTTCTTCAGCACCTGGCCCATCTCGTCCTGAAAATCGTACGTGTTGGTGTTCTGGTACTGGCCGTTCAGATCGATCCCGGTCGGCCCGCTGTTCACCGACGTCACCCAACACTGGTCGTGCTTGATCACGTGGTTGGCCTCCAGGGCGATCGGGAACTGGGTGCCGAGTTCGGACTGGAACGACTGCATCGGCGACAGGGTGCCCGACGTGAGGATAATACTGCGGGCGGTCGACTTCAGTTCGTGGAACACGGCCGCCGGGTTCAGGCACAGGAAGCTGACGATGGTGTTCCACATCGAACTCGAGTCGCTGGACTGGTCGTTACTGTTCAGCCACGTGTCCATCACACCCTGTAACGGACGGGTGAAAACAATAAACTCCCGTTGATTTCTAGGGCCCCGAAGCGGCGGCAAAACGAGTTTTACACGCGACGACAGAACGTGACGCGATATCGCCCACGATTAAAATATTGAAAAAGGCGTGATAAAAGAAAAAAAAACTTTAAAAAATTCACTGACTGCAGATTTTGTCGAAGAAAAAAGTACCGAGTGAAATACGTTAAATTAAATTCAAGAGAGTTTTGTGTATTTTTATTTTTGCACACGTTTATAAAATATTATGTTAGAGACGATATTGCGAATTATTATTACTAGCTGGTGTAGTCGAACTACGAAACCGTTTTTTTATAGGAGAAAATATACACTGTGCCAGTGACGTATCCAGGTGGAGGTCCACGGGGTCCGGACTCCTCTCCCCGGAAAATTTTTCGTTCTTACATTGATATTATTCATATATATTAACATTTTTTTTCCAATATTTTTTAAATAGACCACACCTCCCCTCCCCCCAAATGAAATCCTGGCTACGTGCCTGCACTGTGCAACACCATCCTGTACACTTGCAGACAAATCATAACAGACGAAATTGGTGGTAAAAATATATATTCGCCTATGACGTGGAAGAACACTTCAACGAAATCTATACACTCACTGTCGATCTGTTGTCTTCGAAATTATTTAACCGCATCACTTTCTCTAACGAGACGTGATAATCGTTTACGTAGGTGTCGTCGAAAAACAAATTGAAAACCGTACAAATCGACGTCAATACGTTTTTGGTCGCATTTGAAATGTCCGAATCGTATGGCGAACCCTCTTTTTCCTCCGTTACTTTATTTTTTTCGTCACCGTTTCCCTCGGCGTCTTCGTCGTCGTCGACATCGTTTTTTTCTGTCAAATCGTCCAATACCTTTTCGCAATTTTTCTAAAAAAAAAAAAACCACTATCAAGCCGACGAACGAAATGTCCATTATATAATAATAGTGGGTATTATATAGGCACTTTGAATTTTTCGAAGTCTGTCAAACCGATACCGAAATGGTTGAAACTAGCTATGGTGTACGGACCGGACCACGAAATGACACCGCGATTAAAATCGTCGTACGATTTGATTTCTTTAGACTTACGATCGATCCATTTCGACATATCGAACAGGTATCGGGCCTAAAAATCGATTGACACTTGTGAAAAAAACATAGGTGTATCATTTTTATCGTATACGACTAATAATAATTATTTGCTTACTAGCGCTGCGTACGAAGAGGAGTTCGTGCCGAGTTTGGACATTTTTTCGCAGTCCATTTTCGCTAAATTTAAATTCGTCTGATCCAATTGCAGACTCGCAGCGTCGCGACACTGGTCTTCGATATTATGAGCTTCGTCGACGATAATCACGTGACCTTTCAACTGCATTTTCATCTGAAATGAAAATGTTCACACTCTCACAATTATACCTAGCTGAGCAGGAGGTACTGCAGAATTATTACTGTTATACGCAGCGCTGATTTTAAAGTTTTTTTGACGAGTGCGTAAGAATTTTCTCCTCTCTTAATTTCTCTCCTTCGTCCCTTCACCAGCATCCTTTCTCTTCCTATCATACCTCTCTCCTCCCTTATCACTTCAGTTCCACCTCACCATACGTTATTTTCTCATCGTATTCTTCTCTCCCTTTTTCCATCCCCAGAAGGACAGCAGTAATTAAGATTTTTTGTCAACAGTTTTTGCACGAATCGCGTACAGGGGCACGGAGGGCGGAGAGTTACTATTTTATTTTACAGCAAAGAGTAAGGGAAACGAACTGAACACATATACTCACCGTGCTTCTGATAATCGGATCGATGATATAATTGTACGGACAAAAAACGATATCGGCCGTTTTGAGCAACGCCCGTGTACCGTAATACGGACAAGAAGCTTTCTTTTGGCCCAATTTCACTATGTCTTCGATGTCCCAAACAGGCGACACGCCGAATCTGGCTAATTGATCGTAAGTGCCTATTTTCATACCGCCGTTATCGTAAAAACTACATACATCAATATCCCTTTTGATCTTCATCGAATTTCTTCGTCTCTGCAGCAAACAACAGTTGTTAAAATAAATCAATAAAAACTGAAATACAGAAAAAATTAAAGTAACTCGTAACAATTAACTCAGCTGCATAATTTGAACTATATAAGCAAAACTAAATTCGACAACTGTTTAATAGCATAGAAAATTCTTGTTTTTCGTCAGCGAACGTTTTCAATAAATATAAGTACCGATTTACCACTTACATTGCACGACGACGCCACTCATCAAAAATTTGTTCAAAAACAAAAAAAAAACGTTTATTCGTCGAAAATATAACACATTATTTGATTTAGACATTACATTATTAATAATGTAAACGTTACTGATTTTTTGATTAATTTATTTAAGATTCTGAGCGTAACGAGGAAGCTATTGGTTTTACAATAGTTATTTTTTTCTGTGTACACATTTTCGACTAGAAAGAATGACGTCGCATGATCTCGTCACGCGTTATGTTCCGGTAACAAATTGTATCTAGTTGGTACTTTATTTGAAACGTTTTACGATTTTCTCAGTAGTTTCCTTATGTGCGCAATTCAAAAGAATCGTTTCGTTTCGATTTTAAACTATTTATATTAAATATTATATAACATTTACATATAATACTCGCGCTATACTACTATACTCTATTCAGTTTAAGATTATACCGGGCGGCGGACAAAAATTCGTTCATGTTCGCGCAGGCGAGGTTCCATCGGTATTCGTGATTGTCGGAAACCGTCGTTTGCCGACAGCAACAGCCAATGACAGAGCAGCTATAGCTATAGGATGGGTCTAATATCGCTCCGGTGTGCTCATTCAGCTTGCGCGTTCCGGTATAATCTTAAACTGAACAGAGTACAATACGAAACGCATAGTGCAGAGGTTCTCAAAGTGTGGGGCGCGACCCTCCAGGGGGGCGCAAAAGCTTTATAGGGGGGGCGCAAGACAATTTTAAAAATCAACATTGCATTGGTAGAAAAAATTAAAAAAATTGTGAAATGTCCGTAATAATAATCGCGTTTTGCATTGTATACAATTCGGTATATTTATACATCACATACAGGCAGCAACAATCAACACGAGCCATTATCTATAAAAGGTTTGTTGTTTCATCGATAAACCATTATTGTCCGTCATTTTTAAAATTGGCCTATTAATTAAAATATTTTATAAAAATACATTTTATTTTAAAATAAATTTGTAATATTAATATTTATCAATATTTGTTGTTTGTTTTAACATTTTTACTCTAAACATGACTATTAAAATTATTTTTATGAGGGGGGGGGGCTCAGGTCTGGGGTTAACTAAAAGGGGGGCCTGGCCTGAAAAGTTTGAGAACCTCTGGCATAGTGTATTCAATACATATTATTTACGTTAATCAACAGAAAATAATAAATATGAGCACATATTTCAGATTATCTGCAGATGATGTATACGCGTAGGCACTTACCGCTTTAGGATCTAATAGATCTCTGCACAGTTCAGTTTTTGATTTGTACGATATTTGAGGGTAGTATAAGTTGGAATCTTGAATGCACACGTGTTCACGACTTGCTAAAATACAACTCCTAAACACGGAACGTAATACGCATTTATTCGTTTACAATTATTATTATTATTACGTGGAGTTTTCGTTTTCGACTCACTTGACGTTATTGAAAGCAGTTCTTTGCAATTCTTTTACTACTTGTTCGATTTGTTTGTGAGTTCTCGTACAAAAATATATTACAGGGACAACTGGTCTAGAAAATAAATACGGGTAAATTTTCAATAAACAACGGGAAAAGGTGAAGATTAAAAAAAAAACAGACAATAACAGTTCATTTTTATTAACGCCTAATGATATATATATATATATATTTAAAAAACTGGTTACTTAAATATTATTTTATTCCGTATTGTATAAATATGTTTATTTGTAATTTATCGCGTCCGAGTATATACATTTTATATACAATTTAACGTTATTTTATAACGCAATTAAGGGGAAAAAAAACTGTTTAATAGACGAAACAGAATTTTCTTTTATTATCGTATGATGCACACGTAGGTCGATAGACGCGCAAGAATAAAAAAAACACACACATTCCTTTTAAAACGAATTTTTATAAAGGGCGAAAATCTAATAGTTTTATGGGACTAAAACTATGAAAAAAATTATTAAAGTCATTAAAAAAAAGCCCGTCCCCTGAACCGTGTTAAACTTATTTCGGGGACAAGTATTGCTTTGAATTTGTACCCGCAAAACGGTTTAGTAAAATACGTTTTCGTGATTATTTTTTGGTTACAATCATTGTTTAATGCGTTTCATAAAATATTAATAGTGCGATATGAGCAGTGGCGTATATTTTATACGTTTACCCTTTTTCAGTTAAGTCACTATATTATATTATCATTCACGAACTCATTATTACCATCAATGTCGAAATTCGTTTTTGACGATAAACGCGGCTCTAGATAGGAGATCTACACGATCATATGCATCACATACAGATTTATGGTGCTTTCGCGAAAATTCTCTTACACTGATATGACTATAATCATCGACCATAACAAGATTATCGTTCGCATCACAGCTAATGATGCGTTTATGCGCACACCAAAAATAATTTTTCAGTTTTGTTTAAACTTTCAATGTATTTACTATAATACGGGAGAAGTTATTTGTAATCATCGAATACGTATTACATTCGAACCGATCGTCGGAATGTTAAACTGTTAAAAGGGACGCTAAAACGAGATGGCCCCCTCAACAGGGGCGCATTAATAGAGGGAACAAAGGGTGCATTTGCTCCGGGCGGCACACCGATCACGGGAATTTGGAATTTTGTATTATTTAACAAATATATAAAAACAAAAGGTTTATAAATCTAAACATTTAAAATATACCAAAAGTATATTTAAAAATATAATATGTGATAAAACATTTTAGAATACACCGTTAAAAGAGGTACATATTTAAATATCTTATATAAACTCGCGTGGAGGACTAATAAATTATCTATAGATATATAGATATCTATATATCTATAGATCGCGCTGCCATCGCCGTTCCAATGTAACTGGTAACGACGGTATAGAAGTGAAGGGACCCGGCCGGGTGGTGAGTAGAGCCGGGTTCATGACGTCATGGTAACGCTCTCGGTGTCGCACAAATTTATAAAATGAGCCCAGCCATAAGACATATTCATGTCAAAAAACATAAATAAGTCGTAATACAAAAAAAAAAATTTGAAGTAGTCTCCACCTCTCCCCTCCCTTAATTTTCCTCTCTCGTGCGTGGCGCTAAATTATATTTAAGGCATTTTATTCTGCGTAGTGTAAATTTAGAGGCGGTAAATTATATTTGACTCCCCCCAACCCCAGTACATTGAACCTTTATGCGCCCCTGGCTTTAACCACTGTACATACAACGCTGCAGTGGTTTTACAGCTGTTTCTCACTTCGAATTTTTCGGAAATTTGTTTTCGGTTTGCGGTCTGTCGAAATTGTCGTCTTCGTCTTCGGTTATTAGACTGCTCCAGGAGTCGTCGGTCATTATCGAATCGTCGTTCGACTTGCAGCAGCCGCTTTTGCCGTCGACTACTTGCTATAAAAAATAAGCGAAAAAAAATATACTTACATAAATACGAAATTCTCTTCCGGGGCGGCTCGGTATATATAAAAACAGCATAAAATAATCGAAAAAATCCGCTCACGAGATCTCGTTTCTTCTTGTTCATTTTCCTTTTTTTCCCGGGCTGTTTGAACACGGCCATTTCCTCTTCGGAATCCTCGTCGATGGAGACGTCGTCGTCCTTAGACCGTCCTTTGCTTTTCGCAGGACTAACAACAACGACGCTGCCACCGTTCGGTTCTGCACAGGACAGAGAGAAAAAAACACCGAAAACATTTAAATATTCGTAAGACGAAGACGTCAGGTTTTATAACAATTTGGAGATAATACGAGTATATATGTATATATATATATATATATATATGGTAATAAAAAGGAAAGAGAAGAAAAATAATCCGACGATAGCCAAACTTTTGTGTAAACGGATTTATCGGAGCTTATCCGGAACGGATATTATATATCGCCACACACGCTGCGCTGCGCTGCTGCTGCGCCTGCGGGAATATTATTAATCGCGTTTTCCTTCCCCATTTATTTTTAATAATGACAAACCGGAGGGTTTCGTCGAAATCCCTTTTGTGAAACGCCCCCCGGGGAGGATATTTGCCCGACAGGAGACGCGTTATACACACACACACACACACCAAAGAATTTTCTCTCGAGGGGTTTATAGAAAAAAAAAAAAATTGTTGTTCGCCTCGATTATAAAATACACGGGGAACAAAGAAGACGACGTCATCAAGTGATGCAGTAAAAAAAAAGCTCTATAAAATTATCTCGTGCCTATATATATATATATATATAGACTACTTGTCATATATAGCCAAAGAACATGATATATTATAAAGCTTTTTTTTAATTGACTACTTGTAAATATATGTATAAATAATAGTGCGTATACAATATTCTCTGATATAAACGCTAAAATCAGTATGTATATACATATATTTTTTTTTGTTTACAGAACATTTATTTATATATATTTTTTCTGTTTTTGTTTTTCATAAACTGACACATAAATTTTCAATTTATATATGTATATATTGTTAATTTAATACATTTCGATTCCGAAAAATATTATAGACAAATGTTTTTCTAAAGAAAACCAAAAAAAAAAAGTTACTTTAAATTTTACAATACCTACTTAACAAATTTAAAAGAATAAACCCCTACTCCGAGTAAAATCACGCTGTTGTTAATGAATATAATATTGTAGTGCGTTTGATAACTCTCTCTCTCTCTCTATATATATATATATATATATATATATATATATAACGTGTAATCGCGGGCCTCCTAATTTATTTATTTTTAACTTATTACGGAAAATACAGATTATCGCGACTTCATTTTATATCCGTTTTTGGTCTATTAATTATTTTTAATTTAACATCAGTCAGTGTTTTGTATTTCGGGCGCATTACTAATAATATTTCCCGTTCGAATTTGCGATGAAATATTCATTTAGCTGAAAACGTCAAAAGTAATTTTTTATTACATAGGCACTACTATAAATTCGATAAAGTTTTTTAAGCTGTATTATATAGGCGTAGAGCCTATACATCTCGTAGAGCAGGAAAAGAAATATATACAGGATATAACAATGAAACACTCGGTATTTTTTTCCAGGATTTAGATTGCGTATAAAACTGCTTAAACAAATTATTATATTATAGTCTGCGGAAAAAATACATTGTAAGCGTTCATATGAATATAAGTGTTCGAAAGCATAATGCCTTAAAAGATACGCGATAATCGAGCAACCCGAGTGTTTTAAAAGTTAATTTCCTTCGTTTTTGCTGCAAAATAATGTTTGGTTTTTTAATGACTCCCGGGAATTATAATCTTCGGGTTACGCACGTTTTTGAATTGGAAACTGTTTGCTGCTGCAGGGAGAACGCAAGGACTGTATTATATATTATAATAAGTAAGCACTCGTTTTTCCTCGCATAACGGAATATAATTCATTCTTTTGTTTTAATTTTTGTACCTCAGATTTACACGATATAAATGGACGAAAGTAATCTCTTCAAAACCGTTTCGAATAATATTGTTCTTCAACGCGTAACAACAAAGTAAATGTACAATAATTTTTAGTTACGAAGAAGAAAAGAAAAAAAACTCGCTATTTATTGTAAAACGCGTATTTTGTAGAAATATTTTGTACGTCGGCATTATATAACCAGTATATATATATATAAATACATAAGTACTCGTGTAAAAAAATAAAAATTATTTTATAAATCATTATTACCGAAATTAGATAATTTACGATTTGCATGTTACCCAGACTGCGCATCATTTTCGTAACGACAATATTTTATAAACGCTATAAAGTCATTACAATAAGGATAGTATTACATAGGAAATATTTTTGTGGTGTTATATATAAACGTTTTCAAAATAATATTTAAGACAATACGTTTATTTAAATAATTATTTTTGAAAATAATGTTCATACAGCGGTATAACGAAAATAATCAAATGATATTTCAAATGTACTATGAGAACAGGACACAAATACGGAGATCAAAACACGGTTTACACGGTGAACGGGAAAATTTAAGATCGGAGGTCGACTAAATGACGACCGAGCCCTGCCGACAATATTAATTTGGAATCGGACCGACTGAGTAGACTATTGCAGGAAGTGTTTTCAAAGAAAAAAAAAACGTCTAAAGGTCTCCCCATCACGCGCTAAATACGTCGACGTACTGTGATTACGTCAAAAGTATGCGTTCGATAATGCCTATATGGCAGGGGTGTCCGATCCGCGGTAGATATTGATACGGCCCTCATCACTTCAATTGAAAAACCATCAATTAATTGTATATTATAATATAACAATATTACGAGAAAAAAATTCATTTTAAGAATTTAAAAAACTACAAAATATCAAAGTCCGTTGATATAAATAATTATTAACAGACTATATAATCGAATAAACTTTAATAGTGTTTTGTCTTTATTCGGTCCGACGACGATAGCGATTAATTAAAATGACGTGGCCCAGTCTATTATTAACAAATAAACGTATAACGCTGCTGGTTACGAAAACGTATGGAATAACGAATAAAAATACCGCGATACTCTATTATAACAGTGTTTTTTTTTTTTAAAGTACTACTATACGTACATCATTCGTTGACTTTTTCGTTAACCGTACATAAATGGGCACTTGTTTTTATTGTACACTATAATCATATTATAATCTCGCTTCGTTTTAATTGCGAGAGTCCGCAGGATATATAGAATTTCAATAGATTTCGGTATAATAACGTTATCCAAGTCGGGATAACGGGTCGAGGGAACCACGCATAGGCGGAAACGGGGGGGGGAGGGGCTTAAGGAGGCTAAGCCCCCCCCCAAATGTCTTATAATCCGTATGTATTTTTGATATTTGAATGATCATGACTGATGTTAAAAATGTTAGCCCCCCTCCCCCAGAAAATTTAATAGATTTCCGCCTATGGAACCACGCGACTTTGAAAACGCGTAGCAGCAGCAGAGGCCAACCTAGTTGATCGTTCAAGCGCGGCCGCCACCATCCGACACAGGCTCGACTAAAACGTCCGGAACGACATTTAATAACCGAGTCCGAACGAGACGGGGCGCGCTCATCGTTTTATCGGCCAGCCGCGGGCGTTTATATAAAACGTTATAGCGGCGGCCAACGCGATGTCGCGCACACGCGGGAACAGTGTGCAGCAGGCAATAGCGTGCCCAGGAATTTTCAATGGGACAGGGGATGTTATAAGTAAATAGTAATAATACATTTTAATAAATTGTCATGGTAATACCAAATAAACTCAAATGTTTATATGTTTCAAGCTCTCCAAAATCGTTTCTAGCTTATACAATTGTGTACATTTTGTAAATTGTTCTATAATTTAAATGAATTTAAATTATAACACACTTATACCAATAGTTGTTCAATTAACATAACACACGTTATGTATAGTAAACGTTTATTTTCATAAGTAATAACTTTTTGCTAATAACTAGATAATAAAAAGTATTAAGTAATGACTCTAAAACAGCTCTTATAACTAATAAATTGTTTTCTGTAGGTCGGCAAAAAAGACAATGTGGGGGATATAACCCATAACCTCACCCGAGCACGCCACTGGCAGCAGGCGAGGCGGCGACCGCCGCGCCGGGAAGGACACACGCACACGCGAGAAACTCGCGCCGTGCCCGTGCGCACCGTCCGCACAAGGGAGCGCGCAGAGTTTTACAATGGGCTTGCGGGGGAGGCGTATAATAGCGGCCGGCGATCGATCGCCGGCCATTTTATCGCGCGTCGTCGTTACGGCGGCGCCGGACTTCCGCGCGCGCGTCCGTGTCCGCAGGCGTGTTTTTATTGGACGCCGCCGTCGCCGCCGCCGCCGCCGCCGCCGCGGCCGACGACGACGACACGTCCGCCGCAGCCGCCTGCTGCAGTTAAACGCGCGAGCGTAGCGCACACTGCACACCTATCACACCCGTCGTCTCGTTCGGCCGGCCGCGCGCGCGCGCCGTTGCCAAGGGATACCGTGACGGGCCGGGGCCGCGGCGCGTTTCACACTTGAAAAACATTATAAATCGCTCTCGTCCTGCCGCTCGCCGAGAATCCCGATTCCCCTATATCCTCCCCCGGGCCGAACGCCGCCGCCGCCGCTATAGCGCAGCACTTCCTATCCTCCTCACAACGACAACGACTCCTCTTTTTCCCGTCGTCGATTTTTTAACAAAAAAAAAAAAAAAAAATTTCGAAGTCTCCAAATAATAATATCCGCCACGAAATCTCTCGCATTTTCTGCGCACCACGCGCCCTAAATCGCGTATACAGTGCCGGATCTAGTATATTTTTTGCTCGGGGCAAAGTATAAAATTAACGCACTCTTATAATTAAAACCGTTATATTATATCCACTTATTTTTTTGTTAATTTAGTGCCCTCGACCAAGACTTCCGGGGCGAGTTCCCCGGCTCGCCCCCCCTAGATCCGGCCCTGCTCGTATATATATATATATACATACAATCAACTCGCGATATAACGAATTTCAAGGGACCGAGGAAAAAGTTCGGTATACCGAAAGTTCGTTACATCAAGAGCATAAACCAACAAAAAATTCGTTTTAACGAGATTTAAAAGAAAATTCAAAATTTAAATCAACACACTACAAATACATTTTATTTAATAATACATATTTATGTATATATATATGTACATGTGATAGATAGTATAGTATAATAAGATAACGTACGCGTTGTAGTTACAACATGTATCTACATAGGAATTTTATCTTGTCGCACGATGATGATCGCCGAAAAAACTCTGTAATAATTATTTTTAGTTTATATTTTTCGTAGTCATTATATACCAGCAGACGTGTATCTTATATTAATAAAAACGAAAAATTCGTAATAACAAGCTCCGAAATTGTAAAAATTCGTTACATCGCGAGAGCTTTGGCCAAAAAAAACTTCGTTATATCGAGGGGACAAAAATACATTTAATTTTTCGTTGCATCACAAGATTTTCAAGGGGACGACAGCTCTTCATTCGTTATTTCGAGATTTTCGTCATATCGCGAGTTGATTGTATATACAGTATATATACTTTAGGGCCGGATTAAGGAAAAATGTGCCCCAGTACCCCCGAGTTTATTTTATTGGGCTCTGCCTCAAACACTATGACATTAATAATCTTATTATAATAAATAAAGCGGGTGCATATATTATGTAACACAAAGTTATCACAATATACGAAATAAACATTACCAGTAAGTTATAACAATTATTTTGTTTAAATAACTTTATTTCAAAATCATATTTAAAAAAAAAAAACTTTTTTCTAGCTTTGTTATCAGAAAAATTATTAATCACACTTGAAACGTTTATATTTTGCAACATACTGTTTTCTGCATTTAATAATACTAGTGCATTTAATTTGATACTGACAATAGTCAACATAAAAATAGTTTTAAACTCTTTTAAAAGCTGAAAAAGATCTTTTACCAGAACAGTTAGTGCGGCTGAAAGATAAATTCTGAAAACTATATAATATATAAATTAGAGAATAGATAGCTAAGAATATAATATTATCATACATTCTCTGTGCGAATCGCAAACAAAATTATTTAGGTTAAGGGGCCTGCGCCCGATCTGTATGGTTATATGTTTAGCTGAAATACATACGTTACTGGAAAAACTCTCATGACTTGTAGAGTGACCCGATTACGATATATATATTTTTTATTTTGTTGGAAAGAGGAAAACATTTTGAAGAGCGCATTGGACTTTGATTCTCAAAATTTTATTTTGCACATGTCAACAGCACCGACAGACAGAAAATGAAAAGCTCGATGCTTTACGGGAAAAACTCTTACGCTTCCTAGAGTTGTCCGATTTCGCTAATTTCGTTGTTGTTGGAAAAAGGATGACATTCTACTGGGCACCATTGGACTTCGATTTTAGATTACCTTATTAAAAAACTATAAAATGAATTTGTTAAATATATCGTAAAAATTGTTCAAATTCAAACTTTTATTATAGCTTTTAAAAATAAAATTTTGAGAATCAAAGTCCAATGCGCCCAGCAAAATGTTTTCCTCTTTGCAAAAAAAAAAAAGGGAAATGATGAAATATTGAAGCAAAATATTGAATGTATACGAATTGAATTGTTGACACCTAATAAAAGAGCAAAGAACACCATTAAAAATTGTTTTTAGTAAAACACTTAGAGAAACTACTACATATACAAATCGAAGTACTGATATACTAAATACAAATGCGGAATGCGTAATTCGTGCCGAGATGCAATCCGAGTGCTCCTTCTATTCGAAATGAAAAAAGTAAAAACACATAATTATTGTAAAACCAATAAATTCGCGGTCAGAATCTAAAATCTTATTTATATAAATATACACATATTATACGAAGTTGGTTGTGAAACTTGGTCAACTACCACCAAGGGAAAAGACCACCGGAGTTTAATTATTATCTTCGAGAGAAAAATCTATGGTCCTCTATACAACAGAGAAACGGAACGATATGAAAGAAGGCGTAATAACGAATTACAAGAGTTCTATACGGAATAGCAAATATTCTCTCGTACACGAGAAGTAAAATATTCGAATGGCTTGGACGCGAATCGTTAAACAAGGACTGGTGGCCAGAAACGAGAGGTAAAAGTACCGCTAGGTAGACCTATAGAACAAAATGGAGGGGCTCTGTCGTGAAACGCGTCTAAAAAAAACACTACGGGAAAGAGTTCAGACAGACATGGCGTATATTATAATAGAGAAGAATGGAAAAAGTCTGTGATGGCCGGCTGTACATGATGATGATGATGATGATGATGTGATGATGATAATAAATAATCCCGTATACGGTTTGTATTTTTTAATATATATATATTATTGTAAAAAATCGTATTTAGCGTTATTATATATATATAATATATATCACGCGATAAAGGTTTAACATTTCCGCCCCCTCTTCGCATAGAATTAAATGTATTGGAAATTATTACGCAGTACTTATATATTATTATGTGCGCTTTATCGAGTCGCGAAAAACGCAAACGGTTTAATTGCGTTTTTCATCCGGATTAAAACGCTAATCCGGTGGAATATGAACACGAACGGATGCGATATATAATACAATATATATTGCGATTTACCAACGATTGTCGTACACCACTACTACAGTTTACAGAGAACCCTTTATGCGAAAAAAAATTAAAAAAAAAGAACTTCACCACGCCTCCTCCCCGCAGATATCTCGAAATGTATTCGTTCACATTGTTACAACATTCGTT
This sequence comes from Slavum lentiscoides, assembly GCA_032441835.1. NCBI lineage: Eukaryota > Metazoa > Arthropoda > Insecta > Hemiptera > Aphididae > Slavum > Slavum lentiscoides. Next base: position 1,791,531 of record CM063707.1, on the reverse strand, counting down.
CGTTTGTGTTCGGAGAGACGGGGGCATTTGACCGTCCGTCTCCTCTACGCGATTCTATTGTTAAAAATCAACCGACGCTTATTAAAAAGGAAAGGATATACACCGCGGGAAAAACGATAAGCCGCACCACGTGAACGCGTACCCATTTCGTGTGTAATCGTATCTCGTTTATTGCATCAAAAGGAAGCCGCGCGGCCGACTCTCGGCGACGACGACGTCGTCAGAAACAGTGGGTACACAGCCGGCACAAGTCTGTTGTACGGTAAGCAGCGGTATACAGACAAGGTGTTTTGTAGAAAAAAAGAGAGAGGGAGGAAAAAAATTTCTAAAGTCTCGTTTGTTTCGGGTCCCGAAGAAACGAAAGGGGGAGATTTTTTTTTTTTTGCTGGCGAATTCCGAGCAAGCCGATTAACTCGGGTTTTGTTTCGCGTGTTTTTATTTTGCAAGTCATACAAGTGCCGAAACGAGAGAGTGAGAGAGAGAGAAAAAAAAGAAGAAGAAGGAATACAATAGAAATTAGACGCGTTATAAATGCGCATAATAGAATAGTATATATATAGTTGGTGGGGTGAGAGGGGAGGAATTAGTCGGCACGAAATAATGGTCTGTTTGATGATGAATATAGGTGAAAAAAAGTTTAATTAGGAAACTATAATAACGCGTTTAAATAAGAATTGAAAATCAACGAGCTCGTATAGTGAATAATATAAGTATAAAATATCGCTTTTATTTCTGCAAATCGTTTGACAATATCTTTCGAATATACAATTTGCGTGTCGTTTATCAACGTCATTATTGCTATAACGACGATAGCTTATACTATATACTATGTATATCGTCTATCGCGTTGTGCAGCTCAAGTGTGTGTTTTTTTTTTTTTTGTAAACTTAAACTTGACAAAAAAATTCCAGACGTTACATACGCAAATCGAATCGTCGAGAATAATATTTTCAGAGATATTCTCATAGATATTCCTTAGATATATAGGTATATCGATTAATTTCGTGTCGTAAATATGAACTTGAGTGTTACCGAATACGGTAAAAATTAACTTGCAGGATGTTTTACATCGTTCTAAAGTTCATTATAGAATTTTTAATAAATAAAATACACGTATTTTTATCATTTAGGTATATTTTATTTAAAATAGGCGTGTGATCATATTTGGGACAACGGGTACTCGCGTACACGGTAAATGATACGACTATATATCCTTATTGGCAATAAACGATATACTGATTGCAGGACATAATACACTGAATTCATCTCCTTCTATATAGGACATAGGTAATAAAAATTAACCGCATCACTCGAGAACGATTTGAACGATTTCGCTTGACCGATTTGGCTATTACATATTATTATATATATATTTTTTTAATATTCGCAATAGTCCGAACAAGGTTTTAGCGAAAGAATATTTGGCTAAGTTTCCAGGAAAATCGGAAAATTCGGGAAAGTTTTGTTGGTAACGGCAAATCTCACGAAATACTTATCCAATAGTCGCACGCAGTACACGATTTTGATTTGTAGAGAGCGATCTACGCAGGAGGTTGTAGGCATAGTTTGAAACAAAATATCCGTCTGGTGATGATTTCACACGAGGAAAATTTCCGATTACCGTGGTTACAATGCGGCTAACACTGGGATTACACCTCGGAGATGCTGTGATTTCGTCAAATGCTCGTCAAATACGAACACTGTTTTCGATAATTATCTCAACACGCTTCCCATCGACGAAATCACAATTAGTTACATTATGTAACATCAATACAAAATTAGTTACACAAAATGAGTAACTACACATTTGTGGAACAAATACATAGATGTCTGATGATATTTTGCATCAGATGCGTAACATATCATCAAATAGAATATTTACACCAAACGGTAATAGATTGATAAAAAAAAAAAATATATTGAAATTTGGACAGCACAACGTCTGTCGAGTCAGCTAGTTACGAATAAATCTAAAAAACAATTTTTCATAATACGAATCACCAAATTGCATATTTTGTTTTATGCGAAATATTTCTAACCGATAATAACACAAATATAACTAAATGTTTTAATTCGGCGCCCCCCCCCCTCAATCCCTTTTTCAATAACGACACTCTAAGACGGTCGTTCACAGCTTCCGCCAAGTCTTTGCGTACCATATAATAATAATATTATATAAGCCGAGAATTGAAATCAATAAATTGTTATAACCACGCGGCACAAAACGAGTATTTCTTCGCTATCGTACGCGCGTTATAACGTATAATTTAAAAAGAAATTGCGGCTTAACGATTTTTAAGATTTTTTTTTTTGAATACAGTTTAAAACGTTTAGAATTTTTAAGCCATAAAACAAAAAAAAATTACCACCACTTTTACGAATTAAATACCTCAAAATCTACAACTGCTATAAACAGCTCAAAATTAAAAATTTTTTTTTCCTTCTGGTAAAATTGTCGGGTACAGACGTGAAGAAAAAGAACACATAATAGTAATCGTAAAACCAATACATTCGTCGCTCCGCTCGGAATCTAAAAATACATATTCGCTTTTTCCTCGGGGAAAAGGGTCGCCGCAGGGACGTGCAGTTTTTCGGGAGATGGGCGACGCGCGCGCCGAAAGGACAAAATAGGGTCCGGGCCGTCTGATTTAGCCCCGCTGCGAGTTTCCACAACCCCTGCGCAAACGATATCCCCGCAGGCGCTTTTCAATACGCGCACAGCACAACCGCGTGCCCCCCCTCTCCGGGGGGGGAGTAGTACTCGGCCCGCTGACACCATTGTCTGAAGGTGTCCTAAGTCCAGTTACCATGGTGACGGGCGCGCAGCAACCGGCGTGATAATATAGCAGCAACGCCTTTCCCTCCCGCAGCATCCCCGTTGCCGTGGATACGCCCTTTTTTTAACATTTTTTTTTTTTTAACGGTCATCGCTCGTTATTTTCATTTTTTTTTTTTACCACCGTCATTTGCCGAAAGCCGACTGCACCGACGACGTTTCCGGCAGCACCACAACCGCACATCTTTATAATATACCCCACACAACGAGCACTATTTTCCCTCCATGAATATTTCATTACATAACGTACGCCGACTACGTTTTCTCGAAAAATAATTCTTCGTTTAAATCACGATCGTATAAATAATTGAACGAAAAAATAAAAAAATAACGAGTAAAGACCGTCCCAACCCGAACGTGTTTATCTCGCAAATAAATACTGGAAAGATTATACATACGTACCTATATCAAAAGTGCTAAATAATCGGTAAAAACATTTACGAATACACCGTAATTATTTATGTGTTGAACACTGCAGATATCGTTTTTGAAAATCCGCGATCGGTGTGTATATTATTTTTAATTATTGACCCGATCAAATGATAAAAAATATATGTATCGTAATTTCGATAATAATATATAAAAAAAAAAAAATGTGATATAATATTCGTATAAAGATCTAAATGAAAATGATTAACAAAGATTTGTGAATTCTATCGCTTATATAATGCTGTTATAGTTTTTTTTTTTACTAATATAATTGTACCAAACGGGTTTTACAATCGGTACTTATATATATACAAATATAAATTAAAAATTAAATCCCATAGGCGTTTTCTTTTTACGAAAGTCAAATACAAATAGATATACACAAATATTTGTCATGACAAATACGCGAATTATTGCGAATATACTATCTAATTAACATAAAATATTAAATTATCACGCGAAAAATAAGTGTAGTTATACTCGAATAAAATGGTTATACCCCCTCCGTATTCGTAATAAAAAAATAATAGTAAATAATTAATATATTACGCGGTATTATCGCGAAATAATAAATAGCGAATATTATAATAAAATATTTACGATATTTGTTCAATACATTTAAATTCTACGGTATTTAAATATTGATTTAAATGAAGGTACTTTATACACATGATAATATAGGAACAGACGAATAAATGTACTTATTAGATTTTCGATGACCATTAAAAATTATATCGAAAACTCATTTCCAACGATTCAATGAATAATAATAATAATAATAATAATAATAATAATAATAATAATAATAATAATAATAATAATACAAATATGTAATAATAATGGAAATATATAAAAGATTTTTAATTTAATTTATATATTGAGTATAAATACAATTTCTATAAATACAACACCTGCCTACTAACTTGTTCTCGGTGATATTATAGGAACACTTCATAAGGAAAAAGAATACCGTACCAACACGGAAGGAAACGCGTATAATTAAGTGCGCATTTTATATATATATATATATATATATATAAATACCTGCAGGTTTCTTTTCGAGCGGTTTTTGTTTTTTCTTCTCTTTCGGTTGTGTTTTTTGCTGCTCATTTTGTTGCCATTCTATTAACTTCTGTGCAAACTCTTGTTCCGACAGTTTTTCTAAACGTTCTGAAAATCAAGTGCACACAAACATTATAAGAATAACGACTACGATAATAATAATAATTATTTCGTTTAAATTATGTGAAATAAAATACCGCCGTGTTTAAATATTTCCAAATATCTTAAGAAAATATTTAAAACTACTTTAAAATAAATATTTGATATGGCCGAGTCGTTAATACAATACGGTATGAATTCATGGGATGGTTGTATATATACGTACATATTTCGTTCGATTGAACTATTCAAATTATTCCAAGTATTCGACATTGATAAATTATTCAAGAAACAATAATAGCAAAAATGCCATTCATTTGCAAAATGAAGAATCAACCTTACAATAATACTGGACAAAAAGATAACGAAATTTTAAACATTTACACAAAAAAGCTGCATCGACTTAGATACGACCAAGTTGGATTGACTTCTCTAAAAGCTATTCCAGATTGTGTATTAAATTGTACAAATTATTCATATTTTAAACGAAATTAAAAAAAAAAATTGGTTCTACAACGATCTTTAAAAATATAAATGTTTCATGAACTCGGATAAGTTAAGAAGCAAAGTTTGTTTTAATTTTTTTGTAATTTCAATATATTGTAAACATTTACCCGCAAATAAATATCACGAACGTGAATTGTATTGCATTATATGTACAAAGTACATAGTAATTTATTTTCATTTACACAAATTATTATTCTATTAAGTATTATTATATTAGAAATTCTACAATAGCGCATAATCGTTTTTTCGACAACAAAATACGATAATTCAGCAGTCGGAATTACTGGACAATATAAATAATCGTATACATATCGAATATGATCACTTTGTTGATACGAGAATTTCAATTATTTATTAAAAGAATAGTTTAACAGTTATTATATACAAAATTTAAAAGTTTTTAATGGAGATAATTAATGAAAAAATTTTTAAAAACCCTATATGAGCGTTACGTTTAGTTACGTTTTATGGTTTAATTATATTAAACGTTTAAATATATACGTTATTATAGAATATATTACATAAATATTAAATATATATTATAGTAATGTTATTATAATCAGGGTTCGGGATTTGAAAGCATTTAAAATCATCAAAATAAGCGCTAAAAAAGCATATAACAATTTCATTATTTAATTGCTTATTTGAAATAAGCAATTTAAAAAAAAACATTAAAATGAGAAAAAAAATCATTTAAAATATGAGAAAACCTCTCCTTTTTTAATCTAAGAAAAAAAATAGGATATCCTCTCCCAAGTTTTTTCCATTATATTATAAAATATAATTTGTGCCTCTGCTATGTATATTTTTATAAGACTATAAAAATCAATAAAAACAAAAAAATGACCTTTTTTAGAACATTTTCGTACCGTTTAATTGCGAAATTAAAAAAATTATACATTTATAAACACTAAAAACATTTTAACTTTTTAACTTTGGGGTTTTGAAAACTTTTTAACTAACGGTGTTACCGAAAAATAAGTTTAAACTATTCCAAAAAAAAAAAAAAATAGTCGACTAAACTAATACATTTATCAAAAACAAAAAAAAAAAGAGTTTTCATCAGTGTCTACTACCTACGTCGTTACAAGGAAGAAAATATGTAAAAAAAAAAGCAAAATAACAATTAGTGAAAAAAGCGTTCTATAGGAAAACCGTCGAAATAAGCAAAACTAAGCACTACATACACGAAATCGTAACACGACATAAATTTCCATACAGCACTGCTAGATGTTAAGCCAAAAAAAAAAAAAAATTGCTAATTTTTTGACATTTATCAAATGTATTATTAATTTTTATACATAAAAAAAAAAAAAATTGTATTTTCTTCGCCGCACGAACCGACATTGAATTAAGGATACGTTTTAAAATCTGGAGACGATTTAATGTTTTAGATTTTGAGCGAAGCGAGAGATCTATTGGTTTTACAATGATGTTTATTTTTTTATTTTTACTATACTGTGTACAGATTTTCGACCAGGAATGCTCCGGTCTCTTCGGTCACAGTTTGTTTCCGGCAGAAATTCGCATCTAGTTGGTATCTTGGAGAGATCATTTTTCGATTTTCTCAATAGTTTTTTAACGCGACGCGATAAATTACGAAAAACCGCTAAAAATGGGATTTCGTCAATATCACGTGTATGGTTTTTCGCTATAATTTCGAAAACAACCACTCTATTGTCTTGAAATTTTCAAAAAAATTGTATCTATTTGTACTATACAACTTTAAAAAAATTTCCAAAAAGTTTCATTAAATTTTAGGCTATTTAATGCTATTTTTAGATTTCGAGGGTTTTCATTCATAAAACAGTTAATTTTGGGGTTTTTTGACTTGAAATTTGGACACAACGACAGACATACATTACTTTAAGTTTGTACAAAAAATAGACAAAGTGTATTACACCGGAGCTCCGCTCAAAACCGTTTTATCGAATGCAATGATTTATCGTTGCTTTCAAATTTATAATAAAAACAAAACTCTAAAATCTTTATCCAAATGAAATTCAATTAAGCGATATCGACAACACACCGCGGCTCGCTACCTTTTTTTTTTTTTTTGTTCTATTTCAAAGTGAATTTTAAAGGCTAATGGTGTTTGGAAAAAAATCGTCTTCGACACTGTTCTTACGTGAAACTGATTACGTTAATTTTGAAATGACCCCCACATAAACATATCAGTGTGTTATTCCGTATACGTCACAACAAAACGGTTTGTGATACATACGCACAATGCGATTTTAAAATAAGAATATTTTAAATTATTCAGTCACCGGCGAATTCGTTCGGTCGAACCGCAAACGTAAACGCGAGAAAAAACGAATACGAGCGGGTGTATATGAAAATATAATGTATTTTAAAAAAAAAAAAAACCGTATATAATTGCAGGTATCGTCACAATGGAGGATCACTACACTAAACAACTGGTTTTGAATTTTTTTTCCTTCCTATATATATATATATACGAGTATATCAACACAAATACAATATTCCTCGAGCGGGCTTTGGCTCATATCATTATTATTATTATTATTATACGCGCGTTTTAAATCTGTCCTCGGGGTTTTGTATGTGAATGCATTCGATCACGCACAAAAAAAAAAAAAAGGGACGCGACGCAATAAGAGAGCCAATTAAAAACCGTCGTTTTGGACTAGGACATTTTTCTCGTATTGACATTCCAAGTAATAAGTGGAGGGATTTTTTTTTTTTTTAATATACGACGCGTTTTATTATTTTTTTATTTTCAATACCGTACAATAAATAGGGAGCGCGGCCGTGAAATACACGGTGGCGTATAAAACCCGGGCCGTACTCCAGAACGACTATTAGGCGGCCAATAGAAAGAGAGACGTATTAATTAACCCTATGGGGAGCCAGCCTCGAGGGCGAGGGCGAATTTGACAGGGGTGAGCGCTCGTCGCACAAAGCAACCACTTCACAGACTGTATTCGACGTCATGTCAGAGGACGTGTATTAAAAGGACGAGGGAAGGGGGCGGGAAACGTAAATGAAATCTCCCAATTATTTAAAAAGAGGAATGAAAAAAAAAAAAAAATGTAATTAGAACGGATTTTTCGTCGCTATATATTTTATACTCTCGTTTGGTCGGGAAATAAAATATATACGTATACGCGTTTACAGCGTTTTGTGCATTTATATATAATAATACGCACAATGTACGTGTACACGCGATACACATAGTTTACTGAATGCGTAGTGCGGTTATTACTATTATTGTGAGCGAAACTTGCCACACATATATATATATATATATATATATACGTATACAGTTCGAAATCAAATTCGAAATTGAATTCAAGAACATATATCATATATATATATATATATATATCTAAAATGGGTCGATCATCCTTCGTCATCGGGGTCCGATGAAAGGTATTTCCTCTGACAAAGTGAAACGGGAAACGAACAAACAAGATCGATCCTTTTGTGTATTGCAAATCACGAGCACAGCAGCAGCAGCAGCAGCAGCAGCACACAACAAGCAAACCTAATAACAAAGCTCGCGACGACCGTAAGGCATTTATTGCCTTTGAAAAACTGTTATTAAAGAAATTCCGGCGGAGTTTTGCATTGTTTAGATGTTTTCGCCTCGTATCCGCGTTCAGCGTGGTTAATTTTTTTTTTTTTTTTTTTAATCGCTTTTCTTTTACACTAATTAAGTCGTCGTCGGTTTTTTTTCAATAGGCGGCCGGAGAACACCGCGTATGTTAAGGGGATTGGAAGCGAATGTTTTCTCTCTTTGTCTTACACACATGAAACATAGCAAAATAGACGTTTCGTACTTCCAACGTACCGATCGATCTATTGGTGCGATAAGAAATTTGAAAACAGATTTGAATTCCTCGTGAATTTGACTACAAAACGACTTTCCACTTTTCCATTTTTTTCATAAACCCTTAAAAAATTAACCGAACAAATTTAAAAAAAAATTGTTAATAATTCATTTTGAAGGTCTTAAAAAAGAAATAAAAAAGTGGAAAGTCGTTTTGTAGTAAAATTCACGAGGAATTCAAATCTGTTTTCAAATTTTATCGCACCAATAGATCGATCGGTACGTTGAAGTACGATTTCATATTGAATCTCAAACAGTAGTCGAGAATGCTGACATGTGCGTGCGCGTGCGAGAATATCCCATATAGCCACGCGAGGCGACAGTGCGTACTCACACTAACAATCATTTACGTTTCACACAAGCACACTGCGTAACGCGCCCAAAACATTAAATTGCCTATACACGACCCCTTAATAAATGGACGCTTCCAATTCCCTTAAGAAGTGAACAAAAAAAAATTTGTTTGTACGTAACGTATACAGATCATATTTTTACTCGAAAACCTACGGCGTTTAATATTTTAATTAACAAATTCGAAAATTTAAAATCTGTTTTATTTTTATGTGTTTAAAATATTTACCATTAAAAACAGAATTTTTCAAAATGGTCTATGAAACCTTCCCCCGTATGCGTCCATAATATATGCCCGCTGTTATTTCCTAATTAATACACTACAATACACGTATTGAAAAATATTTTTTTTTAATACCAATAATAGTCTACTTAAATGTAAAAAAAAACCCCGATAGCGGTATTCACGTACGGTTTTCATCCGTCGCAAATATATAAATAAATAATCGGTCTTATAAAAATTAAAAATGGATTATACGATATTTATATCGCTATATAAACACCGTACTTCACTACGGCTTAAGTAGATATTTTTTTTTTACTATACAACGTCTGGCGTTTTAAATTTTTTAACGATTCCGTGCGACCCAAGTAAAATTGTGTACACGAAGTATTGTGTGAATTAAATGAACGGTTTTGAGATGTGAATAAAAAAAAACTGGGCAAAATCGTTTTACAAAAACGCCAATACGATCCTTTCAGATTATATATAAAAAAAAAAAAAACAAAATTCGGTTTGGCAAAAAATTATTATACGTCAACTCCAATTTTGTCGGGGTTTTTTAAAGTCATGTATTATAAAATGTCTCTTCAAAAAAATCCACTCTTCGCATAAAAACCGTATACGCAATACAACGATTAATGCGAAAAAGTATTAGATATGCTTACTATACATCTATACCATAGGCGAACCCAGAGTTTTACGTTTGAATGTGCCCGGCCTTTTTTGTAGTTATTTTTTTATAATATAGAGGGAAGGCTATAAACAAATTTACCCGTTTTATGCGTTTTTTTTTTTAGCTCATAATTTTCTTCCATACACTAAAGTCAAAATATTTTAAGTATCCAACACTTGTTTATTAACCAATACTATAACCTACTGTATAATATATTTTTTTTACTTTAGGGTGTGCCTTGGCACACCCGGCACACCCCGTAGATCCGCCTATGATCTATACTGTACATAACAATCGGAGAGTTGACATCGTTTTGTAATCGTGAGATTATTTTATTAAAAATTATTCGATAATATATTAAAATGTTTTTAGAAAGTTTCTTTGAATCCCCTCCCTCTCACCAAGAAAACAATCGTGTCTACGCCACTGGTCCGCTATATACACACGACGAAGACCCACGACAACAAGCCGTTAATGACTGCAAACACTGCACGTGTGTACCCAATCGTGTTAAAAACGTAAAATAACGAAATTCATAAACAATTTTAAAACTTCAGTGGGCGGTGAACAACTATGACACTTCTGCGGGCACCCTCAACCCAGTAGCGTTGATATAATTTTCAAATTCGGCTATAAATATTGTTTAAAAAAAAAAAAAATCACGTCGCGTGTCTATACAAAATCTGAATATTGTTAAAATTTTTAAAAAAACGCGTTTTTTTTATTTATACGTATATTTTTACTAGTCGTGCAAAATAACAAAACATTAAAACCCAATAAAACAATAATAATCAACAACGCCGTAGAAACGCTACGATAGATAACGTCGACCGATTTCGTAAAAAAAAAATATTAGCGATCCTTTCTTATATTGAGAAGACAACGATAATGGGGAAGACCTTGAAGGCGCTCCGGCGGTTGCTCTGTTTCGGCGGCCGGGAACGGGACGCCGCCGCCGCCGACGAACAGGAAACGTCGGTGGAAGGGACGACAGACGAACCGTCGTCCACGGCCGCAGACAACGCGGCCGTGACGACCGTGCAGCGGCGGGAGGCAGAGAAAGAGACGGACGCAGCGCCGGCGTCCGACAGCGAGGTTACGACGGTCGCCGGAGGAGGACGTAGTGTGGAGAATTTGGATTCGAATCATTCGTTGTTGGCGTCGGACGCGGAAGGCGCACGATTGCTGGGCGAGCCGAAGGAGTCGAACGTCAAGCGTCCAGCGCTCGTTTACGAATTCAACTTGATCAGAATCCGTCAGGACAACGGATTATTGGCCGGCCCGTTATCCACGGCTACGATCCCGTATCCGCGGCATCCCGGCGTCTCGCGGTCCGACCTACTGCAGGGTCTAAACGATTGCGACGCCGATCCCGTCGTAGCTAAGAATGACAAGGACGACGAGTACGAGGATAACGATTACGAGGACGTCTACGACGTCTACGAGTCACCGCGGACGCCGTCTGTCGTGCCGGTCGTCGAGTACGACGACCCACCGCCGCCGAGTGTCGTACCCAGCGACGGAGGGGCAGTGCGGCATACGGGGGGAGTGTTCTGGGTGATATATCACCCGCCGGAGCCTTTTTATTTTTAGATTTAATACAATAATTTCCTCACCCGACATTTTTCCTTTTACACTAAATCGATTTCTGTTGGTTAAGACTTTTTTTTTGTTTTATTAGCTTTTAGTTAAAAACTATTACAGCTCAACGATTAATCGTTACATACGTATATTGTAAAAGACTCGAACAAGAATTTACGATTTTGTATTTTTTTTTTTTTTCTGATCCCTGTTATATTATTGAATATTAAAAAAAAGGCAGCGAGCCGCGAGGTGTTGTGGATATCGCTTAAGTGAATTACACGGATAAAGATTTTAAGGTTTTGTTTTTATTATATAAATCTGAAAGCGACGATAAATCATTGCATTCGATAAAACGGTTCTGAGCGGAGCTTCGGTGTAATACACTTTGTCGACAAATTTGAAAGCGTTGTAAAAATAAATTGTAACAGACGAATTGCAAGATTATTATTATTTTTAATATAGTCAAAGTATTTCAACATTTTTGTTGAAAATGTCAAGACAACTAAACGATTATTTTCGAAATTATAGCGAAAAAACTATACACGTGATATTGACGAAATCCCATTTTTTTGCGGTTTTTCGTAATTTTTCGATAATTTATCGCGTCGCGTTAAAAAGAGTATTGAGAAAATCGCAAAATGATCTCTCTAAAGTACCGACTAGACGCGAATTGCTGCCGGAAACAAACTGTGACCGAAGAGATCGGAGCACTCCTTCTGGTCGAAAATCTGTACACAAGATTAGAAAAAATAAAAATAAACATTATTTGTAAAACCACTAGATCCCTCGCTCCGCTCAGAATCTAAAATCGTTGAACATTTTTTTGAAAAATAAATAAAATTATCGTACTTGTTAAATAATATTATGTTAATAACATACGATTTTTGTGTAAAACGTGTGTTTAATGTTGTTTATATATAATAGTTGGATAATTCGAGGAAAGGGGAAATTTCAAGTTTCTACATCTAATTAGTTACGAAATCACAAGAAAAAAATAACGATAATCGATTTTGACAAAATCGCGTTTTTACCGTTCTTATGTAATTTTTCAGTAGTTTTTTTTTTTTTTTGAGAAAATCGAAAAATGACCTCTCAACTAGATGCAATTTGCTATGAATGTAAAGATTGGAGGAACACTCCTCCTGGTAGAATTTTCGAGTACAGATAAAAAAAAAAAAAAACACATCATTGTAAAACCAATACGTTCCTCGTTCCGCTCAGAACCTTAATTTAAAACTTTCTGTTTTCCGTAGTTTTTTTTTTTCTTTTTAAAGCGTATGTCTTTAATATCAAAATGAAAATATTTAAAAACGATGATCCGTTAAACAGTTTCCGGATCTATAGTCGGTAAAATAAGCAGCATCGAAGTTTCGAAACCAAAGAGGAGTTACTATACATGTACGTTATTTGTATATAACACGTCCTTTACGCGTCACTAGTAAAATAGTAATGAAAATCGTTTGACTCTAAAGTCTTAAAGGGATACTACTTTAAAGGGATACGAAACGTCGTGATATTACGTAATAACGTACTTGTTTTTTTTTTATAATAATCTTTTTCCTCCTTTTTTCTTTTTACAACGGTAAAACGTATTCGCTAACTTGACCTCGGCGGTACATATTACGAATACGTCCGTTCTTTATACCGTCATAAGTATCAATCACGACGTATAGGTTAAGAGGGTATTACAAGGGATCGAAATTCACAGACGCACCTAAAGGCAATACGGTCGCGCGCGCGACTTATCAAATTCCGTATAATATCAAAGCGACTGTATAATAATATATTAGGTACTGTATGATATATATATATATATACAATATATTATGTAGGCAGGTACTTCATATATACGCCGCATCTTCATCCGGACTTTCGAGGGTTCGCGGAGAAGTAATCCGAACGGGCCTAGGTGTATACACGCATACATGTCGTTAACGTAACCGCGGGGCTACACTACAACAACATTATTATTACGATCTACGCGTTACATACAATATGCGTATATAATAACAGTAGTAGGCACAGTACGGAGAAAACAATATATTTCGATTTATATATATATATATATATCCGGACGGGAGAGCATCACCCTCGGAATTAATACAATATCGTCTACTTAAAAGCTTCAGCCGCGAAGCTTCGTATCGGACCACGCGCAGGACAGGATCCTTATCGAATTAACCGTATCCCTCATTCCGCGTCTCGCAGCTTCGAGGGACGACACTACAAATATACATATATATATATCATCGACAACAAACGCCAAACGACGGGCGTCGCGCAGAACTTTCCCGAGGGATCTCGTCCATGCGTAACGCGAGACATATATATACGTATATAAACCGCGGTGTAATGCTCGCAGCATAATCGAGTATGTGGATGAAGAAGACGTATACATATATATATATAGAATTTGCATTGGGGATCAGTTACGGGGGGAGGGGAGGAGAGGGTACGGGGCGCGCGTATAGCTAAGGTCCTTAGGGACGCGGTGGGCGACGACGGAGAGACCCCGGGGTCCGAGAGAGGACTGCACAATATATATTATAGTCCGCTGCAGGCGTCGCGGGCGGAAAGGGACGGCGTGTTCGGCGGTGCGTGTGGCCGACGACGAACCCTTCTCGCCGTTTCTCCTACGCTGCTGCAATATGGCCGCGCGGCGGCGTACAAACCCGAGGGACCCCTGCCGAGTCCTTTGATCCCGCGCGTCCTCCGCTCTATATCGTCCCTCCTCCATGTCCTTATACACCCTTCCTCTATATTTATACACGCGCGGCGTACCTCGTCTCGCGCAATACACACACACACACACACACATCACGCGCACTTTTCCCCGTACCGTTCCTCCGCCCACACGACCCCGACGATGTCGACGCCACTTGAAAAGCCATCCCGCCGTGGGCACTCGCCGGCTTGCTCGTGTACTACGCGCGCGCTACACACTCGTCGTACACATATACACGGAGTGCGTATAATATATTTTTTACGCACGCCGGCGTCGTTTAGACCCGCCGCCGATAGTATATATATATTCCCTACTGCAGCTACATTATAATACGTTGTACAGAGAGTATAACGTGAAAATAATTGCGAATTCTCTGCATACACACACACACACACACACTCTGTGATTTCTGCGCTTACAAGTTTATATATATATATATATATATATACGGTTTTATACGCGCCACTCGAAACTCTTCTCCTCGTCGGTTCCGCGCGACAACTATATAGATCAGCTCGTGATCCTACAATATATACGTACGCGGTATAAAAATACATAACGAAGTGTACAAGAAACGTATAATAATAATAATAATATAAATATCCGGGACACGAATCATTTTGTAATACGAGTACCTTATGTAGTGTATACAATCACGCTCGGCATCGTCCTACTGCACTATACACATATATGTATATTATAATACGTATACTTATTACTAAGATAACGGGATTTATGTGCGTTTAAAAATCCTAAAAATGAGACGTTTTCATGCTCTATAATTTCATCGAAATAGTCTTTAATATGCGTATAAATATTCTTTTTTTTCGAAATATGTATGTTTCATAAAAACGTATTAAGTACAAAAAAAAAAAAAAAAAAAACAAAAGTAACAATATTTATAAAAATTATAATAGACAGTTGAATCAATCGTAAAAAAATGTCTTAAATGGCCGTACTCAAACTACACACTTGGTGCGATGTATATATTGTTTAGGTATACTTCACTTTATTAAGTGTACTAAAAAAAATAAAATAATAATAATAATAAATTACATACATAAAAGTAATTATGAACTGAAAATAATAATATGTTCAAAAAAATATATATTACTAATATAATATTGATATCGCGTTCAAGTTGAACGGCCGTAAAACTTCACCCGATCTAATCATGGCGTTCGTGCGATAGAAATTGACGGAGGTCACAATTCTTTTTTTTTTTTGTGAGAAATGTTCAAATTAAATTTCAATATATTTTTAAACATATCGTTTCGCACAAAATACTCTCTAAATACGCTTGAAATACGCTTTTTATGCGATAAAATTTTTTGATAAAAAAAAACCTATCAATGGATTATGTGGCGTGAGATTTACGTTACTCGTTAGGTATGACTATTTATGTTAGGTACACATATTTTAGTAAAAAAAAAAAACACCCCATTTGAAATGGTTATAATACAAGACAATCTCACGAGAAAAACAAAATAATATGTAGATTTACTATAAAAAAAAAACATACAATTTACACTATATAAGAAGAATAAAATTAAAAGATAAATTGACGACTACACAACTATCCTAGAACATTTCGTCAAAACACGTTCTGTCAAGTATCTTGACATCTATACATTCTGCCAAATATCGACAAAAAAATACAATTTTTTTTAAAGAGACGTTTTTGTACTTTAGATAAAGTAAATTTATAGATAGTACGTGTATAATATAATGTTGACTTTATCACAGTTAATAAAAAAAAAAATTATTTTTAATACAAATCGGAATGAAT
Organism: Slavum lentiscoides; assembly: GCA_032441835.1. Lineage (NCBI taxonomy): Eukaryota > Metazoa > Arthropoda > Insecta > Hemiptera > Aphididae > Slavum > Slavum lentiscoides. The sequence goes on along the minus strand of CM063707.1, from coordinate 1,775,397 downwards.
ATTAAAATTCGATCATAATAATTTTTATAAACAATTTGAAAAAAACTTTTATTTAGTACGGTCGAAATACGATCGCGCGTTTTTAATAATTATATCCAATTATCCAAATAATAATAATAATATGTACACACCTATGCCCATCGAAAACGAGTAATACGAACGAAAATTATTATACATCAATTAATAATTTTTAGACGTCGCGGTTTATCGACAAAAATTTAATTACAACGAAAATATTGTAAACTTGAAAGATCGACCACCTTACACAGCTATGCTGTTATACGCGTCAGTCTATTTACAACACTGCTCGCGCGGTGTATTATGCCCGTTAAAAACTCGCTTATTATTAATGTAGCAAGTATATAATATAAACGACGGGATGCTGAAAACAAAAAAAAGAACTCTCCGTTTTACATTTTATACACTTTGCGCACCCCGTCTACAACGAAAACAAACAGAAAATATAATTCGCGCATTTGCATTTAATTAAAGTCATTTATTCAAAAGTCGAGATGATAATATGTGCAATGTTAAGTGACGATGAGTAGTGCGCTTATTACGAAAAACTATTATTTTTTTCTCCGTCAAATATTGCGCAGTGAAAATTAATTACAATTTAATAAAATATAAGCTAAATATTTTAAATGCGCATTTAAAAGTCTGTTAACAATTAAAAAAAAAAACAAACACATAAATAACCCCGTTTAACGCAACGATAACGTATACAGACGTTTCGCATAAACGCGCAATTAAAAATATGTGACTATTGTATTTATTTTAATATTTTATCTGACGAACCGCGGTTAATAAAACGTAAGTAAATTAGCAGCATTCAAGTGTATTTTCTCGAGAAATTGGCAAGTATTCCAGAGCGTTTTATAATATTTGTCTCTTAAAGAGTTATATGAAAATAAGTTATTTTTTTTTTAAGAAGAATTCTCGAAAGATTTCCGACATCGACACGTGTTACGTTATGGTAACGAAACATTGTATCACGCAGTCGATTCGATACGTTTTCGGACGTTCCTTGCAGTACGGTTTCCTCGAGGGAATTGAAAACGAGTAAATACACACACACTCTCTCTCTCTCTCTTTGTCTAACGCACAAATCCCATTCAGCGAGTTAACGAATATTTTGCTTTCTAGAAAGCGTAATTACAAATAGAAACCAAACAACGGCTGATATATTATAATGCGGAAAGAATAGCTCTCGCCAAGCAAGCTTTCCTCAAAAACAGTATATAAACGTAACTTGCTAATATGCACCTCGAACTCGGAACTCGTAACAAGTTTATTAAACTTTTGTACGGAGTATCTTAATGGACGCGAGACGATGACGCAGAGAGACAAAAACAAACAGCAAGCAATGCGGATACGTGGTTGTGGAGGAACAAACGGACGGAGCGAAAATCGAATGAAAGAGTTTTATAGAAGAAATACAAGGAAGAAGTCTATAATAATGCGAATAATACAATAAAAAGGAAAATCAAATTTATTAGGCATATCCCGTCACAACGATTTTCTTAATAATATTTTTTAAATGAAAAATATAACAAGCGAGACGACGACCGAGAATTGATTATTTCCATAGAACAGTGTGGTCCACAAGCTTTTTTAGTTCGCCGGCCAATTCATATATTCGGGTGGGCCAATAAAAAAATACAATAAATATAATTTGTATTAATTACGGTGATTACATTTATTTAATATTGTAAATAGTTAATGTGACGATTGACACTGTTTTACTGCGGCTAATTTTTTAACATAAATTGTAAACCCTGTTGTGGATAATTTTGTGCACGATTCCAATGATGAATGATCGATGCGATTTCTCAACTTTGACTCAATTAAATTCACAGTAGAAAACGGTGCAATATTTTTCGTCCGTTTCACGACATACTTAGGTATATTATTTTGGAGGGCCAAAATAAAAGTCTTCGCGGGCCACACGTGAACAAGACGGACTGCACGTCCTACCGACGCACTTAAAGGAAGCGGCGGACGACAGACTGCACACGTGACTACTTTGACAAGACCTTTAGAACACTATAGTATTTTTTTTTTTTTTTACTACTTAGTAAAAGTTATTATTATTTATTATTGAGGGAGGGGAAGGGGAGAAATCAAACGTTATGAATATTATTAAATTTATAAAATATTTGTTTTACGCGTCTAAAGTAAATCGTACATTTTGATCAACAATAATATACGGAGGGATTACACTGCAGGTCTACAAGCAAAAAACTGCATACGATTTTTTTTTTTACCGATTCTTATAGATTTTTCACTCACTAAAACCGGAAAAAATAGTAAAAATATTCCATCACGTCAGTTTTTTTTGCAAAACTCATATTTTTAGTTTACTTAAATTCAAGTGTTAATTTCTATAATGCAAGGGGTAGGAAGTGCAGTGGCGTAGTTATGATTGTGTTCTGGAGGGGGGGTAAATAATTTGTCGGGTAAACATAGAGTAGGTCTATATACACTATAAACACAGGTCTATATATATTTTTTAAATAATACTGTATACAGTTAAATTTTATAATGTAATATACCCGTATATTGAACATATAATAGTATATATTTAATACATTTATTTATAATTATTTTATAACGCATTTTTTTTAAACTTAACAATTAAGGGGATTGAAAGCGGGCATTTTTTCTCTTCGTTTTACACACATGATAAACATAGGAAAATAGACGTTTTTCACTTCCAACGATACGATCAATGATCTAGTGGTCGAATAAGAAATGTGAAATTTCTTGAACGACGAATTCAAATTCTTCACGGTTAACATTTCTTTTTTTTATTTGAAAAAGAAAGAACGGTATTGGTATTCTTCCTTTTTTTTTTTTTTTTGCTTATAAGGATGTGCTGTGGGTTAGGGTATTATGTATTTCCTATATACTAAAGTACATACGTTTTGCGTAAAAAAAAAAGGCCTTGGGAGGGATCTATCCCATCATATTCCCCCATAACTACGCCACTGAGATAGTGTGGGTTTAGCGGTGTGAGAAGCACGGGCAATCATGTCCCAACAATAATCATATCACGAAGGAAATGTTTGTTTGATCGTTAAAAAATAATACGTTTGGTTCAGTGTATAACAAAATTAATGATTTTTTTTTTCACCGTTGCTACGATTTTTTTTTTTTTTTTTAATGCAAACCCCTACTGTTTTGCGAAAAACCCGTATGTGAAGGTAGGGAAATGGGGATAATTTTTGGATTCAACATCCTTGAAAACGTAAAGTTTACCAAAAACTACTCTACGTGGCTGAAAAAAAAAAGAATTATTTTTACAGACCTGTGTCATTACTATTTTTTTTTTGCTATTTCTATTTCCAATCGAGTATAATACGTCTCCAGAAAATAAAAGTAATAATAATTACTAGGGCTAGGATTTGTATGCATTGGCATATTTTTTTTGCTACTTCTGATTACTGCTTTTGTTTGAAATGTCAACGAATTACGTCATAATGAAGCAAATGGCGGTTATTTTATATTTTGCATATTTTTGCGTGTTTTGAATAAAATGCATATTATTGCACATTTCAACAATAAACACCTTAAATGCATGTTTTACGATATATTTTAGCCGTGGTGGTCGGTAAAAGGAGTAAAATAAAATATTACAAGTATAAAAACATACCAAGATCTAACCGAAGAACTTTTATTTTTAAAAATTTTAAACACCACATTATTGTTTTCATGTAAAACTTTCGAATAAAATTAATCTATATATATATGTATAAAAATGGAGCCAAAAATGTATAACAATTCATCAATCGAGAACGGCTGGGCTGATTTGGCTCAAATTTTTTTTTAATTGTTCGTAATTGCCAGGAGAAGGTTTTTACGAGAAAAATTTGGAAAAACCCTTTTTTAAAAATTTTTTTTTTTTTAATTTTTTTGACGATTGTTTTTTTTTTTTTTTGGCAAAACAACGTTTGCCGGGTCAGCTAGTAGTTTATAATAAATAATATTTTCGAATTTAAAAATTTTGCCATTGTATTTCGTGCCATATTTTTTCACATTTTTTTTTTGTTACACATTTTTAATAAATCGAATGCGTATTTGACCATTTTTTATTGTACATATACATAAATCCTAGCCCTAATTAATTGTAAAAGAAAAATTAATTTACGAAATACGACAGGGGGAGGATGAGTGGATCGCGCGCTCGTCTTTGCACGCAGAACGGCGGCGCCTATCGCGTTACGCGTATTTATATACACACGCGAAAAACCGCGGATGCACCGCGACGCGAGACGAACGGGGAGGGGGGGGGAACGCGGCGATCCTCCCCCCTCCCCACACGCGCAACACCGTTAAACAGCGCCCGGCTACAACAACAACTACAACTACTACTACCACTACTACTACTACTACTACTACTACCACTACCCTCGAATGCACCACCGTCGCCGGCGGCTGGGAAAATTTGTCACCCCACGTGGCGTTGACAGCGACGGTGGCGGTGGCGGTACAGGCGCGGATCGATCACGAGCCGGCGCGCGCCGCTGCCGCTGCTTTTGTCGTCGTCCGCCATGATTGCGCGGGCCCGCCGCGCGCGTCCGGCGAGTCCATTTTGTCACCCCGTGCCGCCTAAAAACCCCTTTGGCCACCGCCCCGCGCGAACGCTCACGCGCGTGCACACGACAGAACACACACACACACACACACACGGGGAGGCCACCACCGGCCGCCCTTCGTTTTTAGCCGCCCCGCCGCCGGTGTGGTGTACACATTGTATACGCGACCCCCGAGGCGAAACGACGGAAATCGACCGGGCCGCGCGCGGCACACACAAACGACGCGCGCGTCATAGCCGTCACCCCCGTCGTCGTTGCCGCCGCCCGCTGCGATTTCGATTCCCGTCGCTTTTCGCCGCCGTCTGCACCGCGTGTATACACATACAATAATATGACGTGTACCTCCTATCCACGGCCGAGACTCCTCTCTCTCTCTTTTTCCAGCCACCGCCGCCTTCCCGTTGATAATAATACATTATTATATACCATTGGCGGCGGCGGCGGCGGCATAATCAACCGGATAAAATGTCACACAGCGGCCGCGGTACATACCACCATATAATATTTACGTTCTATTGTCGCGCAATACACATTACACGCAGATATATTTTGAAATAATATTCAAAACGAGTGTGTGCGGGCGCGCTTGTATTCTTTGCGTTTTCTTTTCGGTTTTTATACAGAATTATTGTTATTTTTTTTTATTTGCTTTTTTATATAAACATTACAACAAGGCAGTTGGTAAAAATTTTAAAAAACGAGTCTGTTAATACTCGAGACATTGCGGTGTGTATAAACGTCGCGCGAGCGGTAAAAACGGAACGGAATTGTGATTGGGATTTGTAAACATCGGTAACTTTATTCAAAGTAATTTCGACAATAAATATTTTATTATTATTATAGTCGTCGTGACAACAGCTCACACATTTCCGTCCCATTTGCCGAGATTTACCCGCGTACCGTCGTAAAAGATGTTTACACGTCAAAAAAAAAAAAAAGAGCGATAAATAATATTTATAATCTAGACAATAATAACTAAAACAGAAAACCAGAGTTATGGATCAAATTAATAATAAGGTAAATAACAATAGGAGAGCGGTAAAGAGATATGGATCTGGAGACGGGTAACCTAGAGAGGATAAACGAGAAAAAAAGACCGAGTCTGTCAGAGAGAAGGACAGTTAAATAGAATGTGATCGAATAGTCACAGATTGCCTCTTCCTGGTGTAGGGGCAGTGGCGTATTTGAGGGGGGCAATAGGGGCAATCGCCCCCCCTGAGAGATTTAAAAAAATTATATTATTTTATATTATATTGGCTGAGATCAAAAATGGGGCAAGATCGCCAAACGGGTTTGGCATTGCTTAATATTCACCATACTATAACATTAAATGTATAGATGATGTAATTGATACATTTGCTAATAGTAAAAAAAGAAATATAGACTTAGTTTTGTAAATTAAATAAATAAAATGATAATAAATAAAATGTGTTTTGTTCAATAATTATATTCCTACATATAATTTTTTTATTGGTGGGAAGGGGGGAGTTTTTTTACCATCGCCCCCCTGAGGTGAAGTCTCAAATACGCCACTGTGTAGGGGACACAGAGCAGACGAATTTAAAGAAAAATGGAAGATACAGAATTATCGTTGGTATATTTTTTTTAGCGTTTATGCATTTTATTATTTTGGGCGAAAAAGAAAATCGTTCGTAAAATTCGGATATTCGCAAACGAATTACTACTACCTAATTCATGTACCGAGGAGAATATTGTTAATGATTAGGGCCCGGAATTATATGCGCTGAAAATGTACGAAACATGCACGCATTTATGCACTTATTATTATTAGTACTATATTATTATTACATAATTGAACTGTATAACTTCTAAATAACTGCAGTAATCGCATTTTGAGCATTCGTTTATCTAAATTTAAAAAAAAAATGAATTCCATAATTTGAATAAATAAATATAAAATCGGCTACCAAAATGTTTTCTTCCAACATTTTTTTTTTTTTCGACAGATATGCGGCATCTTCAGCATTCAACTGCTGAACTACGTTCAGTATTGGTTTAAAATGTTCACAGTAGTATATTGCTGCTTCCAGTCATGTTACCCCAGCATGTGATAATTGGTGAAGGAGGTAGAGGAATATCAGGAGCTATTTTTTTTAACAGTTTAACGCGTGCAAGTGCTTTTAAAAATACTTTTTTTCATATTTGCGATTAGTTCGTCGAATTTTTTCTGCTGTCCATGAGCTAGGCAAGTTACGTGGATCATTTTAGAGTAAACGTTTAGTCGACGTTTTCGTTGTGGTACACTACAGCAAACTTTACCTTATTACATAGCAGTTTTTATAAACAATTATTATCGTTTGAGTATTAACGATTAACCGAAAAGTTGACGATTGAATAAATACGGATAAAAAAAAAAAATTAAATAACCGAAATGTGAATATATCTTTAGATATAGGTAATAGTATTAAATTTTTTCTTCAATATATATATGCATTATATTTTTGAAAAACGTTATAATATGCACAATAACTCAAAATGTTCCAAGAATGCAGAACTTATTATTCATAAGAAATATTCCTCTAAAACTATTAGAAAATGCGCATTTTTATATTTTTTGCAAAAATCTAAAAAAATGTGTATGAAAAACGCGCCCGAATCGTATAAGAATATAATAATACCGACGCACTCGTTTCATTAACACTTGATGTCTTGATAAACATTTTAAATCGATAAAAATCGGTAATCTCCTGCAGTTTCCGCGATACGTCCACCATCAGGGAATACTGCAAAGAAAACGTCCTGTATCAGAATACGATGTACCTAATTCTGCATAATTTATATATATTTTTTTTTTCTGTACTAAAAATTTAATTTACAATTGACTAATACAGCGGAAAATATGAAAAAAATAAAATAAAAAATATACGTCGCTTTTGATTTTTCGCGGAAAATCTGACAGCGGTACTCTCTGCAGTTTATGTCGATTTCATTTCATTTCGTTTGCAGAACGCAATTATTACGATCGAAATTCAAAAAAAAAAAACTCAAACGCGCGCATAATATAGTAATATAGTAAATATATAAACAAAAAAAAGGCTTCCACGACACTAAATCGATTCGAATCGAATGTACAAAAGTCAAAAAATAAAAAGTTTTCCAAATTTATTCGACGAAACATAATATAATACAAATAACAATTGATATACTCTACATTATAATATGACACGTCATCGTCGCCGTACAATTAATTCGAGATCGAATTTATAATAATAATACGCCGCCGCCGCTGTAGATAATCGAATTTATATTTTATACAAAATATGTGTACTTACCGAATATTAATTGATTTAAATTTATAGCCCGTGTATGCACATGACGGTAACACGCGCGCACATACGATACGAATAATATCACAACGACTATGAAATTAATTCAATAAAATGGACAATGAAAACCAATTGAAAATGATTAAAACCGCGAAGAGTAAATACTGTAAAACACTGAATCACAGAGTAATATAAAATAATATACTGCAGCCGAATGTCGAACATTTTCGAAAGTGATGTGCCACGTGACTACCGCCAACTAACTACAAAAACCCAAATGAAATTACATAATATTATGTACGCGTAAGAATAATATATATGTTTGTATCGAATACCCGCGAAACATAATATACCATATGCTTCGGATATCCTCCTGCAGAACTAACCGGAATTGGCCAATTGGAAATAAGACATTACAAAGCGGCTCCCTCTCGTCTTGAGGGGTGTTTTAATAAATAGGAATTTTTATGATATACTTCAAAAGATGATGCGTGCAATATGAAAAAAAAAAAAATGCCCCTCTATCATATTCTATTGTATGGAGTTAACCCCGTTTTCTTATTCATTTTTTTTTCTCTGGCTTTGAATCCCCAAAAATTACCGTCTGCTCATAATATACGTGGTACACGTATAAACGTCTGCGTAGAAATTAGAGACACAAGAGAGATTGAATATTTCAGTTGTTTTTTTTTTTTTTGTCCACGGTCCAATGATTATGATTTTTTTTTTTGCTTTGTCGAAGTAAAACGAAATATGTTTTATATATTATACTCCGAATTCATATATACATACATATATATATATATACTCGTATATGCGTCTTTAAAATACCGCTTCTAAGAAAAAATAAAAAATAAACTCCGCATACAAAGCGCATCGGATAACACTTGAGATTTATCGAACTCATAATTAATTTTTCAAAACAAACAAACAATACGAATTGTACCATATAAATGATAATAAATATGTGTATTAAATTATATATATATATATATATTATTGTTCTACGATAAAATATAAAAATATTTTCATGTTTCATAAGCCGAATAAACGGGTCAATTTTGAATATTTCGATTACAATATTGTATAATATATATATGCGGTAATTATATAAGATACACAAAATTTAAAAAACAATTTCTTGCTCACGCCAAACACATAGAACAGGTAAAGATATAATACTTATTGCTAAACGAATTTTATGAAACTAAACATTTTTAATAATAATAATAAAAAAAATGGGGTTTAGTGAAATTTTACGACATTTTTCAATTTTATTTTATTTTTTCCGCGTTTTGCATAATTTTACGTAATATTAGTTTTATTGTTAAAATTACACCGTACCGTCTGTGGGGGAATGTGTTTTTTGTTCAAATTTTTTTTCTCGTGTCGGTCATCAATATTAAATTTCTGTTTTAAACCAGTAATTGATCAATTTGATGACCTCGTCGTTTGGTTCCCTAAAGAGGTCACTCCTCTCGCATTTTGCACTGCATTAAGTGTTGGTCATCTTATACGTCTCCGCACTCTGAAGTCTCTCCTACATTCCACCTCACAAGGTTCTTCTTTGTTTTTGCAACTTCTACCCTTAGGCGATTTAATGTCTTCCAAAGTCCATATTTCAGATTGTTTCCCGGGGGTAGATTCTCTATTGTTCTTGTCCACATAGGTTCGTCGGCTTTGCCAACTGTTTTCCCAACTCCTGATGCGTTCATGGGGTTTCGATAATAAAGTTCCTGTGGTACTGTGTAAGAAGTTATGCCTCGACTTCGATCTGCTGTTCCGTGGTATATGTGTCCGTGCAGGGGGTGTTTTTCGTCGGAATTACACTTGTTTTTTTTCTTCTTCTGCTATCGCCTTCCGTCTTATATCTGGTGGGGCCATGTCACAGAGCGTATGTATAGTCTGTTGGTTTTAGACAACCTGTAATAATTATTCTGCAAGTATCATTGATCGCCACGTCTACTTTCTTTGTATGGGCCGATGAAAACCGTACTGGGCAGGCATATTCCGCAGCCGAATAGCTAAGCGTTAAGGGCCGTTGTTCTTAAAGTTGCGGGATCTGCGCCCCATTTTGAATGGACCGTAACAGACGACATTTCATTGGTAACACGTGAAATATTTCGAAATTCCAAACACTTTAAGGTTCGAAATGCCGCCAATGGATTTTCGTATACAAAAATATTACTTCGCCCGGCTCGTCACCGTCTGCAGCCTACCGTCGCCGCCGGCCACGCAGCGCGTATACGCTATTTGTCGGGACGACGATTTGTCCGTTTCCCAATAACAGATTCGAAGATTGCTGCACAGAAATACGAGACTCTTATTAATATATATATATATATATATATATACGAGTATAAAAGAGAAAAAAAAAAGATCGCGAAGAATTTTTATTGGGAGGGGTGGAGAGGGTAAACAATATCACTACGAAGACTACGACGAGTTCTGAGCAGCGAAATAAAAACGTATAAAAATAAAATTCGAACATAAAAAAAAAAAAAAATGCCGACTACATTACGTATAACATATACGTTTGTGGCGTAGAATACAACGGCAAGCAGCCAAGGGCTATTGAATAATAATAATAATAATAAAAAGAAAAAAAAGTACCCAACAAATCTCATCCCATTCAACCTGTCAAGTGTTCTTCTAAACGTAGTAATCTTGTTTGCTGTAGGTATATTGTGCGCCGCCGCCGCGTATACACTGCAGTAGACTACTGCAGTGGCCGTGTGCAGACACACACGAGCGAGAGGAGATCATCGTTCTCTCCATACACCGCGATATTATATTTGTTTCGCCAAGATCTTTATCAAATAAGATCGGAAACCGGAATAACAATAATACGCGCATTTCTGTAAGTGCCACTTAGACGGGCTGCGGGTCCCTCTTTTTTTTTTTTTTTTTAAAGTATTGACGTGTTTTTCTAGTAAATTAAAAACGTTTTCTGTCCGCACAATACTACATAATATTATCTCTCTCTTTTTTTTTTTTTTTTTATTTGTATTCGTTTTTTTCTTCTTCTTTTTGTGAGCGTACAAATATATATATATATATATATATATTATTACAAGGCATTATTATTATTTTGGATTTTAACAGATGCGCCGAACGATTACGAAACAGATATAATACATAAAAACCGTGTTTTTTCAATCGCGGACGCGTACAAATGTACACTGTGTGGCGCGTTATGAATGGAATAAAAGATGTTATGTTTTGGACAAAAACGAAATGTCAGTAAACGCGTACTTACACGTTATATACGGAGACGGACAAAAGGTGAATATAATACACGACCGCGTTTACCGATATTTCGTTTGTAAAATATTAAAACAGAAACGGAGGAAAGAAAAAAACGTATAATAACCGACAATATATACGTGTGCACTAGTGATGGAAATAGTCGAATGGTTTTAATAATCGAATGATTAGTAGTCGAAATAAAAATAATCGAATGAATTACGACTTACATTGCTTGAACGGGCTATATAAAATATAAATGAATGACGGTAAAACGGCTTGTAATATATATAATACGTGTTATTTCTTCCTTCCAAAAAATAGCACCGTTTCGGACTCCACTATATTTTATTAAGATTATTATGAGAAATTTCTTTTCAATGCAACAGCCAAAACTATTAAATATTAATACTGCTATCGAGTATTGACATATAATAATAAAACAAGCATTCGAAATAACCCCCCAAAAAAAAATTTTTTTTATAATATATATATTTATATTTCTTTTTCGGGTTATTACAAAATACGGATACAATATGTCGGATCATTCGATTATTCCCATCACTAGTGTGCACCACGACTTTCTTTCCTCGGAGCGTGGAGACGCCTGTAAATTTTTATAGGAAAACACGTACATTTATTATTATTATTATTATTATTTAATGATCACAGTAAAGAATATAATGACACGCAATAGAACGTATAATAAAACGAAATGAAAATAATATTTTAAGCGTTTAACGTTTATTCGTTTAAAACTGGGAAATTAAAATATCTAATCTTGAGCGTTTTGGTTGACTGGTTTTCTATATTTTTCGGATGAATTACAGGCGGAAATCCATTACAATTTCTGGCGGGAGGGGGCTACTACTTTTAACATCAAAATAAGCCGTGGGGGCTTTGCCCCAACACCCCCTTTATACGACTTAAGTCTATATTTTACACAATAATTTATTTTTCTTTTTTTTTATCACATTTTCACCGTAATCAATAGTCGTGATTATTCGAGTTACTCGCCTCTTGTTAATATTCGCACGCGTTTATATTTTTACTAATATTATAATAATATACGAATCTACTCTTTTTTTGTGTTACGTCGTATAACATTATTATTTATTACATTAAATATACAAACAATTTTTAGTGGGGCTATAAAGATATTTGGGAGGGCTTAGCCCCTCCATTTACGCCTATGGGGCGAACAAATCTGGAACTGTTAACACGTCTTGTTTATGTTAACCCTTGCTGCAGGTGGTCATCGGGATGACTTTCAATACTAAGACTCCAGAGTCTTTCACAATAATAGACCACATTTTATTCGTATGAGAAAACGTTTTTACGACTGGACGGCCGCGATAACGTCTTTAATATACAATTATTTTCATTTTTACCCACGAGGATTTACAGTATACATAAATTTAATGTTATAATTTATAATGAAACGGGTATTTATCCAAATGCTTTTTTTTTTGATGGAATTCAATGCCAAAGATCGTTTTTTTTCAAAACGGGACATTTTTCCAATCTTTGGGGGTAGTGGGACGTATGATGGTCACGTTAACTATTACCTACATAGTAATAAAAATTTTATATATAAAAAAAAAAAAAATATAATGTTTTCTATGAGATATTTCACGAATACTAGACGTAATGACTATAAAGTCTCGAATTAATATGTTTAATATAACGCGTATTAATCTGTAGTTATATTAAGAGGACGCCATTTGTCTGCAGTCTCACGGGCAGCAATATGGCAAAACAACATCGTTCCGCAATTCAAACGCTGTGTAATTTTAAAAGAACGAAGGAACAAAATTAGCTGTTTGAAAGACGAGAAAGGAGTTAAGCTATACGTTTTGTTGCAAAACTGATTTTTGAAAATCGTATTGAGAAATTAATAATGTGGCATGGAAAAACAGTGCATTTGACAAATAATCAATTGCATAAAATATAAAATATTTTATGTTCCAACAAAACATCGTAAGAGTTCTCATATTTTAAACGGTACCTATAATATAATTTATGTCTTAATGTGTACTGTGTAGACTTCGTAACATTTGAATCACTAAAGTACTATTTCGCTATAATGCTCGTGTGTAAGACAGACCGTGGAGACAACAAATGCCTGTGTAGCGTCCTCTTGATACGTTATGCGTTATACTGTTTACCAAAGAATTATTTAAATTTTTTTTATACGTTTTCAATGTAGAAGAAATTTGTATGTTATAAAGTCAGACATATAATATATATTATGTACATCGTAATTGCGTGCAAATAGTACTGTTTACTTGTAAAATGATCGTTTTTATAAAAAAAAATTAGTACGCGTCATACCTATACACTTAATGCAATTCAAGAACCTAATGCGATTTAAATCTAATTGAATACGTATAGAATCATAAATAATTAATTGTAAATTATTACGTTAATAACAAAGTAAAATAAGAACTCAACAAACCTTATAAGTTAGAATAAATATTAGGTGTAACACGATCTAACAACATAACCTAACTCCCGAAAAATGTAATAAATAGCCTATTTTCATCCCAATGTGTATATTGAGTTGTCTATAAGAAGACAACGAATACAATACAGGATTTTATTAAAAATGGTCTCACACTAATTTTCTAAGGAAACATTAATTCAATCATAATAATATATTTAATACTCGTAGTACAAGTTCCTACTGTTTTACTGATAAAAATATTAATAATAAACTACATTATTTGGGGCGATTCAGTAACGAATATGAGTTATGACAATTTAAATTAGCAACAGTTTGAAATCTTAATTTAGCAATACGTTTTAAAAAAAATTTAAATAGTAAACAGTAAAGGTCAATACCAATTGTTCACATGTGGCAAACCTATTATTTGTATACGTCATAGTGGTATATTGGTGTATTGATAAATGATTAAATGAATTCATGGGTATATGCACATTTAAACAGAATAATAACCGAGGAAGAACTAAAATGCTGAGCTGGAAATATTTCGTATTACGACTATAATTTCATAAATATTTGTACCTAAGTAAATGTTAATTATATGACACTTTTTAAATACAAATTTAAATCATTTATACTAATAAAAATAGGTATTATAGTACTTATGTGAATATACCTACTTTATAACTTTTACCAGAAATAACAGCGTCAGAAATTTGCCTAACACTAATTTTAGAAAATTATTAAAATTTTAGAAAATGTCACAGCAAATTTGTTTTCTCTGTCTAACACATATTATTGGAACACCAGTGTTGGGATAGCTCATTTTGTGACTTGATGATTAGTGTTAAGGTGATTGAAACAATTACATAAATAACATACAATCATTATCTAGTGCCCTAAATGGAATTTTCAGATATCTACAAATTATTTTTAAATTTACTGTGAGAGATAAAATATTGAAATTTTAAACGACAATTATATTCTTACCAAACATTTCAAAAAATATAAAAATATTATACTTATATAAATATTTGAAGGATTGGGCTAAATGATGTTAGGTATGTTACTTTTTTTAGAATACCTATTTAATTTTAACAAAATATAACAAAAAAAATGATCTGACTCAACAGAAGAAAAATGCATAAAATGCACTAAAATTACTAAAAAAAGAATGGTATATCAAAAAGTATAAAACAAATGCAAATTTAAATTTGTATTAAGTATTGAATTTTGCGTGACACAAATTAAATTTATATAAATACATACATAATATAAAAGCATTAGAAAAAAAAAATTGGAAATATATAATTTCCCAACTCTAATAATGTGACGTAGGTACTCTGACATTAATCAATAGCTTGCAATATAATATTATGAAAAAGAAAATTATACAAATTTACAGTATTTAATAAAAATGTATTTTAAAAGGTATTTTTTGGTCAAAATGGATTTGTGGTTATATCCTTAATATACAAATATTTTTTCTGGATATAAGCAATAATATTCAGAAATAAAGGTGTACCCTCTCATATACCACTGATTATACACCTACTAACTACTTATATATATATATATATATATATATATAAATAAATAAATGTATTATAAATATCACATGAATAATAAAATAAGTAGTGAACAGTTTTAAAATGTAAGAAAAGAATGATGATTTTTGTCAGTGGGCAAATACGATTAAAATATATATTTTTAATGATTTTAATTAATGTTACATAAAAGCACTTTAAATTCTTAAAATTAAAAACTTTTTTTTTAAATTATTGTAAATTATGCATTGAATAACAATTGATTTATATTCTAATCACTGTGCACAATAATTGGAAAATTATTAAATAAAATAAAGGAATATACTAAAATGTTAATTGTTTATTGTTGTTAAATTTTAAAAATTTTTCATCGCTATTAATCAAATCAATTTCCATAATATTAAACAATTAAATAAATTAAACAGCTGTTGTTATAAAATCCTCAATCAATATGTTAAAAATAATATAGTTTACATGTACCATAGACATATATACATACATTATACATTAAATGTAAAAAATGTACATAATTAATATTTAAAATGTTTTATAAAATAACAAATAAGTGTTAGTAAAAAAAAAAAAAAAAATTGTTAACCAATATGTAGGTACCTACGTTGTTTGATACCTAAACTGAGGTTATGTAACATTTGTAATTGAAATGAAATAAAATTAGGCATAAATTTACAATTTCATATTAAATAAAATTCACAAATAAAATTGTTTTGGTTATAAATGAAACAAAAATGTTGCAAAACCATTAAATTATTATCATTTACGTGATATCATATTGACACAGACACTTAGTATAATTTCAATATTTCAAAAATACTATCGAAATAGACTTCCACCATCTGAAAACGTTTTCATAAATGTATATAAATAATAGGACAACGAATTCCAAGATGCCACAACTAGAAAAAATAAAAATAAAAAAAACGAGTCGCAGTACGTAAATACAAAATTTGGATATCACCCACGATAAACCGATACATATCGTAGGGCTCATAAAAATGTGTTTATCCAAAAACACGTACTAATAACATCAGTACTTATCATAATACACAAATCCTAGACCGTTGTTACACTAGAAACGTTCGAGATTTATAACGACACCAACCTTTTTCGGCTTTCTGCCACGCCAACGCAGAACACAACAAAGCCAATGTTTTCCCCGATCCTGTTGGACTCTCTAAAAGGCAATTTTGATGTTTTTGACAGCCACGGATCACCTGCAATGGACCAGTCGACCGTTTAACACACGCTGTAATCATTGTGCATGAGCGCAATGCTTACCTTGTCCATCATGGAAACTTGAGACGGATAAGGTTTAACAGGCATTTCAATTTTTACACCACCAATCGTGTACGTGTACGACGGTTGCACGATAGATTCCGTGTTGAACATTGTTTACAGCCGATAAACAGTTGACGTTTGGTGACTGAAAAGGAGCGAAGGGATCGACAACAGGTCCAAACACGATCGAAATGTAATTTAAAAAATTTTAATTTCAAACGGTCTGTTGAGAATACAGAACAGAATATTGGTTATTGGAAAACGAAAATTATACACAGCAAAAAATGTCGACAAAACAACGCAACGTTTACGTAGAAATATATTTTAACGTTACGTTCGACAACAAAAGTTAAAAAAAAATAAAATCAAAATACGTAAAAACCAAAATATTTACATTTTTTCAATCTTATCTCTGTTCATTGATAACGCGAATTAAAGCGGGAAAAGTTTTCGGACGGTTAACACAGATGGCGCTGCATATACGCCATTTGGAAATTAATCCGATTTAATATTGTAACGAAAACGTAAAAAAAAAAAAAAAACAATTTGCGCAAACGAGTCTAGAGTTTTTTTTTTTATTTCAATCTTTCTAGAATATGATAGTTATAATAATTAAAAATCAAATATCATATAATTTTAATATATAATAATTATGGTTGTACGAGGAGGAGGTTTCGAGAAAAATTATAAATACAATAATTTGTAATACGCGTAAAAGAAATTGTTTGTATTTACTCATTATATGGCTTGAGGTTTGGGAACGAATACGGTTGTTGGAAAGGTTAAATTTGAATGAAGTCAATTTTTTCAGTACCTCATAACTGCAGAGTTTGTGGAAAAAGTAATTTTTATTTACCGAATGACGTTTTTCCGCATTACCACAATTTTTGATGTGTAAACGTCTATTACGGCTGTATGAGGGTAAACAGTGTCGGCCTGGCCATAGCCCGCTGGCTACCATTGAATTGGCTCCCAATTTTGGGTAAATATAAATTCGATCCTTGAATTGGCTCCTGAAAAATGTATATTTGAATTGGCTCCTTAAATTGTTAAATATTATTTTGTAACCAGGGGTTCTCATACTATAGGTGTTTACTTTTACGACGTCAACCTAATATAGCCTGGCAGTTTGATACTGGTGTAAGTTCGAGGTTTCAATACATAAAAATATTGGCCAATAAGTATAGACCACTAAAAATAGTCTAATATAATATTTTTATTTAACTTATTAATTTGTATGTATAAATTTTATAATGACGCACTTTAGTAAAATATTGTCTGTTTTTTTAATTTTTTAATTTAATTTTGTGTAACGATGTAAAATATACGAATTACGTACTTTAAATTATTAACATTTTGGTAACCAATACATTCTTGAAAAAAAACGGTAAGGAGCCAATTCAACAGTAAATTCTTGGGAGCCAATTCAAAGGTACTTATTAAGGGTAAAATATTGACTACCTGTATTGGGGAGCCAATTCAATTGCACCGAGCCCGCTAGGCAGCGAATGCGGCCGGGGCCCCATCTTTTTTTTTTTATATACCAATATCTTTGAACGCTATGTCTCCACCAGTTTTGAAATCTTTGCCTTGTATCATTATAATGTATAAAAATAATGGAAAAATTGATTCGAGAACAGAGGTTTGAACCCCGGACCGTGCACGTCAAATCGTGGTATTTATCCATTGGATTATTATAGTACGAACCGAAAGGTGGAAAAAATAAACCTATTAAAGAAACACGGTAAAATTGTCAAATTTTTAAATTGCTATGACTTAAAAATTAAATCCGACGACCAAATTCTAACTTCACCGTGGATTCTTTTATTAACCTGTATTGACTCTTTATGGGAAACAGAAGGCGCTATAGTCTCAAAAAAAAAAAATCAATTTTTTTTACAAGTGGCCCGGAAAAATCTTATTTGCCCGGTAAAAATTTTAGAGAGTCACTCCGCCCTTGGATCTGGGACACCTATATATAACGAATTGTTTTTTATTGATATGTTTTTTTAAACTTCATATTAAACCAAGGGGCAGGGGGCCCCAGAATAAAAAGATCCAGGGGCCTTTGTTGTGCCAGGCCGACACTGAGGGTAAATCTCGGGAAATGGGACGGAAGTGTGTAAGCTGTTGTCATGAAAACTAATAATAATATTTATTGTCGAAATTACTTTGAATAAAGACACAAATATTCATAAATCCCAATCTGCACAATTCCATTCCATTTTTACCGCTCACGCAACGTTTACACATCAATGTCTCGTGTACTTGCAGACTCGTTTTTTTTTAAATACTTTTTTTCAACATAAATAATGTAATTATTAAAATATCGTTACGTAAATTTTTCGATCACTTTTTAACATTTTTTTAAAAAATATTTGTATAAAACACGATAAATTAATTTTCCGGTTACTTTTTACTTTTGAAATCGCGGCATGCGCGTTGCGTGGCGAATCGCACAAACGGTTATAAGGACAGTGTTGCATTCAGACGTTTTTTCTAGAAAATTTGAAAACTGAACAATTAATATAATACAAAGTCACCAACTTTACTATATATTATATATTTATATATATGTTTAATTAATTATTTATTCATCCACGTTTAACAGGGAGGGGCAAACAGAATTTCAGAGGGGGGCATTAGCTTTCCCTCCTGTTGTATACCTGGATTCAACACTGGGCAAGGATAGAGAAAAAAAAAGAATGGAAAAATCGAATTATCAAAATTTCATATTTAGGGTAATTTCCAAATCTCAACGGTCTGAGTGCGCGCCCACCGCGGTACAATTTGTTTTTTATATTCAAATATGACAACCCATGTTTTTGACATCGGATTCGGACGAGCCGAATTCTTTTAAGATATTTATATAAATACAAAATTGACCGAGTCACAGTTATTTAAAATTAGAGTAAATATTAATACTTTTTCGACTTTTCTAAGAGTTTAAAACGCTCGTAAAATGTAGTATACATTTATACGGATTTAGACAATCGTCTTTTTTTTCTAATGAAAGAAGATAGAATATTTAAAAACTACCCGTTTTTAACATTATTTCTTGAATTATTATTTTATTTGCATAAGTATTATAATAATATAACTGCGGAGGAGATGGAAATATAATATGTTATTATAAATAATTTTTTTTGTTTTTTGAATTGTGTGTTTAACAAAATACCTAATATGTTGTTGATGCTCGGTTATTACACACTTATAAACACATATCCTTGTTATTCCGCATAGACCGGTTCGGTGTATAGGTTACTAGGATAAGTATATAGGTACACGCGACAAGTAAATATATACCTATTGCACGCAATTGTTAAATAATTTTCCTCGTTATCGTTTTATCTTATATTATTTTATTAAAATAAAATTATTTTATTTTATTTATATCGTAAACGTACTGGAGTTAGTGAAAGAAATGCACGGTTTCGAAAACTGTATAGTACTTTTATAAACGCTTAAAATAGAGTTATTTACGCGAGCGTAGGTATTTTTATTTTAATAACCGTGTGAAACGTGGAATTCAAGAGTTTTTTCATGCTAAAATATATATTATAAATATTATGTGCGAAAATACTATACGAGTCGAAATAATATAGTGTTTTTTTTTTTATTTCGTTTAGTGCCTATATAATATTTAAAACAATATTTTATTTTATTTTTATTATAAGCTATTACAGTTCTAACAATATTAATATAATATAATTGTTAAAATTTAACAGCGTGTGGTAAAAAAAAAATGGAAAACGAAAACCGCTTACTAATATAGAAAATTATATTTATAAACGATTTTTGACAGAAATTTAGACCGAACAGAATATTATACAATGTACAGAAAATGTCAAGCCCGTATAGTGGTTTAATTTTGAAGCCGGTTTTACGGATGAAATTTGAGATGGGTTTTATGAGAACGGGGAGAGATTATTGGAAGATAGAGAATTTGTGTAGGATAGAAGTCGGCGTTAAACGGAAAAAAAATAATTTTTTTTAATAAGTTTCTGTTGAGACATAAGGACGGACACGTATGTAATTGACAGGCGACGGAAATCGCAGTCACCTAAAACGAATAAACTGACTTAATTTAACTTTTAAGTATATAGTCGTACCGCGTATACTCTTTGGTTAAAGTTGTGTAGTCTTTTGGTTATTTTTTTTTTTTGCTTTTTTAGAACTTTTGATCGAATAGTGTACGATTTCATTAGCTTATTCGTTCATTTATTATACACAGTATATTATGCTGGCGGTGTAATAATAATCTTAAATATATTCAACTTTTCGAGGGCTTAAATGTAATTTACCAACTCTTGCGGTTTTTCTTCTTTCAAAATGCGTGTTTTTGACGCCGGAATCGAAAGCGGTATCAGAAATTACTTTTCGGGTTATTCGTCAAAACTTGATTTACTTTTTTTCTTTTTTCAAATGAAAAAACTTTATTGAAATTGTTTTTTTTTTTTTAAATATACGTATTTTCTGACACAAAGACAGGGAACACAGAAAGTGCATATATATAATATCATACTTACTTTTGGTCTTACGTGAGCAATACCTAACTTATATCAAAAATTAAATTTTTGGTCGTTTTTGCAAGAAATTACGAATTTTCGAAAAATATAGTTTTTGTATAATTATTATTTGATACATATTATTATTATAATAGCACGTATTGACGCGTCCACACTACGGCCCTCACATCGATGACGGATTTCCGGGGACGTTTGAAATATATTTTTAATTTCCTCGACACTAGCGAACGTCATATATATTATATTATATAAAAGAATTTTTTTTCTTCTTAAGCACACCCTAGTTATAATTTAAATACGTTATAAATAAATTATAAAATATATAATTAAAATTATATATTTCGTTGTCGTTTACCTTATTATATATATATATATATATATACAATATACGGCAGTATATTGAAACAGTTAAAATATCATATCATATAATATGTAGATGATGACTTTGGACGTTTAATTGGGAATACGTGTAATGTACAAATATAGACGAAATGTAAAATAATTTATTGTTCTTGATGACTAATAATCGTTTTATACTTTACTATTAAAACATAGAACAACAACGACGACGGCGACAACAACAACAATAATGAATGTCGTCCGTACGTATAAAAACAGAAATAATTTCTCCATAATATTAATATATTTTTTTCTTTATTTAAAAATTATATATGTATGTATAATAATTAAGAAAAATAAAAAATAAACGCGTGACGAGATGTCGTCAAATATTATATAAATACTGTGTAAATCCCATCATCGCCATGTAAATATGATCTCTGAAACAGAATCTCGCCGGTGCGTTATAACACAATACATAACAAATTACACAATCGTAGGTAAATCATTAATCGTTTTGAATTTATTGACCTTTTTTTTTTATACTACACAATCACGCGTAGTTTGTGCACACACTAATTGTTAACGTTCGATACAGAACGTTTTGTGTATTTTAACACTAAATATAAATAATAAAAGTAAATATTTTGTATTTGCGGTGTACAATAAAAAAAAAAATCAACGAAGAAAACTTATGATTAATACCAAATTATACCGTCGCTGTTACATTTATATAGTAGTGTTGTCTTTTAAATTTTAATAGTTTTTATATAAGCGATAAGTGTAAAAATAATATGGTTGAATTAGATCGAGTATAATCGTTATGTTATATAATACTATAAATACTCGTTTAATACACACAGGGCCGTGCGGATAACAACAAATGACGGGGGTTAGACTTACGAATTTACTCCAAAACTTGGCACTATTGCTTTTACATATACAGACAAATATTGCAAATACTTTCGATTTTTTTTTTGGTGGGTGGAAAAAAAAACTAAAATTTCATCGTTTTTGCTATTATTTTATAAATCGGCAGCAATACCTTTTTTGCACTTTGCTTCTTCAGTATTTGGAACAAATAATAATAATAATAATAATAATGATAATGATAATGATAATGATAATAATAATAATAATAAATAATAATTATTAATATTATTTCGTAGAACATATTTCGTCGGCTGTCAAATCCTAAACAGTTACGGCCATACGTATTACAGACTATAAATTTAAATAAAGTTATAACATAACGCAATTATACGTAATACTTTTTTCAATAAATATAAATATTTTTTTAAAAATATGATAACAATTTTCTGGCGGTGCCGAGAAGTGTCAAATTTGCCGACTAAAAATTTTCAAAAATCATGAGTAAGGGCGGTCTTAGAATTAACAATTCGTATTTAACACTATATTTACAGTGTCGGACTGACGTCAAAAGGCCCAATTCGTGATCTAGTCAATGGGCCTTTTGTTAAAAAAAATTTCGCTCCTCCGTCCGAGGTTTCTTTAATTTTATAATAATTTCAAACAGCTACAAACAGTATTATAAGAATCCTAACGTTTTGAGAGCTTTGCAGCAAATATGTTCAATGTGAGCATGAAAATCCAAATTAGAAGTTAAAAGGATGCCTAGATCTTTTTAAGTGTTACTCTTGTTAAAGAGGAGCCCTTTATAGAATAGCTAAAAGAAATTGGAAAGCGACGTTTAGTAAAAAACATAATTTGACATTTGTTAATGTTAAGTGATAAACCCATGTCATTTAACCATGCGACTAAGTTGTTCAGCTAATTTTGCAGGCAGAAACAGTCAGTTAAAGAATCAATTTGTAAAAAAATTTTAACGTCATCGGCAAAAACTAAAAATTGGCAATGTTGAAGAGGATTTTTTATACCATTAATGAACAACGCAAATAAAAGAGGGAGATATGACCACCTTGAGGTACACCGGATGTTATTTTCGTAATTTCAGATTACAACCAAAATGTTTACAAATTGAGTTCTCTTAGATAAATACGATTTAAACCAACCAGTAGTGGTTCACCGAAACCAGATTTATAGAGAACGTCGATGAGTATTCCATGATCTACCTGATCAAAAGCTTTAGAGATATCTGTAAAAATAACATCTACTTGTGAACGATTTTCTACTGCATTAAGAATGTAATTGTTAAATATAATGCTATTAATGACGGAAGAACGATTTGGTCGAAAACCATATTGCTCATCAATAAGAAAAGAGTTAACAGTGGGCTGAATACTCCGAACAACTAGATATTCGAAAAGTTTAGACAGATGACTTATATATATATATATAAAGTCGAAAATTATACATAAAAATTTAAGTGGTGCGTTTCTAAACGCGGCAACGTTACAGCGGTCAGTCGCCTTGGTAATTGACAATTTAAAAATATTAAATCGATTCCATTATTTTGTAATATTTTTCGACGCCATTTCCAAATTTTGTAACCCTTTTTTTATCACAGGAAAATCGAATTTTATTTTCGGGCACTTTTAACTGAAATTTTACTGCGGTGTTGCGAGCAGAATCAACGCGATGACGAGTGCATTTTTTTAAAATTTTATAGTTTATATTTTGTAACAGTCACGCGTTAGCTGTCGCGACTGTCGTATTTGAATCCAAACATAACATACATGTGTATAACATATATACATACACGTAAATATACATATACATATCAGCATACATATACATATACATATGCATGCATATAATACATATATTATTATAAATATGTAATCTAAAATTATTATAATATAACTACAGAAATTAACAATTGATTTATGCCAAGACAAACGGTTCTTCATTTGCTAATCGCATCATCTGATGAATAGGATGGTTCCGGCCATAATTAGAGTGATGGAACGGTATACAGAATGGGGCAAACAAACGGGAAGATCTACCAGGAACCCTGAAATTCACTTCTGATAACAAAACAGGTGCATCAACCGAACCATAAATAAGTTTGTTAAGGAAGTTTAGGCAGGCAAAAACTCTACGGTCGGCTAAGCTAATCAGTTTTAACTGTTGTAAAACAGGGGAGTAATCATGCGGCGGATGTTCAATTTTAAGGATAAGAGCGGCGAAACGAAGAAATTTACGTTGACTCTTTCAAGTTGTATATATATATAAAGTCGAAAATTATACATAAAAATTTAAGTGGTGCGTTTCTAAACGCGGCAACGTTACAGCGGTCAGTCGCCTTGGTAATTGACAATTTAAAAATATTAAATCGATTCCATTATTTTGTAATATTTTTCAACGCCATTTCCAAATTTTGTAACCCTTTTTTTATCACAGGAAAATCGAATTTTATTTTCGGGCGCTTTTAACTGAAATTTTACTGCGGTGGTGCGAGCAGAATCAACGCGATGACGAGTGCATTTTTTTTAAAAATTTTTATAGTTTATATTTTGTAACAGTCACGCGTTAGCTGTCGCGACTGTCGTATTTGAATAATTCGGTTTTTTTAATACTGTCAGTAAAAAAAAAATTAAAATTATTTTAAATTCGCATAGTTTTCGTCGTCGCAGGTGGAAGAATAATTTTAATACTGAAAAAAGTGCGATTCGGGTTGATTTATAACTATTAATCTTGTTGTTTAACGTATAAATCGACTTCAGTATTCGACAATACAATTCGTACAATTACTGAAGCACTATAACTTCTACAGTTTTATTGACGGAGGCGATTTCAGTGTTTAATTTCCAAATTAATTGTTTTGCAACACATTCACCTTAGCGATTAGCGACTTATAATGCGAGTACCCGTAGTACTCAAAATAATTAATAATATTATAAATGTAATTTATTATTATATTCTTAAAGAGCGTATTTCGCGTCGTAATTTTTGCGGTTGTACCGTGTGCGTATAAATAAATATTAATAAACGTTTTAAAATTTTAATAATCGGTATACAATCGAGTCGTATAGGATATTATAATATTGTATCTAGATTATGAATATTTGTTTCTGAACGCCATAATAATCACGCCGTACGAAAATCAAGTTTTGAGACGACGCGAGAACAATTTATTCTTATTTTAATTCGGTTATTTCTATTATTATTATTTTCGCAATATATGTGTTTTCTACATAATATAATATGTGTCGGACAAAAGTACAGTAATGTCGATCCGTCGATTTCTCGCGATTTTCATAAAAATATATTATCACATTTTTTTTTTTTTGTTGCGATAAAATTCTTTTATACAACGCATTTCCGTGAAATCTGTTGTGGTGGCGCGAGGACAGCGATTGATAACGGCTCGTATAAACTTTGACATGACGTTATACGCGTATCGATAAATTCCCAGTAACACTAGCTTATTATTTATGCGCTCATAAATCCTTACACATAATATTAATAGGTCACGGGCTGTACATTTGAAAAAAAAAAAAAAGAGATAACAATACGAATTTATCGTGTCAAGAATTTGTCATTTCACTACGGGTCCCGCGACGATATAATATTTGTAAAATTATCGACATTTTAAAATTGTTGAATTTCAGATTTTTCTATGGCACGATAGGTACCTACGCGAGTCTCTTATTCGTGGGCCTGCAGCTATCCACGGACTGAATTTAGTCGTTTTATTGATATCGTTTATTTATTTATTTTATATGAATTTCATTCCAATATATATTCATATACGGAGCACACTGCGTGTTCTGGATATAACAATTTGCCGGCACAAAAAACTAAAAATTGTAAATCATTTGCGATTATTTCATTTACCTATAAGCAAACTAAGGACTCACTCTGCGGGGCCGTGGAAAGACGGCGAGGGTCTCGTGGAAATTTCGATGCTACACAGTATTATTGTGCGACTGGAAAATTTGTTTTCATACAGTTTATAATATGCAATCGGGATCGGAAGAAGTTATGATGCGCACCAGATAATTCCTCAATTATCAACGGTTAAAAATATTTTTAGGGAAAAATTAAAAAAAAAAGTATTTTGGCGAAAAATATTTCACACGTCGCTGCTGTACGCGAGAGTGTACGAGAAAACCCGTGGCAACCAATTTCTCGTCGTTCACAACTGTTCCAGAGCCCAATCAGCGAATGCAGTATACACGGCATTGTCTATGGTCGTTCACATTAAGTTCCTGGGTCGGTTGGATTTTCTTATACGCGTGTGCAGACCCAAGTCTTAATGCAAAATCCGCCGAGTTGAAGTCGAGTTCTTGTGAACGGCGAGGAGAAATTGACCGCCTCGGGTTTTCTCGTACAGCAGCGATGTTCTCAGTAGACTTTGCGTTTCGGTGACTTACGAGTTCAGTTAGCTGATGATTTACCGAACTCTGGTATAGAGTCAAAATCGGCTATTGAAAGCCCCCATATTATGGCGAAACGCGATGAATTATTATACGCGTTATGGACGATTTGGATATGAAGCATTTGTGGGTATGTGTTAACCGAACCGCAGCTTATATATTAGAAAATTAAAAAAAAAAAGTCAATACTTATCTTCGCCTATATACAGAGTGCGGCATAACATTCTCCTTAGTTTCAGCATGACAATATACAGTCATTTATAATCGTAGAATGGTGAGAATTGAGTCTATTTATGTAGGAGGACGGGAATTTTATATTGCAATCGATTTCAGTTATAAACATGTCGTGGACAAACCATTGTGGCGCGCAGTGTCACGAATAAAGGTTTTTGGACCTTACTTTTTCGAAGAAAAGCAGTTACCGTCAATTCTGAGCGATATGTCAGTAATATAATTTTTGCACCAGCTCTTGGAGAGCTTGAAGAAATCGATATACAGAATATTTGGTTTCAACAGGATGGGGCCACAGCTCACACAGCACGAGCGTCAATGCAGGTATTGACGGAAATGTTTCCGGGGCGCTTGATTTCCAATACAGGCGATATTCCGTGGCCTGCGCGCTATCCGGATTTAACGCCGTGCGATACTTTTCTTCGGGGTTACGTTAAATATCAGGTTTATAAATATCGTCCAAGGAATCTGGAATAGCTTCGAAGGAAGCAATTACCACAGAAATTCGTCGTATACCTCGAGAAATGCTTGAAAAAGTTATGCAAAACTTTTCATTTCGCTCGGAGCAACGTATCAATAATAAAGGGCACCATTTGACCTAAATTTTATTTAAAACTATATAAATTAAAATTTCCAATATTGCGCAATAAATATAGGTAAAAAAAAGTAGATAGCTAAAATAGTGCTTTTTTTTTATTTGCCTTTAAAACTATTTTGCCGCACCCTGTATTATATACGCGGTTGCGAAATGATCGCAGTAGTTTATGTGTACGAAGGAAGCATGTATATTGTGGAATGTCTCACGCGTCGGCGAGCGGTGCGAAAAGGAACGTATAGCGAGAGAAAGAGAGCTGGCGAGAAAAACCGTGTGAAAAACCGTCCGGATAAATAATAATATTATTATATTGTCGCGTCGCTGCAGCCGCGTCGTTCGATTTACATACAAATAAGTTCTTCGGTCGGGCGTCCTATTATAATTACTCGGGTGTTTGTGGCGGCGACCGGACGGGAGACAGAACAATCGGTCGGCGGAATTTCACGCGCGAGTGGCAAAAAAAAAAAATTTATAAACAAAACGACTGATACGACCGAGATACGTGGGGCCTGCGATGAGTAGGTTAGGTGAGTAGCAGCCGGTAATCGACGCGTTTGTTTCTTCTCCCCTTAACGCGCGCCGCACGACAATACTGCACTTCTCTATTCCATATAGTATCGACTTCCACATGGGTCCATAAAAAAAAAAATATTTAAAAAAAATTTCCCTCGCACGGCAATTTTTTTTTTATAAAAATTCGAATTAAAATTCGCAACGTGTTGTTAACACGCTATGTTTATACAAACGAAATCGTAATTCCTTTGCGCGTATCGTGCAAAAAACTACCGGAAGCAGTGGCGCACGCAGAATTTTCCAATGGGGGGCTTGAAAATAAATAAATATTCAGTACGCATAAGATTTTGCTTAATTCACTATAATATATTGGTAATATGAAACATAAAAAAAATTGAATTATACGGTCAATGGGGGGAGGAGGCTTCAGCCTCTTAGCCCCCCTGCGTACGCCACTGACTGGAAGTATCGAGACGCCGTCTCCTTTCTATCATGCAATTTGCGCAGCATATATCGTTTTACGCACAGTTTGAAAAATATCCGTTTGTGCAGTGAGCGACAAACTCCCAAAAAAATTGCACACTAGAAAATACATTTTCCGATTACCACACGGTGGTCACAATGCGGCCGACGGTTTTCAAAATGTTAGCGATGCTAACTGCACATACAAAACCTCTGTAATTTCTCACAACTGTTTTTAATATCTTATTTTCGAACGGTGTGTGTGTGTGTTTTTTTAATAAAACGTTATAAGTATCGATATTTTATTAAATTGTTATATACATCATACGATTGATACGATTGACTTAAGGTTAAAAACAAAAAAAGGCTCTAGGGGTGATATTATATCGCCCAGAACACTCATATGACGCAATACTACACTCGGCTGCGGTGGGTATCGTCGTAGCCACTCGACGCTCGGCACGACAAACCGCGTCGGTGTTACTCGTCGTCGTATTCCTCCTCGTCGTCATCGACGTCAGAGACCCTATCGCAAACGTTCAGATCCAATTGGTTGGGCGGCGGGACGCTGATGCGCCGCGGATACGGTAATGGGCGAGCCAATAATAATCCGTTATTCCGGCGGATTCGGTTCAAGTTGGCTTGGAAGACGAGCGCACGGCGCTTGGCGTTCAACTCCACCAACTTGCGCAGCAACAGTGCTCGTTCCGCGTCCACCGCCAACAGCAATTGACTGATATCGTCCGTAACCTCGCGGTCGGACGTCCGTGCGGGTGCAAGACCTTCGGTCCGCTGCGGCCTTATTGGCGCCGCGTCCGTCTCGTCCTGTGCAGCCTGCGCGGTCGTTTCGTCCGCGGCCACCGTCGTTTCGTCCGCCGTCACGGCCGCATTGTCCGCGGCAGTAGACGACAGGTCGTCCGTTTCTCCCACTAACGCTTCTCGTTCGTCGGCAGGCCCGTCCCGTTTCCAGCGACCGCAACAGAATAACCGTCGCATTATCTTCAGGAACTTGCCCATTTCGCTTTATAAATGTGTCTGGTTTATGAATACTTTTTTATGCGATTCGTAACCGTTCCGATTCGTATGACGTCTGAACATGGACTGTTAAGATACAGTTCGGTGTCAATGTAACATTGTCGTTTCTAACGCGTTGTTGATTAACGCGTCGCGTCGGTTTTATTGTCTTGTTATTTTGCACGGCCAGTAAAAATATAATACTTGTGTAAATAAACGCGTTTTTAATTTTCAACAGTAAACATTTTTATATCAGCGCCGCGATTTTGAATTTTTTTTTTAACAATATTTTTAGGCGTATTTCAAAATTATATCAACGCCTGCACTGTTGTGGGTGCCCGCAAAGAAGCGCATTTGTCCACTACCCGCTGAAGTTTTAAAATCGTGTTATAAATTTGGTTATTTTGTATTTTTTTTTTTTAACACAATTACGTTACTACGTGCAGTGTTTATACAATCTTTAACGGCTTATTTTCCGCGTGTATAGCGGTGTTGGACACGATTTTTTTCTTTGAAAAGGGATTCAAAGGCATTTTCTAAAAATTTCCGTGAAAGAATCTCCCCGTAATTACAAAAAAAAAGTCAACTCGCCGAGTTTTGTATGATATTATATCGTCTAAGACACTTGTTCCGCATATCAATCGCTATTATTGTATATACGGTTTTTTAGGAAGAGTAGATTTTTTTTTAAGAGAATATTTATATGAATACTCGACTCTGTTTAAGGGATTATCGGATTTTCTCGCGTTTTCTACGCAATCTGAAAGTATAAAAACAAAAAAACAAAATATTTCTTACATATTATTTGTGTCTTACAGCAGTATATACCGTTTCTGAACTCTATATGTAATTATATAGTAATATGCGTTGAAATTCGCTATTACTTTCGCAATTAACGAAATACAATTTCGGCATTATTTAAATAGTAAGGACGATTTTTTTTGCACGTTTAGTGGAAACCCATTGGTGGCATTACCACCGGCGTAACTAGGATTAAATAGTTAGATGGGGTCTTTTGCTCTAACAGTGTATTTAATGAGAAAAATAATGATCGACATTGTCGCACAACCAATATTATCGATAATAAATGTAAAAAGAAAAAAACAATACGCCTATATTGCGTATTATATAGGTATGCACCGTCTTATATGTCGGAAAAAAATTGTCGCTAATTTTTTTAAAAAAGGATTTGGTACGTATAAATATTTCGACGGGGTAAGTTTTTAGGGGAGGGCTAAGCCTCCTAAACCAGCCTCCTGAGTACCAGGGATGGGTATAACATACAAAAAAAAAATATATATATATATATACGCATTAGGGATAGGAGGGAATAATATTGTATCGTATACCGCGAGAGGGGCCACTGCAGTGTATACGATTTCTCGTGTGTTCTGCAGTATAGTCCGACCGCGAACGAGAAAAGAACTTATATAAATTGTTGTAATAAGAGTTTTTTTTTTTTTATATACGTATTGCGTGCAGCGGCGTATAATATACTCGTTGTGCGATGGAAAACGAGCCGCACGAGACACTTGGCGGCTCAGCGCGGCGCGTTCGGGCCACCTTATACGCGGTAAAAAAAAAATTAAATACGAAAATATTTTTTAATCACGTGACGACAGCGGTGGCTGACAAAAAAAAAACGCGAAAATAAGGGGAGGAAAAAAAAAGACTGTCGTCCTGTTCCTGCTCCTCCGCACACCCGTTTGCTGGCATATAATTACACGCGTATATTATTTCTCGGCGCGGTTTACATTGCACGCTTTTTTTCCACATGACGTATCGAAACGATCGCACGCGAACCGCCAGAATTAGTTTTGTTTGCTTTTTTTTCTCCTCCCCTCGCCCGTCCGAGCGCACAAACGCACACATTTTATACGCGTACCGGGGAGCGACGGCGAATATCGCTTTTGTCATTGTGACGGGGCGTCGGCGACGAGTGTAAACTGTGACGGGACACGAATGAGCGCCTGCTGCAGTGTGTGTGTGTGTGTGTATATAAAACTTTTCGGTTTTTACTGTCTTATATTAGTTTTACTATATTACTATACACGCGTTGTGTAATAATAATAAACGTTATATAATATTATAATAATAATAATAATACTCGACGACGACGACGACGACTTACCCGGCCGCGTATCTGTCCCCCGCCACGACAGAGAATTTGACAAAAACGCGACGTGCACTACTGCAGTACACGCGTCATAGCGTACACGCGCGCACGTCCAACGCCGCGCGCCTCGTCTAAACTATTTTAGGGCCGGGGGAACGAGGTAGTTTTTCAATATTTGACTCATAGGTTTTTACCGGTTTTTTTTTTACGTTAAAAGCGTGTGATTTCTTTTCTCGCCAAAACGGAAGTTTAAAAAAAAAAAAAAAAACAAACGAGTACTATACCATATAGTTAGTATTTTAAGTCAGGAGTTTAAAATACGAGCCCAAGACCGCCTCTTCGGTGTCTTTTCAGAGCCAAATACTTAAATTCTTTGTTCACGTTATAAAAATAAATGGTATTGAAAAATACATCATTCGAGGAAAAGTTGAAGGAAAGAGGACCAGAGGCTGGCACCCTATTCGATATACAGACCAGATTAAAACCTTCACACAAAGCTCGATGTGAGAAAGCATCCGGAATATGCGGAGAATAGAGTTCTGGAGAAATGTTTCCAATCGGAATAATATAGTACCTATATTTGCATGAAGATCACGACGTTCGGAATCGAAAAACGATCGAGAAGCAGGAGACTATACCAGCGGCGCAACAAGCGGGGGTGTTGAGCGGTACTTACGCAGGGACATAAGAGTACACATGACATTTTTTTTGGGGGAGGATACCACCTGATGCGTTTGTACGCATAAAGTAGTTTTGTTTTAATTTATTTTAGGGCACCGTGTAATTTTTGTTATTAGGGCACCACGAGTTGTAGTTGCGCCACTATACTATACCGTCGGAAAGATTTTTAAAGAAAAAAAAAACAAGGAATATTTCTGTGAAATTTCCACGCCTCTGAGTGACAGAATAAAAAAAAGAGGTAACGAGCCGCGAGGTGTTGTGGACGACGCTTGAATGAATAATTTAGATAAAGGTTTAAGAGTTTTGTAATTATTACTACAAATTTGAAAGCAATGCGATAAATTATTGCGCTAGTCAAAAACGATTCTGAGCGGAGCTTCGCTTTGTCGAAAAATTTGATATGTTTATAAAAAGAAATTGTGACTTGGCGATTTTCAAGATTTTTTTTTTCAGTATATATAGTTGTAGTAACAAACGTCTGATGTCTTTCTAAATTTTAAGCCTTAAAACCAAAAAGTACTATACCATCTCTTTATATGAATAAAATAACTCAAAACCTACAATTGCTGTAAAAAGCACAAAATTAATAGAAATTTTTGAAAAATTTATGTCGTCGTTAATATACGTTTCAAAGTGACATATTTGGTGAAAATTGCAGGTTTCTACGACCATTAGTTTTAAAATCACGAATAAAAATAACGATAATCGATTTCAACGAAATCGCGTTTTCGCGTAATTTTTCGATATTTTTTTTTTTCTGACGCTTGAAAAAAGTGTTGAAAAAAATCGAAAAACGACGAATTTTCTAATGCTATTTTTGTTAATCGACGGCAGATATAAAGCACTTTATCGTTTTAACACCAGTTATAAAAATATTACCGTTGCGTTATCCCGCACATCCAAATCCCGGCTAATATCCCGCAATTTTATAAAGAGATGAAAAAGTAAAAAAAAAAATGTTTTCTATACTTTACTATACTATATTTTTTTCGTATACTTTTTCCGTCAGTATTATTATGTTTTACGACGTTTTATATTCGAACGAGCTATTAGTCCACTCTCAGGCTTTAAAGACATTTTAATGTTTGATAGTCGGAGTGAACAAAAAAAAAAAGTCCTTAGAACAATGCCCGCGCACGCGTTCAAGGAACGTATTCTGTATAATAATAAACAATGTTTGTAGGCGCGTTTAGGGCACACAAGTGTAACGACAACCGTGAATATAAGACATACTATTATAAATGTATACAATGATAATAATAATAATAATACGGTAAAACGGTAATAAAATAATAATTATTATCGTATTATTGTTGTGTATTATTGCGCAGGGAAATGCGTTGTTCCAGACCGAAAAAGACGATTATTAATTTGATACACTATACGTACATATGTACACGAAAACGTGAAGTAATAAGTGAACATCGTCGTCGTTTAATATGCCGATCGTATCGAATAAAGCAATGATAATAATAAATAGTAATAGTAATAAATAATAATAATAATAATAATAATAATAATAATAATAATAATAATAATAATAATAATAATAATAATAAAAATACGATATATATTTAGGTGCCGCTCGCGTCTCATTAAGTAAAACGCAATAATATTATTTCGAACACGCTATATTTTTATAATGCGACCCCCGTTTTCAACTCATTTCAGTCGAATATATACATGTGAACGTATTTTTAATACTGCGAAGGGGTGGGTTTCGGTGTTTTTTTTTATATATATTATAATGTGTTTTAGTAATAATTAAAGACCTTGCACGGAATAATTCCCCGACTCGCGTTATAAAATTTAAAACAATTTTTTATTTATAATTAATTACGAAAAAAATTTTAACGAATTTAGCGGCCTGAAAAGACGCGGTTTCGGTTATATTACTCGAGTAATATTTAAAAAAATATATATATACATATATGTTTTCTAGAATTTAGAAAACAGAAAATTATAACGAAAATCCCAAACGTCTGTTTTTAATGCAGGAGACGATTTCAGTATGAGAACTTCATCGGATTTTATTGTGACCATATACGTATATATATAGTCGAATTCGCCATGTTATGAACACAAAACAACCGATTTCGAAATTATTACGTTTTATTTAATAAATATTGACTATACTTCTGACGTAGAAGCGAGGCTTTCCGATTTCTTGCAGATCTTCATTATATATATATATATATATATTCTTTGTGAGATCGATAAAAACCTTCATCGTTTTCATTGAATAGAGTATCAATGGCGTGTAATGCATGTAGGTTGTCGCGACTACGTGTCGATAGTGTCATGGACAGTATAGCGTTATTAATATTTTTAATTGACCTTTTGGTCCTGGGGCGAGGGGTTTACGTTAGGTCTCATTACATTAAACATTTTTTTTTTTTTTTACTGTATTTATATTAGTTTAGTTTTAAAATTTTAAACGCCCAGTTCAAACGATAAATGTAACAATATTTATTGCGATCTTAGCTGTCTACAGTCGTACACTTGACTACGCGTTGTTAATTATTCTTATCGAGTTTTCTATATTATACGTATTGATATTTATAATAATACATTATTACTTAATTATAATTTAATATTTATCGGAAATAATGTTTTCTTAAACGTCATAATTTCTAGTGAAAACTATCAATTATTTCGAGGACGTTTTTTTTTCAGTAGGTACAACGCACATACTTACAGCCGCGATTTGAGCAGTTTTGGGCGCCGATTAATAGCTTATAGAATCTAAAAATTACACGCAGTAATAATTATGGTTTCGTTATCGGTAACGGGGTGAAATCATTATAAATATCGTATATATTTCACGGATGAAACACACCGCGATTGTCGGCCGCTATAAAAAAAAAAATTGTATTTTCTAAAAGCTATTTGTATAGAAAACGCGAAATTCAATTACTATCGTAAAAAACTAATTTTGCCATTTTTTTCTTCTTTACTTTTCTACGTTAAACAATAATTTTAAAGACCAGAATGCTATTCAAATATTGATTTTACACTCGTTTATTTACAGACAATTATTATTGTTTAACGGTTTGTTTGTGTTCGTACACAATATTCTGAACGTTTTAATGCGCGCTTACGTGTAAGTATCTGAAACAAAGTATAATTATACACACGTATATTCATAAAATTAATTTCTCACGCAAATAATAAATATTAAACGCCATAAAACGAGATTTTAACACCTGTAAATGTACATCATATTATTATAACAGTATTTGTAAAACGTTTTTAGGAATCCGTGTTTTTACTGGTACTCGCGTAATCTATTAATAATTTTAAATATTCTCTATCCGATAAAAAATAAATATAAGATTATAATGTTTGAATTTTTAGCCGGGGCGAACTTTAAGGTTTTTTTTTTTTGTAAAATTAAATATTTATAAATTCGTTTTCCATACGCTAAGATTGATTTCTGAAAATATGAAGTTAAATTTCGTTTTATATCCGATCGATTCGATTGGTTTCTTAGTAGAACTGCCAGTCGATAAATTGAAAAACAATTATTTGTCGAATAATATTATATGTACGAAAGTTCTGTTGAAATACACGATTATGCATATTACTACTGTAATACTTTCTATTTAGAATTTCAATGTCGATTATTTATTGAGACAATATACGCAATATAATAATAATTTATAATATACGACAAATCTGAATATAAATATATTGACACGTGATTACTATTACCAGATTTGTTTGTTTTTTTTTTTTATGTTTACGATTCTTATGAAAATATTATGTAAATAAAACACGTATACATGTAATATGTAATAATAAAAAACAGAGCAATGCGTAATTATATGATTTCATACCAAATTTTTATTGAACTTCGGTATACCCATTGCAATAATATTGTTACAACGTGATAGGTATGCTGTTAATCGTGTGTATGTTATTTGTATTCGAGTAGGTATTTATATATATATATATATTTATTTGTGTATTAAAAAAAAAATTAATTAAAATAAAATAAAACGAGAATATTCGCGGGATATAATATTCCGAAGAATTTCACAATACCTCGGAATAATTTAATACTTATTGTATATATATATGGGTGTACGCGTATTTGAAATCGACCGAAAAATGCCATTGTAACGCGAGAATAATTTACATAATATCAAAGCAAATTCTAAAATTTTACTTTAAACGTGTTGCATTCCACGAACCGTCAGTCGTTTCCCACGATATTAAATAAGTGTATAATATTTTTTTTTTTTTTATACAAACCGTTTATATATGTACTTTCTCTTTTTACGCATTATAATGAATTTGTTCTTGAGCGGGTCAAGATTCACATATACGTTTAATATAGGTAATATGTATATTACGATATAATATATTATTTATAAGAAAATCGTTTAGGGTCGTACGTATACACCGCAGTGGCGTCATTATAAATTATTATTGGCCCGTGTGAAAAATTAGCTTAAGGTCTCGCACGTATAATATTAGAAATCTCGTATAATTGAAATTCATCAATTCTTAAATAATCGTCGAGTTAAGAAAGTGTTAATAATATACTTATTAATAATATACGTAAAATATTATGTATATGAAAAAAAAAAAATTATGTAAATATATACATCAACAGTTACCTTATCTTTTTTTCTTGCCCTACTTTCAGCAAACATTATTGTTACTTCTTTTGCATCCCTTTTTGAAAAAAAAAATGTTTTATTAGGTCTAGGTTTATTAGGTGTATTTTAATAGGTCTTTTATTAGGGTATTCGGCTTTAATATATATTTTTTTAATGCACCTGTTACTTAAGGATCAATTTTTTTTTTACTGCAACATTTGCGGTACAAAATATAATTTCGATAAATTTTCAATTAAGACGACGGAAATAAAAATAAGAATAAGGCGTTATGATATAAAGAAAGTGCCAATCGTTTTAAAATTATTTATATATTTTAAAATAATTAAACAGAATATATAAAATAGCAATCTTTAAATAAATACAATATTCTATATACGTTGTTGCGATGTACACCCAGGCCATCCTGTAGGTATATTACCTACCTATATAACTACTTGTTTCTTGACTCGTAGTTCGTGTCTAACGGTTTTGCGCGTAATGATTTATATGCATCCAAATATAATAATGAACCACTCTCGAATAGTATTCCAATAAGTGTGTAAAATATGTTTTCGTACACACGTTTCATTCGTTGAAAACAATACAAAACGGATTTATAAAACATGATAATATATATATATATATAATATAGCATATATGATAACTGCATATTATTATTCGTATATTTTTATACGTATGTATATTTTATTATTATACGCTATATGTGTACGTATATAAAAATTAACTTATCGCACGCTCACATAAACGTAATATATATTAATATGTTAATTTTGTCGACACAGCTATAATATATATATATATTAAACAGTGTCCACATTACAAATTACAATATGCGTATATTGTAAAACGGAATAATAATGGAATATTCATACGTATTATATTTATATATATAAATAATATTATACGTGTGTATTCGATGTAGTCGTTAAATTTGTAAAATATAAAAAACAAAACAACACGAGCGGCAGATGTTTTATAATGTATAAAAGTGTCGCGTGTACGACCGCGTATTGACGCGGTTTAGCGGTTAGACAAAACCGAAGACGTATTATATTATTGTGTGGTAATCCGCATAATTGTAGTAAAACGAGTGTGTACCGAAGCCGAAATATAAGGCGTGTTCTTCGAAGCCTCTACGCATTTCAGCAGTTTTACATAATAATATGTTCTGCAATAATTCCACGTGCTTTTCCCGCGAATTTAATCAAATCTCGAGCGCAAGTCCTCGGAATTATAGATACACATTGCTCGTATCTGTCTATTATCAAACGAGCCTATATAGCAGCGTACAACTAAATAAAAAAAAAAAAAATTATCGGCTCTTTTAGCCGCAACAGACGCGGATTCTAGAGTCTTCAACAATTATAATTGCTTCGCTTTTTCGCGTGAAACGTATAAACGTTGTAATATTTTTTTCTTCATATCACAAAAATAAAAACCGACCGTCATCGCATTAATCTCTGCATATATATATGTATATGCCATTTTTCTCTTTCAATTCCGAATAACAAAATTTATCCGCGGTAGAAATGTTAAAAATTTTTTTTTGAATTCCTCTTTCGTTTTTTTCCTTCCCCATTATAAAAAAAAAAACGATTTTAAATATTCTAGAGACTCTTCGCGTTTTTATTTCGCCTTCCTGCCTCTGAAAACTGGCACTGCTTCGTGCGCATACGCGTACACTGCAGCAGAATTCGATTATAAATCCGTCGAAAGTCCGCAGCGGCGACGGCGACGTGCGTAATCGTGAGAGGGACGGAATAAAAACCGGTAATCAAATTAACCGAATTTTTAATTAATTAATCCGACGGGGGACTTTTTTTCCGCCACCCCCCTCTTCTTACATTGTTCTTTTTTTTATGTGTGTGAGTGTACCAGGCGTATATCGCCGTCGCGTCCGTACGTTTTATATATTACACGCGGAGACGACGTCGCGGCAACAGTCCTTCGAACCGGATAAAACGCTCTTTAATTTACGTCGCCACCATAACAGCAGCGCGGGCATTATTCACGGCTCGTAAAATCCGTATACAATACACACACACACACATATGTATGTGATATGTGTGTGTGTGTGTGTGTGTGT
This sequence comes from Slavum lentiscoides, assembly GCA_032441835.1. Taxonomy (NCBI): domain Eukaryota; kingdom Metazoa; phylum Arthropoda; class Insecta; order Hemiptera; family Aphididae; genus Slavum; species Slavum lentiscoides. The sequence goes on along the minus strand of CM063707.1, from coordinate 1,736,480 downwards.
GTGTGTGTGCGTAGGACAAAAACGCCCCGGGAATAATGAAATTAGCGGCGGCGAATGTCCGCGGAACGGGAAAATTGAGACGTTATACGCGTTTTACTGCAATAGGCGGCGAAGCAATTTACGGAAATTGTTCAATGACTCGCGATCGCGTCGTTTTCCGACCGACCTTCTGTCCAGTGTTATGTGTTTTATTATATTATTACACATATTGCGTATATACACACATATACACACAGAAGTATCCTTTCGTCCGATTCTGCTGTATATAATATATATATATATATATATATATATTATATATATATATATATATATATATATATATAAAACGATATAACGCAGGAGACACCGTATGCGCGTTAATATAATACGATATGTGTGTCGTTATAGCCTGGCACTTAGCGAAATCGTTCTGTTTTCGTTTCATGCGGAATGGAAATGACGACTTTTTTTTTATACTTTTTGAAATAAGGAAAAAAAACACGCTGTAGTAAAAAAATTATACGTATCGATTATAATCGAATAAAATCTAAATCATTTTAAAAATAAATGTTTAACTAAACTCGTTTCGACTCGCGTTAACGTTAACTCAACCGGGGGAGGTGGGAGGCTTGACCGATTAGTTTAATTCTTCAGTTTTTATCTTTTTTATTAAATTTTTATAATATTTTTTGTGTCGACATACTCTTTAAACACGTATTCGAAACGAACGTAATAGCAGGAGATGTCGAAAACGAGAAGAGATGACACGGATTGCGTATATGAAAATCGTTGAAATCGCGCATTTGCGCGTAAATTAATTATCAGTTTTAACTTAATCTAATTACAGTGTTTTGTTAAATTAACCCGAAATATCTGAATTTTTATTTAACATTATTTTCTAAATCTGTTAAAGAAATTTCGGTATACTTACCCATAGTCCTGCAGGAACTTATATATACGATTTTTGTGCTGGACATTGTACTATTATATCGTACACCGTTATTATTAGTATATTAAACTAGCGTGTCGAAGCGTATATTGAGCCGTAAAGGTCGAGATGAACGATTTTTAGATATATAATGCAGATGTCCATAATTGAACCTAAACGGTTAATTGTATACGATTTTTTTCTTTCTTTTTTTTTTTTAGACGATTTTATCCGAATTATACTGGTAGCATTGTAAAAACGTTTTGATTAATATTGTACCACTATTATATTGAATTACATCTTAATAGATAATTTATATATACGAGTATAATCCCTATATTTTTCGTAATTAAATCAAACCGAATTAGTTAATTGAATAAATATACGTTTAATTTCGGTATTTGGAAAAATACTACTTTAATTCTATACAAATATATAATAATAGATCGCTTTTCAATAATACATACATATATATAGATACACACAAAAAATCCATTGATTTGTGACTAAAAGACAGTACGTTCTTGATTATTCACTTAAAAAATTAAGTATTTTGATTATAAACTATGTATATATTTTTGTCATTCATTGTAAATTTAAATGTTGGAATTATAATGATTTTTATAGCCATAAAAGCGTATAACGACGTAATATCTGTTTGTAATTTATATTGTTATTGACGATTTTTTTAATTAAGAACTTCAACAGCGCATCATTTCACAAACGATAGTTCAGAACTTGTTTTTCCAATGTGTTTAAACGATAAAAACACATTTGAAAACTTAAAATAAAATTACTTTTTTATATTTATTTACCATTAACTACCACTGGGCCAAGAAGTTTTATCGATTATATTATATATACTACCGTTTTCAACAGACTTTTAATCGTTTTATATGGTAGATATGCGCGCGCGTAACAGGAGGTTAGTGTGTAGGTGATTAAAATAGTCACTGAACGGGTTTATAACATGTTTTATACAATTGTTATCGATGTCCATTAGGTGTACATTTAGATGTATTATTATGGGCAATTGGTTTTATTACTGAGCGGTATAATAAACCAATAAAAGAAATATAATAATTGAAAAACTGGTGGAAACGGAAATAATATTGTAATCAAACAATTATAAAATTACCATTTTTATCTAAAAAAAAACACCTACCTACCGTAATTTTGTTTTATTTTTTCACGCTAGATAAAACGATTCACACCATATAAGCGATCTATTCGCATAGATTAAGTAATTAAATACCTCGTATATAATAATCGAGTAATATAATGGTTTTCGTTTTATCCGATTACGGTTTGTTAACTTATATATATGTATATATAGTAAGCGTATAAATCGTATCGATATATAAAATTCAATTTCGAATGTATTGCTTTTTATAAAACACAATATAATATCAGTGGTATATTTACGGGGAGGTTTACGGATTAATCACATCCATCTCTTACAATGACCAAAAGGTCAATTGAAAAATGTATAATAATTTACATTAACACAAACGGTATGTTATGATGAAGATTTTATCAATCTCACAAAAGAGTAAAGTGAAGATTTGCTAGGAAAGCCTCAGAGGTATTGATATTTTTATTCGATAAAACGTTAATTTAAAATTGGTTTTTAACAGGGAGATTTTAATGGTTTAGCCTATATGCTCATAATTTTCACCGAATTTTGTATTAAAAATTTCCTGTTTTCTGAACTATAATACTCGTACATATATATAAATTTATTTCAGAAAAAAAAAAACAATTTTAATTCAAAGTATTATTGTAAAATTGTTCATATATAGTGCGGGGGACGTGATATTTCCTTTTAACACATCCTTCTATAAATAGAACAAATTTGAAAGCACCATAATAATATGGAATACTAACCATATATATCTAATGTATAGAACGTTTCACGAATAATTAATAATGAATCGCGATTAATAATATAAACGTTATTTTAGATTTTGAGTGGAGCGAGGAATGTATTGGTTTTACAATGATGTGTTTTTTTATGTCTTTATACTCAAAAATTCTACCAGAAAGAGTGTTCCGATCTTTACGGAGTAGCACTGTTTTCCGGTAGCAGATATTACATCTGATTGGTACTTTAAAGAGGTTATTTTTCGATTTTCTCAAAAGCGTTTTAATAAAAAAAAAAAAATACAAAAACTATCTAAAAATTACATAAAAACGAAGTAAAAACGCAATTTCGTTAAAATCTGTTATCGTTATTTCCATTCGTAATTTTGAAACAAATGGTCATAGATAAATCTGAAATTTTCACCAAATATGTTACTTTGTACTGCATTAACGACGGTACAAATTTCTCAAAAAAAATGTCTTTTAATTTTGTGCTATTTATATTTTATTTATTTTTTGATATTTTAAAATTTATTTATAGCAATTGTAGGTTTTGAGCTATTCGGTTCGTATATAAAAGTGGTGGTAATTTTTGGTTTTAAAACTTAAAAATTCAAAACAATGTCAGACGTTTGTTATTTCAACTATATATTTTTAAAAAAATCTTGAAAATCGTTAAGTCACAATTTTTTTTGTGAAAACCATTTCAAATTTCTCGACAAGGCGCGTATTACACCGAAGCTCCGCTCAGAATCGTTTTATCGAACGCAACGATTTGTCCGCATTGCTTTCGAGTAACGACAATACTCTAAAACCTTTATCCACAACACTCTACGGCTCGTTACCATTTTTTTTTTTTAGATTCTGAGCGAAGCGATGAATCTATTGTTTGTACAATGATGTTTATTTTTTTTCTATCCTGTGTACAGATTTTCGACCAGAATGAATGCTCCGATCTCTTCGGTCACGGTTTGTTTCCGGCAACAAATCGCATATAGTTGATACTTTAAAGAGGTCATTTTTCGATTTTCTCAAATGCACCTAAAAATATAACTCAAAAAGGCTAAAAATGCAATTTCGTCTTAATCGATTGTCGTTTATTTCTTCGTAATTTTGAAACTATTAGTCGTAGAAACCTGAAATTTTCACCAAATATGTAACTTTAGGCTGTATTTACGAGAAAAGTAAGCTCCGCTCAGAATCGTTTTATCGAATGCAATGACTTATCGTTGCTTTCAAATTTAAAATAAAAACAAAACTCTAAAACCTTTATCCAAGTGATTCACTTAAGCGATATCCACAACACCCCGCGGTTCGTTACCTTTTTAAAATTTTCGTTAGAAACTGCCGTTTGCGCGTCGTTTCGAATAGATACGAATCCCCCCAGTATAAATATATTATAACCGATCGAATAGGCGTATATCGAAAGAAATATTAACGGTTTCGTATTGAAAAACGTTTATAATTTTTTTTTTTAGTTTTTTTTCCCCCCGTCTGTGTTCGATGACCGTCCGCGAGACACTGTCTATTGTACATAATATAATACGGCGTGCTGCACACGTCCATTGGCGTGAAATGTCACTCCGTAATATTTTTTTTTTTTAGGAATCCACTACAGGTGTTTGTGTGTGTTAAAAACAAAAAAACGTGCGCGGCATAAAACGTTAATATAATATTATTATATACGTCCAAAAGCCATTTAAAATAACGACCGTAATAAATTTGAAAAACAATTTTATACACACACACAACTGATATTATACGTATACTTATTTTATTCGGCGTATATATAATATGAGTTTCGAAATTTTTTTTTTTGTCGACACCTTTCCCGAACGTTCGCGCGGCGGGCGGTGCGCACCATGCGCATTATAATAACTCGTGACGAGGACGACGACGACGACGACGACGACGACAAAAATATGTTTTTATTTTTTTCTTCGGTAATAATTAAAACGAATTTTCGATATAACGCGCGTCAGTTTGTTTTTTTTTTTTTTAAATATTTTTTTTTTTATTATTATTCGGATCAACGCTGCGCGGAAACCCCTCGCCGTCCTAGTATAGTTTATTGACAAGACGATCCGAGAAAAAACCGTCGCGTATACGCGTATACTGGTTTCTCAGCGCCGCCGGTCCCGCGGGGAGTCCGTTCACTCGGGTCATCGCATTTAATTACGATAATAATATCAAGTGGAATATATTATTATTATTATATACGGTTTGAAATATTTTTTGTTTTTTTTTTTTTTTTTTTACGTTTCGTTTATATGATTTTTCGGCGAAGATACCACAACACGATATAAAATTATAATAATCGATTGAATAAGTGTGTAGCGCGTCTCGATTTCGGCAAATCCTGTCCGTAATATTTATTGTGTTGGTGGTGGCGATTTCCAGTGTGAACAACGGACTCTATCTGTATGAGATAATATAAGTTCGTCACTCGTCATAAGCGTATAGTCATTCGCAGTGTCGTCTTAAGGCGTGGGCTTGGAGGGCCAGTGCCTGGGGCCCCCAGATTCTAAGGGCACCCAAATTTATTTACAAAATACCATATATTAATATTATTTTTTTTTTTTACTTAGATATTTAAAAAAATAATAATAAACGAATCTCGAATAATAGAAAAATATTTAAATTATAATATTTTGAAATTATCGTAATGAACAGTAGTTAGTAACAGAGATTCTAATGAAAATTGGCATTTTAGTTTTTATTAATAAAGTATAATTTTCAGTGGCTAATATAATATATAATGCGTTAAAAAAAATATACATACTATATGTATATACCGTAATAATTTATGTATTTAAAGGCCCCAAATGTTTTAGGCCCTTAGGGCTCACATAACCTTAAGACAGCTCTGGTCACTCGGGTTTTCTTGTTCGTTATACACTTTATTTGCAGCGTTAAGACAAGATAAGTGAAAATTTATCTAGACAAAGATAAAAGATTGTATGCCAAAAATTATCTAGGTACAAATTAAAGATGACATATACTCAAATCATCTTAGATAAGATGTGAAATTTATCTAGATAAAAATCATAAATTATATTCGAATAATCGTGTTATTATAGTTATTAGTTATTCACAACTGACAAGGGGTATATAATATGCAGGTATATTATAATTAAATATTATGTTAAAACTGTGACAAAACTATCGTGTCATATTTATTATCGGTTAATTTTTAAATGCTAAATTTAAGCCTTAATAATTAAAAATTTTGTTGAAATATTTCATCTAGATAATTACAAGGAAGATTTAGGATAACCTTATGCAAAAAAATTTTCATCTAGATGAGATAAAAGTTAAACAAATATTATCTATAGATAAGTCTCGACACTGTCGATATTATACCCCGTCGCCCGCGGTGGCGTACCGAACTTAAAAAACTAAAGAAGCCCACCTCTCCGATTTGGATTTTACAATGATGAAATCCGAAGTCGTGCGTACCTTTCCGTAATACGCGTTCGTTTCGGATGTGTTTAGATAAAATACGTAGTGTTGGCGACGGTACAATATATTATAAAATCGCGTACTGACTGGTCGCAACAAACGATGGAAGGCGAGTAGTCAAATTAAAATCGACTATAAGAGTCGATAATCAGCTGTCAAGTTCAAAAGTCAAGCGGTTAATTGTTAAACATTTCAACTCGTCCGTGCTTGATCCGAATTCGAATTGTTTTATGAAACAAATACGTGTCCGAATATACGGCGCTGTGTTAAACAGCTTTATTCTTCGTACATAAAAACATATACTGCCAAAACGTGTACAGAATACGAGTAACAACAGCTGCAGTGTACTGCGGTTTTGATCATTATTTTTTCAAGCGTTGCGCAGAACAATACTCGGTCGTAACGTCTCAACCGCGCGCAACATAATACATAATACACTCGATTAAGACCAGCGGCGCGTCCATACTCTTATATATTGTACGCTCATAATATATAAATCGTGCAATCGTTAAGACCCCGAAAACCGGCCGTTACTCCGATTACGATCACCACTATCGTCGTGCATATTACAATGCAATATATCGTTTGAACAGTGTATTTTTTCCGATCTTCCGTCGAAAAGCGCGCGCGCGCCATAGTCGGACGAACGATTTAAATTTAAATATTCCTCGCAGGACAAGACTGTAAACGTGTAAACGTTTCGCGCCAGACGCTGGCGAAGCCATGTGAGTCAATGGCGCGCCAGCAGATGTCAACGCCAGTGAAACAGATATTTTTTAGCATAACCGCTACAAAACTACACTGCCGCAAATGGAACCAGCGTACAATACAATCAAGTTTTACTGCAACTCGTGCGCTATACTCGTCTCGATATACTCACCACAAATGTACCGGTATAGCTGGCGTTGTGTTAAGCGCCATTAAGCTGGAATTCCAGTCACCAGCCGCCACTGCGGGTAACGTGTAAACCAGCTTCTACGATTCTATTCGTACGTACGTGCGACCGTGCGTTCTCATCATCGTTAAACACCTCTAAAGGATCGTTTACACGCTGCTAGTATCGCTAGCTGCTAGTTTGCTGGTTTTTTTCAAAAATCAGGAAAACTACCAAAAACGACATAAAAACGCTGAAAATGCAATTTCGTCTTAATCGATTGTCGTTTAATTCACTACGCCGAAGCTCCGCTCTGCAGAATCGTTTGTTAACGAATGCAATGATTTGTCGTTGCTTTCAAATTTATAGGGGAAAAAAAGAACAAAACTCTAAAATGTTTATCCATAAGTAATTCGCTTAAGCGATATCCACAACACCCCTGCCTTTTTTAAAAAAAAAATATTCTACGAAAACAAACAATTTTAATTTTAAAAATAATTTAGTTATTCTACGAAATGTACAAAAAAAAAATTTTGTTTTTAAAAGCAATAATTTAAAAAAAATAATAATATATCGGTTTTTAGCGCCTCTTTGTGTTCAGCGCCCTGGGCGATCGCCCATAGCTTTCGCCGGCCCCGTTGAAATAGTATACGGTTTTTGGATTCCGCCGCGGACTACCACCGCGGTGCGCGCCGCGCGTATGATAATCCAGTCAGTTTTGTGTGAGCGCGCGCGCACATAATAATATAAAGTGTACACAGTGTACACACACAAACCGCGCGCACAATACACATGACAGAGAGACAGAGAGAGAGAGTAGTAAGCGAGCGAACGGTGGTTAGGCGGTAGCTACCTCGTATGTACTCGTTCACTCGTTGTGTACGTGGTACGTGACGTGAAACGAAATTAAACGAAACGGACTGAACGCGAAAAAAAAAATAAAAAAAGAGACGGTCTCCGTCTACAACGAATTATCGTCGTCTCGTGTACACACACACACACACACACGACGAATAAAAAAAAGAAAATATATAAATAAAAATAAAAACGCGCGTCGACGGAGGCAAGAGAAAAAAAAAAGTGAGTGTGAGTGAGAGAGGAAAAAACTACTACAAATATATTACACGATTATTTAAGCGCAGCCAGGAGTCTGTGACAGAGGAGCTGTTTTTTTTTTTTTAAATTCAAAGCCAAAACCGTTGTATTATCTTTTATCTACCGAATACGCGCAGCGTAGCGCGCATTTATTATAGGTACGTATTATTATTATTATTATTAATATAAACTATACTATATATATATATAATGAGACGATCGTATCGTTTACCTTGGGTACCGGCCAATATTATCGCGTTGAAACGCGCAAATATAATATAGATATTTTATAATATAAATGAAAATAAATGAATAATTTTGCGACTGCGTCTGCAACGGCGGCGGTAACAACATATAATATATATAAATACCGTTTTATACCAAGTTTTGTGCGTGTACGCAGCGGAGGAGTTTTTACGAGCTCCGGGCACGGGGCGCGCGGTGCGACGAGGAATCCTTAGTGAGAGAGAGAGAGAAAAAAAAGAAATCACCGAAAAACAAGCGAAACACTTAAAGTCATAAAATGCCGTTTTATCCGAGTCGAAAACCAGTTTCACGTATGCGTGTGTGTACATACTCGTATTATTATTATCGCTACTTACTAGGAAATATTATTATATTACGTACTCGGTTCGGATGTTTATAATAATCGGCTATTCTCTCAGATACGCGTGTGCAGTACACCGACCGTATTATTACAGTAGAAAAAAAAAAAATCTTATTGGCCCATTATTATTATAAATTGCGGGTGCCGGTGATAATAATATTCTTTTTTTTTTTTAATGGACGAGTTCTACCCGAACCGCGTTTATTCGCTTATTTAGTCATTATAGTCATTATACTATGGACCCGAGTCCCGAGACGTTTCCGTGCAGGTCACCGCCGGACTTACACTGCAGTGCTGCACGTCCGCCGCGCGCGACACCAAATATTATGGTCCTGCACCGGATTCGAATATACGAATCGCACAAAACATATTATAGCGATTGTATACGATCTATATACAAAATTTTTATTATTATCGTAAATGAATAGAAAAATAAAAAAACGATATGTATACACAAGCACAGTAATAGGTAATTATTAGTAATAATTTTCTTTTTTTTTTATAAATAACGCGAAAGAACTCGAAGAAGAAGCCATCCGTTGGTGGTACTCCTATATTGACATTGTCTTCTGGTGTGTGAGTCGTGCGTGAACACACGAACGCGTGCGAGCTTAAAAAGAAATAAATTTTACATAAGTATACTATTAGTGTTCGATTTTTTTTTTTTAAGAATATTATCGTTCATTTGAATCGATTATGATTAACTGCACCGTGTCCTTTTGAGACGGCCAGGAGGGTTACCGGGCAGAGTGAGGGAGGAGAGGTCGTTGGTTAGAGGACCGGGGTGATTACGAAGACGGCTGTGGAAGAATTCGTGTCGAGATTGTTTGACCAAGGGTGTGTGTAAGTCCGTGCGTATGGTTTCGTTGGACACACCACGAGGAGGGGCATTTAAGACGCAGCGTAAAGTCTCGGATCGGAGGTTTTAAATTTTATTAATATTTGATTCTATATAAACTTAAAACAGAAAACTATATTATGATCTATACACGACTTTTCATCGATATACGTCGCCGCGATTACGGGAAAAATCTCCGAACACCGATCGCGCGTTCGACGCGGTCAGAAACCGAAATCCTTTCGGACGGTATGACCGAAGCTCATTGCTCGGCGGCTATTACGGCGCAAATTGAAATTAACCCGCCCACTTACAAAAAAAAAAAAAAATTAGGATTAATGAATATATATTTTTTTTGCTTTTATTGAAATATTCGGCCGAAACGAGTTCAAAACTTACTTGGCCAATAGCGACAAATCGTTAAACTGCAGTAGAAAAAATATTTGTAATTACAGTATAAGGCCCACCCATACAAAAACAGATAGTACATCGCGAACTGGTGCACCGTTCGCGCCGTCGTCGTATACAAATACCGTTTGCTTATGAGTAGAAAAAAAAATTAATCAAGTATTATAACGTTCTATATTTTTCGATTTTTTTTCCCCGACAATTTATATGACATTTAATGATCGATACACGAGTTTTTTTCATTCGTCTCGACCAAATCGTTTCAGTACCGAATTGTATGAAAGAGAAAAAAATAATAAGTCACCATACTTCTAATGATATTTCGTACTTTAAAAAGTCGATTAGGGTGTACACTTTTTTTTTCTATCGCTAAAAATTATTGTTTTATTATTTTATTTTTCATTCGTACATCACACACAATATATAATATTATAATAATATACGCGTAATATTATCGATTTTGATATTAAAACCCGTCGGATCGTAATATTTTGTTATAAAAAAAATGTTAAAAACATAATATTTTGCTCGAGTGTAAATATATACCCGTGATACACACGGTATGTAGTTATTAGGTTAATTACATACACAATACAAGTATATATTACAACTATTTTTTTTTTATAGGAATATTATAAAACAATAAAATCGAATAAACATCGTAAAATTGTTTAATTCGTATAAAATCTTGAATTTACATAATATTAAACACTACTGTGTTATATTCAAAATACGTGTACACGTTATAATATTAATATTATATAGTTGCTTATTCTATTTTTTATATTTGATTAATATAAATGAAAATAACGCCTATACATTTACATGGCTGGTATACGGCAGTATATGCGTGTATCATATATTATTTATACGTAAATATAATTTTATCGTTTTGATAGCGTAACGAAAACGATCGACGAATTCATTTAATACAGACGTTATAGTGATCGATCAATTTCAATAATAATTATCGCAATAAATAATATATATTATAATTATTCGCGGTAATCTTACATATCAAATATATTATAATTTTTGTGATACATTATAACTATATATATATATATATATTATAGTATACGTTTTAGCAAGAATAATTCACCGATTGTTTGTATACAAATTTGGAAAGATTAAAAAAAAAAAAAAAAAATTAAAGTTAAATTTCCGAGGTAGGAATAAGAAATAATAGTCGAAATACCGAATATTATGTGCACTAGTTTGTTTTTTTTTTTTTTTTTTAATAGAAATAACAAAATTCTGCAGGGTTTAACATGCATCTGAGCTACAGGCAGATAATTAAAACGTATAGCGCGAAATTTTAAAAACGTGTTGTTTGTTAATTATCTATATAATTAATCGAATGTTTAGTTGTCTGCGACGTAGTCGTTCCAAAACGATTTGTCGATGAGAAAAGTGATCGGTTTTTCGTTCGTTTGTTCGGAAAGTCGTCGATTTCTGCGTGTATCGCTTTTGCTTTTAAACGAACGAAAGGGTTATCGAGATGAAATAAAATGTGTATAATTTCAAAAAGCGAACGTTCAGACTTTACACGGAGTCGTGAGTGCAATACGAAATTTTCGGCTCTGTTAAAATGATAAAAAAATATCGCGTTGTATATAATTGTACGACTATATTCTTAATCTGACGATGACCAAAATAAATCATTAAAATCCATGCGATTTTATTACGCATAAAATTGTATAAAAACTTTTCTGACCCGACTGAAAGAATTCGATTTTAAGAAAAATAATGTTTCATATTTCACAAATACATAAATTAAAATAAAGTATTTTGTTTTAATAAACTTCGTTTTACTGCACGCTTTTCGGCTTAGCACTCAAGGCGGTACTGCGTATTATAACAATGACGACCGCATAATAAACGTGTAAAAAGAAAACCGAACGGGAAAATAATTAAGGATAAACTGAAGGATTAAAATTATTACTGCTATATCGTTTTTATAACGGAAAACGGGGGGGGGGGAAGGTTGTAAATATTTAAAATTTTAAAAAAATATTCGCATAGCCTGTAAATATTTCGGGTAATATTTGATTTTTTTCAATAAATAATTTTTGATTTTTTAATATTTTCGCTACTGATATATTTTTTTTATCGATTATTTGTACACGATTTCACGTGCCTGTATACCTGTTTCCACCAAGCAACCACGTTATAGTCGGCGAGCATCGTATTCTGCTACCGACTTAAAAGTTAAATTCGTGTGATTATCGAGGTGTGTGTGGACACAAATACTGTTAAAAATTTGTTAAAAAGTCCGAAATTTCGTTAAATTAAGTATTTAAAAATTTTTTTTTTTTTGAATACAAGGAAGTCGTGTAATATTATAATTTTATTTCGCGTATATTATTTAGTTTTTTCACGCCGTAATTTTATTAATTTTTTTTTTGCACATATTATAGGTACACGGTCAATGTTTTTTTTTCGAATTTCATATTATGAATTAATTAAAAACAAATGAAAAAAATTGTTACATAATATTTGAAATTTTATTTTTAATTATTTTGATGAAAATAGGTACATTTTTTGATTTTTTTTTTTTTTTTGACAATAAATTCCCTTTCCTTAAATACGAATATTATAATATGATATTGCGATATAAGTAAAAATTATATCCGTTTGCAGTACAGACATTTTCGGACACGGTTATAATAACCGTCCGTTGACGAGGAGTAAATACCGTATAACGCCGTACATAATACATACTGTTTTACATAATATTATAAAGCGTCGCGGATTATAATATAATATAAAATATATAATAATATAAAAATCAACGGTTGACGGGTGCGGATGCGAAATTTCACAGCGCGCGCGCACGCAAAACGTGTACACATTTCATTTGGAATTCCGCGCCTGTCAACCGCGGCGATATCGCGGCGAACCGTCGTCGTCGTTTATTTATTAAATTCGTTTTTTTTCCTTCTTCTTCTTCTCTCATATAAATAATAATAACGTACACGGTATTTGTTTTATATATTTGGTGTTCTCGGGGCGGCCAGAATCTCCTCCACGTCACAATAATAATAATAATAATAATAATAACGTACACGGTATTTGTTTTATATATTTGGTGTTCTCGGGGCGGCCAGAATCTCCTCCACGTCACAGTAATAATAATAATAATCGTATAATATATTTTTTTATATATATAATATATAATTGCCGCGACATGTCTCCGCGCGTTTTGCGCGCGCGAATAATTTTATTTTTTGATTTTTTTTTTTTTAGGACGCCCATAAACTATACGGCAGTTAGCATTTTTTTTTTGTCTTCGGGCGGTTTTTTTACGCGCAGGTACACCGCGCGCGCGCGCGCAAAAACGGTGTTTTCGTGAAGAAGCTCAGTTATAAAAACCCGAGTTTTGCGGTCGCTTTTTTTTTTTTTTTACTACTCGCGCATCGTATTAATTCATTCCGGTTGTCGTTTATGTAATAATAATAATAATAATAATAATAATAATAATAATAATAATAATATTATTATTATTATTATTATTATATTACTCGCGGGATACGCGCGTGCTATATAATATTTAAACACACACACACATAAACTAAGCGCACACGCGATCCCCTCTCGGAAAACGTATATTAAACGTTTATTAAATATTTCAATTTTATGGTTACCGATTTTCGTGCGCCGTCATTTGTATTGTATATACTTCGTGCCAACAACAACAACAACAACAACAACAACAACAATATATCCAGTTTATTTTTTTATTTTCGCTCTATACCCCCTCCCCCCTTTCTTTTTCTGTCGGTTTTTTTTTTTACCTTATAGCTCGTCACCGTCGTCCTTTTCGACGGTTTTTTTTTTATTAAAGTCGTTAAAACGAAAAACGAAAACTCCGAACATTTATAATTAATACCGAGCGTAACGTCGCGTCGTACCTATCGTCGTTTTCGTCGTGGAATTCACTATATATCATAAATATATACTAGCACTTATTATACGCCTATTATTATTATTATTATTATTATTAGCCGGTATCGTCGTCGTCCGCCCTCTTTTTAAATATTCCCGTTTCACACGCGAACCGCTGCAGTGGCACGCGGCTCGGTGACATCTTCCGCGGCGCGCGCGCGTATCACGCGATCGTCCTATAATACCTTCTACGACGGCACATTTCCCGTCCGTATGTACACGGTAAAATAAAAGGCCGGCGTAACCGTCAAATCTTAACTTCCTTACCGAGCGTATTATTATCCTATAGTATATTCTTATCCCGCAGTAATATAATACTATAGTCGGGTGAATGAAAAGTGGCCGCTGGCCAATATGTTAGCAACCTTTTTCCTAGGGGTCCTCAAAATCAGTAAGAAATTAAAAATCTTAAATGCGTTATCATTTTGTTGTTATCACGTAATATACAGCTATTATAACCTATCGTGTAAGAGTATTAGCACATATAATATATTCTGTGATTATAATATCAATGTTATCACGATTTTAGCACGTATAACTGAACTATTTTACCCCAACCTGACGTGTTTTCGTCACCGGGAGCGTAAAGATCAGCGGCCACTTTTCATTCACCCGACTATAGTACGTCTGCAGTCTTGTAAAGTATTTGAGTAAAAGTATTCAAATACTTTTATGATACTCAAATACGTATTTCAAATACTATTTAATAAGAGTATTTGTAAGTAGTATTCTAAATACTTTTTAAGAGTATCTGTATTTAAGGGGATTGAAAGCGGGTATTTCCTCTCTTTGTCTTACGCACACACGAAACATAGCAAAATAGACGTTTCGTACTTCCATAACGTACCGGTCGATCTGTTGGTGCGATAAGAAATTTGAAAACAGATTTGAATTCCTCGTGAATTTTACTACAAAACGACTTTCCCACGTTTTTATTTCTTTTTTTTGAAGACCTTTAAAAATGAATTATTAACAATTTTTTTTTTTTTTAATTTGTTAGGTTAATTTTTTTAAGGGTTTATGAAAAAAAAAAAATGAAAAAAGTGGGAAAGTCGTTTTGTAGTAAAATTCACGAGGAATTCAAATCTGTTTTCAAATTTCTTATCGCACCAATAGATCGACCGGTACGTTGGAAGTACGAAACGTCTATTTTGCTATGTTTTATGTGTGTAAGGCAAAGAGAGAAAATACCCGCTTTCAATCCCCTTAAAATCAAATACGTTTTTCAAATCTTTTTTTAGTGACATGAACTAATAATGAAACAAAAATTTTGTTATTTTTCGTAATAATTATTTATGATAAGTTGGCAAACTATTTTGGTCGTGGATATCGTCGTTCACTGATGGTTTTTCCGTTCAAGTCGATGTAGATAAACCCGATGTATGTGTTATCCCCGGTCGCGACAGGTCGAACTCCATTCGTTTTAATAAGAGTCTAACCATTAGTAAAACGGATGTTAAAAACAGTTTAAGGGGATTGGAAGCGGATGTTTTCTCTCTTTGTCTTACACACATGAAACATAGCAAAATAGACGTTTCGTACTTCCAACGTACCGATCGATCTATTGGTGCGATAAGAAATTTGAAAAAAGATTTGAATTCCTCGTGAATTTTACTACAAAACGACTTTCCCACTTTTTTTATTTCTTTTTTTTAAGACCTTCAAAAATGAATTATTAACAATTTTTTTTTTTAATTTGTTCGGTTAATTTTTTTAAGGGTTTATGAAAAAAAAATGGAAAAAGTGGGAAAGTCGTTTTGTAGTAAAATTCACGAGGAATTCAAATCTGTTTTCAAATTTCTTATCGCACCAATAGATCGATCGGTACGTTGGAAGTACGAAACGTCTATTTTGCTATATGTTTCATGTGTGTAAGACAAAGAGAGAAAACATCCGCTTCCAATCCCCTTAATTACAAGTATCTATTTGAAAGTATTTGTAAATACTTTTACTAAGTATCTGTATTTATACTCGAATACTTTTCTTATTGAGTATTTAAATACGTATTTTAAATACTTTTAAAAACAAGTGCCTGTATCTGTATTTGAATACTTTTAAAAATTATTTTTTACAAGACTGTACGTCTGTGCTAGTACTAATTATTATTAGTACAATTAATGATTTTTCCCTGATTTTCTCCGTCGACGTTTTTATTTCATTCAATATTACAACGGAAATTGACGAATTTAAATTAATTTCGAATTTTTATCGTATATAATATTATATTATTGTTGTCGACTGTTCGCGAGGACTCGCGTTTTTCTTAGAAACGCTAGGAGGATTATTTATTATTTGATATAATCGATATATAAAATGTACCTGTTTATGTCTAATTAAACCAATAAAAAGTTATTACCTACTTTTTAAAATTAAATTTTATCAACGGTTTTGTTAAAAAATTGTTTATATTTTGTTGTACGTGTGGATAAAATATTGTTTGTGCTTTTAAAATATCAAACGTCTAAAAATCCAAATAGGTCAATGAAGCTAATGAGCTGAGACAGCAAAAAATATATATTATATAAAAGTAAAATAATATAACGCCTAATGGTAGAGGAGTCCGCGAGCAGCCGCTGTGCGTGCGGCTGTTCGACGGACGACTAATTTTACGTGTTTAAATAAAATCGAATTCCTTTGAATCTTTATTGTGTTTTTGTGTGCGTGTTCGTCGAGAGGTAAATCGACGTTCACCACAATTTTTAGGTAAAAAAAAAAAAATATTCATTTCGCATATTTTTTCGTGCGTATTATAGGGTTTTAACTGCACAAGTGCTTGCGTATTTAGTGATTTTTTTTTTTTAAAGCTACAACTCCTCTGCCCCCAGTTACGACGTTTTCGAAAACGATAGGTAATTATTTTAAAACGGTTCTGCGGGTGTAAGACGAAATGAAATCGCGTTTAAATATGAGTAAGCTAGAATCAAAAGTCACATGTTCCAGAAATCACTTTTTTCAGAAAACGACAAAAACTAAAGGGAAGGCACTGTAACATTAAATTAAACCAAAATACATCATTATTATTGTATAGTTTATGTCAAGAAACACAAATCTTTCATAAAAAATATGATTTTCGTCGTTTAAATACTTTTTTTTAAGTTAGAAGTTTGGAACATGCGAGTTTTGATATCAATATATGGAACATGTGAGTTTTGATTATAACTACAATGGAACATGTGAGTTATGACATATAACTCGATGGCACTAATGTACAAATGCACATTATCAAAACACAAATCTATATAATATGATGTTATAAAACGGTTCTAAATTTATGTATTACTTTTATACGCTCGAATATGTACATATATATTATTCTGGGATAACCAACAACAAAATATACAAAAAAAAAAACAACAGTGATTATTTACGTTTCTGACGCATTATGTTATTATTCGTTACAAAACTCGCATGATCCAACGGAACGTGTTATACTTTTGACACTATTACTACGTGTTTCTTAGTGATATTTACACGGGTTCTCGTGAGTTTAATTATAGATTCTAATTCCCCGTCAAAAGTTCTATTAGACAGTGTCGACAACTCATTTTACCATTTTTTTTGGAACATGTGACTTTTGATTCTAGCTTACTCGTATACGTTTCCAGTTTGCGATGAATCGCGCGAAACGCGTCGCGTACGAACACAATAAAACGTTATAATATATATTATGCCGCCGTGACTTTTGTCGAGAAATTCTCCGCCGCTAGGCCCCTCCGGAGTTTTCGGGCAATTTGCTCCGGCGTCGGCGACTTAAATATTTTATTGCTTCCGATCGATACGTCCCTGTTCCATTTCCGCGGGCGCGTTACAAAATAACGACGACAAAGAACATATTATAAATAATAATATACGCTAAACGGATATTGCAGCGCGCGCGTCCTGTGCTCTACAGAAATTCTCGATCTGCCACACTTCCGACGAGGACAATTATTTTTTTATATACAAAAATTATTGTATTATAAAACGTCACCGCGCACGCGCGCGCGTCATTCTCGTTACGCCGCCGCGTGTACAGGGTAAGCCGAGAAAATGTGAAAATTACGTTTTTTTTTTCCCCCCTCCCCCCGACTTTTATCGCCGAAAATGTCGAGTAAATAAACCAGCCATCATTAAAGGTTCGGAAAACTCGAGTTCGGAAAATGATTTCAGTAAAAAAACAAAAACCGTGTCCTATTCAGAGTGTGGATGCGTCTTGCATGACCGTGTTTGGTAACGTTTCCTCTCTCTCGCACCCTGTAGGGAGAGTTTTGTTTATTTTCACGAGGTCTCGGCGACTCGACCTCGGTGTGTGATACTTATTATTATTATAGACATAAGGCGCTACCTTGTGTGGAATGAAACAAGTATTATTATCATTTATTCTCACTAAAGAAATATACATTTGAGCGAGGCCTTCACGAGAGGTGATAAGTGAATATTTCTGTGAAACTCCTGTGGTGTTGATGGACTCGCTGTGTCTCAGCACCGCGACTCCTCGTCTGCTTACTTCGCCGACGTCTTTTATATACCGTCCGGTTACTTTTAGGTCACGCACCGAAAACCCTTAGTCAGCATTTCGCAAGCCCCGCCATTAAAACCATGTACGATGTCGCATGTGCAAATCGTTATAATGCAATCGTTACAGTGTGTGACACGTCGTCAGACGAGACGTGTCGATTTGAAAACCTTCACGGACTCGACGGTCCGCGGTTTCCGAGCCACTCAGCTCATACTGCCGGGACCGTACCGTCAAGTCGTCTCACAGTTCGGCGACATTCATTGTAGGCACCCCGAGGTGGTCGCCCGATTTGTCGGTGTGTGATTTTTTTTCCCGTGAGACATTGTACAAGCGTACAGCACATTTCCGTCCAACAACGCTTCTCCGGGTCGAAGACGCGGTTCCGAGAAGAAATCGATTTGATTTGCCACGCGCGGGCACGTGACAGAGACAGGAAATTCCGAGGCTCCTCCGATTGTTGCCGACTACAGGAAAAGACAAGAAAAAAGTGTATTATATGATGATGATCAGAGCTCGGATGTTAATGACCAAAAATTCATTAAAATATGCATTTAAAAATATCGAAATATGCAATTGTATGCTTTAAAATGTATTAAATATATCTATTTTTTCAAAAAATATATGCAAAAAAAGGGGTTCATATTAATTAAAAATAATTTGTATACTCTTTTAAATGTGTATTTTTAAATGTGCTCATGCTTCGCAGTTTTCATATGTTACTAAAAATCGTTTATTAGCAGATACTATCACTTCACACAATTTACAAAATAAAATTTTACCATCAGAACCAAATACACGTTCTCCGAACTCTTTCACAAAACTACTTAAACTTGACGAATTTTTCGGCATTTTGTAAATATATAATTTAAAACGTGAAATGGAACAATTGTTTAAACGCAGCGTACAACACGCGGACTGCAGTATACAGAACGAACTAAATATGAACAAAAAATAAAATCGGTATCAAATAAATAAAATGTGTTGTAATCTTTTAACTAATTCCATACTCGTTGGTAAAACCGCCGATGCGACGGTCGCGTAAACAAAACTGTTTCCATAAATAAGCACGAATACGGAATACCACTATAAATGCGATGGACGCAGAAATGACTGCTGATAATAATAGAAATTTTTAATTTTATAAATAATATGTCATTAAATTGATAAATAATTAACATATGCATTTATATGCCCAATAATGTAAAATATGCAAATATATGCAAAATAAGTTTGCATATTTGAAATCTAGACTTCATGAATCGAATTTATATTATATTCGGGTACATTTCTGGTTGCGCTTAAAGAATATGCAAAGTCATAAACATCCGAGCTCTAATGACGATGTTTCCACACTACATTTTTTCTTTTTTTTTTTGCAAAGGATGCAGCACTTTTCACTAATGCGTCAATTTTTAATTCTTGAAAGGATTTCACTGTACTTTCGATTAATCGCATGGCGTCAATTATATTTTTCTGCTTTCAGTGCCCTCGTAATATTTTTTTACTTTAAACGTGACGTTTTTTTTTTAAAAAAAAATATAAGGTACAAATAAAATGGAAATCAACGTTTTTTTTTTATACAGTGCCGTTGCAAAACGTTTGGTATTAGAATCGAAAACTTTTAACGAGACATCGTATCTTTTAAAACACGTATTGTACACATTTTCACGGCTAACTGAAACCGCTTTTTGACAGATTCCGCCCGTGCTGTCCACCGTGTTTTAGACGAATTTTTTTCTTTTTTTTAACTGTAACGAATTTTCGATACTCTTAAACGTTCCTCCTGTAAACGTCGGTGTCTTGATGTACTTTCCGAAAACACACACAAAACCTACGTCTACATAAACAGTATTTATAATAAGTACTACCTATTTACAACCGATTTTATAAATGAGAGAGAAGTTAGTTTTTCTACCGAATTAGCGGTTTGCCGACAGACGAAAACCCCTTTAAAGGGTGGAAGGGTAGACACTCTTCTTAACCCCGTTCGGAACGCATCTGTACAGAGAGTCATGCAAAACGTCCGCACAGGAATACACTCTGAACGGACGCCGTCTCGCTGACGTTATGTTTTGAGATTTTATACTTTTTTTGGACCTTACATTATTTACTCTACGCGTTTTTCACGATAAAACTCGAAAATGATTTTTCTAAACGTTCGCGAGAGCCGTTTCAAAATTTTATCCCGTTTCCCTGGACCACCGGATCGTCCGACAAGCTCTCTCATTTCGCAACCCCTATTATATTAATACTAGTGTATTTGTGATAAGCGACGACGATGGGGTCATGTGTATATATATATATTGTCTATTGTCGTATTTTGTGTGTTTGTATGAGCGAGATTGTTTAAACTCACGTTCGTGCGCTCGCCGTCTCGCGATTTCCCCTTTATTTTTATTCTAATCTCTCTCCCTTTTTCTATAACAGCGGGGACAACGGTCACACGCCCTCGGGCCATGGCCGTACTGTTATACACAGACTGCCGACCCCGTGATCGGGTATATGTTATAGAGTTTTTTTTTTTTTGAAATCGTTCTGAAAACGATACATTACGGAAAACGATTATTGTGCTCCGCGTGTACCGCGGGCTGTGTACTCGGGTTGGTTTTTTATTTTTATTTTTTTGCTCGGACGCGGTATTGCTGCTTGTATAAAGTACGAGATAAGAAGATGTCCTGCAGACTCTCGTGTTATTACCACGGACGGACGGACCTTTTTCGCCGGGACGCCGTCGGAAATATGCGAAAACCCGAACGGATATTTCACCTCCGGCGAAAATAAAAAAAACCGAGCGATACGATCACAGATTAGACGAATACAGACGGGGACCACTCGCGATGTGAACGGGGAGGGGAGAACAGAATTACTTCATTTGGCTGACCACAAATGTGGTTGCAGCACGATATTACAATATGTATCCGAAATTTAAACGTACTTCTTCTTCAACTTGTCGGGTTCTTGATGGCCATCAAGACCGTCTCGCCGCACATCCAATTCTCCAGCCTTATTCCCTATCGGCTGCTCGTGTTTTCCAATCCGGTCTTGCGTTCAGTGAGTGCCTCTACGTTTCTTCTTATCCACCTCGATCGGAGTCTGCCCAGTGGTTTTTTACCCGGTCGGGTTCTCGTCCACGATCATCCGTACGATAAATTTAAACGTTACTCCGTTTATTTAAACGTTCACAGAGAAAATTACAAACACGCGTTTTGAGTTGTTATCGGACGATGATAAAATAATGTTTTTATTCAATCGAAAAATCTAATAAAGACCTATCTGATGATAATGACGTTATTAGACCATTTCTTGAATATTAAGAGCTGCGCATTTTTTTTTTTTTTTACATTTTTCACGTAAAATAAGCCTTGAGTCACTGTACACGTGTGGACTATGGTACGTTAAAATTGTGTTTGCAACAGAAAATCGACGTTATTAATGTTATAGGTACATTATTTACGTTCCCGTGGAATTTATTTCGTTGGACGCGGAAACGACAATCATTCCGGTATACACGCGCATATAATATAATATAATATTATGTCATTAAAATTTGGTAGAAAATTGCGTCGTGTCTCGGTCGTATAACGATGTACACTACATAAATAATATACTATTATTATATATATAATAGCTTGTTTACAATATTTTACGTACAAGATGTGTGTATAATATATCCTTTGAGGGGATGTTTAGGTATATACGTATAATTATTAATGTATGATCAAGCCCGGATTAAGAAAATGTTGGGCCCGGGGCCAAACATAATTAATTTGGGGGCCCATGCCTGAAGCGGGTTTTGTTACTAATAAAGGAAAAGGTTATTTTAAAAAAAATTAATTTTTCAGGCAAGAGAATTCACCAAATGAATGAAAAATTATATTCTTATATCGTCGTCTGAACAAGGCCATAGTGTTGAATTTCGTTTATTCCGAAATTAAGTCTTCTCGTACGAAGGGGCCCGCTATTAATTGGTTTTTGGTGGGCCCGGGCCTTAATCCGGGCCTGTGTATGATGTCGTATATCGTCGTCACGCGTAATATTATTGTATTTTTTTTTTATATTTATGATTTTTAGGTAAAAAAAACCCCCGCTCGATTCAGAGATTATGAAATTGTAAATTTATAATTTCGCGTATTTTTTTTTTTAGTTTTTCAAGTAATTGAAAAACTATTATCAATATCGTTAAAAGTCGGATCGTTTTACTTAGACGTGATTATATTTTTTTTTTTTACTGGTTATTGCGTTTTTGAATTTTTGTATTTATTTTCACTTATCTATTATCCTTATCTAAGACGATTTAATTATACGTCATCTTTATCTGTATCTAGATGATTTTTGGTAAACGATCCTTTATCTAGATAAATTTTCATTTTACTCGTCTCAACACTGGTTATAATATACCAGCTGCGACTAGAAGCGGAAAATTTATTTCCGAATAATACTCACGGATTTTTAATGTGCTCTATATAAATAATGTTGAAAATTTTCAATAGCCCATTAAATATATGTATATTTTTTTTTTCTAATTTCGAATTTATGTTCGAAATTTTTTTTTTTCCTTAAATTTTTATCGTAATATTATGCCCGACTGCCGGAAAATGTGTTACAACGAGTGAGGGACCTTTACGACCCCCTAAACCAGGGGTGTCAAAGATACGACCCGCGGGCCATGACCGGCCTCCAAGACACATGGATTCGGCCCATGCGGCAGTCGAGTCTTCATCAACCAACTTCATTAAAAATAATAATAATCGATTTTGGTACTGACATTAATAATATGTGATAATACGTGGAAAGCGTGTACCAGTCGAAATACGGTCTTTTAGGATGTCGCCATATAGATTCCGAAAGTATGAAAGTCAAGGAGAATACAATGGAATTTACATTTTTCCATGATATTTATTTTCCTTCGTATCCTCCACGACTTTCAAATCTTCGGTTATGTTATGTCTTTCAATAAATTTCTCTGTATTATTATAAATGTAGAGTTTTTTTTTTAAAATTGGCCCGCCAAGCGTGCTTCGAAAAAAAAAATGGCACTCGAGCGAATTGAGTTTGACACCCTTGCCCTAAACCATATTTTCCGCCGGGTCGGGGGTAGTTGTCCGAAAATAATAACAGATATGAGGTCGAAAATGGCGGCGTCGAATTTGTACCAAACATAACATTTTTAAAAATTTAAAGACCAATGTTTTTTTTCCTTTTGTATGCGTACTGTTTTGCTATATGATAAAAGTTATATTATGATATTAACAGAGGATAATAATTATATTTGTTTATGTTATAGTCTATATAGAGTATTTGGAATTTTGTAGTGTGTTGTGCAGAAACGTAAATATAATTTTGTTAGCAATGGTTGGCAGTACTTTGTCGAGTTCAAACCTTTATCAATCTCAAATCTGTTATCATTTTCGGACAACTGCCATTGACCGTTTTCCGCCTGCCCTTTCGTACGGATCCGTGCAACGTTCGTTCCGGTAAATTTTTTCGGTACAGACATCAAAAAAAAAAACCGCACCGTTCTAAAAACCAATACACGTTCCTCAGAACCGGAAATCTATTTTACCAACCCCCCGCCGCCCCTTAAAATATTATTTGTTTTTTTTTTTTTTGCTTTCTGTCGCGCGTGGTCGTTTGTCATTTGCGTACATTACTGGTGCGTACGTGCGCGCCGCAGTAAAAGTTAAACGCGCGTGTATACGACGGGTTAGCTATATTTCGTTACACAAAAGGCGATTTCTCACTCGGCCGCGCACGACGTATGTAACTACACGCCGCGCGGTCATAGTAATAATAATGATGTCGTCGTTGCCGGACGTTTTCGCGGCGGCGGCGGCGGCGGCGGCGGCGATTTGTCGCCGGCCGTATAACGGAGTCAAGAACGCGTATGACTGCGCGGTCTGTAAACGAAAATGACCGATGCCCCTAGGGGGTGTAGGGAAGAGAGAGTGAAAAGGGTCAATTCGTTTCCAGATTTATATATTTTATTATTATTATTATTGCGGCTAACACGATGTGTGTAATACGCGGCGTCGGTCCACGCGCGCGCGCGGTCACATTAGTATTCCGATCGCATCCATCACCCGGGGCTGCCGTTGCGGGTCCGGCACACACACACACACATACGTTCGGCCCGTACTCGCTGCGGGTACACGGTGTCCGCGACACGCACCGACCGAACGCGGCCAAAGCGGAGTCGGGAAAGGAGAGGGGAAAGAAAAGCGAAAAAAAATAACGGAGGAAAAAAAGTAGAAAGAAAGTAGAAAAAAAAACCCTAGAGAGAGAGAGAAATAATATCGATTACGGCGGCGGCGGCGGATTACAAGAACTTATGCGTGTTATCGTGTGTGTGTGTGTGTGTGTGTGTGTGTGTGTGTGTGGAGGGGTGAAAAACGTTATACGCGGCGTGCAGGACGTGGCACACGCGAATAACGTGCTGGCAGTACGACAGTGTGGTATTTGGTGTGTGTGTGTGTGTGTGTACGGTTGTGTAATTGCGATGAGAAAAAAATCGCCGCCGCACCCTATACAATCGAAGGCCCTCGTTTTCGCCGTGCGTCGTTGTGACGATTCATTACCCGTGTGACGTGCAGTGTGTGAATATATATACAGGGCGATGCGCTAAAACGGTGGATTTTCGACGTTAAAATTGATAAAAAAAAAAAAAAAAGAAGTCTCGCGGGGTGCAGTCGTGTCAATGACGATTTATGTGAATATTACAATATTGGACAAAGATTTTATAGAGTTATCATCGGGGCTCGTGAGTTCGCGGTTCTGCGTGTTTCATGTTGTTACGTCAGGGGCGTCCCTAGACAGTTTTCAAGTGGACCGGGGGGGGGGGCGAACCTATTTTTTAAATCAATAATATTACCCTATGAGCATAGGCGCAATTTGGGGGCTTGGGTGTGCTTAGCACCCCAGTCTTGAAATTAGCACCCCCAATTTTTTTCGTATTAATTTTAGTTTTATTATAGTTATTATGTACACAATACGTACACATAACAACAGTTTTGTTCGATGATATTATTTAAACTGAATAATCGTGTGACGACTGAAAATATGTTGTCTTACAGACTGGTCGAAAAAATTAAACAAAAACAATTTAAATTCAGATGATTTTATAAATTTATAATAAAATAATATGCTATTGATAAAATATATCAATTTGATCAATTCATATGTTACGTTTATCAACGAATGTGTAATTACTGCAGTAATTAAATAATAATATACTACATACAAAGCATCATAGCCATTACTTAAATATGTAATTGTTTAATGGTCATTGAAGGGTTGTAGATATCGATAACTCTATAAAATAACATGAAAAATCGAAAGGCTTCAGCACCCCCAGTTTTTTCAGTGAAATTGCGCCCCTGCCTATGAGTATTTTTCAAAAGTTCGGGCGAACTCGAGTCGATTTTATTGAATCGCGTTTTTTTTTTTTTATAATACGACTACATTATTACAAATAAGCTTACGTAAAAGAGTATAATTTATTAATATAAATTTTAAGTAATTTTATAAATTGAAAATTGTTATGGGGGTGGGGCGAACGATCCTTCGCCCACCCGCCCCTTTGGGGACGCGCCTGTGTTACGTAGGAAAACGTGGCAAGCGAGTGTACAAATCCGTTTCACAACAATATATACAATAATGAAAGTATACATTTTAATAGTGCTTATTTCGGGCGTTTTGGCGCGTAGAGTAGATTTTTCGGAGTCGTTATCGCATATATAAAATGTAATAAGTAAAAGCTTACTGTACAAATGAGGAATGGAACAATCTCATCTTTGCTCATGTGAAGCTGAGCAAACAATACGACATATCATCGAAACATGTCCAAATACAAAACTTGAAGACGGAATCGCAAGATTACACGAAGCTGGGACGGAGGCAGTTGAATGGATAACAAGTCTAGAGTGACCATTGTAAGGAGTGGCTCAGTTTATCAGTTCCTGTTATCATTATTAAATTAAGTATTAGTTATTTGTCATATTCAAAAGTTTATCATGTTATGTTATCTATTATGTTATTTATATTATGTTACTATCTATTCTACTTTATTTATTTATCTAATTATCATTAATTTACCTACCTTTAATATCTTTAAAATAAGCCGATTGTCATATGCAAAAAAAAAAAAAATATATAAAATATATAGAAAAATCGTTTTTCAAGGTAGGTAAAAAAAAATATCGTTTAGATAATAAAAAAAACTACTTGATTTCTTTTTTATTTACTATTTAAAAACACGTAACGTTTCTTGAAATTATTTTACATTAAATGTAACGCGCTGGATTCACGAGCCCCACACTCCCTTCAAATTATTTAAAAATTTTTTTTTTTTTTTTTGATATCAAATAAGTGTAAAAACGCATCGTTTACGTTTTTCAATTCGACCGTCGTCGTTGACGTTATTTTTTTCAACGTTTTCCGTCACCGAATTTTCTCGTTCACTTTCGTCAGATATTTTACGTGTACTTATGTACGTATATATATTGTGAAATCTTAAACAAATTTAATACAATTATTTTTAACTTCTTTGGAAGGTTCACGTGTTTTTTTTTTTTAAAAAAAATTAGTATAGGGGCGCGCCTGGAAATATTAAAATAATTCGGCCACGCCACTGATCCCAATCTTGTTCGTAACGTTTTTCACCCGTAGCAACACGACGGTGTATTGACGCTTCCAAACGGGTGCTGACATCGGCTATTTATTTTCTTTTTTTTTGGTGTACGTTCTTTTTTTTTTTAACAACGCGCATAATCCGTTGAGTTTCGAAATCGTAAATACGGTCTCAGCTGTACGGTACCGGATCGTGGCGTTTAAAGTAGAACGGTCGCCACATTAAATATTATAATTGGCGTTTTTTATCCTCAAAACCACTAAGCCGTTCCGTTCCATACGAACCGTTACCGAGAGAATTTTAATCAGATTTTTTTTTGTTTTTTAAATCCGTCCCACCCTGTACAGTCTGAACGCATGTCGAAGGGTAGTAGAGTTGTCGTATTATATGTGTTTATATAGAAATCAATTGGACACGGTTTCCCATCAGCCGATCGCTACGGTACGGTAAGCCACCACCACACGTTCACCAAATCCTATGTAGACCAACATCGTGTCTATATATATATATATATATATATATATAGGAGTATAGTAATACACATTAGTCAGACGACATGGAAACGGACGAGAGGGTAAAAAAAAACGATTTTTTTTATCTCAAACGGCAAAAAAAAAAGAATACACGTTTCCACCCTAGATTTTCGTGACCCCGCTGTATAGAAACGTTTTCAATGCGCATTTCCCCGTATAGGTTATAATATTATTGACAATGATATCGTTATTATTGCGATTGGTCGCAATATTCTTTCATTCGGTTTTCGTTATTTATTGGATAAGTCATCTGATGACCGTTTGCGTGTGTGTTTTTATATAATTTCTCTCGTCTGAAAGAAAAACTCTATTACCTATCTGCTAATATTTTTCTTTAGTTGAAATGCCTGTGTTTAAACAAGTACGGACCTTCCCTTCCCCTCTCTTGAAAAAATTCTGGTTGCGCCACCGTGCAGGTATGATGTTTTGGATCTCACCTATTGTACTGCAGGGTGAGGCAATGGAGACTGACGAGAATTTTCGTCTAAAATTAGTTAGTCTCGTGTCAGTCCGCTTAGGATCCTCTTTCGGTTCAGTATTTATTCATTATTCTAGTGACCGCGTCATTTGTGTCCGTTGAACAGATACGTCCATTAGCATCGAGTCCCCATCATTGGGCATTCCAAATAGGTGTTTTTCATCCGGGACGCTTCCACATTCACATTTGTCATTATCTCCATTTCACTAGGTTTTTTTTTCTAGCCCTGGCTACTCCTGCTCTCAGCCGATTAAGAGTTTTCCGTGTCCCGTAATTCATATGTTATATCCTGGCGGTAGGCTTTCTATTGCACGTGCCCATATCGGTTCATTGTCTCGTGATGAGACACATTTCCACATTCTCCGTCCCAAATTTCTGCAAAATTTGTATATACTTTATTTGTAAACATCTGTGCGTAAAACTCTTCGCGCACAGTTCTGTCAGACAAGTCCCAACGACAAGACACGAGCGTCATGACTGACGAGCATTGAACGATCGTTGGAGTCACTCGCGGGTCTGGAGTTGTTACGCGTTTTTCACAGTCTTTATAAGCTATATTGCCAGTTACTGTTTGAATTTACGATACCAGTCTAAGATTGCATTACGCGTGAAAGAACGAAGTTACCCTCCCTCCAAAAAAAAAAAAAATATGATATTAAACTTGGATTAAATATATAGGAGGTGACGGTCGTTGATTCGTCGCGGGCCACGTGTCCATGCGGTTAATGCTGTCAAACACTATACGCCGCGGATTTTAATGGAGCAAAAAAAAAAAAAAACCGGTATATATCTCAGTACATTTCAGTGCGTAACCAATGCCGCACTCTGTATAATATACATATCACTACCACGGATTATTATTTTTATTTCCGTTATTATATAGTGTTGTAAAAAAAAAAAAAAACACTATCGTATATTTTGTATTTGAATAATAATGTCAACGTTACGATTTTATTGTATTTATATACGTTTTATTACAAATTCTGTGAATCGAAAATTCGTAGACAGACCATTAGGTATATAACGGATAAAAAAATGAGCGTTTTATTATTCATATCGACGAGCAGGCGCGCGGGCGTTCCACCGACTTTTAATATATAAGACGGATATTAAACATTTACTTATATAAAACAAAATAATAATAATAATAATCGTTTTATTTCAACCCGCTCGCGCCGGACCGCTTACCGTGAAAATTATGTTCGTAAACGGGTCGATCCGACACGACGCCGATATACGGCCGATTTGCGCGCAATAATTGTTTGAATTAACGATATTATACGGTTGCACGCTGTCTTTCGTACATGTTATATTGTCGGGAAAAAGAGGTCTCACGTACACTGTTTGTACTTTATACGCGTATGAAGTTGTTTAGTTTTTATTTTATTTTATTATTTGAACGCCGCCGGGCTCGTGTACCTGCGCGTATCACGCATATTTTATTCCGAGCGCGAAACGTTCCGCGTTTGTCCGAAAATAAATTCCGAGCGACAAGGATTTACTTGTGGCTCGCGCGCGAATATCATATTTTATACCCGTGTTACGTGTACACGTACAAACACAACATGTCGTATATTCCTGTGTCGTTTATTCCTTTCTCTTCGTGAGCTCGCGCACATACACTGCGTCGTTTATACAGAGTCCTGAGTCCGCGTTTTATGCTCATTGTGGCGGAACAAGTACAGGTACTCACTGCGTATAAATATTAACAACGAATGTTATACGAACGCGATGGCGATTCTTCCTCTTCTTCTTCGTGTCAGTCAGATGTGTCGAATTCCTTTTCATTAATCAGTTTCATTAGGTACTTCGTCGTTGTTCGCTTCTCTAAAGGGGTCGTTTCTATCACATTTCGACTCGGTCGTTCCGCGCTGCATTGGGTGTTGGTCGCATCGGCATAATTATAGTATTAAATAGCTAGGGGTAGGGCTGTATCCTTGACTCCATAGTGTTTCAAGATAAAAATAAGAAACAACTTAGCTGCACAGACGATTTGCCACGATAAATGTAAAAGTAATATAATCGCATCCTATGATAAAAAAATTACCCTGATTTTTGAAAGGATTTTGTGTACATTTCAGAAACGTTTTTAGTGGGGTGGGTCCAGCCCACCTAGTTACGCCGATGGTTGGTCGTCTTGTACTCCTCCATATTCCCATTCTGCGGTCTCTCCTATTTTCCACCGTACGAGGTTCCTTTTTGTTCTTCCTAAGCGGCTTAAGGTTTTCCTCCAAGGTCCGTACTTCAGGTTCCTTGCCGGCGGAAGGTTCTCTATTGCCCTTGTCCGTACGGCTTTACAAATATCTTTCCGTCTTTGTATACGTTCGACAAGGTCTCGATTGTAAGATTCCAGCGGTACTGTGTGTAAGAAACTATGCCTCGACAATTTATTAGTAATAAAAAAAAAAATAAAGATTGCATACGCGCGTACGATCGGTCGCTCGGTCAGCGTCAAACTAAACGGCCGCACATACCGACATGGCGCGTCAGCCGACCGTAATAAAACGGGAAAAGAAAGTTGTCACCAGATAGCGCTACGACACAACACAGAGGGCGTGGCAGAATGGCGCTTATAAATAGCGGTCCGAAACCGTCGGACCGCTTAGTGTAGTCACGGCGGTTAGGCGTGAACGACGTAGTTCGCGTCTGACTGCGGTGTGTATGTATAATATATATTATACACATGTAATTATAAATTTTACCAGAATCGTGATTGATTTGTCGTAGTAATTTTTTTCTTCTTTTAATATCGCTTTTAGTAAAATCAAAATTTCAATCGAAAATATTTAGTTTCGGATTAAAAAAAAAAAAGTACGTGGCTAAAATTAAATAAAATGCGTTTATTAACAGCCGTTAAATGGAAAAAAACGCTTCATTTTACACCTAATGTTTGAAATTTTTTTTTTTTTTAAATATATGCGCTACGCTTTTTACCGTTATTTCCTCGCGAAATCGTATTTTTCTATAAATATATTAATATATTACATGTTATTATGGGGAACTACAGTGAGAATATTTTTTTTTTCTAGTCTTTCGGCAACGCTTTGTGGCGTCCACTGTATATATACTTCACGAGTAATAGTTTGTGCTGGCTGTTACACTAAAAGTACTATATAATAGTCGGGTTGAGTTTGAATAATATACAGTCGCTCGGTATTTAAATATATAAAAAAAGAAAACAGAAAACTCACTCCGATGTATTGGACGGAAATCGTCGTGTACGTATATTATTTTATACAATGTAATAATGTTATGCACACAACGCGTACACGTACGTTTCGAAAGAATGTGCGCGGTCTGCAAGAGATATCTCCTCCGCGGGCATATAATAATTTCGGTCTTTTTACCGAAATTATGCAGCCCTTCATCCCTTGTAATAATATGTGAGAAGACCAGATTTCACCCTCGTACAATAATACGCGTGCCCTCGGTCCGTACTCCATATCTTCGCGTGTACACATATTGTATAAATGTATACAGACTTATTTTAAGAATGGCAGACATTTTTATTTTTTTTTGGCGTTTAATAACTACGTAGGGTTTGGTCAAAACGTTGGCACGCACAATGCGGTATTTGATGAGATTTTGTTTTTTTTTGCAAACCGACCGTCCTGACCCCGTAACGCATAACGTTCGGAGATTATTGTACAGGGTGTTCGGAAAAGAACGCCTTTTTATTTTTTAAGTTGAAAAAAAAAGTTCTATTTTCTAAAAAAAATACAAAAAAATTAGGAGAATTAATATGTACCAAAGACAGTGTCGTTCGAGAGATCGGTGGGAGGAGAATCGACCTTAAATCATTATCCGCCTAATATTATTAATCCTCCTTGTCGATGTCCCCAATTTCTTGTTTCAAATCGTTTATGGTTTTTTCCCCATAAACTTGTGATTCGGACGAAACTAATGTGAAAACGTGTATCTAATAATTATAGTATAGAATTTACTGCAGTTCACTATATTATATTTATTAAAATTTTATTTTAGTTGTTTTAGAACAATTTACCTAAAATTAAATGGTTTTTGTGCATTGTGAAATATTCGTATAATGTTTTCGGTTATTTCGTTGGTTTTTCTTCGGTTTATACAAATAAAGATCTAGTTACAGAAATAAAAAAATGTAAAAACCACAAGTATTTCATATTATTCTAAAACGAATGGATGCTGATTTTAATAGGACTCTAGCGGTGTAAAATCACAACTGCAGGCAAATCATATTTTTAATTCAGCGGCGGCTGACTCCACTGATCCGCAGGTCATTGCCAGAGCGGCCTGCAGGTCCGTAAACACGCCTATGTCGTTGATATTAATATATACGCGTATTGTATGACACAAACGTGAAAACGGCGGAGAACAAGTCGGAATACTTGAATATTAAATTTAATACGTGCGTGTTTATTACCTACGTTTGCATCGTAATGTATTTAAAACGAATGCATTTAACATGTTAATTACCCGAGTTACAGCGGTATATATATATATATATATATAATATATATATACGCGGTGCAAGAATAAACATAATAATCGTCGCTACAAATAATAATAATAATAATAATAATAATAATAATAATAATAATAATAATAATAATAATAATAATAATAATAATAATAATAATAATAATAATAATAATAATAATAATAATAATAATAATAATAATAATAATAATAATAATAATAATAATAATAATAATAATAATAATAATAATAATAATAATAATAATAATAATAATAATAATAATAATAATAATAATAATAATAATAATAATAATAATAATAATAATAATAATAATAATAATAATAATAATAATAATAATAATACGTAATACGTAGGTATCGTAAAATCTAGTAGAGAGGAAAATCCTAGATTCCTGCAACGGTTCCCTTAAATATATATTGGCCAGGAAATCAAATACAGATTATTATAAACAGAAGCAAAATATATATATGCGTATAATATATATTATTGATTATTTCTAGAATCTCTGGGAACTAGGATGATTTCAAAAAACGACAATATTTGTACGATATATTTATTTATGTAAGTATTATATAATATTACCGGAAATTTTGAAATTCTAACACTTTGCTGCAGTTGTCTACATAAAAAAAAAGAATAATAAAAAATATTATATTTATGTTTAATGCATCATATTCAAATAAATTGATATTACGCGTTTAATAATTACGCATAAAACGTGTAATTCCAATACTAAAAAAAAGACATTTATACGTTTGTTTGAAATATATTTATAATTTTTTTATACCGTATTACATGCAATTAAAATATATACTACTTTTCTAATGTTATCTTCAAGAAAAATACAAATTACAATTTTTTTTTTTATTGTCACTATCTACCCTGCAATATAACAACGCGTACCGTCCACTGTAAGTGTTAAAATCACACAAATATTTATACGCAGACAATCAATGCCATTCGTCGACGATCGATAATAATACAAAAATATCGTGTAATTTATTGTAAAAAAAATAATAATAATAATAATAATAATCCTGTATGACGGAGTGTAATATAATATTTTGTGAAAGAAAACGTGCGCGAAATCCACGCGGTAGGTGACATGTACGGCATCAATGCGCCGAATTACGCGCGTCCAATTACTTGAATTTTCAATGATATTGTGCGCAATATTTTCCGGTACAAATCGATGAATCGAAATGATTTGACTACATTTTCTAGACGCAGTCGTTCTCCACGTGCGGTCGTCATGTCGATGAGAGCTTGTTTTTTTTTTTATCTTACGACACAAAATGTCCTTCTTTTTAATATCTTACTTATTTCGAATTGGGATTTTTTCTGGATATAATAAAAAAAACACGATATAGTCACGCGTGAAATCGTATTTGAAATCATGAGTCAATATACGTTATACATACTATATCAGTGGCGTAATTACGAATGGAATATGGGAGAGGATATAAAATTTATCATCGGACCGCCCATAATTGTAACAATCCTTCCAGAATTAATATCAATAAGTGATTGTTACTCATATTTTATACTTTTGTTATTTTCTTTAATAAAAACGGCACATTTTCTAACAAAATTTCTACTTTTCTTCGTTTTCTTATAGCTAATTTATTGACTACTTCGTATATGTACGTATTTAAATCCGAATGCAATACCTGCAGTTGGTATTTACCGGTTAATAAACTCAGGAGTATTGTGATTAAAGACCGGATTCTCGTGCAAATGCACATTTTTATTGCATGTTCTAAATCCTATAGAAACAAATAATTAATCCGAACCACGCGAAGTAGATTAATTCAAAAAAAGTTTTATTTCGCACAGAATTGCACGTTTCACGGTTTTTTATTTTCATCAAAATTCATATTTTAAATTGTATTTCATTAAAATGCACGAATTCGTATTTTTGTAAATATTTTCGCTTTATAACATCCATCATTACAGGTATTTAATACAGATATTATTAAATATTAGACGTTTTGTAATTTGTTAATTATCTGTAATTTTAAAACAATACAATTCTTAGGGAGACCAAGGACGGAATATATTTCACAAATTGTGAAGGACATGGAAATGGAAAGTTACCGGAATTTAAAGGAGCTGAGTCTTGACAGAGAAGCTTGGAGAGCTGCGGCCGACCAATCGAGAGATTGATGACCTTAAAAACGACAATACTTCATTAAATGGAAATGACGTCGATTTAAATGAAGATGCTGCTACTATAAGCTTCTACGGCAATGTCCAATGACAAGTGTCGATGTTGAACGCGTATTTTCAGAACTAAAACACGTACTGGGTGAGTGACAGAATAAGACACAATTTCAAAGAAAAAAATTTAGAAACGTACATGGTAATACATTTTAATAAGCTGTTGTGAATCAGATTAAAATTTTATATTCTTTATACAGTAAATACAATAATAAAAATAATAATATTATATAAAAAAAAAAAATAGTAATAAAAGTAAAAATTGAAGTATTTATACCGAAAAAATTGTTGTTATATATAATTCCTAGTATACCGAAAATTAAATTTTTTGCACATTTCTACGTTTCTATTGCGCGTTTATCAGGTGTTAATTGCACAAAAATCCGGCCTTTAATTATAATAAATACTAACGAATTTTGTTTACACAAAAAAATATTGTTTTTTTTTATTGTTTTTAATTATAACAATTTCTTATTATATTTTTCGTAAATTATTATCTAATATGTTGTGTAAAAAAGAAAGCCCGTGGCACGGGATCCATACCCATCTCGCCGTAATTACGTCTCTGTAGTATCTGCGATAAATAAACACTGCAAACGGCACGTTCCGCGCGTTGTTTTCATATCATAAAATATTATTTAACGGATTGTATGTGAGAAAAAAGAAAAAATTAACGGTAAGTATATTATAAAATTTTGCGGAAAAAAATAATACACTCGGGCGCCGGTGCGGTATAAACGTATGAGTGCGCGTCTGACGCACGCGCTTATTATAACGCAAAGAGAGGGTTGAAAACACGTGTTTAACACAACACGTCTCTCATTAACATAAATACTATTTGAATATCGAAGGGTTTAATATTATTTTAGTTATAAAAAAAATAAAGTAAAAAAAATACCATAACCGAACAAATCACCGCGTTTAGATAAAACACATTATGTTTGTTGGACCTGCACGTACGCTTATAATACGATACGGTTAGGTTATCGTTTATTGTCTTAGGGGCCAATAACGAGCGGGGCGAGACGACGAGGACCGCAGTCATATGAACGCAGTGTTTGACTGAGAAAGAGGGTAATAACTATTAATAACGACCACCCTGTCCTGTCACACATTCCACAGATCCGTATATTGGTTATAGGTATGCGTTCCTGAAACGTATATAACGATTGCAGGACACAAGACGGATGAATAGCGCTTATATATATATATACATCCTACTCGTACGTATGTTTATATAATATATTATATTAGAAAAAAATAAAATGAATCTTTGAAAATTTCGACGTAGACATTTTTTTTTTAAAAAAAACCCGAATTTGTTCGCTAATTTTTTTTTTATACATTCTCTTCGACGAATACGAATTCCACTCGGATGTAGAGGACGCGAGGACTAAATCTAACTTAGTAAAATTGGGCTTTAGTGAAGAACACGAAGCTTGTGAATGTGTAGTAATACGACAGACCGACGAACACCTTTTGTCATGCACTATGAATCCAGCGCAATGCACCAAAGAAGATCTAAATATTGACAAACACACAAAAACTCTAGAGGTGGCTACTCACCGGCTGCAGTACAGTATTTAAGACGTTACTATATAAACGTGTGATTTTTGCTAAACACATATAATTGGCATAATATTATAATTAATTATATAACATGGCGTAGAAAACTAGTGTGTGTTTTGGTAAACAATTAATCGCTTAAAAATACAAAAAAATAAAACATTATTTTGAAAATCTAATTCCGACAAACCGTTGAAAAAGTTCTCATCTTTTAAACGGTATATGTCTCTTAACGTTTAGTGTACAGACTTTGTAGCGTATTTGAATTACAAAAGTACTATTTCGTTATATTTCCCGTAAGACAGACAGAGACAACAAACGCCTGTTTAGCGTTCTCTTAACTCTTAAAATATATCTCATCAGCTCACGTCACGTGTACAATCGTAAATGCGTTACTGCGCGAAACGTGTAAGAATAAAATAAATATACGAACCGAAAACGATTGGGAGATCTTCTCGGTGAAAACGAATGGGTTTATTCCACGCGTTTCAAAACGAAACCAATTAACGCGAGGATATTATACGCGCGCTCGCTTATACATATTTTATCTTATTACACCACGTCATTATATATGTATTGTAACGTTACAACGCGGCGCTTAATCGCATCACATTTACATAATATTATACAATATATTATTACGTTAAAGGGCTAAAACCGAAGAATTGTCGAAAAATTTTATTTTAATTAATAATATATTCCAAATATATATATTTTTTTTTCTATATATATATAAAAGTAAAACATAATAATAGTTAAACGCGTAACGCTAAAGGATTCCACCGCGCGCGTGCTTGTATGCGTGTGCATATTATATTGTATAATACATAATTGTTGATAAAATAGTAAAAGTAGTAATAATAATAATAAATAAATAAATAAAAGATAAAAAAAGACAATATGTTAAAGAAACAAAAACAAATTATTAATTAATACTCGTAAATAAAATTGTTTATACATATATGTATTATGTATATATGTACATATAAAAAATACGAATATGTACAAATATTTAAAAAATAAAATAAACGTGTTTAATACAACAACAATTATATTTTTTTTCTATTTTGCATATTACTCTTTGGCTTGATTGCATGTTCGCTTTTACATACATACACACATGTATTTTTTTTTATATACATATAATATGTATAAACATTTTTACCAATTTATTATCTCTTTCGATCAGAATTATTCTGTTTTTATTCTCTTCTATTTTTATCCATAATATATAATTCCCTTCTTTTACAGTTTTTGGTTCTCTACTTACTTGTGTTTATTTTGACACGTAATTATTTATACTTTGATGTTTTCGTATTTTTCGCTGTCACGTCGTTAATATAGTAATTGTTAAAATTTAAAAAGAAAATAACAAACCGGCTTTTTTTTCTAATTAAATATATATTTTTATTTCTATAAACCGTATTATTCGAATTGTTCGTAGCACCAATTATATTTAAGTATAAATAATCCCACGAACGTTCAGGATTTAAGTTTAAACACTGAGGATACAATTTTAATATCGGTAGTGGAGTTTGAATGATTTTTTTTTAGTGAACTACAATAGCAGAACTTGCATCGCATCGATCAAAGCGTTTTGCTTTGTCTCGATTTATTGTGGAGAATAAATTTTCACAAGCGCTCAAGTCGACCCCTAAAAACTCGTCTTTATCGGCAGGCATAATCTCGGAATTTGCCCATTTTCACGACATTTTGTCGACTTTTCGCTTTTCAGATTTTAAACAATGCATTCCTGTTGATAGGACGAAATTTGAGTTTTTTCATTCAGAAGTTATTGACGAAAATCGATCGAAATCTATAATTAATTAGAAAACTAATAAGACCTTCTTAAAACAAAAACAACTTTGTATATTCGTACGTAACCGTGGTAATCAGAAAATCAATAATGTATTTTCCCATATTAAATATCTTTCCGAATTTGTCACTCTATCGTCCACCGGACGGACGTTATTTAAAATAATAATAAAACCTGCCCCGGGAAAACGTAGAAAACGTATCTATAGTATTCGAATATAAAAAAAAATTATTTAAATACTTTTATTCGAGCTAATCTAACATTTTATTCGAGTACAATAATATTCGGACGCGCATCACAAGACTGTTTTACATAATACATTAAACGTACATAACGTAAATATTGTGTAAAGGAGTTAGGTCCGGTAGGTTATGTTGGGATATGATCTCTGTGCGGTCATTTCGCTAGACGTAGTAAATGCTTTCAACTCGGCAAATAAGTGGGACAAAGTCGTTACCGCCCTATTCAAAAAGAAGGTATCCAAAAATTCTACCAAAAGCAGTGTTCTGATCGCTTCAGTCATACTTGGTGTCCGGTAGCAAATTGCATCTAGTCGGTATTTTATATCAATACTCAATACACATTTTAAAGCGTCAAAAAAAACTATCAAAAATTACATAGAAACGCGGTAAAAAGGCGATATCAATCGAAATCGGTATTTCTTATAGTAATTTTGAAACTGATGGTTATAGAAACTCCCAGAAATATTTTACACTAGAAAATACGTTTTCCGATTACCAAACGGTAGTCACAATGAGGCAGACGGTTTTTAAATGTTAGCGATGCTAACTCCATACGCGCACAAAACGTATCTCAAGAAAATACGTATGCAGAGTACAATATTACGAAAAGAATATCGCTGTCATTTTTCACAATCGTTTTTATTATTTTATATTCGAACACGGGTGTTTTTTTTAATAAAACGTTATAAGTATCAATATTTTATTACATTGTTATGTACATCATACGATTGATACGATTGACTTAAGATTAAAAAGAAAAAAAGGCTCTGGGGGTGATATATCACCCAGAACAATCATATGTCGCACTGCCCCTCCGTCTCCGGGTATGACACTCGGCTGCGGTGGGTATCGTCGTACCCACTCGACGCCCGGCACGACAAACCGCGTCGGTGTTACTCGTCGTCGTACTCTTCGTCGTCGTCATCGACGTCAGAGACCCTATCGCAAACGTTCAGATCCAATTGGTTGGGCGGCGGGACGC
Source organism: Slavum lentiscoides (assembly GCA_032441835.1). NCBI lineage: Eukaryota > Metazoa > Arthropoda > Insecta > Hemiptera > Aphididae > Slavum > Slavum lentiscoides. Next base: position 1,697,037 of record CM063707.1, on the reverse strand, counting down.
TGATGCGCCGCGGATACGGTAATGGGCGAGCCAATAATAATCCGTTATCCCGGCGGATTCGGTTCAAGTTGGCTTGGAAGACGAGCGCACGGCGCTTGGCGTTCAACTCCACCAACTTGCGCAGCAACAGTGCTCGTTCCGCGTCCACCGCCAACAGCAATTGACTGATATCGTCCGTAACCTCGCGGTCGGACGTCCGTGCGGGTGCAAGACGTTCGGTCCGCTGCGGCCTTATTGGCGCCGCGTCCGTCTCGTCCTGTGCAGCCTGCGCGGTCGTTTCGTCCGCGGCCACTGTCGTTTCGTCCGCGGCCACCGTCGTTTCGTCCGCCGTCACGGCCGCATTGTCCGCGGCAGTAGACGACAGGTCGTCCGTTTCTCCCACTAACGCTTCCCGTTCGTCGGCAGGCCCGTCCCGTTTCCAGCGACCGCAACAGAATAACCGTCGCATTATCTTCAGGAACTTGCCCATTTCGCTTTATAAATGTGTCTGGTTTATGAATACTTTTTTATGCGATTCGTAACCGTTCCGATTCGTATGACGTCTGAACATGGACTGTTAAGATACCGTTCGGTGTCAATGTAACATTTTCGTTTCTAACGCGTTGTTGATTAACGCGTCGCGTCGGTTTTATTGTCTTGTTATTTTGCACGGCCAGTAACAATATAATACTTGTGTAAATAAACGCGTTTTTAATTTTCAACAGTAAACATTTTTATATAAGCGCCGCGATTTTGAATTTTTTTTTTAACAATACGTATTTATAGGCGAATTTCAAAATGATATCAACGCCTGCACTGTTGTGGGTGCCCGCAAAGAAGCGCATTTGTCCACTACCCGCTGAAGTTTTAAAATCGTGTTATAAATTTGGTTATTTTATTTAACACAATTACGTTACTACGTGCAGTGTTTACACAGTCATTGTCACAGACAGGGCCGGCGAGAACATTTTCGGTCCCCGGGGTTGATTGATTGAGGGCCCCACTTACATATACTTGTTGGCTAAGGTATATAAAATATACATATCTGTATGTATATAGATATATTATAATTAACCTAACCTATATAATAATACACACACCATTTTTTATTAAAATACTAACATTTAAGTTGATAATTTGTGAATAAATATGATGTGGATTTGTGTTTATAACTCATTATAATTATAAAACTATAAACAAACATGCACTTGCGGCACTTGCCGAAACACAAACTTACAAACTCACACGATACGTAAAATCACAAATATAAAATAATTTTTGTAACATACGATGGTCTCGGGACACAGTGTCTTATATGAGCACGTTTTAACAATAACTAACACGTACACATTTAATCGAAAATATAATATTGTAGAGTACATTGTGATTTTATCGTTTCACAAGCATTCAGTCGTTATCGAATTTTGTAGAAAAACTTAATTGCCCATAACACTCAAAATCATCAATTAATAATAAAATTATTATACACTGATAAATCTTGTAATCCAATATTAAAACGCAGTACTGTGGTTTGTGTCCAAGTGGTATTTTTCTAGAAAACTCTTAAAATAGACTTTATCGGGCACTCGGACGAATATAATATATTACATTAAACTACTGACGACAATTAATATAGCTATAACCGTATTTCGTCAATTGAATTAAATTGTCGTTTCTAACGCTTTGTTGATTATCGCGTCGAGTCGGTTTTTTTGTCTTGTTATTTTGCACGGCCAGTAACAATACAATACTTATATAAATAAACGCGTTTTTAATTTTAACAATAAACATTTTTATATCAGCGCCGCGATTTTTATTTTTTTTTAACAATATTTTTAGGCGTATTTCAAAATTATATCAACGCCTGCACTGTTGTGGGTGGCCGCAAAGAAGCGCAATTATCCACCATCCGCTGAAGTCTTAAAATTGTATTATAAATTTCGTTACTTTGTATTTTTTTTGTTTAACACAATTACGTGCAGTGTTCATACAGTCAATGACTGCTTATTTTACGCGTGTATAGCGGCGTTAGACGGAATTTTTTTCTTGGGAGTGAAGAGGAATGAGATTCAAAGGCACTTCCTGAAAACACTAAAATTATTTTATATATTATTTTATTAAATAATTTTTCATGAAAGAATCTCGCCGTAATTACAAAACAAAGACAGACGTCGTCGGCGTTACTCGTCGTCGTACTCTTCGTCGTCGTCGACATCGACGTCAGAGACCCTATCGCAAACGTTTAGATCCAATTGGTTGGGCGGCGGGACGCTGATGCGCCGCGGATACGGTAATGGGAGAGCCAATAATAATCCGTTATCCCGGCGGATTCGGTTCAAGTTGGCTTGGAAAACGAGCGCACGGCGCTTGGCGTTCAACTCCACCAACTTGCGCAGCAACAGTGCTCGTTCCGCGTCCACCGCCAACAGCAATTGACTGATATCGTCCGTAACCTCGCGGTCGGACGTCCGTGCGGGTGCAAGACCTTCGGTCCGCTGCGGCCTTATTGGCGCCGCGTCCGTCTCGTCCTGTGCAGCCTGCGCGGTCGTTTCGTCCGCCGTCACTGCGTTTCTACAGCGGCCACTGTCGTTTCGTCCACCGTCATGGCCGTATTGTCCACGGCCGTGGACGACGGTTCGTCCGTCTCTTCTATTAACGCTTCCCGTTCGTCGGCAGGCCCGTTCCGTTTCCAGCAACCGCAACGGAACCACCTTCGCATTACCTTTAGGAATTTCACCATTTTGCTTTTTGAACGACTTGTGAGAATGTTTTTTACGCGATTCGTAACCGTTTTGATTCGTATGGCGTCTGAACATGGACTGGAATATTGGATACCGTTCGGTTTCAACGTAACATTTTCGTTTCTAACGCGTTGTTGATCATCGCGTCGCGTCGGTTTCAATGTTTTGTTATTATACACGGCCAGTAACAATATACGCATCTCATAAATGAACGCCTTTTTAAATTTTTAACTATAAACATTTTTATAGAAGCGACGCGATTTTTATTTTCTAACAATATTTATTGCCGAATTTCTAAATTATATCAACGCCACTGTTGAGAGTGATCGCAAAAGGGGGAAGAAGAAGCGCATTCGTCCACCATCCGCTGAAGTTTTAAAATTGTATACAAATTTTGTTATCCTGCATTTTTAACATTACGTTATGACGTGCAGTCATGTTGCAGTCATTAACGGCTTATCGTCGTGATTTTTATACGATTTTTTTTTCTAGGGTTGTGTGGAGTTTCAATGGAACTTTCTAAAAAGTACTAAAAACATTTTATTTATTATTTATGGGAATAATTATTTAAAGAAAGGATCCCCTAAAATTACAAAACGAAATCCACTCTCCGATTGCTGTAAACATACTACGCATATTTAAAACTTTTTTCGCGTTAATCGTTGTGTTGCGTATACACGGTTTTTATGCGAAGAGTACATTTTTCCATATAGACATTATAGTGCTTGACTCAGTGTAAGAAACTATCGAATTTTCTCGTACAGAATTATTGTTTTCTACAATCAAGTATAAAAACAAACAATTTTACGCAATGATGTTTATTTTATTTCTGTGTGTATAACTTTTCGACGACTAGAACGGGTTGTCCGATCATTGCACACGTATGCCCATTTTCCGAAAGTAAATTATGCTGAAGTTGTGTGGTACGTTACATTTCGATTTTCTCAGTAGCGAATAAAAAAAAATATAAAAAAAAAAATTAAAATATTGTGTTAAAAACTGCAAAAACGCGATTTCGTCATGATTCGTTATTGTATAGTAAACGGGTATATTATTTATACTGAAACTCCTCTCAGAATCGTTTTATCGAACGCGATGGTTTATCGCGTTGTTTTCAAACTTACAGTGTAATACAACAAAACTCTAAAATCTTCATCTAAGCGATTCGTTTAAACAACATCCACAAAACCCGCGGCTCGTTATACCCTTATTTTTTTTTTATATTAAATTTCGAAACGACACAACTCCTATACAATAATAAATACGAATATTTCCCGATACAATCATATCGTTTTTTCTCCGCCTTTAGAAATGTGCAGTATTCATTTCGTATACTGTGTAATCACAGAATAAATGACATTTCATTTATATACTTGTAGTGTTCTCGCAGTAAGCGCATTCGAGTAAGTTCTATGTGATAAGCATTCATGTTTGTCAACGTTTTCGTAAAATAATTATTGGATTTTATGGTTTTTTTTTTTTTAAACTATATTGGTCATGGTATCGCTCGAATTCCGTTTTTCGTATAACCCCTTTGTGTTCTTCACAATGAAAATCTCTTGATATTAAAATATCAAGACGAACACACATAGAATATTAAGGTGTTGAATGTGGCAACGAGAAAATGCAGATGATTCTAATGGAAATTACGCGCCTTTTAATTAAAAAAGCCCGAAGAAAAATGTCGAAAAACGGGGAAAAGGATAGGGGAAGGGGAAAAAAGAACGCGAGATACGAGAGAAAAGCCCGAACGATTTGTCCGCGGCGCTGAAGGAACGAGGAGAGTGAGAGAGATGAAATGGACCGTGAACGTTATATACTGCAGGCGGCGGCTGGCCTCGATTATTCCGACGGACTACCCTCGACAATCAAAAGCTGCATGATTTATCTGCAGCCCCTTTTCAATTGCAACAACAGCGGCCGGTAAGCGCGTTTGCACACACACACACATACACACAAATTCCTTTCCCTTTTTACAGCCCTTATAACGTATATATATATATATACGTATACCGGGCCGCGGGTAGAGGAGCTGTCCGTTCCAATGGATATTTCTGCGTGTCTTCCTGCAGTCTGGACCACTACTTTTGTGTTTATCTTCCTGCTCCGCCGCCGCCGTCGTCTTCGTCGTCCTTCGTCCTGCGCGATGGGCAATCAATTGCACGCGCCGCGGCCGCGGTCGTGTCGGATTACTTGCAGTATCCGTCCCCATCCCTCACCGCCCCCAGCCCTAGATTTTCGCGTAAGGTCAACCGCGTTACTACTGATTAACCGTGCGCGTGTTCGTCCGCCGTATATATGGGAAACGATCGGATGTGTGTGTGTGTATACCCCTATAATATTGTCGCGTGTTGTTTGAGCAGTGTGTTGTGTTCGCTGTGAAACGTCCCGTGGGTGCGGACGATACAGGGACGGTTAAAGGGAAAAAAAAAGAGAGAAGACAGAAAAAAAAAACGCGGAAAAAATATTTAGGGAATCTGCCTTGTTTTTTATATAACGATATCCTATTGCAAGCACCGAGCTTTTGCTTTTCGTCGGAATAGGCGAAAAATCGAGGCAGGTTTGTTCCCCACCAAATCAAAAAAGAATTGAGGTAATTCAGAAAATTTTTTTTTTCATTCTGGCCGAAACGAAGAATTTAATAATTTCTGTAATGACTCGTTTTACTTTTTTCCGTATACCTATACGTATGTTTATAGTAGCTCTGAGTAACTCGCCTCGCTCTTTTGATAAAGCCCCAGATAGTTTTCTCGTTTTTGCGGTGTATACGTATACATATTAATTTATTCGATTAATTAACACCCGCGAGGGGTAATGGTACAGGTGGTTTACAATATTTAATGTATACTAATTTTTGTACGACAACTATTATATTTGACAGGTTCAATTAACAATAAATAAGCGTGCGATTTCAATGATTTAGTTGTACAGGAACAAAATTAATTATATAATTCATTACACGAATTAGGCAAGCGGCGTATTGGACTTCCGACAAATTACGTGAATTCTAGAACTGTGGGAAACATATGAAAATTGGATATATTTTTAGAATAGAATTTTTAACGTAGCAGCTAGAGGTACAAGACCAATGCGGTTAGCAGTATCTGAAGAAGACTGTACATTTAAAAGACCCATTTCATTACTAAACACTTGTATGCCTTTGAAGTTATTGCCTGTGAATTGTAGTAGTAATAATAATAATAAATATATAAATAAATAAAAACCAGTCGTATCGACACGTCGAGAAAATAAATTGTATTATATTATACGTACGGACAATAAAAACATCATACACAATTCACTGTGCTCGTGTGATGTAGTCGAAGCACTCTGCATGCCTCGAACAGGCGTGTTATCCATCTGTAATATCATCATATAATGCAAAATCTATCTGTTCTTCTGATTCGAATTCAACCGGACGGATCTTGATGCTGTTTCTACAGTTGTGTAGTGTATTTTTGCCGAAAGGTTTTAGTGTATTATACGTTACCGTGTGTGCTTGAGTTCCGAAGATAAGTTAAAATTTTCGTCCGAAACCAATCGTCATGCGGTTCGTTTTTGAATTGTAGAGTAATTTACACTGTAAAAGGTTGTAATTTCCATTCTAATATTTCACAATAAACGATATACGAACATTAATAAATAGGTATTAAGGAACATCGACGTTCCGATTATTATATGCGGTGAAACTATTGTAGATTTTCTTATAAATTTGTTGAAAACACGTATTTTTTACATATATATATATATTTTTTTTTTACCAAGGAAAGGTAGGAGATGGCACATTGCAATTTCATATTTTCTATTCTACGTAAAACACTTGAAATGGCTAGAAAACAACTTGCACGTGTTATGCTCTTGACTACGAGAGTTTTTTTTTGTTTGTTTAAATTTGAAGAAATTATAGAATTAAATATGACACGCAGCGGCGATACGTGTTTTACTGTTAAAAAGCCCGAAAAACACGTGATTTTAGTATGTATTTTCACTATGCGTAGGATGTATGTTTCACGAGTGCTGGTACTGTAAAAAATTTAAATAATTAAATAAAACGTACAGTTTATGCAAATTACTATCTCACACAATTGTTAATAATACATAATAACAAAAATAAATGTCAAAAGCGTATAAATCGTCGACTCGGGCGTAAATATTCAGCTAATAATGCCAATGCGATAGATCTCGGTTAGTATGTTAATATGTGTTATTTTATACGGGTAATATTAAATAGTGTCTGTGGTTACCAATATGATAAATGAAGGGATCGTCTGCCTCCAAGATTATGTTTCCGACGGCTTTTATAAATTATTATTTATTTATAATTTATTAGAAATTATAATGGTTTTTCGTCGAAGCAAAGCGTGTTATTCGACAAAGTACGTATAGTAGCAGACAAAAATACAATTCTGTGCAATTCAAAATTCAAACGCAATTCAATTCGCAATGACCGTATTCGTCTTGTTCGGACGAGTAATCGGTTAGTTTAAAAATTGTCTACGAATGATTTTCAGTATTTTACTGTCAACAATTAATCGTTGAATTAAAAATTATACTTTATTACGTGTCATATATTAACCGGATTTATCACATTAACGGTAACGAATATTTACTAATTATATTATATGATTTATTATTCAGACCGACTCGAGTTCATAACGTGGAAGTTCATGCGGCTTTACTGCCACGTTTACTGAGGATCTTGATTACACCGAGGAAATGAGGAAATACATACATTCGAATTTTATTGCCCACGTATATATATATATATATATATAATGGATATTGTAGGTGTATTTAATAAATAAAAGTGCAGTATAATACACATATAATATTATAAAGTTGTTTTTTTTTATGATAATGAAAAACATTTCGAGTACTCGGACGGAATAACGGTTAGACCGAGGAGTATAAACCGAAATAAACAGTACGATAGTTCGGCGGCGGTCGACGATTAATTATTATTTTAAAAGCGTATTATATAGACGGTTATAAGTGTGTTCCATTTATCCAGCTGCAGGATCGGTGTGTTATGTTAAAGTTAAAACCCGAAATCCGTCAAAACTAGTTTCACAAATCCTTTAGTCAATTCTAGTTTTGACTGATTATCAATAAAATGAACCGCAGATTTAAATAAGTCAGTCAAAACTAGTTTTAAATGCACGTATTCGAACTCGTACTACCTAAAAGGCACGCAATCACAGGCGATCTATAAATGTTGCTCGATAAATTTGACCGGCCGGCTATCAAATCGATTAAGATAATTTTAACCAGTCGTCCATCAAATCACTATTATATAGATAAGATAACTTCGACCGATTATACCGATATTGATTTGTACGTTAGTAATAATGTAATCAAAAATGCCACGACAGTTTGTCCTGTCAAAATAAATAATACAATAAATGCCTATATAAAGTATCCTAATATGTACTTATTTCTTAATTTTTCCTAGTTAAAACTAGTTCTAACTAAACGAAAGTAAGTTAAAACAAGTTTTAACGGTGAGGGTCTTAGTTAATTCTAGTTATAACTAGTCAAAACTAGAACTGACTAAAGGGATTTGTGGAAACTAGTTTTAACGGATTTCGGGTTTTAACTGTAACATGTATATATACGTATATTGTCGGTAACAAAAGAAAAAGACGGATTTTCGATAAGATTTTACGCGTACCTATATTTTTAAATGACCAAAAATTATAACGACTCGGTCGGATATTTGAATCGTTAACTGCAATAAAGAAGACAAAAGCCCGTTTTTTTCTATTTTTTTTTGTTATGTTCAAGAGGGATAGAAAAACTAAATAACGCGCGTAAAACGTCATAGATACATTTTTGAGAAAACACTTCATTAAATAAAATATAAAACATACTATTCCAAACGAAACGATTATTTCTATGGTTTGACGTTAATTAGGTATATTTCCTTATATTATTATCTTAACGACGGGCTTATTCTAAACACGCGGCCGGTCGGTTATGCTGCGTCGAGGATTATTTCCAAAAAAAAAAAAAACGCAGCGGATGACGTCAACACATCGTTTGACTTTTTTTTTACAAAATATTATAAGTATTATATGTTAAAATATTGCTGTTCCGAGTCAAAAACCATGACGTTACGCGTACGAGTTGTTAAATTTTATTTTATTGTCGTCTCAATAACACTTTACGTTGTACGAAACGATAATATTATCCAAAAAAAAAAATTAAATTAAAAAAAAAAAAAAAATCACGAACACTAACAACGTGCAGGGACATTATAACTAAAACGGGCGAATCCGTTTTGGTCCAAAAATTATATTTCATACTATTTTCCACTGGCCATTTGTAATTATCTGCCGATTTAGAAAACATTTCCGTATTCACTCGAATTTCTCCTTTTTATAATATATAATCAATTTTTTTTTTTTTTTGTCTAATCCAATCGCGTTTCCGATAATTTATATAAGGAAAAAAGTCGTTAATCGCTGTAAAACGCGACCGAACATAACATTCTATTTTTTTTTTTATTCGTTTCATTTTTTACAGTCTACGAATAAATACATTTATTCACCTAAATAATTAGGTTAATTATTAATAAAAATAACAATTTCTTTTTTCTTCATATTACTTGTATCAGCGGTTTATGTCGCGGTTTTAGCGTGGAAATTTGAGGGCACGACAATGGAAAACAACTGCGCGTTATTATATTATGATCGTTATGCATAAGTAGTGCATTTTCAATATAATATTTTACAAAAACTAAAAAAAAAAAAAATTTTTTCCACATCTAAATTACGCGTCGATATATTAGGTATATACATTTCATTCGTTTTATGTATGTTTCACCAGTATTCCCGACAAATGACAGCGATCAACACATTATTTACAATAATTTTCTTAAAATCAATCCGCCTTTAATAAACATAAATATCAGTGGCGGCGTTTAGGGGGGGCCATAGGGGCCATGAACCCCCCAAACTTTTTGAACTGTACGCGTAAATACTTTTTTCCAATTTTTTCTAAAAATATATTATAACAGGACATGATACGACACGGACACGGTAAATACACCTTTACAAAATATCGGGTGACAGCACTGATGTCTGATAACACAATGATATTAAATATGGCTGTTTCTACTGTATGTGCTTTAAAATATTGGCACTCCCCCTTAAGCAAAGAACTAAATCCGCCACTGATAAATACAAGTAATACTTTGGATTATTATACTGCAGATTTCTGATTGCCCGCGCGCGTAGTGTACTATATGGGTCAGAAATGTTTCGCAATTACGTGTAAAATAACGCCGAAGTAAAATATGCAAACTTTCCATGGAAAAACGCTAACGAAACCGTCATTTTATTTATTTGAAACGTTAATATTCTCAATAATTAGTGTTCGTTTTAATATAAACAAATAGTTACTTTTTTTTTACGCACAAGTCAGAGTACAAGTTCAGATTATTTTTTTTAATTTTATAAACAAATATATAGTTGCATTTTTTTTTTTTTTGGAACAAATTAACGTATTTTATAATATAAGCGTGCCGTAAAGGCCCGTTAGACTTTTTTTAAATAAAGAGTTTTAACCGCGATTCTCTCCAATTTATCCGACACACGAAAAATCGTTGAATCGCGTTTTTTTGAATATTGCTCCAGTCGTTCGAAACCGTTGCAAAGCCATAGAAATCTGCGTATCCAAATCGTATAAAGCGCAAAGTGTACCCGTGTAGGAAGCTGCAAAAAGTACATTATCAACGGTCTTTGGAAAAAAAAAATTGTCGCGAAAACCGTCTTACAAACAACAATCCCCGGTGTGTCGCATTATTAATATTTAATTCTCGCGTCGTGCCGCTATCAACATAAACTGCAGGGGCGTGCTAACGAGGCGAGAAGGGACGAGCGTATCGTAACCATCCCCTAAAGCCTTTTTTTTTTCATTTTAATGATTTTCGAACAAAACTTCAGAATAAACAAATTATTGTCGAGGAATTTCGGAATATAATCTATTTGACTATTTGATAGACATTATAGGTAAATTTCCAACAATGAAACTAAAACCGTCGACGTTCGTAATGCTTTTGGACGAGTACTTACTAAACTCGAAAAACTTATAGTTAAATATATTTTAATCTTAAAAAAATATACGAATATTAATGACTCAACAATATATTAAATTCAAATAAATTACGTATAAATAGATTACAGTGAAAATCATAATTTTTTCCCTCTACGATCTTTATCTTTTTCTGTTGATTCGCGTGACCACTCGGTCCTGTTTGAATGATCGCGGCGTTTCTTAGATGGTTTTCAATTGGTTAGGGCTTTTGAAAATGTCCTTTCTACACGACCGGCCGAGACTGATAATGTAGGAAGTAAGTAGAACGCCAACTTTAATGTGGTCCGGGCAATTAGTAATTGGACTGTTAATATAAATAGCCAACAATTCAGTCATATCGAAAACCCTGTGGCGAGCTCGGAAGAAATAGATTCGATTTGTGTGGCTAGTTGTTCGGCTTGATTAAAAACGTGTATACGTTTATTCGCTAAGTGCACGCGGTTTTGGTGGTGGTTAATTTTGTCTGCAGAGGGGACAACATTTTATGTTCCAGTAGGATAGGCGTTGGGAACAATACTTTTTGCAATAAATCGCTATCTGTTCTATCTATGATATCCACTTACTAATCACATGAAACGTTTCGGGTAAAACATTTTCAATAGAACTAAGAATAATACTTATAACACTACTTATACGACTTTTAACACTTTACATACTAGGCGTAGCTAGTGTTTAGTTTAAAACAGCGGCTTACGGAAGATTTCCGTAGAAATCAATTGAATATAAAAAAAAAAGAACCATACGAAAATATTTTTTGATGTCAGAGCCCAACTTGGGGGGCTAGGGGGGGCTGCAGCCCCGGGCCCCTGTTGATAATTAATTATTAAAGTGGCACTGTGAAATGTTAAACGGGCTACACACGCGATTTGGTCGGCCCGACAGTCGGGTTGGCTGTATTATCAGGTCGTGTGTATAGATGTGTCGTATATATAGACTTACGGTACAATTTATTTATAATCTTAAAAAATTAATTGAATATAAAAAAATCAATATAGCAAAAAAAAAACTGAATTTACAATTTAAGTTAAGGGCCCGATCAAAAAATTAGACCCGGGCCCCAAAATTCCTAAGTTGGGCTCTGTTTGATGTGAAAAACCTAGAGAATCAAACCGCACTAAAATCACTCCAAGTACGCATTGTCGAAATAAATACAACGACTTATAAATTGCATTTGTAAATAGTACATACATAGAAACCTTAACCCAGACGTGATCAATATTTATTATAATTTATTTAAAAAAACACAATTGACCGTTCCCCCGCCACCGAGCCTTCTTCCCCACCCCTCTAAAATACGGTCCTGAAGTATACAATAGGAAGCGGCGGTATACATAAATCTCGTGTATTAACACGGTAATCGGTAATCCGAAACGTCGGACGCGATACACATATTATTATTGGTGGATCGCGTACGACGACCATATTGGCGGTGGTAGAAAAAAAAAATATATATATATCGAAAACCAGCCGAACAATATAACCTCTCGATAATATTATAAAATAATATACCGACGAAGAAAACGTGGTGGAAAAAAAATATGTATTTTTTTTTTTTATATATATGTATTATATACACACAGATGAGCCACTCGACAAATGTGCTCGGTCGGCGGATCACAGCACGCGGCGCGCCAATACAATCGCACATAACGTTATTACGTTTATCCGCAGTGCAGCATCAGCCGGTACCAGAAGGTCTTGGGTCCGCAGCCACCATTGACTGTATCAGCTAATAATATACAGTTCAACGATTTCTCCTGACAATTTCACCGAGACACACAACCGTGTATAGGTAATATTATAATATTACGTTACACAATGCGTGTAATATTCGAGACGAGAGCACGTTTCGTATACAACAGATATACGCTATAATATAATACAATATTATTACTACAACGAGACGGTCAGAGATATTTTTTTTTTCTCTCCGCTCTCAGCCATCGAATCAGGACCGTCCCTCGCGGGCAGGACGAACGCAGGAGTCTCCTTCCGTCCCGGGCTTTTATCGTGCGTGTATTTCGAATTGGAAAAATAACTATTCGAATGCCGGTCGGTCGTCGGATGGATTTTTCGAGGAGGAGAAAAAAAATTGTTCCTTATACGATATTATAATATTATATAGGTACTATATTATATCGTCGCGTCCGTTTCGCGAGAAGAAATAAAAAGCGATTTAAGTTTTTATATTATTCACGAGTATCGGGAAAAAGAATACTGAAGACGTATATGGTGTATAGGATTATATACCCGGCGGAGGTACGACGAATATGTAAAATAATCGATAAGGGACGTGGTGCTCTATATTATAGAAGTACGCCGAAAAAGATTGGCTGGACGGATAGAGTATGAAACGACCGATTACTACTACACGAAATAAGTGATAGATACCGTAAAATCGAGAAAATCTGGAAAAAATCTGGAATGAATTATGCAAGAAAAAAAGGATCGTTTAGAGAACAAACTTTGTGATATCACAGACGTGTGGGAGAACTGGGCCTAAAACATATTATAGACATTAACAGGGAAAATAGAAGACAAAAAGCCAAGGAAAAAAGTCGTATGAAAGGTCTCAAACGAAATGCATTATCGTCGATACGTCCTCCTCAAAGATGATGATCGTGAGAAATACATATAAAATACTCCTCAACACTGGACAATTTATATAGTATCTCCTCGAACCAATAAGAAATGTACAGCAATTATGCGTGTATTAAGAATATATTTTTAATCCGTTATGATTATATTGTTAATATAATAACTGACTCGTCCCGACTTGAAAGAGTCCAACGTGAATTCCTTAGCTTTGGTGCTCTCGTCCTTAAAACTGAGCATCAACCACGTGATAACTCCTCCCCCGTCTTAGAGCACTTAAAACTTATTAGCTTATCCGACCGAAGAGTATATTAGCCAACCCATAAGCTTCCTAAACAAACTCATTAATGATTCTATTGATGCACTTGTTTCGTTGTCAGAAGTAGATCCCAGGATTCCTCGTAGATCTTCCCGCTTGTTTGCTCCGTTCTGTGTACCGTTCCGTCGTTCCGACTATGGACGTAACCATACTGTACATCGGATGATGCGTTTAACAAAATTTGAAACCGTCTCGTAACAAATCACTATCACACTCTTGTTTTTATATAATAATGTACGTAGACATCGTCATTCTATACGTACCTTGGGCTACGCGTGTAAAATAAAATATATTTTTGGGATAAATACATAGCGTTTCGAAAACGCTTAAAAAACGTTACAAATTTAAAACGATTTTAAGTTTCAGTCATACCTATGGCGTATACGCAATATTCGAAATTCGTTTTTTGTTCAGTCAAAGCAGGTTTCTTTTCCGACGCGTACCACAATATGAGACGATTGTTATTTACGAATAATACGCGATTGCTCGTTCGTTCATACATCCGTCACCTGCAGCAGCTGCTGCTCGGTTTTCCATAAGATGCGGCGTACCAGTGCGAGTATAAAACACATATTCGTTTTTATCGGTCCCGAGTATACACGCGTTTAATAAGCGTAAACTGGAGACGATTGCCGCCCCGTCCCTGTAGAATTTCAAGGAACGCAATGTTCTCCCACTGATATTTCGTAAATTAATTAAAAAAACAAATTATAGTCGAATATTTTTTTTATAAATTTGATAGTAAATTTAATACGATTCTTATATTTATTTATTTTACACCGTACTGTTTTTTTTGTTTGAATTTTTTTATATTCACAACACGCATACGTATAAAAAAACAAATTTATTATTTACGAATATTAATTTATAATTTTTATTTTTTTATTTCTACACCATTTTTTGTTCAATTTTTGTTTTTACTATTTTATTTAAAAAAAAAAAATTGTTTACTGTCGAGACTATAACTTTTTATCCCGATTTCAGTATTAAATCGTTTTTCGTTTAAACACCGCGACCAAACATTCGTTTATACACTATTGGGGGTGCTTAGCATCCCCGAATTTCATATTAGCACCCCCAAATTTTTAATTGCATCATCGAATTTTTACTTTTTTTGAAGTCTAGCACCCCCCCATAAATTTAATCCGAATCGCGCCTATGACTATTATACGGGACATTTTCAAATGACGTACTCACCAGAAAGAAAAAGTCGGTACTACCGAATTTTAAACACAAAACGTAGTACAGTGTCTACTCGATTTTTAAAAATATATTATCTTACAAAAACGATTTTCAGTCCTTCGATTCGACACACACACTTTACGTGTACGTACATAACTCATTATGTAATACAGAACGCTTTTGTAGTTCCGCGCGCGTACTCGGGAGTCGAGCGTCACACTTCAACACCGTCTGAGCGTTTTACACTGAATTTTTAATCGTACACTTTTGAAAATATTTATTCGTTAAAAACGATGCGTATAAGTGTGTAAATGTTCGTTATTTCAAAGGTATATATCACTTAAAATCGGAAAAAAAATCAATAGAAAGACGCAAAAGTGTATTCGAACGGGTTCGGTTTCAAAAGACTAAAAAAATGTCTTTAAAAACTAGCGATCAAAAAGGGGTTTGACCGAACACCGCCGTCGTTTTCACAAATCGTATTTCATATAGTACGACCGTAAATAAATATAATTTTTTTTTATTAAAACGCAAACAGTCGGTGATAAACGTTGAAAATTATATTTCTCAGTGATCATTTTTTTCGGACTGCGGTTTACTTCATTTCCTATTTATCCCTTTATCTAAAACTCTAAGCGTACGTTGCAGGATAGGCATAAAAAAATTTAGCGAATTCGATACGACTGTAAAACGAATGATGCTCGAATGTCCACTACGCGTTTGGTTTAGACGCGATTCGATTCGTTCGCCGGTGACAAAATCAGTTACGAGACGTTAAATCGTTATCGTTTTCACTGTGATGACAACGCGTAATAAACGCTTGAATCTCTTTTGTTTTAGCTAAAAAATTATAAATATCAAAAAAAAAAAGTACTTAATCTCGGTGCAGTCTTTAGCGTTCCATTATCAGAAATTAGAGGCCGAAATATTAAAAAAAAAAAAAAATAGATACTCCGTCTCCAGCTCACGGCCACACCACAGGTCCGCGAGCACTACTTAAAAGTGACTTTCACTACTAAGCCAATATAATAATTATACGCTGTAATATTTGTTAAATTATTGTTTTTTTTCAGTAAAACGTTAAAATAGACGAATATCAAAACGTGTACTCACGCGTTTATACTTTTTTCTTGCCTTTTATATACATATATTGTATCATTAAGTAGGTATACAATATACGTGATATTGTATGATCGTTTCAACGTTCTTTCTCCTTACACGGACTACTCTCCGCTCGCTGCTTTTCCGACGTATATCTCAATATTTTTTACTTGTTTTTTTTTGTTTTATTAGATTTTTTTTCCTAGTGTATGTATGTAGTAAAAATAGATATCTCGTAACTCGTCCGTGGCGAAATTATTCGTTGTCAAATTTTTGTTTCAATTTTTTTTTTTTTTTACTCTATAATAATAACGATAATATACGAAACAAACTCAAAAAAAAAAAAGAAATCAAGTCAATACACTTATATTTATGCTTCTGTATTTTTCGCTTAATTACATTCATATCATTTTTACACGAGAAAAATATTAAGTAGCACACAACAAATAGGTATATATGTATATATGTATATATATATTACATTACATTAAGAGAAAAAAAAAAAAAAATTGTCGGCCGAGACCGATATCGTCTATGAGTATAATAATGTATATTTTCCGATTTTAACGTTTACACACGAGACGCCGGTAAATAGTATTTATATAATATTAAAGTCACTAAAAAAAAAAAAGAGGATATGTACATGTCAAAAAATTCTTTTTTTTTCAAAACGTGAGCATATTTTATTTATTTATTTTTTTTTGTCTCTCGTAAAAAGTTCCGGATAGTAGCACCAGTTTTGAAAAAAGAAACCGCGTAGGAACAGTTTTTTATTATTAAAAAAAAAAACGCGTTTATTTTTCTGCGAAACAACGCGCGTTTATGTATATATATATATAAAGTATAAAGTTTGTACTGGTCATTTAAATTTTAAAAAAAAACTTTTATATGACGATACGATAATAAATATCGGATATTTTCGGTACTCATTTAGGAACATTTTTTTTTTTTTTTTTTCTCGAATTTTTAGCGTATATATTTATAATATATACGAGTAATAGTTATACGTTATACGATAAATAAAGGACGATAATAATCATCGGCTATTGCTATATATGTATATGTTATATATATGTTCGGGGGAAAATCAATACGCGAAATCTACAAGGAAATTTTCCACCTAAATCTAATTAAAAAAAAAAATCACTATTCATATCGTATTTATATTATACTGTACACTGTAATACTATTTTTTAAGTATTATTTAAATACTCCTAAAAGTAATAATAATAATGTACCTAACCATATTATTATTAACTATTGCACGTTCTCGTTTAATATAATATATATATATATATAATTTATTTTATATACATTGCCTACAATCGAATAAATATATTTTTATATTTATAATATATATATATTATCTATTTATACGCTAAAAATGCCTTATATATTATTATTTATTTATTTATTTTTTTAAACTATAAACTTATAATATACTCACGACGTTAAAATCGTATTTATACATAATATGTAAAGAGAAACGCAATATAATAATAAAATATTATTATTTAAATAAATATAGTAGAAAAGCGCGCGCCTATGCGTCTGTGTGTGTGTGTGTGTAAGAGGGGGTAAGTTTTACTTGACTGTGGCCGCGATCTGTTGTTCGTCGGCGGCGGCCGCGGTGGCCGTTGAAGAATCGAGCCCGTTGACCATTTTCTCGATGGACTTGAGCTCGCTGCTGGCCGGCTGTTGCGGCGTTGCAGTTGCTGGCGGCGGGTTGGACGCCCGCGAGTGTCGTTGCGGCGGCGACACGGACGATTGTCGCGGCGGCGGCTGCGCGACGGACAACGTCGACTGAGGCGGCGGCGACGACGACGTCCGCCGGCCGCCGTTGGTGGGCGATTGTAGGTCGAGCGGCGCGGGCGGCGGCGTGCTGCCGGCGGACGAGCATCGGCCCGGCGTGACCGTCTCGAACGCCGAGCCGACGGACGACGGGTGGTGCAGACTGAGGTGGTACGGGTGAAACCGGCCCAGGCCGGCGGCGGCCGCGGCCGCGGCCTGCAGGCCGCCCGTGGTCATCTTGAACGGGTGGCCGCCGACGCCGCCTCCGGCCGCGGCGCCCTGCAAGTACGCCTGCGTGAACAGCGAGCCGGGATGGTGGGCGGCCAGCGCGAGCTGAGCGTTGAACAGCAGGTTGGTGGTGGGGCTGAGCGCGGACGGGCACAGGGGCCCGCCCAGGCCCGAGCCGCCGGGATACATGCCGGGGTACAGGTACGGCAACAAGTGCGGCGACGGCGGGATCGGCGGACCGAACGACACGTTCGGCGACGGGTAATCGCTGGGACTGTGTCCGGGTCCTGTTTGCGGACAAAAAAAAAAAAACTCAATCAGTTAGTCCTACAAACTCTCTATAATATATCTCGGAGCAATTCGTATAGGCGTACGCGCGATTTAAATATTCCGTTCGCAGCGGAAAAAACGTTTGTTTCGGTCGTTTTTAAACGGCCAGAAAACCCAATCAAACCCCGAAACACTCGGTAAATATCGAATAAAAAAAAAAAAAGAAGAATTTACAGTTTGTAATACGAAAATGTGTACGGATCGTACCGAACGTTGGAAAGTGTTTCAAATCGAAACGGCTGGAATGCGTTGGCCACGTTTGACGGAAGCCGTTACGTGTACTGGTCAAGAGAACCCGGGAAAAAAGCGGCCGAGACTAGGAACCCGCGGTCAACGGCGGATGGATTGATAGAGTGGTCAATTATGCGAAGGAAGTGGACAATAGGATGATAACGATAGAAAAGGTGAAGGAATCGTGACGGCTGGAAACACTCGGTAGACGCGCGTAAAAGGCCTTAAAGTCCTGTCAAGTACAGAAAAAAAAACTGTGTAAAATTGTTAGGTTACCACCAGATGTCGACTCACACTCCAAAAAACGCGCAAACATTCCCCGTGATTATATATAGAAATCGACGGTATTTGTATGAATTGTAAAAAAAAACCCCCCCGTCGTTCTAGACGCAGATTAATCGAAGCCGATTCGGACCAGATGTCTATTGATAAAAAATAAAAAAAGGTGACTTTCAATATAACTTCGCGTCTCTTCCATCGGTCGGGCTAGAAGAGAGGATTTTTATATTGTCCGATGTAAGATATTGTACAGACCTGTAACGGTGTACAGCGACTGGCATTTGGAGTTGAAAACGCTACGCCAAACGTCACGGAGAAAGTTCACGGAGAATAATTAGACCAAATATTATTGTATTATTATTCACGTGACGTGAAATTATTATTATTTTTAATATTTCGTGTAACTAATTCTTAATATTTAAATATTATTAAATAACGATATTATAAAGAGTATTCCGTCGGGATTTGACATTGCATGATCTATTTCTGACTGTTCAAAGTAAAAAAAAACGATCAGAAACAATAGTTCATATCCAGTTTTAAACAGCCGTGACCAATTACAGGCGTGTGCGGGGGTTTTCAACTCGTAAATTACGATTTATTCAAGCGGTCGACGACAAACGTCTGACACGGCAAGAAGAGATCCGGGGTAAATCGATGGCGCGACGAACTCGGAAGTCGGGACCACTGAAATCGGTCATCACTGCGGTGCACTAAGCGTTTACAAAGGACAAAAGGAATGCGTCTTACCGGAAGGACCGGCCGACTCCTTGTCGGACCGCGGCGAGTTCGTCCTGTCCCGGCCCGATTCGGAGCAGCTGCTCTCTTGTTCGCTGTCGATTTCCTGCTGGTGAATCTGCTGATGGTGGTGTTGCAGGAACGCGGCGTGGTGGAGCGCCGGATGACCGGCCAGTCGTCTCCTCATCGCGTCCTCCAGGAGCAGACTGCCGTCGGCCAAACCCGAGAACCACGAGCCTAAACAGCAGCAGCAAGCGGTACGTTTTAGAGAGCGAACAACGATTGAATAAGGAACGATTCCGTTTCGGAGCCGGATGAAACTACCACTTACCGGGTTGATGGGGTTGGTGGTGATGGTGATGGTGGTGGTGGTTGGAAATCGGCGAGTCGCGATCACCGCCCCCAACCACGTCCAGCGGTTTGTCGTCTTCGTGATCGGAACACGAAGGTTTCTCGTCCTGCAGGCTCTGGACCGTCTGGCCGCCGCTGCCGCCACCGTGACGTTGCGCCGCCAACATTGCCTGCCTGAAAACACCATTACGTTGTACACATCTGCAGATCGACAGAAAACAAAAAAAAAAAAAGTGAATAAATAAATAAACTAGTGACAACCTCTCTAGGATAAATGACGGTCAAATATACGTTATACACGCGTGAATAACACTGTAATTAATGTTAAGAGGTGAAAGACCGCAGCAACCGTGTACGCACAGTTGGCATTCGCAATGCAAACTGGAGTTTGCTGAGAATATTGACCAAAGCTCGAGTCGTACGAGTAAAAAATGGAAAATATTAGCGATTTGTTTTACGAAGAGACGAGATCGTTTTCTTTTTTATTTTATTTTACTAAACTATTATAATAAACGTGTATACAAGTTAAGGTAATCTCTCTTTTTTTTTTTTTAAATAGTGTAAATTTAAACGGTCACCAAACTCTTAATGCGCGTACTTCGACTGCATACGCGGGGTAAATATCCGCGTTTTTATTACATGTCATATTCATTACACTTTTATAACTGACCGCGGCGGCGGTGAATGTCAACGGTCACCGGCCAGAACTACGGTTATACGCGGTCTTTCGCCTTTAACACATCAATACGCGCGTAATTAACAATACAAGTACAATCAAAGTTTTGCTACACACCACGATTCGCGTAATTATATAATCAAGTACGTGAAGTTTTCATTATCCTGGTAGAAAACGAATTAATATAATTTTTTATTTCAAAATCGTTTTAAACCGTTTCGTTCACCGTGCACGTCACAACACTGTGCTTTGCAAATAAACGCGATTAATTTGTTCCTGCAGTTACCAATATTACGATAACTGCATACGTTTTGAACCGTCGAAATTTTAATAAAAATTGATTTTTTTCTTTTAAATTATTTAAGAAAATATCGTATTTAAAAAAAAAACGGCCGCATCCGAGTCGGGGTCCGGCCGAATAAAATATTATTTTGTCCAAAACGGGTCCGAATTAAGTTTTATTTCAAACAGTTTACAATTTATACGCGTTTTTTTAACGTTAAAATTTTAAGGAGAATTCCGGAGGAAAGAAGGAGAAAATATCAAAAGGAAATTTCGGTAACGAAAAAAATAGTACTGGGAATAACACTGATCGCTAAAATCTGTCATTTATACATTGTCAACCGAACTACGTCAACATAATATTATTCTTATATTTTAAACGTTGAATTTCAAAATATTGACCGGTTGTAGTAAATAGTCATAGAGGTCTGTTAAAACGGAAAGGAAAAATGTTTTTTTTTTTTACTAGTAATTGCGGGAATACGGGATTCAACACTGAATCCCAACTACAGAATAAAATTCGAATTTCCAGGCACCCTCCACCCTCCAAAATAGTAGTATGCGCCGCAAAAAAAAAAAAAAAAAAGAAAAATAAGAAAAAACAATAATAATTCGGTAACGAATCGAAACAATGAAATATAAACCAGCTATTTATATTATTAGACACGACAGCGTATACATTCGTACGAGAGAAGAGAAAAATAAATCTGGGAAACAAACCAAGTTCTCTCTACGTCTACGAATTAAATTTTTCATTGATCCTGATTAACTTCGACAGAAACGGTCATTGTAGTTATATGAACATATTTTGTAGGCTTTCTGATTCGTTGCAATTTCACAAAATTTTCACACATTAAATCGTATATTATTAGTTCTTCGTACCGTTTGTACGCGTGCGATCGCGCGCGCCGATGCGAAATCGACAAATGACCAATGTTTTCGTTCGCGACAAAAAAAAAAAAAAAATACAATTTTTATTATTCACACCGTACAATAAATATTAGCATATTATCGTAACACGTGTAAACTCGTTTTACGACGACGACGACGGAGCAATGTACTACTTGTTCATTCGTCCGACCACCTAAGTCCTAACCGCGTCGTCACACCCCGCCGCCGGCCGTTCTTACCAGCTCTACCTATGCGCCACAACGGTCCGGGCGTTGAAACCGAGAAACGACAATAAATTGCACCGAACGCGCGAATATTATTACGTTTTATTATTATTTTATATTAAATACACAAATATTTGCTGCCAGTGCTCGAATCGGGAAAATAAAAAAAGAGGAGCTCTGCGAATAAGACAAAAAAAAAATGAGCGTTCTACGAAGAAATTTACGTCGATATATTGCGAAGACTGTTAAGAAGAAAAAAAAAGTAGTTGGGATAAAAAAAAAAACGATTTTTTTTTTTTTAATTTTAAAAAAATGTTTCGTCTCGAAATAAAGACGCGTAACATAATATATTCACGTCGGACGCTGCTGCAGCGGCTAATCAATTCGAATTGGAATTTAATTACGACGGACGGACACGGACTCGACGAAATAATCGTTTAACCGATCTCTTCGGTATTCTGTGCACATATATAATATATAATATATAACGCCAACGTATATTGAATAATATTGTACTCGCAGGGACGTTGTTCAACGTAACCGTTATTAACGGGGACTTATCAACAATAAATGCATATAAAATATTCACGTGCGATTTTTAGAAACGTAAAAATACTATGTGTAAAAAGAATATTAATTCTTTTATAATATAATTTATCGGTTATATTTTTATGGATATAAATAAAATTCTGTCGAAGAGCCGGCGAAACGGGAAGCTTTCTGAAGACGACCTTAAAAACAAGAAGAGCCAAATTGATTGGACACACACTGCGCCATAACGGCCTACTCAGCAGGACAACAGGAAGGTGCCATTGAGGGTGATAACAGCTGAGGGCGACCGCCGACACTGGACTACATTAGTCAAAAACAGTCAGAGATATGGACTGCAGATCTATTATTGTGAATTAAAAAGGGAAAGCGGAGAAGCGTGAGGAGTGTGGAGAATTGCTGCCAACCAGCCTTTGGGCTGTTAACGAAAAAAATACAACAAAATTTTCTTTAAACTCTTAATAACGTGTTTAAAAGGGAGAAATTATTATTACACGTTAAAACGGATATTTCGAACTGAAGAGGACGGTATATAAACTCGTAAGTCAAAACAGAATAGGTGTTCGCTCACCACTTTGACCGCTGTATATACACACAAAACTAAAATATTATAATAATAATAATAATAGCTATAGTGTTGCGCGCGCGTGTTTCCAGCATAGTTATAATCGCTTATTTCGTGTGTTTTTTTTTTTTGCATTTTTTTTTTTTTTTACATTTCGATCTATAATAATGACAATAATAACACGATTATTGTATTATATATATGCGCGTGATGCTCGTCCGGAGTTTTATCGCGTTACACATATAAAAAAATAATAATTACAGTGTAATATACGCGCGCGCGCGACAGACAACAAGGCCGTGTCGATTTTTCACATAATCGTTTTTTTATTATTTTTTTTCTATATACACACGTATTATACACGTAATATAGTATACCGCATTCAGGTGTCGGACAGAGAAAATAACGTTTATTATTATCATAATCATTGCGTTGGAATCGCGAACGAATACAAACAATATGATATAAAAAAGCACGCATTATTTTCGTTACTACGCGTTATTAGAGTTTTATTTTCGATAGAATCGGTTCAACGATACGCGACGCGTGTGAAATAATTATAATAAAAAAATAAAAAAATATCGCCCCGAATAATAATAATAATTTATTTATAATAATCAGTGGCGCAAATACGTTTTTTTTCTGGGACGGGGGAATTCAAAAAAAAAAAACTTCCGAAATAAAACTGTTTTATATATTATTATTTATAAAAAAAAACAATTTAATTTTAATTTATTAAAAGGAGACTGCAACGGGCAGGACGCGAAAATAGCCGGACTGGATGGTCGAATGTAAGGTGCACCGAAAGGAAACAGAGACCTTTATAATATAATATGTAAAATATATTGTGTACGCGATTAAGACGCGGGAGGATCGGGTGAAAAATGATGTTCACATGATGGAGCCGGATTCGTGATTTGCAGATTAGATGGACGTGGCGAGAATCACGGTCGACAGTATGATCTCAATGGTCGAATACGATGAAAAAAAAGAACGCGTATTATTCATTTAAATTCGTATTTATTTTAAGTGATTTTCAACGTGCGGACACTCCTGTAATCACGAAACCAAGTCAACTCTCCGGTTGTCGGTGTCTACATGAAAACTATTTCCGCATTAATCGTTATTGTATACGGCTTTTCACGTAACGAGTAGATTTTTCCAGAGATATATAATACTATAGCGACTCGGTACAAGAAAAACTATATCGACACTATTCCCGTACAGATTTTTTGTCGCCTTTTCTACAAAAAAAAAATCAATATTTCTTATCGATTATTATTTATATCTGGCGCATACGTTCAGAAACGCATAAAACACTGTAAAGATTCAGAATCCCATTTAATATTTAAATAGTATATTGTTACAATATACGCGTTGAAATTTGTGCTACATATTACTTTCACGATCGACGATTTCAACATTTTAAATAGCAAGGACGATTTTTTTTCATCTGCGTTTAGTGGAAACCTTTTGCACCCCTTCCCAGTATCTACCGAATGATATTAATAATAATTTATAATGACTAAAGAATTTGCTAGCCGACGTTATGTCCGGTCTTCAGACGAATCTATACGTTTGTATTGAGCGTACGATGCACACGGGGCGGAGAAGTAACGTCGAAACGATCGATAGTTCGCGTGCAAACGGTATCGGCCACGACCAAAGATAATACGATTATTATTTAACAAACGCAAATACGATTATCCTATTAAACACACACGCACGGCGTAGGAAACTCGTTTTTTTTAATAGAAGAAACATAAAAAGAAGGTAGCGAGCCGCGGGGTGTTGTGAACGTCGCTCAAACGAATTGCTCGGATAAAGATTTTTTTTTTTAGAGTGTATTGTTATCACTATACATTTGAAAGCAGTTATAATAGATAGACGCATCGCGTTCGATAAAACGATTCTGAGCGGAATAATATTTTCGCCTGTACGTATAACAAAAACTAACCATTTTTTTATGAACTAAATACCCAGTGGTCGGAGTGGATTGAAATAATTGAGAGGACGGAAGCAGCTGTGTCTTCGTTTCAAGTTTTGAACGGGGGTGGGGGGGGGGAAGGCGAAGTTGTGAACGGTCCGTATTGTTGAAAAAAAAGGATTTTTGTAAAAAAGGACTCTAAACGCCGTCCCTATTGATGGTGAACTATATTTTCTAGAGTGATTGTGATAAAGTGACATTTAGATGTGTCGAATGTTAATTATTTTAGAAAACCAACAATAGTTCTCACAAAGAAAAAAAAAAGATATTTTTCTAGAAAAAATAGGCAACACAACAACTACAAATTATAAAAAAAAAATTTTTTTTTTTTAAATCCATGAGAGATGAATAACTTTAAACGAAATAAGTGTAGGGACGGAATACGCTAACTGAAAAAAGTGGAAGGACGGCGTCCCATCATATCCCCCCCCACCACTTCGACCACTGTAAATACTGCAAAACCTATAAAGCGCTATAAATAGTCCAAAATTTAAAGAAAGTTTTTGAAATCTTTTTTTTACCCTTCGTATAATATAATAGTTACATATTTCGAGTTTCTATAACCGAATTAGTATTGGAATGACGAAGAAATAACGATTAAAAACGCGTTTTTACGTAATTTTTCGGTAGTTGTTTAGGCGCTTTTGAAAAAATCGAAAAATGACTTCTTTAAAGTGCTATATGCGAATTGCTACCGGAACAAACTGCGACTGTAAAAATTCCTTTTGGTAGAATTTTCGTGTACGGAAATAAAAAAACATATTCTTTATAAAAACCATTTGGTTTTCTAACATTTCAACATTCAGTTGATTTAAACGTCACCTGATCACAATCGTAAAAAACGCAGTTCACCGCATCAAGGTTAACAGGGCCGGTGTTAAGAGTTAAAAGAACAATACGGACCGTTCACAACATTGCCCTCCCCCATTTTCAAAACTCGAATTGACAATTCCAACCCCCTTTTATTTTGATCCGCTTCGACCATTGCTCATAACGTTTAAATTACAAGTAAAGCAAAAAAAAAAGCCGTTTAAAAATCATTTATCGCGAATTAAATCTCGTTCTGCTGCCGGTACACCGCTCTGTACTGTATGGTGCACCACGCATATGTATACTACGCATACACGGCTACCGCTACAAATGCGCACTACATTATTACTACCAGACACTGGTGGTCGACAAGGTGTGTACAACAACGAGTAACGACGACGGCGACGGCGACGCAATAATTATTATACGGCGATGGGTGCGCGTGCACGAGAGTGGCGCGTGTGTGCGCGTCAGTGCCCGAGCGTCCAACAAATTAGACGAGACGTTATTTTGCAGTGCGTGCGTGCAGTGCTCGTGTTGGGCGGCGGGCGGCGGCGTCCGGACTCGCCGCCGTCTTTGCTGACCGCGCACACGCTTCGACTTAACGAAGACGGCGGCGGCGGCGGCGGCGAACGGTGACCGGGGCGGTGGTGGTGCTGAAGCCATTTTCGAACGCGGTTTTCAATTGCAGAACGTTATAAATCGGCCCGCTGCTAGCGCGTAATTTTTTACATAATAATAATAATAATAATAATAATAATAATAATAATAATAATAATAATAATAATAATAATAATAATAATAATAATAATAATAATAATAATAATAATAATAATAATAATAATAATAATAATAATAATAATAATAATAATAATAATAATAATAATAATAATAATAATAATAATAATAATAATAATAATAATAATAATAATAATAATAATAATAATAATAATAATAATAATAATAATAATAATAATAATAATAATAATAATAATAATAATAATAATAATAATAATAATAATAATAATAATAATAATAATAATAATAATAATAATATATTTCATTGACCTGAAAACCGCGAGACTGACGGTACACGAACGAGCAATATAAATACACTTTTGACGGAGTAAAATATTGGTATTTTTTTATTTAAAACAAATTATTTACTGGAAAACTCGGTTTCTCCCACCCCCACCGGAGGATTTTCATCGAGATAATAATTGCTTCGCCGATGGGAGGGAAGAACTTCGAATACTTCAGTGCAGTGGCGTTGTCGTGAATTCGAAAGAACCCGAAGAAGCAACGCGTATACCACCCGCCTCCGCCGATTTTAGTTTTACAACGATAATATGTTTTTTTTTTTTAAATAGAAATAGTGCTCAAATTTTCACGAGTAAACTAAATTACACAAGCGACTGCTCCTTAAAAACACGGTTCGTTACGCCACTATTTCCCCCACCCCGATATTAAAAAAAAAAAAACGTTCGCGGCGAAAAGCTCATCGAAATTTATTACATTTCCTCCCCCCCCCTCCCGTTTGTGCGTACGACAGGGAGCCGGGCCGGGCCGAGGTCTTGGCAGGGGTGGCGCCTGCCAAGGGCGCAGCAACACGTCCTGCAGTGAGTGGAGGAGCGCAAAATCTGACAAAATCTTGATACGTACTCAAAAATCACACGTCGACGTCAGTGTAATTGAGCAGAATTATTTTATTACTGATGATGGAAATCATAAGCGGAAATCTATTAAATTTTCTGGGGGGGGCTAACATTTTTAACATCAGTCATAATCAGTCAAATATCTAAAATACATACAAATTATAAAATATTTGGGGGGGCTTAGCCCCCCTAAGCCCTCCCATTTCCGCCTATGATGGAAATACTACGAATGAATGCGTTTTAACAGTGCTTGAATTGATTCGTTTATCGATTATCGTAAAACGATTTTTGTTTAAGAAACTTTTTAAGCGATCGTTTAACCGTGCAAATGTTGTCGCCAAGCCCGAACACTTTTCAGTCACGACGAGTAAAACCTTTTGAACGGGGAAGGGGGAGGGGACGGACGCGAAATTGTCATATTGACCGGGGCGCTACCCCGACCCGGGCCTGACACTGAGGTTCGTACATACACGTCGTTCGTCTTCGGCGCGCAAATGACCGTGGCCGGGCGTACACACGACGGACGCGATAGCGGCGTGAACGTGCGGTATACAATTAAAAAAAAAAAAAAACCGGGAAGCTATTACGGTATATAACGGCGAATTTTTTTTATTATTTTTTTTTTTGGTGTGTGTTTTATACTCGCTATTCTCGCGGGAAACGTTTAAAAACGTTTCGAGTTGTGCGGTTTTTTTAACCTCCGCAAGCGAGGGCGCAAAAAAACCTCACCACTACTACACCGCCCTGTCATTTCCGCGCGCATATAATATATATATACTCGTGTCGTATGCGTCTCGTAGTCATCGGCGCGCGGGGCTTAGCCTTTCGAATTAAATGGGCCGCGGCGACGAATATAACGACGCGCATATTATTATCGTCGTCATCATCATCGTCGGATATATCCGGTGGGCGTAGACTTTTTAAATTAAAAGGCATTTGGACGACGCGACCTTTTGCGGTGTCATTAGCTCTCCTCTTTCTCCATCTCCTCTCCTCTTTCTCTGTACACTTCTTTTTTTTTTCACCGCGTCCTTTTTCCACCGTCTCCACCTCTCTCCCCCCCCCCGCCCCCACGGTCATTCGCTCGCGTAAACCACCCCCGTATAATATTATACATTTACACGCACAAAGGCTAATAAAAAAAAAAAAAACCGGCGAACGCGCCGCAGTTAGTAATTCGTGCGCGCGCCCTTCCGCGCGTGCCGCGAAACCGCGCGGCGGCGGCGGCCGACTCACTTTGACCTTATCCCCCGCCGCCGCCACTGCCCGGTGGTGCAGACGACGCCTCGCCGCATATCATTACGTACGCTGCACATCGCGCATAATGGTACTAATATTTATTAGTACCTACACGTACTACTGACGGCGGTTAAAATGACGGGGGAAAAAAAATTAGGGGTCGACGCGACAATTGTCGGGGAAATAAAAAAAAATAATCAATAAACGACGATATAATATTATATACGCGCGTTACCGGACTTGGGACAAAAAAAAAAAACAACCGCAAACTTATTAACCGATATGGACCATCCATTCCACACCATCCGTGTCTGTTCGTTATCGGTCACACGTATAGAGCATGGGTCGGCAACTGGCGGACCGCGGTCCGGATCCGGACCGCGAAAGGCATAACTCTGGACCCCCTCAACACATTGTACTTGATTATGTTATTTACTTTAATAATATATAGTATATAATATATTAGTTCGTGTACATTCGCCGGTGGATACAGTGCGTGTTTCGTTTTATAATAATATTTCTTCGTATTATTCGTTCAAAATGTTCAGTAAAAAACGTAAAATTGACAGCGAAAACAGAAAGTTTTTGAATGAGTGGACAGAACTATATTGTTTTGTATTACCTGAAAGGGTTGGAGCTATTCCAATCCGCTTAATTTGCAATTCAACTGTCGCTTTTGTTAAAATTGGAAATTTAAAACGGCATTATGAAACTGTACTCGTCATAAAGATTTTCATATAAAATTTCCTCCAGGCAGTGAAGTGCGTAAAAATAATCTCCACGCATATATGTTATCTTATAAAAATAGATCGGACAAAGATTTTTAACACTGGACCTCATTGATTTATTATTTTAATCTTTAGGACTCCAATAGAAATTACTTGCCGACCCCTGGTATAGAGTATAAGAGAGATCGTTGCATAGGCGTGTCCGGACCTCCATGGCTGGGGAGGCCAGTTATAAAATTTAAATTTTTTACTTACTACAGCGATCTATTCTATATCAATATTTGTGACTTTTTTTTTTGTTGTATGGCAATTATATTATAGCACCTGGAATTTGTTCACCCCGCAAAATTAAAGATTATCTTGATCGTAAAATTGGTTTCCTATGCTATTATACAACTAATAAACAATAAGACCAATCAACTAATGTGCTACTTAGTTATTTTTTATAAATATTTTATATTTATAGTTTCAACCACGGTAAATTATAGGCCAAGAGGCCAAGAATTAAGTCGCTGGGGAGGCCGGTGCCCACCTTGCCTCCCCCGTAGACACGCCTATGGATCGTTGACATAAAACGTGTGTACGAGACGGATAGAGATACGGGTTGGGAATTACACGGAGAAAAAAATTAACTAATCCATTTGTTTCTTCCATGCGTATTATTATTTACGTTCGTTTATCAATAAATGTCGATTGTAGATATAAAATATTGTCATAGTAGTCAATTATATAGTGATGGTAAACTGTGATTTTTTTTTTTTTAGTAGCAGCAGCAGTTGCTATTGGTACTGGAAAAATAACAGTGACCGCTACTTCATGTATTAAAATGATTATTGCTATTTTAGTATTTCAAAGTAGCAATCGCAGCCTGCTACTCCAGTATGAAAAATAGTATAGAAAATAAGAGCAGTAGCAGTTACAAAGTAGCAGTTATTTTTTCTATATATGACCAACTATACTATCATACTATCAGCAAAAAAGTAGCTGTTCGTTTTTCCAATGTGGCCAATTGCTATAAGCAAAAAAAGTAACAGTCACTGTTATTTTCATACTGGAGTAGCACAGACTGTGATTGCTACTTTGAAATCACCTGTGAAAAATCACTGCTACTGCTACTTCATATGCCATCACTAGTAGTCAATAGTCGGTAAACAAAAAGTGCGATAGTAGACAGTCCCAACTAGAAGCTCTGTCTTTTTTGCTCTATATCGACGACCCCCCGAATCAGAGGCGTATTTAGACATTTTTTTTTGGGGGGGGGGCTGAGTCATTGAGCAAATATCATTGTTGAATTATTTCTAAATTTTAATCCAAGACTAAATCTTAAAATTGTGACAAATTACCAAATTCTCAACATTTTTAAAACAACTACCTACATATTAGCTGGAATTTATTAAAAATATTACATCCTATATGGCCATAGGGCATAAGAATACATAAAGAAAGTTCTTAAAATTTCAGCGAAGGGGGGCTGGAGCCCCATCAGCCCCCCCCCCATAAATACGTCACTGTCCTGAACTCTCTCTCTATGCGCGGTCCGTGAGTTAATATGTCTATGATCGACGGCAGAGTAATTATAGGACGCGGTGGGAATAGGCGGTATCGATATTTTACAAATATACAATTTTTACTAAATTTATATTTCATTTAAACGAGACGAAATATTGATTAAAAAAAAAATTTCTTTTCAAATTTCAGATATTGGCTTCGGAATTATTTTGTTGAATACACATCCTCTAGACGTATCGCGGCGGCATATTTTCACCAACTGCCCAGCAGCGCAGACAAGCATCCGTTTAATCGATTCTAATGAACACAACCCGGTTTAGTCAATATACTATAATAAGCAGCTATAACGCGATTAAAAAAAAAACCTTGTAATATACACTAAAAACACGAAAAATAGTAAATAGTTTTTGATTTCTATAAATTTTTCGGACAATTTTTCTTTTCGTTTGCCATTTTTTTCCAAAATAATAAACACTGTGTCTATGACGAGCCTGTTGTAATACGCGCAATCATACGGTTTTCATTCGTGTAAATTTACGTAAGCCGTTGCGAGTAATATTCTCGTCGTTGGACCTCCACTTGGGTGATTGAAATTCACCTTTTTTAATAAGATAGAACAAACGAGACGTCACGACCGACGTTCGTCGGTATTTAAAACCGAGTATTTTATATTTATTGTTAGTTGTTTTTTTTTTTTTTAAACATTTTTTCGAGAAGATTTACATTTTTTTTTTTGTTTTATCGAGTTTACAGCGTTTCGTGACTGAAATTAAACGTTTCCGGCGCGACGAATAGCGAAATATTCGCGAGGACATGGTATAAATGAGACGCGTATATTATATTATATAGTTCCATTAACCGTTGTGTGGTTGCGGTTTTTACCTTTTTTTTATTTATATAATACACGTCGTTCGGACTTTCGGAGAGTTACGAGTGTTTTTTTTTTCTTGCTGTGTATGCGTAGAGAATAAATAAGAGACGAATATGATTTCAACGTTAAAACAATAATTTTTTTTTGTAGTCGTTGTAAATTGTGTGTGTGTATAATAATTCGCCGCTGCAAGGACGCGTATATAAAATAATAACACTGAGCGACGACGACGACGACGACGACGATGACAACGCGTGTACGTGTTTCGCGTCGATTTAGCATTTTTTAAAAGCGGACGATATACTAAAAAAAAAAAATTATATATGGCGAGAACGTTTTTCGAAAAAATAAAAAAAACGAGCGGTTCGACTGCGCCGAGGCGGCGAATTTTTGTGTAAATGTATACACGCGACGCGACGCACTACCAAACGAAATCGGTATCGCGCGTAAAACGTGTGCGAGCTCGTATATATAAATAATAATAATAATAATAATATTATTATTATTATTATATATATACATTATATATTATATATATACGCGGTGTCGGGGACGCCGTATTATAACAATCGGCGCGGTACTTCCGACCGGTAACGAATAATAAAATAATAAAAAAAAATTATAATAATAATAATAATCGCTGTACGTAGTTTTTTTTTTTTAAGCACGTAAAAAACGTTACACGCGTTGTTTTGTGTGTGTTTTTTTTTGTTATCGCGAACGATCGTTTTCACGATTTTTTTTTTCCGCGGCGTGCAGTGTATTCATAATAATATTATACCGAACTATATATATAATATTAAATACGAAAACGCTTGCGCTCGCTATGATATATCAATTTGAATTGTATATATTACGCGATTTTGATTAAAACGGGGAAACAATTTTTTCCCCTACCTTCACCATTAACTCTACACACCGCACTGAATTTACTACGAAAAACACGTTTAATTCGATTCAGGCAAATAGAGGTAGAGCAGGACAATACGCGTTGTACGACGACGGAATAGTAAATCCGAGGCTCGTTTCTACAAAGAACCTTGTGGACCGTCGTCGAGAATGTACCGAGCTGATACTCCAAGTGTCGTCGGCGTTTCCCTAAGAAAACTCCGGGGCTGAATTCAATTAGCGCATATATACGTACAAGACTGCAATAAGGGAAGAGGGACGAGTATAAAAAAAAAAAAAAGATTCCGCGGAGAGTGATTGCGGCGAAGGCGATATAGACGATGGGAGGGGATATAAAATCGATCCATAACTATCATTCCGACATTAATGCTTTGAGTCAAAGCGATCGATGCTCTCGTATTTTATACTCCCGTTAATTTCTTCAATAAAAACAATATATTTTCGATAGCAAAAATGTCTAATTTTCTTCGTTTTTTTTTTTACCTAATTTATCGAGCACTTGGTTCTGTTTTTACTTCGACATCGGAATACGCGGTAAACCTTTCTTCGGTGACCTATTCCTAACCGCGCATACCATAATATCACGTGCTGCAGTTTATGGTTACCGGTCGATAAACTGCGGAACATTACGAACTATGATAAAATACTACACAAATATTATTTTTGTTTTCTTACAATATTTTTTTGTACGTTTGATAATATGTCGTGTAAAATAGAAAGCCCGTGCGAGAGGATTCATCTCACCGTAGTTACGCTCCTGCGCATCATACGGTACCTACTATATAATTGGACTGAATAGATAGACTGCACCGCGATGGCGACCCGGAAGATTTCACCAAAATAACCCCGGAGAGAATGGTCTGGCTATACAGTCTTTAGACATTCCACACGTGACGTATATTGTTAAAATCTTTCAAACGTTTATATACATAACAAGTTTATTCGATCCGTCATATCTGATGGTTAAGAGGCCAGGATTTCCATCAAAATAATTGCTTCACGGAGAGGAAAGAACACTCCGCCGAAGGCCACAGTCATACGCATTAGACACGAAATTTTTACGCGAAATAAATTACAATTTTATTCATACGCAAATACGCAATAACATTTTTCAAACATTTTTAATTCTTAAAAAAAAAACGTTATAAGCATAAAATACAATTTTTACCGTTTTATTTTAAACATCTTAACAATTAAAAATATTTAAGCTCCATTTTTGTTTTTAAATAGATAATATTGTAATTTATTTTACCTTTAAATTTGATGTGTCAAGTACAACTGTGACATTCAAGGTTTTTTCCCCCCGTTAAACATTTCAATTTTTATACAAAATCAGTGATTTCGCGGTACCACTAACAACGTATTTTCTCGGGAGTCGCACGGTTACTTTTGCCAGTGTAGAGCCCTCTTAAGGAGTAAATCCCATTCGGTGTTGTTTTTCGTCTTTGTGTCGCGCGAATAAATAAAATAATATATACGCCCTTCTCCAAAAAAAAAATTTTTATTATATTTTATAAATTTAAAAAGCATTGTAGAGCGACACAAATTAATTGTATTTATGAAATAATATGCTCGTGTGTATTTTAGGAAAAATGATTACTACGGGAAAACGTTTGAAACCTCAACGCGCTTATAATATATTTCTGCACCGGCCAAACCGCGTCACCCCATTGATGATTGTACACTATTATTACGCGTGTATATCGATATTATCGTGCAGGCGCGTATCAATTAAATATAAAAATATTGTGCAATACTCACTTTTTTTCGCGTTTCCCGGCGCCAGTGTCTCGAAATCCTTTGGCGAACGGATTGTTGTCGATTTTCAATTGAGTAATCTATATACACATACCACACAAACGATTATAGGCACGTATACAAAACAATGTAAATCGGCGCTCTAAAGAGAATCCGTCTAAAGCGCGCAGAGCGTATATGTATTCGAGAGAAAAAAAAAGGATTTTCAAATTTACGACGATATAAACGGGGGATAAACGTACTGTTACGAATTCACAATTTTGTGATCGGTTCAAATAAATCGGTGGCACATAATAAACAGACGGGGCAGGATCGAGTCAAAATAAGTTATACTAAGCGAAATCAAATTTCATCGCTCCTAAAATCATTTTAGACCATTACAACATCCCCGGCCGTAAAATACAAAAAGGACTTTTTTTATGTAAAATATCGTATATATATATTATTTTTGATTTTACCGATTGACACGAACTTCAGGACTAATGTACAATACGAACCCGCGTTGTTCGTGTCATTATAAACGAATCGTGCCGTTTTGACGGATCCTGGCGAAAAAATTCGATACAATCAAAACACGCTTTCTAACAGAAACGATAATACATTTTCTCGCCAGTACGCTATTGATACCCATCATATCGATATCGAGTTAAATTCTATTTATTATTATTGTACACGATACATATGTAGCTAGGTTTGAATTTTCAAAAAAAAAATTCTCTCTTCTTCTGATATACCGCGTCGATAGAAATCTATTGATAAACTCAATAAAATCACTTTTTTTCCCCTTCCCCCGAAAATGCCGCCCTAACCTTGACCCGGCGTATACAAGTATAATATGTACCCGTACAACATTCGCTGCGGATGTAAATTAATTATTATAATGTATTAAAAAAAAACACGAATTATATCGTTTACCTTTTCGTTTTGGTACGCGGTCACGGCTATGAATTCGGTTTCCTTGAACACGTACGTGCGGAATGTTGAGTACGGCAACTTGATGATGTCGTTGGCTCTGACTAGATGGAAACGGGGCTGGTACTTGTGCATCGAGTTCAATATTGTCTGCGCGAGAGGCAAACACACACACACACATATAAAAAAAAAAAAAAAAAATCGATTTAAAATTAATTATTTATCCCGTTCGCCGTCGGTATAAACGACGACTGTACCGCGCAGTGGCTACACAGAGAGACGTCGACGAGAACGGGGCCGTCCGACGTACGGCGCACCTGATGTGTGCGTGTCGCGGGCGGCCTGCAGAGCACAGGTGGCGATCGGACGGCGATAAAAGGCTGTTTGAATTATTAAAAACCCCTGGCGACGCTTGGCGACAAAATGTGCAACGCGGAATGTCACATCCGGCGTAAAACAACAATTTATTACAATTTTATTTAATACAATGTACACGGCCGCCAGCGCGCGCGTGTCCGAGATGCCGCTCGAAGACGACGTAGGGGGAGAAAAAAAAAAACGTTCGCCTTGTGTTATACGAATTAGTGTTAAATACGCGTTTCGCTGTGTAAACCGTGCGAGAACGACACACACACGATTCGGAAGCGTATAAATTAGTCCCTAATTAATAATAATACCGTGAAGAATGAGATGAGGTGGGGGGGGGGGAAACGAGTTCCGACTTGGGAAAACTCCTCCTTTACACGATATACTTCAGCAACAGCAGCAGCAGCAGCGACGACGTCGATACGTATAACAAACAAAAAAAAAAACGGTTCCGCTCAAAAATCGAATACAAAGAGCGGAAAAAAAGGAATTCGTTCACTTTTTTTTGCTTTTTAATATACGCGTATTTATGAATCGCCTACAAAAAAATTAATCTTTAATGATTTTATGCGTATATAATTAGTACGTAGGAAAACGACGTATTTTATAATTTATATAATATATATAATAGGAATGTCTAAATTTTAGAAAATATTATTAGATAATAATCAATACGCGTGTATTTATTATATTATTAAATAGGTACTTGAATTAATTTGAAGGGTGTAAAATCGTTCCCATCAGAACTATTAACGTCGTACGCTTTCGCGTTTTGTTTGAAAAAAAAAACGAGTGTCGTTCAGAAAATACGTGAACGTCGTTTTTTTCAAACACTGCAAGAAGAAAAAAAAAAAAAGGCAGCGAGCCGCGGGGTGAAGTTGTGGACGGTTTTTGCGCACACGAATATCATGGTAAAATATAAACGTTTCGTACTTCCAACGTACCGATCGACCTATAGTGACGCGACAAAGGTTCTTCAAAAAGCGGATTTGAATTCGTCGTGAATTTTCACTTATAGAACGACATTGTCACTTTTTTTCATTCTTTTTTTTCGTACCTTAAGATCTTCAAAAATCGGTTATTAGCAATGTTAAATTTGTTCGAGTAATTTTTTTTTTTGAAGATTTACGCAAAAAAAATTAGAAATTTGAGAAAATCATTTCTTTAGTAAAATGCACGACAAATTATTCAAATCTGTTTTCGGAATCTTTATCGCACCACTAGGTCGACCGGTACGTTTGAAGTGCGAAACGTTTATTCTACTGCAGTGTGTGCGTGCAAACGAAGAGAGAAATATAAGTGAATTACTCGGATACAGAAGATATTTTAGTAGAGTTTTCTGATATTACTCTATACATTTGAAAGCAATAAATGCGATAAATCATTGCGTTCGAACAAAAGCGGAGTTTCGGTGTAATATTATTTGATATTATTAGTAGATAATAATGCGTGTAGTGTGTATAAGAATACGCATAATTTTTATCTCACGCGGTACACATCGTTTTAATATAATTTTTCACAATAAACAGTGAGGTAGCTAAAAAAAAAATTCAAAAACTGTTTTCGCATAATTATAGTAAGTTTACTCTAGCGGACCATCAGTTCTGAACAAACGTAATTTTCCAATAAAAATAAATAAAATACACTTTGTCGAAAAATTTTAAATCGCGATAAACGATTTTCAAGATTTTTTTAGTGTAGTTTAAAGTAACGTACTCGTCTGATATTGTATTTAACTTTTAAGCCTTAAAACCAAAAATTAACCCGCTTTTATGAATTAAATAGCCTATAAACAGCTTAAAATAGAAAGAAATTTTTCGAAACTTTTTTTTTTACCCTAATATATACTATAAAAAATTACATATTTGGTGAACATTCCGAGTTTCTATAATCATAACGAAGAAATAACGCGCTAATCGATTTCGACGAAATCGCGTTTTTTTAACATTTTCAGCTTTTGAGCGCTTTTGAGAAAATCGAAGTACAACAGTTGGATGAAATTTGTTACCGGGGAAACAAACTGTGACCGGTAAAGAAGGTCGGAGTTCTCCTCCCGATAGAATTTTCGGGTACAGACGTAAAAAAAAAAAATAGTTATAATAATAAGCACGTCATTGGAAAACCAATACACGTTATTCTTTCTCGCTCCGCACAGGATCTACTAAAAAAACTACGTCGTTTCGTCGAAATTTTACCAAAAAAAAAAAAAAACGATTTTTTAATAATTAACGCGCGAGAGGGTTCGCGGTATTATTAATAATACGCGATATTCTCTACAATAATAATGTTATCGGTGAATTATTAATAGGACGTTTGTAACGAAACGACAACGATTAAAACACACACGCACGATTCGAAAAACGGATTAATAACGGGGTAATTTTTTTTTATTATTATTTTAAATACCCGCCGCGTCGATTACGCGCGTATATATTTAATATAAATATTTAACGAATAATTACGCGGTGTAATAATAAATGCTGCGGTATTCTGCCGCTCGGTTTCATAATGAAACTTAATTACGGGGTGTATTCCGTGTACTGTAATACGCTCGAGTAAATTATATAGTTTTTTGCAGTCGACCAAACGACGACCTGCTACTACTATTACTACTGTAGTAGTAAAAAAAATACACGCGCGTCCAGCAACGACGAAAACGATCGATAAACGTTTTCCGATTGCGGTGTAATAATAATATATAAATTATTATAATATAAGCTAATTAATATTATTAATAAATGTTATTATCAGTCGTCATGGCAACAGCTTACACATTTCCGTTCCATTTCCCGAGATTTGCCCTCATACCGCCGTAATAATATATGTTTACACATAAAAAAAAAACGTTTCCCCGCAGTATTATTCGAGGACGTTTAATTAATTTCAGGAATAGAGGAATTTCTTTATATTATTTTTTTTTTCTTAATAATAATAAATTATTGTTTTCCGCCAGTTCAAACGCACGGCGCTTATGTGTACACATAAACGTATATTATGAAAATCACTGCGCGGTCGGTCGATGGCGGCGGCGGCGGCGGCGCCACAAAAGACGCCGGCTCTGACGGTGTTTGTGTGTGTGTGTGTGTGTGTGTGGTCGTCGTGTTATAACGGGCGGTCGGACCGAAGAAGAAGAAGAAGAAGAAGAAGAAGAGGAAGAAGAAGAAGAAGAGTGGAGACGCGACCTAACGATATAACGTGTACCAGTGCAGTGTATACGGACTAGCGGTGGGAGATGAACGAGACACTGAAAAGACCACTGTGTGTGTGCGTGTGTGTGTGTACGCGCGCGCGGTGATATTGAACAAATCGAACGACATATATACGGAACGTCGTCGGCGGCGAGGAGGGCCGGGCGCGGCAAGGGAACTGGTCGTGACGGTCCTGCCACTCTCCGCGCACTGACCACAGTGTGTGCGCGCGCGCGCGCGCGTGTGTGTGTGTAAAAATACTAGACGCCGGTCGTGTCCAATTATCCTTGTGTGCGCGCGTTCCGTTTGACCGGAGAGACACATGATATCCGTTAACGCTCCTCCGCCCTGCTCCCTCTCGCACGTCCTGCCGCCGCTGCTGCCGGGCCGTATGCGAGACAGCCGTATAATATAATAACTACGTTAAACCCGTAAACCGCGTGCGCGAGAGCTTTCACGGGCGGCGGCGGCGGCCGAGACGCCTTTTTTTTTCATATATATAGTTTCTTTATAGATTTACGCAAAAGTAATCCCGTACCAGGCAGTGCTACAACAGTGGCAGCAGCAGAAGAACGAAGGCCGGTGTCTCCTGCCTGGGGGAGGAGAAGGTTTTGGAACGCGCGCGCAAAAAAAAAACAGAGTAAGGAGTTCTCTTACACGCTCTTTATTCGTATATACGAAACGAGTAGTTGAACGTATTGTACACATTCAATTACCTAAAAGTGTATAGCACGATATTATATAGAGACGAAGAAGAATAGAACGAACGAAGTAATAATAGGACACAAAAATAAAACGCGTGTCGATTCTTTTACTCGCGTATTATGTATACAATATATCTTTTTATGATATATATATTTTTTTTTTTATATATACTTTTACCGAGTAAAAATTCCACGACTCGTCGATATAGTTTTTTTTTTAAACCTGAAAATCTTCGGAAAAACGAGAAATCGTCAATTATTGATTTTCGTACGGCGTTAAACTAAAAAAAACAGACGCGTTTATTTTTATTACGGCGGCGGCGGCGGCGGCGGTGAAATGAATTTCAAAATCGAATATTACAAACATAAATAATAAAAAAAACAATAATTTAATTATTATAATTATACATTATTTAATTACTTAATAATTAAATACTATACACGAATATAATATTGAACACCCGCGTATATTCGTGAGATCTTCCTATATAATATCACTATAAAAAAACGCCTAGTTATTTTAAATAAAAAAAAAAACATTTTTTTATTCTCTTCGAATATAGAGGGAGGAAACAATTTGTTTTTTCGTGGGGAGGGTGTCAGCGAAGAAGAAAAAAAACGTCGTTCCTCGACGTTCCCCCCCTGAGTTCGCCACTGCGTCGACGAACAAAAGAAAACCCCCGACGCGAGTTTCCGCCGCGAGTTAATATTATTCCGAGGACGCGGCCGCCGCCGCCGCCGGGTGTCCGATGCGCGCGTTTGACCTGCACGAGTCGCCGTCGATGGGGTAGCGCAGAAAAAAAAAAAAGAGTAAAATAAACGCTTATTCCTTGTTCCCCATTCCCCCGGTGGTTTTTTTTTAAATGTATAAAACTAAGGAGAGGGCCGGAAAAAAACCTGAGCGCAGACGACATATGTACGTATAATAATAATAATAATAATTGATATGGCCGACGACAATCGCCGTTTCCGTCGCATCATTATATTCAAATCGAAGGCGCGCGGACGACTGCGGGAGACGTGTGCGCGTCATTTGGCGCCACCGCCGCCGCGGCGCGTCGTGTTTTTCTCTCTCTCTCTCTCTCTCTCTCCCATTCAACGAGACCCACCAGGCCCGGCACGTTCTCACGAATCTCTCACACGGCTACAAGCGTCGCTCGCCTCCTAATCATCGGGCGTCATCGCATCACCCACCACTCTGGTCCGCGTTACCCGCGTAACAGTGGCCGTGGTCTCCCTACCACCACCACCACCACCAGCATCACCTGCACCACCTCCGAGGCATTTATCTCGTTAAAACAAAAAAGATAATAATATAATCGTGAGTGTATACAAGCGTATGTGTGTGTGTGTGTGTGTGTGTGTGTGTGTGTGGAGAGAGACAAAAACGTATTCGGATAGAGAGAGAGAGAGAGAGAGAGAGAGAGCGAAATACGCGATAATATATGTTATATGGGCGAGAGGAGGAGTGTTGAAATATTCAAATTATTATTATTATTATTATAATTACTGTATAGTATATAATATATATTATTTTTACGTACCTCTGGAAATCTGTGGAAACGGTTGATGGGTCTGTTTACGGTCTGTAGCGAAAACTGATTTAAACCCTAATAAACAATATAACGGATTGAAGCAAATAAATTCATTTTTATTTTTTTTTTTCGACATTATAAACATTTTGGATTTTTGTGTGTGTGTGTGTGTGTGTGTCGTTGTCGTTTACGGGACGACTATTATCGTTATTGTGTATACGATTCGGGTAGAAATTAAAAAGAAAAAAAAGCGTCCAAATTAATTGATTTTTTTTTTAATTATATTTGTAAAACATTTATGCCTACACTGTGTGTTTGTGGGAATATTTTCTCGTACGCGTATTTATTTTTAATAATGTTCCTACGATGTATCGACGACACTTTAATAGATAAACGATTTCAATACTTGCAATAGTAACAGTAAAAATTATAGGAGAACACGAGCTATAAAAATGTTTGGTGGTATTCTTTCACGTTCAGGAGCGCGTCACAAAGTGACGAATTCGATGTAAAAGACGCGGCGCGTGTGTGTATTTTTATTATTCACGAAATGTTATTTAATTTTGTATAAAGTTTATTATACGACCACGTTTCGTACTTGTGCGAATATTAAAAGTGAATAAAAATAAAAAAGGAGGGGTCGACGAGAGTTCGTTTACTTTGTCGATTCGTGCGCATATATCGTTATATTATATTTTATTGACATTCTTCTAACTAAAAAATTATTATATCTGGACAGTTGTTACGATAAGAAGAAAAGGTGATACTGTTAAATTTTTAGGCACGTTATTTGTAATATAAAATTAATGATACGTTTGATCGGGGTTGCGTTATTAACAGAGAGAGAGAGAGAGAGAGCATTTTCAGAAGAAAAGTTGAGATTAAGAGAGAGGAAAAAAAAGGTACTTTGAATGAGTTCTATGATGCGAAAAGAGAGGACAGTCGTTTTGAAGTCACAAGATGGCGCGTCACATTTGTGTAGGGTACAGTGATTACATTATATTGTATTATATTATTTACGTGTTTCGGTACGTTTGACATTATTTTTCCTATTTTTTTTTTTTAAAGTGGAGAAAAACGTGATACGCGTATCGAATTCGAGGACGGGATTGACGACGCGAATTCGGTGTTGGCAATAGTAGCCCGCGGGTTTGTCAGTACTGCAGACTTCGCACGAGACGCGGCGGCGGCGGCGGTATATTATACTATAATGTATACCTATACACGCGGTTGTTACAAAAACGGTATAAACGTGGTTATATGAAGAAAAAAAAAAAAAAAAAGAATCATCGTTTTTACTATGCTCTCCACGACTGGCTCGTTATTATTTTGCCGTACACCGCTGCACGGAGAAGACAGAAGACGGAGCGCGTTGCACACATATAAATTAATCCGCGTCGCGCTTTCCGGATTCGAGTTTCTTCTCTCTCTCTCTCTCTCTCTCATACGCCTCGCGTCAAGTCCTAAAATCGTGTATACGACCGCGCCATCCGTGTAATAAATCGAAAACGCGTACCGGTATTATTTACTGTGATATTATAGCGCACAGTATATTATACACGGGTACATTATAATAACGTGGAAATTCGTCGACATTTCGGCGTTTAAATAATATTCTTATGCTGCAAACGGACGTCGGGTATTGCGTTGAATTGTTTGAAAATTGAAACCGCGCGCGCTTTGAATATACGCGCAAAATTATTGTATAACCGAGTAATTTTACTCGAAATATTAAACGATTGTACATTCGTACCAAGTATTCCGTTGAACGAGCGGACGAATTCAAATTACTTGGGCGTCAACATAAACGCAAAATGTAACACGCATAAGGAGATCGAATTAAGTATATGTAGTGCAAACAAAGCCTGTTTTGCCACGAACAAGACGCTTAGGTGTAGACTACTATCCGAGGGTGTACGAAGCATAAACCTCCTAGCTGTTTACGTCCGACAGTGTAATATATACTCGTGTGTGAGACGCGGTCCACAACGCGGGGAGACGAAGAGAAATTGCTCAGCTTCGAAAGGAATGTGTTAAGAAAAATCCGCGGACCTGTTCGAAACCGAAACGGAGAATACGAAAGACGAAAAAACAAAGATCTGGATACGTTATATATTATAACGAGCCGAATAGATCGGATTGTTTTCTCGAAGGCGAAACGATTAGAGTGCCGCACGTTTGGCGAGCATTGTGAAAATCCGATAAGAAATGTCGTGGTCACAAAACCCGATAAAAAAGCGACCAAGGTGAAGACCTCGCGACAACGATGTCAGGATAAAGAAGGACGTTTCACATATCGACGAGTCGAAACGATTGGACGACGCGACGGACCGGGATGTGCGGAGAAGTTTGGTGGAAACACGCAAAAGGCGTAAATGGCATACAAAAAAAATATATATATTTGCACGTTTTTTAATAATTATACGCGCGTACAAGTCTTTAAAACCTTTTTCGTCTAACATTTTTGACGGGTAAACTATTATAACAAAATGAAATTCGACACTGGGAGGGGGGGGCCGCCTCTTATTATAATATTATTATCTTGTAGGCTCCCTGCGACGCGTCCCCTTTTCTCCCCTCCCCCCACACACACTCACTTAGTCCTGGCCGAAATATTAAATATAACGTATAATATAATAATAACGATTGTAGAAAAACGAACAAAAAACGGTTTGCTTCGACGTACTCTCACACCCAAAGCACGTAACGCGCCGCCGCCGCCGCCGGTTTCTCACCGTTTGAGCGCGCGTTTACACGCGTATAATAATATTTTATTACGCGTATTACACTCGCCGCCGACGACCGCAATCAAACAGCGGCGGCGACAGCAGACGACGTTGCCCGCGCGATTAGTGTGCTGTCGTCGTATATACGCGAACGTGCTGCTGCTGCTGCTGCTGCATCGCAAGAGGGGGATGAGCGCGACGAGAGACGGGGTGCGAGACTGGTTATAGTAATAATAATAATAATAATAATAATAATAATAATAATAATA
Source organism: Slavum lentiscoides (assembly GCA_032441835.1). NCBI lineage: Eukaryota > Metazoa > Arthropoda > Insecta > Hemiptera > Aphididae > Slavum > Slavum lentiscoides. The sequence continues at coordinate 1,652,722 of CM063707.1, read as the reverse complement.
ATAATAATAATAATAATAATAATATAGTCTCTCGGCGTTCGTTTTCGATTTGCCGGGGCACTGCAGGACGCGAGACGACCAGGACGCGTTCGGATATTATTATTATTATTATTATTCCGTATTATTACAATAATACGTATATACATATATATAAACACAAGCCGCCGACGACGACGGAATACGCGTATAAAATAATATAAGCGCGCTCGCATATACGTATATATAGTGTGTAACATATACAGTGCCGTCCTAACCACCAATAATGCCCTAGGGCAGGGGTGGCGAACCTATGGCACGCGTGCCAGAAGTTACCAGAAGTACCAAATTTCAGTGGCACGCCAAATTTAAAAACATAAAAAAATTATTGTTTATCTTAAAAAAAATTATATTTTAAAAATTTAGTATGAGAAATTTTAAGAATCAAATTTAAAAGTTTGTAATAATAGGTAAGAAAATGTGTTTACAAATAAATGTGTACCTAATAAAATGTGTGTAATTATTGCATGCTTTTTCTTTTCATCTTACCTAGTAAAATTCATTACTTCTTTTTTTGGCACGCCAGCATATTTCAGAAAACTCGATTTTAAATTTTGCCACTTGACCCAAAAAAGGTTCGCCACCCCTGCCCTAGGGCAATAATATTTACGCCCCCCAAAAAAAAATTTTACAACTAACGTCATATCTAATTAAATAATTTTATATATATTTTAATAGTAAATACACTCATCCTCGAAATTATCATCATATAGATACAAGGGATATTAATATCTAAAACAAAACAACAAATTTTTTCTTTTTGTCATTCATTTTTTTGACGCCCCCCGCATTCATAACACTTTGGACGCCCCAGGGCACTTGCCCCATTTGCCCCCCCCCCTTGGGACGGCTATGGTAACATAAAAACACGAACGGCGGCGGCGGCGGCGGCGTGAAGAGATTTCGCGACTGTGTGCAGTGGCGTATTTACGGGGGTCCAGGGGTACTGGACCCCCCCAGAACCAAAAAAAAAAAGATTATCCAAAGGTATTTTTTATTAAATACCTTATATCAATATATCCTGTTGGAATTTTCAAAAAAAAAAATTTGGACCTCCCCAAAAAAAGTTGAAAATACGCCACTGACTGTGTGTATATGTAAGCGGTCGGTTTGAGTAATGGATAAGCGTTTTAGGGGGGGCAGTGGTGGTGGTGGTGGTCCACGGATCTTACCACGTTTATAATTTGAAAGAAAACGGTAAATTCTTTTTCGCTTTTAACAAAATATAATACACTACGTATGGTCTTATGCGAGTTTCAATCCATATTTTTAGATATTAAAATTAAATGACGTAAAGCGTAGACCAGGGGCGCATTAAGTGGGGGGGAGGCAAATGGTGCGTTTGCCCCGGGCGGCACACCGTTCACGGACGTTTGGAATTATGTTTTAGTCCGTTGGAATTTTAATCTGTACTGTAAAATATTTAGGGCGGAAAATTATATTTGGCCCTCCCTAAATATTGAAACTTAATGCGCCCCTGGCGTAGACGACGTAGAACTTAACATTGTTTTACCGTGACTCTGCTCGACACATATAAGAAATATTTAATTTTAACGACGTATGACTAATATTCCTTACCGAAGAGACAATAATATTATAACGATAGATCATATCGCCGAATAAACGAATATTATAATCGCATTTATTTCGCGGTTATATTGTATATATATATTTTTTTTAATCGAGTTTTGAGTAAAAATTAAATAATAAATAGAACGACCGAGGCCGGAGTTTAAGAAATCGCAGGACGTACGCGGCCGGACTGGTACGGGACATAAGTGACTTTTCCAATATTTCGTCGGGACACCGGGACGATTTATTGAAATACGGGACACGTCTGCTACCATTTGTGCGGTTCGCGCAGAAAAATCTTGGCGATTTTCTTTTTTATATTCCACCCGGGTGCCCTTCGTATAATATAATCGCGATGTACAAATATTAAATCGATTTTTATTATTCATTTAAACGGGCAATGCCTTTTTTTTTTTACATAAATACGGTGTACAATTTAATTGTAAATTAAATAAGTAAAAAAATAAAAAAAACGATTAAACGCACGCGTTTATAATTTTTTTTTTTTGTACTTACGCAGTGGCGTAACTACGGGATGGCAAGGCACGGCAATGCCCTGGACTTGAAAGGGCCCTCGACCATCGTAAATAGGTGCATAAAAAAAAAATTACACACTAATACTAATACTAAAAAAAAAACACTTGATACTGCCCCGGGGACCCGAATTTATAGTTACGCCACTGTACTTACGTGTAATTAATAAAACGGAAAATGGAAATTTTTTTTTTTAATTTGGTACAAGCATAGAATTTCGAATTATGATTAGTAGCGGGGTCGGCTGATCTCTGGGGGATGGGGTGCGGGGAAGTAAAAAAAAAAAAAAAAATAGTCTTCGAGAGAGCGACGGCTGCGGCACGAAAGACGAGGAAAAAAACGACGACGACAACTGCGTCGAGACAAAAGGACCGATCCCAATTATATATAAAAAAAAAAAAAACAAAAAATAATAATAAAATAACGCGTATACGTAAAAAAAAATAATAATAAAAAAACGACGACGACGACCGGAGTATAGTAAATATATGCGTGTGAACATTAAGGGGCCGCACCTCGGACGAATACTATAAAATAAAACAACGACGACCGTTCTCGGTTGTGTTATCACACGACTAATGACACCTACTGCTGAGGTAGCTGCGTCGCATATATATATATATGTATACATATACACGGACGTAATACGAAAGTATTAAAAAAAAAAAAAAACAATATATACGACGAGAGATAGGGTTATGTCCATTAACACTAGCGTTATTTATTGGCCGCATATAAATATCGTTCGGGTGGCCTTTATCTCTTTCTTTCTCACACACACACACACACACACACACACACACACACTGTAAATGTGCTCGTTTATGTGTGTGTCTATTATATATACGCGTGTGTACAAGACTCGTGTTTTTTTTTTTTTGTTTTTTTTTTTATTGTTATTAACTATCGCGAGCGCGCGCGCGCGCCCGCGCGGCTCCGGTTCCGAACGACGGACGCGCCGAGACGACGGGACGTCCTGTAACGTTTTGAAACCGGCCGCGAGCACCCTTCCTCACCCCCTCTATCTAACAATCGTCATCACTCTTTTTACAAAAAAAAATAATAATAATAATAATAAAAAAAAACGCGTATACGAAAATGAGATTCGGGCGGTGTTCGGTCGGGTTAGCCGAGAGGAGACGCGGTCCAAGACGAGGCGTGTGTGAATTATTTTTTATTCGTCTTATCAACCGACGACATCGCGCGCGCCGGGCACCTGCAGCATCACAGCGCCGCCGCCAGTAGCCGCTACGGTGTATATACTATATATTATAATGTACCAGCTATATACCCGCCGACGATTTATATTTTTCTTGTGTACGCGTGTAATTAATACCGTGTTTCGGCCGTTTATTAATTTGAATAATATTTCAAGTATGCGCGACACACGGAAAAAAAAGAATACGTTTCTTCTCCCCTCACCTCCCCCCCCCCCGAACTCGTCTCTACTATCGCGGCGCGATCCGTATAGTTGTACCGGCGGAATATTCAAATTATTATAACCGCGAGACAATTCCGTAATAAATTCTTTTTATATATATGGGGGCCGTCGACACCGTTTTGTTGGGTCGGAAACTGGTTCGCGGAGGGAGAAGAAAAAATATATGTAATTTTCTCGTTTTTGACTGAGGAAGGGGAGGGACGTTTTGCGTATTTATACCGGAGGACACCGATACGAAAAATCAAATTTAAACTAGTACACGAGACATTGGTGTGTAAAGTGTAAACGTCGCGTGAACGGTTAAAATGAAACGGAATTGTGAATGTTGGTATCTCAAAGTAATTTCAATATTAAATATTATTATCAGTCGTCACGGCAACAGCTTTAGAAAAAAATTTCGGGGGGGGGGGGCCAACAAAAACGTACACCTTAATTTTTTTTTAATATACAGTGTATTTTTAGCTATTTCGGGCGGGATTAGTAGAAATAATAACCGATTATTTTATCACGCTACAAGAAACAAAAACACTGAAAATTATATTATCTGACATTTAAAAAGAATTATATCACAAATTTAAACAAATATCAAATAAAATAGCGGGGGGAGGGCCACGGCCCCTCCCGCCACCCCCCTGCGGGCGGCCTTGCGTTACGCGCAATTCATTATTGCGTGTAAATTAATTAATATTATTATCAGTCGTCACGGCAACAGCTTTTATACATTTCCGTCCCATTTCCTGAGATTTATCCTCATACCGCCGTAATAGATGTTTATAGATCAAAAAAAAAAAAAACGTCATATCACACGAAATTCAACGGACCGCAATGATAACACACTCGATTAAACGCGACGGTTTGTTAATATTTTTTATCGTTGGACAATCTTGTTCCGAAATACCCCGCAACTGAATTTCCGCGTCGGATCCAACGGTTATTTTACCGATTGATATTATTTATCTTATCAGTGCCGGGTAGTTCGTGCTGCGATAACAGAGGCTTTTCTATATTTCTATTCTGAATCGACCCGTTATTATAATTATTTGTTTTTCTATTAAAAAAAAAAAATTCTTTGTTTCGCCTATATACGTTTCTTAATTTTTAACGTAAAGTGTAATGGAAAAAAAAAAAAAACACGTGTAAAATTTGGTCGATAATTTCGTTTTACCGCGTGTTGTAAAACTCTCTGCGTTTTTCGGTATAGTTCAAAATAAACCACTAGACCCCCTCCTCCTCTTCGAGAAAAAGGACGAAAATACGCGACTGATCGTTTTTGATAACATCATATATAGGAATATTATAATATCGTTGCAATCGTATTGTCTCAACGCGATCTATAAATATTTCGGTATCGATCACAGCAGTGGCGAAGCGCGAGGGTACGGCGAACCGTGCGGGGGGCGCGAAATTGACAAACACGGCTGCTCATCGTATCCACTGCAGAACACGAGAATTCGCTGGAAAAATTTCGCGTGAAGAAATCATCGCCGAATTCGCCAGCCTCACAAAGCGAATTTTCAAAGTTCGAAATTTACACCGTAATAATATATGACCGTAATCGACATGAATCGCGTCCTTAAAAAAAATTTAGTAAAAATTTAAAAAGCTGAAAAAAAATATCGATTTTTTTTTTTTAATCGGTTACACGGCGCTAATAAGTCTTCCTGCGCCCCGCCGCTGCAAACACAACACGTGTTTTTCAACAGATCCACAGCCGCCGCCGCCGCCGGTATGGTTTTGAATATTTTGAAAGGCAAACGATATACGCGACGCGCGTCCGTCGTTTTTTTTTTTTTTTTTATATTTCGGTTCTCGTTAATTTTTTTTTTTTTTACAATACGAGAGTATTTTTTATTTTATACAAATAAATTCATATTATAATATTCGTGCGCCGTGTTCGTAAATAATTGGCGGCGGTGTCGTATAAAACGACCGACACAGGACGCGTATATATATATACGCGACACGGAGGACGTGATACACCTTATTTTTATTTTTATTTTTTTTTTTTACATATTATTATCGTCGCGGTCGGTGTACACGAGCGCGGGCGTAAGGCGCCAAAAGAATTAACGACGACGCTGCTTACACGTACGTGTAATAATAATTGGACGTGGTATGATTGCCGCCGCCGCGCCACCTTTCAATTAGCGAGACGGAAATTGAAACGGGAAAAGTCGTCGGGAGAGATTTATTAAATTTTTGTTTTTTTTTTTACGTCGGGTCACACACATAAACACACACACACGTGTATAACACAGTTCGTCGTCGCGCTGTATTAAATTTATTCGAAAAAAAAAACATTTTTTTTTTTTAATTGACCGCGGTTTTCTATTGTATTCCGTTAAAAAAATAAATACCTCGTAAATAATTCTTTTGAACGATTTACGTTATAAATACGGATTTTCGAGAGAAATCGGCTCGTTATTAAGAGGTACGCGAGCGTACTACACACACAGCTAACCCACCGCTTTTTAACGGAAAATCATAAAAATACGTTTTTAATTATTACCGTAATTAGGTATACGTTAGCGCGCGGGACAAGGAAGTGTAGCGAGATCCTTCGGATAGTTTTTCCGTTCGCGGTGCTGTTGCTGCTGTTACTGGACGAAACGTTATTATTTTTTTTTTAAAAGAATATATGTTTTTTTTTTAGATTCCGAGAGTATCGGTGAATTTCGTATCAACGAATGGGGAACAAATGAAATACCTGAATGTCGAAATGATGCGGCGTTTTTTTTAATGCTTGTACCCGAAAATCATTTGCCAGAAGGCAGTGGCGGATTTTCAAAAATTTTCTGTGTGGGGGGGTCCTCAAAAATAATATGTATTTCAAATGTATTATTTTTATTTTTTATAAAAACAAGTGTTTACTGAATTTTAATCTAAGTATACCTACTGGGTCATAGTGCATTATATAAATTATAATAAATATATATATGTATATATCAGCGTCTGGGGAGGGGGTCTAGGCCTCCAGGACTCCCCCCCCCCGTTAATCCGCCACTGCCAGAAGGAGAGTGCTGCACCAATCTATATTTACAGTCGTACACGCGGTATTCTTTAAATAGATGTGGTACCGTTTTTCTCAATACTTTTTTTTCCCCAAGAGTCCGAAAAAAACTACCGAAAAAATTACTCTCGATTTTCCGCTATATTTACAGGCTATTCGACGTATTGAAAGAGAGGTGATTTTCGGTTTTAAGGCTTGAAAATGTAACGAACAACGTCTGCGGACGTACTCGCGTTACTTCGAACTGTAACTCAACAAAAAAAAAAACTTTTCGGAAAATCTCTAGTCGCGATTTTCTTATTGAAAACATTTCGCCAGTTTTTCGACAAAGCGTATTGTATTTTTTCGCGAGAAATTAATACGTTCGTTCGTTTAATAATAATAATATTACACCGCGAACCTCTGGCGCTCGGAATCTTTTTATCGAATTCCCAACAAAACTGTTGCGAATCTTTATCCGAGAGTGATTCATTTGAACGACATCAACAATACTGCAGTCCGATGGTACTTTTTTCACTTTTATTATATTCTCGGTAATTTTTTTCGAGTCCTTTCTTTTTTTAACGTCGGGCGCCACGATATATGTATTTTTCCCCTTCCGCGCGCACATGATAATATTACGGGTTTTGGAATTTTTTTTTTTTTTTATTATTCTCCCGTCCTTTTCGTATATAAATACTTATATATAAAAAAAAAAACAAGCCGTAGAAATCGATTTCATTCCGCTTTAAAACGCGCGCGCACACTGCGAGGTCTTCATTTAAATACAATGGGGTTAAGTAAAAAAAAAAAAACCGACGAGCATCTCGTTCCGCGGCGGCGAGACTGACAGACGATTTATTTTTATTATCGATTTATTTTAATTTTCAGCGTTAAAAGAAGAAATCCCAAATATAGGCAGGTAGGTGCGCACTTACTGCAGATGTCTATCTCCGAGCGGGCACGGACGACGACAGTATAGTATATTTTTTTAATACTTGCGCATCGATACGCGTGTAAAAAAAATATTCGGTGTATACTAACCGAGTACGTGAATGAGAAATAAACGATATACCGATTGAGTCCGCGTCGACGGGCAAAAGTAAAATAATATACTGTATATAACTGCGATTGGAAAAAGATAATTTTCTTATACACGCATATATCGGTGACAAATATACAATAATACCGTCGATACAGGATAATATTATGTAATACAAATACGAAAAATTATAATATTCGTGTGTCAATACAGTTAAACGTATTAAACATTCTATATATAGTCACACTGCAGTACGCGATGGATTCAACGATGATTATTGTATTCTAGTGAAAGAAGTAAAAAAAAATGTGTTTTTTCTTTTTGTTATAGCGACGGGATACACACGAGTAGTCTCTAGAAAAACGTATCGGTCCTGTTCACTCGTTGCAAAAACGATTGTGCAATAATAATAATAATAATAATAATAATAATAATAATAAACGTTAATTTTTATTGGCCGGAGACTCGTCGGTTGTAAAAAAAACCGGACTCGAATAGTATATACATATACTTTTCGATATGTAAATCTTGTACGGCACTCGCTGTTGCGGTACCCAACCTGCAGACGTAATGGCGGATTTATGATTTTTTTTGTTGAAATTTTTCTCAACAATAATTCTGTAAGCGCGATTGCGTTTATGATTTGACGTTATAGGCCGTTCAAATAAAGTACTGCTCTAAACAATTTATTTTCTAAAATTAAAAATTAAATATTTTAAACTACGACCTTATACGAATACATTATTATGCGATAACCGCGTCAATCCGAACGCGTACATGTCAATGGATAACTCGATTCGGTTTTTATTTAATTTTTTTTAGGCGTTTGGTGCGGCACTCAATATTCGTACGCGCAGCAATAAAAAAAAAAAACGTTCGGCGTGAATGATTCTATCCTTCGCGGACGAGCCGCCTGCGCGAGAAACGGCGAGATATTCCGGTTCTTCCCTCCTCCCTTCGGATTTTTATTATTATTATTTTTAATTAACCGCAGAATACATATACGCCTCGTGCACCGTGTTTTCATTATTATCATTATTACAACACGTATATAATAATAATATTATATACGCGTACACGACGAGTAGTAGACCTGCAGCAGGTAGTAGCCCGGGACAATTAAAGGTGAAATTCTCTTCGCTGCAGTTCGCCGACCATAATATATAATATTATATATACGCGGTGTTTTACGACCGTTTTCTGTTGTTTTTATTTTTCCGGCTAGTGGCTGCTGTATAATAGCGGGAGTCGGTCCGTTTTTTTTTTTATTATCATTTTAATTTTTTTTTTCGTCCGTATTAATCGCGTTTTTTTTTTTTTTTTTTAGTCCTTCTCCCACCCTAGCCAAAGTCATTATTATTATTATTATTATAATACGCAAGACGAGAGAGAGAGAGAGAGAAAAGCGCTCGTCGATAAAAATCCGGAAATATTTTCGGTTATTCGACCGGCGGCGGCGGACGACGCCGACAAAAAGACTGGCGACACACGATTATTGCTACTATCAATACCGCGCGGTGCCAGCTGCTTATCTGTCGCAGTCATCGAATAATACCGGCGACGTATACTTCGATTGGCCTCGCCGCCACCCGACCGTCGATTATCATTATTATTAGTCGACGACAAAATACCGTCTCGGGTTTGGTTGTATGGACGACAGATATAGGATGAGAGAGAGAGAGGAGAGCGAAGAGGAATAATTAAAAAAAAAAATAGGTTTATTTTCTACATTTTATATTATTATAATACAGTAATCGCCGCGCGGCGACATCTGTATACGTTTACATGGCCGGCGGCGGCTTTAGGCAGTGCCGGAAATTTCCGTCCAAAAGACCTGCTGCAAGAAGACGACATTTCAACCCTATATTTGATAATAGTACCCGGAATTTCGAGGTAATGAGGTATTTAATTCAATGAAAGAGATGATTGTCAACGCTTAAAAATTCTTAAAACGATGTCGGACGTTCGTTATTTAAACGCTGCAGTGTTCAAAAAAAAAATCTTAAAAATTCGTTTTAATTTCTTTTTATGCTCGTTTCGAATTGTTCGACAAAGCGCGTATTACTGCGTCGAAGATCCGATCATAATCGCGATTTTATTGCTTTCTGCAAATTCACAGTAATAACTGCAGAACTCTTGAAATCTTTATCTAAGTAATATTCTTGCATATTGATATTAGGCCGTTTTTCTTCGGGTATATATTATTAATTTAAAAAAATTTTAATATTATAATAATTTAATTTTTATTTATTTCCACCTGTACCGCCGGAAAGTCTGACTCGCATAAGAATTTGATTTGTCTCCACACGTCGTTTAAAAGTATTGTAATTATCAAAACTGATTTGTTTTGCGACAGACGAGTTTTTTTTCTTTTGTATTTAGGTTGTTTAATATAGGTAAAAACCGTATTACAATGTACCTACTGGGTTCGAGAAGCGCGTTTCGGGGAGTAATTTATGTATAATTTTTAAATAAAAATATAATAAACACTGTGTAACGCGTAACGAGAACACGAATAATTGTCTCTTAAAAATACGCACAAGCGACGACGAAGCTCCCTCGGAAACCGGTCCGATAACCACCACCACCACCACCACCACCACCACCACACCATCGCTCAGAATATCGCGACTTCTTCATTAATTGAAATGCCGGACAAGGCCAATTATTATTATAAAAATTCACTTTATATTCCACGTTCGTTCTGTCGATTTTTAAATTTTTTCGTTGTTTGCGCGTGGAAATGTTCGTATAATATTATATACACGGTGTGTGTAATAATGTGAATTTATAATTGCGTGTAAATTAATAATATTAAAATAAATATTATTATTAGTTGACAACAGCTTACACGTTTCCGTCTCATTTCCCGAGATTTACCCCCAAACCGCCGTAATAGCTGATGTTTACACGTCAATAATACTTATATATAAAAAAAAACATCCCGATTCCGAGACGGGGGGGGGGCAGGACGATCTACCTATCGCTCTCCCCCGGATATCCGCCACTACGGTGCTGTACACAGTCGCGTGGAGGGGGGAGGACGTTAAAAAATATCCATAAACACGCAGTGATTATTAAAAAAAAAAAAAAATTGCACCGCGTTCGTTTCCATTTTTTTCTCCCCCCCCCCTTTTCACAATAACGTGTATACGCAATCTCGGGGAGGGCTGCGTTGCGCGCGGCGAACCCTGTCTAGGTGGTGGTGTGAAAACGAAAGGCGCGCGTTTATAAAAACGCCCGCGAATGACCATTCGACGAACGGAGGGTGTGGCCCGGATAATCCCCTTTGGGCGTCCCGGTTCGTACCGCCGTTTTATACCCCCACACCGCGGCGGTGTAATCGTCGTATGCCATCGACGACGTCGGTGCGCCGGGGGGGAAGAATACACGACGTCCTTTGGAGTGAAAAAAAAGGATATTTTTTTTTTTATTCGTGTTAATCGCTCGTATTAAAAAATAAAAAAAATAGATCCGATCGAAAACGACCGAATTACCATAACAAGGAGACGCCGCGCGAGCCGGTCGTATATGCTGTATATATATATAGATATATTATAATCGCGGTCGGCTATATTCGAAATCGTCGATTTACACGCCGTTTTAATTAAAGACAGAAAAAAACATAATAGTGACATCGTCCAGCTGCAGAACAGTGTGTAATAAAATGCTTCCGGACGATTTCGTTTTTTCCCCCATTATTTTTGATAACACTCATATTTTAAAGGCCCGGTGTACGCGTTCATAATATTATATAAACGTTTTCCGAATTATTATTTTTCACCCCCGAACGCCGAGTTACCACCACCAAAGACAGGCCGTAGAATGGTTGAACAAACTCGACTTATAGGACTTATAGGACGAAAATGAAAAAAATCAGGATTTTTTTTTTTATTTATTTATTAACAACGATTTATACACGTACGATCACTACGACTTGTTTTATTACCATTTTTTTGTATCTCTTATGATTGCTTGTGATCTACGATTTATAGTGTATTTGTTGTGTTACACGTGTCTTTTAAATACGCCATACGATAAAAAATTAACCCGAAACGTATATACAGAAATAAAAATGGACGCGAGATTTCTGTACATTTTTCCCGTCGCGAGACGATATTTTCGTAGTATAAAATCGCGATTTTCTCTACGAATCTTATAATAAATATTGATTATTATCAATAGGCGATTTGAAAACGGTAAAGTCAAATGTTATACGCGTTTTTATTTAGTATACATTTACTTGTTGCGAACACGTTAAATTTTTTTTTTTAATCGCTTTTACATTTGCGCGTAAAAAAATTACAGAGCGACGATGACTGAAACGAATAAAAAAAATTAGTAAATTAATATTGGAATAAAAGCGCGAGTTACAGTCGTTAACGCCGAGAATAGCTCGGTGTGTTATGCGTAAGAGATAACTGCAGACGAATCGGGAATCGGTAATCCAGTAATAATAATCGACGTCAATGGACGTGTACGGGGCGAAGAGCGTGGAAAACCGGAATAGAGCTGCTGGGTTTGACCCGTAGTAGGAGTACAGGATAACGAGGAGCGATCTCCCGGAGATCACGTAAAACCTCGTCATGGTGTGTAATAATCAAGGCCGTAGCCAGGAGAGGGTTTAGAGTTCAGACCCCCCAACGAAATTTTTTCTTAAAATTCAATGATTTATATTCTATTATTAGTTTATTATTTTTATTTTATTTCTTATTTATACTCTCACTCCCCCCCCCCCCGAAAAAAACAAATTTTTTTTTTGCCGGCTACGGTCTTGGTGATAATAATAGGAGGTACACCGCGAGGGAGAAGATACCTGCAGCAGGTCCTGCAGGAATCGTGGACGAAAAGAATAACGCTATACGCGATGTCGACAATACAGACGATACGCATCGGGCGGCATATTAACACACTGTACATTGCTACACGACTGCTGTTTTTCGTGATTGGTCTATATTCAAATTTACCGCCGTTTAAATTTTATAGCAATTATCTCAATTCACATATTGTTATCGTTATTTTATCATTAGGCGGTGCGTATTTTATCGGAAAAATAAAATACGGAATTATATTATGTTCCGTGACATTCGTGTTATCAGTGTATTGTTATCAAACGAACCAAACGTGCGCACTTCAGTAACTTTATGTGGTTTTTCATAACAAATCAATGGATACGTTTAGTGTAAGTTCCGACAAGAGCGAGCGAAGCGAGCGTATACTTGTTATGATGAGTACAATATAATAATAATAATAATACGCTGATAAATAACATAGACATATAATATATAGACCGCGATTAGAAGTATACGGAGCAAAGATACGTGCGAGAGAGAAAGAGCCATTTGAGGTTTTTTTTTACGGATGAATAAATAATCACGGTATCACCATTCGCTTCGGATCCCGGATATCTTGTTGCCACAATTTTGTTTTATATCATCCACGAAAAAAACCTCTTCTAAGTCTACCCGTCTCATAGACCTATTAACTATAATTAACAGGTCTGTGGATAATAACACGCTGACATCACAAATGTCATGGAACATAATATGATTCCGGGAAGGAGGGGGGGGGTAAATTCGAATAGACCGATCACGAAACAGCAGTCGTGTACAGAATGTTAATATGCCGTCGGCATAGGTGTAACTAGGGGGGAGGGACAGGGGGGCTTAGCCCCCCTCCCAAAAAGGCGATCTGACTACATTAAAAATGTACAGTATTTTCTATATATTTATTTATATTTTTCTAATATTCCTAGTTATTGGGGGTAATTGAAAGTTGATGACCCCCTTTTTTTTTTTCTATCTTATTTGGGTAATTTTGGCATAAATCGGCAAAATTTCTGTGAAAGGAACGCTTTTTTTTTGCTCATTAATTTTTAGCCCCCCCCCCTCCCCCAAAAATTTAGTGCTAGTTACGCCTACGGCCGTCGGGCGTTCCACGACGAGCAGAGAACACACGTAATATAAGGGATTTTTAACACGCTTTTATTAGCTTCGCCTGTATGTGAGCTTATTTGTATGTAACTCTCCTTATTAATCGTAATCGTAAAGTACGACGATTATTTTTATTTTTCACTCGCCGAGCCACTAGCGGTTTCCCGTCGGTGCCGGATACAATACGAACGACTCGTGCTGATAGGAAATTTAATTTTAGATTTATTGTTAAGGGTATTGGAACCGGGAATTTTCTCTCTTTGTCTTAAAATAGATAGAGCAGAGCAGAGTATATACGATTGACGAATAATCGGCGAGCACACGAGTCGTGTAGGAGCAGCACAATTACAAACGTCATACATTGTACACACTTGGCGAGTACACTCGCCTAGTGTATAGGCTCGTGAAGTACACGAGTCGTGTGGGACCGAAACTCCGTTGCGTGTAAATACCGTATTTTGCAGTGTGCCGCGACGTTATTCTTGTCGAACCGTATATAACGACATTATATAATTTATATTAAATTGTAATATTTTAATTAAAATAATTTATATTTGTATTACGTTAGAAATAAAAAATTTAGTTAAAAAAAAAAAAAAACTAAAGAATACGCTTTCATAGCATATTAAACTAAAAAGTTCAAAATTAAATGTATGTAGTTTAAAAAAAATCTAAAAAACACGCTTTTAAATATAATATCGGACTAAAAAGTTCAAAAATAATTTTTAAAATAAGCCTGAAGCAATAACGAACAAAAAATACTAGTATTGTTGTGAAAAAAGCGTCGGGCGCTCGATATACGAAAAATATGGCACAAAGCGCCCAAGCTTTTTTCACAATAATACTAGTGTTTTTGTTCGTTATTGCTTTATGCTTATTTTAAAAATTATTTTTGAACTTTTTAGCCCGATATTATATTTAAAAGCGTGTTTTTTTAGTTTTTTTTTTAAACTATATTTATTTTTAATGACAACTATAGCCACTTTATAGGAGGAGCGCGGAAAGTCGAAGAAAAAAAATCGAATTTTCCTTTTTTTTCACCATCCCTCCTCGTGGTCGTAACAAAAATACCATACGAATATCGCGCTTCGCGTGATTCGCGGCACTTTGTCGTGCTCGTCTCCCTCGACACGACGGCCGTGGCGGCGCGTCTCGTGTATTTTATTTTCTCTCACCGCCTGGCTTATAATAATACACACACACACACACTGATTTCCCAATGGGATCTCGTGTCTTCACGCAACAGTCACCGTACTCGTGCGGTACACGCGGCGGGCGGCGGTCTAATAACATTATAAGATACCGCGCGCGAACGCTGGATGGGTTACAATATTACTTTATATAACTATATACGCCGCGCGTTAGAACCGGCGTAATGTATTCCCTCGTGTGCCAGTGTGCGTTCGACGATTGTGTAGTGTATGTATATAATGTGAACGAGGCACACATTATACGTACCTACTGCGCGCAACAGCACGGTGAGTCGATTTTTGAAAAATCCGGTGGCCCGCGATTAATCCTACCCCGAAAAACGACGTTATCTCTTATTTTTTTTTTTTCAAACATTATTCCCTTCGCCGTTGCCGGGGCACGCTGCGCGTAGTCGCGGCGACCTCCGCCGTCGCGTACACGATATTATTTTGCTGTGCAAAAGACGGACGCCGCGACGATCGCACGCTATTGTCGGCGGCGGCGGCGGCGCGTCCGAAATATTCGGCGGAGCGGAAAACGGGAGCGCTCGCGGTATTATTATTATTATTATATTATACTCCGGCAACCGTCGTCGCCGGTGGAGGAGGTTTTTTCTTCTTTCCTCCTATTTTAATAACGCGATACGAAACGCTCGGATTAAAAAAAAAAAATTGTCTTTTTTTTTTTCCTCGTCTCTCGAATACGCCAGAACGTGTATTTACAACGACGTGTTTTGCGCTGTAGTAACGGAGACGAGCCGCCGTTCGCGTACAGCGATATTCTGTAGTTTTTTTTTTTTTTATATCTTCGCCGAACGACAATATAAACCGTTATTGGCGCTTCGTCGAACAACAATATAACGTTAATATATAGACGCTGCGAAAATGTGTAGACTTTCTACCGTTCGGTCGGGTCTGCGCAGAGCTCCGGTGGGGCGGCCAACCAAACAGTGTCTAGACCAGTACGCGACACAGGCCAACGGTCGCTTTCGGAAAATTGTCCCCGGCACGCTGTTGCCGCGGAACGGATCGGTGTGAGCGTAATTAAAACGTTTTCCACAGACGTTAACTGTCGCTTTTGTACGACGGCGGACAAAAGTGGTCGAAGAAGAAGAAGAAGAAATATTTACTCATTTTTAAGTGGGGTTTTTTTTTTTTATAGAGCGCGAGTCTTTTTTAAACTTCTTCTGTCCGCGGAGGATTCTAACGAGAGGCGACATATTATAACGAAACACGCGTTACTCTGTTCCCGGCGCCGAAAACTCGGAGCGAATCGCGCGTGAAGCTATCGGTCGACTAAACAATCGGCAATAAGTGTACGGTTCGCCGACAGTTTACGGTTTTAGTTTACCGGCCCCCTTGGGGCCACCGCGGACTACAGGCTTTTTATCGGTTCGGTCTGGTCGAGCAGCTAGCGCGAACACTGGGGCCGAGACTATAAACAGTCCGCGGGTCGGCGGCGAGTGCGTAATTTTTGTCGAAAAACTTTTCCAGAAAGATCATTATTGCTATTATATATATATATATATATACAACGGTAAAGGATCAAGAAGAAAAGAAACCGAGAGTATAATTGGGCGCATCCCGTCTACGGTTACGGATTATTACAAGCAGCAAAGTTTTATACGACGCATTCCAATTTTACTGAATTTCAAGACAATAATGTCTTTCGAATTTTTTTTATTTTCAAATTAAATGTTATAAAAAAAAAAAAAAGTGTATTTCGTATATTCCGATTCGGAGCCCGTGATAACTCTTTTTACAAATATTTTTCATTACTTTTTTTTTCAAGTACAAAAACGTATTAATTTTAAGTGGGCCGTATGCTTAGAATATTATATTCGGTAAAATTATGAAAACTGATTATCAACGAAAATTTATTGTCGATTTTTTTTATGTACGTATATTGCTCGTGGTATGTATACGTATACTACTCATAACTCGATAGTTATTACTTCGGATTTGGTTAGAATAACTATATTGTTCAACATCATCTCGGCCCACAATTAACAAGGGGGGGCAAATGCCCACCCTGCCCCCTACCAAATGACGCCACTGGGTTAGACTCTTGCACAACAACACTTCCGCGCGCGAAAACGATACACACGCTCCGTCGCAGCGTGTCGTCGTCGCCGTCACGGTATGCCGGACACATTTGCCGCAGTGGAATCCGCGCGGTTCGCGTGTGAAATGAATTTTACACGCTATTATAATATCGTACTATATATTAATATTCTTCTGCAACTAATTATTATTATTATTATTATATACAGACGGACGCGTTTCGACGGGAATTTTAATGAAAACAATTAATTAAACAAAAAAAAAAAAAAAAAATAGCGCGCGCGTAGGCGAACGCGATCGAAATGCACACGCCTCAGTTTTTTGCGTGTAAGCAGCAGTGGATTTTCATGAATTAATTTCGTATAAGTAAAAAACGTTTTTTTTTTTTGATAATAATTTCAAAAACCAGTTTTTTTTTTTGTGCCGTTTATAACAAACGCACTATATTATTACACGTGTTTTATACCTACACGCGCGCGTACTGTACCTATTGTGGCCGCTTTATTATTATTATTATTATTTTATATAAAATAATACGCGTACATAAATAAACGCGGACGATGGTCGCAGCCGATGGAATTCTATAATATTTTTTAAAAATTACATAAGGGGCAGGGGAATACTGCGAGCGGTGAATAAATGAGAAATCGGCGACACAACACTCGACTTGGCGTCGTCCCGCGCGCTATACGCTGCAGCGTAATCGCGACGTTCTCGTGATAACGTCGAAAATCCGAATCGAACAATAAATTCGTATTTTCGCGTTTTATAATAATAAAAAAAAAACGTCGTTTCCTCTTCCGCGATCTGCACACGACACTGCACGGGGATTGTTCTAAGGATTTTTTCCTACTGCCCGAGAGCTAAATACGTTTTGTCGAGATTTATTCGGATCACATATTATACGTAGTATCCCACCTACGACCTAGTAAAAAAAAAAAAAGAAAAGTCGCGTAATTTTTTTTTTTCTTTTGATTTCACTCCTTATTCTACTGATTTTTCAAAAAAAAAAAAAATATATACTCAGCAGTCATATTATTATATTAAAATATCGATAACACTGCGCGCAATAAGAAAAATCGTATTAATCTCGATTTTATATTTATTTAATTACGCTATTACAGGATTGTATGGTTAACATTTAAATGCTTTCATTTTTTTTCCAACGATCAGTATCTTTTTCCAGAACGCGTCTCTTTTCGGGAACACATTACTGTTGTTACTGGTGCCCAAATTCATGGAGTCCAATGCCCATTTGACATTTCCTACTACTACCCAATTTGGGTGCTACTGCCCGTTAGAATAAAACCTGCAACACTGTGCACGTTAGACGCGATTTACACACACGCCTGCTGCAGTTTTCGAGCTTTATTTATTAGTTTTAATGTAAAAATCATTTACCGTTCACAAAATCAATAGTCGAATATTCTCGTATAGCGTTTTGACTATTTCAAATCCGGTCGACTGAGACTCAACGCGTTACGTGGAAATACAGAGAAATTTATTAAGTATTTGAAAATAATTTTTATTATCTTTTTTTTTTAAACAAATTGTACGCGTTTCATTCGACGATTTTTAATAAAATAAACGATACGATTACGAAGAGAAAAAAAACGTATTGGCAGCCACGTAGTAAAAAAAAAAATTGATTTAAATACGTAAAAAAAAAAAAAAATATATACTATGCAGTCGCTCTCGCATAGGCGCAAATAGGACAAAAAAATTGGGGAGAGGGGCTAACATTAATTTTATTCATTTCGACAAGTATAGTCGTATAAAATGCTTTCCCAAATACGTATATTTATCGCACATATCTTTAAAATGAAAACGCATACGATGGTCAAGGATTATATCGAAAAGACATGGAAATATTGTTTTGTAATTCGACGTAGGTAAATGAAACACCGGGAAATATTGTGCTCGCTAGCAAATTTTACAATAATTAATTTTTTTTTTTTTTTGGGGGGCGACTAAACCTGTAACGATACGCACGCATATCATTATTGTTTTCTTTTTATAATACGCATTAAGATATTATATAATTATTAGTTAGTCGTATACAGTGCCGTCCTAATCACCAATAATGCCCTAGGGCAATAATATTTGACGTCCCTCCCACCCCAAAAAAAAAAAAAAATTTACTACTAACGTCATGTCTAATTACATAATTTCATATATTTTAATAGTAAATACACTCATCCTCGAAATCGTCGTATAGATACAAGGGAAATTAATATCTAAAATAAAACAACAAATTTTTTTTTTTGTCATTCGTTTTTTTAACGCCCCCTATACTTTGGACGCCCCAGGGCACTTGCCCCATTTGCCCCCCTTGGGACGGCTATGGTTATATAATAAGTAACAGCTGAGTTTTATTCTTTTTCCCTCTCATGCGCATTGTCAACCGTTTTTATCGTACTTTCCTTTTTTCTTATTTTTCTCATCTCCGTCAACAACTTCGCCGCATAAATTTTATAACTCACCGCCCTCGTTATTTTTGAATTATTACAAACCCCCCCCCTGCTCCCCCATCTATTCGCGCTAATGGTCGCTCTGCTCTCTCCCGCACAACGGACGCCCATAAAATCCGAACGGTTCCGCCGCAGTCGCGCAATCACAGTCAGTACTCTGACCGGCGCGACGCGGGCAGCTGCCCCGCGAATCCGGCCCTGCGAATCGGCGGCGCCTGGACCGCCGGAAGAAAAACTCTCGCGGCGTGCTACGCCGTCGTCTCGTCACACGGTCGTTTTACACGCGGCGTTATAGCGTAGTCTTGTAACACTCCATAATATAATATGCCAAAGGGACACGTTTTATACGCCACACACGTGCGTGTATGTTATATATTATATATATATATATATCCTATATATTATTACTATTAGTGCTTGTGCACACGACGACGGTCCGATGAGGTGACAGTTCCACTCGAGTCGCAGGCGCCACCACCATCACCACCACCGGTCCCATGCAGTGGCGGCGCGGTGTCAGGTACATACACGATCCCATACACACACACACACTATTATTATTATTATTATTATTATGTGCGAGAGCGCGTTATTATTATTATTGTGTGTGGGTGTGTGTATTGGCCGAAAGGACGCGGCGATGTGTTGTTATTTCGTTTCAGGACGAAAAGAGAGAGAGAGAGAGAGAGACGCCGCCGCCACTGATGTGTGCCAGCCGAAAAATACGTGTCGACTTTCCGGTCAAACGGTCATCCGCCAAAGTGCCGCCGCCGCCGCAGCAAAGGACACACGTATAATATAATATAGTATATATTATACTATTATCATCATCATCATCTGCAATATTTCGGTCCACCGCAACTGCTGCGAGTATTATTATTATTATTATATACGTTTTCGATTTGCCGCGTATTATTCACAGAGCAGTGGCGGGCACACACACAACAGATCGTTAGACCGACCGGAGGGCCGGTTTATTATTATTTTTTTTCCCGAGGAAATTACGTGAAAATTCCGCACGTAATAATATTAAATTTAAAAAAACAAAAACTTTTTGTTCGGCGCAAAACGAATCGTTTCTGTCGTCCGACATTTTCGTTGTGACCGTCGAGCGGATAGAGAAAAAAAAAACGAGTCTGCCAGTACTCGAGACATTGCGACGGTGTAAACGACGTCGCGCGAGCGGTACAAATGGAACGGAATTGTGAATTTGGGATTTGTGAATATGTACTCGTATATCTTTATTCAAAGTAATTTCGATAATAAATATTATTATTAGTCGTCACGACAACAGCTTACGCGTTACGGTGCGATTTAGAAACACGTAGGAGGTTTTCCTATAGGAAAAACATTCCTCAACGTTATGTTCAGTGCCGTAGATAGGATTTTTATATGGGGGGTTCAGTGCTATAGATAGAAATTTAATATGGCCTATGCGAGGTCATCATTAGTTATAATATTGAGGTAAACATCAAGAAAGTGTGAATGATTTATATTATTTTTATATACTATAATTAATTTATAACAATATATCAATTTTTCTCGGTTTCTTAGATAATTCATCCAGTATCCGATGTTCAAGGGGGGGGTTTGAACCCCTAACCCCCCCCCGTGTCTACGGCCCTGGTTCTGTTATGTATATATTAATATATTACCATATATTTAACAAAATTTGTTATTTATGTATTTTACCAAAATTTTTGTCAAAACGTTGTAAACGCAGAGGAATACGAAAGAAAAGCACGACCCTATCGCCCCCCACAAATCCGCCACTGTCCGTGACGCGCGTTTCGTTAGTGTATTGCGTCGACCGAATAAAACGATAGCAAAAGCGTTTTACACGCGCGCGCCGAGACAAAAAGTGAGAAACATTATTATAACCGCGCGCGTTTGTCGGCGGCGTCCGGGGCCCGTTGCTGTTATCTCGTCTTCTTTATTACCTACTCTCATATATTTGCCCCGGCCTTTTTTTTACACGGTTATTAACCGGTGTATAAACGGTCGTAGCAATAAATTCCGAGATTTTTAGCGCTCGTGCGTCTCCGCAACAGTATATAACAGTATATATATATATATGGTAGGTGTACGCGACGGGGGGTTGTTTTTAAAAACCTTAAATCTGTACGTAATACGTATATAGCGAATAAAAACACGGCACGCCGTAAATGTATAATATACAACTGACACGGCGTGTTAGAGAAAGAAAAAAAGGTGTCGGAAGGCGCCAGGCGGCGCGACTGCGTATATAGAGGGCACGAGACAGCGCACTCGGGCCCCGTCTGGCGGCGGTCTCGCGCTATACCCTCCTCACGCACCGCGCACTACTGCGGCACGACACCGCCGCCGCCGCCGCCGCCACCGTTTAATGACTTTTGGCGACAGCGGACCTCCCTAATTAATATAGAAAACGTCTGCGGGCGCGTCGCTCAGCGGGAATCCGTTAATTGAACGTCCGTAATAAAAATCCGCGTGCATCTATCGCGTCGAATCTCTGCGACCGGACTGGTAATAAGTGTTTTTTTTTGTTTTTACACCAGCCGTTCGGTTCGCGCACACACTGTGCAGTGACATCCGATTTTCACACACGCCGCTCCGGAGTACGTTACTATTACTACTACTACTACGCGCAGAAAAGGGTCGAATTTTTGTCGAACGAGCAAATATTTGGTGTCAACCCCCGCGCGCGCGCGTTAAAACACACACGAACGCGCGAGCTTCTCCTCGCATTAATAAACAACGGCCCGATGTTCACTCTGTGCGAGCACACCGAAACCCTTGTGACGGGAAAAAAAAAACACTTAACGACAATGTATCCCGTCGCCGCCACCGTACGAGCCCCGACGCCGACGCCGCCCCGAAACGCGTACACACGATGAGCGCATATACAAAAAAAAAACATTATCGCGTATACCGTTTGCCAGCTGAACGTTCCGCGCCCCACTCCCGGTCGCGCAGTTGTCCCCGCCGGCCGGCGTTTGTAAGTCGTATAGGCGTCGGCGGCGGCGGCGGCGGCGGAAGTCGGCCGTTTTTATTTGTTCGCGCGCCGACGCCGACGCCGAAGGGTGTCGCGCGCGTCCGCCTCTTTTTTTTTTTCCTTTCTTTCTTTACTTCCCAAACGTTCCAAAACAAATAAATACAAGACCGGGCGGCGAATTCCCACGCGCTCGGACGGCGGCCGTTGTCGTTTCGGATTTTTTCCCCCGTTCGTGTCCCGGGAAGAAAACAGAAGAAAATAACGCGTTTTTTTTTTTTTTTTATAATCGAATCGCTGCTCTTCGCATTATATGCGTGTAACAAGTATTAACGCGAAACACATTCGAGGGCGCATTCAGGATTTGTTTTTTTTTTTGGGGGGGGCTAAATAAAGTCATTTTTAGATATTAATAAGATTTATTTAATATATACAGAAATCCGATTAAAGCGATACGTAAAAAAATTACCAAAAATATTAAGAGGTCAACCATTTTGGGGGGAGGGGGCTTACGCCCGTTAGCCCCCCACCCCCCTTGGGTGCTGCGCCACTAAACACATTTGGAATTATACCGCGCGACCAGGGAATGGAACCGAACCGGTTTAGAACTGAAAACCTTTGAAAATGTTAGAACCGTAACCCTAATTTTTTTTTCGAAACCGGAACCGATATTTGGAAATACGGGTTTTATTATGTCATATCACTAATGTGTTTTATCACAAGTGAGTAAAAGTCCAGTAAATTTCTAATAAACTTCCCAAAAACATAGACAAATGTATAAACCTAAAATGATCAGACGGGCTACTTGTGCATACTTGTATGCTGAAGGTGAAAATACCGCACCGAACAAAAAAGTGGTATGCTAAAAAAAATTATTAAATCCGTAAAAATAATCACTCCGCATTGTTAATTAATATGTTATCGATTTTTAATCGTCATTTCGATATTTTGAAATACAGGTAAGTACCGGCATTAACCGGAACCGAAATTTTATTTTTTTCAAGTACCGGACCGAAACCGGAACCGATAAAATCATTAAGGTTCCAGTCTCTGCACGCGACCGATTCGCAATTATCGTGATTTTACTAGAAATTTCCCGTCGATTTGCCCGAAATTCGCGTCATTCGTATTCGTTTTCAGCGCGTTCACTCAATTGTACACATCGTAAATTCTCTTGAAATACTAACAAAAAATTAATACATTTCCTAGACGACAAAACAACGGATAGAAATCAGTTTGAAAGCGTAACACGCATTTATTCCACACAAAGGGCCGGGCGAGGTGGCTCCTACCGACATACCGAGCGAGTGGAGGAGCGGCAAAATTTGATGTATTATTCTATATAAACAGATTTTATTGATAAATACGAATAAATGCGTTTTAACGATACTTAAATTCAGTAGTTTTTGTTTGTGAAATACGCATAATTTTACTTTTTAAGTGATAATTTAACCATAAAAATTTTGTTATCAACGCTAAACATTTTTTTTTTTTGTCATGACGAGTGAAATACTTCGAGGAGGGGACGGACGCAAAATTGTTATCTTGCCAGGAGCGCTAACGTCGCTAGGCCCGGCCCTGTATACGTACTATATATTATGTATATTTATACGACGTGATTATTGTTTCGAGAATTGGACTCGCGTCGATCTTACAGGCTCCAGTTTTTTCATTTTTTTTCTTTTCTGGCAAGACTTTGAGTCTCGTTTCTCCCCGTTTATCGGGGTGTTTATGCGAGCTACTGGTGTTAAAGCTACCTAAAATAACGATTCTAACCGTTGAGCAAAGCGTTAACGGCATCAATGCGCGCAGACTATCCGCAGAGTGAGGAAGGACTTTGGAAAACGTTTTGCACCTAAACGTTCTGTCAGTATATTCGCTGTCGATTGTTCGAACCCGACAAAAAAAAATTAAACGATTTTTGGACGATCGTACGCGTTCCGGAACATTATATACAGTATAGTGACCAACCGGAGGCAACCACCCGAACCGAATTCGGTAAACGTGCAGCGCAATTCGAGGGTTTTAAACGTCGTGTTTCAGTCAGACTTATCGCTTTAGATAAAAAAAAAAAAAAAATCGTAAAAACGAGAATTATATTATTCGGTGGTCCTGGGCTCGTGTCCCTTGTGTCCTTATGGGGTAAAGACGGAACTATACGTATACTGTGCTGCTGTTGAAGTCGCCGTTAAAAACCAATTTTTTTTTTTCATTCGTTCAATGATTTCTTATCGAAACTACTACACGATCCGTCCGATCGAGGGAAAATATTATTACGCGCGACGTGCTTGTGGTAATTAATTTTTGTACGATTAAACTCTGCAGTAGTCCACGGGGCGTGAACGAATGCGGAGAAATTGAATTTCGTTTTTTTTCTCCCTCCTTCACAACCCGGACGGCGCGATAAATATAATTATTTTTTTCCCTTAAAAATATCAACTCTTTATAATATATATATATATTGTATACACCGCCGAGTGTTTGCACGCACAGTAGTAATATAAATCATAAAAAAAAATAATAATACGTTTATAATAACCGCGCGGCGGTCGGCGAAGACTCGAGGAGAACGTATATATATATATAGTAATAACACTATAAAATATACGATAATCGGAGCTCGCGAGACGTTCTGTAGCGCTAAAAAGTATTGAAATATGTGTAAAAAAAAAATTCCGTTTTTTAATCGTATAGTCCTGCACCGTGCACAATGCACGCAAGACGTTTATCACCTAAAAAACATACGATCGCAATATAAACTGTAACGGAAAAAATGGTTTCTTAATTTTTATCCGCAGATTTCTTTGCAAAAATAATTTAAATTTATATAGAGCGCCGAAATTGGAAGGGGAAAATAAGCGACAAAAAAATTTTTCTAAACGCATAAAATACGCGCGATACACGGAATTTTCGTGCTCGGAACCGTCGAAGCCGTAAAACGAATTTATAGAGTTAAAATTTTTTTTTTTGATCCGTATTCTTATAATAAATCGGCGAATGTCATACAGAAAAAGTCCGCGAGCCCCGGTTACAATATATATATATATATATATTGTATATATGGTAAATAGGTATTTTTTCTACTTACAAATCCGTGTTTGTCAGATATGTTGTTGGTGAGCTTTAGCTTGTGAAACGACACGACTTTCTGCATCCACTGTTCGCCGGTCGACGGGGAATCGGGGTGTATGTACATTCGTTTCGGCATTTCGGGATCCGCTTTTCCGGCCACCATCCATCGGCTAAACAACGATTCAACACACGCGCACACACGAATTAACAGTCGCGTTCAACTTGAATACAAATTATTATGTTGTTACATAATATTACAATGTTCTATTGCAGCACGTGATTATAATGAATGCGAATGAATGCGAAAATAGATAGAGGAAAAAAAAATCGATTATAATAATATATAACTTTATAAAAAAAAAAAAAACGTTTAAAAATCTCTATATCCGAAATTAATATTTTATGACTGAGATCGCGTTATAAGAATGAAAAATTAAAATAAAATCATGCGGCAAATCTGTAATATAAATAATATTGCGTGTTTCGAGAGCCGATTCCGTCCCGCCCCCCCACGGGGAATTAATTTTTCGTTTTTTTTTTTTCTATAATCGAATCTACGAGAAAAAATTTTAAAAACAATAACGAAGACGATGGAATTGAATCGAGAACGGATGAACTCGACAAAAAGGCCATATATACTCTCGAAATCCGTATATAACGACAATATGTATTATCGGCTCATATATAGGAGCAATGCAAAAACAAAAATATCGATTTCGCGCAGTCTACGAATAGAAAATAACGCTATACGTTACGGTAAAAAATAAATAAAAATAAAACGTACAAATTAATAACGGAACGACGACGCGTTTCGACCTTTTAACGAGATCCTAAACGACTGATATTAATAATATTACACCATCACACATAATATATAAACTAAAAAAAAAAAAAATGTTTGTATTCGTTTGATTGAAATTTGTTTACTTTTTGTACCTGTTGTGGAACTTATAGCGGCAGTCATCGGCGGCCACGATGTCCATTAGTAGTATGTATTTGGCCTTTTTGTCGAGCCCCATTACTCGGACTTTGTAAGCGGGGAACATCCGCCTAATCGAACAAAACAAAACAAAAAAAAGTTCTAACTAAAAAAAAATCACGAGAGAAAAACAGTACGAGTCATACACGTACAAAAATAAAAAATAAAAAATTATTACATTTCGTTACGTTATACAGACCGTGGTGGTGGTGGGGGGGGGAGGAGGAGGACTCGACTCTAGTATATTATAATAAAATACGTATATCGTTCGAATACCTGTTGTGGAACTTATACCGGTAGTCGTCCGACGCCACAATGTCCAGCAGTAAGATGTACTTGGTTTTCGCGTTCAGACCGTTCACGCGAAATCGCATTTGGGGGAACATTTGCCTGTTGACAATTTTTTTTTTCCAAAAATGTTGTGTTTTTTTCGTGTCAAAAGAAGAAGAAAAAAAGGGGGTGACATAGCTGGGGTGTCGCTCAAGTGTATTAAACTTGGATAAAGTTTTATTATTTACTATAATTTTTTTTCTACTATTATACGTAAGAAATACACGATCTATACAATATAAGCGTACGTGACGAATAAAGTGAATAACACGTGAATGAAATATTATGAATTCGAAAGCAATATTGCATTGGATAAAACTATTCTGATCCGAGCTTCGGTGTAAAAATTAAAAAAAAAAAGAAACTCGGGAATTTCTTTTAAAAACACAGTAACGCGCTATGACCTATGTGCGTTGCACGCGATTTTCAGCCCTTAAAATTCCAAAACTTTCAAATAAAATAAAACGTCATACTTTGTGGCCGTTTATAATTTTTTTTTTTAGACGCGTTTTATCAGAATCACGCGGGGGAAAAAAACAATTTTATCGTCGGTTTTTTTCCTCGGGAATTCGATCGAAAAATACCATTTTAAACGCCTCACGATTACGATATTGTAATCCGTTCGAAGGACATTCGGTTGATATTTTATTTTCGAGTATACGCGAATTTCTCTAATAATACGTTCAAGACCCCGCCGCCTTATACATTTCGCGCGCAACCGTGAATTGTTTCAGAGACCACATGGTTTTAAGCCCGAATAACTCAGAATTTGCCACCATTCTTAGGCAATATATAATATATCCTCGCTCAATATACACAACGTACGGTCTGGCTCGACTGTTTGCAGTATATTGTATTGTTTGAATCTCTGCCGCAGCAGCAGCACACATATCTGCAGGAACATCCCTCCGACGACGCACGTACATAATATTATATTCGGAAATCCTTGTCCCGTCGCCCGATCCTGCGTCGCGTCCTCCCACCCGTCACGTAGGTTCAAAAAAAAAAAAAAAAAAGAACTCTATGCGTATAAAAACCATCTGCTGCTGCGCGTATACGGAGCAGCAGCAGCAGCAGCAGCCCCTTCCCCCACGGACCCTATTAAACGGTGGCAGCCATCTTTAATCGGTCACAATAGGATGAGTGTATGATATCTCGCACTTTATTATTACGGTAAGCACGCTCCATCGCTCGCCCTTTTTCACGCCACCCCGCCGCCACTGCCGATCGCGTACTGGCGTACAAACTGCGCACCGCCGCGTGTATTTAAAAACGCGCGCGGGCGCCCGGGGCCCCGCGTGATCCATTATATTTGGCCAACGCAGCTCGTTCCACATTATATATATATAATATTATGTTGTACGCGCTATATACATATATATACTCGGTATAAATTTCAACCCTTATATACAGTAAATAATATATGTGTTTGTGTTAATACGGACTGAGAAAACCGGCGTGTATTAGCGACAGGGATCGGCGAAGGGATATAAGCGAGGGCGTGTTTTGTGGGCGAAATATCCCCAAAAGTCCGGAAGTGAACTTAACCGAATTCGATCGAATCCCCCTCCCCCCCCCATCCGCCCCCGTAGCACCGCGGAAACGTTCCTTTTCGGAAACGAAATAATAAATTTATTGCGCTATAGAAATAGAAACGCGATAGGTCTTGAGCTGTTTTTTTTTTTTTTCCATTCCATTATTTCTATTATATTATTTTTATATTTTATTCGAACCGATAATATCGTACCGTCGAGCATTGTTGAAAATTCCGACCGAATAACACACAAAAAACGCGGTTTTCGCGTGTGGGCGAAAAAAGAAAACAAACAAAACGTCGAATAACACACTATATACGCGTGTAATTCGTTCCTATTATATTATACGTATTAACGTCCCGAGTCCGTTCATTGTGTGTGCGCGCATCGCGTATAGTGTACACCGCGGATTTCAAAGCCATCAGATATCGTTTTGTAAAACGTTTTTGCCGGCGAAATAAAATCAGAAAATAAATGTATTTTACGGACGCCGAGCGGACGTATTGGTTTTTAAAACGATTTTTTTTTTCTTTTACGTCCGTACCCAACACTTTTACCAGAAACAGTGCTCATTTATATAGTCCTTTAAATAGTAACACTACTGGGAAAAGACCGTTGGAAAAATAGCACGTTTGAGACGGGAGGACGTAGTAAGGAAGGATGCGGAAGCGTTAGGAGGAGGTTTAGACTGGAGGATACGGGCATCGTATAGGGAACACCGGAGGCAAGGTTGTGTGTCGGGATGGTCCTATAGGGTCCGATTTACCTAAGAAGAAGAAGAAGAAATAGTAACACTATTTGCCGGTAGCGAATCGCGCATCCGGTCGTCGGAGAGGTAATTTTTTTGGATTTTCTCAACACTTTTTTTTTTTTGCGAGCGTCGGAAATAAGTACCGAAAAATGAGGTAAAAACGCGATTTCTCAGTAATTTCGAAACTGACGCGATCATAGAAACCTGGAATTTTCACCGAACGCGTAACTTCGAACCGTATAGACGAGACAAATTTTTCAAAAAAAAAAAATGTCTTTTAATTTTCGATTGTTTATAGCGATTGTAGATTTCGAGGTGTTTGATTCGTAAAAGAGATGGTGATTTTTTATTTTAACTTTTAAGGCTTAAAAATTTAAAACAATGTTGGACGTTTGTTAACTATATTTTTAAAAAAAACCCCGGTTTTTACGTCGGTTATACGCCGGTTTTTTTTTACGAAAATTTATCGTTGTAAAAAATAACGTAAAAAAATTGAAAATAATAAATTTATTAAATTTTATTCAGTTTTATATTTTTTACGAAAATATCGTCTACTAAAATCGAGGTTTTTTTATAATGGATATATCATTTTCAATTGAAAATATCAACACTACTCGTCGAGTTCGTTCTGATAAGTCGATGAAGTGTCTTCTGTGATTGACACCGTTGAAGAGCGTAATCCATTTTTTTTTTTATTTATTTACACAAATGATTTTTCGTTATCGTTATTACGCGATAAACTCGTTCGAACGCGTTATCCGAACACTATATTTCTGACTATATGCTTTATTGGTTATCGATTTATTATAGGCGATTATCGATTTCGCCACTAATTGACGACGTCGCCGTTCATACTTAATGAAATAATATGTTTAATATTATGTGAATTGAATTTCATTTTGTGGCCGTCCCTCAGATCCTGCCCTGTATGTATGCGTACAGACTTGGGTTAAATACTTTTTAAAAAGTATTTGGAATACTTCATGACAACAGTATTCGCTAAGTATTTTAAATACTTTTTTTTTTGTTTTACTAGTTCTCAGTAATACAAATAGAGATTATTATTATTATTATTATTTAATCGAATAATAATAATAATAATCAATGCGTAGGTATTTTGGGGCGTTTAATCATTTTTTTTAAATTCTGTGTTTATAAATAAACACACATTAACTAATAATTATATACCGATTAGTTATACGATATAACACAATTACAATAGTATCGTATAGTGTAATCAAACGCATACTCGATTATTTGAATAAAGCTGGGTTCAAACACCGAACAGAGCGAGATTTATTAATAAAACAATTGATGTTGTTTTAAATATACGCCTACCTAACTGCTATGGCGTGTCTATATTTTCTGAAAAAAAAAATACTTTTTACATTTATAAGTAATAGGAATAGACTATTACTTTTGTGTGAGTACTACTCAAAAATATGATCGAGCTTTAAAAAAATATTCGGAGTACTGTTGTCGAAATTACTATATTCGAGTCTGACTGCGTCAATGTGTTAATGTTTCTCATCATTCACGAGACTTCGGCAACAGGAGCTGATAGATCCTTCAGCAAAATGAAAATTATTAAAAGCCATGCAACCGGACACAGTGGTGCTTCCAAGACGTTTATTAATAATTATTAATCGTTAAATATAAATTGTTAATTATTAAACGATCGTTTAGTACACACGCGCGCGTCGCAAAGTTTTCGAGTGTGGAAAATGTTTTTTTTTGTTTTTTAAACGCGCGTCATTATTATAATAGAAGAGGATCGATAATAATTTTTTTCCACGCTGTCGCGGGCACGCGAAAACGTTTTGAAGATGTTTTCCAACAGTATACTACATATAATAACAAACTGCACGCGACGAGCGTTTAATATAATAAAAGTTTTCGGTGGAATTTTATTTTTTTATTTTTTTTAATATAGTCTCTCGAGACTTTCTGTGAGTGGCCACTCGCATAATATATACGAGAATTTACATTAAAATATGTTACAACAACGCGGCCGTTTTACCATATTCCTGCCTATAATAACGTAATGTCTCTCTCAATATATGCGTACGTTACGGGTAATGTTAGAAATTCGCCACGATGCTTTCTGAACAAAAACTATTACGACAATGTTATTAATTTTTTTGCCTACAAAACATAAATGGTCCGTAAAATGCAATAGTCGAGGGGGAAAAAGGGTGCAGACCGAAACAATAAATAATAATTAACAAATACGAAAATAATGCAAAAAAAAAAAATTTAATATGCAATAAGTCGACGTACAATAATCTGTTTGAATAATATAGTATAATTTCCGAACACTTTGAATCGTATACACGAAATTTCGAACGATTTACAAAACGCTCTATTACTATCACGTTTACGCCTTTCTCGTATACCCGACCACGTTGGTTTGTCACTAACTAAATTGTAGGATAATTTTTTTGATAACAAACTAGCGCCGCCACCGCACTTGATTCTCATGACGTTAAAATAATAATATTTTGATAAGAACTTTATATTTAGTATATTCGTATTAAATTTTTCATAGGGTCGCAAAATCATACCTTTGCGACCCCGACATTATTTTTGGGATCGCAAGTGCGACCTCGTGCGACCCCCAGTTTACGCCACTGCCTGAACCGGATATTATTAAAATTTTACGGTAATTATTGCCTGAATAATTAATCGCAATACCCCGGTTAAACGTTATCCGATTGTCAACATATAAGTATATACAAATAAAACGGGTTTTGCCGCGCAGCAGATGCGCGCGCGCGAGAATACAACAGAAACGAAAGAGTATAAAATATATAGTTTGCGCGCGCGCGTTACTTTTGTATAGGAAAAAAAAGGGTTGTTTTCGGGATTTGATACGGTTTTAGAGAGACGAAGAAAAAACAACGTTTTTCACGCGTTATTCTCAAAAATGCTCTTTTCTCTCACACGCGGCGCCTAAAAATCCGTAGACCGTACACCGTATAATAACATAAAAGGCGGCTCTCGAAGAAAGTGTTATTTTACTTATTTCGTGCGCGCGCGCATAACATTATACGTATTGTGTTTTATTATATGCAGGGGCGCGCTGCGAGGACACACGGGCCAGGCGGTACAGAGCCGAGGTGCAGAGGACGCGACTGCACGGTCGATTGGACAAAGAAGAAGGTGTTTCTCTTCCTATTGTGCGTAATGGGTTGCTACTACACATTATATTATAAGTGCGTGTGTGTGCCTAACCATATACCTAATATTATATTGTACGCGTGATAAATACACGAGCGTATAAAACCCTGTAATACAACAATGAGGCGTGGCGGCGTGCACAGTTGTACTTTCGTCGACGCCGCGGCACCTAATGTACCGTGTAAACACTGCAGCACGACTGCGACCAGAGAGAGAGAGAGAGAGAGAGAAAAAAACACTTTGTACATTAAAATACAATATTATTATAATAGCCGACGACGTATAATACCGCGCGTTTCACACCCACGCGGAAGTATTTGCCCGGGATATTTACCGTTTTCGCTCGAATATCGTGTGAATATATTAGAGTATATAGGTGCGCGTATACCGTGTCAGAAGGCTTAGGGTTACCCGCTTTTGTCCAGAAAAAAAAATGTTGAAAATATAGCTGCTGAACACTCTTCGCGAATTAAAAAAAAAAATCGAAAATCGGGTTCGAAGGACTAGCGCTTTGTCGAAACTGCCGCCGTGTCCCTCCGTATTCGATGCTTTCCGCTTCGTCTGACGTGCACTACGGATATATCTGTTTGAAGTGCCTGGTGGGCTCTTAGTTTTCCTTCAGTTTTTATTCAAAAAGTCTATATTTTTATTTTCGTTATGTGACTATTAATAGAGAATCCTCCTTTCCTTTACCTCTTTCAACAGCCGCTGATTCGTTTTTCTTTTCAGCTAGTTTTTATAACGTTTTTCTCCACATCCGCGTTCGAGTCTCCTCTCTTTATACTGTCCACGTTTTACGTCCGTACACTAAAAACACAAAGGTCTCGATAAACTATTCTTTCTCGTTTCAACACTGACGCGTTTTTGTTTGCGAGTAATTTTATCGGAATACTCGTTATTTTCTTATTTTAATATCGTTGCTCGTCTTACTATCATGCGTGCGATTAAACTGCACCCGAGCGGCAAAACTGCTTTACTCGCTGTATTAATTCGTCCTTTATCTCGATTTTGGTCTTGATAGTTTTCCGGTTTTGCTTATTATTTGTTTGCAGCTCATATTGGTACAAGATATTCGATAACGTTTCATTCATACCGCGTTCTCGTTCCCGGCCGGTAAATACACAACTATGTCTCGTGCAGTGTATTTGTGTTCCGTTTATTGTTATTCCGCGCGCGCCTTCTCGTCCTTCATTTCATTTATTCCGGATTCAATAAACAGATTGAAAAGATAAGGCGAGATGGTCAGCAGTCCCCGTTTGAAGAACTAACGAAAAAAATAATAATTTAACGTACGATTTTGCAGGTAGTTTCTGTAGATTTCAGATAGTTTTTATCTGATGAATTTATCATCTATACGTATATATATATACCAGGCCGCACAACAAGAAATAATTGCTGCGCGCCTGCAGTCTACGCGGAGAGAAATAAATGGAACATATCTGTTGTAATCGACGGAGAAAAAAAGAAAATTACAACTAACTATTTTGGAAATTATATTAAAATTATATTTTTAATATTACTTTATACTCTCGTCTGAGTTTTGAGAGTTAATTTTTGTTTTCAAATCAAAGAATATTAACGGTTTGCATTTTACTTTTAAAAATGATTCGTTCTTTCCCGTCGAAACACGTGTCAGGTCCCCGAGGGGCCTACTCAGAAAATAATTTCCTATATAACTACGCCACTGCTCGTATACATACTAGCATATACTAGTATTATAATCTGCTTATAATAATACGCACCGCGGGGGGTATTATCGCGTTTTTAAGTTTTCGTATAGTATGTATAGGTACATACGACGGAATAATTTCACGGATTATCGTTTTGTTTTCGACATATATATATATATATATATATATATATATATAAAAATAAAATAAATATCATTTTACCTGTACCGTGGAATAACAATAAAAAATAATAATTTAATATAAATAAAATGTAATAATTAAAATAAATAACGATTAACGGACATTTTAAGAAGAAAAAAAACCGTACTTTTTTCCATATACTAATTATACGACAGATTGTGTAGTATAAATAAATATTATACATTTGTATAAAGAAAACGCTCGATATTATAACACTATACGCCGAGTAGTACACCGGATATAAGATCTTTATATAAAGAAACACCGTAATATGCGAGTGTTCACTGCGGATTAGCCCTTTTCAAATATATAATTTTATCGACACGTCTTTAGTCAAAGCACAAAAAAAAAAAAATCGAAATTTATACGTATTATAAACACACGCACATTTTCTTTTTAGCACTCTGTTCGTTTTTAACAAAACGTTTTATACATAATCTCTTTTCGCAATGTTTTCCAAACGTTTTTATTCGAAACTCGCGGCACGTACTTTCAGCAGGCGTACAATACGAAACCCTTCCGCGCATTCATGAATTAATATTCGCGTTACTATAAAAAAAAAAAAATAATTATCGAAACACGACGACGACTCGAACCTGAACCGTGATGGTAATTCACACGCCTTCGGAAGTGTAACGAAAGTATTTACGAAAGGAGAGTCCTGTCAAACCCATATAAATATATATATATAAAAGTGGCGTAGCCAGGGGAGGGAACTGATGGGACTGCAGCCAACCGCCCCCGAAATGAATAAATAATCATTTTTTTTTTTTTTTAGTAGGTACCGTCTACACGTATTAATGCGTATTGTATATATTGTGTATGCATTAATACGTATTAATTATTAACATATAAATTAATCAATTATTAGCGTCAGCCCTCCCCCCAAAATAAAAATCCTGGTAACGCCGTTGACATATACATATATAGTATCCTACGGCGTTTTTTTTTAATTTCCCAATAACTTCTTTGGTTTTTTTTTTAAATATATTATAATATTATATAAACCGCGTAATATCTATATATATATATATATATATATATACCGTTTCTATAATATTATGCACGCGTGATAATAAATAAATACGCGCGGTTTGTCGGGTTCGAGAAGGATTAAAAAAAAAAAATGTCGAAGGAGAGAAAAAAAACAATTGTCGGGTTAAATAATAATAATAATAATAATAATCGAAAATATATGACGACGACGCGTGTATAAAAACGATTTCGGTAAAACGACGACGATGACGACGACTACGAGCAGTTGTGTGATGATGGTACACACACACACACATACACAGGTACAACGTCGTAGTACTCGTATAATAATAATAATAATAATAATAATAATAATAATAATAATAATAATACGGATGGTTAACGATATGATTGATAGTGGTTTTGTTGCTCGGGGCAGCGGGTGGTGGCGCCAACAGTAAAAACAAACATACCCCGCGGGCCGAAAGAAGAAAAATACATATAAAAATAACCCGAGTGTCCGCCCATCTATTCGTCGTCGTCGTCGTAAAATATTATATTATGAAGAAGAAGAAAAAGAGACGCGTGCGCGAGCGAGCGAGACGAAAGACCCACCGGGGCCGAGAATGGAAAGAAAAAAAAAGAGTATATAATATATATATATATTTATTCCAGTTAATTTTTACCTTCTCTCGTCACTTTTTGATTTATAAACGCTTTGTTGGACGCCCCGTTCATATTTATTTTATTTTTCTCTCTCTCTCTCTCTCTCGGTCTCGCAGCAGCGGCAGCAGTCTCGTCAACCGGTCGACCCGGTCGGTCGGTCGGTCGGGGGCTGCTCCGCTAACGCGGCCGAGACGGACACGGCGAAGACGCGAGGCGCGCCGAATTTTTTCTCTTTTTTTTTTGTTTTAGTACCCAGTCGATGTACTCGTATTTATTTATTTTTTTTTTATATATATAACAATACGCTACGAGGTTATAAGCGAAAACCAAAAAAAAAAAGCGAAACGGCACCGAGTCGTGCCGACCAGCAGCAGCAGCAGCAGCAGCACTATAACGAAATAATACGTATAAAAAAAAACAAAAAACATAAATATTACATACTAAAGCGTGCGCAATGGAGACGATAAAAATATTGTGGCGTCGGTGGCGCCGAAAATGGATTATACGATTTTAAAATACTGCGGAACGCTTCGGAATATCGCGTAGAAAAAAAATCAAGTGATTTCGTATACCTACGTTACGATACGGTTCCAGTGCCGCGATTATAGAGATTACAGAAAAATAATCGATTAATTAAAATTGATTCTCTTTTTCATTATATTTATGTATATTACGAGCGTAAAGTACTTTTTTTTTTTATATATAACACAAAAGTAGAAAAAAAAAAGCCTAATTAAAAAATATATATTGATTGTTTTTTTTTTCTACAATTTTAAGCAGGCACATTCAATATTTATACGTCCTATAGTTTTTTTTAACGACACTTTTAAATGTGTTTTAATATAAAAAAAAATCTTTAACACGTATATTAACCGACCATCGGACTTGGGTAAAATACTTTTTAAAAGTATTTGGAATACATGTTCCGAATATTTCGAAAAAAAAGTATCTAGAATGTTTATTAGAATAACAAAAGTATTCCCTAAGTGTTTTGAATAAAAAAAGTATTCCAAATAGTTTTAGAGTACTTTTTTTTTTTTTACCAGTTTTCAGTAATACGAATATCAAAATATAGTAATTGTGCTGTTATTCGATCGAATACGAAACTGTCGTCAATATATGTATTTAGGTTATTAAATAATTTTTTTTTAATTCTGTGTTTACTATAATTAACACAATAACTATAACAAGTATTTTTTTTATTTTTTTTCCCCGAAATAATTAATTTTACATTTAAATTATTATTTTCATGCAGGTATTATTTAATTTATGATTAGAGTTTAATTACTGTTCGGAAAACTGTACACAGAATACTTAGTGACAATATTTTAAAATACTATATTCAGAATACTTTCGAAAAAGTATTTAAAAAGTATTCAGAATACAGTATTCCGAATAAAAAAACCAAAAAAAAAATAAAAACAAATCTTTACTTTTACCACAGATTATAACCTATATACTACACTTGAATAATCGTTATTATCAGTCTTGTAAAAATACTAGTATTTAAATACTTTTTTAAAAGTATTTTTTACAAGACTAGTTATTATCATATATACATTTT
Source organism: Slavum lentiscoides (assembly GCA_032441835.1). Taxonomy (NCBI): domain Eukaryota; kingdom Metazoa; phylum Arthropoda; class Insecta; order Hemiptera; family Aphididae; genus Slavum; species Slavum lentiscoides. The sequence goes on along the minus strand of CM063707.1, from coordinate 1,615,556 downwards.
AATAAGTAAATAGTGCGTAATAGCGTTTAATATAATATTATACGTTTTACGGGTACACACTCTGTATAATATATGTATTGTATTTATTAAAAAATTAACTTTTAATAAAAGTTCTCTGCGAACGTTTGGCGGTCGAATGGAATATTTCTCTCTAAATGTTGTAGGAAAAATACGCGGCTCGTTCGATTTGAATAAAAGTGCCCCGCGTTATATTTTGATTTCAAAATATAATTAAAATGTCAAAACCGAACACTTTAATTTCTCTGTTTTTTTTATAAGTTTTTTTTTGTTTAATCACCTTTCCGTATATAACAGACGCGGTACTACGCGAAAACACAACATTTAATAAATTTAATTAGTTTTTCAATAAATTTTACCGCTCCTGAAATTAACATCGGCCGCGTCAGTCGAGATGACGATTTATTAACGCGCTGCAGTCGGTGTGGTGGAACACGGCGTGTTACGCGATACCGACTAGTTTGCAAAAACGCCGTACGCTTGTGACGTCTTCTTCTACTTGAGACGCGATAAAAAAAAATTTAAAAAAAATTGGAAATTTTTTTTCCAAAAATTTTTATTCGCCCATTAAAACATCTTAATTACGCGTCTATATCCGTCACCGAATCCATCAGCTTCATACGTATTATTTTAAATAAATCTACACTATTATTATTATAAATACGTATTATGTTTATTTGAATAAAACATCGAATACCACTTTATAAATTATTAATCTAAATTTATAATTATTTGTAATTAGTGTACATACTTATATATACGTCACGACTGTGTAATAATATACGCGCACATATTAAATCTTTGAAATGTTATACATTTATAACATGTATACTCGCAGCCAAAAACAACACGCTTTACACGCCTATATGTGTATACGAATTATTAATTAACGATGTGTGTATAGAGTAAAAAAAAAAAAAGTAAATAAATAAATTATATTTCTCCGCTGCTACGGACAAAAACATTGAATCGCGTATATAAATGTATTTTTTTTTTTTAAATTTGGAAACGATTCGGATGTTTTTGTTTTTCTATACAAAGATGATATATATATAGGACGAAATAGCAACGGAATAAAGGATGCTGGATCATCAACGGCCTTTTCGGAAATGATCAAATGAAATCGATGACTCTCTAATTTTGTAACGGCCTCCATAACCCTATAAAACAAATCCACGTTAAAATTAAACGTTGCATTGTTACAACGATTTGCAAAAAAAATAATAATAATAATAAAATTAAAAAAACGTCAGTCTGTTTCTCGTGTCCTGCGACCTGTACGCTGAGGCATCTCCACAACCGAAATAAAAAATTTTCTCATCTGCACGGACGAGGAATATTGTAAGCTGTAATTATTAAAATCTACTCTCTAAATTCTCTTTGATTTTTGAAATGTTGTACTGATATTCATTTCGATTCGCCTACCTACTATATACTTGTTATTAATTTTCACTTTTAAAGTTTTAAAGTATTCTATGCTATTTTTTTAAATTTTGTACACGATTTTTCGATTTTTCTTCTATATTTATCTTTTTACGCTAATTTATTATTTTATATATAAAAAAAAAAATACGTATTTATGATTCTTTTCCATTTCGATACTCAGTTGAATTAATTTTTTGTTCATCTATTTTATTTTTTATTATTATTTTTATATTATAATTAATATATGTTTAAAAAAAAAGTTTATATCGTAAGATGTCGAATAAACGATTTTTTTTTTACTATATCGAATCGCTTTATTTATTTAGCGTTTAATAAATTATTATAGCAACGAACAAAATTTAAACGCGATATTACGTAGAAAAAAAAAATCTATAACACGGTGTTGTTTACAAATACGTTTCAGACGAACATCACAGGTAATAATTATACGAATAAAGACGAACTCGACATTTCATATATGAATCGTTGAAAAAACGTATTTGCAGTGTGAATTAAAAAAAAAAAAATTACTATCCCTGCAGTCGAGTAAATATTATTTATGCACATTATATAGTTGTATTTATTTTAGTTTTGAAAAATTTCGAATCGTTTTCGCAGACTTTTTTATTAACTCGGTTGATTCAACCGTTTCGGCGATATTTTTTACACGAAAAAAACGACTAACCCGTTCGGCCTCGCGTCGCGTTCAATAAAACACAAGACCTTTTTAGAAGTCGATTTTCTCGTGTCACTCGAATACGAAAAATTACAATATCGTTTTGTGCGTTCGAATAATCCGCTCGTAATAAATCGATTCTATAATATTTCGTTTCGCGCGCGTCTATATACGCAGCCGGTTCAGTACCATATATACGACGGGATATTAAATATAAATGTTTATATATATATATATTGTATTAGCGTCGAAGGAAATCGAAATAATTTTCCGAATAAAAAAAAATCGCTTTTAAAAAAGCAGCGTATAAAAATAACGAGATATAATAATCGAGGCATATTTTATACGTTTAGTAATATATATATATGGGTATATTATAATGGCCGCTGGAGAAACAATATTACGAAAATTTACTGTTATATACGCGCGCGATACTCTCGCGTAATATTATATGATTTAATGATTTATATATTGTATATAAAAAAACGATAAAAACGTAATTTATGAGATAAAAAAAAAATAATAATTTTTTTTTTTTTTATAAACAATTTTACAAGTCGTACGCGCTATACGCGCTATACGTTACAAAAACGCGCCCGACGACGTTTCGACCGAGTCCGTCGCAGCCGCAATAGGTTATCTCGTCCGATTTTATTTTTTATTTTTTATGACTATACTTTATATAAACGCGCGTATATTATATATATATATTTAAAAAAAAAACGTTCTCGGAATAAAGCTATTACGCGTAATATATAATATTTCGTAACGCGTTGAATAAAATACGCGCGCGTATATATCGTCGGTGGTGGGACCGCAGCAGCGTTGACTGATCGTTGCCATTTCTAACGACGATTCGTCAGAAATCCGCCGATAACGCGTAAATGTGCGTTATTATATTGTGATTTTGAAATTTAATTTACACTGTCATATATTAGATAAAAAAAAAAAAAAAAACAACACTATGTCTGAGAAACGACCGCGAATATAACAACCTTTCAGCAGCGATAATCGCTGCGCGTATATACGCGGAAATCGTTAAATTATTGACGAAACCGTATAATTTTTTTTTTTTGTTTAACCGACGGTCGCAAGGTCGATTCAGCCGGCGGAGACAAAAAAAAAATAATAATAATAATAAATCGTCGTCGAGCGCACCGTATCTTTTTTCTCCGTTAAAAACGAGAGAAAACTATACGAACATTTATTAAGCAAAAAAAAAACGTCACTACTCGAATAAAAGTTTGTGTTTCAACGAACGACGGACGTGATGCGGTCGCTGGCGTTCTGGTACGCACAGCAGCAGCTGTATAAAGAGCGACGCGCTCCGCCGGCTCGAAAATTATTAGCCCGCGCCGCGCGCGGTGTGAACGCGTATTCAAAAAGGCGAAGCGCTCGTTATTTCGAGGAGGAGGAGACGGAGGGAAAAACGACGGATGCGTCTGCTGCGGGCGGAGAGAGAAAACGTGCCGGAAAACCGAGGCGCTTTTCCATATTTTTCCGTCCGAGCCGAGGGACTTTTGTAATTGCGGGGGAACACAACTGCAGGACGATTATAATACGATGAGAAGGTCGCCGCGACGAGGAGACGCTTTTGTGCTCCTATCGGCTTATAATATCACGGTCCGGCGAATATAAACTCGGCTCGTATATTTAATACAATGCCGCGGGAGGAGAAATGCAGATTTTCTTCGCCATATATTATTATACGCGTTGCAGCGAATTTTTACAATGCCAGGATTTTATTTGGGGTTAATTCGAAGTTTAACGTTTTTTTTAAAAAAAAAATTTTTATATCGTTTCGTTTTTGCCGGCCGAGCGCGGTGGTTCGAACACCAGTGTCGTAAAAACCGGGTGTGCAGAGTGTGCACTGCACACGGGCCCGGGGCTCAAATTATATTATGGGGCCCTTTGGCAGTTATTATTAGTAGAAATAAAGGGCCCCGAATTAAAGTTTTGCACACGGGCCCCAAATGGTCTATAGTTACGGCGGTGGTTCGAACACGCGATTTTCGTCGAGTCCTTGTGAGATTCGCGTATTAAAATTTTTTTTTATTATTTTTATAAAACTCGGCTCGATCGCGAAAATCTCTAATTTAGTGCCGGAAGAAATATCGGGACGACGAAACTCAAAATTCGACGGAATTTAAAAAAAAAATTTTTTTTGCATATATGTCGAAACGAATCAAAATAAGTGGGAAGGGAATGAAACCAGTGTCGTCATTTCACGTTTTGATATTGTTGGAAAAATAAGCAAAAAAAAAGTCTTTTTTTTTTTTAAACAGAAGGTTCTAACATCGCTGCACTGTCAACGAGGAGAGTAAATAACCACCCCGGTCACCGTTGAATAACGTCACCATATAGACGGAAGTAATCCAGTTAATTCCTAGATTTTTTTTTTTTGTTCTCATTCCTCTCACTCGTACAACGTAACGACTACAAATTAAAAATCCAAGAGGGATGAATGATTTTGAACGAAATAAATGGAAGCGTGGTATGTGTTATCTAAACGAAGTGGGGAATAACGTCGACAACCGTATCTATACTATGTAAAACGAGTTTAAAACACGTTTATATATACATAAAGTATACGACGATAATAACAATATATATATTCACCTAAAAAACGTCGATAAACGGTTTCTGAAAGACGATGTCTTAAGCATCTGGTCTTGCACGACCCTCGACACGAGCGCGACGGAGGAGCTGCGAAAAACAGGCAAGGAATTCTCGTCGATTTGAAGCGCGCGAATTTTTCGCGGACCGGAAAAAGGACACGAGAAACGTGCACGCGGTTCGATTATTTTTATACGATCCCTGCAGCCCTTTGAATATTATTACAACCGCCGGGTCCCAGCGCATTGTCGTTTTCGACCGTACGCAGGCGGAACAGAAGGAGAGGAAATAAGTGCGGCGCTGCGAGTACCCACTCGAAAATCCTGCGGAAAAGGGCCTGTAAAATGAGCTTCGTAAAAAAAAAAAAATACGAGCCGTACGCATCATGACACGTTGACGTCTGCAGCGTGGCGACACTCATCTATTGCACCGAGTACTGTAATAATAATTATTCTCTGTACGTGCGCTGACAAATTCCATTTTCTATATACTATATATAATATAATAATTAATACAATTTAAATACGACTCGATCGAGTCCGTATATTATATTACGACATCGTATTATAGAGCGCCTATTGCCCGTTATACCATCAAAAAAAAACGACGTTCGAAGACGTTTAAACGTGGGAGATACAAGAAATTTCTTTTTTTTTTTTATATATATAAAACCGATCACGAGAAAACGGGATTACAAGCACTGCTGCAGGTACATATTTATAATAGATGGTCGGCATAAATAAGGTTCGCGGCGGTTAGGACTGCTTCCGAAAACAAAAAAAAATACTTTTCGAACGTCCGCTCGTATATATAATTAACCAAAAAAACGACTCGAGTTTTTGACAAAAAGGACTCGGAATAACTACTGACAGTACACTTCAAACGCTGCGCGCATAAAAACATTCTCCTCTTATAATAATATATACGACACGAATTATATCGCGCGCAGCGTACATAATTATATATATATATAACGACGAACAAAATGATAAATTTACATAAAATTATTAAATATCGCGATTCGGAATATTAAAAAAAAACTAAATATATACGAAACGCTCGTTTTTTAAACGTACACCCACCAATAACATATAATATAGTTTTCCTACATGTTACACTTAAAATACACAATAAAACACACTCAGTTTTTATTCCGGGTATCGGTTAAAATATTTATAATACATAATTTCTTCGCCATATAACGCAAAAATGGCAAAAAGAATGCGACGATTATCGATATATATATTATAAAGGTACTGACAGGCGATTTATCTTCTGCAGGTGACCATCTACTGGCGTAGATGATCTTTCATTATTAGCTACGGCCGCGCGTGTTTGTCGCCCGCAAAACGAATTTCGCTGATTGTAACTTATCAGAAACATACCGAAAAGGATAAACACACGAATATCGAATATTATATGTATTCACTCGTCGTATCGCTCTCAACAATTTACGAGACGTTAAGCGGATTTTAAACGAAAATTATTATATTTTAGTAAAATGCAGTTTGCTTTTGCAGGTACACAAATTCCAAACAAAAGCTTACCGTCCAAAACGGGTTCAACGGTTCTGGGGACGCTTTTTTTTATCCACTTCATCCACTTTTTATATTTAAATGTGTGGCGTATTTCGCCGCCGACGAGTTAAGGAATAACTGCGGTATAATTCGTATACATCACCGGTGAAATAAAACGAGGAGGGAACAAAGAAATCGATAAAAATTGTATACACAACACGATTCGTAATAATTTTAAGTCAAGAATTATGAGTACACTTCATTTACATATATATATATATATAAATAACGCGTACAGAAAACTGAAAAAAAATGATAATAAAGAGCTGGTTCTTTATGTACGCACGCATCACTACGAGAGTATCGTGAGGATGGATAATCAAAGGAGGACAAAGACTGTGTACCGCCATCGTAAATGCATTTCAAAGGTTTGGACGCGCGTATAAATTAGAGGAAATAAAAACGACCTAATTAGTACACGTTTATAAACACAAACGACTTGAAAATCGCAAAAAAATAAAAATAAAACGCGGAGCGGAATGAACGGCGATTGAACTAAATTTGTAGAGATTGAAAATTTATAATTTAATTTTACCACCGTTCGGAAAGCTTGAAAATTAAAGCGTTGACATGCAAAAGCGTCGCAAAATGTGTAACCGATTTAAAGTAAAAAAAAAAAAATGATATTGTTCTCGTACTCGATTCGGATTAAATTAACTCGTCGTTTTCGACACTGCTCTGCAAAAAAAAAACCCCATCAGATATACGCGATTCGTTATACGTATATATATGTTTGCAAAACCATATAACGGGCAATTTTTAAATTAAAAACACTTTAAGTACGTATCATCGACGTGTTATATTGACCGCACTGTGTATTAAATATCGTCAACGGGTTAAATAATTCGAATTCATATACACAATAGTCTTCGTATTATACGCATATATAATGCTCGTATATATATATATATATGCAGGCGAGAAACTAATACGGATTTAAATAATTCGGCTTTCGATTATAATACGTATATTATATAAATCCGATTCTTTTCGCACAACTGCAGAGTCGTCGAAATCGTCGTCAACTGGTGTGTATCGGATAGATTTAATTTGACACTCGCTTATATATCATTTATATATATATATATATATATAAGTGCTTCGTGCATATGATACATGGTAACGGGTTAAACACGCGACACGTCGTAATTGTTATTATGGCGTAGCGAAATGTATAAGCGGCAGGCAAGTATGACCGTGTGGGGTGAAAGGATTATAATGCGCGTTATTGTTTTAGCAGTATACCTAATTATATTAGTAGTACCTAGTTATAATCATAAATTTTCGTTGCTGAACGCGTATATATAATAACGTTATCAGTAGCGTTCGGATTTTGAAGCAAACGCAATAGTGTCCGCTAGTTTATGTATGAAATGAAAGATTATGTAGAAAGACCATTTTCAGTGTATAAAAACACTTCAAGTCCGTCTATTAAACTTACGGAAGATAATTGATCAAAACATAATGTGGTCGATAATTTTTTTTTTTAACAACGATAATTTTTTAATTTTTGAAAAAACAAATCTTTTTTTTGGTTTTTAAATATACGATTGTCAATTATTTTTAGCATACAAATAATTTTCTAATTTTTAAACAATGCGTCGTTTTTTAAATAACATTTTTGTTTTTTTTTTCGAATTTTTAGTATTTTTTTTTTTTTTTTTTTTACCATTTATAATGCCTAAAATTCCGAATCTTAGTTATCTGTTTTCACTGACTTGGTTATAGTGCTGCGTGTAGATAGAAACGAATAAAATCGTATATAAATAAAAAATTGTACGCTTGATAATATTGACAAACCGTTTGTATATCTCTGCAACGGATAACGTTTTGACCGCGTTATTAATTCCGTATTAAGTATTCGCTATTACATATATAGCGTGTTGTTCGGTATTTTACTGAGAAACGTTTTACCTCCCACTTAATAAAGATCGAACGTTTAAATTACAAAAAAAAATTATTATTATTATAAAGTATTGAGAGGACGAAATAATTACGCTGTAGTGTAATTTGTATATCCAATTGGTTTTTAGACTATAAATCGTTCAATTGGATTCTATACAAGGTGGGAATTCGTATTTACACATTTATAAATAATACGGTTATATTTCTTCCATTTAAAAAAAAAAACTATTTAATAGATGGTTTTTATTTAAATGTATTAATATATATAATTGTGCAAATAAAAACGTTAAAATGCATATATACCGCGTACGTATAAATATAATAATCAATTTATATTTTGCGTGTGAATAACAATAAAACGATTAATATAAATCGCCCGTTTTCAGTATAACCTAACAAAAAAAATTAATATTTATTCGTTTCTGTCAGGAAATTTCAACAAATATTCAACAGTGGAAAGACAAATAATTGATGGCCATTACTTTTCTCGCGACTATTATATACCTTATCAAATAATAATGAAGCTGTATTTTTATACGCCAAAGGATCATATTTTGAACTTTTTCGTTGTTCGCAAACTTTTTTTTTTCTGTTATTTCAAAAAAAAAAAAAATACCAAATAACATAAACGCGTAAAAATTATGTGTTAAATGTCTATTTCAGCTTAATGTCATTGTATATTATTTGTTTCCCTATTTGAATAACATTGAAATATTTCTATATAGAATTGTTCAAATTTAAAGGGTATAAGAATAAAACTCAAGGTACTATAAACACAAGGACATCTTTATACAGTTCAATACACTTAATAAAACGTAGTGAGTTTGTTCTCCGAATATTTCAGCGATCGGTTTTACTTTTTATACGGTGTAATCCGAAGATATTATTAGAGAGGTTTTTTTTTAAATTCGCCAATTTTTTTTTTCGTTACAATTTTCACTGTACGATCAAGACCAAGTGTTCAGCAAAAGCTTATACATTTCTTTTTGGAACTCGGCAAGGTTATGTTATAATACGCTCGCCAACGTACATGGGGCGTATCCAAAGGAGTAATACAGGGCGGATGGGAGCTGAAGCCCCGAGAAGTATTTCGTGCCATAAATTACTAAATAGAATATTAATATATTAAAAACCTAAACAAATAAATAACGTAACTTTTTAAAAAGCTTATATATAATAATCGATTGGTGGGGGCTAAAGTAGGTCTCTGGGGAAGCTAAGCCCTCCTTAAAAAATACGCCCTTGCCAACGTCGTTATTCGTTTCGTTATCAAACCTTATTATCGTTGCGGTCCTACGGGAAACCGTATATTCGGTTTTTCGGGAATTTAGGTTTTCGTGGAAACGATCGTTCAGGAAACCGCGTTCGGGAAATAATGAAAAAACAGCGTATGACGATAAAGAAATTTCGACAAAACAAAATCACACCTCCTCCTCCTGTTGTTGTTATACGTATAGGCAGTGCCGTCCTAACCACCAATAACGCCCTTGGGCAATAATATATGACGCCCCCCCACCCCCGGCAAAAAAAAATTTTACAACTAACGTAATATCTATAATAATTACATAATTTTATATATTTTAATAGTAATTACACTCATCCTCGAAATCATCATATATAGATACGAGGGAAATTAATATCTAAAATAAAACAACAATTTTTTTCTTTTGACCCCCCTGCATTCATAGTACTCTGGACGCCCTAGGGCACTTGCCCCATTTGCACCCCCCACCCCTTGGGACGGCTATATGCGTATAGGTATACGGAAAATATAATAAAATGTATTATTTTTCGAGAGCACAGCCGCCACCAGAGCCCGACTTGGGAATTTTGGGGCCCGGGTCTAATTTTTTGATGGGGCCCTTAAATTATAAATTCAGTTTTTTTGCTATATTGAGTTTTTATATTTAATTTTTTTTTTTTTTTAAGATTATAAATAAATTGTACTATAATAGTCTATATATAATACGACATATCTATACACACGACCTGATAATACAACCAACCCGACTGTCGGGCCGACCAAATCGTGTGTGTAATCCGTTTAACATTTCACAGTGCCACTAATAATTATCGACATTAATTAATATCGGGGCCCGGGGCTGTAGCCCCCCTAGCCCCCCCCCAAGTTGGGCTCTGGCCGCCACGATGATAATAATACTATAACGTCGAGAAGTGGTGGTGTGCAGCTCCGCTGCAGGCGCGCGCGTTATCAAATATTATATTATTACTACACACACACACACACACACACACACACACACACTGTATTTATACCGTATGATTTATATTGTTTATTTTCGCACGCACGCACGCACGACCGTCGCGGCCACGCCCCTTCGACGTGGGTCCGTTGATGGAATAATTAAGCCCTCCCATGTAGAGCCGATACCGGAATGGCCGGGGAGGGCGATCTAGGGGCGGCGGCGGCGGGGAGAGGCCACCAAAGACTATATATATATATATATATATATACGTAAGCGTCGTGTGGTGCAGCTCGTGTCTCTGTGTGTGAGCGCCTCCGGGCATAGAGTATATGGAAAGAAAAGAACGGGGCGGGCCGGGGAGAGGAAGAAGAGAGAGAGAGAGAGAGAGAAAGATATAAATAATAAAATATAATAAGCGCGCGCGTTTAAACTGGTTGCGGCGGCGGCGGCGGCGGCGGCGGAAGAGAACGGCAGTGGTGGACAAACGCGTACCGACGTACCGACGCTATAACCGGAGTTCGAGTTCTCGAACTGAGAACCACTGCCCGCGCTATTTACTCTGCGCGGGTAGAACGTCGAGGCGGCGACGGGATAACGAGCTACGCGACGACGATCGCCCGCCCGCCAGCCCACCCGGTCGCGTACCAGAGTACCCTATCATTAGCGTTTCTCTCTCTCTCTCTCTCTCTCTCTCTCACTCGTCTTCTTTCTTATTTCTTATATTTTTTTTTTCTCTTCTTCATCTGTACCTACCTACTTGATGGATGTTATAATTACCGGGTCTCTCGCCTTCGCCCTGTTTGTTTTTGGTTTACACCATCAACGAGCGCGAGCACACTAACAAGACACGTCTCGATTCAAGCGCGCGCGCGCGCGCGCCAGTACACCTAACACGGAGGTATTACGTTATTATTATTATTATTATATACGATTAAAAAAAAAAAACGTAAAAAAATTCCACGAGACCGAATATTAAAAGCGCGTATATACACGCACTGTTGTGTATAAGGAAACTATGTACGAACGAGTAGACGGAAAGAGTGCGACGAGAAACGGGGGGTCAAAGAGAAGGCGGAAAAAAAAAAATCACTTTTATTCGATCGATACGCGCGATAGTCGTCGCCTCACGAACAACGCGAGGCGCCTGGCCGCCGCCGCCGCCGCCGCCGCCGGACGGACGGCCGACCGACCGACCGACCGATCGACCGCGCGCGCGTTAAACGCTGTGCCAGTTGTTATTATTATTTTTCTCTTTTCTCCATCAGATCCAAAACGCGCGTGGCAGTCTTTATCATAATAATATGTTCTTTTCGATTAAACTCTCTTTTTCTTTTTTTAAACATTTCTTTTAAATACGCGTTTTTTTTTAAAACACACGAGGCGACGAGTTTTTTTATTACTCTCCGAGCGTGACGACCTGCAGGGCCGTATTTAGGGGGGCGCATTTTCGTATAATTATTTTACAGTCACAGACAAAAAAAAAATGGAAATTTATTTTTCTATTTAAAATTAAATTTTCATCGAACAAAAATATATAGGTACGACCAGTGCTATAGATAGGATTTTTATATGGGGGGTTCAGTGCTATAGATAGAAATTTAATATGGCCTATGTGAGGTCATCATTAGTTATAATATTGAGGTAAACATCAAGAAAGTGTGAATGATTTATATTATTTTTATATACTATAATTAATTTATAACAATATATCAATTTTTCTCGGTTTCTTAGATAATTCATCCAGTATCCGATGTTCAAGGGGGTTTGAACCCCCTAAACCCCCCCCCGTGTCTACGGCCCTGGGTACGACGTACAATTGAAGATTTCTCTAAAAGAGTGCGCACCGCCGACTAGATGCGATTCGCTATACCGCGAGAACACAAATCACGAGATGACCGTAAAAGCGCTCGTTCTGCGGGTATGAAATAAAAAAAAAACCAAATACGTCACTGACCGCGGTATACCGCGGTACACCATTTTGCGGACCCTTTGAAAGAGTTCTGGTAGAATTTTTCAGTGCGGACGTAAGACAAAAAAAAAACCCCCGGCATCATTGTAAAACTGCTCAAAAATAAAATCCGCTCAGAATCTCGTAAAAAAAAAATCGTTTACGCCTTATTATGCGTGGAAACGATTTTCGAAAAACGTGTGTGTGACGCATAAAGTATTACAGAGGTGAGAAGCTTGCAGTCGAAAATTGGTTCGACAAATGCCTCCGTTTGTCAGCGTGGTCTGATATATATAATTTAAAAAAAAACGAATCTGCTAGCACTCGAGACATTAACGTGTAAACGTCGCGTGAGCGGTAAAAATGGAACGGAATTGTGATTGGGATTTGTGAATATTGGTGTCTTTATTCAAAGTAATTTCGATAATAAATATTATAATTATTAGTTGTCATGACAACTGCTTACACGGTGACACGAAATTTATAATCGCGTGTAAATTATTAATTAATATTTAGTGTAAATCAATTAATATTAATAAATATTATTATTAGTTGTCATGACAACAGATTACACATTTCCCGAGATTTACCCTCATACCGCCGTAATAGACGCGTCTACACATCAGTTATAAAACAAACAATTTTTTTCAAAATTGTAAATCTACCGTGGTTCAAACTGTAAATATAAAATATTTATAAAAAAAAATAACTAAGTAGCACATTATAGTTGATTGGTCTTATTATTTATTAGTTGTATAATAGCATAGGAAACCAATTTTACGATCAAGATAATCTTAAATTTTGCGGGGTATGAAAAAATTCCAGGTGCTATATAATTGCCATACAACAAAAAAAAAAAGTCACAAATATAGATATAGAATATAGATCGCTGTAGTAAGTAAAAAAAATGTAGATTTTATAACTTGGCTCCCCAGCCGTGGAGGTCTGAACACGCCTATATGATATAAGCACAGATTAGATGAATACTGCAGATATGGATCACTCGGCCCGAGAACGAAAGAATTGCAAATACGCTCTTCTGATTGCCCCCCCCCCCCACCCCTCATATCAATGTAGGCGCACACGACGACATAAATTATTGTGCTTATATTATATTGTACGACTTTTTAATTATCTCAAATAATATTATCGTCATAATGCTTATCACATGCCGGTAAAAATTTAACGCGGATTAAGCACCGATTGTTTTTTGAAACCAGAATTCGCTTTATGTAAACGACACAAATAGATTACCTCCTCACGGGAGTAATGTTTAAATTTTATAGGTAAATATATATTGTGCTAACATGAGGATACACTGATTTGGGGGAGGGTTTCGAATGAAGTCATTTTTTTTTTGTTTATTCGCCAGTGATCCATCAGTATTCGTCGTATAATCTGTGATACAAGTATATTTATACCGGTGTCCCCGGGGGCCTGCAGATTATAATACTGTCGCAGATAATATCAATATTTCGAACTGATAATATATTGTTACTAAACACATATAAAATAATAATTAATTAATATATATTAATTAAATATATTAATTAATATTAATTTAAACAACATTTAAACTATTATTTAATTTTCTACTATTGTTACCATTGTTTACCAAACACAACATTGTAACATATTTTAAAATTGTAAATTGGAATTTATTTCCGTAATAAAGATATTATTATTATTATTATTATAAGATGAACAGTAACGGGGCAAAACGGCCGTCGATTTTTTTATTACGTTTGCATTGGAAGTGCGTACCTTCTGCTTTTATCCGTTCCGTGTTTACTGCTCTATTGTAATACGGTGTGACGATCAGTGGCGTAATTAGAAATTTGTTCTGGAGGGGGGGGGATGACTTTTTCCCTCGTTTTTCATTACAGTGCAATGGGAAACTTCACACACACACGCCCTTCATACTATAAATTTTCTTGTTATGTACATACTATACTACAAATCAGTAAAAAAAAACACGGTCGTCGCTGCGGCGACCCCATCCCGCGCTTACGTACACATACTGACGAAAGATACGTGCGGCAACAATATTTAAACACTATAATAAAAAAGCGATTTTAAGTAAAGTATAAAAATAGGTAGAAAAAAATAAGAAAAATTTTGACTCTACAATAGATGACGACAGTTTTCAGTTATTTTTTTTTTTTATACATGATTAAAAAAAAGGCTCTGGGGAGGATCTATCCCCTCATCCCCCTTAATTACGCCCCTGGTGACGATACGCGGATAACAAACGGTTAATCGCACGCGTATACCACCGATAAGCGTAATAATAACGGCAAAAAATAATTACGATGTACACACACCACCACCACCGCTGCTATAACTTGGACAGTTTTGATTTCATATTTTATTTTTTATTTTTTTTAGCCGATGCTCGTACACGCTCTTTTATTTTTTTGTCCTCTACTGCGCGCGCGCACACACACACACACACACACATATACCGCCGATTCGTGCAATCTGGTCAATTGGTCTAATTGCGCGGCGCGCGGCCACACAAACGCCGCCGCCGCCGTCGCGCTCGCACGCTATTTATTTAATCACGTCCAATTTTACTTTTTCCCGCCCGCCCGCCCGCCCCGGGCCACGAAGAGCTTGCTCCGCTCGGTCCGCACAACTCCCGCCTCGCATACCTCTACACCGGCCGAAGAATTTCCGACTTTTTTTTTTTAAATATAATATAAGTGTGTGTTTTAATCTCTTCAGAAAATATGCGCAAAAAAAAAATACTCTAAACGGGCTTATTAAAAAAAAAAATTGTTAATATTATTAATATTAATTGATTTACACGCAATATTAATAATATCAATTAATTTGCACGCAATTATAAATTGCGTGTAATGTGTAAGCTGTTGTCACGACAACAAATCAAAATATTTACTATCGAAATCACTTGGAATAAAGTCATTGCAATATTCACAAATCCCAATCACAAATTCCGTTCCATTTTTACCGCTCGAGCGTCGTTTACACATCGATGTCTCGATGAGTAATACTATAGCAGACTCGTTTTTCTCTTCAAAATTTTTTGTAGTAAACGACGTACTACAGATACAGTATAAACACTGTGACACGCATTTTCGGGGGGATTAATTTCATCGTTATACCGAATATTAAATTATAGAGAGAGAGAGCTTATAAAAATAACCGATAATCGGTCAAATATATTTTATAAACGCCCATGCCGAGGGGGGTGAGGTTATTCTATAGCCTCACTACGTCATAACGCGCGTTCTTATCACCGTAGCAAAAATAATAATTAAAATATTTACTTTAACGCGGTTCCCGGCAAAATAATCGCCGATACACCACCCGCGTATTAATATATACAGATATATATTATTTTAATATTAAAATTGTGCAGGCGGCCGTTTCCAATGCGCAGTTAGAAAGAGGCGGCGGCCGGTGGTTTTTTTTTTTACAGACGCGTCCCACTTCTGACGACATCATGAAAAATGAAAATGGATTTTTTTTGAGAGTGACTTTATTTTTTAGATTATTTTTTTATTTTTTTGAATTTCCAACTAAGCGCCTGTACGAGCTGACACGCAGCTGTATTCGAGCGCTTGCGATCTGATTCGGCACAGAGATTCGACGGAGGTACTTTGGTTTGAGACGATTTTACGCGACTTATATAAAATATTATATATATAAATAATTTATAATATATATTTAGCGGAAAATAAGTTTTTTTTTTTATTCTTTCAACGTCTTACACATTATAGTCTCGCGGCGGCGCACTCGAAATATAACAACACGAGAGCGCGTGTACACTGTTGCAGCGATACACTTCCCAGCCCGAGGGGTCTTTAGCCGCCGCATATAATTATCTCTCGAGATTTTCGTTTACACACACACACACACACACATACATGACGATCACGTAGAAAGCGAACGTTATAATATTGTAGTGAATGAAATATTGTGTGTGTGTGTAAATAAATACATAGTATATGTACACGCCGAATATGAATGAATCGAATTGTACACACAAGCACGGTTATATAAAAAATATATACAAAAAAAAAATATATATGTATATGCATATAAAATTCTTGTACTACTTATACGCGTAAAATAAATTTAAAAAATTTATAAAATTAATTTAATCGATTATAGCGAAACATGTAGGTACACGATGGACGACGGATAAGTTCAGAAAAAAAATATATATTTATTAAAATTTATATATTTTGAATTTTCTCGGAAACCTATATATCCTGCAATTAATATAGTATTATATAGCCAATACTCGTATATATCGATCCTGTATCCAATTAATACAGTATTTATACTCGTATACTCGTAATGATATATAGTGAATAATTATAATATGTGTAATCCGTCTTTTTCCCTTGCAGCTGGCCCCGTTGCCGACACGAAATTTCCTCGACTCGCGCGCGATTGATATCGTTTATAATTTACACGGTTTAAAAGAAAGAAAAAAATGGAAACGGTCAATTGCCGGTGTATTTGTAACCAACGACGATTAATCGGTAAATTACAAGTCGAATAGTATTCATAAAGGAACGGCGAAAAACAATGTGTTTCTCTTACTGTTATATTATATATGTAACTAGCTGAATTGCCCGGTTTCTTCCGTGCGCAGTTTTTAAAGGAAAATGTAATTATTTATGAAAAAAAAAAAATCGTAAAATTATTGAAATGGCTCCGCCGAAAAACCGTAACGTTTAAATAAAATATATTCCCTCCCCTCTTCAGACAAAAAAATTTTTAAAAATGAGCGACGCGGGGAAGTACTTTAAAAAAAAAAATGTAAAAAAATTCAATATAGTGTCGTCAGATCACTTGGTACATAAAAAAAGGCCTGTTCTTTTATATGCATAATATGTATAAAAGGATTAGAAATATATTCCGACATATTTATTAATATTGTGCCGTTGTATCCGTTTTCACGCGCACAGAACAGAGACGAGAAGTTATGAGAAATAATATAAGTTTAATAACGGAAAAATTATATTCGTTTTAATTTCCGCAGTAATATTTATAACCCCGTTCATTAATAACCGGCCTGACCATCAACTGCAGGTACAGCAGCGCGGTTGGGTTGGGTCACCGAAGATATTGTAGGTGTACCCGTAATTCAGATGTTGCAGTATAAAAACAGACTCAAAGTACCTCAATTGAATTGATTCGAAAACCCGAGAAAATTAGAATTTTCTTTTATATGTATATTATATAAAACGCGTCGGTTTTAATAATGAAATTAATAAAAATAAAGTATAAAAAAAGTACGACGAGTTACCGATCGTTTTTGACCGTTTGATATCGATTTTTCGAAGGGTAATATATAGTTATGGGTGAACCAACGATAAATTTTATATCCCCTCCTTGCACATATGAGTCTATATATAAGGTTGCCAACTTTTAAAATGTAAAACGTAGGACAGTATATACCGCGGGGCATCGCATTGGGTCTTGCCGAATCCCCGACTGCTATGGGATGCAAAAAAAAAAGTCATCAACCCTTTTGCTAATTCGCTAATCGAACTTTCCCTCTTCCGCTGGCCGCGGTATTTTTTGACAATTTTTTTTTTTTTAACTATTTTTTTCACGGACCTTAATAATCGTACGGTACCTATATATATATATACGTATTGAAATGTAGGATTGTCCTGGACATAGTTTAAAGCGTTTTCGTACGTAGACGACCGTCCTGTCCAATGTAGGACCAAGCCCGGATCGGGCCGGCGAGCTACCGCGCTGAGCCTATGTATCATAATTATCTTTAATTATGATACATAGGCCGTTTACTAATACATCTAGTTAATATTAAAACTTTTTTTAAACATAAATAATAATACAATGCTACGTTATCTACGTACCTATATGTACACGGACAACTTATAAGTTTATCGGGCCGCTAAAATTATCGTGCTCGGTAAGTTTCTGGGCCCCGATCCGGGCCTGTGTAGGACGGTCGGCAACCGTACAATGTAATATTGTGTCGTGTCCTTTCGGGGCAGTACCGAATACGAAAGCAGATCCTCCACTGTTGTCGGTTCAAAATGGATGGGGGGGGGGCGGAAAGGACTGTCCTGTCCAACGCAGGACGGTCGGCAAATACGTAATCGCGCCACTGCGGACGCGCCACTGCATTTGAGGATCCGAAAAAAACGTCGCGGACGTATTATTTATATACGCGCGCATGATCCTAGTAGGATTTTCCTCTGGCGCCTCGTCCGCCGCCGCCGCCGCCGCCGCGGTGGTTGACGATGACCTCGACGCTTTATTACGAGCACTACCATTAGGTATTATTGACCGGTTGGCCGCCGCGGTCGGTGCAGGTAATTACACCGTTCGCAGTGTGTGTGTATAGTAGTCGTATATTTTATACATATGTACGCACCGTGTACATAATAATATTTTATGTATACGGTGCAGTAAAGAGTGAAGTGAGGTTATGTACACACACACAGTGCTCGCGCGCACACACACTCAGACTCCCACTTTTGACGGCGGCGTCAGTGGCGGCTGCTGCTGCCGTTCTTCGTTATACGCGTACACATCACGACGCGCGGCGAAAACGCGACGAGGACTGGAAAAGACAAAAAAAAAAACCGCCGCACACGATTTTGTGTAAAAAAAAAATCCGCGACGAGACCTGGCGTTAAAAACAGCGGTGCGGCGCTAAAAATTACCAGAAAAAAAAAAAAAGTACGCGCTATATCGCGTAGGAAATAAAATAACTAATAATAACTAAATAATTGTTAAAACGACGTCGTTGTTCTTCGCCGCGATTCATTTTATTCCAGCGAATAACGCGAGACATTATTATTCGTTATATCATTCAAAAGTGACTCGGCGTTTGGCCCGGTGTTCACACCCTCTGTATATTATCGGGCCTAGGCCAACGCGTTATGTTGTCCATTATTGGCATTCGTTGTTCGCGTTGTCTTTATATTACGTCAATGTTTAGCAACTATTACTAACCGTACTCGTATGTACTGCGTTTATAATTGTCCCTTTTTGCAGTGTAACGTTATGTGCAGAGCCATCTTGAGGTTATGTGAGGCCCAAGGGCCCAAAATATTTGGGGGCCTTTAAATACTTAAATTATTTAATATTCATATATTGCTATATATAAAATATATATTATTTATTCAGCACTAAAATTGCCATTAAATATGCAAAGCAATGAAACTCCAACCTGCAACGTTTCGAAGAACTCTGCAATGGCATATTATATATATCTTTTAACACATGATATATTATATTAGCTATTAAAATAATACTTTATTAATAAAAACTACTAATTTTTATTAGAATCTCTGTTACTTTATTGTTTATTGTGATAATTTCAAAATGTTAATATTTTCAATTCGAAATATTATTTTCTCGTTCAAGATTTACTTACTTTTTAAATATCTAAGTAAGAAAAAAAAATTAACATATGGTATTTTGTAAATAAATTGGGGGCCCTTCGAATCTGGGGGCCCCGGGCCCGGGCCCTTCAGGCCCATGCCTTAAGATGGCACTGGTTATGTGTTTTGATGCGTTCCTAGTATTTTTAGCCCTTTACGTGGTACATTTTATTTATTATTACTCGTTATTATTATTATTATTGATGTAAACGTCTATTACGGCGGTCGGACGGTATGAGGATAAATCTCGGGAAATGGCACGGAAATGTGTAAGCTGTTGTCATGACAACTAATAATAATATTTATAATATTAATTAATTTACACGCAATTATAATGTGTAAGCTGTTGTCATGACAACTATAATAATAATATTTATTATCGAAATTACTATGAATAAAGATACCAATATTCACAAATCTCAATCACAATTCCGTTCCGTTTTTACCGCACACGCGACGTTTACACATCATCAATGTGTCGAGTACTAGCAGACTCGTTTATTATTATTATTTATTTTTATTTTTTAATTATTATTTATTTATTAATTTATTATTATAATATTATGTTGCAGCAGCGGCACAACAACGCGGGCTTACGTACACACGTCGATCGATAAAATAATAAAACAACGCGTCGTCGTCGTCGTCGTCGTCGCCGCCGCCGCCGTCTGCGTCAGGGGCGGCGGGCGGCCGCGGTGGCGGCGTTGCGAATAGAACAAAAGAGAGCGGAGAAACGGAGTGAGTGAGTGAGTGAGTGAGTGCACGCGTGCGTGCGTGTCGCGCGCGTATATAACGCACGACTGTGTGTGTGTGTGTGTGTATGCACCAAACGCGTACACATTTTTTTATTATTATTATTATCCACACACACGCACACACACACACACACACACACACATGAAGGCTTACGACGACGAATATTACGGGGAGAGAATATGCGTGTACGGGCGCGCGCACGCACACTTTTATACATATACATATATATTATATTGTCAAGGAGCCGCACTTCTCCTATAGCCGACCGTGTGTAGAGGGGAGCCGGTGAGGTGGAGAAAGTCCATTGTTGCCGGTGAAAAAACTCCCTTCGACCCACCCCTGCACCACACTGCACGACCATCGCCCTAGAAATAGTGTGTGTGTGCGCGCGCATTTAATTGTATATATACGGTACGGTGTGTGTGTGTGTGTGTGTGAGCCCCATTCATTCGGCGGGGCAGGCTACCGGTCTTCGACTACTACCCCTCGTGTTGTAACACTAGACAAACACGTCGTATACGCACCGTATAGACGACGTTGCAGCAGCAGCAGCAACGGCGGCGCTTATTTGATACCCGGTTAGGTGGTGATGCGGTATGGTATATGGAAGTGGTATACTCGACGACGGGCCGCTAACTAATTACACATTATTAATCCGGCATGTATAGGATTTGATCATTTTTTTTTGGGAATGTTATTTAGTGTTTAAGAACTTCTTTAGACATTATATTCGTGTGCAGCCGAACCGAATGCGAAATTTAAAATAATACGCGTAATTTGACATGAATATTTGGCAGGTAAACGCGTTATATACTCGTATACATACTGCAGGTACTGAGCATAATAATAATAATAATAGCATTTACGGTGATAAAAAAAATTTAAATAACAATTTTACGAGATCGGCAGGGCCAAAACTCTTAAGTCCGTCTGTATACGTCAATCGGCTATAATGAGACGCGCGTAAGACCTGTAATATATTTGTTGCCGTATTATATTATGTGTTAAACCGTTTTTCCTTTTTTTCTTTTTCAGAAATTATATATATATAATATGTTTGCTCAACGGGTCGTAAAAAAATTGATTATCTCTGGTAAAAATAGTTACGAAAAACTATTACATCTTAATCGCAATATTTCCATTTCGGAAAAACGAGGAGGAGGGCATTTTATTTCTGTACCTTTATTCACTGTGCAGACCATAGATAGTAAATGTATGGACGGGTCATTTTACAAGAATTATATGGGGTTGCTTATTCTTTCTTCCATTTCGAGTTACTGTTTCTTCCACGCCTAGTGTGCCACAATGTGATAATAAATAATAAACATAAAAGTAGCAAATAAGCACTTTTGTACGAGCCGGATTGATCTAATTAAGTAAGTATATATAATAAGTAATCAAGTCAGGTATTCCAGTCATCAGGGAAAACTTCGGCAGTGTTACATATATTTTTATATGTGTAATATCAAAATTTGAAAATAACTGTTGTCACCACGTATAATTTCCAAAGATAACATAATAATTTCATTAAAATACACCCCATGCGAGAAAGAGAACCATTCTAATAGTGACTTCTCTCTCTTTTGAAATGGACCGCTACCCCATGCACATTCAACATATAGGAATATATTATATTTATTATCTTCTATATGGTGCAGACAAACTTGTCTATATATACTTATATATTTAGGGAAGTAAAAACAGCGTGCAAATTTTCGAGTAATTTTTTTTTTTGGGAGGGGGAGAAAAAACAAATGTTTTTGCAAGCATTTGCATCCCGACAAAGAGGTTCTTTATCCCGAGTTCTCGATGTCCCGCGGTATATCAACCACATCTGCGCTCGTCGTTAGAAAACTTACTGTTTGGCGAACGTTTATTAAAAAATGTATATTTAAACGATATAACGAACGCGGGTTTTATTGCGCACACGATTTGTACGGCGGAAAATTAAATGAAAATCTGTCAGTATACATGTACTGCGCAATGTCGTCGCGTTTAATTAAATTATATCAATAAGTGTGCGTTAAAAATATATATTTTTTTTTTAAGAAGACTATGCGCTACACGGGAAAGACAACCATTTTCGACGAAGAAAGACTTACGAATTTAGATACAAGAATATGACATAATGGCTAACACGTGCAGGGACACATTATGAGACAAGAAGAACACAGAAGAACTTGCTGGGAAGCTCTCTCCATCAAACACGTATTAATATACTGTCGCAACAGTATACATAAACAATAAGAGAACATCTAAACGTCCCTTATTAACACTTGTACACGGAGCACTGGGATCCGACTCGGAAAATGTAGAAAAAAAATCGTCCGATTCTTAAAACATATTAAACTGTATAATTTAATCTATATTATTTCGTACGTACATCGAAATATTTATTGTTATATCTCGGTAAATATTTGGAACATCGCGTCTTTTTGTAAGCTAAAATAACCTTTGTAGTTGAGGCTCGAATAAGAGAAGAAAAAAAAGATTTACGGCGATGAAACTTTTTACACATTCACACGCGTGTTGATTTTGAATTTCGCTTTTATTAGCGATTTGTAAAACGGTTCGAAAGCGAATTTGTAAAGAAAATATCGTTTTTGTGTTCGTAATATATACCGATGACAGAGTGTTAGAAAAATAATTGAACGGTAATAGCGACACGTTTTAGAGAGAACGTTCGACAAACGTTTTTTTTATATATAGGCGCGTTTAAGTTGAATTACAGAAAAACGTCCGCGTATTTACACGAAAGGATTTCGGCCATTTCAACTCGTCTGACACTGGAAAACGAATATTTTAAAAATATTTTCTTCCAAACAATACTCGCGAATTGAAGTGAATTTATATGCGCCTCGTTCGTTATGATCTCGTATTGTATTCGACGTTTTAATTCATTTATTGCGAAAAAAACAAAAACACTGTACCTATATATAATAACGGTTTTATATATTTTACTTTCGTTTGAAATATCATCTAAAAGGTATATTGTTTTGTATAGGTACTACAGTATAATAATACAACAAAAAGGATAATATTTTTCGAAAAAGCTTATAAATGTGCGAGAAGAATGCGAGCATATCGTTTTTATTCCGCGCTTAAAACCGCGTAACTGCACAAAAACAAAAGGTCGTTATGTAAATATAGTGAAACTATATACCGATCACGAGTTACACCGTTCTCTTATAGACTCGATTGAAATTAATGTTAAAAAAAAACGTTGATTTTCCCTCCGCCCTCCCAGATGATCCGTTATCATTGGTCCGTATTTATATATATCAACACTACTCCACCAACACGGCCGGAGGGACATAATTTTTTTTAACTTTTTGGGAATAAAAATTACTGTTCATGTAAATAAATACACCAAAATCATATAGTTTTATACGTCAATAATGTTTTTTTTTTTTTTAAAACTGTTTTATACGGCGTTCACCCTTCGCTCGGTCCAAGCCTGGTTAATACACTAAACGCAAAGTTACAATACCTACATATTATATATTATATAGCAGTGTCGTTGACCGTAGCTGCGGTATATACTTGTATATGTAATAAAAATGAATGCGATAAAAATTGATTATATTAAATGATTATAATAACTGTATGGTAAAGCGAATATAAATGTATTATTATTATCGTCACCGTCTATTTATATATAAAATAAAATATTCAATCATTTATATATTACAACTATATACAACGATAATAATAAAAATAATAATTATTATTATGTGCTTTTATTTCAAGTATACGCGCATATTAATACGTATTAAAGCGTATAGATACATGTATTATTAATGTATAAGTTATTATACATTTATAATTAAATTACCGTTGAATGTTTTATTTAAATTATTATTTAAAAAAACAATTTTAACACAATATAACGTGTTTATTATTATTTATAACGCGCGTATTCGACGTACTGTTTGATCGCAAACAAAATGATTTCATTGTGAGGAAAGTTTTTTTTTTTTACTTTAATTGATATTTATTTTAATTGTTGTTAAATATACTCGTATATGGTATATATATTTTATACGCTGTAGTCAAGTATACAATAGTCTCTCAATACAATTATTATGATATTCTCGAAAACAATATTTTACTTGGGAAAAGATTAAATTAATAATCCGCGGTTATATAGAATCCGCGTTATACTATATATATATATACTAAATATTAAACACAATCTATACAGATAATTTTAGTAATTTTATTAAAATTACGGGTTTTATTCGGGAGAAATTATAATATATACGCTATAATATTCCAATTACGATTGTTCATATTATAGTCAGATAAATGTCGAGATATATATATATATAATGTAAACGTGCGGTAATAAGCGTTTAAAAAATGATTTAAACGAGTAAATAAGTATAGTAAATTGAACGAGAATACGCAAGATTAATAACGTATTATATGTGTATAGGTATCGCGTGATCGCTGCTATACATTTTTTTTCGCATTAAAAAAAAAAACGAATTAAAAAATCCGCGTTATGAATTTCGTTAGCCAATAAAGTATAAACCGCGGTTAAAATATTATTCTCGCTTATATTTATAATAAAAGTTTATCTATAGTTAATAATGTATAATTTATGTATACCGTTCGAAATATTCGTTATATATTTATAAATTTCTATATAATATACGAGAAATATATGTATAAGAAATATTATGTACTACACGATAGTATATATCGTTTCGAATAATTGATTTTCTCTAACCTTGTCAGAGCGTATGATCGTGTTAAACGGCGACGCGTTTTTCGTATTTATCATCGTAAACGAACGCGCAATACGGATTGTAAAATATTTCACTTTTATTGTCTATTCGATTTGAACATCTATATTGGAATTCTTTTTATATCTACACATCAAATTCGTATAACGAAATGTAGACGTTAAAAAAATTACAAAAAATCAACTCCCGTCACCATCATATTAAGATTTAAATACTGTTAAACGTTCTACGCGTTAACTCGTTATTAGAATATATAAATACTATATAATGTCATAAGACGATTTACCTACTGCAACGTTATTTTTAAGCGAGAAAAATTTTAAGGCGATCCGAAAAAAAAAAAGAAACGAAATTTAATTTATTATTTTTCTATTGGAGAATGAAAAAAAAAAGGATGAAACGAAAATCCGTCGTTTAATTAAACTGCACATTTTCGTATTTGTTCTATAAAATATAAATATTCCGGGTATTCGCGCGCATAAATCGAGTGAATCCAAACGATTATTATACGCGAATAATAATAATATTATTATTATTATTATTTTATTTAATTTACAGGTAAGAACCCTTTAGAACAATAGTACAGTAAGTATAATAATAATTATTAAACATAACAAATTAGACGCTTACATTATAATAATAATATTACAATTGATTGACAGCAGAACTTAATGCTACATAAACATTGTGTTTAAAAACATGGCGCGACATAAAAAAAGAAATCGATGTGATTAATAATATTGTTAGCTGAAGTAAGAACTCTGTGAAGAAATGATGCGGAACTATAAATGTTGTTACAAAACTGGACGAAAAACAAAATTTGTGACCTTGTACCGTATAATTACTAAAGTTAAATCCAACCAGAGAAAGTGGTTCGGATGAATCTATATTTCCATTCAGTAAATCGAACAACAACATCAAATTATTATTATTATAGTTATATTAAGATGAAATCATGTGCGCGTTTTATTGATATCGGAAAATTATATATAATTTAATATATATTTAATAATACGCGCGTCTGCAGAGTGAATAAACTATATTTAAAAACATTGTCCGTTCGCGGCGAATTCGAGTTCGATTTGATAATATAATATCGACGACGTTAAACTATATTTAATTGATATTATATTATAGAAAAAACAGTAGCTGGGCGTCGTTCATCATCATCGTCGTCACATTATTATTATTATTATTTTTTTTTTAATGGAAACGCGTCCGTAATACGTTTTGGTTTAATTGTCGTCTGGCGCCAACGAGATATATTTTCGGTTATAACCGAGACGGCTAGTAAAAACATAACGCCGTCTATATAATATATTGTATAGCGAGACAAATTTTAATAAAACAACGCTATTTGCCGTCCGTAAAAAAATAAAATAAAAAATTCATATATATTTTTGTTGCGCGAAATTTCACGAAAAAAAAAAAGTATATATTATAAAGTAGAGTCTCGCTATAATCCGCGGCTCATACCGATGAGTCCGGACAAACAATTATTTACGTATTATTTTTCAAGCGAGTTCAAAGACTCGATTTTTTTTTTTTTTCTATGTACTGTTGTATTTGATATAAATAAATATTTATAAAAATATACGTATGGAGAGTGGCGCTATATGGTCGCGGTGGTAAAAAAAAAAGAAAATTCTCGAATGCTTTGAAACGTGGTGTTGGAGAAGGACGCTGCGAGCGAATTGGACACAACGCCGTACCGACGAAAGCACACTCAACGGAATAAATGAGCGTACAACACAGAGAGATATTTTAAAACCATTGAAACAAGACGATGCGGAACACGGTCGGACACATATCGAGGCACGAAAATAGAAACTCTACGGGACGGGGGAAATTGAAGGAAAGAAGGACCGAGGAAGACCGCAAGAACATCGGGTTTGTCAAACAAATGATTTCTGAAGCTGGACTGTCTGCGAGCTACGCCAAACTCGAGAGGCTATAGCTATATATGCGGTAACAGTGAAGAGTGTATCACAATACTGCAAAACATGCAATCGCATAAGATTGACTACGGAAGAAAAAAAAAATAGTTGTATTTATACAATACTTTTGCGCATAATGTAAAACAAAACAAGTTTAGAATTTCTATAATAATTAATATATAGGTAGGCGTTTTTCGTTTCACGAAACATTAATTCGCAAGTCGAAAGACAATATTGATATGCGACAGAAAAAGTTACGTTTTTATTACATAACAAAAACTACGGTTTTAACCTTATACCTACCCGTCTTATACCCGTTTTATGCCTTTTTTATGTACTGTTATTCCGTTCAGTCTAGGGTTGCCAGATTTTGAAATCACCAAACCGGGACATCGAACTGAACAACCTTTTTTTTTTTTTTTTGTATAGTTATATGTTATATGGAAATGAGTACATCCGTTTTAGAAATGTATTGACCAATACAATTTTTTTACATCAACGTTTTCATCAATATTAAAGTTATTTTCTCTCAGCTTCCGTTAACCGGGACAAACTCAATGACCGCGGCCGGGACACCGGGACGAATGGCAAGCCCAGTTCAGTCCCGATAGAGTTCGTCGGTCCCATCGAGTCACCGAGACTCTACCGTATAATAAACGCGTAATCAGTGCGAATAAGTCAACGAAAAACGAAAATTATTTGATCATATTATTATTGTATTATAATATACGGATCGTTATTGTTTTTTTTTTACGATAAAAAACGTAATTTATACGACTGCAGAGTCTGAATATAATACGTATGAGCGATTCGTTCGTGTGTGTTTGATGGTGCCGAAATGAAATCCGTTTTTAAAACACGCGGTATCGAATATTTTTCGAAACGTCCGAAACGATTGCGCGATTATACGGTCTTTATATACTCCTTTACTGGAAAGAAATCGAATTTTTTTTATTTCTTATACTAAAGCATCGCCGACTGTCTCGCACTCTAAACGATTCACGACAACACGAAGTCAACGCGTATTCTAATAATAAGTAATAATTATTATATATATATATATATATATATACATTTTTATATAGGAAATAATAATATTAAAGATAAGCGGACAACGCCGTATTACGCGTTGTGTAAATATTATCAATCAAAAGTCCAGCCGTTTACACCGCGCCGTAATGAAATATACGTTTGTATTGCTGAACTGAAATTTCCATTAAGGCTCTAATAATAATAATAATAATAATAATAATAGGAATATAATATATGCAGATAAAGGATTTCGATATTGCAATCGGTCGCAATACGGAACGGTTCGCGATTATTACAGAGCGTTAGAATTTGTCGTTTTTTCCGTAACGCACACTCAGATTTTGGTCGTTTAATAGATTAGATTTGACGTATTTTTTTTTTTTTGAATTTTTGAACTTTTAAATTAAAATTTTGCAAATCCACGGATTTAAATGGGAGGGGGGGGTGGGTAATATATAAATACGCGTTACAATCACTATTTTAGAGTCGTCATTTTCAAAAAAATAATTTTACTGACCCCCCACGATTTTTTCGGAACAATTATTATCACGGAACACCGGAGAATTCGACTATAACAAAATTTTAATCGTTAAGGGGATTGGAAGCGGGTATTTTCTCTCTTTGTCTTACACATATGAAACATGGCAAAATAGACGTTTCGTACTTCCAACGTACCGATCGATCTATTGGTGCGATAAGAAATTTGAAAACAGATTTGAATTCCTCTTGAATTTTACTACAAAACGACTTTCCCACTTTTTTTATTTCTTTTTTTAAGACCTTCAAAAATGAATTACTAACAATTTTTTTTTTTTAATTTGTTCGGTTAATTTTTTTAAGGGTTTATGAAAAAAAAAAATGAAAAAAGTGTGAAAGTCGTTTTGTAGTAAAATTCACGAGGAATTCAAATCTGTTTTCAAATTTCTTATCGCACCAATAGATCGATCGGTACGTTGGAAGTACGAAACGTCTATTTTGCTATATGTTTCATGTGTGTAAGACAAAGAGAGAAAATACCCGCTTTCAATCCCCTTAAATAATATTATGACGCCGTGACAAACAAGATGATAAAAGCGTTTCTCTGCGATACGATAATATAATAGGTACCGGCCGATAAGCACGGCGGCGATACAGGGAAACAGCGCGGACTGTATAAACGTTGTGTAGTATACGATACACTACTATAATATTATATTACAGGAGTACTGACCTGCCGGACTTTGTGATGACCATTTCGGTGCCGAGCTTGTGGAATTTTTCCCAAAGATCCTTGCCCTCCAGTGTGACTTTGGGATCGTCGACCACGCCGTCGTCCTCGGGCCTGACGACGGAACGCGGCAGCGCGGCTGCCGGATGCGGATGATGGACGCCGTGCGCGACGGCCGCGGCCAACGCGAGCATCTCCTCGGCCGGGTAACCGCCGGCGCCCGGGTGATGCGGCGCGTGGTGCATCTTCGGCATGGGTATCATGGTGCCGGGATAACAGGCGCCCATCGCGTACGCGGCGGCCGCGGCGGCCGACAGGCCGGGCGGCTGCGGCGGTGGCGGCGGCGGCGGCGGCGGCGGATACTGTTGGCCGCCGGCTTGTTGTTGGACCGCGGACGGCGGAGCGCCGCCGCCGCCGCCGCCGTTGTTGTTGTTACTGTTACTGTTACTGTTGTTGGTCAGCAACGAGCTGACGGAAAAATCCGTGGACGACGCGCGGGCCGCCGTGTACGACGTGTCCGGCGAACGTTGGCCGCCGCCGGTCATCGCGGCGGCGGTCTGCGGGGTGTCCGGCGCCCCACGGGGTGACCGGCACCTGAGGTCCGCTTGCTCGAACCGCATAACAGCCACGCCGTCCGCGCCGTTACCGTTTGCCCCGGCCACTACGGTGGACCAGACTTCTGCACGAGCATTCACGAATGTTTTCCACGCGCGCGCGCGAGACAGAGAGAGAGAGAGACAGACAGACGGAAAAAAAAGCGAAACCGATCGCGACACGGGAAACTTATATTGTGAAGACACGACGGGTACGAGCGCGTATATATTATTGTAGTGTAGTGCTACTCGTGCAGACACTGTAATGTTGTGACGTATAGTAGAATTTTTTTTTTGTAAAGTCTGGAGAATAAAAAATTTTAAAAAGAATTTTTTAAACCGCGTTCGACGGCCGGTACCGAGCGGAGACGACTCGCACTAAAATATTACGACGACGACGACGACGACGACGAGTACAACGACAACGGTTAGCGCGCTCAGTGCCGACTGACTGTGTGGCGGCGGCCGCGATGTGACAACACCGACGCCCCGGTCCGAGTGTTAATGAGAGTCGCGTCCGGATTGGTCGAGACCGGCTCGACCAATCGGCAAGCGTCGACGGTTTCACGCAACGGCGTCAACACGCACACACACACACACACACACAGACGCTCGCCCGGACAGCGCTCGCGTCGACGTACACTGTGTGTGCCGGCGCGTCGCTTCCGCGCGTACGTGTGTGTGTGTGTGTGTGTGTTTACTTGCGTCCGCGCGCGCCTGCGAGTGTGCGCGCGCGTGTGTGTGTGTGTGTGTCGGACGCGGCGCGTCTGCGGCGGGCGTTGGTGGGGGGCGGCGGCCGTCGCCGGTCAACGCTTGCTCAGGCGGCGGCGGCGGCGGCGACGACGACGACGCCGGTGTTAAAATACGGCGCCCACCACCGCCGCCGTAGCCGCCGTCGCCAGCGCACCACCCCGTGTACGACGTATGTGTCCGACGTAACGACCGGAGGACTTTTGGCGCCCCCTCCTAGTCGTCGCAGCCGCCGCCGCCGCCGCCGCCGCCGCCGCGATATACCGCAAAACGCCGACGCCGACGCCGCCGCCGGCCCCCTTCGACGTTCACGCGCTGCACGGTGTGCCGACGATGCGTTCATCATAATATATATAATACCATATACGCGGCTCGAAATCGAATTACACATTTTTTTTTTTTGCCGTTTTGAATTTCTATAAAATATATGTATATACTTTAAATGAACAAAACATCATGGGTTGAAAGGAAAACGAATGAGCAAGTGTTAAAAGATGTAAGAGAAAAAAGGAATATAATAAAACACATATATTAAAAAGGAAAACGAAATTATAATAGGGCACCTATTCAGACATAACACATTTATGAGAAATATCTTCGAAGGAAAGATCTTGGGGAAAAGATCTAGAGGACGCACAAGAACATTATATTTCCAGGACCTCAAACATCTTATGGAAGTCACAACATATTCAAAACTGAAAAACATGGCAAATGACAGAGACTTATGGATATCACGACAAGGCAATAGGCCTTTAGATGATGATGATGACTTTAATATTATAATTATTTGAGTCAAGGTTATTGTCTGAGAACACGGAATTAAGACACTATGCATTTATATAATAAGGTACTCGTTACACCTATCTTATATAGTTCTGTGTATGCACGCGTGGAGCGTGCAAGGCAATGTATACAAAGTCGGACGAAAATAATATTATATATTTGAAAGAAAAATCTCACGTAAAATGTATTATATGGTCCCGAGAGAAATGAAGAGAACGACGAACGAATGCAGAGCAACGAATGTTCGACGAGCCGGATATTACGTTATAGGAATTGTCAAAAGCGGAAGGATAAGATGGGCCGGACTGCATGCACGTTCGGAGGACCGGCGGAGGACCGGACAGTATACGTGCAGAGATCACAACGTGGAAACGCGATATAAAAAAAAAAAGACCGAGAGGACGGCCGCGACAACGATATATTATGGATTGATCGAGTCTGCAGCAAGGAAGACCTCGCGGTGCTCCCGGGAATAAGAGATGGAGGACAACTGGTCAAGGACTGCAAGGATAACGCATGGAATAAGCAAAAAAAAAAATGTATATATACTATACGGGAGATTTTTTTTAAAAAAATATTCATATATATTATTTAGAGTCGGAAAATCGATTTTATTATCAGTGGCAATATATAGGTGGTATATATAGGACCAATAACGCCCTATACCCAAATTTTGTTTTGCCCCGCCTTCGCTCTATTATATATATAATATGTTATTAAGACCAGTGGTGCATCCAGGATTTTTTCAAGGGTCTAAAAAACTACATTATGAAAAACATTACTTTGAACAGATAACAGTGTCGTTGCCAGTCCATATTATCTTAGTTCATGGTTGTTGACAACCGGTGTTATCTATATCGTATTCGAAATGTTGACAGCAAAATACGAAAGTTGTATCAGAATTTGGATTTTCATCGATAAATTTAATACTATTACACTAGCCAAGGGGGGGGTCCGGACCCGGAGTCCACCCCCTTGGGTGCGCCACTGATTAAGACCAAATGACGATTTCAAGTATTTATTATTATTTGCCGTTTTCCATCCGTTTCGCTGTTTAATTTTATTGTAATATTTTTACGCGCATTATCGTTTACATAATAATATACACCTGCACGGAATACCACCGTCATTTTAATTTTATTTCGAATTTTATTATAATACGCGTATATATTATCAGAAAACGTTATAATTATAGGGCCGATATTTATATGCTTTTGCATATTGTTATTGGTTGCTCAAAAAAAAATAGCTAGTTTAACCAAAACGTGTTTCATGACCTAACGATTCTATATAAACAAACTTTTATTTTGCATACATTTTGCATATTTTGCCATTTTTGAATTTTTAGGGCATATTTTAGAATTTTGTACATTTTATAGTCATTTTCAACTAAAAAAAAAAAATCGATAATTACAAAATAATTGTTTAAAATTTATAATTTTATAAATATCAACAGGCGAATATTGATAACTTTATTACCAATGTTTTAGATAAAATATTATTAATTTGGTTTTTATGGTTTTCAATTTATTAATAATATACGAGATATGACAAATAATGTACCTAATCTATACATTTTACAGTTTATTTCATGGATCGTGAAACAATGCCATTCAATAATAATCAAATTAAAATAAATATTTAAATTCAACATATTGAAAATTTTAAATTATAATATTATAGAAAGTGTAAAATATTTTGTTGAGATTAACTAAAAATAGTAATAAAATACAATTTTCGAATTTTCTTAGGTTTTTAAAAATTTTTTTTTTAGAGCATATATGCTCTGAAAAAAAAAATTTTATATATAAAATATATTTTAAGGGCATGTTTTGGTAATTTTCAGCGCATAACTGCATACATATTTGATAGGTTTTTAAGGCATATAAATATCTGCCCTAGTTATAATAATATATAGCATTTTCCGCGAGTGTATTTCGATATAATTTAAACTACACCCGTACTCTGCAGGGGCGGGTTTTACTGCTCGCCAAGGGGAGAGCGAATATTGGCATGGAGAGAAACATGCGCAATACTTACGACCAATGATATTTTATAGTAATTAATTGGTATACACATAATAATTTTTAAAAATTGTTATCAAGTTTGTTTTATAAAATACCGAAAATGATTCGGCATTTCTAATATATTGTCATATTATGTATACGTCTTGTTGTACCTATCATCGCCGAATAATTAATGCAATACATTATAAATGAACGAAAACATATAATATATATATATATATATATATATATATGCGTATGCCTGATAGTCAGACGGCCTGTGATACCGCGGTATACAGTGAATACTGATTACGTGACGTATGGCGGTGCAGGTCGCCGGACGATGGCTTTAACATGATTGTCAAAACCACAAGCAGCTGCTGTTGTCAACGACATTCCAACAATTAAGAAAAAAAAACACTCATTAAGACTCGTTTGTTCGTTATTATGTAAACGATAGCAATTCCGATTTGGAATGTGGGATTTTGACTTAAATTTTATATTTAAACATAATGAGAAAGACACGTCCCAAGGAGGGGAGGGCGATTACCCCCTTTGCCCTTCCCCTTAAACACGCCCCTGCCCGTACTGCAGACGGTGACACACTATATATACACTCGCGTGTTATATACTTGCAGTGATGCGCGGTATAGAAATGTTAGCGACGGCATTTTTAAATACTTATTTTCTTACTGGATCAATATTAAATTATTAAACGATACCCACACGCGTTTGTTGCGTTAATAATAATAATACATATATAAATGTGAATATTCCTTTTTTTTTTTTAATTTGTATTTCTAAGGTAAAATTATTTGAAATTTTTTAAAAATACAAATAGCGTTATAATACTTAATGTATAAGTGTACTATATTATTTCAAACAACGGATTTATTGTATTTTTTTACACTATATAAAATATCTTTTTCCCTCTCACAGTCGCGGATTAAAATACACGCGAATACCTACTTTATTTTCCCTTCTTCCAACGATGCTAACCAACAACAGCGGCTCACACAACACCCTCAATAACGTGAATTATAAATACGCGCGTAACGCTATTACCGCCGCGGCTATTATCCCGCGTGCGCAGCATTCTTGTGTCCCATATATACTAAACAATCCATTATTAATTCGAACTGGCTGCTGCTGCTGGAGGCTATTGATGCATAACGCGCTATTGTGCGTGCTCATATATATATATATATATATATATATGTATTACTGCGCAGACGTGCGCAGGGCCGGCGTTATAGGCATGCAGTGACGAGTTGAGCGACGGTCCATAGAGCGGCAATTTTCGTTCAAAATTCCGTGGGCGGCATTTCAAAACTATACATTATAATATGGTAATCGAATTTTAATTTTTCGTATTATTCGTTTTGAAAAAAGAAGATTTAAATTATAATTATTTATTTCGACTATATATATATATATAGGAAAGTTTGACAAATTGACAAGTCTGCAATATTGTCTGCAAAATCGATATTTCTGCGACACGCAGATTTTTTTTTGTATTATATACTCTAAAGCAGGGGTCGGCAACCTTTTTAACCGTGTGGTCCATATTTTTTTCATATTTTCATCGAGGGCCACATAAATAAAAAAAAATACAAATTTTACATATATGATATAATAATTTCAGTGCCGTAGCCAGGAGGGGACACTAGGAGCACGTGCCTCCCCCCCCGAAATTTTATATATACAGGTATATATATATATATATATAAATTTAAGCCACTAATAAGTATTGATGTATTTTAGAATGACTACATAATAGTGATAAAAAAATCTAGTGTTTCTCCCCCAAAAAATAAATTTCTAGCACTGAATAATTTTATTATTATTCAATTTATATAATATCAGTTCACATATCAGTGTTATTTTACGTATAAATATGAGTATAAAAAAATACAATTTTCTGAGTAGAAATATTGGCTTTTAGGAAAAAATTTAATTAAAAATAGAAAAACGTAAAATTGTAGAATAATGCGATTCCTAATGCACGAGATTATATTACATTTTAGACAACTCTCATAAATATATACATTTATATTGATAAAATAATTTTTTTAAAATTAAACACCTTCGTGTGGGCTGGATGTATAAACCTGAATATTATTTATAGGCAGTGGCGCCGATTATTATTCAAAACAAAGCTTCTTTTATGTAAGGTTTTATAAATCGTAGCTGTAAAAGTTTTAATAACCCATACGCATTAAAAGCACTTTATTGCTCTTATGACCGGTCAATTTTGGACTACAACTCTATAGTTTGGTCACCTAGTAGAGTGGGTCCGATACAAACAATAGATTCGATACAAAACCGTTTTTTGAGATTTTTGTCTTTCAATTGCGGCATTCATCGTCAACCTCACTCTTCTTACCAGCCACTACTACTCCTTTTAAACATAGAAACGTTGGAGACACGAAGAAAAGGTTAGATCTTTGTTTTATCTTTAAACTATACTTAATGGACAAGTTTATTGCCCAGATTTACTTTCAAGTTTAAACTTTCTGGTTCCTAATCGTAGTACAAGACAACTAAATACTTTCTATGTACCATTCCAATAATCTACTAATTATGGTCGAAATTCTCCTATGAATAGAGTTATGGAATTAGTCAATATATTTCATATTGATTTATTTTCATGTACAATTGTTGATATGTTTTATGTATATTTAAATAATTTATTAAAATATAGTGTGTATGAACCTAGGATTTGATGTATTGTATATATTTATATTGAATAAATTTATTTAATCGATGTTAATGTATATCAAATATGTATTTCCTATTAATAAGCGTGTAGTAACAACTTAATTTTATTTAGAATTTTGTAAGCTACAGACCATCTTATATTATATTTCATTAATGGGCATTTGCCCGTCCAAATAAATAATTATAATAAATATAATTTAGTACTTATTTTTTTGGTAATATATTATTGAAATCAACAGTCAAATAAAACTAAAATCGAATGAGTTGTATTTCTTTGTCTACAATGTTTAAAAAATCTATTACCGCCAAACGTTTTTTAGAATTTCTCATTATACTCGTATGTACATAATCAATTTAAATCGTGAAACTGAACAAAGTGTACTTTTTTATCTATAATATTTTCTGCGTGGGCCGTCCCTCTTGATTCCGTGGAACTGTAGATAGTTTGTATTCACGGCCGCAGAAACGTGCAGTGTATCACTGAACGATAATACAAATAATATATTTACATAATATATAAAACGTATATTCGGGGTCTTACGAATTATTCGTGATTATTGTGTCCCGGGCGTGCCAAATATAAATATTGTACTGCATGCAGCTATAAAAATATAAATTGTATTTATTCAATATTATAATAAATTATAATAGGTGTTTATATATATACCTATTTATATACTCGTATATACATTTATTAAATATTATGTAATTAATAAAACCGATACATTTATGCGCGAGTATACGCATATATATATATATAATTATTATTTTATTAAATTGTTTCGAAGGCACACCTATATATTGTTACATATAACTTGTACCTATTATATATAGTAATATTCGATATCGTGATGTATTTATGTAGCTGAAAAATTGATTTCAACTGGTTTAAAAAAAAGTTGCGCCCGTATATTATATATTCCGATATAATAAATAATACTACTGCGCGTCTAAACATACATAATTTTTTTATATATATATAGGCGCATATTTTAATATAAATAATAGCTGTGCCTATATAAAAGACTAATAAAAATATAATACGTGTCGATCGACTGCAGAATATCAAATATTTTTATAAACTCATACCTGCAGATACAATATAAGTAATAACTATAATAATATATATATATATAGACTTATATTACTATTATACGATACTTGAAACTTATATAATTGCATGTAATAAATAGTTAATAAAAAATACATTTTATATAATATACGTTTCAATAGCTGCATCGCAGCAGTATTTTGTATAATAATTACAAAAAAAAAAACGCGCGTCGAGATCCGAGACGATCGACCCTGCCGAACAACACGTAACTGGACGAATATTTTTATTCACATCTCCACCATCACCTCATTATAATTTACGAGTATTATACGACATACCGTCTATTATATATATATATATATATATATATATACAAAATGTGCAATAACTCTTAGCGAAAACGATAATTTATAATATTTCTTTTTTACACAGCATGGACTGCGCAGAATTCACCCGTTTTCGAGTTTATAGCGTTTTACTTTCATATTTTTTCCTCCTATTCGTATAATATAATAATTACACTCGATTACACTATTAATATTTCAATAATACGCGCGTATAGCTAAATACAAACGTGTGTGGAACACACGTCGATTATATTGTTTTCAAATAATAATTATTATTCGTGTAGAAATCTTTGGCTTTTTTTTTTTTAATCGTTTCGAATTAGCGCAATGATATTATATATATATAATACAATATACCAGTGGCGTATCCAGGGGAGGGGCTGAGGGGGCTGCAGCCCCCTCCGAAATTTCAGGAAATCTTAAATTATTATTTAATTAATTAAATAATATAATATACATAGGCATCATACGGTAATACGACATACGTTGTTTCCATAACCAAACTATAATATCACAAAGACAGAAAACGTAGACCAACGTCATGCCTATCGGTATCGATGTTATCCATAGACCTTACTTCATCGCACAGATATAATATATAACAATATATGTTGTATATATCTATGTTTTATCGTAAAAGATCAATGATGTTATCATATTCACATATCACATTGTTATCATTGTTATTCACAAATAATAATTTACGTAATTATAATCAATAATAAAATATGATTATCTATTAATAATCTATTATCTATTCATAGAGATGTAGATATTACTGATGATATGGTACTAGATAAGTTTTCGAACAGTGGAAAAGCTAGACGACTAAAATTAACGATATGATGAAAATAATAATTTTTTGTTTTAAAATTTTAAATATAGTTTTTTTAATCACTTATTTTGCAGTTGTTATGTTTTTTTTGTAATTGATCAGCCCCCCAAAACAAATTCCTGGATACGCCACTGCAATATACAACGTAATTGCAGCAGTGTACAACACAAAATACCACTGTAAATTTACTATTAAATGCAGTAAACGTTGGCGTACTTTTTTTTCTTTACTTTTAATTTTTGGAAAATTGTTTCGCGTTCATATACGTGTATATATTCATATATATTATGTACATACAATAATCCTTTTGGGCGTTGTCGTTGACAACACAAGCGTTTGTTCGAATATTATAATGTACACTATACAGTACATATATATACATATAATAAATATGCCTATATAGTATATATAATACACGATATATTATATTTTGAAATCGCATGATGGGGTTCCAAAATTAAGTGTATAGAAACTATAAAACACACAAAAAACGTCGTATATATAATGTATATACGATAGATACCCTACGCACCGCAGTAGAAGAATATTACGTGTTTTATACGCGTATGTATATATATATATAATAGAGTCGATTGAAAATTCTATATGTGTTAAATATAGAAAATATTTTATACATATATAATAATCAGAGGCGCGCTTAGACATTTTTTTTTCTGATATAGGCTTAAATTATTTTTATACGTATGTATATTTGATATATTATATTTTCTGTACC
Organism: Slavum lentiscoides; assembly: GCA_032441835.1. Taxonomy (NCBI): domain Eukaryota; kingdom Metazoa; phylum Arthropoda; class Insecta; order Hemiptera; family Aphididae; genus Slavum; species Slavum lentiscoides. Next base: position 1,576,270 of record CM063707.1, on the reverse strand, counting down.
GCGTGTTGTCAATATTGAAAACTACTATTAAATGATAAGCAAAAATTATTAAAAATAAACTTCTTAATAATAGTTCTATACAAATTTATTTTGTAAACAGATAAATCAAAAAAGTATTTTGTTAATTGGCTGTAATGTGGAAAGGATCAACGTTCTTATTTATTTTATTTACTCAAATTGTTATGAAGATACGTCAAAATTATGAAATGTTTTTTTTTTCTGCTATAACTTTCGATGTCGAAATAAGGTATACAAAGTTAAATTAATGCAAAAAAAAAAAAATGTTATTTCTGAATTAAAAAAAAAATCGTATTTTATTGCAGGTAGGTATACGTTTAAACACAGTTATTGAAATTTTTGTATTTACTAATTTTAATGTTGAAATTCTAGTGTTATTGGTTTTTAATATATTTTTTTTTTAAATCAAAAAAAAAAAGTAAAAGTAGTTTTTTATATATATATATTTACACTTTAAAATATTGTCATTTACTGTACCTACTATTTTCTTGTTACGCTGTTGACGGTATATACGCAACACGATTAAAACCTAAAATGCAATATTGAACACGTACAGCGTTTATTTTTTTTTTCAAGTACGTATAACGGGCACATTGCAGCATATTTTCATCCTTTTCCAGTGCCGTCCTAACCACCAATCATGCCCTAGGGCAATAATATTTGACGCCCCCCCCCCAAAAAAAAAATTTACAACTAACGTAATATTTATAATTACATAATTTTATATATTTTAATAGTAAATACACTCATCCTCGAAATTATCATCATATAGATACAAGGGAAATTAATATCTAAAATAAAACAACAAATTTTTTCTTTTTGTCATTCATTTTTTCGACGCCCCCTGCATTCATAATACTTTGGACGCCCTAGGGCACTTGCCCCATTTGCCCCCCCCCCATGGGACGGCTATGCCCTTTTCCTTTACCATAATAGTCTATTATTATTATATAATATTTTTAATGCATTTATAATTATTCCGGTCTCTGCGTATAGTCAGTAAGAGTAAAATAATATTATATTATATTGTCGTCGGTCGGTTTTTGGCGAGACGAGCGAGGTTAGGTATAGGTTAGGTGACGTTGGCGGTGTTGTGGTGATGGAATAACGCGCGCGCGCGCGGTATTCCGCACACGACGTCGACGACGATGGTCGCCGCCGCCGCCGCCGCGTCATCCGGTCCTCGACGACCGGTTTTTGACCGTCGTCGTGTCGGATCCGGAGACGACGACGAAGGTCGTACGCGAGACCGACCGCATAATTGGTTTGTTATTAATTTGTTGTTTTATTTTTATCGACCGACTGCAGCCGCTGGTGCCATGCGCCTTATTTTTCAAACTCATCTCGCGCCACGGCGATCGCGCAAATTATGTCAATTTTTTTAGCAATAATAATAGCTCATTTAATATTATATTATTATTATTATTATTATTATTATTATTATTATTATTATTATTATTATTATTATTATTATTATTATTATTATTATTATTATTATTATTATTATTATTATTATTATTATTATTATTATTATTATTATTATTATTATTATTATTATTATTATTATCTTCTTTTCGTGTGGCTAACACTATTTGCAGGCAGTAGCGTGCCCAGGAATTTTCAATGGGGGGGGGATGTTATAAGTAAATAGTAATAATACATTTTAATAAATTGTCATGGTAATACCAAATAAACTCAAATGTTTATGTTTCAAGCTCTTCTAGAAAATCGTTTCTAGCTTATATAATTGTGTACATTTGTAAATTGTTCTATAATTAAAATGAATTTAAATTATAACACACTAATACCAAGTTGTTCAATTAACACAACATACGTTATGTATAGTAAATGTTTATTGTCATAACTCATAAGTGATAACTTGTTGATAATAACTAATAAAAAGTATTAATAGTAATGACACTAAAACAGCTCTTATAATTAATAAGTTGTTTTCTGTAGGTCGGCAAAAAAAACAATGGGGGGGGGATATAACCTCTAACCTCCCCCCTTGAGCACGCCACTGTTTGCAAGTCATTATAGTGAACAAAATCAAATAATGCTTAGTGTAATATTTTAACTTAGGTAAGGTTTTTCTGAACGAATCGCACACAGAAAGCACCTGCACAGAGTGCTGCTGCATTCTAGCTATAAGCTGAGTTGGAATATCGAGTTCTTTCAAGTGTTTACTCAGCGTGTGTTTGGCACTATTCCAGTGGCGGATAAAGTTATGGGATGAATTTCGACTACATCAACTCCTCACATGATGTCTTTGATATCCATAGCTAGATCTTAATATTTTTGCAGTCTCTCATTGTAGGTCGAAGTGAGATTGTGCAGCGAGTTCGTCACAGCACAATCAACGAGACGGACTGTTTTATTATTATTATTATTATTCGTTACAGGAGCGTATTTAGAATTTTTTTTTTGGGGGGAGGGGCTGAGGCATTGAGTAAATATTATTGTTGAATTATTTCTAAATTCTAATGCGCAAGACTAAATCTTAAAAATAGGACAAATTACCAAATTCTCAACATTTCAAAAACAACTACATATTAGGAATTTATTAAAAATATTACATCCTTTAGCTATAGGGCATAGGAATTAGTAAAGAAAGTTCCTAAAATTTCGAGGGGGGGGGGCTGGAGCCCCATCAGCCATTAATACGCCCCTGATTCGTTATTATTATTATTATTATTATTATTCAACATTCGGACGACCACATGTCGCTATATTCTTACGCTTTTTATATATGCATATTTTATTACAGTTATACGCGCACGAATTTATATTATTATATATTTTCGTTTTGTTTTTCTGTGAAATTAATTCGATATTCACGAATCGTTGACCGAAAACATAATATATATAGAATTGAATTAATATAACTTATAATATATGGCTCCGGATGTTCGTGTAGTAATAATTTCCTTGTGGTTTGTCGTAAAAAAAAAAAAAAATTGTTTATATAATACATATTACGTTATGTATATTGGCCGATGTATAAGCTATACAGATTTGAACCTTGTATGCTACATAATTAGAGATCATAATAATAATAATATTATGTTTAGCATTTACGGCTTCAGCTTGAATTGCAGATTTAGTGTAGAATACTCCAGTCATTGAAGATATTGTATTAAACGTATAAGTAGGTAAGCAAGTAAGTAAACAACATCTATACGAGTAAATTAACAGTCAAAATAAGAAATCGATTATTTTTCTACGAACTGAATTTTTCAAAAAAAAAATTAATAATTTCACAAGTTTCAACACACAATTTTGAGGTTACGATTTTACCGATTTATATTTAATTACCTCGAAATTCGTACTTTAACATTTTCGTACTCTTTCGTTCAGTCTTTTAGACACAACATTTTGACGCTAATTTCAATTATTTATATTTATTTCAAAATTCCAACGCGGGACACCCTAATTCATTAATATTTAGTACACAATCCGAGTTTTTTACATTTTAATAGATTTTTTGCGAATTTAATACACGACTAGGAAACTGTTAACAGTCGGATGACTTTTGATGTTAGTGTGAGGTACTTATCACAGACGGAATTTCAGATTGTCCAGCCATTCGGTCGCGATTTCTTCACCTTCACGGATTCCTCTCATTCCCCCGTCAAATTTTGTTAGAGAGCAGGTCTCAACTACGTGTATGCCTCATAATCTGCATTCTGGGTGTCTCCACAGTCGCATAGTGTTGAGACTCACTCATACCCCACTCGTGGAATACTATAGCGGTTACACCTTCCATGATCGGTTCTTATCCTATTCATTGTTGCCCGTAAAATGTGCGGGGGAGGTCGTATCTTGGAGATTTATCTATAATACGGATAATCCTGGAGGTTATTATTTATGTTTAAGCAATAATAACAAAGCGCTATACGATTAAGGAATAAACATAATATATGGCGTTATTAATAATATATTAACACGACATATTATTATTATTTGTACGCGTATGTTTCGATAGATTTTTAGCTATTCCAGACCCTGGAATAGATAAATTATTCATTCGCGCGCGATTAAAATATGACGAGAACGGTGTTTGTTTTCATTTTAGACACTGATTATACGTATATAATAATCAATAACACGTATAGTCTAAATAAACTGTTGTTACCAGAGCTCGGATTTTGTAGCGCTAAAAATTATTGAAATATATTAATTTTACATAATATAAAAAAAATTTAAAATAGACCTTGAAAATAGCAAAAAAAAAAAAATGTATTTTATTTATTAACGAAAATGGCTAAGTACTTATACCGTCTTAGATAATTACGAGATTCACGAAAGGCGCAAAATATTTTAAAGCGAATATGCGTATTATTAACGTAGAAAAAAATGGTATCATAACTGCGCTGAATAAAAATGTAATACGCTTAAAATATGCAAGGTATAGAATTTTATACTCGGAATCCTCGGTACACAAAACAAGTCCTTATATAGCCATATATATTTCTCCTCTTTTTTTTTTTTTTTATCCGTATTCAATAGTAATTAACAAATGTATTATTACATGCAGAATCCTGCTTATTACTATACTGTGATAGTAATAATTATTTATATTTTTAAGCATTTTTTACTTAAAAATTTTTTTTTTTTTTAAGTGTCACACATACATATACTACGTAAGACGTAGCTGTTATATATAGCGAGTTGATTAGCACCAAAATGTTTATGAATATTCTCGGACAATTTTGTGAATTCTGAGTGAAAAAAAAAATTCTAAAAACATTAATTAAACGAAACGGCTATGTGTTATATCCATAGATAATAGATGATGGATAAGCCATATTCGTTATCAGGCGTTCCCGAATCTTCTGTCTCACTCAACAAATATTCAGATGACCGATACGTATAGATAACAGAATGTACTATTTTTCAATTATTTTTTCATGGAACAAATTATTATTTCGTGGAACAAAAAATAATTTCTTGCTGAGTAGGATAGAAGATATGATTTTAATATTGCTACCTTTCTTATTTATTCGGGAACGCTGCTCGCTACACATATTTTATATACACACGGCATATCCATTATGTATTATTTATGGTTATAACAAACAACGGATCGAAAATGTGTATGTAATAATATTTTAGCTATTGCGATTTAACGAATTTTTAGCAAAATATTCGCGTTACTTATACATATTGGTTATTTTAATTTTGACGGTTTTTGCGCGGAAATGCGCTTCGAACAGAGTAAAATAATAACAAAAGCAAAAAATAGGTACAACAAAAATAAAAAATTTTAATTTTACTTCCACGCTCTGGCTGCAGCTCACACACGCTGCTATGATATGTTACAATATAATGTGTCGGATACATATGGATAGAATCCGTTAAAGCCATCATGACTGCTGCATGCGTACATTTCGATTTGTGTAATATATCTCCGTGTGTGGTCTTCCCCTCAAAACCACAACGATATTATATCGTTGTATGTATATGATATATAAATTACACAACGATAGCGCGTATGTCGACCATCGTGTACAACGTTGCACCTACGCGCACTATATGAACATACGATCCAACACCCCACCCTCGGGGAAAACGTAAAAATACTTTCAAACACACTCGTATGTTATATAGTTTTCACGGTTATTTAAAATTTGTTTAAAATATATTTGTTTCCCGGTCGATGATATCTGTTGTGCACTCTCTCCGCATAACGTAAAAAAAAGGTATATAATTGTTTCAATACGTATACATTTGTTTTTAATAATTATTGTGGGTTTTTTTCTCTCTCTCTCATTCGATGTCTTCATCAGGAGGATTTGAAATCCTCCAACGACGATTTTTTTTTTTTATAACATTTCGTTTTTTTTTTGTAATATAAATCGTTTACAAAACGATTTATAGAATATAATAATGTCTTATACGCGCGGAAAATGTTAGAATATTTTTTAATTTGCCCGTTTCATAAAATTTAATGCAATATATTATTATAGAATTTCTGTGTAATTTTAATTTTTGTCTTTTGTAACCATATATATATAATTATACTTTTTTTTTACATTATGTGTTTTTGAATCGTTAAGGGTGTAATGGATTAACAAGAATCGGATTATAATTATCACTATAAGAGCGTTACTGGGAATGTTTTAAACGCGCCGTTGTCCAATATTATTAAATATATCTTTTATCGGTTTAAATTATTTTTTATTATTATTATTATTATTATTATTATTATTATTATTATTATTATTATTATTATTATTATTATTATTATTATTATTATTATTATTATTATTATTATTATTATTATCAATATACCGCAGGAATCCGTTATACAGTTATACTAAGTACTAATAGTGTATACTGTACATAAATACATATAGGTAAATAAATATTAATATATTATGAATACGATTTTAGTGCGTTTAAAATGAATATATTTATAAGTGTAAAATCGGAACACATATTTATTATTGTTATTATTAAAATTCAGTTTTTAAATTTTTAATCGATTTGCGTATATTCAATTTACCTACAGATAATATTACAAATACTATATGAACATTTAAATATCGTCTGCACTAGATTTATGCGCGCGTAATTATACAATTAATTCTACAATAGAGTCCAAAATGATTTAATTATTTCGTACGTGCGCAGGTATATTATTATGTACCTATAGATATATATATTCATAAGCGTATTGTTATAATAAAAAAAGAGTTATTATTTTTCGTGAAATGAACTAAAAATCGATATTCTATTTCGGTTTACACGAAAAATAATATTATTCCACGCGTCTTAAGAGAAAAAACTAAAAAAAAAAACGGAAACCAATATAATTTAATATATGCGCGCGTACCTAATTACCGTAAAGTGTTCGTAAAAAGTGATTTCTACAATAATTTAAGTTACAAATATATATATATATATAAAATAATGGAAAACAGGACGATAAACCAACGGGAGATGAGCTGCGCGTATACTATACGAATTATAGACGCAGCAGCGCGCTACGACATAATTTCACCGGCAATAAAAATAAATTAAAACGTATAATTGCCTCTATATATGCATATTGTAAGGTCGATGATTCAAAATATAAGGTATGTACTTTAGTATCCAAAAAAATTATACCTATTGGCCATATATATACATTTTTTTTATTATAACACGGATTTCGAAGCATTCCCAGTAGATACAAAAACGTATTTTTTAATAGTACACACTGTTCTAACAATAATTACTTTTTTTTTTCAGTGTAAATTTCTACGTTTTTTGACCTTTTCCTGGGCATTTTTTTTTCATTCCGTTTTTGACCTATTTCCTGTATATGAAATAAAAATAAAATGTTCTCGCAAGGCGCGAACGCAGGATAAAATTTCTAGGGAAGAGGGGTGTTTGAAAAAATTATTAGGTACTATATACATACATTAACATATATGTCGTATCTATTAACTTTTAAATTTTCTCAGATATTTCGGAGGGGGTTTGAACTCCCAAAACTCCTACCTGCGTTCGCCTCTGGTGCTGTATTGATATACAACATCTGCAGCAGGTGACATGGTATAAATAAAACGATTTTTAAACTCATCTTGCTGAATTAAATGATGATCCCATAAAAAAAAATTCGGCAAAATACTTGGGGATGCATCTGGACTCTGCAACTGGAAACTGATGGAAACGAATGCAACTGGAAACATCACGTCCGCCAGAAAAGATTACATAAATGAAAGAAAAAATGCGCAAACTCTGCTGGCTATACAGTCGGACGCCATTTCGAACTGTCTACAGAAAACAAACGACTTTTATACCTGGTCATCATCAAACCGATTCGGACTTACGGTATTCAAATACTGTGGCGTTGCGCCAGTATGTCCAACAGCGAAGTTATACAACGATGCCAAAACATCGCCCTTCGGACCAGTACCGGTTTGAAAGGAACGGCGCCATACATCGTGATACGATGCTTCGTGCAGCCGCGGAAGAAATCAGTAAGTTTGCCCGCAAACACGAGACATGGCAGGAACGAAACATCAATCCAACAGCGATTTAATTACTTGACAATTCGGAAGACGTCAGACGATTCAAACGTCTGAAGCCATACGATCTAGTTTGATATAAGATATAAGATTAAGGGCAAAAGAAATTAAACTCCTCGCACTAAGTGTATGCATATGTAATTGATTACAGTTAATTTAAATGTACAAAAATTGTGAATATTTTTGATAAAGACCAATTGATCTTTTACGAAAAAATCTAAATGTCTATTATCCGATTATATCATATGTATATGAATTATACGCGTGTACGGCTTTTATAAATTTGTTTTATTTTCTTAACCTACGATATCCTACGATAACATTGTTTTTGAAGGAACACACCGATTGTTTATAAAAAATTTTTTTATACAATTTTGTTTAAGTCGCTTTTTAAAAGATATTTTTAGGGCATTAAAATCCGAGCCCTAATTATCATATGTATTATATGTTTGTGTGTGTGTGGCATATGTATAAAGCGCGTGCGGTGCATATATATACCATCATCGCTGCATGTATTTATCGTCGCGCACGTGATTCCGTTGGGCGCGGACTTGTATAATATATGACCACGCGTACATAACATATATCGATTGTCTTGTATATAGGACTACGTGTATACATTACTTACAAAATGCATACCAGCTATACGAGTATACCAACTCGTAGTACATTAAAAAAAAAACAAATACCGTGTAATAATAATGAGATAAAAATCCTTCGAGTAAATGAAACTCCCGGACCACCCTGTACATACGACAATTGGATGTTATATATTATACACGCGTAATAATATTTCAACGTCTCATTTCTTCAATAATTCTTCTTCTACGAACATACCTATACGGCTAGAGCGTATAATTATCCTCCGGGCGCGGTACACGTTTTACTCACTCGTGTTTACGTAGAAACGAAAAAGAAATTTGATCTTAAATACGTTGTGCAGTGACCACCAGAGCGGATATATTATTTCGACGTTATTTATAAAAAAAAAAAATAGCGATTTATCGCCCGCGAACGAATTAACAATAATCGCGTTTCGAAATGTGCTTTTGAGAGCATATTTATTTGTTGTGTTCGATTATTAAATTATTTATGCCGAGCGAATATAAATTACACGATTACAATTGGATTCGGATGGACTTGGATGTATATTATATAGGTATAAAAGAAACGGTGACATTGATATTCACGGACATATTTAATAATTATATTGTTTTTCTAAGAAAAAAACGAATCTGGGGAGTGATGTATCGTCCAGAACACTCCTTCCATATGCCGCACTGCCGTTCCATCGCCGGACACGACGGACGGCGTCGGAGGCTCATCATAATCGTCGTCGTCCTCGACGTCGGAATCCGCGTCACGGACGTTTATGGATAATTGGTTGGGCGGTGGACAACCGGGACGCCAACGCGGATACGGGATCGCAGTCACGGATAAGACGTTATCCGGGCCGACTCGATTCAAGTTGGATTCGTGAACCGGCAATGCACGGTGCCTGGCGTTCAGCTCCTCCAACTGGTCCATCAATCGTGCGCGTTCCGCCTCCACCGCCCGCAACAAAGATTGATATAAATTTTCCGTCCGTCCGTCCGTCCCGTCCACTGCAGCCGGCACGGTCGTCTCGACCGCGTTTTCAGCTACGGCCTGCGTAGACCATGGTCCGCCGATCTCTTCCACCAGTGCTTCCCGTTCGTCGGCAGGCCCGTCGACCTCGACATCGGAATCCGCGTCACAGTCGTTTATGAATAATAATTGATTGGTCGGTGGACAGTTGGGACGCCAACGCGGATACGGGATCGCAGTCACGGATAAGACGTTATCCGGGCCGACTCGATTCAAGTTGGATTCGTGAACCTGCAGTGCACGGTGCCTGGTGTTCAGCTCCTCCAACTGGTCCATCAATCGTGCGCGTTCCGCCTCCACCGCCTGCAACAAAGATTGATATACATTTTCCGTCCGTCCGTCCGTCCTGTCCACTGCAGCCTGCACGGTCGTCTCGAACATGGTTACCGTCGACTCGACCGCGTTTTCAGCTGCGGCCTGCATAGACCGTGGTTCGCTGATCACTTCCACTAGTGCTTGCCGTTCGTCAGCAGGCCCGTCGTCCTCGACGTCGGAGTCCGCGGCACGGACGTTTATGGATAATTGGTTGGGCGGTGGACAGTTGGGACGCCACCGCGGATACGGGATCACAGCCGCGGGCAAGGCGTTATTCAGGCGAACTCGGTTCAAGTTGGTTTCGCGAACCTGCAGTGCACGACGCCTGGCATTCAGCTCCTCCAACCGGTCAATCAATCGTGCGAGTTCTGTCTCCGTCGCCTGCAACAACGATTGATATACTCGTACATTATCCGTCCGTCCGTCCGTCCCGTCCACTGCAGCCAGCACGGTGGTCTCGACCCTGGTTACGGTCGTCTCGACCGCGGCCACGGCCGCATTTTCAGCTTCGGCCTGCACAGACGACGGTTCGCCGGTCTCGTCCACTAGCGCTTCCCGTTCGTCGGCGGGCCCGTCACGTTTCCAGCCTCTGCAACAAAATAATCGCCGCAGTACTTTGAAGAACTTCCCCATTTTCCTGCGTTGTCTTCTGAATGCGCCTGGTTTGTGAAATTTTTTTTTTAAGAAATTCCGCGACCTTGTCGAATCGTATATGACGTTTGAATTCGATTTTGATCCACGTAACGTTGTTTCTAACGCGTTGTTGATTATTTCGTCGCGTTGGTTTTATTTTTGTTATTATTTTTTAAGCCATTAAATATACGCGTAATAAAATATACACCGGCGTATTTTTCATTTTTTACAATCATCAGCTTCGAAATGTCAAGCCTTGTCGATGTAGCCATTCATGTCTGTCACTTGCCGTTTTTTTCAGTTGTTGGTACGAGGTAAAACCCATCCAACGGAAAAGTTCTTCAAAGAAGGATTTTCGTCTGGTTCTTTTACCGTTTGTTTTCCCTTCCAAGATGATGGTAATGAACTCATTGTGTCTTATCAGATGTCTAATTACCTTTATTTTTCTTTGCATTATTGAGTTCATCAATGTTTTTCTCTCATTCCAACACTATGCTTCATTCGTCTTGTGTTCTATTCAGCTTGTTCCTGACATTATTATATATATATATATATATCATACAATATACGTATTTAATACTAGCTGAATTATCCGGCTTCGCCGGTGAACAGTTTTGCCCGGTATGAGAGGTGTCATGTTGTGAAATGTAATATGATAATATTCGTGTACGATTAGTGATGGTGGCAATGGTCGGCGGCCCGTTTACGAAACACGGCCGCCGCGCCGTCGGAATTGTTGTTCGCGGTATTGTCACCGTACAACCATGTTTCTTACAAATTTCAAATCTCTATTTAACCCCTTTTGGTGTGGAATTTTTAAAATCCTTTCTTAGCGGATGCCTACGTCATAATAACTATCTGTATGCCAAATTTCAGCCCGATGCGTCCAGTAGTTTGTGCTGTGCGTTGATAGACCATACAGTCAGTCACGTTTTCTTTTATATATAATATAGATACGCGGCTTTAGAGGAAGCGAATTTATCGAACGCGTATTTCCTATATATACGTTTAATACAGCGATTCCCAACCTTTTCATCACCGCGAGTACCGCACTGGACACTTTTATGAGCAATACACGTACCACCAGCTTTGTATTACCATAAAACTAAATTAGAAGATTCAATAATTTTTTTTTTAATGGCTTTTGTTATTTATCCGTTATTAAAATTTTTTTTATTGTATAATATTCATAAAAGTAAAAAATGTTTAGGTAAATCTTAGTATTTAAATTACAATTTTTAAATTTAATGTGCGCTTTGTTGTTGTTCATTTTGTACAAAAACATCGGTTTCAGGCTGAAAGGAACGAAGGAAATGAATTAGGCTTCTCACACAAGTAAGTAGTGAATGAAACATTGATGCGCTTGCTTGAAAAGAGATGGGCATTCGATTTTTGTTGACATCCAAAACGAAACCAATATTTTGTTATTAAATGCGTCTTACGTTGAGCTGTCACTTATCATATCAATGAACGATACTTTGTCTTTTTATATTGTTAATAAAATTAAAATGATATCAAAAAATTTCTTTGGTTTAGTATATATCAGTGTGATTTTGCGGATACGCAATACATATACGTAGATATTTTGCGTCTTTAGATTCCGAGCGGAGCGAGGAATTTTATTGGTGTTACGCAATGATGTTTTTTTTTTCTATGTCTGTACTCTAAAATCCTACCAGATGGAGTGCTCTCCGATCTTTACAGTCACACATAGTTTGTTTCCCCGGTATAGAAAATTGCATCTAGTGGGCGGTACTCTTTAGAGAGTCGATTTTCACAAAAAGCGCCCAAAAAAAAAACTACCGAAAAATTACATAAAAAAGCGATTTCGTCCGAATCGATTATCCTTATTTCTTCGTCATTTTCAAAGTAACGCGGTTTATAGAAACTCGAAATATTCACCAAATATGTGATATTATATGAGGTAAAAAAAAAAAAAAATTTCGAAAAATATGTCTTTCAATTCTTTGCTGTTTATAGCAATTATAGATTTTCGAGGTATTCAATTCAATAAGAGAATAAGGGTAATTTTTGGTGTTTTAATGTTTAAAACATTAATAGCAGATGTATGCGTATTACTTCAACTAATACTGTATTCGAAAATCGTTCGTTTAAATTTCAAATTGTCCGACAAAGTGTATTTTAAACTTTTTTTTGTGCGAGGAAAATTACGTTCGTTCAAAACTAATGCGGTCCTAGAGTCTTGAAAATGTTTTATCAAATATGCGTATAACTCTGTACCGTATTAACGAAAACAATTTTTTTGAAAATTTTACAACTTCCTACCTAGCGGTCTGTCGTAAAAAATTATATTAAAATGACGTGTACTGTAAACCGGTTAATAGTAAATTATGCGTATTCCATACACAATATAATATAATTAATAATAAATAATATTGCACCGCGAAGCTCCGCTCAGGATCCTTTTTTCGAACGCAATGGCGTATTGCTTTCGAATTTATATTATATAGTATAATAAAGCGAAATTCTAAAATCCTTCACCCCAGTGGCGTAGCCAGGACTTTTATTTGGGAAGAGGTGGCTGAGGCTAATAATTTCTAATATAGACGCTAAAATAGGATCCTCCAGAAATATATCGGCAGTTACATATGTTATAGGAATTATTAAATTTCGAGGGGATGCCCACCTCCCTGGCTACGCCACTGCTTTGTCCAACTGATCGAACGACATCCACAACTGCACCGGGCCGCGGCTAGCTCTATATTTTTAGAAATTTTAAAAACTATAACGATTATTTACTATCGTGCATATCGTTATGAATGATACGCTTTTTATTCGGCCAAATCAATACGCCAAGACGTTTTACTCTTTCGGAGCGTACCTACATTTTTCGTACATACACTTTCTCGTTTTTTTTTTCTACTATATAATTTTTTCCCGATTCAAACACGAGCGTTCTTCGCGTGGGACGTACCTGCTGCAGTATACACCACCACGTGTGTATTATTATTATTATTATTACTATATTATATTTTATATATATATATATAAATAAATATCGGCGGACGCACTACGCGCCGCTGTAGGTTTTTTTTTTTTTTGAGAGGTATTTTGTCGTCGTCGCCATGGGATTCTGTGTGCGGTGGACCGGTTCGCGCGCGTGGGGAAGGTGGGCTTGGCCTCGGTCGCCGGACAACCGGTCCCCGAGACTCCGGTGGGCGGACTTACGGTCGGCCAGTATACGTTATTGGATTTATCGTGAACGCGCTCTGTGTGTGTGTGTGTGTGTGTGTGTATATTATTCTCTTATTTTGTGCACATATTATACGCACATTTGCGTGTGTGTACACGCACATATTATTGTTCGCACATATTATTTCCTCTGCGTACCTTCGCCTAAGTTTCCGCCCTCCCCCTTTCTTACGCGCGCGGTGCGGTAACGATAAATTCCATCGTCGGTTTCTCTGACACGGCGCGGTGTGTGTTTTTGTGTGTGTCTGATCATGTGGCATTAGAGGACGATTATCCTTTTTAGATTCTGATGAGCGGAACGAGGAATGTATTGGTCTTACAATGATGTGATTTTTTCTTTTTTTATGTCTGTAACCAAAAATTCTACCAGAAGGAGTGCTCCGATCTTTTCGTGTAGCACCTTTTTTTTGTGATTGCAAATCGCGTCTAGTTTGTACTTTAGAGAGGTCATTTTTTCGATTTTCTCAATACTTTTTTCAAAAGTCAGGAAAAACTACCAAAAAAAAAAAATTACATAAAAACGATAAAAATGCAGTTTCGTCTCAATATCGATTGTCGTTTATTTCTTCGTTTATTTATTACACCGAAGCTCCGCTCAGAATCGTTTTATCATTGACGATTTATCATTGCTTTCGAATTTATAATTAAGTATCCACAACACCCCGCGGCTCGCTACCTTTTTTTTAAAAATTATTATCGTCGTTTAAGGGATACGGACGATTTTTTTTTTTTGTAAAATGACGGGACTTATAATTATTATTGATATATATCGTCACCCGGAAAAAAAACTATAAACGTGCGCGCAAAAAAATAAATATATAACGAACTGGATGTAGACAAATCCGGACTGGGCCACATGTGTTACTACATGTCACGGAAAAATGGGCCGACGGTATATTATGACATATAATGGCCGATATTCGTATAGCCAATTAATTTTTATAATTGAGGTTTAATAATATAAAAAAAAAATATTAGGTCCTATGTCGTACAAAGCGATAAAAATTTTATTTATTTTAAAAATTCTGTGTTTGCCATATTATTAAAAGTTGTTAATTTGTTATTCGTTGTACGAAAATGTTACAGTTTCGACATTTTTCCTAATGAATATATGATTTTTTTATATGAAAAACAAAATCGCGAAACCGTGTATTTCGGCCGATGGAATGAGTAAAATAGTGGGCTGGACCATTTCCAGTCCGCCTTTGGATGTAGATAGTAACATATAGATGGTCGCACATCGCAATGTAAGTCCAAAAGTTCTTGTAGCGAGCGTGTATAGCGTTAATAAAAAATCGAGAATGTGTTCACTGCGGGACGCATATTCGCGCGGTTCGCGTGGCTATTATGAACGAAAATATTATTCATTTTTTTCGTGTTTAAAGTGTTCTTAAAATATTCCTGTACGACTATATGTATGTAACTCTCAGTATTTTTAAATCAACCAAATCGTACTGAGAAAAATTCTACAGAAATTCTTATGATTTGTGTAACCGTGGAAATCAATACATACATATATATATTGTTCTCGGTAACCGACGGAAGAATCTTAAAATTTGCCAATTGCTGTCTTTACTCGATAGATATCTTTCGGAAAATCGCTATAGCCTATTTCAGAAACGAAACTATACAGGTAGTCGAGTCAACTGCAGAAAACAGCGTCTATTGCCCAGTGACATCAATTCTCAATTAACGTATTAATTATAAGAGTTTGTCACTCTCATCCCACCGTACGGATATTCTGAATCGCGTATACGCGACACTCAATCGCGCCTGTGGACGCAATGCGAACCAGTATACGTTTATTATACTATTTATTTTTCTGTACAAACGATCACGATTTATTGTTGTATTTATTTTACATATAAACCGATTCAGATTTATAATGAATTATCATATACCGTTTGAAAAGCGTTTACCGAAATTTCGGTATTCCGATTGGTTTTTTTTGTTGGCATTTTATTTCAGAGAAACGAGATATTTAGAAAGAAAAAAATTCGATTAATAAATGCAATCGAAATTATATAAAAAGAATTTTTTTTTCTTATATAAAGTATTAATAATTGAAACGGACGTCGGCGCGCGTACTGGTAGATTAGTAAAAAAAAAAAACAGAAATACGAAGACATATCACATGCGTGTTCCTTAAGCGCGATTTTCGGATACTGAAGATGTCAAACGAAAGAAATCTGGTAACGTTTAGAACTTAAAAAAAAAATATTGACCTTGCTCAATCCTAATTCGTACGTACAGTATTGATTTATTAAGACGCGGTATATTCTATGCGTTAAAAGTAATATAGTAACATATAAAATAAAAGGAGTTGTCAACAATTTTTAAATATGTATATGTAAAAAAAATAAACGTCTTACAAATCATATTACTTAAATTGATTTATTTTTGAAATTAAAAGAAAACACTGACAGCAACAGCTGGGTAAAATTATTTCCGTTCTGAATCAAAACCGAACGAAATAAAATCGGTATACTCGGCGCTCTTTTATCTGGTAATAACGTTCACGGTCCATTTGAATCTCGCGCCCGGAACTGCTTCTGTTAAAAACGGCATTTAACATTTGACAACACTGTACATTTCCGTCCGGCCGTTTTCGCCGTTTTACTAAAACGTGGCACTTAATATAGTAATAATAATAACAGTTGTAGCCTGCTGAATATATAAAGCGCCGTGTACACGACATTTTTACGCTATAATTAAAAGTAAACGAAAAATGGCGGACAGATTATACTAGAGGAATTGACGCGTTATCTAACCAAACGCATAGGAAAAGCCGGGCTTTTAACGGTCACGCGTCACGTAACCAAACGGGTAATAACTACGGAAAATCCAAAGAGCTTTCGGAATTTTTTCCAAGGACGTTTGAAAAAACGCGCCGGAATTTCAAACGATTTCATGGACGATTGGAGGGAGGAAGGGATACGCGTAATCCGATCGATTGTATTCCGCGTGTATATATATAATAGGTTTGAAATTTTGTACGTCGAACACAAAATAAATTGTAAGTTTGTAGATCACAAGTATGAGAAGAACACCGAGCATATATATTTACTGCGAAAATTTATAGAAAAAACGTGTCGAATACCTATATTTTATGTAAACGCAATTAAATATGTTATAATGTACACTCGGGGAAAAAAAACTTGCCCTATATTCAAATAAATCGTTTTATACTTCAAGTACTTTTTAAATTTATTAATACATATTTTAAAACAATTAAAATCCTATTATATGTACTTCCTTTGATTTTATAAAAAAAAAAAATCGTTGATTTTATGTTGAGTAATGACACGCGAATGTGATATGTTCATATATTATGTTTCATATGCATAAATAGTGTTGTTAAAATAAAAATATACGAAATAATTTTTATTTTAAAAACGCTTTATAAAAAATTAAAATAAAATCTATTCATTTTGCGTGAATTTCAGGAAATCATCATTATTTTACCGAAATGAAAACACTTATAGTAAGGCTTAAATAAATTGTCGAAAATAATCGTTTTAGATTGAATCGACCAAGCACATATTTTAAGAACAACTCTAAAAATATAATTAGTTACCATAATATTAGTTGTAAATAATTCTTTGGAATACAGAAAAGAATATTATAATAAGTTTTTATTGTACGATTTATTCGTTATTACATTCTATATATTGTTCTATATTATACAATCGCGAGTTCTTGGAATATATTATAATTAAGTAGAAGACAAAGCGCGAACACATAAAAATTACAAATAAAATTGGACACAATAGTATAAAAAAAAAAAAAGAAAAAAAAATATTTTCATCGTACCGATAATAAGAATTAAAACGGCTATAAAATCACTGAATTAATGTGTATTTTAATATTTTAAGTAGCGTGTAAAATATGAGTATAGTAATATAATATATATTTATATACGAGTATATAAAAAAATATGTATATAAAGTTTTCTTATTAACTTTATATACGTATCATTGTTATATAAAAAATATATATTACTGCACCTTTAAATGTAGTAAACCTGTAAAACCGATATCTAATTAATTATACATATTACGTATTATATTTGCTACTGTATAAATATTATTCATATTATTTACTGAAATAAACCGAATCTTTCGCCATCTAGTTTTTTTTTAACACGATTTTAAAACTATTTCATAGTTAATTATTTAAAATACATAAGTAATAAAAATATTGCAGTTTACATATTATTCTGAACAGAAACTATTGCTGGTATTAAAAAGAAAATAATTTTTTTTTTTTACTATAAATGCGCTCTATATAGAGAAAAAAATAGTTACATGTAGTTCGGCGTTATTTTTTTAAACAAAAATATACATTTACATAATTACTCGGTATTTATATATAGGTAATTTATAATTTATATATATATATATTATATAAACGTTATAAGCGAATTAATTATAATTTCAATATGATTTTAATTAGCCTGCACACATATTATGTACGAGTAATATACAGTTACACATTTTCTGTACAAAAGAACTTTTCATATTACATTGAAGTGTCTAGTGACCTATTACTACATAGCACATTTCGTATATAAACCATTTTGTCATTCTGTATGGCCGATTCATCGCACTGAATACGATAGAAATCAAAATGATTCGTAGTGCAGAATATATAATATTATATAAACTAGTAAGTATACGTAATAAATACTTATAATTTTTCGCGAGCTATCCCTTGGGATTTGTGAGGCCTATGGAGGAAAATAATTTCTATGATAAAACAACATAAACGTGTCTTATACCCTTCGCGAGCGTAAAATTTGTAATTTTTTATTCGAGTGTTTTGTAACGATACAATTCCACTGAATCTTCACTGTCTCGTCGTATTTTACCTTAGTAGACAAAAACACAGCGGCGCGAGCACGAGACCACACGCCTTCGTGTAATACATATTTTTAATCAGTTCGGATTCGAGTCTGACAGAACTAGCAGAAACATCTAGTCTCTTAACAATAATAATTAATTTATATTTTTACGTATTGATTTAAACGCGTAACTATATAAGTGAAAAACCACACTCATCAATGTACCCGTTATATTTTGTCAATTTATAGGACTCGTGTTCCGCTTCACCCGTGGAAAGAGACCATTAAACGTCGTACTACTCGGGTGATTGTGTATATTCGTGTATTGTTCATTTATTTAATTTGTTTAAATAAACTATTTCGTTGTTAAGATCGTGTTTGCTACTGTGCAGGGAGACAAACGCAGGTCATAGTTTCTAAGACCTGTTAAATATATAAATATTTAAATATATATATAAAATATATAAATATATATATATATTTATTAATATCGTTTCAACGGTCCGGTTCAAAAGACCGGTTAGTTTAGTTGGAAATAGCCAGCCGACTACTCTTTAACTGGATAATAAAAATATCGACCACCCTTTCGGAACGCTGAGGGCGCGGCGGATGAGGTGCGTTACAGTTTCTAATCGTTTTTCTAAACGGATTTGCAAACCGTTTAAAAGTCATATACTCATATTGTTACTGTCTGTTATCGACAATACATATATTATTTACGACGCACCGAAATCGCGCTCGTTTATAATATACGCTTGTCTTTTCGAAGTGGATTTTAATTATACGCTTATATCGCATTACAACGTTTCGTTCACCGTGCACCACCAGTGTACAACTGTTTTGTAGTATTACGCGTGGCTCATATAATAACGATAATATTATAATATATCGTTATTATATACAATATATTATAAATATGTGCGTAAAAAACGCAACACGTCCGTCCGCAAATAAGCGCCGTGCGAAATCCTTTTATTCACATCCGTTTAATAATAATATATAGTATGTATTATATGTGTTTTTTTGTAACAGGCCAATGATATAGATATTATACACACGACGAGATTAAGAGTATAAAATATGCGAATTATTGTACTTGTAAAATTTACTTACAAATATTACTTGTTAAATGCAGCTCTGAGCGTATAAACTGTATTTTTATGCGAGTACAATACGTTGTTTTTATAATAATTTTTCTACTGAAATCTCGTCCGTGGGAATTTCGACGAATATTAAACGTCGGTAATGCGACAATATTTTTATTATTATTAATTATTTATATAAAAAGTCTTGTTGGAAGGTATATACGACGTCAGAGTATTTTTTTATGCTAGTAAACTATTGGCCATAGAAATATCGTTCAGTACATTCTGTCGCCTAATCGATTAATTAATAAATGTATTTTTAAAGACTGGACGACGAAAGTTTTTCAAAAGAAAAATTTTAAATTATATAATAAATTAGTCAATGAATGAAATAATATATAAGTACCATTTAGATAATATAATATCAGTATTTATCAATATTTAGAGGCTGCAGTGAAGAAAAAAAAAATTCAATTTCATACGCCTTTCTTTAAATTCCTCCTCTTTTTAAATACACTGTACATTTTTTTTTATTCTAGAGGTATATCATTTAATACGAGCATTAAGATTTATTTTTAATGAGGAACGAGCGTGACATACTATTGAATATTTATTTTTAGAAAATATTTTTTTGTCAGTGAAAATTCGTTAAAAAAAGTACACACATTACGCTGTTTTCTTACATAGCGCGTACTATACCTAACGAAATATGATATATACTATATAGTATACCAGATACCTACGTATATGAGCGTATATTAATCGAGAATTTTTATAGTACTCTGTAATGAAATAAAAAAGAAAATAATATGAAGTTAATTAATTTTTAAATTTTTTAAATTTAAAAGTCCAAAGTTGTCTCGTGTATACATTGAGAACGTATTTCCTTAAATTATTTATAAAAAAAAAAAAAAACACACTGAAAAACGAAATTATTTATATCGTTATTTTAGGTTCCCTGAATTTCTGTGTACAATGTTAACACTCATAATACTACGTTATTACGAATAAAAATAAATTAATTGTTTAACCTTCAACGTACCATGTGTGTGTGAAAAAAATAATTGTTTCGGTCAATTATTATATCAGATTTTACCTTCGTTAACTATATATAATTAATTAATGAATTTAGCCAGTTCATTTTATCGTTAATTTTACCCGTTCTGTTAAGTATACGAGTACGTCAAATTCGAAATGGTCACACACCAAAGTAAATAATTTATTGCGTTCACCTTTTTTACTGTAATAAATCTGCATAAATCATAATTTGTTTTATAAATAATAGTTACATTTTATGACTGCGTTCGTGAAAAATAATAATATATTCAAACGAAACGGATTACCGTTTCACGCGTCACAATACACGTTTTTTTTTTTATTATTTTCTTTTTTTGATAATTAAATATTTGGAAATACTCGAGTATAAGTAGTCGGTAAATTAAAAAAAAAACACAAAAGACGTGCGCGTGCGACTATTATTTATACGCCAATTACCATAAAATACAATATTATTATAATCATTTTAATTATTTTAATATCAAATTATAATTTAATACACGGATATTCAATACACGGATACGGTAATTTAATTTCAAACGGCAGTCTTAACGGATTAGTATAATTTTTACAATATTATATAATGCACGCATTGACTATAACGATGTGCTGCCAAGCCAATTTATTTATTTTTTTTTAAATCCGCGAGGTGATCGGATTTTAAAACGTCTTATACACTAGCGGCTACGCTGCGAGGGTAAATCGTTTTTACTACGTCTTTGTTTATTACTCATAATATATTGATTTCGGAAAAAAAAACGTTTGCCTTACAGTCGAAAGAAATATATAAAAAAAAAAATATCGTATAATATTATTATGTAGTTATATACATATATTATTGGTACATTCGATTCGCGAGAACAAAGTTTATTATATCGTAACTCTGTCATATATTTCACTGCAAGAGTCGTCTATAGTTTTTATTTATATATTATATAAATTAATAATTTACGTCTTGTACGGCTCCGGAATCATTGCGTAATGAGAATTTTTAACGCCTTGCGAATGGCACGAGCCTCGAATGTGTACGTCCGTAAACCGAAGCGTACACGCGTTTATGGCGTAAATAACGTAATGATTGTGTAAATTCACGTATAAAAACGATATTTTTTACGATATTTTTTTTATTTTCATTTAAAAGCGAATCACATCGAACGAAACGGGTCGGATCGTACAAAAAAAAAAAAAAAGGCCTTACCGAAATTTTTCGTTTTTTAGCGGCCAAATTATACACATAATATTCGTATACAAATGATCAACGGCCAAAATGGGAAAAAAATCGTGTGATCCATTAAAGAATGAGTTATGAACCTTTTGCATGGAGGTGCGTGGAAAATTTCGATTTTTTTTTTTTTTTACAAACGATAATAATGATCGCTGCTCGTGTAATATTCGGACGTCATTTTACTCTCGGCAATTGCTCAGCTGTTTTTCTCAGTGTATACAGAATATACCAGATTTGTGTGTACTAACAGAGAGACAGAAACAAGAGAGATGATACCTACTCCTACTCGTCATCCTCATCCTCGAAACGAAAAGTGTGATGGACTTCGTCTATATATATATATATATATATATATATATACGCAGCCTGCAGTAGAGTTCCCATAGTGTATAATATTTCGAGATTATGTTTGAAAATAAAGGGCATACTCTTGTCGAGCAACAAAATGTTCAACGATTATTTTCAATGGTCGCCGCACGTTTTATCGACGCCAGCAGATCCAGACATTGTACTGTATTATTGTCGAATTTGCAGGGTACTTAAACCGATAAAAAAACACTGTATACGATGTCGATTTTGTTGGTTCGTTTCGAGAAAGTCTTTAAAATGTCTATATACAGTTGATTGAACTCCTGTTTTTCGGTTTCAACAAAAAAAGAAAAAAAAAATGTAAAAATTCGGAATACTGCAAAGAGTATATTTAAACGCCGTGCGATAGTCCGTAAAAGAGGAATGTTCTCCGGTCGGAATTTGAAATGTTTTTTCACCCGTTTTTGACCTGATTATGTATGTTTTTAGAAAATATCCGCGGAATACTTTGAACAGATTTTCGTTTTATTTGCGTGTTTATCGTGGGCCAGAAATCTCTTGCCGGGGTTTCCAATTTATCGTTAAATAATTATCTTATTATAAGATATTTTCTATTTTATGAAAAAAAAAAGAAAACTCGTGTTTACGTAAAAACGAAAAAGAAATTTGATCTTAAATACGTTGTGCAGTGACCGCCAGATCGGATATATTATTTCGACGTTATTTATAAAAAAAAAAAAATAGCGATTTATCGCCCGCGAACGAATTAACAATAATCGCGTTTCGAAATATGCTTTTGAGAGCATATTTATTTGTTGTGTTCGATTATTATATGATTTATGCCGAGCGAATATAAATTACACGATTACAATTGGATTCGGATGGACTTGGATGTATATTATATAGGTATAAAAGAAACGGTGACATTGATATTCACGGACATATTTAATAATTATTATATTGTTTTTCTAAGAAAAAAACGAATCTGGGGAGTGATGTATCGTCCAGAACACTCCTTCCATATGCCGCACTGCCGTTCCATCGCCGGACACGACGGACGGCGTCGGAGGCTCATCATAATCGTCGTCGTCCTCGACGTCGGAATCCGCGTCACGGACGTTTATGGATAATTGGTTGGGCGGTGGACAACCGGGACGCCAACGCGGATACGGGATAGCAGCCGCGGGTAAGACGTTATCCGGGCCGACTCGATTCAAGTTGGATTCGTGAACCGGCAATGCACGGTGCCTGGCGTTCAGCTCCTCCAACTGGTCCATCAATCGTGCGCGTTCCGCCTCCACCGCCCGCAACAAAGATTGATATACATTTTCCGTCCCGTCCACTGCAGCCTGCACGGTCGACTCGATCATGGTTACAGTCGTCTCGACCGCGTTTTCAGCTGCGGCCTGCATAGACCATGGTTCGCTGATCACTTCCACTAGTGCTTCCCGTTCGTCGGCAAGCCCGTCGACCTCGACATCGGAATCCGCGTCACAGTCGTTTATGAATAATAATTGATTGGTCGGTGGACAGTTGGGACGCCACCGCGGATACGGGATCGCAGCCGCGGGCAAGGCGTTATTCGGGCCGAATCGATTCAAGTTGGATTCATGAACTTGCAGTACATGGTGCCTGGCGTTCAGCTCCTCCAACTGGTCCATTAATCGTGCGCGTTCTGCTTCCACCGTCTGCAACGACGATTGATATACATTTTCCGTCCCGTCCACTGCAGCCTGCACGGTCGACTCGATCATGGTTACAGTCGTCTCGACCGCGTTTTCAGCTGCGGCCCGCAGAGACCATGGTTCGCTGATCACTTCCACTAGTGCTTGCCGTTCGTCGGCAGGCCCGTCGTCCTCGACGTCGGAGTCCGCGGCACGGACGTTTATGGACAATTGGTTGGGCGGTGGACAGTTGGAACGCCACCGCGGATACGGGATCACAGCCGCGGGCAAGGCGTTATTCAGGCGAACTCGGTTCAAGTTGGTTTCGCGAACCTGCAGTGCACGACGCCTGGCATTCAGCTCCTCCATCTGGTCCATCAATCGTGCGCGTTCCGCCTCCATCGCCTGCAACAACGATTGGTATAATCGTACATTATCCGTCCGTCCGTCTGTTCCGTCTACTGCAGCCTGCACGGTCGTCTCGACCATGGTTACGGTCGTCTCGACCGCGGCCACGGCCGCATTTTCAGCTTCGGCCTGCATAGACGACGGTTCGCCGATCTCGTCCACTAGCGCTTCCCGTTCGTCGGCGGGCCCGTCACGTTTCCAGCCGCTGCAACAAAATAATCGCCGCAGTACTTTGAAGAACTTCCCCATTTTCCTGCGTTGTATTCTGAATGCGCCTGGTTTGTGAAATTTTTTTTAAGAAATTTGCAACCTTGTCGATTCGTATGACGTTTGAATTCGATTTCGGTCCACGTAACGTTGTTTCTAACGCGTTGTTGATTATTTCGTTGCGTTGGTTTTATTTTTGTTATTATTTTTTGAGCTAGTAAATGTACGCGTAATAAAATAAACACTGGCGTATTTTTCACTTTTACAATCATCAGCTTCGAGAGGTCAAGCCTTGTCGGTGTAGCCATTTACGTTTGTCACTTGCCGTCTTCTTCAGTTGTTGGTACGAGGTAAAACCCATCCAACGGAAAACTTCGTCAAAGAAGGATTTTCATCTGGTTCTTTTACCGTTTGTTTTTTCTTCCAAGATGATGGTGATGAACTCATTGTGTCTTATCAGATGTCCAATTACCTTTACTTTTCTTTGCATTATTGCGTTCATCAATGCTCTTCTCTCATTAACTTTGTCCAACACTATGCTTCATTCGTCTTGTGTTCTATTCAGCTTGTTCCTGACATTATTATATATATATATCATACAATGTACGTATTTGATACTAGCTGAATTATCCGGCTTCGCCCGTGAACAGTTTTGCCATGTTGTGAAATGTAATATTGTCATATTCGTGTACGAATAATGATGGTGGCAATGGTCGGCGGCCCGTTTACACATAATATAAGGACCGGTCGCGAGCATTTCGGACGCCGAGTTATTAAACCTAATTTCATGTGCGAAAGCAGTTAAAAAAATCGGCCGTTCGACCACTAAGTATGCTCATAAAAAGAAAAATTGTTTGAAATATAAATCTATGTGAACGTCGCTATTTTCCTAGTTTTAGAACGACTTCCTCGTTTTTGTCGCAGTTATTTTTTGCGGCGTTTGAGTTCGTAATACTTCGTACACTAGCGTATTTACAGGACGAAGAGGGATCACGGATTCCGATTCCTCTTCCCCCAGAACCCTGTACCACAAAAAAAAAAAATCATACAAATTTTAACTCGGACTATTAATTTTAATATTTTCTATAAAATACATATAACTCGGTGGACTGCAGTAATATAAATATCTAATTTTTCGACGTTCTCAAACAAATTTTCCCTCTTTAACGGATAAAAGAGAAAAAAAAAATTTGAAAATTGTTGACACACTGAAAATGTTAAATTTACCTAAAAAAAAAAAAAACGATCGAATTTTTTTCAAAACATTTTTTTTATTGTTCAAGTAAGTTATTGGTAAAAATTTAAATCGTTTGTATTGTTGGAATGATTTAGATTTTTTAATAGTTTTTTTTTTAGCCCGTATCTACGCCTATATCGCTTTATTTATTGTGACTCGGTTAGGACGTATATAGAAACTGTATAGTCTTTATACAGGCGTCTACACGTCCTAACCGCGTTATAATAATACGGAACCACCAGGTATTTTATATACACACAAATTATACCTACGGTTGTGGAATAATCGCCTCGGCTTGACTTGGGCGGTGCTGCATATATATTTATTACACTGTTATAAAGGTGCGTGCAGACCGTTTTTGGTGGTTATACTCGTATATTATTGCGTTGTATACAAGCGAGAGGGGAGTACAAAAAACCATCGAATTAAAAAAAAAACGCAAATCGCGTGCACGAGCTTTAACGGAATCGGCGGCCGACCAGCGAATACTTTACCTATACGGCCGTTGTCCATTTTCCAAATTACACGCGGCCGAATTCGAATGCCCCTAAAAGTAGAAAGTCAAAATTATAGAAAGATATCGTGTTAAGAGTATTGGAAACGAGTATTTTCTCTCTTCGTCTTGCGCACACGAATCGCAGTGAAACAAACGTTTCGTACTTCCAACGCATACACTTAGTAACGCGATAAAGATTCTGAAAACGGATTCGGTTTCGTCGCGAATATCGCTACAAAACGATTTTCTCGATTTTTAACTCAAGATCTTCAAAAATTATTGATTATTAACGATTGTTTTTATTTTATTTTAAATTTGTTCGAGTTATTTTTTAAGGATTTACGAAAAAAAAATTTGAAATGCGGGAAAGTCGTTCTACAATAAAAATTCACGACGAATTCAAATCTGTTTACAGAATCCTTATCGCATCAATCAATACAGGAACGTTGGAAGTGCGAAACGTTTATTTTATACTATGATTCGTGTGTATTTTTCTATACAACTCATCTCTCGCCACGTACATAATATATATATGGTTCACGAATATTTACGCCTCATCGAACACGCGGTTTAAGCCGATACAATTGTTTTATTTACTTTTTTGTTCTTCCACAAAAATACTGACTTATATCAGTGGCGTCCATTTGGACCGCGCAAAGTAATATACATTCGGTATTTAAAATAAAATATTATAGTAATTTGGCCAGCGTTTTAAATTGGTTGGCCCGTGTAATAACTGGCTAATGATGGCTATCGAATATTTTACCATTTAAAAAACGACAAGTCATGCTCCGCCACTGAGTACTATAATATTGAAACAAACGAGTTACTTTAATTTTGTTCTACAGAAAATTTCACACAGGCACAAGAATTCATAGAAATATGCTTATTAAAAAAAAAAAAAAGAAATTGTAACGTCGCCATTGACGACACACTGCGCTGCAGTGTTACGCGTTGTACAAAATAATATTCACTTATAATTAACGATTATTTTTATTACAATACACCCAGACGACGGTCAAACGAAAACGAAGCGGATCCTGTTATATAATCCTGTACAGTAAATAAATATTTTTTAGTTAAAATTTTTTTCTTTTTTTGAAATTTTCGTAATTATATTAACAGCGTATATTAAAAATGAAATAATTCGTAATTTACGCGTTTTATTACGCTTGTAAAATACAAGGAGACTTTTTCGATACTGCGCACTATCGTCTGCAAAATAAGTCTGAAACAGCAAAAAAAATACCCCCCGGTGGTCGACTTTCAACAGGAAAATCGCTCACTCTCTCTCTCTCTCTCTCTCTCTCACCACCTCATAAAATTGGCTTGAAGACAGAACACGTTCGTATATGTGTGTGTAATTATCGTTTTTTTATTTTATTTCGTAAGGCGCTTTGGAATTCGTCGTCGGCAAACGAATAGGAAAAAAAAAACGACTGCTACCGAAATATATACGAGGAAAAAAATATATTCGATATATTAGCCTTTTCTCGGTATAAAATACAACGAAATATATCGTCGAAACATTCCGAAAATGGGCGCCACCGAAAACGCCGCCGTCGTTTTTTTCTCTCTCATAATTCCTATGACTCCTTCCCTTCACTTCTTTTTTACTTCGTCACCGAAGTAAGTACACACACACACACACACGCGCGTAGTATGCGCGCGACAACGACTCGTTTGGCGACTACGTACATCATTCCTGTTTTCGGCACACATCACACGGTACGGTTACTCGGAATTCCAATCAACGTTTATTTTTTTTATTTATTTTTTTTTTATACTTACTTTTTTACGCCGCGCCGTTGCACGCTATTGCACACGTCTGCGTATAAAAAATATAAAAAAACGGCGTCTCCGCGCGCGTTTTATACACGAATGGCGACCGAGGACCGGCTGGAGGGTGTTTTTTCGGGTGTCTGGACATCCCTTCCTACTCTTGCAAGAGAGTGTTTCGATGTCGAATTCATCGGATAACCGCGGGGCCGAGCGGAGGAAAAAAATTTGTGCGGAAGGGGTTGGGTTTTGAAAAAAATATCGAACCAAATTTAAAAAAAATTTTTTCAATATCGTTATATTCAGCGCGGTGTATTTCGGTAAACAAATTCGAAGGTATATGCATCATAGACATATAAACAACTAGACCAAGAATGATAGCCTCAATACAATATTATGTAATGCGCAATGAAGTCAACATATGTGCGAGAGAGATAGACTTACCCGCGGAAATTCCATGGTAGACAAAATATATGACGTTATCGTTTATTCCAAGAAATTATAAAATTTTTCGATGTCCAACCCAGGTCTTCTATGGTGGTGACGTGGCCGCCGGGTCACGTGGTGGTATGCGCGGTATGGAGGGGACGGGTCGAGATGGAAGAGAGGACGCGTATAATCAACGGGTAAGTACGTTTATACCAGGGAGATTCTATCACATTTATAACATCTTTGGTAATACCGCAATGTGTTCATGTCAGTTTCAAGCATTCCACCCAATTCCTGGTCTAGTTGTTTATATGACTATGATATGCATGTACGCCCGTTCCTAAACTATCATAATATTACTAAAAGGAAGTTATTTTTTATACTCTCGATTTGCGATCTCATATAAATTTGAAATAGCAGAGCTACGTGTTGAATTATATATTGTACGTAGTGTATGGAGGGCTAGTTGAATTAAAAATATTATTTAAAAAAAACAATTTTTTTTTGTAATCACTGGTAAATCAGTTTTGCGCACGTGCAAGACCAACTTGTTTTTCAAATCGAATTTCAATCAATTTTTTCCAACGTAATTCTACGGCCGAATAAATTTTCTAACTATATATTATTTATAAGTAAAAATCTACATAGACGGATCGACGATAGCGGTTGATTTTACTGAATGCTTCGGGTAATACGCACGATTGTTTTTTAAGTCTTTCCATCGATTTTCCACGCGTTGAACGATAATGATGTTAAACTACTACGAGAGAAAAACTATAATTTTGGTAGGATTTTATGACGAACAGACTATATTATAATATTATGTTGATGAAAATTCATCGGAATTTCTATCCAATGCTCAAAGTTCAACACTGTCAGATTTTAAAATTACCGGTTCGAACAAATATATATATAGGTATAGGGAA
The DNA here is from genome assembly GCA_032441835.1 of Slavum lentiscoides. Classification (NCBI taxonomy): domain Eukaryota; kingdom Metazoa; phylum Arthropoda; class Insecta; order Hemiptera; family Aphididae; genus Slavum; species Slavum lentiscoides. The sequence goes on along the minus strand of CM063707.1, from coordinate 1,546,783 downwards.
AATAGTATTACTGAAATATAACGTTCAGACATTCTCGGAAATTTTGGTAACGTATCGATTAGATTCAATTTATACGAACAATTTTATTTAACGCGCTGCACTTTTGATATTTATTTTCTATATTATATATTTACTATAAATATATAGTAAAAAGAATAATCTTATATACGACAGCTACTGTTATACTTAAGGCATGGCTGTGAAACTTGAGCAACTACCGAGGGAAACCATATATTATAGTCTAATCGTTTTCGAGAGGAATATATTAAGAAAAACGCGTATACATGCGACCTATAGAAACAATGCATACATACCGAAATGGTATGTATACGAGAGACGAACAAATGATGATGTAGAAAGGTTTGTACAAAAAGTCAAACATAAAATTGTTCCTAAAAGCAAAGCGATTAGAATAGGCCGACCGTGTTTGGCGGGATGCTGTAAGCCTCATACGAAATGTCCTGATCATAAACCCAATAAAAGAACGGCTGAGTGAAAGAACTCGACAGCGAGACACCGGAGAATGGAAGCGATTGGATGATGCAACGGACCGGAATGGACGAAAATGTTTGGTAGGCCTCAATGGCTCGTATAACACTAGAAAAAAAAAAGATTACCGTAAAAGCGTATTACGTATATTTTGCTGTACCTTTACAAGTATAACGTGTTTTACCAAAGACAATATATATATACTATAATATATTGTTATTATTGTATACGCTTTGGCTACATACACGTTTAAAAGAACGTTTGTGATTAAAGCTCTCTAAAAAAAAAAAAAAGTCGAATCCTAAAAACACTCTTATAGAGATAGACCCCGCAAGATGCGGAAGGATCCGAGTCCGTGCGTAAAGGAAGGAGATACGCAGTCGCGGATCATGACGTAGAAAAAATAGAATGTATGAATTTCGTGATGGTTGAGCTTGCAGGAAGCTGCGTTCATGACGTTACATAACAGTAACGACGAAACCAACACAATTCATTGGGTGGAGGGAAGGGGGGACATTATGAAATTAAAAATCTAATAGTAATTAGCTTCGACTCTTTCGGTGTATTCCCCTGGGGGGTGGGGGAAACTTATCCCGATTGCGCCATTGCAGTTGACTATTTTATTGCCGTTTCATCCGGAGACGTTATTGTACAAGATTTCGTCACCGACTTGAGAAACTGAGAAATCAGACGAGCGGCGGCGGCGGCAGCGGAAACGGCGGTATACCGCTGGATGGGAGAGAAAGGGAGAGCGATTTTCCGTTTTCTCCTCTAACCCGAAAACTAACCCGCCGTGCCCTTCGCGCACCACAATGGATCCCTGCGGTTTAGTTCCGTCCGTTCGGGGTTTTTTTTTCTTTCTCTTTCTTTCTGTAAAACAACACCCAAACAGCCAATAAAACACATGTACCACATGCTGCTGTCCGGACACATCCTCTTCTATTGTTGTGCGTTTAAACTCTCGCGCGTTTTCTATATACACGCGCGCGCGCGCGCGTTTACATTTTATAAGACGTGTGTATACACCCCAAAAGACCGGCAGCTCTCTTTTACACCGCACAACTCTTTTATTACGCGTATACACCTAATTATTATAAAAAAAAAATATATATATATATATACGCATAAAGGCGTACCGACGAGACCTGCACGAGGAGAGAATAACGGAATACGTATGTATAGGCGGTACGCGAGTATTATATTATTATTCCGTCGGTAATTCTTTTCGTTTATATTCGTATTATTCGTATTTTTTTTTTATATATATATTATACGAGTAGTATATACGTACGCGATATAATATTTATTGTATAAGCGTTTGCGTTTGTATTATTTGAATTCACCGCGGCAATAGCATAAGGTAAACGGGCGGCGTACCCGCTCGTTTTTTAGAGTGTATTTTTATACGAGTACACGTCGGACCGCCTTTAAAACGCTGGACGCGGTTTAGGAGCTAGAGGAGGGGGATTAGATGATGAGATCGAGTTTTCCACGTCAAATATGTTTTTTTTTTTTTCGTTTTCCGTTTCAACCGCTACGCGATTTATTTCCGTAATAAGTGTCCTTAATAATATTGTATTAAACGCTTTAAAGAAAAAGAAAAAAAACCGTTTAGATCCTTACTAGTATCCGCTGGTTAAAGTGGGCGAAAAAAATAATATAGCAATGGGGGTGGGGGGGCACTGTAAAAAAAAAACCGTTTACGACTTATATATAGGTACGTGAAAATTATATGACACGCCTATATAGATGCGAAGAATTAAAAAAAAAACGTAGCTTATATAGTGATTTTTTTTAGTATTTTTTTTATTACTCTGTTATACAGGTACGTTTGAAAGCAACGATAAATTATAACCGTTCAATATGACGACGATTCTTTTTTATTTTTTTAAACATGACGTACGAAATAATTAATTTTTGCTGTTTTTAATAATAAAAAAGTTTTTTTTTAAAAAACTACTGAGAAAATAAAAAAAAACGAACTTCCCGTAAATACCAATAAAACCTGTTACCGGAAAACGGATACGTGCTGCGTGTAATGATCGGAGCATTTTTGCTAGTGGAAAAGTCGTATACGGAGAAAATATAAAAAAAAACGTCGTTGCTGCAGCAATCGCTTCCTCGCTCCGCTCGCAGAATCTAAAATTCAAAATGGATTTCGCACATTAATATAAGTACCGTCCTACTCGTTGGAAGGTAAATTTTCCATTAGGGAAAGCCAATTAAACGCTTAAGTTAGAAGCTAGATGGACTGCGTTTATTAAAAAAATATTATTTGGTAAATTTATAAATTTAAAACGGCACTGTCGCTACTACGACACGTAGTCGCGACAACAAACACGCGCGTTACTCCGATTCTCTGTGTAAAGAAATGCAGGTGAAGATTTTTTTATCGGCCTCACAAATGAGTAGACAGTGAAGATCTGCAAGCAATTGGAAACACTTACTTGAGGAATTCTCGTGCATCAGATAGGTACCGAGTTGATATATTTATTGATTTGTTATTAAAATAAAACGTTTATTATCAAAATTTGTTATCGTTTTTAATAGGGAAGACTTAATGGTTTAGCATTTTGTACGTTTACGATTTGCGGAAAGAACGCGATAAAATCTGAATGAAAATTTTCCACTGCAGAACGTTTGGAATTTTTATTATAATTTTCTGTTTTCTAAATTTTTTTTTTTTTTTGAAAATCACCGAGTTAGCCGTTACTCGACGAGTAACTTATTATTATTTGATTTATACACTATATTTTATCTGTTTCATTTTATTACCAATAAAAAAAAAAATGCTTTCAATTCGAAATATTGTATTTAAATAGAAATTACGAATTACGTCCTAGCTTCCCATTGTGATATGATAACGAATTTTGTGGTTTTTATCGCTGCCGTGGTTTATTTATATACCATTTTATATATGAATAATAATATTATGCGTTTACAAATCAACCGAAATTACTTCGAGAGGAAATTTATGCGTTTATAACCGCGCGGGAGTATATATAATCGTTTTCATAGGCGCGATCGGTTTTCGTTGAAAACGTTCTAAGCCTTTTGTAGAACCATTTAAACGCGCGCGTGTCAGAAACAGAAATCGCGCAACAAAGCGCGTATAATATACATCCGCGGTGGGATATATCGAAATCGAAACTTTCCATACGTTCAGTATATATTCATAACTTCTTCTTCGACGATTCGTTTTAATAGTAAGGTTTTAAACGGTATTTAATACTGTTTCACTCATTTTTTTTGGGGTAAATCATAAGACCTTAAAAGTTAAAATTTTCTTATATATCTAAAAGAATTGAATGGGCTTGCATGGCGAGAAAAACGAGACCACATCAACAGTGTCTTGACCAACAGACCAGTTGGAAAGAGACCACGAGGAAGACCGAGACAGGAATGGATAGACCGCGTTAAGAATGATTTAATAAGGATTAGTGATTCAGCAAGTGTAAAGGACTCATATAGAAGGCAGAAATCGTTGGAAAGATTTGGTAGAAGCTGTGAGACCCTTACAATAAAAAAAAAAAAAACACTTTTTGAATTCTAATTAGACATTTCTCTCGGCGTTTTTCTCCAGAGCGCGCACAGATAATACGTACGTGTAATCGGATTCATGTATAGTCGCGTCCACTCAATGTTCTCTTTATATAATTTCAATAATAATTCGAATTATAATGCGTAATAACGCTCGTAAATAAAGTATTAATATAATCCTCTCCCTTTACCAATAACACAGAAAATATCGCGCATAATCACCGCGGTGTGTGCGTGTAATGAATTTTTAAATCCCCCGTCGAATCAATCGAGTGGTTTCCAGTTTATTTTTTACATGACGTTAATAGTTGTTTCGAATTCGTAACGCGTATACGACCAGCTAGTATTTATGCATCGGGGACGATGTAGAACGAATGAAAATCGAAAAAGACAGACGCGACGGGGTTATTCGGCTGTATTATCGCGGTATCACACGCGTGTGTTTTATATTTTTTTAACATTCGTGTCTTACACACCATGAAGATCTAAGTTACGAAGTATTTTTCACGAAGATTTTCTTGCGTACCAAAAAAAAACTAGTTCCAAACGTATTTACTATCCGAATAAAATCTCTCACACTATACGGGTCCGATTACAATATATTGCGCTCGATTTGAATACGCGTTGTCTCCGTGTTTTCGCTGTCAATCGTCTCACGCGGTGCACTTCCGAACGGCTTGTACGCGCGTATATCATTTCAGATTTATTCTAATGGTACAGCACATATCTTACCACCGAAAACCTTAAACCGAGATTCTCCCCTCTCATCGTGCTCGAATCGTTTACAAGGAGCCTTGATCGGTCGCGTTGCAGCTATTTATATTTGTATAAGTGTAATTATTCAAAGATTTCCGTTAACATACCCGAGCACGTTCACATCTGAAACGATTTTGTGAGTGTGATTTTGAGGAGTGATCAAAAACATTGTTTCGCGATTAAAATCATATTCTGAATTGCCGGCATAAAATAAAATAAAAAAATCAGAAACCGATATTCGGGATGTGACATAAGTCCGTTGAAATCATGAAATTTCTCGTACTTGCGCGGAATTTCGGATCGAAACTTCTGAAATGATCTAAAAAGTTTGAACGGCACAAACGATTTCAAGAAAATCGTATAAAGAGTCCAGTGGCGATCGACTTCTGCATAAAATGGAATGGTGTCCGAAATCCTTGTGAAAAAAAAACCGTTGTGCGACTATAGACAAATGACAATCCGGAAAAGTTATTAGTGGGCTACGGATCGTGTCAAACCTTTAACCGAAGGTTTATGCGCGCAAAGAGTCTGCGCGAAAAACGGTTTCAAAATATGGTTGACCGATGACAAAAAAATTCCGTCATATCAGTATTCCAGTTGTTTCTCACAGCACCCCTTTCGTGTATTATAACGCGACTTTTTCTTATTCACGAAAATATAAACCGACTTCAAAGGGCAAATACAATCACATCGAAATATAAGGTACGCGGTATATCGATTCTCGATCGACTTTTTATACTGTCCCGAAGACGCTTAAAAATGTACCAGAGGATCGTTGGGATCTGCGAGTGCACATTACATAAAACGTTCTGTACTCGAAAATTTCTTTTTTTTTGGTAAAATAAATATTTTTGATCACTCCTCCTCCTCGCGTACAACACTTTTTATCACGGCCATTGCGAACGCGAAGTGCGTTTGTGACGTGTGTGCAAAAAAAGGGGTCGTATTTTTAAACGTTCAGGTGAGGGAACTCGGGCCCCTCCCCTCGACCAAACACCTCTCATAGGTCGGACCGATTCGATTTAAGCGTGTTTTTTTTTTACGTAGGTACCGCGCGTTCGACGCGTTTGCAGTGTATTTCCCAAATAAATTTAATGTATTTTCATTTTTAAACGAGGAAAAACGTGCTGTCCGCGGTTCTCTAATTATGCGCGTTTTTAATTTTTCCAACGATATCACGGATCGCGAGAATTATCGCTGCGAGTTTTTCGAATCAGTCGCTTAGCCAGGATTTTCTTATGGGCGGGGGAGCGGTTTAAAATGAAAAATCGTTTGTTTTAAGATTAAATTTTTTACTCCATGATAAAAAAAAAATAGCGTAAATAACTAAATTTATTATTATTTTTCGCAGATGTTTTAAATTAAATACCGCAATATAATGTATGTACATAAAATTAGAAGAAAAAAGAGATTCCATGATTAATCCAATTAGTATTAAAAGCTAATAGAGAAGGTTGTAACGTAATTTGTAAAATTATCTGTTTTAAAATAAAGTTTTTACTCCATGATAAAAAAAAAAAAATAGTATCGATAACTAAATTTATTATTTTTTACAATTTGTTTCAAATGAAATACCGTAAAATAATGTATGTACATAAAAAATTAGAAAGAAAAAAAAGATTCCATGATTATTCCAAGTAGTATTAAAAAGCTAATGGGCGTGGTGTTGCGAGCTAAACCTCCCCCTGTTTCGAGTGTTATAGTTTGCAAAAAAAAAAAACATTTATAAAACCGCGGTTATAATAATAAAAAAAAAGACATTGGGGAAAAAAAATCGCTTATTATTTTTTTTAAATATTATTTTCAATTATGAAATTGCAGGTTAAAACGGGCGGCGGCGGCGGCGGCAAAACACGTAACAACGCGTTTACGAGTAATAATTCGCGACAGGAGAGATTTCTCTTTGTCTCGCGTCGCCGTCGCCGGGAAATTCGAAGGTTTCTCCTTTGCCCGAATAGAATACAAAGGAGATCTTGGTGGGAGAGGGGGAGGGGTCGAGGAGCAGCGGTCCTATATATATATATATATATATATGTACGATATACTGAACACGCGTATATATATATATAGTGACGGGGGTGCGGTGAAGTAGGTTCACAACGCATACAGGACGAGTCGTGAAGGGTACATACGTATAAGGATTTAATCCTGGAAATGGAAACTGGCCAACGCGGTGGAAGATCCGGTGGCGGCGGAAAAGCGCGGGCGCGCGCGCGGGATGGGCGACGAAGGGATGGCGTTGCGAGTGGCGCGGCGCAGCGTGCAGTAGTATTAGGAAAGGTCGACCGGAATAGCGCGCGCGTGCAGGGGCGAGTAATAGTAAAAGGGATTGGTGCGCGCGCGCGCGCGCGGATATGTGTATACGAAAATGCTAGACACTCGGGGACATTGCTCGTATATATATATATATAGAGAGAGAGAGAGAGAGGCCGCAACAGATCAATAAAAGTTTTACCCTTCGAGGAAATTTCTCAGCTACGTGGCCTTTTCCGCTCGCGTACGCGTTTTACGGTCGTATACGTGTGCGAACACAAAGTCACGAGCGCCGTACGGAATCGACGGAAGAAAATTTGTTTTTTTTTTGTATTTTCTCGGTGGAAAACAGTGGAAATGAGTCGTATTCGACGTTCGGATACACTGCGATCCGAGGCTGAGTGACAATTTAATTCGGGCCGGGAGATTAAAATTCGTCCAATACTTTGGAAAAACGCAAACGCACACAATTTTTCTGGTCGCGCCCGACGAACATTGCGTTTTTAATAAACTCGTAGCAAATAACTCGGAAAACATTTAACACACACACACTTCTATGAAAATATCGAATAACAGAGACAAGCGTAAATGGCTTGATTTCTTAACCTGCAGCAGTCGGTCTTGTCGGTAACACCACGCTCAAATCACATGATACAAAGAACATAATATAAATGTACGGTACGTTATATCAATGGTCTTTGGAAATTCGCGGGACCAGTGTTAGTGTCCCGGATTCCCGAACTGTATAACACCGATTTTCAGTGAAACAATTGAAATATAAATGAACGAAATAACGTTTCGTTTGACGAGGAACGGTTTTTTTGCACCGCCAAAATGACGAGTAGCGTCGTCAAGCAATAAGAAGAGGTCACTATTATTATTTTCAAAACGTTCGCACACGATAAACGTACATTTTCTACGCTGTTGAAAGTCGTTTTTTTTTTTTGTGTGGAAAACGTATTTTCTCTAATGTGCAGCACACGGGGACAAATTCGAGAAATGAAATCGATATTATAAAAACCGTAGAAGCTTTAGTAATAATCGGTCTTGTGAAGAATTCTATGTACACAACACAAATGTTGTAAGACACGACGTTACTGGAAAAGGCAAAATATTTGGCAAAATTCATATAAGCTGCAGGAATCTTGTAACCGGAAAATTCCGAGTACTTCTAATTTAGTTCTAAACCATACACGCGTACAAAATGTAATAAGTAAATAATGAAAAACGAAAAAATTCCTCAGATTAAATTTCTTGTATAATCGTACGGGGTTTGTAATAAGAAAAAAAAGTGCAAGGTGTTGTGGATGTCGCTTAAACGATAAAGTTCTAGAGTTTTGTCATTACTATGTAAATTCGAAAGTAATGATATATCGTTTCATTAAATAAAACGATTCTGAGCGGGGCTTCGGTGTAAATGCGTTTTGTTGGAAAATTAAAAGTGGTAATAAGAAAAAAAAATTGTGACTTAGATTTGTCAATATTTAGTTGAAATAACGCAGGACCAACGTTGTATCAAATTTTCAGCATTTGAAAACAAAAATTACCACTTTTATATGACATAAATAGCCCAATAATTGCTATGAATAACCCCAGAATTGGAAGACATTTTTTTTTACGTATATACGGTAAGAAGATTACACATTCGGTGTAAATTTCATTACGCTTATTTCGGTAAATTTTTTGTGCCGTGATTAAAACCTATTTATTGAGTAATATTAGTTTTTCTTCCAATAATTTTTAGATGGTTTTGAATCGTACACACTACTGAGATAATCGAAAATCGTTATTCAAATAAAATACCGATTAGAATACGATTTGTTACCGCGGAACGTCAAGCACGTGGATACTTTCTAATCGGAAATATGTGGACTGAAAAATTAAAAAAAAAAAATAGTAATAAAAATGAACATCGTTGTAAAACCAATAGCTATTCACTCGCTACACTCCGAATCTAAATCGCCCTAAATTACAAAATAACTATATAATTGTTTGTTTCGGTATAATTCGTGCGGAAGGAGAAAAGGGGATATTTCAAATAAAAAAAAAAATAATAAAGTCCCGTATTTTGTGAATTTAATCTGATAACCAAAAGACATATTATTAAAAAGGAATACATTTAAGAAATATTGTCAAGAACGGCACGTTTCTTGTGGTACTACGTTACGTGTTATTACGTCATAATATATACACGCGTTAGTGCGTCCCTTAATAGTCGCGGTGGATTCAATTCAATATCATTTTTTTTTCTTTTTACCGCTATAAAGGGCATAATATCGTTCCCGAGGGCTCCGTGTTACGTAAAAGTCAAGTTTAATTCATTAAAACCATATATACGACGTTTTTTTTAAACTTTATTTGATTTATCCACGCGAAACTTATACGTATATTAGAAATTAGAAATACCGCGTATAGTGTTCGTATACGGGACCACTGAACGATACGCGGTGTTCAGTCCCTGAATATTCGTTTTTATAGTGAGGTGTTTTATTAGAATTTTCGTTTTATATAATATCGAAAAGGTTAAACACGTTATATTTTATTGTAATTTTTCGATCGCCAGCAAATATTTTACTATTTCCATAAGCATTTTCATATACGCGTAGAAATCAAATGATTCCGCGCGAAAAAACTATATACTCGTATGGAAATTGAATAAACGTTATCGTAAACGTTTCCTTTTACAGCGACGCTTATATATTTTAACTTTTAAAGTATCTGTAACACGCGAAACAAATTTTTTATTTTCAAATGGGCTTTAATAATAATATTTACGTAACCAACGGACGTCCCGTTTTAACAGTTCAGCTAACTATTAATAGACAATATTTATATATATTTTTTTTTACACTGGTTGGTGGTAGAATCTCTCTTAAAGGACACCTCCGAATAGCAGACGTTTTTTTGAGAAGTTTTTTTTTTATTATTATTATCTATTAGGAAATCCCTTTATACGGGACATTTTAAATAACGGACACTTTTATATAATATAATTCTTATCGTAATTGACTAAGTATATTTTATTATAATGTATACATATTTTTACTCGTTATTATAATTCTACACTATTTTATTATTATTAAATTTGAATATGCTTCAAGGTCTTAAACAAGCTGAAGTAATCGATTTTTTTTCCGACAAACGTTAATTTTTTTACCTTAAAATTATTTTTGGTTTACCTTTTTATACATTTTAAATAATAAATACCTATTATGCATTATAAATAATCACGCTTGCGAAAAATATACGTACAATAAATGCATTAAAAAAATATTTAATTATTATACGTAGTTTTAATCTGTACACAAATAATAATCCGATAATAATTGATGTACAAAAAATACACTTTATTCCGCTCCCCGCCCCCCTTAGCTCTCCCACAACAAATTGACCCGCTCTAAGTAGCGAACACCTCTAAATAGCTGACGACATTTCATGCGACCGAGAGTGTCCGGTATTTAGAGGTTTTACTGTACACATTTTGTTCGAATTTCGGATTTTTTCCGAGAGCAATCGGTAAAACTCAGGATGTAAAAAAAATTATTAAAAACGCGAAATGATACTTTTTTAAATTTAATTTACAGACGAGACACGGTAAATCTCAGCTGATACACAACCGCTATTTCGGTATAAAAGCCCTCCTCCCCCAAAAAAATATATATACGTAAATAACCGTTCCGAATCTTAAAAATTTACCATAGAAGAACATCGTAATATCGTTTGCCCGAATACCGTTCCGAAGTTTTACCGGATAATTTTTTACTTCACACGTCCAACTGCGAGCTTATCGGCTCGCAATTCCAATCGCCGCGAAGAATATTTTTATATCGAAAAATATTATTAAACGGACTATAAACGCGCGTACTATACGCTATACCGCGGTATTTATATGTACGCGATTCTTATACACGTGTACGCGTAACACGTTTAATTTGCTTTTAAATTGGAATTAGCGAATGAGATTCTTGTCGATCGGTGCGCGTGGTGAAATAATACCTACTTCGGACAGTGTACGATTTCCGTAATATTATTTATATAGTTGTACTGCTTCAAAGTCCACTTTAATACCACAGCGCCGCCGCGGTCGGTATCGGATTTCGGCCACGTGCAGTAATGGTGGTGAACGCGAACACTGCACCGGTGAGCCACCGCGGTGGTGTATCGGGACCATCGCGATAATGTAAAACACGATTTTTTTAACGCCCGACAATTATCTACAGTGCGGCGTAATTAAGGTCAGGTCAACCCCCGGGAAGGGGGGGGGATCGATATTTTTTTTTCATAAGAATAAATATAAGAAAAAAAATTTTTTTTTAAAGTAAATTTGTGCTTGAGCGAGTGGAAAATTTCAAAATATTTGGGAGTTTATATTAACGAAAAGAATAGTACGCATAACGAAATACAAATAAGAATGAGTGCAGTGAACCGTCCGTGTTTTCCTACGTGCAAAATGTTGAGCTCGAAGATGATATCAAAGAACAACGAAGGAAAATCTCTACACTTGTTACTTGCGCCCATTAGCTGCAATGTACGCACGTGAGTCCTGGTCCGGTACACGATATAAAACACATGGACCCGTACGAAATTTAAATGAAAGAAGGAAAAACGAAAGTTTAGAAAAACTGTACAATAGAAAAAAAAACAAACGTTGGAAAATATCTCAAGGCGAAACGGCTGGCCATATGTTTGGCGAACCGACGGAAATCTTATTCGAAATGTACTGGTCAAGAACCGGGGAAAAAAGCGGCCAAAAGAAGACTACCACGTCAACGGTGGTCGGATAGAGTGGTCAAGGATGCAAACGATGGAAATGGCAAGTAATCGTGACAGTCGGAAAGACTGCGTAGAAGCGTGTAAAAGGCATTAAAGACCTTTAAAACATAAAAAAAAAAATTGTGTTCATTTAAATTTAAAAACAATAATAAAAAATAGATACTAAAAATTCATATTTCAGGTCAATTATTCTCGGCTTCAGGACCGTTTCTCTGAGTACGCGTCCTCGAGATGTATCGACGGCACATTTTTATGAACTGCCGCTCATAGACTCAATGGACTCGATTATTATAATAAACATAACGTGTAGTTAATACCAGAAGGCTCGTCTTCTCCAAAACCGTGAGTCTCGTTCTTGTATTCGCCGTCTGTTGACGCACAAACGCGCGTCGTTCACGCCGCAGTCAGTTTTTCGACCAAATTTTTATGATTTCACTCATCTGATTGTACAAATTTGATCGGAAACACTTATATTTAATTTCGAAATTTCATTCCACTAGTAAAAAAAATGCTAATGAGGAGATTCGACACCCGTGTCCTCCCCATGATTACGTAACTGATTATCAGGTGTTCGAATCGGGAAAATTAAAAAGAGCAGCTCTGCAAATAAAAAAAAATAAGCGTTCTACAAAGAAATTTACTTCAATATGGGGACTATAAATAAAAAAAAAATAGTTGGTTTACGTATATAAAAAATAATAGACATTGCTCGCGTTTCGAATACCGTTTAAATAACGCGCCACCAAACCGTTATCCTTCATTATATCGTTTATAAATATGTTAAATATTATTACATTTTAAATAGCCGTTATATTCCAATAAATATATTATGTTACCGAAATTCTCTCACCGTGTAATGTGTAATATTGTACTGCATTCGGTGACGACGTGATCGATACCGTTACGCGTTGCGCGAAAACATGTCTACGGTAATCGTTTTTTGATGGATCTCGAAAATCGTTGACGATGAGCAGTGCAGCAGGTCGTCGTCGACTTGAATTAACATCGTACACGTATATTCGTATACTCGTATCCAATTACCATACAAGTGTGCAGTATGTATTATTTTTAACGTTTTACAGTTGTGTAAACGTTTGTGTCCGACCGAAATCTATCAATAATATTATATAATATAACGCATGACGTGTATAGCAGGCATGTCAAACGTGCGGCTCATTTTTTTTTATGGCTACCAATATTAATTGATAGTTAATTGTAAAAAGGTAACGAGCCGCGGGGTGTTGTGGATATCGCTCAAGTGAATTACTTGGATAAAGATTTTAGTGTTTTGTTTTTATTTTAAATTTGAAAGCAATGATAAGTCATTGTATTCGATAAAACGATTCTGAGCGGAGCTTACTTTTCTCGTGAATACAGTCTAAAGTCACAAAATTTCAATGAAAATTTCTGGTTTCTATGAATATTAGTTTCAAAATCACAAAGAAATAAACAACAAACGATTAAGACGAAATTGCATTTATAGCATTTCTGAGTTATATTTTTAGGTACTTTTGAGAAAATCGAAAAATGACCTCTCTAAAGTACCAACTAGATGCGAATTGCTACCGGAAACAAACTGTGACCGAAGAGATCGGAGCACTCCTTCTGGTCGAAAATCTGAACACAGGATAGAAAAAAATAAAAATAAAATAAACGTCATTGTAAAGACAATAGATTCATCGCTCCGCTCAGAATGTAAAATTAATTTTAAAAAAATTATAAAATTTTCGTTTCACAACTATATATGTTAGAGAGTATACATCATGTTACTTTTCTGTCTTTCGATAAACTGTGAACGAATAAGTATTATCATCGATTATATAATCAATGGTATTATCATCGATTATTATTCTATAATCAATGGTATTTTTATTGATAGTTTTATATTTTTATAGATTAATAATAATCGTTATCTGAGAGCCTCTTCCTTTTTCAAACGTCTAATCTAGACGTTCGATAACCGCATCGTGTGTTCCAAGTTTAAATTTTGTACTTTGCTTATACTATAAGTCGTATAATATTGTCGCGTAAATTTAATAGTTAAAAACGTCTCTGTCAAAACCAAGCGATAGCAAAAACCGAAAATTTACCGACAAACATCGTCGTAAATAATATTAAATTGATTATTTTTTGTTAATTTGAATTGAATTAAATATTGTACCTCTTGTGTTTGTAATGAATAAAATAAAAAATGTGTATAAAATGTTTTTTGTTCGATAAATATTCACGTGCGGCCCGCTTAGTAAACTATTCAATATATTTGGTCCAGTTAATACTTTGAGTTTGACATAAACGACAATAAATTCTTTACGATACGCGTAATTCGAATCGAACAATAAATCGAGAGCAGTTTACCGATGTCGGCAGTGGCGTATACATGATTTTTCAATGGGGAGGGATCAGGGCCGGATTTAGGTATGTGATGGCCTATGGGCGGAATTATGCCTATGGGCCTTTATAAGGAACCTTATAAAAACCCTTATAAAAAAAAAGATTATGGGGGGATCTCACCCCCACATAACCCCTGGATGTCGGGGATCCAAGCGAATCGTATACGATCATAAAATTCTGAAAATTCACATAAATCTTTCGGTTTTTTTTTCTTTGCTTAAAAGTATGAAGGAATTAAAAAAAAAATTATAAAACCGTGTCGCTTTTACCGTAAATAATTAAAAACAATTTGAAATAATTTAAATAATATAGTAAATTATTATATATTATATATGAATTTTATATTGATTTTATTGGAAATAATATTTTGTAATTATTACTATTTATTATTATTATTTTCTCTTTATAAAAAAATGTAAAAATACGAATCACGTTATATTATGATTGGGAAAATAACGATTAAGTCTTATTATTGCGAACGGTTTTAAGGACAGTGTATACGGGGTTAAAATTTTAATAACCGGCGACAGATATATACATAATGTTATTGTGTCTGTTAATGTGGAGGAGAAAAGTGTAAAATTCAACCAAAAAAAAAAAAAACGTTAGAATTTATAGGAACTACACGCGTAGTGTGATTTCATTGTTTTGTAGACGAATACCACAAAATGCGTTCTCTTAACCAATCGATAATACGATTTTCACCTCTCGTTCGTACAGGATTTTTTTCTCAAAAAAATCTTTAATTTCGATTTATCGAATCAATATAATTACTTAATAGTACCTATACGACGTTTAAAAAATATATTTTTAAAAGTCCGCGATTATTATTTTATGAATGAAACTTTATGGTTTTGGAGAATAACGTATAAGAATATTATACCGGTTAAATGAAAAAAAAAAACAAATCACCGAAACGTATTATTATTTTTTAACGAGAAATAATTGTCGGGTCGCTAATTTAATTTTAATTTTTATGGTCTAAAGACGCGTTATTATTAAAATAAACGAAATATAATTGGTGTACGGTCAGCTCGTATAACGAAATCGTCCGAATACCCCGAGTATACACGCGGTTATAACATTTTAATCGTTCATTAGTAAAAGAGCGAAACGTTTTTCGTTCAAAACAATTTAGCACCGGAGTTATTCCGAATATATTCCGTGGGAAACAATTCGAACGTTCTCTATATACGCACGAAATAATATTTCTCAAACACATTATTATGTATCTGTCTGTGGGTGTTTTGAGTGCGAAAATTCTATGGATTTACAATAACGCACGTACAATCCGAACGTTGAAAATCTTTTCGATAAACGTTACGTTATTTGGAATTTGAAATAATAATTTTTTTTTACACGAATTTTGTGTGTGTTCGGCGAAAATAAATATTCACGTATCAAAGTTTTATACAGACGAATATTTTATCGACTGATCAAACCCGAGGTGAAACCTGTCAATAACGGATGCTCGTGGGAAATTAAAAAAAAACCATTATATCCGTATACGGAACGATATTACGTAAAGAAAACACGACATACGTATTTATATCTTTTAAAAATCCAAAAAAAAAAAAAAATTCAATTACGCCAAGTGTTTTCGAAAATACAGAGTAGTTAAAATTTCGAAATTGAATTATTGTTCTCGCACGTGCGATTGGGAGTCTTAAAAATAATGTCTGTAAAACAGCCAATCGTGTATCGTGTATTTGTACGCAGAATAAAACACTATTACACTATATATATGTATATTATAGAAACGCAATAAAACATAATTTATTGTACTCGCTATGAAACGTAATAAATGTAAATGGCTGCAGTACTTTCGAGACGTACAAATGTAACGTTCGGAATAATTAACGTTCCAAAGGAAACGAATGCGTTTAAACGAATAAGTATTATTAGCACGATTTTCGTATAAAAACGATAATAAACGGTATGATATTATATTATTTTCACTCGAGCATTTATCATGTGCTCTGTGCGTGTTATGATTTTACCGGTTTTCGACAAAAATTATCGTATGACACGAGGCAAAAAACACTTTTACTGCGATTCGCGTCGAAACGTTGAAAATAAACGTGAAAACGAGTAAACCGATAAAAAGAAAAAAAAAGACTTTATAAATGGTCGAAAAATAGAAAAGTGTTATGATTTCCCAGAATAATGTGATCGACAAACTCAGTTATTCGTGAAGATATCGCATTAATTATTTTCGGCAAATTAAGCACGTCGAGAATTGAAAAAAGTTTCAAATAACAGTTATTTAAAAAAAAATTTGAAAAACGCTACGAAATTTATTTTCTCGAGAACTCAATTGATAAAACAAATGAAATGCTAGAGAAAAGGAAATGTTTAAAGCGACTTTTTTCACGTCCTGTTCTCGGACGACGTGAAAATAGCCACTGCAGTCAAAATCGGAAGACGTGTGGAATTTCGAGCGAATTTTATTCGAAATTATAATTAATAAAATTCGAATTAAATCAAAAATGGAACAAATAGGCAAACAGTGGCAATAAATCTACGCATTTGTGTATGTAAATTGTATACTAATTTAGAGTATATTATAATAAAATTTTAAAATTTCATATTTTTTTTTTTTTTAAGGGCATATTTTGATATTTACTGGGCTTATTTGCATGCATTTCTCAGTGTTTTAACGACACAAACATCCTATTGATAATATTCCGTTTCCAAACGAAATCGTCCGTTTCGTCGACTATATCGTTTAAAGGAGTCTGCAGGCTCGTCACTGCAAATTCGCTTTGCAGACCACACACGAAATCCCCGTTCGTCTCGTACAATTCGTTATATTGAAATTAATTGGCTCGCATAATTACATATTATTATGTGTGTGTGTATGCGCACGTGTCTATTTTAATCGGCAAGACCTGAAAAAGCGTAGCGTAGCGTTGTACGCTATTTGATCTGTACGCGATGACTGGTACGAAATTTTAAACAGATCGTAGATCGCGCGTAGATCGTTTTTTTTTTACATACATTTTACTGGAATTATCATTTTTACAATTTCGCCTACCGTAATAATTTCAAATAATAATAATCGAATTTATGAATACGCGTTTTGTTTCATCGCAGTGCGAGATTATAGGAAGCGCGTAGATCGTGTAATATTGCCGATATTTATCGAATTAATTATAATATATAAATATAACTGTATTCGTACACGATTTCCACGCGTTTATAAAATATTGATTGTATTTTTGGTAAGAAAAATTTGATTTCATTTGTATACATAAATCTATAGCGATGAAATTCGAGAAATTTTTGTACACGTTTTATATTATAAAAGTATTACAAACGGTCCTTTTTTGTTTGGCGCGTTTTCTTTTATGTGCTTTAAAGAAGATCGGAGAGGATATACGAACAAATTTTGATTGCTTCGTCCATCATTTTATATAATAGCTTGTCGTAATCCGTTTGTTTAAGTTTCTTTCCGTTTCTTCTTCTTCTAAGTTTTTCGCGGTCCGTTGCATAAATCGAAACCACGTCGGCAGAATATTTTTTTTTGTCGACAACAATTATGAAAAAAAAAAAATAATAATAAGAAAATATTTAAAAAAACAAATAAATAACGCGCAAGCGATTATTTTAATATTATGTTGAGTAAAAAAATATAATATTATCAGAAAAATATTAAAATCGCATTCAATACTAATAATAATTGAATTAAAAAAAATATAATAATTAGAACGATTTCCGAATAATAATGTTTTGACGAATTCAATACTCTTGGGATTTATAAACTTCAATATGGTTGCAATAACGAGTTCATATCGGTAAAACTAATAGAGAAATTTCAAAAACAATAATATATAACACGTCTCTGAAATGAAATTTAAAAAAGCTAATCAAAACTACAATCCTGACGAACGTTTAAAAAAAAAAAATAAAATAATAAAATGTTTACATGTACAATATATTATATATAAAATCAATTTTGGAAAAACTTCGGATTGTAAATATACGAACGGATTTTTCGAATTATATTTCGTATCAATAATATATTAGATAATAACGCGCCGTGGTATGGTTTTTTTTTTTACAATTGAATTCACTATACGCACACAATTTCTTCGCTGTTTATTTTTCTCATCGTTTTCCCTGCACAAAGTCTTCCGTTCGTTTTCATTTTTTATTCCGACGTTGTAATATTCTTTTACGCTTAATACCCGATAATAATGACTTTTTACCGAAACAAACAAAACTCTTATCTTTATATTTTTCATAATACACTTTTTTATATTCGCATATTATACATATTTTTTTCGGATTCTGAGCGAAGGGAGGGATCTATTAGTTTTTTATAACGATATTTTGTTCTGCCGAATAAAAAATTGTCGACTAAAAAGCACGTATTTTGCATTACTTTTCGGTACAGCAAATCGTGTCTGTATAAAATCGGTACTTTATTCGAAACTTTTTTCGATTTTCCATGTAGTTTCCCGTTACGCGTAATTCGAGACTTGGAAGAAAATCTATTATTTCTCAATAATCTCTAAACGCGACAATAAAAAATAAATCCAAAAAAAAAAAAATCGTGTAAATAAACGGCAAAAACGCTGCCTATTTCGTCAAAATTCATCATTTTATTTCTGAAAACCGTATACATCATACGCGTTATATTAAAAAAGAAAATCTTGACAATCCCGAGTCAACGCAAAGCTCAGAATCGTTTCACCGAATGTAACGATTTATATGCGTATTGCTTTCAAATTTATATATATAGTAATAACAAAACTCTAAAACTTTGTCTACACACATGTAATTTATCATTTAGACGATATTTCCACAACACTCGTTATCCATTTTTTTTCTGGTAGTACACATAGAAATTTTTAATGATTATTATTTATTTAAATATTAATTTACTTTTATTTATTTAAGTAGACACACCGTCTCTTTTTTTGCCACTCTATTCATATGTGTAAGTGTAAAAAACGAGTCTGCTAGTACTCCAGACATTGCGATGTGTAAACGTCGCGTGAGCGGTGAAAATTGAACGGAATTGTGATTGGGATTTGTGAATATTGGTTCCTTTATTTAAAGTAATTTCGATAATAAACGTTGTTATTAGTTGTGATGACAACAGCTTACACATTACACGTAATTTATAATTGCATGTAAATTAATTAATATTAATAAATATTATTATTAGTTGTCATGACAACAGCTTACACATTTTCGTCATATTTCCCGAGATTTACCCTCATATACCGCCGTCATAGACGTTCACACATCAATATACTCTACTATTAGTATATACTATAATAAATTAGTATTGCTAGTATTATAATATATACTAGTGTATTAGTATATTATATTATTATATTTATTTTCATATTTGTAACTTCATAGCCGTCGCTGATGTACTGCGGTCGTTCGTTTCGCGTACAAACCGAACGAGTTATCGAAGCCCCATATAGACATATACAGACGATATTTTGTAAACGCCAGTGGCGCACCCAAGGGGTGGACTCCGGGTCCGGACCCCCCCACCCCTTTGGCTAGTGTAATAGTATTAAATTTATCGATGAAAATCCAAATTCTGATACAACTTTCGTATTTTGCTGTTAACATTTCGAATACGATATAGATAACACCGATTGTCAACAACCATGAACTAAGATAATATGGACTGGCAACGACACTGTTATCTGTTCAAAGTTATGTTTTTCATAATGTAGTTTTTTAGACTCCTCCCCCTTGAAAAAATCCTGGATGCGCCACTGGTAAACGCTCGTTGGTTTTTAATGGGAACCGACGACGGTGAAAAGAGAATGACGAGGGACCGAGTAATACGCCTTCGTGTGTTCGTCAATCCTTTTTTCTAGAAATTTTTTTTTTCCTATTCGCATAAATACGAGAAAAACGTCGGCCGGGAACAACCGTTTGTAATGGGAACGCCTATTATACCGCGATGAGAAACGGTCGGCGAAAATCCTTTTATTTATTTTTTTTTATCTTTTTAACCCGCAATTTCGTTCGATGCAATTCTTTCGTCGTATTTCGCTTTTTTTTATTTGCACGCGATTATCTACCGATTATTATTCTACTCGGACGTTTTTAAGATTTTTTTTTTATATAATTTTCCGTCTTAAATCCGTACTGTTATTATAATAAATTTATCCGATCCGTCTCGAATTAACCGTATATATTATACACTTGATCGATGTGGAACGTGTAGTAACATAATCAGTGCAGTTACCAAGAATAACCCTTCGTATTCGACTAATAAACACGTAATACAATTACATTATAATAAATCTTCCGCGTAATCAGCCGCACGAGTATACGAAATGAGGTACAGAAATATTTATATCCTTTTAAGATGTTGGCTTATTTTCTGGGAACATTCTAGGACTCAAATTATACAGTTTACCAGACTCCGAATATTGGACACGACCGTACCACCATTCCTGCTCGCGCATAATATCATCTCCTCTCGCTCAACAGTTCTTCTATATATGTGTAATCTATACACATTGATCCCTCAAAAGTTTGATGTTGTACTCGAATTTGTCGTTTTCACGCGTCCGACTCCGCTCTAGTTACACACACACACAAAAGCTCGTTTTAAAAGGCAAATCCATATAGTGTTTTTTTCTAATTTATGCACGCCCGACCCGTTATAATTGTTGATATCAAATATATCAAACTTTAAACATATTTTTATACAACAACTATTATACATTTTTTTTTTTTGCAAAATATTCTTTGTCTTGATTTCGCATATACATACATATGTGTATTTGTATTTTGTTATATAAGCATATTTATAAAAAAACAAACTGTATTTATGAGTATTAACATATTGTTTATTTTCCTTTAACTCACCTTTTTTATGTTTTATTCATTTTTTTTGTTTTACTATTTTATTATCAAAATGTATATCGGTTCTATTGCGGTTTGTTATACGTGATAAGTTGTGTATACAATATTGTACTTTTATTTTCATGTCAATGTTCATAACTGTTGAAACGTAACGTGTAAACAAAACTACCTAAGTAAAAAAAAAAATGAATCGTGTTTTTTTAATAACATTTTTTTTTTTGTCTTTTACCAAATAAATCGTACTTCGTACAATAAGTTATACGGTTTTTTTTCTGCACCATATTTATGTTTTATTTATCCGTATACTATAAAAACGTGCAGAAAACAAAAAATAGATTAGAAGGACAAAGAAAAAAATTTTTTTTTTCAAAAAACGGGTCGCTCTTATAAAAGTTTTGGGAACCTATCTGGGGTACGTATTATAACGTTTCACGAATCGCAGGAAATCGCGAAGAAAATAAAAACCGTGTATCGTGTATTGCGTGTCTGTATAAATATAGTATATACAAGGACGCGTACCCTGAAAATAGTCCTGTATATATATATATATATATCGTCTTTGGCTATTCGGCGGCGGCGGCGGGTCGTCGTATAAAAAGAATAATACCGCGAGGGAGAGAAAAAGAGCTTACCAGCGAACAATCATGTACACTAGCACTTTGTTACACAATATGATAATAAAAACGTAACGCGTGTCCCTGCGATAGTTCTATATATATATATATATAAATATATATAATACGCGCGATATATTATACGCGTTATTATTATATACCGCGTTACATAAGCGGCCATAAATTTCGGCCGACCGCTTTCCGGGGAGACTTCCAGAAAAATTTGTCATCGACGAGAGGGTCGCGAAAAAAAAAATAAGGGACACCCGCGGCGGTGACCGTGCGCGTATATATACGATCCCCCGCAACGTCTGCCGGACGATAAATCCCTGCGCGACGTCTCGCCGCGAACCATGAGTCCCTGCGCCAATAAATATACACACACACACACAAACACACACACATATTATTATTATTATTATACACTATCACCACCCCGTATAGACCCTAGGACGACTTTAATGGTTGTCGTTTTAATCGATCCACTTACGAAAAAAAAAACCGCGCGTAACGGAACGGTACAGGTCTTCGGAGTAGTGCTGGTACCGAATATCTGGCCGATGGCACCGACAAAGAAACGGGTTCCAGGTATCGTTTTATCTGTCGCGAACGTTGACCGGACGTTTTATGCAAAGATATTCTGGGACTCGACCGAACACAACCGTATTAGTGTGCCCGAAAAGAACAGAAGAAAGGAGCACCGATCGCCCCTGCGACCTAGAGTAGAGGTCCTAGGTCTGAGGGCTGTACTGTCCCAGAATCAGTGGTCGAAGTGGATTGGATATGGGTGAATGCCATCCACCCCACTTCTTCTAGTTAGAAAATATTCCGTCCCCTCACTTTTGTTTCGTTTAAAATTATTCATCTCTCTTGGATTTTTAAAAATCTATTTTTTTTTATATAATAATTGTAGTAGTTGTTATGTTGCCTAATTTTTTTTTTTAGAAACATATCTTTGAATCTTTTTTTTTTTTAAGAACTATTTTGTTTTCTAAAATGTTAACATTCAATAGATCTAAACGCCATTTAAACACAATCACAAAAAGTATATTTCACTATCATTAGGCAAGTGTTAGAACCTTTTGTTAAAAAAATACTTTTTTTTTCAAAACTTGAAATGACGACATTGTTTTCACCACTCACCATTTATTTTGACCACTGCCCAGAAGAAAATCAACTTCCTGTAAACGATTACGACCGATTGGCGACGAATTCTGCCGGCTGATACCGTAAAGATCTGTCGGTCTCTCTTGACGATGATCCACTCGATACTCAGACGGAAGATGGACGACGAATGAGAACGTCAGAACCGCTGCACAGATGGTAAAGACGAGGCTGAGAAGCAAACACGTGAACTTGAACCGCCAATACCTAAAGAAAAATGTTACGCAAAAGGCGAATCAAATTATCACGTATGATGGAAGGGCAAGCCGGCAGACCTATTGTCCTACTGACACTCTGAAACTACTGGTCGCATTTTATAGATATGCTGTCGGTTAAAAAAGAAAAGCTTTCGTGAACCATATAAAACGACTCGATTAGAATCATTCGAAAACTCTGTCGATACAACAGAAATGTTTTCACAGTCACACCCTGTAGTCGTGTGTATAGGGGAGACAGGGTGTAGTCTCTTTCCTTTCGTGTACTCGTCTCTTCTGTCGTTTATTCGTCCCGCAAATCGGATTTATAACACCGCCAATGCATAATTCTTGCTTGCTCGCTTGCTGCTTCATCTAAAAATTGTCTAATTTTCCTATTTTACAATAGATTTTCGTGCACACGGTGTAGTACGCGGTGAGCGCATAAAAATTTGAAAATAAATACGAAACGTGTCATTTAATATTGTCTTAGTAATTCGCGGTTTCCGTTTCGTTCGCGAAAACATTTTCCCACGCTGCACTGGTCGAGAAAACACGCGATTTTCGATAATTTCCGAGTTAACGTGTCTTTAACGACATATTATACGAAATTCACTGTCGTATAATGTGAATTTTTCGACGTGTACACGTTAATGGTTCGACCCACTCATCGCATTAACATAATGCATATTATTGTGTTGAATGAATATAATGCTCGTGTGTACATAATATATATATGACATCCAAATTGTGCGCGCGTACGGTGAAAAATAGAAAACACCGTGAGAAAACCGTACCGTATGCCGGACTGTGTGAAATTAGTACGTATATATTGTGTTAATAATATAATGTTATGTCGTCGTATGCGTATATAATGGAATTATAATATGTCGCACGGAGTTATATCGCGAATCAATCGAGAAATCCAAGTGAGGATTTACAGGAAAAACTCGACGGGATCATATTTTTTTTAGACTCGCATAAATCTCTACAATAGGGTTAGAGGAAACTAGCGGGATAGAAATCGATTAAGAAATTCGTGAGTATACCGTCTAACGTGAATGCCCTCGGCATCACTCAATTATTCGGCTATTTGCACAATACCTGACGACGGCGTTATCGGCACCGACGTTTGTTCATTCGATATATTGCGACTCGTGCTGCTCAGTCTACGCGTTATTTCAACGTGCCTTCTACCAGTGAGTACTCCGGGCGCTCCATCACATATATACTGTCAATCGTTTCCAGATGTCAGTGCCATTGTGGATCAAGCATCGTTCCAACCACTGTCACCACTCGGGTTCAATCGTTCATCATTGTCTTCATGATATATAATCTGCTGTCGACTAGTCCACTTCAATCAGGTCATTCATCACATCTTCTTAACGATTTGTAACTCATATACCTAACTTTGTTCATTTTTTTTACTAATATAGCCGTTAAGTACTCTCATGTTTATCAATATTCGCTCACAATAATTATGTTTTCTGTTAAAATTATTTGTTGTTCAGATCTTTCTTAAGCGTTGTTACTACAGTATTTTCTAAAACAATACAGTCCACTTTTTAGTCACTATCCTTCACGTTAACCTTTGATATCCGACAGTCCTTGCACGCGGTTACCCGACTCAACCTACGTATAAAGTCGATTCCGGTGCCAACATTTGGTCCATTCGGGCCGGATATTGAGGTAGTTCCGTGGTAAGCAATGCCTCCCAAGAAAGGTGAACTATACGAGTCTACTCGCTGTGCTCTGGAGAAGTCACGTTTTATGAGAGATCGTCATCTCAAATCGATCGCTGACGTCCATTCGCTCGCGCATAAGGTGGAATTGGGTGCTGTGGAGCGATGTGAACTTGAACTACGCGTAGAGTCGCTTCATGAAAGTGTTTCCAAATTTCGTCAAGAGCAAGAATCAATTGTTGAATCTCTAATTATTCTTGATCGAGTGGACGAATTCGATGAAGTCGATGAACCAGTATGTAAAACAATGGATGATATGTATTTTGAAGTGAAACGTATAATTTATCGATTATCTCCAGAGTGTTCAGCGACAACCAAGACAGCATTACCAATTTCTAGTTCTTTACCAAAATCGAACTACCGAAATTCGACGGTAATGTTCTCTTATGGCGTCCTTTTCGAGACACATTTATGTCACTTGTGCATAACAATCAAAATATTTGTGATATACAACGCTTTCACTATTTACTAACTTGTGTCACCGGTTCAGCCCTCTCAATCATTAAGACCATACCGTTGTCCGCTGCCAATTATAAGTTAGCGTGGGGAGCCTTGTTAGAACGATTCCAAAATCAACGTTTGCTCGCCACAGCTCATGTTGATAAACTGTTTACATTTAGACCAATAGTACAGGAATCGCTACCCGCTTTGTCATCGTTCGTCAACGTCTTCCAGGAGAATACCGCCGCCCTTAAGGAGTTGGGAATTGACAATCTCGTCGAATTTCTTCTTTTCACATAGCATCAAAGGCCTTGGATCCCACTACCCGTCGTGAATTTGAAACTAACTTGCCACCTTATCACATTCCTACTTTTGAAAATTGTTATCATTCGTTCAGCAGAAATGTCAAATACTTGAAAACATCCAAGGCCCCACTAAGGAGAACAGACCGAAAAGAACGTTGGAAGGAACAAATCCCATCTTGTCGCAAGGTCCTTTTGGCGACAGCAGCAAAGAGCGGAGACATTCCAGGTAAGGAAGATGCGTGTTTTGTATGGAAGCACATACAATATATCGTTGCCCATCCTTTCAAAAGACAACAGTGGACAAACGTCGTGATTTTACACGAGACAATAAATTGTGTTTTTCGTGTCTGAGCTCCACGCACTTGATTAACAGTTGCTCATCGAAGTCCTCTTGTCGCACTTGTCATAAACGCCACCACTCTCTACCCATATACCAGTGACCATCTGTGAAGATCCTACATCGCCCGACAGCAATTCACAGGCTCCAGGTACGGAAATTGCAGCCTCTGCGAAAACCTCAACCACATTTTCAGGAACACTACGAAGTAATAGTACAGTCGTGCTGGGAACAGCTATAGTTCGTGTTCAAGATCATTACGGAGTATCTCATGTTATCCGAGTTCTCATTGACAGTGGGTCTCAAGTCTCAGCGATGACTGTCGATTGCGCATCCAAACTCAGCCTTCCAATTCAGAAGCGTCACGCAAATATAGTCGGTATAGCTCAAAATCCAGTGTCTAGAATCAAAGGAATAATTAAATGTACTCTCATGCCACATCATTCAGTGGAACCATCGCTTAAATGTGAAGAAGTTTTCATCTTGCCAAACATCACCGCTCCAATGCCAGCTGAACCTTTACCAGTGTCTGTTCGTGAACTTTACAAGCATCTGATTCTAGCAGATCCAGCATTTGACTCTCCCATGCGTATTGATATGTTACTAGGAGGTGACATATTCCCACATATAATCCGTCCACGAGCAGGACTGATTCACAATAACGGTTATCCATCAGCATTGGAAACTTTCTTTGGTTGGATTATCGTCGGAACCCTATCAAATTCCTGTCATTCGCCTTCCACATCATTAACGATGAGCATCAGTCCTTCTCTAGATCAAATGCTTCGACAATTTTGGACGGTCGAAGAGCCATCCGCTCCTGAGCAGCCTACAACGGAGAATGCGCTGTGTGAAAACTGGTTCATCGAAACCGTATCCCGTGATCCGTCTGGCCGGTTTTGTGTTGCTCTGCCATTTCGAGAAAGCGTCCTGTCCGTCACATCTAGATCATCTGATAGTCCCATGAAATCAAATAGTCACCTCACATCGCACAGACTTGGTGATTCCCGTTCGTTAGCATTAAAAAGATTCTTCAATTTGGAACGACGATTGACCAAAGACACTGAGCTTTATAATGCATATAGGAAATTTATGAATGAATATTTATCTTTGGGTCACATGAAACTAGCGACAGAACCAGGAAAATACTTCATTCCACATCACGCAGTAATACGTCAAGAAGGCGACGTATCGAAATTACGAGTGGTATTTGATGCCTCCGCCTCTTCTTCTTCTGGTGCTTCATTAAATGATGTCTTATGCATTGGACCCAAATTACAAAGCGACATTAGAGATATTCTTCTTAAATGCCGCTTAAAAAGATACATCTTCACTGCTGACATTGAAAAGATGTATAGACAGATTTTAGTAAGACCTGTTGATTGCCTGTACCAACACATATTGTGGCGTAATGACCCTAGTGATGAAGTACAAGAGTTTGAGTTATTAACAGTAACTTATGGTGTAAATGCTGCCCCGTACTTAGCTATACGATGTCTCCATGAACTAGATGCTCAACACGGCGTCCAATTTCCTGCCGCTAAGGGTATTTTGATCAACTCAACTTATGTAGATGACATCGTTGTAGGAGCTGACACCGAGGATGAGCTAATTCAAAAGCAAGACGCTATCATTCAGTTACTCCAAGCAGGCGGATGTAAATTGAAGAAGTGGACCAGCAACTGCCATTCAATTTTTAAGCGATTGTTATCCACCGACTGCGCACGGCTTCTGTCATTTGACCCCAAAGATGACTGCTCAGTCAAGGTACTTGGCCTCCACTGGGATATGCATGCAGACAGCTTTGGCTACCACACCAATATTAAGAAATCTACGAACTCAAAACGCGGTGTGTTATCGACAATTGCTCGACTTTTCGATCCTATTGGAGCATTAGGCCCAACAATATTTTGGGCGAAAGGCTTCATGCAAGAGCTTTGGCAAAACAAATTACATTGGGACGATTCGTTGCCGCTTAATTTACTTTCAACCTGGGAACAGTTTATAACGGAGTTATCATCTATACATCAGATTGCATTGTCACGTTACATTAACCTTCAAAATTCAATCGACATACAACTTCTAGGCTTTTCTGATGCGTCTTTGAGAGGATACGCTGCTACCGCTTATCTGCGTGTTAAACACCAAGATGGTAACATCAAGGTCTATTTTCTTGCTACAAAAACTAAGGTTGCTCCATTGAAAACACAATGTACAGATCCTTCATTGTCAGTCCCTCGTCTCGAACTGTGTGCGGCTCTTCTGCTCGCTCAACTATTAAACGGATTACACGATGTTTTGGGAAAGGAAATTCATATCTCTCAGGTCCGCGCTTGGACTGATTCGTCTGTTGTTTTATCATGGCTCACTGCAGATCAAAAAATGTTCAAAATTTTCGTCACGAACCGCATTGCAAAAATACACGCATTAATTCCGGACTGTAGGTGGGCATATATCTACTACCGAAAATCCTGCTGATCCACCGTCACGAGGCTTATTACCTGAAGCACTGGTGTCATGCTCACTACACTGGAGGGTCCTATTTTCTCCAACTCAATGAAGACCAATGGCCTGAATCTAGGTTTACCAGGCTTACTGAAGATCAATTACCGGACGTAAAGGTGTCCAAAATTAACGTTCTCATCTCACGCGACGCTTTAATCGATGACTATATACTACTTCGTTTTTCTTCGTGGCAACGATTACAACGATCCATGGCCTACGTTCTTCGTTTCGTTTATTCTAGTATGCTGAAACAACCAATCACCACGGGTCCACTCACACTCGCCGAATTGAATCGTGTGGCGCTCGTGGTGATTCGAATGACTCAAAAGACACACTTCCCGGACTTGATAAAGCAGCTCAGAAATACAGAAGGAATAATAACACCACCATCTGTAGCACAGCTCGCCCCGTTCATTGATGTAAATGGTTTGATTCGCGTTGGCGGTCGACTTCAGTGTTCTCTCCTATCCAATGATGCCAAACATCCATTCTTGTTACCAAAGTCGTCTCATATTACATCCCTGCTTATTCGTTTCTACCATTTATCATATTTACATGCTGGTCCAAAACTTATAATATCAATGATACGACAGAAATTTTGGATTCTTTCCGCCAGAGATGCCATTCGCCGGTCTATTTTCGCATGTGTTACGTGTACTCGTCATAGGGCGCAACATCCAAGACCAATTATGGGGAATCTGCCAACATCGCGTGTCCAACCTCATCGCCCATTTCTTCATGTCGGGATGGACTATGGAGGTCCCTTCTTGGTTAAGGCATTTCGTCGTCGAAACTTAAGCCCAACGAAAATATACTTGGCTTTGTTTATTTGCATGTCAGTTAAGGCTGTTCACGTGGAAATAGTATCGGATTTGTCAGCAGAAGCGTTTCTTGCTGCCCTGGACCGATTCGTAGCAAGACGTGGATACCGTCGGATCTGTATTCCGATTGCGGCACCAATTATGTCGGCGCAGCCCGGCACTTGAAATTGTTGCTTCAAAATGAGGTTGTCCAGAATAAAGTGTCCACCCACGTTCCTGTAACTGGCACTTTAATCCGCCTGCAGCTCCCCATTTTGGAGGCCTATGGAAGCTGCAATCAAGAGCGTCAAACTCCACCTGAAACGCGTAATCGGCAATCAGGTTCTCACATACGAAGAATTCCACACTAGCTACACGCATTGAAGGTATTCTTAACTCTCGGCCGTTAACATCATCGTCCTCCGATCCGAACGATTTATGTGCCTTAACACCCGGCCACTTCTTAATTGGTCAACCTGTATCAGCACTTCCAGAAACCGACATCATTCACGTTCCCATGAATCGATTGACACGATGGCAACTAATTAGACAAATGCACCAATCATTCTGGACCAGATGGTCCCGTGAGTATTTAACTACACTTCAAGGCCGACAAGGTGGACAAATAAGGAGGACAATCTCAAAATCGGCGACCTTGTTATCGTCGAAGCCCTGAATCGCCCTCCAACAGATTGGCGTTTGGGCCGTATCATCAATGTCCACCGGGCCAGGACCAGGTGGTTCGTGTGGTAACCGTTAAAACAATCGACGGAGAATTCAAACGCCCAGTGGTTAAGCTGGTTAAGCTCCCGGTTGATGAGTAATTTCTACATTACGCTGTTGCTCCTTAATTTATATTATTCGCATCCATTTATCTCTCGTCCTAGTTTTATATGTAAATTTTGTTTCAAATTGTAAATAACACTTAATTTTAAGTCGACTACTACATCGGATTAAAGTCCTCAACAGTGTGCTATTTATCTTTTGGAAGTCTTCGTCTTCCAACGTGGGAGGATGTTCAGTACATGTGTTGAGAGCTAGAGCGCGCCATCACAATCGTCAGTCCACTGGTTTTATGTAATATTCGTCAAGATATCAATTCGCCTATCCGACTGCGTACGCATGATAACACGTCACCGTCACTCGCCCGTACACATGTAACACAGTGCGTGCTTGTGGTTTTTATAATCGCTGTCGTCCGTCTCAAACGCCTTTGGTTTTGGTGCGGTTATGTTGTTGTTACCGTCGTCGTTCGTTCGCTCTCCGTGTGTGTTGTTTTCTTTTCGCTTTAATAATTTTTTTTCGTGACGAAAATATCGATACACGTCGCTCTCTCGCGCAAATATTTTTTACTCGACCATCGTTCTCGTACCGACGCCACTTACTCTCTCGCCGTCGTTATTCAAACGCATACGTAAACCGCCCCACGTAGATTAATATACATATATATATATATCAGAGCCGTACCGAGCCATTTTTTATCCTGAAGGAAAACTCTAGCAATGAGCACCTTGGGTGGGGTGGGGATTTGACACTCACGACTTTTAATATTTTTTAACAAAATTCGGAAAAATCTTGAAATTTGTAATTAGGTTTCGAGCAAAACAAGAAATAACATTTTTAGCCACAAGTATATAATTCTCAATATAAGTGTATAATTTGACCAGGTTAATCCTTTAATATTTTGCGCCCCCCAGCATCAGGCGCCCAAAGCAAGCGCCTTGCTCACCTCACCCTAGTTACGGCTCTGATACATATATATATATATTAATAATTTTTAATATTTGTCAAATGCGTTGTACATTTAATTTTCGTCTAAAACGACATCTATACCTACACGGAAATATGATGTATGTACCTCGTTCAAAATCAAAATACACTATTCAGTCTGTATTATAACATGATAATAGAAACAAACAGTTTTTTCGTTCCTCGTAAAACTATCTCGCGTATACGGTGTTTTTCGTTGTAATTTTTAAAATTCAATAAATAAAAACGTAACGAGCCGCGAGTGTCGTGGACGCTGCTCAATTGTAGTTTGAAATTTTAGAGAATTTGTCATTAATATATTATATAATAAATCATCGAATTCGTTAAACTATTCTGAGCGGAGTTTCAGTGTAATTTACAAAACTATATCGCTGCGATCTGCGGTCTTCCTGTCTATAATCGCAGCGGTATTGAATATGGGAAGAAATTTTTTGAAATTTCTTTTTTCCAGTAAGAGGAATGAATAAATTCATTGGAAATTGCAAAACTCTAGGACCATTTTTTCTCCCGTAAACTAAAACGATATGTAATGATTTTTATGAAATCACTTTTCTACCTTTTTTTTTTTTTTTGTAATTTGCAGTCTGCGTGACGCTTTAAAAATGAAAAAATGAGCTCTCTACGGCAGCATAGGTTCCCAACCTTTTTATCACCGAGTACACTTATCAATACTCGTACCACGTTAATTCTGAAACTAAATGAGCGAAATTTTTTTTTTTAATATGTCTTTTATTATTAATACGTTTATTAATATTTTTTTTATTATACGATATTCAAAAACGTCTTAATTTTTACGTAAATCTTAATAAATAAATTACAATTTTTAAATTTAATGCGAAATTTTCGTTGTTTATTTTGTACAAGGACATATTGATATCAAGCCGAATGGAACTTATTTTCACTCGTAAATCACTTTGAATATCGAGCTTACTTCTTCGTCTATATTTTTCAATAAAAAAAAAAAAAAACCATAAAACACGAAGGTGAACGAGTTTCTTTTTGACGCTTTGGACGTGAACGTGAACGAATTTAATTTTTAAGCGAACGTTCCAAACACTGTATTAAATCGCCTCGTTCTTCTTTACATAGGAAACGCGCGGGTTATTAATTTTTTTTTTATGTAATCGTTATTCGTACATGACTATATAAATAAGACGCGCGAATAAGACGTATTACGCGTTATAATTGCAGCGATTGACCCCGATGTGATGCTGGACATTGTAGTGTGTATGTACCATATTATGAAGTATTAAATATATAAACGCGTAATGTTATACAGTGTCTTACGACGTCGTTTTGTATTCGCTGTGCACGCGCGAGAAGGCGTATGGAAACGACGAGTGTCGTGTGTTCATTTTTGCGTTTTACGACTTGAAAGTTATCGCGCCAGACTCGTAAATTTTTCTCGAATGCCCTTCGAATACGTTAGAGTTTTATGGAGGAAAATTCGAGTCATGAACTGGCCACGTGCAGGGTCGGCGGTTTCATTCGCCTTTATAACGGGTTAACGCGAGACGATCGGTGTCAGACAAATCGGATTATCCTGCGTCACACAGACGCACGTTTTCCGAGTCTCCTTGGAGACGTTGCGCCATGATAACCGTAAACAAAAAAAGAAAAATTGACATATATTTTTAAAATATTTTTTAGATTCAGTGCGGACTGCGTTGAGAGGAATGTATTGGTTTTACCAAATGATGTGTTTTTTCTAAAAAAAAATTGTATTACTGTACCCGAAAATTCTACCGGAAAGAGTGCTCCTATCACTGAACTCAATACACGGAACGCGTATATCAATCAACATATGACCGGCCAGATAGAAGGCCACCATATTATGCATTCCAAAAGATATTAAAGTCATGGAAGATGGATGAAATATAATTTTTTTTCCATGTTATCTATCATGTTTTATTATTTACTTTGAGATAACAGGACACAAAACGACGTGCTCATAGTATCGATGTCTTAGCACCAAAATCGATTATTTTTACATAATGAAGTTGGTAACAAAAACAGAAAAATAAAAACGGAATGCATGTAGCGGCTCACAATAAGGGTCAATATTTCACATACGAGAATTATACAGAATGCGCGTTCCGTGTATTGAGTTCAGTGGCTCCTATCTTTACGTGTAGCACTATTTTCCGGTAGCAAATTGCATCTAATTAGTACTTTAAAGATGTCATTTTTCTATTTTCTCAATAATTTTTCGAAGCGTATGAAAAAACTATCAAAAATTACATAAAACGGAGTAAAACGCGATTTTTTCGAAATCGTTCATCGTCATTTCGTCGTAATTTCGAAACTAATGATTATATAATAATTTATCATTGCTTTCAAATTTATAGTGATAACAATTATACACTCTAAGATCTTTATCCATGTAATTCACTTAAGCGCCATTCACAACACCCCGCGGCTCGCCACCTTTTTTATTTTCATTCGATTTTTAATGGTATTAATATATTATCATTATTACATTATAATATTAAATAAATAGTGCGCCACGTCTATGAAAACCGGAATCGAATTAAATAAAACCGACTATATATATATATTTTTTTAACTAAAAATTAACAACAATACACCGCCGTCTATATGGTTTTGTCGCAGAAAATAAATATTTTATGAAATGAAATCCGATACGCTGTTATTATTAATATTTTTCCCTTCGATTTTTTCGATTTGTTCTTTTTTTAACTTGTGACGTGTGTGTTGACACGTTGTCATGGATTTTGATATAAACTGTAAGTGTATTTTTGTGAAAAAACAAATGAAATAAAACGATCTAGAACTGTATCACGTACAGAAGTAAATTATATAATGCGAAAAAATCATTAAGTCCTTGAAATCTTAATCGAAATTCTATAAAACCGTAACGTGCGGAAAATAAAACATCAAAAGATATTTTCGAAATCGTATAGGTATGTCGGCGACCGACGTGCAACGACGCGTTTTGATATTAAAAATCTTTGTAGTTTGTTAACATATATATTACAGCGATTATATGACAATTCGCTAATGGAAAATATAACAATGGACGTTACTTTAGTCTAGAAAATAGTACTACCAGTACTCTGCGTGTATTACAAAACCGTATAGTTCTCGTCTGTTCCTTTTGATGGGAGAAGATATATTTTTTTTAATGTACAGTCGGTATAGTTTTGCTAATGCAAACTATTTTTTGTATACGAATAATACATCTTCTATATATATATATATAGTTATATATAAATGAATGCTTGTCTGTATGTCCCGGATAAGTTCTTTAACTGTTGAATATATATATATATATATAAAACTTTGGCGAGTTGTTGTGTACACCAGTTTATATATTTTTTAAACAGTTGTTATGCAATTATGCATCCCAAATGAAAAGCTATTGGACGATCCAGCACGAAAAGTAGAGCATCTCGAACTTCAGAAACGACCGAACAAAGAAAAGCAAGATTGGGAAACTAATAGAGTTCGCATTTCTCAAACCCGATTGTCTGAAACGGAACAGAAACGTGATGAAAGACGGAAAACCGATCGAGTACGCACTTCTCAAGTCCGTTCGTCTGAAACAGAACAAGCAACATCGATTTTGCTGCATTCCACTTTGACGTCCATTATAACTACGGTCTTCATCCAAGGGTTGTGAATGAAAAAATGGACAAAATTTGCGGATATCGCGATGCCCTTAAATTTTAAGTGTGAAGAGGACTTGAACGTTTCTGTGCAAAAAATACAAGCACTTTATTTTGGATCCTTTTACGCCAACGTCGAATGCTTTGGACAGTTGGGTTTTCCGACGTCGGATTTTTGAAGATCTCGCTTAGAGCGGTCATGGCCGTCTCGCTCCGACTGAAACGGAGGAAGCAAAACGCTTTCAACTGTAGCGAATGAGTCGCCATCTCTACACAATAATAATTGCGGAGGCTGTACAAGACTGCACGTTTATCAGCGACGAAAACGAAGATAATAAATTCGACCATCTCGTCTTCCCTGCGGCGTGTCGTTTATTTGCGAATTACCGGTACTGCATCGGCCGTATTAACAATCGGATAAAGACTTTTCAATCGCTGCGGTACATTTTTTTTTTATTCCAAGCGATCGGCGGAATTCTTATTACTCAGCACATAACAAAATATAATATTGACTAACTATACGAAGCACTCGTCGTGTCTGGTTCGTCACTATAAAAGCATTAATTTTCTGCGCTCTCTATAAACAGAATGCAGCGACGTTCAAAAACCGGTACTTCTTTTTTCTATAAGTCGCGGATTCGAGTACGTATATAATGACCGCGCGTGCGCGCACGTATACAATTTGTAATTGTCATATATACCACTGGACGATCATAATAATAATAATAATAATTATTATTATTATTATTATATATATTGTATTATACGCGCGTACAATGAAGTTGTAGACAATCCTAATGGATATCATATATTATTATGTGTCTATATATGTATTCATTTGTTCGCATGACCACGTCGCCGTTATACTGTGAAAAACGTGTCGCTTTATTTATTATTATAGTCATTACGCCAGTATAATATATTATGTGGACTCTGTACAGAATCAACCAATATATTTTCTGTATTTTTCGATTCGTGGCGAGCGCAGTACGTCATATTTTCGTAGACTCATTGCGCAATTTCAAACCTCGTATGAGCATACACAGTGTATTAAAATACAGTCATGCTTCCTCCACCAGTGGCGAATCTACGAGGGCTAAAAAAATTATTATTGATATGAAAGTAAAAATAAAACGAATTACCAGTGAGCAAAAACACCGAGCAAATCACAAATTCTACGTTCAAAACCAATATGAATGGAATGGATTAGTATAGAATTTCAGCGTTAGCATGCCGTGTATTGATTATTATTCAACTCCACAATATTAGACAATTAAGATTACCGACTCACAAACAAGTTTTTAATGGAAAACTAAAATTGATTTTTTTTTCTATTGTATATAGGTATCTAGTAATAAATATTCAATTTTATTTACTGCTAATTCGTGTACGTTATATCTGAAGAACAAGAAGCTTTTGAACGTGTATTACAATTCTGTACACTTTTAGTGAATATTACAACAGCTTAAGCTGAATTAAAGTCTTGAAAAATAAAAATATTAAGACTACAACTATCGATGCACTTTAATAACGTGATAATAAACAAATTTTTCCAAATACTCATAAATTACTAAATAATCTTTGCACGTTGTACGCGTTGGCCACTTTCTACAGCTACTCCGGAAAGTATTTTTTCGACATTGAAAAGATTAAAGACATATTTAAGAAATTCTACTTGACGCAGGTACATAGTGATGATTAAATTATACGTTTTAATACTTTTAATTTTTTTTTATAGAACCGACTGAATGGACTTTCCGTGTTGAAAAAGCCTATAGGAGACCGGCTACTTGTCATACAAGGAAAAAATTATATAAAAAAAAAAAGTTTTGGAATCGGTTATTTACTCGTTTAGGCGGAATAGGAGTAAGAATAATTAAAAAACATATTTGGACGTACGCGTCTCCTATAACGTTTCTAAACGAAACGCTAAAACGATTAGCATTTTTTTTTTATTTTCACTACAAAGTGTTTGTATAATAATTATTGCGGTGTATTGTGTACGCCTTTTTTCTCTCTCTCTCTCGACGATGAAAGAAGGTCGACAACAAAATTTCAGTTAAACGTCAAATGTATATACGACTCGATGACACGAAAAATGATTTTAAACGCGCGATTGAGGTCATACAGATTTTTTTTCATATAAAACGCAAACGGTATATAGTTCGATTTAATTAACACAGTAGGTAGTGTAATTACGCTAACAGATACTCTATAAGTATATATGTATCGTACACAACATAAGTATAAATCGTGTCGGACCTCCTGCAGTTCCCCAGCATAAAAAAAAAAAAAAAAAAGCGAGATGAAATACGCCGTCAATTTCAAGACCAATCAACGATAATAAAGCGGATAATTAATAAATGCATAATTATATAAGTATAATATTTGTTTATTTTTTTGTTTGTAGTTGTTTTTTTCAGTGTAATTGCCGGTAAGTTATTTAAGTCGTTGGGAACGCGACTTTTTTTAGGAAATTATTTTTTACCGTCATATATGTTTTTTTCTTTTTCCTGTCTTGCGTAAAATTTACATTTCCATCGCGACGATTTAGATGCAAGAGATCACAGTGTAAGTCGTATATATATTTACAATGTTAAGCTGATAAACATATCGACATCGTTCAACTGTCAAAAAAAAAAAAAAACGTCTTTTGGATTAATTGAAACGCCCGAACATCGAAATTCACGAAATATTTTCGATTCGTCGTCCGTTCAAACCATCCATTTACGGGCAAAGAGTGGAGAGAAAGACCGGAGAATAATAGTGAACGGATGGGATATGATACGAGGATATAGTTGATGTGAGCGAACGATAGGTATAGGAGACGGCGTCTTTTATGGAGGTGTATATGACTATCTATAGGACTGTGAGGACTGTTTTATTTATACCTAATTAATATATTTTGTTTGACTTATCGTTTTATTTGAATACTGTATTGTCATTCTGTTACCCCGGGTCCGCGCATTGGTGCCAACAGTGTTCGTCCAATGTGTGGATCGACAAAATAGCATTGGAGCTTATTAGGTACCATACTGTACCGTGGCTCGTCGATATTTTGACGAAACATCATACAAGATTTGGGGTCAATGTCGATATGCCACGGCCACACACATTCTCCATATTATTCAGTTTAATCTGGCCACTCTGGACTGCAGATGCTACTATCATTATTATACAATTTATACCATTATTATTATTACTTATTTGTTATTTATCATCTAATATTATAATATTTTTTCGTGTGTTGACTAGGCTAGTTGGCCTATTAGATATAGGTATGTATTGGAAATTGAATGTTGGCTTTAATGCCCTGTAAGCAGTGATCGAAGTGGGGAGATACTGGGGGATGCCATCCCTCCACCCCTTTTAGTAAGCATATTCCATCTCCCCACTTATTTTGTTCGAAATTATTCATCACTCTTTGATTTTTAAAAAAAATTTTTTTTAACTTGTAGTCGTCATGTCGCCTAATATTTTTTTTAGAAAAATAACTTCGAATCATTTTTTTTTCTTTGTAAGAACTGTTTCGTTTTCTAAAATGTATTAACATTCAGTAGATCTAAACGTCGCTTCATTATAATTTATAAACAAATATAGTTCGCCATCAAGATCAATAGATAATTAGCTTTTTGTTAAAAAATGACATTTTTTTTCTTTGCTTATTTTTCAAACAACATAATATGTAGACCGTTCACAAATCCGACCTCCCTCCAAAACTTGAAATGGCGACGCTGCTTCCATCCGACCACTTATTTCGATCCACTTGGACCGCTGTCTCAGTGGCGTAGCCAGGATTTTTATTTGGCTGAGGCTGATAATTAATTAATTTATATGTTAATAATTAATATTTATAGACGGCACCTACTAAACATTGATTATTTATTAATTCCCGGGGGGCTGCAGCCCCATCAGTCACCTCTCTGGCTACGCCACACTGCGCTGTCTGTAAGCTATTCTATAAACAGGAGCCAACGAGTGGACCAACGTTTGCACCCGGTTTTATTTTAACGATAAAATTATTATTATTTAATATTATTATTAAATATATAAATAATAAATGTATCTAATATTATTATTAAATGTCCTGAATGAAATACGAGACTGTCGCCAACGACCATACCACGTTGAATACACCAGTTCTCGTCCGATCACTGAAGTTAAGCAACGTCGGGCGTAGTTAGTACTTGGATGGGTGACCGCTTGGGAACACTGCGTGCCGTTGGCGCAAAACAATTTTTTTTTAATCTTCTTTTTTTCCAA
The DNA here is from genome assembly GCA_032441835.1 of Slavum lentiscoides. Classification (NCBI taxonomy): domain Eukaryota; kingdom Metazoa; phylum Arthropoda; class Insecta; order Hemiptera; family Aphididae; genus Slavum; species Slavum lentiscoides. The sequence continues at coordinate 1,507,965 of CM063707.1, read as the reverse complement.
AAAAAAAAAAAGGCCGTTGTTAATAATCATTTTTCATAATAATTTGCTGGCTTACATCAAACAAAAAAAAAAAAACAGAAGAAGAATAACGTTTTGAGAGACACAATATATTTTTGTTCAGGGGTTCATAATATATAATATTATAACGAATGAAATTTCACTCTGGGACTCGAAAAAACCACCGATCACCGTAGCTTATTAATTTTTTATTCGGGACGTCCTTGGTGGGTATACGGCCGGTACCTACGCCCGGTCTCGGTTATAATATAAATAACGTATTATAAAGAATCGTGGAGAGATTATTTTTTATTTTGTGTATGTTTGTGTGTGTGTTCTCTCGCCATCCGTTTTTTCTCTCTCTCTCTCTCACCGCGCGCACTCCGACGACGACGGTAGCGCGCGTCCGCCGTATTTTTAAACGCCGTTGTAAATCAAACCGATACGCTAATAAATAACGCCGCGGCGTTTCCATCTCGTGAAGTCTTCCAGCTCTCCGCTGCAGAATATATTACGCGGGCATTGTTGTAATCGTATATTGTTATACGGTGCCTCCACGCGCCCGTCTTCGTTACCCGTTTGACAAGTTTTCCTCCGGCGATCGTGTGCTGCTGCTGCTGATGCTGCAGCGTGTCTCTCGTATATACGCCGGTATTATAATGTATACGCGCGTTCGAAACTATACTCGTGTGTGTGTGTGTGTCTGTGCCGCGGGTTAGGGCGCCACACAGACCGAGTGCTGCGCAGGTCCGTGTCGGGCACACGCAGTGTGTGGAGAGAAAAAAAACAATTTTTGAAAAACGAAAACAAAAAAAAAAAAAACGAATACGCCGTCTTTGTCTCAGCGACCGCGCGATAAACGATGCACGTCGGACGACGGGCAAAAAAAAAACGAACGTCCGCCGGCCGTGTGTTCGGAATTCGGATCGTTAAAACCGTAGACGTGTAATATTCTATATAGACCGCGATTAGAGAAAGAAGTATACGGAGCAAAGACATGCGCGAGAGAGAAAGAGCCATTTGAGGTTTTTTTCATGGATGAATAAATAATCATGTGTTCGCCGCGAATCCGGATATCTTGTTGCCACAATTTTGTTTTATCATCCACGAAAAAAACTTCTTCTATAAGTCTGTCTTTCTCACAGACCTATCGACTATATTATAGTTAACAGGTCTATGGTCACTCTCGCACATATCTTGGCTCTAGTGCGTTACGTATGATACGCGCTGGTCGTTCGCGGTCTATATATTATATGTTTATGGTTAAAACCATAGACATCGTATGGACCGCGCGCATTACACACCGCCCGCGGTCTATTCGTTATCGGTCACATATAATATTTAGAGCATAGACCTATAATAATTTGTAGACCGCGCATTAGTAAAATATATTGAAGCCAACATATGTGCGAGAGAGACAGCCTCTGAATTGACTTCTCCAAAGAGATTTTAAACAATTTTTTAACACTCCTTGACAATAACTACGATAATAAATTAATTTTGATAGTTGGAGGACGTATTTGTTCATCGTTGTAACTTGTAAATGTTATTGTCGGTCTGTTGTTTTTACGCTTTTTGGCTCTTGTAATTTACAATAATTCAACTTTTGTTCTGTTTAAAAACATTATGATTAATATTTATTTTACTTCTACTTTTAAAATTATGGGTTTCCAAAAGATATAACATTCTGCGAGAAATGGATAGCAGCATCGAACAAAGATTATACAAATGAGCCTAAAAAAGGCTCAAGAATTTATTTTTTAGAAGAATTTATCTTCGTCGCCAATGTAAAATATCGAATAAATAATTGCACGTGTAAATTCGCATAAATACAACCGTTATTTGAATCACAATAATTCTCGGACGTGTACGCAGAAAAAAAGCGCGAGAACGGACGACTCGTGACACACCGTCCATAACAAATTGCTATCAAAACCCGTAGCGGGTAGCAACGATAATGCACAAAGCGATATCTTACAATAACATATTATTGTCAAAGAGTATTATACAATTATATAGAATGTCTTTGAAAAAGTCAATTCAGAGGCTGTCTCTCTCGCACGTACGTTGGTTTCAATGTTTAACATGTAAAATGAGTGTAATGTGCGGTCTGTATATTATATAGGTCTATGATATAGAGTAAGAGAGATCGTTGATATAAAACGTGTGTATGAGATGGATAGAGAGATACGAATTTGGAGTTACATGGAAAAAACTAATCCATTTGTTTCATTCATGCGTGTTATTTGTAATACTCATTTATCAACAAATGTGGATTATATAAATTATCGTAGTAGTCAACAGCACGATTAAAGATAGACAGGTTGAACAATGAGCTCTAATAAAATTTTATCGAATATGCTTGACAGTGGCAAATGTCTGGGGGAGCCATATATAGGTGGATCGCCCTTCCCCCCACCTTGGAGTATATTTTGATACTTAAAAACATATTTTAAATTATGAAATACCTATCTTCAACTTTTGAATAAGGGGAGGATTTGAATACAGACCTGCTCAAAAAGTGTTTAATGGAAGTAGATATGGATCTTTTTTTTTCTATATTAAAATATCTAAAATATCCCTATTGTTCGTAATTTATTTGAGTCATAAACATATAATACCGATAACGGGGAGATGCGGAGGTTAAACCCCACAATCGGGGGATTTTAGTTCACCCCCCCTTAAAGACTTTGATATAACCGCCACTGTAGTTCGACCTGTATGATAATAGAACCATTCAGAGTAATTTTCACTGATTTCGAGAAGTCATCTGGTTAACTTGAAAATGGCCGATGACAATACAATTATTTCATAACTTTGTTCTAATGTTCCTATAAATATAGGATCATGAGGACAAAATGACTGAATTTATTTTACACGTTAAGTATTTTCTTGTACTTTTCTAGTACTTTTCAACAGTTACCAGCTGTTAGGATAAAATTTGTATTTATTTTTCAATCGTCCTCTTTAAAACTGCCTTCTGACGTAATGAAAACTCGCAGTGCAAAACATTCCGTTAGTATATAATACGCCTATGAAATAATTTTTCAGACACGGTTAAAGGAAAGAAATTGTACAAAAAAGAATCGTATTTTTTGATATGCGGTGCACGTTAAACGATAAAAAGGATGTGCGTTGAAAATTCAGAAATAATTTAAAAAAAATTCGAATTTACCTATACTTTAATTTCGAGTTGGTATTATAAAATCGGCGCGTTGGAGTACCGCGAAAGGGTTGGTAAAAGATGCAAATGCTACAAATTTATGAGATAAGCAACGCGTGTATATATCGTTCATATATGTGTATGCAAATGCAGTAGTCGACGCCGCACAATTTTATTTCGATATAATATTATGTAAATTGTGCCGTATAGAAAAAAGTGATTTTCACGCAAAAAAAAAATCTTCGTCGACGAGTGTGTCTATTATACTACAATATAATATATTCCATCACGCGCACAATATAACAAATCGTTAAAATACAAAAACACAGACAATTTTGTAATGTAATGATACTCACTCCTTATATTGGTTCTTGACACGAGAGAGACGTTGTGGATATGTCGAAAAATTAATAAAATATATATACCTACCTAGATGATAATATACTGTGAAAATTTTCAAAAATATCGTACTCTTCACTACGATTTTTATTCAAAGTGTTTATGTGCGTTTTTTTTTTTCTAAATTGACTCGTTTTGTACGCGTTTCCTTACATCGGTGGACCACGTGCAGGTGTCGATCTGCAGTGTTTTCTCCAGGCTACCTTTACACCGACAGTTGATCTTGAACCAACGCTGGTTGTAAAAATATCCGCGAGTGTTAATTTTGAGTTTTATCGTGTATACAAAGGTGTATAGAATTTAAAACATATAAACCGAGTTTCTTCGCATGCGCCTGCAAAGGAAATTCATTCGAGTTTTTATATTTTACTCGTGTTTCTGGCATTGAAATCGACGAAATTTCTATCTAAATAATGTTTTTTTTACATTCGTACACTGAACATTTCTATATTGTCGGTACAAGCTGCATTATAAATTAACGTTTATGACGCATTTTTTCAATTTGTCCCGTTGCTAAATTGATCGTATAATCATAATAATTTATTATTTTGTCGACAACTTGTAATAAATATATTAATAATTACAACTCATTTCACTATTTTATATTATTAAACAAAAGCATATATATATGTCTGTTTTCGAATTATCTATAATCGCCTTAGTTTAGACAATTTTAATAAATTAAACCCGGAGGGAAGTACGAGTAGCCGAAAAACTTTATTAGATTGTCGGCGTATACTTCAAGATAATACAGTGATTTGTCGAGAATTGAACTGGATTTGTACACATACTTTTTTAACCATAATACTTATTATATTCGTACATACACAATAAATGAATTACTGTCTAATAGTGTCAGATTAAGCAGCCGAATAAATCGGATGAAACCTGTAAAAGAATAACATAATATAGACATAAAAGTGAGGTAGAATACTTTAAAGCTTTCATTTCGTTTGGAATGTAGATATAAGATGTGGTCTACTGCATGGAAAACGGTAGACTCTTTGTATACTGAATACACGATGTTGCAGGAGGATGAAAAAAAAACTGGACGGAAGGAGTGAGGGAGAAAGTGTTTCGAAAAATCGATCCGGAAGTTTTCTAAAATTCTTGAAGAATAGATACACGTTCTTTGCCGTCATGCCGGTCTGGTGTGTAGAATATGATAAATGAAGGATCCGTGGCGAGGAAATGGTAGAGGAACATCTGCTGCTTGCAGTGTCGACTGGATCGTATGACGAACTGAAAACGAAAGCGGTGGAGTTCGAGTCGTGGAAAATTGTTGGTGGTCTGGATCGTAAAACGTGAATAAGCGTACTAAAATTCTATATTTATAATTGTTGTCCGCGGACGAGAGAAGAGGAGATGAATCGATTGTGTTTACTGTTCGACAAACGGACAACCGCGTTCAATATTAGATTACCAAGTCCCACAACGTTCTCGTACAAACAGAATAATACGAATTTATTGTTTTCGACGAGAAATTCTTCGTGTTATTTTTTCATTCAATTCAAACGGGTTATATAGACGATATTAATGTGGCTATTAATTATCGATAACTTCCTTTAACCTTATAACATTCGCCCGACCACGTTTCCTACAAAAACACAAACGCGACATGTTAATATATAATTTACAGTGTTTTCCACAATACGAGTGCCTATAATATTATGTAATAGATTTCATAAAAACGACTATTGTATACGCGTTAATCATCTATTTCGTGTTGTACAGTCGGTCATTTATGTATTTCCGATGTATTAAGTGTGTATATTATTAGATTTAATTATCCGTGACCAGTCACCGGTAGTATACAAAACAAATATCGCAATTAACCGACTTACACTTAAGGTCGCGGAATCGTATAAACAAAACGATGTAAAATAAATTTGTGCACTTCGAATATAATACACAAAGCGTGTAACACTCAATCGTTAGTAACAAAAATATAGTGACCATATACGATTGGGGGTGTAATTATATACATAATGTGGTCGAGGCTTGAGGTGATTATTGTACTATTTTATATTGTAATAGGCGTTTCATTCGGCTTATACATAAATAAATAACGTAATACAATAAAATAATTATATTTTTATTTGTAAATCATTTGTCTGAACTGATTCGAGGGTATGCGACATAAAATCGATCGCATGAGTGAATACACGAGCAGGGATCTGCGCTATGTCAACACTTGTAATTTTCAACGTTTGGCCGTTGTCATCGCGAAACAAAGTTTGAAGGCACTACTAAATTCTAATGGATATATATATATTCACTCGTTATTATTGGAATATAAACAATATCACCTTTGGCACATCCAGTCAGAATTTCCACTTTTAATGACGTTATTTTTCAACGATTCGACTCGTAATCTTGGAGCGCCGTTACAACAACTTTGGTGTATTCAAATTCCGTATTAAAATAATAGGAACACCGATTTTGAATTTGTTGGCAGGAAGTCCGGGAAATTAAACCGGAAAATCCTTCGCGACCAACAACAGAATCTACGTACAGAGAGTTAAATTTCTCGACCTTTATTATTTATTACGAAAAACATTAATTTAATTACGAGTGGACACTGGTCATAAGTTACCGTTTTTTCATCAGTTATTTAAATTGTCTATTTTAGGTGCCGCCACAAATTATGCGCGTAAACCTTCCTCGTATATATCCATTAGCGAAAACCGGAATGAAATCCTTTCAGTATTTACCGAGAAAATCGTGTACAGGAACGATAAAGGACTTAGTTTAATAGACGATGTTTTCGCGTTTGTTTTCTAAAAATTAGATTTTTATTTTTTGAAAGCGTTTCAATTTTTCATTATATATATATATATATATATAATTTAATTACTTACGTATATCTTATTATAATATTATCTCACGCTATTCTATGAGAACGATCGTTTTTTTTTTATTTTCAATTTCGTAAATGTATTTTACAATTTACGTATATACAATCTATTTCGTGTGCACGTCAACTCGCTCAACAATTACGATAGATTTTCACTAAATTCTTGTAAACGCAATTTTTTTTTTTTACATTTCTAATATATTAGAACGTGTGTCGTTCCAGTATAGAATTTGTCCTCGAGTTTATTACGTGTATTCGCGTGTTAGTGTAAAATTTTGCGAGAGACAAAATAGTAGTTCCCTACGAACGCGCGTGTCGAGTTGAAATGCGTGTTTATAAACATTATATTGTTAATCCGATGTATTGGTGCGCGTTTTATTTTGTTTCGATAAATTATAAAAATAATAATAATTTTTGTAAATATTTAAGAGAGTATGAGCACAATAAAAAGACACGCTAATAGTGTTTAATTTTTTTTTTTTTGTATTCGAGTGCTTATTCTGAAAACGTTCACCGTTGTGTATTTTTATTCCTGTAAAATTACTTTTTTTTCTCGACTGCGACGAATAATAAATTATCAACAAAAATAACATGCACGTAAATATTGTTACGACCAGTATAATACGGTGAAAATTTTTACACACATCATATTATAAGATATTATATGTATATGTACGAACAAATAGTAAATATTGTACATTTTGTTGGCATTATATAGACAATTATTGTTAAGAAATAAGTCGTATTGTGTACCTAATCGTGTGTTGCGACAAAATGCTAAGTTCGCAGACCATAATAATAAATCACCTATATGGGTTTGGATTTGTAGTTTTCGCAAGAATTTTCAAAACATAAATATTTTTATTGATATACACGGATTTATAAGCGCATAGCTTGCAGGTCTCGTGATTATTATTTGTTGACATTTTTTTTTTTTTAAACTTTAACACAGTTCTCGTCATCGTATTTAAACTTTAATAATATGAACAATGTGAAATTTAAATAGAGACGAGCACTTTTATTCGAGTACGGAATTTATAGTAGATTATTGTTCGTTCTGCTGAATGTTGGGCTGTGATTCAGGCTTTATTTTGCCTAAATCAACTGCCTGTCGATGAGTACCTTATCGTTACAGACAGTAGGTCAAAGGTCACGTCTCGACTCTCTTCGCTCTTATCCAATTAGTTCACACGTTTCATCCCTTGCAATTCGAATTGGGGTTATCTCGTGTGCTCCAACACAAACGGGGTGTGTCATTCGTTTTCCGTGCTAACACGGGTATCGCGGGAAATGAAAAAGCTGATTACCTCTAAATTCCTTTTTCTGATTTTATCCATACATAAGAGAAAATCGATTACAGATATGCGGGATAAGAAGTGGTCTTTTTTCCAAGAAACTTGGCAATGGAATACAAAAGGATTGCTTCCATTTCTTCCCGTTGTCCTGGGTTTGACAATCTAACTTTAACTAGAACATATATTATTCGGTTTACTAAGCTTCGTCTAGGTAACAATCGTCTTCCGCCGCATTCTTTCTAGTTAGGTTTTAATAACTCATCTTCGTGCTTCCGACACGAGGAGGAACAGATTTGCAATCTCTCCCATTCAATAACGTTCGATTGCCTTGAACAATCATATAGGGCCTCATTGCTCTTGGAAGTTACATGCCCTTGAGATCTCTTTGTAAACTGTAAATATTTTAAGTTCTACCTCTCCATATGTTGTATATACACGTATAATAATTATTCGATTTATTTCGTTAGCCGGTTTTTTAGTTTAATATTATTTTTTTAAATATATATTTTTTAAGTTCAGTTATTAGTTTTTGATTTTTTTATTAAGGTTATTGCGTGATATCTCGCTGTTGCTAGTATTATTTAGTATATACAATATTGGGATAATTGTTGAAATTTAATATGGAGCCATAGAATTTCTTTTAAATGAAAAAAAAAAATTCGTTCGTTTGCTGTATACTTTTTCTTCTTCTCTCTCCGTGATTTTGAGTTGTAAAACAATATAAATCGCCCGTCAATTAAACATTCCAAGGTAGGTAATCGATATTGTCGATCGTCGAAATCGCCAATAATTAATTATTTAAGCGTTTAAACGGTACGCGACCGACGGCTCGGCGTTTAATATTCATAACGTTGGAGCGCGCGCGAACGTATTGCATAAATAATAATTTTATGTTCGCCTATAGAGGCGGTCGATTAAATTAAAATATTACAAAAAAAATTATAATAATAATAAAATAAAATATACGCTCGTGTTTATACGCATTCGGACGAGTGATAAAATGTATATTAATTACAAAAAAAACCACCGCTTTCGTTTATTAATTATATGTGCAAACCGTGTCTGCAGCAGACCCCCGTGCAATTCGCGTACAATAATAATGCGCTTAACTCCCTATTAGCTCTTTGAAAAAAAAATGTGGAAAACGTAAAAAAAAAATATTTCAAAAGGAAAAATTATTATTTGACTTCGTTTTCATTTTACCGAGTGTTGTAATTATTATTGATAATCGTGTAAACAGCAATTGCAAAAGGCGCCCCCGGGTTTCGTGTGAATTTTACTGTGTATAAATTATATATGCGTATTGACATTTAAATATGATAAATTATTTTCGATTGTTTTTTTCTTCCACGAACTCTCGGCATCAGTGGCGTGACGAGAAAAACTTCATCTCTCACCCAAAAATTAACAAAAAACACCGCATGATTATACGGTTTATTCCATACATAATCCTTATGTTTTAATTATTTGAATAATAATGCGATAATTACAATTTATTCATATTTTGATTTACTAACAGATGTAACCGCTAAGTTTGTAATTCATAATATATACAGTTGTCCGGTTTCAACAAGCACGCCCGAACAAAAAAATACACCGAAAATACCTGTCTAAAACTAAATATAGTTTTTATTTTCTATAATTATTTTGACGAATCGTTTGGATTCAAAGGCATAAATGTGAATGAAAATGAAACGTTTTTACGTGCCCGTGTTCGTTTACAAATATGTGCAGAGTACCATTTTATTCGACGACCGGATAAATAAATTTTTTTTAAACCCTCCCGTTTGAAAGTGTCTATAAGCTCGCCTATACTTTGGAGTTGGTTCTGATACAGAATAGTAATGAAAAAAAAAGTCGACAGTGTGACGGACCGACGAAAAACAAAATATTGTGTGTTATCGCAAAAAATTGTATATAAAGGCAACGCCGTGCGTACAACGTATGTGTAGAGTGACTACGTTATGGAACGTGGATCCGACAGAAAAATTGTACAGTAAAATTCCGACCGGAACAACGCGTACAGGTCAAAATAGGTATACTGGTATAAATTCCGTCCAATCTTATTATACAAAATCGCGCTTAAAATATAATTTATTCAGGAATTTATTGAAGAAACAAAAAATACTATCATATATAATGTAGGCGTTTTATTTATTTTGACTCGTTTAAAAAATATTAATATTAATTACTATATTATTTTGGCTTTTAATTTGTGACATTATATTTAATTATTATCCACGAACACAATATTAAACCAAATTAATAATATTATTATTATTATCAATATAATTATAATAATTATCTGTAATATATAATCTGACTGAATTTATGTTCATATATATATGTATTTTAAGACTAAAATTTTTTTCCGAACGAAATTTATGCAAGAATAAATTTTTTTTTACTTGTTTTTTTCAGGACGGAATTTACAAGAGCCCAGTTTTTTTGTGCGATGAGACCTTCGTCAGGTGGACACCGCGATACGGATGAAGAGCGAGGAGGTTGTATAATATACGCCTTTATATATTCTTTGTGTACGCGTTGATGGCGGACGGGTCAAAAACGGGAGGAGGACAAAACGGGAGCAGCGCACTTGGAACGGTTCCAAAAACCAGCGGCGGCGCGCTCAATCGATACACAAGCTCGCGCGATTCCCGCACCGCCACCGCCGCGTGACGGCCGGCGATGGTCCCGGCCACGTTTACCGATTGCGGTCGCACACGCGTAGGTGTATATTATATACACCGTGTCAAAAGTTTGGACAGGGAAGGGAATCAGCTGCTGTAGGCTGTAGGGATATTGTCCATTCGATCAGGCAATTTTTTTCAATATAGCATTAATTTCACTCGAAAAGTAACCATTATTTTATTACGTCCATAAAAACGTACCAATTTTTAAAATCCCGCAAAATCCTCTAGCATAGAAATTAATAACCTAAAAAAAAAAAATTACTTGGGAACATTTTTTTATTTTTTAAACTTTTCATCGTATTCTGTATATAGAAGACCGAAAGGAATTCACTGTAAAACGTGTTGCCGGCACAACGGCGTTTCGGTTTCAATCGATCAAATGCAGCTGTACATAGACTATTCATGTATTCTGGAACTAACATAAAAGGTTTTAATAGCGCATTGCGTAAGGAAATCGTATAAAATAATAATAGCGTCTGCTGCTAATAAGAGGCCAGCAATGTTTCGCCGCGGTTAAATCAAAACTCTTGAATCGAGAAGATCAAAGGAAGTCGAGATTTTTGCGACCGCGGTGTTGTACGAATGGTCTACTGTACAACAAATCGGGCAAGGAAAGGGAATACGTTTTGAAAGGACAGTTCTGTAGTAGAAGCATATGGGTCAAGTTCTTTGAACGCTTTGTACCGTCTAAACACCGTATTTTTGGATAAAGCAGATTCTCCGCATAATAATAGCTATATATTATATCCGTTGAACTTTCTAACGTTCCAATTGCGATTTTTAGTTTAAGGGGATTGAAAGCGGGTATTTTCTCTCTTTGTCTTACACATAACATAATAACAAAAAATCTATTTGATCTTGTACCAATGCAGCTGTTCGATATTCCGTTCCGTTGAAAACGTAGCGCGTAGGTAATACTATAACGCGTGGCTAAATATGTAACGCTTATAACGATTACTGGATTTAATCCTTTTTAAAAATATAACCCCAGGCTATACGTGCGTAACGTTGCCATTTCGTTCGGTGGAAATTTAGTGCGTACTTCTTCGTTCATGAAAATAAAACAATTCCTCGAAATCCGATACAAGCCGGCGAAATCTCTTCGTTCGACTAATGTACAACACGTCAGAGTCATTGAATTTACACTGCAGCAGCAGGTGTATGAGTGGACTGCAGGGCCAGCCACAATCCGCCCTTCTGGATTCGTTTTTGGGGCAATCGTCCAAAAAGTAAAAAAAAAATATTCACGACGCCATTGCGCCTATACGTATACATCCGCCCCTGAACAGTGTGTACGAGATGTATCGTGTGTATGGAAATAATTAAACCGCGGTTTAACCCTTTGCAATACCCGTTCGCGTAATATATACAGCGCGCACTTGCCGTCAAACGATTCACACGCGGACGACGGCGACGCGGAGAGGTGTGCTTCGAAGGGGTGTTGACTTCGTACGCGAGCAGTTCATTTATATCGTTAATTTATTCGCCGGAGTGCCACACGAAAACCGTGTTCGGGTTAAAACGTTAATTTTTCGGTCCTGCCCAGCGCGGGGCTTATTCGCTGCACCCTTTTCACTCGGCACGATTTCCATACACACACACACACACTTCAATTATTATACACGAAACTTTCGCTTCCTACGATATAACCGAAGCTTGTTTGTTTTTTGGTTTTTACGCGGTCGCGAGAACGCGAATATTTAACTCGGATTTCACCCCAAGAGTATTATTGTCATTCGTTACAATTATTATATACATAAATTAAAAGTGTTATTGATTAACCGCTACGCGTCGGTCTGGAGCTTATTAATTCAATCCAGCGGCCTCCCGACGTTAAAAATAAAATCGTATGACTTCGTAACTGTGTATACGAATCCAGCGGTGTATTTTGAGGGTATTCTAAGGGTATACGGCAGAAAAAAAAACGGATTAAAAACGGCGGTAAATAGCGACGACAAAACCGGGAAAACGAGCTAAATGCCATTATTTATAAGATACGATACATTGATTGCTGCATATCGTCATCCTAGTTACTGTACTAGGCATTAGCTGTACATTTTCCAACATATACCGATCGAACTGATGATTGGATAAGGATTCTGAAAACAGATTTTAATTCGTCGTGACTTATACTGTAGATCGACATTTTCTTCTTCTTCATTTTTTTTTCGTCTTAATACCTTCAAAACATTTAGTATTATTGTAATTTTTTTTACCTTTTAAATGTATTCGATTAATTTTCGAGAGCTTTACGAAAGGAATTAGAAATGCGAGGCGAGTCGATCTCAAGTACACGCTTCACGACGAATTCAAAATTGTTGATTGTCAATAGTAAACGGAATTTTTTTTTTTAACTCTTTTTTTCATGTGTTTCAATGGTTGTCATTTTCAACCGGAACACGGTTTAGGCGCGTGTAATTAGGCGACGGTCTCATCTGGCCTTTGTTTTGTCATTCTTATTTCGATTCATTATTAAGTATTTTTTAGACCGATGTCTTTAAAGGATATAATATTTTTTAGATTCTGAGCTAAGCGAGAAAGCTATTGATTTTACGACGATGTTTTTTTCTTTTCGACTAAAAATGATGGTCGGATGATCATACCGTTACGTTCCGTTAGCAAGTCGTAACTAGTTGATATTTGATTTGAAACGTTTTTCTAGTACTTTTCTTATATACGTAATTCAATACAACCCAAAAATTGGGAAAAAAACTATTTTCTCTAGTTTTTAAACGCAGTACAAAAAAATTATCTTAGCGTCTTGAGGTTTACACTATATATATGTAAGTAATGACAATTTTCAATATTGTTTTCTTCCAACACCGGGCTGTTTATAGCAATTATTAAATGTTGAGCTGTTCAAGTCATAAAAGAAGGGTGATTTTCGGTTTTAATGCCTGACAATGTTATACAACATATAGATCCTACGCGTGTTACTTCAGTTGTATTTAAAAAATCTCGACAATCCTAAGTCACATTTAAAAAAATTTTTTTATTTCTTGCTTTATAAACGCAACGAGTGTCAGCCGGTCCTTTAGAGGTTGGGCTGTATAATTCGATACATCGTAATAATTGTATATAAAAAAATCCACAATGCTCTGGCAGAACCCTTCTCAGCCCGAGCGAAAAATAAAATATAATTCGGTCACATAAGCATTGTCGGTCGAGAAATACGAAACGTTACATGTTTCGCTGTAGCATTCCGATACACGACTTAAAAATTCGCAGCATCTTCTCCTCCACCGACAACTCATCCGTCTTCTTATCCATCTCCCTCGTGGCTTCTAACACCGCCGTTTCCGCCTTCACCGACTCCTCCGTCATCGTCACGGCCAATTTGTCCTCCACCGCGACCAATTTCTCCTCCGTGATCTCCGCTTTCGTCACCGACGCTTTCGCTTCCGCCGTCTCTAACTAACGCCGCCACCGAGGAACTGGTCGCCCCGACAATGAACAGCGGCCATCACTCGTACTCGTATCGTTATAATACCTTCTTGGCTTTCGTCATTTTCTGTAAAAATTAATTCCAACAAATTAATGAAAAAAAAACGACAGTAATAATAATAATAAACGATGTCCTCGTCGAACTGTACAGTTTAAACCTACGTATAATTGTTTTATAAGTGAACTTTGAGACAAATTCGGTAATACTCATAAATAAACCACACACAAATATGCGATTTTTGAAACTATTAAAATCGTTTTTTCTATGGTTTATCATTGCTCTCAAATTTATAAAATTTATTAAAATCTTTAAATCGGGCTCAGGGTTGAATTATGTCTACTATACGATATTGACATTAAACACTGTGTATACAGAAATTATTCGACGTTCTCATTAAAAAACGAATTAATATACTGGCCGGCAGATTAATATATTGCGTCGAAATTTCAAGTTTTGAATTTCTGGAAAATATGCTCGGCACGTTATATATTAGAAAATTTTTTAGTATGGGTGTGGGCTTATTGAATACGAGATAATATTTCGTGTCTACGTAAGTACTTCCACTCGGTTGTGAAAACTAGTGGCCTAAAATATTATAATTAGCCTGGAAAAATCCTATTTTCTCGGTAAGAATTTTAGAACCACTCCGCCCCTGCTGTTAATAATATATACGCCCAGTGTTACAAACAATAATATTATAACGTGAAATTGAGTTGTTTGTATGTATAGGAATGGACGGTACTCCTTACTATCGGTACGAAAAAAAAAAAATTAAAATTAAATTAGATAATAAGAAATGTTTTCCGGGGCGTCAATAAATTTCAACAGAAACACCATCAGCGCGGTGTTGTCGGGGCTCGAGACGAGATAATTAATGTGTACCGCGGGAGGGATCGTAGTCCGTCTGCAGGAACAAAAGTAAATATTGGTTTTTACTCTTAAGGATACTCCTGCGGGCATCCCGCAGTGCTCGTGTTTTTTTCTTTATCCAAACCTTATACCTCTATGCGTCATATTATAAAGTAAGAGGCGCGACCGAAGTCATAAAATATCGATTTAAGACATGCTAGCATATAGAAGATATAAGAGAGAGAGAGAGAGATGCGTGCAAATCGTCCAACGATATAGCGATTATATATTGCAATTAATTTATTTTTGCGATTTATCGTATTTTCTTTTTTTTTTTTTAAAACTCATACCGTTAACAGAACACTGGTTTAGGTATTCTTCGAGCGAATTAGTTTCACTCAATATAAACAATTATATATCGTTTAAAACTCAAAACATAGCATCATGAAAAAAGTTTTAGATATGGTACTAAACATATATGTACCATACGTATACAAAAATCGCAGCGTTGACATTGTTTTGTAATTATGAGATTTTTTTCGTTAAAAATTATTGAATATATATAAAATATATTTTTAGTATTTCTAGAAAGTTCCATTGAATCCCCTCCATCTCCTCCAGAAAAATATCGTTTCTACGTCACTGGTCCCCGCTATGTACACGACGACCTACGACAATAAATCGTTGCAATGACTGCAAAACGAGTGCAAGTCGTAACGTAACATTGTGTTAAAAATACAAAATAACGAAATTCCTATACGATTCTAAAACTTCAGCGGGCGGTGGACTAATGCATCCTTCTGCGGACACCCACAACTACAGTAATTTTGAAATTCGGCTAGAAATATTGTTAAAAAAAGAAAAATATAATGTATAGCTGATCCTGTACGGCGTTGCCCGTGACGAATTCAATGCCCGTGGATATACCCCCTTTGAAACTTTTGAAACTTTTCTATATATTCTTTATAATGTGGACTATGATTTATATTTTATTAATTTAATTCGCTCCTTCATTATTTTGTTTCTTTTGTCGGTCGGTTCACGGGAGTCGTAAAAGATGTTGATGCTATCGCCATCTATCGGTCATCTATCGCCACTAATGGTTACCACGGTAACTGCAGTTTAACGCCTGAATCCCAAAATGTCCTGTATTAGCTACCATTCTCGTTGGTTCTATTTCAATAAAAAGTACCCTACATATTTTTCTAGCTTATAATTGCTCTCTATATAAAATTGCATGCAAAACCGTTGCGTCGTTCCGAAGTTATTGAGGAACAAATAAATATTTTTTGTATTTTATACGTAGAGATATATTGTTAAAAATTAAAAAAGAGCGCGCGTTTATTTATACGTATATTTTTACTGGCCGTGCAAAACGATGAAACAGCACCAGTAAGGCGACGCGCAGTAATAATCAACAACGCCTTAGAAATGACAACGGTACGCTGACGACGACCGATATCGGAGTTCAGTCCATGTTCAGACGTCATACGCATATCTACACGTTTAGGTAAAACATTGATATCGACGATCCCTTTTTGTCGAAAGGACAACAAGTGTAGGCACTCCGACGGTTGTTCTGTTGCGGCTGCTGGGAACGTGACGCCGACGACGACGAACAGGACGCGTTGGTGGAAGCGACGATGGACGAACCGTCGTCCACGGCCGCAGACAATGCGGTCGAGACGACCGTGCAGCAGGAGGCAGAGGAAGAGACGGACTACGGAGCAGCGCTGTTAGGGCTGCAGAGGACCGTGGGTCCCGAGGCCGCCGCACCGGCTTCCGACCGCGAGGTTACGGTCGTAGAAGGAGGACGTGCAGCGGAGCCTGCGGAAGATTTAAATCAATCGTTGTTGGCGTTGAACGCGGAACGCGCGCGATTGCTGGACAAATTGGATGAACTGAACTTCAAGCGCCGTGCGCTCGTTTACCACTCCGACTTGACCAGAATCCGTCGCGATAACCGTCCGGATCGCCCATCACCCACAACTGCGACTCCTTATCCGCGACACCCCAGCGTCCCACCGCCGGACCAATTGGGTCTGAACAACGAGGATTCCGTCGTCGTGCCACCGCCGCCGAGTGTCATACCCGAAGACGGAGGCGCAGTGCGGCATATGGACGGAGTGTTCTGGGTCATATATCACCCCCGGAACCTTTTACTTTTTGAATTCAATTTGTTTTTCTTAACCCGACTTTTTTTTACACTTTATCCATTTCCGTTTGTTACGACTTTTTTTATTACTATTATTATTTTTTTTTTTTTGTAAACCCTGTTATATTGTTATATTAAATATTAGAATCGTTGATCGTATTTATCTTATTATACTACATAAGATAAAGAGACGATTATCCGTATTACATGTTTTTTAAGTGAAGTACTTAATTTTGGCGAACGGAGACAAAGTTTATCCAAAGTGTGTCGCGACTTATAATAATAATGTGCCGAAATTGAAAAAAAAATGTTCGGGAACCGCTGCAGTAGACAATATAAACCAATAATTCCTACTAACCTCTTCTATTCTACGCTCCCTTTGTAGATTGCCAAAAAAATCTCACGCCTCCTCCTATAAATCGAAAAAATTGATCACCTTTCTTTTTGTTGTATACTTTATAGATTAAGAGTGTTTAGCTGTTGGTCAAACACTTAATAAATTAATAAATACAAATTTTACTTCGTGATGACTGCTTGCGCACCCCAGCAATGTGTTCACTCCCCCGTGTTGTGAAACACTGCAATAAACAGACGTCAACAAACCAGCATCGTGTTGAAAAACGTCACCCATATATTATTATATGCTCGTCAAACACAAATGTTATCATCGCACAATGCGTTCACTGTGATTTTCTTCTTCTTCTTCTCGTGTCCGGTTAGGATCGACAACAATATTCTATGATTTCAAGTCAATAATTAAATAAAATGAGTAGTAAATATATCAACAAACTTAAACAAATAGATTACGTACAAATGAGTCGTAGAAAAAAAAAAGTTAAAGAGCCGCGGAGTGCAGTTGTGAGTGTGGCCCAAATAAATTACTATGTTATTAAGATTTAAGAGTAAACTGTAAAGATCCGGAGCACTCCTTCTGGTAGAATTTTCGAGTATAAAAATATTTGAATAAAAAAAGCCAATCATTGTATGAAACCAATACATCCGCTCGGAATCTAATAAATGCAAGCCGTGTGCCGGAAACGGTCGTCGTTCGAGAAAGACGTTTCGAGACACGGACGAGAGAATAAAGGGATTTGCAAGGCAATCGAAATAAAATCATATTTCGTAAGGGTTTTAATAATGTATAGTAAAATGCGATATTCTCGCTTTTGTGCCGTTGTCGCTAAAAACGCGTATTAGACCGCGATGGACTTTACGGTACGCTATGTATACAACACCGAGTATATAATATATAAAAGTAATTTTTAATAGTAATGATATTATAAAAGGATTATATTTTTCGGCGGAGTAAATCGCGGCCGAGTACGATTGCGCACGCTCCTTATCGGTGGTACCTTTTTAGATGTATAGGTACGATTGCGCGCGATTCATAATTTGTATTTCTATGCGACGTTGCCATCCCCGCGGCTTTGCCGACAGTAAGCTTTTATATTGAAACAGTATTGCATGATGTACAATGTATACATATATACGATATACTATTTCTGTCAGTCGTGTTTGTTCTCAGTTAGTGTCCGTAATTTTTAATTATATTTTAACATTTTACATTTTACATTTTATTTCACTTTCTTGTAAAAAAACAATTATTTTTGAATTTAATTTAATTTATATATATATATATATAACGATTTTCTCTGATTATAAATTTACCATTTAAAAATTAAAACATCGTTATAATATTTGCATGATGTACAATGTATACATATATACGATATACTATTTCTGTCAGTCGTGTTTGTTCTCAGTTAGTGTCCGTAATTTTTAATTATATTTTAACATTTTACATTTTACATTTTATTTCACTTTCTTGTAAAAAAATAATTTTTTTGAATTTAATTTAATTTATATATATATATATACGATTTTCTCTGATTATAAATTTACCATTTAAAATTAAAACATCGTTATAATATTTGCATGATGTACAATGTATACATATATACGATATACTATTTCTGTCAGTCGTGTTTGTTCTCAGTTAGTGTCCGTAATTTTTAATTATATTTTAACATTTTACATTTTACATTTTATTTCACTTTCTTGTAAAAAAACAATTTTTTTAAATTTAATTTAATTTATATATATATATATATATATATATATATATAACGATTTTCTCTGATTATAAATTTACCATTTAAAAATTAAAACATCGTTATAATATTTA
Organism: Slavum lentiscoides; assembly: GCA_032441835.1. Taxonomy (NCBI): domain Eukaryota; kingdom Metazoa; phylum Arthropoda; class Insecta; order Hemiptera; family Aphididae; genus Slavum; species Slavum lentiscoides. Next base: position 1,488,927 of record CM063707.1, on the reverse strand, counting down.
TAATAATAAACTTGGCAACGTCGCTTCCCGTTTTACGCGCAATTGTACGCCTTTGACGGGTCAAAATCATGTTCTTTGTTATTTTGCTACCGCGCGCAATCGTATACCCAAAATGGTAAAACGCGCGCAATCGTATCGCGCCCGTAAATCGGACGGGAAAGAGTTTTTTTTTTATCGTATTATAATATACCATTATAAGCATTTGCGCCACTTGTACGTATACAAAATATATATATAAGCAAAAGAGTCACAATTATTAGCGCGTATTTAATATAAACGAGATCTTTTTTTCTTCTTCTTCTTTTTTTTAACCGTCATTGATTTAATTTCGATATAAAGTTGTTTACTCATTAGCAACATTTTGTACGCGTTACGTATTATTACGTACTCGACTTTTTTTTTGTTGCACAGAATTTTGTAACCGGGCATTGCTTCTGCAGCAGGTTGTACGGGTCGACGAAGAAAAATTATCATTTATCGATTTAATTATATATAAACGATAATTATTAACGAGTTAAAAAAAAAATAATAATAATAAGTTCTCTTCCGAGTAATTGGTTTGTTTAATAAAGTGCTCGTTTTTTTTTTTTTCATTTCGTTGTTAATAAAATTGTGGGTGGTAAAAATATTTTTATGTTCGCCGACGCGAGAAAAAAAAACGGTAAAAAATCGAGACTGACCTCGACGTGATTTGAACACGCAACCTTCTGATCTGGAGTCAGACGCGCTACCGTTGCGCCACGAAGTCGTCCAATTATTTTTGTTCGATATAATAAATTTAAGTGAATTGGTTTTTTTTTTTTTTTATTATTTCTTTAAAATAAAAATTTTATTTAATAATTTTTTTATTGTTTCTTTAAAATAAACACTTTATTTAATAATTAAAGAAACAATAAGAAAACCAAAAAAAAACTAATTCATTTAAATTTATTATATCAATTAATATTAATAATAATACTAATATATAATATTAATACGTATTAATAAAAGGTAAAAATGATGTATACATATTAATATATAAAAAATACCTGAGTGGGAATGTGTATAAATGTCGGAAATTGTTTTATTTTATAATTTATTTATATAATTAAATTATCATTATGAAATGCGATTTCGATATTATTTACATCATTATACTTAATGTTTGAGCGAATTTTTCTGATAAAACGTTTTGATATATTATATCATATACAAAAGTCAGTTATCTATTAATTATTTGTTTAGGTTTTTAATAATTTTTTCAATTTTTTTTTTTACTATTGATTATTATAATTAATAAATATAATAAATATAAATTATTATTATTATAACTATTGATTGCGTTTAAATATTATATTTATCTTTAAGAACGATATGTCATATATAATATATATTAAGTTTGTGATTATAATTATATTTATTTTAAAAGAAATACGTTCAAGTTAATAAAAAAAAAAAAAGTTAAAATATGCAATTTTTTGACAAAAACGATGATTTGAACCATAAGGAATAATACGCAGTCAGTCTGTACAGGTTTTCTGTAAGTATATAAATATTAAATAATATTATAATTTATAATTGACGACCATAAAACCCGTGTATTATATCGCTTATTCGTTTATTGTACTTATACCGGAGTGATTGATTTAATTGCCAAAAAGATTACGAAGAAAATTGTTTAAATGTTTTTTTATCGTTTTTATTGTTGTTGTTTAATCACGGGCTAAATAAAGAAAACATTACGATTTATTAGTTTAAAATTTGTTTGCAAAAATAGAATAGCTATAATTTTTAAACGAATTTTTTTGTGGAAAAAAAAACATTTTCGTTTGGAATTATTGTTTTAATATAGCGGTGTGTACGCGTAATATTATCAGTTATTATTATACGTACTACCGAGAATTTTCGATAATAATTATCTAAGCGTACTTTTTCGAAGACAATAAAAAAAAAAAAAAATTGACCTCGACGTGATTTGAACACGCAACCTTCTGATCTGGAGTCAGACGCGCTACCGTTGCGCCACGAAGTCGTTGTGTGCGCAATTTAAATTATTAAAAATTTAAATTAAAAGTATTGAAAATTAAAAAAAAAACGATTCTGAAATATGCAGTTAATTTTCATCTGAACGAATGCAGATCTTTAAAACGATGAAAAATTTACTTATTTATAAATAGAAGGCCGGAGCCCGTAAACCTCAAAGAAGCCCTCATTAATACGATTTGTATATAATAAAAACATTTGAATTCTGTTTCGAAATTCACGTCGTGTACCGTTTATAATGCGATTAAAGTGTAAAAAATTAATAAAAAAAAAAAAATTAAAATATTAAATATTTATTATTTTCAATATGATATGTGAATAAAGTAGAACGTAAATTTTGAAAATTTGAATTGACGACATTTGGTAGGCGTATTATGAACAGACGAGGGGGTCTCCAAAACTTGATACACTGCGCCCCGGGACTTCAAATTTATATAGTTACGCCACTGAATCGCGATCAGTATCAAAAAAAAAAAAGATCTATCAAAGCGATATATCTAACAGTTGAGAAACTCTTTTTGGTGATTATTATAAGAAACAAAAATTTCAAATATCAGCCCCGAGCGCATAGGTATCCAAATTATCGAGTGCCTTTGGCGTAGGTATATATACTTATAGATAGAGCCCGCGGGTGTTGATTACTTTTGCATTTTAATTTTTTTTTTTAAAACGTCTTAGGTGGTATTTTCCTAGTTAAAAATGTAATTTAATAACATACGAATCTAAATTACTAATTTTTGTTTTACATTTTTTGTTTGGCTTTTTTTTTAATTTTTAGGGCATTTTTTAATTATAATTTTAAATAATCGACAGAAAAATCACGAGTTTACTGTTGTAATTTTACGTAATGTTTTTTCATTCATCATTTATAAAATGTGTGCATTTATTTTAGTTTAACCCCGTAAAATTTCAAGAAAAACTCCAAATAAGAAATATAAAATACGTCATATAAATATATAATACATATATATGTACCTAGTACAATCATTAGTTGTTTAACACGTGAGTATACTAATGGTAATTAATAAAAAATAACTATATAAATAAATAATTTAGGCAATTTAAAGTGTTTTAAATGTTTGATTTTTTTTATGTAATCAGAAATTAAGTTTTTATAGCGGATGTTTAGGGAATTTTTTATGTGTTTTTATGTCATAAATATATATATATATTTTTTTTACGGACATTGTTCAGTACATATCATACGAGTTAATACATACGTATTAATTTTAATAATCGGCCACGATTGATATGAGCCTTTTGGGAATTCGCGGTATAAATAAATTTTTCCGTACATATTCGTTAATATTATGTGTCGATAAAATTCGACATCGAAAGTGCAATAACGCTCTGCAGCCGTGTCATCACGTGAAAAATATTAATTTTTTGGTGTGTTACCCTTTTTTTTTTGTATGTCGGTTTCGTTATAATTCAAAATAATACATCAAATGTCGCCGGTTTTGCCATTAAACAATGTGGGACGGTTTCGTCGTGATGCCGCAAGGCTTCTTGAGCATCTCCTCGACCACTGCAGATCACCTGGGTAACACCAACAAAATAGTTAACTAGCGCTAAACATCCATTACTTGTGTTATATGCGTTCCCGGTCGTGATGAATCACTAATTTTTTGTTATACGTTTGTATTTTGTTATATGAAATATTATGTTATTATTCGTGTCAAAAGTTCTATGAATAACAGTAACGTAGCATCAGTGGCGGTTATAAGGGGGAGGGGGTGCCGATAGGTGGATCACTCGCCCCCATGAGATTTCATATTTTTAAATTTGTTGTATCTCTGACCTAACAGCACCGACTTGTGTCATGTAAGTTGTCCAATTATCTTATCGTTATGCTCCATTTTCGCCTGCCCCTACCATCATGTATAAGGCTGGAATTAGTGTTAGACCGACGATCAGCGTGTACGGTACGCATTGGTCGTGATCGAGCGTTTAGTGCTGACGACAAACTCGGTCGGTCGTGTACAGTGTAATCGTGTAAATTAAACGAGTAAACGTGTAAACGAGTGTACGACGAGGAAAGTTGAAGCCTAACGTTCATTTCATTTTACTGAAATACGCGAAACAATATTATTAATAATAATAATTTAAAAAATAAATAATAAAGATTGCGCACGCGCGTACGATCGGTTGCTCGGTCAGCGTCAAAATAAACACCCGCATAATATACCGACATAGTGCGTTAGACAACCGTAATAAAACGGGGGGAAAAAAAGTAATCACCAGATGGCGCGACGACACAACATAGAGGGCGTGGCAAAAAGGCGCACATAAATAGCGGTCCGAAATCATCGGACCGCTCAGTGTATAGTCACGGCTGTCAGGCGTGAACAACGTAGTTAGCGTCTGACTGCTCTGTGTGTGTGTTCGAGACTGACCGCTATTGATTTTCTCTTTTTGCCACGCCCTCTGTGTTGTGTCGTAGCGCTATCTAGTGACCACTTTCTTTTCCCGTTTTATTGTTATTTCGTTCACGTTCCACGCACGTTGTTCTTTTTTTCCATATCCGCATCGGTGCATTATAATAGATCTTTCTTCTTGGTTATTACTCGTCGATGTGGATATTTCATTGGCAGAAGGGGTTGGCTCCGTTTTCGCCCCCTCCTTCCCCCCCTTGGACATCACGTATAGCCGTCACCGCATAGCATACCATCATTGTGTCAAAAAAAAAAACTATTGTTAATAAACCTATTTTTGTACCCTACCGAAAATGTATACGTTATGCATAAATTTTCACAATACCTATAGTTCCATATAATATATTTACTATTTGAATTCTAATATGGATGGGTCCGTAACAGAAAATTTTGTAGGATCCTATACTTACTATCAAGGCTCGCAAACGTTATAATAACGTTATAATTGCAAAATATCAATTGAAATGAATATCAAAAAACGTAACGGAAAACAATAAACACTAATTTTAAACTATCACAAATTAAAATATATCATTAAACGAAATAATGTATTAACGTTATAAATCAAAATATCGAAAAACGAAAAATAGAATTACCGTTATTTTAATATTTTTTCCAATTTACTATGGAAAATATAAGCCTATGATGGTGTAGGTTTAATATAGTTCTATAATAAGGCTGGATTCACACGGACGCGTAAAAATTATTCAAAGATACGTGTTTGAGAAGATGTCAGCTAGTCAGAAAAGTTTCTATTGGTATAATATAATCAACATTTTAAGAAAAATATTCTGCATTGGAATATAAAGTAAAAAATAAACCAAGGTTCTCACTGAAAAAATGTATAAAATCAAAAAATTAAGGATAAAAATTTAGGACTTTTATATAATCAATGAGTTTAATGAAGTACATTACGTTTATGATATTTGAAAACGTGCTGTAGTCTATGGAATATAAATGAATTTATTTATTTGGGAAAAAAATCGATATTAAACCAAATAACGTTAAAATACCGATAAACGTAAAACGTAATTATTATATAACGATAAAACTTTCTTTAACGTTAAACACAAATAATCCATAACGCTAAAATATACCATAACGATAAACGCAAAAGGTAAATAACAATAAAAAACGTTAAAACGTTAAACATTATTATTTTTTCAAATGAGAGCCCTGCTTACTATATATATATATAGGAATAAACGCGAAATACGAATGACGGACCAGCGGAGACGATATAGTTTTCTTCCTAATTCTCCCACGTGAATAAATTACGCGGAAAAATCTCGTACACTCAAGTCTGCACAACGCCGACGGACGTGAGTTTTAAAACGTTTTCGGAACGTTCGCGTTCGGTGGGAAGGATGAGGACACCCGGCGCGCGCGCGCTCGCGTATATCCATTTCTCCAGTATATATTTTTTTTGCTATGCGACGAACGCGCGCATAACCGGCCGACCGATATTGATAAAAGCAATAAATTCACAGATTCCCTCCCGTGACGACCACGACGACGGGCTCCCATTGTTGCAGAAGGGACACAATATTATTAATGACCGCGCGCGACAAATTTTCGATGTACGTACAAATTTCCATATCCTTCCGACGCGTGTGCCCGCGTGCCGCCGCCGCCGTCGCCGCCGTGATTCCTTTCACGCCGCGCGCGCGTATATTGATGTACGCAGTAAAACGTTTCGCTTTCCTCTTCGGGGCGCTTTTTTCCCTTTTATTATTATTATTATTTTTTTTTTTATGCGCGATTTTTTGGCGGACGCGAGGGCGAAAAAAAAAATACAACGACAACAACAATAACGATAACGATAATAATAATAATAATAGGAAGAAAGCGGGGAGGAAAAAAAAAAAAAAAAAAGGACACCCGTCGCCTTGGATCGTCGCCGGAAACCAGTTCCCTTTTATGTCTCCGCGTATTACCACCCCATACGTATATATATATTATATATATGCTCACACGCACTTATTATTATTATTATTATTATAATGATACGTATATAGACGAAGGCGGCACGCGTCACATATATGTATAGGACGCTATAATAATAATAATAATAATAATAATAATAATAATAATAATAATAATAATAATAATACGTAATAATACGTAATAATAATTCATAATAATGGCTGAAATTACTAAAAATTGTCATAAAAACGTGGAAAAATGAAGTAAAAAAAAAATGAAAAAATTCAATGAAACGCGAAATAAAAATTAGTTATATTTAGATATTAGCGTGGTAAGGAAACGCGTCGGAAGGAAAGCGTCGGCTTATAGACGTTCCAAATCCCAAGCCCTGAAATGATAATATTTTTCGATAATCGCCGTCTCTAACACTTTCCTATTTTTTGTACTATACAGCCAGGTCTGGATCCATAAGAGGGAGCTAAACAAATTTGTCCTCCCTCTCTCGGGCTGTAGTTATTATTATTAATTGTTATACGACATATGTTTAGTGTTTTATGTTATCACTAGGGACTATTACAGGAGTTTGTGTGTTTTTTTAAGTGTAATTCAAAACGTAACTTGGCGGTATAGAAATTTGTTTCATAATAGTATAGGAGCTTATAGACATTTTTTTTGCATATTTATTTCATTTTTACGCGTTAGTGCATATTTTGTTACATTCGAATTTTAAAAGCGTGTCTCACCAAGTCAAATATTAATTAAAAAATTTAAGTATATAATTTATCTTTAAAATTGGTCGAAAAAAAAAATGTGTACCTGAAAGAATTTATCGATGAAATGAGTCGGTCGTGAAATTTCCCCGTTTACTGGACAATTTGTATTTGGAATTATGAACCGCCGAGATCATTTTATCTTATTGTATAATAGGTATACAACAATTTTATGATTTAGTTTTATTAATGTGCATTTTTATAAATATAAATTAATAATTTTTTTATTGTTATTTATTAATTTAGTATATAGGTATCAAATACCATATCATTTTAAATGTTTTGCGGGGTTTTTTATAATGCATATTTTAGTGATTGTACATATTTTAAGGGTATATTTAGTGATTTTATTTTTAGAGCATAAACGTATGAATATTTTAAGGTTTTTTTAGGGCACAAAGTCCTTAGCCCTATTTATATTACACATTTTTCACCTTAAACTTTTTTTTTTATTATATATCGATTTTTGTTATTATCATGCAATGACTATATATAATACAATAATAATTAATATCTCCATTATTATATCCATATATATTTTTTAAACTGTTTTTTTAAATTTATTATCATAAAAATAATACCTACACTATTTGTCAATATTATTTATTTCTCATCCCAATATTTATAATTTCTAAATCGGCGTCAATACGTATATCTATACCCAAATAGGTATACATTTAGCTAACTACAATTACCGTACCCCCTTCCGCGCCTTTCTACAACTGTGGATAATATTGAAAACGCTTACACAGTTTCGTCATTAAGATAACACATATCTTAATACTTGTACACTCATCTTCAACGCCTAACGTGTTTTTTTTTTTTATAAATATATTTTTTTTATTTGTTTATTCCGTGCGTGTGTTTTATCAAGTCATATCGCGTTGTGTGTATATATGGTTGTATGTGTATTTTGTGAAATCGACTTCTTTGTGCAAATATTTCAAAACGAGCCGCATACATAAACGACGCGCGTATATGTTCGTATTATGTGCAGAAGAAGGGGGGAAAAAAATCCGCCAAATAATACCATTTTTGTTCGCGGTGTTTGTACATAATATTATATATTCGTATATATATTATACAGCTCATACTCGTCGAATGCTTGCGTCTGCTGCAGCAGCGCCGCATAATGTAATACGAGAACAATAGGTTATATTATTAAACATTTCGATGTGACGCGTTTTCAATATATTAAATCCTTTATGTATTGGTCTGTCTGTATATATACAGGGTGTATCCCTTATGATGTGATTGCAGCGGTGGTTTTTTTCAATAATACAATATAATAATACGGAATTTCGACTAAATGATAGAATATGAATCTCTATTATTGACGGGCGATTTTTCTAGTGAAAAGTATAAATTTTCTAAAGCACTCGGGTGTAAAAAAAAAAAATTTAATTATTTTTCAAGCACAAACCCGTACACAATATTTTTTTATTTATTTAATATACGGCGTTTTATTTTCTTGAAAATTTTTCCGTTAGAAATAAATACATTTTTGCAGTTTACTTCACTTCTCTAACTATAAGCGGTGCCCCGTTAAATGTTTAAAATAACCGGGATAAAATATGTTATATAGTCAATCGATTTTAATTTATTAAAAAATATATATATAAAATTGCGTTAATACAAAGGTTTTATTTCATGTATACATTATACATATATCATTTAATCACTCCGTTATGAAAAAAACCACTTAAGATACTGAACTTTAGAGGTCCATAATAATAATGTTTGTAAAATAATGAACCTATATATATTATATTTTCAGAAAAATAAACACTATGCGCGTCTATTACCGAAAAATACAAAATAAATAATAACGGTTTTTTAAATTTTGGTACGTTCGCATTATTCAAAAATTTTCCTCAAAAAAAATAATAATAATAAAGAACAGCGTATTTTTCCACTTGGTAAAAAAAATTTCATTTTGTCATTTCGTAATCATTAAATAAAACCTCGCGAACATTACCCTGTAAGTATATAATATACCGACAGTTTCAGTAAAAAAAAATAATAATAATAATAATAATAATAATGATCGTCTGTGTGAGGAACTGTGTAATATCTGCAGTATATATTTATAAAATACAGTCGAGAGTTTTTATATTAACACGCATGTACGGGTTATGTCAATGGTTCATTATAAAGCTTCGGCGATGAGTACTCGCCGTTGTAGGTATACTATTTTAAACGCGTTCCTATACAAATATTATACTTAATTAAAGCTGTATTGATTTTCGGAGCGTATTAATTTGAACGTATACGTATGTACATTGGTACATATACGATGAACATTACTATATCATACGTTCCGATTCAAACTAAAAGTCATCTATTCAATATACCGAAGTAATATTTATACACGCACATACATATTATGTGTGCCTGGAAATTTTAGAAAATTTATATAATTCAAATATATTTTTCGTCGCGCGTCCTTACGTGTTTATAAATAGTAAAATACATAAATAGAATATTATTTAATAGAACAAAATCTAAATATTTGGGTTAGTTTTTTAAACAGATTTATATTGGATTTGTCTATTCGTGACGACCTAAAAGTACGTATATGGACATTTGAACAGTAATACGTTTAAAACTTAAGAAGTAAGAACGACTTTATATAGGTCTAATAATAATGATATAAATTATATCAATAAAATATCGTTATTCGATTAGTCAAATCATCATTTGCGTATTCCAATCGTTTTTCAATAAAATAATAATAAACGTCTCGACAATAATATTTCCGACTTATTGGATCATATATTGTTTTTATAAAATATCAATCGAATTATAATTTTACTCTTTTACAGTGATGAGAGGATGTACCATCTGTACCTGCGTACGATTTTCCTTTTACCGAGGTGTTAACGGTTCAGGAACATATTATTCTTTCGTCACCTAATCTTTACCACCTCTGCGGCGATCCGATTCGACGCGAGCTCCTGGACCAGCCTCTTCTGACCGAGTTCTGACGTTCTCGTTTGTCATCTTCTTTTTGTTCGAGTATCGAGTGAATCATCGTCAAGGAACGCTGGCAGATTTTTGAAGCGTCAGCCTGCAGAATTCGTCACTTTTGGTCGTAATCGTTTGGGAGTTTACTTTATTTCGCGGACCGTTATAATACGTCAGAGATGCTGAACGACCGGCACCCTTTCTTCTGTTCATTTTGGCCACACGAATGCGGTGTATTCGACCGAGTACTGGGGTTCGATGCAGTCCTGGATCGCGACTTCTCTTAAACTCGTATAGTTGAAACGTCGCCATGTTCGGTCGATGCTCGTGATAGATGAAGTGATACCTCGAATCTGTAGGATAGGAACCATCGGGCGAGATTCGGTATCAAGTAGAGTGTTCATATCGACTCCGGAAACCAGCTGTATCGTTCCGTGAGCGCGTGAAGCGTTGCCGTCCGTTGTTCTGCCTTGATGACGTTCATTTCATTGCGTTCTTAAAACGAGCTCTCAACTGCAGAACTCGGTCGATGGCCAGAAAGTCCGTCGGGAGAGTACCAGCTAGCGTATCCGAGACGGTTCGATAACATTCCTGTTAAAGCTGCTTGTCGCTGAGCAAATGACTATGTGTACATAATGTACGATTTCGCAAATACAAACTTATATTTAAAACAAGTCGAAAACCACACGGTTGTCGGCAAGTTTATAAATTAATATATTATTACTATACATACGGTGGGACGTCCTGTATGCGCGTAATATCAACGAATTCACGGTACATTTGCGTATCGTGCTGCGAAATCACAAAGCTCGGCGTGCAAACAACAAAAAAATAAAAGTCCCGAGCGAAAACCGCGGGGAGCCAAAAAGGAAGTTTTGAAACTTTTGAACATATTTCGCGGAAAAACGTCTCTCAGATATAGTAAAGTAAACGAAAACTGTCGTGAATACTTTACATCAAGCGCGTGTATTGTATACTGTTATGCCTTCAACTCGGTTTCGTGTCTTTCACGGTATGATATTCGCACGAGAGAATACGCGGTAAATGTTACGTTTCCAATTTAAATTCAACAGACTTTTGTATATAAACGCGTGCTCGCGTTGAATGAATAAAAATCTCTTGGGAAAATAGTCGAATAAAAAAAAACAATAATTAATTATATACATAATATAAAACGCGATAAAAGTAATATTATTCGATATTATGTGAATTGAAAATAACAATAAGGTGTTAAAAAATAATAATAATAATTTACTGTAACGATTGCATATATGCATATTTGCATATGTGACATCGTACATTGTTTTCATGGTGGGGCGAGCAAAATTCCGACTAAGGGTTTTCGATGCGTGACCTAAAAACAAACGGACGGTACGAGAGATGTCAGTGATGAGGTATAGGTGCTCGAGCAGTCGTTCGGAAGCACCAGGGAGAGTTAATCAAGAAAGCAGCAGGAAGAGTTGAACAGAAGCACCACCAGCGGAGAATGACATTCAGGGAATTTCAATTACCACCTCTCTCGAAGACCTTTCCCGATTTATACGATATTAAAAATAAACGTTATTTATATACTAGCTCTTGTTTTATTCCACATAAGGTAACCTTGTCTGAAATAATAATAAGTGTTACACACTGAGGTCGAGTCCCCGAGACCTCGATAAAATAAACAAAACTCGCAGATCAGGAGTCAAGGGAGAAGGGACGTTACATTACTAAATAATTTCGCGTCCGAGTTGAAACGGGAGGAAACTTTACTCGCGATCTAATCAAAGCGTTTGCAGGAGGTATAGCAATTGAAAGATTATTTTTGCGTTTTTATTTTTTTATTTTTTTTTTTTGTGAGAAATGTTCAAAAAATATTCTCTAACCATTAGGTATGCTAAAAATATTTTTCTTTATCAGTTCATAGCACAATGAATGGAATTGGAGTTACTGCACACTTCAGCCGGTAACAAATATGTAGAAAAACATCAAAATCCTGTCTCTATATAACATGTACGGTTGAACCGTTCGAGTCGGGCGATTTCACGTCTGGAGTGTAACGCGCGAGCGATACCCCCGGGAGAGCAATATTATGTGCGTGGTGGCGTATAATATAAATACGTGCGGGAAGGATACTTTCCTGCTGCAGGGACCTGCAGGGAATAACTGTAGGATTTTCTAGAAATATGCGATTTTCTTCGGTATCAATCGAATTATAATTTTACTCTTTTACAGTGATGAGAGGATGTACCATCTGTACCTGCGTACGATTTTCCTTTTACCGAGGTGTTAACGGTTCAGGAACATATTTCTTTCGTAGTTACCTAATCTTTACCACCTCTGCGGCGATCCGATTCGACGCGAGCTCCTGGACCAGCCTCTTCTGACCGAGTTCTGACGTTCTCGTTTGTCATCTTCTTTTTGTTCGAGTATCGAGTGAATCATCGTCAAGGAACGCTGGCAGATTTTTGAAGCGTCAGCCTGCAGAATTCGTCACTTTTGGTCGTAATCGTTTGGGAGTTTACTTTATTTCGCGGACCGTTATAATACGTCAGAGATGCTGAACGACCGGCACCCTTTCTTCTGTTCATTTTGGCCACACGAATGCGGTGTATTCGACCGAGTCCTGGGGTTCGATGCAGTCCTGGATCGCGACTTCTCTTAAACTCGTATAGTTGAAACGTCGCCGTGTTCGGTCGATGCTCGTGATAGATGAAGTGATACCTCGAATCTGTAGGATAGGAACCATCGGGCGAGATTCGGTATCAAGTAGAGTGTTCATATCGACTCCGGAAACCAGCTGTATCGTTCCGTGAGCGCGTGAAGCGTTGCCGTCCGTTGTTCTGCCTTGATGACGTTCATTTCATTGCGTTCTTAAAACGAGCTCTCAACTGCAGAACTCGGTCGATGGCCAGAAAGTCCGTCGGGAGAGTACCAGCTAGCGTATCCGAGACGGTTCGATAACATTCCTGTTAAAGCTGCTTGTCGCTGAGCAAATGACTATATGTACATAATGTACGATTTCGCAAATACAAACTTATATTTAAAACAAGTCGAAAACCACACGGTTGTCGGCAAGTTTATAAATTAATATATTATTACTATACATACGGTGGGACGTCCTGTATGCGCGTAATATCAACGAATTCACGGTACATTTGCGTACCGTGCTGCGAAATGTGATCTCGGCGTACAAACAACAACAAAAAAAGTCCCGAGCGAAAACCGCGGGGAGCCAAAAAGGAAGTTTTGAAACTTTTGAACATATTTCGCGGAAAAACGTCTCTCAGATACATAGTAAAGTAAACGAAAACTGTCGTGAATACTTTACATCAAGCGCGTGTATTGTATACTGTTATGCCTTCAACTCGGTTTCGTGTCTTTCACGGTATGATATTCGCACGAGAGAATACGCGGTAAATGTTACGTTTCCAATTTAAATTCAACAGACTTTTGTATATAAACGCGTGCTCGCGTTGAATGAATAAAAATCTCTTGGGAAAATAGTCGAATAAAAAAAAAACAATAATTAATTATATACATAATATATTACGCGATAAAAGTAATATTATTCGATATTATGTGAATTGAAAATAACAATAACGTGTTAAAAAATAATAATAATAATTTACTGTAACGATTGCATATATGCATATTTGCATATGTGACATCGTACATTGTTTTCATGGTGGGGCGAGCAAAATTCCGACTAAGGGTTTTCGATGCGTGACCTAAAAACAAACGGACGGTACGAGAGATGTCAGTGATGAGGTATAGGTGCTCGAGCAGTCGTTCGGAAGCACCAGGGAGAGTTAATCAAGAAAGCAGCAGGAAGAGTTGAACAGAAGCACCACCAGCGGAGAATGACATTCAGGGAATTTCAATTACCACCTCTCTCGAAGACCTTTCCGATTTATACGATATTAAAATAAACGTTATTTATATACTAGCTCTTGTTTTATTCCACATAAGGTAACCTTGTCTGAAATAATAATAAGTGTTACACACTGAGGTCGAGTCCCCGAGACCTCGATAAAATAAACAAAACTCGCAGATCAGGAGTCAAGGGAGAAGGGACGTTACATTACTAAATAATTTCGCGTCCGAGTTGAAACGGGAGGAAACTTTACTCGCGATCTAATCAAAGCGTTTGCAGGAGGTATAGCAATTGAAAGATTATTTTTGCGTTTTTATTTTTTTATTTTTTTTTTTTGTGAGAAATGTTCGAAAAATATTCTCTAACCATTAGGTATGCTAAAAATATTTTTCTTTATCAGTTCATAGCACAATGAATGGAATTGGAGTTACTGCACACTTCAGCCGGTAACAAATATGTAGAAAAACATCAAAATCCTGTCTCTATATAACATGTACGGTTGAACCGTTCGAGTCGGGCGATTTCACGTCTGGAGTGTAACGCGCGAGCGATACCCCCGGGAGAGCAATATTATGTGCGTGGTGGCGTATAATATAAATACGTGCGGGAAGGATACTTTCCTGGTGCAGGGACCTGCAGGGAATAACTGTAGGATTTTCTAGAAATATGCGATTTTCTTCGGTCTTTGTTGCTCCGGTCGCATACACACTCACAGGGATACGACATAGTTTTGTCTGTGTGTGTGTGTGTACAAATAATAATAATAATAATAACGTCGGACGAAGGACGAAGGACGACGATATATTATATCTCGTCCTCGGACGACCGACCGGAGGACCCGCGCGGGGCCGTTTGTCAGAATATGTGCGACCCGGCGGCGCGGTATGTTATACGCAGTATACGACCCGGCACATATTACGTTTTTCCGTCTCGGACGACGGACGTATTCTCCTTTTAAAAATAAATAATATCGCGTTTTTCCTGCACCCGCCGGGGATCTTTTGTGTCCTGCACCTCGCGTCCCTACTGCACCGCTCGCCCGTCTTCAGCAGTCGCATACTTTCCTGGCGCTACACCGTAGTCCTGCAAGCCCGCCCGAAAATTTTCAACGACAATATACTTTCCCGGCGTCCCCGAATATTAGTGCCGTTTTTTTCAAATTTTTTCTTCTTTTCGGTCGCGTCCTCGTGGGGGACGATCGCTCCCTATGAGTTTACCGACCACTGTGGAAAAAAAAAATTTCCATTAAAATATATATTAAAGTTTTTCTAACATTCATAATGTCAAAATGACATATAGTCCACAATATTTCAAAGAAGAAATTCTAAAAAAAAAAAAATCGTAATTCTTTAAAAACAATAATATTTATTTTCCATATGTATTCAGAAATCACGCAATATATTATAACATAAGCACAAATTATTTTATTATAACATCAATCGATAAATGGTGGAACAAAAATAAACTTTTTTTTTTGAGCTTAGCTAAAGCGGAAGATCGAAACGAGTTCACTTTTTAAAGTACACCACTTGATCGTAGTTTAGGATTTTACTTAAAACCATAAGACAAACCACATTTGCATGGCCGGTGCTACATGTAATATTTGTGAGCGATCGTGTTCAATGTAATTGACGACACATAATAATGACGATTTATAAAAAAAAATTGTCTCGCTTCGCTCGCGAACAGCACGTCGTTAATCAATATTTTTATTAAAATTCAATCACAATTCAAAGGGTTTTTTCAATAGGTATATAATTCGTTTTTGTATCCGTACGTTTTTACTCGTTATCTATTTAGGCAAATATACTTTTGCGCCAGGACGGTATGCCGAATGATAAATAATGCAACTATAGAAGCGGAAAATCTATTTTTGAATAATACTCACGGATTTTTAATGTGCTTTATAAATAATATTAAATAGCCCATTTAATATATTATATTTTTCGATTATATACGTTTTATACGTTAAATCGAATACGTACGTAACGTATAAAACGTTTTATACGTGTATATTATCAACCCCGTTTTTTTTTCTAATAAATTCGAAATTATTTCAATTTTTTCAATAAATCTTCATTGAAAAACGTGTTGAGTGAGGGGTCTTCACGACCTCCTAAACCCCTCCCTCTTCTCACCGGCCCTTCACATTTGATACACAACGGCCCTCAAAATGAAAAAGAAAAAATCGATTTTTTTTAACACGATTTAATAAAAAACGAATTCGCGCACTATCGGCACGAAATATTATCTAAAAAAAAAAAAACCGTAACGCGACGACTTCCCAGCCCTAATAAAATAACGTATACGAACGTGTACACTGCACGAGTAAATGTTTTTGGCACGGTTTTCAGTCACGGTCTGCTGTTGCGGTGTACGTCGTCGTGTGAACGATGGCAGTACATACGTCATCGCGACGGGCCGACTAATTAAAAAAAAAAAAACCAGCGATTCGAGGGGGATGCGTCGACGGAACGCCGCGCCCTATACGCGCGTACGCCTTCCACATACCGGTACGCCGCATACTTCCGTTCCGTCTCGTCGTGCCCCCGATGTGAACAGCGCTCGAATTGGAAAAACAAAAAAGGGGACTTTACAAAAAAATAAAAAAATTAGCTTCCTTTACAACGATCAAAACTCAATCTGGCCCGTGTTTGGGCTTCGCCCTCAATCGTTCGTCATCGTCGAATTATTACAATGCATGAAAAAAACGAGTCTGCCAGTACTCGAGACAGTGCCGATGTGTAAACGTCGCGTAAAAACGGAACGGAATTGTGATTGGGATTCGTGAATACTGGTATCTTTATTCAAAGTAATTTCGATAATAAATATTACTATATTAGTTGTCATGACAACAGCTTACACATTTCCGTCCCATTTCCCGAGATTTAACCTCATACCGCGGTAATAGATGTTTGCACATCAATAACGTATAGGTACACCAACAATTACAACGAATATAATATATATATTTTTTTAATTGTCATTTATTTAATAATTACATAAAAACGTACTCTAGCCGCAGTATAGATGAATCGATGATTGCAGAAACGTCACGAGTCAAATGTTTTATGAAATTGAGATATTAGTAAAAACGTATACTAGTCATGTGTTTCTATGCGTTGAGTGTAAAAACGTCTTTAGTTATACTTTTTTTATCTATAAAATTACAACCGAAAAATCTTGTTGACAGCGAAAACGTCTCTTTAGTCAATGAATTGTGTCGTTCCAAAAGTTCCTATCCAAAAGTTTTAAATAATTGGCTCATGACGTTTTTGCAATCATCGATTCAGATGAAAGCTGAGAATATGGACACTATGCCAAAGTCGTGATAACGAACTAAATGTCAATATTAGCGTAGTGTATTTTGTGTTTTTCTTATATTATCACGGTGAAAGTGTTCGGTGTTATCCTTACTATTTTCACAGATAATACACAAAAAACAAAAACTGGCCACTTCTGTTCTTTTAACCTACAGTGTTTTACTGGATGAAATTTCTTCATACTTTTTGTGTTTTTTTTTTTATGAAATATTATTCATTAATAATTCGAAATATTGAAATGTATACAATTTAATATTATTTGATTATTGTTAATAACATTTACAATTAGGCTTAGTACAATTAAAAGTTTAATGATCACTGTTTATTATATATGTATTGAAATACATATATTTACTTAAAAGTAAATTTTTATAACATTACGAGAGAAAAATTTAGTCACTGTTGTAATCATTTTTTGAAATTATATCATAACGTTTCAAAACGGGTTTTTGTATTTATTTCTTCAAATACTATTCTTAAACAATAATCAAGTTGTCATTAATTATTATTTTTTTCCTAATAAAAAAAAAAAGAATCATGTCTAATTTGTTTTATTTTAGTGTGTTCTAATAAAACAAGATTATACTATCGCACGTTTGGTGGCTGCGCACTGATTGACATTTAGTTTGAAATCATGGTGGCTCCCCCATAAGAATACATGTAATTTTCTTATCAAATTTCTGCTTTCATCTGTTCTACGCTCTAGCTAATTTGGTACCTAGGTAATTAATTGTAAATAACATTCCACAACTGTTTTTGGTAACCGCGATTTATCATACACTGATTACAATTATTACTTAATATAATTTAGAATACGAGTTAAACAATAAAGTCATAATATCATAATAATGCAAACACATTACGATATCGTTAAATTTATAGTACTAAAAAATATTTGGTGTTATCACATGACTATCGAGTGAAGTGGTCGTATATACTAAAGTGCACTAACGCGATAACAAAACGTAACGCGTTATCGCTGCAGCATATCCATAGAGCATAGCTGTTACTCTACGTCATATTATGTCGTATTGTTTAACCCGACCGGGACTAAAAAAAAAAATACCCGAACAAATAAACTTCATTTTTTAAGGTTTTCGAAGAAATCAGCCGAATTAACATTTTGTAATGTTGCGATTTATTTAATAGTTTTTGTATCGTATAAACGATATCTCCAACGTATTGTGTCAGAGCACACTCTCGTACAGTATGTATACAAGGATGGGATTTAAGCAGCCGCGGATCCAGAAATCACAGAAAGAGTAGGGGCTATACGATTGCTCAGCTACCCAAAATTATAGCTATTTAGGTAGTTATATGTATAATTTTAAAGCAATGACTACATCCAAGGGAGGGGCTAAAGTCTCTTAACACCACCCCCCTTGGATTCGCTCCTGGATTTAAGTAACGACGTCCAAAAACTCTGTGTCCTTATACGATAAATACCGAATCGCGGACATAATTTTAATTTTTGAAATCAGAAAATCTGAAAATTTAACGTTTATTTTTAATTCAGGAACTTTTTCCGGACGTATTCTATAACCGTATGGAATGACGTATATTTATTTACTTTTTTTCGACACGCCTATATATATTTAAAACAGAAAAATGTTATTCGTTAGAACGTCTTTAGAATAGAAACGAACGAATTATATTTTAAAACTCCGCAATATCAGTCTGTTTAGTGTTTATACACTACGTATTAATAACTAATCCGTTAGAAAAATAATAAGTGAATAAAAATGTGTTTACCAATCGTTTCCGAAACCGATACGAGAAATCCTTTTCTGTCTCGCAATATTTTTAATTCCGTCCGTAATATATGTGCGTAATATAATAATATAAACGAATATCGTAAATTTACATTTTTAAATCGTTTAAAAATGCCATTTTTCCCACATGTATAATATATATATAGAGGTATGCACGAATATAAAATATAATAAATCGATATAATTATATAACGTAATGATATTAATAAATATAATGTCTTCGACTATATTATATTCGTAGCTATTCGCTTCTGCGGACGGTGTCGTCTTAAATGTTTTTTTTTATTTTTCAACGACCTTGTCGGAACGATTGTCAGGAAAAATTTTACCGACTTCAAATGTGACCTTAAATGTACGTCGTTGACGTCGAGATAAAAATCATAACGGCCGATGCTGAATAATGACAAGTTTGCACCGGTATATGCTGCAGAGGTATTATACGTTAATTATTTTCGATTTTTCAATTCCGTCGGCTATCTATGTCGAATAACTATAATACTGTCTGAAACGAAAACGACCGTCATTGCTTTTGAACGGTTTAAAAGCACACCAAAAATTTTATCGACGCGTCGTCGTCGTAGTAAATTATTCAAATATTTATGCAGATTTCGTATACATTTCTTTTTAATAATACCTATTTGAAGAAGACAGAAAAACGTATCGATTAATATTGTTAATCGGCAAAAAAAAATCACCGTTTTCAAAAAGCGTCGATACCGGTTTAAATTCGATGAAATCGATTTCCTCTTTTCCAAGTTTTTCCCTCGTCCGAGAGAAAGTTTCTCCTGTGAATATGTACTTTTTTTTTGGCGAATCTCGAGAAATATTACGGTGGAACGAGACGCACATAGATCTAGCTCAGGGCCGTAAAATACGGCATAAAATGGTAAAATACTGCACGTCCAAAATCCTTCTGAGCAACTTCAAAAAGTGGTTATAATATAAGACAGTTATTATTTTATGTAAAAAAAAAAAAAACGTACACGCGTAAATTTAAAACAGAAAAATAAATCATTTTATTGATTCGACTAAATTATCAATACGAGTTTTGAGCGTACATAAAACACCGTTTGAAACACAGCGAAATTTAAAAAAACTTAAGAAATCTCCTCTTTAACTCAATGCGCAATATTTTTTTTCTCCGGTGTCAACGAAATTGTAAAACTGTAACGTTACAATTAGCGTTATAGCCGCATAATCCTAATTGTACATCGGTTATTTAACCCGAATTTTAATTAAACAATTTCTCTGTTACAAGTGAAATAATATTGAAATTATTCGGAATACCGTACAAGTGCAGTAATCGAATAATAAATAAATTACGAAATCGTCATTGTACACAATAATATGTACGAAATTTGTGGAAACGAGGACAGTATTTTGATTTTTTTATTTTTTGGGAAAGCAAGCACTCCCTAACGGAACAAAGAAATGTCGAATATTACGAATATACAACGACGTCACTCAGACTCCGAACACCTGCAAATCTGCTTGAAAATAATCTTAAATATATCTTTGTGATTTATCGTCTAAACCCTTAAATCTAAAATATATATATATATATTTTTAATCGCCGGTTTTAAAATAAAACGAGTATACATCATATGGAATATACACAAAAAAAAAAAGTTATTATGTCCCGTCGTAAATTCTACAGACACTATATATATATATTTATTTGACTCGGTTGAATCGTTTTATTATATTGTTTTGCGCGTATATAATAATGTTTTTTTTCTTCTTCTTTACACTGCGCGGCGCGTCCAGTGCAATTACGAAAGCGCGTAAAAACGTATTTTATACTCTCGATTTTCTTTAACGTTTAATATATTTTAATATTTGATCAGCCAACGTAAGGCCAGTACATAGGTTGTATAAAAATATATCAATTTTTGTTTTAAATTAAATTTACCGCATTAGTCCAATCTAATTACTTATATACATATAGGAATAAATATTCAGTGTAAACATTCGCGGTGTAAAAAAAAAAAGATATTTTCTTACACTCAGAAAAATACGTAAGACTTTTTTTTCATACAGATACACTTATTAAAAAATATCTATACATATTTTTTTAAGAAATTTATGTTTTTTTTTCTTCTAATATTTCGAGGTTATAAATTTTCAACTCTGACACAACAGCTCTGACTCGTACGCGTTTATGATATAAACGAACGCATTATATAGGATTACAGATATTTTTTCAAATGCGTGTCGAAGAAATATTTACAAAGAATATGTTATTCACAAAAATAACGATGGAATTAATTAGGATAGACCGTGGATTTTTTTTTTCGATTTATTTAATACCATAAAAATAATTAATACAACATCATGTGCGTATATATACACATACGACCGTCTAAGTATATAGGTACCTACGCAAGATATAAATTACCGTATTTTCGACAGTTTCAAAAAAAAAAAAAATTAAATTAAATAACAAACGCAATACTTTATAACACGTATTACATTATCTCAGATTCCTAACTCGTTCTTTTCATTATAACACCCGTGGAATGAACATTTTACATTATTATTATTCAGAAAATATAATATTATAAAATCGAAAATTGTATCGTTGGCTTTTACATTTAGATGCGTGAACTATATGTTCCGTATGTCCCAGCTTGTATAAAACTATAAAATCAATTCCTCTGTATATACAATAAAGGATTACGTCCACAAGAACTATAAATATTATAATCTTTGATTTATTTATTTTTAAATATGTATTTATATAGATTTTCTTTCTATACGACATACAGAGTTGAGTAGTGATCGGCGTTATATTATGTAACTGCGAGTTACACGCGTAACTTTTAATTTGTATAATCAGTTTATAATATTTTCCAAATACAAATTTAAAACGTATAAATATCGTTACGATTATTATTTTAATACTTTAAATAAAAAATACTCGTATATATCTAAAACAATAATTGGACGATATCGGTATGGTTTGTACAGTGATTTCTATTGATTTTTAAATATTTATAAATACCTATATTTAATGTAACGAATGTCGTTACATAAGAAAAAATAATTTTCAAAATTATACATCGTTGGTGGACGTTGTTCGATATTTGTTGGAATTTTTTCCAAAAAAATTCCAATAATCGTCCAAGAATGCCCAACAATGACGTTTTGTTTTTATTTTAGTTTTGTGAGTATTTTTTTAGTATATAGTGCTCGGTATGTACTTGGCACAAAAATCTTTTAAGTTTAAAACATTAAAGTTGAATATCTCGCGTATACTTCTTTCCAACAATATCCAACAATGACGTATGAATATTGTTGGATGAGTTTTGTTAGTCTTTCTTTGGTATGTAGTGTTGGATGCCTGGGTATGTACTTGGCACTACGAACTTTAAAGTTGAATATCTCGTAAACTTCTTTCCAACAAATGTCCAACAAGTCCGAGTATGATTTGTTGGAAAGGTATTGGAAATATGTGCTTATATTGTAGTGCCAACTTCGCGTAACTAAATAATTTAGTGTCTATATCGTTTTAATATTCGAACATTGGTATTATTTATAATCGCGTAAAACGTTACAAAACACTAACACTCTGCGCACCACCTCAACCGACACGAGCACTGATATTCAATTTGATAAGTCCTATAATATATCATCATAGCATAGGTGCAATTAAAGGGTGGGGCTTGAGGGGGCCTAGCCCCATCAGTTTTTTTAATTAACTTGTATCATTTAATTATTAAAGGTTAAACGTGTTGTATTATTGATATGTATTAAATATTTACACAATAAACCATTATACGTATGTAAAAGAAATATACTTTATACCTATACACACATTTAATGCAAATCTAATCGAATTTTTTTAAATGTTCGTTCCGCAACTGCGATCGACTATTTTTAATTTAATTTTTCGTGATTGGCTTTAGCCTTCAGAACAACATCCATATTATTGAAAATTATATAAAATACGGAATTTTGTATCTGTTTTTAGTTTTTATAATCGTATTTCCATTCGTATTATTATCAACAGACGGTATGAAATGAATTTAAACAGGTAAATTCATATAGAACGGTCCACAGAGTTTAATAATAATACTTTATTGGTATACATATTATAGCCTATAAATAAAAATAATCATACACGGAACACGGACCCTCATGGACGGTAAAAACATTTTTTTTTTAAATTAGCCCCCGGTTTTTTATCCTAGTTGCGCCTATGCATCATAGACATTTTTTAACCAATATATGTATATATGTATTAATACATTTCAACGTTTAATACGCTTTTTTGATACTTTAGTGTTAAACGAGTTTTTCGAATGCTCGTACAAACGTAAATAGCTGTATACAGCTGCAGTGGGATCGCGTTGTTCTCTCGAAGGAATACACGCGAGTACCTATCATAATAATACTCTGCAGTTTTAACCCGCTGCAGCGGTTACACGTTTCAGTGTAACTCATATACAACACGATTTAACTCGTACAACATATTATATTTGTGTATAAATTTTATAACTCGTCCGTCCCTGAACATAATATATTTATAAACGTATAAGCGTGTAGTTATGAAATTTTCTACACGTCAAAAGAGCGAAACACGCGCGTATTATTATTCTAAGACGGCGCCTATATATATATTTATATATTATAATAAAATATAAAAAAAAATATATGTACCGCAGTCTCACGTTTCCCCGAGACTTATGTTTTACGACAATTTAAGATTATCTCCTTTAAATCGCCGTCTAATTCGATTACACCGGCGGCGGCGGCGGCGGCGGCAGACACGGTCCCGAGCGGTATATGATTGAAAAAATATAAAAAAAAAAAAAAAAACACACACACACCAAACGCCAATTAATTTTTTACCGAAATAATACGCGCGCGCGCCCGTTTCCGTCTCGTTGGCTCCCGTAATCCGATATCGTGTTGTTTTTTTCTCTACTCCACGTATATAATATGTATATATTAATATATTGTGTACACAAGACGTGTATATATATGTTAATTTATATACTATATAGGAAAAAAAATAGAATATAAGGTGGTGTCCGCATGCAACGGTGGAATGCACAACAGCAGATAGGTATATATATACACACTGCTGTACGCAATATATATACAATATACATGTATATAGTGTTATGGTAAAATTCGATCTTAATCGTATCCGAATAATGTTCGTCTTAATGCTTATGAACATTTATATGCGCGTATATAACGTGTACGAGAAGGGGAGAAAAAAACTATATACACGTGTTTTTTTTTTTTTTACCGTTTTATCGATATCGTACGATGATAATATTTTTTTTTCCTTATACAGTATATAATATTTCTATAATATATATTCTACGTGTTTTAAAAAAAAAACATAAGTGTATTGTTATTTTTTACACACATTTATCGTTATCGACCGTTTTAATAAGAATTCAAATAAAAATTATCTGTACACTGCATGCTGCTGTATATATACATCGGTACCTACATGTATACGTCTTGTATATGTTACGGTAAATGACGTGAAATGGAGAATAACGTTATTTCCCGGTAAATAACGTTATTAGCCTATATCAGTGGATATTATCGTTATTTACCGAATATTCACGTGAATCTCCAAATATGATGGAGAATGACATTAATATTTAATATTTTACTCACGTTAATTATTATAAAAGCATTATTATCTTCCCGTTTGTTTTCAATAATTTTTTTAATTGTTTCATTGAATTTACCACGCATAGAATTTATGTCCATATTTATGTAGGTATTTATGTGTGGATACACGCAACAGTGAAACATAACTAAGTTATAATTTATAAAAGTGATATACACTACTCGTGTATATCGTTAAAATTATATCGATTAATCTAATATCTGTCACCTAGTGGCTAGTTTTATCTAAATTCTAAATTATTGGTTTCTGATAAAGTTGTATTATACGTAGATATATAATATTATTTTATAATAAAATTTAAAGAGATTGTCGATAATGTCTAGATACAAAGTTTAATAACAACATTGCCCATTCCATTAGGTAAATAACGTGATTTACTAGAAAATAACGATAATATCCACTGATATCGGCTAATAACGTTATTTACCGGGAAATAACGTTATTTTCCAAAATAACGTCATTTACCGTAACATATATATATCTCATTTATTTTTTACACGTGACAAAAAGTTAGCTATAGACATATTTATATCTGTATATATATATATTATATAAAATCATAGGCTTTTAATATTATTCTCGTCAATCCAAAACGACACGATTTATAAAAAAATTTCTAATTTTCTCGCGGGGGGGGGTTTTAGTTAATTTATCTGCTTTTTATACCTATCAACACCCGAACGCGGGTAAGTGTTTTTTTCGCGGTGACCGCACCGTACCATATAACAGCGGTTGATAGCGTGTTATTACCGCGTCAATATAAAAACTCAGAAATATCGTACCGCGTTCACAATGAAGTGTCGTTTATATTATCGTTTTTATTCGTATATTTTTTTTTGTACATTAAAATATGGAATGTTATGAAGAAAAAAGAAAAAAACAAAGCTCGCGAGGGAGATCCGTATCCCTCCGCCTCCCGTTATTACGCTCCTGCAGTGGGCGCAATGCAGCGGATGCGCACGTGCGGGAAGGAATATTATTATAAAACGCGTCGTCGCCGATGAATAATATAATGTAATTAATCCGTTCCAACACTGATAACGAATCGTTAAAATGATCGATACATTATACGCTTTTAATTATATTGTTCTCGTTAGCAAAAAAAAAAACGATATTATATCGTATAAGAAAAAAAAAAATGTCCGATTCTTTTTCCGGTTTGTATTAGTCAATTTATACCTGTCTGCAACGCCCGAACACGGGTAAAAAAAAGTCTTTTTTTTTTCCCGCGGTGACCTAATACCTATAACCGCACCGTAGATACCAACGGCGGTTTGGTATATATAGTGTGTTATTAACCGCGCGTTAAAAAAAAAAACAACTCACGAATACGATATTTACAACGCAATTATTTTATTATCGTTTTTAAATAATTTCTTGTTTTACGCCATTTGTACATAACGAGAGGCTATCCAACCCCACATAATATCTCCTCAGAAAACGCATAAAACACACGATATAATATTTTATAAATATTATGTGTGTGTGTGTATATACGCACACATAAATCGGGAGCCATCGCAGGCC
Organism: Slavum lentiscoides; assembly: GCA_032441835.1. Taxonomy (NCBI): domain Eukaryota; kingdom Metazoa; phylum Arthropoda; class Insecta; order Hemiptera; family Aphididae; genus Slavum; species Slavum lentiscoides. Next base: position 1,462,667 of record CM063707.1, on the reverse strand, counting down.
GTCTCCGTCGGATTTCTGTGTGTGCAGTGCAGTGTGCAGTGCAGTGCAGTGTGCGCGCGCCCGCGTATAATATAATATATATATATCTGGCAAACGGATCTGCGCCGCCGACAGACTCGGCGGGTGGTCGGCGGTCGGACTGCGGCGCCACCGCGGAGCGGGCCCGCGAGCACCGGCGCGCGGTCAACGACGACGACGACGGTCTCTGCTCACGTTATTATTGCCGCCGCCGCCGCCGCCGCCGCCGCCACTATATACACCGTCGTCGTACATATATATATATACCGCGTTTATGTTATGCGTGTGTATCGTTGTCACACACACACACACCGTGTATTTATATACGAGTTTTATACAATAGCGCTCGTGTGTGTGTGTGTTTATTCTCACCGAAAAGGAGACGGCGGCGGCGGCGGCGGCGGCGACCATTGCGACGGCGGCGGCGGCGTGTACGAACCGCGCGCGCGATTGTTGTCCGGCGGCGGCGGCGGCGGCCCACGTTTTTACAACGACCGCCGCGAGTATAATATTATTATGTGTATACCGTGTACAGTGTGTGTGTGTGTGTGTGTGTGTGTGTGCAGTGTGTGTACGCAGTGTGTGTACGCAACGATCCGTGTGTCGCGCGCGACGACGCGGCCATTTTGACCGTGTTCCGAGCTGTTTGAATATAATATATACGATATATATATATATGTGTAGAATAAGAAAGAAACGCGCGTATATAATATAATATTATAATAAATAGGTAAAGCCGCACGGGCGCCGGTAGAAAAAAAAAAAATTGGAAAAAAAAAGGTAACTAGCCGCGGGGTGTTGTGGATATCGTTTAAGTGAATTACTTGCAGTGGCGTAGCCAAGGGGGGGGGGCTAAGAGGGCTATAGCCCCCCCCCTCCATTTGCCGTGTTAACGTATGTATACTAGTTTACGATTTAAGTGTAAACTATAAATGTTTGAAATATTTAAAAAATTTGTATGATAAACGATAAAAGATAACAAAAATATGTTATCATAAGACACATTTATCATCCATATCATATCATTTATCATATCACAAATGTATCATTGTTTGGAAAAGTATTGTGGCAATTTCATGTTCATTAATGTATTCGTACTTAGTTAATAAGTTTATTTTTATATATATAAATACTTTTTTGTTCTAAGTACGTTAAAAAATAAAATTCATATTAATACTAACACTTTATATATTGTTGGGGTTAAACCCCTAAAATCACTTCGTACCTATGCCAATGACTGAGCAAAAAAGTATTTAGCACCCCCAATGAAAAATTCTGGCTACGCCACTGATTACTCGGTTAAAGATTTTAGAGTTTTGTTTTTATTATATAAATTCGAAAGCAATGATAAATCACGGTGATTGACTTGGGAAAAAAGTAGTAGAAGTATTCTAGCTACTTTTTAAAGTGTAACGTCCTCCCAGCATTTTAATATCCCTCACATAGGCGCAAATAGTGTTTGAAGTTTGGAGGGGGGGGGCTGAAGTCTAAATCCGTCCCAAGCACTCTTTAGATTTTTATATCAATTCAAAATTTTCGGAAAATATTTGGGCAGCTACACAGAATTTAAGGGCTTATAGCCTTAGGGTACGTATGTAGTAGAAAAATCCACAAAAGACTTTTTTTAAATTTCAAAAGAGTTCTCCCTTTAAGTAATCTTTAAAAAAAAAAATCTAGCCAATATCTTGTCGATGTGCTATTTGAAACACTATTTTAATACAATAATATTGTCGTCCTAATAGAAACGGCAGACGCTGCACGTGCTGCAAACCTATGGTCTACTTGAATAATATCATATAGTCTTTGAAATGTGCACACACACACACACATTATTGTAATTTTGTAGAAAATTTGTGTTGTTTGATATAGATGTTTATAACGCAACAGAAAAGAAAAATTCTTTTTTCTTTTCTAAGAAGAAACTCGATCGAGTAAATTAACAAATACGCCTCCTAAACTACCGATAATAATCATTAATATTAATTGACTCGATAATATATACATATTGAATTTAAATATATACGAAAAAAAACAGTTTTACCTCCCGCGACATTTCAATTGAAAAGTGAGATGCCGGTATTATTTTTTTCTTCGTTTGTTTTAAATTGCTTATTAAAAACGTATTTTATACATTTATATATTTTTTTATCTTGTTTTTGCCGAATTATAATATCGAAAAGTGTCAGTATATTTGAGTGGCGCGCATATCTAATATAAATAATATTAACCTATTATATATGCGTATAATATAGCGAGTAGTAGTTTTCGTCTTTTTTTTTATACCGGTCGGGTTATTTAGACGTGCAAACGAATTCGTGAATAAATCGGGCGATTAGTCGTGTTAGAGTGTTTTTTGTGCGTATCATAATATTTCATAATTGGACGTTCGGTGTGGCGTGTTTGTGTGTATTTTTAAATCTGTACCGACTCTATATTATAGCCGTCGTTTATTAACGCGTTTAAGGTGATTGAAAGCGGGTATTTTCTCTCTTTGTCTTACACACATGAAACACAGCAAAATAGACGTTTCGTACGTCCAACGTACCGATCGATCTATTGGTGCGATAAGAAATTTGAAAACAGATTTGAATTCCTCGTGAATTTTACTACAAAACGACTTTCCCACTTTTTTTATTTCTTTTTTTTAAGACCTTCAAAAATGAATAATTATTAACAATTTTTTTTTTTTTAAATTTGTTCGGTTAATATTTTTAAGGGTTTATGAAAAAAAAAAAATATGAAAAAAGTGGGAAAGTCGTTTTGTAGTAAAATTCACGAGGAATTCAAATCTGTTTTCAAATTTTTTATCGCACCAATAGATCGATCGTTGGTCGTTGGATGTACGAAACGTCTGTTTTGTAATGTTTCATGTGTGTAAGACAAAGAGAGAAAATACCCGCTTTCAATCCCCTTAATAATCACGTCTGCGCTCCCCGCGAGTGCGCGGTCAAATAAAATCTCGGTCGATTATAGCGGATAAATATACGAATAATTATTTTAAACGACTAAATTATTATTATTATAATAATATTGTCGGTGACGGGGCCAGAGAAAATCCGTGTTGTCCATCATCGAAATAACCGTCTAATAATTTTTTTTTCTTTTCGTCTAATACAGCGGTTCCCAACTTCTTCTGTCCTACGCCCCCTTTATAGATTTTCAAAAATGTCGTAACCCCCCCCCCATATAAATTGAAAAAAATGATCACCTAATTTTTCATTTTTTTCCTACATTGTAAGATTAAAATAATTTAATAAATAAAATTTTACTTCGTAGTGACTGCTTGAGCGCCTTCCCAGCAATGTTCACACGCCCCCCAGGTTGGGAAACACTGGTCTAATACATATTCCGTACACGATCCAGCAGCAGCGCAGAATGGAGAAACGGTGTTCGAGTACGAATATCGTTTAAACTCCGAAATTGATAACGACCTGCAGCCGTTCACACATATTATCTCCTTCTTTTACTCGCACGAATAGTTTTTATTATAACACGAAGTCAGATCGTAAAATAAAAACAATCTTTTTATCTTTTTTTTTTTTTTTACATGAAACCATGTCAATTATAAATCGTGTCCGTTGTGGCTACTTTTCTCGTCGTTCGCTCGATTCACGCGGCAATAACGTGTAGGGTTTATTATTTTTTACTCTATTAATACTACTGTTATTATTATTATTATTATTATTTGGACTCGACGGTTTGTTTTTTTTATAATTATGTGAATATATTTCGAAGACGAATAAAAAATGTTTTTATTCGGTGGTTACTCTTTTATCAGATCGAAATATTCACTTATTTATGTACGTATACATGCGCCGCACCGGTGAAAGTATTTAAATAAAATGTCATTATCTCAGAAATACCATCAAAATGTATTTGTTGTTTTTTTTTTTTTAGAAAAAAAAAAACAATATTATAGTTTCGGTAGGACCGGGTATAGTTTATTTTATATTATTATTATTATTATCGTTTTAACAAACGTTTTTTTTTTTTTTTGTTTCTCAAAATAAATAAAGATATAAACGTGAGAGATTACACATGTTATATCAATTAATCCAATTAAAAAAAAAAACTTATTTTATTTAAAATTATTATTATTTTCTTATTTTTCATATTGTAAAACACGTATATATACTTATGTATATAAAATATAGTACAATTCAATACGGCGGTTGTGTAACGATCGGAAAAATATTTTTAATTTAAAAAATGTTTGCAAGTATAATGCTGCACACGCCAGGAGTTTGAAGTTTGACTATTTTTTTTTTTTTTGTATGATTGGTCCTGTTGATAATACAATTTTTTATTTATATTTATAAACCGCGTGAAAAAAAGGTAATCGACTAATTTAGATTAAACATACATATTTATATATATAAATAAATTTTTTCTACTAATTACCAGAATGTTGAACAATTAAATTTAAAATTTTTTAATGATATATATATATAGTTATATTATGGTTGTACCTTTCAAATTTCGTCCTAGACGCATTTCACCATTCGTATACTGCACAATAATTTCAGGCTCTAAATTATTTGTAATCTCAATCATTTTAAGGGTACATAATACGTATATGAATGGAATTATCGTTTCTATCAATTTATAGTTTTTATTATTAATTTTAACGGATAGATTATATTTGTACAGCGCAACAGCGAACGAAATGTTATTAATTGAAATATAGTTTAAAAATATAATAAACAAATAATTAATATAGTTTATCATAGTATACGTTTAAAATAAAAGTAATATCGTTTATAGGCATATTTTCAAAAAAGACCAACTAAAACTATTCAAATATATTATACACCGTACGAAAACGCTGCAGTGTCCTGTAGACCTTAATAACTACACGGTATAATGTAAATTTTAATGATGCGATGAAGCATTTTTATGCGGTATTTTGAAATACGCGAGTAAAAAACGAACTCGTACCGATGTACAAAATAATTGGATAATATTACACATATAATATCATGTACGAGGAGAATTTTATGTATATTGTATATATTTTGTTGCCGCATAAACGTAATCATAATATTTGATAAATATTTATAGTGCTCTAGTTTTTGCAGAGGACTTACACATAATACATTCGAATTTAAGCACTTTTCACACAAATACTAATACGATTTTTATAAGTGTATGGTACAGCGAATTGAATTAGTTGTATTTGTATACTTAAAAAAAAACACACACACGAATTGATGATTTGTTTAATAAATCCTTTTATTATCTCTATATGTATTAAATTATTAACGCTGATTAAACTGTTTAATGCGGAAAGTATAATGCGTTTGTTCGTATAATACATTGAACTAAGATTCTTAAGAGATTCCCAACGCCCGGAGGCAGTTAACAAAGTGTGGTGTCTTTTACGTAATTTAACAACAACAAAAAAAACGCTTGTCTTATTTATTCTTTATTTACTTTTTTAAATAAAAAGTTCTATATACACGTGTGTATGTAAATTATGTGTGTGAGTATTCGGAAAAGCAGCAAATACAGTTAAAAGTTTCAGGGAAAATTTACGTATTTTCCGGAAAAAACAAAGAACGAGGCCAACTTGAAAACTTTACGAGGAAGCACTTATTCTTATTCCTTATGTTACTTTTTTCCTTATTTTTTTTTTTTTGGAACTTGCAAAATTGTTTGTTGATATTTATGAAGAAAATATTCGATATAAAAATCTTACGAATGTTTAAAAACCGATCGGTTTAAAGCTCAATAAAACGAATGAAATCATTATTAATTATTATGAAAACAAGAACGAAATTGATAATATTACATTTTTTTCGTTAAAAACAATATCGTACAATGTAAGCGAAATGAAAAATTAATCACGAGTTCTACTAAAACGTTTAAAAACCATTTTTTTTCTCGCTTTTACCGATGCGAAAACGTAGTGCTTTGACTATACTGCAGTTCGACGTTCAACACTCCTATCGGTATACGGCTAAGTAAGACGGTCTTGCTGTATTTCTCAAAACGATCTAAACGTTTTTTTGAATCTTCGAAAAGTTACGATCGTTCTCGGCCACTGCCGAAGATTGTAACCGCATTAAAGACACTAAATATAGAGTCTATCAACGGCCTTTCTGCGATATTATAGGAAAACTTTTTGCATTCGATTCTGAGCTCAGCGACGGAGCTGTCGGTTTTACATTGATGTTTATTTTTTCTTTTTCTGTTTACAAATTTTCGACTGGAAAGAATGCTAGTCATGCGCGTTACGTTCCCGTAGCAAATCTTATCTATTAGTGTGCGCACTTTATTCGAAAAGTTTTTCGATTTTCTCAGTTTACAGTTTCCCGTTACGCGCAATTCAAAACAACCCGAAAATCGGAAGAAAAACTAATATTTCTCAATAGTTTTTATACGCGTCGGCACAAAAAAAAAATCTACTAAAACAATTGATTCTCGAGTATTGAAATGTACACCGAATACATTATACATTTATATGTGTGAAAAATTTTTTCAAAAAAATTTTTGCATAAAATTAAACTCATTCAATACTTAATATTTATAGCACTAATTATTAAACTATATTTATTGTCGATTTGCTAACAAATTTATATAGTAATATCGGCTGTGTGGTTTCGATGATTTTGCTGTTGATATTTAATTTTAAATCGTTATTTAATTTTTGTGAGTGTGATAGGGTTCTGTGTTTGAGTATTGCGTCGTGAAATTTAAAATTTCATGCTGAATTATGGTATTAAATATGTTCGAAATTACAACTCCTTGTAGACAAACCGTGGTTGCGTATGTATTATATATTTTTTATATTAATAAATCAGTTGTAAATATAATATGTTAAATATTTTAACCGCGAGCAATAGTGCACGAGTTGTAATTTCAAAGTTTAACGCAATATATATTGCACGAGTATTTACTTATGAAATCGACAAACATTTCAATCGACATATACTTATATACGAGACGTATTTTTTTAAATTTTATTTTTTATTAGGAGCCGAAATTTAAACAATATTTTATTTCTGAGGTTTTATTGATGTGCAAACGTTTATTACGACGGTATGAGGGTTAAATCTCGGGAAATGGGACGGAAACGTGTAAGCTGTTGTCATGACAACTGACAATTATATTTATTTATATTAACAATATTGATTAATTTACATGCAATTATAAATTGCGTGTAATGTGTAAGCTGTTGTCATGACAACTAATAATAATATTTATTATAGAAATTACTTTGAATAATGTAATAATGAATAAACAATAAACAATAATCTCGAGTACTAGCAGACTCGTTTTTTTTTTATTTTTTTATTCCTTGTAAGAACTATTTCGTTTTCTAAAATTGTAACAATCAGTAGATTTAGACGTCACTTAATCACGATCATAGAAAAAAATATATAGTTCATCATCAAGGTTAATACAGAGCCGGTGTTGGAGCATTTTGTTATACAAAAAAAAAAATACTTTTTTAACAATATGATCCGTTTCAAATTTGCTCCCCCCCCCCTCCTCTTTCAAAACGATACTGCTTCCATTCCCCACCCCTAGGGTGACCAGATGTGTCTAAAACAAAAGAGGACACTTATAAAATTGATCATGTGCATAATTTGATCAGTTTTTGTGGGAGTAAAAATATTGGGAAAACTATGGCTTATGAGAGGGGGTTCAACCGAAATTTAAAAAATTAAAGAACCATTGATTTTTTCAAGTTTTGATAGAGAAGGATCAGGTAAAACTCGTTAAGATCGAATATTGTTTGTAAGTAATATGTTTTTTCTCTTTCTCTAATATTAATAAAATAAATTATTCTTTCCTTCATGTCCAAAAAAAAAACATATTACTTATAAACAAAAAATATTCGATCTTAACAAGTGTTACCTATCTTTGGCGCCTACAATATCATCATGGATTACAGCTGACTACAGTGCATCAAACGTAAAAACAAAATAATGTTAATAGCTGATATTATTACGCAATGAAAAATAAAACGATTCGTAATAACAATTATTATTTTAGCGTGGAAACGTCCGATGTTGATAGAAAAATATAAATCTATAAAATCAAATAATATCAACAAACACTAAATCTGAAAAATAAAGGACATTTTAAAGTCCATTAAAAACAATAGTCAGGACAGACGAGGACGTCCATAAAAAGAGGACAAATCCTCGTTAAAGAGGACGTCTGGTCACCCTACCCACTTATTTTGATCCACTTCGTCGACCACTGCGCGTATAGTGTATCTAACGCGCGGACACTCGATGCGTTTTGCGGCCAGTGTTGTAAAAGATACTTTTTAAAAGTATTCAAATACAGATACAGGTACTTGTTTTTAAAAGTATTTAAATACTTAATGAGAAAAGTATTCGAGTATAAATACAGATACTTGGTAAAAGTATTTACAAATACTTTCAAATACTTGTAATTAAATTTTGTTTCACATTATTTTTACTAATGATTGGACTCTTAAAACTAAAATCACTTACTCCCATGGACTAAAACATGTTAACACTACCTATAACTTTTTGTGTGGTTAATAATTATATTCTACACAGACGGCACAGCTCACGACACACGAGTACGAGTACATGACACACAAGTATGGAGGAACATCCGTGAAAGAAAAATTACTAAAATATAATTTTATATATTATTTGTTATGTTATATATATAAAATATACGGTGACCATTAAAAATGGACTTCGAATTGTCACGACCTGGGGTAACAATCTAATCGGTCTAACCGGGATTACCTACATCGACTTGAACGGGAAAATCACAACAGTGGACAACGACACCCACGACCGGAACAGTTTGCCAACTCATCATCATAAATGATTATTATGAAAAATGACAAAAGTTTTGTTTCATCATAGTTCATGTCACTAAAAAGAATTAAAACGTATTTAATTTTAAATACTCTAGATACTCTAGAAAAGTATTTAAAATACTATTTGCAAATACTCTTTTTAAAAGTATTTAAAATACGTATTTGAGTACCATAAAAGTATTTGAATACTTTTACTTAAATACTTTTACTCAAATACTTTACAACACTGTTAGCGGCCTTTGAGAGTCCGAGGCCCGTGCAGTGCGAATGCAGTGCACGACTTGCTGCACGCCTTGCAATAGTAACGCGGCGGCACTGGGACTTTACGGTCGAACGCGCGAAACGCATACAGTCATCGATAATAATTTACACGGGCCGCCGCCGCCGCCGCCCGATTCGGCGCGGAGAAGGAAACCGCCGCCGCCGCCGCCGCGCGCAATTAAGTGTGCAGCGTGTGGGGGCGCGGGAACGTCGGCGGCGGCGGCGGCGGCGGCGGGGCTTAGCGCGCGCATATAATAAAAACAAACAGCGGTCTGGCGGGTGACACGGGTCTGTGATTTTCGAAAGACGTCGCCGGCCGGCCGTCCGTCCGTCCGTCCGTCGCGACAGTATAACTCGCGCACGCACGCACGTGTCCCTTTTCCGCCGACGCCGCAGGGCCTAAACCGCTTCTGACGACAACGCGCCCCGGTGGTGACTGTATACAATTATAGAAATAATAATACGCGCGTCTCTTATACAAACCGCCACTGCGGCCGGACTTCCGATCCGTGCGGCGGCCGACCGAGCCCTGCGTCCGCAAAAGGGTGTACTGCAGCGCGGTACGGCGTTTCGACTGCGACGGCGGCGGCGACGGTGCCGGTGACTCGCAGTGGCGCGTGTAGAATTTTCGGGCGGTGACGGTGAACTTGTATTCACGGGCGTCACTGGGATTAAGTAGTGTTAATTCAGAGCCCCGCAATTCCCCCGACACCGGAACCAGTGGCGTCATTTGGTGGGGGGCAGGGTGGGCATTTGCCCCCCCTTGTTAACAGTGGGCCGGCATGATTCATGCCGATACCTATGGTGTAAATATAAATAATTCTAACCAAATCTATAGTAACGAGTAATAACAAATCGCGTGGTGAACAGTGGATTACAATTAAATTAATAATAAAATAAAAAAGTATACAGGTTATAACCGCTATTAAAAGTGATTAAATAGTGGTTACAACTTACCGCGGTTCTGGAGTTTTTTCGATAAACGTGGTTATTGTTGAAGGCAGTGCGTAAGTTATTGACGTTACCCCTAAATTCGAAGAATATTCGTGAATATGATAACGAAAATATCAAAATTATGTAAAATAGAAATTGTATTGAGCTAAATGTAAATATTGGAAATAGTTAAATGGGGCCGGTTAAATCTTTTGCCTCCCCCTTTCGAAAACTGAAATGACGCCACTGACCGGAACGTTTAAAGAGAAAAAAAAACAAATAAAAATGAATTTAGCCGATTTTCCGTTATAAATTTAAAAAAAGGTAACGAACCGCGGGCCGTTGTGAATGTCATACAAAGATTTTAGAGTTTATTTATCAACGTTATCGTTATGAATTCGAAAGCGATGATAAACCGTTGCGTTCGAGAAAACGATTTTGAACGGAGCTTAAGGTGTTCTATTATATTTATTATTAATACTGTATAATAATAGAGTGTGTATAAAGCACATGTAATTAATAAGAGTAATTTAATAAATATTTTCAGACATAAAAAAACACAGCTCTGTAAAACCAAAAGATTCGTCGCTACGCTCACTACAGTGTAGTGGTAGGAAAAAACTCCCTTGCTTGATAACGTTGTCGTTTTGGATCTGGTTGGAAGGACCATAAGTATAGTTATGACATCGACAGAAAGCTTTATCGATGCCGCGTTGTTAGTACGAGTATTTAGCTCGGTCGGCAGAGCATCGCGCCTTTGTAGTCGAGGAGTTTTTATTAATCGACACAAAATTCTCACGAAAAATAAATTCCGACTAACTTAAAACGGTTTTTTTTTTGTAATAACTTAAATGATTAAAAATCTGCGTACATCTTGAAATTACCATTTTTAAAAGCTCATCATTTTTTAACGATTTAAACGTATTAACAAAAATAATCGCGACATAATAATATTTCGTAGATATTATAAAGTTGTAATTTACCACACACGATCGGCTGTCGAATTTTAGACGAACGTGTTATGTATGAGCGTACTATAATAAAAATAAAATCTACGGGCCGACCTCGGACCGCAACGGTACCGGGAAATGCGGCTGCTGTGAGAGCCACGGGCGAGCAATTTCCGCGGAACACGCGCGCGGCTGCCCTACACGTCTTATCCGATCGCTTTTCCTCCGGGACTGTCTCAAAGCCCGAGTCGTCCCCAGACCCTTGAAGCCCCGGAGGAGGTAATAACGAACCGCAGGGTCGTAGATAATCTACCGAGAAAGGTTTGTGATCGGCGTATCGAAGACGAGGGACGCCGCTCAAGCGATATATAATTTTTTTTTTCTTTAAATAATAATCGATACACGCGCAATTTATAAATAAAATATATAATTTTTCGATATTTTACTCGGTTTGATTTTCATTATATTTTCACGTATGGGGGAGGGGGGGGCGAGAGAATGTTTTCTTTTTCCGCACCCCTTCGTTTTAATAATTTTATAAGGAAACGTTGACAGGTCGCGGCACCAAACGTCTCCTGCAGTATCGGATATGGGCCACGATTTTCACAATGCAATATCACGTGAAACGGTCGTTTCCTGATATTATTTTATAAAGCGGCGCACACAATAATAATACATTATAAAACACTGAAACCGAAAGCGATGAGGGTCATTTTTCCGACGGGATGTACACAATACGCTGCAGTGAGGATATGGCGCGCGCGGAGATGTTATCGCATGCGGCGCGAGTGCAATACGCGCGGCTTAAAATATTATACCAACGTCCCTTAAGGACGACTCCTTATCGCTTCTTTCGGGGTCAATCAAATGGGGTCCGGTGAATAATTGATCCGTATATACACAACCGCGCGTATCGCAATCGATTATCGCGAACTGGACGCCGCCGCCGCCGCGGGCCCGGCGGCGACACTACCGCGCGTTAGGTGTAACATTAATAACATGTCGTTTGTTCGGTACGAAGTCTCCATATGTATGTTGACCGGCTCGCAGCACAGCACAGGGCGCGCCTTCGTTTTCTCCTCCCTTTTGCTATCACAAAATAATTTGTAAATTCCTTCTTTTTTTTTATTTCGTACTTCGAAATCGTCAATAATATTCAGTTAGAATACGCGGTCAGAGGCGAATTAAGTGCAGGGCAAAGGACGCGTTCGCCCAGGGCGGCAATTTTTAAGCGGCCACTCGCCGATCACGGAGATTCGCGATTTTGTATTGTATCATAATAATAATTTTAAGGTTTAAAAAACAAATCTAAACTTTTAAAATATCAAAAAATATTTTAATACATATATATATTGTTTTGGGTAAATTATAAGAGGAGCACCAAAGTCTATTGAAAAATTTGCGAATAACATAGGTAAACTAAAAAAGTATATAAAAGCTATAAATATTCTTATAAATTCGCGATAAATATAAATTAGATAAGGTTTTTTTCTAAAAAAATAGGTGTAATCCATCTCTTTGAATCCCCCGCACTCCCTCAAAAAACACTAAAAACTCGTAATAAAAAAATTGTTCAGGGAGTTTTCCTTTTTTGTGTGCGCCATTAAATTATATTCAAAGAATTTTAGTCTGGAGTGCAAATACATGCAGTCTATTCTTACGTAAAATACGCGTTAGTGCGCATTTCAAAAGTCCAAGACGTACTACATCATTTTTATCAATAAGGAACGGATTTTGATTTAAAATTACAAATAAAATGTCCAGCCGACAACGGGTAGATGTATAACGTAAGACTGACACTGTATTACATTTTTAGCCTTTAATACCGAAAATTAATCCCTTTTATGACTTGAATAACCCAAAAACCTATAAATGTTATAAATAGCCCAAAATTGAAGAAAAACTTTTTGAAAAATTTTCTGATAGTACTATATAGTACAAATGATACGAATTATTATTTGCAAAAAAAAAAAACTACACTCATTTTTTTCGGGATTACGGAGAAATATTTTGACGGAATATCTAATATCTTATCAAACTAGGTCGTATGGCTTTAGACGTTTGAGTCGTCTGACGTCTTCCGAATCGTCAAGTAATTGAATTGCTGTTAGACTGACGTATCGTTCCAGTCTTGTCTCGTGTTTGCGGGCAAACGTGCTGATTTCTTCCACGACTGTAAGAAGCTTCGTATCACGATGTATGACGTCGTTTCATTCAAACCGGTATGCTGCGGTAATGGTCCGAAAAGCGATGTTTTGGCATCGTTGTTTAACTTCGAAGTTGGACATACTGGCACAACCCCACAGTTGAAGTCAAAATCGGTTTGATGATGGCCACGTACAAAATACGTTTGTTTTCTATAGATAGTTCGGAATGGCGTCCGAATAGCCATTGGAGTTTGCGCATTTTTCCTTTGATTCGTGTAATCTTTTCTGGCGGACGTGGTGTTTCCAGTTTAGTCGAGATGCATCGCCAAGTATTTCGCTGAATTTTTTTGTGGGATAGTCGTTTGATTCAGCACTACTGGGTTTCATTTTTTTTTTTTTTTCAAATTTATGGTATCGAATCTTATCAAAATCGTTAACCGAATAAAACCTGTAGCAATAACAACTCAAAGTGGAATATAGTACACAGTTCTGTAATATTACAGAACATGTCCTGTATACGGTATTAGTGTAGGCCTAAGTATATCTATCTCTCGTAAGAGGATGACAGGCGATTAAGGTGTCGTGCAGCGTGGTACACGAGAGAAATCCAATTGGTTTTCCGGATCGTTTTCCCTCGTATATAACTAAACGCGCGTATATATAGTGGCGCGCGAACAAACAAAAAGTAAAGTGAAAAAAAAAAAAGGAGAGCGGTTTGCATAATGAAAATTGATGCGTACACGCGATAGGGGTCGGTTTCGTTTTATTATATTATTTCGCTTTCCAGCAACGATATAGGGAGCGATAGTTACGTGCGGTTATCCTAAACCCTATCTGTCGTCGCGGACGTGCGTACGACCCCGAGTTCGTTTCTGGTTTTTTTTTTTTTTATTTTGTATTTTTTTTTTAAATCAATCGTAATTAGATTGAAACACAATAGCCGGCGAAGAGAACACTGCACAACTTCATCGGGACATCACTGCACCGCCCTCCGGTTCGACGGGCAATAATCCGCGCTTTTCGGCCTCGGCGCAATCGATACGACGACGACCGCGGTCTGCAGCTGACTGAGCGAACGAAACGTTTTTTACGCGTATTTTTTTTATGTTCGATAAAGTGACTAAAAGGTTCGGTGTTAATACAAATAAAAGTTCATTTGATGGAGAATAGAAAGAGAGTCCGTCAAATGGTATGGATTTTCGTATTTTGTACTCTCAAATATTCATAGGGTATTCAAAGTGTTTTTTATTTTGTAAACTATGCGAATTAGAACTAATCCTGCAGTCGTATAAATGCATAAGTCGAGGAATTGAAAAGAGTAAAAAACAAAATTTTATAAAGAAGTTAATTTATCGAAAAAAAAATATAAAAAAAATTTAAAACAATAATATATCCAAGTGGCGAAAACAATAATTTTATTATTTTATTATCGTACTGCAACGACTACTGTTTATTAATATTGTTATTTCAAATGTCGATAATGTCGGTTAAATATAAAAATTTTGAAATTTTGAAACACCTGTAGGTACACTAAAGTGGCTTTCTTTTTTTTATATAAATAACGTGGAATTTTTTCAACAAGCCATAATTATATTCATAGGTAAAAACTTAAAATTAAAAAAACCTAACCTAACCTAACCAAACCTAACGCGTAAACAGAGGTAAACATGTAGGATTAGTAAAACCGGGAGTGCAAGTGAACAGAAACTCGGTGTATTTACTGACGACAAGTGGTTACACCCTCGCATGATTCTACTTGCAAATTATGACCGCCTAATGATATTATCTATTGCTATAAGATAGGTAACTTGTAGTGTTTACAAAAAATTCGTTTTTTATGTTTGTTATGTTGTATATTATCATTGTGTTTAATATTGTTACGGAGTTTACATTAAGTTTTATGCAAGTTCAAAATGTCAGACACTTTCAGCACTGCAGAGACAACAATACTAATAATTTATTCCGGAGTTTAAAACGTAAACGTATGTGTTCGTCATACGAAACGTATTTCATACAAAAACAAACGAATGCGGGAAACGTCATTTCGAAAACAATTGCTCTAAACGTGTAGGATTTAATGCAGCTCAGAAGCTATAAAACAGGAATGCGCAATTTAACAAATTTTTCGTGACAAGTCCAACTGAATCACCTGCGCGTATCTCTTCGAAGAAGCCACTTTTTTCGTGCATTTATTTCTTTTTTTTTTTGCTTTTCTCTTAATTTGAGTTACTAGATCGTCTATATCGCAACGACGATATTATTATATGATTGAATGATGTTTAAAGCTTTATCTAAAACAAGATAACAACCAAGACGGTTTGATTCATTCATATTATTTACTATATTATCAAAATATGAATATTTTTATTTTTACTATTCAACTAGCGTTCGGCTAGTGTGTTTAGTGCGAGTGATAAGTGCTAAACATCGTGATAGGTTATGCCACGCGGTTCGCACCGGTGGCGGTGTATACGAGTTCTCCAAAAGACTATGCAATGATTAAAACTAGACATACACACACACACCTACAAGTAAATATTCGCATCAATATGCTGAGCAGTGGCGCGACGCGTATAATCACTTAATATTCTCACTGGCGTATTTTCAACTTTTCTCCGGGATGAGGGTTTCCAAATTATTATTTTTTTAAAATTTCAATCTATCATTTTACAAAGTCTAAGTCATGACCATCTTTATTGTAAACCGGATAACACAGTGCTCGTAGATAATCCTGGTATACGTGTCAGTATCATGTTAGTAACCTTACATTTTCTCGGTTCTGGAGGCGAGTCCAGTGCCCCTGGACCGTAAATACGCCACTGGATGTACACTGGATCTAGTGTGCTGCCGTGCGATCGCATCACTCGCAGACACGTTAGTATACCACCGCGCGCCGCTGCAGGCAGTGCAAAGTGTAGAAAATTTCGGGATAATAATTTGTATATATTTGTAACGCATAATAATAATAATAGTGTGACGGAGCGGACTGCAAAAAGTAAATGTATATACTGTGTGCGCGAGGCCGGAAAAAAAAACGGGTTGTTGTTGTCCGCTCGGGTTCGATTTCAATTACAGGCCGCCGCTGCGTCGAAAAGAGAGGGACGCGCTATATAGTTGTGTTCGTCAATGACGGCGCGGCCCCGGTCCATTACAGCGGCGGCGGCGGCGGTTTCTGTGTGTTTTGTGCGCCGCCCGTTAACCATAAACAGCGGCAAACAAAACGAACGGACCGGGACCGCGCACGTGATGCGATTGCTAACCGGATCGGCGGTGAATTCATCCCGTACGCAGTTGCCCTCGGGGACGGGGGACGGGGGAGGTGCAGTGATCCGATGCTGTTCACAGGGGTTAAAGCGGAGCTGTGGGTAGGTGGGTAGGTGGGGAGAGGGACGCGAATAAGGGACTCGGTCCCCGTACACCTCTGAACAGCGCCAGAAAACGAGTCCCTCTTAAAATGATCATCCAAAGAGTAGGACCAAAATTATTATCTTCTAAAGGTTTCGACGCTCGTGCCAAAATTATTTCGTACAGTTAAAAATAATTAAAAATTTTTTTTTTTAAACGTTTTATCTTGTACGAAGCGATAAAAAACATAATATTAATAACGGCGTAAAACAGTGGCGGTTATATCAAAGTATTGAGGGGGGCGAACTCAAATTCAATGGGTGGTTAACGACTTCCCCCTGATCATGGAGTTCAACTTCCGCCACTTCCTCGTTATCGGTATTTACGACTCAAATCAATTACGGACAATACGGATATTTTAGATATTTTAATTAAAAAAAAAAAAAGATCCATATCCTCTTCCATTAGTATTTTTTGAGCAGTCCTGTGTTGAAATTACGCCGGAATATGCCCAACACTGCTTTAGATTAGAAAAAAAAATTATTTTATACAAGTGAATATGAATGTACCTATTATTTTGTAATATGTAGCCAGTAGGTAATAAAAACGAATATAAAGTGATGAAAACTCCAAGGGGAGAGAAGCAACCCACCTATCGCCCCTTCTCCTAGTTATCCGCCACTGGCGTAAAACAAATTGAAATTTATATTTCTACATTCCTATTGCGTTTTAACTATTATAATCGCGTTATATTTCTTTTTTTTTATGTG
Source organism: Slavum lentiscoides (assembly GCA_032441835.1). Classification (NCBI taxonomy): domain Eukaryota; kingdom Metazoa; phylum Arthropoda; class Insecta; order Hemiptera; family Aphididae; genus Slavum; species Slavum lentiscoides. The sequence continues at coordinate 1,445,428 of CM063707.1, read as the reverse complement.
CTTATAATAAGTATCTATGAAAATTAATTAAAATACCTAAAAAAAAAAAAAAAGATATTCGTGTATAATTAATACCGATTTTACAATTTATTGTATAAACGGTTTTTATATTTTTTTTAAATCTTTGTTTCGTTTCTGGTCGCTTAAAGTGTAGACGTTTAAGAAAATCTAAACATTCCAAGCCCAAAAAAAAAAAAATTTATATTAAAAAAATTATGGTGTTCTATAAAAAAAAAACAATGAAATTGCAGTAGAACAAAAATATTATAAAAGTCTTCTCGAAACGCCACCCTTCTAGAAAAAAAATCGTATCTACGCCGCTGATGTACGGCATAGAAAAGTCCTAACCTAACCTATAGAACGGATGAGGAACCGAGGGAGGCGAATGACCGAAATTATAGTGTTATCATCTGCAGTCCAGGCGATGACGATTTGAGTTCGACGCGTGACGATTCGCGCCCCATATCTTCGGCGTTTTACTCTTTTAAATTCAGTCGGGTAACTGATTTCGCGTGTCTGGCCGTTACCGGATAAATGTACTGCGGCTCAGTAAATACGCCTACGCGAGTAAAACGCTGTGGGTTTTTAAGCGATTGCGGTCGCCGTTCTGTTTCCGTCCCCGGTGTACCGTGCGCAACTTGTCCGGATATGCGCGCGCGGCAGTAACAATGCGTCGTCGTTATGCGAACGCGCGCAAGAGACGGCCCCGCGTCACTAATGACGGGCCATTTGGTGCACGGAATGCCGTGTCGTGACCGCGCGCGCGCCACTGTGACGGTCGAACGACCGCGCGGTCATCGTCGCGCCGGCTGCGGGGGAGGATACGACGACCGTAACGCAAGACACGTCGTGAGCCTTTTAACGAGACAGGAAGTCCTGCAGATATCGTCCAGAGCGTCCAGTGTTCATAACGATCGTATTTTGATGTGTACTGCTGCGAGGGTCGAGCATCAAAAAGTAAATCGCAAACGGTCTCGTATAACTACGCGTCCCTACGTTCAGCCGAAATTCCGTTAACAGTAGTAATAATAGTGCTACGAACAGGTAAGTCAAGACTGATAACTGGACGGTCGTGGCATTCAAAATTACGCTGTATCGTCCGAAATCGGAATTCGAATGGTTATCCGTTCTTTTTTTCGCAGTTGCTCGAAAAAACCTTCTCCCGCTGAAATCCATAAACGGTTATACGAAATGTATGGTGAAAAAGTGTAAGGTCACTCGGAAAGCGGGTGAATTTTATCGGAATGTTATAGTTATTATCTATGACAACGCAACGTCACAATGTCGGTGTCACGGAACAGTCTAGGAACACCCACTTCCGTACGTATGGTTCTGACTTGGACGCTTGCGATTTTCATGTTTTTTAGAACTTACGACTAAAGCGGATGAACAAAGCCTGCAAGAAACGTTATATCTTCGGACCACTGACTGAAGCGATTAAGAAAGAAACGATATCTAAGAGACGTGTCGGGAGTTGATAGCAGCGATAAAGAGTTGAAGTTGCGCAGGACGTGTGTAGCGGGAGCAAGAACACGTCCGAGAAGTGGTAAACCCTTGGAGTAAGAGACCTGCACTAGGACGCCCTAGACAGAGATGAATGGATCTCAACGCGTTGGAAATAAAAAACACTGAGGAAGTGTCGGCTGATAGATGGAGAGGACTTGAATGATCGATACCGAGGCGATGATAAAGAAGAAGAAGAAAACCAGAAACTATATAGCTAGGCGTATAGGAACTGTGTATGGGGTATTATTCGAAGCGGAATAACGCGACATTGTAACGGGTGAAAATCACGTTGGAATTTAAATTTTATAATTTTTTTTGAAATAATATACTTACCATATGTGTTAACGAGTACTTTTACTATTGTCAATTGGCCGTACCGCGGACTACAATCGATTCGTAACTATTTTGTTTCGAAGGAAAAATTTTGAAAATTAGTGCGAGCCAATCCGTTGTCGAAAGCGATGATCGTCGTGAGTCGTGGAGACGATTTCGTATAAAAATATTCTGTCCGGTTTCGCAATTTGGGCTCTGTATTAGTTTTTATTTTTAACGATAACCCATAAATCATACAAACGGCACGAGAACGACCCAGTCTCTGTAAAACACTATAAAGCGGCGGCGCTCGTAATAAATAATATGAAAAAAAATTATTACGGTGTGTAGGTATTTGCCTACACGAGACGCGCGCGTGATTTTTATTAGATAATAATGTATTTTCTGAAAGAAAAAAAACGTACGCCATTAAATCGTGTTTTATTTGCTAATTCGACGAACAGTAAAATTTATTGCGATATTCTCTTTTATTGTAATAAAATACCGGCAAGTGGTTTCTTTTTTTTTCTATTTGACATAAAATCGAATTAAATTTATTTTATATTTTATTCCAGAGTACGTAATGTTTTATAGTAGTTACGGGTACGCGCGCAGTAACATTTTATTTACACGATTAAAAATAAAGGAACTCCTCACTGTGCACACAATATCCGATTACGAACAACGTTTAGAACGTATCGTTTCAAAAGATTTTCCAAAATAAAGACGATGTAAATTAGTGTACCGAGTATTTAATTATGGAGATCGCAGCTTTACATATTAGGTCAATTAAATGAATTAAACAATGAATATATACAAATGCGTTCCAGTGTAATAGTACAGCAAAATATAATAAAAAATAATGTTAAAATGTTCAATTTATTAATATATCTCATTATCACAATTCCTATATTAATTACCAAACAACATAACCATTACGTTTGATCGGTTATAAAATATCAGTAACCTAAAACCAAAAGTTATTACCAAAATTATAACGAAAACCGCGAAAACGACTCGTTTATAAAATACAGTAACCTGGTTACATTTGGTTAATCACGAAAACACGACTATTTTGTGTTATAGAATACGTCATTAGCAAAAAAAAAAAAAATGATAAAAATATGGATTTAAAACATAACGGTTTACTATCACATACATTAAATCAAGAACTGAGAATTCACGAGGACGTGCTATATCGATTATCGTTATCATTATTTTATAAATATTTTAATAGTTTGGCTCTGTTTATACATTGTAAAAATATGGAAAATTTAAGGGGTGCAAAATGATAGTATTGCACCCCCACAAAAATTCCAGGGGATGCAAGTGCACCGATTTGCACCACCGAAATTACGCCCCTGGTGTACTTAACTACTATCATATAGAGCAGTGGTTAATTTTTTATATTATTGTGCCTACTGCACACACAGGAGAGATCTTAGCTCCCCATAAATTGTTCACGTCCTTCCGAATATTATAGAACGACACGTTTCTATCGTTCGTTTCGATGTTAAACGTATAAATTGAGCTCCTCCTTCACTAAATTGCGCGGCAATTGAGAAAATAATCTTTTCTTAAGCGATTATACCAAATACACGTCTCGGTAGCGTAGACAACATTGACAGTTTTAGAATCTACGTTTAACGGACCAACCGTGTAACAATTTAGATGGTGTCACACTTAAGAAAACGAAATTCGGAGCAAATTTGATTGGTTATTTTCCGGGGCGGCCAAACTGTCGATCTCGGACGATTACCAATAGTCCATCGCGTTAAAATTAATTTTTATGGCACGAAAGTCAATGCTGGTATAGATAACAATATTGTGGATAATTTTGAGACGATTCAAAAATTACGGCCGATTATCACATTTATGTCTTTTCCTATTTCTCCGAAGCTAATTTGTTTAACACGGATTGTAATAAAAATCGACTCCGAGATTATACAAATTATATCAGACACGTTCCAATTAAAGCTCGAGGTTGCGAAAAACGTTTTTGTAATCAATATACACCGAGTGAAAAAAAATATCCGTGTTTGAGGGAAGTAGCTTTGCTGTTGCATACGTATTCGAGCGAAGCAACATTTTCTCAGATGAAAATCATAAAAACTGAGTACCTATACCGAGTTACACATTCTGATGACCGTTTGGAGCAGAGCTTCCGATTAGCAGTCAGCATTTATTCACTACACTACGATCAACTGGCCAACGAAATGCAATGTCACACTTTAACAATGCCCAGATAATATTATGTTACTCGTTTGATTTTAATTAAGACTTTATAGTGCCTAATTAATTTCAAAATTCTCATCATTATATTTTAATTTTATTATTTATACAAGTGCGTTTGTTAATAATTATCGATAAATGGTTACTCAATAATAATAATAAAAAAAAAATTATCTTTTTTTATGGAAGTCAAATGAAAAGTATATTCTCAGTAGGTCTCTGCCAGGAAAAAGTTTGACCGTCCCCATTATACACGTTTCAAAACGCGTTGATAATCCGAAGCTAATTCGGCGTTTGTATTGATTTCGAAAGTTACCGAGAATTTCGACCAACCGATTAATATACTGATATCGAATTATCGTGTACAATTTAACTTATCGATTTTATACGGATGACAAAAAATATTTAAATTAATAAAAATATAAATGCTTTTTTTTGCGTCGATTGTTTTTTTTATAACATTGTTCACATAATACGTATATTATAAACTCTCTACTACACACAATAAAGTCATCCTGTAGAAACAAATATATATATATGTGAATCTTACACGAGTCGTCATGTGAATATACATAATTGAAGGTAGGTACCGTCCGAAAATTCTCATGACCACTTGATATCGGTTTGGAAAGATAATAATAATATTATCGGTATACGCCGTCTATACGGTAATTGAACACGTCTATTAATTCCTCGCGTCCGGTTGTAGTATTATTTAAATATCCCTCGTCGGCGGCGGCAGATCAGTCTTTCAAGTCTTCCGAATGCGTATCAGAAGTGTTTTTTAAAATTTACATTCATTTATCCCGTAATATTTAACTTATACTTGATTCGTATTGCTTATTGGCTTTTCCACAGTAGACGTATGTAGAAAAAAATATTTCGTATTGAAATTCGAAAATACAAAAAAAAAAAAAGAGTTTATTTATTTATTCCGCTTTGATAAAACAATAAAAACACCACGTTTGATGATTTTCACGATAAACATTCCGTTATTCTTTCGAGAAAAAAAAACGCGATTTTTTTTTTTTTTACTGTCTCTTTCAACACTACGATTCCCGACTGCAGTGAACGGATAATACGATATAAATTAGATAACCGCTGCTGCAGGTCGTTACAAAGCTTTTACTTATACTGCAGTATTATGTTGTATTTAATTTCGTAATTTCCGGATCATTAATAATTTACCAAAAAAAAACGTAGTATTAAAACGAATTTTTCGTGTCTGTTTGTGTGTGTTTTTTTTTTTTATAAAACCTATATCGGTAGGGAACGACCGCCGAGCCGTTATAGTTCTTCCCACGTATAAAATACCACCGGAATAGCTAAATGCGGTTTTAATGGAATTTAATGACCTACCGAAAATACTTCATCATCCGAATACGTATATATATATATATATATAGTGATGATTTATCGAAAAACACGATAAACCGTGTTTTTTTTTATTTAAATACGAATACAGTAAACGGGTGTACCTACGCGGACACCCGGCGCGTCTTATATAAAAAAAAAAAAATATTGTTCACATATATTATAATATTTTAATCTCGTATCGTATCGTATAAAATATTAAAATTTCTCGCGCGCATTAAAAAAAAATATATTTAAGAAAATTTTTTTTTTTACATAATATACGTTAATAAACAGCGAACGTATAAACTAAATGGCTATTAATACATACAGTTTATAATTTTGTAGGCGTTTTGAACTGCGACGATGCTTTCACCTGTCAAAAAGTGAAGCTTGCGAATTCGTATGCGACTCGACGACGAGACGTTTGTTTCGCTTCCCAAAAACTATATTATCATTGGTCTGATTAATTACGACGTTTGTACGTTTGTAAAAAAAAATTATAATAATTTATTTGAAATTCGATTAAATGCAATTTAGACATTAGTACTGCGTATCAAAATATACGTATTATAATATTTTAATATATAAATAATATTGTACGATATTGAAGACGTTAATTTTGCAATGACCACCGGACCTAAAAAAATATATCCGTATTGAAATTACGTCTGGTATAACGAATCCCTGCTTTCTCCGTCATACATTCGGCCTGTTTTTTAAGTTGTGTATTAATTATGCTGCAAGGCGGAGCATTAAAACGAGCGAACCGCATTTCAACCATTGGTTATTCAAAAATTTGGTAAAAATTGCAGGTTTTGAGAAGAATTATTCGTCTTGAACGCCTTCGTCTAAAAAAAAAAAAAAAAGGAGGTTATAATATTTTCTACGTGAATTTCAAAACGAATGCTACGAAAATTATTGCAAATTAAACTTCGAAATACGATTTTAACGGAAATTAAAATCGTCCATACTACATACTTATGGTATTATTATCCATATTTATAAATTATATTATAAAAACAGTTTACAATAATAAATTTGTATTCCGACCGGTTCGAGGTAAAAAAAAAATTGCCACAATTTGTAGGTCCGGCACATTATTTCGTGTACGGTCCAAAGTGAAATAGGTCTGCTGTCGCTTCTCAACCGGTGGTCCGCGGAATTATCTCGGGTGGTTAGGTGGCTTTTTTTCAATTATCGCATACATTTTTTAATTTAAAAAAAAAAATTGTCATCTCCAAAAATTAAAGAATAAACAGTGTCGCGTTGTACCTAAAAAAAAAAAACGTGTACGGGGAGTGAAATTCTATTCAAGCAACACAGTCATTCCAAAAACGCCACAACGACTGGCCGAAAGAGAACCTATACGAGTCACGTTGATTGAGTATAAATACGTAGTAATTTAAATCTCCTATTAAATTATTCTGCAAACGTCAACGAATACCCGTTGTAAGTCTTTAATATATTTTTTTTAAGTGTGTGAGGTAACGGGTAAATTTTATTAGCCGGAACCCACAATGGTCGACTCTTTTAAAATATATAGGTCGTCAACCCGTGGACGAGGTCGGAAAACCAGAGCACACGGAATTAAAAAAAAAAAAAATAGAATAAAATAATAATATATAATACCGCATTGCGTATGTATATTGAAAATATACATATATAAAATATAAGCAAGAGAGAAAAAAAATTATCGTGCTCTTAAAATTAACAAAATGAAAAAAAAAAATTGTTAAATAATTGAATCGGTCATTTCAAAAACAACGTGAGTCAAATAAGTTTTATATTATTTTAACGAAATATAGTCGAAGATAGACAATTTAAAACCACAAATTATGAATGTCATAAACATTAAAAATAAATGTGTAAAGAGGTAAAAGTACAAAAAAAGTTAAATTTCTGGAGTTACGAAGTTATTTGTGGTTTGTATAAAATTTCAATTTGATGACTTATGTTGTTTTTGAAATGACCGATTCAATTATTTTGCCGGCCAAGGCGTTTAAGATTTAATTTACAACGGGTCCATCTCATATCCGTATTACCCACGTGTACGGACGCACACGTTTATCCAAAATCGCCTCATTTCCACATCATCCGGTAGACGGTCACTGCAGCCTACTCCATTCCGTTGAGTAACGAAATTTTCTCAAAACATATAATAAGATGTCGATCGCGTTCCGCGCTTTTGGAATGAAATCGAACAAAAGAGTGCTGGCGACTTTTAAAATAAAATTGTACAACGACCCACCCTGGCTGGCAAAATATATTACATCTAACAAGCGACACAGATAACATTAATTAAACCGATTTATATTAAAACTTAACAATATACGTATATTATTAGACCCCATTATTGTGAATATTAATATTCCGTTACGTTACAATAGTTACAGCGTATATAATGTCCGCGGTGAAACATTGCAAAAGCGGTCCGCGGTTTGAGTAGGGCTAGGGAACCACTGGCGGATTCGAAGGATCCGAAACGTCGAGACAATCGGTGTGTTGGCAGAATATTGTGAGTATAGATCAGCGGTTCCCAACCTGGGGGTAATTACCCCCCAAGGGGTAAAACGGGATTTTCTGAGGGGTAAAGATGAGACTAATTTTTATTTTTATTATAACGCGGTCGAAAACACCAAGGTGTGACTAACGACGTAATATTATAATATTGTTGGATACGGTTATAGTAATAATTTCGGTAAATTCCATTTTTGATTTTTTTTAAATTTTTAAACTAAACTTTTTTAGTTGGTGGGAGGGGGTAATTGCTAATATGTACCCCGATTTATGGGTAATGGTCTCAAAAAGGTTGGGAACCGCTGGTATAGATTTTAAGTATTCGTCCGTGTTATACGCATATATAAAACTGCAGTAAATTCGGTGTGATAATCGGCAATTTTTCCAAAAAAAAAAAAATTCTCTAGCACATAATATACGCGCTTATTATAATAATAATTATATGCATAAAATTCCGTCGAAAGATGTCTAAAACGTATAATAATATAATATTATAGAAATCGGCGCGCGTTTGTGTTGGCGAAAGAAGACAGGAGCCGAACACAAAGCGATTGTCGAAATAAAGAAATAATTTTAATACGCGCGTTTTGTTTCGCGTTCTTCCGTATAGAGAGAAAAAAACCCTTTTCTTATACGTATACCTACTCCGCAAAATAAAATCCGTCTGTCGGACGTCCGCGCGCGATGCTGCAGCGGCGGACGGCGGTCTTACAATGGCCCCGGCAGCAGCAGCAGCAGCGAAAAAAAAGAAAAAGAAGAATTTCGCGGGTGTGCCGACGAGGAATTACTACTATATATATATATGTGTACATATTATTTGTGCGTGTATAACCGCCGCCACCGAGTCCATCTGTCGTCGCGCGGCTACTTGAATTACGTCTCCGGTCAACAGGCGTAAAGAATTTTATATTGTGCTCGTTTTGCGAAAAAAAAAATTATATATATGTATATACTAATAAAGGGATTCTCCTCCGGCCAAAAACGATTCCTTTTTTTTTTTTTTTCTTCGGCCCTCCCGAGATAAAAATCTCCGTAAGCACCAGTTTTATTATTATTATTATTATTATTATTCGCGTCCTTTTCTCCTCGTCCCTCGTCTGGCGCTCGCTGCCGATTCCTGTACACGCATCGTAATGCGTGCAGCAACGAACGCGTGTGTCAAAGCGACCGACACCGCCTTCGTCCTATTATTATTATTATTATTGAATGGAGAGGAGTTGGTGAGAGAGAGAGAGAGAGAGAAAAAAATTAAGAGAAATAATAGCGCGGCGAGTGTACGATTCGATGTTGCGTGAGACCGGAATCCGCTGCGACCGATATGGAACACCGCAGCCGTTTGTAATATTATTGTGCGAGTTTCGCGAAATGAAAGGTTTCTTCTGTCGCGTAATAAAAAAAAATAAAAAAAAAACCGTATGAAAGAAACCGACAATGGAATATAATATATACGCGACCCGTCGGCCATCGTGTACACAAATATCCGAATTCGCGCGTTGTATTATTATTATTATTATATTTATGTAAACAACAACTGTCGCTTCTCGAATAGAAATTTTTATTTTTTTTTTTTTGTCGGCGCGGCGGCGTAGAAAATCGTCGACTATATAATAATATTATAGCGCCGAAATGCGCGTACCACCGGCCGGACTTGTAATAATTTGAATACGCGTCCGCCGCCGTCGCAACAATACGGTTTTTATTTATTTTTCTATTATCATTCACTTTTTCTCTCCACACCGTCTTATTATTGTACCTTGCGATTTAAATCCGAGTATTTACGGGTATATATTTTTGACATGTATATATGTCTTATGGCTGGGGTCGTTCTATAAATTTGTGCGACACCGAGAGCGTTACCGCGACGTCATGAACCCGGCTTTACGCACCACCCGACCAAGACCCCCCCCCCCACTTCTATACCGTCTTTGCCGGTTACATTGGAACGGCGATGACAGCGCGATCTATAGATGTCTATATCTATATAGATGTGTCATAGGTACGAGGAGACGGGTTTTTTGTCACGTGTAAAAAATAAATGAGATATAATATACAAGACATATACGATGGGGCGAATGATGAGTAATGCACAATCGTCGATAACTCACAATCGTAATAAGATAACGACTTCAACTTGGTGTCAAAATATAGCTATTTTTATAGTTTACAACTGGGTACTTGCGCTTGAAAATCACTAGACTTGTTTCTAATCAGTACGTGTCAGAATGAATCCTGGTATAGATGTAATGTAAACGATATAATAACAACGAGCTACGAAAGAATTTTTATCTGTTGAAAATGTTATTGTTAACCTACATGTTCTGCTCGTTGGTAACCTTGACGATGAGTCACAATATTGATGAGAAACCGCTCTCCTTGCTCCTTGGTGATAACGAGTCAACAGTTTTTGGCTACACTCAACTCGATTTTTGCGTTTTTTGAGTCAAAATTTTCGGTACCTAACGAGTGCAAAATTTTTGATAGCCAAGTCGCTGAATAATGAACCTAACCCTTTCTTGCGATATCCTAACAATATCAGCGAATGTAGTTTTGGGTTATTTGGCGGTCATTTTCGATAAACTCGTCCACTTGAATTCGATGGTCTTCATGTCACACTTTTACAGGTCGTCCATCGCAATGTTTATCCAGAATATTCATTTTACCAGGTTCAAATAATTTACAATTTGATATCCAATGAAATAAAGGGTTCCGATCAACGGTTTTACTACCGTAAACAAGTTTGTAAACGACGATAAATGTCAGTCGGATTAACATTTTCGGCGATTAAAAATTCTTTTATAACTAGTTGTTAGGATATCGTTTACATTACATCTATACTAGGCTTCATTCTGACACGCACTGATTAGAAACAAGCCGAGTGATTTTCAAGCGCAATTATCCAGTTGTAAACTATAAAAATAGCTATATTTTGACACCAAGTTGAAGTCGTCATCTTATAACGATTGTGCATTACTTATCATTCGCCCCTCGTACACGTACCGATGTATCTGCATGCAGTGTAGATACTCCTGTTTTTTGCTTATTTTTCAACAATATGGCCCGTTTCAAATTTGCCTCCCCTTTCAAAACGACACTGCTTCCATCCCCATCGCACCTACTTACTTTGATCCACTTCGTCGACCACTGCGCGTATATTTTACGTACCTTATATACCGGGCTTTTCATCGAGTCCTGTATACACACACACATATATATATATATATATGTTCAGTGGTCGAAGTGGATCGAATTAAGCGCAGTTGAGGGATGGAAGCAGTGTCGTCATTTCAAGTTTTGAAACGGCAGGAGGAGGGCGGGACAAAGTTTTGAAGGCGTAGCAAGACTTATCATGTTTAAGATCAGGGGTCGGCAACCCGCGGCCGGCGAAGTAATTTTTTATGGCCCCCACACGAAGATGTTAAATTTTTAAAAAATTATTCTATATCGATATAAATGTATACACTTATGGGATTTTTTTCGAAAATTTTATCTAATCTCGCGCATTAGAAATCGCATTAGTTTAAAATTTTACATTTTTTTTTTAATTAAATTTTTTTCTTAAAAGCAAATTATTTTCTACTCGTATTTCCACGTAAAGTAACACTGATGTGAACTGATATTGAAAATAATAAAATTATTAGTATTATATCATATATTGTATAAAATTTGTTTTTTTTTTGTTAATGTGGTCCTCGATGTAAATATGAAAAAAAACCACATGGTTAAAACGGTTGCCGACTTCTGTTTTAGATGGTAAAAAATTCGTGATTTCTTTTTTTTTTAATTCATTCAAAATTATTTTTACGGTAAAAAATGTCAACTACAATGTATGTGATTTAGCCTGTGCGTATATATTTATATATATTTAAAAAACGCATGCACGTTTTTTAACCCCCCCTTGTATTAACTATTTTAATCGAAGTATTTGTTCATAAAAAAAATCTTTTGCGCGGTCTATTGATACGGCACAATGAAAGGTATTTTTCATTTTAAATCATTATATTATCAGAGTTCGTTTTGCGACATTACTTTAGTTAAATATTTGATCTAAAGGCCACGACTACGTGCACGTAATAATAATATATATATATATACATTTTATACGTGGTGTGAACATAATTTAACACTGTCATGATTCGTTTTTCGTTGAGAACAATCGTAAACACAATATTTAATTTACATTTAATCCGTAGTATTAATAATATCCGTCTGATCGCTTTGTAGTTTTTGATTTAAAAGAAAAACAAAATTTCCAAGTAGACCAGTGAAAGGCAAAGTCAGTAGCCACTGTACCAATTTACACGGGACAACCAATTTAAAAAGCGTGCCAAATCAACATAATATTTTATTTTATAAAAATGTATACGTATTGCGCGGTCAATATGACGCCAATGATCGTATAAACGTTTCAATTTGTGGAATATTTTCGCGGTATACCCGAACAGTTAACAGAGCGTTTCGTTTGTCTTCGCTTCAATCGATCCTACGGAATCGATTTAAAAATATATATATATACGAATTTACTACTTACTTATGTTGAAAATAGAGATTTTTCGTTTTTTGGATTCAAAATTTCAAATCGTACGCGAAACGTTTGCGGGGTGCAAAATATAGTCGTAAGCGTTTATAACATTACGCGCATATAGAGGTCCAATAAGAATTCGAGTCAAATTAATAATTGGTGTCGAACAATACACGTCTATTTATATCATAATATGCGATTTCCTCCCCCGAGTTTATACACGCGTATAAAAAAAAATCACCATTACTCTACTGATTTAATGTTGGAATAATGAAGTCAAACGACTCGGTTAACACGCACACACTGCACATACGCAGCCTGAAAGAAAACCCTTTGCTCGCGAGAAATGCATATAAACAAATCGAATTATTTTGGCTGATGCGAATATTGTAAATCCGACACCGCGGGTATATATTTTATAATACAGTTAGGCCGCGATCACCCTTCCTCGCATATTGCGGTCGTATCTCGTAATAATAATAATAATATACGAAACGTATTTTTTAAATCGGATGAGACTAACCCCATCATTATTGCACCGAGATCAATGACATCACTGCGCAATAAACTCCGGGATCCTTCTCCGCGCCGGGATCGCGCACACCAGAGCGCGCATTATATAATTTCGAAATTCATTACTCGGAAGTAATGATAAAGGTCGAGAAAATCCTATAACGATATATGTATTGTACGAGTGCCGTTTTAGTCTAAAAGGAAAAAAAGAAATTTTTTAAATACAACTGGTTTTCTACAAATGTCTATTCAATCGTAACTCGCTCTGCGTCGTGCAAAAACTATTGAAAATATCGAAATGTGGTCGGTTTTTTATTAGTTAAATGATTCACGTAGATCGTTTTATAGGCATATAGTTTGAAAAACATCAAATTTTAAGATTCTTCTGTCGGTTACCCGGAAGCAAAATATATTGATTTCCATAGTTACCAAATCTTGTTTGTAAGAATCGTTGCAGAATTTTTTTTTTTTAGTGTTATTTGATCGCGTAAAAAAAAACTGAGGACTATGCCGTATAGGAATTTTCTAAAAACATTTTGCTAATTCATTACCTATGTCATTTCAATCTGGACAACCAAACAGTAGCTATTAATAAATACAAATCATACACTCGTATTAATGTAAATATAAATTAAACAGTTGAAACTGTTCACGGGCGAAGGCGGCGGGTAAATTTTCATTTTTGGATCGTTTTTCAGGATTCCATCCACTTTCAAAAAAACCACCACCATAAACTGCGTTTATTTTTCTGTGAGACCTATTATACGATTTCTGTTTTTTTTAGACCCGTCTACATTGCTTTATATGATAATCTCATCGGTTTTCTCTGGAACACAAACATTCCTTAGCCATTGAAGTGTTCTCGGATCGTCGAATTCTTGTATTCTTGGATCTCCGTCCACACGCTCATATTATTTTACTTTCACTATAAAAACGAGATTTTTTTATCTTCGTTTACATTTTGGTCGTTAATTCGGCATTCGGTATACTTCAAAAAACGTTATACGAATTAATTAAGTCCAATACATACATTTCGATTACATTACTTCTGCGTATCGACGGACCACGAATCGTTTGTTAAAAACGTATCTCGGGCAATAATTTAAAACGGTGGAAGAAGCATAGAACGAAATCCCACAGAGATGGTAACTATATTATATATACTGAATATACCAACGGACATATTATAAGCGGTGCACGTGATTACTGGTAGACAGCTGAGTAAAAAAATAAAAAATAATATTCCTAAGACACGAAGTAGAAAAAATTCCAGCTCTCCATAAACGTTATAGGTACATATTATATAAAAACTATTGGACATTATGATCTCATTTTTTAATAAGTTAACCGGTAAGGTACGCGTATAATTTACGGATTCTTTTTTTCGTTCGAATAAAATTTAATGAAACGAAACGGTTTTCTATAATTTTCCGAAAGGAATATTATCCTTTTCCACTGTTCAGCTGTTCAATAATCAAAGCGCGATTAAATATTGTACCGCGCTTACAGTACGGCGATCGCGCGCTGGTGTAAACGACAACTTGAAAATTAAATTAAATAAAAATAGGAGTAGAAACCCACCGGTAAAATAACTATCGCTCCGTTTTTTTGTGTTTCGTGGCCTTAATACGAAAAAAAAAAAATTAAAAAATTTTTATACGACGCGTTGCGTGCGCAAGGAAAGGCTGCAGATTACGAGAGACGATCGTATTTCTAAGAAGTGGTAAAAAAAAATCCTTCGTGTGTAATAAAAACAAAATCAAAGACGTCGTAAAAAAAAATAAACAGAATTCTCTTTAATTTTTTAACGGCATACCATGAGCTACATATATTCTTGTAAATCTTTATATAATACATAGAGCGCCGCAACGTTTATTTCTCCACGGGCTCTGATATCGCGTATATATATAATATATAATATATATCGAAAGGATTGTTACGGAAAGGTTTATAAATTTTTTTTTATCGCGCGATTTCAGGATTTTTGAATTCGTCCGCGCGCGGAGACGTTCAGAAAACGTGAATCGGACAATACACGTGCGCATATATATGTATTTGGAGAACGGGTTTAGAAAAAATTCTTTCACTATATCGTTTCACATCACCGAAAACCATATTATATATTATGACGACAACGAAATTCCACTCGTCTCCTATATAACAACAAACTATATTATACGAACTACGTATGTAATATAGTTTGTTCAGATATAAAGATGCTTATAATGACACAAATAATCTCTCCCGAGTAGGTACCTATACTGAATTATTGTTCGTGTTTAAAATTTTTTTAAAGAATATTCCTATATACTGTTATATGCGTATGTGGCATAGTCGCCTCATCTTTTTGTACGCGACCGAATAGTACTTAGAAAAAGTTTGCTCGTACATAAAGCGAATATAAGCCAGATTTTTTAGTCTGTTCATATAATATTAGAAATACTCCGTGTAAACAATCGTTGTCGAGTATTAAATTTATTTTAAATATTATGGGTTTGTCTTTCTCTTTAAAGTTTTGCGTCTAAAAACGATTCCGTTTCATTATTTTCATTGCTTTTCTTGTAAAAAATATTTTTATTTCAATTTGCTGTTTGATGTCTGGCCCCTAAATAGCTGGCGTAGCCAGTGACGTGTCCAAGAGGTGGTCCATGCGGTATCCGGATCCCCCCAAAATTTTTTTCTTTTTATATTAATATTATGTATCCAACATTTGTTTAAAATAATAATATATTGTTAATAAATAATATTACTTGTTTATGAAACTTTTCGAAAATTTTTCAATCGAAATGTTTTGGTCTCGAATTCGTTTAAATGTTCGATAATTCATTAAACCTATTATTCGGCACCTAGTCAAACATATCGAGCATCCAATTTTTTTCCAACATTTTTCAAATAGACCCTCCCCCAAAGAAAACCGAAATCCTGGCTACGTGTCTGGCTGGGGGCCCCGGCAAATGACCCGGGTAGTCGGGCGGGCCAGACCGACGCTGAGCGGGATTATAATATTTGATAAAATAATCGATGTCGTTTTAAACACGGCTAAATATCTATAGGTGTGACAACAGATCTGCGATTCTGTGGAAATGAAAAATCTTTATTATTATATTACCTGTTAATGTTGCGCGTGGCTAAATATCTATATAAATGGCAAAATAATAATCCGGGTTCAGTTCCATGGAAAAATGAAAGGTATTATTGTTTTTTCCACGGATGCGCAGAACGGGTCGCGATTCGGACAATCTGTTGTCATACCTCTAGACATTTAGCCGCGGTTTAAAAAAACGATCTACCGATGCCTACACACGCTATACTCGTACGTTTGAAACAATATTACTTTTTACACGTATTTAAGAGTAACGTGTACTTTTTAAAATACGATTGGTTTTTAAAAAAAAATATTCGGAATACTCTAATAACCGAGTCTGCAGGATATCGTATAACGGAATCGATGTCTCGCCGCGCTGCACCAGTATTCCGTACACACAGTACGTCGTAGTCATAATATATCGTATTATTAGCGCGACGACAATTAATTTTTTTTTTAAAATTAATTATCCTGTAATAACGCTAGCCGCAAACGGGTCAGCAACAACAGCGGCTCAGCAGCTATCGCGTGAATACGACCGTAGCGTCCGCGGTCCGTCACGGGAAACAGGTACCTATATCGGAAACGTCCCGCGCGCCGACTATTATTATTATTAACTGGAAAATAATATTCTATACGAAAAAAAAAAAAATAGAAATAAAATATAAAAAAATTACTCTCTCTCTCTCTCTCTCTGGTATTATTACGTGCCGTGTACGCCGCGTGTTGGCGGTGTACACGCAAATAATACAATAAAATAACGACGAAGACGATAATAAATAATAATAATAATAATATATAACGAACCGAGCGTATTATTATTATTGTCTTTTCATTTGTTGTGTGACACAAAACCGACAATATGTTTCGCGTGCGTTCGTCGAGTCGGACGGGCGAGCTATTGTCTGTGTACGTTACGCGATCGGTGGTGGCGGTGGTGGTGGTGGTGGTGGTGGTGGTGGTGGTTATCCGGTGTATGGCGTGCGAAGAAGCCAGCGGCGGTATGTAAAGGAATAATAAAAAAATAAAAAAAATAAAAACACCGAAAAATAATAATAAAAAATATTCGACCGCGCGCGATTTCACTTTGCATGTCTCGCGCGTCTCTCATCGCTACGCGTTACGCGTCGTCATTACGGTGTTCGCGGCGTCGTGGTTCCTGCTGCACGCGGCGCGTGTCCTGCGTTCTTTGCGCAGTGTCACGAAGAAAATACACACGCACGAGATAATATATAGGTAATATGTGTATTATAACGTGTCGTACGTTTTCCGTTATTCCGTGGGTTTACACTGTTATATTATATTATATTACACTACGCGTCGACCTATTTAATGGGCCGTCTTACAATATCCTTGGTTTAACTCGATAATTCGGCCGTAGAACGCGGTAGGAGGATAGACGCTCACCGGTGGATAACAATTTGTTTACGGAATTCGCGAGGCCCGGCCGAGAAGTCGGCAACGAACACGGATAATTAATACAATATGAATGGGTCATTACATCTTATCTTTCGGTCATCTTATAAGAATTACACGGGGTTGCTTATATTGTTTCTTCCATTTCAAGTCACTACTTCTTCCATGCCTAAAATGCCACAATGTGATAATAAACATAAAAATAGCAAATAAGCCACTCTTGTATGGGCGGAAATGATCTAATTAAGTATAGTGTATAAGTAGTCAAATCGGGTATTCCAGTCGTCAGGGAGAACTTCGGCAATGCTACATAATATATTTGTAATATAAAAATTTGAAAATAACTGTTATCACCATGGATAATTTCTATAGATAACAAATATGATAATTTCATTGCACAACCTTAAAATATAACCCATGCGGGAAAGAGACCCATTCTAATAGCGAATAAGTCATCTCTCTCCTTTGAAATGGACCGCTACCCCATGCACATTCAATATAGGAGTGCCCTATCCACATATTTATTATCTATAGCAACGAACCGCCGCGAGGCTTGAACTTATAGTAGTAACGTTTATTCCGCTATGAAACGATAACCAAATCCGGGAACGAAATGTCGCTGGGTGTTACAGCACAGACGTAAAATGATCCCTTTCAAGGACCGCGAGCTAAATTTGAATAACATTTTTATATTTGAATATATTTGAATAAATGAAAAATAATATATTAAATATTGGTTCTTCCAAGGTTTCAACAATTCAATTGCTTATTAAAAAAAAAAAAAACCCCCCGATTTTGATACTATTTATATATTATTTTATTCGTGATTGTAAAATATTATAGATACTTCGTGGTGATAAGACGGTCAGCTGATTTCGAGGTCAACGAAAAATATACTGACTGAACAAATGAAATCCGGACAGTGTCGTTTCTATTACCTACGTTCTATATGTCTGAACCTAGGGACGACAACGATATATCGAAAATATCGATATTTATGCTCGATATATCGATAATTTTATATCGATATAGTTCTTCGATAAATATCGACTGTCGATAAAATCATTCGATATATATGTTCATATTACCTACTGGCCACTATGGTCTGGTAAGCCGCAGTAAAGATCTTTGAATAGTATAAATTATAATCTATTGACGAAATAATTACAATCACTGCCATGATGTTCCGTGTTCACATTTTTCATATCATATTATTTATATTGTAAATTTTAAATTTAAGAACAACTTAAAAGTGCGAATCTCAGTTTCTCTTGTGCGACTAAGAATGTAGTTTTTGTTTAAATTTTAACTGCGAACTGTAGCTTGTAGCGCTGAAGAGCCGATTGCTTTTGTAGCAGACAAATTGGGTTCGTGCCACAATAGTGTACATTATACTGCACGAGGGAAACCCTACCATTAGACTTGTAATTGATCATAATCCATAAGAAAGATTTCGTTGTGATTTGAAATGGATTTATGAATATAAAACATGCGTTCAGCATTATTCAAAACACCAATTTTGATACGTCACATGATATATTAATTTGTTATCGATATTTAATGAAAACATCGACACTATTATCACGATATACGTTATATCGACATGAATAAAAGTCGCCGACATATCGTTGTCAATTTTTGCGATTTTTGCCATCCTTAGGCCTGAAACGTGGTTCAAAAACTGATCTTAGTTAAACTTATCGTCAGTTTTACAATCAAAGATTTGGTTCAGTTCTGGTGAACCGTGATTATTGTGAAATCATCCGTGACAATGGAATAGCTGGATGATAGATAGCATAAGCAACTGGACCAGGAATCGGGCCAAATGCTTGAATCCAACGTGAGAATCAAGCACGTTGCGGTATTACCAAAGACGTTATATTCGATTTTTCACTGGAGTCACGGACAATCGTATACCGTGACCTGCTGCAGCGCGTAGCGCATCATTTGACTACCGATTTCCTTTTCGCGTCGTAATTAATGATTTCATCGCGTGATTTTATGGTAACGATACTATTAGGATACTCGCACACCGCGACAAATCGACCGTGTGCACTGTCCGTGTGTTGGGCGTGTATAAAAGAGTTATAATACGCACCGTATGATGATACCTATAAGTATTATTGTACACAATATACGCGTAACGAAGAGAACGCGCGCGCGCTCATATCCGAGTACATACAATGCGTATTATTAAATACGTACAATGTTATATATATATATAAGTTCATACGCGATAGGCGAAACGAAGTACAAAAAAAAAAAAAACGAAAAGGGTTGTTATGTGTTGTACAGCGCACGCATATAATATATACTTAACAAACGGTCAGTTTTTGAATACGCCCCGACGATAATAATTATAACGACGACGTGGGTGGTGCGAAGTGGTTACAAAAAGCAGTCCACGCAACGAGCACCGCGTACGGAAATTACACCGGGACAAGTGCGTTTCACCGTATCGCGGATATAGCGCAATAATAGTAGTAATAAATTGAATATCGAGCGACCGGATATAATATTATACAAATTTATTCAAAAAAATAACAAATATCTTATGTCCTGGGAGGAGAACGCCCGAGGTGGCTGCGATGGTTTATAATTTTAAGAACGTTTGCTCTTTGTAAAGTGATTGGGAAGAATAATGTCAGATTGTATATTCGGGAGCGTCATTGGGGGAGAGCACGAATTGAGATGGACTGGATGCAGAACGAAGCTTCTCATCACACAAAATATTGAAAGCCAAAAGTGCCAAGGCGATTAGCTGTTGTGTCGAGACCACTAGCGCTCTCATACCAAATTATTTCCCGCGCTTATTTAAAAATTGCCTATTCGTTTACCATGAATTTAGGAAACGATTAGCGGGCAGCGGTTATTTATTATTTACCGAGAATTAAGAAAATTATTAGCGATTACCTGCTGATTTGATAATAGATGTCAATACTCGAGAATAAAGTAAGGTTGTAGTAATAAATTGGTATATGAAGAATACACTAGTACTGAATGGCGCTAGTAGATTTGACACATCAAAAGCACTCTCGCGAATCATTTTTTTTCGTTTTCGTTCGGCATCCAGTCTATCTTAATTCGTGTTTGGGGCGAAGGGTGTGCGGTGGCACTTTTTACTTTTAATATAGTCCCAATTGGCCCGCTTTGGTAACGGTATTCGATGTTGAAAAAACTGTAGGTGTATTTGCTAAACTTAAAAATCGCCGGTATCCGCTTATTTAAAATATAATTATTTATTATTTTTTAAGTTTTTAAATTGTTAATTTGTAACTATGTATGTTGATTGCGATTCATGATCAATGGAAAAAATTAGAAGCAGGATATAAGCACACGAGTACTTGCGTCTATTTTTATACGGCCCGATGAAATTTCAAAACGGCCTACTCGAAACTCCGCACACCCGAAAAAAAAACTGAAATGACGCCCCTGATTGTATTTGAATACTCACAAAAATACACGCGTGATATCGTATATAGTTTTATTGTACAGTTTAAATATCGTTAATTTTAATTCGGTAACGTAATGAAGAAAACATAAACGCGTAAAAAATAACATTTCCATAAAAAAAAAAAAAATTATTAATAATAATACGCTTAGGTTTAAAATAATAACGTAATTTTTTTTTTTTTGAAAAAATATTTGTCGAAATAAAACGCAGACACATAAAATAAAGGGCGTATAGCGAATATTTGAATTTTAAATTAGTTAAATGATATGGTATTATACACACCACAAAAGTTTGAAACACGCGTTTTCCTTTTTCCCGTTTTACTTTCGTGTTTAACATGAACGATAATCATGTTTACTGCCAGTTCATGCCTGCAGATATTCATAGATTGTGTATGTGTGTGTGTGTGTAAAAAGAACGTTGGGCGCGTGTTGCATTTTCTAGAGGTTTCGTTTTATAGGGGAAAAAACGTAGCATTTTTTTTCGAATATTTTTCTTTTTCACTTATACACATCGATAAAATAACTCCTTGGTTTGAAAACATCATAACGGAATAATGACGATGGCGTTTGGAAACCTATTCCACATAATATTCTATGTTCGGTATATTATATTAAGACTTTTCGTCTCGCAAACGTTTGTCGCATTCAGACAGCGCATTTTGTGTTGAACTCTTTTGCAGTCGTCGTCACCGATCTTATTGAAACGATTTCGGTCATCACAGTTCAGCGTGTAATATTATCGACGTGAATATGACGATGCTGTACCTAAGAACACATCAATTCCTCAATATTAATTTAACAGGTTTACGGAAACACAGTGGAAGTCCATTCGTATCTGATGAGAACGTGGAACGAATCCGAACGTCTTGTAGATACGCGTAGCTCAAAATCTTTATTAGCGAAAAACCGTTTAGAATTATGGATCTACATTATGCAAAGTGACGCGTAAGAGGCTTAGAACAAATGCTTGTGGAGATACAACTTTTGCATCATATCAAACTCAATGATAAAATTGACTATAGTTCATGAAAACGGCTGGATTACCATTTAGACTTGTGCAAAGTAACGTGCAGAGGTACACGTATCGATGTGTATTAAAAGAAAAAAAAAATTTCAGAATATACATATACTAGCGTAATTACTAATTAATATTTTAAAATATAACGCTATTTAAAAAACAATTGAAACCGATGAATTACTATCGTATGGACACTCTGTATATTTATTGGCGGAAATAATAAGAAAAACTCGAATGATGATATTATTTATTTTTAATTTTTTAAATAAACTTTTATAGGTAATATGTTGACATCGGGGCTAGACTTTGTCGAGTTACTATATTGCTGGCCTAATACCTATTTCTGGCTAATATATCAATATGACCACGATGGTGATTCGATTTCGTTTACGAAGTGCAATTACGAAGCGAGTCCGTTTTCTACTATAGAAAAACCGAAACATTTATTCCGTTTGGGATTTATCGCATTTGTATATGTTTTTGGACGGTGGTTTATGAACAGTTTTATTTGAACTTTCATTTGCGCAGAGCGTCGTGATTTAAAATTAAATGTTTCAATGTCTCTTTATACCAAACTATTTTTTTCATGTGCAGTATAGTCTATAGGTTTCTTAATCCTATACACCGATAAACTTTTAAAACACTTGGTTAACTATACTAAGGAAAACCATTAGGGTCCGATGGTTTTTTACAGGAAAATATTGAGGAAAATGTATTGTCCATTATATAACCTAGGAACAGAGCGATATGATGAAAACTAATAACATTAAATTATAGAGACTCATCATTGAAAGACCTCTCATATAAAAAAAACTTGAGTGGTTAGATCACGTTTGGAGAGCAGACGGACAAATCATTAAGCGGATATTGATAACAGAGATAGAGGGCAAAAGATCCTGCACGAGATAGGAGTATACCTCATACTTATCATGTAAAACCTGATAAAGTTGCAGGAGAGAGCCCAGTTAAATGCGGCTTATGATAGTGTAGGATGGATGAATTTTGTGATGGTATCGTTTGGTCTCGAAGGATCTTTAAGCTGTGCATGATGATGACATGTATATATATATATATATATATATATATAGAGTTTATTATTTTTTTAATACTCACATACAGTATACAGAATAAGCAACAAGTGGAAGAAAATTGGGGTTATGCGTGGCCATATAAATACTTATGTCAAGACGCTCGGAGCACACGAACTTACACCGTGGTCGTTTAATTAAATGGTATCAACCGCGGACGGTTAGGCGTATATTTCGTTGTATTTGCCTGCGGTGGGTCGTAAAATAATTTCGACTAGTGCATATCCTTATGTTATATTTCGTATATAGAAGGTGAATGAGACGTGCACGTCATGTAGATATATTCCAATCTTGTTAATGACATTTTGGGACTGTCGCGACTCGAGCGATATTGCTTTTATATTTTATTTGACATATAAAATATGTATTTATGTATTAAATACTCGTATATTTCGTGTACGTTTTAAAGCGAAATAATAATTTCTCCGGAAAAGCAAACTCGATTTCCCGGTGATGGACGGGTTCTATAGAGACAATCCCTTACCACCGTGGTCCGCACCACCTTGCAACCGCGATCGTAACGACTGTTGGAGTGGAAATAAACGGCGAGGCGGTGTATATAAATTCGAAGGCACCGACAGAAATATTACGTGATACGGAAAAACAGAGTCATCGAAATGTTAAACTTGGCGAGAAAACGTATACATTACAAGGATTCCGGTCCAATAAACGCGCGCGTTGTATAAATGTTTCAAAAAAATAAGAAATATGTTTTTTTATTATTGTTTATTGCGAACGTTTATATTTCTTTCCCTTGTCGTTAATCGGGTGTACAATATTTTTGGATTTATTTTATATATTTATGCGGCGATGGTCCAAACAGAATATTTTATAATAATAAATAATATATTATAATATAGTATCTGTGTATACTCGTACATATTACATATTCTATATCGTCGTTTTAGAGGCAACACCACCTACTGCACTTTTTGGATAGGTCGAATCGGTCACGTGATTCTATTCATAATTTCACGGATAATCGATCGGCATATGCTTGAGTTATCGGAGAATGAGCTTATTGAATAATTGATAATAAAAAGTATAACATTTTACACTACTTCTACCCTCATGTAAATAAAATAAATTCAGCAAGCTTCAATTTACCTCTAGCGCGTAAGTTTTTATAAAATATATTTTATTGCACAATTTTCCATTTAATTAGTATTATTTTTTAATTTTACGAGGTTTATTTAATGGTTTAAAAGAAAATAGACTGATAAGTCAAGGGGAGAGGACCCATTTTAGTCGTGGTCGTCTCAAAGGTCTCTTTTCTTGCGGCTTCCCACATTGAACTATTCGAACTTAAGTTCCTTCTTTTCTCCATACATGTCCTGCGGAGTCTCCTTTTTTTTGTTTCCCTGACTATATCAGCCATTTAAAACAACTGTTTAAGCTCTTCGGTTTTTCGAATTTTCCACTCCCCCGTGATTTCATCCATACACGGTCGGAAAATCTTTCCTCGTATTTTTCTTTTGAAAATCAGCAGTTTGTTTTGCTCCGATTTCCGTAGTGTCCATACTTCACCTTCGTGCATTACCAATGGACGGATGAGTGTGCGATATAACCGTATCTTGAGGTTCTTCGATATCGTTCTCGTCTTTTTAACAACTTATTTAGTCCGTATAGTAGCATTTATTACCGAGTTGGAGTCTCACTTTTATTTCTGTAAGTTCATCGTTTTTTTGTGTCAATATCGATCTCAGGTATCTACGGTAGGTACACAGGCAAAAGCATAAAATATATATATTCCAGAAATAGCTTTCCTCTTCGACGGATGTTTCTCGCTCGGATAATCAATCTGACACAGTGTTACACGTCTCTATTAGGTGGTTTAACATTAAGTCTACTGCAGTAGACTTAATGTTAAAGCACAACTGCAGTGCTAGTGGTATCGGTCGAATGAAATTTTTCATCTCATCAAGAGGATTCAAAGTGGCTGTAGTCAGTAGTAACTAAAAATATGGCGTCCGTCCAGTGTAACGTTAACAGAGAAAATCGACAAATTATAAATTAATTTGCTGGATAAAAGAAGAAGATTAGAATTTGTAGTTCGTATTTAGTGGCGTTGTTTTCCCCTAGGAATCTTTAAGGCGTTTGAAATCCCGAAATAAGTTGCTGAAGAACTGGATATTATCTTGATGTATAATAAAAAAATCACGATAATATCACGTGCAAATAGAAACGATTTATATTCGAGACTATACGACACTGACTATATTACATTCCGTTTTGTTCTACACGCGCATAGGTGACTGCAGTGTAAAATAGCCTTTGTTTCGTTACGAAATCACCGAACCGAGGAAGTCCTGGGGATACATTTAATCCAAAACGTTCTTAGGGGTCTTCTCATTAATCGCTGCCACGTGGTGAATATTGTAAATGTTTACGGATTCTATTTATCACCCGTCCGCGATGGTCTTCGCGCGTATTTATACGGCGTTTTTTAACGACGGCCCTAAAATGTTTCCTAGCAACCGCACAGCACGCCGCCGCTGTAATTCAATACGTTCTCGGTAACCCGAAGCTTTTAACGACGCCCGTAATACTATTCGTACTTATCAATAGATTATTTTATTGGTTTCCGTGTCCACGCGAGACCGCGTACTATAATAATGTACAATAATACGATAATAATTATTTTATTCGTCAAACAGAAAACGTTTTTTTTTTTTTTACGAGCTTAAACGCCGAATGACAAAAACTCGTGCGGACGCGTTGAAGATGAATATTTTACAATATATTTGCGTTTGGAAATCATTTGAAACGGATTTCCTATCGTCATATTTGTATCATAATGAAACCAAATCCTGCCGTATTACGTTCACTCTCAAACAAGGAATCTCAAACTAGCGTCACTCTAAATAATGTCCAAATACCTTGTTGGTACAATTTGACCAAAAACTAAACTGGGCACACCACATACGTTCCACTAAAACGTACATTGAATGTACGTGTTAGTGTTCTGAAACGATTTCTCCATTCTAAATCTAAATTGCCCCTTCGCACAAAACTGACCGTGTATTAAACTCTTACTTAAACCGCTATGGACATATGGAGACGAAATTTGGGGCTCAGCTAAAAATTCAAACCTTAAAAAAAAAATACAAGTCGCGCAGAATAAAATATTCCGCTTTATCACCAACGCACCACCTTGTATATTATCAAATCACACGTTACACACAGACCTACAAATGAAAACTGTAACGCAAGTCGCCAATTACAGTCGTTACCATAACTCTCTGCAAAACCATCCAAACTTCCTTGTAAAAGACCTTTCATTACCCCGTATGCCCTACAATCCACCTAAACGATTAAAAGGAAAGCGGTGCAGAGACCTTTTTTCTCATAATTAATGAAAACCAAATTAATAAAAGTGTCGTCAGTGGGCGGCTTCTGTTTTCAACCTAACCATGTCAATATTTTCTACTCGCACGTTTAACACTTATACTTATTGTACTTATTTGTATAGACTGTATAATAAAAAAAAATATATTTGTATGTACTCCACTCAGTTAATAATTATTCGTTATTTTAAAATAACGCGATTTTGTTCCGCACGAGACGAATTGCAACACAAATTTTCCTGTACTTACTCTGTAATGTAATAATATCGCGTCTCGTCCTTACGATCGTTTCATAGAAATCAAGACGAATTGCTTCCCGAAGTGTTTCCGAGAAGAATACCTATAACGTTGCGAGTATTCCACGAAAAGTAACCCATTGCGACTACTACAATATCGTCCTGTTCTGTATACGACTTTGGTAAAAAGAATTAATGAAAAAAATGTCCTTAATTAACGGAGCGCGTTTATAATGAATACAATAGTCACTTTTTTTGTCTTTATATAATAAATTTTTTAATTTTATTTAAATTCACAATCGAATCGCCAATAGATTTTCCTCCGTTCGTTGTAAACACACATCACGGCGCTATCTTCTCTCTGGTCATACACGCACAATATACGCGGATGCTGAGGATCGTCATGATGGCTTTATCTTTATTATAGTATAATAGACCATCATAATATGAATTCGATACGATTAATTAACATTTTTTAATGTTATTACTTGTATTATTTGTTCTTATCGTAAACAAGAGAATTACGACGTTGGGCCCATCTTCAACTAGGGAGAACCTGTATAGCTGTTGCCGATTTCGGTCGATGGCGTTCAGTTAAGTAATAAAAAAAGTTTCGATACGATTTCCTCCTATTTACTCCTGCGAAAAAGCTTTTTCCGCTCTAGTGTACATTTAAAATAAGTAGGTACATATAGAAACCGCTTGCAAAATATAAATTCTGGACTGCGGTTAAAACTATCCTGTGTCAAGCCTGAAATATCGTAACTTAAGACAGAAATGCAACACTAACCTCCGCATTAATTATTAAAAATATTTTTGGATTGTTTGTGATGAAAAACGAAACTTTTGTGTAAAAAAAAATGTTATTTAAAAAAAAAACACGAATAATTGAGTTATTGAAATTAAATGTTTTTTCCTCATTGATTCCGTGGGTCCGTGATTTCAAAAATCATTTTTAAAGCGGTCCGCGTGCTACAAAAGTTTAAGAACGGCTGTTCTATCCGAAAGTATTTTGTCCGGACCGTAGTGTATTATTAACCGAAAGATAAGTCGAAAAACAGTTACACCGAAAATAAAATTGTAAAAAACGTTTTTCTCCTAAAATTATTATTAACCGAAACACGTATTTTAGCCAACGTTCGGGACCCGCCGAATTAACCATAACCCTTAAAAACTCCGAACCCTAACAACCCAAATGATTTTTATACATAAAAACTTGAAAACCAAAAAAAAAAAAAAAATCGACTTACTCAAAATCCGAATAAATTCTAGAACTTAAATATTATTTTTCGCATTAAATGCTATTTCTTTTTCTTCTTATATTGGTTTCTTGATAAAGATCGTCGTACCTACCTGTACAGAAACAGTTTCGTTTTTAATATATTACGATTTATGACGAATATCGGACTGCGTATAATAATAACTTATAACGAAATTTCTACGAATAAAGCCAGTCAAGCGTACATATAATACTTGTTTACAGTTTACACGGCAATATACCGTTGTATAAAAATGTGATGTACTTATACATACAGGAAAGAAACTAATAATACGAGTACTTCAGACTTCCGCGGCGAATCCGTTATTTTATTTACGTACAGTTTATAAGACGAATATTAATTTACCCGTGATTTCGTGTTGGCATAAACCAGAAAATAATAATAAAAATCCCGTGAATAATATACATATTTAAATATTAAAGGCTACTCAATATACCACTCACGTATATATTAACCTGCAATATCAACCCGAGTAATAGCGGTTACGAACACTCGAATACGTATATCTATTGATTCGATCAGTGTATATAGTGATCAAACGCGCAAAACGCTACCGACAAACCCTAAATTGAAAACCGGAACAAATCATTTGGCGGCGGGTTCCGAGCCTCGGTTTTAACCGAAAAATATTTCATCCGAAAATTTATAGTTATTACAAGTGTACGCGAACGAAAAATATTTGTTTTTTCGACCGAAATACGTTTCGGATAAAACATTTTTACCGACAGAATAATATTTTCTACCGGTTCGTACGGACCGAAATACGGTTCGGCGGACATGATTATTATTATTTTCTATTGACATTTTTTTTTCGGTGGGAGAGCGATAAAATATTATACCCGTGTAATATATTCGAAAAATATCGCGGATGACGTTCCAGCAACCACCTCTATGAAGATTATATTAATAACAATATTATATTTATCGGTAGAGAATATCATCCAAAATGTCGATTTTGAATTTAATCAAAAAAAAACCATCCAACCTGTCTCAAATATTGTAAATTACCAATTGAAAATATAAATACAAAATGAATGCCCAAAAAAAAAAAAAAAATCAAAGAAACTACACCGCGCACGCAGATACATCGGTACACAGGCGCGGACTGGTAGTTAATAAAAAAAAAACGGCAAATATGCAAATAAAAATAACGATTCTGCTAGTATACTGGAGACATTGATGTGTAAACGTCGCGTGAGCGGTTAAAACGTAACGGAATTGTGATTGGGATTTGTGAATATCGGTATCATTATCCAAAGTAATTTCGATAATAAATATTATTATTAGTTGTCATGACAACAGCTTACACATTACACGCTATTTATAATTGCGTGTAAATTAAATTAATATTATTAGTTGTCATGACAACAGCTTACACATTTCCGTCCCATTTCCCGAGATTTACCCTCATAACGCCGTAGTAGATGTATACACATAAAAAAAAAATTCCCCCTCTTCCTCCAAATATACCACTACTAATACCCACGAGTGACACTATTCGCTATAGGCTACCTATATATATAGTAAAAGATTTTTTTTTGTCAAAGATTTGGGTAATAAAAAACTTCTTTTTTTCGTCAATATCGTAATTATAGGGCTGCACGTATTTGTCACAAATGAGAATAAGACAATTTATTCAGCATTTTTTTGACAATTTTCGGTTTTTATGATATTTTCTTAATTTTTTAGAGCATTTTTGGATACAAAATATGAATTTTCACCGACGGTACACGTATTTCTGGTAAAATTTTTGGTAGACATGAAAAAAAAAAAAAAACACATCATTGTACTCGTAAAACCTAAAGATTCCTCGCTCCGCTCAGAATCTAAAAAATATATATATATATACAAATTATCACTTGAAAAATGATGGGCCCTTTATGTATGTGGGCCCCGGAGACGTGGCCCCTCCCCCATTAATCCGGGCCTGCGGCTTCAGGTATCACTCACCACCTGCAAGTTGCGTCGTTTCAGATTTTTAACGGAGGGGAGGGTTGACCTATCTCATTCCAATTACCACTCACCCACCACCAATTTTGAAGGAGCAATTGCTCCTAAATTACCCCCCTTCAACACGCCACTGCGCGCGGTTATAAAACGGTATATTTTCGCCTGCAGCGCGTCAGCACTTTTCAGTGCGCTCGTATCTCTATCTATCTGTGCGCGGCGGAAAATATAGGCGCGCCGCCGCCACCGATTCAAATAGAACGCGTAGGGGCGGGCGCGTTGCCGGTCGCGCGGAAAACGACACCCTCGCGCCCGAAAAAGCCTGTACGGTCCAGCGGCGCGCGGTCGACCGCATGCGCGCGGCGGCGGCGGCGGCGGCGGCCACCACGACCTATTGTCCGCGTTTTTGGACGTACGCGCACGGGCCCGCGTTATTTTATTGTTGCCGTTTTCGCGTGTGTGTGTGTGTGTGTGTGCATTGTAAAAGGGCCGGAAATCGCGGTTTTCGTCCCAGAAGGCTTTTACCGGGCCCGGTTATGTGTGCGCGTATCGCGTTGGCACGACACGATATTATTATTGTTATTGTTATTATTATTATTACGCCACACAGCAGTGCAGTGTATACACTATACACACACACACACACACACAGTGCAGTGCAGTGTACACACCGTGCAGAGACAAATAGACACGCGAGCGCGCGCTTCGCGGTGGCTGCGGGGAAAAAGCGTCGTATCCCGTGTCAGTTGCACGCGATCACCGCCGCCCCGCCGACAGCACCGCTCGCGTCCCGTGTGTGTGTGTTGTGTATAAATACGAGCGTCGTCGTTGTGGTGGCGGCGGCGGCGGCGGTGGCGGTGGTTTTGCTGTTGGCGGCCACGGCGACGGTGGCGGACGAGCGCAATTTAAATTGGGAAACAACGGCGGCGGCGGCGGCGGCCGATGCCCTCGGGCGGCGTACGACCGCCGCCGCCGCTATATTATATGCCGCTCGCGCGCGCGCGCGCGCAATCAATTGAGCCGAGACCCACCGCCGCCGTACGAAGAAGCCAAACCGACCGGCAAAGTTTAAACGAATTATCCGCTCGGATTTATACACACACACACACACACACACGACGACGACGTTTCTCCGCCGTTCGCCGTCGAAACGTCGATGCGCGTCCTACGCAGGCCCGTATTTATATGAGGGGAGGGGGCCAGGGTTGGGCGATTGTCCCTCTTGCAGGTGGAACTCTGGGAGCGGTGTGAATTTGTATAAACTCCTTTTTTGCGTTTAGACACGGTTTAATAAAGTTTATGATTAATAATAATTGAGTAAAACGTTTTTTTTTTTTTCATTATATTCAATTTCGTCGATTTTCGAATGAAATTTACTCGAAGAACGATGTTTACTGTGGAAAGTTCTCTCTGTGGGAAATATTTTTCTTTTTTTTTTTGTATACGAACACTAACTGTGGATTTCTTAAGAAAAAACAATAATCACGCAGAACGCAACCCGTAGTTATTACTAAATGTTAATTGTACGTAATACACACGTTTATTTCACGCTTTATACTATTCATATAATATGTGTTCATACGTATTATTAGGATATTTAATATTATTAATAATTTTATTTAATAGTTTTATAGTGCGTAATATGCTAGTCATATACCTACAATCTATATATAAAACACAAGTAGGGTTTTTATAATTTTTATTTGTGACACCCCCCCCCTTCGACCACATAAAAGGGGCGGAATTGAAAAATTGCCCCGGGGCGCCGAAACTGTAAATATTTTCCTGGCCCTATACATACTTTACTCGTTGTCGAGCAGTGATTTTTTTGAAAATGACTTTATAACAGAAAAAAAAGAAAAAATTAATTTTTAGATTCTCATCGGAACGACTATTGCTTTTACAATAATTTTTTTATTGATGTGTAAACATCCATTACGGCGATATGAATCTCGGGAAATGGGACGGAAAGCCGTGTAAGCCGTTGTCATGACAACTAATAATAATATTATAATAATTAATTTACACGCAATTATAAATTGCGTGTCAGGGGCGTATTTAGAATTTTTTTTTTTGGGGGTGGGGCTGAGGCATTGCGTAAATATCGTTGTTGAATTATTTCTAAATTCTAATCCAAGTATAAATCTTATAGAAATAGGACAAATTACCAAATTTTCAACATTTTAAAAACAACTACATATTATAGGGATTTATTAAAAAATTACATCCTATAGCCATAGGAATACATAAAGAAAGTTCCTGAAATTTCGGTAGGAGGGCTGGAGCCCCATCAGCCCCCTTCCCCATAAATACGCCCCAGCTGTTGCGTGTAATGTGTAAGCTGTTGTCATGACAACTAGCGATAATATTTATTATCGAAATTACTTTGAATAAAGATACCAATATTCACAAATCCCAGTCACAATTTCGTTCCATTTTTAATGCTCACGCGGCGTTTACCACATCGCAATGTCTCGAGTACTAACAGACTCGTTTTTTTTTTTTTGCTTTGCTATGCTAAAATAAATAACGTCGCGTGAACGCGCCGAGTTTTAATTAATAATTTGAAACGTAAACGTATATATATATATATATATATATAATAACTATATTACCGTAATATTTTTTATCCGTTTGCAAAAACCAAATTTAATATATTACACGACGGGTATAGTAAAAAATTAATCGTTCGAAATCACGTAATCGATATTTCGGGTTAATACGCATACGCGCGCATATATTATAAAAACTTAAAATTTAACAATATTATTTCTCGTTCACGCGCGTTTTTAACTCGCGACGCGTATAATATAATATTCAAATAGAAACTATATATATATATATATAAATAACGACTATATAGAATATAATAATATATTTTATATAGTTGTTATTTTGTTTGCGTATTATTAAATTTAAAATATGATATTATTATGTATCATTATGTTTATATATATATATTTAAAATGTAAAGGATTACCATAATAATATCGTTATTGCGGATTTGTACCGAGGGGAGAATTGTTTAACGTATCTTAGGACACACGTATTTCGTCGTCCTAATTATATTATTACGTTGATATATATTTTTATTTTGCTCATATTACATTATATAATATGTCTGTTCTCAATATTCAATTAGTATAATGATGCAGGTATAGATGCTCCTCCCCCAACGTTTCGTTGACCATTTTAACCGCAAAAAAAATATATATTTACGTTTTTTAAATTGTAAATAATTATTTTCAGCGTTAAAATATTGATATGGTATAACGGCGTAATTATACGTTTTATATAATAATTCCGGTACGACTAATAACACTACACAATAATCGATCAGCGATTTGTGTTTCATTTGAAATCAACATACGCGTATATTTCAAAATAGATTTTTTCAAAATTTCTTAATTCGAGTCTATACGAGCAATATATTTAAAATGTATTCCTACAACGAATAAAATTACGATTAAAATAATTAAAAAATAATATAGTACGTATATTAAATAGAAACTACTAATTTGTCCGTACCGATCTGTACGTGAAAAGCACTGTGATAAATTACATTAAATGTGTTCGGTTTACATATTATTATCGTATATATTGCAAACGCGTATTATTTGATTCCGATATATATATATATTTTATATAATATATATATATATATATATATTTACGTATATAGACGAATATTATACTTAAACGAATTGGTATACACATATAGTTGAACAGTATAGTAGCAGTATACGGCCCGAGGGGATCTTTTCTTGATGCTTTAGGGTGACATTGAATTCTCGATTTTATATATAATATAATGGTTGTGCGTATACGGACTGTTTTGTGTGTTTGGTGACATATACTGGCCGCCGATCGTCGCTATTGTGTGTAATTAATGAGAAATATATATATAAATTACATTAAATAGATTAAATTCTTTTAACCGTACAAAATCCCGAGGGTATTTTTTTTTTTAATATATGTGTGTGTGTTAAATATTAATAGCTGCTAGCTAAGGCTAGAAATTTATAGTAATTTTATAGTACCTATTTTTTAAAAAATTATTATCGAATAAATCTATATATTATTATATAGAAACGTGTTGCGCATAACGTTCTCGGCTTTGTGCAGTGAAAAAAAAAGTATATTTTTTATTAAAAATAATTAAATTTTTAATAACTTATCAAAATATTTTATTTTATTATATAAATATATTCTTTTTTTTTTTTACTTATGAGTGCAATTTTCGTTATAATTTTTATGCAATATATAACGGTAATAATTTTTTTCGGTTAATCTGAAATTCTGTACGCTTTCTAGTTTATAAAATGGTAAAAAAAAATTCTTAAAATTATTCATATATTATATACTTTTTTTTGTTAGAATTATAAACAATTTTGTCAATTTTTACGACGTGTATACGTATACACGTATATTTAAACGTTTGTTCTTTTTTTTATATATAACACGAAATTCCTATATAGCCTCTAATTGAGTATTATAGTATAATATAATATGCATAACTACGTACAAACCTTTTTTCGCAACTCCATTATCTGACAGTAATTATATTGTATCGTACACGAGTATATTCTATTATAGGAGTAAAGAAAAAAATAAAAAAATTTAACCTAACGCGCGTTAGTTATTATTTATTACACAGATATACACATAAATACAACACGCTATACTTATACACACTTATTAGATAACTTAATTCGTATTTATGTAGCTACAAACCATAAAATCAAAATTATATATTATTTCCCCGGCTTTTAATTAAACTCGTACATATTATAATATACTGTCGTGTCCGGAAATCGTGTTGTTCACTGCGCGTATATTATATATAATATAATGTCCTCGATGTCGAATATAGGTATATAATTGACATAATTATTATTATTATTAATACCTTATAAAATTGTGTGTGCTACGTACGAAACAGAAAAGTATACGTATTATATAGAATACGGTACGCGATATTTTTTTTTTTTTTTTACGTTTTTATACACATTTATAAATTAATATTTGGTACATACGCGTAATTATTATGGAAAAACTGCAGCCGTAAGCGTCGTACGTTTTTCTCGATATTTATTCGAATTCTATAACACTTTTTTTTTTTTTTTTTTTCATAGGTTTTTTGAATTATTTTTGTGTATAATGGTATAATATACCTGCAACGGTGTTCGCGATTCGCGGTTCATCGCGCTTCTTTATAATTGCGTGTAAATGAATTAATATTATTAATATTAATAAATACATATTATTATTAGTTGTCATGACAACAGCTTACACATTTCCGTCCCATTTCCCGAGATTTACCCTCATACCGTCGTAATAGACGTTTACACATAAAAAAAAATGTATATATAGGTACTCGTCAATATTACGAATATTCGTGAAAATTTTTTATTATATGCGCATCTGACGAATGCATTAGACTGCGCTACAGGATTAAGTTTCGTATAAATTTACAGTTATACATTATACACAATATATATCAAAAAAAATTATACTCTTTCGTAGCCGCGAGTCATTCGATATAGCGTGATTCGCAAACATCATTTTTGATTTTTTTTTTTATAGGAATAACAATATTAATGCAGTGGTTTTTATATTTAATTTTTTTTTGTAATTATTACGCGTTCATACGTCGCGTTATTGTCATATAATTATAAAATTTAATACATTATTTTATAATACATAATATATAATAAAAAAAAACGGTGTACAGAATAATTCCACATGGCAGTATCTAAAATTGTATACCCTTCCCCAACTATATATAATACGGTTACTCGTGTATAGTTTTTAAACGTCTCATATACGAGGTTTATATCGAATTTCTATTTTTTTTTTTTTTGGAACCGAAACGATTAATTTGATTACAAAAATAATGATTTTTGCACTGTTTGTTTATTGTTTCTTGTATCGTTTTATACGAATTTAATCTCAAAAATCGCAGGCAAGCGCACGGTCCTTATAATATACGTTCAATAGGAAAAAGTACAAATTTTTAGTTTTATCGATTACTGCACGATATAACCGCATGTGGATGCTGTATAGAAACGGCAATACGCGCGTATCACGGCTGTGGATATAAAATATAAACGCGTTATAATAATATAACGATGTTATGAACGCTGATAATCGAAAATATATTCGAAACGAACACAAAATATTTCGGTTCGAATATCGAACGTTGGAAAACGAAATTCAAAACGAATTTTTTGCAAAAAATAAATGTATAAAATTTCAATTAAATTTTGTATAAATAAAATAGAGTATTTGTTTTAATTTTTTTTGGGGGGTGGGTAGGAAGTAATTTTTCTCCTAATCCGTACGTAGTAAAACGATATAGTTTACAGAATTTAGTGTTCGTCATGCGCGTACCTGTATTATCGATTAGCCTGCAGTTTTCGGTGTTAAAAATGGGCTACTCGCGGAGAATTCAATATATATATACCAATAATATTCGTAGGATTCAAAAAAGCAGATCGTTTTGTCGTTTTTACTATTTTGTTTTTAATAATGTAAATTATAGTTGCAAAAATTTACAAAAATTCCAAAGCGTATTATTGCGGAAATCAATAAGGCGTGTTCTGTTTTTGCACATAATAAGTTATTTCGTTTTATGAATTAATAATTAACTGTAATACTTTTTAAATCCGTCGAGTTAAATTATTTATAATCGTTTTATAAACATTTTAACCACCTCTACGAAGCTCTAAGCTCAAATGATGAAAACAGCAACCAAATGCATTTTATTTCATAAATATATTAATATGTATAATTCAATCTAGTATATAAACAATGTACCCATTTATATGTAATATTAACACTTTTTAGGATAATGACCTAAGTTGTTGAAGGTGTATCATGAATAATAATAATAATAATAAAAACAAATAAATATATATTTTAAGAGTCAAATCATTTGAGTTTTCGAGTTCGGTTCGCGGATTTTTTTTAATTGAAAATATTTCGACGTACAAAAAAAAAAAAATCTGTTTTTAATGTTACTATATAGTAATAATACGTAAGACGTGCTCGGACAAGACCGCTGCCGGTTTGGTGACAAAATGGTTTCCGTTCAGGTGGAAACGGCGTAATAATAGGTAATAAAACCTACCTGAGGGGTCATTGAGAAAACCAATGGTACATGAAGTGGGCGTGTTTTAGAGTGCACTTCTTCTAACACCTGCCTCGGATGTTTTTTTTTTTTGTATATAAGAATACGATTGTGAAAAACTAGTTTTCTTCGCGTCCGCGACAATATATTATTAAATGTAGCGATGCGCATTTATAATATTATACTTTTCAGTTGCCGCGACCGTCCTGCGGAGCCGGGCGCGTTTTGGCGTTCCTTGCGTCGGCCTCGGCACCGCGGTGCTCAACTATATATACGTATACGTTCTGCATCAGGGGTTCCCAAACTCTTTATCACCGAATGCCAATAGACACTTTTGTGACCAATATACCACCTCAATATTCTAAAACTCATTTAGGAGAGTCAACAGTTTTTTTGATGTGTAAACATATCTATTACGGCGGTATGAGGGTAAATATCGGGAAATGGAACAGAAACGTAGTGCAGTAAGCTGTTGTCGTGACAATACTAATAATAATGTTTG
Source organism: Slavum lentiscoides (assembly GCA_032441835.1). Classification (NCBI taxonomy): domain Eukaryota; kingdom Metazoa; phylum Arthropoda; class Insecta; order Hemiptera; family Aphididae; genus Slavum; species Slavum lentiscoides. The sequence continues at coordinate 1,407,966 of CM063707.1, read as the reverse complement.
TTAATATTAATTAATTTACACGCAATTTATTTTATTTTTTAATTTAAATGTGTATAAGCTGTTGTCGTGACAACTAATAATAATATTTATTATCGAAATGACTTTGAATATAAATACCAATACACACAAATCTCAATCACAATTCCGTTCCATTTTTACCACTCAAACGACGTTTACACATCAATGTCTCTCGTGTGATTTTTGTTTGGGAATAGGGACTTACAAATTTTCCCGCCTATATTATTTATACTGTAATGGATACGTGGTATATGGATATTTACTCTGGATGCGCCATTGATTTGCAATATTATAAGTGTTTATTAAGATTCTGCGCGTTGAAAAAACACACGAGTAATCGGAATATTTTCCTGTTCGTCGTATCGAAAATCGTACATTAACATATTATATTATTTTAGTGGATATTAAATAGTACTGCAACGTTTTCATGAATGAACGCACATGATATATTGTATAATAGATAGCGGACGATGAGGAGATTTTATTTTCGGCAAGTACAATATGTCTTCAGAGTAAGGACGAAATATATATAAAAAGTGATTTCGACTTCCATACAAACGCGTATTATATACTATTATACACTTATATACAGTTAACTGCTGACTGCCATCGTGAGACAGTTGCAGGGCCATTAGGATGTATACGATTCATGTATCTATATAAACCGGTAAAATGCGTTTATATATAGTATATTATATATGGCCTGCTGTAGTATAGAGTGACGTTTTGAATTTCTTCATATCGATATTGATACGGATCGTCTGCATTTTTAACGTTAAAACCACCGAAATGTACTACTCGATATATTTAGGTATATAATTTCGCGTAGTTTATATAATATGCCCGAGGGATATGTTTCATAATTTTTTTTTTTTTTTTTGTGATAGAGAGGATTCAGTGAGTAAAAACGAATTTCGTTATTAATTATTACCCACATCGGGTATTATGACCGAAAAACGTTTCTGCATCGTATTCCATATTATCGTTTTGACGTTTCGTTATACATGCGTGTACGAGTATGTGAAAATACTAACGTGTACCCTTCTAAACGGGTATTATATTTCATAATTCGTATTATATTATTCAAAAAGCCGACGGATAATAAATATAACGTGTAGACAATTCAAACTCTAAACGTATAGCGAGATGGGGATGGTGGATTTTTTTTTTCTTCTAACTTCGAAAAATTTAAGATTTCACGATGCTACTAGTCGGTTATATAGCCATTAACAACAATATACGCGTTTATATACGGATAAAACGTTATCGAAAATTCGCTCTGAAATAAACGATCTAAATAATATATATATATATATAGACAATATACGCGAGCGACCGCGACGAATTAAATTCGATTTCTTCGTTCTCGTATATCGTTCGGATTAAATCTCGCGTTCGTGTATATAACACGAGATGATTCCCCGTCGAATTCGTTTAGAAGAGGCGAAGAGTTGTGCGTGTGGCGAGGGATTCTGCACCACTATATAATACGCGGTATAACATAATACAGAGAGTCCGTTCAATTTTCTTACCCCAAAACGCGTTTACATGATGTTATCTTTGGATGTCGACAACTTTCGCGAAAATTACCATCACGCCGAAACGCGCATATTGCTATTATAATCTCGTGTAAATCTCGTACACGCGAGTACATAAATTCAAGATTACATACAGTCGATGTGTTTTCGCCCCACTGCTGTTGAAATAATTGCGGGGGAGATTAAATAGTTATTAAAAATAAATAAATAAAATCTCTCCTCGAAACGTTGAATCGTTATACACAGGCGATGAGTTTTGTTTTGAATTCGTACCAAGAACCGATGCAGTTTCGTAAAATATTAAGTCATACGAACGTATATATTTTATGTACTTTTTTCGGTAATTTTATGAATATTATTAATCATTCATTACCGATTTTACACGTGTTCCGCTAAAATTATATTCGAATTTTTTTTTACGTATTTTCGCGAGAAATCATTTTAATTGAATAAACATTTGTACCGATCACCGGAATTTAGACTAAAGTGGACGTTAAAATAAGAAAGCCGTTTCTCTCACTTTAACCGCTTGTTCGGCCCCAAAAGCTTCTGTTTATTATACTGCAGAATCCCGTAACGAATCTTGTATAATATCTCGTAAACGCATCCGTCACCGAAAAATGTTTTCTTTTTTTTTTGCGTCCGAAATATTCAAATATATATATACGTGTGTGTGTGTGTGTGTGAATTTAATACGAATTCGTTTAAAGATCTCGTCTTTTGGACGATTGGATCGGCCAGAAAACATATAAAAATGTTTTTTGTTTTTTTATTTGATAACGGTTCCAAAACTTGTTTCTCAATATATATTAAAACATTTTTATAAACGTTTTAATTATCGCGTCGAGAAATGTACGTAATACGCCGCGTTATTATAATTATTGTCTGTCCGCTTTCTTGTCGTTTACTGTGAGAGACTTTTGCGACGTCTTAATAAATCCTTATTTATACGAGTGTCAATAACACAACTGCTTTCAATCGCGGTTTAACGTATAATTTATAATATTTTTCTAAGAAAAAAAATAAAATAAAAACTATCGTTTAATAGACAATAAGACGAACGGAATACTTTTTATAGCTGCACGCGTTTAGCTGCTATATAATTATATAATATCGTATATCTATACGTTAAAAAAATAAAAGTGTTTAGAATTAATATAATAGACACGTGTTTTTTTTTTTTATACGCGATATCATACTACAGGTCTTATATATATATATTTATCTTTTCATCTCAATTATACTTTTTTTTTTTTTTTACTTTATTCTGGCACGATTCTTATATTATATAGGATGAGCTGAGTGATTGTATAGAGGAGATATATATTAATGTGTTACAAGCGTATACTATAATAATACGTCGATCGATTAGATCGACGGTTTTAACGTTTTTTTAATAATTTTGATTACACGCACCAACGCGTAGTGATTCGAATTTTGTTAAAAAAAACATTTTTATTTTTCGTACGCGTCATTTCAATACTGTGTAAATATCAGTGTTATATCCTTTATAATAACGGAATTAATTCGTATATATTTTATATTAATACCGTATACACGTGCATATAAATATTATTAAATAGGTACGTTTGTTGACCACATATAATATTGTATTATTTTCCGTCTTATTTCGTGAAATACGCTTTATTCCCCCGAAAATAATAATATGAGTTTGAAAGAACGATTGCTTTTTTTTTTCTCTAAAAATTATATGCATATTTTTCACCTTGATATATACGTTCTTTTTTTTAAAAAAAATTAATTAATACCTTTTGCGTATTATGTACACTGATTACATAGCGATCGTGTGTGTGCGTGTATTCACAACGTAAATAATAATAATAATAATCTGTTCCCGATTTCTTTAATGTGTAATTTTTGTACGAGCAATATTTTAATACGATACCTAAATTATACGTTTTTTTTTCTTACTGTTCATATTTAAAAAAAAAAAAAACAATGATTTCTGCAAGATATGACGACATTATAATATTATGTACTTTTTTCTCTAACTATATGTATTATTATACACCTGCAGTAGTGTGATTCGTTTTATTTTATTTTTTCTGGAGGGAGAGGGTGACATAATTTTTTTATCGACTCAATAATATCGTTTTACTTTTCACATCGATGCGTACCTATATGAAAAACAAAAACATTCTGTTAGACCGCATTTTTGGTCACGTCGTATACGTATTAATATTTTGCTGTTAACACATATTTTTGGAGAATGTAATCGATTAAATAGATACACAAGTGTTTACAAATTATTGCAGTCGATCTTGCATTATACGTTAAAATATTTTCGATTTTTCGTATAGTATATGGACGCTGAAAAAATAAATCTCATGTAAATCGAAGAACTCGCAGTACTTTTACGCAAAGGTATAGTAAAATTTCGATGGATGAAATCACCTAATTTTACCACGTGAAATTTATCGGTTTCAATTAAAAAATTAATTAATAAAAGGAACATAATACGATTCGAGTTCACGTATTTATATATACGGATACTACACTATACTGGATAATACGTCCCGAATTCAGGCCCATAACCATAATTTCGATTACGAACCCTATACACGATACACTATATTATAAAATAGTTGGGAAATATATATAAAAAAATTTAAAAATATGTGATTAGGTACGTATTAGATTTTTAAATCGTATTATGATTAGAATAATTGACTGATAATTGTCAACCCAACACTGCCTATATGTTATATACGTTTTACATAAGTATGTATAAGATTCATAAAAAAAACCCCCAACCGCGTGAGCGGTAAAAATGGAACGGAATTGTGATTGGGATTTGTGAATATTGGTATCTTTATTCAAAGTAATTTCGATAATGAATATTGTTATTAGTTTTCATAACAACAGCTTACACATTTCCGTCCCATTTCCCGAGATTCGCCCTCATACCGCCGTAATAGATGTTTACACATCAAAAAAACGTTTAATTATTTAACACAAAAACAAATTGTAAAATTCTTACATATAGTGAAATATTAAACTTAAAACCGGGAAATAATAATAATAATAATAAAATAAATAATATACATTCGTTGATTATTTAGGAGCTACACATTTCAATTTAATGCGCCATATCGGTTTAAAAAAGAAATCTACAGTGATCAAAGTTAAGTCAATTGGTTGTTCTTAGATTTTGATTGAGTTTTAAGACATTATTCTCGCATAACAATTACTCGTTTTGACTTTTCAATCATTTATATCGTTGCTATGTATTATAATAAATAAAATTATTTAAGAAATATTTGATTCATTTTTAAAGCTATTATTTATTTATTTTTTTTTTTGTAAATAATAATATTACTCTCTAACACGAGCTTTGCTTAAAAGGGATCGTATTAACTGATTTGAATATCGACCGTGTAAATTTATGATAAAAAAAAATATAAAAATACTAGTGATAAATAAAATAAAATTAAAAAATCGAAGAAAATTCAATCCTTCTTGCTGGACGTCCTCCCTCCCAAAAAAGCAGTAGTCGGCCCGGTTCTTTTATAAACAGTAACGGAACCGGTCCGGTTCCGGTTCAGACCTCCTTGGGTTCGGTTCCATCCGTGAACCGTCCACACCTACCGAGCGTACTCCCGGTTTTCGCTTAATTACCCCTACGCGGCGTCCGGACGACACGCGAGCTATATTGTCGTCGTCGTCGGTCGTCTGCTCAGCCTCCGCATTTCCACATATCGCTGCGTATACGCATATAAACGCGTATCGAGTTACACGGGCCGCGCACTACCGACGGTATAGCTGGTCGTCGTTGGTATATACCGCGCGCGTGTTTTTTAAAGTGAACTTCTTTATATTATATAACTTCTTTGTCTTATATGGGGAGTGAACCCGTGAAACGAGCGAACAAAATTCAATATATATATATTAAAAAAAAAATTGTAACGAGAGCGCTCTAGTGGACACCGGATCAACTAGTTAAAATTGTAATTCTTTTGTTTTTTAAGATGTGTGTCTGTGATATAAATATATAATATACGATATATAATAATATATACAACTGTAATATACATAATATATTATATTATTATAATATACCATTCCTCGCCTTTAATAGAATTTCTTACAACACTATACAAAATTAATAATGAACCAAAAGAATCGACAAAGAATCGTGGAACTACCGTTCATGCTGTCTTTTCTATAGATACGACATCGATAAAATCACGTCAAAAACATAATAGGCCGATTTCACCAACTATTGTTAAACGCACTCTAACACCGTGTCAGTTAACAATTTGTTTAAAGTTAACACCTCGTTAAATTTCACTATTACATTATTATTGCTTAATTCTGTTTGTCAAGTAACAAAATGTCAGTTGGGTTACCAAAACGGTTACCTTGATCCTAACGTTCTCGTTGGTTATCACGAAATGTGATAACAGACGAGTGATAATATGATATTAAAACAGGCGATTATAACCTAATTTACTATAGTGGATCTACGGCATTTTAATATGCCGATTAAATTCTAACAAGCCGATTTCGTGTGGTTAACTCATGTAACAACGTGTTTAGGTTAACAAATCTCGGTGAAACCTAATTTCCACTGTTCCAATTGTTAACGGCCGGATATGTCTCATATTTTAGTTATCGTAATTATAAGTCTATATTATCTTTTACAGGATTAAACAGTTAACGCGTATATTGATTGATATAGTTAACTGCAAAACTAAATTTCATTGTAAAAACAAAAAAACACAAGATTTCTTCCTCTATTTTACTCCAGCTTTCCTTTGTTTTTTTTTTTTTTAACGAATTAATATTATTTCAATACGAAAACCTTTAATTCGGCGTATCTCAAATTACACGATTTCTATAAAATCGAGTTTCGGTAACACGCCACTTTGAAGTTTCACTCCTACCGGGGGTTTCGCTCGTGCCGAAATCTTTTTTTTTTATTTATTTCGTTGGTTTTTTTAACGTTTTTTTTTTTTTATGGGTTCGGCCACGCCCGCTCGTTGTGTGCCAGTGCCGCTCGCTGGCTTGCCGCTCACACCGCGACCGGGCGACACGCACTTCTCGCGGGCGGCCGCCGTCATTAGGCCAAATCGAAAATCGATAGAAATTTCCGCCGCGCACACCACGTATTCGTCGTTTTTCGTTGTTTTTTTTTCGTTTTTTTATTGCCTCGCCCGCGGTAATATATTTGCTAGCCGTTATCCTTTCTACACACCTCTTTCGTTGTTATCCTTCTGCAGCGAGTGACTCAAAATCGCAATTCAACGTAACGCGCCGCGGTCGTATTCGCTATCGCCGCATCTGTGTCGTCGTCGACTCGCGGGGCGTGGACCAAACGTTTTGTCACCTGACTTCGTAGTGATCGTCTTCTCGTGCGCATTTACATATTGTATATACCTACTGCAGCGGTTTCGAATGTACGCACCTACTTAATATACCGGTACTGTTTTCATTTTGATGTGAACGTTATATGTATATATATATCTAAATTTATATACTCGTTTGAATCGGAAAATTCGTATCTTTTTTTATAGACAACATGTATAAAATTGTCGTATTATACTAAAGTTAACTGAATAATTTATAGAATTATAATTATTCAAGCTAGTGTTTATTAAACACCGTTGTTTTAATCCTTTAAAATGAAGCTTATTCAAAAATCCTACGCCGTGTAATTTAGAATTTAGATTACATTATTACAATTTTTGTAATGGTGTCATTTTTGTCCAGGTTTACACGTAACAATGATTTTCTATCCACTGAATATAATACATACAATGTTATAGTATATACTAAGTGTGCACCAATATTCAGATTTCGGTAAATTGTTTAAAGTCAATTTTATCATATGTTCATAATTAGTTCGTATTATCAGTCGTACAATTATAGCGCCGCCGGAGATATAAAAAATTCCACAGCTTATAGTAATGTATATATGTATATATATATAACGTTATATTATGTAAAAATATGAGTACTTTAAATTATATAATAAATAATTTTGATGTAAACCTGATAGTTTTGGCTTAATAAAATGTTAAAAAAAAAAAAATTATAATTTTTGCAATTCTATAAAAATTTAAGCACATAAAATAGTCAAATACTATAGTAAATTAGATGGCCTTTAATTTTTGTTCTGTACATTTTGGTCGTAAGTTCAATGGTTAATGAGTTATAAAGAAAAAGGTGGAAGGGTAGATTTCTCCCCTTTTTGAGGGGTGGAGGGCTACGCACAGGGGGTAGACGTCAGGACTTTTAGTATGTTTAGTAGAAAGGTATACTCTAAATGTATACAAAAATTCAGTTGCGGGCGAATTTTTGCAGATCTTTTTCCTAATTTGACTGGACTATATATGACAGTGGTGGCCAAACGTTTTTTTACCGCGGGCCATAATAAAAAAAAATTGTTTTGCCTGAAATTTGATAAGCAATGACGTAAACGACGATAAGCAAATAAGAAACTAGGAACTATTTATTTTTATTTTAATACATTATTTTAAATACGAATAATGTATACTGTATTTTTTTTTAATTTTTCAATTTTTTTTTTTTTTTTTAACGTAAATGTAAAATATTATATACACGCAAATATAAGTGCTGTAATGTAGAATACTTTCGCGGGTCAGATAATAAATGATGGCGGGCCGGAGTTGGCCCGCGGGCCGTAGTTTGGTCACCACTGCTATATGACGTAGTTATCGAATAAATTGGATTTATCTGAGTTTAGTTCGTCGGTCGTTGTCTGCAGTTTCTTCAAAACGGAACGGTGTTGTAGTTATATACGATATATTCAAATTAGGAAAAATACACACGAACCAACTCTCATCACTCCCGGTAACAAAATCCGGGTTGCCTTTATAATGTCTTCAACAAACAAGATGCGAACAAATTACTTATTATTACCTATCCCGCCGTTCGGTTTACCGCGTTCACCGGACTATCGAGACTCTATATAATAATGTGTACAGTATTATACAATATATTAATAAAAATGGAAAAAATTTCAACAAACTCTTCAGTTACATTATATTCGTATATATCATCATCGACAATGAGATTAACACAGGTTTAAAACTACAAATACTTAATTTTACTATTATTTTAGTTTCGTTTTCGGTGGATATATAAAACAAGTCTTGGTAGACGGATATTTAAAATGATGCTTATGTGAGTCACCACAGTTGTTGTTACCATTCTTACAAATTGCGCTTGTTATTTTATAAGGTAAACGCCGAATTTTGTAGTTGACGTCGTAATAATATAAAACAAGTAAACACGGAAATGATCACATATTTCTTTGCATATAAATACTGGGTATACATAATACATAGTATATATATAATACATAGTTCTTTATTATTATTATTATTATATTATTAAATTATTATTATTATTATTATTATTATTATTATTATTATTATTATTATTATTATTATTATATATTATTAATTATTATATTATTATTATTATTATTATTATTATTATTATTATTATTATTATTATTATTATTATTATTATTATATATTTAAATTCGATAGATGATATAATTCGTCGAATAATGATAGCACGTTTAATTTGAATATTTTTTTAGACTTTTAATAAATAACACGATAAGACAGGCGTCCGGATTTTTTTAGCGCAAATTTTTTGCTTTTTTTTTAGTACATTATTACTGCAATCGATTTTTATACTTTTTTACTACAACAACACCCAGAGCCCTGATTATAATAATTCCTATTATACGGGTATATTGAATAAAATAATAATAACTATCGATTTTCATATAATTTAAAAAGACAGCTGAGTGTACTCGAACAGTATACACTCGCATAGGTATATATAAAAAAAAAAAATGCGTGATATATAATATCTGATCGTCAAACTTGCGCGGAACTCTATTAAACGTAATTTTATATAGTAACCGTTCGTTAACTCATTTGATTGATTTGACCTCACAATAGCGTGTAAACTACATATTATTATTATTATTATTTGTTATTTACATATACTCGAAACCTGTAATAATAATATGTTAACATATCATAAATTGTCTCGACGAATAAACACGTTTTTTTTTTTTTACGTATTTACGTGTGTGTGTGTGTGTGTGTGTGTGTGTGTGTGTGTGTGTGTGTGTGTGTATTTGATTAAAAATAAGAATATTTAACAAATTTATGTATTATTTTGTACGGTTTTTTTTCGGTTATGCGGTTGTACAGTAATAATATTATTCTCAATGGCCTTTCGATTTTTTTTCCATTATATCTCCTTCTTCTATATATCTTGGCGTGTCGGGTAAATTTAAATAATTCGTAAGAATTATGTAAATATATACTTCGTGGTTAATAAAATATGTTATTAATAACAAGGTAGTGTACAATGTTGAAGGTATAATTTCTTACATACTTATACATACTGCAGCTAGAGAGAGAGAGAGAGAGAGAGTTGTGTTGCGGGAATGAGACTTTTATAATGTAAATATTATTAAAATCGTCCGATTTCTGATGATGTTGATTTAAAAATAATAGAAATTATAGAAACTACAAACAAACAAAATATAAGTTTATCGTAAACGTAATGCTGTGGTATAATAAATGTCGTTGTATGTAAGAGGTATTAGTTTTCTCGGCATTTACTCTTACATTATAAATACTTATATACAGAAATCTAAATCTATATAGAAAAATATTCCAGAATACGGTATATTATCATAAAAAAAATATATATTTTTTTCTGCTCACAGTAGTCGCGCCATTGCATCGTATAAAAACGTGTACATACTTGTTATAATAATTTTTAAACACACTGCACTCGTTAGATGGCGTGATTTTAAAAAATGTAAAGAGAACGTTTGCAAAAAAATAAAAATAAAATTAGATAATCGCGTCTCGCAAGTGTAGAAAACACAAAATATCGCCTAGAGTGGACTTCATTAACGAGGGAGTAAATGCAACGATCTTATAATTTTTTTTTTTTGCTTTATATAAAGTCCTTTAACGGATTCTACCATAAAGTTTTCCGACGATATTATCGATTTTCTATCCATCTTCAATTCTCGCAACAATCTCTTAATCCTTTTAAAACGCGTTTCTTACTCGGTCCCAGCGGCGGATTAAGCAATTTGCCGCCCACAAGCAGAAGGAAATTTGCCGCCCCTTTATTTTCATAAGTGTTTTTCTAACAAGCAAAATGCATTATTTAGCAAAATATATTATTCATTAAATTATTATTCATTATTTAAAAATATATAGAACAGTTAGACATCAAAACATATATATGAATATATTATTAAAAAAGTTTTCTTTGCCGCCCCTAAAATTTCGCCGCTCCAATCACATGCTTGTTCTGCTTGTAGGGAAACCTGACGCTGCTCGGTCCATCCAAAATCCACACGTACAATACGATTAGCCTTTTTCAAGTATTTCTAGTATTCATAGTTGAAAAAGGTAACGAGCCGCGGGATGTTGTGGATATCGCTTAAATGAATTATACTTGGATAAAGATTTTAAAATTTTGTTTTTATTATAAATTTGAAAGCAACGATAAATTATTGCATTCGATAAAACGATTCTGAGCGGAGCTTATTTTTCTCGTAAATACAGTCTAAAGTTACATATTTGGTAAAAATTTCAGGTTTCTACGACTATTAGTTTCGAAATAAGCAACAATCGATTAAGACGAAATTGCATTTTTACCGTTTTTGAGTTATATTTTTAGGCGCTTTTGAGAAAATCGAAAAATGACCTCTCTAAAGTACCAACTAGATGCGATTCGCTGCCGGAAACGAACTGCGACCGAAGAGATCGGAGCACTCCTTCTGGTCGAAAATCTGTACACAGCATAGAAAATAAAAATAGATTCATCGCTCCGCTCAGAATCTAGAATTAAGGTTGAGCGACGGTTCGGGTTCCGTCAGACATAATCTATTTTCTAAGGGTGCCGTAGCCGTAAAAGTTTGGGAACCGCTGTAACAGACAATACACGCAACGGTCGTCGCCACTTTCCATTCATATTCGGCGGCACAGCGTCGCGTACGATACGCGTTTATAGTCTCTCAGCGTCAGACGTACGGCGGCGGCGCCCGGGCCGTGCCGGTGGACGTCTGCAGGCGCCCGGGCCGTGCTGCTGCTGCTGCTGCTGCTGGTGGTGGCGGTACGCATAATATTTTATTAAAATATAAATAATATAAACGCTGTTTCGCTGTGCTGTTCGCGGCGTACGAATAAAAAAAAAAAGACAATAAGGCGTGTGGCGGTAGAAACGCGACTCGGAAACGGCTGTTACGCTGTTATAATATAAATAAAATCGAAAAAAAAAAACGTCTTCGAAACCGGTCTCGCGGCTAACTGGAAGTCCGAACCACTCTGCTGCAGTGCCGTCGCGTCGGAGAAACAGGAGAAAAAAAAATGTGGGCGCCTCCGGGACGTGGCCGCTCGCCGGGCCGATATATTTTTTAAATAACGATTTTTATGAATGAACGGCCGATCGCGTGCGCTTCCCCGCGCGTTACACGATACGCCGCCAGCAGCACTGCACGTCGCGTACAAATAAACAATACGCCGCGGTGTGCGCTGCGTGCAGGCGCGTCCTGCCGCGGTAACGGCGATTTTTATTTTTTCTCCTTTTCCTTCCTCACCTCTGTAAACTTCCAAGACTCCGTACGTGTGCGACGCATAGGCGGAAATGGGTGGGGGGGGGGGGCTAAGCCCCCCCCAAATATTTTATAATTTGTATGTATTTTGGTTATTTGACTGATTGTGACTGATGTTAAAAATGTTAGCCCCCAGTGGCGTCATTTCAGTTTTCGAAAAGGGGAGGCAAAATATTTAACCGGCCCATTTAACTATTTTCCACTTACATTTAGCTCAATACGATTTCCGTTTTACATAATTTTGATATTTTCGTTATCATGGGCACGCGCGAATCGCCCGATATTTTTTATTTTTTTGGGGAGAAAATCATTACTTTGTCAACTATAATAAATGTATTATAAATGACTATATAGTACTTATGAGATTCAAATTTTGAAGTTTCCCTTGTCGTGACATTAAACATGTTAAAAATTACGTTTTGTGACATGTTCTGAGCATCTTGTTCAGTTATTTTCCTCTCTTTCTCGCTGTCTTGGTCACACGACCTTTAGCTTTTTTCATTTTTATTTTTTTACGCTTGCCACTCACAAATTATGTATACATAAAACATACGTTCGAAACGTTAAAGAACGGCTAAACAAATTCATTTATGCCGTACGCGATACAGTCATACAGATTTACAGGTACGTCGTATATTTTTTATAATTTACGCACTGCCTTTAAGTAACGATAACCGTGTTCATCGAAAAAAATCCAAAACCGTGGTAAGCTGTAACCACGAATTAATCGCCTTTAATCGTGGTTATATGACCTGCATACTTTAAAATTTTATTGGTAATTTAATTTTAATCCACTGTTTGCCACGCGATTTGTTATTATTACTCACAACTCAAAAGTCATTACTACAGATTTGGTTAGAATAACTATTGTTCAACATCATCTCGGCACAAATCATATCGGCTCACAATTAACAAGGGGGGGGGGCAAATGCCCACCCTGTCCCCCACCAAATGACGCCACTGGCCCCCCAAAAAATTTAATAGATTTCCGCCTATGGTGCGACGGACGAATTTTCCGGCAAAAACTGTTCAGTTAATATTAAACGTTTTATCGTCCAACCCAAAGGTTTGCGAGGAATTTTGGCGAAAAACAAATACAAATCGGTAAATAACGTTTTCGAATTACGAACGAAAACCATGGGAACAGTTTACGATATCCACTCGTTAAGGAGATTGAAAGCGTGCATTTTCTCTTAATATTGTTTGTTTTCTCTTGTATTTTCGTCTTACACACACACACGCAGTGGCGGCGGCACCAGAACTTTTGCAGAAGGTGGAGGCCAGGCCGAGGCCAACCAATTTTAGAGGGGGGCCAATATTTTTACTCGTCTATTTGTGATGCTTGAATACTTTTCAATATGTTTAAACTTCTGTTAACATATTATATTACAATTGAAATACCTATACATTATTTTGTACAACTTTTTAATACTTCTAAGATAATTTTTAATGACCAATTAGGATTAATTTGAATCCCGTACAAATTACGTATAATTATGAATCTTTACATAATAATTTACATAAATTTTAGGGTGGGCCATAGGGGGCCAAGAATTTTTGGGGTGGGCCCGAGTGGCGCCGCCACTGCACACACTGCACACAGCAAAATATAGACTTTGTTTCCTACTTCCGACGTAACGGTCCGTCTAGTGATGCGATAAGGATTTTGAAAACAGATTTGAATTGCTCGTGAATTTTACTGTAGAACGACTTTTCCACTTTTTTTTTTTCATTTTTTTTTTTTTATCTTATGACCTTCAAAAATCAATTATTAGTAATTTTTGACATGTATATGTCTGTAATGGCTGGGATCATTCTATAAATTTTTGCGACACCGACAGCGTTACCGTGTTACCATAGCAACGGTTTCGTTCATGACGTCATCATGGCAAAACTATATAGCTACTATAGATTACCTATAGCTTAGTCCTCGACATATACACGTACCGATGTATCTGCGTGCAGTGTGGATACTCTTTTTTATTTCAAATTAATTTTCTATGAAAAAAAATCAGAAATGTGGGAAAGTCAAGTAGACTTCACGACGAATTCAACAAATCTGTTTTCAAATTTCTTATCGCATCACTAGACGGATCGTTAGGTTGGAAGTAGGAAACGTCTATTTCTCTATGTTTCGTGTATGTAAGACAAAGAGAGAAAACGCCCGTTTTCAATCCTCTTTATATATCTACCGTTGAAACGATGAGAGCAGTGGCGTAAGAAGACTACGGCGGCGACGCTATACTGTGATTCACGAGACTTTTTCTTTTTTTTTTATATGTATAAACGCCAGAGTAACAATATTTTTTATTTATTTATTATTATTATTATACCGGTTATTACGCGTGCGTATACACAGAAAACACTATATAAGACTTCCGTTGACGACAACGCATATATACGTTTGGCAGCAAAATATTGTACGCGGACTCCCCGAAGTTTTTTGTTTATTTTTTATATAAAAAAAAAACTACAAATTTATTTTTTTTCGTTATATCCGGCGTTCAAACACGATTATCCGCCGTTAAAATATTAAGACGCGCGTAAACCATATATTATATATTCGGCTATTTTCTATATTATAGGATTTTTTTTTTTTTACTTCGAGGAATTTTCTTTTTATATATTTTATAGCGATTACGTAGTATATAGGTACTGAGAATTTTATATGGATATTACACTCTTAGCGTATAGGCCGAGAATTAAATATTAAAGGAATCGCTCGATTTTTTTTTTATATTATCTACGTCTTATACAAATATATTTTTACAAGTATATTGTATTTAGGCTGTTGAGTTCATATAACGTTTAAGGTACGTTTTGAATTTTTTTACGTTGTTTAAAAAAGCGCGTGATAGTCATTTGTGGATCGTTATCATACTTTCAACGAAATTTCATTTTATATATTATACTCCACTCTCTATCAACAGACAAAAAAAAAATTGTTAAAGTAAAGCAAGTATATATAACGTCTTTGTGAAAAACAGAAACATTTCGAGTCAGTGGAGTAGCTTAATTAATTTCTACGTTAATAATTAATATGCGTAGACGGCACCTACCAAAAAACTGATTATTTATTTCGGGGGGAGGGGCTGCAGCCCCAACAGCCCCCTCTGGTTACGCCACTGAATCGAGTTAAAGCTGCCGAACATTATTTTAAAAGATAAACGTGTGTCATTCTCCTTGCAATGAACTCAGATTTATATATTTGAAAGAAGCGTATATTATTATTAACTCGTGTAGTCATTAATTTGAACGGACGGTCAAGGATCGTATTATATTATATGTATGTAAATATACAAAGTCGCAACGACCGCGATAAATCGAAAATCAATGTGTCGAGTGCTATAGTCGTTGGACGAAAGAACCCGATATATTACTGTAAACGGTTATGAAGAAAAGTATTTGCCGTTGTGGAAAGTATAAATATATACTCAAGCTCTGAGAATTCGATTTAATAACGATACTGTATATACCGCGGGTAAACGATCTCGCTATTATACACCGCGCATACAAAACAGCGAACAATTTTTTTGTGAAATTAAAAAAAAATAAATATTGCTGTTGGATCGCTCGAGAACTTAACACAAACGTATGAGGAGATACCGCATTGTGCAGAAATATGTTTAATAGCGCTAAAATGTCAAAGATGCCGGAGATCGAACCTCGTTCTGAAAGGCGTGATCTTCATCAAAATGTACGACCAAAACGTGAAGTCGTGCTGAACTTGTAAAAAAACCGTTCATTGGATTGCCGCGGACAGACAGCTAATCTGGCATTTTACGAAGACGTCCAGGAACGACTTGGAAAACGAGTCCGGCGAGTCCGAAGTGACATTGCAGACGATTGACTGCTATACCGCGAGGATAACGCATCTGCTCGCACAGCGATTCGAGAATATTTGGCAAAATAAAAATATCTCGACACTTTCTTATAGCCTTCACGTCATAGTTCTGTGTCTAATTCCGTCTCTTCTCCAAATCACGGTCAACGGAAAATAATAATTTTGATATTTAGTATAGAGATCGTTATAATGTGTGCATAATGGTTCCGGACGGATAAAACGAAATCTACAAACGGACCGCGTTTGCGGACTGGGCGTACAACGGATCTGCGTAGAAAATACTATACCCTGTTTCACGAGAGATCGTCCGGACTCACTCCACAAACAAAAGGTCGCAGTTTGACGACGGAAGAATTTTAGCCTCTTGAAATAGCTGAGTATATCGAGTCGATATATCAATTCAGCGCGAATTCAACTTACCTATACACGATTGTCGTCGTATTTTTAATATAGTTCCTGTGAGGCGCGATTAAATCTCGCGGACGGAAAACGGGCCACGTCGCGCGTAAGTACATCAAATTATTTTTAATACAACGCGTAATGTATTAAAATGACCTATACCGCGATGCAATAATAATAATATATAACGCGTAGTATATCCGTGTATACAGGAATAATAATTAATTATTTTGGCCGAAAACCGGACAGCCGATAAAATCTATATGTGGCCCCGCGGAGGTTTTCGGTAAAACGAGTTAATATATATTTTTTAACCGGATACCCCCCGTCATCGGCGCTGGAACGGAAATAAGATTTCTCATGTGCGTTTTATCACCGAAACACTTGTGTACGTCGTATAATATACTTCAGAAGCACGCGCGGAGTCTGTCGTGAACCGTTTTGGGGAGTGGTGGCGTGTCAGCGTGTAATTTTTTTTTTCTCTACGAATTGAACATGATCTATGTGCGTGATCGAAGAAACCTGTAGCGGCTATAATATGTTGCTATAAATGTTACCGAATACGAATGTGTCATAAATAATATTTTTTTTAAGACTACGCACCTCTTCTCACTTATACAAAATATCGCTAAAAAAAAAAAAAAAAAATTCTAATCGTGGACAATGTCCATAATACCACAGTTTGGTCTGCAATCCGGCGCCCAGCGATGGAACCTTCTAATATCAGGCCAATTCGGATCGATTTCACAATGACTATTAACGCAGGCTCCTCGGTTCTTGTCAAACCTTGCCTTAAGCATAACCTGCGCGTACCATTGCACGCATATTCTCGGCGCATCAATATTAAGCTAATCACCTGCTGAATACCGACTTGAGCCTCAACTTATAAAGAAGCACTCTTGACAATATTCCAAAGAGAGGAAATGGGAAATCTTTTAATTCTTCTCTCCTATATATATATTTATAATGCCAAAATTTCACACAAACGTTCCTTGTTCCCCATAAACATATTAAACGTTATTGATAGGTTACTCCGTTCGCGATTCAATGTAATCACGCCGTTAGTATATCTATACGATGTTCGACGATTTTCAAAAGAGCAACCCTGCATATTGCTCCGATTCTGGGTACATATATTATTTGCCGTAATATATTCCGTCTTATTTCGCTTTTTCTTTATCGTTCCGCCCCCGTAGATCGTTGAAGCGTGATAGATGTGTGCTTATTACACTCCTCACCGGTTCCTGAGGAATCCATTGACTTTCATTCAAATCGCCGGGACCGTCAGTTTTTGCGCGAAAAGATAACGACAAACGTACAGACGACACATTTTCGCATTTATATTGTTCGTATTTATTTTAGTATAAGAATATAAATAACTAATTAACATTATAAGTGTATACAATATGACGTATATTGCCCATAGGAATAATCGATTGAAGGTCTGCTAGAGGACACGGCGCTTGACATAAGTGTATTATTAACGCTCTTTCGTCAGGGTTTAATTACGTACCAATACATTGTTAATATAATATGTACTTGTATTTAAAAACGTCTCGTTTTCAGACCAGCAGACGTCTTTGGCGTCTTGCCTTTGGCCCTCGGATCATCAATATATTTATACATATATTGCAGAAGTGTTTCCACAATACATACAAGCCTTTTACTCTCAAGATTTTATTGAAAACTCGCGGGTGTACACTGTACAGCGTATATATGCTCTCAAACAGTTGGATTCTTCAAGAAGAAAAAATACTCGTTATAATATCATTTTCATTTCCCGTTTTCACATAAGTGCGCATTCACTGCGTTTCTATTTACATTTTTTTTGTCATATATTTTAATTCCCTCCTTTCTACAAATGTCGATTCGAAGATTATCCGCAATACTCATCTTATATTAAACGCTGTATTCTTTCATTTTTTTTCAAAAATTAGGTACTTGACTCTTTTCAATTTGTATTCGTATCTACTGGTTTTTTTTTGCTCTGATGTTATTGATTTTTTTTATTAATTGTTCATTAATCGTCCCTGCAGTCGCGTAAATCGAAATGTTGGAATTAATTGAGTAATAGTAATTGTCCTTATTAGTCATAAGAAAAGTATAAGATACCCAATGTAAGACATTGGGTGAGTCAGTACAACTTCAAAAAAAAAATCGAAGGCAACACCACTGTATAAATATTAATAAAACTCTCTGGTCATATATATATATATATTCATATGTATTTTACATATATATATATATATATATATATATATATATATATATATATTATATATGTAAAATACATATGAATACGATCTTTGAATGGATTTGAATATTGTGTTAGTGTTTCCGAGAAAAATAAGAATATAATATTAAATAATAATAATACAAAATATTATAATATTATCGTCTTCGTCGATGAATATCAGCGACGGGCGCCGAGTATTTCCGTCGCTACTGGGCCGAAAAAATAAATAAATTTCATATATATTACGCACAATGCGAATCGGTTACCGGTTTTTTTTTCTTCTTTTAAGACCACGTAATCGAGACGGTTTCGACCGCAATTTCAGTACATTAAAATAACTTCGTTTTGTATAATATTACCGCGCGAATATGATATATAATATAAACGTATGTCCTACGTTAAAAATAATTTTAACGAAACAGATTTATTAGCTCGTCAAATCGTAGATAATCTGCGATTTCTTCTATAAATATATTACGCGTTTGTTATTTCTTTTTTTTTTTTTTACGTTTATAATAATTATAGAGAATAATTTTTAAGTGAACCATTGCTGGCCGTGTTAAATACGTCGTTTGATTTGAAAATTCCAATCGAGACTAACTGCGCAACGCGTACAACTGTATAATAATATGCGCGAGTGTACTGTTCTCATTCCGAACGGAGTATAGATTTATCGTATTTGTGTTTTCTGTTCGCCGCCCACTGCAGGTCTACCAACATATTACGGTGCAAAATAACTTTCAAAACATATCAAATAATAATACATTACGCGATACCGCGGAACGAGTATAATGAATAAAAAAAAAATAAATAATAAATCAAGCTTCGAAACAACAGAATTGTAGTATGTAGCTCTCTAGTATATAATTTTAAACGGTAAATAAAAAAAAAAACGGCCGTTTTTTTTTAAGTCGTGCGGCGAGAAACGCCTTTTGGAAAACCGTGAAAACTGTACACGAACAATAATTTTTTTTATACATTATAATTACGTAATACAGAACGGCGTTTTATACACGAACGAGTGCGATTACCTCTATAAACCGTAGGGCGTTCCAAAAATGAATTTCTCATGTACACGCGCAATTTATCGCGTTTTTAACGCGCGCTGGCGATTTCCCATAATTTAAAATACGCGCTTTTTTTACAACACCGTAATACGCCCCAGCACGCGCGTGACTTATATACGCGTTTGTTTTTCCGACCTGTACACTAAAAAAAAAATCTATAATATATTACGTACAAGATTTATCTGACTCGACGTCGTCGTGAAACCTCGGTGGTCTTCTTTGGCGGTGGATTTTTATCAAAAAAAAAAAAAAAACCATTACTATATCGAAACATAAATATTCAGTCTTTATTGTACATTAAAAACCATACGATTTCGCCTCATCGACGGTTGTCAAAAAAAGTAAAGAAAAAATAACGGTCCACTATATCAATAATAAACACGGTATGTACGTTTTTTTTCCAGAAAAAATTTTTTTTCTATAATAATATTTTTTTTTTTTTTTAACGAAACGCTGTGCAATGTAATATATTAGAACGGTTACATATAATGACGAACGCCTCCGGCGTCGTGGTTCGAAATTATTATTCTCGAAACGTTTACAATTTATAATATTTTTTTACAGTATACTCGCACTATTGAAGGACGAGGAAATTAAATACATAATATAATATTCCGTTATTAAGTATTTATTTGTTTCAGTCCGATTATAAAAAATATTGTAAAAGCGCGGTTAAGCGATTGGAATTCGATCGATTGTGATTGATTGCGGTGAAACGGTGTGTTACTGTACTTGATGTTATATAGAAATTGTGTAATTTAAGATACGCTAAATTCGAGATTTTGATATTAAAATAATATTAATTTATTTAATTAAAATGTAAAAAAAAAAAATTAAAACAAAGAACCGAATCTTGTGTTTTTGCTTTTTGTAATAAAATTTAATTTGTAGTTAACTATCAACCACAGGCGTGCGCACGGGTAGGGCTGATTGGGCTTTAGCCACACCTGAGCCTTTACCCGAGAGACTATATAGAAATTAGAAAATAATAAAGCGTTATAGCCGTAGAAAATTGATAACAAAATAAATCGAAATCATAGATATTTACACTATTAAAGATATACTGGTTGTCCATCGAGACTGATGAATTGTATGTGTGAAATAATGAAAAATGATTGTTTACATTTTCCAGTCACCAACAAAATGGACACTTCGAATTTTGTAGTGAAAATTTTTTTTTCTTATGTGACCGTGACAGGGGGGAGGTGGGTGGTCAGATTGAATTTAGCCATACCCGACTCAGAAGCCTGCGCACGCCTATGCTATCAACCAATACACATTAATTGTATAAATTAATTTAAATAATTCTATAAAAGATACAATAGGCTTATTATGTGATAACTAAAATATGATACGTATTATGTTTTTGACGTAATTTAATCAATGTAAAAGACATCATCAATGGCAGTTCCGTAATAATTCGTCGTCGATTCTTTTGGTTAATTATTAATTTGTAGTTGAAGTTGTGTTGTAAGAGATTCTATTAAAGGCGAGGAATCGTATATTACAATACACGATATTATATAAAATATATATTATGTATATTATATAGTTATATAGTATTATAACACAGACACACATTTTAAAAACGAAAAAAAAAATCACAATTTTAACTAGTCGATCCACCAGTAGTGTCCACCAGAGCGCTCTCGTTTCAATTTTTATACCGAATTTCTTTCGCTCGCTCGCTCGTCTCGCGGGTTAACTGCTCATATAAGGCGCGCCTAGAGAAGTTTCACTTCAAAAATAACGACAAGTACTTCACAGAAGTGAACAATTATTATAAACGTTATAATTCGATGTGAATTCCGCGTTAAATAAATGTTTTCTACCAACATCAGCTAATAGTAATAACTAGGGCAGAGAAGTTATAGGAGGTAAAATTGGAAAAATATGCATGCAAATATGCACATAAAAAATTGAAAATATGCATTCAAATCCATTAAATATGCAAAATAATATGCGCAAAAAATTAAATTATATTTTAGTGAAATAAAAAATTAGATATAAAAGAGAAATTATTGCATTGCACAACTAATGTTTTTTTAAATATTTTCTACGTCGAATGATCGCTGATTGTTAGCAGCCTAGTATGGTTTTCTTCAATCTCGAATTTTGGATTTATCCTTAAAATAAATATTAAATATGTTAATACAAAAATAGTTTTATAATTTGTTTATTGTTTTAATAATTTCGTTAATACCTCACACACAGCTTGTTTTTTGTTCCATTTCAACATCGACCCGCTCTTATTGAAAAACCTTATACAATAAGTGTATTTTTGTACAAAAATCTCTGTACATTTCCCGAAGTGTACAGTTTACTGATTTTGCATGTAATATATATATATATATATATATATATATATATATAATAATACCATACAGTTTTTATGTAGAATATGCATAAAATATGCACAAAATAACGAAATATGCAATTTTTTTTAAAATATGCAAAAATATGCAAAAAATAATTTTATATTTCAACTGTGCGGCTTATGACTTATATTTATATCTTGGTTTGCTATAAAATAGAGGCCCAGAAAAAAACATGCAAATCTTCTCTGCCCTAGTAATAACTATATAAAACTGCAGTCGTATACATCACAATAAGAACCGATATTTTAAGTACGTCGCTTATTACGTTTACACACCTTACCGACATGTATCGCAGACGGTATAAATGTAAAAAAAAATTTCTTTTTTTTTTCCACACGGTTTGCGCATCGACTTTTTCAAGAAAAACGATAATTTTACAATCTCCCGGTGTGGGCCACCGCGCACATATTTACCAGCGCGACGCGTGCATGGCGGCGGCGGCGGCGGCAACGTCACGGGTATTAGGTACACAGAGACGGATGGGCGGTACCGGAAAGGTGGTGGGGAGCGGGTGGGTGGGTGGGGGGTGCTGTCCCGGCGGCTGTGCGCGTTGAAAACGCTGCGAGTATAGAGATAATCAATTTAAAAAGAAAAGAAAAAAAAGAAATGCTTGTGGGGGGTCGTCTCGCGTGTACGGGGGCCCACGTCGCCGCCGACCACACCGCCGCGGTTGTGCTTCGTGATTGTGTATAGGTATATATTATATATAAAATGATATGCGCGCCTATGTCGTTTTCTCCTCCTCCTCCTCGTTCTCCTCCACTCTCTCTCTCTCTTTCTCACACACACACACTGTCTTTTTCGAACGTATACGCGCGCGCGCGTAGGTATTCTTCGACACCGACAAAAAAAAAAAGGAGATAGGTCGTCTACGGGTCGGAGGAGGAGGAGGAGGAGGAGCAGGAGGGAAAAGTCGAGCGGACCGGACTCGGATCGAACCGAGAACGTTATAATATTATTATATACGCCGTAGTAGTAGTAGTTTTATATATATATATATATAATATATTTTATTGCCTTACGCGTATCGGCCAGTCTTGATCTGCTGCGGCTGGCGCCTTCGGACCGAGGAGAGCGCCGCCGCCGCCGCGGTTCGTTCCCACCGGCCGCAGCGCAAAACCAATTGTTTCAGGCGCGCGCGCGTCCTCTCCTCTACCACTTGGTGTTATTTGCCGGTTGTGCAGTCTTTCTCGTTTCACGACCAAACGATATTACAAAACGATACGCGTTACGTTTCGTTGTAATACATATGTGCGCGTTTTTGAAAATGTCGTTGCTATTATATTATAACCCAGTGGTTCCCAACCGTTGGGGGAATTTAGATACTGCAAGGTAGTGATGACGAAATAACGAAAATTGTATTTATTTATAAATTATTGTACGGTTCACTAAAAAAAAAAAATAAGTCACGTAAATTTTAATTTAAAGGGGGAGGGCGTGAGATGTTTTAAAATTTACAGGGGGGCGTAGAATAAAAAAGGCTGGGAACCACTGTTGTAACCGGTGTACACGGCCAGTGGCGTCGGAGAAGGGGGGGAGGCAGAGGGAGCAGTGCGGTGTAAACGCCGCTGGCGCGCCCGCCCCAGTGATAATATGTACTTAAGCCTGGTCCACACGATGATAGTAAAACGTGATAGTTACTATCGCGAGGGTGTGTGAGAGTTTACTATCACTAGAGACTGTGTCCACACGTTGATAGTTGAGTATAATAGTAAAGGTCTATGACCTTGTCACAAGCTTTCCACTCTAAACAAGTCTGAAAATGTCGGAAATTAATTATGGTATAATTGATGTTATTGAAAAAATAATAAAAGTAAAAAGAATTTCATCAAATAAAAAAAAGGATTTGGGTTAAGAAATGGTTATTGAGAAGGAATTTTTGAAATTTAAAGGGAAAGGAATTAAAATTTTTGAGTCACTTTGAAATATTTTTAATAGTTTGAATATGTTGTCGGTAAATTGATAAACTTAAACAATTGATAATATATTTATACTCTCATGATAGTGAAAAAAGCGCGATAGTACATGTTTCCACGGTGAGAGTCGCTACCACTCTCACGGAGAGCTACTCTCAACTATCATGCATGCATGATAGTGCGAGAGTCGCTCTCGTGAGAATGCGATAGTCACTATCGCCCTGTTCACACGATGATACTCTCATAATAGTAACTCTCGCGATAGCAACTATCACGTTTTACTCTCACCGTGTGGACCAGGCTTTAGACAGTGTGTATAATATTAAGTATAGTGGTCCGTACGCGGTGGTCAAAAATGTGATAATATTTTTGTGTGAAAATTAATTTTATAGGTAAAACTGAAAACGAATTTTCGGGTGTTTTTACAATTTACGGAAGGAATTGGTATTTATTGGGGAGATAAAGCAAAATTACAAATAAATCGTTTTTTTACGATATATTTTTATTTCGATTCGATGGACCAAGCGAAAAGTGCTTTTTTTTGGGGGAGGATCTTTAAATCCCTAAAGTCCCACTCTCCAACTGTGGTCGCGCCACTGCGACCGACACTGAATCAGTCGGGCCGTCTATATTAAAAGCCAGGCCACTACCGGGCAGTGCCGTCCTTACCACCAATAACGCCCTAGGGCAATAATATTTGACGTCCTGCCCCCAAAAAAAAAAAAAAAAATTACAACTAACGTAATATCTAATTACATAATTTTATATATTCTAATAGTAAATACACTCATCCTCGAAATCATCATATACATACAAGGGAAATTAATATCTAAAATAAAACAACAAATTTTTTCTATTTGTCATTCATTTTTATGACGCCCTCTGCATTCGTAATACTTTGGACGCCCTAGGGCACTTGCCCTATTTGCCCCCCACCCTTGGGACAACTATGCTATCGGGTAATAATGATTGGTAAACGAGAGCCGCGGTGGTACGGGATATCGATATAGGAGGATGTAGGCTTTACGGTATAAATATTTTCATTATTTCTGATTAATAGCTTTGCGCGGCTTGTTCGATATCGGAATATTATTATGCCGACAAATTATTATTATTATTATTATTCGACGTAACGTCGCGTGCAGGTCGCGAAGGGTGGCACGTCGATCTCGGTCCGCGGTGGCATATACCGGATAAAACGGTATACACATTATATACGGTGGTATATCCGATACGGTCGTAACAAATAGTTATTGTTATTATTTCCGGGAGGATTTCAGTGCGGTGTGTGTGTGTGGGGGCTGTAATATTATTTTCCGAATCGATTTCTCGTGGTGGTCATATTATATGCAATAATATTGTCGTCGCTGCTCGTCCGTATTGAATATTACGCGACGACAATAAATATTAGTGAACAATATTTCCGATATATTTTGTGCGAAACGCGCATAAAGTGGCAGAAAAGAAGGGGGAAAAAAACCGGGGTGTGTCCTGGTCACGGCCGCGTGTTTTACGTGAACACGTAACGGGTAATGTTTTCTTTTCAGCGTATTATAAGCAGCGGCAAGTGTTTTTTTTCTTTGGTGTCTTCAATGAGCGCAGAAACCATAGACCGTCACACGCATCGCACTTACGTCCGAACGGATTGTTGACAAACGTGAGTAGCACGATATACGTAGTATAGCCATAAGTTCTGTCAGTAAATTTCAAAATCATGTGGAGCGGGAATTTGAAGTATCAAACAGTGGTATCACTGCAGATGTGTTGTATAGGATCCCCTCACACCGTACAACAAGTTTTATGATCATAACGTTAGTAGTAATGATGGGATTTTTCGTTCGTTTTACTGAATCGTTCTTTTCGTTCCAGGTCCACAAAAGGAACGATTCCGAATGAATCATTTCATCGTTCCTTTCGATACTTTTTACTATCGCTACCTACCGAGTACCGATACCGAACCGAACTACTACGTTTGTTTTCCAGCCACACGTGTCGTACTTCAGTTCCTGAAATTCCGATAATAGCGGTATTCGCGTAGTGGAGGGAACTACGAATATTACTAATTTAAATTATTTATTATTGATCTTACAGTTACTAACACGTTTCAGTCACTGTAAGTGTTAGTCATTTACGTCCTAGGTGTATAGTCACTTTAAGTCACAATATCCGACAATAAAATTTTATTTCTCTCAAAAAAATCATCGGTGAATTCGTCATATGCATGACAAAATACATCGCCCGATCCTTCTTGAATGTGGGTTATTTCTTTAATTTACATTTGGAACGGAGTGGGATTGTATAATACCCACATCGTACAAATTACAAATGTGGATAAATTGATCGATAAGGCCTAAAAGTAACGAGTAGGTGCAATCATTCCGACTTGTTCCTCTTCTGGGCTCATACGAATAGCACGAACGAAAACACAACCAGCCAGCTAGACCAGGCCACCAGGGAACGGTAATACTACGATACGCGGTATGCAAACGCAACTACGCAAACGCAAGGTTCGTAGATAATATTACCTAAAAACATTGTGCGGTAGCGTCGG
Organism: Slavum lentiscoides; assembly: GCA_032441835.1. NCBI lineage: Eukaryota > Metazoa > Arthropoda > Insecta > Hemiptera > Aphididae > Slavum > Slavum lentiscoides. The sequence goes on along the minus strand of CM063707.1, from coordinate 1,381,365 downwards.
ACAATGGTAATCGGTAGCGTTTCGAATGATAAAAGACGCGTGCATCATGTCAGTCACAGAATAGATTAATGTGTCAGCCTCAATTCGGTGTAATCGGTGCGCGATACGAATATGGAACAATTTGGTTTTAGACCTATTGCACCTAAAAGGAAAGAGTAGGTGGAATCGTTCCATTTCGTTCCCCCTCTGGACTCGTTCCAAAGGAACGATTCGTTCATGAACGACTCACCACTAGTTAGTAGTTCCCACGCAGCGGCACGGGGAAGTTTGGTGTTTATGAAAAACGTGTTGCTATTGTAGCATTATACGAGTGTGGAAAGACGGCAAAACAAATTTATCAGACGTTAAAACAGCTATCTGTAAACGAACGATTTGTTTTCCGTACACTGGAACGATATCGAGAAACGGATGACGTAGTTGATCGGACAAGAGAGGGGCGTCCGAGATCTGTGCGGCTGCCTAAAGTTGTTCATGCTGTCCGTGAACGAATTAGGCGGTGTCCTCTTCGTAAACAGAAGCGCTTAGCAAGCGAAATGAATGTCTCCAAGCGAAGTATGAGTCGCATTTTACGTGAGGATTTAAGACTAGGTGCATATCGGCGATGCGTAAGTCATTTATTGACCCCTAAGTTGAAAGAAATTCGTATGAAAAGGTGCAAAGAACTGTTAAAACGTTTCAACAAAAATGGACACCGTCGAATTCTGTTCACCGATGAAAAAAAATTTCTCAATAGAAGAGAAATTTAAACGTAAACAACTAGGTATGATGGAAACTTATCAGTTGTCATATATCATGGACTCTGTAACTTATAGATATAGGAGATTATAAAATATTGGTAGGCGCGTGACGTCATAGTACAGCGTTTTTAAATTATTTACTTTTCACAAATCGCAAAGATAATATTAAGTGTTGACAACAAAAGTAGACGCGTGACGTAATGCTCGAACTCTGACCAAAACTCATTTTTCCCGATCATACCTAGTTGTTCATATCACGCGTAGTAGTGAAACGTGCCCTAGATGCTGCCCAACGTGTCTTCATGATCCGCGATCGCACACAATCGATGTCTGTTCACAGACGATGTCTAGTCCGACGTTGACATAGAAGCGTCATATCCAATGCAATTGCAATAGCAATCAATGCAATTAGCTCCGTTTCTTGTTCCCTTATTCTCTACAAAGTATTTTTGCATCTCTGCCCCTTAATAAACTAATGCGTATTGCCAACAGTGATCCTTTCTTTAATGACTTGTAAACGATATAATATAAACCATACTGTATCTAAGTCGCAAATTAAAAATTTAAACGTAAATTCATTTCGTCGCGAATTTACTGTTATTATTGTATCTCATATACCCAACCTAAACTAACTTAACCTTTTTTTTTCTTTTGCGTTTGTTATCAAGATCTCTGCTCATTTCACGCCCAATCTCATCTTTTATTGTTTCGAAAAATTTCATTCATTCTTTAACAATGTTTAAGTGGGCTCTACCCAGCTAATATCTGGTCTTCGGCCTACGTTAAACTGCCTCAATTAAAGCCGATTTCGCCTGTGTCTTTCTCCGTTTTCCTTTTCCTTGAGCACCTCCGTTACGAACTATAGGAAACCCAAGGTACCCAAGCGTCATATACAAAGATTGTGTGAAAAGAGTCTTCGATGCTGATGACCCCACATTATCAGCACTCTGGTGAGTCCAGTTTCCCAAATCTGTTTAAATATTGTGGGAAACAGCCGTGTCCGCCGTCAGGAACACTGAGTCACACAGAAGTTCATCGTATCGGAAGCCTGGTACCACTCAACACAATCCGTGGGAGTGCGTACTTGCAGTACTTCGAAGTAAACATAAAAGCTTCGGTTTTCTCTGGAGCGATGCGTAGACCGGGTCCGTTAATTTTGTCCGCTACAATTGCTAGTGCGTTATTTTCCCTTTCTTCCAGCTCGTTAACGCTTTTCCCTTTGGCCATCGTGTACCATCGTGTACATCCGCGAATCCAATTAATTCTCTACCTTCTGGTATCACGAGGGTCGTAACATCGTTGTATGTAATGTTCCATAACAAAGAATGTATTTGGGTTGTATTTGGGTGCCACGCCAAATACAATTCGAACTACAGGACTGGCACTATGTTTCTCCACTGGAGAGTACGCATGTCCAGTGTGGAACCAGTCGAAACATGCTAAACACGTTGATACAGCACTGAATGAAACTTGTAGGTTGGTAACTGGATGCCTCAAAGCGACGCCATTAAAATATATCTATCCATTAGCGGGGATTGCTCCACCAGGAATACGAAGACACGTGGCCACATGTATTGAAAGAACAAAACAAACTACAGACCAAAGGCATCCCATGTATGGTTATTTAGAACCCCGAAGGAGACTTAAATCAAGAAGAAGTTTTATTGCTAAAACAAATGTGATCCAGGACCCCCCCGACCAGATCCGATTACGTAAATGGAGAGAAGAACTACGAGCTGAAACACCGGTCCCGCCTAATGAACGACTACCCCCAGGCGGAAATCAACCATGGCCCATATGGAGAACGATAAATAGGCTAAGAGCTGGAGTAGCTAAGGTAAAAGTTAACATGGTGAAATGGGGATACCAAGAAGGACCTGACACTTGTGAATGCGGCGAGAGACAATCCGATGAACACCTAATAAAATGTGCCCTTGCCCCGCCAGGATGCACAACTGACGACTTGGCGCTTGCCAACGAAAACGCTATATCACTAGCCACCCACTGGCTAAAGCAAAATATTTAGCACTTTTATATTTTATATTTTAATGTAATTAGTCCAGCACCGGACACGATAAGAAGATAACAAAGAACCAATCACAGATCCTCGAGGAACTCCACACGTTTTCCAACCTAACCTAACCTAACCTTACTTTGAAATTTTACTTCAGCAAACATATCAATATTGTCAGTTCGAGTTCATTCTATATACAGTATTTATCAACGTTACATTCGACAAATAAGTACGCACGACCAAAAAATAACCGCGATAATATATTGCGTAAAGATTTTGTTGCGAAATTCTTTTTTCTCATCGCTGCACTTTTGTTTTTCTGCGAATCCCGGGTGAAACCGGCGCCGCACTGCGTTTGTGATAATAATATGTAAGTAGTGATTCCGATGGGAATCGAATGATTGGATTATATATTACAAAAAAATATACTGCAAAGATACCGCCGCTATTGTAACGGGCGGTCGGCCACCCATCCAGATAAAGTTCACTGCACTAAAACCCGATGATTATACCGCGGCCGTAACCGCAACGGGGTAACCTCTAACCCGGAGCTATATATACATATATATTCTCGATTTATACGCGCTTATTGGATTAGTCGTGAAATTATACCCGTTTCCTACGTATACATTTATATTTACTCGTGTACGTTATAAGCGCGAGTATTATATAAACTATATAAGTACGTTATGGAAACCGTCACGATTTCGGTACAGAACCGTGGCCGACAGCAGCGCATCTTGACCAATATATTATATTGTTTACTTTCCAGGACTTCAATTATTATTTTATAATACGCGGATTTCGCGTATTAAACTCGTGTATATAAAAAAAAAAATACCGTTTCAGTAAATCGAGTTTCGTATATTTTATATATACCTATATAGACGGGTTATTCGTACATCGCTATTATTATTATTATTATTACAAGCTGTACGCTGTGAAAAATCAAAAAAAAAATCATCAATTTCCTTATAATTATTTCATACGGTTTTACCGTTCTTATGTAATAAATATATATACACAAATACGAGTCTTTTTAAATTTAAGGAGAGAACGAATAATAATAATAATAATAATAAAACGGATTATTCGCCCGGTACGCGAACCGTTTTAAATCGAAAGTGCATAATACAGTGTTCGTTTTGAAATCGACCACCAATATTTGTCTGTTTTGCGCAAACCAAGGCCCAATTATATGTATTATAATATTACAGACTCGGGTAGTATTCCGAATACAGTATTCGAAATACTGTATTTGATTGCTTTTCGAAAGTATTCTGAATAATTTTTAAAGCTCAATCATATTTCAAATAGAAATTGCATGCGAGTAATAACTTATTTCTTAAATGTGTAAAAAGAAATTATTTCAGAAAAAAAGTTAGAGTAGAACAATTAGCGGCTAACTGATCATCGGTCGTGATCGAGCGTTTAGTGCTTAGATGACGACAGACTCGGTCGGTCGTGTACAGTGTAAACGAGTAAACGTTAAATAAATAGTAAACGTGTAAAATAAACGAGTAACCGTGTAAACGAGTGGATAACGAGGAAAAAGAATCCTAACATTCAATTCATTTCACTGAAATACGCGAAACAATATTATTAATAATAATAATTTAAAAAATAAATAATAAAGATTGCGCACGCGCGTACGGACCGGTCGCTCGGTCAGCGTCAAACTAAACACAGGCATATTATACAGACATAGCGCGTCAGCCGACCGTAATAAAACGGGAAAAGAAAGTTACCACCAGATAGCGCTACGACACAACAAAGAGGGCGTGGCAAAATGGCGCATATAAATAAAGCGGTCCGAAACCATTGGACCGCTCAGTGTAGCCACGGCGGTCAGACGCGAACAACATAGTTCGCGACTAAAGTACGCGAACAACGTAGTTCGCGTCTGACTGCGGTGTTTGTGTGCGCGGGTGTGTGTCTGTGGTGTCCGAGATTGACCGCTATTCATATGCGCCTTTCTGCCACGCCCCCTATGTTGTGTCGTAGCGCTATCTAGTGACTACTTTCTTTTCCCGTTTTATTGTTATTTCGTTTACGTTCCATGCACGTTGTTCTTCCTTTTTCTACATCTGCATCAGTATATTAATAGATCTTTCTTCTTGGTTATTACTCATACTATATTTCATTGTTAGTGGGTGTTGGCTCCATTTTCGCCCCTCGCCCCTTAAACATCATGTATAACCGCCACTGGGCAAAACACGAATTATAAAAACTTTGTAAGCACAAAGAAGAAGAAAAAATGTGAAATACGCGACAAATCATCTTTTTTTTCCAGTATAAATAGAAGCGGTAATTGAATACGCCTCAAACGTTTTCGGTCACCTCATCAAAGCTCATCTGTAGATCGTTTTTGAATAAAGTACACGTTGTTTTTCATTTTTTTTCCTTATGACGGTGTTGATAACTCACATTGCATTTCTAACCGTAAGCACGCGTTAAATTCCGTGTTACTTTTATTTCGAAATTATTTTTTGACCTTCTTACAATAATTGTTTCCCCAGTCTCTTTAATCTGGTACTTATATTATCGTGTCCTCGAGGCGTCGATATCCAAATAAATAAAAAAATTAATAATGAAATGTATACGCGCGTATTAGCCGAATCGTCCAAGATATCCATATACGGTCGGTGCGATGAATCTTTGTCGAAATAAAATAATAGGTTTTCTCGCGGTCGTTATAATATCATAATACATCGTTTCAAAACCGTTTGAAAATATGAATTTAAATGTTTCGGATATTCACTCGCCGCGCGCGTTAAAAACAACAGCGCCGAAATATATTATTTAATTATGTAAATATACGGTTTTCGCATATTAGTATATATATATTATATAAGCGTATACTGAACACGCGGTATATATTATACGGTTAATAAAACAGTAAACATTGTTTAATTATTCATATATCGTTGAGTTTTTATTTTATTTTTTTGTCTCCGCTCGGTTGTACACTGGCGTATTACAATAATAAACGGCTTTTGTTATAACGAGTTTATATACGCGATTATTCCGGCACAATCAAAACCCGCAAAACTTCTATCACGCGAAATAGCGGACCATATTTTTCACTTGAAAACGTTTTCGAATACAGTTTTGCCGTTTCGTTTCTTTTTAAAATTTTAATTTCTTAAAAAGTAACAAAAAAAAAATACGATTAAATTGCGTTCGGACCAGCAGTGCGCATTTATTGCACGGGGTATAAACGTACCTTATTCCATCGCCCGTCGATTTTTTTTTTCGAATATTTTTTAAAATTTTTTTTAATTTTCGCCCGAATTTGACTATTCAAAGAGTCGAAGCTGTTTTATACATCCGGTTTTTTTTTAAATGTATTATTGCGGGTAATTATAATAACTATCGACACCGAGCAAATATATATATATATATATTTCGAAATAATCGTGTATTTTACACGAACAACACTATTATAACTGTTATGAATATTACACGCTTCCGCGACGTGGGAAACGAGACAAATCACGACGAGAAGAGTTAAAGGAATTACTGAAAAGGCTGTATATAACAGCCGATTTGAATTTGTATGATTTCACATAATTGAACAATTTTTGAAATTTAAATATGAACAATTTTTCAACGATTTTAAAACGAGTTCATTACCATTTATATACTCGTATAACGATTCGTAATTGTTAAGCCGGCACACATTATTCTCTTAAACTAAAACACAATCGTTTTGAATAGAGTTTTAAAAGTAAATTTATCGTTCGGCCATTATGTATACATATATATATATATACTTCGTAGATTACATTATATTATTTTAAACTTGTTTTAAAGTTCCGTATTATTAAACTGTCTGCGTGTGTTTATAATTAAACAAAAAGTTTCAAGAGTTAAATATATTGTAAGAAACGCACAATAATATGCCATATAATAGGTATATATTGTTTTATTATAATAACGGATGTTAAATTCGCCAGCATTTGTGAATATATAGTATAATCTCCGCATCAGCAAAAGTTTTTCATAACTTCTTTTACACAATGTAAATTGTATTATTATTCTTTCTGGACTTCTTTTTTCGCGTCGCTCAAATCCGTCGACTCGCGTCTCGCCGACTGTCATCAATGATATTTTTAAATACTCGTGTTTTCACTATAGCGTCTTACACGAGTTCGCGAGAATAAAAAGCTCTCCAATTTATAAATAATAAACGACGTATATTATTTCCTTTTTGAAGACCGTATGGTGGTGGTATACAGTGGCGTAGCGTAAGCGTATCAATAGATCATAAAGATTTTGATGTATTTAATTCATAAAAAAAGGTTATATTTTTGGTTTTAAGGATTAAAAAAATTAAAATCGATGTCAAACGTTCGTAACTTCAACTATATACCGAGAAAATTTTACAATTTCTTTTAATAAAAATTTCAAATTTCTCGACGAAAGTGTTTATATTAGATATCGGTTTATCGAATGCAACGATTTATCGCATTGCTTTCAAATGTATATAGTAATAACTATAAAATCTTTATCCAAGTAATTCGCTTAACCGTCGTCCACTACAACAACCCGCAGCTCTTTACCTTATTTTTTTAGCTTTTTAAAGGCGCGTACGAAATTGTAATTGTAAAACACATAAAAAAATTGTATACGTCCTTTTTTCCTATATGCCAGGGGAACCTGCGGCTCCGGAGCCGCACGCAATCTGTGGCTATAGTCCTTTTCACAGCACTATGGATCGCAGCGCAAACCGCTGACAATTCACGTCAGAGTTTCTCAACACGTTCGTATAAAAAAGCTAAAACTAAAAAAAAATTACCATGATATCTGTTACATTACACATATTATAAGAACCGATATGTGTTTACAAACACGTCCTGCAGTCGAAGTGCGTGTCGTGCTGTGTTGTACTAAAAAGGGAGAAATTTAGGAAACAACGGAATGCCAAAATTTAGTCGTCCACGGGTCGCGCTGCGATCGAGTATCTATAGTGCTGTGAAAAGGACCATAATATAGTTGGAGTACGCGTCAATATCGAGACCCGTAAAATAATAAATTAAAACGTATGTTTAGATAACAGTATAATATTATTATATTTTATTTCTATAAAACGACAATATATTATGTTTATTTCTATAGTGATTCCCGGTGAAAACGTTTAGTGAAATATTATATTAGTCGTTTTTCGCGAGCGTGTTTTTTTTTTTTTATGTTAACCAATAAGGCTCTTTAAAAATCACGATTTTTTTTTGAAAAAAAAAAAAAAAAAACGGCTCATTTACGCGAAAACGTACCGGACCCCTGCTACTGTAGGCCTGTCCCCGTGAACAGTACGCGCCACTGGCGTAGAAGAACCTCCGGGCCAAGGATCGTCGCGCACATAATTTTCTACGATCTCACGACGGACGGTCACACGGTTCGCTCACGCACTCACGTCGTCGTGGCGGTACACGATAATATTATTTTAATGATAACAATATGATACGAGCGTACGCATTATATATTATAATATAACACACGATTATATTTTGTACCGGCGACACAAATGTGTGTGTGTGTGTGTGTGCTGCTATGAGAACGAAATACTGTTTCTCCTAGACCACGTGTGCGTATACTTTATATATATATATTTACATGCGCCAGATAAATATTATATATAAAAAAAAAATAGTAGCTTTGGGTCCCCCGCCATCAGTACGTTTTAATAGTGCGCGCACAGACCGACGATCTCATCATGATAAACGGCTGCTGCTGCTGCTGCTGATGCTGCTGCGGCACAACGGACTTCTTTGTGTTAAGGATATTAGGCGCGCGGGAGAGCGGCATGGGAGAAAGACAACGTACACCGCGGAGATATTCCGCGTTCAAAAAGAATCCTTTCCGTCTCCGTACGACCCGAGTGTCCAACCGTTGTGCGCGTTTGTCATAAGAAGGTCCCCGCTATCTTCTCCGGTCCTTCCCGAATCGTGCACACATATACACGTATAATAATAATAATAATAATACGTAGGGAGATACTCGCGCATAAAATACGTACAAGATCATCGTACGAGAGAAGTTATTAACGAACCGCTCGTATTATTATTATTATTATTAGACCGAGTCTTATGTGTGTTGTCAAACGTGTGCGCGCCGCTTTATAGACTGCTGCAGTTACCCGTGTGATAGTTTTAGAGCAAAATCGTTTCCCATCTCGCCGTACACGTTACCCGCTTACGTTTTATTAGAATACATTTTTTAACCGCTCGTTTTTATTTCCCCGTGAGAACCGGTTCGAAAGATTTCTGAAGAAATTTCGAAAAAAAAATACCGGGCGTGGACTGCTGCAGGGCCGTCGCGTAATGCGTACACTAGCTGTATAATAATTTTTTCACGCGATAACTATATAGAAGGATGTATTTCCAGCGTCTGTCCTGGCTCGGCACGAGCTAGAGCGGACACTATAGAGGAACAGCCCTAATGCCATGATATACATACGGGGACGCGCTCAGTTCGAGAACGTCACGAGGTCGCAGTACCTCGTAATGCGGTGCTTTTGTTTTGCTTTTTGCTTTCTTTTTCTCAAAAAAAAAACGAACACTTTATAGCCACTCTACAATAGAAGCTGACTTGTTGACTTGACAAAATCCGTTAAATTTTCACGGTATTATTGTTATCGACGGATTTGTGCCTTGGAGGGAAAAAAATGTAAATATTAACAATTAACAAACGGCGTTTGTTTTTTTTTTTTCGTTATTGAACAATTATTTTCGATTTTTTTTTTCGTTAATTTATGGGCCGCGGCTATAACCTTAGGGAGCCGAATTTCAAAATACGCCTGCGCCCGTTGCTCGCTCGTTAGCCCGTCCGCTTCCGCCGTTTTACACCGCTGCGTGCGGCAGCACGTCACTGCACGGAAATATCGACCGCGGCGCACGCAATAAACAATCCTGTCGGCGGCGGCGACGGCGGCGGGTGGACGGACCTCGAAGCGGCGAAACCGTGTGTGTGTGTGTGGCGCCGCCGCGGCGAACGGGGCTTTGAAGTCGTCGTCGTCGTCGTCGTCGTCCGGTCTTCGTGTACGAGACACCGCGCGGCGCACGAGGCGGCCGCGCCGCAACAAAGACGGCAGACCGTTGTCGTGTCCGCCGCCCGCGATAACGAGCCGGCGGCCGCGGCGACGACGGCCGTTCAAGATATTATATTGCGCGTTGTACCTACGGCGCGCGCCTCGCGGAAAAACGCCGGTGTCCGTCGTCGACGTCTTTCGGGCTCGTCCGGGCCAATCGTTATTATTCATTCCTCCACCTCCACCTACTCCTCAACGTCCGCCAACCGCGGTCGAACGGACCAGGAAAAATGTCGAACACTATTATGGGTACTTACGTTTTTTTCCTTGTCGTTTTTTTATTTACAATATAGAGCGTTTACACTTGCTTATTTTATATATATATATATATATATATAAAATAAGATATTGTATATAAATAATATTATATTATATATATACAGTGGCGTACTTACGGGGAGGGGGATTCGGGTTAAACCCCCCGGGACCAAAAAAAGATTTAAAATTATATATTATAGTAGTTTATACCATACAAATATTATTTGTTTTCGATTTATTATATTATACCACATGGCTGAACAGATAGACATGACATGCGAGTATAATATAATATACTTTTCAATCAGTATAAATCTAAGAATCGATAAAGAAAATTCCTAGTATTACCGATAGGCGATAACACATGGCACTGTTTTTGTCATATTGTGTCTTGGTGGAAAAATTACCAGTTTTATTCACAAACTTTGTTTATATTCGTTGTAATCGTGTGGATGTGTTGTAATTTGTGACACTATTATTATAGTATTTTATATAACAGCAGTTTTATTCGATTTATTTTAATAATATGATTGAATTTGAAACATTATGGGAACGAAGTTTCAATGTTTTATATAAAATTATAAACCCCCCCCTCCACCAGAGAGAAATTGAAAGTACGCCACTCAGTGGCGGATCTAAGATTTTTTTTTTTGGGGGGGGGGCAAAAATGTATAGTTCTATAAATACAATATTTAGGATTTGGTGTGAGACCTTTAAGTAAAGTATTACTCAAATCTACTTATATATTACTACAAATATATAACAGCCAAGGGGGGCCCGGGCCTCTCGGGCCCTCCCCCCTTGGATCTGCCACTGACGCCACTGTATATATATATCAAATAAACAAGTGTAAACGCGATATATTATATATAAAAAAGACCATACCTATAAGTGTTCGAAATTTTATACATATATATTATATATATATATATATATACAGACTTAGGTAAAATACTTTTAATTGTATTTGTAATACATATAACGAATATTTGGAAAAAATAAATATTCAAAACATGTATTGGAATACTTCGCAAAAAGTATTCCAATATCACTTTACCTATATGAACAATATACGAGTATTGTACTGTAGTCTGTAGGTAAGCATATTTATAGAATATCATTGTCTTTATAAAGAAATTAAATTAAAGCAAAAAAAAAAAAAAATAGTATTCGAAGTATATTTTATGAAAAAAAGTCTTATACAAATATAGTTTTTAATTTTTATTGTTTGAAATACTGGTAATAGAAAAAAACGGTATACATCGTTTTTGAAAAAATAAAAATAAAATATAAGTAATTTGACGCTGGTTTCAATATATGTTTGTTATTTAATCAATTACAATAAAAAAAACAAAATAGGCGAGCGCGGCGCTCATTCAGTACGCGACGGTGGGACTTTGTATACACAGCGATACCTAAGACGGATTTATATGTAATCCGTTTGGCTTACAAAAAAATAAATACTCCCGAAATGAAAAATAAATTTCTTTCTAGCGGTAAAATAAAAACGTTGACTGGCTTAAGGTAAGTAGCTACTTAAATCTAAATAAGAATATATATATTATGTAAATATTCGCTCAAAATCGAACGGCGGACCTCAAATTTGGTCAACTAAAAATATAATTTGCAGTGTCGATTAAATCGTTGAACGCAGATTGTTTCCATTATGACGTTTTCCACCATGACGCGTGTAGCTTTCTGTATAATTTTTTTTCTTTCTTAAAGTGTAAAAACTGTGATATGTGTATCGGTACGCATTAAAAATAATCGTTTGAAAAAAGAAAATTAATACTTATCGTTTATGATGTCTTATTACAATCGAAAATATAATTGATTTATTTTCAACGTTATAGCGTAGGTATACTCGTATAATTGTCGTCCTCGTGTCGATTGCGTACAATTTATCCATAAAAGCAAAAGGATTACGATATCTGCAGTTTTTTCAACAGGAACGGTGGCCATTTGGTTTAGAAATATTTTTTGAACAATATTTAAAGGTAATATAGAGGTACCACTTATTATAATGATGTATAAAGCGGAGTTTTCAACCGTATTGGCCTAGACTTTTCGAAATGTCCAAGAACCATATTATGCGATCATTCTCTTCGAAATCGAGAAACCTTTTATACAAAAAAAAAAAAAAAGTTTTGAAAATTGTTTCCGAAGGGTAATTTCGGTCGTTACACATCTTATATATCGGAACTTTCTTATGTAACTTCGGTCTTTGAGGACAAATAAAAAAATTGGACCTTCCGACGAAAGAGACGCAGCCGGGCACATAAAAAACCCTACCAGTATTTTAATCAAAACGAGCCTGGAGGTCTGAAAAAGGGATGAAAAGTAAAAAAAAAAAAACCATTTGACCCATCAAATAAGGGTTTCCTGTGGAGCGCAGGAGATATTGCGAGACGGTCTTTGTTTATAATTTTGTGAAACGTGCGTTCGACGACCGGCACAATAAGATGTTTTCGAGAAAAAAAACACAGACCAAAAAAAAAAATAATAATAATATTTTTATGTATAAAATATATGTATTTGAATAAAGCAAATTTAGGACTCGCGATAAAACGAAATACTTTTACATCCGCGGAATATTGATACTGACAATTGAATATATAACCATAGTTTTGAATTATTATTATTATTATTATTATTATTATTATTATTATTATTATAGTTATTACCGAGTTTTACCGGCAATCGCCGATGATCCGAGGTCCGTTGACACTCCTAATATTATTATATATTTATAGTTTAAAGATAATACATGCATTAATATTAATTAATTAATTAATACATACATAATGTATAACATTATTTAATATTATAATAATATATCTTTTTTGTATCATGGGGATTTTATTAATATATTTATATCAAGACGATTGTAATATTTCTGAGTCGTCATTGTCGTTTACGCCGTCGTCGCGAGTTTAATTTTAATGTTTTTTTTCCTAAATAGATAAAAATTGCACATTATCTTTGCCACACCCTCCCGTTTTGCTCTTTGTCGTTTTATGCAAGTTTCCTGGCCTTCGTCGCCGTCTACAATCCTTTATTTTTCGAGTCTTTTTTATTAAACGGCCCACAGGCGAAACTACGGGTGAAGCCAGTCAGGTCTGACCTAATACTGACCGGATAACGTACTGACTTAATACAGTTCAAAAATAAATAAAATATTTTGTTTTAATATATATATATACGTAATGGTATATATATATGTATACCAAAAATCCTACCAAAAGTCGGTACCATTTTAATCATCGCCTATCATTATAAACTTACTTATTGTTATTTATATTTATATTTTATTCAAATATTAAATACTTAACTTGTAAAAAAAATTGCATTGCATTAAAAAAAAAAAAAATTGCCGTCATACAGTTGTAATCAGAATTCTTTTCATATCTACCATTTGGCCTGTCCTAATAAAATGGTCTAGTTTCGCTTATGCATCGTCCATTGTCGTCGTCCGTTTTAAGTGCCATCGAACACCGCCGCCGCATCAATATCGTTCTTTCAATCAGCTGTACGCAATCGAGGATCAAGTCTTATTTGTAATTTATTATAATATGTGTGTATTAAAACCACGTATTTTCTACGGTCGGGATATATTGCGGATTATTGTATTTAGGCTCCCTCCCTCCCATCACTTATAGTGCTAAGCGGGCTACACGCGATATGATTTGGTCACTCTGACCAAACCAGGCGTTGCCTACACGCACGGTCTGACTGAAGCCCAGTTTCGTCGGATGCAGAGCCCAACTTAGGAATTTTGGGGCCCGGGTCTAATTTTTTGATCGGGCCCTTAACTTAAATTGTAAATTCAGTTTTTTTTTTTGCTATATTGATTTTTATATTCAATTAATTTTTAAGATTATAAATAAATTGCACCGTAAGTCTTATATACGACACATCTATACACACGATAATACAGCCAACCCGACTGTCGGGCCGACCAAATCGCGTTTAGCCCGCTAACATTTCACAGTGCCACTTTAATAATTAATTATCAACAGGGCCCGGGCTGCAGCCCCTAGCCCCCAAGTTGGGCTCTGGTCGGATGATTTCTTTATCTATATTTTTTTCCTTATCTCAATGATGATAATTCATGTCGTCTCTGTTGCTGTACTGCTGTTTACACGGCGTATCCCGTAAACAATAATTGAACTCTTCGTACGACTGCAAAAACTCTGACAAAACTCCGCGTTCTGTTTTTTACGGGTTCCATTGTAATTTGTATACTACCTCTATTTATATCACGGAACACGGATTAAAACAGAAATAAAACATTGATTATAATCGACATCGAATAATAATTTAATTTCTATTTGTTGACAAACGCGTGTGAGACAGTGTATTTCGTGCTGCTCGTGATAGCATAAAACATTTCAAAACCGACTGATACATAAATATTACATTGAAAATTTGAAACAACGGCTAAATCGGGCGGAGGACAACGTTGCACACGTTCTGATTCGATCAGGTAGCGATCGGCGGCCACCCGACAACACCCAACAAGGTTTTAGTCAGATGACACATCTACACGCACTACCCGGTACTATCATACCTGACCCGACTGTCGGGCTTATCATATCGCGTGTAGCCTATAGCTAATGTCCGTTGATTTGTAGCATATTTTAATGCAGTCCACGCTCGAATTTTGTTAAATTCAAATCGTTACACCGTTTTGCTACTCGTTAAATTCTGGTCGATTATTGGGCGCAAACGCGTACGTATCGGCGGGGAAACCTTGCCGACGTATTATGTATATATTATAATACCGTTATTCACACACACACACACACACACACACACACACACACACACACACACACACCATTGCCACGGGCTTCGGGCTGCCAATTATTATACGCGTTATATATCGGCACTTGGTCCACAAAGGGGTGTTAGTGAAATACTATGGTCCCAGGGCACACACACACACACACACACACACACACACACAGGGCCCCCACAAGGTGAGTACTATGGTCCCAGGGGCCAGGCTCTGGGGCCTGGGAAAAAAACATAATATACCTATACATATTATTAATTTAAATTAGAAAAATTAAATGAGACATATGAGTCATGCCACCCTAGTCACCATATCTTTATACACTATTGGTATACAAATAATTTGATTTCTTACTACACCATTTTTGTAACAAAATGTGTAGGCGGGTGGTGGAGTGCGGCGCGAGCATTTCTTGGAAAAATAATGGGAAATAAATCCTGGAAGATAAGAGCAATTAGTCCGCCGCTATAGAAATATTAATGTCGTGCCGCCTGTCCTATTTTAGTACTATTTTGCTGGTCGAAAATGCGATAATTATGGGTTTTATATATTTAATTTTGTCAAAAGGTATTCGTATTCGAGTATTTCCACAAAATGTACATGTAAAAATATGTACAATAAAATTGTATTTTGTATGTACAAATGCTATTTTAATTTTGAGTAATTTACATTGTATTTCATTATACATAAATACTTTTTAAAAAATGTTGATTTTATATTAAACTGTAGTAAATTAATGTACTTGTGTTTTAAACTAAAATAACTGATATTTTATAAAGGTGTATATAACAGCAAAAGAAGCCGTTTAACCCATATATTTAGGTAATTTTGTAAAATAAAAATTATATGTTAGAATAATTTATAATTATAAGATGATTATAAATATATTAATATACATTGAGGGCCCGGATATATTTACAGTACCGTAGTTGAAAAATTCATGTGGGGGGCCTGCACACACACACACACACACACACATACCATTGCCACGGGCTTCGGGCTGCCAATTATTATACGCGTTATATATCGGCACTTGGTCCTAGTTATCCTATATATTATATACGTGTCCCGTGAATATAAATATAAATTACCCGTTATTTTTTTTTTAAATATTTTATTTATTTTGTTGGTGTTCATCCCTTCGCCCTGCACACACACACACACACACACACGTCTCGATATGCCCGCGTCTCGACGTTCTCGGGCACATTCCGAAATTACCGGGCGTCGTGCGTCAGTAGGTTTTCATCACGTCTAATCGGTAAGGTCCGAACGACGAGCGCGCGCGCGTATAATATACGGCGTCGTAAACGAGGAACCCGATGATTACGTTGCACACACGAGGAGATAATAATTATTATAATATATTACACACGATACCCACCTATCTATAAAAAAAAAAAAATAACAAGATACTATATTATACACGTGTATTATTATTATTTTATATATATTATACCTGCAGTGCGCCGACAACACTCCCCGCAGTCAACCATTTATGACGAAGACCACCACCACCACCACCACCACCACCACCACCACCATCATCATCCCAGCAACAGCTTCCAGCGCGCGCGCGGACCTCCCAGAAGCTCGTTTTCTCTCTCTCTCTCTCTCTCGTCTCCGTCGTGTACGTACCTACGCGGCGATAGGTTTTTTTTTTTTACTATACACACACACACACACACACACACGATATTTCTAATTTTCCTTTTACTCTTCTCCTCGTGCTGCTGCTCTCCTCCGCGTCGTGCGTGGCGCGCGAGTTGTTTGTTTTTTTCGGGCTCGTTTGGACGAACGACGACGATGCCGCGAAACAACCGTCGACAGCAGCCCCGGCGACGAGATAATAATGATATTATTTTTTTATTATTATCATTATTATTGCCTACTCGTCGAAGGAGATCCTATACACACACACACACACGTAAGTATATTATTATTAAATATATACGTGTGTGTCCCACGTGTGCACTGCACAACACCCGGCAGGGTGGCTACACGTAAATCGTCTGTTTAGTGCGTGTGTATCGTATATATATATATATAATAATATATATATACTAAAAAAAAATAAGAAGGTATTTTTTTTTTATATACCTACGTCGTCGACGTCGTTACCGCGTTTATACAATCAGACACGCCGAATTAAATATAAATTACAACCGTGTAAATTATACCGCGCGTAGGAATGACGTCGGGTGCTACCTGCGCTGCACCGCCGTGTCTCCGTGTACGCGATTTATATATTATGTAGGTACGCGTATACCTACGCGCTGACTGTATCGTTTCTCGTTTTTTTTTTTTTACCCGTCGGTCATATCATACCTGAAATACACAGAGCGTCTGAAAAGTTCCCGAAGTAAACCGTTGCAATCAATTCAAACGGCGATATCGTTCGCGAAAACACCAGGTGTGTTTGCAGGTTTTCGAATCGTATTCAGTCGCCGGTGGCCGCGGCCGAGCTATTGTAATACGGGACGAAAAAAGCGCAATGAAATTTCGTGTTCGACTTCAAAAATGTTTTCACAGAAAACGCCGTTCGAGGGTCGTACGCGCCTCGATACTTTCATCTTTATTGTTTCTATCGGGCAGTTTCAACGAAATCTCGGGTGCGAGAAAGACGCGCGTCCGTCACGTTTGTTCGTCTCGGTCGACAAGCGTGGAAAGGAAAGAGAACGAAACGTTTCATTTTTTTCCAGTAATAAATTCAGGGCCGTAGACACGGGGAGGGTTTAGGGGGTTCAAACCCCCTTGAACATCGGAAAAGTAGAGATTTCAATTTTTTTTTTACGCACAACAGCATTGCAGACGTTACAGTAAAACGTATGTTCGTATTTAGATTTTACCAACGTCTTGATGTTAAGTAGATTTGTTATTTATGAAAAATAAGTACCTATAATAACAATGTGTGTAATAATAACATTACGTATAAATGTTTAATTTGGTCTATGCCGTTATAAACATTGATAAACGTGATTATAGATTTTTGTGCTAATAAATCATTAAGATACACGATTATAATGCACGAATCAAGATAGCACTGAACCTTCCCCCATATAAAAATCCTATCTACGGCACTGGACTTATAATTGTATGCTTTATACCGACGTTTATAACTCTTTTGCTACGGTCCGATGCGAGATCGTCCGAGCAGCTACGCCTTCGCAACATTTTCGCCGTGAACGGCTCTCGTCTATGGTCTCAAACATCGTTCGTCGTCGTCCAACGACTGTGTGTACGCTTTTAAATACGAGATACGTCTTCATTGCCGAACGATCGCCGTATCATAGAATAAGTTTGTACAGAAGATTATTTTTTGAAGTCGAATACAAAATTGCATTGCCCTTCTTTGTTACATATTGCAAACTCGTATAAGGTACACCACATAAAGACCTAATCTAACCGCATAAGGACTCGCGCCGTACGCGACTGAATATAACACTAGAGACTAAACGTGTTGAAATTTTGTACACTCTCTATTACACGACGCTTTCGTCGTACGAGCTACAGCGCTATTTATATAGATTATAGAAATTTAGTCCGACATCTTTTCGGACGTATTGTGTAGTATTATGATCGGTAAGTACGTATATATATATGTATAATATATTACGTGCTATGATAACCAGGAGGCTGGAGAAATTTCGGCGTTAATAGACCACGCATTAGCCAGAGGAATAACGCCGTGATCTCAGTTTTACTATATACTTTCAATTGTTTTCTATAATCGTATTCCGATTGCGCGTGTAGCATTTAAACAAATGAAAACCATAGATTCATACTTGCACTTTATCGATTAAACGAATGAAATGCTATAATATATTATGGTAAAATATTACTATATTCTATTTTTGTTTATTTTTGTTATGCGTAAATACACAAACTCTAATGAATTTAATGTCAAAATAAAATCGTGTATCTACTAGACATAAATGCACGTAGTATAATGATAGTGATGTCCTCATTAATTTTTTTTTTTTCGAGGGTATACGGCCGATTCGTTGAATGACAGTCTTTAATAACCGCTTTCAGGTAGTTTTTTTCTAATCAAAATTGGTCACGTGTTTTTTTCCCGTAATATAGAAAATATCTCTGCAGTAAAGTCGTTAAATAATAATAAAATATTAATTAACAATGATAACTGCAGTGCGATTCAAAAAACCGCAAAAGGTTTCTGGCCATGATGACAATGTTCGTTAAACTCACAAATAAAAAAAAAATCTATTTCAAATTTCAAATTCTGACCACAGAATATCTATTTTAACGCACTATACGGTGTGAAAATACAAACGAATTCTTTGTAGTTTTCCAAATGTTTACAATTTTATTTTTTTCAACCGGACCCAAAAGCAGGATTTCAACCCGATAATATTTTAATACCCAAGTTCGAATATAAGTTATACATTTAGATTAATATATATATTAAATCTATATAACGTGCAGGCGATGACCAATGAAAATAGTTGTTCAGTTTTGTTACTCGAGAGTATAAGAAATATACATAAATATTTTTAAGCATGATCTATACGTATAGTATAATCTATGAGAACACTGCTGGCTATCAAATCAAAAAAAAGTCTCTAAAGTATTATATATATATATATATAATATTTTACTTGACAAACAAACGCGCTCTGTGTACCTATTATAGTAAATGATATTATAGGAACGATTAAAAATGTATCATCTATACTCTTCGCGCAATACAATAATGGTATAACAGGACATTGTGAACGGGTAAATAATAAACGATACAAAATATTATAATCGTATACGGTTTTAAAAATAATACTTTGATATTAAATGATATTATTATATATATATATAATAAAGTGCTTAAACCCGTTTTACGACGGCGTACACTTAATTATTATATACGGAACAAACCCCCGGGGGGAACAATATTAAATACGATAAACACACGTTCGAGGTGCAGACAAAACTATAATATTTATATAATATGTAGTATATGTGTACGCGCATTTTTTTTTTGGGATATATATTTAAATAATAATATATTAATACGATATGCGTGTGCGCACCACGGGTGTAATGTTTTTTAATTCACTTTTTCGTGTACTTAACGCCTGTAAGGTATAAGACACACACACAAACGGTACCTATATTATTTTAATAAATACCTTCACCGCGCAATCTCGACACCAACTGTTAAAACGTTCCAGTGTGTTTATGCGTTTAAATATTTAAATTACACATTTGAAAACACGATAGACGAGTGACGATTAGGAGCAAATAATGTGTGTTAGACGTGTAAAATTTTGAGACTTTTTCTCTTAGCTGTACTTTGTTACTATTTATATTTAAATATTTTTATCGAATTAAATCTGTTCAAGTATTAAAAAGAAAAACGATTGTAAAACGCGTGTAATAATTACGGTAAAATCGCTGTTGACGTAACAATTTTATAAACATATTACTGAATGCTTTTATACTGTACAATAATAACACTATACTATTTTTATTACTAATAACAACTACACATAATGATTACGCGATATCAAAAACGTTTTAAATATTAAGGGACTGGGAGCGAGTATTTTCTCTCTTCGTCTTGCACATACGAATCATAGTGAAATAAATGTTTCGTACTTTCAACGTAACTAGTGACGCAGTAAAGATCTTAAAGACAGATTTGAATTTGTCGTGAATTTTACTACGGAACGCGCGACTTTCCCACTTTTTATTTTTTTTTTATCTTAAGATCTTCAAAAATTAATTATAAGCAATTTTTTTTTTTTTGAGATTTGTTCGGGTAATAATTTTTTTAAGGATTTATGAAAAAAAAAAATTAAAAATGTGGTGAAGTCATTCCATAGTAAAATTCACGATGAATTCAAATCTGTTTTCAGAATCCAAGTCGATCGGTACGTTGGAAATACGAAACGTTTATTTTACTATGATTCGTGTGTGCAAGACGAATGGAGAGAAAATTCTCGCTTCCAATCCCCTTAATGTAAACGCGTACTAGTATATTTAAACTAATTAATAGGGTGTACATCACTTTTATTTCACCAGAAAAGTTTTTTATTATTATTATTTTTTTTTTAATAAGACAAAACCACCTGTAAAAGATATTTTGATTTGGCAACGAAAATATTTATAAAACACTACGCCATTCTACACGAAACTGAAAATTTAAAATCTTAACGACAAGATACGGTTCATTAATATGAACGTCGTACACACGTACCGACTTAATTACACCCAGAGCTGAGAGATATCACCACCATGCGTTCGAAAAGTCTTACGGATGACTGTTTATAAATTAGTAGTTTATCTTCGTTTCCACAATTAAACATTATTAAAATTAGATTTCACGTTATCGCATCACAGTAAATCAGCTGTTTGGCTAAAACCCAATTGTTACGTCGCGTATTAAAATATCTATATATATAATGTTTCAAAAGAATTGCCGTTGAACTATACTATATAGAGTCGAAATCATGATTTAACTCAGATTACCTATATATAGTTATCATAATATTAGACGTGTAACACGGTTAGTTTTACTTTTCAAAATTTAAGACGTTAAAAAATTTATGTAAAAAGAATGCTAAGCCGATCGATTTTTCAATAGACAATGTTTTAAGTTTAAATCGTAAATAATACGATTAACAATAACGATTCCCTGATTTTTAAATCAGAACAGAACTGTAACTGCGTGTGTAACAGATATATCATAATGATTATTCTGAAATTAAAAAAAAAAAACGTTTATCTAATAAAAATATACGATTTGATTCGAGAAAAAAAAAGCTAGGCCAAATATAGTATAAAATCGACAGTTTTACACTTCTCAAAAGATAATAATTATTATCCATAACATGATATTAGTGCGTGTCAAAACGTAGTAACCCCCTGCCATGACGAATTTTCAGGATTTTTTTTTTATGCTAATTTTTGCTGCAAGACAGACGGTCGGATGAAAATCAATCATAAATTTTTCACACTTATTATATTATCGCGGTCACGGTGTACGAAAATGATTTCTTAATTCGAGTTTTTACGAAACAGTATACGGTTCAACCGCCGGTATCGTATGCCGGAGACGATAGTTTTTGATTTTCATCCGGAAAATCGATTCTTTCTGAAAGAAGTAGGTTCACGCGACATATATATATATATATATATATATATATATATATATATGTAACATAACGTATTATACACACATCACGCACCATGTACAATATTCAGGGAAGCGTAAAGAGCGTTTTTTTTTCTTGTCACGACGGATTCGTTTCGATGCATATCATATAACGTGTTCTCTATATTATAGTCACTGCGTTTAACATATGAAAATATAATACTTTGACTTTGACGCGCCAGTCAAACGTTTTACCACCGCTATCGTCTTTAGAGGCAATAGACGAGCGTGGATCGCTTTGATAATATTATATAGTCTCTGGTATATAAAGCAAATAATATATATATATATAACTTAGATTAATTAGACGAATTTACAAATAATTGTATGTTTGATATGGTCACGAATAAATATTTCCATCTATATACAATAATACTCAAAAATAATAGCCAAAGAATACCGGTACTGTGCATTACGTTCTGAACCGCTCAACTTCCAGATCTCTGTAACTGAATTTTAGCTATGTTAGCGTTATGGTTCTTTTGAGAGAGAGAAGAAGAGTATCGTCTACGAATAGCGCGACCTCTGCACTATTTATATCACCAGAATATCGTTAATGAAAATGACAAATGGAGTAGGATCGAGACTTGAGCCCTCTATGCCAACATCCATTTTGAGGACTGGATAGTGTTTTTTCCGCTCTTACTACAAAGCAGTAATTTGTTTAAAAAAAACTCAATTAATTTGATTATATGCATATAGAAATATTTATTGGGATCAATGAACGTTGTTAGATGTTTGTTAAGTGGACATTGGTTAAACACTTATAGTCAGTGGTCGAAGTGGATTAAAACAAGTGAAGGGATGGAAGCAGAGTCATCATTTCAAGTTTTGAAAGGGCGGGCAAATTTGTAAACGGACCATATTGTTGAAAAATAAGCAAAAAAAGCATTTTTTTTTTTACCAAAAAGTTCTAGCTCTACTAAACTCGATGGTAAACTATATTTGTTATGACTGTGATTAATATTAGTGACGTTTAGGTCTACTGCGAAAACGAAATAGTTCTTAAAAAGAAAACAAAATTATTCGAAGATATTTTTCTAAAAAAAATTACGCGACATAACAACTACGAATTATATAAAAAATCCAAGGAGCATGAATAATTTTAAACAAAATATGCGGGGAGTATAGAATGTGCTAACTAAAAAAAAAAAAAAAGTAAACTGGTGGGATCCCCTAACACTTTGACCACTGCTTATAGGCAGTATAATATATACATAATTAATTTATATACTAATAAAATTAGTGAAAATAATTCCTACACATTATATACTATGAAGTGTACAACACACATGTGGTGCGCCCGTAACGGCTACGTGTTTGAATAACGTATTGAAAATTATTCGTATACTGAACGCGCTAAACAAATAGGGGGGGAAAAAAATGAAAAATTTACCTCTACATATTATAGATGGAAAGGGTGAGTGAGAGCAGTGGTAGACACACACTACACACGTCAATAATAATAATAATAATAATAATTATATCCGACAGAAATTCGGCCGTCCGATAGATCGTCGAGACGGCGGCCGGTCCACGCCCCGTGCACTCGGCGAAGGATCCGAAAGAATAAAGAACCGCGTACTACAGTTTGTAGAGGAGGAGAAAAAAAAAATTAGGAAATTATCGGCAGATGGTCCGCTGCTGTTGCTGCTGGGCGCGCGCGCGTATTGGCACCGCACATTCGACAGCAGTTTACTTTGTGTACTTTTCTAAAAGACATTGAAAACGTATTAAGTACACACACTTCTCATTTACCCGTTACCCAACCCGCCGGGTGAAGAAGAAGAGGAAAAAATTATATTTAATAATAACATATTTTATATACCTACCCGTGCGCGCGCGTAATATGAGGTATGCGCGGACACCTGCTACGACGTATACGGCCTGTGTTTATATATAATACAAACACGATTATTTATATAAATATAGCCGCGTATATGGTTAAAAAAAAAAAACAATAATTACAACTTTTGAGTCACCTGTGTGTGTGTGTGTTTATTTAACCCGTAGCCCCCATCCTTCCCCCCAACGAAAACAAAAACGAGTTTTCGGGAAAAGGTTTTTTTTTATACTGCAGAGAGAGAGAGCGTATACGGCGACGAGAGGATGTCATAATTTTCAGACAGCCACCGGTTTATTACGAGTGTATTATATTGTGGTCTAATCGAGTAAAAAATGTTCTCCTAAACGAAATACGTATTTCGTATACGTTATAAATAGACTCTATCGCTCTATAAAAAAAAATTACGAAAAAAAAAAAAGTTGTTCAAAACGTGTTTGTTTTGAATCCGACAGACGCGATTCGTATCGTTTCACCGTCCACCGGTGTCGAAAGCGTTTTCCAGAAAATATAGCATTCAGAGCGGAGCTTCGGTGAGATGGCGATCAATCAGTCGTGTAGAAAAAAATAACCTTTATTTGTACGACATTGCCGATCCTTCGGATATCCTCTCCGAACAATATCTACGCGTTGTCGATAAAATGGTAAAAAAAAAAAAAAAATCGTGGCTATAAGGATTTTCAAGATTTATGTAAAGTCGATAAATGACGCGCGTAGTACTCGTGTCGTATAAAAAGCCGTTAAAAAGCAAAAAAATTAAAATCCTTTTTTTAAACAGCTCGACGTCTAATAAAATCGCTATAAACATAGCCCCAAAACCGAATTGAACAAATTTTTTTTTTTTATGTATTATATAGGTATGTAATAAATGTCTCCAAGACCAGTATGTGTTCCAATTGCCATCTCAGTAAATTCCGCTACCTACGGGAAAATGAGTACCACTACTGTAACGCACCTCCTCCGCCGCGCTCTCAGCGTTCCGAAAGGGTGGTCGATATTTATACCTATTCCTATCCAGTTATAAGGAGTAGTCGGCTGGCTATTTCCTACTACACTAACCGGTCTTTTGAACCGGGTCGTTGGAACGATATAAATAAAGTTTTCTAATTTATATTTAACAGGTCCTAGAAACTATATGACCTGCGTTTGTCTCCCTACACAGTAGCAAACACGATCTCAACAACGAAATAGTTTATTTAAACAAAATAAATAAATAAACACTATCACCTGAGTAGTACGACGTTGATTAGTCTCTTTCCACAGGTGAAGCGGAGCACGAGTCCTAGCGGTTGGTTACGTATAAATTGAACAAAAATATAACGGTACTATAAGTGTGGTTTTTCACTTAAAGTTACACGTTTAAATTTATACGTAAAATATAATTTAATTATTACTGTTAAGAGACTAGACGTTTCTGCTAGCTCTGTCAGACTCAAACCCGAACTCGATACTGATTCGAAAAATATATTACATACACGAAGGCGTATGGTCTCGTGCTCGCGCCACTGTGTTTTTGCCTACCAAGTTAAAATGCGACGAGACAGTGACGATTCAGTGAAATTGTATCGTTACACTACCTATAAGCGCGTGCAGCAACGATCGGAGCATTTCTATATCGTTTGTACCAGTCGAGAAAATATTGCAGTGAAACCAGCAATAGCATCCTCGTTTCGCTCGGAATCAGCGGCGGATTAAGCAATTTGCCACCCACAAGCAGGATGAAATTTGCCGCCCCTTCATTTGCATCATAAGTGTTTTTCTAACCAGCAAAATGTATTATTTAGCAAAATATATTGTTAATTAAATTATTATTTATTATTTAAAATTATATAAAACAGTTAGACATCAAAACACAAATATGAATATATATTATTAAAAAAGTTTTCTTTGCCGCCCCTAAAATTTCGCCGCTCCAATCACCTGCTTGTTCTGCTTGTAGGGAAACCTGACGCTGCTCGGAATCTAAAATCTTCCGAGTTATTATTATTTATGTTAGATCCTGAGCGGAGCGAGGAACGTATTGGTTTCATAATTGTATGTTTTTTTTTTGTATGTCTGCAACCGAAAATTCTACCGGAAAGAGTGCTCCGATCTTTACAGTCATAATTTTTTTTCGATAGCGAATTGCGTCTGATTGGTACTCTATATAGAGAGATCGTTTTTCGATTTTCTCAAAAGCCCGTTAAAAATATTGCTCAAAAACTACCGAAAAAATCGCGTAAAAACGCGATTGTGTCGAAATCGATTGTCGTCGTTTCTTCGTAATTTCGAAACTAAATAGGTGTATAAACTTGAAATATTCATCAAATACGTAACGTTATATATTATATTAAGGAAAAAAAAAATTTTCTAAAACTTTCTTTTGATTTTGGATTATTTACAGCAATTATAGTTTTGACGGTATTTAATTCGTAAAAAAAGGCCCGGTCAATTTTTATTATGTGCCCGAAATATTATACACACCGAAACTCCGCTCAGAACCGTTTTATCGAACGCAACGATTTATGGCCTCGCGTTCAAATTTATAGTGACAACAATAAGTATACAATGTAAAATCTATGTCCAAGTAATTCATTAATAATTTTTTTTTTTGGAAAATATATTTATTTTTTTTTAAATATTCTACACAAGTGGTTTAACTAAAAGATCGTAGAAAAAAAACGGATACGCGCGTGCAGTCGAAACGACGAAATAATAACATCGTCGGAGGTAATCGTGTTTGTTTTGTAACAAAAATTATATACCGTTTTTTTTTAATATTCTTCTGTCCTCCGGGTCCGGATCTGTAGGCCGACGATTATAAACAATTGGGTTTTAAGACCGCCGTAAAATTTAAGGACCAGAAGTAGCATCTATATCGTAGGTATATTATACCTAATATAATTTTTTTCAGGCGTATAATACAGTATACGCATTGAGAAATGGACGCCGTCTGGTTCGCGCTCGTTATTATAATATCGTCGGCTCGTATAATACGCGTTTATGGCGTATAGTGAAAAAAACGCCGTTTAAAAAAAAAAAAATAATAATAATAATAAAAAAAAATAACATCTGCGTGTTAGGTGATGAAATTTGCAGCAAAAAAAAAAAATCGACGAGCACGAAATATAATTGAAAAAAAAAAAAACGAACCAGACGCGCGTAACTCGTATAAGTCGACGTCCGTCGGCGGAGGTCCGCCGCAGCATCGACAGCGACCCCGCGACGGGATGCTGCAGCAGAGATTTTTAATCGACCGGGGAACGGGATTTCGTTTTTTTCGTGTGTGTGTGTGTGTGTTCTGGTCGGGCCCGATTGTATTTTTTCCATTTGCCGTAGATAACGTGCGCGCACTGCGTTTGAAATTAAAAAAAAAGAGAAAAGACAACGAGCCGACGACGACGTACGCAGCGCGTACACTCGATTAAATAATCCCTGCGCGAATCGTTGTCGTGTCTTTGACGTGGGTGGTACGCAGGACGATATAGGACAACGAGCTGCATGAATTCGCCGCCGTGTTACCATCAGCGCACAACGTATACGATTATATTATTAGCGCGTATCATCGTTTCGCCGTTTGCTACCCCGCTGCTGAGATCGACTTGCACGAGGGTCGTCTGAATGGACCGCGTGACTGCACCGCTGATACGCGTTGTTGTTGTGTTTTCATTGTTGTTCGGCGGCCGCAGTACAGGTATACCCGTGTCCGACGTCAAGTATATATAATAATATGTGTGTGTGTGTGTATAAGTAACGACAGAAGCAAAGGATTATTTTGCGCTCGTGTAATCGATATATAGAATCGATGATACGCGCAATAAAAATATAATGTTTTCTTTTTCCCCTCCGCCGCCCGCCCGAACGAGCGAATTACACGCCTATAACCAGCGTTACGCGCGGGCCAGAAGTATTTGACCAGGCAGAGTGCAAAATCATCATCGGCGCATTGGTTTCACGACAAATTCGACTCTACATCACTACAGCTAGCGCGCTGGGTGGCCGTTTGTCTTTATACGGGGTTACAAAAAGTAGCGCGCAAATAAGGCGGCAAATTTAAAATCAAATACGTATTATTTTGTATTTTTTCATTTTATTCAACAAAATAGCCGGAGAATCGTAATTTGTAGCAAGAAAGAATCGTTACATAAAGCGCTGTACACCCACAGATGATTGTATTCCAACGTGATTTATATGGACCCATATGGTTCGAGTAAAAACCGCCACTGCGCGCGCTAGTATAGAGTCGCGTATTTGTTGTGAAACGCACTATATAGTATATGGATACGCTCTTTAGGAATATCCTATTTGTTATTATATACGCAGTTTACAGGACTGTTTTTTTTAAAATATATTATTATAATAAGAAGCAAATTTAAAATATCCCCCAAACCAGGGGCGTATTTATGGGTGGGGGGCTGATGGGGCTCCAGCCTCCTCCTTCCCCGAAATTTCAAGAACTTTCTTTATGTATTTCCATGCCCTGTGTTTATAGGACGTAATATTTTTAATAAATTATTCCTAATACGTAGTTGTTTTTAAAATGTTGAGAACTTGGTAATTTGTCCTATTTTTAAGATTTAGTCTTGGATTAGAATTTAGAAATAATTCAACAATGATATTTACGCAATGCTTCAGCCCCCTCCCCAAAAAAACGTCTAAATACGCCTCTGCCCAAAACGAATCGCGAAATATGAATTCGATACGGATAAAGATATTAAAAATCATAACCGATACGTTATACGTTTTATAAACTACGGATTATTAATACTATACTCCGGCCCACGAGAGAAGTAACCCGTGTCCCGACCGAATCGCGTTCGAATCCGCGCATCCCCCACCTAGTTGACATATCGACGTTGCACGATCTCAATCGTTCACGTTCGGCAACGTTGTATAGTATGTATCATAACGTATACTTGCTATAGTGTGTCAATACGTCTGTGTCACTAATTCCGCGCCACTTATACGTCTGTTAACCACCTGTTTACTTAATTATTGTCGTTTTTTTTGTTGTTAATTTTTTTTTTTAACTGGTGACACTTCTTCTGATTTTTCTGACGAGTAATTATTGTAAAATATATACCTAATTAATAAATGTGACTTAAATATTTTTTTGTATTTATATACTAAATATTATGTATATATTTTTGTTGTTATCCGATTCTAAAATATAATATTTATAAAAGTGACTTACATTTTTTTTTTGTATTTATGTACTAAATATTATGTATATTTTTTGTTTTTTTATACAATTGTAAAATATATTATTAATACTAACATAACTAAATCACTTTTGAATACCTAAACGTGAAATATCACGTTATAGTATACATATTATGTAGGTACTTATATACTTTAAATTTTACATGTTTTTATACTATTACGTACAATTTTGTAAATATTGAATATTTAAAAATAAAAATTAATTTTAATTTACATTTGTTCCACTCGTGCTATACGTTAATATTATGAATGACAATATATTATAATCACTCTGTATAGCGCTTGTTTCGCGCTGTATGCACGCCACAACCCGACACTGAATGACACAAAGTGGGGGAATAGAGGTCTCGGAACGGTCGCAGCCGTCAGTCTGCATGCGCGAAACGGGTTACTTCTCTCGTGGGCCGGAGTATAGTCCGTAGGAGCACAGCACTAACTTCAATCCGCAGGTCTTGCATAAGCGCGACATACACGACCCGTCATTCACACGACTACTATAGCTTGTACGTTGTCTTACTTTGGGGAAGGGCGCAGTACGTATACGACGCGCAAAACTCGAATCGAGACGTGGCGCCACGAAAGGATAAAAGAAAGGTGTGTGGGTTTTGTTGTGGACGATTTTGCTTGAATTACTTACGGACAAAGATTTAAGAGTTTCGGGTATTATTACTATAAAACATTTAAAAGCAATGCGATAAATCGTCGCATTCGATAAAACGATTTTGAGCGGCGGAGCTTCGCGGTGTAATATTATTCATTTTAAATTTAATTACAAATTTAAGAACAAACGTAACTGTTCGCAAAAATACGCATTTTATCAAAAAACCTAAAATGTCTATAAAAGAAAATCGTGATTAACGATTTTCAAGATTTTTTTTTTGGAATATAGTGGAAAGTAACGCGTACGTCTGCAGACGTTGTATTTTTAAGCTTTAAAACTAAAAAATTACCCCTCTTTTATGAATTTAACACCTCAAAATCTATAAAATTGCTATAAATAGTTAAAAATTTTAAATAATTTTGTTTTCCCTTAACATAATACAAAGTCACACATTTGGTGAATATTTCGAGTTTCTATAAGCGCCGAATCAGTTTTGAAATAACGAATAAATAACGCGATAATCGATTAATCGCGTTTTTATGCAATTTTTCGGTACATTTTCCTGACGTTTGACGAAAAAGTATTGAGAAAATCGAAAAACTACCTATTTAAAGTACCGACTAGATGGAAATCGCTTCCAGGGAAACAAACCACGACTGTAAAAATCGGAGCACTCCTTCTGATAGAATTTTTGTGTACAGACATCATATAAAACAAAGTATCTACACTGCGTGCAGATTCATCGGTACGTGGATACGTCTTGTGACTACTGAATTTAGTCGGCATAGGAATAATCAAAATAGCGACGGTTATATCGTAACAACGGTTTCGTCCACGACATCATCGTGGTAACATTCTCGGTGCCGGACAAATTTTCGAAATAACTTCCAGCCATAAGACGTATCATTGTGAAACCAACACGCTCAGAATCTAAAATTACATAAATTAACCTAACCTCCGACACGATTTTGTTGAATTTTAAATATAACAAAACAAAAAAATTCCCCGTTTCTACCGAAAATTATCAAAATTAACTCTGTGATGTGGTACAAGACATGATAGGAGCACAGATTAGATGAATATACAGATGGATCACTCGGCCCGAGAACAAAATAATTGCAAATACGCTCTTCTGCAGATTGGTCCCCCGCATATCAATGTAGGCGCACACGACGATAAAAATTATTGTGTTGGGATTTTACAATATTATAGTACAACTTTGTATTATCTCAAATAATGTTATCATAATAATTATTATCACGTGCCGGTAAAATTTTAACGCAGATTAAGCACCGATTTTTTTTTCAACTGTGTGTACGAAACGAGTATATTTAACACGAGACATTATACGACACGATCGCCGAACCAAAATCACTATGTAAACAACACAAATAGATTACCTCACGGGAGTAATGTTTAAATTTTAGGTAAATATATTGTGCTATCATGCGGTAACACTGATTTGGGGGGAGGGGATTCGAATGACGTCATTTTTTTGTTTACATCGCGAGTGATCCATCTGTATTCATCTAATCTGTGATAGGACGGTCAATGGCAGTTTTCCGAAAATGATAACAGATTTGAGATTGATAAAGGTTTGAACTCGATAAAGTACTGCCAACCATTGCTAACAAAATTATATTTACGTTTCACAATACACTACAAAATTCCAAATACTCTATAGACTATAACATAAACAAATATAATTATTATCCTCTGTTAATATCATAATATAACTTTTATCATATAGCAAAACAGTGCACATACAAAAGGAAAAAAAAACATTGGTCTTTAAATTTTTGAAAATGTTATGTTGGTACAATTTCGACGCCGCCATTTTCGATCTCATATCTGTTATCATTTTCGGACAACTGCCCCCGACCCGTGATAGGAGTAGGCATCCGTATTTATACTGCAGACGTGTTATTGTTTTGTTCAATGATGACGAGACAGTGTACCTATAATATGCAAATTCGCGTTTACCGAAAACCGGACGATCGTGTCCAAAACGCCGCGTGTTGCACGCGTCATCTGTGCGCACACACAGCATCGTGTGAAACGTCGCCGAGGGGGGCTCGGTGCGAAAGGTGCGGTAATTATATATTTTATAATATCTACCGGCGCGCGCGCGCTCGCCATAGGTGGACTTAAATTTAAAAAACGGTGAATCAATTTTTTTCCCACCATCCCGGACGTGTGAGACTCGCGGTAGAACAGGAATTCTCGTCGAGTTTTCGATCCCTCCGAGGCGTTTAAAACTGAACCGATCGATAGCGACCGATAGATCCCGTCGCAGTTTTCGTCCGACACCGATATCACGCGAATTATCATATAATATGTATATCGTCTCTTCGATCGCCGGATTCGTTTTAGTTCTCTCGAATGTCTGCTCGAACTCTTCGCTGACAGATTCGCTGTCGACGGGAATCGTTTGTACGCCGATATGTATTCTAATCAGTGGCGTTTGGTGGAGGGCGTTAAAGGTTTCGAACCCTACCTCTTTGACTTTTTTTTTTATATAGTAAGTTATAGTAAAAATTTAGAAAAAATTATATTTAATACGTAAAAATTAAGAAACACGCAAATTGACATGGATATAACTTATGGCTGGAATCATTTCGAAAATTTGTCCGACACCGAGAATGTTACCATGATGAAGTCGTGAACGAAATACCGTTGCTATGATGTAACCGTAGCTATGTAACCGCGTTGCTATTTCGACATTCCTATGTCGACTATATATTCAGTAGCCACAAAACACATCCACGTAACCGTGTGTCGATGCATGCAGTGTAGATGCTTAAATTTCTTTTCTCCTAAAAATTGGCAAAAGTATGCATTTTAAATTTTCTTTTTTTTTTCCGAACTCGTCATTGTATAGAACGGATTTTTAGTTTGTTCTGCTATATAAATCTTGAGAGCACGTTCATTATTTTTCGTCTTGTCAAAGTACAACGTGTCGCGAGTTTGACATTTATTTAATAATCCTCCCCATTACCCACTGACTAATTTGTTTACTTACTTATAATATCCATATTCACGAGCAATCTATTTACAGATACATTTCATCTTGTACAATAACAGTAAACACTTCCAGTCTCTTATATATTACATTTATCATTATATGAATTTAATCAACAGAGGCAAATGCAAGTAGTTAAGGCGTATAACCCTTCATACGCGTAATTTGTTATATACGCGAAAACGAGTGATTCTCGTTTGCTGCTGGATTCTTTTTTTTTTTTAATATTCCACCAAAACGTAAAAATTATAATTTTTTTTCTTTCGAATAATGTAGAAGTTACATGCTACAGTAATAATAAATAGTTACGAAATAAAGATGCGCGTTAATTAGTCAATATAGATACTCGATATTTTTTTTAAATGTAAAAAAAAAAAAATTAACATAAAAAACGACATTGTTGAATACCTATATATTATACGAGTATATAATGAATACCTATTTAAACAAAGCAATAAAAATAACTGGAATACATAGGTACGTGACGTTTCATTGACAAAAAAAAAAAAAAAGGTAATTTGTAAACAAATTTCAATAATAATAATTTTTCGTATTTAATAACGTTTCGAAAAAAATACATTTATGTATACAGTCGGCGGGTATTTAAATCGATCTCATCCACTTGTTTTTTTTTTCCAATACTTGTTTTCAAATACATAAGAATATTGTTATAAAGAAAAAAACAATTAATTATATATTATATGATATTAATTATTTACGAATTAAATTAATTTATAAATAATATATAAAAAAGAATAATATCCAATAATTTACATTAAATTAATAATAATTATAATCAATAATGTATATAAATTATTATTTTATTAACGTGTATGTATATATATATATAAAATGTGTACATTTAGGTATTATATAGTATAATAGCTCTTTATATCATTTACGGATAATCGATTTTCCGTTTATTGTTTCTTCCACGACTTCTTTTTTAAAAAAATTATAAAATAATATTACACGCGCGAAATGATTTTTTCTTCCATACTTTTTTTTCGCTCCTCCCGCAAACGGAATTCAAACGTCAAACACTGCCATATTAACGCGTGTGTCGAATTATAATAGCAGTTTGTAACAGTATAGGTACTTTGCACCGAATAATACGTATTTAAAAGGGGAAAAAACAAAGAGAAAACGAAAGAAAAGATTGGAGGAAAAAAAAACAGGATTTTTGCACCGCATACGTTATAAAGTGCAAATATTTTCACGTTATTATACACGACTGTATGTGTGTATTATACGGCTCTATAACGAGACCTCGTTAACGCGCGTTCGGATCGTCATGACGTGTGTAAACCCGACGGAACCGTCGAGAAACGCGTCCGGCCCAGGTGATGGTGGTGGTCTTTTGCACTGTTGTAATACATATACCTATATTTTTTTTTCATCTACGGCTACAGCGATTTGCCACCGGTATGACTTTTATTTCGTACACGCCTCTTCCGTATAATATAATATATAATGTACTGCACGATGGCAATTCCTCGCAGCGCGTTCATCTCTCTGTCTCTAGACGTACACCGAAAACCGTATAACCTTATACAAATAAAAAATAAAATAAATAACGAAATAAAAAACACACACACACAGCGCGTCACTTTTCGGTTATAATAAATATTGTGTGCGTGCGCGGAGCCGGGGCGGGGTCCCGAGTCAGCCGTCCGTCGAACAGAGCGAAAAAAAAAATCGAAATTACAGGTTCGTGCCAAAGGGGAACGTCCGCGTGGTGTAGGTACGTATACGGCTCGGCCACCCACGACCCGGCACGACGCCGACGCGGTGGCTGCGCGCTGCAGCACTGCTTGTCGGGAATTCAAATCGTACTAATATACACGACTCCATCAATGTACATTTCAGATTCTTGTTGAATCTTCTTCTTGAGCTTTTACGGTCCTTGAAGGACTTTCGCTACTACTTTTTTCCAACTATCTCTGTCAATGCTGTCTTCTATAGTTAAACCCTGGGCGCGCTTTTTTAAATCTTCTTTAACCCTGTCCATCCAGCGCTGTCTAGGGCGACCCCTAGGTCTTTTTCCATTGATTTTTCCTTCCAGAGCTTTCTTTAGAATACCATTTGACCTCCACACATGGGCTGCCCACTCGATTCGTTTACTTAAATTTCTACTTTGTTGAAATTTAGTCCGGAATTTAATGTGATTAGCTATAGGACACTTCCCTCGTCGTCTAAACTCGGCTTGCCATAACGCGCGATTTTTAGATCCTGACCGCGGTCAGTGGCTGATAACTGGTGTTAGGAGGATAATTTATTTTATATAAGTCAGTGGCGGATATCTAGAGTCGGATCGCCCTTCCCCCTCCTCTTGGAATTTTCGTCGCTTTACATTCGTTTTTATTGCCTACCGGCTACTCGTACACATAAAATAATACGTACATTCATATGCATTTGTATACAAATAATTTTCTTTTTCTAATCTCAATCAGTGTTCCAGTTGAATACAGGACTGCTCAAAAAATATTAATGAAAGATGATGTGGATCTTACTTTTTTTTTTGCAATTAAAATATCCGTCGTATTGTCCGTGATATTGATTCGAGTCGTACAATTTTAATACCGATAACAGGTTGAACTCCATGATCAAGTGGAGATCGTTAGCTCACCATTGAGTGTGATTTCAACTCCCCTCCCCCTTTTAAGACTTTGATATAACCGTCACTGTGAGAGGAGCTAGGAACACATTGGTTTCACAATGACGGGTTTTTATTTTTTTTATGTCTGTACCCGAAAATTCTACCAGCAGGAATGACTTTCGACACATACTCGTAGTTTGTTTCCCCGGTATGTAGCGAATTTCGTCTAGTACCGGTACTTTGGAGAGTTCATTTTCGGATTTTCTCAAAAGCGTCTGAAAAAAAAAATAAAAACGTTAAATCGCTCGATTTTACGTAATCATTAATGAATTTAAATCAATTTTAAATATACAGCGTAATGATATACGCTCAGTTTTAGAAAATGCGAAAGAAATTAAACGTTACACAGTATATTATTAAATATATAAACGGATTTAAAAAATATTATTTTATATCGATATATTTGGTATATTAAATAGTGTTAATAACGTACGCATCATTATGTTATATGTGTTTTTTTTTTAAACAATTTAATTCGTCTTTTACACATTTTCTTTGCTGTTTTTTATTCAACTCTACGTAATTTGATCATTTTTTTTTTATTATTCCGTTTTTGTTTTTGCTTATTGCGCCTTATGATGACTTTTCGTCGAACGCGGTAGTAGAAACAAATACATTTACTACAACCAGTGGCGTATTTACGGGGGGTCCAGGGGTACTGGACCCCCTCCAGAACCAAAAAAAAAGACTATTCGATTTTGTACTTTAAAATTATCCAAAGATATTTTTTATTAAATACCTTATATCAATATATCCTGTTGGAATTTTAAAAAAAAATTTGGACCCCCCCCAGAAAAAAGTTGAAAATACGCCACTGACTACAACGACTCCTGTATATATTTATTTATTTTTCTTAATAATCTTCGGCACGATTATACATATTATATTGTAATCGAAGTGTACAAATTCAATTGTACGAACTTAAAAATTTTATAAATTTAAAAACGGCATTATATTATTATAATATATAGTACAGTGTCCTATGGAAGTAAACCGTATACACATTTTGGACGTGTTTTCTCTTTTTTAGACGACGACGACGATGACACGAATTTTCTTATTTTCTACGCTTTATCGCTTCGCTGTTTTTATACGATTTCTTTTTATTCTACATTCAATATCCGTTTAAGTTTTTTCGCAAATTAAACACATTTAATAATTCCTATTTCTTAATTTTTCCTATAGCGTTTTTCGCCTTTATTTTACATATATATTCACAAATAAATATATTTATATTTAAATACACAAATGTATTACTCGCGAGTGTTAATTTATAGTTTTTAATTTCTTTCGTATAACCTTTTTATTTCGTTTTTGTGTCGACAAACCGTGGGAGGGGGGAATTATTTGCTCTGTACACACAATAAGGAGAGGAGAAAAAGTTTTTTTTTTATAAAAATTGTGGAAAACAATACTCATACACGTGTATGATCGCGGACGGAGACGACGGGTGAAAAAAAATTCCCTCTCCCCTCACTCGTTTTTATTATATATATACTGCCAGTGTCGTGCAGCCGATTAATATGGTAATACGGCCGTAACAACCTGTTACGTGTGGCTCGCACACACATTTTTCGTGTATTTCTTTTTTTTTTTTTTTTTTAATAATATCTTCAGAGATTAATATCTGGTATTAATTTAATGTAAACAACACACAGAATCCCCGAAAGGTATATTAGCCATCGGTGCAAGAGCGGCGCGGGAGTGGTCCGTCATAATCGTTCGTATATCTTTCCTATATATAATATAATAATAATTAAATACCCTCGGGGTCGGGTATTTATTTTCGGTTTTTTTTTTTTTTTCGGCCAAGGCAGGTGATGTATATTAATAGTGTAGTTTGCAGCTCGTGCTGAGGCGAACACGGTTTTTATATTATTTTGATTTTTACCTTTTTTTTTTTTCACGAGTTTTTTTTTCGCTACACTATTTGTTTTCGTTATTACTCGTATTATTATCTCGCGCGTTTCGTACAACAAACATGGTTACACGTAAAACCGCGTACACTGCCTGCACCTTTCTAATCGTATATAATTTACTGGGTTTCACTTAGTTCGTAAAACTACGCGTTGTCGTTAAAAAAAAAATAACCGTATATGTGTATGATTTTCAGCTGGTCGAAACGAGACGGCTTAATACTATACTACCTTCGAATCGAGCTCTCAAAAAAAAAAGAACTATGCGCGCTTAAAATTGTATGTATATAATATAGTTTTATTCGGTAAAGAAGTAAAACTTTGTGCGATTTAAAAGACAAAAAAAAAAAATGAATTCAAGAATTTTTCGTAAAACCACTATATGTTCGATCGGAATCACTGTTTTTATCGCGCCTATGAAGGAGTTAAAAATAATCCATTTCATCCGTTATACGAATTTCGTGATCGCATCATAATATTATATTCGTACGTCTTATATATATATTACATTTTTGCAGAGAACGAGGATTTATATATAAAAACATAAATATGCGCGTAAAGTAATAAAGTAGTGTAATTTATAATAAATATCTGGCGGGGGAGGGGAACTCGTTCGTTTATCGAGTTTTTATTTGTTCTGTTATTGATTCGACGACAATTTTCCTACAATCGGTATTATAAATTCGTAATTTTATTTTTTTAAGTTGTAAATTGTATGTGCTCTACGACTAAAATTCAAACATAGAAGGGTCTGGATCTAATATTTTTAAATATATAAGTACAGCAATTATTTATAATTATATATTTTTTTAAATTTGCGTACGTTGTACGTATTGAATTCCTACAAAACCCTAACGTGGAACCCTATAAAGAACCGACTGTTTACATGCTGATCATCGACATAATGTCAGTAGAATTTCAATGGTGGAAAAATACAAGATGACGATTAAAATTGGAAAAGTAATGATTCTGTCTGCTCTAACACGGTTTCAATGATACGTGTAAATACGACGAAACGTCAAAATACGTACAAATTCGTGAAATGTATAAACATATATGTATAAAATCAAATTGCCGTCGTTTTAATAAGAACGGTTTACATACTTTAACCGTATTATTGTATTGAAAATAAATATTTACATATTATTTTCTTAATTATATAAAACGCAATCGTCCTCGTCTTGTGTTATTTTCGAACACATTTTTCGTCGTCAAGCATTGGAAGAGAAAAAGGTTGCCTTTCAAAACATTCGCCCACAACAAACAATAATTTTCTACGCTTATTAAAAGTTGTCGAATTTAGTTTGGTTTAGCCTGCAGGTTCAAATGCAGCTGTGGAACGTGTGTTTTCTCTAACGAACAGCACGAATTCGAGAAATAATAACTCGATATAAAAAAAAAAAAAAAAAAAAGGTAGAAGTTTCCGTTATTACGAAAACAAGCTTTAAATATAATAATCCAGTCTTTTGAAGGATTCTACGATCGAAAATTCGGAAAACAAAACGTTGTTGAGAAGAAGTTCAAGGATCAGACGAAACCGATTTGACAATAATACACTGCAGAAAACTTGCGGGACGCCGAGAATCCCGAAGACTGATGAATGTTACGTAAAACTTAACCCTACACGTCATAATTTGAAATGTACTTGAATAATTTTTCTAAATTAATGTATTGCAGTACGCGCCCGATGAGTGGTGATAAAAAAAACCCCTTATTACAAAATAATTATTATTTATTTTTGTACGTAATTTCTGAAAAAAAAGGAAAAGGACTATTTCAGACGAAAAAAAAAATGCGCCGGATGAATTTAATCTGTTAACCCTATAATATTATAACTCATGTATAGTAAACATTTTTTTTTAAATTTCCTCCTTGTATTTTTAACTATATTATAGCTGGACTGTGCCGAATTCTAAGGAGACTATTTCGCATCATCCAATTGATCGTCTAATTACTCTGTACAATATCGAGACTACGCCTGCAATAACGCACTGTCGTGTAAGCATATTATATTATACGTTTGCAAGTATTACCGTGGCGGGTATCCACGGCTGCAGTTGTTTGACGCATAGGTCGTTTTTGTTATTGAAATATTATTTAGACGACGTCGACCATATAAGTAATATATTTGTGTATATACGTCTAATGGTATCCCTAGGACATTTTATTTTTTAAGATTTTTTTTTTTTATAACGTATTAATGTGCGTCGACACGTTGTCGAGACTATATTACACGAGACTCCCCGCCGATACACGGACATTATTATTATTTTATTATTCTTTCTCGAAACGGTCTTATGTAAAATATAACGACCACCGCGCTGTGACTGCAATAATATCGTCGCTTCTCGTTCGCTGTAGGTATTACGCATAATATTACGTATATGCCCAGGAATTCCACCCCATCGTCGATTTTCGTCAAAATCCGGTTCGGATGCGAATAGTAGTGTATGTAAATATATTTTTATTTCACTGTACTCGCGTGTGTGTGTACGTACACAAAACATAATAATATAAACACGAAATAATGCACGTTTATGTGCTGAGGATTAAAAAAAAAAACTACCGTTATTGTCTTCGTGCTCTCGTTCGAAATTACGTCGTCGTGACACATTATACCGCGAGTGTATAGTATATGCTCGAGAGCAGCGTTTCTTAACGTTTTTTTTTCCTATCAGCAGAACGGTTTTTAACGTCCACTTTTATCGTAGGACCTCCTTTCCTTACTTTCAGCGCCGCAACTACTGGGTGTGCAAAGTGTGCATTGCACACCTGCAGCCTCCGACCACCTAAAATTAATTTAGGCCCCCGAATCGACCGCCGAAAGTTTTAGTGTATGATAAGTATTTGATTTTATAATAAAATTTAGTTATTTTAAAATTGGTTAAAATTTGTAAGATACGGCGTTATCTTTATGATTTTATAATCGATGTATTAATAATTAATAATAATAATTAAGTACATATAATACACGTCAATAATACGATAAAAATTGAAAAATTGGCACTAGCTGTACGCGCGTATCGTACAGTAAAACCTCTCTATAACGGAATCGATTGGAGCCAAAAAATTTTCCGTTATAGAGAGGACGAGAAAAAGATATTGAAGTTTCAAGAATAAATATGTGTATTAAAAAAAAAATTATATTTTAAGTAAATATTTCGTAAATGTATACTTTAAGATTAAAACGTATGAATTTTTATTTAAACGTGTTTTGTATACAAGCGTAATACCTACCAAAAAAGTTACAACTAAGAACTAAAAAAAAAATAAAGTATTACGTATTACCTTATTTTATAATCAAGATAAACATAGATTGTTATATTCCACTGCTTTTCGCGATTAACGTGATTAACGTTCTTATGCTTCTGCCGCGTTAATCCTAATAGCTTCGAATTTGAAAATGTGACTAAAAACATTTGTAATTCTTCTAAATATATGAGATTACAGGTCTCGCCTGGACCATTATCATCGCGTTCAAAGTTTTGAATTTCCTCTTCTTCTACAAAAAAAAAAAAAATACGCCGAACCTTGAGTTTGGTGCGCCTCTAATTCATTATCATCAAATATGTACCTATACACGCGAATGCAATTTAATCGTTTTTCGCTATAATAAGAGGATTCCGTTTTATAGAGGTTCCGCTATAGAGAGATTTTACCACAGATTCGATGAATACAGATGGATCACTCGGTCCGAGAACAAAATAATTGCAAATACGCTCTTCTGATTGGGGTCCCCCTTCAAATCAATGTGGGCGCACACGACGATATAAATTATTGTGCTGATGTTATACAATATTATTGTACAACTCCTTTATTATCTCAAATAATAATATCATAATAATGGTTATCTCATGTCCGGTAAAATGTGTTGCTTTTCAACTGTATGTATGAAACGAGTATACTTGACACGAACGCCAAAACCAGAATTCACATTTCATTTTATGTAAACACGACACAAATAGGTTATCTCGCGGGAGTAAGGTGTTTAAATTTTAGGTAAATATATTGTGCTATTATGCGTGGTTACACTGATTTGGAGATTTTTCGAATAACGTCATTTTTTTTTTTTACATCGCGAGTGATCCATCTGTATTCATCTAATCTGAGGTTTTACTATATATATATATATTTACCGTGTTATAAATGAATGGAAAAAAAACGAGGAAAGTATTCGCTGGTCTCCGGTAGGATTTAATCGAAAAATCGTTCCCGAACGCGACGGTGTATATATTTATATTAGTTCACCACGAACAAACATCCGTACATTTTTTATATGCATTTAAACGGCCAACCAACGGGTACTAAGCATACTACGTGTGGTGCGCCAAAGGGACCTTTTTTTTTACATCTTCGGGGAGCTTTTTAAAAACTATCTTATACACGCACAAATATCGCTCGAGCGCGTTCACGTAAAACTACGTACACACCCCGCTCGCACCACTTGCTTGGTACATATAAATATAGTTTTCCAGCAAAGTGCGTCGTGGTGGAACGGAAGGATTTTATTTTTTTTTTCGTCCTCCCCGAACACATTTTGTCGTCGGGGAGAGTTCCCGAAGGATCGTCGTACGCGAGGGCGGATAGGTGGAAAG
Organism: Slavum lentiscoides; assembly: GCA_032441835.1. Classification (NCBI taxonomy): domain Eukaryota; kingdom Metazoa; phylum Arthropoda; class Insecta; order Hemiptera; family Aphididae; genus Slavum; species Slavum lentiscoides. The sequence continues at coordinate 1,339,459 of CM063707.1, read as the reverse complement.
AGCTCGGTGCCAAGGGTAGCTTCCGGGTGAAAGGGTTCGCGTATATTATAATAATATGTGCGAGAGCTGACTGTATAAATGTATACGCGGAGCGTGTAGTCAAAGAGCGTCCAATTAAATGTGGAAAAACGTTAATTATATAATATACGTCTCCGTGTCAATATGTAACAGAATCCGTTCCATTCAGGTGAAATTAAAAAAAAAAAAATTTGGAAAAAAAATCTTATTTTAATACTCCAACACAGCCATATATTGTATACATTTACGCTATCTGCAGTGAAGTATTGGCAAAAAAATCAAGTCTCCAAAAACGTTTTCTCTTTTCGCTCAGAAATTGTTCAATCTGCATTTCACAAACTATTAACCTATTTTTAATTAATTTATTATCGTATTTCGTCTGTAAAACGCAATAAGACAAATCCGATTATCCGTATATCGAAGTCATATGTATATTATAACGCGTTTGGAAATGTCTTTTATTTTTGAAGAGAAATAATCAGATAACTTCCAAGCTATTTAGGTTCTTCAGTGAATGTTGTTATCATCGCAATTGGGTACCTATCATGTTTCATCGCGCAAAAAAATACTATATAATAAACTCGTTTATTTTTACCCGTTTGTTATTAATATACATATATTATTGGTATAAATTATGTAATTATATAGTATATGGTATTCCAACGATTTCCATGTGGACATTTGCTATTGAATTTTAATTTTTTTTCGGGAAGGCAGCTTACTTTTTAATATCTTTACGATTATAGTAATATGTATATAAATTACGAAAATTCGTTAATATTTTTAACTATTATTATCGATTATTAATTGAAAATAGAATGAAAGTTACAGTATTGTAATTGAAGATATTCTGCTAAATCAAGAAAACATTTATTTTATTTTTCGTTTTTGTGCATAAACATTACAGCGAGGCAGTTAGTAAAAATTTAGAAAAAAAGAACAAATAAATTATATATATATATATATATATGGACAATAAACTAAATTAGCAAACCAGATTTATGGATGAAACTAATGATTAGGTATAAATAACAATAGGAGGAGGGTAGTTATGAAGGAGATATGTATCTGGAGAAGAGTAAGCTAGAGAGGATAAACGAAAAACAAAGACAAGGTCTGTCAGAGAAGAGAAAGAGACAATTCAACAGAAAGTCATTGAAGTCACAGACTGCCTCTTACTGGTAAAAAGGCATTTATATTTTAAAAAGTTATATTGTATTTTATAATTGCATCTGTGTATTTTGTAATATTTTTACCAAATCAATAACGGATCACTTTTAAGATACATAAATTATACGATATTATTATTATTATTATTACGTATTATTATTATTATTATTATTATTATATTATTATTATTATTATTATTATTATTATTATTATTATTATTATTATTATTATTATCAGGCACGTATACAGGGAGGGGGGTTTGGGGTTCAAACCCCCCCGAAATAATTTCTCGTCACATTAAAAAATAATGAGTAAGGAGGAAGAAATTGTTTTATTATGTTGCTGTTCAATTTGTATTGCTGTATTTTGTAAACCTCCCCCCTTCCCCCCGAAATTTTATTTTGTGTACGTGCCTGATTATTATTATTATTATTATTATTATTATTATTATTATTATTATTATTATTATTATTATTATTATTATTATTATTATTATTATTATTATTATTATTATTATTATTATTATTATTATTATTATTATTATTATTATATTATTATTATTATTATTATTATTATTGTTATTATTGTTATTATTGTTATTATTATTATTATTATTATTATATTATTATTATTATTATTATTATTATTATTATTATTATTATTATTATTATTATTATTATTATTATTATTATTATTATTATTATTATTATTATTATTATTATTATTATTATTATTATTATTATTATTATTATTATTATTATTATTATTATTATTATTATTATTATTATTATTATTATTATTATTATTATTATTATTATTATTATTATTATTATTATTATTATTATTATTATTATTATTATTATTATTATTATTATTATTATTATTATTGTTATTGCTATTGTTTTGTCGTCGTCTCGCGGAATGCACGTATAACCATATTAATTATATAATTCTATAATATCGTCTCGGGGCGGCCGGCCACCGTTGCAGTGCGGTCGATCGCGCCGGAAGGAGTGACGCGGCCGGCGCGCCCGCGGTGGAGTGAGAAAGAACTCGCGTCGATGGCTTCCGGGTGAAAGGGTTCGTGTGAGAAAGAGCGAGAGAGAGAGAGAGAGAGAGAGAGTGACGCGCGTGTAAAAGTGCATATTGCGAGTGGGCGTGGCTCCGGTGTAGTGCAAGGCGTGTCGCGCGCCGCCACGGCCGCGGCGGCGAAGATTTCTTTTAATTAATATAAACACATACACGCTCACGCACTCGTCACCACCACCCTTCCACGCTGTTTTTCCCTGCCACACGTACCCATATGACCACCATGTTATTATAACACTCGTTCATTCCGTTATTGTGTGCCGTTCTTCGACTGTATAGTTTCCATTTCAATTCGTGCTGTTCCGTTCAGAAATAATAGAAACGGCCGTTGTACAAAAGTCACAACGTTTCATGATTTATGTCAGTGGCGTAGCCAGGATTTTTATTTGTGGGGGAAGGCTGAGGCTGATAATTAAATTAATTAATATCTTAATAATTAATACGGTACATACAAAGAAACGGATTATTTATTCATTTTGGGGAGGGGGGGTTGCTACCCTATCAGCCCCCCTCTGGCTATGCCACTGACTTACACGGTGTAGCTATTTGCACAGCGCTCTCCACCCAGATCATAATAATATAGCGGAGAAATACGTTTTGACTTAAAATTTTAGAAAGCTAACGAATAAAAGAAAACATTGTTCAAATGGGTTTATTGTAAAACCATTTTTTTTTTTTAGGTTCTGAGCGGAGCGAGAAATGTATTGGTTTTACAACGATGCGGTTTTTTTATGTATGTACCTACCCAAAAACTCTACCAGAAAGAATATGCTCCGATCTTAACAGTTTAGGTTTGTTTCCGCGATAGCACATTGCATCTTTAGTTGGTACTTTAAAGAGATCATTTTTCTGTTTTTTTTTTATATATAGAAACTTGAAATATTCATCAAATATACGTAACTTTATGTTGTATTTGGGAAAACAATTTTCAAAAAGTTTCTTTTAATTTTGGTCTATTTATAGCAATTATAGGTTTTGAGGTATTTAAAAAAGCTGGGTTAGTTTTCGTTATATTATTACACTTGAAGCTCCGCTCAGAATGGTCTTATCGAGTGCAACGATTTATCATTGCTTTCAAATTTGTAGTGATAACAATACACTCTAATATCTTTATCCGAGTAATTCACTCGAGCGTCATCCGTGACACCCAGCGGCTCGTTATCTTTTTACTATTGAAGATCATCGGCGAGACGTCCTCTTAAAGCATATACTTCCGTTTTATTAATATACGAATTACCTACGAAATGCGCATATAGGTACAATAAAATTATAAATGCTAATTTAATCCGGGGAGGTTTTTTTTTTAGTTTTACTTTTAAAATAATAATAATAAGTTTAATAAATCATTTGGAATAGCATTCAATATTCATCATGTTAGAGACCAGCTCTATCCGACTATGGAACGTATTATAATTATTATTATGTTAATTGTTAATTGAATTTGCGGAATTTCAATATTATTTCAGTGTTGTCAGGTTGATTTTTGATTGTTTTATTTTTGAATAATATCGCTTTTCCTTTTCTTTTTTTAATAGTTCTCCAGTGTCATCAGGCACACACGGAAAATTCGAAGGAATTGTAGGAAATAATCAAATTAGCGGATATTATGTACAGCGTAATATGATTATTCTTTTGCAGATATATAATAGGAGGACATGGAATAAATAAACGTTTCGTAATATGTTCTTACTTTGAACTCTTTCGGTCATGAGCACAAGCAATACAAGATGAATTTTTTCAAACGGCCTGTGCTTTTAGAATACCACATTCGCGGATTGACCGACTTTTTTTTTCAAATCATTTTCACCAATAAAATTAAAATATTCACCGAACAACAATCATTTCGAATTGTAACAAAAAAAAACAATTTTTTTTTTAACGTTTAATTTACCCGTATACAATACTTATTCCATAATAATATTAATATATACGATCTGATTGTGATTCTTATAGAATTGACGAATATTGAAAAAATAAATAAAGTATAGTATAATACGTTTAGCTTCCGAAGAGAAAAAATAAATCCCATCAAGATGACGATTTACACAGACAAACGAAACCGTGCAAAACACGAGAGAAAATAGAAAATGTTCAAAATTGAAATGTGTAAGGATAAAACCGTTTCACGGGGGAAAGAAACTCGAAGGTCGCGATTGTACTTAACACACTAAATTTTTACACAAAATCAACTACTATATTATCTATAAAGAATGATAGAGATGATTTTTGAAATACTTTTATTTAATTAAAAATGTATGTGATTTTAAAAAAAAATGGTAAAAATTGTATTTTTAGAATGCTCATAAATTTTTAACAAATATTTAATATTTGTAAAAAAATGTCTTATTTTAATTTAATTTTTGTAAAAATTTGCTATTTAAAGTATACACTTCAGAATTTTTCTCCCGCGTGAATAAATTATTTTGATAAAAATCATAGGAGTGTCCTATCGTCGTCCTCTTAATTATATTATACACACACTGCAAGATGCGTCACCATCGTGTTACATCCAAAGACCACCGGGAGCCGTACAATATATTTAATGATATATTATTATATAAATAAAAAAAATAACTATAAAAAAAAATATTATATTTATCTGACGGATTTTAATTTTTTTTTTTTTCCTTAGTTTATTTACTCTTTTTTTTTACCATCACGATTTTAGAACGACTGCCGTATATTTTATTGTTCGCATGCGCTTAATGATATCGAATACATAAATAATTGTATATGACGTTTATTTGTTTGTATTATTATCATTATCATTTTTTTTCCTTTTTTTATTTTTAAGATCTTTATCGAGTATATTATATTATGTTATTTATTATACTTTGTACGATGTTGCGCTTCAACGATTTTATGCGCGTGTATAACGTGTATTGAGTACCGATGATTATTGGAATTACGTTTGATCCCGAATAGTTTACATGATTTTACAAACGCGTGTGTATACTTACAAGTACAATAAACGCGTGACGCGTTATCCAAATGTGTATCAATGTAAATACTTATATTTCTCTTGAGATTCGACGAAGCATTTTATGTTCCACAAGCTGAGCAAGAGAGTAAAAAAAAAAATAGTCAGGTGGTGGGGCCTTTTGTTTGCGACGCGAGGCGGAGAATATAAGAGAGTTTTACGAAGGAAATTACACTAGAAGAACGAGTAGAACGGGATGGTGTACTTTGATGTCTATATATAAGGGATAATAATCGATATTTTGGCGAAATAGCTGAAATCCTCAAAACTAGAAATAAGGGCCACGAAGTCCGCGTGCTAGGCGTAGGACGATATGTGCAGCAGCAACGCGTAAGAACTTTCTCTGATGGACTCTTTCGATGGCACACTCGCGACCACAGGATTCCAGAGAAAACTGCAATTTATTGTCTATTAAATAAGTGTTGGACGCACGCACGTTTTAGGCATAAATATACAGCTCAATACAGTGTTTTTAGGAACGGAATCCCTGAGAGGCATGAACGATGAAAACTTTTTTTAAACGTCTTGCGACATTTATGTTCGGTATTATGTTTATAACGCGCGTACCCGCGAATCTCGGATAATGGATTACTAGAGGATTTTATGGAAATATAGCAGTGTATGCGATAGGCAAAACTATAATCTAACTCGAATTCCCGAATTCTCTCGAGATGAACACTGTATCCTCTCCAAAAAAAACAAAAAAATACGCACTGTATACTGCATACTCGTTGGACGGTTGACCGATAGAAACTTAGTGAGAAACGACGCGCCGTGAAAACACCAAAGATATTATAAATTACAATATATCTTTGATGTTTTACAAACAAATTACAATCTGTAATCGACTCCTGCGGGACGGATAAAATTATTTTGTTAAGTATTGTACTTAATTTGCATATTATTCCGTTTTTATCTCATTTTTTAACCGTCCCCTTGTATCCCCTTATATTACAATATTACGAGTTCCTAGTAAATGAAACTAGACGAAATAGGATAGTAGCGTGGATGTCGCACAAGTAAATTATATTCAGATAAAGTTTTACAGTTTTGTTATTACTCAACAAAATTTGAAATCATCGCATTCAATAAAAACGATTTTCTGCAAACTTCGGTGTAATATTATTTATTATTAATAAAAAAAATCAAAGTATCTACAATGCATTCAGATACATCGGTACATGGACTTGTGGCTACTGAATTTTAGTCGATATAGGAATATCAAGATAGCTACGGTTGCATAGCAACGGTTACATATCAACGGTTTCGTTCATGACGTCATCATAGCAACATTATCGGTGTCGGACAAATTTTCGGAATGACTCCCAGCCATAAGACATATCCATGTCAATATACACTATAAATATATATATATAATGTATAGAATGTATAATTTACGATTGACCACGCATTATTATTTAATATAATTTCTCACAATAAACATATACGAGTAGGTAAAAATGTTTAATTTCAATTGTATTCTCAATCAAAATAATAAGCACTTTGTCAAAAAACTTTAAAATGGTAATACAAAAAAAAAAATTGCGACTTTTAGGATTTTTAAAGTTTAAAAAAAAATATAATTGAAACAACGTATGTTGTTTAAAATTATCTGCTCTTAAAATAAAAAAAAATTACTCCTTTTTATGACTTAAATAGCTAAACGTCTAATACTATTGTTATAAATAGCCCAAAATTGAAAGAAGATTTTTGAAAATAGTGAAAAGTTACATATTCGTTGTAAATTTCAAATATATAAGTATAAGTATAACGAAATATTTAATATATATATATATTAAATAAATTATTATTTAATTAAATAAATTAATTAAATAAATTATATAATAATTATATATATATAATAATTTATTTCGTTTTCCCAAAAGACTGCGCAACAATAATCTAACTCAATCAATAGTTATGTATATTTATATACACAAACATAATTCACGATATTATCTACACGCGACTTATGACCGCGCTATTTTCAAGAAAAACATATTTTAATAATACTATACGCGTTGTATATTGTTGGGGCGTTATATAAAAAAAAAAAAATGAGCGCGTTTCGAATTCGAGTTTATAATATATTATACACACTTTAACTACTTAACGATTCGTTTAGTTTTTCCCCAATATATTATACCAGACGACGTCACGGTGACGATTTTGAAATTATAATATATTTCGTCTGAATCGGGTGGTCGACACGTGTCTGTACAACAATATCGTGTCGTATTCCCATAACCGAAAGTAAACCACTATTTTTATTATAATACACACATACACAGCTTACAATACAGTTGTATATTATATATATATATATATATATAACGAATAACGATTATTATTTTTTAATATTCTCAGGCTTTCGAAAAGGATAATTTAAATTCTGCCGCACAAGATAGGTACATTTGAACGTCGTTTTCAGTTATAATATTTTCTAGTGGTTTTCCGTGCCGATTTCTGAACGATTATACAATACACATATATAAACAGTAGTCATTTTTTACAAAAAAAACACCACTAAACAATCATAGGACTACGTATATATTATATACTTGAATTTGTTATATACTGCGGTCGGAGAGAAAAGTTATAGGATTTTTTTACTATCGCAATATATATTATTATTTTTTATTTGTGCAAGTAATTTCGTTTCAATTTTAATTCATTCGAGGTACTAAACATCAGAAATGTAAGCGTGTAAAATATAATATGATCTGTAATAAACGATATTTTTCGATTTAAAAAAGAAACGATTATGATGTATTTTATCGATGAAACCATGTTCCTTCTTTAATATATATATAGTCAATACCTTTATATAATCGACCTTAAAGTGTTCAAAAAAATCGAACGATTGGTTTGCAGCAATTCCCATGCTTCTCCGTCACTGGTCTTCCTCTTCAATTTTTTATATGAACTACATCCTTGGTCTTCTATAATCTGGTTAATGTATTCAGTATTGTAATCGTGGTCTTCGCCTCTGAGGTTTTTCCATCAACCATCCCTTCTAAGATCAGTTCTAGGCTCCTAGCAACCCTTCGTGTCTCAGAATATGACCTGTCCGTTCATTTTTTCTTTTCTTTATACTTTTCCGCACTTTTCCAAACCCCTTCTTCATTCGTGATCCTATCAGTCCAGCTTATCATTCGCACCCATCTGTTCTTCTCATTTCTTCACTTACCATGTTTCGCGTCCGTATAGCATAATGCTCCAGATGTACGTTTAAAAAAAAAAAAAATTTCCTGATTTTAAGGTTGATATTTTTTTTCGAAGTAAAAGGACTTTTTTTCTTATTAAACGTCACCTCGGCTTGGCCTATTCTCTTTATCATTTCCTTTTCGCGTCTCCCGTCTGAGCTTATAGTGCTTCCCGAGTATACGAAATCATCTGTTATTGATTTTCCCTACTACGAACTAGGATTTTCTTCTTCGTTTACATGCTTAATATGATGAATTATATTTGAGGTAAACATTGTCCGTTAGGAGCGCTAGTGTTGGAATAATTTATAAGATCGTTTGCCAGTCGCTTTATTAGAGCTCGTCGTACCACAACCCGTCTGTCTTTAATCGTCGTGATGTATATACGTGTCTCGGATCGATAAACGGACAAACCGCGCGTGTATAACATGCACGTGTGTGTTTTAAAACGCGCGGTGTATATATCGCGATATCGATCATTGATCGTAATCGACGACGCTAATCGTCGCGTTTTCTGTTATATTATTAACACTGTACGCATATACCGCGTATGTTGTACAATTTATTATATATATATATATATATATATATATATATATACGCGTATACGTTTTTTTTTTACCGTCTGTCGATTATTGTACACAATATTATAACGATGATCATCGATCGGTATCGACATGTAACATCGCATTCCCCGTTGTCCTCTTCGTCGATAAAAAAAAAGATATATTAAAAACGTGTATATGCACCTTTATAATATATTATTCACAGTTTATATACACTGAAGTGTCTTAGTCGTTGTTTTTTTAGGGACTAAAATCGTATTCGTTAATATAATAATAATAATAATAATAATAATAATAATAATAATAATAATAATAATAATAATAATAATAATAATAATAATAATAATAATAATAATAATAATAATAATAATAATAATAATAATAATAATAATAATAATAATAATAATAATAATAATAATAATAATAATAATAATAATAATAATAATAATAATAATAATAATAATAATAATAATAATAATAATAATAATAATAATAATAATAATAATAATAATAATAATAATAATAATAATAATAATAATAATAATAATAATAATAATAATAATAATAATAATAATAATAATAATAATAATAATAATAATAATAATAATAATAATAATAATAATAATAATAATAATAATAATAATATGTATACGAGTGTAACAGTGTTGGTTACTTTTTTTTCTACCGAATTTTTATTATTTCGATTTTTTTTTCTTTTTCGATACGCGTACGTTTGTTTTTATGCGCGATTAAAAGACGATAAAAAAACGGTCCCTTTAAAAAATCCTGTTATACATACCTTATTGCTATGAAGGCGTGCAATAATCGTTATAGTAAATGACACTGTAGCGTATAGCTATAGCCACCGTGCTGGGGACTCTCTACTAGGCTACTCACCTTTACCGCATCTTGCACAGCCCACGCAGGGACATTTTATATTAAAAAAAAAAGGATACGCTTATATATCATTGGAAAGACGACGAGATGATAATCTTTCCCGAGTCGATATGTATTGGTATTTTGGTTGTCCGCCAAATGATATGACCTCGATTTATAATATGCCTTTTCCGTTTTCACAATATTATCCAGAAATATAAAACGCGAATGAAATTATTATTATTATTATTTTTTTTTAATTTATCCACCACAGTGCTCGACAAATTATTGTTTTAAATACAATATTTTCGAAATGATCAAAGACTAAAAATCGTACGTTTATTATAGCAATAGAAAATAAAAACTATATAATATACAGTGTACTTGAAACGATAATAATGAAATTTATTATAATATATTATCGACGAAATCAGCTTTTCATATTTCAAATATATATATATTTTATGCAGTACTGTACAGTGTACGTATATATAGTGTAAGGCGTTTTTTTTTTTGAAAAATTTGTTTAATATCGCCAGATTTCCAATTTTTTAGACCTCGTATAATATGTTACGTGTGATATGACTGTTTTTTTTATAATTTCGAATAATACCTAAAATACTGCAGAGTGACGCGCGTTATGAAAATTTTAATTTTATTTTTCGGTCGAATTTATTTTGCTCGATAAAAAAAAAAAAGCAGTGAACGTATATACACTTTTCGTCAAAATATTCATATTGTATATAAAATTGTATTGAATAAATGTAATATAAATTTATATAAATATTTCGGGCTTACAATAATTATTGTATAGATATATCTGTCTTTTTTTTTTCACGTTAAACGCGCGATTGGAGAAAATAATAGTTGAACGTGTTATAGTAATAAATATACGCACTCGATTATAATATGTTTCGGTTATTAAAAATATACGCGATATATGAAAATTCTGTTCGCTTATTGTAACACGATTCGAGTAGGCGTATTAATATTATAGTTGTCGACTGGCAGAAACACACGGTTTACGTGTTGTCGTTGAAAGTATACGATATAATTCTCGACTTTTTCTGTTAATATTTTTTAAAAAAACTATTTTCTTATAAATAAAATACGTTTTGAGTTTCGGACCGAGCGTTTGAATCGTGACGATTTTATCTGAAAAGCGTATATTGTATTTTATATAATATTGTAATGAAACGAAATTTTAATTCTACGTTACAGAACTTGTTTTTTCGTTTGTTTTTTTTCTTCCACGACATTCGTCGATTATTCCGAGAAGCGCGCTTTTATTATAGTTATAATTTAAAATAATATTCTAGACGGATATACAGTCTTCAATATAATGTGTTACGCGTGTTTTGGCATTGGCACGCTGTTATTATTATTATTTTTTTAGAGCCAAAAAAAAAAACAACAACAAAAAACCGTGTATATAATAATATAAATACAAATGACAATATATGTTCTTTTCACTAATGCGCGCACGCAAAACGACGTCGCCAACTTTTTAAATAATATATATCGCGCGCGCGGTATACACACACACACGGTCGTTTTATATTCTACCGCGTATAATTTCACGACGCCGCATTGTGTATAACAATTTATAAATATATTATATGAAGTATATTTATAACCGTATATTATATATATACAGAGACGTCTTGGACATTGCAGGGGCCCTTGGGCGCACAGAGTTTGGAGACCCTTTTGGAAAGCCAAAAAAAAAACGAATGAAAACGTCAAAATGTATATAAGTACATTAAGACAGTATGAATATTTATACAAATATAAGTGATGTGATTACTGTTTCGAGAATTGGACTGGCGTCGATTCTACAGGAGAATGCGGGATACAGTTTTTCCATTTTTTTTTATTATTCCAAGACTTTGGGCCTCGTTACTCGTTTCTCTCGGTTTATCGCGGTATTTATACAAGCGATTGACGTTAAAGCTTCAAAAATATTAATCCGACCGTTAAGCAAATCGTTAACGGCACCAGTGTGCGCAGACTTTCTGCAGGTTTAGAGAGAAGGACTTCGGAATATTATTCGCACCCAAACCTTTTGTCAATATTGTCCGTCGGTTGTTCGAACCCGAGAAAAAAATCAAACGATTTTTGTACAGGAGCCGCGAAATTATACGTTGCTGCTTCTGAAACATTATAGACCGACCGGCAGCAACCACAACAAAGTGATGCGCAAAAGACGCGTGGGAGGGCGCATAAGGAAATTAACGATTTTTGTCACCGTCTATTGATTAAAATACGACAGTAAAATTGTTATTCTGTGATAGCAAACATTTAATTTACAATAGGCGTGTTTTGGCGAGTTAATTTTTGATAAACAGTTTACTCAATCAGCAAACACTTTGTTTTGGCGAAATTGTTTGGTGCATTTGTTTGCTACATGAATGCACTTTATAACAACCTGGTTGCCCGTTTTAGCAAACAACTTAAGTGTGCTGTTTACTCGTTATCACGAGCCATGATGTTTGATAATATTCGCTTTATCATATAGTAAACATTTTCAATCAAACAATTTACGTTTTTGCGTTTTGGCGAATTATTATCAACCAAATAGCAAACGACAGCGAACAATGCAGCAAAATGTTTACCAAAAATTAACTCGCCAAAACACGCCTAATATTGTATTACCTATTGTTTAACATTATTATTCTTTGAAAGTACGATGCTACTATTATAGTCCGTGGTTGCGACTTTTTGATTTTAAATCTGTAAATTGGAGGCAATTAAAATAATATTATGTCGACTTTATATCAAACCGCGCTAGTAGCGCTGAAAACACAAAATCCCCAAAATGCACTGTTAAAGTAGACGCATTTGCTAGCCACCCCGTTCTACACCTGCCGTATTGACGCCAGTCCCGTGGCTAAGTAATATCTATGTATGACAACAGATTGTCCAAATTGCGACTCGGTCTGCGCATCCGCATGGAAAAAACAATAATATCGTACTTTTTTCCATGTAACTGGCACCCGGATTATTATTTTGCCATTTATGTAGATATTTAGCCATGCACAACATTAACAAGTAATTTGATAAAAAAAATTTTCTTCTATGGAAACGGTGGCACTTTCACAGAAGAAAAAGGTCACATATCTACGTATCACAAATCTATTGTCATACCTAGATATTTAGCCACGACCGGTCCATTATGACCAGTCCGTGTCTCAAAGTAACAATAGGCGTGTTTTCGCGATTAACCTGGTTATATTTATTATCAGTCGTGTTTAGACATTTTGGTTATTGGTTGAAGATCCGCGAAAACGATGTGTTTATGGTTACAGACAGTTATTAGAGATAATACAAAATGATAAGGGGCCCGGTGCCGATATTATTATTACATATATTGTACACTGATTCACACTTATACAGTTTTAAATACAAATCAAAATATATAAAACAATATATTATTATTATATTATATTTATGGATTCCCATTTTAAATTTCCCTCCTATTATCACATTTCCGTTATCAATAACCAAACAACGTAAACATTAAATTTGATCGGTTATAAAATATCAGTAACCTATAACCAAAATGTATTACCAAAGTTACAACCAAAATCGCGAAAACGACTTGTTTATAAACAACAGTAAACTGGTTACATTTGGTTAATCGCGAAAACACGCCTAATAATAAACGTGATAGTTTTGTGCCCTGTTATCACAAAGCAAATAATAAGATTTCATGGAAAAAATTATGTTCCATCGTATCCTCCATGACTCCTCATATCTTACGAAATGCATATGGCGACCTTCTCTATCTGGGGTCGTGTTTTGATTGATACACGCGTTTCACGTATTGAGTTCAACGAGTGCGTGCAATACGAAAAAAAAAAAACGGAAAATTGTCTACAAACTCTGCGCGCAGGACGTGTACGTAATATATATATATATATAGCGTATACGCACGAACGTGTGAATTTCACTCCCGTCTGGTATTAGAATATACGCGCGTAGGATATTTACACGACACACACACATCATAATAATATTATTATTTTCTTTTGGCGGCGTTTTTTTTTTTTTTTTACTAGTTTGGTGTGTATGTGTTTTTTTTTTTTTGGCGGCAACTCAATAAACATTATACACAGTACACCGTTGGCGATAACCATCAAAACGCCATTACGCTATATACCTACGTATCGCGCCGCGCCGCAGTGCACCGCGTTTTGGCGCTGCCGCCGCGTCCGCTCCCCGAATTTTAATGTCGCGCGCGAATTATTATAATATAATAAAGCGCACGAGAATACACACACACGACAATAATAATAATAATAATAATAATAATAATAATAATAATAATAATAATAATAATAATAAGATCGGCCTTCGTAGTTAAATTTTTTTTTTTTTTATCGGCCTCGGCGTATAATAACACACGCGTAAAACACGCGTCGCGCATAAATTATAAATTATTATTATTTTGTGCCGCCGCGCACGGATTTCTCACCGAGTAAAAAGCCGCTCCTACATTACCGCAGAGCGTATTTATATATAAATATATACGCTTTCCTTAACGGAGTTTTTATTTTTCCTATTTAAAATTTTTTTTTCCATATATATTATCGCGATCGTTATATATATACACGAGCGCCCTCGTCTCCACGGCTCGTCTGCACCATCAAACGATAAACATCGCGTTAAACATTCGTTTTGTTGGACCTCTTTTTTTCTCCCGCTCCGCAGCGGCTCGTGTATTTTTTTTTATTTTTTATTCGACGATTTCGTCGACGACGTTTTTTATCTAAAACTAAAAAAAAATAGTATTATTATTATTCCGTGCCGGCACTCGGTTATTCGTCTATTATAACAATTATTATTATTATATTATATACGTAGGTACGTACTCGTATTTTATTGGTAGGCCGGTAAAAGCAAAAAAAAAAAAATGAGTAACTGCAATAGGTACGTTATTTTTTTCATCTTCTTTTCTCTAAAGGCTAATGATTGTCGTTGAAGCCAAATGTATATATATATATAGCGATCTCGAGCAGTTTCTTTTAGTGTCTTGTATATAACAACTAGTGCGTAACGTAATGCTCTTGAGAATAGAAGGTTCTATAGGTGTTCCTCTGCTGCAGGTTCTTTAGCCAAAAAAAAAAAACCTTCCTTCTAAAATTATCTTTAAATGTTCGTCGTATCGAATCAAAAAAAAAAAAATTATGGTTTTTATGATTTCCCTCTTCTCATATATATATTTTACTTCCGCTAGTATCTGATCGCCCGTCCAACTCGGTTTTTCGCGATTCTTCTCCTGAACCGCACGTTTCTGCAGCAAGTATTCCGTTACACTCTTGCAGTTTATCCGGCGACCACGCTTCGCGCCCGTAAGTCAAGACGCGTCTCTTAAAGATGTCCTTAAGAGGATGCTACGCATCATCTCAAACAAGAGACTAAAAACCGGTTTACGCGCGAACATAAAACACCGGGCCTACAATCAAATTTCGATTCGTGATCAAATTTTGGTAGGTACCACACAGAAGAGAACCTTATAATCTATGTCGTAGCGTTTTAATTCTTCTTATAAAGTCATTTTGTAATTACACAGAACGAAATTGTAACAGTAAAATCAACAAATTATTTTGATTAAATTTTAACAAGAATATATATTAATTAATTTAACAAAAATTATATTGATTCAAATAAAATTTATTTGATTTGAAAAAATCCAGTTTGTTTCAACGATAATATTTGTTGAATTGGCAGTGCATCATACATTTGGATTTTCCCGTCTATGTTGTAAATTATTTCTGTTTATTTTTAGATAAAACGTTTATTTTTCCCCATATTTATCTGTTATTGTGGTTCAATTCTTTTCGATTTGATGAAGTGTTTCGCTGATATCAATATTTAACAAATAGTTCTCGTGACTCGTGATATTTTTGCCATCCATTTTGGCTGTACCGCTCTGAAATTTTCAAATTGACAAATCATTATGTTGAATTAAACGGTCATTTAATCAAATTAATAACACTGTTTAGTTGATCTAGAGATTAACAATGTTTCAATTCGAAATCAACAAAGCTGCTTGTTGGCCCTATGTTAACAATAAGTTTGTTGATTTAACCGTTATTTTTGTTAATTTTACCTAGATTTTTCTTTCTATGATAACTGTTAAACTTTTATGATTTGTGTTTTTCTTTTTTTACATATATAACACATAATTGAAAAAAGTTATGGGAAAAAATAAAAACGCTTCGACATAGATTAAGTTCTCTTCTATATGTATGTAGTTCCGAAATTCGGTGTTTTTATTTCGGTTGTAGCCCCGGCGTTTTATGTTCGCGCAAACTAGTTTTTACACAAACTGACGGGAAATCGCAAGTGTTTTACTTTCAATATAGCGTCGTCTCAAGAACGTTTTCCTCGTGGTCAATGAACATGTTTCGCATTACTACTAGCGGATTCCGTTTCCTGTGAAAGGCCAGTTTCGCGAGTGTTCGTGCATTATTTTCTTCGCTTCTAACGCGCAAATATACGTTTAACGCGGAGAAATTTTCGATTATTTTATATACGTTTTTTTTTCTCTTAAATTTACACTTTCGAATATTTTTTTTTTTTTACGGGCAACGAAGTGCGGAATAATCAAAAAAAAATCGATTTTTTTTTTTTCTCTCTCCCTTATAAAATATAATATCGACACTAATATATACCGCGCGAACCAAAACACCGCGATATATTATGTTATTCGTCTCTCCGCCACCCCTAGACAAAATATAAATGTTGTCGTATATTATATATATACTAATAATTGTATATCATTATAACGTATAGCTTCGTCACCGGCGGAAAACTTATTTTTTTTTTTTCAAATTGATTATACCGCGCGTATACTATATAACCGCACAACTCTGTATAATACGTATATACACGTACACTATTAAAGGCTGACTCTCATCACGTGTGCCGCGTTCCCACCATTTAATTCTCGCGTCCACGCCCAACTTTGCAGGGAACTTTCAGCGTATATAAATTCGCGAGCAACACGCTACTACAATATTATACACGAGTATATTATTATATACGCTGCAGGTATGTACCTACGCTATAATATTTCCTATGAAATATTAATAAAGCGCGAGCAGCGTTTTTTTTTTTTTTTATGCGCTTTTTCTTTCCTCGTGTATATACAGGTATACTATACGTATTGTTGTTTAAATTCGACACAAATGTCGGGTGGTCTTTCGAAATTACAGTCATTATGTGTGTATCGACAACGCGCCGAGCGCAATAGGTATACACTGCCGCCGACGTTATTATATATTATATATTATATTAAGCCGGACGTCGTCGTCGGGTCTTGTATATTATATATATATATATATATATAAGTATAAGCGAGTAATTTTTTTGCTATAATATAGTCGGAAAAAAAAGTACCGGGGGGGGTTTACAGTACCTATATAATATTACTCACAGCGTTATACGTAATACAAACGACGACGAACGCTATATTTAAATTATATTTCTTCAGGAAATGTATATTGATAAAAACGGAAAACCGCCGGTCATTTTTTCCCTCCCAATAAATGGCCGTAGAAGCTCAGTAAAAACGCTGATCGTCGATTTTAACTCTCTCAGTTAAAATATTTATATATTTTATTTAATTTTTATTTATACAAGTACCTGACTGTTTTTAAATAAGTTTGTCTTTATAAAATCGATTTTGGTATCTACATTGTTTTATTTTCTTTTTAACGCATATTTTTCAATTTTTTCATGCGTATTTAGGTGTTTTTTTTTTTTTTAGTGCGTACATATATTTGTACATTTTCTAGAGCGTAAACCTATATACTGATCAAAATTTCCGAACTGCAGAAACGTCAAACGTCGTACGCTATAAGCGTCTTTTTAAACAATTACTACTATCGTTCGTGAATTTTTATCGGCTTTATATATTTTTTTTTTGTGCATGAGAATTTCAAAACTCTAGTCGAATTTGCTGCGGAAGGTTTTACTTTTTGTCATCGATTCGAAACAAATCTGTGGCCGAGTGATTGTAGAAACTTATGGTGAGGCTTTTATTCGCACGGTTTCGGCACCAAAAATAAAAAAAAGAACAGAAAACGGTAATTTTGACGTGGAACGCATAAGGTGGTAGAGTTTGAAGACTTTCGAGGATTCGCAGACACATTGAGTGCGACTCGAAAAGCCGTTCATCTGAAAGCCTTGGGAATGATCCGAAAGAAAGGAAATCTGTTGTTACACGTGTTGAAGTCGAGAGACACGTCGGCTTTTAAACCGTTGAAGCCGGATAAAGACGTGCTTTGCTAATGTAGTTAAACAAAATTATACGGAATTTTAGCTTATATAGTTATAGTCCTGTAAATAATCGATAAACGCTGCCGCAATATATATCATAAAATTGCGAAATCAACTAATGTATCGTCACAATAATATTGTATATTAAAATAAAATAAACTTTTTTTTTTTCTAAAAACAAAGTAAATTTTTTTTTAAATATTTTACCGCCACTCTCAATATCCCTGTTTCCTTTTTTGATACGCGCATTTGATTTATTAGGCGGTCCGCGGTTGAAAAGTTTACGTCATTTCTTAATTTAACGTATAAATACATGTTATTACAATAATAAATCGATTAATAAACGGTTTTCAACAAAATTTGTTCAATTCCGTTTCAACGTTTTTTTTTTTTAATTTTCGTTTGACCACGCTCATAAAAAAAAATTTTTTTTTTTTAAACGTCGTCGTTCGTTTGATATATGTATTTTTATTTTTTGTTCTCTTCGGTTAAACGCGATTTTTCGGCTCGAAACTTAGAAACTGCCTATGCCAAAACCCCGATCCGCTTGTCATCTATGATTGATGTTCGATCATTTTTTATTCCGGTCGTCTTCTCGTTCGGGCGTACGAAAGACGTGAAAAAATACATTCGTGCGTCTGTCTTTCCAAGGCCAAAAAAAAATTCAACCACAAAGATTAAAATCGTTCGTATATAATATATTTTACTCTCAGACTCCGCTTTGATTGCGAAACGCCCTGTTAATTTCGCAAGAAATAATATTCGCAATATTGATGTCTTTTCGTTTTAGCGACGACGACGACGACGCGATTATACACGTCATAACCCGTTTTTTTTTCACTATATTTGAAATAGGTATGAAAGAAACCTATTAAATAATACGTAATTTAAAAAAAAAAAAATGTAATTATTAAAATATCAATAATAATATTTTATATTATTAGTGATAACCGGATCTGCTTATTTGAGATCATTGCCCGTTTACATACGTTTATTTTTAAATAAATAAAAGGAAATACGCGTTACGTGGCGATTTTTATTGAGAAAAAAAATCGTATTTGACGGTAAGGAAAAGCATAAAATCGCGGCGCGACCAATGAACGGTGTGTAATTATTTAGTAAAACGGTGTGTTTTTCGACAATAACGCACAGTAACTATAATTGTAAGTCGTATTACATAAATTATTGTATAAAATATTTAAACACCCGACGAGTATACGTAAAGTAAAATAATATGTAATTTAATTAAACTTATCAAAACAAAAACCCTATTACAAATGTGCCGATAAAAAACGGCTAAAAAATAGTCGGTTAAAATAAAACGAATTACGTAGCGAAGAAATAAGTTCGCCTCCGTTTACATTAATATTTACAAAAAAATAAAATAAATATAAAGATGATTTTATGAAAAAAAAAAACGAGTCTGCTAGTACTCGAGACACTGATGCAGAGCGTATTTTAAAGAATTCGTATTGGGTGGCACTATGATTAAGGACTAAGCCGAGTGCGTATCCTCAGGTACCTTTTTAACTTAAAATTTACTTAAACTAGGCATTCGTATAAAATAATATAATAATATATGTGGCACACAGGTACATCCACCGTTCACTGGGTGGCACTAATTCTTCACTAGGTGGCACTAGTGCCACTAACTTTATATGTTAAAATATGCTCTGCATTGATGTGTAAACGTCGCGTGATCGGTAAAAATGGAACGGAATTGTGATTAGGATTTGTGAATATTGGTATCTATTTATTCAAAGTAATTTCGATGATAAATATTATTATCAGTTGCCGTGACAACAGCTTACACACTTCCGTCCCGTTTCCCGAGATTTACCCTCATACCGCCGTAATAGATTTGTACACATCAATAAAAATTCCATAGTCATTAATACATATTTATTTTCATTTTCACCACGGTTTCCATTTGTTTCTACGTATTTACACCAACGTGAAACCATTTTCCCGGTTCTGTTTTCATTTCAACGTCATTTTACACACACGGCGTATACACAGTTTCTAATCTCGACCGCAGCCTCATATTCCATTAGTCAAACGGTCGACTATAATTATTATAAGCAGGAAATTCGCCAAATTTTCAAAGGCCGTTACGACGCAATAGCGTTATAAAGACAACAAATACCCGTTGACGTAATATTAATAATTATTTATATAAAAAAAAAAAAAAATAGCGTTAGTTTTTATACAAAAATCCGAAAAACGATAAATTTTGTTCGTATTGTGTCTCATAAAAGCGATATTATAATACACACGTTATTACATATCGTGCGCCTAACTATACGTATTATCAACGAGGTCAAAATGATTTATGCGATCCTGCGCAGGAGATTTCGCCGCCGATGGGACGCGGCGATAATAATGACATGTATTTGTACTGCATACCTATACTTTATTATGAGCGTATACATATTTTCCGTATAACTCGGTATCATAATGTGTGTTACAAAGAGTGAAAATATTGTAATAATTATAGAAAAATAAGAATCGCCGCCAAACGGTTTTTTTTTTTTTGTACACGTGTTTTGCGCGTGCGTGCCGGGTATAAGAACAACTGCGCTCTCGTGTATACTGCAGTTCTCCTACGTGCTCTTGAGCACCACCTGTTAGCTCGAGACACTGTACACATTATACGCACAACATCTTTTCGGTCGATGAAAACCACACACACACACACACATATTACAACGGTGTTTTTATATATATATATATATATTATTAGTGTCTTATTATACGTACATTTGTATACGACGCACGGAACACACACGTACCGACAAACGTTAATGATTTATAAACGAATCGAATTGAGTACTTCCTATATACGAACGGCACGACGATGTGAGAAGCGTATTAAAAACGATGCGTGTATTATAATTATGGTAATATCGGCCGATGTCGTAGTTGCATTAGCGACTGTCCATTTCTTACTGCCGTTTGCTAATGCGAGCTGTGAATTCGTTTCGGGCGAGTCGTACGTTCGTATATGGAAAGAAAAAAAAAATTAACCTCCAGGCGATTTTGCGTACGAAACATAGTACTATGTGACTACGCTATACGCTGTTCCGTTTGAGAAACGACCAGAGCGGCCGACTCGTGCACGGCGGGCGTGGCATCGTTTACGCCGCGTTAACATCTGATCGCCGCCGCCGTCCTAATCGTTTCTCAGAGCGAACAGGGTACACTATTTTTATTCAAATCTATATTAATGTTATATACATAGATAATAAATACATGGATACGTCTTATCTTGCGGTCGTTTTATAATAATTATATGGGGTTGCTTATTCTTTCTTCCATTAGCAAGTTACTCTTTCTCCCATGCCTGAAATGCCACAATGTGATAATTGCTTATGATAATAAATAATTTTGTATGTGCGGGATTGATCTAATTAAGTAATAATATATATATATATATATATAAGTAGTCAAGTCAGGTATTCCAGTCATCAGGGAAAACTTCGGCAATGTTACATATATTTTTATATATGTAATATTAAAATTTGAAAATAACTATATTATCACCGCGTATAATTTCCAAAGATAATAAATATAATAATTTCATTCAAACATACCCCGTGCGAGAAAGAGAACCATTCGTGACTTCTCTCTTCTTTAAAATTGACCGTTGCCCCATGCACATCCAATATAGGAGTGGCCTATCCATATATTTCTTATCTATGATCATATAAAACTATTTAAGGGGATTACATTTCAGTCGTTTACTTGAATTTGCCATTGCGGACTCTACGCGTAGAACAAAAATATCTACAGCAGTTTATAATCGCCGCGTTTATACATAAACCCGAGAACGCGGTATTTTGTTTAAGGCGAATCTTGTCTGTGTAACGAAAATAGAATCGGATTAAGTGTAGTAATAATAATATTGTGTGACATTGCCGTTCTTCGGATTCGTCCGAGGCAAATCTGTTTAGTATATTGTAGCGAGAAATAAAATAACGCGGTTAAGCGCAATAAACCCGAATTAAAATAAATAATTTTTTAATGTATTATTAATAATGGTTATCACGTGATCGTAAACCGAAGAGAATTATACGACACGATCGTATTACGTATATAATAATTTTAGGTAAATATATGTTACCATTAAAATAGGGGATTCGAATGACGTATTTTTTGTCGGGGTGAACTTATGTGATCGCCCGAAAAAAGAAAACGTATTTTTAATTTATTAAAAAAATTTTATTTTGTCGCGTTTATATATATTATGCGCGTATATATAGTTTATAAAAACATAAAGAAAAAGAAAACCCGCTAGAATGTTATTCGTATGACGCGTTACAGAGATAAAAACGCGCACACGTTATTTCATAGAGTCTATAGAGAGTGTAAAAATAATAACGGTGTCTGTTTTTGTGTATTTACTATGCAATAATGAAATATAACCGAACAAAATCAATAACAAATTTTATATTGTCAAAGAAATTATTTTGATTTCGCCTTCATATAGCCACCGCAATAATCTTGAAATGAAATCGACTAAAAATTTTTTTTTTCAGCTCATATTATGTACAACACGTCTTCTACGGGAATAATGCAGTTCTTAGTACCGTCGAATTTTCGCATACATCTGCAGTTGATCTCGAACACACGATTGCCCATTGTACAATATAAATTGAGTTATTTTTGAAACTAACGTACATTTTTATCGAAAATTAGAAATCATTTGAAAAAAGAAAAAAACGTAGAAAACATTAATTTATATATTAATTCCCGATTATTATAATTATTATATACCGGCAAATTGAAATGGTCGAAACGGGAGAACGTTTATACAAAAACACCGTCCCTGTTAAACTAAGTTGTTAAGTTAGTAACAACGTCTAAAAATTAAACGTGATGAAACGGTAATGGCTCGCGTAGCAACAGAAGCAAATGGAACCCAAATCGTAAAAAAAAAAAAAATATCATCTACCGCGTTAGGGAATAGATGATATCTGATGATATATACTCGTTGTACTTAAACCGTGTACGTACCACTGCGCGACCGAGGATATGACGATGATGATGATGATAATAATAATAATAATAATAATAATAAAAGGAATTTACGGGTAAAACGCGCGTCTATTTTAAATATTTAAGGTGCCCGACGTGGTCCAGGACCGAGTTTTAAAACCCAATAAATCCGTCCGAGCCATATATGTATTATATCTTTTGTATAAAAATAAAATATGTATAAAACCACACGCATATAAATGTCTTTCTTCGGAGTCCGCCGGGTATTTCATATTTTCTTCTCACTCGTCGTCGTCATTATACTACTACTACGCTTCGTCGTCGTCTTCTATATAAGTAGGTATATAATGAATTGCTCGTTAAACAGCAACCTCGTCTTAAAACACACGCGTACATAATAATAATAATAATAATATTATTGTATGTGTACACGGCACTAACGTTTTTGTACGTATATAGCAGTAGGATTTTTTTTTATTATTTTTTTACATTATTATTATTACCCACTCGCGATATTCGTGCTCAACGCACGGTCACATGTCCAATAATAATAAGACACGTAAAGTCTTGTAAAAAATACTGTATTTAAATACTTTATAAAAAGTATTCGCATAAGAAATACATACAAATACTATTTTAAAAGTATTTTTTACAAGACTGGACACGTTACACCGCGTAAATATGTCTCGACCGGTACCGAAAAAATATTTTCAAGTGTTGTTTTTCGACGGTTTTCTTTTAAAAAAAAATAATAATAACAGTCGATTATCTAAATCGAATTGAATCCTCATGAAATTTCCATAAAAGTACAGACGATCAGAGCAATATGTAGGCGTGTTATAGCCTTTAAAAAGTGTACAATTTAAAAGTAATTTTTTTTTTTTGTACACAACTGAATTCGTATATTATAGTGTTCGTCCGCCATAATTTCAAAAGATCGACGACAGATCTGTTTTTAAGCGTTTTAACTGTTATATAGTAAAAAAAAAAATTGTATAAATAAAAGAACAAAAATGATACGTGGAAAGAAACAAAAATAAAAATTAGTCGTAATAAATTTTGTTTGTAAAACCAATGCAAGATATACAGAACTCGTCACCGAAATAAAATTTAAAAAATTCTAATCCAAATTCAAATTTTGCGAAACGCGTTTTAGAAAATAACGATGAATTGATGACTGTTAATTTTAATATTTATATAAATTCTGTTTTGAAATATATATATTATATATATATATATAGATATAGATATCTATAAATATCTATAGATATAGATATGTCTATATGTATGAGGAGACGAGGACTAAGCTATAGGTAAATGTTTGACATGTGTATAAAATA
This sequence comes from Slavum lentiscoides, assembly GCA_032441835.1. NCBI lineage: Eukaryota > Metazoa > Arthropoda > Insecta > Hemiptera > Aphididae > Slavum > Slavum lentiscoides. Next base: position 1,314,927 of record CM063707.1, on the reverse strand, counting down.
AATGAAATATATACATGTACCAATGTATCTGCATGCAGTGTAGATACTCCTGTTTTTTTTTTTGGAAAAAGTTTAGTTAAGTTAGGTTAATCTAAACTAACCTAACCTAAACTTAACTTAACCTAACTTCTCTTTTTTAAATGTAAATTGTACATACGCGTCTAGGCTATCCTGATGTTATTCGCCCGTTAGTAGTACATCACTGAGTCGCTGCGTGTTTAGGTTTCCAAAAAAAAAGAAAAGAATGTTAGGTTAAGTTAGGTTTAAGATAGGTTAAGCTAACCTATCTTAAACCTAAGCTTATGGAGGGGTTAGACTATTTTCGGTAGTACGACATTTTTGTTACATTTTTAATTGAACTATATATATATATATATATATATAAATTTATATATATATTCTTTATATATATATATATATAAAAAGTTAAACCTACATACGTAATACATTTAATAATATTTTAAAATATACAAACAGACTTGAAGAATTATATTTTATATCATTATAAATTAGATAACATTTATAACGTGCCATATTTTTCTTTTAACGAATTAATTCACTGTACACACTACACACGATTTCTCCGCCGTTTTTATTTTTTTTAACACTACCTAAAATCTGTTTATTTTTATTTTTCGTTCTGTTGTATTTTTTTTTGTTTTTCGATTGATACCCGACGACGACATTTCGTCGAAACCGGTGCTGAACAAACAAATTTAATACGACTCTTTGCTTTATTTTACATAATTCGCTTAATTGTATATATATATACAAATGTATTATTATTTAGTGTCGACTAGATTTGAATTTCTTCTCGAGTAATACAAGCGTAAGACTAAACGACTGTTTAAATTATTCTTAAAAATAAAACCACCGTCATCGGACTGATCGAATCCTTACGGATGACAACTGTTGTCATAAAAAAAAAAGTATTTGCTCCCGTGCGCAGGAGTAGAGACACACGGACTGTGTTATTGGACTGCACACACTGCTGTTCGCGGTTTCTCGTACATTGTGCAAACTGCCACGTACTGCGTACTTACTAATAATATGAGCGCGTATTCGTTTTTTTTTTTTTTACAATGTAAAGCCGAGTACTATATAATATACACTATAGAAAACGACGCGATATAGCGAATATTATGTTATTCTTTGTCCCGGGACCGGTTTTTGTTGGTTTTTTTTTTTTAGCTCCGCCGCCGAATCTTGCGACTCAATCAGAGCTGAGAGAGTGGCGGCGCGCGTCGTCCTCCGAAAATATATTTATATACGATTGTCTTTTCGTCGTCGTTTTTTTTTTTGGTGTCCCCGGTGCGTAGCAATTATAAACCAGCGCGTTCTCGGAGAGATCCTAAGGCGACGAGCAAAAAAAAAAAGCAGAAGAAATTCGTCCTTCTCCTCCGAGATCGAGCCCCGGCCACCGGTCGGTTCTCGCAGTTTGTTATAATCATATCGTATATATATATACGTAGCGAAGACAATGGGTCCTGTAGTTGTCCTACGTGTTTTCGGAGAATGCGAAAAAAATTTAATTAAATAAATAAACGAAAAAACCGAACGGCCCAAAACGATGAAGTCGCAAACTGTATAACAATATATTATTTTCCAGTCTTGTGTATAGGAGCGATCGCGCACGGTAGCCCGTCTGTGCAACGCGAGACTATGTAATAACGGACACTGCGGAGAGCCGGTAAATTCGAAAATAATTGCGTTCGGTTGACGTGTCGCGATAATTTATCGACCACGCGCTAATAATAATATATCGTCGTCGTTTGCCGAGACGACGAAAATCGGTTTGTATGGGCGAAAAACACATGTCGTTATTATTATTTTAAAATATATATACACACGGCTAACGCACATGTTGTCATTGTTACACAGCGCTACAATTTTTTTTCCCCCAGAGTCGATCGGACAAATTCTGGGGGATGTGAACTTGACCAGCTCAATTCTCAGGCTCGGACTAAGTTGGGTGGGCAAAGGGGGTACACAAAACAAATTTAGATCTAGTCAAACACAAGACTCGTTAAAATCATTTATATATTCTCTTACCTTGCGATCACGATTCATTTACTATCTATTAATTGATTTCAACCAAACTATATGGACTTTTGCCAAAGATAAAGCGAGGAAAAAATCGACTTTTTTTTACGTGTAAGTGAATGATGGTATAATACGTGAAGCAATAACAATAGTGAAGTAATATACAGTGATCGGTGATTTGAAGGTAAACAAAAAGCAAGAAGGAACAAAATAAATACGATCAAGTAAAAGTGAGCGATTAATATTAGCATCAAGCATCATCCTTATAAGAGGAGCATTTCGCATGAAATCACTACCACGGCGTGGTGAGTAAAACGTACCCTGGAATCTGGTGTTACCCGTAACACGGATGCTGAGCTCTTTGAACGGATTCCAAATAACGTCTGGTCCCGCATTCTTTCCGTCTATTTTAAGAAATTTACTCGTGATACCGTAATTATGGATTGGTTGAGCAATATTAAGTTTGTAAGCGGCAAAACTCAAAAACCTTTTTTGGACCTGATTAACCCGTCGAATATCGACTGCCGTATATGCGGCGACCAGACCACTACACCGTATTCTAGAACTGTACGAACTAAGCTAGTAAGTACAGTAAAGAGAGACGTTCCGGAGAATCAAAGTCAAACGAGTGTCGCCAAAAAAAAAAAAAAACAAAGACACGTAACGCTATTTACTAACCGTATATAGTCTATATGAGGAGGAACAAAAATTATACCCAAATTTTTCACTTGGTTAACACGTGCTAGGGGTATTCCGTTAAGCGTGTAATCGAAATTGATCATACGAGTACGAGTGCGATAGAAGGACATGATTTTACGTTTACCTGAGTCGAGCAATAACCCAACAACAATATTGCACCAGAATATAAATCTCTGTAAAATATCTTGTAGGATTACACAGTCATCATGAGTCGACATAGCATAAAATATCTTGGCATCGTAAAAATAAACTATAAAATCGCGTAATATTTTAAGTAAAATTACTCAATTATATTAGGTATTACACAGTTTTAAAATTTCAAAGTGTGCAATTTCAATTTTTAAACAATGAAGTTTCTATATAAGGGTAATTTTTAATTTTTGTTATTTTTATAAGAATTAATTTAAGAGTGAAAATATTGATAAGTTCGCAGAATTGTAGAACTTTTTATGGAAAGTCATATATATGAATATGAAAAAATTAAAACCTAATTTTTAAGATTCTTCCGTCGGTTACCACGGGGACAATATACATTGATTTCCATGGTTACCAATTTTGGCACATTTTCGTAACCAATCTTGGTGTTATAAGAACTGTTATAGAATTTTTTCTTAAGGGGATTTGGTCTCGTAAAAAAGACTGAGGACTATTGCCATACAGAAATATTTTAGACACGAACGTGTGATACCTAACAATAATTCAGGATTATTTGTATCATAAGCGTCGTCATTTGGACAACGCCAAACAGCAGCTATTCAAATAACATACGAATTAATAATTATATACCCATATTAACGTAAATATACGGTTTAACGACTGTTTGCGGACGAAGCGGGGAGTAATTCGACTCGTACATTTGTATCGTACGAGTAGACGAAACGAAAAAAAATCTACAAAACTGGTTAATTAATTCAATCAGTGCACGTAGACGAGCTGCACTACCGTTTTAGACACAAACGATATATTCCGGACCGGATGCAATGCGGTCCTCGGTCAATTATCCAATTAGTGTTTTATTATATATGTAATACGTATTATATACATATTTTTTATTATATTATACTCGTTCGAATCGCCATGTGTGCGATAACGATGTGTGCGGCTCGTGTACTCGAATATTTAGTCCAGCCTCATACAGTTAATCGATGGTCGCTGACGGAGATGGTAATATTATTTTAGAGTTATTATATTCACGGTCACGTAGTAAAATTAAAATAAACATTATATTAAAGTAAAATTTGATCACAAATCACATCGGTCATTTCGACGAGAGAGAAAAAAACGACATTACTGGGAAAAACACTTTGCTACATCCTATATTATTGTATAATTAAACGTAAATATTTCAACTTTATTATAAATAAATATTACAATCCGACTCGTAATTTCCTCCTGAAGGCTCTAATTATAAAAATTTTTTAAAATGTATTACACGCTTTCATAAAAATGTCGGTTGCAATCACAAATACAAATTTCTCTGTATAGTTTAACGTTTTAAACATTATATCATTTTTTTATTACATAATATGATTTTAAAAATTATGGGCACTTAGATATTAAATATCAGTAAATACACTTTTATCCACCGCAATCCGCATAGGTATTCGAGTATTTTAATCTTAATATGTTTACTTAAATTAATTGTAAAATTGAATGCAAATAAATTAAATTCGATATATGTACAGTCATAACACCTAAAATCCACGAATGAAGCGCTGAATAATATTCAGCGTTTATACGGTTATATAACTTTTGAATTAACAGTTCTGACACGTCTGTAGAACGATGTTTGTTGTTAGAAAATTTACATTGCCGCACACTTTATATATCGAACACGAGGGCACTACGAAATACGTGTAAAAAATCAGTAGTATTCGTTTTGACCAAAAAAAAAAAAAAAACAATGCGCTGGAACTGCAACAACATCCGTCATCTATGTACGTCGTTTTAACATGTTGACTACAGAAGACAAATGTTTATATTCTGTTTTAGATCTACAATCGTTATCGATCCATTTTTTTCGCAACAAAAAAAAAACGTTTTCCCTCCATCGTTCGTTGCGGCTTACATTCTCGCAATACTTGCAATTAATACTCTCATCTACCGCGAGACCTGTACATCGTCTGCGAACATCGTAATTGGTGCTAAACGTTGTATTACCATTTGTATAACGAAAATAAATATTAAATTATAATATTATAAGTGAATAACGTAATAATAATAGGGACATATGTTTTATCGGAGGCTGCAGCCATCGTTGAAGCTGCACGTGTACGCGGAATTACAGTCTATTAATGCGGATAAACGGTGGACGACAGATGATAGCCAAAACGGGCGAGGAAAAAAATACGATAAATAATATCTAAAGTAAAGAAAAAGAAATATATATTTTTTTACTATAGGTACGTACGCGGCTATTAATTATATTATATAATATAAATATAAAACAAAAATAGTGGCGATTCATGGTGCGCTGCGAGGACCAACCGACATCGACATTAGTTATTACCCTACCTCAATTATAATAACCGGAAATCTGTTAAAATTATACGCATAGGATTTTAATATTTTTATTTTGTACTGTATAATACGTAGGTATACAACTAGTATACAGAGTGTACGAGAAATCGAACCAGATTCGCATAACGATTTGTCGTGCGACCCGTAATACCTCCTATGAAAAACAACGACAAATTGTCTGGGAAAAATGGACCGGCAAACGGCGGTAATTAATGCGTGTTGTACGGATTGATCGATGCGGAAATGAGGCGATAATAAAAAAAAAAAAAAAGACACATTACCTATAAAACGAGAATTTCTCGATAAAAATCAACGTGAGCTGATTGCAATATTTTCACAGGCTTTGTGTACATAAGTCGAGCACAATATGTCAGCATCCCAGTGTGTGCGTATAGTAAAATAGACTTTTGAACTTTTAGACGCGTTTGCAGGTCGTTTTAAATAAAGCGTTTACCCCGCGATTTCTGCAGTGCTGTTAAACGCGAGTTTTCCACGCGACTCCAGCTACGATCGCTGCAAAACGATTCGATCACGGTATTTTACATATCCGTATGACAGTGGCCAACGCTGACTTCATTAGCCGTTTTTCGAGTAATACATAATATATATATATTAAACGAGACTTAAATCGCAAGTTCCGATTTTGAATCGTATACCAAAATGAAACCATTACGATATAATAACAATTTCTATTTTTTTTTTTTTTATTTCTTGAATAAGTCATTTTAACGCGTACAAGAGCATACGGAAAATAACGAAAAATAACTTTAAACGTAACGGAATTTCTGTCTGACATTATATATTTGTTTTTATTTTAAACTTTTAAAATATATATATTACTCGTATAATGTTTATTTTTATTATTTGTATAATATAATACATATTTATACGAGAATAATCAATGTTTAAATAATTTTCGCATTTCTGCAGTTGGTAATCGTTACGCGTGGAGCCATTTGTCATCGCTGTATATAATATAAACTATATAATATATCGTTTGCATTAATACATAATGTAGACTTAATATGATTGAACGTAAATCTATATTGAAAATTAAATATACATATTTGGTTATTCTAGCGAATATACAATTTTACGTATACATTTTTTAAAGGAGACTATTTGAGTCTCAAAAATACAATTGAAAAGTTAGACTATTAGAGTAAAAAAAAAAAGAATACTAATAACATGATAATTCGCGAAAAGGTGTAACAATAACAATTTTTAATAATTACGTGACGACAATATATAGCAACGATTAATATTTAACATTATAATAATATAATAACATATTTAACATAATAACATTTTCGCACACAAGGGTGTTGACCGCTTACACTATTAATAATATTTACGAAACGGGTAATAATTTAGATTAGATAAATAACATCGATTATATTATTGCGTGTGTACGTATATACAGTTGATTATCAATGACCGTTTTGCCGATAATTTTACAATTAAACATTTACGTTTAAATAATGATTAATAACTAAATCTATGAATATAATAAAAAACTAATAATTATAAAAAAAAAATGTAAAAAACTTATAGCAAACTTAAGTTTGATGTTGATTTATATTTATCTATATATATATATATCATTTAGAATACACTAATAATTGTAAATTCACTTCAGTTTTTGGATTGCAAATAATTGATTTAGTCTTCAGGTCGTCATACATCTCCCATCTATTACTATTTCTTCGGCATACAGCTACATAATGTCCTATAGTTGATAGTTTTGGATTCTCACCAACTATAAATATGACGCAACCTCGTAAATGATATTGATTTCTTTGTAATTTAATGACTGTAGGAATTTTGAAAAGTGGAATTCTGATGTATGTTTCTATGTCTGAATTATGAAGAGTTGTAAAGTCATAATTTGGCATTAAATCTATAAATATATGTGGATTTTTAATATCAAAAGTAATAGTTGTATATGATCTGCAATTCAGTGCTGGGCAGGAGTTTACTTTTAAGCTATCAGGATCAAGCATCGTGATTAAAATTTCATTTATACGTTGGATATCATTTGGCACTTCTAATGATATACTGTGCTTAGTTCGTGTTTGGATAAAAGTACATGATTCGCATTTCTTTATTTCTGTTACGGATGGAAAATCTTTTATTATTTTTTTTAGCATTTCCTCAGCTGTAGATTCTACAGATAATAATTCGTTATGGCCACTCAAAGGTTCACTAACAAAATTATCAATCATAAACTGGGCCCGTTTTCTATATGATTGGACAGTAGTTCCATCTCTAACTAATGTATGAACTAAATTCCATAATGGATAAGTAGAAACAAGATCAAGTTCCATAGTCCATTGTTTATATATTTGACTATCCGCATAACACACTGATAATAATTGTACTATAGAGTCAAATGAACAGGTATTGTTTAAAACATAAGCTTTATTTTTTATTTTTACAGCCTGCATTTTAGAAATGTTTCCATTTTTCAGAAGACCAATTGTTTTTGTCTTTGACTTAGAATTTATATTTGAAATAGAAAATGTCGGATCAGGTGTCAAATAAATTGATTTTTTTTTTGTTTCTTGAGCAGCTAAATTTCTCCAATTTTCTAATTCAAAATTATCTGTATCTTTTATACATAGAGAGGATTTTTTAGGATTTTCTTGTAAATTATTTGTATTTGTAACAGAATGTGGTATATTACTTTGGGAACTAATAAGCGTGGACAGATCTTTTGCTGCAATCAACTTCATTGATCCTTCGATTGATGAAATATGAGTTTCTAAAAAATCTTCTAATCGCAACGGCAAATTTTTATGTGCTAACACTCTTGTTTTTAAATCATTCCACTGACTTTCCGACGAAGCTGACGAAGCAGTTTTCTCTCCATATCCAAAGCTTTTTACCATTATACTTGACCACAAGGGATAATATTTGAATTGACCAATAATATATTTTGCGAGGCTTGGAATATAATGCATATTATCGTGGTCTCCTTCTTCTAATGCCACATTTTGCTCACTTCTAACAGCATAATATTTAGCTAGATCATAAAATGAAGATATTGAGTTACTTAATTTCTCATTATTTTGATTAAGATTATCCTTTTCACTGGTTTTATCTAAATTTTCTTCACACAAAACGTCTTCCAGTTCTGATTTTATTTCTCCATCACTTATATTCTCGAAGTTGATTATAACATGATCAATTATTTCTGAACTCCATTTGAAATTCGTTTCTTCAAAATAATTTTGATTTTTCACATAATGTTGTATTATGACTTATTATATTGTTTCCTTCAGTTTCACTATAGATTACATCAAAAGTAGCTTGTAATAATATTTGAAGATCCTCTAACTCGGTTGCAAGAAGTATTTGCGCTAATACTCGCATATAAAAACCTTTGACCCGTTTGTGAGCGTTTTTTAATGGTGGCCATGTTGTAAATATTTTAATTACATGTGCTACATCACATCTAATAAAACAATTAGGTATTTTACCTTCAGGACATATTCGATTATATATTATATCAAAACATATTTTATTTATAGACTTTAACACGCCACAATGTCTTTAAGACGTCGTTTTTATTTTATCGCGAGACTAAAACGAAAAGCGCTTTTTTTTAGCGTCCTACGTCGTTTGGTGTACAAAATACAATCGTTTTTACACACAATTGTCAGACCGATTCGGGGAAAAGTGAAGGTCGCGAACGGATAATCAAAACTGGAGCGTGACGTTTCCTGAATTGCGTAATGTCGCTGCGCGCGCAGACTGTCAAGGTATCGCCATTTTTTTTTAGACTCCTAAAATTTTGGGGGGATTTTTTAAATTTTAATTTAAACACACGCGTACTGTATAGTGTCGTATTTAGGGGAGGGCTAGGGAGGGTAATTGTCCCGGGCATCACGTTTTTGGGGGTAACAAGTTTTTAAGGGTTTTATTTGAATAATATTATTACTACTTGTTTTTGAAATATTCGATGTTTTTTTTCACAGTTTTTCCAAAATATATATATATATATATAATCGGACAATTTTCAGTAACCAATTTTGGCATAATATGAATTTTTTTTATTCATATTGCGTGATGTAACTGATAATTATTGTTGTAAATTTTAACCGTCTGCTGCTTAATTCATTAATTGCATGTAAAAAAAAAAATTTTTATATACCCGTCACTATGACACCCATGTAACTCCAGGAGTTGTTTAAAAAACATTAGAATCAGACAACTCATTGATATCTTAGCAACGAATTATAGGAGAAATATAATTGTTGCACGTAAATTCACATAACTGTTTAACATATTGTTGAATAAACCTGTTTTGTCAACAAAAAAAAATATGGAATTGTCTGATAGTTGACCTAAACCCTTCAGTTGCCATCCTTAACTAACACTGATTGTTATTTATTCTTTCTCGGTTTATTACTAAACGAAAAATAATATTGTGCAGCAAATTCGCCGAGTTTATAAAGTATAATTAATATACATTTTTTTTTTTGCGTGCAGTTGGTTAATCAGAAGGGGGCAACAAATAAATGTGTGCCTAGCTGGGCAACGAAATTCTAAATACATCACCACGTACTGTACTGATATATAAGATGTATAGTAACAACATTTTTAATTCGAAAACGCCTTTAAATCAACCTAACCTAATCTAAACGCGTCCGAAACGGCTTGTAAGTATATATACGAAACACACAATAATAATATTGTAAAATAAAACATAAAGTTATAGCTGCACTGCGCGCATATACACAAAATAATAAAATGCAACGGACTTTTAGCTTAATGGCCCGTAAGAATTCAATGCGTATGGTCGAAGTATACATATACGTCCATATGCGCCGAGTCCCGAAAACGTATATTTATGTTCTCGGGTGGACGAAAGGCGCGCATAAAACCAACTTGGTGGAAAAGCTTACAAACACGACCTTTTTAAAAGCGCCGTAGATATTGAAAAAACTCATATTTATACGACCGCAGAGAGCAGACTTGCAAATCGTAAAAACTTCCAAATACCACGATGGTACCTTATAATAAAAATAATTAAAAAATTCAATAGTTTAATCGATAAATAATATTTTTACTCTATATACGTAGAATTAAGCACAATCCAGAGTGAAAGATTACAGTGGGCTGGTCATGCCTGGCGTAGTCAGAACCCACTATCGCACGTGGTAATGGCAGTGAACCCAGAAGGAAAAAGATCTCTTGGACGACCCCGTTTGAGATGAGAAGACGTGGTAAAGAGAGACGTAGAATCTCTAAACAGAGGTCCGGACTGGAAAGCAAGAGCAGCTGACAGGGAGAATTGGTATTTGGTTGTATGACGGGATAGTCCTAGTGGCCGTTATTATCCAAAAAGAAGAAGAAGAAGAAGATACTTAGAATTACGACACTTTTATTGTACATTTGAAAATTTCGTGTTTGGACAGAATCGTTTCTCATTTGGGCTAAGGCGGCCGAACAAAAACCAATTTTTTCCCTAAGCAATATACAAAAAAAAAACCCCCCGTTAATTTTGCCGCATATGCAGTATTTTGACGAAATTTTCTTTTTTTACTGCGTACACAACCGAATTAGCCCAAATGAGATAGTGATTTTGGAATCTTTATAGTAGTACGTACAAATTCGGCGTTATTTTACAGCTTGTTACCGACATAAGCCTGCACCGTCTCATGTGCTAAGCCTAATTCTACCAGATTTCTGAACAAAGGTGTATTTGAGGGGGCGATAGGGGCGATCTATCCCCCTCCATAGACATAAAACGTTATTATGTTATGGCACAGAATGTTATGGCTAAATTACAAAAATATTGATTAGTAAAAAAAAAACGAAAATTGGTGGTAAAACTACGTAAAAGTTATCGCGAAGTCAGTGCTGTATAGATTCACTGATCTATGGGTTCGTATGTCAACGTTTTATATCAATGATGAACAACGAGCGCGATAACTGCTTCATCACGGTAGAGTTCTAGACTTGTCTAATTATTTATAATTAGAAAATGTATAAAACATTACGATATAAAGAAAAATCAAATAGCAATATGATTTTATTACGTTTCCCCATAATATGTACTATATGGTTTCGGTAAAAAGCCATCCATAAATTGAATACGCCACTGTTTCTGAAGTCCCCGAAGGCTCTGTAATATAAATATGATATTTGAGTTTTATTATTTACGAATTCTGCACAACCGCGTTTTGTTATAGTATTTATCGCATTATAAAAATGATTTTTCTCTGGTTTTCGAAACCGATAGCGGTTTTCCTGAAACGAATTAAAATATAATTGAAAAAAATATAGCGCCGCGATAAGTCAAACAATTTTTAAAAATATTTTCTTTTCTCTTTTTTTTTTTCTTTTCCAATCGTAAGCAGTCCTGCCCTCAAACTCCACCCATACAAAGTCCCATATATATATATGTATACGCGCGTATATAGATATATTGTGTCTTCCGTTATTTATGGACCAGAACAACTTTTGTCAACAACACGTCGCAGCAGCAGCAGCAGCAGCAGTCGACCTCACGCAACGTTTCCCCGGTGCCGGAGAATTCACGTCGTCCGAAGAAGACGCGCAGCCGCGCGATTTGTGCTACTACCACACCGCCGCGCCGAGTGGTTTCAATGTGTTCCGAACACATACACACACACACACACACGAGCACGAACACAGACAACAAAGAACGTATTTTATGGTTAAACAATGCGGACGATACAATAAATCTAACAGAGATAAGTCTCTATCCGCGCACATATTCGTATTTATTCTCATACACACACACGCGCGTCGTATAATTCCAAACGAACAGCATATTATATATAAAATAATCCACCCGAAGATAGGGTAGGTTAGGTTAGGTCCCATACAAGCACGGAACGACGGATCCAACGAAATTTTTATAAAGGATTTTCGGGATAGACCGGGCACTGGACTCGGATCAGCAAAAACCGAATAGAAAATGTGCTTATATCAACGCGTTTTTTTCATTACTTATACTTAATATAGTTAAAGCTGAAGCGTTCGTTTGAACGCGCTGGTCTCCGGAACTACCGGTCGGATTTGAGAAATTCTTTTTTGCATTTGGTAGCACAGTTCTTGAGGAAGGTTATCGGCTGATTATTATGACGCTACGATCCTTAGCGACCGAGCAAAGAGAACAAAAAGAATCAGAATGAACGCTAAACGAAAACGAAGTAATAGCCAGCGGGCGGGCGATGCGACGCGACGGCGGCCGAAAATGTCAGTAAATGATGAAATATGATTTAAACAGTCCGTGAAGTCTTTAAGTCAAATCTTTTCTTTTTTTTCCCCTAAGTTTTGAACATCCTTACGCCGAGTTAAGACCGTAACAACCAAAATTTTTTTTTGTTGGGGGAGGGTGGTTGAGAGTATAAATATGAAATAAAAATAATAAACTAATAATAGAATATAAATCATTAAATTTTATTTTTAGAAACAATTTCAGGGTGGGTCTGAACCCTGAAACCCTCCCTAGCTACGGCCTTACACCGAGTATTGAATAACGAATTGAAAAGAAATCTGAATCGTATAAGAAGAGGTGGCACATTTTTTACGGGCAACGCAACGCACAGCCTAATATCGTATAAACAATCTACGCGCCTTTTCCACCGGTCCGCTAAAAAAATAAATATATGAATTCGTAATATTCGTCTAATAATTGCGTGCAAATAAAATATAATATCCGTATATTGTATAACACTGAAATTCTATAATAATCATTGATTGTGTTCGCTCGGCGTTTTCGCTTGCACTATAATAATACAGTAATTCGTTTTCTTTTAAATTCGACATCGCTAATAATAATAATTTTATTTTTATTTTTAAATTTAAATTTATTTTTTCACTGGCGTTACGCGTTACGTGTATACGCGTGTCGATAAATCGATCGAATTACGGTACACTGCCCGCGGTGACTTTTAGTAAAATTATTTTCGAAACTCAACGTATTTCGATTAGAAAAAAAAAATTGTTATTTTATTAATTATTAACGTTTTTTTTTACGCGCGCGCCAACAGATTCGGCCGATTCGGCGGGTGTTCATTCATGACGAGCAACGTAGCGCGCGCGCACACACATGCCGGGCAGGACGCGCAGGATTTATGTGATGTAGTCGAACGACGATAATGACCGATAGGCGGAATGCGCCGAGACGACCGACTAGGTGTATATAAATAATAATAACGATAATAATAATAATAATAATAATAATAATAATAATAATAATAATAATAATAATATATATGTACGACGCGCGGTCGTGATCCGCGCTCCGGGCCATCCGCGAAGGAATCCGACGACGGCGCGACCACCAGACAGGATTCTTCGCCCGCGCTGGCGCCAAACGATTTTTTACGCGCGCGCGCAGAGATGCTGCAGCTGTATAATATAGTTCTGCTGTACCTGTAATATGTATGAGATACCGATATCTTGTGTGTTATAAAACGCGTATGTAAAACCGGCGCATGTACGCACGCGACGACGTTGTGAAAAAGAAAATCTGTATGAAAAAAAAAAAATTAACCTCTATTAATAGCGTACCTCGTTTACAAGGGATACATGACGCGATACCATAGCGTGCAGACGTCACGTCTTTGAGGCGCAAACATCCATAAAACTATATTATGTAACTGTACACGCGCATAGGAATTAGGAAAAAAAATTTTTTTAACGGTTTTTTTTTTATTATTATTACACGCGATCAAAATGAAAACGATAAACGCGTATTTCAATCGACAAAATACCCCGTTCGTTTTATCAGGCGCGGATCCAGAAATCACAATAACGGGGAGGAGACTTTACGATGATCAGCTACCTAAAATTATACATATTTAGGTAGTTATATATGTATAATTTTTAAGCAGTGACTTTTAAAGCCCCTTAGCCCCCCTTGGATCCGCGCCTGCGTCTTATTAATGAATTACCTCGCCGACCATCATCAACGGCGCCCATGAATGAACTAAATGTACGTATATATATTATATTTTTTTTAATCACGTGTATTATAATATTTTTAAAAAATATTCAATTAACACACGGTTATACATTATTTCATATAAGTAATAATAACGGAACCGTCGACGTACGTAATATTTTATGATTATGAAGACGGGCAGTGTAACGGTCAGAAAACGAACAAAAAAAAAATTAAAATAATAATCCACGTATATATTATATGACGGGCGAGAGTCGTTTTCTCGATTACGTTTTTTTTTTTTTTTATAAATGACCCGTCGCCTCAATAGTTAAGAAGTAGTCGAGAGAAAATCGATGTTTGTACATAATTTATTCTACAGCAGTCTGATGTACCGAGTACAGTACGAAATCCTGTATATTATACGCATCCTATACGACCATACAATATTTATATTACATTATAATAATAATAATAATAATAATAATGTACACAGTCTGACATGCAATTTTTGTTCTGGTCAATAATTGTCGACTATTTAATCACCGAACAAGCAATAAGCGATAGGGAATAATATTTTGAAAATCATTAACCCTGCATATTATTGTAGTAAACATAGGCGCAACTAGGGGGGTGCTAGGGGGACTTTAGCACCCCCATACTCAATAGTAGCACCCCTAAAGTATTCAGATTTAAATTTTTAATGAAAAAAAAAGAAAAATTTCGAAACGAGGTTTTTCCTAACTTGTACAAGTAATTTCAAATTTAACGCTTTACTGACATGTTCACTTTAAATATTCAGAGGCATGTTGCAAATAATACGAAAACAGGAATACTGAATTAGTTAGATAAGTACTACAATACAAGTACAGTTTTAAAATAGTAAATTTTATAATTCATATTCTTATTATCTAATATCAAACGTATGTTTTTTGTATTTATTGTATCGGATGTAAATTGTAAAAAAATATTATATTGTAATAGTAATTTACAATTGTTTACCTACTTTCTAAGTGCAATACATTAGTAAATATTCAAATCAATAATAATGTCGAAGTTGTGTTATTATAACGGTTTTGAAATGTATGTGTTTGGGGTGGGGGAGGTGGTGGTGTGGTGAGTGTTTTAGTCAGTGACGTACACATAATTTTAGCACCCTCTAAAATTTAGGTCTAGTTGCGCCAATGGTAGTAAACAGGATTCGTAAAAATAATACGCACGAAGAATTTAAAAAAAAAAAAAAAAAAAGCAAAATATTTTATAAAATAAGTGCTAAAATAAATGCTACCGAATGTGTTTACGAAAGAATAGACACTGTGATGGCTTTATGCGGCGCCCGAGACCGAACATCCTCTCGTACGTTGAAAATAAATGGCTTGGCCGTGTACGCAACGATGGTGTAATCGTTGAGCGTTGGTGGCAGAAAGATCTCGTTAGATTCTGCAAGAAGAAAATCACTAGTCGGATAATAACGTACGGCAGAGAAAGGCGGAGGAGTGACGACAACCTCGAAAGTGGTTACCTTAAACAGTAAATCGTAAGGTGTTGGGAAGCAAAAATATTACGTAAATTCGCCGCGTATATTCGACCGTTATTCGTGACGATTACGTTGAGAACATTTTATTCGACACTGCAAACGTCCTGATTATTTGGCAGGACAGTACTCCTTTTTACTTATCTCGCTGCACTCCTGAAAATCATCCAGAGTTAATAAAAAGAAAAAAAACGTCGTGATTCTCGTTCGTTCAAGTCAATATCTCACGAACCGTATAGTAGGAAATAAACTCGTAACGGAATATTTCAATATTTATAGAAACAATTGTATAACGTTAAATGCAAATAATTTGGATTAGCGTAACGGTTTACGAACGTGTATTTACCATAAAACATAAAAAAAATTATCGTAAATATTTCCAAAAGACCCCCAAAAAAACGTCGATTTTTTTTTTGTCATCGTCTATACTCTGTACAGTTGAGAAACACACCGCATTATGTTAATTAACCATCAATTATATATTTTATTTTTATGGCATTTTATAATATAATTATATCACTTAAAACGCACGAACTGCAAGAATACTCGGGGACAGGATTTGAATAGCACTCGGTGCAGGTAGTCGTTAAAAAAATAATAATAATTAATTCGACAAAAATATTCTCCTTATTTATACTGCTGTGCTGCACCTTTGCAGGGTGATGATGTTCTGTGTCGCGCGGCTCAGACTCTTATTATTCCTCCCGTCGTAATATTATCGTCTCCAGGAATGTTCGAGACGCGATGACGAATAAATAACACTCGAGTTTATATTATATATATATAAAATTTTTTTTTTTTAATGTTTTATTCTACAAAATACACCGCGCCAGGTCTGAAGCGTATAATAATAATAATAATACGCATAATATAATAAATATAATAATGTACGAGTACGCGTATAATACGCGCGTTTAATTTCACAATGATAAAATGAAAAAAAATACCTACATAAAATGACATAATAAAATCCGTGTAATAAAATATATCGCAGTCGCCGCCGTGAGAGAGTACATTATATTATATACGTGTCACTATTACGAATCGTATAAATTTTATATCGTCCGATATATATATATATATATATATATATATATATATATATATATATATATATATACGCTGAAATGTGTGTGTGTGTGTGTAACTTTTACGATGGTTTTATATATTTGATATATATATTTTTAATAGGGACAAGCATCAAATACTTATATAGCCTTTACCGCAATCAGTACGGCGTAACACTGCTGCAGCAGTGATGGGATGAGACAATATTATATTTTAAGACCGCGTCAATAATAAAAAAAAAAAAAAAAAAATACGAATCATTATAAAAATACATGATAATTTCCTATACGAAAAATGTATTAAAATCGATAGAACAAAATTTCCAACAAAATAATGGTTACATATTGTCGATATGTCTTTAAATATTGTATTATTTGTACGAAAATACGAAATATTATTTATGTATTTATTGGTAAAATATTTTTTTTTTAAATATCACTTAACATCAAAATACGCGAAAATATGTAAAATAAAAAAAAAAAGTCTACATTTTATTCAGAGCGTTATGAAACGTGTTTATTTCTAATCAGAATTAAAAAAATCTGCGTTCAATAAAATCTTATACATACAAATCCGCGCCCTACGCGTTACTAATAAACAAGGCTGGGCAAAAGTTAACGATATTTTTAAGTTAATTTAAAATAATTAAGTCAAAATTAAACAATATTTTTTTTTTTTTTGTTAACTATGGAAAATTTTCTGATTATCAACCGTAAAAATGAGAAAGCTGCCAGGATACTTATTGCAGGGCCTAAAATATTGTATATAATAATCCTACTCGCATAAAATAAAACACTAATTACATATCTAGGCGCATATTATGATTTATAATATAAATGAAATTTAAATTTAATTTAGCTCGAATTCTATATACGGATACGAATAAACTTGACTTGGATACTTTGTAAAGAGTCGAAGTAATGTTGACGCGTTAAGTTTTCAAAAAAAAGTGACTTTCCGTGTAAAAATTCAATTCGAAAAAATAATAATAACGCGTTTAATTGACTCGATTAAAATTAACTTTTTTAACTTTTAACTCGTTAATAACCAGCCTTGCTATAACAAATACGCGCGATTTATAACGATATTTATTAAAATATTTATAAAAATTTGTAACGTTTTTAACCGTTCACGGGCCCCGGGCGAATTGAAAATAAATAAATAAATAAGTAAAAAAAAAAAAATGTTTGTAACGCCGCATTGTTTGAAAATATTCCTCTGCACACCAGCTGCGGAGTCACGACCGGAGTTTTCCGCTCGCTACGTAGGAGACGGGCGACGCAGAGCCGATAGGTGTGTGCGAACGGTTTCGGGAATGATGAAGTCATCCGGCGGGCGCACGTCCGATAACGGTCGCCGAACGATCAGTCTCTCCCGGGGGATATGCGCCATCGGTGGAGGACACCTTTCGGACACGGCGTGTCGGTTTTTCGATCAGATAAACGTTTTCGGGGCTCTCACCGAAAGACAATACATCACTTTCGACGTCTTCATCGAGACCGGACCGCGCACGATACCCAGTGTTCGGTACCTCGGGTCGGCCGAGCTATTTAAAAATTGACATTTATCTTTTTGAATATTCCCTTGGCCAAAAAAAAAAACTCTTTCGTTGCTATACAACGAATTCTCTCCTTCCCCGCCACCCGGATATACACACGGCACTCGTTATTATTTCCACGTTACCCGAAACAATTAACGCCATTCTCCGCTTCCTATTATTCCTGATCACTCGCGCATTGGAATCTCTGAAATGTTAGAAAAATCCCGTTCGCTTTGGCACAATCCGCGCAGGGAATCACGTTACCTCCTCGTCACGCCGCTGTGCCCCTTCTAATCTTCTATTCTCTGCGCACTCCGGCACTTTTGTCCCGTTCAAACGAACATCGATTCCTATAGACTGGACACACGGTCCGTCCGTACCTTTCCGACCGCGGTCCAGTAATCTCGAAAGAGAAAATCATTCTCCTTTTCTTTTCCCCGTCTCTGCACGCGTCACGCGCTCTCTTCTCGCTTTCCATAAACCATCCTCAAACGATCCTCCTCGTTCTACCGCACAGCTCGCGTCAAGCAGTTTTTACATTTTTAAAGCTCGTTTTCACTCCCGATCCGTTTTACCGTCGCGTTATCCTTTCTGCCGTTTTCTGCTGTCATTATGGTTTTGCAATTCGGTTTTTCAACATTTGTATTGTATTCGCAGGTTAGGACTAAACTTGCCCAGTGACTTGGTGGTCCGGCATGGATGTGACAGTGAGTAAAAAGACGGACGAGTGGGTATCAAATCAAACAGTTTTTAAACACTACAACCCGGGACGTACAACGTTATTGTTAACGAGACTGAACCATGAAGATATCTATTTGCATTGTGTTTATGTTTAGATCCGGTTTGAAGACGTAACAGCAGTGGTTTATTTGGTAGAAAAAATTCGTGAGTCATTCTAGAGTACTTAAGGTTTCTTTTGAAAGTCCATCGGCCTATATTTCAAATTTTCACCTTTCTTTTATTATATATTTTCGTTAAAGTTACAACACTTGTTACAATCATTAACATATCAATAATAATAATATACTATGGTCTATGACACAAAACACCTGACGCTTCTCCACTAGTGTATTTCAAAAACAATTTTGTGGTATTAATATATTTTATAATATACGTGTATAATGCGAAGTTTTTCGTTCTTTTTCTTTTTTTTTTTAAATAAAAACAATTTGAAACCACTGACAACTAATGATTTATATTATACATCACGAATATACACACAAAAAAAAAAATTCTAGAAAAAATAAATTAAAAATATTAATTATCAAAACGGTCTAGTGCGTGTGAATTTCAGTCCGTGCAGTATGTTAATGTTAATAAGATAATTATTTTTTCGGCACGTGTAATGTTAAACGAACACATTACATACACACACCTATTAAATAAACGAAATTTCCATATTATGTTAATTACAGTACGAAAATATTTCGTAACATAAGACAATGGACGTAAACAGATTAATGGCGATCATACCGTATTATAGAAAGCCGAGTCCCACGCATAAATTCATTAATGGATTATGAAATATAATAATAGTAATTATTATTATTATTATTATTATTATTATTATTATTATTGTTGTTTAGGATAGTAAAAATTCACGCACATATTAAATATATCTATGTATACAATATGAATGTATTATAATAAAAAAAAAATTAACGAGTATTGACAAAAGTAGTTGGCAAAATAGCACGACGACACAAAGATAACTAAAAAATTTGCGGGACGAAAATAACGCACATAGAATGGCAATTATTAAAATAATCGTCGGTCGATTGAGCAACGCACGCGCGATTTCTATGTCCGCGGAGTGAAAAAATGTGTTTTAAGAGAAAAAAAGAGTCCATTCAATCCGTACGTATACGATTTACAAGCGTCTATAATATTTATTTATTTAATAATATGAAGGCCAATCGGGGGTTTGACGTGTAAGTAAATGACGGCATAATATTTGAAGCAATAATATAATATTATACGCGTATAAAATATTATTATATTTATAGAGAATTGCCTCCGTTCGCGCGGGGGGAGGAAAAAAAATATTCTTTCTCAAAAAAACACCGATCGCTGTAAATTTCTTTTTTTTTTTCTATTAACGTATTTTTAGTTTGTAATTATTATTAAATATAAAAAGAAAAAAACGCGTCGGAAACGTACACGATAATATTGATCGAGATAATCAGTTATGCATATATTCACGGTAATTATTGTTTATATACGTGTATGCGTGTGTGTGTGTGTGTGTATAAAATTTCAATCGGTCATTGTTCCATAAATGAATATATTATAAGATTAATAATTATCTAATTTCAGTACAATACGCAACGACGTGGAAAAAAAAACCGAGAGAATAATAATAATATTAATAATTAATTCTAAAATATAAAAATCTCGTGTCACGGCGTTTGTGGTCGCACTCCTCCGAAACGACTCGACCGATTTTAATAAAAATTTTTTTCCATATTTGGTAGGTATGAGAATAGGTCGTAAAGTATTTTTCACACTCCTATCCCTCCCGAGAGTGGTAGCTTATAAGGGGAAATTTTAGGATTCTAGGCGTTAAACTGCAGTTACCTGCACGGTGACCATTTAAATTGTCATCAAAAAACACGCACGATATTCGTCCTCGATAAACTCCCCGTAACTACTTAACCAATTTTTATTTTGAATTATAAATTATTTTTTAATAACAATTTAAATGGTCACCGTGGTAACTGCAGTTTAACGCCTAGAATCTTAAAATTTCCCTTATTATATATATATATATATGAACAAGTTTTCGTTCAAAACTGCGCACGGACGAAGCCGGGTGGTGGTAGTTCAGCTAGTAATAAATAATAAATAATAATATGTAAACAAAGTCGTGAACAAAAGCAAAACGCTGTACAACCGCGCGTTTCCCGTCTCGTTCGTGCAGCGTACCTATATTACTATTGAATGGGAAAAAAAAATAAAATAAAAAATAAAGAATCCGATAATTATACGGGTGGTGTGCATTCAGTACATGGTATCGACGTAACGTGATAATATTATAATATAGAGAAATACTTCTCTCTCTCTCTCTCGCTCGTTATGACAGTCGCCGTATAGTTGTGCTGTCCCGTTCACTTTCTCACCTCCGGCTAGCAGTCGTCGAATCCCGATCGTATAGGTAGGTACCTATAATATCGTACACGTATTGTGCCACGGCGCTACTTCGTGCTGCCCATAAACTCACAATAATAATATATACGCGCGTATAAAACGATATTACGCCCACAAATACGCGCGCCGCTCGTCATATACGATGAAATACGCGGATAAACGCGTTATTTGTAAACCATTATTATATTATTATATTGTGATAATAATTTATTTATTTCTATCCAAATAAGTATATAATAAACGCCGCGGCTATTGTCTATATATTATATTATGTAAAAAAAAAAACGATTATAATAACGTGTGCGCGCGCGTGTACCGTTGTTTCATTCATTGCGTCGTCGTCCTAGAATATTATATTTTTGATATGATTTACGGACGAGATTAGGTACCGTATAATATATACAGGAGGCAGTAACGTGGCAACGATTTTTCGTTTAAAACAACTATTGAGTAATTAACCAGCGAGTTCGTTCCTTCGTCCTTTTTTTTTTTAACGATATAAATATATTTATGTAACGCGAAATATATTTATGTTAAGCGCGAAAAGTGTTTGTGTCTTCTTCAGGGCTGTATTTAAGGGGGGGGGGGCAAGTGTACCTTTTTGTCCGGAGCGGCAAATTTTTTAGTTATTACGGGGCGGAACATTTTTATAGACATAATATGGTGTGTTTACACAAAAAAAAAAAAATTATAAAGCGTAATTTTTTTAACGTAAAAATTGTGTTGCCCTGGGGCGCGAAAAATGTAAATACTTCTTACGTGTGTAAGTCGTAGGAACGAAGTGGAAATAAGATTTTTTTTTTTACCGTTTTATGACTCGGCGGACCAGCGCGTTCGTACGTTCATTTTTATAAATTATAAGCGAATCCGTCGGGGCTTTTCGTATTTAACGAATTTTCTAATAGGTAAATTATTATGTTTTTTTTTTTCACACGGTATAATACGATTGCCGAATGATGTGATTTTATAGTTTTGAAATAATAACTCCGAAAATCTGGCAGATATTATGAAAACGACAAAAAAAAAATAGTAGAGATATACGATAAAATTTCTGAAAAATTAATTGAAATACTCGCATCTCCACCCTGTGCTTTAATTGGGTGGGGACAGTGTACCTCTTGTTTTTTTTTTTTTAATATTTTAGTGTACCCCTTCTAATTTTTCATAATGGAACGCTGAGAACGGAATGGAACGGTCAGGACTCTCTTACGATTTTATCGAATTAATGAAAATAATAAAATTGTTTTTAAATGTTGTTATTATCGACGCCGAAATAATAACGATTCGATGTTTATGTCAAAAATTCAATAAATAAATTTAATTAAAAATATAGTGATGACTAGAGGGGTAAGAGGAGCGAAGCCTCCGCGAATTTTCAAGACATTAAAATTTTCAGGGACGCACATTTTTTTGTTTACACTCTTGCGTCCTCTTTCTAATTTTTTTAAATTCAAACACTGCACTACAAATTCGGGCACTAATTCTATATTATATCGTATATACGGCGTTCTGTAGAATTCGTTGTGAATTTTCATAGAAGAACATAGAAGACTTTGAGTACACACGCTTCGATCAGAATTCTAACTGGACAGCGTCCTTTTATTATTATTTTTTTTTCCTTTTATTTATTGTCGACCGGATCTTTAAAGTTATCCTTATTTTTACTCCGAAAAGAGTTGCGTCGTAACGCTGCAATACCGTATAACGTGGTTAAAACAAACGCGTGTTACAAAAGTGTGTATATTATAATAATTATTGTGTGTATCGTATAATATAAGGAGTCATATCGAGTTCTGAGCTCGCCGTCTGCCCGGGGCGTGTCTCTTCCGATTGAACGTGTGCGTGTGTGTATTATTACTAGTATTATAATACTTTGTTGGGAATTATAATAATATTTCTCTCGCGCATTTTTTTTTTTTACCACGTGTAAGTATATTATAATAGGTATCGGTAAGTACGTACCGCTATCCTATACACTGACGAGGTGCAGGAACGCGCGCACGCCGAATGTTTGTTTTTTTTTCCCCTCTTCCGTTTATCCGAACGCTGTAATTATAATACTATACACTGAGCGAGTATCAATATGGTGTACACTTCGGGTACGTATTATATAGTCGTTATAATACAATGTTGTATTTAAATAATATCAGACGTAATCGAGAAATCGTTGCGGTACTACTACCACCATCTGCGCCATCCGTTACCACCCGTCCGTCGCGATGTACGGAATTTGAAAAATTTTTCGCGCCCGAAAAACGGGTTATGTTTTTTGTACGGATTCCGTAGAGAAGGTATCGACGATACGGCTATGTACGGTAATCGTTTCAACAGTTTAAACAATAATGAATACGTGGTGTATTTGAGGAGTACAAGCTTAACAAGCCCCGAGGGAATTTGTTTTTCAAAGTCTGCACCGCTGCTGCGTGCAGAGGAAGTCTTAACGAAGAGAGCGAGCGGCATTTGGAAATCAATAGCCTTTCTCTGGTTTCGTCGGAATCGTTTAAGTCTGATTGCCCCATTTCAGACTCCATCCGATGTCGTGCCGTTGCTAAAAACGAACGTTCGAAAAACGCTCTGACGCCAAAATCTCAATATCGAAAAGCATTCTGGTGGTGTTTTTTGGTTGCTAATACGCATAAAGTGTATTTACACCACAAAAGACCACCGCGAATGCTATTCGATATTTAGACGTCCCTAAACGTGTCGGAATCCGGAGACGTCAGACTCTTGACAACCGAGACAAACTCATCGTGGTAGTGTATCGCCGAGACAACGCACATACTGCAGTATACAAAATTAGGGGATTTTTTTTTTTTGCAAAAACCGACTGAATTTCATGGATCATCTAGCACTTTTTTCATTTTGCGAGAGTAAAAACGTGTCGAAGAGGCAACGTTTCGGACGGGTAGATGAAGATATTCAAAAGAACAGCCGCCCTCAAAAGGGTATCCTATAAAGGATGAGGAGTTCCAGGGATGCTTTCAGCAATGGAAACACTGTAGATGCGCATCGTTCCAGCCGCGAACACGAAATACATAATAAAATATAATATTATTATAGCGTATATATATATATATAAAACCTGTATAGTTGATCGGATTGGGGCGGCGCGAGAGTAGGTCTTCGGACTTGTAATAACGGGATAAAGTGGAGAGATAAACAACAACAATAATAAAATATATAAGCGCAACATAATATGTGTATAATGACAATGTTGTATATATATATATATATAATCGGTCGTTATAAAACCGCGGTCGTCACACTCGAGAACCGATGAAATTTTTTAAACGTTTATTACACTATATAGTCAGTTTTGTTCGACGCGCCATAGAGCGCTGTTGTGTAACGTACGTTTATACGTATATAAATTAAATTAAATTAAAATTTTATTGCGTTTCCGCGTTGGGTATGTTATAAGGACAGCGTGGTTTGGATTTTATTGCGCGCGCGGCGCTATGTCGTGCATTTTTTTTTCTTCATATATTATTGTATGAAACCGACTGATGTACGCGATTTACCTGATTATTCTTCGACTTTTATCATTATTCATTTTTTTTTTTTTTTTTAGATATTTTTACTCGTCGCTGGAAGAGTACGTCAATATCGTATGCAGAAATCGAGAAAGGCGATTAAAAAGATCAACGACTGTGATTACCTGCACGCCAATGCGACTCCACATTTTTCGGACTACGCGGAGGACCTTCTCCGGAAATTCATGTGTAGGAAGTACAACAGGAACACCGTCTCTACACAGTCGTCCTGATTTTGTAATGGAGCTATACCGATTTATGACGACGAAGTGAAAAAATTCCATAGGCGACTGGTGTGTAGCATCTCGTACAGATGAATACGAAAAGCGTAGAGACTTGTTTGCCGATTACGTGGAAAAAATATGTTATTAGGTGTATTTTTATAAATTTAAAAAAAAAAAAAATGTTTTTCACTCATGCGACTCACTTTTTACCATATACGCTGCGACGCGCACGTGATCCGTATACGCAATCTCACAACACGAACCGAAGTGTACCTGCGTGAATAAATTTAAAGTCTATAATAATAAAAACGGAAAATATATACTCGCCGGCTCCAGAATTAAATTTTAAATTAATTTTAATATTTTATACGGAAATTTAATTTTACCGTTTTTGACACCGACGTTTTCAACACACGCACGTACTATAGTACTGCAGGGTATTAAAATCGTTCAACCGAGTCTTTTGCATACGTTCACCGTAACGGTCGTATAGGCGCTACGCTAGACCTAATGATTTTTAGATGTGAACAATTCGTAAATCAGCAGAGGACGGCACGTTGAAAATATTCGCTGTCTCGTATAAATACATATAGAATATACTTGATAAATTCAATATCTTTTTTTTTAATTCGTTTTTTAATATAACTCTTACAATTACAGCAGCTGCGTGTTATTGCGACCATCGAAAATTCTTGATCGTTATTGACGTACTCGTATATATTAGTGCAGAGTTTACTCCCGACCCTGCCCCTTATTTTTTTTATAAGCCGCGTGTTCGATTTTATTATTATTATTATTATTTTTTTTTTATTGTGTTTTGTTAATTGATATATAAGTCTTTATTGGAATGTTATGGCGACAAAAAAAAAACTTAATATATACGCAGTAATAAACGCGTTTTATTTTTTTAAATTTGTTTGTTTTTTTTCTTTTTTTTTAAAAAAACACGTTTAAAATTAATTTATCAACAATAAAATTCACCGTCGACAGTGCATATAGTTCAGAGTATTTATGACGAGTACCAACACAGCTGCAGTATACGCCGCTTGCGCGCACGGTATCCCCATATATGGTTAGACGCCATTTATTATTCGATGTATCGATTGATTATTTTATATATAAATAATTGTGTCGGAAAACAATCTAAAATCCGCTTTTGAACGAAACGCGATTTAAAAGTATAATAATTACGTATTATAACCTATACGGCCGATCGTAAATCGCGTTCCGACGAACGCCATATAAAAAATATCTGCTATTATTATAAAGGTCCGCTTATTGGCCTCCTTGCTGGTTTATATAGAATATCACCACTGGCGTTTTATTTTTTCCCAATAGCGAGAGTCTGTACTATATTATTTTATGCAGTCGCATATTATTATCATCGACAATATAGCATTAATAATAATAAATTGCGAGCCAGTTATTTCTTCTCCTCCTACTCGTTTCCAGTGCCGCGTATCCTCAACAACGGACATTGCACGTACGTTCCGCAATCTTCTCTGCCCTACGCTCAGAGCCGTATTTATGGGGGGGGGGGGAATTGGTCGTGGTGGATAAATTAAATTTTTTTTTTGGAGGGAGAGCACTGGACGTTGTGTTTTTGACACGGTTATGTCTTATGGCTGGAGGTCATTCCGAAAAATTTATTTTAAATTAATATTGCAATATAAAACATTGTACGCGCGATTAAATGCTGTTCTGGCTTTTTCAGTTCGTGTTCTGATTCCTTGCTTTGTTCGGTACAGATTTTTCGTCTATCTGCAGCGATCCCGAGTAGCTTAAATGTTGACGTTGCGGGATCTTTGCCCACCGCACCAAGACTTTAGTTTTACTCGTATTCAAGCACACATATAATTATATGCCTCGCACTCTTTGCAAGTTACTTTTTCTATTGATTTCTGCGGCAATATCACGGCTAAAATACCGTCTGCATTAACTAAAATTCCATCTTTCTAATGATTCCTTAAAAAGTGTACCCGAGTAGAGACATTGGAAAGTATTTGCGAGAGCACACGTCCTTGTTTTTCCTTTAGAATACGAGTTGTTTAAGTGTCCTTTAAATCTTTTTTTTTTTCTGTTTTCAAATAAAACCGAAATCGGGTCACGTTTGCGACAAATAAAACACGTAATTATATACACGAATCCGCATTGTGTAAACCTCGTGAATAAATGTATTTTTTTCTTTTTACAACGATTGTCTACGTTTCTTGCAGCGTTCGCAATTAATAACTGAACATTATTTTAGTAAAAAGTACCCGCCTAAAAAAAAAAAATTAAAATTCACAACGAAAGATCTCTCGTCGCGTAAGAGATAATACAATATAATTATTGTATATAGGGTCGGTATATTTTATAATAGAATAATTTATTTTTCCGGATTTTTTTTTTATATTCGGTTAATTACGATTGTTTTCCGTCGGTTTGTACGTATATAGTTTATGCGTGCTGAATACATTATAATATTATAGCGCCATTAATATATGGATCGTCCGGTTCAAGACTATACAACTCATAAAAAAAGAAAACGAATTATACCCACGTGTTTTATTTTTTCAAAATAGTTTCAAGCTCTGAACAACGAATATCATAAAAATTATTGATCACTTTATAACACAAAGAACATTTTCAATTAAAAAAGCGCGTATTTTCGCAAGATTTTTTTATAAAATCTTTTTCTAGAAAAAAAAGTTTTTTTATGTTTCGGTCTCGAACTGGGCGATTATTACACGCGCGATCATTTTTTCATATTTAAGACTTAAAATAAAATAATTAATTATCATAATTTTTTTTTTTTTAATTCAATAAATAAACAGCAATATATACGTATAGATAACGTATTGGTCAATACCAAGAACCGTCAACCACGATGCTGCGGGTTCCAATCCGGTTGCAGGAACTATCTTTTTTTTTACATTTTAAAATTTTATTCCAATTAAAACATAATATTCTAACGGTTTAATGATTCTGAAAGAAATTTCACTGATCCGCGCGTACTCGTAACACGCGCGAATTTTTCTTTTTTAATCATTTTTGTATATTTTCTAGGGACGTAAAAAAGCAAGTGTACTTAACAGCAGTTGAGATTTTCTTGACAATATCCTCTGCTCGTTTTCCACGTGTAAATATCGAGTTTTTATTATTTTGAAATAAATACGCAAAATAAACTGACCGGTATTTCGCGCACGGATTCGTTTTCATTGACAATATTTTTTTAACAACCTTGGCCGTAATAATAATTGTATATTTAACGAGCGCGACAAAACCCGGTTTTATTTATTATTCGTTATTGTCAGGGCATTTACTAATTTTTTTTTTCTTTTACTGAATACAGGTGGAAAAAAACCCGGAGTATAAAAGCTATAAATTCTTTTTATGCATCGCGAGAATTCCGAGTATAAAATTCTGTATCGCATATTTTAAGCGTTTATGGATTTTTAATGTTATATTTTCCATACAGTTTTGTGGTGCTATTTTTTTCACTGCAAATACGCGTTAAATTTGAATTTTTTTTTTTTTTATAAATTTAGTGAGAAAAATTTTACTCACATTGCCATTTCGTCGAAAATATTTCATACTATATAATATAACAGTCTATTTTTGTGTATTAAATTATCGCGATGTTTTTGCGATGCAGTGCACGGAGACCTTTGACATACATTTCGTAAATAAAACAATTTTTTTCCCGCTATTTTCACCGTTTTCAAGGCATATTTTAAGATTTTTTCCCGTCGCATTATAGCGCATATAATGTATATATCAGTACTTTTTAGTGCTATAAAATCCGAGCACTGATTAATGTTTTAGAAAGGCTTGTATACAGAATATAAACAAAATTCATTTCGGTACAATCGACTCGGACGAATATTTTTAAAATATACGTTTTAAAATAAATAAACTTTTTTTTTATATATATAAATAAATATTCGTGAGAGTAATCCGCGCGCGACTATAGCGTAGGGTGTTTCACCACAATCTCCCACGAGTTGTACCTATTTATAACTTCTTCTCTGGCACTTACAGTAATGTATAAAGAGTTTTAGCCGCCATCACGATCTCCCTCCATTTCTCTCGATCTTCAACTGATTCTCTCCGCGTTCTTGTACTCCCATTTTTACCCACGTCCGACCGTTTTTTTCTGTTTATATTTTGTAATACCGTCCTGAAAAAAAAAAGAATCCTGCAGGCCACGCGCCGTGCGAACGATGGAAAAGTTTCGGATAAACTCTGTTTTTTTGTTTTATCAACATTTAATTTTTATTAACATTTCAAACAACCACTGCCGGTTATAGGTTTCTTTAGGTTATTTCTAAAATAACAATAATAATAATAATTAAATCGAGACGTTTGTCGCAGTTTTTTTTTCAAAAAATTTTAAATACTTTCGGTGACGTGCGATTCGTTTTCGCTATATAGTTTTCGCGACGTATGTATATATAGGGACAGTGGCAGTGGCGTGACTATAAATTCGGACTCCTCGTCTTATGCTACCAGAACTCATCGATTCGTTTCACAAAATTAAAGTTCTATTACATTCACGTATATAAATAAATACTATATTTTAATATTTTACTTTCTGAAGAGCTACGTTCATTTTGTTTTTTTTTTCACTTTCCCGCGTAGAAATTTTGGACTATATAGCGAAATAATGCGCTCGGGGCTGGCTGGTCATGCGTTACGTTCCTCCGGCGCAGCGAATCGCGCATTCATAGTAGGCGCAAAAATTGATTTAAAAATATTTAAAAAAAACTACCAAAAAGCGGATTTACGATTTGATTGATTATCCGAATTCGTACAGTAATATAACAAAACTCTATAAGAGTGATAACAACGTCCATTTTTATTATATTTTTTTTCGCACTTTAGTCTCTTATATAGACTGTACGGCGCGTGAATTTTGAAAAGAAAATTTTTAAATTACATAACAATTTTAAGGTAAGTTAATTTTTTTAAATCTTATTTACCCGGATCTGTTTGAGGCCCTTCGAGTCCCTCTAATAAGGCCTCTATCCCTTCCTTATTTAATATTAAAAATATATCCGTCCGATTAGTTTTCTCGGCGTGAATGTGACTGAGCCCGGTCGCGTCCCGTACCGTCGTCGTCGCAAGCGAAATATCTGCGGCTGACAACCGACGCGACGCGACGGCCGCGTGCTACAATTGTCGCCGACAGTTGGGTAAATTACACGGTACGGACGGACGCGGTCGGTACGCTCCGGTGCGTTTATCCGGACCGCTGCCGCAGAGGAAACCGAGTCTCGTCGATGCTGCAAGAGACAAAAAAAAAAAATGTAGCTTATCGGGGCCGATGAAAATCAAAACGCACGGCAATACGTATAATATGTATATTTTAATATTATAATAAACGTATGAATAATGTACCTTACTATTTATTAATTGTACAAAAAAAAGCAAATTTTTTTTTTTTTAATAGAAAAAATAAAACAATTATTATAAGAATTAACGGGGCAGGATTTAGAGGCAGCGGCTGAGTGGGCCGCAGCCCAGGGACCCCCACAAATTTTGGGGCCCACACACTTTTGTAATATTATTTTACAGTTACGAATAATAAAAAAAATGGAAATTTATTTTTCTGTTGAAAATTAAATTCTCATCAGTCAAAAATACAGGTAAAGTGTAATAGAAGATTTTGTAAAAAAAAATTTTAAAAAACTCGCGGGCATTTAATTTTAATTATTACTATTACATATTTTTATGTTTTAAATCAATCACCAATCTGTATTTTGATAACGCGATTCCATAATGTGATATTACTTAACCGTTTTGATTGTTTTTTATTTAAGTAAATATAGTGTATTATTATTATTATTATTATTATTATTATTTAAACAATTACTCGGATTTTTCCCGGTGTTCACCACCTGTATCGGGTCTAGGCCAAGATACAGGGGCTTCGACATATGTGTCCATTTGGCATTCGTGCACATTCTCGCTCCCTCTGGTCTCTACATTGCATCAATATTTAGGAACTTTCTAACTGTATGTACTGTGTTTATGATTGTCGCTTTTTGTAGTGTAACATATATATTTTGATGCATTCCCAGTATTTTCAGACTATTATGCAATGTACATGGTATTACCCCTGTCGACGAAAGTACAATCGGCACAATTATTACTTTATTCATTGCCCATAGGCGTCGTACTTCTTGTGCCAGATCTGTATACTTTTGAATTTTCTTTGTGTACGTTTCGTGAATGTTTTGCGTGTTCGGAATTGCAATATCAATCAGGTATGTGATTTTTTTGTGTTTATCTGTTAGTGTGATGTCTGGTCTATTGTGATGTATAGTTTTATCTGTAATCAGTGTTCTGTCGTAATATAATTTGTGAGTTTTATTTTCATATACTGTTTGTGGGTTATATTTGTAATATGGTGTTTGTGTCTGAATGAATTTATGGTTAAGTGCAAGTTGTTGGTGTATGATGTTTGTTATTTGATTATGTCTGTGTAAGTAATCTGTTTGTGCTAGCATTTTATTATTATTATTATTATTATTATTATTATTATTATTATTATTATTATTATTATTATTATTATTATTATTATTATTATTATTATTATTATTATTATTATTATTATTATTATTATTATTATTATTATTATTATTATTATTATTATTATTATTATTATTATTATTATTATTATTATTATTATTATTATTATTATTATCATATTATTATTATCATTATTATTATTATTATTATTATTATTATTATTATTATTATTATTATTATTATTATTATTATTATTATTATTATTATTATTATTATTATTATTATTATTATTATTATTATTATTACGTATTATTATTATTATTATTATTATTATTATTATTATTATTATTATTATTATTATTATCATATTATTATTACGTATTATTGTTATTATTATTATTATTATTATTATTATTATTATTATTATTATTATTATTATTATTATCATTATTATCATTATTATTATTATTATTATTATTATTATTATTATTATTATTATTATTATTATTATTATTATTATTACGTATTATTATTACGTATTATTGTTATTATTAAGTATTATTATCGTCATACGATTGTCGGACGACTGCCCGCTGGGCTTTCGGTCGTCGGGACGATTATTCACGCGGACCGCGGGTGTCCTGCCTCTTAAGACAACGCGGACGTCGCCGGATCCTATCCTTCGGACGGGTAGAGGCACGTCGTCGAGACGGGCCGGGACCCGGCGGCTGCAAAGGCGATGGTCGTTGCATTCATTACGGGCGTCAGCCTCGCGCCGAGATAAGCATCGGACACGGACTTGTCAACTTCTCGCGCGATGAGGTCGGACGTGTGAAACCGCATGTCACCCGACCACGGTCGAGCCGCGTCCATAAACTCCGTATGCTCGTACACGCCATGCACTTACCTTACGCTATGTGTAAGCACCGCGACTATAGAGAGATATTTGAGATGGATTTGATACGATCCGCGACATACGACGGAATTCCAAGCGGCGTGATATACCGATTATTATGATACGAACAGCATACGTATAGCTGTACACAACGAGGAACTGTTTTTTTTTTCGTGGTGCGCGCACTCAGAGCGTTACGATAAGGCCCCGAGTCGAAAATTGAGAATTTAAAATTTCGTCGCATTAGCTTCTGTAAAAAACGTTTGACAAAAAAAAATCATCATCAATTAATAATTATTATATCATACACGAATATAATCGTCGAATGGTGTTGTAACCAGTGAGTGATTGAGAAACGAATAAAATAACGTTCGAAAATAAGACACCGCTTATAACAGTGATATCGCGACCCGGCGAGGAAAGTGACATATAACTCAAAAAGTTCCGATTGTGAGATTATGAGACGTTTGAGATTAACAAGAGCTGATGTATTTACTGATCTATAATAGTATTATATAGAATAAAAAAAAAATAACTATCTGTAATTTAAAGAAAGTTTTCACCGTTTCAAAATAAGTTTTATAAGTTTTTTTTAATTGTGACTTTCTGATAATTATTGAAATTTTTAATTATTATGTATACAAGAACGTATTGTGTACAATTTTATAATACGAGAATTATAAACGACTGTGTAATATTTTATTTCAAATGGACATTACTCGTATTACAATATATATATTTTTTAAATTTCAATTTGTAAACA
The DNA here is from genome assembly GCA_032441835.1 of Slavum lentiscoides. NCBI lineage: Eukaryota > Metazoa > Arthropoda > Insecta > Hemiptera > Aphididae > Slavum > Slavum lentiscoides. The sequence goes on along the minus strand of CM063707.1, from coordinate 1,281,519 downwards.
ACTGAACGAAGTACCTAATGTAATTATTTTTTTTTTTTTATAAGAATTAATTAAAGACTTAAATATTGATTAGTTCGCGGTATTTTGTATTTTAGAACTTTTTACAGAAAGTTATATATTAGGTTTTTTGGGGCACGTTTTCACCTGAAACGATATAAAAACTAGATGATAACTAAAAAATAAAAAAAAAAAAATGCTTTTGTATTCCTGAAAAAAAAACAGTATAAATAACGTGAATATGTCGGCTGCAGCATAGGTACTAGCGAGTTAGTGCCCTTTTGACGTAATTCGGTGTCAAATTTATATCGCTGTGTAGTGAAGATAACAATATTATTAATTATTATAATTATATAAATTATTAATATTTTTGAAATATCTTTAAAACACCTTAAAAAAACACCTTAAAACCCGTGCATTCGACGTCCTCTTACAAGTGATTCCACACTAATTGTGATTCGTATGTTTATATAATTCAATATTAATAATAATAAACATAAATAAGAAAATAAAATAAAATTATAAAATAAAATTTTAAAAAAATGTTTTATTCTAAACATCACCGCCCACTTTGAAGAAGTTTCTTCAAGCTATTGGTAACGGACATAACTTCACAGCCGGTCGAGTTAGAGTTCCAGTGCTCGTGTCTACTCTAGCGACTCGTATGATTCCGTCAGATCCAGGATGAAGACTTCGTACACGACCTAAACGCCAATGAAGTGGGTGGGACGCTTCTTTAAGAAGAACAAGATCGTTGATTTTCAACTGTTTCCCATCATGTGACCATTTTTGACGAAGTTGGAGACTAGAGAGATATTCATTTTTCCATCTGGACCAAAAATGTCGATGCAAATCAGTGATCAGACGCCATCGTTGCATTCTTGATAGTGGTATGTTTTTTAAAGATGGTTCCGGAAGAGTAGTAACTGGCTCCATAGTGAGAAAATGACTTGGAGTTAACGGTTCCAAGTCAGTTGAGTCATCACTCAATGCACATAAAGGACGTGAGTTTAATGTAGCTTCAATTTGGGTTAGAAGAGTATTGAGTTCTTCATAAGTGAGTTTGTGTGTACCAATAGATCGCAAAAGAAGTGACTTCGTAGATTTTACTCCGGCTTCCCATAAGCCACCGAAATGGGGAGAAGCTGGTGGATTAAAATACCAACCGATATGTTGCTTTGATAAGTGACTGTAGACACTATCTTGAAACGATTGTGAATTAGTAAATTCTAGAAGTGGATTCAATAACCGCGAAGCACCTATAAAATTCGTGCCACAATCACTGTGCATTTCCTTTATAGGTCCTCGTCGAGCTGCGAATCGAGTAAAAGCTAATAAAAATTTTTCGGTGGAGAGGTCGGAGCTTAATTCCAAGTGAATGGCCTTCGTATTAGTACACACAAATAAACAAATATATGCTGATGTAGGAAAAGAACGACGTCCTCGAGATTCCTTTATGGTGATTGGTCCTGCATAATCTACGCCGGTTATAGCAAATGGTTTTATTTGTTGTACGCGAAATTTTGGAAGATCACCCATTTTTGGTTGAATATTCTGTGGTCGAGTACGGAAACAAGCAATGCAGAGTCGTAATCGAGAACGAATTGCTTGCCTTATTGATTGAATCCAAAAATCCCGTTGTAAATATGTCTGAAGTGCTGTTGCTCCGGGGTGTTTAAGGCGTTGATGGTGATAATCAATTAGTAGATCTGTAAAACGATGGCGAGATGGTAGCAAAAGAGGATGCTTATGGGCATATGGAAGATCGGCATTTTTGAGGCGACCGCCCACTCTGATGAGTCCATTTTCGTCGATGAAGGGGTCTAAACGACGGAGGTTTTTTGAACAACATAATCCTTTTAATAACCGCGAAATTTCATCTGGATAAGTAATTTGTTGAACGAAATATACCAATGCAGATACAGCTCTTTCCATTTCATTAGCACTGATAATTTTTGTCAATGGAGTTGAGGGGCGTGAATTAGAAAGTCGAAGACAATAAGCGATAATTCTGAGGATTTTGTTTAGAGAAGAAAAACGATCTAAAATGTTAACCATAGAAGTCTGCGTGTTTATCAGAAGAATAGTAGGTTTCCGTTCTTCAGTGGACAGAATTAATTCATTATCTTGTGAAGTCAAGATTAATGATGGCCATTTATCAGGTGGTTCTAGTAAAAATGCAGGGCCTGTCCACCATAGTGGATGGTGGAGAAGTTCCGACGGGAAGATACCACGAGAAGCACAATCAACTGGGTTGTGTTGAGTGGGAACATGGCGCCATATGGATGGTGAAGTTAACTCATGAATTTGGCTGGTTCGGTTTGCTACAAATGTTGCCCAACGAGAGGGTGAAGAACGTATCCAACTCAGAACAGTAGTGGAATCAGTCCACGCAAACAGTTTATCAATTTTAAGACGATCAGAGTAAGTGTCGGCAATTAAACGAAGTAATTTTGCTGCCAAAACTGCTCCACATAACTCAAGCCGTGGAATGGTGGATCGTTTAAGTGGCGCTACTTTAGACTTTCCGGTTACTAGTTGACAGTGAAACGATGTAGAAGTCTGAATACGAAGATATACTGCGGCCGCATAACCCTTTGCTGAACTGTCAGCAAAAACATGCAGTTGGATTGACAAGGCATTACTATATGTGATACGACGAGGAATAGAAATGTTTTCGATTAATTTAAGTTCTGTTTGATATCGAGCCCACAAAACACCAATGTCAGGAGGTAATTGGTCATCCCACATAAGCCCTGCTGTCCACAGTTGTTGCATAATATGTTTGGTCCAAAAAGTTACAGGTGACAGAAGACCTAAGGGATCGAAGACTCGAGCAATATCAGAAAGCACTGACCGTTTTGTTGGGTTATTAGATAACGATTGAGTGTTGAAAGAAAGGGTGTCAGTTACAGGATTCCATTTTAAGCCAAGGACGTTGAGTTCTGATTGTTCACTAGTATCAAATAAGACTGATGGTGACATCGCTCGGCCATCTTCAGGAACAGCTTGTAGAATTTGAATATTATTACTGGCCCATTTACGCAATTCAAACTTAGCATGAGCACATAATTTTATGAGTTGAGATTGATATTCTAGAACGTCTTCTTCTGAATTTGCGCCAGTGAGAATGTCATCAACAAATGTGTCATTCTGAAGAATAGCGGCAGCGAAAGGATAATATGAACCGTCAGTAGTTGCTAGTTCACGAATTGTTCGAAGCGCTTGATATGGAGCTGCGGATGTACCGTATGTAACAGTACATAGGCGGTATTCCTGTATGGGATCACTTTAATTGAAACGCCAAAGTATCCTTAAGTAATCTCTATCAGCTGGACGCACTAAAATCTGACGATACATTTGTTTTATGTCAGCCATAAACAAATATTTCCATAACCTTCCACGAAGAAGAACGATTTGAATATTGGGTTGTAGTTTTGGGCCTGTATACATACTCTCATTAAGAGAGAGACCAGTACTAGTACGTGCAGACGCATTAAAAACGACACGAAGTTTCGTTGTAGTACTACCAGGTCGAATCACGCAATGGTGTGGAATATAATACGTATAAATATTGTTTATTTCTGCTAGTGGAACGAGTTCCATATGGCCAGCGGTTAAGTAATCTTGCATAAAATTTAAATATTGTTGTCGAAGATCATTATCCTTGTTCAGTCTGAGTTCAAGAGCTTTATATCGTCGCAGAGCTAAGGTCTTTGAATCACCTAGAAGTGGGGATGGTGTTCTAAAAGGAATGGTTACCATAAATCTACCAGAACTGAGCCGAGTTGTAGTAGTTTGGTAAATTTTCTCTGCAGCTTCATCATCAGGACTAAAATGGCGAATAGATGGCAATTCTTCCATTTCCCAAAACTGTTTTATAGTCACATCCAGATCATCGGATACAGAAAGACATAGTGAAGAAACAATTGATTGATCATAATTGTTAACAGGTCCCATCAGAATCCAACCGAAAATGGTCTCAATTGCAATTGGTTCTCCAATTCCACCACTAATTTTACCATCTAGGAGAAGCAATGGCAAAATATCTGCACCCAATAATAAGTCGATTGGGCGAGGAATGTGGTATGATGGGTCGGCCAATGATAAATTTTGTATATGAGCCCATTTTCCGTGAACTATAGGAGTTTGAGGTGTAAGACCGGTAATTTGTGGAACAATGTATGTATCCACACACAATGAAGGAGTTTGTTGACCACGAGGTGTTATATTTATTGTTGATTTCCCATGTATACGAGTAGTTGCATTGCTAGCAAACGTAGTGATATTAACACTTGAATGACATCTACGTAGCATCAAGGTACAAGCGGATTTTTCTGTGATAAAACTTGCTTGTGAGCCACTGTCTATAAGTGCTCGAAGACAATGATGACTTCCATCCGCTGCGCAAACGTCCAGAAGAACAGTAGATAAGAGTACCACCTGCTTCGGGGAACCTCTGATAATGCATGAAGCCGTGTTAAGTGTTTCTGTTACCGGAGGTGTTGTTAATGAGATCGATGGGTTAACTGTCGTATTAAAATGTAATAAAGAGTGATGTGAGCGATTGCAAGTTTGACATTTATTTTTGGACGGACATGTAATTGACGAATGGCCTGGTCCGAGACAATTTATACACAGTCGGTGTGCTTTTGCTATTTGAAACCGCTCATTTGAGGTTTATCAATAAATATTGACATTTTCTAATTGAATGAAGATTGTGACACATTGGACAATTTACTACAGATGATTGATTAGCAGTAGTAGAAAATACTTTTGCCGAAGAAACACCACGGATTTGAACGTTTGAGCGTGACTTGATTTTGATTAAATTTATTACTAACATTTGTCTGTGTAATTGACAAAGGAATACTTGAGTGAATGTCTGCAGATCTTATTTGGCGGCGTAAAAATCTACAAAATCATTTAATTTTGGACAGTGTTGTTCACCAACAACTAACTCCCAACGAGTACGTAAATCACGATCAAGATGTTTTTCAAAATATGTATAAGAATCGGACTCCATTGCCTTGTTACAAAATCTAAATTATCTAATGCTGCTGTATGCTCCAGAATACAGTTAAGCAAATTTTTATTGAAGTAGCATCATTTGATTTCACGACGTATGAAGCAATAAGTGGTTCGATATGTATACGTGCTAAATCGCGCTTATTTCATACCTAGCTTGTAAAATGTCCCAGGCACTTCTGTAGTTCGCGGCTGTGAGAGAAAGGTGTGCAATAAGTGTTCGGGCTTCCTTCGAGTGAAGTCTTTAAAATTTCAAATTTTCTACCTCTGGCATCTCCGGAGTATGAGATAAAATTGACTTAAATAACTGTTCAAAAGTTTGCCATTCTTTCATACAACCAGAAAACGAAGGAAATTTACGCTGCGGATAATGAATATACGAATTAGTTATATTGGTTGATTGATTAGTGCATGAAGTCTGTGATTCAGTTATATCACTTGTTGATAAAGACATTTGATTTATGTCAGCAAATGCAGCAAGATCATAGTATAATGAATCAAACGAATCAATTAATGAATTACTCGCACTGTTATCAAGAACCTCATTAGGTGCTGTATTATTACCGACAGTGGTTTCCATTATTTGTATATCTGCTTCGACACATCGGCGAATTTCATTTAACTCGGTTAACATTCTTTTTATTTTTGCACGTTTGTCGATATTTAAACAATCGTTATTAAATTCAATTGACGCACGGGCGAAAGTTGCAACACGATTTATCGCACGAACAACACGAGCTTTCGCGCCGACATAATCTGAAGGTGATGAAGTCGAAGCCATTGTTAAAGCAGATAACCAAACACAAAAACAAAAAATAAAAATAAAATAAATAAATAAATTCACGTGTACGATACTGTAGCTCGACGACAGGAATATAAAAATGTACTCGGGAAACGAATACACCGGAGGTTCTACAGTATAACGTACTGCGAAATAATAGCCAAATTTAATATAAACACGACATCACATATACTACGATATACATGTCCTCGCGATGAATCGTGGCAACGTTGCATTAAAATTTAAAACGCTATACGGAATCGTGTCGAAAGAAGGTCAAAAAAAGGTATTGTCGTACAATGAGCACATACGGAATCGTGTTCCACCCGGGGCTAAATCGTGGCTTTTCGTAAGAAAAAATATTAATTTTTTTTTTTTTAAGTGAATTCGCGTTCATTTAAATATAAGACGATTAATAAAATACAAAAAAAAAAAAACAAATCATGATTCCTATTCCAAATCTGTTTTTTTTTTTTTGTGCTCCAGAACCATTTCGTCGAGTACATCCTCGATCCATCGATTATAATGTGAACATAATGTTTAATCTTAATACAAATGCTCGTCTTGTGTCTCGTTCTCGTGTTCGCCCTTTGTTGACGTATCGGCTGGCTGTTATTTAGGTAATTTCTAAAACTGCGGCGAACGTGAAAACTGGATTTATTTCTAGAATTAAACGCAGCGACTCTACTAAAACAGCGTATTTGCGATATAAAAACTCAGGACTGTCTATCGTAAAGTTTATTATAGACTGTACACCGACGAGTAGCTAATATAAAGGTACGACAAGACCTACAACGCGTTTAGCAATATATCTGCGGAGGAAGACGTATTGAAAAAGCCCGTTTTTATTGCCAAACATCATACATTGTAGTGGTTGATTTGGGGGGAGGGGACTGAGTAGCCCTTCTATTTTTTCAGATATTTGAGCGTACCTCTATTATTTTTTTAAAGAGGAACGCGGAGGACGGTCAGTGCTTGATTTGGGGGGGGGGAGGCCACTGAGTACTTCAACTAATTTTTTGGATACTCTAGCGTACCCTTACTTTTTAAAAGGGAACGCATGAGACGGGTTTTTATATTTAATTTTATATTTGTATAAAATTGCTCAACTCACATTTTTGATATCTCCATGCTTCATACGTGATAACTGCGATAAGTAGCCATCAATGATAACCATTCGTTATCTATAAATTCGGGTACTTTAATAATTCTTATAATATTCTGTATTTTGTTATATGATGCGCGTTTAATGGTTTTATACTAATGCTTCTTAGGGGACCGTAAAAGTGAAGCCCCCCGCGGTAATGTGAGGGATATTTAAATGCTAGGGACGGCTACTCTTTAAAAAGTAACTATAGAGTATACCTCTATTCAGTGGCGTAGCCGGGGGAGCTGATGGGCCCCCCCCCCGAAATTAATAAATAATCAATTTTTTAGTGGGTACCGCCTATGCATATTAATAATTAACATACAAATTAATTAATTATCAACCTCAGCCCCCCACCACCAAATAAAAATCCTGGCTACACCACTGCCTCTACTATTTTTTTCCCCCCAAGTCGAGCGCTGCATACGTGTGTATGCGAAACGCCTTTGAAGTCTCTCGAAAGTTTTCGAAGAGACCGAGAGACGGCCGGGTTCCAAACCTCACGAATTCAAAAATAGACCTCGCCGATGCAGAGATGATACCCGTGACATTCGTGTGTAATATTTTTGAAATTGTTCGCTGCTACACCGCGCGGTACACGCGATAATTGTATGTGTATTCTACACCGGGGTGCGTTTCCATACACACGTTTAGTGCATACGACGCGTGTAATATAATAAATAATAATAACGTGTATAAGAGAGACGCGCGTACTTGGCGCCGACCTAACGATACGTCTGCGGCGGCGGCGACGATCAAAGGAACCGTCCGGTGAGCCGTAACCGTTTGAAACGGTCCGAAAAGGCGACGCGGCCGATTTAACTTCTCCTCGTCGCCGGCATACGCGCGGCGACGCAAGTACGGCGCATGCCGTGACTTCGGCGCGGCGCCGGCGCCATCCGTGTACCGCATACGCACGACGCCATTGCAGTAGGTACACTTCGGACCGGCTACGTTACTTGTGTTCGCGCGCACAGTGATTCCGGCGTACTCGGCGCTGTAATGAACGGCGGATACTGCAATAATGACGTGTATTATAATATTATTATTATACGCTGCGGTATATAATCGTATACGTACACGTGTGTATAGGCGCTCGAATGCCGTTGTTAAAACAAAAATAAAACCTACCGAATGCGGTATGTACGAGGGCGGCCACAGGGCATGGACGTAGTTCGCTAGGGGCAGGGTGGGCGACAGTCCCTCCACCCCAAAACCTCTCGTAGCCCCACTAAAATTGTTACCTGCTAATTGCCATTGACCTAGGTTTCGTATCGCAATTACACTATTTTCAATTGTATTTCTTTTTCTCGATAAATTGTTTTTATACTTTTGCATTTAGTTTTTTCCTAAACAGTTATTATGTATAAAATATACGTAACATACCCGTACATAATATAATTACACACTATTCATATCGTAGAAAATATGAAAAATTAAGCCGGAAAAGCTGAAATGTTAATCAAAAAAAAAATGTGGTAAACAAAAAAAACTTGGACATTGATGACATTATACCTATTGCAGATTGTAATATTTTTCCAAATCACTACAAACTTTTACAAACAGCATTGACAATACCAGTTATTCCAGCAACGTGTGAAAGATCGTTTTCTGTAATGAGGAGAATCAAAAATTGAATTAGAAACTCAATGACCAGCGATAGGTTTTTTCCAAATTTAGCATTGCTCCATATTGAAAGAGGCGTATCACTGTCATTAGATTCTGAAAATTTTTTTAAAAATTACGTCTACAAAAGAAAGACGACTGAATTTAATTTAAATTATTATTATTTGTTTTATAATAAACTATTACTTTTATATTTGTTATTATTATTTATTTCACAAGAATAAAATGACGATACCAATTAATCAGCAAGTTTTTAAAAAAATAACCTGGGGCAATAGCTCCCCTAGATAATTTTTGCGAACTACGCCTATGCCACAGGAGGAGTGGGAATTAGTGGACAACTCCCCTCCCCCTAGTAATGACGTGGCTGAAACCTCGGGGCCTCCTAAGAAATAATCACGTTTTCTGTTTTTTCTTATTATAAAAACAAGCACATTGCACGACAAGAAAATTGTTACTTTCATTCATTAACTTTTAACCCCTGATACATAAACCAATACGTTATAATATTCGACAGAGATAATTTATTTGTTCAACGTATTCGTTTTTAGGAGAATAATTTATATTTCCACGCGTAAGATTTTTAAATATTACACACGCAAAGCTGACGCTCTGGGTTAAAAGGCATAACCTGCTTGTGTTTTGATTTTTTTCATTTATTTATATAACAATAAATCGAATAAGATAAAATTATTATTATATTATATATTGGTTCGTGTTTGGAACCCACGATGTAGAGATTTATATTATTGTATTGTATAATCAATTGATTTATATATCCAGCTTGGTATTAAGGTGCTGATGAATTTGGAAAAGACAAAAGAAAATTGCAATTTGTGTTCAATTATAGTTGTGTTATAAATCTGTACCTCGGAACCAGACGAACGTAAGTCCAAAAATAACGATTTTCAGATTATTACATTTTTGGCATGTAAAACCTGTTTTTCATCGAACCATAATGATGGAAGTCCGTTAAAAATTCTCTGTTAATTAAAACAGATTTTACATGCTAAAAATATAATAATGTGAATATCATTATTTTTGGACTTGCGTTCGTCTGATTCTGAGGTACAGAAATAGTTATAGACTTATAGTAATTGTACTCGTAATATGTAAAATAGTAATATAATAACTTTTCGATTAAAAGAAATTATTATTCTTAAAAATACACATTACATATTAATAATAGTGTTTTTGATTTTTAATATACGCATTAAGACTGTCACCCCCTGAATTTTCACCTGCGGACGCCCTTGGGTATATATATATAAACATTAAGAGCCGGTTTCACCAACTATTTTCAAAATACACTCTAACACCGTGTTAGTTAACAATTCGTTTAAATTTAACATCTGGTTAAATTCAGGCCCGTACTGGCTACCTCTAAGGGGCGCGGGAAAAAATATATTTACAGGGTGCCAACTATATTTTTATATATCCACTTCAAAAGAAAAAATGGGTGTCTAGTGTCGTCTACCTATGATTGTTTTATTTACAAACATGAAACTACCACCCGAAGACGTTAAACACAGATCATGATTTATTCTGCGATTTTTAACAAAATACCAACTATCTGAACGATTAAACGATTATTTTAGACACCGAAATTGTACGCAAAATAAATGAAATTATTCTACTGCAGTATACAAAAACACAGCTATTTTTTTAATACATTTATAAATATATAACCATAGAAAAATCATTTTGTTCTTGTCGATAAATCTTTTTTTGGAAATACAGAAATTCAATTTAAAAAAAATATTTTATGCGCACGATAATCATTACGTATTTTAATCATTAGCGGATAGAACGAAAAAAGCTCAGTCAGCAACTGGTCATCAACATTACTTAAAAAAAAATTTCTTTTTTTGTATTTTTCGTATAAATACTTTTATGTCAAACACTACAGAAGTCAATTATTCGTGAAAGACTGGCTAAAATAATATAATGTTTTAACAATCTATAAGAAATGTCCTTGACAACGGATTAAAAACAAAAAAATATATATATACATACCGAGATAGACCGTAAAAAATATTTCTTACTTGAAAATGTAATTATTAACGAAAGAGTCGTATTGAATTTAACCGATACGCGTTGGTTTACGGTAATACAGCTGAACTCGTACGGTTATTAATACAGACATTTAAACCGTATCTTATATTGTGATGCAAAAACTTTATTCGTGCGGTATTGAAATATTACCGGTTTTGAAAATGAACGCTCTTACGGTTTGCAACCACGACGTGACGGCGCCATCGAAGACACTTGGCAAATTGATGGCCAAGTGCGGGGTATGTGGACTCAGGAAGAAATGGCCTTGGACCAAAATGGTGAAATGTTGTCGTACGTATAATATTAACATTACGCACAATACGGAAGAACACGTATGCTCGACTGCAATTTTTCCAATATATACGTCTATTTTCCACAGAATGCAAGAAATTGTGGCATCCGAAGTGTCTTTTGCCGCAGACACGTAGCTCGCCCGAGGTAAAAACAAGTGTCGCGATAGAACCGCGGCCAAAATTGCAAAGGGACTGCGTAAAGGAGGTTTTCCTGGTAGCAAGAAAGACAAGCCGAAATGAATCGTATCGCTGCGCCCTCGGCAGTCTTCGCGCACACGTGGATACGACACAGACTCGCAGCTCGCCCGACGAAGAAACAAGCGTCACGACAGAACCGCGGCCGAAATCGCAAAGGGACTGCGTGAAAGAGGTTGTCCGGTGCCAGAAAAGACGATCCGAAATGAATCGTATAGCTGCGCCCTTGGCAGTCTTCGCGCGGACGTGGCTACGTCGTTGCGCGTCGACCACGGGCTGCGCGGCAGCGATTCAAACGAAAATCCATTGTCACTGGCTGCAGACCCTGTACGGTTCGCGTCGCAACGGGATTCGCCTCGCCACGGTCAAATACAGGTCATACGTTAATAGATTTAAAACGTTTTAAATATTTTAAATATTCATATCGATTACGCCGCGGTGGCGGATAAGAACCTCTCTGCTCTTTTGTTTGTTTTTAACTACGTTTCCGGAAGATTCAAAACGTTCACCTAAAAACGTACGGCTCGTATTTGCAAACAACGAAAATTAATGCGAGATAAGAAATGTTGATGTTTTGGGCTGTTTTTAAGTAGAGAATAGGCAAAATCAGTGAGAATTACCTAAGTAAATGGAGGTGGTAGTTAGGAGAGGGGATGTGGAAGGACAGGTTAAAATGATTAAACGACGCTTTAATCAAGTACGACTGGGTAGGAGGAGATATTTTGAGGAAAGTCTACGACGAATTTTTGTCCGAAATACGTTACTGTTAAGCTTTCAATATAATATGTATCTACATTTTTACAAGTGAGGTCGGACCGCCGCGTCCGTCTGATCGATAGCGTTAAGTCTCCAAAGGTACTGAACGGATTTTTTTCAATAGTTTATACCAACAGATGAACACCATAAGAAATTAGCAGTTAGAATTTAGCAATTTATTTATTTAGTTAATATATAAATGTAAGTTCAATAATTAAATTAATAATTTTTATAAATAATAACATCAATAATATATTAATTACACTCGTATACCGCGCCTTATGATAATTACTTAATTCGATTTTTCTTTTTTTCTAGACGCGATTTTTTAGTGATTCTGCTTTATGTGTACCCGTTCACAAAAGAAAGAATTACTACGAACAGAAAGAAACACACCGTATTACAAGAAGTGATAATAATGTACGACCGTCTGAACCGAATAGAAGGACAATTCCAAATTCACTTCCCGTTTCTAAAATGTCGATGGACGATTTCACACTTCTTAGAGTGTTGGGTAAAGGGAATTACGGAAAAGTAAATGTTGTTTAGAAAATGTGTTTTGTAAAACGAATTAGTTAATTCACCTTAACTGTTTTTTAGGTAATGCTATGTCAATATAAAATTTCCAAAGAATATTTTGCGATAAAAGCATTGAAGAAGCACGGAATAATTTCCAATAACGAAGTGCATCTTTTGTATACCGAAAAAAGAGTTTTTGAATTAGTCACTGAAGACCGTCATCCATTTCTAATTAACATGTTTGGTTGCTTTCAATTAGATGTAAGATTATTATTAAAAATAAATTATAACAATTAATACACATTTTTAGACATATTTTTCATAATATTCGTTTACAGACACACTTATGTTTCGTAATGGAGTATGCTGCTGGTGGAGATTTAACAAAGCATTTAGACACTGCTTACGTATTTGAAGAACCTAGAGCAGTTTTTTATTCCGCATGTGTCGTCTTAGGCTTGCAATATTTACACGAAAAAAGCATCATTTATCGGTTAGTTTTAATTATATTATTTTTGAAAACGTGTTATGTTATAATAAAGTGAATTTACAGGGACTTGAAATTACTCAATATATTAATGGATGCACGAGGCTACGTCAAAATAGCCGATTATGGGCTATGCAAAGAAGGAATAGGTTATGGCGATCGAACAGGAACGTTTTGTGGAACGCCCTTTTATACTGCTCCAGAATTACTTACCGAGGACTACTCATATACACTTAGTATAGATTGGTGGAGCCTCGGAATAGTTATTTTTGAAATGCTTGCTGGATACGTAAATATTTGAATTCCGGTTTTATTATTGTTATTCATATTTTATTTTAAACATAGTGTCCATTTGAGAACAAGAATTACGATGAATTGTACGATGCCATAGTGTATGATGATGTCAATTATCCCAAACGCTTTTCATGGGAAGCGCTTGAACTTTTGAAAGGAGTATGTTGTTATTCCATTTTTTATCATTAAAAATTAACAGAATATATTGGAATTTCTATTTTTTATATAGCTTTTGAATAAAGAACCAGATGAAAGATTAGGATCGAGTGAACGAGATGCCGAGGACATAAAAGAACAAGAGTTTTTCAAAGAAATCGTATGGGGCGATTTGTTAGAAAGAAAAGTCGAGCCTCCATACGTACCCACATTTGTAAGTATCTTTTACCTTTTGACTGAACATTTGTGTTTTACATAAATAACATTGTTTTAAATGCAATATTATTTTATGTTCCTAAACAGAGTTCGGTGGAAGATGTTAGCCACTTTCATGAGAAATTGACTTCTCAACCACCAAAACTAACAATGCCCCAACTGCCAAGTCCGTTATCCGACGAAGAACAAGTGTTATTCAAGGATTTTGACTACACTGCTGACTGGTTCCAACAAGAGTGATATAGTTTTCACAGAACTTCCTACGGGATTGGAGAAACGTTTTTCCGTCTCCTCCTTTTTATGAAATGGAATTGTAAATGTCATCGTTTAGATCACTACTTGCAGTTTTGGATTTGTTTGACAGTTAGTAACGGGGCCAATAACGCGCTACAGGTGTCGACGAATGTATCGCGTTACATAAAAAGATTATTATGTTATTACGAAATACAAAAATATAAAAAGTAAAAGTCAAATTGTATTCGAAAATTTCGTAAATTCTTTCATTTTTCTCCGGATATTTCCGTACACGCACAGTGTGGAAAGAAAAAATTCAAATTACTAGAGAACTCGTAAGGGTATGTACGTAAGTGTATATTTCTGATGTCACTTTAATACGTGAAACTTCGTATTCGTCTTTGTAAGAAACTAATAACAGGAATTGAAGTATCTTAACAAAATGATTCGAAAAGTGTACCGAAATAGGATCACCGTGCGATTACTCTCTTTAATGTAAGTACAAATAATAAATAATAAAAAAATAAGTAAAAAAAAAATAAATTACTGGCCGAATACTGTGCCATTGCTTAAGAAATCGGAATGAGATCACCGGGAGGTGATAATCTTTTATATAAAAAAGATTTATCCAAATCGGTCCAGTGGTTTCGGAATAATCGGTGGTCAAACATAATAATAAAAAAAAAAACGGTCACGGGTCGAATTGAGAACTTCCTCGTTTTTCGAAGTCGATAAAAAGAAATAATTACGCTCTTCATTAGATACAATTTAATAATTTTTAAAACATAAATAATAAAATAACAGATATTTATAAAAAAAAACCAGACTATTTCCTACTAATTATTTATACACACACCCACACACACACACACACACACACACACACATTATGTAGTATCAAATATGTATTATACATTTATTTGCATATCTTAAATTACACGAGTTTCGCCATTACATTTATTATTGTTAAATTCTATGGATTGAAAGCGGGCATTTTCTCTCTTTGTCTTACACACACGAAACATAGCAAAATGGACGTTTCCTACTTCCAAAGTACCGATCGATCTAGTGATGCGATAAGAAATTTGAATTCGTCGTGAAGTCTATACTTGAGATCGACTTTCACACATTTCTAATTTTTTTTTCATAAATCCTTAAAAAATTAATCGGACCAAACTTAAATAAAAAAATTGCTAATAATCGATTTTTGAAGGTCTTAAGATAAAAAAAAAAAATGAAAAAAGTGGCAAAGTCGTTCTATAGTAAAATTCACGAGAAATTCAAATCCGTTTTCAAAATCCTTATCGCATCACTAGATGGTTCGGTACGTTGGAAGTAGGAAACGTCTATTTCGCTGTGTTTCGTTTGTGTAAGACGAAAAGAGAAAATGCCCGCTTTCAATCACCTCAAGGAACAAAATGTTACCAAAACGGTTACCTCGATTCTAACGTTCTCGTTGGTTATCACGAAATGTGATAACTGATAATATAATATTAAAAATAGGCGATTATAACTTAATTTACTATAGTGGATATATGGCATTTTAAAACGACGATTACACTTTAACAAGCTGATTTCGGGTGGTTAACGCGTTAAGGTTAACAAATCTCGGTGAAACCTAATTTTCACTAACTAATTGTTAAATACAATTAACAGAATGTTAAATCGTCAACGAATGTTGGTGAAACCGGCCCTAAAGGTTTGTTTATTAAATATTAATTCACCAGAAATAATATTTCTATTACGAGATATATTAAATTATTATAAATACTCGGCCAATACTTGGTTCTGTGAAGTTTTTTTTAATTAATGTCTTCGTGTTGTACTAATAAGTCGAGTAATAAATAATAATATAGTTTCATTACGTTGACTATCCGGAATCTACGATTTCGCCCCGTTTTTATAAAATGATAATATAATATTATAAATCCTATATAAGTATATATAGGATACCCGCCAATGGACGATAACATTACGAAAATAAACGATTGAATTGGGGAGGGGTGTACCCCGGAGACAAACTGTTAGTCGACATCGTTATCATTATTATTACTCACAAGTCTCGACAACATACTCTGGCAGAGAACGAGTGAGAAGAAACGAGCGGCTCGAATTGTGGAAAGAAACTCTTGCGTCAAGACGACGCGCCGGCTCGTAATGCCTATAATATATTATCTGTAAAGCAGAGTTTCTGGGCAAAAATCGAATTCCAGTGCTACAACAGCCATCGTTTTTGCTTGCAATCTCGCTCCGTGTGAATTTAAATTAAAATTAAAATGTCCGTTAAAGGGACACATTTGGAGTCATAATTGAAGCCGTTTAAACGCCAAATCGACCAAAGTATTAAAGTCATTGCGACAAAAGGATTTCCAACACGGTTTCAGCCGATGAGGGGGAAGGCAATAAATGTTGAAGAGAGTATAAATATAGACGAAGAGAACTGTATAAACACAACTCGTATATAAATATATTTTTTTTAAATATTTCGATGAAAGTAATCTGACCGGTTATCGAAAAAAATGTCGATCTACTACGTTTGAAAACCGAAAGTTTACTACATTTGTTTAAAATATATAATATAATATACGGAATGGGAATATCATTTTAAAAATGTTTTATGAATTTAATTCCGAAATGATTAAAAAAAAAAAAAAAACGTGTCTGCTAGTACTCGAGACGTTGATGCTGTGTAAACGTCGCGTGAGCGGTAAAAATGGAACGGAATTGTGATTGGGATTTGTGAATATTGGTACATTTATTCAAAGTAATTTCGATAATAAATATTATAAATATTAGTTGTCATGACAACAGCTTACACATTACACGCAATCTATATAATTGCGTGTAAATTAATTAATATTATTAATATTATTAAATATCATTATTAGTTGTCATGACAACAGCTTACACATTTCCGTCCCATTTCCCAAGATTTACCCTCATACCGCCGTAATAGATGTTTACACATCAATAAAACCTCGGAAATAAAATATTTTTTAAATCTCTGCTCCTAATAAAAAAAAAAAATTTTTAAAAAACGTCTCTTATAAGTATGTCGATTTCATAAGTAAATACTCGTGCAATATATAGCTTTACATTTTTAAATTCTAACTCGTGTACTATTGCTCGAGTTGTACGCTTCGATTTTTGAGCAATTTGCTGCGAATGTAACAAAATTCCAACACTAAATTAATGTATATATATGAGTATACCGATTTCAGTATTTTTCACCACTCTTACCTGCTTTATAGTGCCTTCAAACGACGTGAAGAACGTATTTTTCTTCCCTGTGTTTTTTTAAATATTTAAAACGATGTTAGAAAAAACAATTTATAGATACTCGACGGAACAGACAAAATGTAATTCACTGCAGTGATATACCACTATATTTTATACCGATACCTACGATTAATTGAAGAATCGGCGAACGGAGCAGCTGAAATGATCGTTTTTTTTCGGACGCGCCTCGCGATTATAATTTGAATATATTGTATAAAATCAGAAGCCAAAAATAAAATTACTACAAAACGTGCGGTTATCATACGAGTATAAGTACATATATTATTAATATTCGTGTTACGAGTTTTGTGTTGTTTATATATTTAAAAACTCCTTTATTTTTCGTCTTTCGACTTAAATCTAGTGTATTAATTACGTAAAATTAAAAATACCGATCTATTCATATTCTACTTTTTTTTTTCTTACATCTTAAATGTACCGAAAGTTACACGGTAAATTATTCTAAAGTTTTTTTTTTACTTCCCTTTTTAGAAACCTTAAAATACCACACGCACACACCACACGAACAATGTTAAATGATAACTTTCATATATATTTTTTTAAATTTTAATCGCTCGAAACATTACGCGTAACTGCAGATATCATTATAATTAATTATTTTAATCGCGTTCGCCATCATTAAATATATATTATATATGTACCTACTGCAGTAGTTTTCACTGCTAGTCATGTGAAATGACTTCGCAAAATCTTTGTCAAATCAGCCTCGACGGTTCTGGAACACGCGCTAGAACGTTAATCTTCGCTGATGACATGAAAGTCTTCTTTAATATTCGTTCTGTTTCCGACTTTAAACCGCTCCAAAACGACCTTCAACGTTTAGTTGTCCGGACACAATCATTGAGTGTTTTTCTTAATACATCAAAGTGCTCAATTATGACTTTCTGTACTCCGATCTCATATATTCCAATTGCGTTAACATTCCTTTGAAAACTGCGAGTGATCCGGTTAAAAAGATATTTGGTATTTACTCTTACACGGATCATATGCCTTAATAAACACATCTAAAATATTCGCTGTAAAGCATTTAAACTTCTTGGATTTCCATTTCTGCGTCGTGTTTCAGCCGAATTCAAACTGATCACTCCACTCCTATAGTTCTTTTTTTGTTCCATAGTTCGCCCTGTTTTTGAGTATGGCTCTGTTTTTTGGGATCCTTTCACAGCCACTGCCCGTAACATGATTGAAAAGATCCCAAGAAAATTCCTGCGTCATATGCTGTACATATAGTTCATATTCTTCATCCCCCCTCATGACTTTTCTCCTGTCCAACATATTCTTTCCTTGAAAAGTCTTGGCGGATCGCAGACACTATCCATCTAATATTTCATTTCTAATCGACCTTCCGTCTTGACTGTCCCGAATTATTATCTCGCGTTATTTCTCTAAATATCCCTTGTCGCCGTCCCTTGTTTCCATATATCTATCTCTTCATCCAATCATACTTTCTTAAATAAAATTAATTATTCCACTTATGCGCGTTTCAACGCATTATTAACGTTTTTATTAATATAATTACGTATATTAATTGTAGGTATATATTTTTTCTTTTGTACCATTTTCTTTAATGTACTGACTATTGAGTTCATTCCGTAATATATAATATATATACTCGTGTATGCAGGAGTTGTGTAAAAAGCTTTTTTTTTTTTACTAGACGAATGGCGTTAAAACACAATATTTTCTTTCTACAATATTGTCGTTTTTTATTTATTTAGTTGAAAAACAGAAAAAATACGAGATTGCGATTTACAATAACTTTTCAATAACTCGTACTATACGATCCCTAGCCGTCTTTGAAGATAATTAATAGGTACATACTACCTACCAACTGCTATGTTTTTTTTCTTTCGCATGGCCGTTTGCGTAAAATCGTTTCGATTTATTAATTTTTAATTCTCAGTAAATGAAGAAGAAGAAAAAAACACGCCAGTTTTTATACACACTAAATCGTCTACTATAAGGGAACGCATTTAATTGAATAACCTGTAGTCGTATCATATATGTGACATGTAACAATTTTTTTTTTTTTTTATGATTTATATCGCAAGAAAAATATAATAGCAGTATGTTCCAAATACGATATTACGCTACGTATATAAGTACATTCTGAGTATAAAGATTTAGAAAGTCGGAGTGTTAAAAAAAATTTATATAATTATACAATTCATTTTTTACTGCGTTGTTAACAGTTTTATTTAATTTTTTTTAAACCGTAAATAAAATAAAAACCGTAGACCTATTTAGTACCTACTACATTTAGTTATATATGTAATAATTATTATATATGTAATATTATTTTATATGTAGGTATAAATAGATTATAGATTATAGATATAAGCCTATGAAAATATAATACTATGACTTAAACTGTTATTAATACAATTAGATTAAAATTAATCGATAGTATAAAAAAAAATAATATGTGTGTGTATAAGACAATAATATAGTTTTCCAAAAATTACGTCAATAGAACAACTTATCTGTACACAAATATATTGTTAATAAGTGTCTGTCTAGCAAAATTTAAATCACATATACACTATAATACGCAATATCTGTGAGTTGGCAAACAATGAGTATGCGTGTCGATATTACGATGAAGTAATAGAAGTTTTTTATACGTCTAACGTCGAATAAACGCACGACAGAACGGTAAAAACGTTCATTTCAAAAGTGCCACTATAGTATATATTTTTTATTGGAGTATTCCAATAGAAGGACACGGGATATGTAACATTAAAGTATAATGCGAAATCCCAGAAAAATTTAAAACCGTCAAACACATCTTTTCGTTTTTATAGTCTCCGACTACAAGTTATATTAAAGTCATTTTAAAAAAGCTTATACGTTGGAATATATCGCCTAAACCTCTCCTCCTGTCCACCCCCATATATAATAATTACAATATATTTGTATTTTTTTTTTTTTTAATGAAAATGTTGTGAACAGTTTTGACTTTATGTCTTGAGTTAAGGTGAATACATATACATTTTTTTTTTTTTTACGAAATTTTGAAGATTTTTAAAACATGGTCTCAAATCATCGTAAATCATTTAGTGCATGATTCTGGATTGAAGAAAAGTTTAAATACCTCCTCTACCAAGACTTGAGCCCGCTTATAATATAGGTATGCTCTCATATTATAACATAAAAGTAATTTGTTTTTTTCTCTCGCAATGATTAGTTTATAGTTTTAACTCAAAAATGAATTACAAAAAAAAAAAAAAAAAATGACAATACACGAGATAGCGGGGTACAGTTCACAGCCACCCGGTCAATATTTCGCCGGTCACCTTCGACTTGCCCCCCTGTTTCTTCGGACTGGCCGACCGTTTCGGAGACTCCGGTTTCAAGTGTTTGCCGGCCGCCGCAGCACTGTCCTTATTGTCTTTGGCCGCCGCTTTGTTCGGATCCTTTTCCCCGACGTCGGCCTCGTCCTTTTTCTCCTGTCCTGCTCCGTCGCCGTCCGTCTCCGGACACTTGGCACCGGAACCCGCGTCCGCCGTCGCCCCGTCGTCCAGATCCGTCTCTCGTTGTTCCACCTGCACCACTACTTCGGGCGTGGCCGCCGGCACTTTTGCCGCGTCGCCTTCTCCTTCGCCGCCGCCGCCGCCACCGCCGCCGAGTTTTGCCGCGGCCGCCGTCTTCTGCTCGTCCGCGTCGGTTTTGTCCGTCGTGCCGCCGGCCGACGACGACGGGAACGGCAGGGCGCCGGCCACGGGAGTCCGCCGCGCGCTCTTCGGCCTCGGCCGGACGATCGTCGAGCTCTTCTTCGCCGCCGCGGTCTCGTCCACCACTTCCACGGCAGGCCCGTCCGTGCCGTCCGCCGTGTTCTCCTCGTATTCCTGTTTGATCTTCGGGATCTTGAACTTGGCGTACGCCACTCGGGCCGCAGGCGCGATGTCCGCCAGCCGGGGATTGTACTCGATCAGCTTGTCCGTGTCCATGGACAACAGGCTGTCCTTCTGATGGTCCAGGATGTACCGGCGTACGCTCTGCCGGTGTCGCCGCTCCGCCCCCTCGGCCGTGCTGCCTATCGGGTCCCTGGCCACGCTCCTCTGCCTGACCATCGCGTTCCAGTCCTTCTTCTTGCTGCCCTGGCTGGTCCGCCGGCCTATCGCCTTCGCTATCTTGCTGAACACGTCTTTCGGCCCCTTCTCGCTGGACGAGATCGCGTCCTGTATCAGGCCCTCCACCAGCCCGATCTGGAAGTCCTTCAGCAACCGACGTTCCATCACCCGGCCTTTCTTCCCTTGGGCTATATTAACGAAATATCATTTTCAATATTATTCAAACGTTAAGGCCACATATGTCTTGTAAGCAAACAAATTTTTTAAAAAAAATCATATTCTCACCGACATTAGAATCGTGTTCCTTCGCGGGCGTTTTGTACCCGTTTCGTTTGAATATATCGATCATCTCGAACCTCATCGACGATATGTCTTGTCGTATCTCCATTACGTCGTCTTCGGTGATGCCGAATTCTTCGCTCTTCCGTTGTTCCGCAGTCACGTACCGTCGCACCAACAACCGCATGACGATGTCGTGCCGTATCAACGCTTTTTCCCGCGACTTGAACTGAAATCCAAACGCGCAATACCGATTACGAAAAACAGTTTTTAACGGCGTTACTCGTATGCCATACGATCATCGATCCGGATGTACGCTTCGTTCGGTCCAGACCTACTAAGCGTTTGATATTTTTCAACGAAGGGAACAAATTGAAAGGCGGGGGCACGGTGTCTCCGTCCTCGAAGTACGATATCCACAACGCACTGCGCGCAAACTTCCATTCCATGTCGGATCGTTCCTGCAATACGCGCGCAATTATACAGCGGAGGAAACAAATCGATAATGTGTTGGTAGGATTTGCAGACTCACGGATATGATTTGATACGAATTGGACATCATAGCGATGAGCATGTTTAACAATACGATTATGTTGATGACCGAATACGAGCCGAACAGCAACAGGCCCCAGAACCTCGTGAAGCTCTTGATTCCGGTGAGATCGAACGCCGTCAAGTCCACGAGACCGAAACCGGCCCAAAACAGAGACTGAGATGTTTCGAAAATGCTGCGGAATACACGTATTCTCGGTTATTAATTTCAATCGTACGTGCGATTGTTTTCTTGCAAAATTATTATTTTTGAAAATGGAAAATCATCCATTTCGTATTGTATAATATAAATTATATACGACGAGTAAAAGAAAATACGAAGTGTAAAAATAAAAACAGGACGTAGTAAACGTTTAGAAAACAACATAAGCAGAACTACAAGGTGTGTCTGGGCACATTCTAATAATAAAAAAAAAAGTTGCTCCGGGAATTTTTAAAGGCTCCTCCGAGTTGGTATTGATTTTACAAAATATCAAGTTTATATACATAATTAAACTTTTTCGGGACATATACATTCCACTATACGCGTATATATAAAATACAAACTTGGCGAATCGTCTCCACGTCGAGCACGCCTTGTCCTCTTGGTCGAAGTCGGGCACGGAACTGTTGTCGTGGTAACATTTTTTCGACTCCAAGTCCGCGTAATACCAAAGCAACTGATTCAAACCTATACACGAGCGCGTGTTTTCGAACAGAAAAATTATATATGAATACAAATGACCAGGGCCGGATTTAATCTTACGGCGGCCCACGGGCTGAATTATTTACATAACATTATAATTATTAATCATATGAAGATCGTCATATATTCGTGATTGTCGTCTCCTTCTGCGATCTATTAGCGGGCAATATACAGCAAAATCTGCACACTACGCGCAGTTTTTTTAAGTGTAAAACGTTTGGAGTGAATTGTCAACTCGGTTAAAAAAAAAAATTATAATTTTAAAGCCGAGTGATCCGTATTTCGAAATAATTATTATTTAAACACGTATAGTCATTACCAAAATTTTGGGAGAGAGAAAGAGCACTGCAGATAATAGTGAAGAAACTACGAAGAACTGCAGCGTCTTGTGATTTTGCTATATAATATTGTAACAGCCCTTTATAGACGGAGATGAAAACGATGAAGTCGTCGTCTTATTATTGTAAATCGTAACGATAATATTATAGCGTTATTACCGCATCCGAAAGCGCACAGCACCAGTGTGTAGATGAAGAAGAATTTTATGATGTCGATTATCATGCGGCCCAGCGATATCTGAAGCGGTCCCAGGTGAGGGTTCACGCTGAATATGTGCACCAGCTTCAAGAAACTGTTTTTTGGAACAGAAATTATCGTAGTATTATAACGCGTCGGTGTAATAATCTAAAGAGCTTTGACTTTTTAAATCAAAATAAACGAATTGGTTCGTTCATTATTATTACCTATACAGCCGCGAAGTAATTTATTATTTTAATTAAGTAAAAAGTGTTTTGCCCAATTCTTAATTTTTTTTTTTAAAAAACCGTCGTTAAATTTGCCTATATAAAACGCCTTAAAATTCGTTACTATAATTTATTACGGGTAGGTACCATTGATTTTAATAGAGTTCTTTTGCATTTTTTTTTAATACGATGCTCGTTTTGACACGTTGAATGATTATGATTTTATATAAAAAAAAAAAATAAAATTAGCCCTAAACAGAGAGTGGTGGTCAAAAGTGACAAGGCACAGCCTTTAGAAAAAGAAAAAAAAAATTTTTTTTCAAGAGTGCAATTATGATTTTTGGACCGTTTTATACGTAAATTCGAAATATTAAAAATAAAAATGTATTTCAACTTTCTATTAAATTTAATATTCGGATCAAAATTCAAAGGTTTCATCAAATCAACACCGGGAATTATCATACTGTAAATAAAATATTTTTATCTACAACGCGCGTTAAATTTTTGCAGTTTTGGTGACAATTATTTTATAGTTTTTCAGCGCATTATTTTTACTTTTTAAGACAGTTTTTTTGGCGTATTTTAGGCTCTAAAATACGCCAAAATAAAAAAATTAGTTTTTAAATTATTAAATTAAAAAAATTAATTAAAACTTAATTAAAAAATTAATTAATTAAAACTCTAAATAGTTTTCCAGCTCTACTTAATACGTGCACGTATCGATATATTTATATATATACAGTGCTTGAATTGAGGGGGAACGCGGGGGGACGGAGTCCCCTTTCTTTTTTCAAAATATTATAGCGTACCCCTTCTTATTTTTCATACAGGGACGCAGAGAACGGGACGATCAAGACTCTAAAATTTTATTGAACTAATGAAAATAAAAAATTTTATTTATAGGGAGTGGTTGGTAGTTGTCACAATATACAAACAATATAAAATATGTTTTGTTTTATTTTCATAAAAACATGTTCATAAGAACTGTTCAACGCACAGATTTCTCGTCAAAACAAAATACAAACGATTTATGAAAAATTAACCAGTGCGAAACTAAAGTTAACAAAAAAATATAACACTTCAAAGTTCAGTAAAAGAAAAAGGCAGACTGTATTTAACAAATTATTAATAAAATTCAATATAACAAACAATAATTGATTTTAAAAATAAAGGGAGTATTAAATATAATGTTTACATAAATTCCATACAAAGTTACTGGATAATATAATTATTAATTATTATAAAACGATAAATACACCAAAAAGAAAGTAAAAAAACCTGATCTTCGAATGGATGAAACTCAATGAGCTTTTCATTGAATTTCATCCACAAAATACAAGGGATACTCGAACGATAAAGTTTTCTTGCGCAAAACACAAATAATAGTTTTTGAAAAATTATGACGAAATATTATAATTTTGTCAATGACACAACAACAAATTTAAATATCAATACCAATAATAATAATCATAGTATTTGCTTAATTAAACGAGTATATAAAAGTAACCGTAAATTAATAAAAACAAAAAAAAAAAAATAATAATAATAATAAATGCTCCTTTACTACGTGGCGCGAATGTTTACAGTTAAAAAAAAAAGATGCTTATTTATTATCGTATAATGAAAAATATAGTGGGAGGTGTGGGGGCTTCGCCCCCCACGAATTTATAAGACATTACAATCTGCTGGAACGCACATTATTTTTATACTTTTGCATCCCCCTTCTAATTTTTTTCCAATTCAAGCACTGTATATATATTTTAAGGAAATCAATTCGTGTTTACACCGCGTCATTTTATAAAGTACACACGCACGAGATCAGCGCATAGGTACTCACCTAAATATCATGGCTGCGGCAAAAGCTCCTTCGGACACCAGGTGCGGATCGAATTTGTCCCAGTTTTCCCGCAGTATCCACGGATCATACCCTTGACTGTATTCTCTCTACAATATACGAATGATGAAATGTTAAGGGGATTGAAAACGGTGTATTATTTGTATCATTTTAGACCTATAAGCTAGTCAAACATTCAACTACTTATAGAGAGAACCAAATTTAATTCGGAAAAAATATTTAAAATTGTCGGCCTTTTTTTTAGGTTATGTAGGTAGGCAGTCGATTTTTAATTTTTTAATTGAAACTATTTTTAATTTGTTTTAAATTTCTTATTTTCTTTACGTTTGTCATTAGTAAATTAAAAAATAATGAAACATTTAATCAAAAATCGACTTCCTACATAACCCAGAAAAGTGGCCGACAATTTTTATAATCTTTTTCCAGAATTAAATTTGGTTTTTTCTAAGTTTTATAATTTTTGTCTATATAGCTTATAGGTCTAAATTATTCTGTTAAAAGTATAAAATTATTTATCTTTCAAAACACTGACATGTGCATGCGCGTGCGACCACCTTCTGATTGCTGAAACGCTCATATCCCGTCCGTTTCATTGATAAAAAACGGTAACAGGTATTCCAAAATCACACACACCAACAATTATTTATTACTCACACACTCTCATAGTAAATATGCTTGCGTATTCCAAATTGCCTATACAAAACTCCTTAGAAACGGACCGTTACGATCCCCTTAACTAAGGCTTAGGGAAAACCTATACCTACAAATACTAATAACTTTTTTTTAAGAAAAAAAACGTATAATATTATAATTTAATCAATGACAAAAATATAAAGAACGAGCCATATAATTAATATTACGATATACCTTATATAATTATAATACATTTCTAGATAATTATTGTAATATTACGAGTCGTAATTACGAGCAATAAATATGAGATGACACACATTGTAAATTGTTTCGACCATCTAAAATTATTCTAGATCATTACTTATCCTAACCCAATGGGTTCGGCGAGTCGTTTGATACGACACAAAGCAGACAATCTAAAAAAAAGTAGAAATTACGCGTGGAAATAAATTTGAAAAGCAAACTGATACAGGTAGTCTCTAGTCAGATTTCTAAAAAGTAACATCGAGCAAAACGGTTGGAAAAATTTCCGAAATATTCGTGAAATGTTGAGACATTTTACAGCTACATAAAGTGACGACTAGATTAAAAAGTCACGTCGATTCTAAAACAAATTCCCACAAATCAATCCAGAAAACATAAACGATGAATTCTTTAAATACCTACATGTCGTCTTGAATTTTAAAACTTTTAATTTATATTCATTAATAATGCGTTTTTTTTTTTTAATACACCAATACAGTTTCAATAGATAAAAAGTATTAAAAACTATCGAAATAGCCGATTTTTAAGAAAATTTAAATTATTTTTTCTTTTATGTTTATTAGCATTTCCGCAGCTGGTGTTGTACATGTACGACTAACATGACTAACAATTAACACGACGGTTCTGCGTTCGCTTCCAAGTAGGATATTATTATTTTAGTTTAGTGTAATGGTATTACATATAGAAAAATCATATCTACAATAAAAGTAGGTAAAAATAGCATTCGATATGCAAGTTTGAATTTTATTGTATCGACAGAAAAAGCGCCCGTTTTGGGAAAATTCTAGTCGCGTCACTAATCCAACAGCGAGTACACAGCCATTTTTACACATATATATATATTAATGTTTAGAAAAACATTTTTGAAAGGGGGCAGGGAGGAAGGACTTTTTAAACCGTCCAACATCATGTTTTAAAATGATCTGTAAAGCAGTCAACTTTCATCACGATTCTCCTTAAATCTGACCGTCAAAACGTTTTAATTACAACTTTCAATATTCAAAAGTTTTGTTTTCAAATGTCTTCTTCTAAATGACTAGAGGAAAAAATCCAGCTCTATATATCTTTTTACTTAACATAAAAAAAAATAATAATTTCAGTAGCTCAAGAGTTCATAGGCAATTTTTTTTCTTTTTTGCGACTTCTTCTTACATGGGTAAGTCAAGTATAATGTTATAATTATTCACCACATCGATTTGTTAGTTCGTTTTTAAAATGGTAGAATTTTTAAAAAACTATACTTTACAAGAGAAAGAAAAATGATAACATTTCAAAATCAAAATTATTATTCAAATTCGAATTTTTGTATCAATATTATTTTGTACATATTTATATCACGATAAGTCAAATGAAAATACTTTTATCGTCTGGTGGGTAGAATTTAAAAACTACTAAACAAATGTTACATGATCAGTAAAAAAATTACAAAAAATTTTTTTTTATATATTTATATATATACATGTATATATTATATGTACATATATACAAATTTAAAAAAATATATATAACAATTTATTATTATTAACTATTTTATTCGCTCGTAGTATATCGACGATTTATCAATTCCCAATGACAATATACTTTATATGAGGAGGTACACTTATTATGAGCTTGTAAAACAAAAATTTGTAACATTATATATTCAAATTTTTTTAAATAAACCCATTGACCCCAAATTTGAAACCAGGAGTCCACAACAAAGCGTAAGCATTGTAGTTAGACATTAGGAACAAGTTTCATCACAAAACCGATAATAAAATATTAAAAATGCCAAGTAGTCCTGTCTAAATCGTATATGTCTTGCAACAACTCTAATGTTTTTACGCCGACTTTGTTGGCGATTTCATTACGTTGTCTGGCATTCATACACGTAACAAACATCCACACAAGATCGCCGTCAATTATTCTCTTAGCTTGGTTCATTCTCTCTGGAGTGGTCGTTTTGAAACTGCGATACGCTTTCGGGTTCAATCCGGCCAAGTGCGACATGTTCTTTACCAGCATGTTCTGCAATGTTAACAACCTCCTGTAGCTTTTCTCGTGTATCGGCACAATATATCCAATTGAACCGTCCAAAGTAGCGTACATGGTCACATGACGTTTATCAGAGCCAATGGCCTTTCGTCGTTCAACAGCTAATGTAGACTGTTTACAGCGAAGCCTGAAGAACGTGTTGACGTTCGACCCTATATTGAAATCTCCACGACGAATCAAATGCTGGCCGCCGTAACTTTCACGGGCCATCGGCTGATAAAGATAGAGAAGCAAATTTTGATCTTTATCCGAAGCCAAGAAACCAAGTTCTGCATTGTCTATAAGGAAATTGATGTCAAACACTTCGAGCGGTTTAGAATCTCGGCATACCAACGACAGAGTACGGTATTCCTCTTGGAACCGAAGAAGCGTTATAGACTTGAAGAGATCAGCAACCAATATCAAACTTTTAATACTTAACATCTGATGGACATAGACCTCGGTGTCTATAAACGCTATTCCAATTAAATCATTGTCTTTGAGCTGCCAGATATAAATTTTCTGGCCCACAGCAGTCACCAGGAATCCGACAACATGAGTAATAGCTGTCACCGGACCTTTCTGTTCTTTGGCGTATATCATTTTTATTTTATTTTTCGTCAACGGTTTTCCGGGCTCCGGAACGACATCGATTATGTCGAATAAGAATATCCGCCCTCTACTCGTGATGTCTTCTGAATAACTGTAATTCGTTCCCATTGCTATGTAACCCTTGAGACCACTACGAGCTCCCTCGTACGCTAAGGCGACATTTTTTAAACACGTGATATATTCCCAATCTTCAGTCTCTATACTCGTATCTGGGATCGGTTCCCAAGACGCAGGAGAGAACAACTCCAATGTAAACACTTCATGAGTGGGTAGCGGAAAGAGAGGATCACGTTCTTCGGTGGTCAGTTCTTTGTCCTCACCATTAAATCGATAATACGAAGCAGAAGGTTCAGACGAGGAAGTCACGACACAATAGGTTTTCGTTTCCAAATGATAGGCTATGAAATGTGGTGTCTTACGAAGTGGAACCTAAAAAAAAAAAATGTTCAATTTAAATACACACATAATATCATCCTATATTAATTTAATTTTTTTTTTTATGCCGTAAAAGTCTATAATTACAAATGTTTAATTTTTAAGTTTTAACAACGTAATAATAAATATTCAAATGAAATTGATTAAATTTGTTAGAAAAATATTTAAAACGTAAACATACACGAGTTTTAGCCTGATATACGATATCGAACAAAAAAAAAAAATTAAACAGTTTAACTAAATTTTCTTTTTTTACCTATATAAGACTTATGATACGCCAAGTAACAATAAAACAAATACACTGTGACAGTGTACATACCTTTCTTAATGGCCAAGGTTCGTCGTACGATAAATGTGTGGGTAATATAGAAATTCGTAATTTGTAATCGGAGTTGAAGTAAAGGAAACCTTGCGAACAATTAATGTTATGAAAAGGAGCGAAACAAATAATCGGACCGTCAATATGCAACGGATGGCATCGCAGTTCGCCTCGTATGGTGAACAATACCAAATGGGGGTTTTGTCCGCATATAAAAACACCATTGTGGCCAGCTACTTTACTGAAATAGCGGAGCAATGACGTGCCTCCTAGACAGTTATTGGACTTCGACTGGAACGTTAGCAGTGAAGTCATTTTATGAAAACGCATTTTCAATGTACCTTGTGGGTGTCGATGAACGCCATAAATAACCACCTGAAAATTTAAATGAATCAATTAGGTTACAGAAACTAAATATATATATATATACTTATATAATATATAATATATATATACTATAAAAATTGTACGTTTACCTCGTTATCCAGTCTGACGAACATAATAGGTCTTTTATCTTGGTATCCGAGCGGTACTATAAGAATTTCTTTTATTATTTCGGTCTTTTTAGGGAAATAACAATCATCTTCTAAACTGTCTTTAAGAAAGACTGGCGATTCGTCTAGGTTGGCGGCTCGATATTTTATTGCGAAATCGGGTAAAGTGTAAATTTCCATATAACCGTTATCTCGCGTCAGAATAACCCAATACGTCGGTACTGGTTGCTCTAAAAACTTTAGCCACCACATCGTAGTCTTATTCGAAACACAACTATGAGACGTTTCTTTAGAGGACGAATCTCTGGTGTCGCCGTACAACATTTCCTCTTCGTCTTCCACAGAATCGTTGACGAAATGATCGTGTTCCAATTTCGGGCCTGCCAAAGGTATTTCGGCTGTGGGCATAATGCCCGAAAACAATCCGCTTACGTCGCGGTACACGGTCAAAGTCTTTGTAAGCGGCGTCTGTTCAAAGTTTGTCGGACGCATTAATAGAATTCTTCCAGTCGATTTCACAGTCAACACTATCACTTGTCCGTCTTCGGTCAACAAAACGGCGTAGGGGTTGCAGTTGGATCCGTGTATTATCGGAGAGTCGAAATCCAAAGAGACGCTTTGTAACAGTTCAGAGCCGTTGAGCAATCTCACAGAGTTCCTTAACACTTGTAACACGAATTTGTTCATGTTGCACACGAAAATCGTGTGCTCTCGCGTAGCGAAACCCGAAGAATCCAATTCGTTGATTTCTTGTCCGGTCTGAAGTACCAGAGTGGAATCCGAGTTTGTCAGTATCATGAAACTGTGGAAATCGTTTTCACTCTGCACGGTCCACATGTCTTTATAGCCGTCTAGATGAAAAGTAGTGACCAGCTGAGGTTTAACGGAACGATGGAGGACACTCAACGCGCCGTTTTTGCCATGACCGGACGTACACAATAATTCGACATCGTGTTCGTCGGTACTGAATTCGTCTGAAATATAAGCCGGCTCGCCCAAAGACGCTTGACTGCACGGCCCTATGTTTATAATGCTATCGCACACTTCGAAACTATAGCTTTCCAGACAAATGGACGTTTGCACTTCACTACCGTACACTTCCAGTTCGACGAGATCTTCGTCGGTTTCGTCGGTTTTCTTCCGCTTGACAGTGGGTTCGTCGTCATTGCTCTGAGATCGCGCGTAATATCTCAACAGCAACGAATTGCCCAGCCTGGAGCCGAGAAACAAATACGAGTCCAAACACACGGTAATGCACGTAGTCAGCACACTGGAAGCGCATTTTTCAAAATGGAAACTCCTCACCGCACGCATGTTGTCGGCGTACAACGTGATTACGTAGAGATCGCCGTTGCACAACGACGTTACCAGCTTGTCGCTGGATATGAACGTGGCGGTGGCGCGGTCCAACACCAGGTTGATGTCCTCTTGTTGCGCCAAGGGAAAGTTGGTCAACGTTTTGGCTATGGAATTGAGGGCGACGCCGAACGGCGGCACGCTCTGATTGAGGTAGATGAGTGAATTGACAGCCATGATCAGTACGCCGCCGATCGGACGCGACACGGCAATGACTTTCTGACAGTCGTACGGCAGTGAATCCAAAGACCAAATGACCGGATGCACGTGTTGTTGAATGTTTAACGAAATGGCCACCTGTAAAAACGCATTCTTTCGATTATAAATGTCAACGGCAACGACGCGAAACTCACCATGGCACAGGTGTCTTTTCTCACGGCTATACGTCCGGCGAACGTCTTGACCGGCTCGTAGAGAATGAGCAGAGTGGGTTCGTAATATCCGTGTAAAAAATCAAAGTCCATTATGTTGTTCATTTTGGGATCTATCGTAGAAATGGGTATCGTGTAGCTGGGCATCACTTGGGCGGTCTTGACGTTCTCGTCGACGGTGCGGCCGAACGGCAGGACGACGAAATAACGGCCGTACACCAGGCCGACCACACACCGACCGTCCGGGTCCACTCTGATCAGCGGAGGGGTCCAGTGCTGGGTACGGCCGTCTTTGAATTTGTCGTCTTCGAAGTAATGCAACGACAACGTGCGCAGGCCGTGCGTGTCGCGATTGTACTCGACCAGGCTGAACTTGGCCTCGGAGAAGCTGAGCAACAACGCGTCCGCCGAGTGCGGACACAACGAGACGGACTGCAAGCACATCACGTTACCGAACAGCGTGTACTGGGCCAGACATTCGAATTTCGTTTTGGGCGGCTGGCACGTCGTGTCCGTCGGCACCAGCCGGTACACCCGCAGTATGTTCACGCCGGCCACCACCAGACATTTTTCCACGCGGTTGAAGAAATAACAGTAAACGGCGTGCTCCGCCGAAGTCGGCGCTCGGGTTTGTTTGCACAGCGAAAACATTGCGATCGACGTCCGGTGGTCCGTTTACCTCGTAGAAACGGGCACGACCACACGACCGGACGGCGGGCACATCGGCTCTCCCAACATCGACGGCAACTCTCGCGCGCGTGAACGACTCTAACGACGTTTTTTTCTTTATGAAAACAATTCGCGACGGCAAAAATCGGTTTTTAAAAAACTAATAAGCAATATTTATTGTTGTCGTGCCTTAATCCGATACGGTTCGACGAACGACGTTCCGAATGTGGCGGTTATCAATATAAACATAACCTCAAAAATTATGATAAACAGCGTACCGCCACAGATAAGTTTTATCTTATCTGTGGTACCGCGTTGTTACCAGTGAAACCAAAAATGTGATAACGATAAGTGATAATGGATCGCGGAACGAATATTGGGCGCGTATTTGATTATTCACGTTCGTCGTAATTATACGTACGTCAGTGTTTTTTTTAATGAAAAATCGCGGAACAATTTAAATTTAACGAATATTAATAAACAAAAAAAAATTTATTAAAACTGAAAAATAGCGCTAAAAATGTAAAACACGCATTATAGGATTTTATACTTGACGCATATAAAACAAATTTACATAATTATTGCTCTGCTATTAGATTTTGAGCGTAGCGTGGAACTGGTACTGGTTTTACAATGACGTTTTTTTTTTTTTCAATGTCTGTTCCCAAAAATTCTACCAGAACGAGTGCTCTGATCTTTACGCGTAGGTAGCGAATTGCGTCTAATTGGTACATTATAAAGAGTTCATTTATCGATTTTCTCAATACTTTTTTTAAACGTCAGAAAAAAACTAGCGAAAAATTACACAAAAACGGTAAAAACGCGATTTCGTCAAAAATCGATTGTCGTTATTTCCGTTCGTCATTTCGAAACTAACGGTCGTAAAAACCTGAAACTTTCACCTGCAATCACCAAGCGTGTAACGTTGGACTGTATATTGTAACAAGACCATTTTTTTCAAAAAATTTCTTTTAATTTTGGGCTATTTATAACAATTGTAGATTTTGAGGTGCCTATTTAATTCATAAAAGAAGTGATAATTTTTAGTTTTAAGGCTTAAAAATTTTTTTAAATGTTAGACGTTTGGTTTTTTTTTTCTTTTGCTTTACACGCCTTGTAGGCGTTATGCAGCTCCTACCAAATCTTTCCAACGATTTCTGTCTTCTGAGTCCTTTACACTTGCTGATTTATCAATCCTTATTAAATCGTTCATCACACGGTCTATCCATCTCTGTCTCGGTCTTCCTCGTGGTCTCTTTCCAACTGGCTTGTTGGTTACGACACTGTTGATGAGCAGACGTTTGTTACTTCAACCATATATATATATATATATATATATATATATATATACTCAAAAAAATCTTGGTAATCGTTAAGTCATAATTTCTTTTTATATAACCATTTCAAATTTTCCGACAAACTGTATTACGGCCGAAGCTCCGCTCAGAATCGTTTTATCGAACGCAATGATTTATCGCATTGCTTTCAAATTTATAGTATACCTACCTAATAATAAAACTCTAAAATCTTTATCTAAGTAATATTCATCATGCACAACACCACGAGGCTCGTTCAATGTTGAATCCAGGTATACATCAGGGAGGGCTACTGTCCCCCACCTGAAATTTTGTTTGCTCCCCACCCCTGTTAAATGTGGGTAAATAATTTATTAAACATAATATACGTATAAGTATAAATATAGTGAAGTTGGTGAATTTGTATTATACTAATTTCACCTCTGAGAACGTCTGAATTCAACACTGAGCTTATTATCTTTTTTTATTTTTATTCAATAATAATTAGCAAAATATTCTATGGAATCCGCGAGTCCTGGTAATGAATATCTGTTAATTAGTATATAGAAACGTACGCGTGGACGTTTGACGACGAATTATACTTACTTAAAAAGTATTTTCGAAAATCATAAATTAGCGTATAGATAAATGTTGATGTACTCGACGGATTTACGGCATATTTCTTACAAACGTAATACTATTTTAGTATATAATATAGCGGAATGGTGAAAGCTTTTTCTGTTTTAGACCTTCTTCTCCCGGCATTTAATAACTTGAGTAAATACCACTATATCGCGATCTCCCTTACACTTTCTAGATCCTGAACTATTTATATCTCCGTTTTTGGTAAAAAAAATATATATATATATTATTATATTCCTAGACATTTATACTATAAAATATATATATATATATATATATATATATATTACTTTTATATCTTATATGTGACGTCCCGAGAGGGCGTTTTTTTACGGCTACGGGTCGTATCCATATTATACTTCGAGGATACGAATTTATTTTCGGCCGTTTTCGCAACATTTTAATATTCGCGGCGTGACCGTTATCACTACGGGTACACGAGGTTTCGCTTACAAATATTTTGTCTACTTGTATTCACTCTGATACTAATAATTGTTTATACCACAGAGAAAAACAAAACAAAAAAAACTTCAGAACACTTTAAAACAAACCACATAATATTGCAGTTTTTACCGTTTTGAAAGTACACGTGGCTATAATATAGATATAAGTAGTTATATATTAAATCACGAATTCAACTAACCTGAACTATGTACCACGACGAAAACCGCAAACTTATCCACACCATATAGAATACGTTAGTTATGAAGTCGACTATATTCCACAAGTCAGCAGCGTATTCCACTAGACCATCCGAGTACAACGAGTGCGCTTCTCGCCAGATCAAACCTGCAGCGGATTTATAATTTGAAATATTATAATATGGGATTCAGTATAGGTTACAGGTACATGGTTAGACTTTGGTTTTTTTTAGAAAGGGTTTTGTATTCATAGAAAACACCAAAAGTTTTCCGAAACGTATAACATATAGACACATAGATAAATATAAATTTATAAATAAATTCAATATCCAAAAAAAAACGCTTTTTTTTATTAGTAGTTTGTGGTACAAAAAAAAAGTGTATAATTACTGACATACTTAAGCGAATTTCAACAAAACCCCATTACAACACAACAATAAATAAAAATGTTAAACATAAACGCAGTGTAAGTATAATCAGTGCCATATGCACTATTAGTAGTATTAATAAGTACATATGCTATTCCCCATATCCCCCTCCCACTTCGACCACTGAGTATAGTATATATGAATACCTGAATGGTGGTATACTTAATATATTACCTATTATAGGTATGGCCGTATGGGTACTATTAATATCTATATATTGACTACTAAAATGAACGAAATATAATATCTAAAACCGTACGTTGATCACAAAAAAAAAAAAAAAAAATTAAATTGTATACTGACTTATGATGTATAATATGATGCCGACTTCAATGGGGCCGGGAATCGATCCTCTCTCTTTTCTAGTCATTTCGTCTAGTATCGATCTCGTCCATTCCGTGTCGATCCATTCCAAAGCCAAAAACTCCGCTCTCTGAGACGCCAGCGCCAGTAAAGCTGTTGATTAAAATACATACGCAAAATAACTATCGTTATTATAGATTGATGTGTACGGGTTTAAAGTCCGTATAATATGATGTATAATGCGCACGGATGAACGTACTCAGGAAAAACGCGTACGAAGACGAATGGCAAACGAATTTTATAAATGGTTTCTTCATTAGCTGTCCCATTTTTGAATCTGGATTTAGCATGTACATCGAACCGTACATGGCGAACATCGCGCCGAGTTTGCCGACTTCGATCATTTGTCCGACCATACTTTTCCGACGGAAACCCGGCAAACCGTCGTACCATATGGCGGCCAATAATTGTTGAACGTTCGGATGAGCTACAAACTGCGGACATCGCGATAGTTTATTAAAGACCTAAATTTTTTTTCGGCGGTAGGTCCACAATACATTTTTTATAACTTTTCAGTCTTTACACTTTATATCATACTGAATTTATATTTTAATATTTTTGTATGAAATAAGTATACACAAAATCACTTATATTTGAATAGAATTTATTCACAATTGCATAAAAATAAAAAAAACGTATGTATAATAATAATAATAATGTGTATACGTTTTAAACTAATAAAATATTTCTATTTTTTTTGAAGGACGAACTGTTTAAAAACTTCTTCTGAGTCAATATTAATAGTCTTCTACGGACGCCTATAGTAGAGTTAGGCCAGTCAATCTTTCTCGCTCCTATAGATTTGAGCGTAAAAATGTCTTAAAGTTTTTTAATGTCGAAAAAGTGCATTCGCGTGTTGCTGTATAAAAACAATTAGTGTTGCTAGCACTTTTAATAAAAAAAAAATATATTTGTAAAAAGATATTTATAACGTATATATGGGTTTCACCGATGCTGTGGTTCATTAGTTGATCGTTATGATAGAGTTTTTAAAATATTTATGGCAAAAGTGATAAATTATTATTTATATATATATATATATATTTATATAAATGATTAAATGTGTATAATATTGAAAAAATTTCAGGGGGAGGGGTGTCCGCGGACACCATGGACCCTCCAGATACGGCCTTGGTTAGTTATATATACGGTGCGTAGACGAGTGTTATATGCGATTTTCGCGTTTCTTATTTTTAACTCAAATCAATTCTTATAGCGATATTTAGATTTAAAAAACAAAGTACGCTTATAATTAATTTTTTAAATCATTCAACTCATTATTTTCTTTCAAAAAATTAACGGGTTTTTCGTTATCTTTCATTTACATCAGTATATTTATTTCGAATTATATCATTTATATATAAGAACAATCGAATTTTTTTTCGGTCATATAATTCTTTCTGCAGTCGACTGTACATAAAATATAATATAATATTATTATCGTGTTGCTTTGAAATAAAATACGAAATCTTCGTGGTTTGCAGTATGTGGGCGGAAAATTATTACGCGTTTTTGTCTCTTTCCATTTTAAGCTCTATTTTATCTTTGTTTAATGTTCGCGTGTGACGTGTTTACACGATCAGTGTTAAAAAAAACTTATAAATAGTTTCATAAGAAGACCTAGAAGTTATAGTTTTTATTTTAAAATATAGTACCTATATAATAAAGTAGAATATTATTTATTCGTTTCTTTATTTTTTGCAGTGAAGAACCTATTGGTTTCACAATGATATTTTTTCATTTTTTTTTTGTATACGACTTTTTGACCAGTAAAAATGTTTCGATTATTACGATGTTTCACCGCGGGCAAAATACTTTAAGGAGGTAATTTCTTAATAGTTTTTAAACGCAACCCAAAAGAACTTTACCAAAATTTTTTATTAAAAACTGCAAAAACGTAATGATTTCTTCAGTATTGCGTTTTTTCCAAAATTTCGAAAATAACGGTCCTAGAATCTTGAAATATGTAAATATTTGCACTATAAATGTACGTAAAAAAAAATTTCTTTTAATTTTGAGCTATGCGCGTAGCAATTATTAGATGTATTTAAGTAAAAAGAGGAATAATTTTTGATTTTAATGGACTGAACATTGTATACAACATATAGGTCCTACGCTTTATCTAAATCTTGAAAATCAGTAGTCACGATTTTTTAAAAAATTCGACCATATTAACGTGATAAAAAATTTTTTTTACAAATATTATTACCGATTTTGAGCTGTTTATAGTAGTTATAAATTTAGATATTTTTATTTTACACAAGTGGTCAGGTTAAGTAAACAAATTTACGCAACCGCGAAGTCATTTACCGCTTTTTGCTTGTATTTTATGGCCAATTTCAAACGTTCCAACGTGAGTCTCTCGCCCGGTTCCCACGGATCGCCTTTGGGATTGTGATTCAACATTATTTCTAGTTCGTATGACGTCCTCACGTGATCCAATAACGACGTCGCGAACGTTTGAACCGTATTTCTCATTTCCTGAAATAGAACAATGTAGTAATATTATACATAGTATATATCAGGGGCGCACTTCAAAATATTTTTTTTCTGAAAGGGGGGGGAGGGCTGAAGCACTGA
Organism: Slavum lentiscoides; assembly: GCA_032441835.1. Taxonomy (NCBI): domain Eukaryota; kingdom Metazoa; phylum Arthropoda; class Insecta; order Hemiptera; family Aphididae; genus Slavum; species Slavum lentiscoides. The sequence goes on along the minus strand of CM063707.1, from coordinate 1,243,133 downwards.
GTAATATCATCGTTGAATAATTTCCAAATCTTATCCAAGACTAAACCTTAAAATTAGAAAAATTACCAAATTCTCAACCTATTAAAAACTATTATGAATTTAGTAAAAATTTCGGCGATATTTCCCTTGTGTCGTCGTATAAACGATAAAAACGTTGTTGTACTAATTTTTATAACAAAAATATAACATCCTACGGAGCATAGGAATGTATGAAAAAAATTGCATGAAATTTCTGGGGAGGGAGGTTGAAGCTCCATCAGCTTTTCCCATAAATACGCCCTTATTGATATACGCATATTATTATATCGGTAATATAAAACAATAATCGTCAAATTACGTCTAATAATTATTTATATATTTTATACTGAAACTAATTTCGAAAACGGTTCACGCATAAACGTGAAGTTTCTTAAAATAAATTTATTAAGTTTTAATACGTGTAAAATCAATCTTTCAATCAATCTCGAGTATACGGTATTTAAAATGAAAAAAATCGTCGCGGGTTTTATATTATCCTCGTAATAAAACCCGGATTTATATGAATTTGGACGTTTTTTTTTTTTTTAAATAGTCCAAAAACTAGCTATAGATAAGCTACAAGTTTATAGTTATAATCAATAGATCTGAAATACAAAGTTTCGCATATTTTTTCATATTTTGCCATTTTTTTGACACGCGTATTGCATATTTCTGTATTTTACGATTTTTCATTGCACATGTAGATGGTTTTTAAATGCATATTACCAATATTTCGGTCATATTTGTTTTTTTTTTAAAATATTTACAGTGTATTTCATCATTACAAAGAATTTGTTTTCTTATCTTATTTTCGTATAATATTATAATTGTATTAATAAATTGCCCGTTTTTAGGAAATCCGGTGTCGGTACCTACTAGTTCTTGTAATTGTATATTGAGAAGGTTTTCGTGAACCTACCTGTATATGAATCATACGTACTTTTATATAAACTTTTAAATAATAAAAATAAAATATATATTTTTTTTAATCGAATTTTTTTCGCATATTTTTTTATTTTAAAGTGTATATTTCTACGAAATAAGAGCATACATGCGTATTTTATAGTGCGCATACCTATTGTATTTCTTTTAGGGCATATAAATCCGAGCTCTATAATAATAAGTATACTCATAGTCAATTTCGCGATGAATTCGCGAGATATTATTTACTCACATTGTATTCGTTTCTAAATTCAGATTCCATGGTGCTGAGTCTGCGGAGCTCCCAACTCAATTCGAAGGCGGTCAACAGCGGATCTCTTGACGACAGGGCTATCAGGGACGGTGACGAAAGCGCTTTATAAGCGTTTATTCTCGAATGCGAATGACGCAAAGAATCGTGTGTACTGGACGTGATGCATTCGTCACAACCACATCTGAAACCGAGTAAATAATTTCATAAATTATATTATTTTATTCGTAGTTTCAAATCCGAGATCTATTTGTATATTACATATTATAAAATATTATATACTCGATTAAGTTTATTAGGGCAAAATTTTATCGTCGATCCATTTTTTTCTCCCCACTAAATGCTCGTTTTATTTTATAGTCGAAATTTTTTTTATAAATACGCCGTATATCGAATTCCGTTTGACTATACGCGCACGTTTTTTAATCGGTAAATTTCGAATATTAAAATCGATTGCTCTGTTGTGTATATATTTATCACAGACCGGTGGATTTCAAAATCAATAAATACGCGGTTAAAAAATTTTTTTTACTATGAAAATTGTATTGTATATATATATATATATATATATATATATCCATATTGTTAAAATTCAAGGCGACTGATAATAAGAAAAAAGAAAACAAAAAAAAAAAATTATAAATAAGAAATTTACTAAATGTCTCGTTTTCACGGCACAATGTCGAAAAATTTAAAAGGATATTCACCCGGCCGGTGCAGGCTGCGTGTTATTGGCCGCGCGAGGTTGTCACCCTATCGATTTGAAGTTGTACGGTTACATGTGTTATTATTGTAATGCTTAAACGGGGATTATTGAAACCAGTGGCGTATTTATGATTTCTTTGATGGGGAAATGACAATAAAAAAAATAAAAAAATTCGCCATTCACTTGAAATACATAGGCACCAATTGTGAAATTGTGCGTTCAGGAGTTGAAGATCACAAAAGTCCTATAGCGATTAATGTTTTCCAATAAAAATTAAAACTATTTTCGTTTTATTACCTACTGATAAAGTGATAAAACAAATATACAACCATAACCGTATACGCATCATATGTGTTGAAAAAAAAGCCAGGGCTGGAGGTATACCTCCCTAAACTCTCCTCGTAAATACGCCACTGATTTAAACTCACAAACCCGCGCATTTTTTTAATACACACTGCTGGCGTCGTATAGTAAAACGTGGTATTATTTACATATTAAGTACTTAATAAAAATTAAAAAATTATTCGAATTTCTATAATTTTTTTTAAAAATTGTATAATAATATTTTACGTATGTATTATTAATTTGTCAACAAAATAAAATAAATATTAGTTATAAAAAAAAATATTTTATTATTATCGAGCAAAATCGAATTATTCTTTTTTGGCACAACACAAGATCGGTTTCGTGTGGACCGAATTTAGTAGAAGAAATAACGCGTTTTCTTATAAATAATTCGGTCGGTTTATCCGTATTCAGATAAATGTATAGACGATAATATTTTTACGGTCATATATCTTCGCAAGGCAAACTATAAAAAAAAAAAAATAGAAAAGCACGACCGTCAAAAGTCGCGTATATTTTATTTTTATTTAAAATATGTACGTTATTATTAGCGTACCTATTTAATCTATAAGTCGTATTCATTATACCCAAATACAGTACTCAGATTTTTTTTTTCTTCAAAAATAATTTTATTCGCCACATAAAATACGCAAGCGTGTACCAACCGTGGTTATAGTTTAGTGTTTTTTTTTTGTTAATTGAAAAACCGTTAATCCCGTATAGCTCCCATGAGAAAATCGCTTGCGTAGGCATGTCTATAATATACTCCCACGCACTGCTACCGCACCATAACGCCTTTCACCTTCCTATTCGCATTAAACAGCGTTATTAATTAATTCTATTTGACAGCGTTTTGGGCATTTAGTTTTTGTGGCTCGCGTCACGTGTAATTTGATTATTTTCCCGTTCGCTTTATGAATTTATAAACGAGATACGTCCAGAGAGTTTGTTCCGTTTTCATCGCGTCAGCTACGCTTTCGTTGCAAATTTTAGCGTCGTCGTGACGATTATTTTGTCGACTCTCTTTGGAAAAATACAATTCAAAACTAGTGTCCGCGTAAGCCACGCGCGGTCAGTGTTTAAAACGAGAGTATAAACAAATCCTGTCGCGTGTGAGTCCTGGTCCTGCGGTCTATGATCATTTTTGGAGGAATACCAAAACAAGTATTCAGTTACCCACCATCGCATCAATAAGGGGCGAAGAAAAGTGTGACGAATGGTTAGAAAAAGACGAGTGTGATTGTAAAAACTTTCGTATCATGAATAACGAAGCGAGCGGCCGTCTTTGGTTAACGATGGTTTGGTGCGTGAGGTTGAAGGGAAACTCGCAGAGAAAACGCGAAATTCAGCACTAACCGTCCCAGTTATGATTTTCATTATTTTTCGCGCCCATGAAATCATTCCTTAAGTTAAGCGAAAACGACGAACTGTGAAGGAATAGCTTTAAACGCGTGGTTAGAATCACATCATTTTACGATTAAGGAATATAGACGCTGAACACTATATAGAAGCGGTCGAAACTATCATGTTGAAAAATAATTTAATGTTTCGATATATTTTTTTTAAATATGAATTTTTATTTTATTGCGAAACGGAACTCATTTTCTTACTTTTTCGTATAATATTAATAATGCGTTCAATGGCAGTTATACGAGTACATGATATTCAAAGGGGGCGAAAATGGAAGCAACCCCCTCTGCCAATGAAATATTCACATCGACGAAAAATAAACAAGAAGAAAGATCCATTAATGTACAGAGACGAAATGCAGATGTAAAAAAGGAAGAACAACGTGTATGGAACGTAAACGAAATAACAATTAAATGGGAAAAGAAAGTAATTACCAGTTAGCACTACGACACAATATGCGTGAAAGAAAAGTGCATATAAATAGCGGTCAGTCTCGAACACACACACACACACACACACTGCAGTCAGACGCGAACTACGTTATTCACGCCTAACCGCCGTGACTACACTGAGTGGTCCGATGCTTTCGGACCGCTATTTATATGCGCCTTTCTTTCCACGCCCTCTATGTTGTGTCGTAGCGCTATCTGGTGACTACTTTCTTTTCCCGTTTTATTACAGTCAGCTGACGCGCTATATCGGTATACACGGGTATTTAGTTTGACGCTGACCGAGCGACCGATCGTAGGCGCGTAATGCGTATGCAATCTTTATTATTATTATTATTTCGCGTATTTCAATGAAATAAAATGAACGTAAGGATTCATCTTTCTCGTTGTACACACATTTACACGTTTACTCGTTCACACTGTACACGACCGATCGAGTTTGTCGTCAGCTAAACACTAAACGCTCGATCACGACCGATGATCAGCGCGCACTGTCAACGTACACTGTACGCGCTGATCGTTGGTCGAGCACTAATGCCAGCCTTATATATGATGTTCAAAGGGGGGGGGTTAAAATGGAGCATAACCATAACATAATTGGACCAACTTACATGACACAAGTCGGTGCTGTTAGGTGAGAGATATATTAAATTTAAAAATATCAAATCCCATGGGGGAGGGGGCGATCCACCTGTCGCCCTCTTATAACCACCACTGAACGCGTTTGACAAAACTTACTATATACGTATAATATGATAATTGCGATAAAACGGGACGAACCTGACATCGTGTGGCATCGGCAGCGTGGCACCCCTGTCCAGAAGAATCTTCAGAATTTCATAGTTGTTCATGTGAGCGGCTAACGTCAATGGTGATATATCAGGCGTAAACGTCGAAGCCGACGATTCCACCGCTTCCCAAGACTGCAATAAATAAACGCATAGAATTAAAATTATGTGGCGCACGAGAATAAACCGTGCCACTATACTTTTATAATTTATCGCAGTGATTCTCAACTCGGGTGGAATTTTTTAACATTGAAATCATTTAAATTGTATTGAGTATATACCCTCAACAAATTAATATAATAACAAAAAAATGACCTTAAAGCTTCAAAAAATGCAAAATAAAAATTAATTATTTAAATTCGTACGATATTTTATCTAGGAAAGCGTCGCCTAAGACGTTCTAAAAAAAAAAAAAATACAAAAGTCATCAACATCCGTGCTTCAAATTACTATATATTATTTTTATTCGGAGCTACGACCGGGGGAGCCCTCTCATAAAAATCAGCCGGGAAACACTAAAATTTTACACTCAGACGGACACCGTCGAAAAAGACACTCACGTATGGTTCTCCGACGACGTGTATTTTTTCTTCCCATTCCAACAACAGTTCTACCGCTTCCACGTACTCTTCCTTGATGGCGTGCAACAGCGCGTCTTTTACCTTAATGCCAGCCTTCAACAGCAACTGTATCAAGTCCATATTTTCGTTTTCTATGGCCGTTATTAATGCTGATCTGTTCAACGGGTCCGTGCAATCGATGTTCAGTACATCCGGCTGACCTTTGTGTTCGTCCAGTATTCTGTGTGCGGTTTATTATTATTATTATTTTTTTCGTTAAAAATCTTAGAAAACGCATTTTATTATAATGTAAATGAAAAAAAAATGACAAATTTAAATACGTAAATACATATTATTCGAATGCGACAAGTCGAATAACACACGAAGAGATGAAACGCTCTTAGTATGTAACGACATTTTCGAATATTGTCAAAATTACTTCATGCTGTGTATTCATCAGTGGCGTTGCCAGAAATTAGTCAAGGGAGTCGGGGTCATTAAATAAATGTGATATAATTTACTATAAGTACATTAAACTCACAACACGTTCATAGACGCAACGAGGGGGGAGCTAGGGGGATTTTAATACCCCTAAACTCAAAATTAGCACTTCCAAAATATTTATTTACCTACTTTCTAAGTGCAATAATATCAGTAAATACACAAATAAATAATAATGTTGAAGTTGTGTTATAAAAATATGTTATTTAATGGTTTTGAAATTTATGTGTTTTAGTCAGTGAGATATACATAACTTTAGCACCCCTCAAAATGTAGGCCTAGTTCCGCCCATGAAAACGTTACTTTGACAAGAAGATAAAAATAATGAATATGCTCTCGATTTATAGCAGAACAAACTAGAAATTCGTTCTATACAAAGACTGAAAGACGAGTTCAAAAAACGAAAATTTAAAATGCATACTTTGCCAATTTTATAGAAAAAATTTACATATTTCTTAATTTTAATGTATTTTCGCGCTTATCTAATATAAATATATATATATATTTTTTTTTTGTAACAAATGATGTTTTTTCTTATTTTTGCTATTACTATATAAAAAAAAAGTTAAAGGGGAGGTTTGTACCCTTAACCCTGGCTACGCCACTGGTATTCATACGTAATAATATTAAATAAAAAATATATAATATTAATAAAAATATTATAATAATACGGGAATATTTAATATGAAATATAATTATAAATCGTAACGTAGACTATACTAAGAAAAAAAAACCTATTTAATTTTTTCATCGGAGAAACACGATAATATTCGAAATATATCCGATTTATTGTCGAAAATTTCACGGACCAGAAGAAGTTTTTCACTTTTCACGGCGTCTTTAAACGGGAATTTTTTCTCCGATAAATATCGAAAATTCCGAATTTTTTTAATATTTATACATACCTCTGGACGGACGCGCAATCACCCCGTTCGGCGAGCAAGAGGAATTTTTTCTCGGTGGGCGACAACACATAGTCGGGCGGTAAAACGAACGATTTCCGATCTCCGCGCAGCTGTTCTTTGGAACCGATGAGGTCTTCCTTGGACTGTGATTTCGGCATGACGAAAGCCTGAAAAAGCACACGGCGATAACGTTGCGCAATATATTTTCGTAACCGATTCGCCCTCGGGAGAGATAGAAAAAAAAAGTAGAACGAAAACGCGATCAGCCGCTATAAATAATATGTTTATAATAATATTTTTTTGTTGCTCGAGCACACGCGAAACGGGCCACGTATTCCCCGGGGACCACGTCTCGCAAACTATTATACTTAAAATACGAACTGTCCCGCAGTTAAAAAGCGTATCGAATCCTTCGGGCTGGCACGGAAACCTTATACGTTTTCACGTATGTGTGTATAATTTTATTATTATCAGTGCACTTTTGCAGCTACACCGGTCTGTTGACCCGCGTTCGGATTAACGGTGCCATCGACATATAAGCCAATCGTACAAACACACATAAGTTTCTATAGACCATATATTATTATTTGCGGTATAAATATTACTCGACCATACCTTTGTGCGATCCGACGCAAGAGCGGGTTTTACTGCTCACCAAGGGGGGGGGGCGAATATTGCACGGAGAGAAACACGTAATACCTACAACCAATGATATTTTATAGCAATTAATTGGTACATAATACAATAATTCCTAAAAATTGTTATCGATTTTGTTTTATAAAATACTGAAAATAATTCGGCATTTCTATTGTCATACGTCTTGTGCCTATCATCGCCGGATATTAGTGCAATTATATATTAAATTAATGAAAAAATATATTATTCTTTGATAGTCAGACGATCTGTGATACCGGTATTGATTACTGATTAAGTGACGTATGCCGGTTGGCGCCGGATGGTGGCTTTAACATGACTGTCAAAACCACAAGCAGCTGCTGCCGACGACATTCTAACACTTATTAGACTTTTTTTCATTATTATCTAAACGATAGGTAGCAATTCCGATTCGGAATGTGAATCTTGACATACATCTTATATTTAAACATAATGAGAAAGACAAGGGGGGGGCGATTGCCCCCTTCACCCACCCCTTAAACCCGCCCCTGATCCGACGCCCGTTCAACGAAACGCCGATATACAGTGCGACCCGAGTGGAATACACAAGCGTCGAAACGTCATAAACGATGGTCGAAGAAATCAAACTGATGACGTGATACCGGCCTACGTTTGACGGCTGAAATATTTTATGAAAACTACACTGAACCTATCGATGAACAATTCTCGTCGACAAGAAGCAAAAACGATTTCCAGCGTGGACACACGGACAACACGAGGACGACCAATATAATCATTCCTCTGGTCTGCGTGGAAAACGATCAAATAGTACGAGTACATCAGGCCGAGTAAGAAGGACCAAAGTGAATACGAATAAGAATAAAGATTGAAACTGTGAATGTGAACAAATTCAGACCAGGTCTTGGTATGTTCATATTTATCAGTAAGAAGAAAAATGGATTTTTTTGGAGGGAGTGACAGGACAACGCGGTTCAGATCGCTAATTACGGAAAGGTAATGTATATAAACACGTTTGGCCGACACGCAAAGAAGACAGCGACGACGGGTTAGGTTATTTTCGCGCGAGATCTGTTTTTGAAATTTAACCGTAAAGCGTGTAAGAAGAAGAAAAAAGAACTCTGCTCCGAGCTCGACGTGAAAATAATAAATTACCACGAAAAGATTTAAAGAGCATTACCGTCTCCTTTGCTGAAAAGGATTTTCACCACGCGTTATTAATATATATATACAACGACGGTAAAAATACGCTCGCGGAGGAAAAAAAATTAAAAATAAAAATCCATATATAATATTTACACCCCGATTAACAACAATGTCCGTTGACACAATGCGAAAATGTGCAAAAAAGTCAGTTCACGTACAAACTATAGCCAAGCCTGCGGTTCTCCTCGACATACCTTTTATACAGGAGACTCGTCACGTCGCAGCGTTAATCACACCGGATTTGCCGAGCGGACGAGAGTGTAATAATAATAATAATAATAATAATAATAATAATAATAATAATAATAATAATAATAATAATAATAATAATAATAATAATAATAATAATAATAATAATAATAATAATAATAATAATAATAATAATAATAATAATAATAATAATAATAATAATAATAATAATAATAATAATAATAAATTATTAAAAACACATTATTAAGATGGGATATTATTTTCCCATAATATAGTATAAAGTTACGTATTTGTTGAATATTTCGAGTTTCTATAACCGTTGGTTTCAAAATCACGAAGAAATAAAAATTATCGATTTCGACGAAATCGCGTTTTTTATCGTTTTTACGTAATTTTTTAGTTTGTTTCTTTTAGGCGCTTTTGAGAAAATCGAAAAACGACCTCTTTAAAGTACCAACGAGATGCAATTTGTTACCGGCAGAAACGAACCATGACTGTAAAGATCGGAGTACTCCTTCTGGTAGAATTTTTGGGTACAAACACAATAAAAACGTCTTTGTAAGACCAATAGGTTCCTCGCTCCGCTCAAAAATAAGAAAAAACATCGTTTTTCACAAAAAAAAAATAAAATAAATAAATATGCACGAAAACATATTAAAAATTAAGAAATGTGCAAATTTTTTTTTTCCGTAAAATTAGCGAAATATACATTTTAAATGTTCGTTTTTTGAACTCTAATTTGTTTCGCTATAAATCGAGAGCACGTTCGTTATTATTATTATTTTTTTTTACGTCTTTTCAAAGTAACGCGTTGTGAGTTTGACATTTATTTAATAATCCTCCATCACCCCCCTCGACTAATTTCTGGCTACGCCACTGCGGAAGAGAATACCAGTGAGTGAGTGTGACGCGCTACAGTATAGAGAGTTAGTCGATCATACGCCGAGAAGGCGGGCGGAGAACGTTCTCTGAAGAAGAATTGTGACCGGTGTGGCGAAAGAAGCTGCACACACACACACACACACACACACACACACACACACACACAGACTTTTCCTCCATTATAACGGCGAGTATTATACACAGACGAGTATTAATAGCGAGAAACCGGCGGGTCTGACCTTAAAATTATGTACGGACGGCGTAGCGGCGTCTGCAGTGTACACGGATAACGTGCCATTATCCAATTACAGAGTATAAAAGTCCATTAACAGTCCAAGTTTCGTTTAACTAACGAGGGGCGTGGGGGTTGAATATCCGAGTAATTGTCCGTCGAAGTAAAAGGCCGCGCGCGCTCTCACGAATTATTATTATAATGCGCGCAGAAAAGCGCGCGGACAAAGCGCGTATAGCTTCGGGTCAGGACGGCGCGGCGGCGGCCGGACGACACGAGAATTCGAGCGCGCGCCGCGGTCTTCCACAAAGTTCGCTTAATTTCTACACAATATACGCTTTATAATTATATTGTTTTCCGATCGGTTTTAAGGCGGACACTTAAAAAGCCGAGGCCGTGTGTATGTGTACAGTGTTCGAACTAAGTATACACGTACACAAAGACCGCACCAGTGGCGTACTTTCGGTGAGGGGGAGGGGGAACGTTTGACCCTCTCCCGAGAAGCTTTTTATTAGCTTTTGATTATATAATACGTTTTCGTCAATAACAGTCGTATACGTGGATATTCTACATTTATAGATTTTTTTCGATATACATATTATTAGAAATATCGTAATTCGATTTCATTAAGTATCTCAAGGCGAAACGGCCGCGATGGGCTAGCCGTGTTTGATCGAGCTGACCGAAGCCTTATTCGCGTAACGTACTGGACGAGAACCCGGAAAAAAAGCGGCCAAGTAGAAGACCCCGCGGTCAACGGTGGATGGATAGAATGATCAAGGGTGCGAAGGAAGTGGACAATAGGATAACGATAGAAACGGCGAGGAATCGTGACGGACGGAAAGACTCGGTGGAAGCGTTTAAAAGTCCTAAAAAGACATACAGGGTGCGGCGTAATGAACTCCCATATTTCAAATAATCATTAGAGCTTTATCAGACTGATAAGATAAAAGCGGTTTATTTCGCTGGGTTAGGTTATTAATAAGGTTTTTAGTCGTCACTGTGCCGTGGTCCGGTGAACAACGTGGTTTTATTATCAAAGCATATTTCAAAAAGGCCAATTCTGTGACTGCGACCCAGAGAGCATTTCGCACTCATTTCGGATTGAATCCAGACGAAAGTGTCCCTGATCGGAAAACAATTTTGAATTGGGTACAAAATTTAAGAGCAACGGTACCTGTAATGCCTAGAATACCAGTTTTGATTTCCCTATTGTTTTATTAAAGTTAATCGATTTGTATTTTTAGGGGTCTGCCTGCGATTACACTGCAACCACAATGGTGTATCTGACATAAAACGAGATGGTGCGATTTATCAATTTTTCGTTGCTTAACCGGTTACTAACGACGACGAAATTCTTATACGAAAACATACAAAGAACGCGTTCGCTGATAATATTATGTGTATACAGAATATATGTATAATTACTACGTTATTTATATTGTAATAATATTATAGATTCGGCTCCTCGATTGAAATAAATTCCAGAAACTACACGCTTCTATTTCTTTATTGTTCATAAGTAAAATTATATAGTGAACCTGAATATGTCTAAATTTAGTTCATTTAGTTCTAATAACCGCGACGACTATAATATAATGATCTCTAATATTAATCAACCCGCCGTTGAAGTTGTAATTAAATTAATTAATAATTACATGTTTTATCTGCTTGTACTGAAATGACCTTGTCATCGGACAAAGCACGCCAAATATTTCTATTTTCGAATTTCAACCTCGACGAACTGTATTATAATATAATAAATTTTGAAAATAAAATGGTACCGATACTTGCCCAACTACACTTGTGACAATATACATCAACCATATTGTAATAATGTAAAGTAATATTCAATTCTTAAACTATTATTTTACGAATAAACATGCGTAGATTATGTAACTTTCAAAAATAGAAATGGGCTCATTTATTCCTTAGTTGCATTATGACTTGAATTTATTCTTTTTTTTTTAATTTTCACAGGTTAATAACTACTAATATATAGTATTTATAAATAAACTTTATTTAAAGGTATAGGAATAAGTTTTTTTTTCTCGGTCTATTTTATTAGAATTTGTCCACTATAATTATAATTAATCATTTCCTGCATTTGTGATCGTATTGCGAAATAAGCTATCTCAAATTTCTCCCTCTCTTGTTCAGCTTCTTCAGGATTATCTACGTCTATCAACTCGATCTGAGATTGGATTTCGTCAAACTTGCGGTTGATCTGTGGGAGTTCCTCTTGCCTAAATTCCAACAAGGTGATAGCTTCATTCTTTGGATTAAACCTTTCCACAAAAGATTGAACAAGTGTAAGAGATGCCTTTACTACACCTCTTTTTCTCTTTAAGTCTACCAAAGATTTTTTTATCGCTCTCGTCTAAAAGCATTTTAAAATACCCAAAACTAACAAATACAATTACTTAATAAACTTACGAAACCAATAAATAAAAACAACAAAATTAAAAAATAAACGATAGGTAAATATCAAAATAGGGCGTATATACTGGTGAACAAAAACAATTGAAAAACCGTAACTCAACGATATAATAAAGATGTAGATGATAGATATAAATGTGACCTATTACTTTATTCACGGGTTAATTTATACTAAATCTTCCCTGGTAAGCAATTTGTCACATTACACCTATCACGTCGAGGTCACCAAAATGAACGGGCCGGGAGCGTAAAGCTTTATTACGCGCGCCCGGACACCACCAAAAATAAATTGCGCGTAGATTTTTTGCTCAATAAATAGCGGCCCCTTTGGCCCACAAAATAATTACACCTACTTAATTAAATATAATATAAACGAATAAATAACCCCTTTGGTTCAAAATAAATATATTAAATAAATAACCCTTTTCGGCTAAACAATCGTAATATAATAATAAACGTATAAATCACAACGTTGTATATAAATATAATAATATAAAATCGATTTAAATACGTACTCACGAATAACAATTAAAAAAAACAAATATATAAATATAATATAAAATAATATAAAGATGATTAAATACGTACTCACGGATAACAATTCAAGACAGACTGGCCAGTCGAACCCTATATTTTATTATAAATAAAATAAATACATGCGCGGTGCATTACGATTAAGCATATATATATATATATATATATAGCTGTACGCCCACCAGAATGTACGGATTATGTCAAGTAAAGCTGAATTAATCACAAACCAATGCAGTACTTTAATCCGATAATCTCGGATAAACAGGTTTATGTAATACATATATATATATATAAACATTCCCTATCCTCCTTATGATTATTCCCCTAGCTGTTCTTCGTGTCCTAAATCTTCCAAGTCTTGCGGATCACCGCTATGTGTCTAGCCTGTCCTTTCTGCCAAAGTCAACCCCCCTGCTCTCCTATCTCTCTTATATCTCAAAGTCCCGACCCGTTCTACATGTTTCTCTGTCCCATTCTACACTCCACGCTCTTCTTCTAATTTCCTTAACAATTCGCCTAACCCCCGTCTTATGCGTATCGCGAACAATGATCCCTTCTTTTCCATTCAAGTCTAGTTTCTAATGATTTTTTTTCTCTCCTATTTGTTTTTTTTCACTTTTTTTTATAATATTTTATTATATACGTATATTTATATATATATATATATATACATACTCGTAATTAGAAAACGACTGCCGTTAAGTGATTAACTTTTTTTGTGCATACACAATTATATAATATGCAGTGTGATATATAATATTATACAATCGGTGTTTTATTATATATGATGTTACAAATATTTTACAATTTTATGTCAAAAATACTAAATTTTTCAAGATGAATCTAGAGTTTCAATGCCAAAAAAAAAAAAATTATTAATTTTAAAACTATTTTATTATATCTACTAACAGTTTTGGCTATTTAGTACTTCAAACACACTCAAGTATATACGTACATAAATTTAAAAATATTTGAAAATAAAATGAAGGGTTCATATTACAGAAACTTTGATTGTATGCTTATAAATAACCGATTTTCATCGATACGTTTAAAAATGGTAATATAAACAATAATTTTATGAAACTAGAATTTATTAATAGTAAAATATTTATAAGACATTACAAAATAAGTATGTTTTTAAATGTAATTTATAAAAAAACATTTTTTCAGGAATTGTTTAACATCGACACTGCAGCTGTTCTTAAATCGAAAATTTTAATTACGAAAAAATTGAATTTTTCAAGCAGGTAAAAGTCAAGAATTGAATATTAATGAAGATTTTAAAGAAAATTTCAAATTCTTTAATGGCCTTAAAAGAAATTTTACTGCAGATGTTATTTCTATTTTATATAAACGTTTATGTTGCGCTTACAGTTTCACTTAGTTTTGCTTATTGCAGTGAGCAATCGTTTGCCGCAATAAGTACGCTTAAAACCTTGTTCCGTAAATCGATGCTACAAGAAAGGTTAATCCCCGTATTTCTTGTAAATTCAGTAGAAAAATAAATTATTATAATTTCTACAAGTACCTGTAGGTTACATGTAACCGATCGTGTGTCATCCAACACATATTATATTAAATGCAATAAAACGAAATACTTTCCCTTCCGTTCCTTACATTTCATTCTAAACATATTATATAATACTGCAGTTTATTTTCTTTCTATATATTCATAGACATTTCAAATAAATTGAAGAATGATTAAATAAGTTCCACGTAGGTGGTGGATACAGAAAATTGTCATCAATTTTCCGATGCATTCGTGTTTCATAATTGCCTATTTTAAACGCCGTTTACGTTTCTATGAATACAACTATTAATCAAAATATCTAGATAATCGCTCTAGATCAATCGTTGAATATATTTCAATTCAGTACGAATCTACTTTATAAATTCAAAATTCTATACACTACGGAGGGCACGAGAAGATGCTACAGGTTTTCAAGTGATTGGATATCTGTATATAAAATCTATTTACTCCACTATACGTATATAATATTATTTTAATCGAATAGATTTTCGCAGAACCTCCAGCCAGAGGCGCATTAAGTGGGGGGCAAAGGGTGCGTTTGCCCCGGGCGGCAATTTTTAGAGGGCGGCACACTGATCATGGACATTTGGAATTATATGTTTTAGTCTGTTGGAATTTTAATCTTACTGTAAATTTAGGGGCGGCAAATTATATTTGCCCCCCCCCATCCCTAAATATTGATTCTTAATGCGCCCCTGCCTCCAGCATATTATAATCGATAACATTTATATACAAAATCAACGAGTAAAACGTGACTTAATCTTCAAAGAGACATACGTTATCGTAGGTATCCAAGTACCTACGTACGAATACTAAGCATAATATACTAAAAGAAATCGAACGTCGTGCTCGCGGGTAAATCTGTTCGGTCTCGTCTCTCGAAAATAAGTATCAAAATGCAAAAACGTTTCGGAAACGAAATATAAATAAACCCGTCGTTAATTATAATACTTACGTAATTGTACATGTATAATACGTACAAAGCTTTATATCCACCTGTGTACACCTTGTCGTCCAATTAAAATACGGTTACTTTGTCATCACTATATACTTAATAATATACACATACATAAAACCGTATCCTGTTCTCGGTAACAGGAGACCCAAATAGAGCTCACACACGATGCCACGCACTGTAATATTACTACCGATGAAGCAGCTATAATATACACAAATATATGTATATATATATATATATATATATATATAATATAGTTAATAATAATATTATTATAATAATAACACGTTGTGTTTTTCGACCGACGAAACGTCATCCGGAAATTTGCGCAGGCTGTTAATTAATCCCGAAAAGCGCGATGATTTACACGGCGAGATGCAGCTGCACGCGGATTTGAGGACAAAATAATTTTAGTCCTACGACGTTCTCCTCCGTCATCCATCAAAACGAAATGAGTACAATTTATATAACGTTACTCTATATATAGCGCTGAAATTCTGAATTACCCGGCTACGCCCGATTTAAAGATTAATCCATTTCTATGGTTTTGTTATTTATTCATTTATTTCGTATCGACATATACGTATATTTATAGATTTTTTTTCTAATTAGATTCGTAATATGAAACCGCGGTGTACAGTTTTACTATGGCGTAAATTATATATTCAAATTATCACGTATAAATGTATTTTCTATTAATATTAGTAATATTCGTTTGTCGCGTACTTTTTATACACCAACCCATCACCGAAATTATTATTTATTCGTTCCGATTAATATAATACGTTTACTACAATTAAAATTTGACTATTTTCAATGACGATGTTGAAATCATTGTTATAAATCATAAATGATTATACAGCGTTGTTGTATACTAAGTTAAAATTTTTTTTCTCGAATATATATGGCGGTAGGTGTTTTTATATGCAATATAATGTACTGAGCCCATTTTTTTGGCATGTACTAATAAAAATAAAAAAATAAAATTTATAATTATATATTACTCCTTCGTCGATGTTTAAATAATTGTTTTTTCACATTTTTATAAATATTGTATATTATTGCTCCTCGAGGCGTTATTTCAAGTAAAATAAATAAATTATAACATTGAATATTAGTATTATAATAGTTGAGTATCTAGGAATAAATTACCAATCGTAGAAACAACACGCATAATGAGGTAAGACAGAGAAGAAATGAACAGCAATGAACAAAATGCTTATCTCGAGAACATATGGTCCAACAAGGAACAGTCAACTATATAGGTGACTATGAAAGGTGAAATAATGCATATCTGGAATAGCTTGTGTTAAAAGAAAATCTTCTATTCCAAACGACCTCGTGAAAGACCTCGACGCCAACGATTGGACAGGGTGAAGCAGAATATAAGAACCGTTGGTGAATCAGCAAGATTAGAGGATCCCCTAGACAGAGATAGACGGAGAAGCTCAGTAGAGGCTGTTAAAAGCTTTAAAGGCTTGTAAAGCATTTAAAAAAAATTATAATATTGATAAGAACGCGAGATATGCAGGTAGTGTATTTACTCATATAATATATATCGGCTCGATTATTTTACGGTGATAATCCTAAACGTCAGCGTATACAATGTAAATACCACGTATCTTTTCGGACTTGTCATATCGGTAAAACGTAATAATATGTGTATCGCTAATCAAAATACATACTTCTACAATCTTAATCTTGGACGAAAACTCTTGCGGATAAGACTATAAGTGTAGTTATTTCTTTGCTATTTTACGTGTCAATTTTTTCACGTCGAAAAGAAAGAATAAAAAAGTGTACTATCCCCTCCTTCTTCTAGGCAAAAAAATGTAAAAGAAAAAATAAACACGTACTGACACTATCGGAGAATAGTACTGTTTTTCGAAACAATGAGAAAAATTAAAAAATATATATTCAATAGTTTTGCTATAAGCATCTAAAACGGCTGCTGTTTTATCGTATAAATAATAGGTATATTATACGTTAATTGTGTATTAAATAAATCTGAAGATTATTACAAAATAAAAAATAATAAATAAACGAATTTAAAAAAAAAAACTATATTTTTACAAAATCAAAAATTACAGATTAGTTGAAGTAACGGATCTGTGAAGGGGGGAGGGTTCAGGAAGACAACTAACTCACAGTTAATATTTACTAGTCGAGTATGGCCTCATTTTAAGCATTTTTGCTTTAAAAACAAATGAAAGGACCGCAAGATCCCAAGAATTGTAAAGTAATTCGAATAAAAATTATCTACTCAATATAAAGTATTTTATACGGCACATGTGAGTAACGCTACAGCGGAAAGAAACGCTTAGTCGTTTGAAACGAATAGAGTCATACATCTGTTTAACAATAACAGAAGAACGGTTTTCAAAATTATAGCTATACTCAGCATGTGACTTTTACAGCTGTAAAAATTAATTTCAAACAAATTTTAAAGAACATTTTCACAAATAAAAAACAGAAGGAAAATTGGAGAGTTTTAAAAGTGGCCTCGTTTGAAAATGACTGATCCGCAGTTCTCCCGATACTAAATCCGCCACCGAGTTGTATGAATTTCGTATTAAACCCGTTGGCTTTATTCAAAATAAATAAAAAATGTTTTTTTTTCTCTTAATAATTACGAGTATTATTTAATAATTCTTTTTTTATTTTCTATTATTTTATTAAAAATAAATAAATACGTATACAAGAAGAATGTAAAGCAGACGATCAACAAGTTACACATATAACTGACCTGTTGTCGGAAGAAGATATTTTGACTGTTTCGAGTTGGCACGACGACGATGATGCGCGTGCGAGAATAAAAACGCTAAAAAAGAAAAGAAAAACAAAATCAAACAACAGACACACGCACGACACCACACAAAACCGTCCTCTATAAAAGGTGTGCGCCGGCCGGCCGAGCGCCCCCGTAGCCGTTCGCACGCGTCGCTCGCAGGACGGTAACGCTCGCCAAAGTCGACTTCTCCAGCATCATCGAATATAGCCGCCGCGCGTGCATTCCAACAAAAACGTTTCGACGGAATTAAACGTCATTTTTTGCGCCTCTACCGAGTACGCGAATTTTTTTTATTTCAGTTTATTTTCAAAAAAAAACAATTTTTTTAAATACTCCAACTACCCAGACTATAACGCCACGTGAAGGTGCGTCGTCACTCCGAGGACGTTTGTCGATCACTACTTCGATCGATACCGTATAATACGTACTTATTATACATACAGAGAATCTGTTGTCCACGTAAATATTACTCCTCGCGGTAAGATTAATTATTATCGGTATTATTATATACTTGTAAATATATACATAATATATTGTGTACGGGGTTGTGTAAGCGCTAAATTCGTATCGTGTAAATAGTTTATAGAAAAAAAAATCCCCCTCTTGTATAAAAAAAAAAAATCATAACCCGCAACAACTGAATATTATTTATACACGCAGTATAATATTATTTATAACGATTATTATTCATCTCTCTCTCTCTATATACATATATTTTTAATAGAATATTAATAATATTTTTATAGTATTTACGCCGATGACGCGATCGTATTAAACCGCAGTGTTACGTATGATACATTAAAATATGGATATTTTAAAAAATATACCTATTATACGCTATTTAACCCTAAAAACCAAAACGAAAAATATTTTTGAAGACACTTCATGTTTCTAATATTTACGCCGAATCAATAAATTAAAACGGGAATGTAGAGTCACGTAGTAATGAATTTACAAATTTTGAAAACATTTGATGTGGTTGAAATTATAAAACTGCGTATTAATCAACGTTTGACATTATTTTGATTTTTTTTCTCTATAGGCATTTAGTTCACGTGTTAATCAATTTTTATTCAGTGTAAGATCCGAAAAATCGTATTAAACAATTACCAAAAATAACGTGTACGTTTATACAAAAAGCATACGTACCATACACTTCAATCACTGCAATTATTACTAATTTATAAAAAAAAAAGTGGCTATTTTCAATTTCAAAAAGCAATAAACTGCAATAAAATTTGCTTAGATCCTTTCGTATATATATATGTATTTAAAATTAAGATTTTATTTTTTTTTTTGAGAGAGAAATTGAAAGAAAATAATTGTTTCGCCGAAGTATTACAATATAGTTTCCAGCGTACTTGTTCGCATTAAGTATACGTAGGTATGTGCTTAGTGTGTCCCGGTCGTTTTGGGATTATTCAATACTGTCACCAGAGAACACGTGCAGAAGTTAAATCGAATATTATTACGCCGCGCAACGTACGAGTGTATAACAAACTGTTATTATCAATCGAACCACATCTGACCGGCTGCTCTTGCAACAATATTACGCGTGCCGAAATACTACTATATAAAGGTTAAGCTAATTAATCGGCCATGAATCGATAATGCAGCTTACTTGCATTAGTTTCGAGACATCAGACATTTACGTTATCACATATTACATCGTTGTATATGAATAATAATTATTATTATATAAGACCCGCGGTGCACGTTCTCCGAAACTGCGCGCGGCAGCGGCTACACACTCTGGATAAGTATTAGTCGAGTGTCGATGCGTACCTATGTGTAATATTTAATGAGAAGCTGGAATAATATATTATACGCCGCTAAGAGGACGTCTCCTCACCGGCACGATTTTAAAGCGGTTCCGTACACGTGCTTTCTATAAGAAATTCTATGAAAAAAAATCCGAACGATTTAAATATACCTATTCTAAAAGTCATTAAAAAGTAATCATGTATGTAGCACCGTGATTCGTTCAGAACAGAATCAAACGACAAAAAAACGTGTTCGCGCAAAACAGAACAAAAAAAAAGTGTCCCTCAAAGTGATTTAAGAGATAAAACGCCTAGATATAATAAAATAGTTAGAAGACGATATTTTCTCAAACGCTTTTCGCGTTACGTATAGGTCGATATGATGAATGCAAAAAAACGTGTTTTTTTTTTTTAAATCTCTGTAATTATTTTTCTGATTAATGTTTCGAGAGTGAAAATAAAAGGATACGAGGTTCCTTTTGAAACGTCGAAACTCTATCTTTTTTATAATAAGTGTTTTATCTTTAAAATCACACTGAAGTGTTATTTTTTTCTGTTTAACGTAAACGCGTTCTCTGACAGTCATCGGTGAAAAAACGTCCTCTTAACTATGATTTTAATATATCTACTCGAAATAGTTTTGCTTCAGTGCGTATAGTTTACCGGTGTACGGATTTAATTTGCAATCGCCTTTATATTTATAATATCGTATATTATCGCGTTTATATATTTAAAAAAAAAAAAGAAAAGAGCGGACACGTTTCGCTTACAAATTTGAAAACGACGACATATCTACTCGTATACTCGTAACATCAAAGTCATAAAATATTTATAAAAACGAAAAGCATAAAATTATGATTTTTAGAACGATTATTACTCATTATTTATGGTTATTGTGTTCATTACGCATTAAATAGTTATATCATTATTTAAAAATTACAATATTCAAACGATACACGTGTGTTTTACAATAAAAACCGTAGCGAGTTAAATTTTATAGTAACTCGGGAAAATAATATTGTAACTGATTATTACAAGTCACAATTAATATAACTCAGTTAAGTAATTTTGATTTATATACATGTAACTGCAGATCACTGCTCAACCCCGCGCGAGCAGGGACCTCAAAAGTAACTCTTTCAGAACCTCCTCCCCAAAAGTACGAGTTACCGAATACTGTTATAACACTCGAGACGATTTAGAAGTCGCTACTCTATAGTGTCTACTATATATATATATTATGTATATTATAGTGACACGAAATAACGTATATTATAATGTTTGTCTTGATAATTTTTTTAGTGTGTATTACTTTTTGTGAACATAACGGTGGGACGAATGAAAAAACTTTACCAATATCTTTTGTATCTGTACACCGTTCTTATCTCGCACGGCAACACAATATTCGTTTACTTTCCTCGCATTTATCAACCGTACACACGTATATAAATATGTACTGTATCGCACGATATATCATTTTCAGACAATATTATATGGTGTCAATAAAAACGCGACGTCCTCTCGGCTTTGCCCGCGAAGTTATATATATATATATTATTATGAATAGTAAACAATAATTGTTTTCAAAGTTTTTTTTTCACTTAATTTCGAAACTATTATTTTGTTTTTCTTTACACGAAGTGACATCCAGTGTCAGAAATGATACGTGTTAATTAGAAAAAACCAAGTGTACAAACTATTAAAACCCATTAATTAGTATAAAAACGCGACTCGATCGATTCGTGTATAATTATTATGGTACACCGATATATTTTAATTGAAAATTAATTGCAACGAACGTAGCTATAGACTATAGTGCTAGAACGGAACACACAATAATTTCTAATAAAAATATAGTAAGGTATAAAAACGTCGAATACTATAGGAATATTTGTTACTGTAACGATAATTTCGATGAATTCGTAATACTAATTCGAGAACTATAAAATTACTGTTTCGTTGTGTTTTCAAACGTTCCCAGAAACTCGTATGAGATATTTTCAATTCTCGACATATTATCCGTTTCGTATAGCGTTTATATTATGATTATTTTACCTAAATTCAAATCGACGGCGGCGCCTGAAATTAAAACAGTAGTTAAACAATAATTTAACACCACTGTCGATCCCGTTTTGGTCTTGTAGTTATAGTTAATTTGATGAATAACGAATGAAAGTATTCGTCTACGGAGACATAATATTATTGTAATATTCAGTCGTACACGTGTCAAACTTACGGATTTAGATTAACGTAATCGTGTTGTATCCGTTATGCGTGCTACAGTTACCTTGTTTTTAACGGTGGATATTTTCACAGTAGAAATATGAATACCGCGGAGAAGCAATATATTGAAGCGAAAATTTCGAATATTATTTGAGAGAGAGTAAATTAGAGAAATAGCTGACGGTTTTCAAGCGTTGATTTTACATAAAAACAAACGATTATTATTGAATTACTGTTTTTTAAAAACAAATTCTCTGTACAAGCGTACTATAGAATAATAATTTAAAACGAAAAAAATTACTACTGACTAGAACGAAATAAAATAAATAAATTCTCAAAATCAACTAATAACCGCTAAGATTTCTTTTTTTTTTTGATTAGGATTTTATTACCTCAAAATTCAATATTATAGTGGAATCGTGTCGAAATTGTATTAAACCTTAATAATTGATGTTAAAACTGTTTAAAACACTACTATATATGCTAAAGAAAGAAGTAAATCGAAACGATTTAAAAACCAAATTTTCTCGCCCTTTTCGGTTAAATTAAAATATCGAATGCTCCACCGAAATTCAATAACGGACAATATTGACTTATTCGAGAAACCACGCTATAAGTAAGTTACTTTTCTCGTAAGATTTCTTACTTAGCTACTGTTATTATTTATAAAATAACTAATTTAACGAGATAAGTCTACACGTTAAAATACGTAACGTTTTATTCATTAATACTTGTCTTATTATAAATTATAATTTTTATAAATTATTTACTCATCTTCCATTTTTTTCGTAGCGCAAAATATGTGACTCCGTGTCGGAAATTAATACCGTGAAAATTAATAATACCGTTAGAGATGAGTTTCGGATATTATGTTTTTAATACAAACGCCTAATGTAATAAAGTAGAAACTGGAAATTCAGCCAGCCGATAAACATATTAAGAAATATCCGACTGTTTCTGATCCCACACGAAGAATACGATTACCGTCTGTTTATTTTGATTGATTTTTTTTTAAAAATATTATTCTATCATTATTATTATTATTATTATTATTATTATTATTATTATTATTATTATTATTATTATTATTATTATTATTATTATTATTATTATTATTATTATTATTATTATTATTATTATTATTATTATTTGCTAAATTTTTTTATTTTATAGTTATTAGATGCCTGCAAGTAGATACCTCTTGGGTCTCTAAAGCAGTCAAGCACTCTATTCCACGTATAGTAAATTACGCGTATTTCTCTGCAGTACACGAATTTTCTACTGATCACTAATTGAGTTAAAATACATCAAATTCAATTAAACCGTGTAAAGTGAATAGCTATACTATATAAACATCAGTTATTAGAATATGTACTTGTTTGTACGAAAATGTATAGTCTATCATCTAAGGCGTCGAGTCAACAGTAAAATTTACGTAGTGGCTGGTGTAAACTTTGATTTAAAAAAAAACACATATATAAACAGAATAACTGTATTAAGATTTAACGAAAATTTTTTATTTTTTAAGAGAGAGAAATCCAATTCTCGTATTAATACGCAGCAATAATATTGGACTTCGAATATGACTCGTGTACGCATTATTAACTTTCGGCGAATTTACATTTTCACTGACGCGAGTGATTTTTAGATTTCCTATTCCGGAATTACGTTTAACGCGTATAAACATTGGTCGCCCTATCCTAGCGCGATTAGAAATTCGCTGAGACATTCTCTTCCGTACATACAAATAATAGTTACAAATAATATGATTCGAGTAAAAATGGTAAAACGAAATTGATTTGCCCGTCTAAAATGTCCACATAAATATATAGCGTGTATTTGTATATTATTGTGTAATATTAATCGGTTATACTTTTAACTATTCAATTACCGCGGCCGGGCGGGAGATTTCCATTTTTACCAAATATATACTCTTTACCGGGAGGACGGGATGCCACGGGACGGAGGCAGAACGACTACATATTATATTATACAATTGTGTTTCGGAATATTTAAAAGCTTATTTATATGATAATATACTTTGCGCCGTCAAGCCCGTTGTGTTGGTGGTTTGTTTATAAGGTTTCGATACGTAATTGCAGTGTATATATGTACGCGGTGGCGGAGAAAGTAAAAAAAAAAATTGCAAAATATTACATAAAGCGAAAAAAAAAACGACGAACCGTGTACTTTTTAAGTATACCGTCATTTTTCCTCGCCGCGGTTTTCACCCTTAATAATTATTATAAAAAAAAAAACACCTCGGGACGCGCCGGTCGTTTTTCACGCGTTACTTCGTCGAATATTTCCATTTTGCACAATGCGCGTAAGAATCGCGTATTCACTCGTAAAGCCTTATTGAACTATATTATTATTATAGTACAATAAATAAGGAGCAGGAATATTTGAAAGCTCACTCCCTACACCCCAAACAAAAATCCTGAGCGTGCTCCAGGGTCGTGTAAATGTAAATTTTAATAAACTATACAGTTAAAACAAACAATCGCCAACGAATAAATGAGTCGATAAAATCATATTATCATGAAAGAATACTGGTCAAAACATCAAATATAATTTCTTTATCGTAATGTATATTACAGAAATATAGAATAAAAAAAGTCATAAATGCGTGTAATAATATGTTTTAATAATATAAAAATATTATTTTCTTTAACATAGATCTAATATGATGCACACTGTGTATGCGGTTAAATGAACATATTTAAAAGAGGGTGGATGGGCAATACGATAAAAAATATTTTTTTTTTAATCGAAGCATAATTAAAAATTTTTATTTGTTATATAAAGAAAAAATATTTAGGTATTTGTTTTTATTATTCTTTACGTTATGTGTATTATTATTTACACTTGTACGTAGCAAAAGTAATAGGATAATCTCATATTAATATTATTATTTATCATATAACTGTATAAAGTAGTATATGTATACACTTTTAAAACAGTGTCCCACTTATTCCTATATATATATATATATTTTATTATTAACTAGTATTAATTTATAGTTTTTATTTATTCTCATATTTTTTTTATTCTATTATTTATATAAATTGTTCTCTTTGTTTTTACTAATTTATTATATATAATAATTAATTCGGAAAATGTGATGTACCTACCTACTGCAGTTATGCATAATTTTGTAATATATTGTGGCCGTTATATTAAATATTATTAATTCGCAAAAATTACGGCCGATCATCATTATTCATTCGCGAATTCGTACATATTAATTATTGCAACGGTACATAATAATATTATGCACACCATCAAATTCAGACACTTCGAAATATAGCATACGTTTTGACGGAACACGTTCGAGTATATGTCATGTCAGCCATGCACGATTTTGTTAACGACAACATGTCAATATATTACATATATAATAATAATAATAATAATAATAATACGTACTGCATGAGTTATATATGCGAACACTGTAGGAAGGCAGTTGGGAATAATTGTTAAAAATTTGATAAAATTCCAATTAAATTAAATCTAATTCCAGCTTAGAGGCTATTGAAGCTCCATCGTTTCAAAACAAATTTCTTTCCATTTTTCTCTACGTTTTTGGCTATTGCAAACTGATCTATCATCCCTAATTGCCATAAATCCTTTTCGCTTCTCTCTTTTATTCGGTCTTCGTACGACGATTACGTACGAAAAATATTTTTTTTTCCAAATAAAAACATTATATTATATATACTGGGTGTTTCTGAACTCAATACCATAAATTCGTACACACACTCGGTGTGGTGACCCAATGACGAAAGTTTTGAAATTTTTCTTCCATCATTAAAATCTAAGTTTTCACATTTTTGTTCATAGATTTTTGATATAAATATAAAAATAAATACACCATGATATTTCCTGCACAGTTCTCATACGAATCGATGTGTCACATTACTTTTGCTCATTTCTGCCCGATTTTGATACACGCGAGACGCTCGTGACGTTCTATGTCGTCATGACGTCAAAATCGGGCAGAAATGAGCAAAAGTGATGTGACATATCGATTCGTATGAGAATTTTGCAGGAAATATCATGGGGTATTTATTTTTACATTTATATCAAAATTCTATGAATAAAAATGTAAAAACTTAGGTATTAATGATGGAAAAAAAATTTCAAAACTTTCGTCATTGGGTCACCCCACAGAGTGTGTGCACGAATTTATGGTACTGAGTTCAGAAACACCGCCTATATAATATAATATACAAATTATTTTTTTTAACAATCGTTTTTTGGGAAATGTGGGAATATATTAAGTCGATAAGTTTATTTCGTAACGAGTTGCTCTGAAATGTGATAAGAAGGTACATACGCATGATAACTTATATATAGTATAAATATTACAAATTATAACCACTTTTAAAAATAAAAATATAAAAACGTAATAGGTCATATTACCTTCGGCGTTTTTAGCATCCAAATAAATAAACTAAATCGAATTCAAAATAATAATATATAATATAGTTCTTATACGATTTTATTTTATTTTACACGAGTCTACAATTTGTGTGTACAATTTTTTTCATTATATTCCATAATAATGTTTCATTTACCACCCGTGTCATTAGAATAACTATACCGTACACGCGGTTTGTCAGGTCACCAGCTACTGTACACGTATACAGTGGATATAAACTACGTAGGCGCAGTGGCGGTGCGAATTAGTAATTTTTCATTCAATTTTTTCATCAAATTTTTACCACAGCGACCTACACTCAAATTCGTTTACGTAATACTCCACCCGAAATTCGGTTGAAAATAAATCCAATTTATTGTATAAATATGATTTTCAAACTTTCAATCGTTTTCCCAGTTTCAACCGAACTCTGGTAAGATTTCCAAATTGTCGCGTATAACATATAAATGCAGCACTTTCACGGGCACTACACGTATACGGATTTTCAATAAAAAATAAAAAAAACAATTTATTCGATATTTTAATATATCGATGAAATCAAGAAATTCTATGATACTCATTCAATTTAATTCGGGTAGAACATTATATTTTTTAAATATATTATTTCGTGTCATCATTTTACAAAAAAAAAAATACATTTATATTTTAGTAATATCGGTGTTTTTTTTATTATTATTGATTTATAATTTTTAAAGATTTTTTTAGCGGTTAAAAGTTAATAATTTGCGTTTCGGAAGGACCAGTAAAATTATTTCGTTTGATGGTAAGCAAATCACGTGGCACTTCATTTGGCGAAACGCAAACGTTATATACCGACTTGAAATGCGTAGACGTGAAATCAAGTCGTAAAAAAAAAACGCCAGTTAATCTGTATTATTTCAAAAGTGTATTATTCTTCATAGTTCGTGATAATAATAAATACAGAACAATATTTTCACCGTAGTAAGCGTGATGTATGTCAAAAAAAAAAAAACGAAATTATGAAATCCGAGTTATCTGTTTATATAAATAATATCCGCGCGAAGTTCGGTAAAAAAAACCCCGTATAATTTTATTACATTAAAAAACGACTTTCTTGGAAGAATTTATTAGATGCATTTTCTTTTTTTAAACGTCGTTTCTAAGTCTAGTATAAAAGTAAGAAGTACAAAAATTTTCCATACAAGATCCCACTTTAAATATAAAAAAAAATTTTAAGTCGTTTAACAATATATTTTACCGACACGCTGAACTATAATATTATATGAAATAATATTATTCGCGGAAGTGGAAAGAGTGTTACTGTAAAAACAAACTTATAACCGAAATATGATTTGTTTTAAATTTCTCAAAACACGGATTAGAAAAGACTTTTTACGATGAGAGAGTTTTTTTTTATGAATAAGTAATTGGTTGAAAATTTTCAAGCGGGTTTTAGCGTTTCGCCAAACCCGAACTTACTGGCGTACAATATCAATAAACATAATTTGATAACACTATACGTTACGAGTAAAAAATAATATATTTTTTTTTCTACTAAAACAAATGCCTCTTGACATTTGAATTGCATTTTTCAAAGTACACATATATATATATTTTTTTTTACTAAAAAACGCTTTTAAAGAATACCACCCACGAAAGTCGCCATAATAAAGAAAACTATACATTGTTCTCGTAACAGAGTTTATGATGTCACGTCCAGTGGATAAGTTTCAAATATATATACCGCGCATTAAACCGTATTAAAAATTTGGGGGAAAAAATCCGTTTTCCAGCGAACAAAAGAAAAACAAAAAATTAATTGTAGAAACTAATAATAATAAAATACTTGATGAATTTTTTGAAAACAATTATCATGAAAATCGCATAAAATAACTCGCACGTTGTATCCGCGAGAACTCTGCGCATAATTATTATATTAGTCGTATAACAGTAATAATCATCCTATAAATAAAATAATTATTTGGAATTTAGATAATTTAAGAAAGTACTAGACGCTCGCAGTTTTGACAACGGTAAAAATATTGTTTAAAAAAAAATTCCCTCGTATACGAAAATCCTTTTACATCTATACAGTGTAAATAATTTCTGTAAGATAGTTCTATCGAATCGTATGGTGTAGTGAACTAAATACGTTGACAAACACACGAGAAGCCATATTCAATATGATACCTGCAGTGTAGCACGAGTATACTTGGATTTTGGAGAAATTGATAAATGTCAAAAAAAAAACACGTGGTCAGGAAATACTTTTTCACGACACATATTTGGCTTCTCCCGTGTCTTACACTACTTAAAACTGTAAGCGTTTTCGGAAGAAATAGGTTATGACGAAAAAAAAAATTGACACAAATAATTATTATTATTAATCGTGTTTCGAATATTAAAACAACAGTCGTTTCGAATAAAATACACTGCAGTATAATATATAGTGATTAAAAACGATATTCGTCATAATAATAAAATCGAAACGTCGACAATACCCGAGTGTATATTAAACGATATTTATAAATATATAATTTGTGTGATATACGAGTATATACGCGACACGAATTAAACGAGAACCTGCAATTTTGTTTTAACTCTAATTCGATCAGTACAGAAATGAATTTCGCCCGCGATCGGAATACCCTCGTGTAAAACCAACGCGGTTAGGTTATCAAATTATTTTACAAAAAAATATATATATTATTAGAAAAATACGTT
The DNA here is from genome assembly GCA_032441835.1 of Slavum lentiscoides. Classification (NCBI taxonomy): domain Eukaryota; kingdom Metazoa; phylum Arthropoda; class Insecta; order Hemiptera; family Aphididae; genus Slavum; species Slavum lentiscoides. Next base: position 1,213,728 of record CM063707.1, on the reverse strand, counting down.
AAAATATTGAATATTATATTAAAATCGCATTCAATATACTAATAATAATAACACTTAATTCAACAAATAAAACAATTTTCGTATTTAATAATTATGCCGGAATTCACAAAAATTAAACGTTGTTGTAATAGATTTTTTTACATATATTCACGATACAGCTTCAACAACTTAGGTTATTAGGTATAGCTTACAAAATGTTAATACGCATTACATACGAATGGGTACGTTGTTTATACTAGATTGAATTCTACATATTAATATATTTAAGAAATAAAATGATTTGGTTGCAGTTTTCTTCATTTCGGCTTAGAGCTTCGTAGAGGTTTTCTGGAATTCCTAGGCTACTTCTGGTTTCTATATGGTTTCGACAGAAGATATGAGAAGGCGCTCGACTGTAAAGGGTTCACCACATGTGAGGCAGAGAGTTGGTTCTTCTTTACGCATGAGATGGCCATGGGACATCTCTGAGTGACCAGTTCGAAGTCTGTTAATGATTACTCCGTCTTTGCATTTGAATAAATTGAATAAATTTTATAACGAACAGAAATTTTAAAACGAGATCATATAAAGAATCAGGGAAGTGTCCGAAATAAAATTTTTAAAAGTTAATCCTAATTCAAATTTTACGAAACACGTTTTAGGAAATAATAATCAATTATCATATTCACTATTAATAGAGATTTTGGAAGAATTACGCGCGCACACACAAACCAATATTTCATATCAATATAATATTAATAACACACGCCATATTTTAACAGTTCAATTCACTACATTATGTACAAAATTTCTTCGCTGTTTTTTTAAAAAATTTTATTTAAACTCTATAATGTCTTTTTACTGTAATATTCATAATTTTCTCTGTGTAATTTTTTTCGTTTTTTTTTTTTTTTTTTTATTATATTCTGTCGTTGTATTTTTCTTTTTCGCCCAATACCTGCAGATGATGATTTGGCGTCGACACCTGTAGTAAATAAACAAATTTAATACAAACGAAGCAGCTCCTATCATATGTTTCTCTATTTTTTCATAATACTCTTTGGATTGATTTTATTATATTCACATACGCTTATATTTTATTTTATAATATACTGTGCGCACAAAAATCGTAAACTTCCAAAATGTCATGTCGAAAGCGATATAATAATATATATACTGAAATATTACTGGAATAGGCGATTGATTTATTTCGGACTTGTATATATAATATGCGTGTATCGCGTTTGTATCATACTTGATAATACCGACTTGAGAGCCGAACAGGTGGGACGACGGTGTTGCAAGGGTGTTGGCGATCAACGCGAATAAGACACGGTATTTATATTGTTAAATATTAGTGGATTTAAAATATTAATTAATTTACCCGTTGTTTAATAGTGACACATTTACATGTATAATAATACGAAAGATGTGACAAGGTAGACCAGGCGCAGTGTGGTTACCCGGACCCCAAACGATTATACAGAGTTCTATATCACGCTGCGTAGCCGTTATTTAATTTTTTTTTTTTATTTATTTTGATTAAAGCGTTCTAAAAACGTATTAACGTAAATGCTTGTAACAGTGTGAAAGATTATCGTTTGAAACGAGGATTTTCAAAGGGGTCATCGCCGAGAGACCTCGCTCGATATAGTCGTGTTATGACTCGAGAGAATCTTTTCTGAACTCAGAATTAGAAACTAGATACGTATATATTTACGTTCACGTGTATATTTTAATATGTGGATTTATTGAGCTGTATATAAAGTTTATCCACATACATAAATGTTCCAAAAGTTCGCGTTCGTTTGAAAATTCCGAAATATTTCACGTATAAGTATACATATATAAGTCCTTACGTAAAGGGACTATAAAAATTACGTCCGAACTACAAGTACGCGATAATTTTTTTTTTTCCAAATTTAATTTAATTTAATTTTTCGTTTCGTTTACTACAGAATTTTTAAATATTATTTGGAATACACGCGAAATTTTGTAAATTTATATGGAACGTAATATTTACAGTTAACCGCAATACGCTATAGGCATTATGAAAAGGGTTTTTCTTTTTTAATTGGATTTTTATTTTTTTTAACTGTCCCGATTAATTTACCGCCGAGAGAGAAAATAAAAGCAAATTCATATTTCTAATAATACGCACGTAAATTAATAAAAATGTACAACGGTAAAACACTCGAACCGACATTAGAGCCGCATCGCCATTTATTATCTTTATGATTACAATTTTTTTCAGGTTTATCTATTAAATCTTTGTAATATAGTATACGAACGTAGCTCTTTCAATTCAAGACTTATTATTGTTTTTAATGTCTACCTATTCCCGATGAAATTGTTTAGTGAAATATATTAGCCGGTATTTGTACTATGACATGTTTTTTATCCTAACCAGTGCGGCTCTTTGAAAATCGTGATTTCGCAATTTTTTTAGAAAATGGCTCATTTACACGAAAATGTTCCGGATCCCCGGTCTAAAGCGTTGAATCAAAAGTTATATATTTTTCGCGTGTTATCATTAATCTATGTATGTTATCGGCGACAATTACAAAAGGTTTGAAAGTCACACACGCCTATTACGACGGAATTTTCTAATGGGCCGGTCAAATAGTTAAATCTGGGGCCAGTTCGAATGTGGTATCTTATTAACGTTATTTAATAGGAGAAAACGTTTTGTTAAAAAGAATAGCGACGTGTGTTTGTATACTGTACTGATTGTGGCCTGTTGATAATTTCGTATAAAATTGTGTGTCGAAACAGGTACCTATATTTTCAATTTTATTTCTCGCATTATCGTTTACTATATTAGATTGCTGTTTTACGCTTATAGGTAAAAAATGTTTATATCGAAACAATATGGCGCAAGACAATTCAAAAACATTTAGTTTTAAACGGCAACAGAAAAACATTTTAAATACCACTGATTCTAATAGATCATCTATGCAAAAAAAAAACAAGACATTACACAAATTATTGACTGTTTATAAATAATATTTCTGTGTAGAATGAAGATTAAATAGGGAAAAATATACTTTATACGATTAGCGGTTTAAGAATATTTCTCTTGTTTTTTTTTTTTTTTAATAATGTAGACAAAATTGAGTTAAAAATTAGGTATTTTTAAAAATATGAAAAGTACATACAATTGTCTTACCAATATTATATTGGACTGGTTCAGGCGAATTCTAAAGGAGTCCAATCCTGTTTTTTTTTTTGTTCATCCCAGTAAAACCGCTATAGGTTTGAACGCCCAAAACCCTTTCCCGCCGCCTGCCCACCGATTTGGAGAGGGTTTATTTTTCATACAAAAATCCCTGATTGCGCCATTCGCGAAATACGATTTTACAAGACTTGGGTAGTATTCCAAATAATGTATTCAAATTAATTTTTAAGTATTCTGAATACTTTTCAAGTACTTTTTTGAAAGTATTCTAAGTGTTTTAAATCATTTTCAAAAAGTATTCTGCATATACAATATTCCGAATACTTTTTAAAGACCAATCATATTTTAGATACCTAGTACTTACACAAAAACAATAACTCGTTACTCAAACGTAAAAAGTAATTATTTAAGAAAAAAATATTTTATTTATAATATTATTGTGTTAATTAGTAAACACAGAATTTAAAAAAAAAAGAATGATTGAACGCCCTAAATACATATTGACGACTATTTGTATCCGATTAAATAACAATACAGTTACTATACATTTGATATTCGTATTACTGAAAACTAGTAAAAAAAAAAGTATTCTAATAGTATTTGAAATACTTTTTCTGAAGTATTCAAAATACTTAAAGAATACTATTGTTACGAAGTATTCGAATACATGTTCTGAATAATTTTTTTTCGAAGTATCCGGAATATGTACTCCAAACACTTTTAAAAAGTACGTTTTATTCAAGTCTGCGGTTTTGTCGCTGTGTGTTGCCGCAGGTGAAGTCATGTTGTTGTGCATGCTGCCGGTGACGTTGACGTTGGCCGCGTTGGCGACGGACGCGGGCGACGCGGCCGCGGACAAGCGGTTCGCCCTGCGGCCGGTGGACCCGTTGACCAGGCGCAGCGCGATGGACAAGAACTTCATGCGGTTCGGACGGGCGTTCGACTGTTGGACGGCGCCCGCGGGATGGACGGCGGCGGCCAAGCGCCGGGACCCGGCGGCGGCCGTCGGACGTCGCCTCGACTCCAACTTCATACGGTTCGGCCGCCGGGACTCCAACTTCATACGGTTCGGCCGCGGCGAAGTGTACACGCCCGGCGACAACAAAATACCCAGACGGCACTACGACGTGGACGTGGACGGGCTGGAAGTGCGGTTCGGCCGGTCCGCCGGAAACGCCGCCGCCGCCGCCGCCGCCGCGGAACACGGCCCGTTCGCCGCGGTAACAACCGCTTACGACCGCCGCCGCCGCCGCTGAACGGACGCCGTAAAATTGAAATAAATTATATGCTAACTATTTACCGTATATACTCATTACATTATAATATTATTATATCATATAATAAACGAGAAAACGCAAAAATAATTAATAATAATAATAATAATATATTCCGCAGACTGGATAGATATATATATATATAGTAGTGTTCGCGCGGCATACTGCACTTATCAAGCACACATAATTAATTATTATTACCTACCAGAATCGACGATTGTTTAAACACACTCCGAAACGATTAAAAATTATTGTAAATTTTTGTTTTTTTAATATTTCTTCGCTGGTTCCAAAGTGTATACGTAGTTGTTTTACGACTATATGACGATACGTTTAACGCTCTCTGATCGATTCGAAATAAATATTCTTTCGAAACTCTTTTGAAACGTATTTTACCGGGCTAAGTTTTCGTATAGAAAAACTGTACACACGACCGCAAAGCGCAGCATTTGGTTTCGAGCGCAACAGAGAATTTATACCGGGCCGTTTTAGCGCGAATGTTTCGTTAAAAAAGGCAAAAATATATCTCGCGCACGATATTCCGCTATATTTCCACGATAAAACAGATTCTCTGTTTAATAAAACGTGGTTTACTCGCGCAATAATCTATATATAACGTATTGATTTCATTACACACTCACTTTACTACGGTTAATTATCATGCGTAATGCGGAATTTTAAAAAGAACGTTTTAAAAAAGTCCATTTCCCCCCGCCCCTCATTGCCAGGATACAACACGTCGTGCACGATGCCGCAATATACTCTTCTCGGCAGTTAATACTTGAAACTACTCGATTTCAATTATTCCTCGGCTACTCGGATAATTTTCTTCCTAAATTTGTTGGGGACGATTTATTTGAAGCGAACACTCTGAAAGAAAATAATACGAAACCCTTGGTATAGTTACACATGTCAATCCGTACCGCGTGGAAGTAATTATTACCATCACCGAGGCTGCAAAATGTATACAATGCGGTCTTTGAATCTGTCCTTTGAAAATCTCAGGCGCACGCCTGTGAATCTATCGAACTCTGTACGTAATATAATCTCACCTAAATAATACAATAATATATACTTATATCGGACAGGAAATTTTCAATTTTTCACATCACGTCCGATCAACGATACAACACAACCAGAGCCCAACTTAGGAATTTTGGGGCCCGGGTCTAATTTTTTGATCGGGCCCTTAACTTAAATTGTAAATTCAGTTTTTTTTTTGCTATATTGATTTTATATTCAATTAATTTTTTAAGATTATAAATAAATTGTACCGTAAGTCTATATATACGACACATCTATACACACGACCTGATAATACAGCCAACGCGACTGTCGGGCCGACCAAATCGCGTGTGTAGCCCGCTTAACATTTCACAGTGCCACTTTAATAATTAATTATCAACAGAGGCCCGGGGCTGCAGCCCCCCTAGCCCCCCAAGTTGGGCTCTGAGCACAACACGATCCGTTTCGTGCAATTTTTTTCGAAACTTATGGTAATATATACGTACGGGAGGTGGCCAACCTATAAGGTAGAAAAAACGAGATGACGGCACATTAGACAAATTTCAATGGCACGCGAAAAATATTGAATTTACTGGAAAAATTTTATTCAAAAAAAATATACACATATACCTACGTATATTTAATCGTTTCGGTGTAAGAAATTCGAATAAGAAATATTCGGTATACGTTTTAAATCCCTATAGAAATTTCATCTGTTTTTTTACGCTTAGTGATTTCGGCATTTCTTCCTTTTTTTTGCGATGATGCTACACACGAAAAGTTTCAAAAACCTCCATTGCAAAATGTTGACACTCGAGCCGAAAAAAAATTTGCCACATCAGTTGATATACGTCATATGCAATACCGCAACTGCTGCAGGTCACACCTCAGAAACGAGTCTCAAGACTAAAATAATACTGAGAATCGGTAGATTTTTCTCGAATTACCGACCGACGAATTTTAAATGAGAAAACCAAAAATTAAAACTTTAAAAATAAAATAGAGTTCTCCGTTTTATTTATTAAACGTTATTGATTACGATATCAAAAATACAAAAAAAAACAGTCGGCGTGAAATATTTTTCCGTACCGTCAAGCAGAGCATATTTTAAGGAATTTGTACTGGGTGGCACAATGATTATAAAGACTAAGCCAAGTGCCTATCCTCAAGTACCTTTTTGGTTTATGATTTACTTAAGTCTTAAATATAAAGGCATCCGTATAAAATAATATAATAATATATGTGGCACATCCACCAACCACTGGGTGGCACTAATTCTTCACTAGGTGGCAATAGTGCCACCTACTTTATATGTTAAAATATTCTCTGCCGTCAAGGGTATTCAACACCTTTCATCAGCCATGTCAGATCGTTTTATATCATTTTCATTTTACCCAAAAAGATCGCGCGAAGCTGTTGTCTACACGGGTTAAATCCAATTTACACAAATACGATTATTAGCCCGAGGTAGTAGTGATTTTTCCATAATACGAGTATAATAATAAACGTTCTGTAAGTTTTCATTTTAACTGTGCAGAGTACCATAGTACAATATCTATAGTTGAACCGATTACGGATAGACAACACGGGCTCTTTAGCTTGGTGGAAATAAAGATTTTATATATTTTTTTCTGGTGAGGTCGACGTTAAAAAAATACTTTTATCCACAACAGATTTATTTATTTCCGAGCCGTACTGTTTTACCTAATTGTGATATTTACCGATAAACGACTCAACATTTTATTCGATTATGTTCGGTTACAACGACCAGTGGTGACGGACAGGGCTGGCAAGAAGACATACTCGTAGATTTATCTATAATCACACAAAAAAAATAAATTAAAACAATATTCGCACTAAATAGCCGCAAAAAAATTACTCTTTGAATTTCTGTTTGAAGAGGGTTTTTAAATAAAACGTTAAAACATTTCAATCCTGCAGAGCACCACCGCGTAAGTATTAAATTTAACGTACACGCGTTTAGATTTTATTAATATATCGTAATTTACATTTAGCAAATAAAATTTCTGATAAAATCTAAAGGAATTCGGGCTATTACGTACTCTTTTTTTTCTATCGTTCGATTATACCTACTTATCTAATCGATATAATAATATAAATGAAATTCTGTAATAATGTAATTCTCAGTTTGAGATTTTTAGTGTAGAACTTAAATTGTGACTTTCCTCCGGTCGATTCCTCCTTAGTCCACCAACGATAACAACTATGGCGAATCACCTAATTTGTTTCTAATTCTTTTTTTTTAGGGGGTTAATGTTTCAGTGTTGACGATTTTGTCGCGGTTTTCATCTTCGAGTCACCTGCTTTACCGGCCATTTCTTTACCCCTTTATAAATTGTAATGTAAGATCAACCACAAGAATTCGAGTGGTTATATTATATTGTATTAATTCGCATCGGGATTTCATTTTCAAAGCGCTAATAGAACACCGAGAAAATCATAATAACATTTCGTTCGGATCGAGTTAGCTAAGTTACTACTGCAGTTGCAAGTGTAAAAAAAAAAGATTGCGTTCATACATTTAAAATTTCCTGCGCGTATATGAACTAAAATCCGCACCTCTTATTTACATTGAAAGTATGAAACAGAAAAATTCTAAAATTAGTTTGCACCCGAGGCCTCTAGAATATTAATTGTTGCGGCACTGTGTAAATGTGTGTAATATTACTATATATTATTATTTGTATAAATAATGCCGTCGATTCTTCTCCAAGTCGCCGTGCGATCTACAAAACGATAATATTTCATAGGTACCATCTGAAATATATTACCAAAACTCACCGGCCAGTTCCAATTTCGGTATCCAAAACGATATATAACAAATTTTTTTTTCTCCATAATATATTATATTACCGGTGTTTGGTTTTTTTCATTTATTTCAAATATACTTTAATGTGTAGTCAATATTTAATCGAAAACACGCGACTCGTACGTATTATAAATTATAATGTATACTACCTATATATATATAATATATCGTCGTAGTATATATATATTTATATTGTCTTATTACGGTTTGAAAATGTACCTATATATGTTTAACGTTTTTAAAATGTTTAACACTATAGTTATATTTAGCTTATTAATAATTAACCTAGATAATTATGTTATATAATAAACAAAATATATCGTTAATCCTATCCGTAATATAACGCGTTACTATGTTGTTAGTAAATAAAATATCGAAAATGGCGTAGTACCTACAATATATATTTTTTTGTACAATAATCATTATACAAACAGTATCTAACCACCTACGTAGAAACAGTACTGTCCACTTGTAGCGTTCTGTAACGGAATGAATTAATATTCTCGACGAAAATATTATTAAAACGAATCGTCGATTATACGATTATAATGTGTTATAATAGATACCAGCTGATAACGTATAAAATTCCCATCAAAATCAAATCAAATGTCCGCGAAGACCGTATAAAAATTAATTCTCCTGCACCGATCCAGGGGCGCATTAAGAGAATGGCGGTGGGAAGGGTGCGTTTGCCCCGGTCGGTACATTTTACGGGGCTAAACGCCGATAGCGGAAATTCGGAATTTTTTATTATATAATATAAAATTAATATATTTAAAATTATTTTGTCAATGATCGCGTTTTTGTACGTGATTTTTATTTTATATGAGTAGGTACCTACTATAACAGCAAGTAAGTACTAAACAGTAGTAACACAATAGTGGTTGGTACGACATTAAGTGGCGTAGACACGGAAAGGACACAATGGTTTTCCGCCCTTCTTAAAAAAAAATGTGTCCTTGTCATTTAAATTCTAGAAATTTCGTTGATCGTGCACGCGGAGCTGAAATTTGATATTAACAAATTTACTGTATTCTATAAAAACAATTAAATTACTGCAGTGGAACAAAAAATTTTGTTGATTTTAAAAGTTCCTTTGAACCTCTCCTATAAAAAAAAAAAAATCGTATCTACGCCACTGATGACAACGGTGAAAATTAGAAAAGAGGGACACCAAAGTTCATTGAAAATGTGCGTAAAACAAAACGTCGTACGTTGAACCTTTAATGCGCCCCTGCATTAATCGTGTCAATAAAAATTTTAAAAAAAGAAGAAAATCGGAAATAAAAATTTTTTTTTTGTTGGAGGCTGTGTATGAGAGAAAAACCACACAACCTGTTTTACTTATTGTGTGGTTTTTTTGCTAGTAACGAAACGTGTTGTTGGTTCTGCACACTTAACCCCCCCTCCCCACAAGTGTGTGTGTGGGGGGGGAAGGAAAGAAGAGGACAGAGGTCCGGTTTGTGGACACACAACGCGGAAGACATCACTGTCGACGCGCCGGCGTCGCTTTTTTTAAATTTTTTATCAGTGCTTAAGTGGGTTTGGTTGGGGAGTTGGCCGAGGTCTCCCCGGTTTTTGTATACGACGTGTGTTTGGGGGGGGGGTTTTGCTTGACAAACACGACCACCACCCCAAACACGTCGGACACGGCCGGGTCGTGTGCGAACAACGGGTGCCCCCATCGGTGAGCGCGTGTAAACGTGCGACCGGGAGAGACCGCACGAGTAAACGGCGTCGACGGGCCCGTAAATACACACACGGGATATTGGAAGCCGTACGGCTAGACTGACGTTCGTTACTGCACAGCGCCTCCGTCGGACAAACGCCCGTGACGCTGTATATATACGTGCAGTGCGACGTGCGACGTTCACTAGCGAGAACGATTTGCGCGGGTCACGAAAAACGGTGGGCCCGACTCGAGTACAACGCTGCGGTCCCGACCGGCCCGAACGGGCGTGAAGGCCGCGCGTCACGGTCGCCTCGGGCCCGGTCCGAAACGGCCGCGAGACCGAACGGGACCGTCTGGACCGCGAGTCGCAACGACTCGTCGCGGCCGCGCAGGCCGTTCCGTGACGAGTGCGCGCTCTGCCGGATCGCCGTGTGACCAGTTCGGTTGACGAATGACTAAAATTCGAAACAAAAGTAAAACCGACGAATAAGTAGGTACATAATATGGGCATTTATATAGATTATATTATAACAATAGCGTTTCAATAACGTTTTTTTTTTTTTTTATCTACTTTTATCCGTAGAACCACTGTTTTTTTTTTTAAATAGCGTATTAATGCAACATTCAGTATATATTATGAGGATTATTTGCAACAAAAAATTATTTCAAATAATATTATTATTATTTAATTCAAAAAATATTTTGTATATATTAAAAATATTAATAAAAAAAGTTCTTGAAATAAGTCGAGCAGGCCTATTATTCTAACGCGCAGTAGGGCCCAAATTGGGTAATAGAAATGTCAAAATAATGGGCAGTTGGCTCTATGAATTTGGACACCCCACTACGGCGGTACACGTAATATTTTTATAATTTCGTATATACCTATATATTATAATTTCTTATTTTTATATCTCGATTTTTGAAGAAAAAATGCCCGTTACATGAAAATTAATAAAATAATAAGTAGAATAAAGAGTGAAATTAAAAGATTTAAAAAAAAAAACACGTGGTTTTTATACGACATTTTTTGTTTTTTTAGGGTAGGGAGATATTATATGATCCGCATAAATCCCAACGAAATTTATTTAGTTTTTGGACAGTAGGAAAATATCCGTAGAATAAGCCCTGAAGTCGAGTGGTCAATGCATTATTTCATCAAAGATAAAGTCTTCGCGGGTATCCAAATTCGATTATAAAACGACGACTGGTTTGAACTTCAACGCAATAATAGTGTTAATTAAGAGTAATAATTAAGATTAACTTCTATAAATAATATAAATAATTTGCCCGATTGCAGAAGGACTCGGTGCAACGCAATACCGGGCAAGTACAAATTTTTTTTGGAAATTTTTCAAGAGAGCCAAACTTTAAAAAAATTTTATTTTCCATTTGCTACAAAAAGCGTCTTTATAAACACGTGCAAATAGTTATCATATTTATAATAATGATATTTGATATTCGCGTTTTATGTAAATCATACAAAAATATTGCATTGAAACGCGTCTGGTTTTTTGCTCGTAACATAATATGTAATTTCAAGTATATATATATATATATATATATATATATATATATATACTTACTTGTTTATTCCAAATTTTACTAGAAATTACTTATTTCTCGAACATTAATAATTGTAAAACGTTTTTTAAGTATATACATATATATATTTTTGCCATAATATTAGCGAATTATAATAACAATATATTTTTGTATTTTATAATATTTAAAAACCGGACTAGTCTATGGTTCTTGCCCTGCAGAAAAAAAATTAAACCGAGCCAGTCAAATGCGCGTTATCTCCGTGATAAACGACAATCGGACATATATAACTCGTTCTTACACGGTACCTACTAAAAAAAAAAAGAAATAAAAATGCGTTATTTCAAACCCATCGGAAAAGTGAACTTGTAGTCGCATCACCAAGCCTTTTGAAATTAGCGTGAAATTTATTATTTCGTCGCAAAACAGAAAAAAAATTTTTTTTTGTTGGTGGCTGGGTATGTGGCGGTAACGAACGCGATTAGATTATAAACCGTATCCCCCTCCGATTACGGAAGCGTAGTAACAGTGTTACAGGAACGGTTTATTAATAATAATTTATAATAATAATAATTTTTTTTCAATCGTTCAATTTTATTAGAACGGATCGATTGGGGTTTTTTTGTGCATCACCAAAGGTGGATCATCATCATTCAATAGCTAAATTGAGCTATCGAGGGAGAGGGACGACAACCCCCGAGCCACTACTACTATCCCCGTTTGGACGGTGGGAGCCCGAGGGACTGCGATGATACGAGTGCGAAGCCGTACGGCGTGATTGGCGTTCGTTACCGCGATGCGCCACCGGTGGCCCAGTAGGTCGGTGTCCGTCCATTCGTATATATACCTGCAGACGGACGGACAACGTTCGCACGCGAGAAGAATTCATTCGGTGACCAATAATCGACCGATAACCGACTCGGCCGAACGTTCCGAACCGAAAGCCAAGGGACGGACTCGACGCTTGCCCGTCGTCTCCGCCGAGGGATTTGCCCGCGGGATCGCGCCGAACGACCGAACGGGATCGTTTCGATTCCGGGTCGCAAACAATTCCGCGGCCCGAACGGAATTGTTTGAAAAACGCTCGCGCGCTCTACCGGACAGCCGAGAGACCAGCACGAAGCCGTCGCAAATAAAATATTCGTGTTATATATTTTTCAATTTTACGGATGTAAAAGCAAAAAAAAAAAAAAAACACCGAAAGCGAGTACGTTTCGTGTACTCGGAAAACCGTTCGTAAATATTTGATTATTATTAAATTGTAATAAAATTGTAAATTGTTGCGGCGATCCTATATAACCGCGAAAAGAAGATAACGGCGGTTTAAAATAAAATAAATAAATAAAAAGTTCGATTATTATATACTATTATTCACTTTAGTATTGAATTAGTTTTATTTATTACCGTTTGATATAAAATATTATTTATTTAATTTCAATTTATTAGCGGAAACAATAATAGCTACGACTATACGCGGTAAAGATCGAAGCATAAATTCGCCTTCTGGTAGAGTTTTTTTTTTGGTACGCAGCTGACATATTATAAATACATTGAAAAATGTATATAAAGTATTTAAATATTTTATTCGAATAAAATTATTCGAAATCATAATCTCGTAGTACACTATTATTAATAATTGAACGATTGACGATTTTTTCCGACGTTTTATAATGTGGTAATAATAACTTTTGGGCCACTTACACGCAGTTTTGTAAAAAATACTGTATTTAAATACTTTTTAAAAAATTATTCGCATAAGAAATACATACAAATACTAGTATTTAAATACTTTTTTTAAAAGTATTTTACACAAGTTTGCTTACACGAGAATATATATGAAATTACGAAATATCTTCGACCTACAGGTAGCGTGGACTAAAACGACTTTGGGCCGAACGACCACCGCGCCCCCGGTTCGGAATCGAATTTTGCTCGGCGTTCGATAAGCCCGATAAGAACGTATTATCAGCCAACACGAATATTATATACTCTGCTCTTGTGCGTTTTTGGCTCTTATGGTTTCAAACAAAAAGAAAAAGAACAAATTGAATTATTTTTCAATTCACACGATATTTGTACGTGTAAGTTTGGACTGCGTTGATTTTCACACAGACGGCTCAGAATGGTAAATTTCGTCGATTCAATTAATCCGTTTCGTTTTGCCGACGTTAACAACGCGTCAAAACGAAACGGTCGCATCACCGTCACGGCAGTTATTGGAATTTTTTTTTTTGTGTTATTCTAGTGTTCGGTATTGGTAATCGGAGATATGCACGTGCCGTTTCGCAGCAGCGGACTCCCGGCTCAATTCAAAAAGTTGCTTACGCCCGGTAAAATACAACACGTCTTGTGCACGGGCAACCTGTGCACGAAAGAAATGTACGAGTTCTTGAAATCGATCGCCAACGACGTGCACGTAGTGCGCGGCGATTTCGACGAGGTAATTGTGACTGTAGGCGGACCGTTTATCAACGTTTTTTTTTTTTAATGCGTTTTTCGTTCGCAGAATCTCAACTACCCGGACCAAAAAGTCGTGAACGTCGGACAGTTCAAGGTGGGCTTGTGCCACGGCCACCAAGTAATACCGTGGGGAGATCCCGAATCTTTAGCCCTGCTCCAGAGGCAGCTGGACGTCGACGTACTAGTATTCGGCCACACGCATAAATTCGATGCGTTTGAACTAGGAAATAAATTTTTCTTAAATCCAGGATCGGCTACAGGAGCTTTTAATCCTTTAAACCCGTAAGACATCTTTTCACTTGAATATCGTATCGTTCGTTCCGGCATATCGAAACATATCGATGTTTCACCAAAACTGATTCAGTGCTGTTGGTCGAATAAGTGTTGATACTACTGCCGGTTATTCGTTGTTCGATTGTACCGTTTCATTGCGTTTTGTAATACTTACGGATAATAGTCAACGACCGACAATAATATATGTCATTGTTAAAAATAAGTCGTACACCTTTATTAGTTTTATGTATATTTTAAATCCAGTTTGATACAAATTGTGTTTCATTATGTCGACATACTGTTTCAATACATATTTTTGTCGCACATTTTTTTTTATGCGTATTTTGAGAATTTAAAAATTACTTTTAATATACTCGATTAGTAAACGGCATTTTTTCTGGCTAAAGAAAATATTTCACGTATCTATCTTTTACATTATCAGTTATGGTGAATTATTGATACCCCAAACAATTTCATTCGTTTGTGTTATGGAAATCGGTTTTCTGTGGACCGTCTCTGTGTTTTCTGATACCGGCGGGCAGCGGTGTTCGTTTTTACTGTACGCGATTGATTTTATTTTAAATATTTTCGAAATGCCAAGAGATTAATAGTCGATTAAAATCTTCTGTATCCGACTGATTCGAAGTTTGGAGGCAATGTGGTTGTCGAATTTCATTTTGTAAAGTCTGTGAAACAAAAGTCAATGCCAAACAGCTTTCGACTGTTCTATAACACACACACACACATTTAACAACGATTTCTTTTCGCGATAATTTGGTTGTTTTGTGTTACATATTCAGATGTTTTTTGAAATTTTTTCATCATATATTTAAATACATAAAGCTTTAAGCTCTGATTGTAACCAATTTAAATACAATACGATTAATTCCTGGTACTTATAAATTTTTTATTTTATTTTAACTTATTATGACTATTAGGCGTATACCCGATTGATTATATTTTTAATCATTGTGAAAAATAAATTGTAAAGTATATTATTATAATATCACATAAAACCGATAAAAGGTGAAAAATCGAAAAATATTTTTCCTATCGTCTGTGTAAATACCTATTAAACAAGTACGAGTATAACAATAGGAGTACCAAATGGGATATTTATTTATTTTTTTTATTAACTTATATATTTTATTCAAACTGTATTTTTATAAAATATTTATTGAAAAAATAATTGGGTGATTATCATTATTTGACTTGCCAGTCTAAATCATAATCTATACTGAAATTAAAGTAAATAATTTTAGTTTGCTTAAACATTTTTTATAAAATATAAGATTAGAATCTGTTACAGTTTTATTTATATGTTTTCATTAATATTGATTTAATATGGTTTTTAATTATTGTAATAAAGCTCTTAGTAAAATGAGTAGCGTATGAAAACAGTATTGCCTAAAAATTAGACAGTAAAGAGATGTTTATTTTTATTTGAGAAATTACTAGAAATTGTTTGAGAATGTTGAAATAATTTTATTGTATTTTATCCGTATGAGTATTATAATTTAGTGTAGTCGCATATATTTTTATAATGTTTTTTTATTCTTTAACAAAAATTGTCATTTACCTATACTGTCGTATTTTAAATAATAGAGAGGCGATTATAAAAAAACCATATTAAGCATATAAATTATAGTCTTTGATTTTTAATTAAACTAATTATACATAGTCATAGTAGATTTATAGTTTTATGTTCAAAATGATTTAAACGTTAAAAAAAAACATTAATAGTGAAGTGTAGATAATTTGCAGTTAAAATTTTTTTTTTTACAAATGTTTTTATCATAAAAATATCCATAAATATATATTATAATTTAAAAAATTTTTTTTTTCAGTGACATTATTCCTTCATTTGTGGTAATGGATATCCAGAGTTCGACGGTTGTGTCTTACGTTTACAGGTTGGTCGACGAGGAAGTTAAAATTGAAAAAATCCAATATACAAAAAAATAATTTATGATGTCAAATCAATGTACAAACAACTGCATTTTCACATATATTATTTTTATACTGGTTTATAATTGTTATCATCTATATAATATTATTATTACTATTATTCGTACACCTCTTTATTTATTGCAATTTTAATATATAGCTTTAATTATTTTTTAATATACTTAATTAATATAATAAAATTATGATATAACCATCCCATTGACGATTTTTCCTCGATTACACTATTTAGTTTGTAAAATGTTGTGTACATAGGTATAGTAAATATGAACGTTTGAATTTATACAATTTACCTCAATATTTTTTTTATTAAATCCTACGACTATCTGTACGTTTTCTATACCTATGTTTCATTCCTTATACATTATTCGCCTTGTGTTTTATAATACAAAAATATTATGCGTACGATCACAAAGACCAATTTTTAGAATATATTATTATTATATTATAATATTGTATAAGGCATAAATGCAGTTTTTTGGTTTTATTTTTTAATACGGGATTTAATGGTGGTTTCAAAATTGGTCCGACGATGCGATCAAAACTATCGTCTCGCATACTTAATTTTTGACTTTAAATGGTAATTCAGTGTAAAAAAAAACAATTTTTTTTTGTCGACGTTTCTTTTTACTCCAAAATTTTTAACGTTATCGGAATTAACACGGCGTGCTTAATTTTACACTTTCACATTTTCAAATAATTTATTATATATAAGTAAAATAATTGTTCCAATTGAAATATAATATAGTGGCGATCGAGGAAGGCCTTCAGCCAAATGTATAGTTATTCTTGTGGGCGTTTTCAAGGTGAGGCAAGGGTGAGCCATCGCCTCCCCCCTGCTGAGTGATTGCTTGCACGTATTTATTTTTAAAACCCGATTCGAAATTGTAAGAAAAATAAAAAACGCGAATCGTAAATCGTCTTATGAATTTGAAAATTTACATAAGTAGCATACAATAACGAAAAAAAAAAGGAAAAGCCTTTGTAAGTACGTGAGAAATAGTGAGCAGATTTTCTAAAGACCATGAACGATTAGAATTGATAAAAATAAAAATAAATCGTGAATGTATCGAAGGTACCTGCTGTTGACAAGCCTAGAGCGGCATTTTCGATAGATAGGAAGAAATTTTCAAAAAAGTGATCCTTAAATTTATCTAAGATTTCTAACAACGTAATAGAGGATATAATATACATACTCTCAAGCTTTTATTAAAAAAAAAAATCACTGGTATAATGTACCTACTGCGTATACATAGACGCCGCTAGGATAAAATTACTGGGGGTGGTGCCATAAAATTTTGTTAATAAAGCAATTATACACGGTTTTAAATGTGAGAAAATGATACAAAACCATAGGATTCTATACTGAGTAATTAGATTTGATCGATCTTTCGAAAGATTTTAATGCATTTGTGGCTGAAACAATCAAGATCGGCGTGGTTCTTCCAACAATAATCTGCAGTTATTGAACGATCGTTATTAGTAGGTAAGTTAAGGCGTGTCAAGACCTGGAATCGGGCCAGTATGGGTGATGATCGCGGGCTGTTTGGATTGTGCATGATGAGTGTACGCAGAAGAGGATACCAAAACCAAATTTATTGACAATGAAATTGAAATATTCGCGCAAAAGCCTATAGACGGCTTCAATTATTGTTTTTAAAAAAAAAATTGTTATTTAATTCAGTTGTATAATTTTTATTTTGATCATTCCTTGTTTTTTCAGTTTTTTTTTAAATCTAGGGGAGTGCAGATGCACCCCTTTACGGCATCCACGCGCGTATACTCTCGAGCGATTCGCGAAAAGAGATAAACTACATACATATTGGTTTAATTTTTGCGATTGACGTTTATTTTTATCTAACCACAGAAGACCCGTTGCGTTAAAATGACATCATTAAATATGAAGGACGATAAAGAAGATAAATTACGAAAACAATTTTTCGTATAAACTCCTCGTATTTAAATAATTGACTTTCGAAAGAAATTTAAAAAAAATTTCGATTTCAATATTTTGTAATCGTTATAAACTCCAAGAACGTACCTAGGTATATATAGCGACTGATATAATTACGCCCGGGGCAAAACTCAAAATCGCGCCTATTTGGTTTCAATACACGGAATTAATAGAGTATTAATTTTAAAAATACGCATATTTTTTTAATTTGTATAAATTATCGTCAATAATAATAATAATATTATATTTTTATATCGTTATTAATTTTTTTAAATTTCTTAAATTTTGCGCCCAGAGGCATCTTTGGCCCTCACGTCTCGCTACAACGGCTCTGATAAACGCGCTCTTTTTTTCCAATCACAAAAAATAACGCATTATACACATTTATATATATATATTATAAGCACTCATCAGCTTATAATATAGTATATACTCTCAAAAAAAGATTGATGGGGGGAACATCACTGTAGTGGTATATAAGCAGTGGCGGCGCCAGAACTTTTGCAGAAGGTGGGCCAATATTTTTACTCGTCTATTTGTGATGCTTGAATACTTTTCGATACGGCTATAACTTCTGTTAACATAATATATTACATGTAAAATACCTAGGTATACATTATGTTACGACTTTTTAATATTTCTAAGATCATTTTTAATGACCAATTACGTATAATTATGAGTCTTTACATAATTTACGTAAATTTTAGGATGGGCCATAGGGGGGGGCCAAGAATTTTTGGGATGGGCCCAGGCCCACCCCTGACGTTGCCACTGTATATGTGTGCCCCCCAATGTTTGTTCCAAATATACAATATTAAATATAACGACGATGCGGACAGGTGGCGCGCAATAATCATCCGAAGGAAATGTACAGGTACCTACCTATTTAAAATGCGCGCGTTACAAACGGCGAAAACGGGGGGTCAAATGTCGCGGCGACGCGACGCGTATTATTATTATTATTGGCGGCGGCGACAACGGACGTTCGGGAGGCCAAATCGCGGCGAGGCGACGACTACACGCTACGCTTCGCGATTTTAGGCTCGCGAAAAGGTCCGCCGATCGAACGGACGCGTCGTTAGAAAAAAAAAAAAACGCGTGCCTAAACGCAGAACGTTCCGCCGAGTCCTTGGAAACCCGGTTTGACCGGAACGCGTTTTGCCGGCACGGAAATCCAAGGCCGACCGCGACATCCGCGCTCGCGCTCGATCCGTCCGCCCGCAGTCCAACTCGCCACCACCGGCGTCGCGACACCCTCTGCAGAAAACGGTAGTACACTATTTTCTGTACACGCGTGTACTGCAGTTATATAATTAGTTATTTATTGTAGTTATAACTACTGACGTAGTTCGCGACCGACCGCGGTCATGTGCAAAACTCCGTCGTCGTCGCAGCACCCGACACCGTCGTCATGAACAGGATGGCGAAAGACCGGGACGCGGCCAAGTCCCTCTCGCTGGAGGAAAAAAAGTACCTGTTGGCCGTGCAGCGAGGGGACGTGGCCAACGTGCAGAGGTGAGTTTCTTTCGACACCCGGTGTCGGGGGGAGGGGCTCCCCCGAGTGCAGGATCGAGAAATGTCGAGTACTTCACCGGCCATTTTAATAAACAACGGGTCAAATATTTGTGAAAATGTCGCGTGTAACCGCCGCTTTTCTTATATTAGTTTTCAGCGAGTAATCTCTTTTTTTTTGATGTGTAAACACCTGTTACGGCGGTATGAGGACGAATCTCGGGAAATGGAACGGAAACGTGTAAGCTGTCGTCGTGACAATTAATAATAATATTTATTATCGAAATTACTTTGAATAAAGACACCAATATTCACAAATCCTTTTCATTTTTACCGTTCACGCGACGTTTACACATCAATGTCTCGAGTACTGGCAGACTCGTTATTTTTCATATAATTTAGACTCTCGCGTGGTGAGCTCGTTTTAGAAAATAAACAGTAGAACAATAGTATCAGATAATTCCCTTTTCCGATTTTATTTATACATTAGGAAAATCGATTACAGATATGTGGGATGAGAAATGGTCTTCTTTGCCACGGAACTTGGCGATGGAATACGCAAAAAGGTCGCTTCCATTTCTTCCCGTCGACCTTGGTTTGACCATCTTAATTTAACTAGAGCGTATATTACTCGGTTTACTGGGCTTCGTCTTGATCACAATCGTCTTCCTCCTTCGCTTTCTTTTAAAGTTAGGTTTGAACGACTCTACTTTATGTCCCCGACACGAGGAAGAACAGATTTGCAATCTCTCCCATTAAAATTAGCCTTGGACAATCTTATTAGGGTCCCATTGCTCGTGCAGTTACGTTCTCTTGGGGTCTCATTGTCGATTGTAAATATTTTAAGTTCTTCTTCTTCTTCTTCTTGTGTGGGTATATAATTATTCGATTTGTTTCGTTAGCTGGTTTTTTTTTAGTTTAATCTTATGGCTCAATGGCTTGATATATTCATTTGTTAGTGTAGTTATTAGTTTTTGGTTTTTTTTTCTTTTTTGTTACGACTATTGCATTGTATATCGTTGTTGTTAGTATTATTTAGTTTTTAGATTGAGACAATTATCGAAATTTAATGTGATACCACAAAATTTCTTTTAATAATAATAATAATAATAAAAGTAGTATCAGATAAAAATATTTAATTCAGCCGCGATATATCGCAATCGATTCGGATTAGGCCAAGCATGCACTGATTTCGGACCGCGAAATCGTTTTCAACAGTTCCAGACGAATATATTGTTTTGTACAATATAAAATAGATGTACCGATTTTTTTTTACACTCGTAACGAATAATATTACTGTACTGTATTGAAACGAGACAAAGTGTATCATTGATTACAAACGTCTGTTTTTATAATCATACACGTTTGTATCCAGGAAGAAGGAGAGGGTACACAAAGTATTTTTCGAGACGTTGTGTGTAGAGACTTTTATTTTTATGCCAACAAATCTGTGGTGATTTTGTGCGGCCCATCGAGATTTTCACGGTACGATCCGGGCCTGCCCCTTAACCCTACACGCGTTTTGCCTTCTTTAAAAAATATATTGAAAAGTGTTATAACGTTAATAGATATTATTTCGATAGGTATACAAATACCGCGTACTGTCATTTTTTAATTGTTTTATTCGCAAATTAATCGAAATTATATTTTCTACAAATTAAAAAATACAGATTGTTTCAACAAAAGCAATCGAGTGCGTATGAAGTAGATACAAGTGGTGTATTTAGAGGGAGAGATTATGGAGATATATCGCCCACACCGCTTGATTATATTTTTCACATTTCTTTTTCATTATCTTTATTCTTTAATTTACCTTTTTCTTGTTATACGAATTCAAATGCAATGTTCAGTATATTGTAGTTGGAAAGTTTGCGTTGTCTTTATTAATATTGTAATTACAATAATTTTTTTTTACGAAATTTTCGATATTTTCTTCTTCACCTCCCCCATCCAAGCTCCCGATAAATAATTTAACACGCGCATTCTAGGCGTATTCTAGACGGAAAATTTAAGTTTTATAAATTCATTAGCAAAAGGAGTAGAGAAATCATGACCATCATTACGCTATACTTATTGTAATCGCGGTAACTGATTTTCGCGATCTACCGAAAAGAATTCAATACGCTGCAACTGATATTTATTTCTTAAATATATTCGTCTTATTGTCATTGTGTTTCAAGCAATCACTCAAATACATCATAGTATTAGAGTATGCGGCGTAATTAGGGAAAGAACTCCAAAACACAAATTTATCATTTTGCAACGCTAAAAATATCCCGGTGAACGTTCATTTCCTTAGTTGAAAAAAATTATTAAACACATTCAAGGACTATATATATTATATCGTACTAAACAAAAAAAGAATTAATATAAAACATTCAACATAGTTATCGAAGAGTTAAACAACTATACGGCGCAGGTATGAATCGGTTAATAGTTATATTCAGATTACAATTCATGACGATTTAAAATGTATGAAATGTTTGAAATTATCACTTTGAATTTCCCTACATAGTGTATCGCGGTAAACTGCAAAGCTCAGAATCGTTTTATTGGAATACAGTAATTTATCTTTGCATTCAAATTTATGATGATAACAAAACTCTAAAATGTTATCTAATATTCATTTTAGCGACATCCACAACACCCGCGGTTCATTAACAACTCTTTTTTTTTATTCATTACTGACAACAATTCGTAACGAATACGACTAAATAAACCGTTTCTTAAAAAGTTGAGTTTGTTCTTAATATATGACATATAAAAGAGATTACACATAATATAATGTTTAAAGAATTAAAAACAGTTAATAATATAATTAAAAATAAATAATTGAATTATGAGCTGATGCACCATCTTGTTGAAAGAACATATGTTCACGAGTCAGACTTCTGCGTCAAAACGGTATAAATTTATACAGAAAAAGCAAAACTACACAAAAACACAAACAAATGATATCATAGATAAAATTTTTTTTTTGATATTTTAAATGATTGTTACTCAGTCAATTTTTGAAGTTAGAACCTAATGTTAAAGTTCAAAATTACTATAAAAAAAAATCAATTAATCCGAACTGGTGTTAAAAATAGGTGTTGCTATTTAAAAAAATGTAAATTGTATTGCGCATGCGCGCGCCTAATGGGTTAAAAATTTGAAAAATTCACAAAATGTGTATTTGAGTACTCTATAGGCATCGCCAAAAATTCATTTCAATACAATGTCATCCGGCCAAAATATTCGCTGGTACTTGGAAAATGATCACACTGTATATATATTTTTTTATAAGTATACTTGTACAATATTGGATGGACCGATATATTAGCGTTAGGTATATGAAAAAAAATTTATTTTTTTAAAAAAAATTCAAATTTTTAAAATGGATGAAAAAGTATAAAACAAAATCTAAAATATACTTTCCCTCCTCCCCCAAAAAACCTATAGGAATCAGGATATATAAACGTATGTATAATGCGTATATAACGCGTAGGTATATAGAATATTTGGGGAGCCTTGGGAGGTATCAGAACTGTATATACGCGTGCAGCAAACGTTTTTTTTTTTTTAGAGAATGCCATAATATTATCTCGTATGTAATAATATTAACAAACTACCAACGAGGCCTTGTATAACAGTAATAGACTTGCTGTCCATGCTCGCAAATCAAGTTTTTTTTTTTTATCAAACACGAACGCGGCGCGCGAGGTAAAAGTTTACTGTGATATTGAAATATTACACCGGTTAAGTATAAAATAATATATATTAATATATACGCGCCCCGGTTTCTATTTCTTTTCTAAACATTTTCGATATTTCATTAAATATATACGTGCAGATAAGTCGGTACAGGTGTATAAACGGTGTGAAAGACGATTTATGTAAAAACGTGCGGCGTTTTATCAAATTATAGGATGTAAATTACACGCACCGCTGAAATCGCTATCTTGCAGATTTGATAACAATAATATAATGCACTTAATATTGTAACAGATTCTTCTGGCTTCAGCACGGAGTCAGACAATCGCCTGTATTCGTAGTACACTCGGTATCCTACATAATGTGCGTACAGTATAGTGATTAAACGTAAGACAATAAGAAGTATATTATAATACGCGTATACGCCTTTAATCGCATTCGTTCCAGTCGCTTTTCACTTTACTGTACAGTTTTATGTGTGATCGACAAAAAAAAATAAAATTTTTTTGGAAAACGTTTTACGAGAAAATTGCTCGTAAACGTTTCGTGAGAATCGGAAATAGAACACAGAACTGTATTGAAAGATCATTTTTGAAATATTCTGTTAGAAAACTGCAGGAATTACACTGCGACGAAACCGCGGTTTCGACAGAATTCTACGTACATCGATCGTTTTTGCGGACAGATCGAATTATGATTGAATCCAGTGCCAGTGAAATCATCATATAAATACAAGGGAAATTAATATCTAAAATAAAACAACACATTTTTTTTCTTTTTGTCATTCACTTTTTTGACGCCCCCTGCATTCATAATACTTTGGACGCCCTAGGGCATTCGCCCCATTTGCCCCTCCCTTGGGACGGCTATGATTGAATCATATTGTCAAAACGGTTTTCGAATAACGTATTAAAATATATGTTTTTGTAAATATCGTTGGCGAATTGAAAACGATGATAAAAGTTACGACGTGTTACAAATACACACCGAATTCTGCAACCGAGGTGAATGAGCCCGACACTCGGTCTCCGTATATTTTCGTACATGTGCGCTGCAGCAGTATTTATACTATATTATATACATGCGTTTAATAATTAATAATTAATAATGTGTATGTAGACGTAGCGGTACATCACGGCGGTAACGTATATTATATACATGGTCAAATGCGTCGATAATTTTATGTATACCATAGTGTTTCAAGTCGGCAAAATAAAACTAACCGAATCCGATAATTGGTGTGTTTATATAGTTGTATAGTAAGTTCAACATTTCATTTTTAATAACTGTAACCTATCGGAAAAATGTGTGTGTGTGTATAGTTCGGGTCAACTGTGATTATAATATAGCCGTTATTAGTATATAATTGTATAAATAAATATAATACAATATTGGTAAAATATTTTTAGAACTTGTAAGTATTAACGAGCGCGTGTTATAAAATATTTTTAGAAATTATTTTCGTTCAAAATTTAAAAAAAAAAATTTCGAATTTTATAATACATTACGACCCGTCGCTATTCGCGTACACGGCCGCTGCAGTATATAAAAAAAAATAATGTACGCGTCGGTATTGACATTGAAAATCGATTTCAAATATTATTTTCGTTCGAATCGAAAACTGGTTTTAAGGAGCACAAAAAAAAAAAATACAAAGTATATAACCTATATATATATATATATATATAAATGGATTACCAGCTATTTTTTGCGACTAGTACTTTCAAGGATTATTATTATTCGTATGATCTAAATATGATTTTAAAACAGAAACACAACGCTGTGACACACGCGAATAATTGCATAGAAAAAAAATTCTTATATCCACACGCTTTTGATATATTCTATTCAAAGTCCTACATTAAAATATATTGTTATTGTACGAATAATTATTATATAAACGAATCCGCGAAGATTCGGTTTGTGAAAACACAATCAACGCGTCATTAACATATTTCATATTATTCAGAACGATTGCACCGTTTAACGCAATATACAAAAACGTTGTTCGCGTACATTAAATGTAGTGAATTTTATTTCGGCAATATCCTTTCGTTTCCGTGAAAACGATATGCGATTCGAGAATTTCACGTAGCACGAATTTTTTTCGTTTTATGATAAAAGCCGTTCTTCTGTCGATTAACACGAAGTCGACAGAGAAAAACTCGACCAAGTATAATATTACAATAACTCCTCGCATGAGCAGATGCATGTACCATTCTCGTTTACAACGGGTCGAATAAAAAAAAAAAAACGGAATACATTTTGTTCGTACGAAGCGTATCTATTAATCTGGATCTGCAGTAACGTATTCGTTTTTTTTTTTTTTGTAAGTCAATTGGATTTCCTTTTGATATCATATAGCAGCTGTATAACCCCGCCGGAGTGATGTATAAAATTGCGGATAAATTAAAACTTGGCAACGTGGAAATGAGTCAAGGTGAAATGCCCGTGTCAATAACGTATTTAATATACCGCGGTATTAATGCATCGTTTACGAATCAAAATCGGAATTACGCGTAGAATCGAATCGACAAATTCATAGCGCCGACGTAAATAAAAAAAAAACGGTTTTTTTTCTTCTTTTTATACGTTCTGAACGAAGCGCAGATCGAAAGGCTTGTAATAAACATTTTCACCGGATTACGCGATGATTGTTCGAAAAGAAAACGTTCGAAGATGATGCGGTCTCAATAGGATCGTTTGAACGGGTCCATAGCTGCTCAATACGAGGGAATGGTAAACAAAAAACCAAAATCGATCGACAAGATTTTTCTACTATATATATAACCGCACTGCTCAATGTCCATTTCGCGGTCTTCGAGTGAGAAAACTTTCCTGTTTGCGTAATACGTCGTTATTTCTTCCGAGTATTAATCGATACACACGTTTTTATACGATACAAAACGATCCGAACAGAATGAATCGTTTTTATGTGTTTTCATAGCTGTATGAATTCGCGCGTTGTTTCTATAACGAACATTTAATACTAACTCCGTTTTAAAATTATCAACGGATTCATATAGTATTATAATATACGGATTTAAGAAAAAAGAAGTTTCTGGAGTCCTCGGATTTCTTATCGAGGTACGATTTGGAATACTAGTCGCGCGAGTAGGTGTATCGTATATTATATATACTCGAAACTGGCATTCTTGCTCGCATCGTGCATTCTAGTCGTACGCGTCCATACACACAGTGTACAATATGGTTTAAATTACAATTCAGCAATTACGTTTTGTATGTCGATAAAAAAAATAAAAATAAAAAAAAAAATGACAATTTTCAAACACATATTCAATTGATAATAATATACGCGTGGTCGGTAATAAAACGCGTTCTCCTCGGTGGAAGCATTTATCGCAGAAAAGAAAAAAAAATCTAAAAACGCGAGCGATAAATTATTATTATTATTATTATACGATCGTAGAATTTGTACATATATCAGCGCAGTATACACGAGTTGAGAACCATTGGCACTGAATATCGAGAAAACAAAACGTGCGCGCGTAATTACTATAAGATCGATATAATTTATATATTATAGTGTATAATTAATACAGATTTTATTTTTTCGGGTTAACCTATATATTAGGTTTTTACAAAGAAATCGGATGGACATCGATTACGCGCACAATAATAATAATAATAGCTGACGTATCGCGTAATGACGCGCATATTTTTCGTGTGTTCAAAATACGAATCGGAATAATTAACCTTTATTATTCATTATCGAAAGTAAAATATTGTTTAAAAAAAAAATAATAAAAGAAAACGTTACGTTGTATTGTAAAGTATACGAGCGGGAATAGCGTAATAAAAGAAAATTAAAAAAAAAAAAAAATTAAGTTCAAAGGTAGAAAGGAAGAAAAAAATAATCAATTCTTCAGCTAAGGTATATATATATATAGAATCAAAGGTTAGGTACACAATTAAGGGAGACGCGTTTACCTTGTGTACTTAAAAAAAAAAAAAGATTTTAGTTTAACCTATTTAATTGTATAATAATATATCGCGGAGGATAATATGTTTTCGAGTAACTCTATACGTACTATATTTTGTGAGTGTACTTAAGTTTGTTGCCAGAGAGGAATTGATAAGTGTACGTTTCCGACTGTACAGTATATCCACAGTCGACGTCTGTAATGCGTAATAGCTTTTCTAAAATTCGATTCAAATTTTTTTTCGTTCCAATACAATTCGTTTAAAACGATAAAAAAAACTCGAGGAAACGTGACATGGTCGTATTTAAAAACTGTTGGGCCCTGGGGCATGTATAGTGGGTCCCACCAAACACTTCCATAAAAAGTTCTAAAATACTGCAAATTACGACGAACTCGTCAATATGTCGGTCTTTAATTAATTCTCATAAAAATAACAAAATTAAAAATTACATATTAGTTACTATTCGTTTAATATTGTTTAAAAATCGAAATTGCACACTTTGAAATTTTAAAACTATTTAATATAATCAGTGGCGTGCCCGGGGGAGGGGTCGATAGAGGTCAATCCCCCCCCATAATAATATTTATAATATTTGATATTAATTATTACACATCACAATTATTATTCATAGTTCATAATAATTTGTTTTAGGTAGCCAACGTGGTAAATGAAACTCTGAACCCCCCACCGCCCATTTTCAAAATCCTGGGCACGCCACTGAATATAATATTGAGTAATTTTACTTGAAATAAAATACTACACAATTGTAAAATGTATAATAATTGTTATAATTATTTTCAATATAATATAGTAATTTTAATTTTCAATTTTTGACTGGGGCGTCTTATCATCGTGCGGACACCCGGGAACTCGCCTCGTCTGACCTTCCCCTTAGTCCTGGCCTGAAACGAGTAGACGAAAACTGGTATAGACTCCGTAACATACGCCCAGCTATTACACCGAGTAGCAAAAAAAGTCATACATTATATAGCCGCCGCATTAGATAATATTCGAAAGAAATCTATATACGCTTAGAGAACTCATTAGATTTCTTAGAATATACAATATATTATATACGCGAGTATTTATATATTTTAACAATGGGATGAAAATTAAAAACGTACGAAGGTATATAATAAATTATCACATCACAATCTGTAAAAAAAACAAGTTGCACAACTCCGTATACATATATTATTGTAATTGACAATCAAGTTCTGAAATATATTTTTATTTAATGAAAATGATAACCCGCCTATATAACGGGTTAAATGTCTAAATATTTTAATAATTTTCAACCGAACGAGTAACGCGATATTATTAAAATAAAAACAATTTTACGCGCAATCGTTCTTCAACTTTTTTTCTGTGCTCGTGATTTAACGATTATTTCTATAACATTTCGAATATTATTAATAATCGTACACACATATTATATTATATAAGTAGAAACAATATAGAATGGAGTTGGCCGAGGGATGCTAAATAATTTGTAAATTATAAATTCAGTAACGAGGTGAATAACGTGTAACGTATGTTAATACAGTATAATCGCGCGTGGTTCCTAAAATGTAATGCGTTAATGGCCATTTAAATACAAATTTCTACGCGAAACGATTAGATAGCAGAGATGCCAATAATAAATACTAAACTGGATATTAGGTTAGAAAAAAAAATTTAATTCGCAAAAAACTTGATTAAAAAAAAAATAAAACTCTCTTTTTCATTACATAATACTTTTACTAAAAAAAAAAATATCGACTATGGTTGAAACGATATTGTTTTAATACGAGTAAAATTATGGAGACAATACCTTAATGTGTATGATTTTTTCGCTAAAATCGTTCCACAAATTGTACATGTAGTATAAAATGTGTAAAACATAATTATTTTCAGAACACAAAACCCTGGAAAACATATATTAACACATTGTATACACTACAACGTGCTGCTGCTTCGTTCGACGTTTTCGATAAATCGAACAACATTTTATTGTAATACGTAATTCAACCGTTTTCTTAGAGACTAAGGAATTATAGATTTGATGATTACTGTTATGTGCACATTGCACAAAATCCAGATGTCGGATGTTGTCATACGTTTCGCTTCGTTATATGTTTATTATCGATAGATATTTTCGACGTGAAATGCAATGAAACAATTCGAAAAAGGATTCTGAACCGTAACCGGGCGCGATAAAAAAATACAACGAGTGTATTTTATTTACAATTAAAACGTAAATTTTTCGCCATTTTGTGAAAAAAAAAATTACTGGGACACTTTAGACGATAATTTCGATTCGAAATGCGTACAAATACGTATAGTATGTAGCGCGTAAAACGCGTTTTCTATAATATGAATGAATCCTTTTCAATGAATCCATTTCTAAAAATGGATTCATTGAAAAGGAAAAAAAACACACTCACAGGTCTGTCAGAAGAAATTAAAAATAATATTACGTCGTCATATCGCGGTACGTGCTTGGGTGTTCAATCGCCACCAGAAAAAAAAAACACTGCATAACGTATAACGTTACCGACCAAACCCGATTTCAAGACAAACTAGTCCGTCCGAAACGCATTAGGATCGACCGGTTTAGGCCAGCAGGATAACATTTAGTTTTTCCTAATAATATTAAAGTCCCGGACAAATTGAAATGGCTTGTGCTAAAAGAAAATTTATGTTTTTTTCGACAGATTTTTTTTCAATTCGTCGTCTCGTTTTAATGAGAAATCCGTTGTTTTTTTTAATATAAATTATTATTTTAGAGGTTAGGTTATCATTTGTTTCCGCAAGGTGCGTATACCTACTCGAATATTGTAAAGCGCCTCTTTTCTTTGCCTATTTTTTTTTCACTGACGTTTGTTCGTTGAACAATTTTTGGCGCAATTGCGTTTCACAAAACCCCGTACCGTTCCAGTCGAATGTATGTGTAATACTATTCTTAAAAAAAAATAATAATTTTGTGAAACTCGTCAACGCCTAAAATTGCTTACGACACGCGAAAACAAGCGATAAACCTGTAAAATAATAATAATTTATACGATAATTGTAATAATCGCTTTCGTTATATTGAATTCTGTTAATATAATAATTAATAAATATTAGCATGCGGTTACATTTAAAACGTTACACGATTTCTCATTTTCATCAGTCTCTACAACGGTCGGGAAAAATTAAATTAAATATTTTCTATTAGCCGTAAAGCCCGCGCGTTTGTCACCGAAGCCCTAAAGTGTGAACTCTATAAACCGGTCGATCTATTACGCGTTTCGAACCATACAAAATTACAGTTTATCCTGAAATCGGTAAAGTATATAATATGTACTTTATCACGCGTACAATATTCAGAGATGGCAGTTCCGAGTGTGTTTTAGACGAATTCGAGTGGGGAAAAAAAGAAAGAAAATTTCAATTTTATAAAAAAAAAAAACAAATATGAATTCGATAAATTTTGCCTGAAAGCTGTGGCACGCGGGAAACCAAAATGTTGACCACCACTGAAACACACGTACATTAATTATTATTATATACTGATGTGTATAAACTAAATTCAGCGGATAATCGTTTTTTTTTTTTTTTGACAGAACGCGAACGTGTCGATAAATTGTAATCGTAAAAAATCGTTTTTTTTTCATTTCTTTCCTACAGATTATCCGCACGAATTCATGACGTATTGACATCGCGTATATAAATACAAATAATGCCACGCGCCCATACACGTCACTATCTGTTTTAATCTGCATTAAATTTATTTTTAGCCTATAATAATTAAATAATTAATAAGTATATGTGCAATAACTATAATATATTAATATATTATTATATATATGTGTGTGTAGGTAAACCGACGAAAACCGTATCTCGCGTGTAGTTGATTACACGCGATTTTATTTTTTATTTTTCACGCTGGAATACAAATTGATTTTACAGGGTGGGCCAGGGAAACGGGAAAATTTGAAATAACTCTCACAAACTTAAAAAAAGAATATTTTCAAGTTTTATTGTGGAAAACATAGAGTAAAAATAATATACCATTAAAGGTTCAAAAACCTAAAATCTCAAGTTCGGAAAACAATGTCAGTAAGATGGTATCCGTTCTTCTGTATTCATTCCTGGAATCGTGCAGCGTGAAGGTTTTACAGTACTCTTTAGTCTCTATGACATCTCCATGGGAATCAAAGCAATTTCTTCTTGGATTTGTGTATTCAACTGAAGAAGTGTTGTTGGGCGAGTGCTGTATACTTTGCTTTTAAGATGGACCCACAAAAAAAAAATCACACGCTGACAAATCTTGTGACCTTGGGGACTAAGGAATATCGCCGAAACGTCAGATGACTTGATTACCAAAGCGCTGTCGAACGACTGCCATTGATGGTCTGGCAGTAAGAGCTGTGGCTCCATCTTGCTGAAACCACGGATTATGAAGACCAGGAAGTTCTTCAAGTTGACAAACTCTTTGGTCATGTCACAATTCTGCGACATTCATTAACCCCAAGGTCACCTGATTTGTCAGCGTGTGATTTTTTCTTGTAAGGCCATCTTAAAATCAAAGTGTACAGCACTCGCCCAACAGCATTTTTTTAGTTGAAGACAATGAATCCAAGAAGAATTTGCTTTGATTCCCATGAAGATGTTACAGAGAGTCCTGTAAAACCTCCGCGCACGATTCCAGGAATGCATACACTATGAACGGATACCATTTTACTGACATTATTTTCCGAACTTGAGATTTTAGTTTTTTGAACCTTTAATGGCACATTATTTTTGCTCTATGTTTTCCATAATAAAACTTGATAATAATTTTTTTAAACGTTTGTGAGAGCTATTCTAAATTTTCTTTTTTCTCTGGCCCACCCTGTACATTGTAATGGAAAATTTTTTTAAAATTCATTTTTATAGACGTATATCTAATAACTACAGTCATAGGATGTTGATGACTTAAGCCACTTTTTCTTTCAATCTTATACAACGCTCAGCTCTGAGCTAAAAAGTACTCGTTTCACGCCTCCCCGATTCGGAATATTGTACAAATTTAATTTTTTTAATTTTTAGTTTTAAATGCACTTATTTTTTTTTAATGTCATTTTTTTTACTTCATTTTTTTCGTATTATACGTAATTTTTGTAATTTTTGTAAATCGTAGGTTATTTTAGGCCTAAAATTTTAGATTTCAAAGAAAGTTTTTACATTTTTAAAAATCATTTTTCTACTATTCGAGGGTTTTTGTTATGATTAAATTTAGCGCTTAAAGGTGCTAGCTTGTCATACTACATATTATAATATACGCTTTTACATATACGCGCTTATCGAATATTATATTTATAAATATTGTATCGAATAAATCCGATAAACGAGATTGAATTGACATATTATAGACATCTTACATATTTATTTTTAATTGTGTAACTCAAACTAAATGTATCCGTACACTTATAATAATTTTTCAATACGTGTTTTAAATTACTATAATATCTACGAACATTTTTTACTGTCACTTTTTACGGTTTTTAGGTCATTATAGTTTTTTTTTTTTTTGGCCAACAACATCCTATCTATACTACTAATAATATTCGTTGTGCACAACGATAATTGTTGCGTGTTGATCACCCACACAAAGTATATAGTAGAATTATTGACGAGCTTACAACGTATACTTATAGTGCAGTGCGCGTTTATTACATTTTTTTTTACGAATTAAAATTCTATTTGAAAATTTTATGGGCAATGTGTTTGGATAAATTTGCGCGTTTTATTGTAGATCGAAACCCGTTTAACGAAAAAAAAACAACGTATTTTAACGTCATATATATATTATTACCCGGCGTTGCACGGGTTAGATTGTTCTGTTATATATATTTTTTTAATCTCCAGAAACTTTTCTGAATTTTATTATTATTATTATTAGTCTGTGCGTTGATCGATATATCGAAATTTAAACCCACTTTTTGCCCCTTTAGGTAAGAATTTAAAAAAATTGGTGGGTGTGTCTACGTCATAAAACGAAACTACTAACCATGTTTCAAACTCATAGCTTCAGCGGTTCCGGCTAAGCAATGATGAATCAGTCAGTCAGGACAAGTTATTTTATATATACCTATAGATATGTGATTTAGCGTAGAACGATTATTTTTATTACGTAAAATATATTTATTAATTTCTAGCACATGACATATACGCGTATTATTATGTTTTCCTTTTTTTTTTAAATGTACAACAGAAACGGTGGGCGGCAACGTTTTACGTTTTAATGTTTACTCTGATTTTCGAGCAAGCACAGATGGATGAATTAAAAATATTTTATACCTTTATATAATATAATAGTATTTGCAGGATAATAACGATAATATCGTATACCGATGTAATTATAGGAAATATACCGCTTATGTACGCGTAATATTCGAATTTGAACGTCATAATATGTATTTTAAATAATTTTTATATTTACTATCATTTGTTTTATTTATTAAATATCATTTAACGTAAAATTAAAATACAGGCAATTGGTTTTGTTTTTAAATGACTCAGTATATGTGTGTGTGTGTGTGGATAATATTAGTCTTTAGATAATATAGTCTCTCAAATGAACACCGAAACCAGTTTGCAATAACAAAATTAAATTCGTGAAACAAACTCGTTTATTGTGCAAGTACACGTTATTTAGGTATAATATATATTTTTTTTATTCTTATATTTTTATAATTTATATATATATAAGTATAGCTAAATGGAAGTACCTGTGCAGTCTTAAACTTGTTTTTACATTGAAAATTTTATTTCAAAACAAGTAATGAAAAAAAAAAATTGCGTTACTCACCGTATTTATTAATTGACGTATATATATATATATATATATATACATTCAAATAAACATAATAAAAACATAATATTTAAATTAACGTGACGTATTATTATAATCTGACTTGATACTATCTGAGTTAATGAGTAAACCATGACTAATTACTAGTATTATATTTTAATATAAGTAATATATATATATGTTCACAAGTTTAAAGTAAAATCAAATTCAGTAATTTTTAGAATTTTCTATGGCCTATAATAATTTGACTGTGAATTTAACCGTTTCTGGATAAACTGAACTGAATCGAATTTTTTCCCAATACAATAAGTACATCTATATTATTAATAATTTAATACCTGTGTATTATACGATCTATACGTTTTTGATATTATCACACGTTTGTCTGAGTTACATCATCATAATCAACAATTTGAATAAATAAATACTTATTTATTGTTCATAGATAATACATAGTGCTATCGATTACTTGTTTTTCTTGATCTATTCTCCTTTTAATTTTTACGAGTACTATTGCCTATCACATATCTATTAAATTACTTTTGTTCTTATAGCGAATTCGTTGTTTAATTATTAAAACGTTCATTAAATCGGTTGTTATTCATTATAATAATAATAACAAAAAAAAAAGTATTTGTTCATTTTTTAAATTTCGGACAATATGATATAAGGAGAATTGTGAATGAACATTGAATGTGAATTATATAATTGTATAATCTTAAGCTCTAACTATTTAATTTTAATCGTAAAAAAATGATAATGCGTATTACGTAAAAAGTTATAATATTTTATCAATATCAAGTACTACCTACCTATGCAATTATTTTACGTATTGTGAGTATTTTATCCAATTAGGTATTATTCGTATTGCGTTTTTTTCTTATGATTTTTATAATTTTCCGATTTTTATAGTGTTTTGTCTTCAACTACTTGTCGTAAACAATGAACTTCAATTCGGGTAAATTATAAATTGAATATTTTATTACTCGTTTATTAAAAACGAGAGATCAATTTATTTAAATTTTAAAACGTTCAATAATTTTTATTCGAATTATTGGCGCGTCTATAATCAATCTCGAATCGACGTATTTGTTTCATGTAATTCCGTTATCAATTACCGTTGTCACTGTATGTTCGATTTTTCAATTTTTTTGCAGGCTCGGGTCGTTAAAAAATTAGTGTCATCAATTTCATTTGGTCATTTTCACGAAATTTTTTTTCAAATAATATACCTTCTTATGTACTTTCTTAATGGTTTCCAAAGACATCCATGATCCAATGTTTTTCCGCGCAGTGAACAAAATACAATATTTTATATTGCTCGAGTATATTTTTAATTAAATACGTTTTAATTTAAACTGGGTACATTTTTCGAAATAAATTTTAAAATACTGAACATAACCTATACACAAATCAATATGTTAATTTTTAACATTACGGTATGAATAGGTCAAATTAGGTAATTATGTTATTCGTTGTAGGGAGAGATTTATAAGGTTTTTTTATATATATATATATATATATATATATATATATATATATTCAAAAGTATAAAGAACTTCTATCCAGTCTATGAATTTAAGTAGGAAATACGAGTACATTAGTAGCAACATATTTCATAGCCAATAATTTGTTGTGACCTGTCGTGTGGCTGTGATGTTATAAGCATTTTTTACCGCACCTAAATTGGAATACAATACAAAATTGTACTCGCAAAAAAAAATATATATATATAAATTAATATCAGCAAACAAATAATAAAATGTAATAAATAAACGTTTCGTACTAAAGAATTCTATAAGAAGTAAAAAAAAAAAATTTTTAAAATTCTATAAAAATAAATACAATTAACAGTTCTACAGTGAAGTGAAAAAAAAATGTCGAGGATAGCCATATATATATTTACACGCAATATAATTTTTACCGAAGACCTATAAGAATCGCGTTCAACTTTTATGTTGAGACATGTATAACAATATGGAGTTTGTAGCTTCCTTAAGTATTAAAAAAAACCATTGTCGAGTACAGACATTTTTACTAGTGGCGCGGACGTGAATCAAGAAGTCAAACCTATCAAAAGTTAAAGGAGTAATGTGATATTTTTTTCGTTGATAATATTATGCAGATGATCCTATAAAAAAAAAAACGCATGCCAATATTAGACTAATTAGACAAAGCCTGACATTCAACGATAAAATATTTTTCTTTTTATATTACTTTAATTTTTTATTTTATTTTTTTTTTTTTATCTACGAGAAGCGATTTTATCTTTCACATTGATCAAACCGCAAAGTTTTTTGATTGGCCAACGTTAGTCATGTACAGTACAATTGCTGACCTATCTCAAATTCTTATTAAGTCTATAACTATATATGCTGCTATTCGATTTTATAACGAAAATACGTTAATTCACGTCGTATATATTAACGACTTTAATAAAAAATTGTCTACGTATCACGTGTGCGAATGTAGATATTTATATAACTCTTGTAACTAATAAAATGTATTAAATATTTAATATTGTCGTAGAAATTATAAAAAAAAAATATATATATATTAATAGGTATACAAAATATAGTATTAAACGGAAAGCTAAAAAACTTAGTTTATAAAACGAATAAGTAGGTTAAGGTTAAGTAATGATTGGAAATTATAGGCTGTTCTTTTTTTTAGTTTCATAACAACTGTTTAATACAATTTATTGTATAGGCATTAAATAATTAACTTAACCTTTTGCGTTCGTATTTGGATAACGTTTAGAATATTTAGATGTATTGTGTATAGATAAAAAACGTTTAACTTTTCGAAAGACGGTTTGAAATGTATTTTTGGACCGTACACTGTGTATAGAACAAATTTAGATTTCTGTGCAACTAGACCCTACACTGCAGTTCGATCATGCCGTGTATTTATCATTCCCATTTCTGGTCGACGGTCGATTATTATCACTGTAAAATTTCGCCTATCCGTCGATCCACGCAAACCCAAATACTCGCAGGTAATATAATACGCTTATACATATTCAAAAGTCATTCAATTAAATATCCTTTGCAGTGGCGTGACGAGAAATTAGTCAAGAGTTATATAACATAATTTACTAGTATATATCAAACTCAAAACACGTTATTTTAACATGACGACAAATAATGAATATGCTCTCGATTTATAGCAGAACAAACCAAAAAAATACGAGTTCAAAAAACCAAAATTAAAAACTTTCTCAATTTTAGAATAAATTTGCATATTTCTTAATTTGTATGTATTTTCGTTCATATATATATATTTTTTTTTGTAAAAATATTGTTTTTTTTCTTATTTTTACTATTATTATTATTACTGTATAAAAAAAAAGTCGAATGGGCGGTTTGAACACTTAAAACCTCCTTAGCTACGGCACTGAACCTTTGTGATCGTATATGGACCAAACTCGGGCAGGTCATCAGTTAGGATTAAGAATATGTGTAATCCGTATGTACAATAAATGTATCTTTTTATGCTCGAAGACAGAACGGAATTTTTCGAGTAATTTTTTTGTGTTTAAAAGAAAAGAAAAAAAATTGCTTTTCACGTCGACACAATCTCCATGGACGGACTAAATATCACTGTCGTCTGAAACTCCGATTCATAACGCGATTATGAGATATAAATATATTCAGTGGCGTATTTTCAACTTTTTTCTGGGGGGGGGGTCCAAATTTTTTTTTTTTTATTCCAACAGGATATATTGATATAAGGTATTTAATAAAAAATATTAATATTTATAATAATAATTTTATTGGTTCTGGGGGATCCAGTACCCTGGACCCCCTCATAAATACGCCACTGAATATATTATACGGTTAAAGAATAAATTAAACTTTTGATTAAATGTTTTATTCGGTCAAATCGAAATTGTCATCGCGATATACGTTTAGAGTCTAAACTTGTAGACTGTTTAAACGCGTATTAAATCGTTTTTTTTTTAATCGGAAATCATTCGGATTTCCGTCGCGGCGAATTCTTTTATACTTTTTAACACCGTAACGTGTTTATATCGTTTTATTTCAGAATGATCCAACGGGCCTTTCGATCGGGGCGCATAGACATCGATTGCGTCGATTCTTTCGGTCGAGGTGCCATCAACTTGTCTATCGAAGCAGAAAATCTTGAAATGCTCGAAATGCTGGTGGTGATGGGCGTCGGGCCCAAAGACAATCTTTTGCACGCTATCAATGCCGAATTCGTGGAGGCCGTAGAACTTCTTCTCCAATACGAGGAGCTGGTACACACGGAAGGCGAACCATACGTGAGTAGAAGAAAACGTCTGAGGCAGATATCCGGACTCTATAATATACGCTATTTAATGCAGAAATTTTCTTTACGAAAACTCGTGGATATATTTTCCGATCTAAATGACACGGGCCGATGTATAGTGATTTGTTTTCTGACCCCGTTTTTACCTTGTTTTAACAACGTTCTCCGTCCGAATAATATAATATTTTCTACGCCGAACATTCAGTAATGCTTACAATATTTTTTTGTTTTCATTGCTGGTATGTCCGCCGGCACACATATACGTATCTAATTTAACCGATTCCGTTTATACCTTTATAAGATCTTGTCTATTAGCGCGTAATCATCGGAATTTCTATGGAATAATTAAAATACTTATATAAACGCTTGATGGTGTACGTTTTGTCTATATAACGAGTCAATTCATTTCGACAGAGTTGGGAAAAAGTCGATTGGAATACGGCTTACTTCACGCCAGACATCACACCTCTTATTCTGGCCGCGCACAAGAATAACTACGAAATCATCAAGATGTTGCTAGACCGAGGAGCAACGCTACCGATGCCACACACGATCAAGTATGTTACTATATATATATTAGTATATCGTTTTTAACATTTTTTCCCTCTCAAATCAAATATACTTTCATCACGCCGTCAATTTTTTAAAATCTTCTAAGATCTTCTAAAATCGATTATTAGCAAATTTTTTTTTTTTGTTCAAGTAATTTTTTAAGGATTTATGGAAAAAAAAAATTAGAAACGTGCGAAAATCATTCTATAGTAAAATTCACGAAGAATTCAAATCTTTTTTTTACCGGAATCTTTATCGCATCGTATTAGGTCGATCGGCACGTTGAAAGTACGAAACGTTTGTTTTACCACGATAAAGAAAGGGGACGAAGAGAGAGAGAGAGAAAACACTCGTTTCCAGTGCTCTTAATATCGTTTGAAAATATGGTGTGTACATAACACCGTATTTCGTTTGGGCTTTACACGCCGATTGTTAAACGATTTACAACGATTTTCTCACCGAACCGGTGTTGAACTCTTCAAAACGCGTAATTCGTTTTGTCGCCGAAAACAGACGAGTCAATCACATTCTTCGGGTCGGCGAAACGGGCGATAACGAAACGGAGAGGGATTTTTTTTTTGTAATTCGAATAGTATACCGATTTGTTCGGAATTTAGTTGGATTAAAACGACCCGCCGCCGGTGATTTTTGTTTTCGGATAGTTTTTGAGTCCGTTTTCGCGTAATATTTTTTTTTGATCCGACCGCGGGTCGGTGAGTGTAAAAAAATCTTGGTTCGTAACTAATATTGAAATCGGTAGTTCGAACAAAGGCTTTTACAAGCCGGGGTGGGATGAGACGAAAATCTCGAATAAAACTGGCCGAAAAAATAAACATTACTATCGCGATACGAGAGATTCGCGTTTGAAATAAACACGTGGCGCGCGCGCGTTTTTTTTTTTGCTGTTTAACGATTCGTTGTCGAAAAACCGAGAGAATCGTTTCCCTCGAATCCGACGATAAACCGTTATTAAATATTGTTTTGTAATGGCCGAGTGTTTGCCGGTGACCGCGCCGGAGGTTTTCGCCGAGTCGGCCGCCGTCGGCGGCGGCGGCGGTCGGTGCCGGCTGTTCGTCGGCAATCTGCCAAAGGCGAAAACGGAAAAGGAGCTGGGCGACGAGGTGAACAGGATAACCGGCGGCCTAGTACGGGTGATCACGTACAAGGACTTCAGGGATCCCGCGATGCACCGGGGCTTCTGTTTCCTGGACTACGAGACGGCGGACGCGGCCGCGGAGGCCAAGAGGCGCCTGACGCAGTACAAGATGTTCGGGTGCAAGACGGTGGTGGACTGGGCGGACCCGGAACCGGAGGCGGACGACGAGACGATGGCCGCGGTGCGCATACTGTTCGTCAGGCAGTACGGCGGCGTGTTGGACGAGACGGCGCTGACGCGGGTGTTCGGCCGGCACGGCACCGTGGAACGGGTGAAGAACTTGAAGAACTACGCGTTCGTTCATTTCGCGCGGCGACGGGACGCGGAGGCGGCCCGGGACGCGCTGCACGGCACGGTGGACGCCGATTCCGGCGTCGAGCTAGACGTGTCGTGGGCCAAGCCGCCCGTCGACAAACAGACCAAGGAACGGATGTTGCGCGACAGGGAAAGGCGCAACGCCGCGCAACACCAGCAGCAGCAGCAGCAGACCGCCGCCGCCGCCGCCGCCGCCGCCGCAGCCAACAAGATTTTGTGTCCGCTGGCCGCGCACTGCGCCCGTCCGGATCCGGCCGCCGCGACGTCCGGCCCGTCGCCGCCGCCGCCGTATTCCGCGTACGACCATTACGAATACGATTTCAACTGGCAGACGTCGGGTTGCGCGTGCCAAACGGTGAAAACCGCGTCGCAGCTGCAAACGCTCTGTTGCCGTCGCGGATCGTATTGCCCGTGTGCCGTTGCCGTCGCGGCTGCGGCCGCGGCCGCGGCCGCCGTGCCCAACGACGATCGCGCCGTCGTCGATCACAACGGCGACGACGTCCAAACGCAACGGCGACAAACGCACCACCGACCCACGAGCGCGGCCGGCCGACACGATCGCGGCGATTGCGCGGTCAATTCCAACGTAGACGCGAACGTCCTGAAGTTTTTCTATAACGTTAGGTACGGTTAGCTGAAATGGATGGGGGCGGGGGACTCGTTTTGTACTACACACAAAAACAAAATAATAAAATAAATGTGTATTTCCTTCAAACGCGTGTTCTGCATTTGCATCGAATCAAGTTTACGATTTTGTTATTTGTATTTTAGTATAGTATTCAGAATTCCTATTTTTTCGAAAGTATTCGGTTAAGTGTTCTGAATACTATTTACGAGTATTCCGAATAATTTTTAAACGATCAGTCTTATTTTCGAAAAGTACCTACGTACGTGAAAAAAGAAAAATTATTACTTAAAACGCGTGAAAAATAATTGTTTCGAAAAAAAATATGAGCAGCAGCAGCAGTAGGTATTCAAAACGATATACGTCAATTGTTATTTTATCCAAAAATCTTACACTGTTCGGTGTTTGAACATTCAAATAATCGAGTACATTTCATTACACTATACGTTCTGATAATATCGTATTAATGTATTTTATAATTAATTGGTATTATTAATTGATTTATTAGTTAAAGTGTGTTTATTTACAAAGAGAGAATTGAAAAAAAAAATGAAAATTATTAAATTTAATTAATGTAAATACATTGAAATTATCGCCGACAGTTGAGTACATAAATAAACTATAATAAAATGTAATACGGTACGAGATGGGCGTCCAACAAGGATTAAAACTCAGGGTGGCTGAGTGAACGTCATAAATATAAAACCATATATTTTAAAGTATCGATAAGTGTATTTTATTTTATAAAAGGTATAATTATACACCAGGGGTGTACCCTGAAATTTTTTATAGGTGGGGCGGGGGTCCGGCTCCACCCAATATTTGTTCTCTAATATTATAATTATAGTTTAATTCATAACCAACAGATTCTGTTACTAACACTAATAATAGTCATACTAATTATACACACACACAACTATAGAGAAAAGTTTAATACAAATAGGTAGGTATTACAATCTGAAATCAAATTTTTTTTTTCAATTAAAAAAATAGATATGATATTTAGATAAAAAACATGACCGTGGTCTCGGTCTTAGATAGTCTTGATTATGGTTATAGAATAATGATAAAAATAAATAAATATAATAATAAATGAAAATAAAAACACTGTAAATAAATAAAATTACGCGTACGATAACGATCTGATAACGTGATAACGAATATATAATAGTCAATTTAATTCCCTACCTAAATTAACGACCTACCTACCGAGCCAACACGACCGACTTGAAAACCGGCATCCGGAGTAGGGTGTTTAGATGGTAAAACGGGCTCGGAGAAACGCCATGGAAGAAATAATACGCGCGATTTTTTCCTCCCAAAAATAGTTTTGCTCGGCGGCCTTTGGACCCACTTTTCTATTATACAATAGATTTTCATTTAAGTTTTATTAGATTAAATTTGAATCTTATGAAAATATTTTTAAATGTTGAAATTGCAATGTGGGAGAGGGGGTCCGGACCCGAAATCCCTTCCTTGGGTACGCCCGTGTTTAATACACGTTAGTACATTATAATATACGCGTAAAAGGTAAAAATGTATATTTAAAATGTATGTAATATTTTAATACGTTTGTACAAAAAAATGTGTATATAATATTTCAATAGCATTTAAGAAAGAAAAAATTAATATATTACTTCGGACGCGTACAATAACAGTTTTGAATCTAAAATTTTAATCGCATCGAACATAAAACTTATGTTTTGTTTATTTTTGGAAAATTCTTTACAAATAATTCTGGAATATTCCAGAAAAACGAATACAATTACGAAAGAAAACCAAACATTCATAATAATAATAATCATGTAACATCGAATGGCAAATAAAAAAAAAAAAAATTATTGTTTATTATACGCCGATTGAAATCATTACAGATACCATTTAAAGAAAATCAAACCTCTATATACCTTATTATTAACACACGAATATAACACAACAACGGCGTTGATTAATTAAAAAATACCAGTCATAATATACGCGTTCCTAGAGTGTATATAGATTGTTATGTAATTATAATAGTACGTGCATTGTATGTTTTTTGTTTTAACAGGTACGGTCAAAATATGAATTAAATTATTGTAATCGCGCAACCGTTTATTCTTTTTTTTTAATCTTTCCAATATAATACGTTCGTAATATGTTTACTTTCATACCCGTGTCGTTTAAAAGTGTTACACGATTACCATATACGACTTATACATACACGTCGTAGTCGTTGTCCATTGTACTTATAGTGCAGAGACATATTTTGGATTTTGCAGCCGCCCCTTCTAATTAAAATTTAATTATATACGAAATTTATTCGAAACGAAACAATTTGTTTTATTCGATATTATATAACAATCGATTTAAATAACATTACGACGAATTTGTATTTTACGCCTTGATTTCCGCTCGTTGAATTCTCGAATCGCTCTTTAACGTTATATATACTGCGTGTTTGTGTGTCGACGGTTAAATCTGACTTG
Organism: Slavum lentiscoides; assembly: GCA_032441835.1. NCBI lineage: Eukaryota > Metazoa > Arthropoda > Insecta > Hemiptera > Aphididae > Slavum > Slavum lentiscoides. The sequence goes on along the minus strand of CM063707.1, from coordinate 1,170,214 downwards.
ATGCTGGTATAATAAAGAACAGGCGTATTGCTAGATTATTATCAATCTGTCGTCCTGGATCTTAGATAAGTCTTGACCATAGGCGCAATTAGGGAGAGGGCTTGAGGGGGCTTAGCCCCCCCACAACCATCAGTAGCCCCCTCAGTTTTTTTAATTAACTCGGAGCATTTAATTATTAAAGGTTAAACGTGTTGTATTATTGTTATTATTTTAAAGTTCTTCTTTTTTTGTAATTTTTTTGACAATTTTATGGCCTGTTCATAACGAATTATTTATTGGAAAAATTGATTCGATATCGAGTAGGTGGTACCTACTATTATTATTGTGAAGTTGATAAACGAGAGAAATATTTGAGTTTTAACAAACGTTAAAAATCTTTTATTTAAAAAAAAATTTTTTTATTATTAATAATGTTATTAGCCGGTGGTAGCTATTACAACTCAACAATTCAATTTTAAAATATAACGGAAAAGAGTTACTTAATAATAATAGGTACTTAATATCATAGTTTTATATACACGTATATGACATATGTAACAAAAAGTAACAAAATAAACAAAAATATAATTAAAAATACATGACTGGCAAGACCAAAGTTTTGTCAAATGCGCAAGCCTGCAGAGGTGATAAAATTTAAAAAAAAAATCTTTTAAAAATCGATGGTGTAACGTAATGGGAAATTTTAAACGTAACATTTTTTCTAGAATGTATATTTTGTAATTAGACGCCATGATTTTTTTTTTCCAAAAATAGGATAGCCTTTTATAATCGAAATTGAATATAAAAATAGCGCAGAAGTATTACAATTATCTAAAAAAAAAAACGAAGAAGAAAACTTAAAAATTATTAATATATATAAATTATATACTCGTATATATTAATATTATTATTATATTATATTAATAAATAAATAAAATGTCGAATAGAACGAAAGTTATAATAATTAAAACGTTTATTATATATTTATACGACACGAAAAAGAAGAAAACGGTTTTATTAACATTTTATTTTTTCCACGCAGATGCGGATGTGATAAGTGCATCACAGCGTCAAAAACGGATTCTTTACGGTACTCGATGTGCCGAGTGAACGAATACAAAGCGTTGGCGAGCCCGTCGTTGATGGCACTGTCGTCTGCTGATCCCATACTCACTGCATTTAAGTTGTCGTGGGAACTGAGGAGATTGGCTACGATAGAAAAAGAGTTCACCAACGAATACATGGTAAAACGCCGCGGGTTTCGATTACATTATGAAACGGTTACGTTTCCGGGATTATCTCGGAATTTTCTTTCCTCGTGTGTTTCGATATTTTCGGACATACATACAGATCGTGCAGCGGTTTCCAACTGGTGGTCCGTGGTGTTAAAGTTCTGCTTTTCCATACAAATTAATTTGAAAAAATTTTTAACTTAAAAAAAATCAAATAATAATCGATATAGCTGCATGAGCGAAATTCCGCGTTATATATGCGCGCGGTCCGCTTTAAGCGACAGCGTCATTTCGAGAACGCCACGACTGGCCGAAGATATACGAGCATCGATCGAGATGAGTAAATTTGAATGTCGAAGAACATAAATTTTTCCTCGATATTCACTCGAGGAATTGTTTTACAGGCTGTAATTGGAGGGGGGCAGGAGAGTAATATAAGCTGTAATAAGCAGTGCTTGAATTGGAAAAAAATTAGAAGGGGGATGCAAAAATATAAAAATAATGTGCGTTCCAGCAGATTGTAATGTCTTATAAATTCGTGGGGGGCTTTGCCCCCCACATCCCCCACTATATTTTTCATTATACAATAATAAATAAGCATCATTTTTTTTTAACTGTAAACATTCGCGCCACATAGTTAAGGAGCATTTATTATTATTATTATTATTTTTTTATTTATTTTTTTTGTTTTTATTAATTTACAATTACTTTTATATACTTGTTTAATTCAGCAAATACTATGATTATTATTATTGGTATTGATATTTAAATTTGTTGTTGTGTCATTGCCAAAATTATAATATTTCGTCATTATTTTTACAAAAACTATTATTTGTGTTTTGCGCAAGAAAACTTTATCGTTCGAGTGTCCCTTGTATTTTGTGGATGAAACTCAATGAAAAGCTCATTGAGTTTCATCCATTCGAAGATCAGGTTTTTTTACTTTCTTTTTGGTGTATTTATCGTTTTATAATAATTAATTATATTAATGATTGTCATTTCAAGAAATATATTGTTTGTATATTGTGACAACTACCGACCACTACCTATAAATAAAATTTTTAAATTTCATTAGTTCAATAAAATTTTAGAGTCTTGACCGTCCCGTCCTCTGCATCCCGGTATTACAAATTAGAAGGGGTACGCTATAATATTTTGAAAAAAGAAAGGGGACTCCGTCCCCCCGCCCCCCAATTCAAGCACTGGTAATAAGTGCTCGAATTTGTGGTGGGGGGCGCAGAGGACGGAGATCCTCTTCAATTTTTTTTTTAATATTTTGAGAGCACCGCATCAAATTATTTTCATTAGAACGAGGGGACGTGTTATTTTGTTAAAATAATAATATTGAAATTTCGATTTTGTAAATTTGCACGGAATGTAAAACACAAAAGTAAACCACAGTTACCAATCAGTTGTGGTACGTTATTTAATTGGGTACGAAAATTAGCCAATTTTTATATATGTTAATAAATGACGAGTTTAAAAAAAAATGTATATATATATTCATTGTAATTATTGGTATATATTGCAATGATTCGATGAAGATGAACGGTTTGATGGTGTGTGAGGGGCGAAGTTTCCCACGAGTCAAGTTGTATTTAATCGTTGTAAATGATGCTAATTTTTTTTTTTTTTTAAAGTCTCCGAGTCCCTTTACTCGTATTTTTCCAATTCGAGCACAGCTATTATTCAATATATACATATATATATATATATTAAAAACAGCTGGTATTTGCGAATTTGCAATTGTAGTGTTCGAGACTGTTGAGTCGAGAGCCAGGGAACCGCTGATACAGAGCTGACGTTACGGGTTTCGTAATAATTTTTCGCACTTTTTTTTTTTTACACTCGATTCGCGCTGTTATTTCGAATTTAAAATTCTTAACACGTTTTTAATTTTTCGTCGCGCTAAAATGTATTTAGTATAACCGTTTTTTTTTTTTTTTTGGAAATAATTTCGCGTGATATTATAGGAATTGCGACAACAGTGCGAACAGTTCGCCGTCGATCTGCTGCGACAAACGCGTAGCTCGCAAGAACTGGACGTGATCTTAAAACACGACTCGGAAAACGCGCCCAGCATTGGATCGATGAAACTGCGACTCGTCGAACTCGCCATAAAATACAAGCAAAAACACGTGAGTTCGATTTATTTACATGAAAAAAAAGCGCGCTTTCGATCGCACGCGATTACAAATAATTAAAGACCGCGGATTTCGCGTATTATAATGCGCGTGTTCGCATTTTTATAAGCAATCACACGTAGTAATAATATGGATTTATTATCGATCATACTCGAATGAATATAAAATTGCGAATTTTTATTTCGCGTATTTTCGGCGAAAGTGCGCGTTTTAGCGTATTACCCATAGATTTAAACGTTTCAGTTTCGTTGTACAATCGATTTAAATAAAAAAAAAAAAGATTCTGAAATCATTAAATATATAAAAAATCTCGTGTCACAGTGTTTGTCGCCGCACTCTCCTCCGAAACGGCTCGACCGATTTAAATGGAATTTTTTTTTTGTATATTTGGTAGGTATGAGAATAGGTTTCAAAGTATTTTTCACTCTCCTACCCCTGCCCAGAGTGGTAGCTAATACGGGAAATTTTAGGATTCTACGCGTTAAACAGTTATACCATATATGGTGACCGTTTAAATTGTTATTCAAAAATAATTTATAATTCCTTATACTAAAAAACGTGCACGATGTTCGTCCTCGATAAACTCCCCGTAACTACTTAACCAATTTTTATATTTTAAATTATAAATAACACTTTAAATGGTCACCGTGGTAACTGTTTAACGCTAGAACAGGTAATAAAATTTCCCGTATTATATAATATAATATTATATGAACAAGTTTTTTTGAAAACTGCGCACGGGCCGCGAAGCCGGGTAATTCAGCTAGTCATTAATAGAAACAAAGGTTTGTTAATTTTAAAAGAAATGTCTAAAATACACCGAGGCGGGAACGTTGATTTCAACAGTTCTTCTGTCCGAAATTTTTCCCCAGAAATGTCGAGGAGTTTTAAAATGTGAAACCGTAACATAAGCGACGTTATAATTTAACCGAGACGAATGTGGACAACGTTCTCGTAACAAATTGTTTTTCCAGCAACGTTTAAATCGCGTATTTTTTTTCCTTAAAAATCATAAAATATATTGTTGTTTATTGATTTAATCATTTTTTCGTATATATATATATTTTTTATAACTTTTCAATAAATCAATAGCTGCGTAATAATCAAAAATTATTTTGCTTGTTTTGTGCTTTTTTTTTAGTGCATATTTGAAACTTTTTAAGCCGCGCGTTTTACCTATTTAAAATACAATATATAAATCCGGTCTTATTGATTCTATAATAATTTTAAAAAAAAATCGCCGTAATATTTATTATTATTTTTTTTTTATATATATAATACGTCGATTGCGCTACAGTTCGTAGCGCATCCGTACATACAGCAACTGTTGGCGACCGTCTGGTACGAGGGCGTACCGGGATTTCGTCGTTTGCGACTGCACAAGCAAATAATCGAAATCATCAAAATCGTCTATTTCTTCCCGTTCTACTGTCTCGTGTACCTGTACGCGCCCAACGCGCAGATAGGAAAAGTGATGGAGAAACCGTTTATGAAATTTTTAATCCATTCCTCGTCTTATCTGTCGTATTTAGGTGAGTGGAAAAAAATTTTTTTAATTATTAAATTAATATTAATAAATCGTCCGAACGATTAACAGCGGCAACAGCGGCTTTATATTATTATTATTATTTTTTTTTGATAATCTGTCGGCTCGTGTCTCGTTGTTTACGTTTTTCGTGGCGTACACGACGTTTCTAATAATAGTGTACAATATAAATACGTACAATGAATATTCGTTATATTGCGTCCGTATATAAATATTATATTATTTAATAGCAACGAAAACTGGTGGTGAATGACCTGTTTATCACGGCCGTGTGACGCATGTGTGTGTGTGTATATATTTTTTGTTATTGTTTCGTGAATATTTCGAATAATTAATATTTATTTTCTTTTTATAAATATTAATGAGATCGCGTTTTAGTGTGTGTGTGTGTGTGTGTGTGTACGCGTTTTATCGACGATCGTTAATAATAATAAAAAAAAAAACATATATTTTTTTTCCGTACAAGTATATTATTATACGTATATTACGCTATAACGAAATGGCGATTCCGAATAAAAATTACCAACGGACGTGTAAGGGATTAGAAAAAATATTTTATTTCCAAACCTTATTACGCGTTATGATTGATTTATCCTTCCTCCCAGTGTCGCCGAACTATTTTTTAAGTATGTGGTACAAAAACAAATTTTTACCACCACCCGCCCCTTTCTAGTCACCATCGAAAATTTTTAAATATAATTTAAAAAAAAATGTATCTGATCTGTTAAGTAAACAAAAAAAAAAAAAAAATTAAAAAAATCAACCTAAGTTTATTATTATTATTTAACTTTTTTTTCTTCAAAACAATACGCATCTTTTAAATGAATTACACATATTATATATAAACTTTGTTTTGGTTATTATAAAATGATCAGCCTAAAAACATCAAATATATACTTTTTAGTGTGTTAATTTAGAAGTTGTTATTAAAGAGTAAATGTTCCGAGAAATCTAGCCCAGATCGTTACCCATCATATAATAATAAATAAATTGAAATATTTGTAATAAATTACTTGTATTAAATAATAAATTTATTATTCCGGTTATAAAGACCTAAATTTGATTTAAATGAAATGTCAAAACAACGTTATTAAATCATACCAATAATAATGAACACGTTTAAGCGTTAACTGTATACACAATTGTATTTGTTTATTGTTTATGCGTTTGCGTGTTTGGAGCATTAATATGAGACCCGCGTAACGAATTAATCAACTGCCTTGTAGCTAGTGCTCTAAATTCGCGCTTAAGTCTTAAACCGTTGGTTTTTAATAATTTATTATACACTACCGAAACAAATATTTATGTACAAATGATATACCTACCAATTTAAATCCAATATAAATCAGAAACAATACAACCTCAAAATATGTTGACCCAGTACCCACCCATCAATTTAAGGTGGTGCAAATGCACGTCACTGTCCGTATCACAGTCGCGCGTACGGTACGCAACGTATTATACGCGTTTTTCGATTTCGGTACATTATTTTAAGTTGATACGCGCCGGCCGCACTATTTCGTATAGAGATATTCTTGAGCCTGTGTACAGTTTATAAATTATTATTATTATTTAATATTATTTTATTATTGATTATTGTGGTATGTAGTTTGTCATCTTAAGGTGCCACATTTTACTGACAAAAAAACCGTGGGTCTGCTGACTTCCCAAACCCCCCTGGGTAGTTATACCATTTATAACTCAAGAACGGCTGGACTGATTTGAATGATCTCTGATTTGTTGGATTCGTCTCCGCCCCGAATAGCAGAATAACTATTGAAATATCGGAAAAATTCACGGAAAGTGATTCGTCAACTATTTGCTGCGATTTTGTCGATTGCTTCAGCAATATTGCGTCGACATGTATACGTCAAAATCGAAACGGAACGCGCCCAACTTTCATTCGGTTGAACCAAGCCAAACTGCGTTCGGAGGAGTATATCCATTTACACGATGCAATTAGCACCGAAGGGGATGCAGCTTATAATGTTAGTCGATTGCAGGGCCGTATTTAGAAATTTGTCGCCCTGGGGCAACAACAACAAAAAAACGCCCTATTATAATACAATACAAATTTAATGCAATATAAAACAATTTTATTTTTAATTTACAATTAATTTTTTTCCTAGATTGTGACTCTATAATAATTATAATATTATCGTAATCAGGGGTCGGAACTTTGTGTGCTAAAAATAATGAAATATGTGCATACGCACGTGTTAAAAAACAGAAAAATATGCGGTATAATATGCAACAAAAATTAGGATAATATGCTAAAATATTAAATGTTTTCTTTGATCAGTCTTATTTTTGCAAAATAATACTTTATTATTGACCAAAAACTCATTTTCACCAAACTACGAAATCAAAGGTTTAAGACGACAAGACAAAGACTGCTTGTCTTTAGGCATTCTGGTTTACGTATACGAGAACAGAACAGAACATCAGCGCACTGTGACAGGCGAGAGACTGTGGTTTATGCCGTACGACAAACACAACATACATATATATATATTCAATCAGTGGCGCCAAATTGTTTTTAAGTATGTGATGCAAACACACATTTTTACCACCAACCACCCCTTTCTAGGCACCCTCGGCAATTTTTATTACCATATAGCCCGATATAGGTTCAAGGCTAAAGCCTAAAATTTCAAGAAAAAAAAATATTAAAAAATATTGTTTTATACATACATCAAAAACTGGACAAGTTAACGATTTATTTTTTTTAACATCAGTTCAGTTAATTAACCTTTTTAACGAAGTTAACGGTTACAATTAATTATAGGTTGATCAGTTGAGTTAAACCAAAAAAAAAATTAAAAATTATCTTAAGTTCATTATTATTTTTTTATTTAACTATTTGTTCTCTCTCAAAACAATAATATCGTTTAAATGAATTACTGTACAAACTATTTTTTGGTTATTATAAAACGATCAATATAGATAATATCAAATTTATACTTTTTTGTATGTTATAATTAGAGATTTTTAAAAGTAAACTTTTCAAGTAATCTAGCCCAAATCGTTAGCCATCGTATAATAGTAAATTAATCGAAATATTTTTAATAAATTACTTATGTTAAATAATAAATTATTCCAGCTACTAAGGATCTAAATTTGATATTTATATGCAATATCGATATTTAATGTTATTAAATCATACGAATAATAATAAACACTTTTAAGCGTTAAATTTACAATTACCTATATTTATTTATGCTTTTACATGTGTGGAGGATTAATATGTAACCCGCGTGACGAGTCAACCAATTGCTTTGTAGTTAGTGTTCTAGTTTGTGTTGCTTAAAATAGTGTTTACACTTAAGGATTAAACCATTGATTTTTAATAATTTATTATACTACCGAAACAAAACGTTTATGTACAACCCGAACCCAATATATGTCAGAAACAGCGATCTCGAAGTATGTTGACCCAGTACCCAACCAACAATTTTAGATGGTGCAAATGTACCACCTTGAGCGTGTATTCGACGCCACTGTTCCCTCCCATTTGATCGTCGTCTTTATAACAGATCATGACAATAAGACGTGTCTTCTGCGAGATAACGCGAGATTCGCGTTTTTCTCGATAATGTATCGTATGTGAACTTTTACGCGGTAACGTTTGCAACAGCGAGAGAGGCAAAATTCCGTTTGGATCCGCGAAAAACTATATCGACTCAAATATTTAATATTCGTATATATATTTTTTTTTCACTATTTTTTACCCCGTAAAACGGTATGGTTTTAGAACGTAGACGAACGGAATTCAGTTAGACAACGATTATTCAAACACTGTTTCCGCGGCGTTTCTCGTTTCTAGGTCTGCTGGTACTGGTATCGCAAAGAGCCGAAACACAGTTCATAGAGCTCTTCGGCTCCGAGTCTATGATCGAAAGTCTGAAAACACGGCTGAAACGTCAACGCGGCAACGGGCCGTCCTTTATCGAGCTCATAATTCTGCATTTCGTCATCGGTAAAGTATTGTCGTTTATTATGATTATTATTATTATTATACAACACTTGGGGGGCATTAAAGAGCCGGAAAATGCCAAATAATTACTGAACAGTGAACGGATCGCCTTCGCATTAAACACAGGGGTGGAGGGGGGCGATTCGTATTATTTAGTTCCATTTTGAATTTTCGTCGCCGAAGGTTAACTTTAAAACATACATATATCTTATAATCGAAACACTAGCGTATGTATATATAATAACTAGAACTAATAGAGAGAAGAACGACTTTAGATTTCATATTATAAATTGTTGAAAAATGTACCTATAAAAAACAGACGATTCGAAAAAAAAATTTAATCGAGTTTATTAGCTTGACTCTTAACTGGTACGTTTTTCATTGACTTTAAAATCGGTTTTGAAAAAATTCCATCGACTCTAATTTCGGAGAAAGTTAAAAAATTGATCTCATAAACTTGTCCCACGAGGTTATAACCTAACCTAACCTACACCTCGTATTTTTTTTTTTTTTTTTAAAGGCTTAGTATAGGCCATTAAGGCCCTTTGCCGCAACTACCACCTCCTCCCATCGTTCTCTATCCTTTGCCATCTCTTCCGGATTCTCAACTCCTATTAGCCTTAGATCTTGGTGTACCTACACGGTCACTCCATCGTTGTCTCACCTCGTATAACGTTATTATTCATCCGCGGCCACCGGGATAATTCGTAAACGGCGATTTCGGTTCCAGGATACATTTGGCAGGAAATCCTGGACGTGCGCAGGGACGGCCTAAAGAGATACTTGGCGCACAACGCGTGGAACTACATAGAGTTCGTGAGGAACAAAATGTACGTGGCGGTGATCGCATTGCGCGCGTACGCGTACATCAGCGAAAACTTGCAAATCACTTACGACCCCGAGTCCGCGTTCATTCCCCGGGAACAATGGGACACGTTCGACCCACAAATCTTGGCCGACGCTCTGTTCGCCGCGACCAACATACTCAGGTACGAGACCCGTCCAACTGAGCAATACGGACAATATTTATCGCGTCTCGCGCGCTCAGATTTACCGATAATTTCAATAACATATAGTCATAGACATTTCCTGTAATAATAACGTTCTCGTTGAATAATTTTAATGATATTTTTTTTATTTTAATTCATTGAATTTAGACAATATTTTTTTTTTTTTTATAAATTTCGGGAAAAAGGTATGCTTAGAAAAATGGCTGCACTCGAATTAGATCCCGGATTTTGAATTTTTTTTTTATACACATACCATACAATATTAACGTTTTCTTTGCCGTTTGCACAGACTTTGAACTGCCTGTGTACACGAACCACAGGAATGGTTGAAAAGTTTTTTTCTTAAAACTTTCTCGTAGAGGAGCTCCGAGAAGCGGAGTCAGACTAATTCGTAACGACAGCGTGAACAGAGCATAAAATAACATTTAAAAACTTCTTCTGTAATACTTTCGAGACATTGCGTGTCACAATTTTTCTCCAATGTTTCACGATTAATTTGTATTCGTTTTTTATAAACTTATATTTAATAAATAAATTACTATTTATATCAAATTAAATAATTAATCGATAAATTTATAACAATTAATGTCATCAATATTACGACACGAACAGTACGTTGTTAATAATTTCTCACAAATACTCGTTAGAATTATTCTTATAATAACATTGCACACAGGTATATCCAGAAACGAGTATTCACTGTATTCTCGTCCGATTACAATGTACTTAATATTTATATGGAATAAAATACTGTGTATTTTGTAATGTTATCGTCCGTAATCCGTCTGTAATGTTTTGCGTAACAAAACTGTTTTCTGTGCAGTGCTTTGAAGCTGATCGACATGTGTTCAATAAGTTCGCATTTGGGACCACTACAGCTGTCGTTGAAACGCATTCTGACGGACATAGTGAAGTTTTTCAGCATTTACAGTCTGGTGTTGTTCTCGTTCGCGTGCGGACTCAATCAATTAATGTGGTATTTCGCGGATCTGGAACGAGAAAGGTGTTATAAAAATAGTTTAGGAGAAGGCGGTGATTCGTGCTCGAAATGGAAGAACTTTGGAAAGTGAGTGATAAAACAATATTATGAAAATAACTCTACACATTTTACGTGGTTAAGTTCGACTTTGAATATATTTATAAGTATAGTAAACTGTATCGTTGCAGCGAAATAAGGCCGAAATCGCGCGTTTCGTTTTGTTTTATTAATTGCACAATAATAACTGAGTGAATAACAGAAATGAATTAAAAATCTATTAATCTATAAAATTCAATTAAAAACCGCACACGTTCAGTCGTGTCTTTACAATATTAGCTACTATATAAACACAAATTTAGCTCATTTTTCTTTCATCCAAAAAAAAAAAAAAAGTGTTTTTGTTAACGTTGTTGCGTGTATAATAACGTCTGTATCAGAATTTCCAACGCACAAGAAACAAGACGTTCATTTTTTTTTTTTTTAAATGCCCATAAAATATTTAAAATCGAATACGCTTTTTTTAATATTATATGTCTTATACAAACAAACAAAAAACATTTCAATATTTATTATTACTGTTATTAAACAAATATTATGTGAGGTAAACGCTGCGTTTTAAACTATTCGTTTTAACGATTTTAACAGACCGACACGTTAAAAAGAAAAAAAAACATTTTTAATGCCGATCCATACACACGATGGTATTATGTGGTTACTTTCGTTTCGCTTTTTTTTTATAGGACTCACGCACTGAATAAAATATTTTCTGACGGGTATTCGCAGTACCCGTCCACCAGATGTGATTACGATTAAGTCGCGATGTCCTTCCCGTTTCCCCCTTCGGTGTCAGCCCGAGTCCAAGTCCAAGGAATCTTAACGCGCATTTATCCTCTCGGATCATAATTTGCGCACGCACCGAAGTATAACGTATCGTCGCATCGGCTTATTAATATACCGCGTATTAATATTTTATACAGTCCGTCCTCCTTCAAATATATACAGTGACGTGGATACGGGGAGGGTGCAAAGGGTTTTCATCCCCTAAATCCCCACCTAAAAAAAAAAAATTTTCTTGCTATTTAAAATTTTAAAATCGTATTTCGTTGATTGTGAAAGTATTAATGTATATTATAACAAAATTTCCGTAATTACACGAAGTTCAGAATCTCGAGCGTTACAATGCCTTGAACGTATTCAAGACATAAATAATTGATAAGAAATATTGATTTTTTTTTTTTTTGTTCGATTGTAGAAAACGGGACAAAATCCTCGTCCGAGAAAATTCGATAGTTTCTTCAAATGTAGAGTCGAGTATTATATCTCTTCAAATATCTATTCTTCATCAAAACCGTATGCATAGATGTACTATACAACAATAGACGAATTGACTTTATTTTGTAATTATGGGATATTCTTTCATTAAAATATTACTCGATAAATAATACATATAAAATATTTTTATTTCGAAATTTCCTTCGAACCCTCCACTCGCCTAGAAAAAAATCGTATACACGCCGCTGTATATTATATAAAAAAAAAAATTACTGTTATTATTTTATAACGAACTTTGTAAATTGATATTATAATACTCGTTCGCCGACGGAACTTAATAACGTCAACCCCAACACGCAGTGTTGTTGGCTTTATTTATCGACAGCGCGATTAGAACCGCGTTCGCAGATTACCGCGCCTTTGCCTGTCGATAATTCGATATAAAATTACGTCTTTTTTTTCTATTTTTTTTTCTTTTTAGCACAAGGTCATATTATTGTTTACTTGCCGTGATAAAGAACACTTTGTGTGTTTGTGGCCTTATTAATTTCGAATTATTATTAGTAATATATATATATATTTATATATAGAGAAAAAAAACATCGCAATATAGCAATATGTAAACAGTTAATTGCTAAACTAATATTATTTTAATGATTTAGAATTTATGACGGGAGCAAAAGGTCTCGCCTGTTATTTTCTTTTTTTTTTTTAACTTTAAACAATATAATTGAGGAGAATAGAAAAAATCAAACTACGTCTTAAACGGCGTGAAAGCCGTGCAGCGTTGCGCATAAGGATTTACAGTTTTAACGTGACTTTAAAAACCGAACAAATTGTCTAATGTGTGTTTAAAAAAAAATATTTTTCGGAAAATATTCATTTTCGATTGAGCGGACCGGACTAATGTGTAGATCTACTGTATAACGCGTATAGCAAAACGCAGTCGATACATTGGATAGAGAATATTGAACCCCCGTAGTACACGAGGACCTCGTAATCTATAAAAAAATAACCCTCTAGTATGTGCGCGCGCGAAATTCAAATCGAAAATATCGACGTGTGGTTCGATTTTTATTCGTAGAATAATTTTTGTAATAATGATGGGCTTAGCACCGGTAACTAACTTCGTCGAATGTCAAAGAATCCAATGGTTAGGCCATATTCTAAGTAAAGAAGAAAACGGCCCACTATAAGAGTGGCTTTCGAACGGAAACCTCAAGAAAAACGAACACGGGGAAGCGCCAGAAAGAGGTGGATTGACGGGGTGACTGGTGGTCTGAACGCAATGGGTTTAGAAGATTGGCACGAAATTGTGCGAAACAGAGAAAAGTGGCGAGATATTGTAGTGACGGCTAAAACTCTTGGAGTGTAGGATGGCCAGGATAAGAAAAAGAAGAATTTACGCAGATCGTTTTTGGGCATAGTTTGAAAAACTATCCGCGAGAGTGACAGACTATTTTTAAATATTAACCACGTGCACAAAATGTAAAATTAAATGCGGTATACGATTACGAGGAGAAATTAATGTTGTTTTATAAATTTAAACAATCGCCAAACAGGATAATGCAGCTGTATAGTTATACAATTGAAACACGGATACAGTAAATGTTCCGAGAAAATATTAGTATATTTTAAAAACACATAAACTACTTGGCTACCGAGTGCCGTTTAGGATAAAAAAAATATTTAAATTTAAATTCCAATTCGTGAAAAAGTCAAAAGACCGCGTCGACTAGAGGTGCGTGTAAAAATACTCGGACGTTTAAAATAAACAATAACGATTCCGAGAAAAATATTATATTTATTACTATTATTACTATTATTATGTATGACTATACTCGTTTAAACGTATCGTGTCCAACAACATCCCTTAAAGGGTTAGAGCGGCATGCCAAAATATCTAAAAGTATTCGTGCCAAAATTCACGAAAAAAAAAAAATCGAGTGATCTGGTGTGTGTGTGTGTGTGTGAGTGGATTACGACACCGATGCGGTCGGCACATTTGCGGTCACGACCTTCTTGGTGCCACTTGCGGTCATTCGATTTTTTTTCGCCTGTGTATCGGATCACTTGCGGTCATAAAAATACAATATACTATAAACTGAAAAATGAAGATGTATGAACAATTTAGTATCGATCGGTTAGATAGGTACTTATTAAAATTATCGTGACATTATAAATAGACATCTAATTGCTACTAAACAATTTGTAAAATAAATAGTAAAATCATATAAGAAAATCATACACAACTATTTAAAAAAATTTAATATTTCCACATATTATATTGCATAGTATCACGCTGATTCAAGATTCATGTTTTATTTGAAGGTAGATATTTATACTTTAATGAAAATATCAGTAATTCCCGTTGCTACGTCTAGGCGTTCTTGTGCAGTCAGATAAAATAATTTTCAATAAAACAAACTGATATGTAGTAAGTAAAAGTGTATGAGTCGTTCATGAGTCGTGATAGTTGTAAAGTGTATATTAAAGTGTGTGTTTTAAAATGTCTGAAGAGCTGTGAATAATCGAATCAACGAAAGGTAAGCCCTTAATAATTTCTAGTGGTTACCAATATAGAAAATATAGGCAAAATGAAAATGGAATTACATGGGTTTGCTTGTACGAAAAAAAAAGAAAAATGTAAAGGTCGTATCAAAACTAAATATGGTGAAATTGTCATCACTTCTGAGCATTCTTGTAAACCTGACGTATCAGTACGTGAAGTAAAGTTTTTTTTTCAAAAACACGATAATTTTAAGTACTTAACCAATCGACACCAAATTGTTCATATATCTTCTTCATTTTTCAGGTCATTATTGTGATGACCGCAATTGCTTCGATACGCGGGTAAAAAAAAAAATCAAGTGACCGCAAGTGGCACCAAAAAGGTCGTGACCGCAAATGTGCCGACCGCATCTGTGCCGACGATTTGTACATTATATTTACTAACCTGCATTAAATAATTCATTATTATTCGTGAAATACTTTATTATCGCGTCGAATAATAATAATAATAATAATAATAATAATAATAATAATAATAATAATCGATCGATCGATCGAATCAATTTCGAATAATATCTGCGTTAGCACGATCGCGCCCATACGTCTTATAGATTACCTTAATATATTTATTTTCTTTCTATTATTAAATATTTACATCTATGTTTTTGCAGCCAGTATAGCTCGTTCGTCAACCAATCATGGTTTCTGTAATTTTGAGAAACATCTGGAAACACCTTCTGAATAAGTTCATCTTTTGATCGAGTTAACTGACAAAAAACTTTGAGGAAAGTAATAATCAATGTCTATAGGAAATTTGCCATTACCAATGTCAATGAGTTGTTTAGAGAATATGTTTCAGATTGGTCATTTTGCAACTCGACACGCATATTCTTGCTTAAATGAAGTACTTTGACATGTTTCCACAAACTGGAGGACTTTAGACATGAAATCACCGGCAATGTTTGACGAAAATCTCCTGCTAATAAAAATCATTGCACCACCAAATCGGTTATATTCCTGACGAAGCGAGTGCAAGTGCAATTTTATTTTGTGAGCGAATTGTTGCTATTAATGAAATCAAAAAGTTTTCCTGTACCACCAGGTGCATCTAAGAAGTAAATCCCTCCAGTTTCATCATTTGTTACTTTCATAAGAGTTTCAAATACATACTTCTGTTGTTCATTTAACAGTGGAAGATTTGTTTGAATTAATTTTTTCAAAGCGTTGAGATCATACAGTCTTTCTCGATGCAACTCTTGGTTAAAAGCGTCATGCATTGGACGATTGGGCGCGGTCAGGCCTAATTGAATTAATAGTTTGTTTGACATTATCACACATGTCCTCAATTGAAATATGGGAAGCGTAGATATGATTATAGAAAACAATGTTCGTATTTGATGAGCGTGATGATATTACAGCATCATTGAGAGTTTGATCCCAATGAGCGTCATTTTCAAGCAATTGCAAACGTTGACAGGCTTCTGTAGGATCCACACACCACCATCAACAGTTCGTAACTGTTGGAATGATGTTGGGCCACGTACATTGACTAATAGCAGTCGTAAGTAAAACATTCATCATTGCTTGGATGTACTGAATAAATCCGGCCAATCGCATCGGTGGAATATACATCTGTATATCCTGGAACTGGTTTTCCTTGTTTCCGTCGTATAAATCTCCTTGAGGATTGATTCCAGGTATAATATTTTGGCATTTCAGAATATAGCAATGTTTGTGCGAAATCATCGTTTTGGCATGTCTCAAAAAACTGGTTAATGTAGTAGATGGTGGCTGAGCAGCTCTTTGTACTGCGTTCTGTGCTGTAAAATACACTCTTTGTCCATTTTCTAAATGCACAGCTAAGGAACAACAGAAGGTGTCTCTCATGAATAGGAAAAGAAAATATTCGCCAAACTGTTTCATTACTACTGACATAGCGGCCCATTTGGTATTGGGTAACTTCATCATTGGAATTTCTGCACCAATTCCAATCACAGCCATATCACTCCATTTGGTTACATATTTGCAAATGTATTTAATAGATTTCGTTGATGTGTGCTTTGAATGTCTTTGATAAAATGGGTGAATATGGAACAATCCAACGATTATCTATTTCAATATCTTGTTGATTTAATTTGACAATTGTTGATTTTCCATTGTCTGCTGTCGATCTGCGACGATACAATGGATAACCGTCATTACCAGTAATTGTTTCCGATATTAATGTCCGTGGATATCGTTTTGAACATTTACCATCCATCATACACGGTGAATATTGATTAAGAGTTCCACAGGGACCATGTATCATGTTTTGATAACCACTCATGCAATCCAGGATCTACTTGTACATTAGGGATTTCAGCTGATATCACTGCATCAACTTCATTTGGCCTTATATTTTCAACCAACCAAATCAAAATGTGCATGTGGCAATCCTCGTTTCTGCCACTCCACAGAATACATCCAGCAGCGTGTCTCACCAAACACATTATGTTTTACGATGAAATCCATTAAAGATTTCAACTTTTGTCTAAAGACTCTGGCTGTAATAATATATACTTTATTATCGCGTCGAATATCGATCGATCGAATCAATTTCGAATAATATCGATCAATTTTACAATGGTAATAATTGTCGTCGTTAGCAC
Organism: Slavum lentiscoides; assembly: GCA_032441835.1. Lineage (NCBI taxonomy): Eukaryota > Metazoa > Arthropoda > Insecta > Hemiptera > Aphididae > Slavum > Slavum lentiscoides. Next base: position 1,152,917 of record CM063707.1, on the reverse strand, counting down.
GATCGCGCCCAAAGCGAAAATACGTCTTATAGATTACCTTAATATATTTATTTTCTTTCTATTATTAAATATATATTATATTATATTATTACAGAATTGACAATATTTTTTGTTTGTTTTTGCAATAATTGTTGTATTACGAGTGAATTTCTTTATACATTTATTCCGCTTCTATTCCGTTTGTAATTAATACGTATTAATTTAAAAATAATAATAACGATAAATAATTAAAAATCTACGAGTCGCTAAAACCATTTGAATGTAAACATTTGTTTATTATTTTAATATTAAAAAAAAAAAATAGTCGCAATTTAAAAAAAAATTATATAAATTTAATACGTTATATTACGAGTTGGTGACTGAACATTGTTTTCGGAAAGCGATTGGCATCTACAATACGAACGAATCGACTGCCACTCTATTCGGCCATATCACTAGTTTCTTCTTCGTAACGCCGTACATTTATTAAATTTAAAAAATCTGTACGATTAGGAGGCAACTTACTTTTCTTATTTTGTGCTTTTACAGCGTGTTCGAGTCCATACAGACTTTGTTTTGGACGGGTTTCGGCGAAGTGGATCTGGAAACCTTCGACTTGCCCGGCATGAAACCGTACACGAGGTTTTGGGCGCTCGTCATTTTCGCCACGTACTCGGTCATTAACGTGACCATTATGTTGAACCTGCTCATCGCTATGATGTCCAATTCGTATTCCGTCATTGAAGTGAGTATTCATTTTTTCCCCTCCTTCACTTCGTTCCCCTGTTATGGCCGTACCGCGGACGATTTGAAACACGCCTCGTGCTATGCGCAGGGACAATCGGATATAGAATGGAAGTTTTCCAGAGCAAAGCTTTGGCTGAGTTGTTTCGAGGAAACGCCTACGCTCCCTTCGCCGTACAACGTGTACCCGACCCGGAGACAATTCAAAATGATTTTCAATTGCATATGGAAGACTAAGAAAAGTAATTCTTGGCCACAGGTACTTTTACAATGCATAAAATACGTAGATAGATTAATGAAAATATTAGAAAACCTAAACAAATCAATAGTAGTGTAATTAATTATTGTAATTGTAAAATATCATTTTTATTTTCGTATTCTGTTGTTGTATTTTTCTGATGATGAATTTTTGTCGGACCCGGTAGTAAGTAAACAAATTTAATACAACAAATCACAATATATTTCTCTATTTTTTCGTAATACTTTTGGCTTGATTGCACTACATACATTATATATAAATATATACAAACTTATTATGCAAAAATCTTAAAAAAAAAAAACGAAAAAATTATAATATAATAATAATTACATTATTATACACATATATTGTAATCGATTAAAATAAATATAACCTATAACCTTGGTCGGTATATCATAATAAATGTACTCGTATGCTGATACACGTATGCATGAATCATATCATATCCATATACTGATACACGATGATAATGAAATATTGTTTCAGACAAATAGATATTTAAAATAACACGTAAAACCCATTAAAATGTCTATGATATCTGACCGTTTTATATCAATAAGTAACGTGTATTGTATTGTACGTGTGTAGTATAGGTAGTATACACGCTTAAATAGTATTATCATAGTCAAACATAACGTAATCGTATATTATAATATTATATATATTTGAACTTTGGTTATAAAACTGTAAATCGTTCAATTGAATCGTATCTTAATTTTCTCATAGATATATTTAATCCGTACACGAATTTTATTTTTTTTTTTAAATATGTAATTAATTAATTATTTTTAGAATCGTTTACTATCAATCGTATTTTTTTTTTTTTTTGCAAACGTTTCACTATAGCGTACATACATAGTGTGTACGAAGAATAATATTTTATAATATTATTTATCGGATTTCCAGCTGTTCCACGTGCAATTTTTGAAAGTATTCGATATCGTTATACACCTATCGAAAGGTCGAAAGGGTATTTTTCTGTTCGCCCGAATATAAAAGTTCGTTGGAAAAATTACCCCGACAAAAAAACTCGGACGGGACAGTTTTTGGCCAAAATCCCTTTTGGTAATTTCGTGTTACTATTCGAGATAGCTATATTTATAATCCTATTGAGTTTCGAAAAATGCATACACAGATAATAATTCTAAATTTATTTGTAAAAAAAAAAAAATTTATCTGTATATATGTATAGTCATCGTGACCTTCATTCGGGATTATTTTCCGAACGCGGTGTTCTCACACTTGGTTGTCTTTTTTTTAAATATTAAAAATAATAGATGCAATACGCCAGCAGTGAGTAAAACTAGAAAAACGACTGATTTTTTATTTTTTTTTTTTTACTTTTATGACATTTGCGATTCTAATATTTCTATATACGGACTCGAAATTTTTCAAAGAGTTCACCGAAATCGGTGAAACGTGTATTCGCGTTGAATAACCATTGACCGCGACCCGCGGCGACACGCATAACAATCGTTTCGATAAATCTCAATATTATCGAATCCGTAACGTTTTTGCAGAACAACGAAGACATCACCATAAATAAAGAACGAGGTGACGATAAATTCGCGACCGTGATGCGAGCACTCATCTGGCGGTACATCTCGATGAAACCCCGAGAAATGGAAAACGTGGGCGTGACCGAAGACGACGTTAACGAAATCAAGTCCGAGCTGAACACCATGAAATACGACTTTTTAGAAGTGCTGCGGAAAAACGGCATGGAAGTGCCTAGCGATCATCGGAAAAAGACCAGTGAGTGTTTTTAAAACGAAATTTCGTTAAAAATTTCATAAGCATCGAGCAATTTGATTTTGAGCGTTTTTTTTTTTTAAAAATAACGCATACAATATTGGCGTCTTACACTACGCCGAGTCGTAGCGCACAGATCGATGTTATTTTTATTTTTTATATAACAATTACAATTTTATTCGGCCGCAGTCATAATTGTAATAATAATAATAATAATACGCTCGACGCGAACTGATGTGAAGAAAATCCTGCTCGTTGTCTACGTGCAGTATACATGGGACAACATAGCAAAATCGTGCTTCGAAGTTCGTATAGGGTTGTGGTGTCTGCAGGGACGTATTTACAGTGTTCAAATTGTCGAATCGGAATGGAAAAATCATCACGGCCCGGCCTTTTCGTAAAACACCGTTGGATAACACGCAACGATTAGTCGATCGTTTTGTTAGAACGGCGATGAAGTAGAAGACGCCGAAATAAATTACACCGTTATATCTGTGCAATAACAGAGCTGTTTTTTTTTTTTTTAAACAACTTTAATTCTCAAGATGAGATTTTTTAAATGCTTATGACGTTTAAAGAATTAGGCCCGGCGCACACTGAAAGAGCAAAACCGCTCCGAGCTGCTCGGATCAGCTCGGAGCTGTTTGGAGACAATTAGAGCACACGTAAAGTAATTGACGCGCGCGCACTAATATCAGTCAACATTGAAACACGACAAGGCAAGAGAAAATATGATCGATCTTGATCGGTCTGTTTCTTATTTTATCTCCGCGATCAAAACACGAAAAACAAAAGTCACCGGGTTCGTTTAACGAATAGTATACAATACAACTGAATACACGTTCTTTTCGTGTCAATTGGTTTTTTTTTCCCCACAAATATTATAATATTTCATAATTATTTTAAAATGGCGTGCGATCCAGACAAATTAATCAACCTCGTGTTTGTAAGGAAATCCGTATACGATTTTACCGATAAAGACCGTAGTAACAGAATAAAACAGAATAAAAAAAAAACACAAGATTAAACAAACACGTATTAATACGTGTTTATTTAATCTTGTTCTGTTTTGTTTTATCGGCGTGAATGGAATTTGTTCCGAGCTGTTTGTATCGAAATGTTCCGGAACGGTTTTGCTCTTTCGGCGTGTGCTGTGCCTTAAACACACTTGAAAAATGCCTGTCCGTTATGGGTATAATATTGTAATTTATTTCGTGTGAAAATTTGATGTCTAAAGTAGCGTTCAGAATATTTTTCCGCCTAAAGCAATTATAGGTATTTCGATAAAAATCGTTAGATTGTATAGCGTGTCAATTTAACGCGATTTTTTTGCCCGTCAAACAGCGACGACGGGACGTCAATTGCGAACGGCGGCGTCCTCCTCTACAGGCGGACGTGACGATTAATAAAAAAATTTAAATAACGTAATCAGCCGAACGTTAAAAAAAAAAAAACCGGATTTTTTTTCAACCTTAAATTCGATTTCAATTCGGGATATTATTATACGATTTTTGGCGATTCGACCGAATATATTAAGTAAAAAAATTTCAATTTAAAATTAAAGATAAGATATATATTATATAGGTATTTGAATTTTTTTTTTTTTTTTTTTTGCGACAAGAGCGCGCGCGCGTACTATACCGCAGCGTTATTTTAGAGTAGAAAAAACCAGCTATACGGCGTATGAAAAAATAATAAAATCACACGTTTCGTACGTATATATTATAAAAGTGTCGCGACTACGAGATCTGACGACCGTGTGCGAGAAATCGTTTTGAAGTCCTTTAAATTTTTTCTGCTCCGTCAAAGTACCTGTTCGTGATTTTTAAGTAGGTATTTTTTCATATTAAAACAGACGTTAAATACGTACTTTTCAATAATATTTTACTACATACATATAGTGCAGATAAACATAATATAGTGATTTGTAAAATTAAACCGAATCGGAAATTTCGTAATTCGTTTGAATTTCGCACCGCAAATATCAAAAACGAATGAAAAGCGTTCGTAACTTTAACGCATTACTTCGGGAATAAAGAAGTAATTTCAAAAATAATTTTATGTTGTAATCCTGAGAAGTCCCGCCCGGTATCGAATCACGATTTTGAGTAGAGCCCCCGTGTACACCTCGCACACAGGCACGAAATCAACTCGGCAATATTAGACTTTCAGCCGGCACTCGGTAAATTCGTTCGAATTACACACACTAATATTCCAATTATATCGTTAATATTTCCGTATTGTATGCGGTTTTATAATGATTAATTGTAAGTATAGGGCTATAGGATTTATATGCAATAAAAAATGGTAAAACGTGCTTTCGATTTATTGAAAATATGCAACAAAAAAAAATGTGAAAAAACGTGGCACGAAATACAAAATGTTTGAATCCTAAAATATTATATTATAAACTATTAATTTTATTCGAGAGTATTACAATGACGTGGTGTTAAAAATTTTCAAAAATAAAAAATCTTCATCCTGCAGATTAATTCCATTTAAAGTATCGCGTATTGTTTGTAAAAATAATGATTACAAAAAAATATACGTGTATTCTATTTTCTTTTTTTACCAACCACCGCGGCCAAAATATACCATAAAACGTGCATTTTAGGTGTTTGTTGTTGAAATACGCAATAATATGCGTTTTATTCGAAATACGCAAAATAAAATGACCACCATTCAATGCAATTTAAATTCCATACAATTCGTGGACATTTCAAACAAAAGCGGTGATCGGAAGTTGATGTGTAGAAGTGATAGATTATAATTGTTAACATAAATCGATTATGGATTTTAAATTCTAGTCGGCAATTTTAAAGACTCTACACCACTCGGGATTTTTTTTTTTTTTAAGATCTTTTGCACACCCCGCAATAGTTGTGCGTACAAAGTCGAGAGAACGATTTAGAAATCCGCGAATATTATTATTATTATTATGGTACACCGCAGGTACGCCCAGGGCCCCGCTATTTGAGGGGCCCCGCACTGTTCACGGGATTTAATGATTTTTAAGCTTAAAATTTTTGTTTTTAAAATCAAATAACAAGTAGATAGGTACTGTGTGTCATATGAAAATTTGTGTGGTATTTTAATCTTTTAAACTTTAATATTATATATTCATTGTAGTTGGTTTCTAATGTAGTATAATATATCGTTGACGTTTTGATGATAAAATATGATATCCGCACTAAGAACCAATTGATCAGAAATGATGCCAGTGTTTCCGTGTTCATTATGTATTATTTATAATTTAAAAATTATTACTCCTTATAAGGCCCCGCGAAAATATCTGCCCTGGGCCCCGCAAAACCTCCCGCCGGCCCTGCAGGTTACGCGTGTCGTTCGGATGCGATAAATCGAATGAAATCCTTTCGTATATTGCGCACGATCGCCTTGACGACGAATTGTTTTTTTCGCCCTCCCCATTCGTGTATTCGTTTCTAAATTTTTTTATTATTATTATTATTATTATTATTATTTCTCCTCGTTCGCGTTCATTCGACGAAACGCGCGCTCGTATTATATTTATAATAATAATATATTTTATTACGTGTCGTAGCTGGCGTTATTTAGATAAACGTATAATAATAGTGCGACACATTTTATATATTATATTTGTACGGTATGCGCTGTACACTACGTTCTCTGACCTCGGCGAAATAAATCTGAACTCCTCCCTGCCACACGCCATCCCTGCGCGCGACGTTACGGACGCCGAAGTCTGCAGCAGCAGCAGCAGCAGCTACGTACGGGATACGTACGTATAGTGTCGACAACCCGCGAAAACCGAAACACGAATTTCGCGCATATTTTCCGTACCATAAATAATATACTCTAATAACACGAGTGTATTTTTAGAATCGTATATTATGTGCGCGTATTATTATTATGATATAGCGAACACGGCTATAGCGTTTCTCATTATTTTTCTGGCCAACGTTAAATGTCGGTAAAGGCCACGCCGCGCCGTGGTCCGCGCCGAGACGCATTTTATTCGTGAATATCGGTATTTTTTTATTCAAAGTAATTTCGATAATAATAAACGTTATTATTAGTCGTCGTGACAACAGTTCGCACATTACACGCAATCTGTAACTGCGTGTAAATCAATTAATATCATTAATATTAATAAATATTATTATTATTATTAGTTGTCGTGACAACAGCTTACCGTCCCATTTCCCGAGATTTACCCTCATACCGCCGTAATAGATGTTTACACATGAAAAAAAAAACGTGCGTGTCTCGGAGACCCTCGACCAGTACCGTCCTAACCACCACCCTAGGGCAATAATATTTGACGGCACCCCCACCCCCCAAAAAATGTACAACTAACGTAATATCTAATTATATAATTTTATATATTTTAATAGTAAATACATTCATCCTCGAAATCATCACAAAGATACAAGGAAAATTAATATCCAAAATAAAACAACGAATTTTTTCTTTTTGTCATTCATTTTTTTGACGCCCTCTGCATTCATAATACTTTGGACGCCCTAGGGCACTTGCACCATTTGCCCCCCTTCCATGGGACTGCTATGCCCTCGACGAGAGCGAAGCTTTCTCATTCCGGTTACGGATGCGATCACAAATAGACGAGTAAAAATATTGGCCCCCCCCTCTAAAATTGGTTGGCCTCGGCCTGGCCCACCTTCTGCAAAAGCTGCCACTGAATGTATACAATCGCTCGTGTATTTCGTATAATTCAATTTTACAATACACTATAAAATCATAAATTATATAATTTACTTTTTAACTTGAATCAATATTGCACTCTCGATTATGATTATTATTGAAATCATGCGAGTGATTGTAAATTGTCTAGCACAGTGTTACGAATGATATATGGGAGGCGATAAAAAACGTATCATTGGATGATAACCCATAATTGTAACAACCCTTAAAGTTAAAGCGACCGATACTCGTATTTCGTACTTGAATTATTCTCTTTAATAAAAACGATATATTGTATAAAAATAATTTCTAATTTTCTTCGTTTTCGAGCTAATTTATCGAGTACTTTGTACGTTTTTACTTCAACGTCTGAATACGGATAAACCTTTATTCGGCGACCTAACCTAAGCCCTGCATTCTGGCTGGTGTATTTACGGGTTAATAAACCGAGGAATATTACGAATTATGCGATAAATACTGACAAATTAACAGGAAAAAAAAATTATTTTTATCGTTCTCAATTACAATAATTTCTTATTTTATATTTTCTATATACAATAGACCAGTGGTTGACTTGGGGGGGACGCAGGGGGACTGAGTACTCCTACTATTTTTTTAAAGAGGAACGCGGGGGGACGGTCAGTGCTTGATTTGGGGGGACTGAGAACATCAATTAATTTTTTGGATATTCTAGCGTACTCCTGCTTTTTAAAAGGGAACGCATGAGACAGGTTTTTATTTTTATAAAACTGCTCAACTTACATTTTTGTATTAAATACATAAAGCTTACAAAATGTTCTAATATTTACAAAATGTATTGATATCAGATATCTCATATCTCACACGTGATAACTGATAAGTAGCCATCAATGATAACCATTCATTACCTATAAATTCAGGTACTTTAATAATTATTATATTCCTTATTCTGTTTTGTTATAATACGTGTTTATGGTTTATATTAATGCTTCTTAGGGGATCGTAAAAGGGGGTGTGGGGGCGAAGCCCCCCACAGTAATGTGAGGGATGTTAAAATGCTAGTGACGCTACTCTAAAAAGTAGCTTGAGTACCTCTACTACTTTTTTCCCAAGTCAAGCACTGCAATAGACAATATGTTATGCAAAAAAAAAAGAAAGCCTACGGAAGGAGATCCATCGCCTCTCCGTAATTACGCCCCTGGTCTAACGTCATATTGTACGTGTTTAGACTCTGAGATTTGATTCGTGTGTTGCAGTGGACAAGAAGTCCAAGATCTGGGAACGTCGGTTGATGTCGGACTTCTACGTGGCGCCCATGTTGCCGGGCAGCGGTGGCGACAGCTGCAACGACCTCCGAACCGATACGTTCGAACAGCAACGACCGATAGACCGGTTTCGCAAAGCGGTGAAAATGGTGATAGCGGGTTCAGCATCCAGCAGGTGGCGGACCACCTTATGCGGCGTGTTTCAAAAGTGAGTATAAGCCAACGCGATAATCGAAAACGTTTATTTCCACCACACCCAACACCAGCGATCGCGTATTATATGAAAATATTATTGAAACTGGTATTATTTTTGACACTACAACACCCCCGAAATATTTATCGGTTCGCGAAAAGTCAAAGATTAGAACGAGTGAGGGCCAGGCGTGGCGGGCGACAGTGCCGTAGACAAGAATTTTACACGAGAAAGCGGGGGAATTCATAATATTACATCGAGTTAGTTTTAAAATATAATAACATATTAGGCACAATTCTTATCAGTTATCACTTAACACACTACTGTTCCGTACACCAGTTGTATACGGTGCGATGAAATGACATTGTTGAAAAAATAATAAATCGCGTAACAGAATGTCAATAAACAAAGTTCGGGTAAAAAATTAGCAAAAGGACGCGAGCAAAACCAAATATTATAATAAACAATTCGCGTTCGGAGCGAGCGAAATGTGTTGCGAAACACCGTAGTTTCCAAAACACGACAGTAAATAATTCGTTTTTAAATCATAAAATATAGACAAAATTAAAAAAAAAAATTAATTAATTAATTAATAAAAAAATAAAAAGAATATGTAAAAAATTAAAATTAAAATTAATACTTGTGAATAATAAAAAATCTGTATATGTATATATATATATAAACACAAAATATATATATATAAATGTATATAAATATACTATACTGCCAATGAGTATTACGTAAAAATGAATTAAAAAAATATAATGTTGTTGTGTAAATAAGTTTATTTCGACCGGTTTCGACTAAAAGTCATCATCAGGTATAAATTACTTTTTGCAAAATACAAACATTTTTTGCAAAAAGTAATTTATACCTGATGATGACTTTTAGTCGAAACCGGTCGAAATAAACTTATTTACACAACAACATTATATTTTTTTAATTCATTTTTTACGTAATACTCATTGGCAGTATAGTATATTTAAGTATATATTTATATATATGTATGTATATTTATTGTTTATATATATATATATATATATACAGATTTTTTTATAATTCATTTTTATTCAAAATAACGCGTATAAATTGATATATATAAATATAAGTCGGACGTCGGGCAAATTATTATGCGAACACGAACGTCAGCGGTCTCGGTGAAATCTAAAAAAAGACGTAAAATTACCTCACCTCATTAATTTCCTCTTTTTATGTCCCACTTGAAGCGTATTTAACGCTTCTTGGCGTGTGAATTGTTATTGAACTGAAGGTGCGACACAACTAATATATATATTATGTCGAAACATTAATTGGTTTAGACGAGATTTTATTTTTCTACAAGCAGACAACGGTTTTCGTCCAAAAATTAGATTTCCTATTACTACTTTACCCGGTCCTTTTCTCTATGTTTTTATATTCGTGCCGATTTATTCCGTATCCGACCGACCGTTTAATAACGTTCAAATACGTTCTCAAACGTGTGACGCTAAAACGCGAAGAATTCAATATTAAAAATCCTACCTGCGATCATGAATCCATTTCGAACACGGTGTTCGCGATCGGGCTGTTTCTTCAACAGCTATAACGCGGCTACCAAAAAAAAAAAAAAAAAATGTGATCAAAGTTCCAAACCCGTAGAATCTTTTAAATATTATTTCAACGACGACGTAATAAAAACGAAAAAATTATTCACCAACTAATATTTTAGCAAATCGAAATATCCAAAACCGATGCTAATTATATATACGTTCAATCAAACGCACACGAGCAAAATATATATATTTTATACCGAATATACTACAGGAATTCGACAATAATTATGGCCTATTTTTTTTTTATGTGAGTTACACCCCAGGCACTGCCACCTTTCAATTTCAATACCAAAATTATACACTATTATGTGCTTTTTTTTTACAAAAAAAAATTTGTGTACACTATTCCAATGCCGAGATATCCCGGTCTTTTCGTGCGCTCGCTACGGTAACTTTACCCCAGCACTCGCAGAAGTAAATTTTACTCCGATTCTAATGTCAACCTTACAATTGTTATTAATTTTTTTTTTTTTGACAATTTCCGTTACGTTTTGTCGTTTCTCGCGATAAACCCGTATAAACGAGTCCTCCGTCCTCCTGGCTGCTCCGTCCATTGGCGCAACTAGACCCATATTTTAGGGGGTGCTAAAATTATGTATACGTCACTGACTAAAACACTCACCACACCACCGCCCCCAATCCAAACACATACATTTCAAAACCGTTAATAACACGACTCCGACATTATTATTTATATTCGAGTATTTATTAATATATTGCATTTAGAAAGTAGGTAAACAATATTGTAAATTATCATTATAGTACAATATATTTTTTTTATAATTTGCATCCAACATAATAAATACAAAAAACATACGTTTGATATTAGATAATAAGAATGTGAATTATAAAATTTACTATTTTATAACTGTACTTGTATTGTAGTATACTTATCTAAATGATCCTGTATTTTTGTTTTCGTGTTATTTGCAATATTTAAAGTGAACCCGTCAGTTAAATTTGAAATTACTTGTACAAATTAGGAAAAGCTTCGTTTTGAATATTTTTCTTTTGTCATCAAAATTGAAATCTGAATATTTTAAGAGTGCTACTGTCTGCTACTATTAAGTATGGGGGTGCTAAAGTCCTCCTAGCACCCCCCACTAGTTGCGCCTATGTCTCCGTCTATAGAGAAATTAGATTCGTTGCGCAGAGAAATTCTTTTTTTTTTGGCAAAAATTTTTTCAAAAAAAAAAAAACCGAGTTTACACAACGTCTAGCCGCCCGATTCAAGCGCTACGAGTCACGTTACTGTCGCATCGCCGTCGTCTTGCTGTCCGCCCGACGGAATTTAGCCAATAACAATAACGGAATCGTTAAAAAATGACAAAAAAAAAAAAAAACGTTATTAGTGAACAAATCGTGCGTGAGAAGCGATCGCCGTCGCCACGGAATCGCTGCGACGTTTTCACAATATTTCTATCGCGTTTTGTGTTTTTGTCCCGCGCAGCTCGCCGATCGGCACCACCGCCAGGCCCGAATCGTTCGTCAACAAACAGAACCTGCAGTGGGCCATGAACGAGGTGTGGTCGCTGCGGGCCAAACGGACGACGCCGCCGCCGCCGCCGCCGTCGATGTCCGCCCTTCCGTCACCGACGTCTCCGACGTCGCCGTCGTTCCCGTTCCAGTTGCCGGAACGGCCGAGCACGTTGCGCGCGCTCATCGACGAGTTTCGCCGCGGCGAACAACACCAACAAGAGTCCGGCGGCGGCGGCGGCGGCGGCGACGGCCCGACCGACAGAAACGTCTGGTCCTCGTCGTCCGCGTCCCTGCCGGCCACCGCCGTCCGCAACTGCGCCACGTCGTGGGCCGGCGCGGCGATGGCCCGCAAACAGTTGCTGAAAGCGCCGCCGCAACGCCGAAGGACCGCGGCGACCACCACCACCACCACCACCACCACAGTGACCACCGAGGGAAGCGGCGGCGGTGCCATGAAGAAATCCGCGTCCGTCTGGTACGCGACGCCGCCGGCGCCCGACAGGCCGCTCGTGTCCCGGATGAGCATGCCCGATCTGATGTCGCGAGAACGTCCGAAGACAGCCGTCGTCGCCGACCGAATACCGGAGGAACACTAAAACGACCGTTCGTTTTGACGTGTAAACATAATGTATTATTACGGCGGTACGAGGGTAAATCTCGGGAAATGGGACGGAAACGTGTATAAGCTGTTGTCACGACAACTAATAATATTAATAATATTAAATAATAAAATATAGACAAAAATAAAAAAATAAAAAATAAATAAAAATAAATTAATAAAATAATAAAAAGGATATGTAAAAAAAATTAAAATTAAAATTAATACTCGTGAATAATAAAAAATCTATATATGTATATATATATAAACAATAAATATACATACATATAAATAAATGTATACTTAAATATACTATACTGCCAATGAGTATTAAGTAAAAATGAAATAAAATAATATACATTTATTTATATATGAAATAATATATATTTACGTATATTTCATTTTTCTTTTTTCTTTCTGTTGTTGTATTTTGCAAGAAGTAATTTATACCTGATGATGACTTTTAGTCGAAACCTGTCGAAATAAACTTATTTATACAACAACATTATATTTTTTTATTTCATTTTTTACGCAATACTCATTGGCAGTATAGTATATTTAAGTATACATTTATTTATATGTATGTATATTTATTGTTTATATATATACATATACAGATTTTTTAATAATATTAATTGATTTACGCGCAATTATAAATTGTGTATGCAATGTGTAAGCCGTTGTCGTGACAACTAATAATAACGTTTATTATCGAAATTATACTTTGAATAAAGATATACCAATAATCACAAATCCCAATTCCGTTCCATTTTTACCGCTCACGCGACGTTTGCACATCAATGTCTCGTGTACTAGTTTTTAAATAACAATTCACACGATTTCGTTTATTTATTTTTTTTTTTTTTTACAATAAAAAAATATTTACAATACGAGGTAATTTTTTTAAAAAAATTTTCTAACGACGTCCCGTTCTTTTAGGTGACCGTTTTTCGTTATTTATTGTTCTCACTGAGATCACGGGGCAGTGGCGTGGCGAAGGAGTGATTTTGGAGCGACCGCTCCTGTTTCAAATTGGGTGGGTGGGTGGTTGTCGGCAGATGACTTATGATAAATAGCGTATTATTACTCGACTTATTGGTGAAAAAACGTTGGTCAGAATTTAGAAGACGGAACTCGGAAGAAAACGAAAGCCAGAATGTGTTTGAGAATCGATACATATATTTGGTCAATTGAATTGGTTTAATTAAATTAATATTAAAACAATTAAATTTGACCAATCAATATTGGTTGATCAATTAGCATTGATTATATATATATATATATACAAATTACCTTTTTACACGGTGTATGGCTATTAAATGTTTTACGAAAAATAACGGAATAAAATAGTTATAGGTACTTAATTTATATTTTATACAATAGTCTTGGCTGTCTCTGTGGGGAAGGGGAAAAGTGTAAAATGTTTGATTCAGGGAAAAATTTGTTTGTTTTTTTACTTATTTTTCGTTTTTATAGAAATGGGCGGGCGTTTAGGAAAAATATTCCGCTCCTTGTCATTGAAACAGGTTCGCCACGCCACTGGATCACGCCGTAGTATGGAGATCGCACGCTAATACAGGCGCGTCCTTGAGGGGGGAGCGATGGGGGCGATCGCCCCCCATGAGCTTACCGACCACTATGAGGAAAAATACTATTAAAATATACTAGTTTTTCTAACACTCATAGTATCAAAACGACATATACACACGTATTCTTTCATCTAAAAAATCGCCCCCCATAAAACTGACCTGAAGACGCCCCTGCGCTAATATATTGTATTTCATCATTTTGCGAGTGAAGAAAAAGAAGAATCCAAAAGAAATTCCGTACCGTCCTACCGAACCACTGACGTCAATTCCCCCCCTCCCCCCCCCGATTTCTCATACCGATTGCAGTTGATACGTAGTTTCGGCAGAAACTCTTATGTTCACGAATACACACACGTAATGTAAAAAAAAAAAAAATTAAATCTACACAATATATAAATATTGTATGTCGTTTTCGGTAAGGGAGAGGGGAAAAAAAATGTCAAAAATATTAACGTTTAGACGGTCTTAAAACTCCGGAGTGGTTTTTTTTTCCCCCCATAACCTACGGATCCGAGAGTGTTGTTTACGATCGATTCGGATCAACTTTAGACTCGATTAAATAAGTTGTTGTTACGTTCGGCTGTCCTGTGTGTTCTGTGTGTCCTGTGTGTACACAAGTAAGAAATACTATACGACACACGCGTGTATTACGGTGTATTATAATTTATAACCGACACGCGCTTAGAGTATTTCACTTGATTACGTTATTATGGCAAAACGCGTAAATCGTTATTTTATTTATTTTTTTTTTAATATTTTCAACGCACACGTTTCTTATGTTTACATTAAAAAAAAAAACGTTTTTATTTAACAAAAAAGAAGAAAGAAAAAACGTTAAACGTTACGTTTACACCGAACGCAATAAGAAAATTTAATCGAAATCAAACTACTGATTACCTGCCCAGGGCCGGTTTAAGGCGTAGGCCACGCAGGCTCGGGCCTACGGCGGCGTTATATAAGAGTGGCGTATTTTGAATTGAATACGAAAAAACGATTGTATTATAATATCAAAATGTCAAATGATTTTAGATTTGCCTACATGTCAAAAATTGCTAGCACCGGACCTGTATACCGATAGGTACCAATAGTTTCGTTAAAAACATATTACTATATTTTAATCGTGTGCGCTATATAAACACACAGTGTGTAAATAATTAATTTTTTTTTTTGTTGTTGTTTTTCGTATAAAAATATTATGTTATAAATACGAACGTTTCATTGTACCTGTGATGTGTTCGCTGTTTTTTTTATATTCGTTATTTATCGTTATCGCGTTGACTGAACATTTCAACACTTGCCAAAAACAATTATTTCGAGTGTAATTTTATTTATAATACGTACGGACAACTGCGAAAATACCGAAGAGCAGGAGCAGAGTTTTCCACTCATAAAACTATATAAATATAAATAATATAGTAATTTCAGCGCTTAAACGGAACGCGGAACGGATTTCGATCGTTTCCAATAGAAAAACAGAAAAAAAAAACGATTTAATTCAAATCGTTGTGTCGACGACGACGGCGAACCGGTGAATTTAATGAAAACCGCTTGCGCGAAACGCGTGAAATATTTGTCTTAAATCGGATTTTATTCGTTTCCGAAACCGGGGAAAATAGGGGGAAAAAAATTAACAAATACACGCGACGTTTCGAGGAGAAAAATAGTTTTTATTATTATTCGAATTTCGGCGTTGAAACGTATTAATAATAATTTTTTTCAGTGAAAATTTTGCGGGTCAATGTACAGTACAGTCAACCCTTTCGCGTCGCTTTAACCACTGATATGAGTATATATTATATATAATCAACGATACTATATATATATAAAATATAAAATTCAACCGTGAAAAATATGTTAAGTACTGCGGCGATAGATAACGAACATTGATATACAAATTTTACACCTATCTACCAGGATTGTATTTCAGAGTACCTTGTAATAAATTTTGTAATAATTTTTGAAAAAAAATTAAAAAATCCCACACGTGCGAGATAAATGTGTTAAAATACGATACAAAAATTATCGCGATGTTACAAAAAAAAAAAATCTTGAATTTCAAAAAAAAAAATGTTACAATAATATTTCGTACGCTTTCTATTAGGAGTATACGAATAAAAAGTCGAACTGTACTACCGAATGAGATACATAAAAAGCATCGTTATACAGGTATATATATATATATTAGTGACGAAGCTAGGGGGGCTGATGGAGCTCAGTGGCGTGGTGAACTATTTTACTACATGAAGCCAGACATTTTTTTTACCCGCCCACCCACCCACCTATCCGGGGAAAAGGTATGTACAAATAAGCAAACTACTAAAATGTAAAATGTAAAACCCATAAAATCATCCCTGCACCTTTTAATCCTACTAATGTACCAATCAAAAGGTGTCTCCAAGTCTGGACCCTATGGTATATGTATAAGTATATATAAAAATTATTTCAGACATCCTCCCCCCTGAAAACTGGTTGGGCCACTGATTCCTACACATGGATTATCGTTTTCAATATTGAAGAAATACAAGTCGAAATAATATTTGATGTACAAGAAAATATAGAGAAGAAATGCAGGTTGCAGGATATTGGTCCATCATATGATATAAATACGAATATCACAGGAAACGGGCACAAATTTGGCCTTTTAATAAAAAAATATATAATATATATTTTTATATATATATATATATATATATATATATACAGCCAACTTATAATGTAATAACAAATAATCAATGACAAATCATTTTTATATAACAACTAACTCACTTGTAGTATTGTACTACACTACTGAGCAGTGATCACTGACGTCAGACCCACCCACCCACCCTAAATTTTGAAATAGAGCCATGGCTAAAAAAACCCTTCGCCACGCCCCTGATGGGGCTGCAGCCTCCCGTCCCCCCGAAATGAATAAATAATCAGTTTTTTAGTAAGTACCGTGTATTCATATTTCATATTAATTGTTAACGTATAAATTAATTAATTATCAGGCTAGAACGGTTCGGCCATGTCTGGAGAACGTATGGACAAGTAATAAAAGAAGTTTTAGTTAACAAAATAAATTTAAAAATGTCCATTAGGAAGACCAAGGGCCCGATGGGTGGATGTTATAGCTCAAGATATCAAAAACGTAGAAGAAGAGTCATATTTTGACGACGCATATGATAGAGAAAAATGGAGAGGTTTTGTGATGGCAGCGATGGCAATTAATGGGCCGATAAGCTGAAGAAGAAGAAGAAGAATAAGAAGAATTATCGAGCTCGGCCCTCTTCCCGGCCCCCTCCAAATAAAAATCTTGGCTACGCCACTGATTTATATGTTATATATGTATTTAAATGGTTATTATTAAATACACAGTTTTTGAAAGTGGGGAACGGTGTGCCCAGTGCCGTCCTAACCACCAATAATGCCCTAGGGCAATAATATTTGACGCCCCCCCAACAAAAAAAAAAAATTTTACAACTAACATAATATCGAATTACATAATTTTATATATTTTAATAGTAAATACAGTGATCCTCAAAATCATCATATAGATACAATGGAAATTAATATCTAAAATAAAACAACAAATTTTTTCTTTTCGTCATTCATTTTTTTGACGCCCCCTGCATTCAAAATACTTTGGACGCCCTAGGGCACTTGCCCCATTTGCCCCCCATTGGGACGGCTATAGGTATCCCCCCACCCTTATTATTTTAACTCAGGTCCAGCATCCCTTTACGGTTTAAATTCCCGTAAATATACATTAGAAGTTTAAGAAAAATTCAAAAATTAATTTATAACACAAAATCCGTAACGAACGATAACTATTGAAAGTCTTGTCGAATGATCAATAAATTATTCGTATCGTATCAATAATAAGCGAGTTTTCGCCAACGTACCAAAATCATACTATTTTTTTTTTTTTTTTGTTAATAGTTTAAAAAAAACCTAACCGGTGAATTTTTTTTTTTTTATAGAAAAGTCAACGAAGAAATTATTAACGAATAATAATCTCCAAGTGCGGGAAAACTGAACTCTATATTATATCGTATATACGTAGTAATATAGTATAAAACAAGTATTATTATTTTTAGCATTTTAAAATACACACAGTGTTTTGTTATAAATATATATTAAATATTTCTTATGTAAGAAAAATATTATTTTTAATTCAATTTTAATACTTTAATAGTCATTTGTATTATTTCATCTCCTCGTGGCCCCGCACCCGTTTCACGAAATATTTCCAAACACGCGTTGAAATGTAAACCCGAAAAGATTCGTTCGTATTTATTACGAATAAAAGTAATTATATATGTGTCCGATATTATAACACATCATATATAATATAATATTGTGTACTACACGTTTATTTCAATTCGAAACGATCGCTTGTTTTTTTCGCGGTGGTTAATACTGTTAGAAACTGTACTACTACGGGTACGGTTCAAAATCACATTTATTAAAACGCGTTTTAAAAATTGTAAATTGAAACTCGACATTTCCGCCAACTGTGTATATCATGATACATATCATATTGCAATATGAAGTATAAGGTATATAATATTTAATTCAACATGACAACACGCGATATGATTGTCAGGACAACGCGAATAAGTGTATTAGAATTGAAAAAAATTAATTCAATTTTAATATTATAACGTTATAAGCAGGCCAGGTAAATTTATATGCATATTTTTATTGGTCGGGCAGAAAAAATAGTTTAAAGCAAAACGTGTTTCACGACCTAATCCGTCAAAACGAACAATTTTTTTTTTTTTTATAGGGTTTTGAACGTCGCGTACATGGTATGCGGCCGGGGCCCTCTTTTTTTTTTTTTGTACCAATATTTTTGAACTCTGTCTCCACCAGTTTTCAAGTCTTCGCCTTGTATTATTAAAATGTATAAAAATAATGCAAAAATTGATTTGAGAACAGTGTTTCGAATCCCGAACCGTGCACGTCAAATCGTGGTATTTATCCATTGGACTGTAAACTGTCCATTGGACTGTTATAGTACGAGCCAAAAAGGTAGAAAAAAATAAACCTGTTAAAGAAACACGGTAAAATTGTCAAATTTCAAATTACTATAACTTTAAAACTAAATCCGACCACCAAATTCTGTCTTCACCGTAGATTCTTTTATTAACCTGTATTAACCCTATTTATGGAAACAGAAGACGCTAGTCCAAAAGAAAAAAAAATCGATTTTTTTTTTTGTTAAATTCAGACTTACAGGATGGTAAAATAATAAGCCAAGGATCATCGTCTAGGTCATTACTTAATAATTAATTGCCACTGGTAATGTACTCCTATAGTTTACCACATAATTAAAATACAAAAGATTATAATAAAAATATGATTGTTCTGTTAAAATGTAAATTGGAAATTTGTCGCTTGCCTCTAGAAAATTATAAGTTCGCCACGCCACTGCTATTTAGTATCTACTCAGATAAAAATTAATGGCCTAAAATATTATAAGCGGCCTGGAAAAATCTTATTTGTCCGGTGAGAATTTTAGAGCCACTCCGCCCCTGGATCTGGGACACCCTATAAAATGAATTGTTTTTTTATTGATATGTATTTTTTAACTTCATATTAAACAAAGGGGCAGGGGGACCCTAGAAAAAAAAAGATACAATGGCCTTTGGTGTGCCAGGTCGATAATATAATATAAATGTAATATGTGTATACTA
Organism: Slavum lentiscoides; assembly: GCA_032441835.1. Taxonomy (NCBI): domain Eukaryota; kingdom Metazoa; phylum Arthropoda; class Insecta; order Hemiptera; family Aphididae; genus Slavum; species Slavum lentiscoides. The sequence goes on along the minus strand of CM063707.1, from coordinate 1,133,124 downwards.
AAAGAATTTTTTTTTTTTTGAAACGAATGAAAGAAGGAAAGAAAATCGATTGACTTAAAAAAATCTTGATAAGATAATGTGTTCTAAAATAATCGTTCGAGATTTATAAATTTTACTTTACAGTCCGTTTAATTTTTAGTAATTTTCCTTTTACCGTCCGAGTTTTAGATAAAAAAAAAAAAAATCTACACCGTTTCACTCAAACGAGGTTTGTACGAGTGTGTTCGATTTAAGACTTTGTTTTCAAAACAAAAATGTTAATGATATGGAAAATTGTTTTTTTTTTTCCAAGAGCATATTTTAATAGGGTATATTTCGGTTATTTTTACTGTATATCCGCATACATATTATATATTTAATCGGGTTTTTTTATGTTTATATCCCGGTTACGATAGATTTGAACACGGTTATATGCACATAATCCGAACGAAAACGTCGATAAACATATTGAAATTTTTATCAAACGCTCGGCGATACAATGATATTAATGGTTTTAAAACGCGTATTTCGTAGCCGCGTTGTCGACGTGCTCAGCGTGTATTGATTATTATTACACGACCGGTCGATTATATTTTATTTACTTCCACCGCCGCGCACGAATTAAATATTATAAAATATTATTATTATTATTAATTCAATATTAATAAACAGGAAAATATCGCTTTCGTGTGCAGTATTTAATCGCGCGATCGAATTTTCCGAACCGTATTATACTTTGTAGTAATCCGCGCGTATACGTCATACACATACCTACCTATTAGTTTTTGGCGTTTTAAAATGTTTCGTGATAGCCGTAATAATAATAATAATCGCGTACGGCCGGATACGTATGTTTTGTGATGACCTAAAAACCGCGAGCACCGTACGCGTATTTATTGTGTCGTATTTTCGTGTCTCCTCGCAGTGGCGGTTTTTGGGGGGCGATGGGGGCGATCGCCCCCCTGGACGTTACTTTTACATATAATATTTATATTTTAAATAAGTACACAAAAATTAATATTATTATGACAAAAGGTAAAAAAATTCAAAAACAATAGAATGAGTCATCTTCACTATCACAAATCCCAAAAAATTTTATTTTGAAATTTACATATTTATGCATAATTCGTCACATTTGTCTATATTTTATTTAATCAGTGAAGCTAATGCCCGATTCCGCAATTTGAGGAGTACTGGCGGTGCATTAGCGGAAATCGGGTTAAATTATTGGGGGGTCTTATTCGCTATAAGACAATATACTAAATTGCCATTGAAAAAATTTTTTTCTCGCTTCGCTCGATATGCGTCTACATATAAACACATTTAAATATAATAATAATTTTTCAAACCATTTTTGAGGGGCTAACTAAACTTTTAGGGGGCGAAGTCCTCCAAGCCCCCCCATTTTCTACTAATGAACTAAACTACACTAGAGATATACATGTGAGAAGGGGTTTGATATTTTAAATCGCCCCCCTAAAAGTTTCGTCAAAACCGCCACTGTCTCCTCGTGTTTACTTAAATAAACGGATAAAATGACTTGTACAACACGAAAATAAAAACCGGAAGAGTAAAAAAAATCGATTTTTAAGAATTAAAAACGATTTGTTCACAGACAATCAATCGTCGTCAATTGATTTACAAACTGTGTTTTACCGAATACGTTATTATCGGCTCTCCAACGATCATATAACCAGAGACGTATTTAGGAATTCGGCGCCCGGGTGCTAATGTTTTTCACCGACCCCCGAAAATTTTTCACTGTTTTCGTTTTTACATTTTTTTACAACCTTTTTTTTTCTTTGCTTATTTGGATTTTGACGGTGGTAAAAATGTGTGTTTGCACCACAATACTTAAAAGTAGTTCGGTGCCACTGAAAATAATAATGCCGCCCCTAAAAAAAATTCCGCCTGTGTCGATCGCCCTCTAGCCCCCTAAATACGTCTCCGCATAATATAACGTTTCGAATTTCGACCTTGCAGTTAATGTCGTATATAGGACCGGCCAGTGGCGGATTCAAGGGGGGGGGCCCGAGGTGCCCGGGCCCCCCCTTGGTTGTTATATTATATTCGTAGTTAATGATTGTAAGTCGTCGTTATAGTGGTCGTTGCGATAACGTTGACTGTAATCTATTATCTGTAATTTATAGTTTATGTTCATTGTTCAATAACTTATACTATTATTACTTGAAGGCCTTACATCAAATCCTAAATATTGTACTTATAGAATTATACATTTTTGGGCTCCCCCAAAAAAAAATCTTAGATCCGCCACTGGGACCGGCGTAACGGCATCGCCCAAGGCGCCAATCTTCAAGCGGCGTCTAAACGTATAATCCATTAAAATATTTAAAAACCATTCCGAATTTGTTTCGAGTAGAAAATTTTATAATAATTAATATAAGCGATACGATCTTTAATATAATTTTTTCGCTAAAAAAAAAAATGTCCAATTGTCATTAGGATTTTTCTTCGGGGGGGCTCGGAAAAGTCAACGTTATAAAATCCCTCGTTATTTGCAGTACTATATTCTATGAAAGTTCTATGAAAATGTATCCACGTAATGGTAGCAGGCCTATGAAGCCGTTACGGCTCGGGGGGCCGGTCTCGCTTAGACTCGGATTTAATACTTAAACCGCGGTATTATTATATAATAATTCAATTCGATTAATAACTCGTTTCGGCGGCGGTATACTGCAGCTCGTCAAAATAAGAACACTGGAAAATTATAATTTGCTTTAATAATAATAACGATATAATTCGCCTCTTATATAGCCGTGTTGAAATTGTTCGTTTTTTATATAAATAAACACTTTTCTATAGCGTCTGCACGTGGGACTTCTGAATCCACTCCTTTCCGACAAAAAACGATTCCATCACGAATTCATATGACGCGAATACGCGTATAGACGTGAAAAAAAAATTTTTTTTCATAATATTCCAAAGATTTTATTAATATATTTTTCCCCGTTAAAATTATACGTAACGATAATCCAAAAAGACAGAATACCCGAACAGACGACTCGACTGTCTGTATAAATATATATATATTTTTTAACGAGTTTAAAAATATTCAAAAATCTAAGCATAAACTACAGCGATTTGGAAAGAATATACGGATTTCCCTCTCTCTCTCTCTCTATCTCTCTCTCAGAAAGACGCGTTGAAATCTTTACCGGGTTTTACGATTATAAATTTTTCTTCGTTGTGCAGCGCGTCGCAAGGGTTAGGATGTACCTACTTATAATTTATATCGATGCGTTATTACGGATTACATAATATTTATTGTATACGTCCGCATGCCAAAAATTTCAACACACGTATATAGAGTGGTCCGAGTTATTTAACATATTATAATATTATACAGTACAACATATACCAAAGTCTATTGACTATGGTCATGGTCATGGTCTTTTGTCAGCTGCGCTGCGCCGTATAATATTTTATTATAATAACATTATTTACGGTTTTACTGCAGTAACAATAATAATAATAATAATAATTATTATTATTATTATTATTATGTAAACCATAACATAACACCGTCATGTCGACGTATAACAGAGTATACAATATTTAATATTGTTGTACAATAATATTAAATAATGAGTATAATTTATACGCGCCAATAGACACTTATGCGTACAATATAATAATATAGTGTTTCCATATTTTTGGAAAAAATTTTTAATTTAATTTTTTAATTTTTTGTTAAATTAAAGGCAACGATTATTATTTGTAAAAAATAAAAAAGAATATAAGTGTATTGAATTTGTCAATTAACTACCGCGATTTCGACTAAATGTCAAATATATCGAGTGAAAAATAAACTTTAATATACAAAATAGGAATATATGCTTTTCTTATTCTACGCAGATAATATAACTGTTAACGGTATGTTGAACAAAGACAACTAAACCTTTAGCAGAACAACGATAAAACACTATATAATAACTTATTGCTATTTATGCGAAGTTTACTTTTTTAATAAATAGTGAAAAAAAAGTATATAACTCGTAACAACTTATTTATCGAACGGTAAGTTTATTTATTCAATATTTGTATTATTATTATTAGAATTCGTTACGTCGTCGTTAAAAACGTTCTCGAGTCTATCATTTTTTTTTTTTTTTTTTTTGATAAATAATCTCTTTTACACAATTTAAAACACTCTAAAAATGCCGGCCGTATAATATAAATAATAATAACGAAATTATCTAATACGTATATATTATTGTAAATACCGAAAATATCGAGAGTATATAAACATTGGAAGGGGTGGAATCGGGACGACTTCACGACAGATCGTATAAATTTAAAAAAATAAAAATCATTAAAATGATCTAATATTTGTAGCGAAATTAGAGTGTATCGTAGTACTGTCGGTGTTTTTTATACGTTTAAAGAAAAACCTTTGAAATCGACGCGGAACCGGAAAATCGATACGCGTAATACTACCTACGTAATATTATATTATTATGAATAGGTGCGTGGTAAAAAGAGTTTGTTCGGCGAGGCGATTTGGCGGCTTTTTTTTTTGGAGAGATCTCTCGAACTCTGCCGCGGTTCAAAGGTGATGTGTGTTTAACCAGGCGCGTTATCGGGTTACTCTGTAAGTGCACTGTACACCGCAATAATAATTATAATTATATTAATAATAATAATAATATATAGAAATACGATGAAAAGCCGACGGGCATATAAATCGTTGTAAATAAATAAACGATGCGAACAGGCGTCCGTGTATTATCCCGAACTGGCCAATGTACTTACAGAAAAGACAGATTATATGCAGACGAGAGTTTTTTTTTGTCAATCTCGCAAAACAGGTATACAGTGAAGAGCTGCAAGAAATCGGAAAGATTTTTACTAGAGAGAAAAAGGAATTCTCGCACGATTTTAGTGTAGTGTTAATATTATTCTTTTTTTTTTTTAACTAAAATAAAACGTTAATTATTAAAATTGTTAACAGAGAATAACGCTTAACGATTTAGCTCTATTGTCGAAAAGTTAAAATGAATTCTCATTGAACTCTTTCGCAATAAAAAATTTGGAATTTTTATTTTATAATTTTCTCGTTTCTTATAACCGAGTTCTATTATACTTACAATTTGATTTATATGCGCACTATAAGTACACGTTTTATTTATTGTTAAAAAAAATATATATATTCGAAATATTATATTTATATAGTTGGCGGGAAGTTTCTACGTTTTATTGTGAAATCCGTCCCGCGGCAGAGGAAAACTGAAAGTACTTACGCCGCCACTGGTTGTAAATTAATCTCGTGAAAATCGACAGCGGTAAAAAGGAGTGTTGAAAATGTGAATTTTGCGAGACGCGTAGGTGGATTTTACAGGATGAATTCGCGTATATTATAGTATAAACCCGATTTTTTTTTCGACGAATATTATATAATATTATGTGCGTTTATATCGCATACATACGCGCGCGAATTAATAATAATATTGTTATTATCTATAATATATTTTATTGGAACGACGGAAAAAAAAAATCGCGATAGTTTACCGACGGCGCAGACAAGGGCGTTCTCATTTATTAAATATATAAACGCAATAAAATTATAATAATAATAATATTAACGCAAGCGAACCAAAATATTACCAAACCGTGACAACAACAACAATAATAATAATAATAATAATAATAATAATAATAATAATAATAATAATAATAATAATAATAATAATAATAATAATAATAATAATAATAATAATAATAATAATAATAATAATAATAATAATAATAATAATAATAATAATAATAATAATAATAATAATAATAATAATAATATGTAATAATAATATACGCATTGATTGTACGAACTGTAGTGTTTAAAGACAGGATATTCGCGCGGCAAACACACCTTGAAAACATGCGATTTCAATACCGAAATGTGCGAAATCAATTTTTTTTTTAACGCCTAGAAATTACATATACGCTGTTCAGTTTAAGAATATACCGAGCGGCGGACGAAAATTGTTTCGCTTCGCGCAGGCCAGATCCTATCGCGGTATTCCGATTGGCGGAAACCGTCGTGAGCCGACTGCTGCCGACAGCAACAGCCAATGACAGAGCAGTCGCCTCGGAGGGGAGAGGGCAACAGCCAACGACAGAGTAGCTATTAGCCGCCTGGGAGGTCAATAATATTGCTCCGGCTTTCATTCAACGTGCGCGTTTCGGTATACTCTTAAACTGAATAGGATATTATAGAGAAAAACGATTTTTTTTTCTTTCACCGTGTAGGCGTACATCAAATCAAAGGCGTAATTTTTTATGGATTTGACAGCTTTGCTGGCCCACAAAAACAGTTCCACCGCTCTAAATTTAAGAATATATAAATATTAAAAGTGAATTTGCGTTACTGGAACTTGTTGAAAATTAATTATCCACGCGGTTTTTGTATTTCGTCTGATACGAGATATTTGTCTGCATAAACCGAAGAAAAACGAACAAAGTAACCTTGAAAAACATTGTACGAATCTCAGTGTTCACAGAGCCGAAAAGCACGGACGGTAGCGGTTAAAAACGGTAAAACGGTTAAAGTTTTAATAAAAGTATTGTTAATATCGGATTTTATATAAACGGAGAAGTGAAAAAAAATTCCGAAATAACGGATCCCGAATCTTGGTCTGCGGGTATGCAAAAAAAAAAAAATTCTAGACACGCTCTGTGCTTGAAATTACTCGTATTTATTTCGTATTATAATAATTCTTCGTGTGTGTTTTCTTGTAAAATACTTTATAAATTTACGACGTTTTATCGAAAAATCCGCAATCGGTGTACTATTTGTGCCGAAACGGGAAATTTCTTTTCAAATTGTACTCGCTCTACTCTCTGCGCTCAATTCCGGATTTACATTACTCGTTTATTATAGGAAGGGGATTTGGAACACGCAATCAAAACGGTTACAATTGCACGAGAATCCGGTCTTATCGTTATATTTTTAAAATCTCTTTCTCCGCAGTATTTTTTTATTTTATTTTTAAATTATTTATTTTTTACTTTTTTTACGTTCGACGCGTCAAGTCCGAAGTACGAAACAATAACCGCTCATAAAACATAATACGTAGCACGCCGCCGTCTAATATAAATAACATTATAATTTGTTATAACAATAATAATAATAACATTAATAATATGTATTATAATAAATGAGATTAGAATTGATTAATTTAAATAGACCGATTTATATAAATATATATTTAAAACTCATTTAATACTAATCAGTTCTTTAAATTATACTATATAAATATATTTATATAGGTACGTAAATCAAATAAAATATATATATATATATATATACCGATATAAGCAGTTAGTTATATTTAAAATAAAATACAAGACGTCTAGTCTATTGATACTCTGTGCTAGTGTAATGAAAAAATTCAGAGAATATACTATACACAAATTATTATTAGATGTAATATATAACGGTATAGAAACATATATATATAATAAAATATTAGATGCTTTGTCACCGACTTTGTTTAACATAACCTAAGAGTCAGTGGTAAGGCAAGTTCTTCGGAAGATTGAAGGAATAAAAATTAGTGGCAATCAGCAGCTTGCAATTGTAGCTTATGCTGACGATTTAGTAATAACTACAGAAAGCGAGGAGAGTCTAAAACAATTTATAAAAGAGCTAATACAGGTAGGAAAAGAAATCGGTCTTAACATAAATGAAGATAAAACAAAGTACCTAATAGTATCCAGACAACATCATACGGCAAAAAAGTTAGAAGTGGAAGATTTTTCATTTGAAAGGGTAGAACATTTCAAATACCTTGGAGCGTAGGGTGAATGAAAACGCAAATAGTCATGAAGAAATAAGAGAGAGATTGGTAACATCAAACAGATGCTATTTCGGATTATCAACACTGTTCAAATCAAAATTACTTTCAAGAAGATCAAAGATAACATTGTACAAAGTTTTAATTAGACCCATAGCATTATACGCGTGTGAAACATGGGCAACCACTAAAGCAGATGAGAAAAAATTGTGTATTTTTGAAAGAAAAATACTTCGGAAAATTTTTGGACCGAAAAAGAATGAAAATGATGATATTGAAATTAGGACAAATAAAGAGTTGAGAAGACTATATGGAGAAGCCAGTATTGTCGGAATCATGAAGAGCAATAGAATTAGATGGTCCGGTCATGTATGGAGATCTGAAGAAGTACTGGGGAAAATAATAAGACGGAAACCGAATATAAAACGGCCCCTGAGGACGACTCAGACAACTTTGTACTGATAGAGTAAAGGAAGATCTCAAGATGATTGGGGTGGAGAATGCAGAGGAAGTGTCTATAGACAGGGAGAAGTGGAGGGGTGTGGTTGTTGCGGCGATGGACCTCAATGGTCTCTAAGATGCCTTAGAAGAAGAATAATAAAATATTAAAAACAAAAAAATTTAAATAAATAAAAGAAGAAGTGGACGAAACAAAAATAAAAACTATAAATTAATACACTTAAATAATAGAGTTGTATATATATATTTTTTTTTAAATATACACATATGCATACGTGAATATAGAATATTAGGCCAAAGAGTATTTATGTGAAAATAAAGAAAAATATAAGAGTTGTTTTATTAAATCTGTTTTCTTTTACTACCGGTTTGTCGTGATTTTCTTTTTGCTACCGATGATGAATTTTTGTTGAAACCAATAGGAATTCGAACGTTGCGCATATGGCCCAAACATTTTGTAAAAACAATCGTTTTATCATTCTGATTTTTGCCGCGTCGACCGAGCACAGTACTTTTTTTGGCTTATCGTTTTTATATTATATAATGTATACTAGGAATTTCTCTAAGACAAGCAGCTCGGAAATTTTCGAATTCAATCTCGGCCAAGGGCGTTGTAAAACGTTATATAAAGCTCAAAAATGTAGTTACAAAAGTTCAGGTACACTTTGCGATTCCAACTTTTACAACAGTAGTTGGCGTAAGAAAAAACGTTTATAACCCTATAGGTGTATATGTACACATTATTCACGTTTAATTTCGCTTTTCGAAAAAAATAAGAAATATTAAAAAAACAGCCCAATACGTAGGTTCAATTTTTAAGAATAATCAGCTGCTAATGTAACAATACTAGTTTGCTTACGTTTATTAAAATAATATTTAATTTTTAATATTAATTTATCTACTTAGCATGGCCACTGTAAGTCATAATGCCAGGACAATATTTTTAAGTCGTGAGAAATAGTTATTTATAGGATTAATTTTCAGCCATATTGTCACGTAAGTTTTTCGTTTCAACTCTTCTCCAATACGCGATCCATTATAGACAAACTGATGAATATTATTATTCGTTTAAAAAACAGCGTTCGAGTTAGAAGGAGCGACAAGAAGCTTTCTTTCTGTAAAGGAATTTACTTCGTCGTAACACCACCTCCCGAGAACCTATTTAAAAGTGTAGTATACTTCTCCAAAAGAATATAAATTACAAACGTATTGAATATTAAGTATAACAGGTGAAATTTAAACTATGATGTAAATCACATTTTTTTCTGTGTCCATAAAACGTTAAGAAATTGCGAATTTGGCGTTCTAGACCAAAAGGACGATAAACACATGCGATTAGAGTTTAGTCCAACAGTTCTTAAACCGAACTCTACAGAAATCTAAAGCTTTATATAAATAAATAATTGAAAACACTTAATTCAATATACCTCGATTCGTGAAACACGTTAAAGCCTTCGTGCACTAAATTTTAATTTTTTAATTTTACGATTTCAACAATATAAAAAGATCTTAATCGGTTACAAAATTTGAAATTTCAAAACACGTATCAAGAAACAAATTAAATTTGATAGTTCCGATTACGAAAAATATATCTTATATATTACAGACATTATTCTATCTATTTACACAGAAAACATAAACAATATGAATATGATAGGACCACAGTCACAATACTTATGTAGAACACGTATTAGATTATTAAATCAAAAACAAATAAATGCATGTGTGCATGTGCTCCGTTGGCTGTAATTTGAGCTCGAAAATTGTTTTAATCGTGTTAAATATATTTTTATGCAGCGCTTGCGTAATACGAACATTTTGTAAAAACGTCCCAATTTTTTTTCCCACGATAAAGTGTGTTAGACATCACGACAAAACATTATGGTAATCCAAATACATCATTTTTACACAGACATATTGTTAGTAAACAAATAGATATTATTATACATATGTATATATATATATATTTTTTTTTTTACTTAATAATATAATCAATATAAAATAAATATAATATACGTATTTGTGAATTTTTACTAACCCGCTTAGCAAATAAACTAAAGTCTAGTCTACAAATAAAAACCACTATGATCTCAAAAATATTTCAGATTTAAGAAGTTATATTTATGTTTCCAATTACATAATTCGTGCACAGTGACAATTTAACAATTTCACATTATCATTGACAAAAACGTAAAACCACATTTGAAAACAATTATTTCAGTCGTTAACGCACAGGCACCTCTTTGCCTCATCGCAATAATAAAAATAAATAAAGATTATCGAGGTACGTAAAAATAATAAATGAAAAATTGTAAAGGAGCTCCGTGCTCGTGCATGACACGATTTTATGTGCTATATATATATGTTCCGCAATAATTACAGATCCTCCGCATATCAGCTGTACTGGCCAGATAATACAGCATTATTTATGAACAATTGATGGTATTACAAATTGGCTTTATTTGTATCAAATATTATGGCACGACGATCAAACAAATAAAATAGGCGAATAAATTAAATAAAGATAGAAATAATTACGTTATATTAAATCAAGAATCCGACGCTCGGGATATACAGATAATTGATTGGAAACGGGAATTAAGAAAAAAATCGGTGTCAGGAGATGCGGGTAGCCTCGAGAGCGTAAATGAGAAAGAACGTTTTAATTAGCGAGAGAATATAATGTAGGTCACATACATCTACTTTAGAATGTAAGTTACACAAGGTAGAAGAATTAAAAGAAAGATGGTAGAAACGGTTGGGAAGAAGCTAGTTATGACCAAGACGAAGACGGAAAAAGATAACTATTAGAAACCTGGAAAGGTCCAGGATCCCAGAACTATGGACGAAAAGAAATCAAGGAAGCAATGCTAAGATTCCAAGAAGCGTAGGATGGAGGAAAGGATGATCACGTATTGTGCTGTTAGGCATTCCAAGTGAGCTTGTAGTGAATTCGAAAAAGACCGAAAAATCGCGAGATATTAAAAGGAGAGAGATTTAGTGGAACATGCCAGGCGGTAAGCGATTATACGACGATTGTAGAAATGGAATCGCGAATATACGTGATTTATAATTACTTCTTCTTCTTCTTCGTCTTACACTCTCAGTTGCATGAGATCAGTCATCCTAGTTCTACATCTCCATAAAGCACGATCGACGCAATGATAAAGCAATGATTTATAATTATTTATGTATAAAAATTCAACATTTCATTCCATCGTCAAAAACTGTATATACATATATGAATGACCCCGTCATGCTATAGGCCCCCTCCTTATTGTCCGAATTTAGTGTGAATTAAACTGTTTGATTACTGTAATAGGTCTTATAATGCTTTCAAAATCAATATTTTGTTCTGGTATACTTTTTTAATTCAATTATAAGGCACTATTTATTTTCATACTCGTGTTGCGAACTGAACCATGGTTAATTTGTGGTAATATCATCAGTGGCGTGACGAACATGGTTTAAAATGTGAATCCTAAAGATGGGTTACATCTTACATCTTAATATTGAACCAAAAGAAAAGGGGTTGGTCTAAAAAATGAGTATTTGTCCGAAATGCAAATACCATTCGCCACGCCACTAACCATCATCGTGTACACTGTCTGCTGCAGTGTTATTATTAAATCGCATTAGTAAATCCTAAATACCTTATCATCAAAATATCATACGCTTAAATAAGCTAAAATGCCAGAAGTGCCTATTCACGATTATTCACGTGTATAAAATCGTCTAGTCATTCTTATCTTCTCTGCGGTTTCGTGCACACAAATGTCACAAAACATACGCCGTACGCGTTTTTATTATGAAACACACACGACGACGAATGTACGACATTATCTATTCCAAAACAAACGTTTTCAACATTAAATAAGATGAAAAAACTGTTCACGGTCAACTATATATACGTGGGCGTAAAAACTGACTTATTATAGCTACTGCGAATATAAATTTAAAAAATAGTGCTCGATACAGAGACGCAGTATCTGAATAATAATAATAATAATAAAAAATAGTTGACGCAAACGTGTTGACAATTCGCGTTTCGAAAGACTAAAATTGTCTTATGATAAATTGGTAAAAATCTTGCCGCAGCCACACAACAAACGTCCTACGAACACCGCCATAATTTTCAGAAATCATATAATACGGCTAAAAATAATTTTTTTTTATTATTATTATTAAAATAATAAGTTAATAACGAAAACGATGTATTCAAATATGTCCATAAATTATTATTATTATTATTATTATGTGAATGATCACAGTCTTTCTCAACTCGTTTTGAAGAATTCATTTCATTTTAATTTTCATTTATCCTTTGATATCCAAGTATCCGATTCTATGCATATTAGCCAGGCGTAAATAGCTGAAAAGAACAGTTAAACACAACACAAACATTTTTTTTTAGAAGTGACCTTATTCGTTCACAGCCGATAAACCAATTGTAAAACGTCAAATCTTTAATCAATATCGTTTTCGTTCAAGTTTTTAAAAACACGTAAAACGATTTAGCTTTAATCTATTTCGTTTACGCTGTAAAAATTATAAAAGAGTATACAAATATTTCGTCTCTGTTCTCAGCGTTCCGTTTAGAATAATAAATTCGAAGAAGGACGCTAAAAAATTTTTTTTAAATAAAAGCTACGTTTCCCTCTCAAAAAACACATTTTATCGACGTATTTTCTCAAAACCTCCCAGAACAACGACTTAAAATGTATACGCAGTCAAAGTATAGTAAAAATAACAACCGTGTCCATATTTTTAATGTTTTATTTTTTTAGTATATTGTTATACGTATATATTCTGAAATATATTTTATTTCGCTAAAACTCGATTTGAGCGACTTCCAAACTAATTTTTTTTTTTGTCATCTCAATGGTCGTAACGGTTAGGCATTATCATAGATAAGAAATACACGGTTAGGTCATTCCTATATTGAATATGCATGGGGTAGCGGTCCACTTCAAAGAATAGAGAGAAGTCACTATTAGAATGGTTCTCTTTGTCGCACGGGTTATTTTTTAAGGTCATTTTAATGAAATTATTATATTTATTATCTTTGGAAATTATACGTGGTGATAACAGTTATTTTCAAATTTTGACATTACATGTATAAAAATATATGTAACATTGCCGAAGTTTTCCCTGATGACTGGAATACCTGACTTGACTACTTATATATTTACTTAATTAAATCAATACCGCCCACACAAAAGGGCTTATTTTTATGTTTATTATTTATTATCATAGGTTATTATCATATTGTGACATTTTAGGCATGGGAGAAATAGTAACTTGCTAATGGAAGAAAGAATAAACTACCTCGTATAATTCTTATGAAATGACCGCAAGACAAGGCCCATCCATATATTTATTATCTATGGCCATCATCCCCAAGCAAAACAGGACTGGCTACGAATTCACGATTACACACTTTTGAATTCCGTACGATTTCGATTTAAATTCTACGTTTAAAGAGTCAAAGTATCACGAAGATGACGCGGAAAAAATCAAACCCAGACGATTATTTTTAACATTTTTTTTTTTTTGATTTACCCCAATTACACATACGCGTGATATTATGTTTTCGTTATAAAACGTTTGAAATTTCACATTCTATAAAACCAACTGTTTAGTTCCTATAACTCGCCAATCGTTCACACGTCGTCGTGTATCGTTAAGTTCGCATAACGCGTATACATTATTGCCACATGAATTTTCGACACGTATAAAAGAAATGTTCTCATAGCTATTAACGTCTTATATTTGAATAAAATTCATCAAAACGTAATACAAGCACGAGCCGCATTTATCTAAATTGGTAGATATGTATTTAATCAAGTTCGTATTAGGCGTGAATCGAACACACCAAACATTGTATAGGTACCCGTCCGGTGCTATTGCATTTTTCTATTGCGTGTTATTAATAGATTAGAAACAAAACTATATAAGCTTTAAAAAAAAAACAGTTCCGCGTCTCATATACTATTGATTATAATATTACAATTTTCTCTTCTAATATATAACGTATTCAGCTAGACATTATTATATATTGGTTTCGAGAATATATAGCGAATTATTAATTTTCGTTTATTACACGACATTCGGTGAATCGAATAGTCTGTTTTAATATAAAACACGCGCGCGTAAATGAATAATTTTATAATATAGTTTTTCGAATCATTTTGAAAATCGTTATTTTAGACTTGTATTATTATAACGTACTCCGTTTTACTATTATATTATTCACACTCGATTTATTCAATTCGATTCCTCGTTTATAGTTCCACATAACAACGACTGCAATCTCTGCATTCGAATAGAATTTTTTAGCAGCCTAATCTGCGATGTGATCAGTGGAGTAAAGGAAACGTTTTTTTTTTAACGTTTCGACGAAACTCCTTCGTTTCGGTTTCGTGTTAACGGAATAAATCGTTTAGAATTGAACAGCGATTTACTAGGCTCGCGCACATTTAACCGAATTTTTTTTTTTTTAACTAGAATTTTTTTTACTACTGTTTACAGTAATTATATCAACGCAATAATAGTACTTTTAATAACAAAATTACACACGGTTAACTCGCGTAATCGTCATTATTAGTCTATATGGCGGCGTGCGCGCACCTATATACATATTAATCGCTGCATGATTTACGGTTAATTTTAAACCGGTAGTGCGGATGTATTTAATTATAGATTTACTACGTTTATTTCACACTTATCTGACGAAATGTCTCGGTGTATATAAAATAAACAAATCGATAATTAATACCGTTATTAGAAAAAAAAACAACGCTCGATTATTATTCGGTGTAACAGTTTTTCCACGTGAAATTATCACACGTGTGTACGTAACACAACGCGACTATTATAATATAGCGTTCGTACGATATCCAATTACCTAGCGGCGGATAAGTAAATTATTTTATCGAAAAGAGTTCACTATTTTAGTAAACACTCACGTAGTCACGTTAATCACAACGCGATAAATTTAATAATAATTAAAAAAAAATAAATTATAACTTTTAAAACGTACACGAATTTTTAAAGGTGCGCGCACCTACTTGTCAATTACGATACTATATTATCTCTCCTCCCACCACAAACACATCGAATGCTGTTCCCTCCTATCGCGCACAGGTAACAATAATCGTAATGATAACAATTCTATATATATAATCTCTGAAGGCAGTTCATCAAAAAAAAAAAATCATTTGTCGAAAAAATCAAAATAATATCATTTATACCAACGGTAACTGTGGCCATCCGTGACATTCGTGCATGCGTGTGCAATAATTCGAATTTTGTAAATTTGAAAGTATAATAAACTCGAGTTATCTACTACACTCTCCTGTTCTGAATACGAGTAAAAACTGAATTAGACACTCTTTTGCAATAATTGTGATAGTCATCGAATAAACGGAAATTCAATCGGAATTCGTTAGAAAACAGTGGCGGTTATAAGGGGTGGGGAGCGATAGGTGGATCGCCCCTCCTGGGATTTAATATTTTTAAATTTAGTATAACTCTGACCTAACAGCACCGACTTGTGTCGTGTAAGTTGGTCCAATTATGTTAATGTATGCTTCATTTTCGCCCCCCCCTTTGAACATCATGTATAAGGTTGGAATTAGTGCTCGACCGACGATCAGCGAGTACGGTACGCGCTGATCATCGGTCGTCATCGAGTGTTTAGTGTTTAGCTGACGACAAACTCGGTCGGTTGTGTACAGTGTAAACGAGTGTACAACGAGGAAAATGAATTCTTACGTTCATTTCATTTCATTGAAATATGCGAAATAACAATATTATTAATAATAATAATAATAAAGACCGCATACGCGCGTACGATCGATCGCTCGGTCAGCGTCAAACTAAACACCCGCATATACCGGCATAGCGCTTCAGCCGACCGTAATAAAACGTGAAGAGAAAGTAGTCACCAGATAGCGCTACGACACAACATAGAGGGCGTGGCAGAAGGGCGCTTATAAATAGCGGTCCGAAACCATAGGACCGCTCAGTGTAGTCACGGCGGTCAGGTGTGACAACGTAGTTCGCGTCTGACTGCGGTGTATGTGAATGTGGTGTTCGAGACTGATCGCTATTTATATGCGCTTTTCTGCTACGCCCTCTATGTTGTGTCGTAGCGCTATCTGGTGACTACTTTTTTTCCCCGTTTTATTGTTATTTCGTTTACGTTCCACGCACGTTGTTTTTCCTTATTTTACATCTGAATTTCGTCTCGGTACATTAATAGATCTTTCTTCTTGGTTATTACTCGTCGATGTGAATATTTCATTAGCAGAGGGGGTTGTCTCCATATACGCCCCCCCCCTTGAATATCATATATAACCGCCACTGAGTAGAACATTTTTGTTGATTTTTGTTGATTGAAAGAAACTAAAAGATTATCCAGAAATATGAAGTGAAATTCTGAAAGTTTCAATTATTAGTTTATGCGAAAATACATTTAAACCGGTCTGTTGTTTGCGTTGAAAACAAGTTTCGAAACTGCGTATGGAAAACATCGAGTCCGAACAAATGCTTTCCAGTATCCAGCTCGATGTTCAAAAACGGACGTCTAGAATGCGACACACGGCCGTTCTTCGCAGCATTGAATAAAATATAAAAGCTAAATTTTTGTAAAATGCATTTTAAATGTAATAAAAATAATTATTGAGTGCGTATGTTTTGTTATGTACCTACCTACTAAAGTGATTTATAATATTAAAAAAAAAAAAAAATTTAAATATTGGTTACAAAAACGTCAAAAAAAAAATGTTATTCGAAAGAAAAGGGGATCCGTGGTTTAAAAAAATTCTTCGCCTGCAGGTGTCCGCCTACTAAAAAAGTATAAGAACCGTTGATTCACTGCACGAATCAGTCGCTAACAGTTTTCGGGGGTACGGCCGAAATTCCGACGACCGGTTTAAGTGGGCGGAGGCCGTGGTAAAATATTTTTCACTAGTCTTCGTGCTAAAATTAAATTTACAAGTAAAAAAAAAACCCCGATCTCGAGTGGGATAACTCGTCACGAAATCGCGCGTTTAAAAAAGCCGTAAAAAAATTATTCGACGCGTCGGCAAACGGTAAGTACAATATCTAATAATAGCGTTGGATAAAGCTAGTGAAAATTAGCGTTTTCATTTCGCGAGAATCGATTGTTTAGTTGACGTAGAAAAAAAAAATTCGATCAAAAAACCGGGGAGACAGAATGTAAAAAAATCGAATAAATATTATCGAACGTAATGTACGGTAAGTGTTTTTCGTGCGAATGCCTACCGACGCGTTTCAATTACAGTCGTTACACAAACTTCTGTACGAGTAATAATTTTTTTTTTTCGAAATTGTAAAAAAATATTTAAATATATATCGACGTTTTATTATTTTTCGCATTTTTAAAACATTTTTTTATATTTAATATTTAATATATTTTTTAAATATTTAATTTCAATTTATTAAACAAACGATTTTCAGTGTCCAAATATAGCACGAACAACGTGCAGATTAACGTCTATTACTCATTTTTTTTTTTTTGCGCATATTGGATTTACAACTCTTCAAATGTATATAATATTAAATAATCATTAAACGCCGTACACAATATTAAATCTGTCGATTAATCGTTTAATCGATTAATCACCGGACGTTTTTAGAGACCCGCGGGACGGGGAGGGGAACAATGCGCGCTTTTACGGTACAATAAAAAAAAATGTATATTTATTTACATAAAAGCCACGTTATACCGATAAAACACACTTAATAAATAATTCTCTAACGGTTTTTTATAATACCACCGACTGCGATTAAATTCTTTCGGATATCGGAAAGCGATCGAGCACGTATTTCAAATATACATATATATGGAGCTATTTGTAGTAGATTATATTTCGTGACAAACGGCAACAAACGTTTATTTACAACAATTTATTTTAGTCATCGGACGTCTTTCTTAACGGGAATATTTTGACGAAAAAATATAAATAAACGTGAAAACGTTACGACTTCTAACGTGCG
This sequence comes from Slavum lentiscoides, assembly GCA_032441835.1. Lineage (NCBI taxonomy): Eukaryota > Metazoa > Arthropoda > Insecta > Hemiptera > Aphididae > Slavum > Slavum lentiscoides. The sequence continues at coordinate 1,114,846 of CM063707.1, read as the reverse complement.
TAAATACGCACAAAAATAAAAATTCGTAGTGACGAATTTTTATTTTTTTTTTTTTTTTTAGCAGCAACGAGGCTGGTTGGCAACGACTCGCCATTCATCTCTATTTTCTGCTTTCCTCTTCGATTCTAGGTAAGATGTAACGTTGACGTGGTCGTTCATTATTCGTTGTATATACGTACATCCTGGTGTGGGTCTTCCTAGAGTATTATGATGCCTTCGGTTACTCTTGCTAAGAGTCCATTGTGTCGCAGTACATAATGTGTCCTATGAATACCGTTCTTCTACCGAAAGGCCTTTCGCCCGGTCTTCTAAATACCTCCACGTTTGTAACGTGTTCCGCCCAGATGATCTTGAGTGTTCTCCTCCAACGCCGTGCCTCAATGGCCAATGGTTTGCTCTCTTCTGTCTCTCGTCTATACGGTCTGTGTCTCATTCCCATAACGTACGTTTTGACAAAAATCCGCTTCTAATCTCGCGAATATTCGGGAATACTCGCGTTAATATAAATAAAACGTTAATAAAAAAATTGTATGAAAGGTAACGCGAGTCGCTTGTGTTTCGGTTCAATTAGTATGTCATATTTGCAGGACAGAGTCTTTAGAGTTGTTTTACAATTTTAAATTTGAAAGCAACGTTAAATCGTTGTATTCGAAAAACGATGATTCTAATCTGCCCTGTAATAGTGTATAGTTTGTTATAATGTTAATGAAGTCGATAAATGTTGTTAAAATATATTGGATATCTCTGAGCTCGCTTATTGTAATGATTTCATAAGTTCCATAGGCGCAAATCCTCATCAAATCCTAGGGGCGCTTAAGCCCCAACAAAAATCACTTATCACAATAAGTGTACCATAAACATATTTTCAAATTAAAATGATAGTAGTTAACTTAAGAATAAAAATAAATTTTTCGTTTTAATATCAATTACTTTGTATTGACAAAACGATTAATTACTAAAAATATTATATAAATAATTGCTTAAATAAATGTTGTTTTAATTGTATTTTTAAAGATGCAAAAATTTGTTTATTTTTCCGCAAATTTTTCAAAATTATTTCGATATGTGTATCACATGGTTATTTGGTTACATCACTATGTATGGTTAGAGCATTGATTTATATCAATGGAAAATATTAGGGACGCTAATTTGTATTCTGGGGTTGCTATAAGCACCCTTAGCACCTCTGGGATTTGCGCCAACGATAAGTTCTCAAAAATACAAAAATACACCGCGTCCAAAACGAATATACGTGTGTTGAAAATAAAGTAAATGCGAATAAATTCCAACAATTCAGCGTGTTCATACAATTCTTCAACGATAATAATGATACACACATTTTGTTTGTTCGACATTTTTTAATAAGAAAAACGAAGCGAAAATAATAGTCTAATACAGATACCTACTACATATCATTAGTTGTTTGAACGTTCTAAAATTGGAATTCGTGTACGTTTAAATGTTTACATAACAGTACACGTTTCTATATATATATATATATATATACGATACGTAACAATCGGCAAATATACTAGAGCCGATGTACGTACGTATTATTGGTGTGTGCATATTACACACAATTTAATTGCCGCAGAACCCGATATTGATATAGCACAGATAAATCGAAAATTAAAGACCTACCGCAATAATATTTGCGAAGTTTATTCACTGTGTTTCATACATCGTGATGTACTTTGACACACGTGTGCGCCATTCAATTAAGATTTAAAACGTTCTGTTTTACCCAACCCATTACGGATTATAATCAATTTATTATTTCAATAAGTACGCCGTCGTTTCGCGTTAACAAACCCGTAAGTGATTAAATCACGAAATTACTATGTATATCTTAATAAAAAAAAAGATTTTAATATCAAATACTACTATAATAATATTATGTCATCATAAAATAATATTTAATTTATATATATATATATACGTATATTGACGTGTAAACGCCTATATTACGGCGGTATGAGGGTAAATCTCGGGAAATGGTACGGAAATGTGTAAGCCGTTGTCGTGACAACTAATAACAGTATTTATTAATATTAATAATAATTAATTTACACGCAATATTATAAATCGCGTGTAATGTGTAAGCCGTTGTCACGGCAACTAATAATAATATTTATTATCGAAATTACTTTGAATAATAATTGATACCAATATTCACAAATCCCAATCACGATTCCGTTCCATTTTTACCGCTCACGCGACGTTTACACATCAGTGTTTCGAGTACTAGCAGACTCGTTTTTTTAAAATACAGTAACATTTAAAAAATAATATTAATAACACGTCATAGTTGTTTTTTAACACTTTAATTCACTATGTACCTACCACGCGGCTATAACTATTTAGTATATAGCTGTGCTATGTACACAATTTTTTTTTTTACCGTTTTTTCTTTCCATTAGTATGCATAATTATTTTTATTTTAAAAACTATAATCTATCATAATATCTATATTAGAAAATAATTCTAAACTGCCGAGCTCGACAAAGAATTATGTAATCATTATATATTATATAATTATAATATATAGTATATTATAAAAGTTCGTTTTCTTTTTATTTGAAATTTCGCGATAAACGCATTTTTCTTCGACAATTCTTATCAGAAAAAAATAATAATAAAGCTTAATAAATAATATGTGTTTTTAAATGTTAAAATGTTCACATTATAGAATCGTTTTTTTCGCCTTAAAGTTTTGTATATATAGTATTCAATACCGTGTCGTATGATACATATTCATTTTCGCAGTGTCTATATTACTAGATATCGATAGTGGCATGATGGTGAACCCGTAAAATAGTCTACTGCTATAAAGGAAAACGAGTTTCAAAATAACTATAGAATATACAGCATTTTTTTAAAAAATCAAACACCCGCGCACGTACTAACCTGCATCGCATCACCGTATATTATTCGTACAAATATATTTCATATAATAATAATAATGACATTTGGTTACTTTTTTCGCGCTTAAGTTCGTACCAGACAAAATTGAAATCGAAACGTCTAATTGATAATAACCGACCGTAAATCTGCGCGTTATGGTCAATACCCAGATAATTTCGTTACTATACAGAATCGCCTACAAGACACAGTTGCGGTAAATTCACATCTATACAGGCAATGCAGGATAAAGTAAGACTCCTGAAATTTCAAATCAGTGCTTTCCAAATAATAACATTTTAAAACAAAAACGCTCGACCTGAGAATTTAACTCGTAATTATTATTATCATAATGAACGATTTTCCCGGAAATATATTCGTTTTACACGCGCAGACTACAAAGTATACCTGAAGGTACGCTTTGTAATATTATCGTTGTCTCTCTCACTCTCCGAAGTCTGTTTAATAGAGGCCACGCGATGATGCGATTAATCTTGCTTATCTTATTTCGAAGCCAAGATCGCATTGTAAATAAAAAGAAAATAGAAAATCGCTGTAAAGAAGTGTCGAACGGTAATGCGCTATTGTTGTGGACTTCTAGGAAGATCAAATAATTATTTTTAGACAAGACACAATATTATTATTCGATCTGAGTCTATTCAGTTCGTAACAGTTTCGCACTCTACGTGCATACATTATAATACGTAGTATTTCCACGAACACAGTGATGTACACGTCTGACTCGTAATTATTAAATTGAACACTTTTTTTTTTTGTCCAGACACTTTTGTTTCAAAAAAAAAAATAATAATAATAATAATTTGTCAATTTTTTTTTTCTTCGCAAACAATTTACCTTTGTTTTTATTCGAAGCACTCGACGAAAAAATAAATATAAATAAAAGACGTTATTAACGAATCGCCGCGTACCCGCTGAGATTCGCAGAACCGTCAAGTTCACTGTACCAATTCGGGTTACGACCATCGTATAATTGTGTATATATACGTATAACATAATAATTATATCGATTCATCTCAGGACCGAGTATAGTTTTCGGGTCACAAACTCGAACGTCAGTGATTATAATAATTGTTGCAACCGAATATTCGACAATGGACCATTGTGTATACGGCATAGACATTTTTGATAATCGTATAGGTATATAATACGATGACTGCGTGTTGCCACGTCTTAAAAAGTGTATAATACAATAAGAGATCTTTTTTTTTCTCCTGCGCGCGAACGGGATTAAGACGAATTGAAAATTCTACTAAAAAATATGCCGTATAGCTCTGCGTGCGTGTTGTCTGAACCGAATATATAGGTACTAACCATGTGCGTGTATTGCGTATGTTGTATTAAAAGTGTTGAAAAACCATAAAATAGGTTTGGCATTTAAAATAAGTACATATATAATACAATTCTTGGTTTGACTTCCTTAGCAGAGCGTCGACGTATCGCTTGTATTAAATCCCTTATTGTAGGCTTATTAAACAATAACGTTGATACACCTGTCCTGCTTTCTCTAATCTCCTTTAAAGTTCCGCCTCGTTCATCTCTTTCCACTGTCCTCTTTTATGTCCCACATGCCACCACAAACTATATGAACCTTTAACGCGTCTTATGTCGATTGCCAATGTTGTTCCAGCCTTTAATGATTTGGTATTAATTTAATTATGTATTTTCTATATCTTAAGTTATTGTGATGTATTATTTTGTTATTTCATATGTTGTATGTTAAAAAGGGCCCAGCCCGTATATTTATAATTTATATTAATTCATTATTGGCTATGACAATAATACAATTATTATTCGCTAACTGAAAATCGGCACGTTTTAGCGTTTTTTTTTTTTTTTTACTGTTATTTTACACGATTAAATTGCAATTTAATCGAGTAAATGAATCCCTTATATGTACCTATATAGAGAAAATTTAACTCGCACAGGAGGCACTATGCCGTGAGTCACGCAAGAAACAATTGATCCATAAATGTTCTACTTTCTATACATATATACGCGCGCACACTTTTGCAGATTACATTTAATAAATTATTTTCAATTCAAAGAAAATTATGCAACTCGTATAATATAAAGTCGCATTCCTAAAAAAAAAAAAAAAAACCGTATCGCGATTCGCATTATCTATTAACTATATACGTATACATTGTATATATATATATATATATGTATATCGAATCGCATTGTTCTCATAACGATTATTGCTTTGTACGTAATTTAAAAGAATTTCATTTTAATCGAATTAAATTTAATTTCGGAATGTCGTTTTAATCGATATAAATTACGTACGTATAATAAAAATGAGAAGAAAAAAAACTCTGACCAATAATTATAGAAAGGTTCGCCGGTTTATTTATTTTTACAAGCTTTTATATTATTTAACTTCGATTTCTGCCTGCGGGACAAATCTTGCGGACGAATTTATCGACCACTTCCCGACATATCCGTTCATGTTGAAATTTTGCACACACCTACCAGCTGAAGACAAAGCGCAATATAGTATAATGTTCAATTTTATGATAAATCCAATATGACGGCCATCACAAAATGGCCGATTGCCTTTTTCTTTACAACCCCCCTGACACGGGTATCAAATGAAAGGGTATGATCAATAGAATCAGTGGCGTATTTTCAACTTTTTTCCGGGGGGTCCAAATTTTTTTTTTTTTTGAAAATTCCAACAGGATATATTGATAGAAGGTATTTAACAAAAAATACCTTTGGATAATCTTTTTTTTTGAGTCTGGGGGGTCCAGTACCCCAGGACCCCCCGTAAATACGCCACTGAGTAGAATGCAACGAGTTGTGTGACGTCAATTTTAATCCAATATCAAAGCTTATATACGACTAAAAAATGAGAAAATACATTTTTAAAATAAATTTTTTTTTTATCGAACTTAAAAGTAGAAAATAATTTTTTCTCTAAGCCACCTGTACGGAACTATAAGTAAAAACGTGGGGCGCTAAAATTAAAAAAGGAGTACCTACACTGTATGCAGTTACATCGGTACATGTATATGTCTTGTATATATCTCACTTATTTTTTACACGTGACAAAAAGTTGTCTATAGCTTAGTCCTCGTCTCCTCGTACCTATAGACATATCTATATCTATAAATAAATAAATATATATATATATATTTATTTATTCTATATAGAATAGATATTCTATAGATATAGATATCTTTATATGTGTATATATATATATATAGATCGCGCTGCCATCGCCGTTCCAATGTAACTGGCAACGACGGTATAGAATGGGGGACCTGGCCGGGTGGTGAGTAGAGCCGGGTTCATGACGTCATGGTAACGCTCTCGGTGCCGCACAAATTTATAGAATAACCCCAGCCATAAGACATATACATGTCAAAAAAAAGTAAATAAAGTTACATAGTTTAAATTTAATACAATTAGTATTAATGAACAGGGGCGTAATTAAGGGGGGATGAGGGGGATAGATCCCCCCCAGAGCCTTTTTTTTAGTCATGTATAAAAAAAAAATAACTGAAAACTGTCATCATCTATTGTAGAGTCAAAATTTTTCTTATTTTTTCCTATTTATCCCCCAGAACAAATTTCTAATTACGCCACTGTTAATGAAAGAAGAGTACGGGCCTGCAGGGACACAAGGTTTAAATAATTAATAACAAGTTGATTTATTAAAAATAATACATTACAATTAATCAAATTCTAAGTAACATTAACGCCTCTAAAAGTTAAAAGCAAATCTCTTATACATAAAATGCCTATTAGTATCGCGAAGCACACTAGAACTCGGTTTCTGCACGAATAACGCTGTTGTACTGTACACAGAGGTGCACTCCGATTAGACAGGCGCCCCTATGCGCAATGAGGAGAGTTATCGCAGAGAATAGCCGTAAGCAAAGTCGACAAAGCTATACCGATGTAATTTTTTTTTTTTATGGATCTCCAAGTGCATTTTTCAAGCATATAATTCGGTTCGTCGTTCACGATACGCAGAGACTTCTAAAGTAAAACTGTTTTCATTTTTAGTGTATTTTATAAATTTGTTGTACATTGCTACAAGTTTTTAGTGCGAAATGAGGTAATTTAAAATATTATTCGTCGTACAGGCGATGTTGTTCGACAGTCAAAACTATCGCCAACGCGTCATTTCGAATGTTTCGTCAACATTTTATAATGTTATTAAACTTTCATAAATATATTTTATATAATAAAATAAAATATTTTTAAAAAAAATTTTAGTTTTTTTTAATAGCATTTGTTGGGGTGAACATGCATTTTTAGATCGTTTTTTTTTTTAATTAGACAAGTCGTTATATATTTAAAAACCTTTATACACATATATACTAATATTTGTATTTTGTACAATATATTTTACGAGTTCAAAAATTTGAAAACGTATTTTTACATTTAAAGAGACGCGTAATGACAAAACCACGCGGTTATCAGTTGTATTCGTGAAAAGCTATAAGGCGGTAATTTTTTTCTTTACAACTTTTCTCGACTTGTAATACGGCAGTGGCGTATTCATTCGTTCTCAACTCCGTTTCCGGAACCAAAACGAAAAAGGATTTACCGCTTACTAAACATCGTGTTCGAATGCGAATAAATAAATAAAAAAATTAATAAATTAGTTGCACTTCTAGAAAAGTTTGACTTCGCCGAGAAAAAAAAAGAAAATTATAAAATATGCCACCGGGTGGTGGGCGACGGAGTTTGTCGTTTGCGCATCGTTAACCTCACAGGTAAAAATATTGTGTGGCTAAATAAAATTATTTTTAGATATTAATAAGATTTATATAATATATGCAGAAATCCGAAAGTACACTTGTTTATGAAAAAATTATTCAAGAGTAAATAATTTTTTTGACATGAAAATTTAAAGTGATACCTAATAAAATTAGAAAAATATTAAGAGGTCAATCATTTTGGGGGGGGCTTAAGCCCGTTAGCCCCCCTTGGGTGCGCCACTGCTTATAACACAAATTATTCATAAAGCTCGTAATCATAAATACTGTGTTTGATATCGTATACGATATATAAGCAGTCTGTGCTTGGTTCGAATATAATTTTTTAAAGCATTGATTTTTGACAATAGCTGTGCGAAAACAGCCTATAAAAAAAGGTAATTCGTAACAATAGCAATGCGCAAACGTAGTCCTACGCCCGTGGCCGAGTGTTTAACAAAATATGACTGCGCACTGGCTTTTGAAAATCTTGTGGGCGCCACTGATTAAATCGTCGTCGGACTTTAAAAAAAAAAACCCCCCGAGAAAATCTTATCCGATCCGCGGCGGCTTGTAACATACGTACACGTGTATATCGAAATGTATACCTAATAATATTAAAATACGCCAATTTCTGTATTTATATCTTAATAATAATAATAACGGTGTTAAATCGCACGTGCTATATAAATATGAACTCATTAAATACGAACCGCGCTGCGCGCATCGATAATTGTTTATTATATAAACTAATAACGATATTTACATTATATTGGGTAATAATAATTAAAAAATAAAGATATTATATGAGTTACATACACCGCGCACACTGTTAAATTATTATATATTATTTATCTATATACGAATTGTCTGTAATATATATATATATATATATATATATATAACGACATTGTGTTATTTGTTTAATCTACCGCGGCGCGGTCAACGTTTAATAACGTTGTAATCGGAATAATATTCGTTGTTTGTATATTATATTTCGAGAGATTTTTTTTTTTGTTCGGTGGTTATTCGAAAAAGATAATGATAATTTTTTTTTTTTTTTATCTTCGCGACGATCGAACGAGAGTGCTCCTCCGACGGATAAAACGAATGTAATCGAAGCGGAACAAGAATAATATATATGTAGAAGAGTTATACATAATATAGGTATAGTCAATTCGTACAAAAAAATTTAACGTCGAAAATCTAAATCGTAACGGTATTACGTTATTTGGTAATCTCAAAAAAAAAAATGGTAAAAAAAAAATTTAATATTTATCCGAGTTATTAATATTTATACATATATATATATACTTAGAGAAATTTTGAATTTTAGCGTACGAAATGTAAAAAAAAAAAAAAAATTATCGTTCCACGTACAAATATGTAGTAAAATTATTATCTCTTATTATACGTACTAATAAGAACAGTTTTGCCAATTCTATTTCTCCGATAGGTACAGCGTAATTATTTTACACTTGCAATATTTTCGTCGTCTTTTATCGTTTATAGGCTGCTGCTGCTGCTGCTGCTGCTGGCCTTGGTGCGCGATTATGTATTCGAAAAATACCGTAAAGTTTTCACCGTTAAAACACCGAAACGTATATGAAGTGTAATATTCCAACACGATTTTCGTGAAAAAATAAAAAATAAAAATAGCCGAATTCTATAACGATTTATTAGGACAGAGGTTCTCAAAATGTATGGGTCTCGTTTTTGACGAGTCGCGAAAAATGTTCTCACACGTGACTATAGTAGGAGCCGAAGAAGAACGATATTGAACTGTTCGTTATAAAAAAAAAAAATTAATTTTCCACCTTAAACATTCGTAATCGAGTTCTGGTCGACTCAAACTATATAATATGGAAATACGCCACTTATATTCGATTCTTCGTATATATACAAATAAAGTAAACTCGGACGATTTTCGGTTGCGATAAATATACTGAATTTTCGGTCTCAAACTCCTTACGCGTCTCGAATCGACCGCGATATCGGCGCGTCTACGCCATCCTTCGCGTTCGACTAATAAAAATAGTAATTTGTAATAAATTATTAAAACAAATCGTTTTTTTTTTTGAAAATAATAAATCGTTTTTGTACCGAATAAATCGTACGCTCTATACAATATTATTACTGCGTATAAATAATTTTTTTTTTATTAAAATATATCGTATACCGCGGTAATAATAATAATAAAAAAAACGTATAGCGCATGGTGCAATTATAAAAAGGAGGTTTAAAGAACGTCAGAATTTTCCAAGTATTCGCACGAAACTATACTTACCGAGAATATAGAAATTTTTAGGAGGGAGGGTTTTTTTTTTTGTGTAAACATCTATTGCGGCGGTATGAGGGTAAATCTCGGGAAATGGGACGGAAATGTGTAAGCTGTTGTCGTGACAATTAATAATAATATTTATTAATATTAATAATGTTAATTACGTATTTGCGTGTAATGTGTAAGCTGTTGTCATGACAACTAATAATAATATTAATTAATTTACACGCTATATTAATAATATTAATTAATTTACACGCAATTATAAATTGCGCGTGATGTGTAAGCCGTTGTCGTGACAACTAATAATAATATTTATTATCGAAATTACTTTGAATAAAGATACAAATATTCACAAATCCCAATCACAATTCCGTTTCATTTTTACCGCTCACGCGACGTTTACACATCTGCAACGTCTCGAGTACTAGCAGACTCGTTTTTTTTTGAAACCGAAACGATATTTTTTTTAAAAAAAATCTAGTTTGTAAAAGCGAGAATAAAAAAAAATAGGAAGTGCACGCTAAACCGAAAGAGGGAAAGGGATTTTTTTTTTTTTAATAATAAATCGTTTTTCTAGCCGAATAAATCGTACTCTACACAATATTATTGCTACGTATAAATAATTTTTTTATTATTATTAAAATATACCTAAAATCGTAGCGAAAAAAAAAACGTTTAGCGCCTGCTGCAGTTATAAAAATGAGTTTTAAAGGACGTCGGAATTTTCCAAATATTCGCGCGAAACTCCTTACCGAGAATATAGGAAATTTTTTTTTATTTTTTGAAACCGAAACGATATTTCGAAAAAAGAAATTATTTAAAAAAAAAAAAAAAGAAAAATAAACTTGCACGCGAATCCAAAAAAAGGGAGGGGCAAGGGAGGGAATCGCGGCACAAAGCGCGTTGCTCTCGACTTCATCTAATAATAGTTTTATTCACACGATAGCTGTGTGTGTGTGTGTGTGTGTGTGAAAATATACGCGAACACACACACACACACACACAGACCGGCAACGATGTCGATGATAACACAACGATGCGATAATAGTAATAATAATAATAATAATAATAACAACGGGATAAATAGAGGGTGTTGTACGCGGGAGAGCAGACCGAAAGCCGACCGCGGCCGGTCATGTGCAACAGTCAGTCAGTCATTCAGTCAGTCAGTTAGTTAATGGCTCAGGACCGGTATACATCTACAAACCGACCGCGTTGTCCGATACCTCGGCAATTCTAGATCTCCACTAGAATTATAAATCCTCGAAATACAGGTAAACAACAACAACAACAACAATAATAACGACAAAAAACAGACGTACAAAACAATTCGTTTTATTTTTTTTTTTTTCTAATTTTTTTTTTTTCGTTTTATTTTATAAATATTTTTTTACACGAATTATTGTTTTATATAATTTCGGCGCGCGAGCCAACCCCGCGATTTTTCTTTATTATTTATTTTATTAAAAACGGTCGTTATGCACGCTATTATCAATAACGACGACGTTAAACAATCACCGCCGCCGCCGCCGCCGCCGCCTCCTCCGTCGCCACCGCCGCCACCGCCGCAGCCGCCGACGGAATAATAATAATCTTATTATTCGCGAGCGCGGGTTCGCCTTATATTCTCTCGTAATAAAATAGCATTTGTTGTACACCAGTTTGCGGTGTAAAATGTTTGTATTAGTTTGAAATTCGCGCGTTAAATGCGAGGGGAAAAAATTGTATCGTCGGAGTGCGAGAAAACATAAAATATTCAATATTATGTGTTTTGTACATAGTTTGCGGTGTAAAATGTTTATATTAGTTTGAAATTCGCGCGTTAAATGCGAGGGGAAAATATTGTATCGTCGGAGTGCGCAAGAAAACATAAAATATTCAATATTATGTGTTTTGTACATAGTTTGCGGTGTAAAATGTTTATATTAGTTTGAAATTCGCGCGTTAAATGCGAGGGAAAAATTGTATCGTCGGAGTGTAAGAAAACATAAAATATTCAATATTTTTTTCGTCGTTTCACGAGACTCATTCAAAAACTATACGTTCGAATAACGTAAGAAAGAAAGAAAAAAACCTTCGCGTAGAATTATTCGACTTTTGCGAATTTTGTCTATAGGAATTTTTTGTTTCCGTCACTGTTCACACACACATACACTTGACGCGCACCGAACGTTAGGTGAGATAAATGAGATAAATTTTTTTTTTTTTTTTTCACTTACTAAACCTAAAATCTCTTTTATATTTAACTCGGTTCGATCAGTTTTCTTTATAAAACGCGTTACTCGCCGGGCTGCCCGCTCGCAGTGTCCTATATATATATACCACGCCAGCCACTGTATGTATCCCGTCGTGTCGGAAAACGTCATTTTTGTTATAATTTCCTTCGCTTTTGTCGTTAATTTAAAAAAAAAATAATAATAATAATAATTTTATATATATAATTTTTTTTTCACCGCGTGGTCAATAAATTCTCGTATTATATTTTAACACTGGATACACGATCGGTCGTAATTAGGACGGTTGCTGGTACAACAGGCAGTCCGATTAAAACAATAACATTATTATTATTTATAATTCGATAATACGAACGTTGCCTTCTTTTTATTATTATTTTTTAACAATTTGTACGTATATATATATTTTTTTTTTCTAAAAATTTATAAACAAATTGAAAATTCGATTGTAAAGTGTGTTGCGCGACGGACGAGAATAACATGTTTTCATCCGATTGAATTTTTTTTCCATTATTATTATTATTATTATTTTTGTCGATCTAGATATTATAATAGTGTTCGGTTTGACTTTAGACTTGACTCAATTAACTCTGTTCGCGGTACGCCGCCTTGCGGAACGCTAAACGCATATAAACGCATATAATGCGTGTTGTACGAGTGTGTGCATTTATATTATATATATATATATAATCCGCGTTATATACATTTAAAAGAAGAAAATAAAAAAAAAATTCATCTCGTGGCCTTCGTATTTCTCATTTTTGCGCGTAACGAACCGTTTATTGGCGCGTACATAATATGCTCGTGTTGTGTTCTTCAGACGAAAAATAAATAAAAAACAAATCACGAACGGCGCGCAGCATCGAGCACTGCTGCAGCACCGTCTGTCTGCGCGCCGGCGGCGGCGTACACGCAATATTATTATCTGTTAACCACCAGACCACTTAAAAAGGGTCCGTGACACCGCTGAAACTCAATAAACGTAAATTACAATTTATACAACTATATATACTGTTTGAATAGAAGAGCGAAAAAGAAAAAAAAAAAATCGTTCCTCTAACGCGTCTAGCTAGCGACAAACGTATGCGATTTCTAACGTAGAGTACTCTATTTCTCTATCGGTATACGCGTATATTTTACCGGAAAACAAAAAAACAAAAAAACGAACCCGTTTATATAACTCGTTTCGAACACACTCGTGCACGGTATACCCCGTACGATCGTTTCGTAATACCGTAATCAACTAATCGCTTAAATCACACGTTAGGATAGGTCAGAATATATATATATGTAAAATTAGTAAACAATATATATATATAAATTCGACGTATTTCTACGTGATTTTACCTGTTTTTTTTTTTTTAACGAAATCCGTATTTATAAAATATTTTTTGATGTTTCCGTGAGACGATAAGCGGTCAATTAATTTCCAGTCGATATATGATTATTGAGAAGCTGCCGGTTATGGATCGTTTTGTTTTCTCTCTCTCTCTCTCTCTATACATATACGTGCCTATATATATATATACGCTAACGCGCGCTGATAATAATAATAATAATAATATTACAATAAAAAGAAGAAAAACGAATATTAATTAGTTAACCTACGTTTCAAAAAAAAAAAAAAAAGCGATTTATCGGTGCGGGTGTGCATCGCCTATACCACGTGCGATTGTGGTGTATTTTGCCTGTAAAATATAAGAGATTATTATTATTATTATAATTGTTGGACGACGTACCTGTATATAGTAATTTTGCCATTTTTTTTTTTTTTTTTTGTTATTCGCTAATCGTCACGTTGTGTAATTTTACCGAATTTTCGAGTGAACGCCGACGACAATTGTGTGGAGAAAAAAATGTCACTCGCGTTCTCTCGAAATGTAAACACCACGACGACTGCTGCTGCTGGTCGACATTAAGTACACTTTTCTTTTCTCTTTTAATCGAAAATCCAATTTTCGTTTTTTACGGTATTGTATTATTGGACCGATTATTTCCGGCCAAAACAAATTCTGTTCGCAAAGCATAGGCGCAACTAGCACTAAATTTTAGGGGGGGGGGCTAAAATTAATAAGCAAAAAAAAAGTATTCACTTTCAGAAATTTTGCTGATTGATGCCACAAAATTACCCAAATAAGTAAAAAAGAAAAAAAAAAAGGTCATCAACTAACTCGCAATTACCTAATAACTAAGAATATTGGAAAAATATATAGAAAATACTGTACATTTTTAATGTAGTTTAATTTATTAAATTGTATCGTAATATCGTAATCATCATTACTGCTCTGAGTTTTTGATGAAATAAAATATTTGCATTATTTCGATGAGGATGAGCAAAAATAGAAATGAAAAATATTTCATATACCATAATGTAGTGCATATATTATGTCATTAGTTTTTGTGGGGGCTATACAACATTTAGGGGCTTAGCCCCCAGCCCCCCCCCTATTTGCGCTTATGTTGCAAAGACACGACTTTTTTACGTACCTATACCCATATAATATAATCGCTATAAGTCTGTGTATTATTGAATAACGTTTGAAAAGTTTTTTTATTTTTTTAATTCGCTCCTCATTGTACGTGTAATAATAGAGGCGTGTACGACGAACGTACCGAAAATTATTGTCGCGTATACGCACACAATATATTTCTGACACAAACAAAGTAGTTCAAAGACGCGCCGCGCGTTTTTCGGATTAAGCCAAGTCCTAAACGGCTTCCAAAATAGATTTATTAGGTGGGAAAAAAAAATTAATATTAACGTTTCAACAACTATAATACAATAATATGCATTTATTCCGAGTGAAAAACGTTTGCGTTATACTTGCTTGTGTGTTCGAAAAATTATAAAAACCGTACCTACATCTACCGCGTCAGTCGCGCGCGTTATTGTTTCAATGATTTCATATATTTATTATTTATTGTACGAACAAATTGTGTGGCAATATTTCTTCGCTTTAATTTATAGAACGTATGACTTTTGATACGGATACAATGAGCATTGCCGCATTTAAGTTTCTACACATCGTTTATTAATAATAATAATAATAATAAAAAAAAAACGTCTCGCGTCCGGCGTTTCGTTGCCACAATTACCACAATTGCGATATTAATAAATATAAAATTCATACACGTATAAGTATTAAATATTCGTGTTGCCGTGTTTCAATATTATAATACACTGTATCAGTGGTTCCCAGCCTCTTCTATTCTGCGCGCCCTTTGTAGATTTTTCAAAAATCTCACACGCTCCCCTGTTCCTATAAATTAAAAATCTTTTTTTTCTATACTTTATAAATTACGAGCTAAACGTTTAAACACTATACATTTAATAAATACGGATTTTTACTCCGTGATCATTGCTTGCGCCTCCCCTGCAGCGATGTGTTCACGCCACTGAACTCAATACATATAACGGAACGCGCATTCCGTATAATTCTCATCGTATATGAAAAATGGACCCCTATATAGTGATGAGCCGCCATATGCATTCCGTTTCTATTTTTCTGTTTTTGTTACCAACTTCGTTGCGTAAAAATAACCGATTTCGGTGCTAACACTGATACTATGAACACGTCGTTTTGTGTCCTGCAGTTATCTCAATGTAAATAATAAAATATGATAAATATCATGGAAAAAAAACTGTGTTTCATCGAACTCTCCATGAATTTTACACCTTATAGAATGCATATGGCGGCCTCCTGTCTGGGATCATATTTTGATTAATACACGCGTTCCGTGTATTGAGTTCAGTGGTTCACGCCCCCCTACGCAGGCGCGCCCCCCGTGTTGGGAAACACTGCACTGTGTGAATCGTTATATTGACGAATTTATCTGCACGCTTTATTCCGTGCAATTCGAGTACATTGCACGCTCGTAGGGTGCGGGTTTACACGATTTTACGTTAGTTTACAAATCGAAAAATACTAAACGATTTCGGTATGGCAAAAAAAAAAATACAGTATCGACGTTTTTCTTACTTGAATTTTGCCCTAATAATAATAATCGACAAAATCGATTCTATCTACCTGTATAATATAGTAAACGTATTCTACTTGACGGAATGAATATTTTGAAATAAAAAAAACGTATAACGAAACGCTTGTGTTTAAAAGTATATATATACATATATATTACATTATGTTTATGCGAACCATAAACAATAACAATTATTTAATAGTAAGATAATAATCATTAACGATAATATTATTGTTTAAATATAAAAATATCGCGCGTTTTGTAATATTGTGTTATAATGCAATCGTTTTCAGGCCGAGACAATAATAATAATAATAATAATAATAATGAGTGGCAACGCTATTATAAATACATTATAGATACCTGCGATTAACGATAAATCGAAGGAAGATTTTTTTTTTTTTCTATAAATTTCAAATACAAATTATTTCCAGTCAAGGGATTATATTATACAAACGCAATGTAAGGGAAACGTTTCGTTTTCGTATATCGGTCGATGACGCGTTTCGTCGGTGTATAACAGTTTCGCGCGTCCAAAAAAAAAAAATAATAATAATAAAACCGTATAAAAACGTTTACCGGTAAATTCTCATATAGTTCGCGCACCGAAAAATGTCGCATATTCTCGGAGAACCACATATTTTCATTGAAACGTCGTCGGTCAAGGCTGACGATGTGTTATAAAGTGTTTGTATAATTAGCGTTTCCTGTTATTCTTAGCCACACTAAAAAAAAAAAAAAAACTTAAAAATATCTGTTACCGTCCGTCTTGTCGGTCTCAGTGGTCGTTACAGTATATTTTTACTCTCGTGAAAGTTAAAAATAAATTCGCTGCATTATTGCATAATTTAAAACAATATTATAATACACATAATATATTCGTATACGACACGGATTAAAATTTCCCTCCCATATTTTTATAACGTTAATAACGAGCGCGTATTTCGCCGTATTTTACTGTTTCGAACTCCACGAGTAATATTATCCCAATACGCAGGGCCGTAGACACGGGGTGGAGGGGGGTTTAAGGGGTTCAAACCCCCCCTTGAACATCGGATACTGGATGAATTATCTAAGAAACCGAGAAAAATTGATATATTGTTATAAATTAATTATAGTATATAAAAATAATATAAATCATTCACACTTTCTTGATGTTTACCTCAATAGTATAACTAATGATGACCTCACATAGGCCATATTAAATTTCTATCTATAGCACTGAACCCCCCCCCCATATTAAATTTCTATCTATAGCGCTGAACCCCCCATATAAAAATCCTATCTACGGCACTGCCACTACGTCTGCAGTATATATAATATTGCAGATATCCGTGAAACGCGTATATATTATGTAAAAAAATGTTCTGTGAAATTTACGCGTTACGCGTTTATAAGCCATTCCACGTGATGTTTATTTACGTATAAAACGTATAGTTACACGTTTTACGCGTACCATACTGGACAATTATTGAAAAAACCGTACATTATATAGCGATTGATTGAAAAAATAATAATAATCGTCGTTGTCGTTTATATTATATATTATACACGAAATGACATTTTCAGATTACGCTCGATCTTTCGATAATAATAATTTAATATATTCGTACCTATATATATATATACTGTATTATATTATAACAATATTTATAAGACAATGATTGCGTTTCGTATTTTATAGTTTAACGTGCACTGCGACGATCAGGTTATAAATCGATTAGAATTACAGACACGCGATGCTCGTGTTTTAAATATACTAAAAAAAAAAAAAAAAAAACGTGTTTTATATGTGATTGGAAAATGTATTATAAATAATGACGCGTTTTACGTGGTGAAAATGCGAAACGATTTTTTTATTTATTTATTTTTTTTTATTCGCCATTTATATTACCGTCTCGTGTGAATCGACAAATCTAATGTTGTTCGGTTATTACAATATATACGCGCATAGAGAAAAAGCGATATTATAAATATGAATAAATGAACAATATTATATAGTATACGAGATTTAAATAGAAATATATTGTAGTTTTTTTTTTTTTTTTTACGTTTTACGACAATTAAACGATTTTATTCGTTTTTTTTTTTTTTAGATTCTGAGCGGAGCGATGAATCTATTGTTTTAACAGTGATGTTTATTTTTTTTTGTTTCTATCCCGTGTACGGATTTTCGACCAGAAGGAGTGCACCGATCTCTTCGGTCACAGTTTGTTTCCGGCAACAATTCGCATCTAGTTGGTACTTTAGAGAGTCATTTTTCGATTTTCTCAAAAGCACCTAAAAATATAACTGAAAAACGCTAAAAATGCAATTTCGTCTTAATCGATCGTTGTTCATTTCTTCGTGATTTTGAAACTAATCGTGAAATTTTCACCAAATATGTAACTTTAGACTATGTTTACGAGAAAATTAAGCTCCGCTCAGAATCGTTTTATCGAATGCAATGACTTGTCATTGCTTTCAAATTTAAAATAAAAAAACAAAACTCTAAAATCTTTATCCTAGGTAGTAATTCATTTAAGCGATATCCACAACAACCCGCGGCTCGTTAACTTTTTTTAAATTTAAAACTTTGTTAAAAACAATTAGTTAGGACAATTAATAAATTATACATATAATACATATATACATAAAAAAGTACAATTAAATTAAACTAAATACAATACTAAAAACAGGTATTAAATTACAAAGCCAGTCTGGTTAAAAAAGGAAATAGTGGAAAGAATGATATAAGAGGTAATTGTGAGGAAAAAATGGATTGAGAATTAAAAGGGACATCGTGTCTATTGATTAGCGTGGACAGATTTCTTGCGTTGAGCCTTTAACGAAGGGCACTGGAATAGGATGTGGATTTTATTCGTTATTTTCAATTAAAACGCGTACGTATTAATGACAACAAAAAAAAACGATATGAAATCCTTAATCGTTGTCCGTTCGCTATATCTCATTTTCATCTCACTGCATATAGGCATAGGCGAACGCAGCCTCATACCCTTATCAAATAAAAATATGTCGTATTAGGTAATTATTTTCAAAAAAAAAAAAAATAATAATAATTATTTAAATAGGTACCTTGGCTATTAGTAATTTGTAAAAAAAAAAAAACATATTATTATACAAATTAATCGTTAAAAGTTGTTTATTAATAAATAATTTAAAATCAAAGTATTTCACTTTTTTCCTTTGGTAGTCGGTCCAGAAATCCGACCTGTCGCGTACCCTAATCCATAGGCGGAAATAAGGGGGGATTAGGAGGGCTAAGCCCCCAAATATCTTATAATTTGTATGTATTTTGGATATTTGACTGATTATGACTGATGTTAAAAATGTTAGCCCCCCCAGAAAATTTAATAGATTTCTGCCTATGCCCTAATCATAAGGTCTGCGTCCGCTTATGCACATATAGGCACGTGTACGTGTAAAAAATTCTCTCAAACGATCCTACAATACTGTCACTGAACAAATAAAAAGCTCATCGCTATATAATATTCATTCGATATACCGATGATACGAAGGTGAAACGCTTTTCTGTCGTGTACATTGTAACGGATACGAATATCGCCAATATCGGTAAATAGCGAATTCATTAAATACGTATATTTTCGCCGGTTGCTGAAAAGTTAATCATTTTTTTTTTTTGCAGTTTTTTTTTCCATATAAATATGTTACGATTGTACAATACCGGTGTATAATCTACAACGCCACAAAAAAAAAAATCACCGAGTTCTCGCCACAGCATAAGAATTTACGTAGGAGTTTTGTATAGATAATATAAAACGTAATCATAAGGAAACTATTTTTTTTTTTTGCGCTCTGTTACCAAATATCTGTACATACGTATATATATATATATATATATACAGTTCGAAGAGGAATTTTTACAAAAAAAAAAAAACTAATAAAAAATTCGTAAGTCTTATATATGATTTTTTTTTTCTTTTTTAATTCGCGTACGCCGCGATCGCGTCGAAATATCGAACTTTAATAAAAGGGATCGCGATAATGCGCGCTCGTTAGGCCATACGTACATAATATATAATAAGTAGTAGCTATATGCATATAACCAGTTCAAGGATGGAAATAATCAACGTTAATGGGCGTAACGCGTTTATATAGAGTGCATATATATTTATAAAGACGTGTTGTATCGTTTTACCGAAGAAAAAAAAAAATTAATAATTTTTACGTTTTCCGCGCACCGAGTTTTTAATAATAATATAACGATATCTCTCAACGCGTTGCAATAATCGCATCGGGGTTTTTTTTAATTTTTTTTTTACAGATACGAGATATTTGACAGCAAATGATAGTTAATATTATTTCAACGGTAATACGCAAATCGATCGTTTCGCAACGCGCGTACGATCGCCGTACCCGAACTGCGTAGATTATTATTAAACTGGAAAATTAAAAGATATTTATAAAAACAAAAAACCACATTTTCGCATAATATTACCGGTACGGATAAAAAAAAATATATAACCGACTGTTATTACGCGAAGTAATAATAATTATTACATTAGGTATTAAATAAAATCGTTATTCTTCGACAACACGTTCGTTGGCCGGTCGTTTTTTTTTTTTTTTTTTTTTGTTACGTAGTTTGCGATTTTCTGAAATAAAAAATAATTATATTCTCTGTCCAATGACAGGCTACATAAATATTGTTATACGCGCGCTTCGCCATTGCCTGTTACGGCCACAAAAACGCTTTATTTAATACATATATATATATATTTATTTATATTATATTATATGTACACACACGAACGATAAGACGAACAATACACGAAGGGCCACGTGTGGATATTATGTAAAATACGCGTAAAAAATCTGTGTAATATACTAAATCCGACGTTTTCCATTTTTTTTTTTTGCCATTTCAAATATTCAATATCCCGCCGTGTCTATTACACAGTAAAACGTCCGAAACATGTTCGCTATTTATTTAAAAGCAGGAATGTATTTACGAGGAGGGGGGTCAGGGGTACTGGACTCCACAGAACCAAAAAAATATTTATATATTATACTTTTAATATTTGAAATGAGTAATGTATAGTAGGTACTATTAATTTTTATAGATAAATAAATAAATTTAAAAAAAAAAAATGTTTTGTCTAATTATAATAATAATAAAGTATTTATGTAAAATTGGATGGTGGGTGGGTATAATTTCATCTTACGGCTGCATGCGCGAATCTCTGTGTTTTTAGGTATAGGTAATATAAACCGTTTGACCCCACTCTCCCCCAGAAAAAGGATGAAAATGCCTGTAGGTAAACCCCTAAATAACGGTACACTCTAAATAACGGACACTTTTTTGGTTAGATTTAAATTGGTATAATTTAATTATTCAATAAAAAGAACTATGAAACAACGCAGAAGTTCACCAATTTAAGTCTCATATCATATTGGACACCAAAGAACGTCATCAATATCGTTTGAAGAAATATTCAAGACGTTTTTAGCAAAAAAAAAAAAAATTAAGAAAATTCAAATTTACATTAATCCTTAAAATTTACTTTTAGTTTGTTTGTTTTTTTTTTTTTTTTGGAGAAATCCTTTCGTGTGTAATAAAAATATATTACATTAATTGTTTCGTTCTCATTTTCAAATACTACAGTAAACCTTACGTGTATTATATCATAACGGTACATATGAATACATCCCAAAATATAATTTCAGGATTTTTCACAAGCTGATTAGGCATAGGGCTAAAAATTATTTGCTAATTGCTAGCGTTGAGTAGTGGAAGAGGCGGCAATATTAGAGCTTGCCGCCCCGGAAAATGTGTGGCCGCGGCGCTGTACCATACGCGTGGCTCAGAAAAATCGGTTTTGTATATATTTCGACTCAACATACGCGCGCTATTACAACACTTGAAGCGCAATTTACGATTTTAAAAAACTAAAACGGTTTAGTAAACCTGCAACAGTTTGATAATATCGCGGACTACAATCTGCGCAGGATTAGAGAGAAAAAACGCGCGTAATCAACAACGTACGAATTATACTATATGTATGCATAATATATTATAATAATAATAATATTACGTAATAATAATAATAACAATACGCGTAAATCAAAAGTCCAAAAATCACGTCTTATAATAATTATTGTATAATAAATCGCCTTTGAAATATAATATAACGTACAGGTATATACACAATGATAGTACGCAACGGCGTATAAAATATTTTTTTTTCTCGATTTACACACATACGTAATAATACGTAGTTGCGCCAGAAAATCGAGTTTCGATTTATTGCCAGTATTATATGTATAGTATACGATGTACAAATTATATTGTGTGTGCGTGTGTAAATGATAACCTAAAAATTATCTCTCTGTTCTGTATGATGTCAAAAAAAAAAAAATTTTTTTTTTTTACAGAGATACGCGTTTAAATATATTATTAGGTGTACGAAATAATTGATCCGCGCGACTACACGCTTTATATATATTTACACATTATTAAACGAGTTTCTGATTAAATTTTATTAAATTGGTATGCATATATATATATTACCGTACATATTACATATATATATTTAAACGATTCGTTCGTGTTTATATAGGTAATGACTTTTAAAGTATATAATATATATATATATATATATACCTAATTTCGGCCTAATCAAATATCATACGGCGCGCGCGTGTGCAATCATAACATATACGTATTATAATAATTTAAAAGCAAATAATAAATGATATTAAAAAAAAAAAAAATTTTTTTTTTAAATCGCTTTTAAAACGTCATATTATAATAATATATACGCGTAGTCATTCCCCCGGGAGAAAGTATAAAATTGTTTACTAAAACGTAAAAGAAAATTATATTGTAAACTACTGAAACGCGTACGAGTTTTTATTATACCATTTTTTTTTTTTAAATTTATAATTATCGCGCTTAAATACAATCAAATAAAATATACTCTTTTAATGTATAAGTGTATAACTGCTCAATATATTTCGCGAATATACTTACACGCCAATGCCGACCGTCGACAATCGGTCGTTCCGCACATCTGTTAATGCAGTTCAGTATTTCTTCTTGCGGCAGCTCTTTTCCATTTTTTTTTTATCTTTGCGACAACTATATTTGTTCTCTTATTAATTTTCAAATATATAACGAGACGATTCGTTTATTCGTTTCGTCAGTATGATTCAATAGATAAATTGACGGTATCGCGGTATATATACCATTTTCCACTTCACGTTTTTTTCGATTTTTCGAGAGAGAAAAAAATTGTTTTACATATGTTCACGATGAAACTCATACTTTTTTAGTTTTCTTGTTATTTCGAATTTCGTTTCAAAAACAAGTACAAAATAAGTAAATACGCCCACGTGCAGTATACGTTCCATACGCCTACTATACCTATAAAATATAAAAAAAAATCAAATAATTTCTCTTAATATTTAAACGTAATTACTATATACATATACATAAAATTATAATAATAAAGAACTTAAAAACGTAATTATAAATTATAGAATTAGTGATAACGCGACTAGAAAAAAAAAATGTCCCGGATTTTGGTGAATTTATTCTGGTAAACCTAACAGGTGTAGGTGGGCAATTTGTATTGGTAAAACGCCGTGACGTGAATATATAATACACACGCGTGTATACTTAATAATAATAATAATAATAATATATAATACGCCCGTTTGGCGTTCAAACACGAATCAGCCGAAGCAGGGTTTGACTTCGAAATCAGACAAAGGGGAAAAGACCGTCTCATTTTTGTAATGAAAATTATAATAATAATAACATTATTATTATTATTATTATTATTATTATTATTATTATTATTATTATTATTATTATTATTATTATTATTATTATTATTATTATTATTATTATTATTATTATTATTATTATTATTATTATTATTATTATTATTAGCAGTAGTAGTAGTACTGTAGTAGTAGTATTATTATTAATTGTTTGTATAATATTGTGCACGCGCGTTTCACCGTTTGATTAGCTGGTCCGAGCCGCGCGGATCGCCGACTGACACGTGTCGTCTCCCCTTATTGTTGTACTGCAGGGAAAGTAAAAACAACAAACAGTGTAATGATAATAAGTCGTTCGACAATGCCGGCGTGTACGTTTTAAAGTTTACAAAATAATTATATGCTTGTCAAACCGTTCGCGGAGGTTTTCTAGCCCAGGGTCGGACTGAGCAACGGTATTGAAGTGCGATCGCACGGTGAACCCCGGCCATCTGGGCCCTCTAAATATAGTAATTTAATCGATTGAATATTATTCTATTTATTATTGACGTTTAATGTTTTTCCACGGTAAGGTAAACGCAGTTATAAAATATCACAGAGTAAGGGTATACGCATATGGAGAAGCCATACCCGTTATATTGTACGTGATTATTCTATGCACTGTACGAAGCAGAAGCAAAAGATGTAGTTTCAGAGTAACCACACGTTCGATAAAAAATTATTGGCCACTAGTTTTGGGACGAGTTATGCCTGCTCAACGCGCACAACGCGCGTGCATTGGATAATCAAAACGTAAAGAACGGATAATACCGTAGAGCATCTTGTTTTTACAGTTTAATAAACATAATGTCTCGGGAAAATTTTCTTTTTCTTATCTGGTTACCGTGCAACTACACCTTTAAAATGCTTCGTGCATAATTAAATATAATTTAATTAAAAATATTAAATTATAAAAAATTACAACCACCGCCTGTGAAATGCACGCAACAATGAACAGACGTCTAATAATACTATACGGGTTTATCATTTATCATTTATCTGTTGACTGTTATAGTGTAGTGTATCTATTTATAGTTTATAATACAAAAAAAAAACTTGGTGGGTCTTTTAAACTAATTCGCACGGTAGGCTTTTTATAGCCAGTCCGACCCTGTTCTAACCTTCTACTTCTTCTTCCACACATCCCTTTTCGCTAAGGAATTCGATTTTCTCCTCGAATTATATTTTGGGGGTTATTCGTCAAAACGCGTACCAGACGTCATTATTATTTACGAAGTTTTATAGTTATCAGTAATCCGTTTTTCTTTCGCGTGTCCTTTCGAGTGCATTTGAAATCTGGGAACCGCGATTTGTTTACGGGATCTGTTTAGAATCCTACGCGATAAAACCCCGTTTCTAGAGCCTCGATACGCCTGCTCGATGTTTTTGTGAACGTCCGAGTTTCGGCTCCGTACAATATAAACAGGAAAAACGTAACACAATAGCGGTAATTAAAAAGTGGATTAACTTATGGACGCGAAGTATGGCAGCTGTGACAGTGCAAAACGAATAAAAACCATAAGAATCTTCGAAAACAAAGTATTAACGTATATTATGTGGACCAGTGTTCGTTACAATGGGAATTGCCCAAAGTACCTTATATGACAAACTACGCGAAGGGACAGCGAATTCAATGGGTTTGAGCACAGAACGACAAGAGAAGAAACCAATGAAGTTTGAGCATCGACGGAATGGCAACCGACAGGAAGAATAAATGGATGACGGTGGACAGACGGAATACGACAAGATCTGGAGAGACCAGAATTAACCGTATTATTGCAGGAGGAAAAGTCCGTGATTATTGGAGGTCGGTGACGGTGACAACCGAAACTCTTACAGAGTTGTGAAGCTGCACGATGATGATGTATTTAAAAAAAAAAGATCTACTTCCGTCAAATATTCGCAGAACACATCGTGTTCCTCTAAACGTTTTTAAATCGTCTTTCTAAGTAAAGTGTGGCAGGAGGCGGCGCATTTTTGGAACTACGAAGTCACTTTTTTTATCCGACATTTTCTCTGCGTGAGGCGTCAGAGACAATCAAAAACTGTGCAGTTCAGTGCATAACGTAATAATGCAATATATTGACGCGTGTCCGGCACGTTTTCCTTGTAATAACATTGCGGCCGACTATAAAGGATAACGACGAACACTGCAGTGACGCGCGGTATTCACTTCCGTTTTTTTTTTCTTTCTTCGCACGTTGTGTGGAGGTGGAAAAAAACGTTTTTGGTGTGTAAACGTCTGTTACGGCGGTACGAGGGTAAATCTCGGGAAATGGGACGGAAATGTGTAAGCTGTTGTCATGACAACTAATAATAATATTTATTATCGAAATTACTTTGAATAAAGATACCAATATTCACAAATCCCAATCACATTTCCATTTTTACCGCTCACGCGACGTTTACACATCAATGTCTCGAGTACTAGCAGACTAGTTTTTTTTACTGACGGAGCGAAAATACGCGTATACCGATATTATAATATTATATTATTATTATTATTATTATTATTATTGACCAACACTAACATTATGTAAATAAATAATTATAATAATAATTATAATTATTATTATTATAATTGAAGTCCAATTATCGTTTTCGTAACTATTTTTATCGGTTATGAATTTTTATATATATATATATATTATTTATACATATATTTTATTAGTATAATTTAAGACGTGTCCGACACGTTGATGAGAGTTATGAAATCCAATACATATACGTTTGCCCATCGATTTGACCCAACGAAACACGTTAATTCGTTTGTGCACAAGCCGCAGTTAAAATACGTACGTATATATATATATATATACACGAGTCATTAGGTTTAGCTAGTTAGGTACACCTATTTAATAATTAATACGTTCGCGTGTCGTTGCGAAACACGTGCGATATTATGGATGCACATTTTCGACAAGGTCGACCAATATGTAACGACCAGCTGATCAGTGAGTGTGTTTGTGTATATAAAACGAACTTGACTTTTTTTTTCCGATTATAAAATTGATTTTTTATATCCTGAACGGAGCGAGGAATGTATATTGGTTTTACAATGATGTGTTTTTTTTTTTTTATGTCCGTATACCCGAAAATTCTACTAGGAGTGGTGCTCCGATCTTTATAGACGTATAGTTTTTTTCCGGTAGCGAATCGCGTATTTTAGAGAGGTCATTTTTCGATTTTCTCAAATTTTCTCATTTTATATATTATTATTTATAAAAATATTATACATTTCAATTACGACATTTACTTATATATTATGTACGTTACTGTTTAAAACTTAAGTAAATGTCGTAATTGCGATTTATAATATTTTTACGCGCGAAATCTATTCACTGGCGCAATATTGCATGCCACACGGATCCACGTGAAACTGCACCACAGCGTATTATTAGTATAATAATAACAATAATAATTAATTAAAAAATATATATATTATATATATATATATAAATTAATGCGAGCGATAGTAGTTGTATATAAATAACACATAAAACAGTGTATAATAAATATATTACTACATCGTGTTTGTGTACACACAATAACAATATATTATTCGAAATTCCGTTGTGAATAATTGTTATTTTATAATGATCGGTCGATAAAAATAAATAGTAATTTTATTAATGTTTCGTGTACAATAATATACGTGTACAGAACGTTTACTAGAACGTAAAAAATATTCAACGGTATTCGATCGATTACACACGGTACGACAATCGTTTAATCCAGCCATACTCAACCTTTTTTTTTTATTTGGGCCACATAAAATGTTTTAAAATATTACGCGGGCCGCTAGATATTTTTCGTTTATTTTTCAAAGATACTCTAATTGCCCGACACCAACACTATTACACATTTATAACGTGAATAAAACCCAACCGTTCGTATAATCATAGAGCGTACCCATAGGCGGAAATGGGGGGGCTTAGGGGGGCTAAGCCCCCCAAATATCTTACAATTTGTATGTATTTTGGATATTTGACTGATTATGACTGATGTTAAAAATGTTAGCCCCCCAGAAAATTTAATAGATTTCCGCCTATGTGTGCGTACCTACATACGAGCCACGGCCAGTTTAGCGATAAGATAAAATACATCAAAATCGTTATAAATAGTGAAAATACCAAAAACATAAATCATCAATAATATCAATACATCAATCAGATCCCCCTCATGATTTTTTTTTTTTATAAGGGTTTTTATAAGGTTTCTTATTAAGGCCCATAGGCATAATTCCGCCCATAGGCCACCAAATACCTAAATCCGGCCCTGACCCCCCCATTGAAAAATCATGTATACGCCACTGGACTCAAATGGTATATTTTTCGTTTACACCGGGACTAAATTAGAATATTTTTTTTTCTAATTTTTTATATCGAACGCGTTCACCCGTTTGAATAACGAATAAACGAACTCGTTAGAAAACCGTCGTGTGACTCGTTTCGTGGGACTTTGCAAAAAAAAAAAAAATTATAATTGACGAATATTATTATTATTATTTAATAAGAGTTTCGGATTCCGTAACGTTAGCGAATAATTATCGAATACGGATAAAAAAAAATTTTTTTTTTAAACAGCGGAGTAAACTAAATTAATTTGTTTCACGCACAGCCAGGATTCTGTGTATAAAAAAAAATTCTATATCGCTCGTTATTTTGACGCTGTTCTCTCAATTTCGTTGTTATTTTCTTCGTTCTTACGCGCCAAATTTCAATTACTCCGTGGTCTACACAAACCCCGTAACCTTACAAAATAAGGTGTGTCCTGCACCACACTGCCATATTTCATTTGATATTTCATATTTACAATCTATTTTTAGGTATCAAATTATCGCGATGTCTTGGCACTGTGCGCCTTTACGCTATACATAATTCGTAAACAAAATAAAAACTTTTTTCTCTACTGTTTTTAGAGCATATTTTAAGACATTTTTTTCCCCGGTAAAGCGTATTTCACGCAGTGCTATAAAATCCGAGCCCTGTTTCCAATATCGATGTCCGCTATAGGAAAAAACCGTATACGATCGAGCGGTAGAAAACGTTCCCGCCGAGACGACTAGGTGGTCTAACGCAAAAGTTCCCAAACTTTTCATGGGTATGTACGATCCAATTATGAACATTTTCAAATTTAGATGACCCGCCCAAGCGGATTTTTTTGGACGATTAATAATATTTCAATAAAACGAAAGGAAAAGAAACCGCATTAATGACGATTTGAATTTGTGACGTGAGGAGGTGCAGCGAGTTGTTAAACGAGTCGAAATTTAGTTCTCATTACAAAATCGTACGAAGAATCGAACGGATAGTGGGCAGGCGTCAAAAAGCGTTGGACAACCGCTTTGAATGGGTCGAAAGTAATTTTTAACGAATTTGCTGTTTTCGTACAGTAAATATGATCGCTTATCGATACCAACACCAGCTACGTCACGTGCAGAAAATCGTCCGTGAACCACAACGGTTTTAGAAGCCTTCTTCTTCTTATAGTGCCTATCCGTTTCGGATGTTAGTGACCAGTTAGTGGCATCATCTCTTTGTCTGTGGCTGCCCTAAAGATTTCGATCGACGTTTTATTGTACCATGCTCTTAGATTTTTTGCATCCATGATGTTCGTGGACGTCCCGGACCTCTTCTTCCATTTATTCTTCCTGGAATAATGGACTGCAATAAACCGTATTTTACTTTATTTCTCGTAATATGACCAAGATATTCTAATTTGCGGATCTTTATGGTATTAAGGAGCTCTTTCTTTTTATTCATTGGAAGCCTCCGGAGGTAATAACGGATTATTGTCCACTCGGCGGGGAAAGTGGCACTCGTCACAGGGTAAATGTCGTATAACATTCGATGTTGCGAACATCAACAGCGAAGAATGCCATGTGGGTTTTATTATTATTATTATTATTATGTAGTCCAAAAACGTTAATATCCCGGCTCGGCCGATTTAATAAAAAGAATTTCGCAACAGCGCCAACGAATACGGCGACCACCGTGTCCGGTTCATAAAAAAAAAAAAAGACTTCACGGAAATTTAGAAAACTTTAATCGCGCGGTACCCACGACGACAACGACGTCGTGCGCCAGACTAACTGCCGCCGTTCTCTGGCACGCGCGGCGACTCTTGGCCGTCTCACCCGTTTTGGTATTTATTCATAAAGGTCGCCATTCACACACACACGATCCAATTCAGTTGTTCTTTTTAATATATTTTCGATCGTAGCATTCCTCTGAAATTGTACAGAAGAAAAGGACGCGTTGTGTTTGAATTTTACAATTTCTTTCCTCGTACCAATCGCTATAACTTGGACTGCTCGAATCGTATAGCCCTAACCGCAGGGTCGAGGAGAAAGAAACCCGGACCCGGGGATAATACGCTGGGAGTCCCACTATTTTTGACCGCCTATCATTAACTTTGTCGGGCAACTTTTAGGAGTAAAAAAAACCACGGTAAAATCGAATAGTCCCAAATTTTCGGGCCCGCGGAGAATTCTCCCTTTACTCCCCAACCCCCTTCTCGTCTGGCCTGCGTATACCTGGTTAGGTAACGTATAAACCTATCCCAATCATAAAATTTCATCCGCGATTTCTTCTCTTTCCTCGTATACCTATCGCTATAACTCGCGACTACTCGAATCGCATACGTCGAGATATGTGATGACGTGTTTCAATCGATTCTTCGCTGTCCATCGTCATAACGAATGGAATGAAAACAAGAAAATTATGTGTGCGGCGTATCGTAAACTGACGTTAACGAATAATAATATAATACAATAATTTCGTCTATACATCAAAACACTGAAATAAAATCGGACGTCCGTTGTTCGTACGTCATGTCCGATCGGAGAAATAAGCTCCGGACCGGACGTTTGTGAACAATGCATAGACGTTGAAAACAAAAGTTCATATTTCCGAGTACACGGATGGGCGGACCGGATCGGACACGTGTCCGAACGGACACCATAACCGAATTGCCCGTGGTTACAGAGATCGGGATTCTTTTAAAAGAAATTGTCATGACGTGATCGTTCGAATATAATTTCAATATACTTCGTGGAAGAGGAGGGCGAGGCGATCAGTGAGACTTATAAAGCGACTAACCTACCTCGGCACCTCTCGGGTAAGGCTCACCTTTAAATGCCTGTCTGGTGTAGAATTGTGTGCCGATGAACAGCCGACGTTGTAAGCGAACGATCTTCACTTTTCCCTGTCATTATACATAAGGACGGTGCATTTGGAGCGTGAACATAATTCGTTATTCCATTAAGACTTGTAGTAAAGTAACTTGCGATTTAGTGAACTAAAAATAGTCCTTTAATTCAGCCTTAAGTTTCCTTAAAACCATACTCAGGGGCCCAAAATTATTGGCCCGCCCAGATAATATTCTCTGGGCTGCGTGCCTGTTAGTAATGTTCCAACCGGGACTTGACAAGTTTATATTAGCTATACAATCGATAAATTTACACATGGACTCCAGATACAACTGGACATCAAGCGGTTTTTTTTTTGGCAAACGAATCCGCCACTGCGTTTAACTCGTATTTACGTTATTACGTACCGATATGTTTTTATTAATAATAGCTGCTGTTCGGGTACTCGGCGTTGTCCGCATATAGGCGGACGCTTGTGATACGAACGTATAATATTCTAAACGGGCGGTACCGAATATTATTGCAGTCATATCACGCACGTGTTTTAAATGTTTTTAGAACATTCCTGTACATATGCGGCCATCAGTCTTTTTTTTTTCTAAGCCACCGAATCCGTATGATGAGAAAAAAATTCGAAATCGGTAATAATTATATTGTGCTCTCCTCCCCCCTCCCCACCGAGTAACCGACGGAAGGATCTCAAAAGACTTTACTAAAATTAGACGGGTAGTGGACAGCTGGAAATCTTCCATTGCTGCCAATTTTCCCTCGTAATTGTACCAACTTAAATTTTCTTTGCGTACGCGTTCAGAATTGTTAACGTTCGACAACCGCGTTTGTACCGTGACCGCGGTAAGCGGAAAATGCGGCGGTAAAAGACGGTCCGTGTCACTCTGGCCCCGAGCACCGTGCGAACGACGTTTTTCAAACCGCGCGACTCGATATTTTCAGTGCTTTTTTTTTCTGCACGACTCGCGTACGGACACAAAGCGATTTACGATTTAATTTATATAGACATAAAATACACACACACACGTATCGCGATAATATGGCGCAATTTAAAGATCATTAATTCTCATTGATCCCCGAGTGCGGTTTGCGCGCGTGTACCGTTGTTGTGTTAACACACATTATTCGCGTATTATACTCGTATATTGTATATTGTACATAATAATTGAATGCGCTAGTCAAGGCGAATTTTATTCGAACCGAAGCCGCCCTTGGAACGCGAATCGGCGGAGCCGTTCGTAAAAAAAGGAATTTCGATTCGTATATTATATTATAAGTGTAATGAAGGAAAAACAGCATATATGTGTGTTGGCAGAAGGCAACTTCACCCACCTACTAACATATTGAACATTGGAAGGTATGACTTCAACAAAGTGCAACAATTTAAATATCTTGGAACTATGGTAACAGAACATAATGATACAGCGAAGGAAGTAGCAGCTAGAATACAGACAGGCAACAAATGTTACTATGGGCTTGCAAAGATATTAGGATCCGGAGTATTATCTATAGAACTAAAAAAGCAATTGTACATTACACTGATCCGCCCAGTAATCCTATATGGAGCGGAAACGTGGCCGCTAAGAAAATCTGACGAAAATAAATTTTTGATAATGGAAAGAAAGATATTGAGGAAAATCTATGGACCAGTTAAGGATAACATCAGCGGTGAATGGAGAAGGAGAAAGAATACAGAGATAGAAATATTATTCCAAAACACAACCATAACAGAAGTGATAAAAAGGCGAAGACTCCAATGGGCAGGCCACGCTTGGAGGAGCCAAAATGAACTAATTAGAGCAGTGTTAGAACAAAACCCGCGAGGAAAAAGACCGCTGGGAAGACCCAAAACAAGATGGGAAGACTTAGTTAAAAAGGATGTGCAATCGCTAGGAGGAGGAACGAATTGGAAAGAAAGAGCAATGGATAGAGAAGAATGGAGGAATGGGTGTGAGATGGGATGGTCTTGAAAGGCCTTTTAACCAGAAAAGAAAGAAAGAAAGAAGATATTATATGCAAAGGTGGACTACAAAGGTGGACGCAAAAGCGTTAACTAATTGGGAAACAGACAATATTTTCGAAACGTTATTTTATTTTATTTTGTCTGTAACTCGAGACCAGTGTCAATAGATTCGTCGTTCATTGAATGATCGGTCAACTCGAACAGTGTATACACACTTTGCAATGGCTTGGCGTTTAATCGTTTGATTTCTGCAATCGTTCGATTCAATTCGATACACGTAGCCGACGGAATAGAGGGCTCGTTTCAGCTGTTCCGTCGTTTTGTCTGGCGATAAGACGCGCCGATTTTTTACTTTTGTTCTATTGGATATTGAATAATGTATTTGGTTTCAATTCTTATTATATACCCGAGTAGGCCGACCGTCTTCATAAAAGATAATAATAATTTTGGTTACCTTATAGTTAATATTAAAAAAAAAAAAAAAATGTATCATAAATTCTTCTTCTTCTCGTGTCCGGGCTATGATATAGATGCTTTTTTTTTATTTATATTCCTTTTTTACTCCATTGATTGGCTACTTGTATAGCCGCGTATCATAAAACTCGCGATTCGAGTCTTAAATTTTAAATGAAAAACAAACAAAAAAAAAATTAACTTTTAGCTGAAGGCATTTAGGCTAACTTAACTCGACCAAGGTGATTTCTCCCATTAACTCGCCCGCCTTTGCATACACGTACACTTGATTGTACGATGATTGTCTCGTCCGTGTGACGAAGCGGCGAATTTTGAAGAGACGTTTCTCGATTTTCTCTACTCCTTCCCGCGAAATGTTTTTAATAGACCGAACACAGACATTGCAACGGCGCGACTATAAAACCAGCTGTTCTTTTCGCGAAATGAAAATGTAAAACCGACGCTTTAGTCGTTACCGAAATGTTTGAAAGAAATAAAATCGATTCTCCGATAAACGACATATTGGTAATATTATGAAATATATATACGTGTATGTTAACTCGTGAGATAATTTTGACGCTGTCTTGATCACTCGAAACATCCACCCCCATTTCCTTTTTTAGCTATAAATATTATTCCAACTGAAAAAAAACGTATTTCAATTTTTTCAACCGTTTTTGGCTGAATGTACAATATAATCTGTACCGTGAAGCACTGCAGTGATCAAACAAATTACGCGTTAGAAATCTGACGGAGGAGCTTTTTGGAATAAACATGTAAACGAAATTTAAATAGCCCACTGCAGTTTATTAATATACGACGTTTATATTATGTATTATATATAATATAGGATATACTTTTTATGATTGAAAATATTCAATTTAATTTGGTTTTTAATATGTTTTCACATTCAAAAATTTTTAATCGTTTTAGGTTCTTTTTTATATTGTTGAAATCATAAAACTTTTTCATATATATATATATATATATATATATATATATTTATATATATGTATATATATTCGTATTTCACTATAAATTATTGGATAACAGATTAAACACAGTTATGTCTATATTCTATATATCTATATAAACAAGAAATTCTGTGTGTACGTATGCATTTTATACAAATCCACGCGCTTCGGCCTATAGCCGCCAAATTTTGCATGATCGGGTCATGACACTGTCGGATAAAGGTCATAGTCGTGTCCTGAACGTCTTAGGACCAAAAGAAGTGACAGAACATTTTAGGACATCTATATTATGTAGAACCGGTTACTATAGTGACCATTTAAATCGTTATAGAATATAATATAATCTATAGAAATCCCAATGGTTAAACCAAGCGGCATAAGTTATTGTACACAGAAATTGATCGTACTCGTTCAGTCCTTTAAGCCAAGTAAACTCCACAACATGTATTAAAATGCCAACGAAAAAAAACAAGTATTGAACAGGAAAATCTTGCAGTTAAAAGACAAAAAGCTATCCGGGTGTCGGAAACAGCTGAACAACGAGACAAACGATAAACATTATTGCATCTTCATGGTTACATAAGGTATAAAATAAGGTTCTAAATATATTTAAAAAAAGAATACTCGTATGGTTGTCTATCCAAAAAAAAAAAAAAAAAACAACAGTTTTATACAAGCTGGGTAAAATTTTTTATAATTTAATTTGAACCAAAACAATAGGAAAATCTTGAAAAGTTTTGCAAAATTCGCAAGTGTGAAAAAAAATGTCTTTAAATGAAAGCCTCGTCACTCAGCTGCAAATAAATGGCAAACGATGAAAGAAGCTAGAAGATATAATAGCCATCCTATATTTTTAAACAACAAATTACTGTATCAAAATCACCCAAAGCCGGGCAATGCTGGGTATACAACAGCCACTATATACAAATATAATATAATATTATTTGTGCTATCCCACGTTTATGCGACTTTATTAAATAAACTGAAAAGTCCTAACTAACGGTAGATTATAATATCTACAGTGGTCCAAAGTAAGAGTAAAAATAACTTTAATCTCGAAAATATTTGGAATTTAGAAAGTCATTAAATGTTTCCAATTCATTTATGGGCAGTGTAACAACACATTATTATTAACAAAAATGTAAAATCACGTTTGAAAAAAAATTATTTCGGTCGTTAACTCATACCTTCCCCCGTTTCAATAAAAAGAAAATAGAAGAATTCTGTCCCCTTGCGCACCCCCAATACGACCACTGATTGTAACCATATTAACATCTGCAGAAAGAGATCATTTTTCAAAAACTGTTTTAGTCTCAATGAAATCGTTGTTGAATAGCTTAGTATACTTATTAGCTTAGTATACTTTTCCGAACACAGAGTGATAGAATATATGGAATTAGTTTTCTTCTCGAAATACTTTCTCTAAAAAAGTTTGATTATTCCCTTAACAGTGCCTGCAGTAGTATGTATTTCTAATTTCAGGCATTAAGTTTTGATCGTTAAAAGCCAACTTAAGCTGATGTGACACACAATGAAATAAAAACAAGAAATTGGATATTTTTTCTTTCAATAACATGTACATCATTTTTATTATCACTCATGTTTGAACAACTATCAAATTTTAAATGTACACGTTGACATAATCATCAGTTGTTTCCTTTATATTCAACGATATGAATTCTGCATTCAAAATTTGAATTTCGCCAAAACCAAGAAATTCTTCTTGGTGTATCGAAAACACCAATCGATAACGGCTCTTTTCCTACTATATCAGCTGTTTCGTCAGCTAGTAAAGAAAATGCAACAGAATTATTCACCTGAGATACAATATTACTACCAATTCACCACGAATTTGTATAATTTATTTTTAATTTTGAGTGAAACATATTTATATTTCTTAAGGGCTATATGGAAATGATTCGATAAAATGTTATCGACAAAATCAATACGAAATTTTAACAAATCGACAAAATTCCCTTTATTAGCAATTTTGTTTTATGTCGACAGCGTCGTGTCATCTAAAATATAACAAAGATTCTATAATATTGTTACCAGTTTTTGTCTATTATCTTCAACCGGTTTATGTGCTACAGTATTTATTTGATCAACGAA
Source organism: Slavum lentiscoides (assembly GCA_032441835.1). NCBI lineage: Eukaryota > Metazoa > Arthropoda > Insecta > Hemiptera > Aphididae > Slavum > Slavum lentiscoides. Next base: position 1,078,264 of record CM063707.1, on the reverse strand, counting down.
CGTGTCTTTAAAAAAGTCTTATTTCTACAAACAATATTTTGTTTTAATTGTTGATTCTCTTTTTTTAATGTTTCTTTGTTTCATCTGATAAATTTTTGATAAAAATATAATAATAATTTAACTATAAACAAGTAACGCCTTGTGCCTTGTTTACTTCTATGAGTAAACTGTAAACAGAACGTAAAATTTGTAAAAAAAAAAGACCCCTTTTACTTTTAGATAAATAAACCATCCAATCATACCTACGTACTTACTTCATATCGTCCTTCGTCAATCACCTTTTTTTATGGATCTTCTATCAAAACTTCAGAATAACCAAACTTTTTTAAGAAATTTAAAAGAAAGCAATGTAACTAAGTTTTAATCAATATTAGGTATGTGACTATCTGGGTCATAAATATTAAATAATACTACTATTCCATTTTACCTATGCTTCGGTATATTTATATATCTCCCACCCCCTCATTTGAGAATGAAAATATTAAGCATTCTCTAGTGTCTCTAAGTATTTTAAATTAATTATATGTTTGGAATTAGTTAGCGTGTCGTTTTTAAATTATAACTTGTAGTAAGTCTGAAAGAATTAATCAATAAATCATACTTTTTATCATCTAGAACGGTATATGGACATTGACAAAATCTCCAACATCCATAAAGTCATATATGTATTGCTATGCGCCTACATCTCACACCTGAAAAATATTTTAATAAACATTTCAATTATAAATTTATTTAAATGGCTTTAGTTTTTTATAATATATTTATTAAAAGCTATCATTTGATAAAAAAAATACAATAAGTAATTTTTATTTATTTATTCGCTATTTACTACGTTTATTACTGTTTTATTGAAATAGTGATAAAAAGTGAAAATTCCTTGAAAAGTGACCTAAGTGGTAATAAGAAATAAAGTTTGATATTAAGTGCAAACGAATATTTTTTTCCAGAATTTTTAAATAGAACTCAATCGGTAAAAATATATTTTTTAGTTAATTTACAAGTAAATTACTTGCATTCTACTGATCAAATAGCTAAGGGTCAACCATAGAAAAAAAAATTACTATACTTACACAATATTTGTACATCGACTCCAGGAATTCAGTTGGATTCAAAATAATATTATCTGTATACACGTACTGCTTCTGTTGCAACTTTAGTGTTTAGACAAATATATATATTAATTAATTTCAGTTTGTATTGAATATAAATAATAATCCACAAAACTCCCAAGAATTCTATAATATAGTTCAAGTGTAATAAAAAAAAAAAAAAACGTTTACTACTTACAACACGTTTTGACAACTTCGGACATAATTAATAATAATCTTCGGTATTTTTTTTCACTTTTAGAATAATCTAAAATGTTCACGACTTATTTCTCGTAATTTTTTTCCCATCATCTATACAAATAGTATAAAGCCAACGGGTTTATTATAATATAAAATCGGCAGACGATATCAACTAGTATCAGTAATATAGTGTAAACGTTTTATTTACTAGCCTTTAAAAATTAAAATTTAACTACGATCAAACAGTGGTCTGTCATTACTTACAACCATGGGCGTGCGCAGGCTTCCGTTGCAGATTATGCAACTAAGTAAAATGCGCCCCAAAAAATCATATAGACGCCAATTAAAAAATATTCAAGACTCTAAAAGGATTTTTTTTTATTATTTACCCCTTAATAATTTTAATTTGTATTTCAGATTTTTTTCACATATTTACTTATGTAAAAAAAAAAATTTACACGTTTTAAATTGTATAATTCCAGTTTTTTTTCTTAGTGTGTGAGGACGTTGAATCCTCCAATTTTCTAGTGCCTACGTAACCCGCGTTCTTGTGCCCTTAAATAAAATCACGGTCTTACCCCGTGCGCACGCCCATGACTAATACATGGTCTTAGACATTCGAACACTTAATCGATACGCGAATAAATAATAATAAATCACCAACGTACATTCATGATGTGAAGACAAAGAACTCGGCCGTTTCCGGATGATCTCGACGCTTTGGGTTGTATTATGGATTATTTCACAGCAATAATAATAATAATATCGTAGTAACCACTAACCATGCAATTGTAACTCGGAAACATAATAATTAAACGCGAAAAAAAACAATAATAAAAAAAAACTTTCTCACGATAACCGCAATAATATAGGTGAGATTTGTTTTCTAGTCTTTTATACGTTGATAAAAAAAAAAAAAAAAACTAGTTAATAATAATATTACAATATAACAATATTATGCTCGTTACCACACACTGCAGGCCACCGACGAAATTACGGCGATGTTCCACGTTCGGTCAACAGACCATAAATCGTTTCCGTATAAACGTAACACTATAACCGAACAAAACAGAACAATTAAACCTATTTATGTCGGGAGTATCAATTGGTAAATGTTTGTCGAATCGTTTGATAACGTAATATTTTGTTATTGTTTCGGGGAATAAATCATTTATAGTCGTATTTTTTATTCGAACTGTCAACCTTCGGTACAGTGATTAAAAAATAACGTTAATATTCACGTTTTTCCGATATTTTCCGGCGAAGGGGTTGTGAAGGACAGGGGGGACTTGTTAGGTACCCTCCACTCTGACCCATTACCACCACAGAGGGCGCCCGTGCTCGTGTGGTGTATATGAGAACCGGTCAGTATCAACGACAATCATAAATAATCAATATTTACAGTGTCCAATATTATCCGGCCATTATAATAATCGCCAATGCCCAACTCGAAACAACGGTGTTGAAAATATATTTAAATTATTAAAAAATTGTCTAAATATTTTTTTTTTAAGAAAATATTTAAAAATAATAATAATAATAATAATTTTAGAGTGTATTGTTATAATATAAATTTGAAAGCAATGCAATAAAATTATTGCGTTCGATAGAACGATTTTGAACGTAGCTTCGGTGTAATACAATTTGTCGAACATTTTGAAATGGTTGTAAAAAGAAATTGTGACTTAACGATTTTCAGAATTTGTTTAAACATAGTTCAAGTAACGAACGTCTGACAACTGTTTTAAATTTGTAAGCCTTAAAACCAAAAATTACGCCTTTTACGAATATTAAATACTTCAAAATCTACATTTTCTATAAATAGCCCAAAATTAAAAGAAATTTTTTGAAAAATTTTCTCGTTAATACCGTCTTAGGTTACGTATTTAGTGAAAAGTTCAGGTTTCTATGACCGCATTATATTTTCGAAATTTTGAAGAAATAAGGAAAATCAACGAAATTGCGCGTTTTTACCATTTGTATGTGTAATTTTTCGGTTGTTCTTATTTTTGACGCTTAAAAAAAGTATTGAGAAAATCGAAAAATGACCTCTTCATAAACTAACAACTATAGATGCAATGTATTACCGGAAACAAACTGTGAGTGTATAGATCGGAGCGCTAAAGACATAAAAAAAACCTCCAGCTTTGTAAAACCAATAGATTCTTCGCTCCGTTCAGAATCTAAAATAGTGTACCGAATTGTGTAAATTGAATAAGACTGTTTTCGATGACGTATTGAATTACATAATAACCTACCGATCGCGCGTATTGAGTGTATTCCATTTTAATTTACAGCAGCAAACGCAGTACATTTCAAACCCTTGCGCGAGCTACTGCAGGCTGCTGCCTATCCGCCAGAAAAAAATCAACTCGTCATTTTTCTCCGGATTACATTACGGCGTCCAATCATTCGTATACACGGTACAGAATTTGCAAAAGAAATTTCGTTTCGAAATTTTACCGTTGCCCGTTTACAGATCTGTGTAAATCTAAATAGTCTCGCTGTTGTCTGTACACTACGTTTCCAACATTGCCTATGTACGTCAATGTCAGAGAATCGTAATTTTGTCAACATTGACTGGCCAATGTCGGTTTTAACAAAGCCTATACAATATAATTTCGTCATTGCCTGAACTTTCGTTATTGACAATAATGTGTGTACGATTACGTGTTACTATTATTATTATTATTATTATTATTCGGTAACAACAACAAGCGACGACACAAACTCGGACAATAAAAAAATAACGCGCCCGTCGTCGGTACATAATAGATTTGTATATATTATGTGTAAAGTTTAACCGCAGATTACTGCATAAATTCCAACGTATGATATAACATAGTACAAGACACGCGTACAACGTCGTCGTCAAAACTGACGTCACATTACGTTTTGAATGTCTAAAAGGCAATCCGTTTTAGTTTAATGTATTTGAAAAAAAAAAAATGGAAGAAGAAAAAATTGTCAGTATCGTCAAAAATAAAAAAAACAAAACGCGAAAACAACAATACTCTAATATTATGGAAATAAACGAATGATTTCGTTATTTTTTAATAAAGTAATTAAAACAAGAAAATAAAGAATAAAAAGGACGTGCAAAAAAAAAAAAAAAATTGAAATAAAAATAAAATTATAAATTAATGCTCGTAAATAATAAATCTGTATATATACATATATACACTCGTGAGCATTATCTTGTGTTATCTTGTGTTTAACGATTACAATTTATTGTAGGATAATTTATAAGGTGTAAGGCCAGTGCCGCAACTGCACATTACGGGGCTGATGTGCGAGCTCCGTTTCGGAGCCTAACTTTGTTGGTGAATAAATTAATGCTATTGACAGTGGACAATGGTTGCCCTGCCCCCCTCTAGACCGTTATATTTAATTTTAAATTATTAAAAGTTTTTGTTTTGTGATAGGTTTCTGGGTTTGAACATCGCGTCAGGAAATTATTAAATGTAAATTGTCTTCCTAAAATATGCTGTTAAAGATTGTTTTGTGTTTGAAGTTGAACTCCTTAGGCAAACCGTGGTTGCGCGCACTTACGCCACTGGTTATTGAATAAGTAAATTCTTTGAATAATGTGCAAACGTATATTTATCATTATTAATTATTAATACATCTATTATAAAGATGTATAAATTTTAAACTTTTATTATAAAATCAAATACTTATCACACACTAAAACTTCCGGGGTGGGGGGTCAATTTGGGGGCCTAAATTAGTTTTGAAGGGTCGAGAGCTGGTGTGTAATGCACACCTCGCACACCTGGTAGTTGCGACACTGAGTAAGGCTATCGTATATTTGATGTTTTCTTTGATCTAAAACGTTAGATTTAAAAATAAAAATGGTATACAAGTTTCAGTTTTTGTGCTAGACACATTTAACTGAGGGTTTGCGGTCCGAGTCGATTTTTTTGCTCGTGAGTTTATATATGTGTACACTTAAATGTACAATAAAGCCAAAGAGTGTACGTTCTCTGTGTAATTCGTTTATTTATTTTTCCTCTATTATTGTATTTTTCTTTTTCGCTCGACACCTGATGACGATTTCTGGTCGAAACCGGTAGTAAATAAACACACCTAATACAACAACTTTTACATTATTTTTTTCTCTATTTCACGTAATACTCTTTGGCTTTATTGCATATTTAATTATACGTATATATATATATATATATATTTGTAAAAATCGGTTTTTTTTTCTTTCGTTAAAACGTGTAAACAGTAACACCGCACGAACTCGACGTATATAAGCGCACATTATCTGTATGGACTATGTCGCTACCAGTGTTTTCATTTGATAGTTTTATATTATTTTTATTTTTTTTATCAACATGCTTGTACATGTGTGTACCCACAACGGCTAATCGATTTATATTACGTAAGATATAAATAATTTTTAATTTATGTAGAGAAAAAAAAATCTAAATAATTAAATTCCGATAGAAAAATATCACAGGCCATCACGTCCGTACCTATATTTTATAGTCGAATCGACGCGAATAAAAACTAAAAAAAAAAAAAAAAACCGTTTAATTAATCGAAATATATATATATATATAGGAGTAATTATTATTCGTATCGAGAACAGCGCACGATTATGTACACAACCGCGCGGTATGCATACGAAGAGCCCGGAGAAATCAGCCGAATAATTGTGTATTTTTAAACCGTCGTTTATTTTAAATTGTTAATCGTTTTTGAAATATTTTTTTTCTAAAAATTTCACGCCGTTTGCGCGATTAAAATATCGTACGAATATATGTTGTTATTCGTTATTTTATATTATATATGTGTACAGAGCCGGATTTAGGGGGCACAGATTTAGGCCCCCCACACTTTAATAAAAAATGGAAATTTATTTTTCTGTATAAAATGAAATTTTCATCAAACAAATAGGTACAGCGTAATAGAAGATTTTGTAAAAATAAAATTAAAAAAGTAAAATAAAATGCGAGCATTTAATTTTAATTATTACTCGTACGTATTATTATTTTTACGTTTAAGTCGCTCACACTAATTTTTTACCAATTTGTATTTTTATAACGCGATTCCATATAATATGGCGATATAACCTTATACCCGTTTTGATTGTTTTTATTTAAATAAATTAAATAAGTATAACAGTATAGGCAGTACTGACAATATTAAATGTTATTTAATAAACAAAACATGCGTATTGTCCTGTCTGTTTATTTGGGCCGCCCACATTATATTCCGCCCATAGGCCACCACATACCTAAATCCTGCCCTGTATATATGTACACGTATGTAAAACGTTTTTCGCCTTCGTGCAGTGCCCTCAGTGACGTACTTACGGGGGATTTCGGGTTAAACTCCCCCCTCCCAGGACCAAAAAAAGAAAAGGTTAAAAATTATATAGTTGTAACAATGAAATGTTTTTTTTTGTATCTGTAACCAAAAATTCAACCAGAAGGAGTGCTCCGATCTTTATACGTGCGTAGCACCATTTTTCGGTAGTAAATCGCATCTAATTGGTACTTTAAAGCGGTCATTTTCTCAACACTTTTTTATAGCGTCAGAAAAAAACTACCGGAAAATTTACATCAAAACGCGATTTCGTCAAAATTGCAAATTATTCACAAGTCTATTTTTTCACGTACTGATATTATATTATAGTCGCGTGACCAGAACTCTCTCGTTCCCCTGCAAGTACAGCTCTTGGCCACCTACGCGTTATTAGGTAAATTACATAAAGTCGTGGTGCGTTTGCGAAAATTCAGAGAAAAAAAACTTTCGAATTATACCGATTACACCACTATATCGACACAATTTTTATTAAACGTCCGTTTGAAACAGAAAAATAAAAAATTTTTATACATATATCGAGAGACTAAAGTCGACAAATATTGTGTTGCGCTTAACCGAATAATATTTACATAGTTCGTATATATATATATATTTTATATATAGGTACAACACATTCTGTTATTTGTATATACATTTACTCGTTTTAATCAAAGGTATTGCAGCCCAACAGAAACGGAATCTTTCGTGTTTGTTTTTTTATGATTAAAAAAAGAAGAAAAAAATCACCATTGTTACGAAAACGTTTTATTTATTTTTAAATGTATTTTTTCTTTTCTACTTCTTTACAATACGCGGCGCGGTATCTCATATTATACGCAATGATTACTGCATTGGTGTCAATCGGCATAATAATAGAAACACATATTATATCACTCGATTATTGTTTATTATTACGAGGACGCGCGACATAATATGCTCGCTCATTTCGTATATTATTATTTTTCCTATATAGGTGAAGAACGCGTATAACTTTCGAAAAATCTACTTAATATTACAACAGAAAACGCGCGCGATTTATTCTATTTAATATACTATTTCTATTACACAATTTATGGAATTTAATCAATTTTATATTTTCGAGTAAAAATTTATATACGAGAACGGCGTGTAACATTATTATTATTATTATACTATACTATATTGCATAACTATACACACGCTGCTCGTTATATATTTATTTATTTAAGAAAAATTATTCGTATATATATTAGTTGATAGCAACGAGTATTATAAAAAACAAACAAACAAAAAAAAAAAAAGGTAGAGAGCCGCGGGGTGTTGTGGATATCGCTTAAGTGAATTACTTGGATAAAGATTTTAGAGTTTTGGTTTTATTATAAATTCGAAAGCAATGATAAATCATTGCATTCGATAAAACGATTCTGAGCGGAGCTTCGGTGTAAAAGGACAATCGATCAAGACGGAATTGCGTTTTTAGCGTTTTTACGTGATTTTTAGTAGTTTTTCCTGACTTTTGAAAAAAGTATTGAGAAAATCGAAAAATGACATTTTTAAAGTACGAACTTTATTCAATTTGCCATCAGAAAAGGTGCTACGCGGAAAGATCGGAGCACTCCTTCTGGTAGAATTTTTGGGTACAGTCATAAAAAAAAACACATCATTGTAAAACCAATACATTCCTCGCTCCGCTGAGAATTTAAAAAGGAAACGAGCCGCGGGTTGTTGTGTGGACGACGCTCAATTAAATCGGTATTAGATAAAAATTTTAGAGTCTTATTATTGCTATAAATTTCAAATCATTGCGTTCGATAAAACGATTCAGAGCGAAGCTTCGGCCGCAATACACTTTGTCGGAAATTTTCTAAATGGTTATAAAAAGTAAAAATTGTGACAGAATTTTTTTAAATATATATAGTTAAAGTAACAAACGTCTGCCACTGTTGCAAATTGTTAGGCCTTATTAAAACCAAAAATTACCACCTCTTTTATGAATTATAAATACCTCAAAATCAACCATTGCTATAAATAGCCCTGTAAATTTTTTGAAAAATTTTTCGTCGTTAATACAGTCCAAAGTCGCGTATATAGTGGAAATTTCAGGTTTCTATATACGGAACAATTACTTTCAAAATTACTAATGGAAATAACGATAATCGGTTTTGACGAAATCGCGTTTTTACCGTTTTTATGTAGTTTTTTCCGACGCTTCGAAAAAGTATTGAGAAAATCGAAAAAAAATGACCTCTTCAAAGTACCGACTAGATGTAATTCGCTTCTCTGAAAATAGTACTACGCGTAAATATCGGATCACTCCTTTTGGTAGAATTTTTGGGTAAAAATAAAACACACCCATTGTAAAACAAATGCGTATTCTTCGCTTCGCTCAGAACCTAAGAGTTGTTGCATTAAATTTGTTTATTTACCATCCGGATTTCGAATGAAATCCGTAGTCAGGTACATAATATATGAACGAAAAAGAAAATATAAATGAACAAGAACGCGTAGAAAATTTTCTAATATTATATTACAACAAAACAGGTACACATAGAGCCGAAAGAATTAAATTTTTTTTTCTTTTTTTTTATATATGAAATTCTTTGGCTTTAATTAAATTTAAATTAATATACCACTTTATTCAGTTTTTAATTCGAATCACGAATTTAATACAATAGACAACGAAAAACATAAGGGAAACTTGCGTGATTTTGACGGAAAGCAATAACGTCTAAAATTAGACAAATTTATGTATTACCAAAAAAAAAGAAAAATGTATTGGCCCATTTCTTATTTTTGAGGGAGGAGCGTTTCACATCCCTAACATTTACAGCCATGTTCCGTGAAAATATTCGTTTTTTGTATTAATTCTTTTATTATACAAAAAATATACGAATGTTTTCATAAAAACGAAATGCGTGTTCTACAAAAATCTATATATACACGTCGGAAAAGGGCGAAAAGTGTCGAATCCTGCAATTGACTTTTGTGTGTATAATATGTTAAAGGCATCTCCGCAGCTGCTATAATATGTTATATATACTATATAGGACCCAGCGAGAAATGTGAAAGCGGTTTTATATTGTATAAAATACATATAATATTATAGAAAAGTAATCATTATCGAATTAATTTAACAGAAATACAAATTTGAGAGTGGGGAAGGGAGGCAAGTGCCGCCTGCAATACTCTCTTACGAGTATACGACATTGATACGGATTTTATATAGGAATATTGACGTATTGTGAACAAAACGTAGTTAGGAGGTACGTTATATGGTATAATGCACGTAATATAAAGCGATTGATTGATGTTTTACGTATTTTTTTTTATGTAAAAAAAAAAAAAAATATTAAATTTAAATTGTATAAAAATGTGTTTTATGTACATTTTTTTTTTTTTAACTACGTTATATAACACGTCGTATTGTAGAAAACCGGCACGGTCGAAATTTTCGTTGTCGTTAGATTCACGCTGAATATTTATGTTCGGTGTTTATATACCTTAGGTTAGGTTAGGTCAGGTATATAATCTGACCTGACCTATGTATACCGTGGCGGGGATGGGTTTAAGGGGGCTGCTAAGTGGTCGTTCGTCTTGATTGGCCTATTCAAGTTTGAATACCGACGCGTAGTCGATGATTTATATCGTCGTACGTGCCGTCAGCCGTTTTCTCCTTTGAACCTGCAGGGGCGTGCCTAAAATCAAAACTCAAGCCCGTTTTTATGTTCGATTTACGGAAAATTAAAAAAAAAAGAAAAAATCGATGGTTAAAAGCAAATAATAATAATAATTGATTGGAAACGCATTGACCGAGTAAAAATTAAAACCATAATAATAATTATAAACAGCAAATATTTTTATTTACACTGCAAGGTTGACGAAAAGTCCGTACGATGCTGTATTGCCATTTATAGTGTTGTCATAAATTAATTTATATACACGCGCGTATATTATTATGATTTCATTTCGATTCGACTCTGGAACTCTGTTGTAAGTTAACCTTATTTTTACCGCATTCTTGTGTAACCTAACCTAACCTAAAAATACGTTTTTTTTTTTTAAAACGAATATTTGTTTACCGGGTACGCGCCACTGCTTTGTACAGTATATGTATATAGTTGGTCTTTGGAACGAAGTACGATAACGAAACGACGACGAAGACTGCCGCCGTTAGACAGTGTACGCGATAAACGGATGTTTAATTAACTCTACCGCTGCAGACGAGATTTTAGAGTTAATCGCGCGAGGGTATAGTCGACAGGCACATATTATGTATGTGTACTCGTAAACGTACGGATTTCAAACGTCTAATATAAAATAGTTTATAAACATTATCAAACGATGTACCGTATTGTGTCTATATACATTTAGATAAAAAGATCGGTCAAGATCAAGAATTATGTCACAGGAAAGGCTGTTGAATGGTCTAGCATATAGCCTCATACTGCACAGCGGTCGAAGTGGATCGAAATAATTAGGGGGGATGGAAGCAGTGTTGTCGTTTCAAGTTTTTAAACGGATGGACAAAGTTATGAACGGTCCACGTTGTTGAAAAATAAGAAAAAAAAAAAAAAGTCTTTTTTTAACAAACCGGCCCTATGTTAACCTTGATGGTGAATTATATTTTTTATGATCGTGATTAAGCGACGTTTAGATCTACTGAATGTTAACATTTTAGAAAACGAAACAGTTCTTACAAAGAATAAAAAGAAAGTGTTTCAAAAGATATTTTCTTTAAAAAAATTGCGCAACATTACAATTACAAATTATAAAAAAAAAAAATACATTTTTTTTAAATCCAGGAGGGATGAACAATTTCAAACAAAATACGTGGGGGGATGGAATATGTTAACTAAAAGAAGTGGATGGTCGGCATTCCTCCTTATCCCCCCACTTCGACTACTGCTTATATTCATATATACGCGTATAATATATTCACTGCAGAAATCGTATATACGAATAACGTTTTATAGATCGATTTACGCTAAAGCGCAAAAAAATAATAACATAACATTATAACGTCATACATTTTCGTTAAATTAATATATTTTAATTATTATATACTTAATATTTTTACCTATATATAATGTGTATTTAAATGTTTGTAGAATTATAACGTTTACAATTCGATTATATATTTGTAGTTTGTACCCGTTAGCAATTCGCATCTATATTATTTCAATATAAAAACAAATTTATAACGAAAAAAAAATTTTTTTTTATTAATCCCCCCCCTCTCCCTGTTCAATTGCAGGTGAACGACAAAACACGCCTCTATATACTGTACAGGACTTCACTAGTACACGTAAATTATGTCATATTCTAATGATATACGAGGTATAACACTATTATATATTATTAGTGGGACTGCAGGGACTTATTATATGTGCAATAAATAAAATGGTAAAATATACGTTTTATTTTTAAAAAATACGTAATAGAATTTTTTTTTTCAATTCTGTTTACCGTTTAATACAGTTTTTACGTAAAAAACAAAAATTAATTACGTATCGACATATTATATTATTATATGTAGGTTATTTAAATTTCTAAATATTAATAATTTTTATGTGTACATGTTCCGCGCTATAAAACGATGAGTATTGCTTCAAATTTTCAAAAACGAACGACCGGCGATGGAAAGGAGAACAAAATTTCTCTTCGTGTCAACCGATGATACCGGACCATATTTGAATGATTTAACAACTTGTCGGTTATTCCTTCGCACGGCGTACCCGCAATATACGTATAAAACAATAATATTACAGACGTTCGTTAAAAAATAAGACTTTACATTAGTTTAAAAAAAATGTAAAAAATTATCAAAAACTGTAAATACGCAAAAATCCAAAACCGTTCTATTCGTTGTAGATTGAATCGAAACGTGGACATAACTGAAAACCGACTGATTTGGACTGAAGGGGAAAAAAACGTGCGAGTTCATAGAAATGATGAAGGTTTATTGAAATGCCGACGTTTCAAATGAAACCGGTTTCTCATAGACAAAATGTGTTATTTTGCATAATTACATATTCGCGTTTACGGTTAGGGGGATATATTTTGTAATTATAGTTTATATGGTTTGCACATATTTTATAATTTGAGCTGTTCAGTTTTGATTATATATATATATATATAGATATTTTTTACATATAAAATAGAGTACAAATTAATATTTTTATTATTTCAGAATATATCTAACGTATATTTAATAAAACATTATATAAACGTGTCACCTGCACGTGATGAAGACAAGTGCGAATTACTTGCAAGTTTCTAATTGTTTTGTGTTAACAAATTTTAATGCCGAACGATTAAGCGTTCCATATTTTATTTATGTTCAAAAAAAAATGTCTGCTTTATGGTAATTTTATTATTTCAAAATATATCCCCTATAGTCACTAGAAAATATAATATACTCTTACATAAATCGATGAGCAGTGACGCCCACAGATTTTTAAAAAGCCAGTGCAGTTATATTTCTTAACACCCATCCAACCCACTACCAGTGGCATATTTTTAATTTTTTTTTGGGGGGGGGGGAGTTAAACCTTTCAAAAGTGGAACTAATTTTATATATATATATTCATATTTATGCTTATTAGTAAATTTGGTAAGCCGGAATTATTTTTTTTCTTTTTGTTCTAGAAAGGGAGTTGAGAATGTACCACCTCCCCCCTTCGTTTATACACCAATGCTATTACAAATTAAAAAATGATCTAAGGTGTAAAGAAAAAATTACCATCCTAGCTTTTCACGAATATAGGTTATAACCAATACCATTTTGACATTACCTCTTTAAATGTTTCAACGCGTGCAGTAAAAATATATTTTCAAATTTATAAACTCATAAATAAAGGTTCTTAATTTAATGCATTAAATATATGATGACTTGTTTTACTAAAATTGTTAATTACATCATTATAATTAATAATTGTATATATATATATATATATATATATATATATATATAATTACATTTAATAATCTGTCACTGTCGACCTAAAATGCTTCTTCAATTTTATTCAATTTATATAATTATATATACAAACGATTTCTAAGATGACCCGCACCCAAGTACCCACCTCCTTCGACTACGTGGGCACCACTGTCAATAAGCAAATGTTATATAGGAATAAGGTGATGAGTTTAATTTTGTAGTTGACTGATGAAAATGTTGAAATGTTGTCAATTCACCTTATAATGCACGAATTTTATTTTTATTATTATTTTTTTTTTTATGATTATTATTATTATTAGTTTCTAAAGGCCAAGCCTTGTCGTTGTATCCATTCATGTATGTCACTTGCCGTCTTCTTTAATTGTTGATAAGAGGTAAAACACATCCAAAAGAAGATTTCTTCAAAGAAGGATTTACGCGGTCTTCCTCGAGTTCTTTTGCCGTCTATTTTTCCTTCCATGATGATGGTGATGAACTCGTTGTGTCTTATCAGATGTCCAATTAACTTCACTTTTCTTTTCATTATTGTGTTCAACATCGTTCGTCTCTCATTTACCTCGTCTAATACTGCTTCATTCGTCTTATGTTCTATCCAACTTGTTTACAACTTTTTTATGATAGATATCATATAATATTCTACTCTAAAACGCGCGCGTACCTATACATTTTTTTTGGAAAAGAACTACTTAAAAAACTTTTATCCGTATTTTCGGAAATTGATGTTAATATTCTTTTTTCAAATGTTTCAATTTGGTCAATTTTCGTTCCGCGTATTTTCATTATATATTTAGCAATTTCTTTTTTTTTTCTTTAATGCATAAGATTCCGCGATATCTATTTATTAGATTATAATACATACGCATATAGTGATCGTCGTCGATGCGTAACTATATAGAAGAATGCAGCTTAGCCCCCTAAAAACGTTTCTAGACCCCGTCGAAGTGTATACCGAATCCTTTCAAAAGTCAGGACAATTTTTTTTTTTATCATATAGAACGATGTAAATATATATGTATATTATTTTGTTTTTTTTTTTTTTTTAATGTGTAAACATCTATTACGGCGCTATGAGTGGTAAATCTCGGGAAATGGGACGGAAACGTGTAAGCTGTTGTCACGACAACTAATAATAATATTTATTAATATTAATTAATTTACACGCAATTATAAATTGCGTGTAATGTGTAAGCTGTTGTCACGGCAACTAATAATAATATTTATTATCGAAATTATTTTGAATAGTTGATACCAATATTCAGAAATCCCAATTCCGTTCCATTTTTACCGCTCACGCGACGTTTACACGTCAATGTCTCGAGTACTAGCAGACTCTTTTTTTTCTTTTTTACGTTTATTATGGAAAATTGGCTACGCGGTTAAATTTATTCTTAATTTTGTCTTTAAACACTCCGGAGTCAGTGATATTCAACTAATCCTAGTTACGCCCGTGATAATAATGCAAAAATATTTATAATATTACGGACTCGTCGCGGTTTTCATTTTTTTACACAATTACGGTTAACCGCACGCCGCGTACAACTATATATTATACCGTATATAATATAATGTCGGTACATTAGTTTTTTTGTCATCGTCATCGTTGTTATTATTATTATTATTATTATTATTATTATTATTATTATTATTATTATTATTATTATTATTATTATTATTATTATTATTATTATTATTATTATTATTATTATTATTATTATTATTATTATTATTATTATTATTATTATTATTATTATTATTATTATTATTATTATTATTATTATTATTATTATTATTATTATTATTATTATTATTATTATTATTATTATTATTATTATTATTATTATTATTATTATTATTATTATTATTATTATTATTATTATTATTATTATTATTATTATTATTATTATTATTATTATTATTATTATTATTATTATTATTATTATTATTATTATTATTATTATTATTATTATTATTATTATTATTATTATTATTATTATTATTATTATTATTATTATTATTATTATTATTATTATTATTATTATTATTATTATTATTATTATTATTATTATTATTATTATTATTATTATTATTATTATTATTATTATTATTATTATTATTATTTATTATTATTATTATTATTATTATTATTATTATTATTATTATTATTATTATTATTATTATTATTATTATTATTATTATTATTATTATTATTATTATTATTATTATTATTATTATTATTATTATTATTATTATTATTATTATTATTATTATTATTATTATTATTATTATTATTATTATTATTATTATTATTATTATTATTATCGTACGCTAATAATAATATAAAATATAAATAAAATATCACGCAAACTATATTTAAAAACGTTTATTTACAATACTATTCGAGCTGACGATTAGATATTTATTTATTTATACGTTTAGAGTAATAAAATATTTTTACTTATCTTATACATACTCAACGCGTTTATGTATTTACCGCGTAAATATTCTTGTCATATTATTATCTATACGTGTACGAAACGAATAAATGCGCGATATAATATATCATTTTATATGTAAATATATATATAAAAAAAAAAAAAAAAATTTATCGGGGAAAAGTCTTATACGGCTACTGTATGAAGTAATAGTGTACGAGTATATTACAATATTATTATTATTGTTGTTATTCTATAGTATGGATCACCTGCAGGTATCCCCTACTCCGCGATATGGCGCCGAGACAAATTTTTGTACTTTGTATGGTCCACTATATTACATACACATAATATATTTGAATTTAACATTTAATATATAAAGGCTCTGGCCCACGAGTATGTATGTCATTATAATTTTTTTTTTCGAACTATAAAAATCTATAAACATTTTTTCGATTTTTTTTTTATTTTTTCTGTTTCTTTTCGTTCGATATCACGTTTTATTTGTTACGCGTCGCGTTATTCTCGCATCAGACGATACTCGACGAATACAGCAACACTCGATCGACAACGACCCTGCAACAGCGAGAGCGTATATAATATATTATATAGAGTGTAAATCGCTCTGTCAAACTACCATCACCGGACCCCAATAGCGGTTCCAATACGTATAAACATACTCATATACATACATATACTTATCACCTCGTCTGAACGGTATATAGAATTAATAATATATAAATTATATATATATCTATACTCTCGTATATGCATATAAGTACCTATGTACAGAGAAAAAAAAATTTTTTTTCTTATTAATATTATTATCGGAGCTCGGGGATTCTATATAGAGCGTTTTTTTTAATTAAATATAGATTATATTATATTATATATATATATAAAATACGAATGAAAAAAATATGAATTTGTTTTACGCGTCAACGAATTCCAAAAAAAAAAAAAACCTTAAAATTCTATACCGCGCATATATTTTAAGCACGCGTTTTATATTTTTAGCGGTCCTATTTCCTCTCGGTATCCGCGCTGCTTTTATTACGTTAAATTCGATTTGTTTTATACGTTTAACGTATTATAAATAAATAAATCTCGTAATTTTACAACGAACGAAATTTCGTTAAATCGAGAGCTAAACAAATTTTTTTTTTTTATGTTTTCGCTGTTTTTTTTTTTACGTCATAATTTAAGATTCTTTTTTTTTTGGTAGACGGGTGATGGGTTACTATAGTAATTTTTAGCGGTATAAAATCCAAGCCCCGATTATTCTTGGTATATATTATATTAAAATTTCTTTTCGACTCTTTTCTCCGGTCGTCGATAACACGGCGCCGTTCGAATATGACATAGGTAGGTACCTACCTTACTGCTTCGTCCCGTTCTCGTCTGCAGCCAAGAACCCGCGTCGGCTACAGATCAATTGTAGATTAATCACATAATTTACATAATTATCGATGGACGGCCAATACTTCATACGAAATACACGCGTATACATTATATAACCCATATATTATGCCGACGTATCATCCGATCATTTGATGTTTTATCGAATACGGCGCGCGCGCGTGTAATTATTGCACTATCGTTCCGCAATACGACGTAAAATGTAAATTTACATATTATCATATTATATGAGTTAGGTACCGCCCAACCGCCGAACGTATATTATATTAAATATATTTATTTGAACGCGTATATATATATATAATATGTGTAATAAATTGAGGTGTATATAACACAACACGTTCGTATGCGTTTCAGTCGTGATTTGCTATGAACTCTGTGGCGTTGGTGATAGTCATGTTGTTGGCCAGCCACGTGAACAGCTCGCCGGTCATTAATTTTTCGTGGGACACGCCGAGGCATTTCTGCGGATCTCAACTCGCCAACGTTTTGGCTCTGATCTGCAGAGACGGATACAACTTCCATCCGGTCAATGAAGGTCAGTCTTATTTAAGGGCAACTATATAAAACGTTAACCAGTTTATTTATTATAATTATAATAAATACGAATAATAATAGTTAGGGCTCGGATTTCAATGCATTTGCATCTTTTTTTTTTTTTTTGGAATGTCTTACACGATGCTTTTCAAGTTATAAATGTGTTTCGAGTGCTTCCACGTTGTAACTACACATTTTTTTTGGGGGGCATTTTTGCATTTTTAGCGAATTTTATACTTTTTGTGGCATTTTTAATGCATTTTTTTAAGACATTTTCGACCTATTTCTCGTATTATGAGCTAAAAAAATCGACTTATAAACATAGTGCCAAATGCAGTTTGTCAAATTTAATTTTTACACATTTTTTTTTTTTTTTATATTTTACATATAATTTTATATACATTTTTATAATTTCACGTGTTAAACAAACATTTTTTTTTCTGAATCTTAATATTTATTTCATTAATAGAAAAATAAAATGATTTTATGTAAATTTATGTTTAAATTAATTTTTTGAAAGGGCATTTTTTTGGGGGCATTTTTCAGAGTTTTTAGGTCATAAATGCATTTTTTGTTAGGGCATTTTTTGATTTTTTTTTTTTTAGGGCATTTAAATCCGAGCCATAATAGTAATAATACGATACGCGTGTATATATTCTGTGGTCCGAAATTTGTTTTATTATTGCCCACGCGACTGCAGTACTGCCACCGTCGGTACATAAATATACGAAGGATTATTACCGAATTTCAAATCCGACGGATACGATGACGTTAGTTTTTTTTTTTTTTTTTTAAGTACACACAATACGATGACCCCATAAACGACGGCACACATCGTTTACATAATATATTACTATACGCGCGTGTGTGTATAAATACGCTCCAGCGGGTGGTCCGGCCGTTATACGATTCTCAGACGTGTCGTTATTATATTATACATATATATACGCTCGTCTTACGCATCGGGACGAATTTTAAAA
Source organism: Slavum lentiscoides (assembly GCA_032441835.1). Taxonomy (NCBI): domain Eukaryota; kingdom Metazoa; phylum Arthropoda; class Insecta; order Hemiptera; family Aphididae; genus Slavum; species Slavum lentiscoides. The sequence goes on along the minus strand of CM063707.1, from coordinate 1,059,348 downwards.
TATAAATTACGTAATTTAATTGTACATAATTATCTAGTTGAATTATAGTAGTAAAAAAAAAATTCTTACTTTATAAAATGTAATCAGCTATAAATACGGTAAATGCGAAAAATTTTTACGAAATTTATTGACAGAGAAAAAAAATAAACTCCGCGGTTCGCACAAATTATCCACAACACGTAGCTATATAGTGTATTGAATTTAACAATATATTATATATTGTCGATTACTACGATTCGTATAGTGTTCAAACCTAGTATATTTATATGGAGTACATTATTAGGGGGGGAGGGGGAAATCGTGAATACGTTATTATTGTGTATGAGAAGAAAAGAAATGGTCCAGATTTCTACAGTGTATATAGATGTCGAATTTATTCGGAAGTTTCGACAAATGTAATCGAGTTTTTTTTGTTTTTTTTTTTAATAAAATGGAGGTGATTTTTTTTTTTGTCTCGTTTAATTGAAATTTAAAATCGAAATTACACGCCGTACTTGTTTTATGACATACCAGAACGAGGTAATACCGTTAAATAACCTTAAACATATAATCAGCAACGCACACACACATTTGTAAGAAAAAAATATGTATAAAAATTGCTTCGGAAAAGTTATTTATAATGTTTTTTTGGGGTGGGGGTTGGGAAGATCTGATAATTATTATACGAAATAATAACGAACGGGTTTATACGCGCGAATAATTTTTAATCGTCGCAAATAAAAACGGTATATATAATACGAGCTAATTTTTTTTTTTTTAATATTTTCTTCCTCTAACTTTGCTTCTTCTCCTATATATATATTATATCGAATGTCAGAATCAATAAAATGTATAGTAATTACATCACAATAGGAAATCGATTGAAACATTATTACGTAATTATATTATTCCGTATTTATATAATACGCGCGTGTATATATATGCGTGAGAAAAATGTCGATTGTGCAGTATGTTTTCGGCGCGAAAATTACACCCGAGCGTTGTGGGAAATTTCAAAAAGAAAATTTAAGTCCACCGATCGGAATACGGCGACGATTTCGTTAAATTTTTTTTCTGAATCCGTTTTGTGCTTTTAGTGTTTTTTTTTTTTTTTATATGTATAATCAAAAGGAAGGATTGTTCTCGTTTTACACACTATAGTTTTCCGGTAGTGAATTTTAATTATCCATAATTGCGGGCGTAAATTTTTCGATTTTTTTTTTTTGCTCAAAAGCGCACAAAAACTACCGAAAAATTACGTGAAAACGCGATTTCGTCGGAAATATTTCAACCGTATAGTAATTTCGAAACTAACGGAGTGTCGATATTTTCAAAGGATACGTAATACACTACTATAAAAAAATAAAAAAATTCCCGAAAACTTTTTTTTTTTACTCGATTTCGGGCTGTGTATAGCATTTACAGATTTCTAGGTCAGTGGTAAGAGCGTTAATTTTTTTATTTTAAGACCCGAGAATTTAATACAAAATCAGTCACAGTATACTGTTATATACGTCACTCTTTTTTTTTAATATCGTATATTGGTAGGTTTTAATTCGTAAAAACGCGTATAAAATACTACAAGTTAAATTGTACGAGGGATACACGTACGCGTATAATACAATACTATATATAGTGTATATTAGATAATTTTAACAAATAATATATTACACCGAAACTCCGCTCGGGGAATAATCGAATTCATTAACGTATTTAGTAATATCGCATACATTTTAAATCTTTATTCGCGAGTGATTCACTTAAGAGACATCCTGTCACCTAACCTAAACTCTCCTAAACTCCTCTACTCGATATTATTTTTTTGATAATATTAAAAACGTGTCAATGTTGCTGCAGCTGATCAAACGCGTACGACGTGGGTGTAAAAAATATTGCGTACAACGACTGTAATGGGAACGAAACGGTTTTTTTTTTTCATTACTCTATAAAACACAAACGAAATGTTCTTAAGAGACGAGAGCGTTGGCGTTTTTTTTTTGGCTTTTTACAACGGCCTCGAGACTGAGCATAGAAAAAAAAAATTCTCTCTCACTCTCTCTCTCTCACACACACACACACACACTGCAGTGTAGTACGGACGGAGAAAACATCGTTTTCGAGAAAATAACCGACCGCGACTTTGACCGACCCGTGACCTTCCACCGCGAATATCTCAAACGTGTATACCGCGGCCGTGACTATATATATATATATATATATATACTATATAATGTTAAGTAATAATAATAATAATACCGCGTTTTATTATAAATTAATATATTATAATAATAATCATCGTCGTATTATTATTTCGTAATAATACGTGTTAAAACAGTGTAGCGATTGGGTTTTTTCGAGGGGGGAGGGGGGGAGGCCTACGATAGAGAAAAATTTACGGGCCCTAATCCATATTGATGATTATAAAATATTAAATTTTTTTCTACATAAAATTTCTTTTTTTTTTTTTTATATAATTTTAACTAGATACGTTCGATATTTATAGTTTTTTTTTTTTTTACAACGCCTTTAGGCTTTTTATTATATACCGATCAAAAATCTTTAACAATATCTCGTTATAATTCATACGAAAAAAATAAAACACCGGCAGCTCATAAATAATAATAAATATATAAATACAAAAAAAAAACATTTTTTCACAAATTAAAAACTCCATTGAATACTACACTTTAAAATCTTTTGTATCGTCTCTAATCAATCTACATATAAATATATATATATTATATAAACGTTTTAATAAATAATAATATACACACTATCTGCAGTGTATATCGTATTCGAAATGAAAATAATAATTATTTGTGGTCGTTAAAAATACGCATAATATTGTTTTTTTTTTTTATTTATATACATTTTTTTCTTCGTATTGTTTATATATTACAAACGTATACTTGAAGAAATATGGATCAGCAAAATACGACTGGAAGCCCTTCTCCCGGGGCATTGTCCTGCGGACGGCCGGGTGGGAGTTGCGGCACATCATGCGTGTTATTGAATTATACACAAACGATTATAAAAAAAGGAAAAAAATACAATCGATTCCGCGGCGTATACGAACGTACGATACGCGTATTGTCAGTGGCGTCAGACGCGGGTAGTGCGCAAGGGGCTTCCACCACCTGAAACACCAAAAAAAAAAAAAAATGTTCTTTGCTATTTAAAAAATTTAAAAAATTGTATTTCGTCGATTGTGAAAGTAATAACGAGTTTCAGTGCGTATATTATAATATCACGCCGTGGGCGCCCGGAGGGGAGGTGGCAAGAAGGGGCATATGCCCCCTCACCCCGGACTTCAAAATTTCAAATTTGATTTTGAGAAATTTTTTTATTTTATTATTGTTTAAACAAACATTTCATTGATATTTTGACTAGTATATATAGGTTTATCATTTTTTATATTGGCGAAGAAAAAAAGAACAAATATGTTCTTTACGCGCTAATGTAGACCTTCCAATTTAGACATCGTATTATGCCCCTCTCCGATAGATTTCCTGCGAGCGCCCCATATGTATCACACTATAATTATATAAAGTTCAGAATCTTGAGCGTTATAATGCCATTCTATTATGTATGCGAACGGATATACAAGTCATATGAATTATTGATAAGAAATATCGATTGTAGAAAACGCGACAGGATTCTGCGCTTATACGAGAAAATTCGATAGTTTCGTAGACTGCAGAGTCGAGTATTATATGTCTTGAAAAATCTACTATGCACATAGGCGCAAATAGGGGGGAGCTGGGGGGGCTAAGCTCCTTAAATGTTGAATAGCCCCCAAAAAAAGGGTAGCGTACGCTGTACAATATTATCCAATTTTTTTTTATGTTTAAGCGTCAATACGGACCTGAACTTCAGCCCCCCCCCTAAATCTCAAACACTATTTGCGCACAATGACTCTGCATATAAAAACCGTATACAATAACGATTACCGAGGGGATTCTTTCGTTAAAAATTACTCAAATAAATACGAATTATCAATACTTAATATATAAAATATTTTTATTTCGAAAATTTTTTTGACCCCCTTCCCCCCCCAGAAAAAAATCGTATCTGCGCCACTGCTTATTATAAACTGGTCTTTTATCTTTTCACTCGAGACGAACTTTAAAAAAACTTCGTACCGTAATACATGGGCGAGTATACCCGCGCGTCATTCCTGTTTTTTCCGACGTCTGTTCTTCGTAAGAGGACGTCGCCATTCGCGCGTAAAATTCATAATCGTGCAATTCTCGAATTATCATTAGTTGTCGAGCTACACTGTATTTTTGCACTTAGCTTTCTGAAATAAAAAAGAAAATTAGGAATACATTTTTTTTAAATATACATATATTATAAAAATAACAATACACCTATATAATATAAAATTAATATATAATTTTAAAAAATATAATATATAAAAAGGAAATACGCTTAAGAGTGTTCGCAAAATGTTTATAAAAGTACGAACTGTATACTACATAATATAATAGGTTACCGTAACCTGTTGCACTGAGGTGGTAATGATGCAGGATAAGCTGATGATGATTTATAAAACAATATAACAAAACTACAACTATCACTGAATAACTGCAATCGATATAGCATAAATAGCTAAAAAAAAAAAGAACACGGCCATTGGAGTTGTGTGTCGTAACGTTTTATTCGACATAAATACAATTCAAATTTTCAAACTTTTTTTATTATTATTATTATTATTATTGTATTAATTTCGAAATTATATTGAGTACCTACACGGTGTTCAAGAATAAGAACACTACGCGATACAAATAAAATTGTGTCTTAAAAATTTTGGAAATCCTAATATGTGTATAAATAGAATTCGAGAAACCGCGTCTCTCGGCAAAACAGATTTTTTTTTTTTTTGATAAATTTCGTGATATTAAATATAAAAAAAATGATAACGAAACAGGACTGTTAAAAAAAACATTTTTATATCGTTAGATTTTTTTGTTTTTCTTAAATTTTCATAGAAATCGCCTTTGAAAAGCGAGTGTATAGGAACGCGTTTTGGTCTTTATAGTCCTGTCTCTCAGTCCTTTCTGGTCTCCTGCAAGCAGTCGATCGTGACGTCTTATCGCTTCTACAACTCCTGTGGTCTCATCGCGGACGAGTGTCCATACCACCTCAGTTCGTCCTCTTGCAAGACCGTTTTTCTCCCGTTTCACACACCGTCGAAATTCGTCCACGAAGACAGAGTCTCGTTTCATTCAAAAAATATTCGAATTGTCGAATTCGATTGTTTTTGCTGGCCACGCAGCTTATTACAGCCACGCGAATGCGCTGCAGTGTTGGCACGATCATTGACGCGTTGTATATTTCCTATATTTCAAATGATTAAAAATGTCTTAAATTCGTTTCGGAATCAGGGACTGGAACCGAACTAGAACCGGTTTAGAACCGAAACCCTTTGAAAATGTTGAAACCGAGACCTAACCGCAACCCTAATTTTTTTTTCAAAACCGAAACCGTTATTTGGAAATACAGGTTTTTATATTATAACACTAATATATTTTATCACAAGAGATTATGTAAAACTGTAAAAGTCCAATAAATCTCTAATAAACTTCCCATAAAAATACAAAAATGTACAAAACTTTTAATGATTAGACGGGCTAAATATACTGCAGGGCATACTTGTATGCTAAAATTGGTATGCTAAAAAAAATTATTAAATCCGTAATAATATAATTACTACACATTATAAATTAATATATTATCACTTTTTAATCGTAATTTCGGTATTTTGAAGTACAGGTTAGTACCGGTATTGACCGGAACCGGAACCGAAACCGAAATTCACAATTTTCATGAACTGGAAACGAAATTTTATTTTTTTTCAAGAACCGAACCGAAACCAGAACCGATAAAATCGTTAAGGTTCCAGTCCCTGTTCGGGAATACGTGTTTTTTTTTAAATTCTCAACGCGTGTAGCGGTTATTTTCTCGAAAAGTAACGGTATGATTCTTTATAGGAAGTAGATAACCAGCTATATTAGCCCGAAAAATAAACGTTTAATTGACTTCAAAAAAAAAACAGAGAAATCTTCTGTGTACATATTATATTTATCCGACGCACTATACGCGCGTGCGTATTACACGTGTTACGCCCTTCATGTACAGCGACAGTATCGGATCTATAGATGCAGGGAGCGGAGCACACGCGCTATATTATAGCGATAAAGAAGCACAAAACGATAATAATTATTACTAAAAATAGGCTTAAAAAGTCATACACGTGCTACAACTCTCAGATACGCCTTAAAACGCGTAATTTTAGAAATAATTATCAATTTTATAACTCAATTAGGTTTTTTTTTTTTTAACATTATCAAATTTTTTTTTTTAACCAACTGTACGATAAATCGCAATTCAACGGATCAAACGTAATAACGAAAATAAAATTGCAAATATCAATGCGTGGAGGTACCTCTTATACTTGTATAAAGTCACAGGATATACTTGGTGCGGAAAAAACACACGATATTTTAATGATAAATGTACGTTAGATAAATTCGGGATCATATACATTTCATAATCAAACTTTATAGTATGACACTATATTATGTCCCTAACTATATTTACGTATAAATTATTAAACGGTTGTCGCATATTATGTAGGTATGTGAAAAAAATCCGAAAACATTATTTTTCGAAATATTATTAATATTCACTAACTTTTACTTTTATAACACGTTTTTATTATTTAAAAGCCCGGTTTTAATACATCAACCGGAAAATCTATTCGAGCAATTGGAAATCGAATATTTCACTCGTTCAAATCAAATTTGTATAATCTATTGTCAATGAACAATCAATGACGACGGGGTTTTTTTTTGCGTTCGGTTAAAAAATCAATATAGTTGTACACAATGGTTCAATGTTTCGAAGGTGTACACTATTAAAGTCAAAAAATAAAGAAAACAATTTTATCAGGAGAAAAATCACTCCGATTATACGATTGTGTTACATACGATAGTGTAACGTTTCGCGTTTATTTCTTCTTTAAATATAATCGAAAGTTTATGCCAAAAAAAAAAAAAAATACACGCGCAACTGAGAATTCTATCAGTAATCTCATCTGATACTGATAAGTATGTACCGATGGAAAATTATATTTTACGTTATATATACGAGTATTATAAGCCTGTTGTTTTAAAATCGGTTTTGGTACTTAAATATTGAAAAAAAAAAATTGCACGAATCTATATGAACGCGCATTGTTCCGACACGTTTTGCAAAAAGTAATAACTCGTAGATTTTTCTATAGTATATACCTATTGAAGAGCGTAATCGGAAATTACAGAATAAAGTAAAAAAAAAAAATTGTTATAATTAATTTATAATGTATTATTTACAGTTCGTTTTACAATATTTTTTTTTTTTTGCTTAATTTTATATTTTAAAAATTCTAGTCACGCTCATACACGTATAATAAGTGTATGAGTGTTACGACGAAATGTTCCGTGGATTAATTTTCTAACTCTTGTTCGTTTCAGATGTTACCGTCCCGAGCCGTCGACGAAAAAGAGTACCTATAGTGGAGGAATGTTGTGAGAATACCTGCACGCCACATCACCTAAAAGCTTACTGTTGGGAAAATCAAAGGTATAACTCCATCAATATCAGCCCGACGATTTACGATATTTAAACGCGAGAATACGTCATGGCCTATTATAATATCATACGCTTTTTTTTTCTTTTTTTTTTTTTTAACAAATTGTTTTCGTTTTTTTTCCTTCGGCACCTATTTGTGTTTCCACTCGGGATAATCGCTTGAATAGAAGAAAAAAAATAAATTTTCTTTTTTCTATTTTTTGTTACTAACATCGAAAATAACAATAATAATGTGTGTATCGACGCTTTATAAATATATTATATAGAAATGTGCTTATTCGCTAACTGCTGTTAAAACTGAACGTTTTTTTTTTTTCTTAAAAAAAAAAAAATAATAATAATAATACAATAAGGATCGTGTACAAGACGCGATTAAAAACAATTGTGTTACTCTTTTTTTTTTTGGTATTTTTGCAAGTCAGTCGAACAAAACTCGGACGACAAAAAAAAAGAATTGTTACAAAACACCTACTCGTGTTACAAAGATAATTTAAAAACAGAAAGTTTTTACACATAACAAAACATGCAAATTTTCAGGAACACAATACCGTATTCTTCGTCGTCACAATAATAATAATAATAATACGATTTTATTCTTTTGTATATTATCGTTGTCCAAGTATATCGTTTAGACGATAATAATATACGATCTTTAAATGATTGATCTATAAATGATCCAAATGCGAATATTTTTTTAGATTCTGAGCGAAGCGCGAGAAAACTATATTGCTGTTTTACGACGACGTTTGTTTTATTTTTATTTTTTTCTGAATACAACATTTCCACTAGTGTAAAAGTGTTTCGATCAGTGGCGTAGCCAGGGGGGCCGATGGGGCTGCAGCCCTCTCCCGAAATTTAATAACGCTTACATAATATATAACAGGTATTTTTCTGGAGGATCGTATATATATTTAAGCCTCTATATAAAAAAAATTATCAGCCTCAGCCACCTCCCCCCCTCCCCAAATAAAGATCCTGGCTACGCCACTGGCTTCGATTACTATACGTTCGCAACGATTTCCCGGTAGAAGACTTTGCTGAGGAGGTCGTTTTCCATTTTTTTTTTCCAAATGCTTTTTAAACGCGCGGCACGAAAAAAAAACTACCGAAAAATTGTGTTAAAAAACGGCAAAAACGCGATTTCGTCAGAATTCATTACGTTGTATTTCTCCGGCACTTCGAAAATAAATCCTCTTAGTGTCTTCGCATTCGTACCGAATACGTGGTCTGATTTATTTTAAAAAACACGTATATTTTGAAATTAATATACATCAATATGATCCACTTTAAAACACTCCCTTGGGCTGCTACACACCGAGTCCAGCGCTTTTTCCGATTTTCGTAACACTTCTGGAACACTTCGACTGGCAGCGAAAATATAAATTTTCAATCACTTTCTTCCAATTTTCGGCTGTTCGTAGCAATCATAAGCTATTCAAGTCATACAATTGGTAATTTATACGACTGCATAGGTCCTACGCGTTACTTCAACTATCAGTGGCGGCTCTAGCATGTAATTTTGGGGGGAGGGGGCCAAAAAAAATTGAGTTGATGTCTTGATGACCCTTTTTTTTTTTTATTTGCTAATAATAATTAAGGTCAACAACTATTGATCAATGAGCATAGGTACAATATCCTTTTTGTCACAGAGCCATAGATAATCATAATAGTCTTATTTTATATTCTTTTTTAAGAATTTGGGGGGCATGGCCCCCTGGGCCCCCCTAAAGCCGCCACTGTCAACTATATTAAAAAAAAAACTTGAAAATCACAACGAAAAAAAATCCTTATTACGTATTACCACTTAAAAAATGTTATCGATAAAGCGTATTGTTTTGATGGAAAATAGCGATCAAATTGACGCACACGATCGACGTAGGTTATTTTACTGTGTACAACTTTTTTTTTTTTTAAATATTTTTTCGAATTTCGAGCTATTTACTACAGAAGATATAAAATATATTGACATTTTCGTTCCAAAAAGTGATGATTTTAAGAATTAAAACATGGAAAATGTATTGTTAATCGTAAATTATACACACAATATAATATATTGTTAATAAAAATCTTACACCGAAGCTCCGCTCAGAATCGTTATTTTCGAAAGCAATCTTTCGAATAGTAATAATAAAATTCTAAAATATTTATCTAAATAATTCGATAATCCGCAACAACCGCGGCTCGCTACTTTTTTAAAAATTTTTTATTTAAATAGCGCGTCTACGGATTATATTATCAATTACAGAAATACCGAGGCAATACTCTATATTAATTTATATTCGACGAGATAAATAATCCGTTTTTTTATCGTTTTACAAATGATAAAATAATATCGATATAAGCAATAAGCGGTCGAACGAATTGTTTTAAAAAAAAAAAACGAAAATCCTTTAACGCTTTACTAATAACATATATATATATATTATAGAGTTTTTAAGAATTTCTAACAAAACGCGCGCGCGAGCTTATGTGCAATATATATTTTAACATATACAGACGTCACATAAAAGGGATTCTGATTGGCTGATTTAATCCTTTGATTGTCTACAATAACCAATACATTCATATCACATACATATATTCACGTATATATATATATATATATATATATACCCACACACAAACATACTATATTTACCTGTCATATTAAAAAAAAAAAAATGCGCCACGTCAGACGAGCCTTCTTTACGTTTTTAATTTCAATACTATATTTACTCACATCTATGTATTTCTAGTTCGCTTCTATACGTTCTTCATTCTCATCAACAACCATATAAATATTATATTATATTCACATTGTATTTTATACGATTCATCTAATTTATATAATAATAATAATAATAATAATAATATACTCTCTGCGGACGAGTGAAAATGTATAATAAAATTGTGTTAACCGCAGCGAATAAAAATAAGCAGACCTACGTCCGTGTATTGCGTATGTCCACGACGATATTATGTTGTGTACAATGAATGTTCCTGTGAATTGTCTCGAGGTTATGTACCGAGTCGTCGAGGATAACAGATAGAATAGTGGACAGACATTACGACAAGGATGAAGGATAGTCTTTCAAATTGATTATTCACACCTAAAGTTTTCCCTAATCGTGGCGTTCCAAGTGCTCGAGTCACGCGACGCGTTTGTACCGGGCCCCGGGCATAATAATAATAATAATATTACAATAGAAAATCGCGACAAAGCCGCGCAATTCAAAAACGCTCAAAAGGATTCCGATCAAGTATTTAATAAACGTGCGCACGAATGAAAAAAAAAGTCTGTTCGAAGTTTTGTTCTTAAACGCAGGACAGAGTAGGATGTGATCTCGAAGGGTGAAGAAATTTAAAATCCTCACCACGGAATACGTTCTTTTAGACAGATAAAACTTGTCTGACGTCTGTATTCTGTTCTGCAGGACTCGCGTCAATATAGAACGTAGAGAGACAGTTGGAAATGTGTTGCTCGAGAACGATATCAATCGATTACAATGTATTTAAACGTGACGCGTTGAGAGTATACGTATAGGCGCAAATAAAATGTTTGGGGGAGCTAAAAATATATCGTACAACTTTCACGGAGCCGACAATAGTTTTAATCGTAAAAATCAGACAAGTGTACGGACGAACAAAGTGTCATAAACGCAGGCGAATAATATTATTGTGTGATCAAAAAAACCTACAGAGGAAAAACGCCCGTCCTGCATACGTGTTTAAAGTCGAATTTAACCGAACCATACTTCAAAACGTATAATAAATTTAATACGCTAAATAATTTAATCCCTGATAATAATCGTTATCTTACGCATAAGCGGAACTAGGTCTCTGCAGAACTATGGATGGGGACTAGAGCCTCGGCTGTTTTTCTCGAATAGTTATATAAAATACCGTATATTTTTAAGGTTGCCTTTTTGGGAGGGGGATTTAATTGGAGACTGGGAGAGGAGCTAAGTTACGGTAATTACGCATATGATTTTACGTTTGTAAAAAAAAAAAATTAATAATACTTTAAAAAAAACGTAAATATCAAAGTTGCATATACCGTCAGAGCTTCAAAATGTATTAATGTTTTCATACATATGTATATATATATATATATATTGACGAGTTTAAAAATCTTCCCGTTGTAAGTCCCGGACTCGTTTTTCTATTATAATAACAACACCTTTTGACAACCCCCGGCTACGTGTCGCTGAACATGTTATCATACCTTATAAGGCAACACAATATTTGTTAAAAAATCTCGTTCAACGTTCAAAACAGATACAAATTTCAAACAATTCGTCGAATCATTTGACCGGGGGAGAGGGGGGGGGATGCTGAGAGCCCACACCCGATAGCGCCTATATGGATGGGGAGCGGGCGGATGACTCGAGAGTATGAGAACACTGTTACTGCGCCTGATACACATATACGGACGGAGTTTTGCTACTTTTTTTTCTCTTTTGCAATTCATTTTCCTGCATTTTTGTACATACACTATTTTGTAAATATTTTACGCGCGTGATGATAATATATTGTGTGTTTTCACCGTCCGAACGGAACACGTATAAATGTATATATACAAAAAAAAAAAAAAAAAAAACCGGTGTACACGACATCCGTCATCATATGATTTCTAAAACAAGTATATTATTACGATTTACAGGTCTGATATATGGAGCGTTTTGGATCCGTCCGTAGACAAACCCTCGGTAGACAAAAAACCCCAGAAAAATCCCACGAGTAACACACTGTCCCAAAGACAAGGCGTAGTAGACAACAGTCTGCTGCTAGTCGAGCGCACGACCGCCAAAACCAAATCCAATAGTATTATACCCAATCATCCTAGAGAGCCCGGTAGGCAAAACAACATTAAGTACAACACGATCCCGCACAACCCTAAGAAAGAAGTAAGCCAAAACACTATAATAATATATCATATTAAAACCGTATACAGAGTTGATATTATTATTATTATTATATCGCTCTATAGATAATATCGCTTATATTACGTAAAAAGTGTGTGTCGATAAGAGTCAGGGGCGTATATTTACGGGCTCTAGCCTCATCCTACACCTCTCTCCCGCACCTGCCCCCCACCCAGAAATTTCGGGCAATTTTTTTCTACTTACGCCACGTAGACAACAACGTTTCTATCCGCGTTTGCACGAAACACCGCCGAAATTTATACTCTATAAACAGCTCCGTTTAATCGGTCGAGAGTTCGGTAACTTTTTTACTTTTTTTTTTTATCTAATTTTAAAGTTTTGACTCGGATTAGAATCATAGGCGCAACTAGGACAAAAAACCGGGGGGGCTAAATTTTAAAAAAAAAAGGTTTTACCGTCCACGAGGGTCCATGTATGATTATTTTTATTTACAGGCTATATGTATACCAATAAAGTGTAATTATTAAACTCTATGTAGGTACCGTTCTATGAATTTACCCGTTCAAATTCATTTCATACCATCTGTTGATAAATACGAACGGAAATACGATTATAAAAACTAAAAATAGGTACAAAATTCCGAATTTTATATCATTTTCAATAATATGGATGTTGTTCTGAAGGCTAAAGCCAATCACGAATAGTTAGATTAAAAATTGAGTCGATCGCAGTTGCAGAATTGAACGTTTAAAAAAATTCGATTAGATTTGCATTAAATGCGTATATTTCTTTTACATACGTATAATGGTTTATTATGTGAGTATTTAATACATAACAATAATACAACACGTTTAACCTTTAATAATTAAATGATCCGAGTTAATTAAAAAAACTCAGAAGGCTACTGATGAATGTGGGAGGGGGACTAAGCCCCTTCAAGCCCCTTCCTAATTGCGCCTATGATTAGAATATTTAGAAATAACGACGATATTGCCCGGTACCTCGGCCCCTGCCAAAAATGTATCCAAATACGCCCCTGACCGACGTTTAAAAAAAACATTTACATACACCACACACACACACACCACGTACACACATTACAGAAAAATAAAAAATAAAAATTATTATTATTATATACTACTAAATCACGGTCACGTGCCCAATCAGAATCGCTGCGGCGGCGCTCGGTTGCTATGTGTCTTTTTTTTTTTTTTTGGTTGTGTATTTTTTATTATTTTTATATTGTTTTCTTGCATGCACTTCGTTTAGAGCTGATGTGCACACGAATATATCAAGTAAAAATACAAATACACGCGATACACAATAGAATATTATAATTATTATTATACACACAGCACGCACCGTGAAATTTTAGAGGCGGATAACTTTGGTTTTTTTTTTTCTTTTTTCCTACGCTAATGTGCTGGTTTGCATGAAAATTTACAGAACCGATAACTCGTTATCGGTTCTGCAAAATTCAAAACCGTTCTGTAAAATAAACAGATCACGTCAAATATATACGGTCATCGAATCGATAAGTTGTAGATCCGATTTCGGTTCTGTAAAATTTGCAAAACCGTTTTATATAGCCCCCTGTCGTTTCCTTGTCACGAATTTAATATCAATTTATAATTTTCATATTTATTTTCTCTTTTCGTATACTCGAATATTCATAATGAGTATAATTAAAATTGCGAATTTCGATTATAACAAACGATAAAATTCAAATTAGGATAACGTATACACCACTTACCGAGCAAGTGGTTATAACCTCGTTAATAGATATACTATTTACGGTTCTTTCGTGAAAAGCAATATTCGTTCTATGACTCGTAATATTTATACGGGACCTACGATAACTTTATCGTGTTTGCAGAACTGTTTTCATGCAACCCAACATTAACCTCGAACGGATTTCTCTTTCCCCGACGACGAAACGCGTCGGAAATTATTCGTTTAAAAATGTAACGTATTTTAAACGCGTGTAAAGCCAAACGTCCTCAACGGTATATGGAACAATCGTCCGTGAAATCATCCTTCGCCTCCATTCGCCTTCCTCAATTCCGCTCATTCTACGTCACACATAATTCCTTTTACTGGGTCAGGTCATAACAGCTCATTCCTTTTATTTAGGTCTCAATCCAATTCTCCTCTTTGCCCTCGTCACCCGATATTAGCGATTTTACTCGCATTCTTTTCCATTGCCCCAGTATTTATTTCATCCGCTAGAATAAATCTTTTCCGTTTCCTTTCAAAAAAAAAAAAACAAACAAAAAATGATATAGCTCTTAATTCTTGCGGTATCCTTAATAATTGTATTCCTTCAGTTGTCCTCAAAGTAACTGAATTCTTTTCCTCGTCAGGTTTTCTTCCGTGACTTTTTACGTATTTATTTGATCGTTATTATACAGTGCTAAGCTGAAATGTGTAAATCTTATCGTCATAAAACAAAAAATAAATAATTAATACAACACGCAACATAATTATTATAACGGAGTCGGAACTTCTAAATACATTATATTGAGCTGGTATTGGGTAATTTAGGTGACTTCAACTACATTCAAAAAATCTCGATAATCCTAAGTCACATTTTTTTTATTACCATTTTAAATTTTCCGACAAAACGTATTACACCGGAGCTCCTCCGCTCAGAATCGTTTTATCGAACGCAACGATTTATCGCATTGCTTTCATTCCTATAGTAATATCGCAAAACTCTTAAACTTTATCAAAGTACATAATATATTCGCTTTTGGCGACGTCCACAACATCCGCGGCTCTTTGCACATTTTTATTGGGTATTTTTTTTTTTACTGAAAAGAATTATTCGTATTTTTAAACGGCGACAATGGGCCGATGAGTTTTGACGATAATAATAATCGCTAATCGTCAAAACGAAATAAATCAGTATGGGCTTATCAATTTCGTATTCCTCGGGTTTTATTATGTATACTTCAATGATCTTTTATACGCGTAACTGTAATAAATCCGTTCCTTCCTACAGCCCTTTATCGAACATCCTTCTCCGTTCGTCGTTTGTCCCGGTATCAACAACCGGTCCACACGCCGCATCCTCCACATTCTGTTCTCAAAGGTTCTCAGACGAAACTCAGCGTTCACGCGTAACGGTATAGGTCAAATACAGAGTCCGGCAAGAAGACCTCCCGTATTTCAAAAAGCGATTACAAACAAACAAACAAAGATAGAGAAAAAGTTCTTTTATTTTTATATAACAAATACTATTATGTCATTTAACATTAAATAAAATAATTACTTTGGTTTTAAACATTACGTCCGTTAAATGGCGTCCTCCATTGTTGACACGTTGACGAAACTTTTCCGGAAATTGACCATTGCTCTTCGTGTCATTTCTGGTGGAACGGCAGCCACGGCCTGGGTGATTGTCTCCTTAAGTGCTTGCAGGGATGTATATAGGGCAATTATTGTACACTTGCGCCTTTAAATGTGCCCAAAGAAAAAAAATCACAAGGTGATAAATCGGGTGACCTCGGGGACCAGGCGATGTGTCCGCGCAAAGAGAGAATGGACGTCCAGAAAATCACTCTCTCAAAATGGCTAGTGAACTCCGCGAAGCGTGAGCTGTAGCCCCGTCTTGTTGTAACCAGACTTCTCCCTCTTCATGGTTCCTAGCAAACCGGTTTAGGTTATGAAGGTCTCGATCATGTGACACTAGCGATCCGAATTAACCGTTACCCTAAGCCCTATCACAAAAAATTCAGCAACGGCACACCAAACTGTCACATTATAAGGGCTGTGAAATGGTCGTTGATAAAATTCCATAGGGTTTTTTACTGCCCAGTAGCGGAGATTTTGTTTTTTACATTACGGATATTACATTCCTCCACCATTCCACCGTCACGGATATATTCCTCTACGATAAACGCGCGATGTTCACCGTTCCACGCCATTGCGTCTATATGCTATTCAATTTAAGAGTATACCGGGCGGCGGACGAAAATCGGTCCATTTCGCGCAGGTGAGGTTCTATCGGTATTCTGATTGGCGGAAACCGTCGTGAACCGACTGATGCCGACAGCAACAGCCAATGACATATTGTAGTAGCTATTAGCCGCCTGGGAGGGGGGAGTCTAGCATCTCCCCGGTTATCGTTCAACGTGCGGGTTCTCGTATACTCTTAAACTGAATAGCATATAACAAAAATGGCACGTATGCAACGTATGCACGTTAGATCTATCCATCCTCTCTCCACCGTTGTATCACCGCCACACAGCGTTATCATTAAATACGGAAGGTCTTTTTGCCGGACCCTGTATTATTGTTGTGTATACAGAAATATATACGCGCAGCATCCTCGTGCATCGGTTGGGCACTCGTATAATATCTATAATGTTGTATTATGTTTAATTCGCAAACTAATGTGTGTGTGTGTGTGTGTGTGTGTTTTTCCTGCGTCTAGGCGGTGATCGTCCAGGACCCGGTGCCAGGACGAGTGAAAACTGTAACACCATATTTCGACAAAATGCCATCGGTCATCATAACTAAAACGCAACACTGAAACTCGGGAATAACACGTCTCCATTTCGACTTTCAAAAAAAAAAAACATCAACAAAAATATATATATAAATATAACTCTTTATTATTGTATACGTAACACTACCGTACGGGCGCACTCTATTATATAGTATTCCGTCGCGTACGTTTGTATTTGTATTTGTATTTTTTTTTTTCTACGCGCAAACCCGTGGAAAAAAAAAACGAAAAACAAAAAACAAAATTCAAGTCCGACGTTATAATAATTGTAATTTATTTCGTATAATAATATGTATAATAAGCGTATTTATATATATATATATATATGTCGTTCGTTCCTGCGTGTTAAGTTTGCACAATTTTAGTCCGCGATAAGTCTGTCGGTGCGTATATAATAACAATTTTTACAAAATTATTTTTAAAACGAGTCTGTGATTTTACGGCAATTTATATTCGCTCCATTATATGGAATAAAATGAAAAAAAAAAAAAAATGAAAAAAATTTGACTATGCCTATTATTATTTGTGTATTTATATATATATATATATATACGTACTGATAATAATTACCCATAATTTAATAAAACAAGGTATGTTAAAATAATAAATTCGTGGTGTACGTTTTATTCATTTCTTGTCGCATATGTCCCTGAAATCGTCGACGGTGCACTTTCTGCGGCAGCACTCTTTCACCAACGACGCTATATCCCGTTTTTTAGGCGCAGACCGGAGAGAAACGTAATCTGGAAAAAATAAAATAAAACGTTATATTTCTTAGACCGTTATTACGCGATAAATATATTTTTATCGGGGAGAGGTATCATATTCAATCCGGATAACGTTAACACAGACAGTGTATATCAGCTAACAACGAAGGACGCCGTCACACACATTCTGAACTATAATATATAAATCGTATACAACGCGACGATTCGAATACAAGAGAATTTTTTATTATTTTTCCATTTTTTTTTTTTTATTATTATTATAGCGGTTACAGTAACATTGAATTCCTAACTCGGACTTTGACTCAACAACGATTTAAGAATATATTATATATATATATTAAGTTTTTAGAAGTATCACTTCTTCACGGTCCGTATACGCATCGTTATAAATTTTTTTTTTTTTTTTCTATCGCTGAAATCCATTCATAAAAACAATCACTCGTGATTTTGTTATCCACGTGTATGTATTAAAGGAAAACGTGACTGACTGGCCGATCGATCTGTCAACGCACAGCTCAAACCATCGAACGTATCGGGCTGAAATCTGGCACGTGTAGATTACGTTATTTTAGTCCGCTAAAAACGTATTTTCGAAAATTCTACCCCTATAAAGGGGTCGATTAATAGGAGTTTGAAATTTGCAAGGAACCCGACTGTACTGTGAATACCGCGAACTACAAATTAGATATGGCTAACGAGATTTAGTTTCTAAAGATTAAAAAAAAAATATTCAAAACAGAACAATCAAAGCCTGGCGTCGCCGGACAATACTATAGTGTGTCTTAAATCCTAATTATACTAACAATTTTATTCATTTATCAAATTTTGATATAAAAATATGAAACATATAATATGTAGGACTGTCAAAAACAATAAATAAATAAATAAAAATAATAAAAACTACAGGTAATTTATTAATATAAAAAATAATTAGTGCTAATAAATAATACTTAAAGAGTGAAAAAGAAATGAATTCTATAAATGGATAATATTTGTAGGTAACAAATATTTAATTTTAATACAGTATATAAAAATGCAATAATTTTCTGCTACTAAGAACTTTCCAAGAATGTTTCAATTACTTGTTACATATATGTAATTTAAAATGATTTCGTAACATTTGGGGGCGTGATATTAGATATGTTGCATCAATGTTATTTTCTGTGTTTGGTGATGTTGCATAATGCGCGCATGTATGTAATTGTTATATAGATGTGTTTAAATGACATACCATGAAAGACAGCAAAGCGGAATAATTTCAGTCACATAAATGCATAGCCGTCCCAAGGGGGGGGGGCAAATGGGTCAAGTGCCCTAGGGCGTCCAAAGCATTATGAATGCAGGCAGCGTCAAAAAAACGAATGACAAAAAGAACAAATTTGTTGTTTTATTTTAGATATTAATTTCCCTTGTACCTTTACGATGATTTCGAGGATTAGTGTATTTACTATTAAAATACATGTATAAAATTATGTAATTAGATATTACGTTAGTTGTAAATTTTTTTTTTGGGGTGGGGGCGTGAAATATTATTGCCCTAGGACGTTAGCGGTGGTTAGGACGGCACTGCATAAATGTTACAATAACGAAATTGAAACTAAATGTGTGATGTTACAAGGTACATGTCAACTTCCATGTAATATTGATACAACAAAATATTGCACAGTGGGCTATATAGCTATATTTGATAATATTAAATTTCACACGTTAACACATCTCATACCGGGCAAAACTGTTCACGGGCGAAGAAGCCGGGTAATTCAGCTAGAGTAATACGTGTAAAAAGAATTCTCTAAACCGAACGCTATATCGTTTCTTAATAACTTATTTTATTTAATTAACTATTTTTTCTCGCGATTAAATGACGTATAATTACTATATATTATACGCGTTTCATTTACGTCGTATACGATCATCTGGTCTGCCCCGTTTTATATACATATATATATATATATATATCAGGGGCGTAATTAAGGGGGGATGAGGGGGATAGATCTCCCCCAGAGCCTTTTTTTTAATCATGTATAAAAAAAAATAACTGAAAACTGTCATCATCTATTGTAGAGTCAAAATTTTTCTTATTTTTTCCTATTTTTATACTTTGCTTAAAATCGCTTTTTTATTATAATATTTAAATTATAGGCCTCGGAAATTGGATTTAATTTTATAATTTACCAGTTAAAAATAATAGTAAATATACGAGTACTAATCAAATATTTCTATTGTGTATTTTGATTTAAATACTTGAATAATATTAACTTACAAGTAAATTTTTTTTTCTTTTTTTTTACTGATTTGTAGTACCTATAGTATGTACATAACAAGAAAATTTATAGTATGAAGGGTGTGTGTGAAGTTTCCCATTGCACTGTAATGAAAAACGAGGGAAAAAAGTCATCCCCCCCCCAAACAAATTTCTAATTACGCCACTGAATTATATATATATATATATATATTATACGGCACGTGTACGAATATTGAATTTACACGACGTCGATATCGGATACGATTACTAGAAGAGGATATTTGCCTGACCGAAACTCCTCCGTAAACGCATATATGCACTACGCGTGTATACACAGAAAAACGTATAACGAAACAGAAAAAAAAATTAACAGATAATATATTATTGTGTTAACAGAACACAAAATCGTTAATTACGACCGGTGACAATGACAATAACGCGATGTTTGCGACCATTTACCGACCAAGCAATTTCTCGTAGGACGTTTTATCCCTGCAACAGTCAGTGGCGTATAGATATACGGGGACGATGCGAGGGGTATCCCGCACCCTCCTAAACCGAAATATTGGTTTTTGATTTTACTCGATTGTAGACGAAATTCTGTACGAGAAATGTCGGTAGTCTCTTAGACCGAGTTAAGTATATTGCATGTTTTGAAAAATCTATGCCGTTCGTAAAAACAGTATATACGATAATGCGGAAAAAGTTTTAGATGTACTTACTATATATATATATATATGTACACAACAATCAGCGAGTTGACTTTGTAATATTATCGTACCGTTTCATTAAAAATTATACTTAATAAATAATATATATATATATATATGTTACCGGCCAAACCCGATTTTAGGATAAACTAGTTAATCCTAGGCTAAACTAGTTTGGCCTAAGTGCGTTAGGATAAACTAGTTTATCCTAGGCCAAACTAGTTTATCCTGAAATTAAAATTTACATTTTAGGAAAAACTGGTATAGCCTAGGCTAAACTAAACAAGACTGTCAAAAAATATATACAGACAAAAAAAATATTAATATTATTTATAACATATTTATAGGTATATTTTATATAAGTAAACAGATTATTAAATTAACATTCATGCAAACGTATCAAGACTGTACAAAAAAATATTAATACATATAATTAATTATTACACACATATATTTTATTACACAGTATGCTTTGGTTTATTATTATTATATTTATTTTATTTTTTTATTATTATTAATATTACCATTTTTTTATTTTTTTATTTTACAAGATTATTATTTGTTTTTGTACAAGATATGCTTTGGTTTATTATTATTATTTTAATTTTTTTTTTTTTAATATTATTATTATTATATATATATATATATATATATATATATATATATATATATATATATATATATTATACCAGTTTTTCCTAAAATGTAAATTTTAATTTCAGGATAAACTAGTTTGGCCTAGGATAAACTAGTTTATCCTAACGCACTTAGGCCAAACTAGTTTAGCCTAGGATAAACTAGTTTATCCTGAAATCGGGTTTGGCCGGTAACATATATATAAAATATTTTTATTTCGAAAGTTCCTTTGAAAATAATCGTATCTACGCCATTCTATCGCAGTGAACAAAATGTGTTTTAATAAACACTGATATATACATTTCTACGCACAAATGCATGTTGCGCATTAGGCCGCGCGCACATTGGAGAGCGTCGAGCGTCGCGTCGTGAAAAATAAAAAAATTGTGTGTGCTTAAGACCACACGACAGAAGTGAAAACTTCAACAAGGCGAAATTAATAATACGAAATACAAGTTTATAATATGCGTGTATAATATTAAATTACGTTCAAGAAAAAATAAAAATAAATTATACTCAAAAATTATTTTAAATAAAATGTGATTATTGGTATGGCGCACGCACTGTTTTCACGTCGATACTGAATGCGACTGATGCGTCATGCTCTCTCATCTAACGTTCATTCGGGTTAGTTCGGATTGAGTATAGGAGTCGAATTCTGCCGAGCGAGTATAGCAGTGACGCTTCGACTATTTTTCTCTCTCGCTCTACTGACTGTTCCTCCCTCTCATGCTTAGTCGACTCGAGCCGACTTCACCCGAATGAGCGTTACATAGCCGAGCGTGACTGCTCAGTTCAATTCAGTACCCACAAAAAGTGCTAAACGCGCCTAAAGAAGTTTTCACTTCAAAAAGTGGAACCCGTATAATTTAAATCAGAGTGCGAAACCTACGTTGACTACGAGCGTCGAGCGTCAGCGTTGAGCGTTAGCGTCGCGGCGCGTCACAAATCAAACATGTTCGAATTTCGACGCTCGACGCTCATGAAATATACTGATTATCTGGTTTTTCCATCATCGTGGGTATTTTTAGATCTTATTTCTTTTAGATTCTTAAATTTCTTTATCAAACAAACCACACCGCTCAAAAGTAACGCTCTGCAATGTGCGCACCTTAACGCTCGACGCTCGACGCTCGACGCTCTCCAATGTGCGCGCGGCCTTATTCTTTTACATTTTTTCTGAGCGAAACGATAAAAACTTTTGGTGGTTTTTGCGACGATGTTTATATTTTTCATTTCTATATCTAACTTTTCGACTAGAATGTAAGGGAGTACCTATACGTCGATGGGGTACGTGTTTAATAACAAAAAAAAAAAAAAAATCCGGTAACAAATTTTGTCTAAATACAACTGGTGATTTATAGAGAGAGAGAGAGATTGGTTTTCTGATTTTTCCCAATATTTCGCTGCAGAAAAATGGCATAAAAACGGTGAAAACGCGATATCTCATCAAAATCGCATGTATCGATCGTCGTGATTTCAAAAATAATAACGGTAATTTTTTTTCCAAAAACGTATAAAACTGACAACAATATATTGTTTTGTAATTTACACTGCGCGAAGCTCGGCTCAGAATCGTTTTTCAAATACAACGTCTTTGCAGTATAATAAATGAATTAATCAATTTTTTTCTAATATTCTGTTATGTTCGCAATAGAATAATAATAATTTATGGATGCAGCGTTAATAAGAGAGCAATTTTCCGCAGTCCGCCCAGCGTATAAAAACGTAACGGCGTGAAAATGCGTATGTCTCTATATATAATTACACGTTCCCAAACCAAAACGCGATATTCCCGGTACTGCGCAATATATTTAAAAACGTTATTTATATTATATAATTCATAGCTGATTTTAAATAAAATCTACTTGGAAAAGTAAAAAAAAAACTCTATGAAACAATATACAGCGTAAATATAGATTGGCATTTATTTTTTTTTTTATAGAAAAATAACGAAAATTAAATAATAATTATAGTAAAAGCGGAGAAACTATACAAGTATACCTATTCTAAAAAAAAAAAAAACTACGACTTTTCATTCGGTTTATCGCGCGCGTTCGTACGTTATTTTAAAAACCATACAATAATTTATTATTATATTATATAGCCGCACTATTGGCAAATCGATTCGATTAAATACCTTTGGTATTGGTCAAGTCCATTTTTTTCAAAATCATATCTTCACCGTCTTCGTCGTCGTCTCCGACAATCCTTCGGTATTCACGTTCTACGTCATCCTTACTCATAGCATTCATCTTAAATTCCGGATCGGTCGACCGGTGCGCGGACGTGTTGATTTCAGGATTGATCGAACGGAAACTCAATCCGCACGCCTTGACGGCCATTTCTTTAATCAAATCTTCGGAACACGGTTTCACCGATTCCACGATGTACCCGATGACCACTAACACCGCGACAATCTAAAATAAGCCACGAAACGGATTTAAAAAAAAAGCGGAGAAAGTACCGTAATATTATATTGTATATAACGAGGGCGGGTACGAGGAACTGCAGTAGGAGTAATTATTAGGAAATCAGTGGGGAAACAAAAAAAAAAAAAAGACGTAAATTAAGTATAATATAGAAAATGAATTTCAAAAATACCGAAATTCCACATCTCTGCACGCCGCATATATATTATTCCGGTTTTAACACGCTTATTTTTACAATTATTTCACCAGGAATAAGCATTTTTTGACTAATTAAATAATATATTTTAACGAAATCGTTCGTAATTTCGAGAAAAAAAAAACTGTAATGATCGTTATTGATGTGTGTTTTACAAAATCGACCGATCGCGAAACATTTATAATATTTACGAACCGTACAATTATTGTCTAACATATAATATATTGCGCAAATACTTGTTAATAGGAATCAATAGCGTTTAACAAAATCGTTTATGATTTAGAAGAAGAAAAAATGTTTTCGAGCGCGGTATAGGTATACACTATATATAATAATATACGAATACAGGGTCGGCCTGGCCATGGCCGCTAGGCCGCGAATGCGGCCGAGGCCCCATCTTTTTTTTTATACCAATATTTTTGAACGCTATGTCTCCACCAGTTTTGAAATCTTTGCCTTGTATATTATTATAATGTATAAAAACAGTAATGCAAAAATTGATTTGAGAACAGCGGTTCGAACCACCAACGGTACACGTCAAATCGTGGTATTTATCCATTGGACTATCCATTATAACACGAGCCGAAAGATGGAAAAAATAAGCCCATTAAAGAAACACGGTAAAATTGTTAAATTTCAAATTGCTTTAACTTAAAACCGACCGCCAAATTCTAACTTCAACATATAGGTTCTTTTATAAACCTGTATTAACTCTATATAGAAACAGAAGGCGCTAGCCAAAAAAAAAAAAAAATTAATTTTTTTTTCATAATAAGTGGCCCGGAAAAATCTTATTTGCCCGGTAAGAATTTTAGAGTCACTCCGCCCTTGGATCTGGGACACCCTATAATAAAGAATTGTTTTTTATTGATATGTATTTTTTAACTTCATATTAAACCAAGGGGCAGGGGGCCCCAGAATAAAAAGATCCAGGGGCCTATAGTGTGCCAGGCCGACACTGTACGAATATATATTATTTATCGAAAAATTATAAATCAATACGCGCGCAATACGTTACATATTATTATACGATTATTAATTTTCCCACATAACCGTATAGAAATACCGTAATTGCCCCTTTCGTCGAAAGGCTTTGTCTGTTGTGTTCAGTGGCGTAGGTAATCATGCGGGAGGCGGAGATATTTGTGTCGAATCCCCTTCTCGGCCTTTTTTTTTTTCATTAGTGTGATGAAATTTTGAAACAAAAAACACAAGTGTTTCTGATCGAATTTCTTCAATCAGACGATCAAAATCATCTAGCGCCGTTAATAACAGTTCGATCGAAAAACGGACCGCGCGAAGGACGCGCGTTTGCGCGATGTCAACAGACGGCGAGGAACAGTGGCGTAATTACAAATGTTATATGGGAGGGGATACAAAATTCATCATTGGATAACCCATAATGTCGTAAGAAGACTTCTCCAAAATTAATATCAAAATTAAAGTGATTAATACACGTGTTTTATGCGTTCATTATTTTCTTTAATAAAAACGACATATTTTATAGTAAAATTTCTAATTTTCTTCGTTTTTTTTTTTTTTTTTTTTTTTTAGCTACTTTATCGTGTACTTGGTCTGTTTTTACTACAGCATTTATGGGTACACCTTTCTTCGGTAACCTAACCTAAATGTACCATACCTGCAGTAGTAAGTATTTACCGCGGTTAAATCGGTTAATAATTTAAGGATTATTACTTATTATGAATTATGATAAATTATTCTTTGTTAACAAAAAAAAAAAATATTATTTTTATTGTGTTTAATTTTCACAATTTTTTATTATACTTTTTGTATATTAGATAATTCCTTATGAAAAAAAAAAGAAAGCCCATGGGAGGGGGATTTATCCCCCATATCCCCCGTAATTACGCCCACGGCGAGGAACGGTTTTGATGGAGACGACGACAAAACCTGTTAGTACGGTATTAACCGTCAGGGCCGACCCGAGATATTATAGCGCCCCGGGCAAATTTTTATAAGGCGCCCTTAAAAATATACTAAATACTGTTTTACGCATTATATAATTCATAGCTGATTTTAAATAAAATCTACTTGGAAAAGTAAAAAAAAAACTCTATGAAACAATATACAGCGTAAATATAGATTGGCATTTATTTTTTTTATAGAAAATAACGAAAATTAAATAATAATTATAGTAAAAGCGGAGAAACTATACAAGTATACCTATTCTAAAAAAAAAAAAAACTACGACTTTTCATTCGGTTTATCGCG
This sequence comes from Slavum lentiscoides, assembly GCA_032441835.1. Lineage (NCBI taxonomy): Eukaryota > Metazoa > Arthropoda > Insecta > Hemiptera > Aphididae > Slavum > Slavum lentiscoides. The sequence continues at coordinate 1,033,177 of CM063707.1, read as the reverse complement.
CGCGTTCGTACGTTATTTTAAAAACCATACAATAATTTATTATTATATTATATAGCCGCACTATTGGCAAATCGATTCGATTAAATACCTTTGGTATTGGTCAAGTCCATTTTTTTCAAAATCATATCTTCACCGTCTTCGTCGTCGTCTCCGACAATCCTTCGGTATTCACGTTCTACGTCATCCTTACTCATAGCATTCATCTTAAATTCCGGATCGGTCGACCGGTGCGCGGACGTGTTGATTTCAGGATTGATCGAACGGAAACTCAATCCGCACGCCTTGACGGCCATTTCTTTAATCAAATCTTCGGAACACGGTTTCACCGATTCCACGATGTACCCGATGACCACTAACACCGCGACAATCTAAAATAAGCCACGAAACGGATTTAAAAAAAAAAGCGGAGAAAGTACCGTAATATTATATTGTATATAACGAGGGCGGGTACGAGGAACTGCAGTAGGAGTAATTATTAGGAAATCAGTGGGGAAACAAAAAAAAAAAAAGACGTAAATTAAGTATAATATAGAAAATGAATTTCAAAAATACCGAAATTCCACATCTCTGCACGCCGCATATATATTATTCCGGTTTTAACACGCTTATTTTTACAATTATTTCACCAGGAATAAGCATTTTTTGACTAATTAAATAATATATTTTAACGAAATCGTTCGTAATTTAGAGAAGAAAAAAAACTGTAATGATCGTTATTGATGTGTGTTTTACAAAATCGACCGATCGCGAATCATTTATAATATCTACGAACCGTATAATTATTGTCTAACATATAATATATTGCGCAAATACTTGTTAATAGGAATCAATAGCGTTTAACAAAATCGTTTATGATTTAGAAGAAGAAAAAATGTTTTCGAGCGCGGTATAGGTATACACTATATATAATAATATACGAATACAGGGTCGGCCTGGCCGTGGCCGCTAGGCCGCGAATGCGGTCGAGGCCCCATCTTTTTTTATACCAATATTTTTGAGCGCTATGTCTCCACCAGTTTTGAAATCTTTGCCTTGTATATTATTATAATGTATAAAAACAGTAATGCAAAAATTGATTTGAGAACAGCGGTTCGAACCACCAACGGTACACGTCAAATCGTGGTATTTATCCATTGGACTATCCATTATAACACGAGCCGAAAGATGGAAAAAATAAGCCCATTAAAGAAACACGGTAAAATTGTTAAATTTCAAATTGCTTTAACTTAAAACCGACCGCCAAATTCTAACTTCAACATATAGGTTCTTTTATAAACCTGTATTAACTCTATATAGAAACAGAAGGCGCTAGCCAAAAAAAAAAAAAAAAATTAATTTTTTTTTCATAATAAGTGGCCCGGAAAAATCTTATTTGCCCGGTAAGAATTTTAGAGTCACTCCGCCCTTGGATCTGGGACACCTATAATAAAGAATTGTTTTTATTGATATGTATTTTTAACTTCATATTAAACCAAGGGCAGGGGCCCCAGAATAAAAAGATCCAGGGGCCTATAGTGTGCCAGGCCGACACTGTACGAATATATATTATTTATCGAAAATTATAAATCAATACGCGCAATACGTTACATATTATTATACGATTATTAATTTTCCCACATAACCGTATAGAAATACCGTAATTGCCCCTTTCGTCGAAAGGCTTTGTCTGTTGTGTTCAGTGGCGTAGGTAATCATGCGGGAGGCGGAGATATTTGTGTCGAATCCCCTTCTCGGCCTTTTTTTTTTTCATTAGTGTGATGAAATTTTGAAACAAAAAACACAAGTGTTTCTGATCGAATTTCTTCAATCAGACGATCAAAATCATCTAGCCCGTTAATAACAGTTCGATCGAAAACGGACCGCGCGAAGGACGCGCGTTTGCGCGATGTCAACAGACGGCGAGGAACAGTGGCGTAATTACAAATGTTATATGGGAGGGGATACAAAATTCATCATTGGATAACCCATAATGTCGTAAGAAGACTTCTCCAAAATTAATATCAAAATTAAAGTGATTAATACACGTGTTTTATGCGTTCATTATTTTCTTTAATAAAAACGACATATTTTATAGTAAAATTTCTAATTTTCTTCGTTTTTTTTTTTTTTTTTAGCTACTTTATCGTGTACTTGGTCTGTTTTACTACAGCATTTATGGGTACACCTTTCTTCGGTAACCTAACCTAAATGTACCATACCTGCAGTAGTAAGTATTTACCGCGGTTAAATCGGTTAATAATTTAAGGATTATTACTTATTATGAATTATGATAAATTATTCTTTGTTAACAAAAAAAAAAAATATTATTTTTATTGTGTTTAATTTTCACAATTTTTTATTATACTTTTTGTATATTAGATAATTCCTTATGAAAAAAAAAGAAAGCCCATGGGAGGGATTTATCCCCATATCCCCCGTAATTACGCCCACGGCGAGGAACGGTTTTGATGGAGACGACGACAAAACCTGTTAGTACGGTATTAACCGTCAGGGCCGACCCGAGATATTATAGCGCCCCGGGCAAATTTTTATAAGGCGCCCTTAAAAAATATACTAAATACTGTTTTACGCATTTAAGTTTCATAATAAGATACGGTACGACGAATGTGTTCATTCATTAACAAATCAAATTTTCCAAACAACGAAAATGTCCCGGCTTTCGCTGGTCGTCTGTCTGGTGCCCTAAGGCAACCGCCCGGTTCGTCCGTATCTTGGGCCGGCCCTGGTATATTAAACTAAACGTTATGTTCACGTTACAATCGATTAAACCAGCTATTGAGTCTACGCTGGCAGTACCTACCTACATAAAAACGTGCGTCTCGAGGATGCAAACGAAATGGTTCTGAAGCCAAGAATAATATACCTGAAATATGAACTGCAATTTTTTTTTTTTTTTTTTTTGTATCTATTGATTGTCTTGTTTAAACGAACACAAATTTATTTATTTATTTTTTTTTTTTAAATGTTTGTATTTGTTCTCGTGAAAAAATATTGATTCCCATCATCATGACCTAGACCTATAATTACTCTACTGTATACACCGTAAACATATTTATATATAGACGATGAGGCGCATCACATTATACTATATACTTACTAATTTCATCGTTTTCATCTTATTCCAATAATATATGAACTCTACGCGGAAACAATATAATTACATTCGCTATTAACAAATAATACTGCAGTGACAATATACTGCGATCACAACAACAACAACAACAACAACACGTAACACTCACTATATATTATAATCATCGTGTCCACAGATGATTCGCTTAAATAGCCACCGCTGAACGCGCGTAAAAAATTCTCGTAAAAAATTTATCGCGCGACAATATATGTAGGTACTGGTTACAGGGAAAATTATTGTCGATCGTAATAATTGCATTTTATATCGAAAAAAAAGATATTTTATATCCGTCGTACGCGGTTAGGTACGCGCACTGAAATATTATTTTATTATATGAAAAAAAAAAAAATGTGTAAAATTGTGTAGGTATACATATATATATATATATATATAGACTACAGACGCGCTTATCGACACATAATATATAATCTTTAATATCGTATGTTTAATACATATTATAATGAAATTTAACGACACAGCGATCGACTACGACAACAATAACGCGCGTGCATAATTAATTATGTTTACGGCTCTTATACAGATAACGCGTCGTATTGAAAATGTATATGCGCTTACGTTATTATATACTTAATATGAGAGCTGAGTTATGATAGGTACGCATTACTGCAGGCTGCAGGACACAATTATTATAATAACTCGAATTCATAATGCCTACCGTAGAAGACCAGCTATACATAAAATAATAGTGTGTACGTATAGAAGAACGGCTGTATGGTTTCGAAGAAAAAATATACGTGATACGATTATCGTCGGGGAAAGTATTGGACTGCAGAGGACCGTCACCCGAAAAAAATTTTCAAACCGGTTATAATAAAGGGTGGAACTGAAAGTAAGAACGAATTCAGCGCCTTTTTTTTTCTGGCCACGGTTTGCCTGCTGCAGCAGGTAGCAGTGCAGGTTTTGTCATTTTCCGTTATCCGTTATCATTGACATTAATCACACACGGTCTTCATAGGCGCGCGCAGACCTTTGTGTCTTGGGTGGACCAAGCCTATGTTAAATTAGGATCAAGGGCGTATTTGGGGGGGGGGGGCGAAGAAAGCATTAGTTTTCCATGAGTCCTAACCATAAAATTTAAATAAGCAATAGGTATGTATTTTAGAGGTTAGGAGAAAAAAACGATTATAATTAATATTCCAAATAGATGCAATAGATGCATATTATATATATACCACCATAAGCGGTGAAGGGCAAATTTTAAGGTTATATAAAAAAACAATTATTTCGAAAATGTCAAAACCGTCCGTCAACGACGTGAAATGCACACATGTTTAACGTCATAGATCGAGAAAATTTCGACTTACGTTTTGACTTTGTTAGAAAAACAGCAATTACTTTCCTGCAGGATAATCGTAATATAAATATAAAATCATTATATATAAGACAATTTGAGTTTTGAGGAAATCGTGAACAGACGCGATTATAAATAAAGTACGACTCGACTCGCAGGGAGGGCCGTGGCCCACCCGGCCCACCCCGTGCGCACGCCTATGCGGTCTTACAGGTCACACTGCAACTCCTACTCGTCAATGGACAAGACTCTGTGAAGAACGTCAGACAAACACGGGGTGGCGGCGCGTATAAGGCACGAACTGCTGCTGAAAACATCGGTGTCGTACAAGATGGTCGTGCGACGGTGCAAGCCCCAACAACAAATCGGTTCGTCGACGTGCTCGACATTGTGTCACCCAGTGGCGCCGGAGAAGGGGGGCAGAGGGGGCAGTTGCCCCCCAGATATAATTCTGGGAGGGCTAAGTTATACTTTTGCCCCCTCGGATAAAATGAACAGTCATCATCAATGTAAACATATATAATTAATCTCAAAATAATTCTATAAATCATACAATAACAAGAAGATGGTAAAACTACAGTACATTTTATCAACATCTAAAAATAAATATGCTACGGGTTTTTAATTTTTGCATCTGTGTCAGTCGTGGATTTTGTTTACTTCCTCGAGCATACGTATTTTTTTTATAAAGGAATAACTTCCTTTTATTGGTTATTAATGTTATTAACTTTGTACATATGTTACTACAATATACTACATATTTTAAGTAAATGATACACATACTAAATAATATATTATATATTTTATATATATATATATAGGTTAGGTTAGGTATATATATATATATATAAAGAAAAAACTATGATATTTTTCATATATATTTTTTTGTTTAACTGGTTTCATACATTCTTAGACATTTTATATACCTCAAAATGAGGTAACATTGATGAAAAAAAAATGTTTAGTTTTTTGTTTATAAATTATTGAAAAAAAAAAAATATATATATATACATATTAAATGTTTGCCCCCCCCCGAGTGAAAAATAGTTCCTGCGCCACTGGTGTCACCCAAATGCAGTGCAAACCCTATCCTTAAGAAAGACATTTAAATGCACGCCTATACAAGATTCGATTATAACGCAAGAGTTGAAACCTGCTAACCTAACCTAACCAGTTATAACCTCAATGAGACCGAGCCTGTGCCACCTGTTTGTGAACCGCATCGGATGTTATTTTTCGCAAATAAACCGTAGGTGTTCGTTGACAATTCGTAACAAAAATTATTAATATTCATTAAAATTCACGTGTTTTACAGCATTTTCAAATTCGTCCTGGTTTTAAGTTTTTTTTTTTTTTTAGATTTTTAGCGAAGCCTGCGAGTATACGTGTTCGTTTTACAATGATGAATACGTTATTATTATTAAACCATATATTCGATTCCCCACGTATGGTCGAACGTATTATAAATGCGGCTCGCCATCTTTTTGAAAAATAAATTATTTTCCGCCGATTTAGTTCTGTACGCTGCTGCACGTCCGACGTTTTACATCGATATGATTTTTTTTTCCCAATTATCATCTACTCGTATATCAAGTCTATATAATAGTTATTTTTTAACAAAAAAATTGACAATTATAATAGGGAACTTCAATAATGGAACTATATTGTTGTGTATAACTTTGTTGTGAACTATATTGTAGAATAATATCCAGGAAAATAACGACGAACAATTATATTATTACAAAAATATCTTGTAAACATTGTAAACCGTATTCTGACAAAATACCAACGTCAGTCACAACTACAATAAACGCTGCAACACTTCAATTCGTTAATCAAAACCGTTGCTGCTGTTTTTCACTTTGAATTTCGCAAAACATCAAATATAGGTAAAAAAAAAACATTCCCGCGCGTTCTTATATAGATCCAACTACGATTCGTTTTCGTTTTCCTATCGGCACAATAATGCGCGAGCACCTAACCCGTAGAGAGAAACGAAAAATTAAAACAAAAATATCGATCCAATATGTATAATATTACGTTAATTTATTTTGCGAGTATAAAAAGCGTAGGTACACAATATATATATATATATATAATAACCGTATAATTCGATTCCTGCAGCGTTAATATAATAATATGTATATATATTATACGCGTTTGCACAATTTTAGTCCGTTATTATAATATACGATAAGATTACTGTCTGCAGTGCTCGTGTATATAGAGTAATAAAATTAATTGAAAAATTATTATATATAATAACCTGTAAACACTATAATAATATTAATACAGTATACTCGTATATAGTTTCATAACAATTTATATATTCTCTTCGTTATATACGAAAATATATAAAAAAAAAAAACATTTTAATACTATATACTGCGCCTATTATTATTTATCTATGCGTGTGTATTTTTATGTAATAAAAAAAAAAAATGAACCGATAATAATTACCGTCATATATACGAGTATAATTGAATGTATATATAATAAAACGATGTATAGGTACGCGTTAAAATTACAAATTAAAAATGTGTTCATTTCTTGTCGCATATACCCTTGAAATCGTCCGCTGTGCATTTTCTGTAACAGCACTCTCTCACCAACGTCGTGATATCCCGTTTACTAACAGTTGAGGGACGGTCATCGTCGTCGTGGTCTTCTGCAGGAAACAAAACGCATGACGTGTTATCGTACATAAACGAATGTAATTATTATATAAAATATAATATAATATATATTATAAATAATGTATTATATTTATATATATATATATTCAGTGGCGTCGGAGAAGGGGAGGGGGACAGTTATACTTTTGTCCCCCTCCCGGATAAAATAAATTTGAATGTTTTTACTTGCTCTACACATAACAATTTTCTTGTATGAACACAGGCGTAATTTGGGGGGGGGGAGCTTGGAAGGTATTAGCACCCCCCTTTTTAAAATTAGCACCCCTTAAATTTTTGAAAAGACCAAAAAAAAAAAAAGATCACGCGATTTTTAAATCTGTTGATAGCTTAAGCACCACCTACATTTTTATCGAAATTACGCCACTGCAGTGTATGAATAATAATAATTCATTGCCCTGACTCTGTACACCTAATAGTTTTTGAGTTTAATTTCTAGTGATTATTTTTATTGCAATTTTCACTCTATTTTTTTTTTTTTTTTTATTAAGGCTTTGACATTGTTTTTTTAAAAAAGGTTTTTGTTTTAACGATGTTTCACAATAATTTTATTTTATATATACTTATAATTTATTTTTATGCCGTTTAAAAAAAAAAACATGTATATCGAAAAATAAAACTATTAAATAATATTTATTCCTTTATTCCTCCGAACTGTGAGTGTGTAAAGATCGGAGCACTCCTTGTGGTAGAATTTTTGAGCACAGACAAAAGAAAACCCCCCACTGTAAAAACCCCGCGATACATTCCTCGCTCCTTTCAGAATCTAAAATATGAAATATTATTATATTTCTCACGTATATTTTTATGTTTTACTTGTTTCACACTTTCTTAGACATTTTATATAATTATTATACTCGTGTGTTTAAACATATTGGTTTTTATGCATTACACACTAAAAAAATATACATAAACCTTAAATGTTCGCCCCCCCCCCCAAAGTGAAAAATAGTTCTTGCGCCACTGTATATATATTTATATAAAAAAAAAAATCATATATACTCATTTCGGGTTTTGGAAAAAATGTTCCATCGTCTCCTCCAAAAATCGTTAAACGTTTCGGACCGCGTTGTCGCACGACATTCGATTCTGCAGTATATATTATAAAATCAATTATATATCGTTTATAAAGAGACGAGGAATCAGCATAGTAATAGTTTAAGCCAATGGTTCTCAATCTGTTTAGTATCACGATCCAAATTCTCCGCAGAAAATCTATCACGACCCACACCGTTTTACATTTATGTAATTTTCGGGATTTATAATACTTTATATATATATTATAGTTTATACATACCATAAAGTATAAAGATATTTTCTTCTATTATAGAATAATAGAATATTTTGTATTAAATTATTATTATTTAAAAATAAATTTCTTTTAAATCTTTCCTATATAATTTAAAAAACTCCTCGCGACCCATCATCAAAATTTGACTCGGGACACACCAGTGGGTCGCGACCCATAGTTTGAGAAACACTGGTATACGCATTATTGTTACAATTTTCTTTTCTTTTTTTTTTTTTCTCTTTGTAACAAATATAGATAAATACAGATTCTGTGTACCGAACGAAATTTAATATTATTAAAACGTCAAATTTATACTGTGCAAAGAATGAGATTCATTCGAGTGGTGGACGACATTATGGAATATTATTATATTGTGTACACCTCGAAATGATGAAATCGCAAAACGACAATAATACAGTGCCGGTGCTAGGTTTTGCGGGGCCCGGGGCAAATCATAATAGAAGGTGCCCCAATTTACAAAATAATAAGGAAAAAAATTATACATTTCTAAAGTTAATTTTTTTTAACACGACTTTAAAAAATAATAATAATAATAATAAAATATGTACTAGAGGTCTATGAGTATCTAATACTTACAATTTACAAGGAAATATAGCACGGGTTTTCGTTTGATTACCGATTTTCAATTATTTCGATATAAAAAAAAAAAATCACTTTTTATACAACTGATTTGTTATAAGAACTTCAAGGACAGAACCTTGTCACCAAAGTGTATGTAAAAGACAAAAGTAATATTTTTATACCTACCTACACTAAGATTTTTCAAACATTACGGGTAGTTCATCAGTACCTACATAATCTATTACAAATATTATATTGTATATAATTATCAATTATTATTAAAATGTGTATCATAAACTATAAAACATTAAGTCTAAATTCACGACTCCAGAAGAGGCTTTTAAAATATTGTTTCATTGTAACATAATTATTTATACCGGGCGCGGGGCCCTGAAAGCGCGGGGCCCGGGGCGCGTGCCCCGCTCGCCCCGCCCTTGCGCCGGCCCTGCAATAATATAATGACGTCATAGACATTTGACCGTAATTGTTTTAAGAATTTAAAAACGGTGCGTAATTGGCAATGAACAGAAATTGCGCCTCCCCCCTCCCCTCCCCCAAAGCACAGTCATTCCCACGAAATATTTGTGGTAGAGTAATAAGAAGAAAAAAAAGGGCTTTTCACAAATTTGTCGATCGAACTGTCCAAATAATTGCCAACTCAACATTTTTTTTTTTTTCTAAGTGAGACAGTACCCGCTCCCTGCCCCCCCACCTCTTACTGACCTTGCAATCACCAAATTCGTTTTTTTATTACCTTAAAAAAATATCATTAAAAAAAAAAAAACGATCTTTAACATAAATATCTCCTTTTTTATTAAATATTAAAATCGTTACACATAACAATTATTATTAAAAGCCCTCTTGCCAGTGTCTAAATACGGCCGTGGCTACACGATGCCAAAAAGAAAATTCATTTCGTTAATATTAATTTATAATCCGATAGACTACAGTTCAGGGGCGTATTTATGGGTGGGCTGATTGGGCTCCAGCTTCCCCCCCCCCCGAAATTTCAGGAACTTTCTTTACTAATTCCTATGTCCTATAGCTATAGGATGTAATATTTTTAATAAATTCCTAATATGTAGTTGTTTTTAAAATGTTGAGAATTTGGTGATTTGTCCTATTTTTAAGATATAGTCTTGCATTAGAATTTAGAAATAATTCAACAATGATATTTACTCAATGCCTCAACCCCCCAAAAAAAAAAAATTTCTAAATACGCTCCTGCTGCAGTTGAATATTTTGATCGAGGAACATGATATATCGAATATTATAATAAGATGACTCAATAAACCAAGGATAGGTATATAGTTATGGCTCCTTAAAACGGAGTCTAAAATCATACGTGCGGCACAAAAAAATAAACTGTATATTGCAAAATCAGTAAACTTTTTTTTTTTTTTTTTTCCCAACATTTATACTCGTTTAATTTTAAACTGTTCCCCAAAACGATTCGTTAATACAAAAAAAAAAATACTATACTTTCGAAAATTCGTTGATAACCGCGTCGTTTTACTATATATAGGAACACAAATAAAATTACAAAAAAAAAAAAAAATGTTATTTTTAACAAATCTAATCACGAAACGTGGATTGTCAAACTTCGTGTGGAGTTCCTAAAACCCCCGTTTTTTAGGCTCTGCGTTAAATTCGTAATTTTAATCAAAGTATACTGTGCAATACAAATTAATCGTATTATAATTTTCAAAAGTATTTCTTTCAATTCATATAGGTATACAGAGCTGGACAAGTCAATGAGTTTTTTTGACTCATCGTCATAATATTGCGGAGTCGACCTGCAAATCTGTTTTAGCCGAGGAGTTAATTATAAAAGTTCAAACATATCGGTTATATTATAGGCAGGGCTCGCAAACGTTATAATAACGTTTTGATTATAACGTTATAATAATTGCAAAATATCAATTGAAGCGAATATAAAAAAAAACCCGGTAACAGAAAACAATAAACACTAATTTTAAACCATCACAAATTAAAATACATATCATTATAAACGAAATAATGTATTAACGCGTTATATATGAAAATATCAAAAAACGAAAAATAAAATTACCGTTATTTTAATAATTTTTTCCAATTTACTACGGAAAATATAAGCCTATATATATGGTGTAGGTTTATTATATAGTACTATACAATAAGGCTGGGTTCACATGGACGCGTACACGCGCGTCAGCTAGACACGTGTATTGAGATATACGGTTTCCTATATGTCTTTCGCGAAAATTCCCTTTCTACGTGTGATATCGCGAATTGAAATATTGTTTTTTTTTGTTATTGGACCTTTCAGATTATTTTTGTTTACTTGATGGTAAAAATTATTCAAAGATACGTGTCTGAGAAGAGCTGATGTCAGCTAGTCAGGAAAGTTTCTATTATGGTAATATGCAGGTAATCAACATTTTAAGAAAAATATTCTGCATTGGAATATAAAGTCAAAAATAAACCAAGGTTCTCACTAAAAAAATGTATAAAATCAATAATTTAGGACTTTTATAATCAATGAAGTTTAATGAAGTACATTACGTTTATGAGATTTGAAAACGTGTTATATAGAGTTTATATGGAATATAAATGGATTTATTTATTTGGAAAAAAAAAATTGATATTAAACCAAATAACGTTAAAATACCGATAAACGTAAAACGTAAACATTATATAACGATAAAACTTTCTTTAACGTTAAACACAAATAATCCATTACGATAAACGCAAAAGGTAAATAACGATAAAAAAAACGTTAAAACAAACATTTTTTTTTCTTCAAATGACAGCCCCGATTATAGGTAATAAAATGCCATTTAATTTTAATCCTCCTTTTCTTTGGGCATGTTTTAATGATTCCAGAATTAGCGTTATTGATTTCAAGCAGGGGACGAGCACTTTAAGGACGAGATTTTGTCCAGCCTCTCTCTAGGATTGCCTCGACGACGTTTTTTTTTTTGGTGTGTGCAGCGCACGACAACGAATGCGGAATGACACAAATGACTGCCGAGAAACCATCACTCGTCCGCGAATAAAACTCGTCTGACGTAAAATTACTTTTGTCTACGAAATTATTAATATACTATCGTTATTTACTTTATAATTTTAAAAAAAAAAAAATTCATTTAATACTGTGTTGCGCGCCGATTCGTTTAATTTCGTATTACTCTACCAAAGAATATTGCAAGCGTTATTATACATTTTTTTTTTTTTAAAGGAATAAACGTTATTTAATTTTATATTTTTACAAGAAAATATTATCCGGTTTCAATATACTTGTACAAATATATATATATTAATTTTACTTACTTTTTAACAATTTATGTAAAGGACGAATAATAGGTAGATAAGACCAAACCAAAGCTCGTGGGTTGTGAATCACTCGATTTGCGCGTTGTACTCCTTAAACCGGTCCCTACTGCAGCGTAATTATTATACTTTCTATAGATAGGTATACTATCCGAGTGAGATGTATCGCATGTAGTGCCTACCCGAATTTTTTTATTATATCATTTTACACTATTTTTTTCTTTTTTAAATATTAAACATATTAATATTTACAGAAATTTTAAAAATGGACCGCCTCAAAAAAAAAAAAAAATTCTGGGCACTATGTTAAAAATAGTTGACAACCCTGCCTACTTCCCGTTACAAAAAAAAAAATTACATACAAATTAATACAGTAAAATTCCCAACAAATCCTGTGAGGCTAATACGAACGAGATTCCAGCTTTTACTTTTTTTTTTGTATTATTATTTCGCAATTTGCACTATAAATAGTTTTTAATATTAATTAAATATATTGTTTTGACGAAATTATTTAACTGGAACAAAAAAAAAAAATTTAATTTCGTTTAATGTAAATACTGTGTGTAGTGTACCTACAAAATCACCGATCAAAAAAAAAAAAAATACCATTATTAAGTCGTATAATCGTATTATAAAAATAATGAATAATAAATTAATATTTTTTTTTATCAAATTACATAAAAAATGATTTGAGAGAAAAAAACAATTTCGTTTAAGAAAACGTTACACAGGCAAACGAAACCGTTTAACGTCCGAAATTGCAGAGAAAATGTTCAGAAATTGAAAAGTTTACGATAAAACAGTTTCGCGGGGAGAAAGAACCCAGCTGAAGCCCACTGAAGCTGTACACTCGAAGACACAAAATTTTTATATAAAAAAAAAAAAATTAAAGAAAATATTATGTACACGCAATAACAGTGCTGTTTTATTTTTAGATATCTTTAATTCTTAAGAAGTTATAAGCATTTGAAAATAAAAAAATTGTACGCGACTTTCCACACACATTTTATACAGATACATCCACAGCGCGCTCGATTTAGACCGTTTCGGTTAGCAGACGAATGGCCAAATAAATATATACCTTTGGGCTTTTTATCGCCCGACACTCCTCTGAGCAGGAATTCTGTTTCGTCCACGTCTCCGATCAATCGTCTGTATTCACGGTCCACATTACTTATTCTCCCGAAATTCAGTCCAAATATCCGTCTGAACGGTCCGAATATCGACCAATCGTTATCGGCACCGCCGAACGAACGTTTACTCAGTCCGCATACACTGACCGCCATTTGTTTGACAAAATCGTCAGTGCACGGTTCAGCCGATTCTATAAGACATCCGATGGCCATTAACGACATCACAAAAGTCTAAAAACCCATACGAAACGTCGAAGAAATTAATACAATGCAATACGTTTCTTTTATATACTCACAAATTTCGTCATTTCGATCTTATTTTTTTTTTTTTATGAACTCAACGAGGACACGCAATATATACTAACGATAAGCCACGACACATATTATAACACTGACCATCGTGTCCGCATATCGATCGCTTAAATAACTTTTTTTTATCATTTTTTTTTTTTTTTTACGAATTTTTCCTTCAACAGATTCTTCTTAAATGATTCAAACGCATTTGTAAAACACAGGAGATTACGAATGACGCGAAAATAAAATAATATAATAATAAATAAAAACTACACATTCCGTCATACGAACAATTCCATTGTTATTTGAAAATATTTGAATAAACGACAAAATATAAACAAAAGATATTTTCTATATAAATGTGCATTAATAATAATAATATGAATTACAATACGAATATAAATTATAATGTAATAATGATTAATTTAATGATTTCTTTCGTTTGAAATTAGGCAGCAAGTGCTTTGTACGGTCGTTTCTGCATCATATTTATTTTGTCGCCGAGACTGAGAGCCATGCCCTAAAAAGCAAAATTTTATAACATAACACAATTGAAATCATCGAAAAACACACTTCTAACTAACATTTATTGATATTTTTCAATTCTAAAAAATACGTCAAAACACATCGACGATTGCATTTTAGAAACTCGCAAATTTTAATTAAAATTTTTATGGTAGGTATTTTCTTCTGTATACTCCTAACTTATAATTAATTTATAAGATTGAACAATATTACGATTGGTTTGATAAACTATCTATTCAAATGAGACCGTTCGTGAGAATTCTACTCGGATATAATATTTTATTTCTATTAAAATAATTGTTTGTACATTCGAAACTGTAGTGTTCACGCTCGTCTCTTCTTCAACAATAATTATTTAAGTAATATTAAAAATTAAACTATGTATATATATACTCTATACATTATTTATTTCATAGCAAAAATTTTAAAAAATAATAACCAAAATTTTTTCATTTGAATAATTTATTGGAATGGCTTTTTTTTAAATAATAAATTAATAAAAAACAATTAAATTCATATCATTTACACTTAAATACCATAAATGAGGTAATTAAAAATATTACACATTGATTTTTTTTTCTTTTCTTACAAGGCAAATAAAAACCTTAAATAACTGTAAAGCCAGTCGTAGACACGTTTATATTAGATTTAATTTAAATTTGTCATCATATTTAAATACGAAAACATTATCAATAACGTGGTGTTTTTCAAGCATGGTATTGTATTGCGAGTATTTACAATAAACTACATAAAAATGATTACGAATACAACTTTCAAAATAAGAGATCATTGTTTTAATTCTATGAATATTATTACATTTGTTGTGCTGCATGTATGCTAATGGCACACAAAGGAAACAAATTGATATGCTGTGTCATCTTAAGGAAAAAACAACACATTCATATAACATTATTATTAATAGAATTGGTTTTAAAAATAAACAGTATTATGAAAATGGAATGCATGAGTGTGTCTAAAATATAGCCAATGAGTAAATGGAACTGATAAAAAATAAAAAACATCTAACAATAACTGTTGGTTGGAATTTGTATTATACGTAAATTGTTTTTTAAGTAATAAAAAAAAAATGTAATTTTAACATATAATTTTTAAAATTATTATTAATATTTAATTGATGAAATTTAAAAAATATATATATATAATTAATGTTCAAAAATCGTATTTATATTTAACCATGTGGGTATACATTCCTGGCATCTTCGGTAAATACTCGATACACAATATTGCAAATACACATCGCCTCTGCAGATAATAACTTCACTTTAATCAATTAAATTAGGAGTTTTTATTTTAATTGGAGAAGTATAAATTATATACAATTTGAGAAATAAAATTTTCTAAGTAAAGAATGCTTTCATTAAACAAAATAACTTAAAAATATTCATCATTTTATAACTAATCTTCAAATTAAAATTTAAAAAATGATTCTCGTTTCATAGTTTTGAATGAAAATTGTATACATATTTTAAAATGCAATGAATTCAAAGTTATTAGATACACATAATACACGATTATTTTGTCTTTGTTTACTACCAGATCGTATTAGTTTCGTGTTCCACTTTCAATTTGTATAACAAACCATTATAATCCTACACAATTCTCTCTTTTTTTCTTTATTCATAATTAAATTTAAATTTTCTACGTTTATTACAATTGTTATTTTATAAACACCAATTACAATAAAACTGTTGCTTGAAAGTTATCTATCCTAATAAGTACATATTATATTATAATGTAATATTTTGTATTACAGTATATTTTAATTGTATACTAAATTGTCAACCATAGCAAAAATATTAATAAGTTAGATCCAATGTTTGTATTTATTATAAAAAAGGTTTACTTTTGAATGATTATTTTTTAAAGGTTAGTCCCACAGAAAAAAATTTTTTTCAATGCAATTTTCAATCGGTTAAAATTTAAAATAAATATAATTTTAATATTGTAGTCAACATTCCATTTTTAAAATAAAACCTCAACCATTTTTAGACCAATATAAACATTACATGATAATATTGAACAACTTCTGAATGAGGAAAACCTGACTATAATAACTAATACAGTAAAGATAACACTGTTTATATTAATAAGTACAGTTTCATAATCTTTTTAATGAATACAAAACCAATAACACATATTTTACATACCAAATAATATTCTCTATAGTTAATAAATAGTATTTTTTAAACAAAGTGACTCATTTTTTTTTTACTATAATAGATTTCTGTTTTAAACTCTAACTATAGTGCGATTTACTAATTGTTTTAAATACTCCGAAATATTAGGTCGTAATACATGTGTGTGGCAAACATAATAAGTCTGCTATAAAATTTAATATTTTAAAATAAATAATTATTGAATATTTGAATTTTTAAAAAATATTTATATAAAAATATGGAATTAAATGATCAATTATTTAGAAAGACATTTTAATAACATTATCTCGAAACCTTTTTTTTTAACTAACTTTTAACAAAAAAAACAAATATATATATATATATATATATATTATGGGTAATTACCTGACTTTTGGCTCGAATTCTTATATGACCACTAACTTGTGGCTTATCTATTTCCTTTTCAATACTCAAGTTTGCTAAAGCATCTTCACCAAATATTGATCTTGCATATAAATTTGCTGCCATAAATCCACATTGTCCAGACAATGCTTTTTCAGGAGTCAGACATTTCATGTTTGTGCTTTTCAATAAATGTGCCAAGTATTCATTGAGATCAGTCAAACTGGTTGAAACGGAAACCTAAAAGAACCCAACGTTCAAATCAAGTTATTTAATTCTAGAACTGTGGAACGTTTACTTTGTTTTCCCATTCGAATTCAGTCCACATTTGACGGAATTCAGAATCATTACATACTGCTGGCATTATGTAATCCATTATATCTATACGAATGTCATCTAATACAACCACATTGCGATCACCAATTGCACCACCAATATCATAAACTGAAAAAACAAAATTAATATTTGTACCTAATAACATAAAAAACCCCCATACAGCTTACCAATATTTCCAAAGATTATGCCATTTTCAGTAGACGCAACTTTTACACTAGCTTTGATATTGCAAAAATCATGAGGAGCCAAAACAACAGGTTGTGGTTTTTCCACTAACTTTAGATCTCCCATTGTTGCCAATTCGAGTGTACAATTTTGCAATGTATCACCTAATACATCACAATTACAAATTACTTATATCTGAATTTCTAACATTTGTTTGTTTTTTTACCCGTTTGATTAACAATCAATACATCCAAAACAATATCGTACTGATTGACATGTACATAAGCCTCAGCATATATGGGATCAGAAAAGCCAGTTAACTGTGTTACTTTATTAAGTTTACTATTAGTTGAAAGACCCGATGTCCCATCACTATTGCTTTGATGGATAGAACCACCACCAGCAACAGCTTGGTTTAAGCTGAGTTCAAAAACATTTTCTGTGCCTTCCGTACCACTACTACTAGTGCGCAAAAATACAATAGCATCGTCTACATTCACTTTATGCCCAGGCTTTTCTTTTGCCTAAAATTCGGTAAAATTATAATTATTGATTAGATAAAATAATAAAAACATTTTTTATTTTTGTGTGAATTTTACACAAAAACTGACTTTTTTGTTGCTACTTTCTTCGTCTTCTTTGGCCGCCAACATTTCATTCAATGACTTGCTACATTCCTTCATGTAAATGTCTTCAATTTCACTATCTCTATCATTCAATATTTTAATACTTTCCAAAATTTTGTCTTCGTCATCAATGCCAATTGATTTCAAACAAATTCCTAAGTAAAAATTATATAGATTACATACTGTTACGGTTCAAAAATGATTTAAATTAATCACAAAGAAAGAGGATAATTAACATGTATCACATTTATTTATAATAATGGGCTAACTCCATAAATGTATATGTACAAACTAAGGCAATAACTAAAGTAATATTCTATATATTATCACATTACAATGTTTAATAATAAAGATAATATAACCTTCCGCAAATTCATAGAAAAATAATAAAGAACGTCTGACATGGTTTAATCCAGGACACCGAAAAAACCAATGGTTCTGGTCGCGTTGAATCATAATACACAAAAGTGCCCATTTCTAAGACAAATCAGACGAGATCATACACGTGCCATTCACAACAGTTTAAAATTTTAGACTTGGTGGATTTTTGATTTACGATTTGATTAAACTTGGTAATTACTGTTTGAAATATTAGAAATTGTTTAAAGCCAATATAGTATATATAAATAAGAGTTTAATAAATTGGTTTGGTTCATATTGAATATAACAATCTATATTTCTTTCATTAATTATGAATTATAATAATCTAATTATCTAATTATAATAATTATCTAATTATCTTTCATTCAGAATACAATTTTAATTACCTGATTTTCCAAGTTTTAAAACATAAGTCAATATAAGCATTAAATTGACACAAAATTGATTAGCCTTTATTGAATCTTGTCCATTCCAAATCTCAGCATATCTGATACCTAATTTAGTAAAAGTAGTGCCTAATGCAGCGCCCATATAGAAATCTCCATCAATTAGATACTGTCTTAATGGAGGTCTTTTTGATTGGCTACTACGAGGAGCATTTATAATAAATGCTGATTGAGTAGCATAAGTACCATCGGATGTAACCAATTGTGAACCACTTGATCCATATTCTTCAACATTTTCTGAATCTCCAGCTGCTTTCTTCAATTCATCTTCTACTAAGGGTAACTGAAAGAAACAATATATTGTGAACAATTTTTACAATAAAAGTGTGTAATCTAGCATTAATCAATTTTCAATAGTAGATATCACTTCATATGATTACCAGCATTACTAATTAAATGTAAGTTTGTACAAATGTATACATATTAATTGAAGTTACTGGTTAATAAAATCAATCATAATTCCATAAAACTCAATCTCAATCATATACAGACAAATTTGTTATTATATTTCAATAATATAAGATGACCATAATATCTCTGCACCAATAGTGATCACATTAAATAATACCCCAAGTACTCTAACTTATTTATAAATAAATTTCAAAAATATTAAGAAATAACTTATGTCAAGAACATACATCTCCAAGTGATGTTTTAATTTGTTCAATTGTGGCTTCAATATCTTCTTGTGAGTTAGCGAATTCACCAAGTATCCATAACGCAGCTCTGTGTACATTGGCAGATTTAATAGACTGAAAAACTTCCAATAGACGCTGAATGATGAGCGGACGTAATGATTCAAAGAGATATATAGCTTCACGCAAAAATACCATGACATCTGTAGCTGCTAATTCTATACTATCCGATAAGAAATCAATAAGAACGGGTATCACTGTTGCAGCAATATCTGGGAACTATTAAACGATAAAAGTACAGTTAGCAAAATCCAAATCAAATGTTTTAACAAAACAAACCTTGATGGAACAAGTATGAAGTGTGCGCACTAACAATTGTCTATATTTCCCAGTGTCTTCGTGTTCAGCTAAATTATGAGTTTTTTCTACTTCGTTCTTAAGCACAAAAACCATTTCTTCAATATTACGAGACGATACCAGATCCAAAGCTATGCAAAAATAGAATGAAACCGTGTAAAATTGTTAAATATTATATTTGAAGAATAATAAAAATGATTACCCAAATTCAATGTTTTCTTTCTGACTTCTAAATCTGTGCTGGATAATACTCGTAATATATCCATAACCAGATCCTGCAGCACTCTTTCATGTGAAGGATGCTCTTTAAGAGCAATCAAACGGTCCAAAACAATGAGTTTCACATTATTATCGCTTTCTTTTACAATTAATTCGATATAACAAGAAGCTGCTGCCTATAATGCAAGTTATTAATTAATTTTATTATAAACACCCATAAATAGTATAAAAAAATATACCTTCACAGCAGTAGGTGCATTAGATAATGTGACCAATGTTCCAGCAGCTTCATAACGAACTGCTGGACTACTAGAATTAAGTAAATTGTAAATACAACGAATGAACCGTGAACGCTCTGATGGATTTGCATGACATACCTAAATTTAGTAATAAACAATATTAGTAAAAATATTATAAAAAGTTATAAAAGACTCGCTTACTTTATATATGAGTTCAACGATAACTAGTTGTAAAATGTCACCAAAAGAAGCAACCTGATCCAAGCAAGATGCAAGATATGCTAGTGCTCTATCTTGGTCAGCATGTAACAACATCATAAAAGCATTGCGTTTGCAAGACATATCTTGCTCACCATCAAGGAAATTAGCAACGAGTTCAGGTGCATCAGGTATCAAAAATTCAAAATTCCTATAAAATAATTTATTATTACAAAAGTATTTAAATTTTAAAATAACAAATAAATTGATTTAATATGTGCCAATTTAAATTACCTATAAATAGTAAATATTGCAAGTACAGCATTACGTCTTACATATGAATGACGGTGTTCAAGACATGATCTAATAGCTGGCATCAATGGTTCTAGTAATTCTGGTTCTTTTAATTTACACAAAAACCGAAGAGTTGAACCTCTTAAGTATTCATTTGGATGTTGTAAATCCTGTAAAAACGTAATTCAAATAGAAAACAATAACTCAAAAAAAAAATTTTAATTTTAAGTTTACTTAAAATATTTTATTTCATGATTTTTTTAAAAATTAAAATCTATGTTAATATATATGTATGTATATATATATATATATTGTATATACTACATCGTTTAGGTTTTTTTATTTTTTGTTATAAAATGCTAATAATATTTATCTATTTTATTTTCTGTTTTAAAATAATTTATCGATACCCATGTGTTAAATGCCCATTTTTAAGACAGACAAATAATTTTCATTCGAAAAATAAAGGTTTAAAGGAATAAAAGTGTTTTTTTAATATGCTATATTCCACTCTCAATTAAAGTAGGCCATTATTTTATACTCGATAAACATTATCTATATTTTATGAAAAATGTTTAATACAGAAAAAAAAAATGAACTTGCAAACTTATGTAAAAATGTATCATTTTAAATTAATTAAAAAAAAAATTAATAATATGTTTAATTATCCTGTACTTACATAATATACAAAAATATGTAAGTATATACGAATAAACAACTATTTTATTTTAAATTTTAATCGTTAAAATTAACTACAAATATGAGTTTTTAAAGTATATACTATATATTATACATTATTATACAAATAAATTCAAAATACACACGATTAAAATATTAACTTCAAACGAAATAAAAATCATTAAAAGTTATATTTTTATAAAGGGAATACATTTATCTTGTTAAATTATAACCCAATTGAATTTTAGGTAAACTCGACTAAGTGTTACGATTTACCTTACGATAGGCATCACAAACTAATATCATTTCTTGTAATAATTTTCCATCGGCAGTGGTTTTCGGTACAATTTCCCAAAATATCAACAGAAGTTTCTTAATCATGTGATCTTGTAACGGCAGAACGAATCGAATTATTATCATTAATAAACCCGGCAAGCGTTCTCCATTAGCTATCATATGAATGACTTTTTTCAACGCTTCGATTTTCGTCTTGCCATCTCCTTTTTCTATATACGAACAGAATAAAATAAACATTGACAAATCCGCACACGTAGTTGACTAATGGTTAATACGAACCGAGATCTAGCTTGAGTTGCATTTCATTTGGCATCTCATAGTCACTAGATATATTTATCAGGGTGTAACAAGGCTGTTCTATAGACGACATTGCGCGACTGGGAAGAAAAAAATATATTTTTAAATAAATTAAAACACTTATTTGTTTGTGTATTACGTGCAAATTCTGAATTTCTAAGTATGAGAGTAGTTACTCACGGATGTATATTACGAGCACGAGACTTGAGAGACTATTTCAATTCCAATGAAACGACACGAAAATCGCAATATTTTAACGCCTAAACCATTTTACGTAATACCGCATAAAAACGGAATGAAATTTATTTAATTCAAATTCGAAAATCGTCGACAAAATAATATAATACATCACCACCATACAGGGCGATAATTATTTTTTTTCTTGTTTATTTATGATAACACGTCACAACATGATATCGACACGTCCGAAAGTATACCACGGTCTAAGTATAACCTTCGTTACCGCGGAAACCACGCTTGACTTGGTAACGTCGAACCGGCACCCGGTGATAAAATCGCCGCCGCCACGTTTGAAAAATGAAAAAAAAAGAAAAATTATTATATTAATTGAACGAACGGTTTCCAAAAAAGTGAGAAAATTACGGGCATTTACGAGACTCGAGTACGTTTATCGTGTTACACCATTGGATTTTTATTGCGTCATAGCCACAATCAGACCAAAAACAAAACATTTATCTCCAGTATACATTCATATTTCCTGTATTTATATATTAATATTTCCTTTTGGTAGTTATTTAGACATTAGCATTGAAATTCTTACGTGCAATCATATAATATAATAATATATAATATCATCATATTGTGAGTACCTACCAGATTATGATGGTAATATCAATAAATACATAATTAGAAATATTCAACCGAATTTCATCATTGAATAGTAGGTAGGGATTTATAGTTCTACCCCAACCTAGTATTTATTATGAATAAATAATAAAATTATTTATTCGTACAATGACCAGTGCGATTGTACATGTTATTTTTTAATTTGTCATCAAGAAATATAGTAGTTATAGTAATTTCATCCACTTTTGTTTTCACTACTTAATACATGTATATAGGATGACGCGTTTACTGTGCGTGTGTTCAATATAAATATAACATTTAAATCTTTAAAACGAAATTGTAATGAAAATGTACAGCAGCCGTTATAATATATTAAAATTGTATAATAAAATATTTTATAGTACCTAAGTAATATAGGTATTATATTATAGTCTACTGCAATCGTTGTATACCTATTCGAAATGCTTGAATTCTCGTTTGAAAAATATTTTTATCATTGTAATGTATGTTTAATTGTAGATTTCTTACGAAATAAGAATAAGTTTTTCTTTTTACAATAAGTTTTTGTGTTTTTTGCATAGACATAAAAATATTTTAGTATTTATATATGTCTATGGTTTTTTGAAAACAAGTTAAAACAACGCGCGAAATATATTGATAACAATATTTCTTATCATCCGGCATGGCAGCATTTTAAGCGTCATACTCGTGTTTAAAGCTTCTATTCTCTATTAATCTTGTAGTCTCGTGTATAATTTTTAACTTCTAACTTTCCTCAGAAGTAAAATACTTGTGTGTTAAGCGTGAAGGCGAACCATTTTTATTTATTAACATTAATTTCCAACAGTGCAAATTCGAAATCGTGCACGTGTGTCGTTTTTATTTAAGAAAAATTTTGGTGTTTTGAACACGTTTTAAGATGCGTATTAAATTAAATGTAACCCAACTGATACCGAACACAAATCCGTCTGTCTATTGGCTTCACGTAGACGTAACTCACATTTTATTAATTAAACAACTCAAAGAAAAAGTACAGAAAGTGTTAAAAGAATCTCGTGACATAGAATTATGTTTCGACAACTTGCCGTTTCTCGATGAAGACGACATTACTGCAATTAACGAAAATGAAGAAATAACGTTCGTATATATTATTCCATATTGTAACCATTAATATGTAATTGATTCATCATTAACGTATGCAAAATTTTTATTATTTTTTTCAGTGTTGTAGTGAAAGAAAGAATTAATTTTACAGAAACAAACTGTACCCAAACTGATACTAGTATTGCTTATTCCAACAGCATTATGTCTATGGAAAATTTAGTATTTAAACCTGTAATTTATGATCAAAGTTCAACTCCATCTATAGTACAAAACAACAATTCTAAAAAAAGACCACGCAAAAGGACAATTAAAAAAAAGGATGAATTCGAACTAGCTGAACCCAATAATAAAGTAATTTATCACATTTATTTAACTCAAAATCTAATTTCTAATTATTATATGTATATATTCAGGATTGTTTAGATAGTAAGCCAATTAATATGCCATCCTATGGTGAATCGAAAAAAATACATAAGCGTTTTAAATTAGAAAATGTAGAAGATAATCAGGTAAATATTTCTTCATCTTCAGATGAATCTGTTCATGTAATAAGAGAGATTATTCGATGCAATTCTCCGTTTCCTGATTCAGCAAAAAATAACATAACTCAACCATGTACGTAAGATTCATTTAAAATTGTGGCATAAATGCTGTTTAGTAGTACCCAGTTGGTTTTTAAAAATTTTTAGACTTTCGTTTTTAACCCCGAATTTAATATTATTTTTAAAATAAGCCATTCATACTTCTTGAGTTATAGGGAAAAAACTGTAAATATGATTTTACTTTATTATAATTGTCAAAAATTGACTTCCAATTATTATTATTATGCACACACACACTTATATACATATATTAGTGATGGGTCGAACTATTCGAATCTCGAACCGAACCCTTGATGTTCGGTTCAGTTCGAAAATCGAACTCTGTATGAAAAATATTCGAACCAAACTATTTAGCATATGGTACTGTTCGAAAATCGAACTTGAGAATATTTGTCGGTCACTCGAAAAATCTTTTTACATTTTGGGAAACCCAAGGAATATCCTACTGTTTTTTTTGTTGATAAAAACATCATAAACAATTGACATTAAAATTGTAGATACTTTCCACAAATTAGACTACAGTGATTAATTTTGTTTAAATTTTAAACAGTTTTATTATTTGATAATTATGACCAAAAGGTGTCAGAGACTCACTCCTGGATCTGTGGAAAAATTGATATTCTTACAACATAATATATTTATAATAAAATATGTGCCTATTTTAAATTTATAAAATATATATTTATATTTTAATTCTTGTTATTTTCAATACATAAAAATGTAAAAATAAAATAAAATAATAAATTACATGTTAAATTAATATAGTTAATACAACTCAAAATACATATAAACTTGAAATGTAAAATAATAAGAAAAAATAATTGTAATTATGGTTGATTTATATTTAATATAGAAAAAATTTTGAGTTCGAGTTTGACTGAAAATTTTCCTAGGTTCGGTTCAGTTCGGTTTGGTGAAAAATATGAAGGTTTGGTTCGGTTCGGTGTCAAAAATCAGGGTTTGACCCATCACCAATATATATATATATATATATATATAAAAATCTGATAGTACAATCGAAGCAAATATAGTATACTTAACAAGTATACTTTTTGACTTATTAAATGATAATCCAATGTAAACACCATATCTTCAAAATTCATTTACACATCATTAAAATTATAAAATATCTTTAAAAAAAGTGTATCCTTTAAATTTTTTAGTTCTCCTCTTCCTACCTATTTCTTTGGAAACACTTTTGTTTTCTCTATATAATCTATTATTTTAAAACAGAAATAAGTTTAAATTATTTTATAAGGAAACACCTTGTGTTAATTCTGAGTAGACCAAAAACTTAGTGAAATCACATTTTTTTAAATGACTATTTTCAGTGTTTTTTTTTTTTTTTACCTATTGCTCAAAAAATAAATACGAATGGTCAATTTTAAAAACACTATTAAATTCAATATAAAAAATAAAAAAACGCCAAAATATCATTTCGGTACCAAACTTTTTATTTGTTCCAAAATCAGTTTACTCTGAATTTATTATTAACTACAATTTCATTTCACTATTTCAGGTGTACAAAAACAAAAACCCTTTAGATCTACTAAAGTCATAAAAGTACCAGTGTTTGAACGTAATAAAAAGTGTATTCCAAATAACACCACACAAAATGGTGTTGACACCTTAAATGAGATGGTTGAAAACGATGAAACTACTTCGAATGAAAATTATGACATGATGGTAGTAGACTGGAAGAATATGACTCCTTCAAAAATATCAGATATTTCAGAGTTACAAGTTCATGATTTGATACAGTTCAAAGTAAGGGTTTATTTCATTGATTTTATGCATATAAATGTAATTTAAAAGTCTATTGTTTCATACATTTATTTATTTAAATATAGATTCTATCCATGAATGAAAATGGTGAACCTGAAATGTCATCTGTTATAACGGCACGTTTAGAAGTCATTAACGGATTTATATTAAATATTCAAGTGCTTTGTAAGTCGATCATTTCATTGTTATAATCAACCTTAAATTATTTACTGGTTTATACAATTCACATTTCTAATTGTGTCGTTAATTTTTTTTTTAGCTGGCATTAAACACTTCATAACAAGCAATTCAAAATTCCAAGTTGAGGACGAAGACGATTTCGAAACACATCTTGAAGTCGTATACAACGACCTTTATGAAATTTATAAGCTAATCTAATTTATTTTACTACATTTTTTATTAAAAGAGATAAACAAAATATGAAATTATCTTTTTTTTATGTTCCTTGCAATATTTAAGCTCCTAGTTTACATATGTACAAAATATTCTATATAATGTTAATAATGCTTCAAACGATATAGAGTTAATTTATCTTAAAAGTAAATTGTGATTATCTACTATAAATATATGTTTGGCAGAATGTGCAAATCAGTTTTAAAAAATAATAGTACCTAAATTATTTTTTATTTGATTGAATGTGTATTGTTTAAAGTTACCATAAATAAAAAAATTAAAAAATGGTAATAAGCCGTGGTCGTTGTAGATGTCGTTTAAGTGTATTACCATTGATTGTAGAATATATATGAGTATATTCTATAATCAATGGTATTACTAAAGATTTTACTATAAATTTGAAAGCAGTGTGATAAATCATTGCATTCGATAAAAACGATTCTAATTGGAGCTTTGCTGTAATATTATTCATTAAAAATATTTTATATTGTATATCCTATGTGTAGATTTTTTTTAGCAGTATAGTACAAAGTTATATACATATTCTTCGAAAATTTCAAGACTGGAGTAATTGTTTTCAGAATTATGGAGAAACATTTCAACAAAATCGCATTTTCATTGTTTTTATGCAATTTTTTTTTAGGCTCTTTTGAAAAAAATCGAAAAATGACCTCTGTAAATCACAACCAGATAAAAATTGTTACCGAAAAACGATTAAGCACGTAATATCAGAACACTCCTGGTAGGATTTTTGATTACATACGTGAACATTTCAAAAAAAAACCACATCATTGTACAACCATCGTTTTTTTTAAAAAGAAAACTGACTCGATACGAATAGGATCAACCAAATTTCGATTGTTATTATTAAAAAAATCTGTGTGTATATATATATATATATATATATATATATATATATATATATATATATACATATATATATATATATAAATGTATACTTAAATATACAATATTGCCAAAGTGTATTACGTAATAAAAGAAAAAAAATATATGGTCGTTGTATAAAATGCGTTTATTACTACCGGTTTCGACTAAAAATCATCATCAGGTATAAAATTACAGCGCAAAATACAACAATTACTATTATTTACTGGTTGTAAGTTTTAACTGTTGGACGGGAATGATTTATTGTATTAACGGCTAAAATTACATTTAAAAATTCGACAAAAACCAGACTCTCGATCGCAATTTTTTTTTTTTTTACAAAAACAATTTGTTTTTCGATAATTGTAATGATTTGTTATGGTTTATTTTCTTATGGGCTCGGTGATGGTGTAAATTTGTCGCTCCAATCGAATTTATGCGAATAACGCCAATCAATATAGAATTCATAAATCCACCCTTTCCGCGTGGTACGATGCCAAAAGTAAATCACGGTTCGAGCTCAACCGGGTCTACAAAACTGATAACAGCACATTGTATATGCACAGATTAGACGATAATCAATTTGTAAAAAAAAAAAAAAAGTGATAATAATTCACATCGGCGTTTGGCAATATCATATCATAATTGGCTCCAACTCGGTGGTTCGCGTAAAAAAAAAGCACTATTGGTTTAGTGTCATAAAAAAAAAAAAAAAATAAAACTCGTTGAGGTACGACAGCCGAAGGTCAACCACACAAAAGTGGTCGCGTCTACTTCAATGATTAACGTTCTTGTATAAATTGTAAAACAGTAGTTGAAGTAGACAAGTAGTCGATCCGAGCACAAGGTTCAATCATTTCTTATATTTTTGATTTTTTTCCTCCGTTTGAAATTCGTTCTTGTGGTGGTTTTAAATAATTTATAAATATACGTGATCGTATATATATATATATATATTAAAAAATTTAATTGACAACTGAATTTTCAATTATTATTTATAGAATACTACGGATTTTATAAATATGAGTCTCACGGATATTGTCGGCAAATTTGCTGCTGTTGCGACCGTTGGAACGTTCTTTGCTCCTGTGTAAGTACATTATTTCGTAGGAAGTTTGTCAGTATTTACACCGAGAGCCGAGATTAAATTATTTTCAAATACCTTCTACAACTAGGTTTTTCCTTTTTAAATTCTAAACGAATAAACGTACTCGTGCCTCTAAAAATGAATAACTATTATTCATCGACAATGGTACTTTTGATTTCAAAATTAATGTCAATATTAATTGGAATAAAAGATTGAAGGTTAATCGTATTTAATTATTTTTAACTTTATAATAAAATATAAATGCAATTTGATTGTATCCATACAAAAATGATGTAAATTACTAAAATGGTAATAATATATACATCTGTATATTGTATGAAATAAAGTGTCAATTAGTATTTTTTTTTTTTTTTCCTTCCTCCAATTGCCTATATGCTGGACTTTTTGATTTAAAAAGACAATTAACAGTAAAATAATTTTTAATAGTTTTTCATTTTTGCTAGAATGTCTTGGATATTAATGATAATTTATTTCGTGAATACAGATTTTCTCATAAATACGACATCATTGCACGCTTTAATCATAAGCTAATTTTAATAACTATGTAGGACGTTATTTACTCTACAATTATTTTCATTATATTACCTTTGGGCTTTGACCAGTTATTATTAGTTTTAATGCCATCGTTTCCGTTATCGTAAAGAAACAAATTCAAGACTGCATAAATTGACCATTTTTCATAATGTAGACAAATTTAAAAAATCACTTTTATTTTTATTTTAGCTTCAAAAAAAATATATTTACACTTACCTGTCTTTTTCTCATCGTTAGCTTATAATTGAGGAAAAGGCGTAACAGTAGAGTGACATGGCGGGTAAAAGGCCAAAGGCCTATTGCATCGATTTCCCAGTCGATTTGTCAATGATGTCACTCTGATTATGTAATTATTCATTTTTTTTTTTTTTTAAATTATCAAAAAAACAATGTTAAATGAATTACAAATAATTATTTAGTCTTTCTATCCAACTAATAATGTTTAATACTATTACACTTATTTTATGCTAAAATAAAATAATATTATTTGCTATTACACTTGTATGCTATTTAATACATTTTTTTCTTCTAATTACAGTTTCATATAAAAAAAACTAATCGAAAAATGTATAAATATTGTATTTTAATTTATTAAAGTACTATTGACACTTAATAATTTACGTTTCAGTCTTATATGTCGGGATATAATAAAAAATAAGAGCACGAAAAATGTCGACCCTTTACCTTTTATTGGAGGTATGGCCATGTAAGTGTTATTTAATGATTATTATTACTGTTTTAACTATTTTGTTTATCCGATTAAAATAATTTAAATTTTATAGGTCCATACTTATGATAAAAAACGGATTACTTATGAATGATCCTAATATTATACCAGTTAATATTTTTGGATTTGTGTTGAATTTGATTTACTTTTTAGTATATTATTATTATACTACTAATTCGGTAAATAAATCACTTTATTTGTGTTATTAGTTTACTTACATTTTTTTCATAATATTATATATTTTATAGAGTCCGTTATTTTCAATGCTGACAAAAGCAACGTTGTTCACTGGTATATTATGGGGATATACAATAATCGAGAATGAAAAACTGATCGAGTACCGTTTTGGAGTTATACTTACTGTGTTAATGTTGGCACTTATCGGATCTCCTTTGTTCTCTTTGGTAAATTTATCTAAGTACTACGTTAATATTACGAAAAATATTTTGTCTTCCATAAGAAATTAAAAAATATAGTAAGTACGTAATATAAATACATTGTTGCTTTGTGTTATTTTATGTGAAGTACCATATTTAATAATTAATGCTTGCTTATTTTATCTATGGTTTTAATTTATTTTATAAAAAGTTTGTTGTTACAATAAAATATAAAATGAATTAACTTTGAATTACATAATATTTTATTTACTTTTGACTTACTTGCTTTAACTCAAAATCACTTCAAAATATGTTTTTTTTTTTATTAATTAAATCATTTTAAACTCAACATGTATCAATAATTCTATTTACTCCATAACAATTTCTTAGTAATAATGAAATGTTTTCTTATAATATTATAATATAATCATTCGTTTTACAGAACGATATAATTAAAAATAAAGATGCATCGATGTTACCTTTTCCAATGATTTCTTCTGGTGCTGTTGTTGGATTTCTGTGGTTAATATATGGATTGTTGATTGATAATATTTTCATAAAGGTATATATGGTATTAAAAACTACTTCCAACTCAACATAAATTGTTACTCAAGTTATTATTATTTTCAGGTTCAAAACATAGTAGCTGTTGCACTGTGTCTGATACAGTTAGGATTAATATTCAAATATCCTAAACCAGAAAGCAAGAAGCGTGATTAATTAACATAGTTACCATATAGTTAATAATATAGCTACGATAGCGTTCTTTTATATGTATACTGTGATTTCCTTATAAATCTTTCAATATTGAATCGATACAATATCCTTACATTACCATTATTTTGAGGCTGTACCTGGTATCACGTTAGAGAGATTCACTAGCCGAAAACAATCGGTCGGCTTTACGCATCTAGTAACCATGCCTGTTGAATTCCACACTACGGGACTTCGTCATCATCAGTAACGTTCAGCCATGTAGAGGGAGGAAACAACTGTTTGAGCGAATTTCATATGTGCAAAACAAAATCTCTACCGCGGTATCGGGTGTTATTTATGTAAATGACTTATGTCACCTACGTCCAGTGATTGATTTTATGTTTATATTTTATATTATAAATTGCCATACAATTTTATTTATCAAATTGATAATTGTAATACGTCAATAATCAAAATCATTCCAATGAACAATTAGTTACCTAGTTACCTAGCTCGTTGTTGTTTAATTATACAAATTGTTATGATCACAAATAAATAATTAATTTTATATTTTAAATTGTTTTTTTTTTTTTTCCTTGTTAGTTACTCCAGACATCCATCTCTGAATTTCTAATGTCCACTACATTCATCCTCTGTTCCATTTTCCTGTCTGCTGTCCTAACATTCCAAACCATACAACATTGCTGGTCTCACTACTCTCTTATAAAATCTACCTTCCAATTTTATTGGCATCCTCTTGTCACACAAAACACCAAACGCTTTATCCTATTTTTCATGTCTTCTTTAAAACCACCATTATTTTGTACTACCGATCCTAAGTACTTGAACCTATCAACCTCACACACTGCATCTTCACTCGTCTTCATTACATGTCTTGTCCTATGAATTTCCTGATAATTACCTCCAAAATCATGCAAAACAATTGTTTTGTAAATGTATAACACACACAATGTAATGTACTTTACAGCGTACATTAACTGGTTGGAGTGAAACATTTTTAATTGAAAATATTTACTTTTTATTGTAACATTGTAGTATATAAAGTATATTAAATATTATCGGTAGAATTTCCTTTTGAGTCAATAACTACAGGAAAAACTGAAAAGTAATACTCTTACTATAATATACTATGGCACTGTATACGGAAGTGTTGTTCAATATTTTGGGTATAAGCACTGCGTACAGTGCACATACGTAATATAAAACAAATACTTTTCTTACTTTGTTCGAAAATGAATATTAAGAATACATTTTTTTTTTTTTTATGGATATTAATATGATGATTTCTTATTAAAATTCAAAGTACCTATACCTAAACAGTAAACGTATTCAGATTTTATTACTGAAAATTTGCCGATGTCATGTAAGTTGTTGAAGAATTCCAAGAAACAAAAAAACTACACTTATAATTGTAATTTTCAAATTTTCAAATTTCTTTTTTAAAAATGTGAGTCGTTCACTCAGTTCAAATTAATTGTGAAATTTGAATGAAAATATTGAAAACGTCAAATTATCAATTCAACGGATCAAAAACGACTCATTTCAACGAATATCAAATACTGCGAAGTCCTGGATACGTTCTTATCACGTTAAGCCTGTTATCAGCAAAGTTTCGTAGTTGTTTTAATAACATTAGAAAATTAATTTGTTGAAGAAGAATGTTAGACGCGCATACGTTTGTTGTTACTTATTGGGAAGTGTCGCTTTAACGTTTTAATTGGAAAAAATGTCGGCTACGAAATGAATTAGCAGCACTATGGACGAGCAACAGTCGGCGTCCGAAAGTGTAGAGACAAGTTCGTTATGCGAAGAGGAACGGGCGAGGAAGTTATTCCAAGCCTGTGACGGCGATGGCGACGGTTACATTGATAGGTGAAAAATACATTACAAAACGCCGCTCGTCGTGATTATTGTTCAATCATATTGTTGCTTTATGTTTTTAGCCGGGATTTATTAACCATATGCCGTCAGTTGAATCTGGAAGATAGTGTCGACGATTTGATGAAAGAATTGGGTGCCGATAAAACCGGACGTATATCGTTCGACGAATTTGTTAGACGTCGTCTAGAATTACGTACAGAAATCAATGCACTCCGTGTCCATAATTATGACCCGTTGCCGGAATACTTGCCTACCAGCAGCGATAATAGTTTAGGTATGAATTTCGGACGATTTTCTTATAAACCGTTATATGGGGGTTTTTGTTTTCAAATTCAGGAGCATTGTCTGGTGGCAAACATGAGAGTTGGGAATTCGATAGTGGAGCTAGAGACCTTAGCCCCGAACCTAATTCTGTGCGCATGCAACATTTGTTACAAACAGGAGGATCTGCAAATTCTGGCAGTTTACTACACTTAGCTAATAAAGTTAGATTGAATTGAATTTATTGTTAGGTTGAAATTAATTCGTCGTGTAAATTAAATTATGCCAATAAAATGTTTTAGTTACATTTGGCCGCGTTGAAGTCGTTAAAAACAGAAATATCGGATTTAACTAAACAATTGCAATTGGCCAACGAAAAAAATAACATTCTCGAAACATCTATAAACCAAATCAGAGTAACAGTTCAATTTAATATGCGTTATATTCGTGTTATTATTAAAATATATAATTATTAATTGCTGTGTAGGTTACGACTGAAAACGATGTAAAACAGAAATACGAAGAGAGAATAATTGAATTACATTCTGTTATCGCAGAACTTGCTCGTAAATTACAAGTTCAGAGATCTCAAGTCATTACCGAGGAAATAGAAGAAAGTCAATCTGGTATGTTTTGTATAGATTTTGATTTTGTATTGGTTATTTTTTAAACGTTTTATTTATTTGTTCAGAAATAGACGCACAAAGTATTGAAACGTCTTCATTTATTCAAGAATCCGTTGCTCTGTCTAAAGAAGTAAGTAAAAAATATTTTACGTAATATTTGAATATACCAAGATTCTTGAAGTGCAGTAGTAATTAAGTCCGATTTTTTTCAGGAAGACAGTTCTGCTGTTTGTTTTGATGACCGTGAAACTAAGAAACATGACTACATTAATGTGCATGCCGAGTTGGCTTTAAAAGAAGAAGAATTAATGAAAACCAGACAAATTTTAAAAGAAGTAACTAATGAAAAAGAAGAATTATTAATGAAGGTAAACCCTGTTATATTTTAAACTACTAATATTCAATGATTATCCTAAACACAATTTAAAATACTACTTCATTTGTATTATTTCTTGTATTCATTGTCGTTATTTTATAGTTTAGGTAGCAAGAATAGTTCACTAATTACAATATTATTATTTATAGCTTCAAGATACAGAGAGCAGTTTTTCATCAGGTCCAATGTCACCGTCTCGTTTATTGATGGAGACGTCTAAATTGGCTGAAAAAGTTAAATTACAAAAGCTCATTGAAGACAGTACAGAAGCTAATTTTGAAGGCACAAGTGTATGGATGACTTGGTTTCTTTGTTGTTTTTTATTTTATTTTTTAACGGAAAATTTGAAAATTGTAGATATGTCAAAAGGCAATAGCTGAACGCCTTGCATCGGCTGCCATTTCCGATTGTGATTTATTAGAACCTGGGAATAAGGAAGTTTTAATGTGTCAAGTTGAACAATTGCAAACACGTTTGGATCACGTGCGTTCACAAATGGCAGTTCTAGAGCTCATGTTTGAACAATCTGCTGATCAAACGGACAAGTAAGATTCTGAAGATGCACTATTACGTATTAATGTATTTGTGTTACATGTTGTGTAAATGGTTTGTAAACTTAAATTGTAGGCTATACTTACTACTGGGAAAATATGAGTCAAACATGATAGCTTTAAAATTAGAAGTAGAAACGAGTGAAGAAATAATGAACTGTTATTCTTCATTATTGTCCATTTATGACGGATCGGCCAACGAAGAGGAAAAAATGTAATTTGTTATTATTTTTGAAATTTTAACGTAATCGTCTTGAATAGTGGGGGATGTTTTAATGTATTTTTTATTGAATAGGATGAAAGATGAAATCATAGAATTATTGCATAATTTAGACGAAGAAAAGAAAAAAATTGGGTCGACAGTAGTTGCTTTAGAGTCGTACCATTGTGAAGAAGATACGTCCGTGCCTAGAAGTCGTAATCAAGTAACTCGCATCGATTTAGAAATGGCAGTGCTCGTACAAGAATTGATGGGGATACGAGAAGAAAAGTGTGAACTGCAAGAACGGTACACAACATTACAGAAACATAATTGCGAGTTGGAAAAACGTTTAGCAGAGTGCGAAGAACGGTCTAGAATTGATTTAGATACGATTCAAGCATTGGAACGACAGCTGTCAGCTGAAGACTACGATAGTACTGCCGGCATAAACGTCAAGTTGCAAAAACAGCTGAAAGATGTCACAACATCATATCAACTCGCAGTAAGAAATTCTGAAACCAGACACAAGCAAAATATGGCTTTGGTTGAAAAACTACGCACGGAAAATACGTGAGATTTTTGTGTCTGTTATTGCTTTCTGTTTTTAAATGTATTTTTTTTTTTTTTTGTCACCAATAGCACACTCGAACGCAGCTTAGAAAGAGCCAAACGTAAGTCACAGTCGAGATTAAAGAAACTGGAGTCTGAAATTGAAATTATGGTCAGCACACACACACTTCAGGTAAAAGTATCATTGTAATGTTTATTTTCACGATTTTACTAATGCATTAATTGGTATTTAGGTAAAAATGTTGAAAGAGAGAATAGCCGTGCTGGAAACGACCATTATGAATAACGAGAGCATTAGGAAAACTGCGGAGAGAAACGAAACCACATTGTAGACGTTGACAGCGAAACAGATTGCTTGCGTTTGGGATAATATTGCGCGACATTTATTTTTTACATTTAATTTTTGTTTGAAATTAATAAGCGTTGCTAGCCTTTGTTTTTGTTCCTTTGAGCGTATATTACTAAGTACAATATAGCAAATATTATATGTGTATTAATTATATAAATATTTTAAGATTTAATGATGATATCAATAATCTTAGAAGTTTATCGTACTACTTAACAGTTCAGTATTAAATATTAGCGTAATTGTTATTATATATTTTTGACTTGCTATTAACAAATCGAATTATATAATAATACATACTCAGTGCAATTTATCGTAAAACGTGTATTTGATACTCGACCCTTTTTATGTGTTTTAAAGTGTTTTATAAACATAGTTAACTAGTTTATTTTGTAGGCAAAACGCTTTATTTAATATTATACAATTTTTGTACTTTTTTTTACATGAAAATATAAAATTGTGAAAGTCATACACGTTGAATTTGTTATTCTTATACCATAATACTTTTTATACAATTATTTACGTCAAAGTTTTATAAAAACAAAAATTCAATAACGCGCCGTTTACTGTTCAGTTGATATTCTTTTCTGAATTGACCATTTCAAATGTTCTCAGTTGCTTTTCTAAATGGGCGCACGCCAATTCTATCTCGTAATTCTTGCTCACCAATCCAACCCAGTTGGCCTCCAAATCTCGCAGTTTCTCTCCGACCTTCATCTGCACGTTCTTCCGTTGGAAGTTTACTTCTTGAATTTGTTTTCTAAAAAATAAAAAAAATCGCTTTGTCATTGACACGTATATAAATAAAGTATCTGAATTGGACTTCTGTAGATGCGCACTTTAGCTTGGTCACTTGTGATTGTGCCGCCGCAACGCATTTCACTAAAACTTCCAAATACGATTTCCACGCTTCAGTGCCGTAATCGGTCATCAGTTCTAGGTTTGTTATTCTGAAAATAAAACGCGTTACAAAACAACCGTACTACAAGCGGAATACGGTATAACAACAATATTATGATACCTGGTAGCTTGGTGTTCGAGTTGGGCCATCGAGTTTTCTAAACATTCGTTCCAAGCGGACATGTCCGTGAGTTTACCGGCCGGTGGCGGGGGTAGCTCGTAACGTTTCATACTCATCGTTTCCATTGGCAAACGTTGCTGCAGCCTATCGAATTCGGTACGCATCATTTCCGTCTGTCGAGATACACACCGGTTTAGTATTTTATTCGTCAAATGGAAAGAAAGAGAAAAAAACCGGGACACTCGAGTACGTTAACCGGACGCACGGAAATAAAAATAATAGTAGCTCACCTCGAACGCCGTTATGTTGAGCGCCGGTAAGTGTTCCAGGTAGTTTTTCGAAGGACGGTAACGGCGTTTTTCGTCTTCGACCATACTGATCGCCTGCGTACAAAAAAAATAGCAAAACGGTTTACTGCCCGTCCGTTTTTAACGTTACCGTTTTCACGGGGGAAGGGGAGAACACTCACCGCTTCGCGGATGCCCGGCTCGTCGTATCCTTGGTCTATGTACGGAAGAGCGTCGACGATGACTTCGTTCGACATGTTTCTTTTTTCTTCTACGTAATCCTCGAGCTGGACGCCTTTTCGGTTCGCGTACCCCGTCACTCGTCGCGAATCGCAGTAATCGCCTACAGTTGTCGCGGGGTAGGACGATTTTTTAAAATCGTTTCGCTATAATATCTTCTCGAATAAGACTCGGCGTCGTTCAGCCTTCAGCGTCGCGTTTGAAAATCAAAAAAAAAAACCACACATTTTGATAACGACGATTTGTAAACAAAACGTCCCGATGATAAGCCGGCGTGCGTCGTCCATAGACCTATTAACCACAGACCATAGAAAAGAGATATGGTCTGTGGTATTAGCATTGATTATATATTAATAGTAATATATAATCAATGGTATTAGCCACGGTCTTAAAAGATCTTTTAAGACCGTGGTATTAGCTATAGTTAATAGGTCTATGGCAACGTCGGACGTGCCGTGCAAATACTTGTGAATTCTTTGATCGCGGTGCCTGTGTCCGTACCACAGATTAGATGAATTATTCATCTAATCTGTGTCCGTACCATAGAGTAATATAATAGTAATATTACTCTATGGTCCGTACGACGGTGTGTGCCGTGGAAATGTTTGTCGTACTGTTTGTACACGTGCAATTCAAACAATATTATTATAAAACTTTAACACGTGTCGATCGATTATTATACGCGTGTGGTTTACGGTGGCGGTTACGAATTGAAAAATTCGAGCGTATAGTCTCCTCTCTCGAATTTTCCCACAAACGTCTTTGCCCTGTAAATCGTGTCGACGTTTTGGGAAAAAATCACTTGGGGGGCGGTTTGTGTTTACCGTTCGTGAAAAATACGTTTTTGTCTCGGTTTACGTTTGAAAGGAAACCACCGAGCAAAGCTCGATCGACACCGATACAATTTAAGGCGGAAACGGACGCGTTTAAAAAGTACAATCGATTTTTGTGAATTCAATCGAACGCTACAATATTACCGTACAAACTAGTTTTAAAAACGAATTTTCCACACACCTGCTCTTTTAAATGAGCACTTTCATTTATCGTTCAATACCAATATTGGATACGATTCGTTCGAACAAATTAACATACTACTGGTCTACTGCGGTACTTTTCGTTTCGCTTCTAAAAACGGAAAAAAAAAACGTTGCGTACGATAAACACAGTCGATACTCGTACTCCATATTTTTTCACATTACGTACATTGAAGTAGATTAAAACTTATCACATAGTTACGGTATAAATATAACAATGCTAGTGTTAATAAATAATTTATTTTGTATTCTTATATGTAACAATACAATTTTAATTGATATTATCTCTTTGTCTATGGTTTTTCACGCATTGCACGCTACAAAATTTGTAATCCATGTACTCGAAAGGGAATTTTTCTTCTATATTTTTGCCACAGTAAAAACATCGTAACAAACTAACCACTCCTCGCGCTGCCATCAATCGTTTTTCCGCCGCTATAGCGCACTGAAACGATAACGGAATTTTACAACCAATGTATTTACGTACGCACGATACGATTATTATTATTATTACTTTCTCTCGATCGGATAGCTGAAGAAATTTTTGCTTTTCAATTTCTTCTTCTTTTTTCAGTTCCTCGACAACTTTTCTTTCTTTAGCTCGTTTCTGTTTGGCTTTCTTCCTTTCTTTCAATTCCTCTTGTAACTCTTCTGTCAAAGGTCCTGGTAAACGAGCCTGTAAAAACATACGCGTACTTAAAACGTTATTGTATTCATTGGGCGGAATTTTTTTTTTTTTAAACAACCTAATTATTTACTTTATCATAATCGTATTTATCAGGGAAAACGGCCATAAACTTCCTGAAAACTTTTCTAGTCGATTTATCCGGAGCTAATTCGTATGGTGTTTTTGCATTTTTATTCTTATGAATCGGATCCGAACCGTGTTGTAGGAGTAAACTACAATTATATAAAATACAAAACTATACTTTGTTTTTATTACTGAATAAAAAATGGATATTTTTTATTTTTATTTCTTACTAAATGTGATCGTGCAGACAATTAGTCGAGGCTAAATGAAGTACAGTGTTATTTGTTTCATCGACTGCTTCATTTAAACCAGTTTCGAGATATTCTTCAGTAATAGAACTATTCAATCCTTCCAATAAGAGATATTTCTTCAAAGCTTCAGCATCTTTTTCTACAATTGTTTGTAACAAAAGATTTTTTACCTCTTCTACTTCAGCACATTTGATGATTGTGTCCTTGGATTTTTTCTTTTTCTTTTTACGTTTTCTGATTTTCGTCTCGTTTAACAAAACATTACTATTAGTTTCGCATAAAATCTTATTTTGATGGGGTTCCAAAATTTCATCTTCACTAAAATCTATAATACCAAAATAAATTATTTATTAACGTATTAACAGCAATATTTTTTTACAATTAGTTAAATTTTTAAATCGTTTAATTTTTGTAATAAACTAAACCGACAAGATTTCGAAAACTTAAGATGTTTATTATTATAAAATTAATAAGAAAACAAAATTATTACTTATTTATATTTATATCTATTAAACAATTATTTTAAAATTGGATTGTTAATTTGAATAAATAAAAGACATTTACCAGACGGAGAAGACGACTGAACGTTTTCGACAATTGTTTCATTTAATTGTACATTATTTTCAATAGGTTTGTCTGCAGGCTTTTTTGTTCGATTCACGTTAGATTCTTTATTCTTTCTTTTTTTAAATAATTTTAATACATAATTCTGAATGGAATTATTAATCATTTCTTTTGAATCTATTAGGAAATTAAAAACATTTCGTAAAATAATTGTCAAATCCAAAACGTCATCTCAATAAATTACCATATACTAAAACAGTTGACAGTTGATTACAAACTTTTTGAACTTCGCTGAATGTAGCTTTTTTTGTTCCAAATGGTATTTGACATAATCTACTGTCATTTTTATCTATAAGTGGACTTGAACCACCAAATAGTATATTTCTATTATTTGGGCCAATTGCTCGATAGAATATATGATCACACAATTTTATATTATGTAGCCACGAGGTCAATATTTCTTGAATATGCTAAGAAAAAAAAAATCGGAACTATTAACCACATATAAATAAATAATTGAATTCTTAAAATTTTACTTTTAACTGTGACGCCTCGTTGTATCTACGTAGACTTGCGCCAGCACTTTTACATCCACCCTTTGATTTATCTTGTGCACTTTGAGAACCACCTTGTTTAGCACGAACAGTATATGAATGAAATGTTTTATGAACAACGACTTCTTCTCCTAGAATAAATATTATAGGTTTATCGTGAAGAATGAAAACAAAAATTTCAAATCAAACCTTTAAATATAGCTGCTGAAAAACGACCGCCTCCTATCATAACTATAAACCACATGGGTAAAGAACCAATAGACTCTAATGAATTAACAACAATTTCTTCATTTGGAATGTCCTAAAATAAAATATATAAAATTATAAATTTAAAATTAACTATTATTGATGTGTAAGTTTTTTTTTTTTACTTTCTTATTGGTCAATAAACACCTATATACAGAAAAAGCATTGCCAGAATTGTTCTCAAAAAACAATCGTGAATCAATTGAAAAATGTGAATTGTAAGCATTGATCTCATCATCACTTTCACAACTGGATGAGCTGTCGTTGGCTTTATCTAAATAAATATAAAACGTGAAATGTTGATATATATATATATATATATATATATACACTAAACATATTTACAATAGTTTAAAATTCTATTAAAATACTTTCTAAGGCGAGGAACTTTGGTTCATCGATAGTTTGTCTGTTACGAATTTTTTGCTTTAAATTGTACCGGTGCCAATCAGATTTATAATGAGCTCTGTGTTCTTCGAAGAAATCAAATGCTATTTGACACGTCGTACAATGCAGACCCAACGAGTAATGTTTAATGCCTTCAGATTCTGAAATGTATACGTATTTAATCGCGTACACCTTTGCTGAGGTTATAATACGACGTATTCTGTTGAACTTTACTTGTTGACTCGAGCACCGTCTCTTCCTCCTTTTTCGCCAATCCCAAATTTATAAGACGCACACCGCCGTCTAACAGCGATCGGTATTCTGAACGGCCTATTAAGACCGTCTTACTGGCCACGGGCAGAATCATCGACATTGTGAATTATTTGTCTCTGCCGGAGACAACAGAAACCCGTTACACACGTGTAGTAAAGCAGTGGCGTGCGCGGTATAGTTTAAATTCAAATTAAAAGACAATTAAAAATTCTGCTGCACGCGTTCTGACGGCAGACATTCGACCGCCGATATATCACCTTGACCACAGAACAACGAGTCAATGATTGCTCTCTCAAAGACGACAAATCACAGCGGTATTAAAGTAATGAGTAGGAATCGGCGTGTCGGTGTATTCAATATTTGTTGTTTTCAATTTTCGAACACTTACGAGTGATAAGTTATAACTGATAAGTGATAAAAAAAAAAAAATAATAATTTTCAAGGCGGATAGATATCCTTCGGCGTTGGTAACTTTTTTGCTTTTTACCATTATAAATAAAAAAATTGTAGTACTGCCATTCATGGCTAAATATTCAGCCATACTGCCGTCAATGTCGATTTTTTTTTTTTTTAATCTATTTAAAAATTACTTTTTAAAACCATACACGTATATTATCACGTGACAATTTTATCGGAAGTACCCGACTATTTGTATACTAATTTAAAGTGTGCAAAGGGTCGTTTGTCCGGATTGAAACGGTACCAAATACCATTGGCTAGACAATTTCCAAATTTTGGCGGCCAAGGACACGTAAATGTAAGCAACAATGCAAAACGTGTAAACGGACATGTAGGACTGCAAACAAAATTAAGCAATTCTAAATGTCATGATAGCGTAAGATGTAAAAATAAATAAATGAAAATTAATAGTAAAATAAACAACAACAAATATCTGTTAATTTTTTTTATTATAATTGCCAGTTGTGTTTTGGGCATTGTATAGAATGCCCAATCATACATTTTGACCGTAACATTTGTATTATGTAATTATTACGTTTATGTATTCCTTGTATAAATTATGGGTAAGCGAATTCTTTTTTAGTTAACATTGAAATTAATACATTTTATTGTACCTACACGTATAGGTAACACTTTATTATGAAAAATAACATAAAGCTCGACACAAAAGTCTAACACACAAATAATAACAATAATTATTGAATTAAAACGAACTTATTTCCTACGTTTTACAATGCCATTATTAATTACTAAGTATTTACTACTTATCATACGCATTTACAAGTCATTCATCATTTTTAAACAATATAAAAATATCTATGGACCAACAAAAATCTAAGAATTCATATGAAATAAAATTCAACGATTTTTTTTCGTTTTATTATCTTTCGATAAAGTAGTGTTTTGAAATTAAAAGGAAAAAAAATTATTACGAGAAAATTATTTGAAAAAATTATCTTTGTTAATTTAACATAAAAAAAAAAATGTAGTATAAGAAATTATTTACAACCTACGATAATGCTTTCGTTATTAACTTTCATATTGTAAATACAAACAAATACCGCCTTAAATCCAATCCTCAATAATAATAATAATGATAAAAAAAAAAAAAAGTATAATAATAGTAGTAATAATAATGATGTAAATAAATTACAACGGAATATCCCTCATTATGAAACAGATTTTTTTATGTGCATATTCTAAGCATTTGGCAAATTCAGGTCTACAGCCGTATTCAGATATTGTATTAAAACGATATGTTCGGAAAACATTTTCTTCGACAAACGTCACAGCATTCATTAACGGACACAAAATAATTTTAGTATGATCTGTGAAATTTATCTGGAAGAAAAAAAAAAATTTGTTAAGTAAAAATTGTACATTGTTTAATTATGATTATGTACTTGTAAAGTTCCATTCGTGAGTTGCATAATAACTGATGAAGCGGATCTATACCACTGGTACAAATACGGTGTACGGCTTAACTGATCCGTGTCTTTAGCTAATACATCTGCCCCAGCTTTCATGAGATGAACATTCATATAACGTTTAAAGTAAACCAATAACTTCATTTTTTTCTCTAATGTTTGCGGTATATGATCGACAGTATAATATTGTTCAGAGCCATTTCTTTCTATGTAATGAACATCCCTGGAATATTTACACATAGCATATAAGATTAGCGTTTATGTTTATAAATAATATTAACACATTACTTTAAATTGGCTAACAGAACAATTCGGGTAAAGTCATTGAACATCACACCAACACAATCATCAGACAATTCGTAACCAAATCCATATTTATCAGAATAGTCAACCCATTTACTGACCCAAATAAGTGGCTGAGCGGCCGGATCAGTGGTTTCTTCTAAAATTATAAAATATATTGAAACGTATTATATACTGCTATACAAACGAAAATATTGTCCAGTTTATACCCATATTTTTCATTCCTTTTGTCGATGGTTTACTCTTTAACACATCTTCCAATTG
Source organism: Slavum lentiscoides (assembly GCA_032441835.1). NCBI lineage: Eukaryota > Metazoa > Arthropoda > Insecta > Hemiptera > Aphididae > Slavum > Slavum lentiscoides. Next base: position 989,281 of record CM063707.1, on the reverse strand, counting down.
TTTTTCAAGGGCCTTAAGGTAATCTCTAACTTCAACGCTGGACACTCCATTTTTAGCAGTGGGTTCATTTGGCGTATTGAACATTGGTGGTTGAACAACTGGGTCTTGAGCCTTTACAGGAACCTTGGCTACAGTAGATTTTGGACTATTAAGTTCTAAAAATACAAAACATACATTGGTTTAATTCAAACGAAATGAGTTTTAAAATTAAAAACAACACGTATTTAAGAACCGTAATAATTACCGATGAGTGGTCTGCGATTAGAAATTGATTCTCTGTAGTAAATAGAATCAAACCGAGGTGCCGTTGTAAGACACGACGGCGGTAATTTTTTCGGTATATAACCAGTGGTAAAAAAGTCAGATTTCATTATTTCCGAGATGGAAGGACGTTTTTCAGGATCAGACTGAAGCATACTGTTAATAAGAGTACTGGCATTCTTACTTATATTGGAAGGAATAGTGTATTCGCATCGTACAATACGAGCATACGTTTCTTTCAACGAGTTTGATTCAAACGGCGGTTTTCCAACTAGAAGTGTGTACCTTAAATATAATACATTATCAATAATGAAAAACTGAAAAGGTTCAAAATTTAATTTTTGATTACGTACATAATACAACCAATAGACCAAACATCAACTTCGAAACTATGACCCATTTTGTTGAGAATTTCTGGAGCTATATAATTTGGAGTACCGCATAATGTTCTAGACAAAGGTGGGTAAAATAGTGTCATTGAATTGGTAGTTAAATATACATTAAACGAAATGACAATTTTTACTTTTTACGTTGTCCTTTATATTCAACTTTGGTAGCCAAACCCAAATCACCTATTTTCACTTCCAATCCATCGCTTAAAAACAGATTTCCTAATTTTAAATCACGATGAATGACGTTTTGTTGATGCAAATATAAAGTGCCTTCAAGAATTTGATACACATAATAACGAATTTCAGGTTCAGTAAGCGTTTTTCTTCTCCTAACAAACAAACAAAATATATTTACACCAAATTTACCAATAAACTGTTACAAACAACTTTACAGTTCTACTAACAATATTTATCGGAACACGTACTTATGAAGCTCCATCATAGATCTCTTACGACAAAGTTCTAAAACAATATAAATAAAATCTTTGTCTTCAAAGAAATTATAAAATGCAACAATGTTTTTGTTTTTCAACGATTTGTGAATGAATATTTCTTGGGTCATTTTGTCTCTATGATCATTTTTCAAAAGATATTTTTTCGCAACTATTTTTCCAGCAAATATCTCATTGGACTTCATATCAATAAGTTCGTAGCATTTTGCAAAACCACCCTGTAACAAGAAATTTTTTCCACACTAACAGTAAAATATTTAACGATTTCCTTCGACTAACATTAGAAATACAAGAAGTATACACAAATACGTATAAAATAACGAAACAAAACGCGCATTAATAATTTTTGTTTTCAATATTTAACTTTAAACGCGTTTGAAACACTGTGGTTTGCCGGATCATACGACATGCCGTCTGGTCGGATTCGACGATTGTTTTTTTTAAACATTGTTTTTGGAAAAAAGAGCGACGTTCATGAAGTCTACGCGGTCCGGATGGAAATATATTATCAAGCACGTACAACGCGGGTCAAAAACACTGGCGGCGGCCTGTCCTTACCTTTCCGAGGAAATTGCATCTCCGATACTTTTTGTTATTCGTATTGTCGATAATCACTTCCGGGATTCTGACCTCGGCGGATTCTTTGGACGCGGCGGACAACATGTCAGCGGGTGGCAATTTGTTATTATTGTTATTATTATTAGTCATGACACCTGACAATATCTATATTTTACTGTTCATAAACAAATTGAACTTCAAGAGTACTCGAGAAATTCCAATACGTTTGGCATAAAGCGCAGGTACGAGGGGAGCACACGAAACCGATTATTTCCTCGCGAAACGTCGCGTGAATTACGAAAATCACAACAATGGACAGAAATGGAAATAAATTTATCGCGTTACAGTGCACCCACATAGAACGCCTTTATCTTTATTAATTATTGTAAATCGTACACGACACACGAGTTTACAAGTTCTATAAGTTCGTTAGAAAACAATAAAAATCATTCGACAAAATACAAAATGGCAGTTTACGATTTTTCTTAAAAAAAAAAAACCACGCACAATAATCAGTGTGGCCACCTCACGCGTCATTGTGCGCCGATAATTTCCGATATAGTATTTCACGTGGTTATACTGTTAACCGGGGTTGGTATGCTATATAATTCACCGAGGTCGTCGCAGCATCGCTCTGAGCCTATTAATAATTTTTTTTTTTTTTTTTTTAGAACTCTTAGTATAGATACTATTAAGTTCGACAATTAATTGAAAGCACAAAAGAAAAAAAAAATATATATATAGCATAATAAATAAAAAAAAAAATAAATAATAAAAAAAACTATTAATAATAACAACAATGACGATAATATAGTAATCATAAAAAGTGACAAAATTAAGAACAAATTTAATAATTATTATCCCACCAAAAAAGCTTCGTTATCGGCTCCGTGTAAAAAAAGGTAGTCGAGTAAAAAATAAAAAGTACAATGACCAAATATTTATAAGTCCTAATGCATAATGGAAACTGTCCGGGTATTCGTTTACCGTAATAAAATTTCCATAAAATCAACGAATTAAATTAATTTATATTTGTTGAAACTATATAATATATCCCTAGGATTAGCTAATCTACATTTCGTTTGATGTTAATTATATGTTGACTAACGTTTAAATTTCCAAATAATTGTGTTTTAACGGGTGTTTGTAATTACACATTGACGTTTTACTTGGTTTCCATTTCAGTATTTTAAAAACGCGTACTACGATTTCATATAACGAAGAGTAGGACATCGACTATTTTTTATACTTATATAAAAGAAAAACTACTCCTGAACGTTGAGGCCATAATGACTCTATTGAGTCTTGCCTTCCAAAACAATATTCTTCTCCACTCATCCCGATCTTTAGTTACATTTATCCGTTGTAGATCTTTTTTTACCTCATTAAGCCATCTATTTCTTGGACGACCCTGCCATCTGATTCCTTTCAATCTTTCGTGCATTATGCGTTTGAGTATTCTTTCTTCGTCCGTTCTTTCAACGCGACCTATAACCATCTGATCCTGCCTGATTTTATATGTATTTCACTATATTTTCGTCTCCTATAATTTGTTCTATTTAGTTGTTACTCTGTATGCTCACTTCTTCATAGACGGCTCCGCACATTTCCTTTATAATTTTTCTTTCGGATATCTTAGCCTGCTACCATGTGATTTTTATAACGTTCAAGATTCGGCTCCATATAGCACCATGTAATAAGAGTTTTGTATAGCTTCATCTTGGTATGACTTTCAACAAAAGTTTTGATTTAAAGAGTGTTGGCAATTATTTGCAAAGCATGCACCGCGGTTGCCAGCCATAATCCTTTTTTTATTTTATTAATAAATGTTATTAAGGGAAGGCACACGAAATTCTATACAGTTTCGAAGTTATTCTCCCCGATTATAATGTTTTGCACACTTCGACGTTTCGAGACTTCGGATAGTTAAGTTCCATGTATTTAGAGTTTTATCTTTGTTAATATTAACCATGTGTATGGACTATGACCGACTAAATATAAATATCGACATAGAACAATGTTTTGTATTTTCAAAACGCAATCTTTTTTTTAAATTTGATATTTCTTTTATTTCTGTTAAATATAAAATAATAATATTATTTGAAATAAAACGCACACGGTTTTGGAGTTAAATGAATTGCAATTTATTTTACGCAAAACGGTTACACCGTTACCGACGTTCGTGGTAGTATGATAACATTTTAAGACCGTGGTCGTGGTCATAACATTATTTTTATTATCACATTGGACATCAATAATCTCATGGACGAATAAATTATTTGACCGTGTTTAATCTGTTTCCTGTGATAGTGTTGTACTACAAACCGCACATTCAAGTTGCTGTAACGTTTACAAACGTTATACCGTGTGCAGTGTTTCAATCTTTCTTGAATTATTGTTTCAAGTATTTAAACGTACTTATTATAACCAGCTACTCTAAACAGTTATCTGCGATTTATTTTCAAATTATTTTTCCATTAACATAATTCACGGGAACGTAGAACATGGCGTTATCAATCACCCGAAAAGAAGTCGAAGACATTAAACCGTATTTGGAGAAGACGGTCGCAAAGTTTCTGGGATTCAGAGAACCGTCACTTGTGACAACTTTAATGCACTGCTTGTCTTCTGGTTACGATAAGTTTAAGACGGCTGGTAAATATTTCCATTATTCATTAATTATTTGAAAATATTCATTTTGTGTTGTTTTTCAGAAAAACTCCGGTCGCCGCTGTTAGACCCGGGTAAAGCTTTGTCTCTAACGGATAAAGCGTTTGACTTGGCCAAAGGAATGACAATGAAAGTTAGTGCTTTGCCTTTAACGAACAAGCGTAGTATTAAAACCGAGTACGACGAGAACAATATTAAACGTAAAAAAGAAGAAGACATAATTGGGGCCATTAAAGACGAAGCGCTTTCTATGGGACAGGTATTTGTTTTTTTTTTGTTTACTTACGTAAGATTATACATGTTATAATGGTATTATTCTTTTATTAGATTAAAGACATGATGTTAAATGCTCAAAAAATGATTGAAGAGCGGAAAAAAGCATTGTCCATACCATCATCCGGCAATCAAAAAAATTATAGCAGAGATAGAAAACCACAGATTACTACTGATTTTGAAAAACAAGCTAAAATAGCTCAATTACAGGTTATTATTGATTATTTACTACATATTATGTGTAGTATACTTACGCTTCCTCGATTTTAGTATTACCGTATTAAAGTGCTACGATGGTGGTCATTATAAGAAGATTATTTTTGTTTTTGGAAATATAGGCTCAAATACAAAAAAAGTTAGCTACTGGTATTATCAAGACAGTTCCAAGTGTACCTAAAACTTTAAATTCATCTGCAGAAAAACCGACTCCTTTAATTCTTGATAGTGAAGGACGTACAATTGATATTACTGGCAAGGAAGTTCAGTTAACACAAGTTATACCCACATTAAAAGCAAATATAAGAGCGAAAAAACGAGAAGAATTTAAACAAACATTTAGCGAAAAATCAAATGAGGACTCTTCTGAGGTGAAATTTTTTGATCCTCGTTTGACATTAAAAGCAAATGTTCGTACAAAAAGATCGTTGAAATTCCACGAACCTGGTAAATTTCAACAAATTGCTGATCGTCTGCGGATGAAGGTATTAAGAAAATATTAATTTATATTTTTATTCTAATAACCTAAAATTAGAAAATTTTATAAAAATATTTGTACTTTATTTAAAAAAAAAATATCATTTTTTTTGTTTTTTTTAGTTAATATTATTTAAGGTTTATTATATTGTAGGCTCAATTGGAAAAGTTGCAAAATGAAATTTCACAAATCGCTCGTAAAACTGGCATTTCTTCGGTAACTAAAATGGCGCTGTTAGTGCCTAAGGAAGAACAATTAAGTGAACACTGTCCTGATGTTGAATGGTGGGATAGTGTGATTTTAGATGGAACAACGTAAGCTTATTATTAAATTATTTCAGAATCAATAAATTAATTTTTTTTTCTCTGAAATTATAGTTATTTAAATGATACTGGAGAAGTTCAGTTTAAAAGAAGTAATATATCACACTTAGTTGAGCATCCGTTGCAAATGAGACCACCGAGTAAATACAAAATAAAAATATATCATTACATTTGAGTTAAAAAACGATTTTTATCAATTGTCATACGAATTGATGATGAAAAAAGAGATTATTATTTGTGAGACCATTCTAATTATACACGTTAAATTATTTTCAGCTGATCCCTTGAAACCAGTTTTTAATCCAGTATTTTTAACGAAAAAAGAAAGAAAGAAGCTACGCCGTCAAAATCGTCGTGAAACGTGGAAAGAAGAACAAGAAAAGATCAGGCTTGGTTTGGAACCTCCGGCTGAGCCTAAAGTATATAATTTTAATTAGTCTCGATTTATTATTTTCTCTCGAGTTAAACTTGATGTTTACAGACATTATACTCGCTAATATTTTATTTATTAGCTTCGTATATCAAACTTAATGAGAGTATTGGGTACAGAAGCGGTTCAAGATCCAACTAAAATGGAATCCCATGTAAGGGCGCAAATGGCAAAGCGCCAGAAGGCTCATGAAGAAGCTAATGCTTCACGTCGTTTAAATCCAGAACAAAAACGTGATAAAAAAATAAGAAAGTTGCAGGAAGATACTTCATTAGGTGTTAATATTGCTATATATAGGTATATTAGTATATAATTTTTCTTCGAATCAATATTAAAACTATTGGAATAATTGTAATACAAATTGTGTATATCTGTTTTAGAATAAATAACTTAGGTAATCCATCGAAAAAATTCAAAATAGAAACAAATTGTAAACAATTGTTTATGACTGGTTGTGTAATTATGTGTAAGGACTGCAATGTTGTTATTGTTGAAGGCGGTCCGAAACAACAAAAGAAATATAAAAGGTAAATCGTATTAATGAGATAGTTTATCAAACCGTATAATTAACAATATTTTATTGCTTTAGATTGATGTTACATAGAATGAAGTGGGAAGACGATGTTATTAAAACTAAAGATGAATCGGAACCAAAATTAAATAATAAATGCACTTTAGTTTGGGAGGTAATAAATTGTTACAATTTTATTTTGAATTCATTAAATAATCACCAATTGGTGGTTCTGTTACGAATTGTATAGTATAGATATTAACAATAATGTGTTGCATTGTTCATTAAACAAAATTAAATTTTAAGTATTTACCAGATATGGGAATCGATCGATTATTATCGAGTAATTTTCCTATCGACTATATAAACTATTATACAATAAAGTACGGGGAATATCGTATTCTGCTACTTAATTTAGAAAAAAAAATAGATTAAAATGACTCATATTTGTAGTTAATTAAATAAGTTATATACAATTTATTCACAAAAGCAATTGGTTAAATTTTTTATTAAATTTGTATTGAATAATTGTATTTATTCAAATAAAATCATCAATGACAATAACATAAGATAATCTATAAACAGTAATAGGTATAACTTAAAATAATAATCTATATTTACATATATACATATATTTAAATTAAATTCTTATATATTGTAAATAATAATAATTTATAACAACTGAAATGTCTAAAACAATAATGATTATAATATTAAGATTACATTTTCTTTATTTAAGAATTACTTATAAAATATGACGTAATTAAATGATTTTTACTATTAAATTAATACGAAGATAATGACTTTTATTAATTTATTTATAAGGCATTATTTTATAATGAGTATTCTTGGACACTTTTTAAAAAATCTATCACTTTTTAGTGGAATCCGTTGTACAAGATTCATATAAGAACGCTATTTAATAGTTATGTATTTTCAGGAATAGGATTCCAGATCTTCAAATAGTTTTTTAAATAATAAATTTATTTCAGGGTATGTCTAAACAACGGAATTTTGGAGAAATAAAGTTTAAAGTTTGTGCTTCGGAAAAATTAGCTCGGGAACAATTGAAAAAACACGGAGTGGAACATTATTGGGATCTGGCTTACAGTGATCTAATAATGGACTGAACCATTAATCTAAGAATAAATACAGTTAACAACTTGTGAGTTTTTACACCGATATATATGTGTCTTATTTATAAAAACATATATACTCATAAATTAATGTTTGAAAATTTGTATTTTAATATATTTGTAATGTTTAATTATTATTCATTAATTTATCCAATGCTTTATACTTCCTCTGTCTCTCGTATTGTAATTCCCTTAGAAACGACGTGTATTTCAGTTCATTAATTGCAATATATTTGCACATTGTACTTGTATTTTCTTTTAATTTGTATGATATCGTTTTAGCATAACCTTTATTTGTTGTTGATTCTACACATTTCTCTACAATTTCTTGATTTATCGCCATTAACTTCCCTATTCCTCTTTTTAAATTTTCTAATCCATATTCATATATTTTTTCTTTGAAATTTCGCAAAAACCTGTTGTACAACATGTCATCAGCCATATTGGCTTTTTTTAATTGATTTATATCATAATCCGATAATAATTGTTTATGCACATTATTCCTGGAATTTAATGGCAGGTAAGCTACTTTCTCCAGCGGCCAATGCATTAAATTTGCAAACAAAACAAGAGAGGCATCAAAGTATTCAAATATCATTACGAAATCAAAATTTCTTTCAACCATATTTATATGTTTATTTATAGTCTTTATGTTTTCAAAATCATTAGTGACTAATCCCAAGTCCCAGCTCATTTGATTTATTCCTAATTTGTTACTATAGCGTTTCAAGTGCTTTGCAGACGACGATTTATCCAATAGACTATTTTTGATAAATTCAGTTAAATTGTTTCCATATTTCTTGTTGAAGTGATAAAACGAGTATATTGACTCAAACAAAGATGTGGGCTCACGTAGTATAGTGATGTAAATCGCGCCGGGTCTCATTACAGATTTTACTTCCTCAGAATATCTGGTATGATGTACGAACATGTCGAATTGGCCGTCTGCAGTAGAATATTTATTAATTGCCATACTCTTGTTAAAGTGTAAAGGGTTTCCAATGTAGTTATTCACATTTGGTAACAAAAAATCAAGATTTTTTTTGTGACCGAAACGCATCAATATATTTTGAAAAGTAGAACTAGCGCATTTATGCGTTTTTAGAAAAAACACACGTTTTTTCTCTGTTACCATTGCTTCCGGTAGCTTCGTTTCAATGATTGTCCTGAAAACACTTGTAACGGTACATTTAATTAATATTTTTAATTAAGACCTAAAAAAATATATGTTTCATAGCCTATAGCCTACAGAGGGGGTCTTTAAATTTCAACGATATTTCATCGCAGTATCAGTTTTTCGATATATCAGGACTTCAGTCGAATGTCAAACACAGACTGTTGGGTGGAAAAGAATATTTCGTGGGATATTCTGTACTTCATATAAACAGTATAAGCTTTCCCTCAGCTTTTAGTTTTTACTCTGTTATTTAATGTATACATATATAGGTAGTGTATATTAATATAAAATACATAATAATTAAAAAAATTAAAACCGATTGTATTAAACTAAACCTAGTTGATAAAAATGACAAAATTTATATATTTTTTTTATTGTTTTATTGAATTTTAATGAAATTGATATTAGCATAAATATCAATAATATTAATACAATTGTTACTTGTTGATATCGATATTATTGAAGATCCCAAAACCTAATGTGTATATAATATACGAGTATACATATACAATATTTTTGTTTAGAAACTTGTACACAGTCTGATGATGCCTGTGCAGTTGGTAATAAATTGTAAGATGATTCAAAACAGACCACAATTTTTTATTCATATGATCAAAAAAATATTTGACCAAAACCTAACCTTGATTAAATTTGATTTATTTATGCGAATCAGGCGTGCGCTCAGGATTTTTGTTTTGGAAGGGAGGAGTGGGGAGTTACAAATTTTCCCGCTCATTATTTAACGCTATAATAATATAGTTTTGAGCCCTAACTCCCATTGACTGCATCATTGACGTGAATAGGTATATGTATGGCGTCTTAAACAGTATTAATTTGTTATTCTCGTTAATAAATTTCATATTTTTATCTACTGTGATTGAGTAAAGACAACATTTTGAAGAAAACTCAAGTATTTCTTTAAAAAAAAAAATTTTTTTACAAACATATTTTATTTATATATACTTTATTGAATCGAAACGCCACCGATCTCGAAAAGAAATGATGAACAACATAAATTGAAACACTCGCTTTACGAATATTATATATATAATTCATACTATCCAGAGCCAGCTTAATAGTCAAAATAGGTTACTATAGGTTGCAAAGTCAAAATTTGCCGGTCCTAAGATAATTTTAGACTACACCTCCATAAAATACAAAAAGGACTTGTCTCTCCCATTTTTTTTTTCTTATAAAATATCGTATTAGACAAACGCGTATTATTTTTGATTTTACCAAAAAAAAAAAAAACACCAACATTTATGTACAGTAAATACGGAATTCAAATAATATGAACCGTGTATTATTTCTTACTAATATAATATCAATCCATCTTTAAATGAATTATTGGACCATTTTGATGGATCTTCGAGAAATTCAATATCGAAATATTTTCATCAGAGATGATGTGTTCTCTGGAATACTATTTGATACCCGCTATATCGATGTGACTGTTTATGTATTGTACACGGCAATATTTTAATGCAGCCAGGTTTAAATAATGGATTTAAAAAAAAAAAATGTTTTTTTCCCATAATATATCGATAGAAATCTTAAATTTAAGGAACGGGTATACTTTTTTTTTTGGAAAGTGCCGCTCTAGGCGGGTGCCTAGCTGGCTTATATACCCCGAACCCGGCCCTGACACTACCTATATATATATACGCATATGACGGATATTGTTATACCTGAATTAAGTGTATAATAATATTAATAGGATTTATGTGTATACGTACTTATGTTCAGACGATCCGTTTCGTATAGAATCGAAATGTATTACAAATATCAGCGTCAGTACGATTAAAACGCAGACAAAATAAAATTTCGTCTTAATAAATGGCATTGCGGTATTATCGAGGTATAGGGGGGGGGAGAAAAAAAGTTACGAATATTCAAGTAACTCGTTGAAATACCTACTCGCTACACACCGTGGTGCGTACTGCGGTCGTCGTATATCCGCGCGGTGCTGTGCATACTAGGCATACGCCATACGGTATAGCTAGGTACCTGTGCTGACGAATTCACGTACATTACAAGTAGGTACCGTTTGGTTACATGTTTTCACGAGTGATTTGTTAATGACACACACACACACATATTACTCGATTTAACCGAATTATTATTATTATTATGTATATAGTACACCAGTACCGTGTAGTCGGTTATCTTCAATTAGTCAGATAACTTCGTATGGCTGCGTATAGACGTTTTACAAGTACTTAGATGTGTAACGAATTACGCGACTACTCGCAGTAATCGTTCAGTAAACGTCAGACACGTTTACATGTTATTTATATGCGATACCAATCGTGTTGTACGTATAATCAATTATTTTAACCCAATTATTATATTATTTTATAATAATAATAAAACGCTGTATCGAATCGTTGTTTTTTTATTTTGATTTTATTTAAAAACCGCAATAAGGGATACGTATATACGTATACAATGGTCGAAGTGGATCAAAATAAGTGGGGGGAGGGGACGGAAGCAGTGTCGTCATTTCAAGTTTTGAAAGGGGAGGCAAAGTTGTGAAAGATCCATATTGTTGAAAAATAAGCAAAAAATAAAATTTCTTAAAAGGCTCTAACACCGGTCCTATTAAACTTGATGGTATAAACTATATTTTTTTATGATTGTGATTTAATGACGTTTAGATCTACTGAATGTTAACATTTTAGAAAACGAAATAGTTCTTACAAAGAAAGAGAACGATTCAAAGTTATTTTTCTAAAAAAAAATTAGTCAACAACAATTATTACAAATTATAGAGAAAAAAAATTTTTGTTTTTTAAATCCAAGAGGGACGAATAATTTTTAACAGAATAAGTGGGGGGATGGTATCCCCCCCCCATATCCTTCCCACGTCGACCACTGCATATGTACGCACAGACACTGCAGACAATAATATATTATGTATTTTATGAATTTGCAGTGGCCATCGCTTGCGGTTAGATATTAACCATATATATTATAATAAAGTGCATAGGCGCAAATAGTGTTTGAAGTTTGGGGGGCTGAAATCTAAATCCATCGCAAACACTTTTTAGATTTTTATATAAATTCAAAATTCTCAAAAAAAATTTGGGGGGACTATAAAGAATTTAGGGACTTAGCCCCCCGCTATTTGCGCCTATGATAAAGTGGTTAGGCTGGCCATTAACTATAATGTGTAAGCCGTAAATTTCGCACGTCTTACTACGCGCATACTGCAGTAATTCTATACGATTTCAATGGTCTTTACACATTTTGGATGTGCTATATACCTACACACAATAAAAGTCTCTAAAATTACAAATAATTTATCAGATAAAAACGCGATCTCGTATTTTTTTCTTACTATAATACTTGTCCAACTTATCTGTGTGCGAGGATTAGTAAAATTCGTGTGGTACGATTGGCAATCAATAAATGCACCGTAAAAAAGTGTAAACACTCGTACGATACGCGTCGAAAATGTTGAAATATATTGTAAAAATATAAGAGGTTTCGATTCGGAATGTATCGTATATAATTGGAGAAATAAATAAATAATAATAAATATTAAGTAGGTAACACGTATTTAATTACGCGTGTGTATCGTATATATATATATATATAATAATTTATATATACCTAAAAAAACATGGTATTATATTATTTTGTGCGTTTTGTCTTATAGTAGTTATATAAGAAATATGTACCTACATAAGATACAATGTATACTCAACAACAATAATATTATTATTATAATGGAAAATAATAAATAATAATTCGCGGTTGTGGAAAAACGTCAGTGGACAGCTCCGTACAAACGATATTATTATCGTTTGTACGATGTGTAGTGGGCTCCGTACGGTCCGGAGAAACTGGCGTGCGACACCGAGTGCGGCGGGGTGACGACCGGAGCGGCATAAGCGTGCGGCGGTCCCACGGGAGCGGCGACCGTAGGGCCGTAGCCGTACGGTTTAATCGGGCGGCGGCGGCGGCGGCGTACGGGTACGGGCCGACAGCGGCTGGAACGTACTGATACGGGCCGGTCGCAGCCGTGTACGGGTACTGGCCTGTCGCGGCGGCCGGGTACGTGTACGGGTACTGGCCCGTCGCGGCGGCCGGGTACGTGTACGGGTACTGGCCCGTCGCGGCGGCCTGGTACGTGTACGGGTACTGGCCTGTCGCAGAGGCCGGGTACGGGTACGGGTACGGGCCGTTCGCGGCGGTCGGGTACGGGTACGGGGCGGCCGGATACGGGTACGGGGCGAGTGCCGGATACGCTACGTCGTTGGTGTAGGACCTGTGGTGCGCGGACGAAAACGGCGTCTCGACCGTCTTCTGGAACGCGGCGACTTGCCCGAAGTTGCCGGGCGACCGGACGACGTTGGTCGACGTGCTGGCCACGGCACCATCGTACGGACTGTACGGCGGGCCCACGGCGACGGTCTTGGGCGGCAAGTACGCCGCCGAGTACAGCGACGGTTCGGCCGCGTTCAGGTCGTCTGCCGTCTTCACGTCGTTTGCCGCTCGTGCGGTATCCGCGTCGTCCGCCGTCACCGTCAGCGCCATCGCGCCGAAACACAATAAATACTGTAATTTCGAGGAATAACAAAAACGAATTAAAAATGTAACCTTAACGCGCGTTCTATTCAGTGGCGTAACTACTGATGTTGCTGATGATATATAAACCTTTTTTTTTATACTGTACTCGTTTTATAATTAATAATTATAAATAATACGAGTATATTCATATTATTGATATACAAATTAATTGGGACAATATGTCCTGTAAACTTTTGGTCGCGCGTTTTCTCTGTGGATAATAAGCATAAAAAAAAAGTATTCTTATAATTACGCTCCGCGTAGTTAAGTATCTATTTATATTCTATTATATAGACATAGAATTTTTGAAAATCTTAAGATAAAAAAATACGTAAAAAAGTGGATAGAGTCATTCCTAGAGTAAAATTCGCGACGAATTCAAAACCGTTTTCAGAATCTTTAATCGCATCGCACTTGGTCGGGTCGGTACGTTGGACGTACGAAACGTTTATTTTACTGTGATTCGTGTGTGCAAGACAAAGAGAGAAAACACTCGCTTCCAATCCCCTTAAAGAACACGAATATTATTATATCACGTTTAAAAATATATTATGCGGTTAATCATGGCTTTAGTACCTATAGGTATTTATCTACAGCCATTGGGTGTTAATGTAGCAAAACGAACTCTGATAACGATTTAAAATGATTATTATATACCTTTCATTGTATCGTGACAATAGAGTACGGACCGTCGTGCAAAAGACAATAACATATTTTCTGAATCATATAAACCGATTTGATGAATAATTACTTCTATCTGGATCTTAATTGCATAAACCATATACGTAATCGACGATTATTACATATATTATATTGTGATTTATTTTATAGTGCGATAAGCGAGCGGCTTGAAGTCCCCGTGGATTATATTCCAATACATCACTTGTACAGTCGTGAACGTGAACGATGTCCGCATAATACGCGTGGTGAAAATAAAAACTTTAATAAGTATAGGCGAATATAATAATTTTCTAATTAAAACATTACAGTCCACTTCAATATCGAACGACTTCAATTAAAATAATTATTACTATTATATGGAGGGTTAACATAGCCGTCCCAAGGGGGGGGGGCAAACGGGGCAAGTGCCCTAGAGCGTCCAAAGTATTATGAATGCAGAGAGCGTTAAAAAAAAATGAATGACGAACACAAAAAAATTGTTGTTTTATTTTAGATATTAATTTCCCTTGTATCTATATGATGATTTCGAGGATGAGTGTATTTACTATTAAAATATATAAAATTATGTAATTAGATATTACGTTAGTTGTACATTTTTTTTTGGGTGGGTGCGTCAAATATTATTGCCCTAGGGCATTATTGGTGGTTAGGACGGCACTGAGGGTTAAAAAAAAGCAGTGCAGGTGGTGCAGCAAGAAACCGTTTTTTTTATGTATACGTACAGGTTAAAATCATACGTTGTGGTTGACATTTTTTACCATGAAATTAATTTTAAATGAATTTTAAAAAAGCATGCATTTTTTTACCACCTAAAACGCGATAAGTCATGCTACGCTACTGGGTACTATATATTGGAATTAAATGAGTTTTTTTATTTTTCCTGTATAGAAAATATTAGGATTGTGGCCTGCATAAAAATATGCGTATTAAAAAAAAAAAAAAATTGAAAAGACGTCACTGCTTTAATCTCAATCCCAGTTCAGAGGTCTTCAATAAAATTGTTTTACTCAATTTAGTACCTACAATGTCTTTAAAGTTTAAACGGTATTCAAAGTTGAAAAGGAACGTTTTGGACTCGCAATAGACACAGGAAGAACGTAAAAAAAAATTTTTTAACGCATTTTCGTACTATTGTATAAACGAAAAATATTCATCTTCAGTCTACAATATTAGGAATATATATATATATATTTTTTTTTTTGAAAAATATTTAACTGAAAAGTCCTTTTTGTATTTTGTAGTACGTACAATGTACATACATCAAAATTAAAAAAAATTATTTTTATTATTATTTATTTACTAATTGGTATTTTTGAAATGGAGGGGAGTTTGAACTCCCCCCCCCAAACACCCTTACTTACGCCTCTGTCTGCAGGTTATAGTGTTATACTATATAAACAGACGTCGCGTATACGCGATGGTGTATCATCAAATGAAATATATTTTAGTATTTTACATATCAAAGCGGTACAGTATTTTCTGTTTTGAATAAACGGTTCTAGGGATTTTAATAAAATGAGTCATGATGTAAATGACACTACGGGATGATGAGAATGCGATTTAGATTTGTAACCTTTTTAAGCTTATTATTGTATCAGCTGTACGTAGTAATATAATTAGGTCTAGAACTTATGGAGTAGTAATTATAGAATATCACGCGATTGCTGCTGTCGGTTAAACAAGAAAAAAATAATTCTCGAAATCGAGAGTAATTGTTAACTGATCGAAAAATCAGACCATACAGAGACTACATAAAAAAAAAAAAAGCGAAAAGACAAATATAGTTCTTCACAGATCGATTTTGCGATCGCGTAAAAATATTAATTTTAAAGTATAATATACCCAAGTTTCTGTTCGTTTCCTCGTTTATAAAATTTAAACGTGTACATATTTTTGCTAAAACGATTTTTACATAAATCTACGCGATTATGTGGTATTATACAACTTAAATATAATATAGTAATATAAATGTATACGCACAATTTCGAATTACGAACTTTTCATCTCCGCATTGTGTAAAATTACAATTATTGAAAATTCCGAAGAAATATTTTTAGAGTTTGTGTTCGTTTTGGTTACTAATGTATTCTACATTAATATTAGTTCAATTTCTGAGATATATTTTACGTAATAAACAAAAGATAAGGTCGAGGTTAATTTTACATTGACGTTAAAAAAAAAAAAAACATGGCTCTGTGAATTTACTACTTATAGGTTCGAGTTTAGAATCGCGTATCTATCGAAATTCGAAAGCAAATCATAAATCGTCGTACTTGAAACAAATACCTATTCTGAATTTTGAGTGAACGCAGAGTTTAGTCTAATTGATTATGATAAGATATATATAGGATTAAAATGTCAAGATAAAGAAATTAAACTGTTATAAATAGTCTATAAAAAGTATTATGGATGTGATTAGAAAAATAAATAAATGTAAATACCTACTCGTGCAGGATTTGCGTTATGTACATATCAGCTAGAATGAATATATTTACGCGGACAAATGTTTGCACACGACGCTGTGCAGATATTGTAATATTTTACACACTTAAGTTCATTAATATTTTACAATATATAAAAAAACGTAAATTCCGCGTCAAATTTTCAATGTTCATCCAGCCATCCTACCGACTATATTAAATTATACGTACCCAGTACTCGGATTGGGAAAATTAAAGAAGAGGAGCTTAGCTGATATTAAAAAAAAAAAAAAAATGAACGTTCTACAAAGAAATTTACTTCAATATAATGTAGGGACTACGTCCCCCTTTATCCTCCAATCACCACATTTACATAGATAATAAGTCCCTTACCTTAAGTCCCTGTACCGCCCCCCGTTCCAGTAAAAAAAAAATAGTTGAGGTACGCAGATAAAAAAAATAGTAGAAGAGCTCCTACCTGTGCAGTGTGCGTACCTACTACAAGACGTATTATATATATTACAAATTCCGTATCCAATATACGTATATTATAGGAAATAATAAATAGTTGTACAAATATTATATTTACCTTCAAAGACATGACGAAAGTGTATTGACGAGTTTAGTTTTGTCGTTAGGCTGCTCGCGTAGGTATTGGTGATGTATTATAATCCCCAAATTGACACTCGACTGTAGCTGATGATCGATATAGCGTATTACACAGAGAATGTTGTCCATCAAGCCTTATATACATCGACTTTCATGTGTAATAATCGGCGGGGGATCATGTACAATATATATTTATTAACTCGAGGGCGTTTTCACTCCTTCCTGTACGCAGATCCATATTCGCTCTCGGGGTAAAACGTTTTCTATTGTTAATTGTAAATATATTATTGTTACGCCATATACAGCTTCAGATATTGTTTGTAAAAATTGCGAACCGTTTCTAAAAGTGACCTTATAATAAAACACGTTACGTGAACAGGATACGTAACAAACACGGTTCGTCTGAACTCGTTTCTCTTTAAACGCTTTAAATTTTGATTTTTGTTTCGAAATTGATAGAATTTAATATAGTGATAACTGTGTAGTGTATCAGACAGGACTAGTAAACAGACATGAATCGTAAACTAATACATAATACGATTTATAGCGGTAATAGTCCATTGACCATTATGCATATCATATTACATATACGTATAATAATATTTTACACGAGAGAAAAAAAAGAAAACGTATAGAAATTGTGTATAGAATACAGGAAAACACACAATTTCGGATTGTCCGCACTTCAAAAATGCGGTAATTTAAAAATAAAAATATATTTTACTATCATCATAGACCATATATAATTATATTTATTCATCATCTAAAGGTTGCGCCTTACCGTGACAGCCATATGTCTCTTTATTATAGTTTGCCATGATATGTTCATCTGTTATTGATAGGAGTTGGTGGTTTGCCAATTTCTTGAGATCCTGGAGATATGAAGTTCTAGGACGATTTCTTGTTCGTTTTCCGATGATCTTCCCTTCAAATACGTTGTGTCGTTGTTTACGAATGAGTTGTGTCTCATGATGATGAGATGTCCTATAAGTTTCCTTTTTCTTTTCAATATTATCAAATTCTCCTATTTCTTCTGATAGGTACCCTGTCGTTCGATTTCCTTTATATGGATAAACTGAATTTAGAACACACTATAAAATAATACGAGTACTTTTAGAAAATATAATATTCAGGTGAACTGAAAAGTTCGGATCATTCATTTTTTTCTATGATTCACTCTTTACATTTCATATTTTGTTATCCGATGGCTGCAGATTACATAAATAATTATGTTGGTATATGTGTATATGTATATGTATATGTCATATCAATATCACACATCACAGACGTTACAATCGCATTAACTATGCATGAAGAATCGCGATACCTATCATTACCGACCTTGGTCTTGGACTGTAAATATTTTGTATACATCCCGTGGCGAAAATTTAATAGGTTTTATTATCGAATATCGATCAATATAACTGGCACGCTTATTAATAATGATAATAATAATAAAAAAAAATCATAACTCTACATTATATACATTCTTCAAAATTATAATAATTATGTTTTCGTTATTTTATTTATAATTTATATATTAATATAATTTAAAACTATACTTTTCGTATAATTTGTTGTTATGGTACGTATTATGACGTATATAAATAATAAACTTGGATGACATTTCATTCTAAATTATTTTATATTAATTTAGCGATAAAAAGTAGATGTACAGGAGAAGAAAATTTAATTTCACAGAGTACATAGTTACATTTATGGCATCTAGGTGGATCACTATATACATAAGGATGTCCATTTCTTTTTGTAATTATTTTTGTCTATATATAACATATTATTATATTAATATAATATAACAGTGTTGGAAGTAAGAAAATACATTTTTGTACAATTTTATTTTTAAATTAAATTAATAGTGTGTGAAAATTATTATTTTTATTTTACATTATTCGATACTTAAAAGGTACATGCGTATATTATTATAATCACTTTTTTTTCTAAATTCCGGGAGGGGTTTGAATACGAGTATATTATATGTACATATATATATATACTTTTGAATGCAGAAATGTTTGAATTTTTTAAACCGTTTTTATTTCATTACGCATCCCATATTTGGAAATGATTCGTACGTTAAACTCAGACTGGCCTATTATAACGTGTCATACCACAACAATATTGATTTATATGAGGTTATTGCGGTTTACAGTGAAAGAGAAATGAGCGATTTTTCTTTATTTCGGTATCTATATATTATTCTCATTTCCCATAGGCGTCTATGGTATATGCAGGTCTACCTAAATCTATTATATATGATAATTAATATGTATGTAGTAGCGTAGGTTGTAGATAGGTATTGTATTGTTCCAGAAGGCGTACGTACCTAGCTATAGATTATGAATGGGAAAGGTTCAAAAATTCAATTACCTACTGGAAGTATATGAGTGTCTTGGAATAAGTATTTTTGAAAATATTGCGCAACTTCAAAAGTGATTATATAAAACGTATACCTATTTTTTTAAATTAAACAGTTACAAAAGTAAATTTAACCTATTTTTATTGATTCGACAACGATGTTTTAATGAATATTCAGAAGTGCTAATCCAGTAACACGCGCTCTTGGCCCATATATAGTGTATAGTTCCTTAAACCTTATCCTTATTGATATAGATTATAAATTATAAAAAAAAAACAAAACGAGCTAGTTTGAAAAGAGTGTTTAACACCAGGTCATCAGGCCAAATTATGATCCAGGCTATCTGGAAAACTTCCATTTTCCAGGCCGTTCATTCCGCTCCTAGGTGTGTCGTATCATAAATATCAAGTACACTCGCAATATATGTATATGGTATATATGTTATAACATCAACGTGCACGATTATTTATTTCCGAGCTGACATTTTGTGTAACACAAGAAAAAAAATAAGCGTGTGTTTAATAATAAATAATAAATTTGCAACTAATATTTATATTATTTGATAATCATATAATTTTTATAATTAGTAGAAAAAAGTCGATTTATTATTTTTTATATAAATGTCTGTTATTTATGTTTTAAAAATTAGTACATTTTATCTTGTCAAAGAGTGTAATATTCTTTTTTCCATCGAGTGTTTACCAATGGAGGGAGTTCGAGACCCTCAAACCTCCTCTTTGCAGCATACGCCTATATGCGTATTGTTCGCCGATAGGTATTTATTTCGCTGTTTAAGGATATTAAGAGGACGTATACGAGATATATAACACGAGGGATTTTCGGAAAGTAATAGGTGAAACTATTGATAAAAAAAAAAAAAACGAAAAATGCAAATTAATTCATGAAATTTACAGGGTACTTAATACAGTGTGTACTATTTTTCTACACAGTCACATTGAAAGTCTAAACGTTTCTTCAATGGTGGGACGAGTTTTTTTTTAATGCTTTGATCGCACGTCTCTCCCTCCAGTGTTCCCACCTATGTTATCCATTTATAATCCACTTCCTCGTTAAAACGTTTCCGGGCTAAATGAGTCTTTATAGGAGAGTAAACAGATGAAAATCTGAAGGAGCCCGGCAATAGCCTTTGTGGTTTTATTGTTTTAACTATGTTCTGATAATAATATATTAATTTAATTTTAACGACAATTTTCCAGTGAAAAAATCTTAAAATTCACTTATCATCTGTATTTGTAGTAAAATATAAATGACGAAATATATTAGTTATTATATGTGAAACTGCGCGCGGCCGTTCGTATAAGAACTGAGAATGAGCTAGTAAAATTATTCGCTGGACCTGACTAAAAATAAAAAATAAAACTGTGCTCGCACTATATACCTACGCCTATGTGGTCATAATGAATGTTTGATGATACGGAAATTTTCCGTAAAAATCTGTGTTAAGGTTGCGCGTATATACTGCATTTGAATATGCCCGAAACCGCGTTCTTGTTCCAATAAAATAATATAGAGACGCACGCGTTATACAATATATTTCTTTAACAAAATGTAAACCATTGTTCTCCGAAGGCTGCAAGAATTTATAGATGACTTATATAGGACAAGATTTACACTAGATCGCGGATATGCGTACGCTGTAAGCGTGTATTATAATAATATATAGTCTATGATTTTTTTTTTTATTGTCATGAATAGGCGGCGATGGATATATAAATTTGAGTCAGGAAAACGTACAACGCGCGGTGTATCCTTCAAGCCCGATTTCAAGTCTATTTCATACTCCTGTTGTAGCCCCACGCGAGGTCGCGGGATTTAAACATATAAGTATGATAAACAATTCTTGTTTCGTTTTTGTGCGTCACAATCGATCCTCGCACGCAATGCGTCAAAGGCATCTTCTGTCGGAGAAACGGAAAAAAAAATGATAAAGGAAAAGCTTTTTAGCTAATACGAACCCAGATTTGTGATGTCGAACCAAACCCGAACTATTTAGTTGTTAAACCGAAAGTATTTAGTTAAATTATTTTTTAAAATATTTAAAACAACCACAAATAATCAATATAGACTTAAAAGTAAATTGGATTAGCCAATAATAAATTCATAGAATAAATAACTATACTATATTATGAATATAACGTCAATAACGTCGTGCGCGAACCAATAGCGGTCAAACGGGGGGAGGATAAGGGAGATAGATCTCCCACCCAATCACAGAATAGATGAAATTTCATCTATTCTGCGCATAGACATATTAACATATTAATATGTCTATGATTCTGCGCCCCCATGACCTTTTTTGTTATTACGTATTATTTTTAACAATATACCGTTTATTACCTATATTTAATAATAGTAAAAATGTATTTTCTCAAATTATGACTTATGTTTTCAATGATCAAAGTTCATGTTGAAAAATCAGTCTCATCCCTCCTTTTACTACCGTATGTATCTACTAAGTACCAATATTTTCACATTTTATTTTCATGCCATTAATGTACAAAATAAAATATAATATTCTTATTTATATTATCTATATTATATTCTTATATCTGTAAATATGTTTTGTTTTAAGTATATGTAACATAAATATAATATTATTGCTTTAAAATATATAAATTTGTTAATATTTGTAGTGTTATTATTTTCTACCGTGTTACAATAATTTAATAAAAGTCAATTAAAATATTACACCTTATTTAAACTAATTAGTTTTAGTTAGAATACATGATGGACTTCATTAACTTTGAAGTTGTGTAAAATATAATTGTAGTTAAATTATGATAATTATGAAGGAAAATTTCTATACTATTTAAATGATATATTTAAATGTAACATTTAATTTTCTTTGATTTAATGCCAATATGCCATATGAATAATAATAATAATGTTTTTCTGTTAATGCAATAACTACATTATTTTAAAGTTACTTGGAGACCATGATAAAATCATTTGACCGCCTCTGGTGCGAACAGACCGTGCATTTCGAATGATTAAAAACAGGGCCGGCTCGAGATATTACAGCGCCCTGGGCAAATTTTTATAGGGCGCCTTTAAAAGATATTCACTATACTAAAAATATTATTTTACACATGTTTTAAAACTACTTATAGGGCGCCCCTGTCTACTAACTAAGGCGCCCCGGGCAACCGCCCGGTTCGCCCGTATCTTGGGCCGGCCCTGATTAAAAACTTCACGTGTGAAAGTAGTTTTAAAGTCTCTGGCGTTCGACAGATTTTATACTTTATTCCGTGGTATTTATATATACCTACTTATATATGTCTGATCGTTTATAGATCTGATATTTATGCCATTCGTATAAAATTAAATCGTTGTTCTCGCGGGTTTTTTAAAAATCAATCGCGTAGCGCACTCTATTGGTATAAACGGAGCGTTTTGTCGCGGGACGAACAGCAATATTACATAGTAGAGATAGCGGTAGAATGTATTCGGAAGGTTTTTTCTTTCTTTTGTAATCGACGGATAATAGGTCTTTTGAAATATTACAACGATTACAGTAAATAAAATCCAATCCGTCCACGTCGAAAAACCGGGGTAGTTCCTTTTAAACAGTAAAACGCCGTCGAATAAATGATAAAAAAATTGCTTTGATCCGCGAACAAGGGGTGGATCGTAAAACAGAATTCGGCGACATTCAGTGTGACCATTTTAACGGATTGAAAATATATTGTATGCCACTTTAAATCGAATAATATTGTATGTTACGAGCGTAATAGGATATTAATACAAAAATATATTATAATGTTAGATATATCAACCGTGTACATCGTAACATTATGATGCACACGTTATGTCGTAATATTTAAATTGAATACAGTGACCAACGGGACAATACTCCGTGGACGGGAAAATAGTGTTATTTTTCGGCGGTGGCCACACTGTTACGAGCATATAACGTCGGCGGAGTTATCACAACGACATTATTATTCGGATAATATTCGAAAAAAAAAAAATCCGTTACCTTTGTTGTCACCTGCGGTTCATCGCGCCGTTGGGCCGTTTATCGTTCTCCGGTACCGGTTATTGTCGGCACTTGTGTTTTTTTTTTAGTTCGTTCGTTCGTTTGTTTCCTCCTCAGAACACTTGGAAGTTATCGCGTTCCGGGTGGGGTAGGATCGCCATGGCTCCTATTTTGAAGAATTCGAGAAAGTCGCTGTCGACGAAACACCAAACGTCGTCGGCCGCGGCGGCGGACAAAGAAAACTCGTTTTTGCACAGCGTCAGCGAGTTTCACAGCAGAATCAGACGGAGAGAATCGATACGGCACAAGTACAAGGTGAATAAAACTCTGCACGAATGTATTATTATTATGGTACGCTTTAGAAATACGGTAAAAATGGTATTGTGTATAGTACAAAAAATCGTTCGATATCTGGAAGTATCCGAAATTTCGAAATGCGTAAAGATGCCCTGAAAAAAAAAAACCTATAAAAATGCGTTTGTGACTTAAAAAAAAAAACGCGCAAAAAATGCGTTGAAAACCTACAAAAATGCCATTAAGAAATTTGATTTACAATCCATGGATTAAGTTTTTTGCAAGAACATAAAAAAAAACCTTATATTAAAAAATTACCTAAATTATTTATAATTTTTATTTAAAATTATTATAATTACAATTTACTTGCACGTTAAACAACGAATGATTGTATTAGGTATATACTTGTTTATGTTTATACGACGTATTTATTATTCGCATTTTTTCTCGATTTTTTCAACGACTAAAATTTACGCTCAAATTTTTATTTATAAGCGAAAAAAAAAATTACGTAAAATATTAATAATAAACCCGTGATTTTTCTGTCGATTATTGAAAAATAGGCAAAAAAAAAAAGAAAAATAACGTAAAAATACAAAAAAAATTACATTCAAATGCAATAAAAAAATGAAAAAAAGCCAAATAATGGGAGGAAAAAAAAATGCAAAATAAAAATTAATTATTTAGATTCGTATGTTATTGAATCATATTTTTAGCTAGGAAAGCATCACCATATAAATACGTTAAAATAAAAAAATGCAAAAGTCATCAACATCCCGGCCCCATATATAGTTATAATATAATATATAAAACATTACTAAAGATAACCATATAGATTAACTGTAAAATGACAACAGGGCAAAAATCGTGTTTATTATAATTGTAAGGATATAATAATTAAAAAAAAAAAAAAAATGTCGATTTCATTTTTTTTCTACATTCTATAATAATAATAATTGCGGTGATAGTCAAGTTTTCAATATTGTTTTGTGTGTCCGTAATAACTTTTAAAACGTCACCGACTGTACATTTTAATAATATATTAATATAGTGAAAATAACACGTTTGTATAAACATAAGAATTCAATTACAAGTTTTGAATATATAATAATTTGTATAAAATGGGTAAATGTGAATTTCGACTTGTAATTCCCGTTGTTTTTTGCAGATTGTTATCATATATTATTATCAGTCGTAATTTAATAATAATAATAATAAAAAAATTACATTGGTCCCGTCTATAGAGACACTACTATATGCGTTGTGTGTTTATACGATTTTTTATTTTTGATAAATCGCGCGGTATTTTTGCTTCGTTTTTCGTAAATACTGTAACCAGTGGCGTATTTTCGACTTTTTTCTGGGGGTCCAAATTTTTTTTTTTTGAAAATTCCAACAGGATATATTGATATAAGAGGTATTTAATAAAAAATACCTTTGGATAATTTTTTTTTTTTGGTTCTGGGGGGGGGGGTCCAGTACCCCTGGACCCCCTCGTAAATACGCCACTGACTGTAACACTGAAATGTCGAAATATTAGCATTTTGAAAATTTAAAAAGGTTACAGCTTTTGAAAACGGATCTTCCGGTAATATTACCAGAGAGTGTATGTCGTTTTAAAAAAGTCAAACGGTGTGGGTCGGAAAGCGATGTGACTCGTGCGAAAAGAGTTCTCGTCCGAATCAATTACATTTTTTTTTCTTGTATCACGTCGTGGTAACAAATAAATAAAAAAACATTTTTTTTTTTATTATTATTATATATATGTATTGAAACGACAAATTATATCAAAAATATTCACAATTTGTGTATACATCTAATTAATTAACTGTAATCAATTGCATAATATAGCGTACACACGCGTGGAGTTTAATTTCCTTTGACAATTAGGTACTCCTGCCCTTAAGGGGATTGAAAGCGGGAATTTTCTTTCTTCGTCTTACACACACACACACACACACACACACACACACAAACACATATGGCAAAATAGACTTTTCCTACTTCCGACGTACCGATCGCGGTTTATAGTGGTGCGATAAGAAATTTGAAAACAGATTTGAATTGGTCGTGAATTTTACTCTAGGAATGACTTTCCTATTTTTTTCATTTTTTTTTTTATCTTAAGATCTTCAAAAATCGGTTATTAGCAATTTTTTTTATTTTAAATTTGTTCCAAGTAACTTTTTAAGGGTTTATGAAAAAAAAAAAAAAATTAGAAATATGCGGGAAAGTCGGTCTCAAGTAGTAGACTTCAATATTATCTTATCAAACCAGGTCGTATGGCTTTAGACGTTTTGAGTCGTCTGACTTCTTCTGAATTGTCAATATATAGTAATTGAATGCGTAGTTCCAGTATTGTCTCGTGTTTGCGGTCAAACTTGCTGATTTCTACCACAATTGTAGAAAGCATCATATTATCAAGGTATAAAAAAAAATTTTTATAAAATTGTCGATAACGGCTTCGGTATTTTTTTCCAATTGCCCGCCGAAACGTTCATTTTCTGGTGCTATTCCTGGTTTTTCGTCAAGCGACGCCCGAGAACACGTTTCGCGTTTAAAGACAATTTTTATCTTTCAATAATGAAAACGTTTCAGGTTCATCATAGCTACATACAGACGTTGTTATTTTTATACAGTCTCTGGTAAAATCCGAATTCGTCCAGCTTTTTGATGTGTAAACATCTATTACGGGCGGTATGAGGGTAAATCTCGGGAAATGGAACGGAAATGTGTAAGCTGTTGTCATGGCGACTAATAATAATGTTTGTTAATATTAATTAATTTACACGCAATCATAAATTGCGTGTAATGTGTAAGCTATGTGTCATGACAACTAATAATAATATTTATTATCGAAATTACTTTGAATAAAGATAATATACCAATATTCACAAATCCCAATCACGATCCCGTTCCGTTTTTACCGCTCACGCGACGTTTACACATCAATGTCTCGAGTATTAGCAGACTCGATTTTTAGTATAGATTTTCGCACAAACACATTGGTCGCGCGTTCGAAAACCGTGTCTGCACGACAAAACGATTGTTGGAAATATAATTTTTTTCAAAATTATTCGTAGCTACGTATAAAACTCGTACATTACTATATATTATAGAAAAAAAAAAAAAGACACTATTCTAAGCTAGTATATATCACGATAAACGAATAAACGCGCACTCGAGTGTATATACGTTTAGCGTGCACAGATAAACAAAATAGTTTTTTTTTTAAATCAACGCGTGTTAAAAGTGTTAAAAAAAATTGTATAAAAGTAATTAGTTATTATATTACACCCCCCAGAAAATAACACATTTGGTGTTTACACAAAACAAACCCGGGAGCGTGTATATTATTATATAATCTCACGAAGAGCTGTTAAAAGTGTTTCTTTTTTATTCGTTATTTGTATACAAAAGGTATACGCCCATCGCGTTGAATAAAACGTTAATTGTGCGTTATACGAGTTTGATAGAAATATGATTTCTTATCCCTCGAGGTAAAAGTGTATACGTCTTTCGTATAAAATTATATTTTTCAAACGCGTCACCGGGTGGCGAATACGTTTTATTTTTTTGGACTCTTATGACGGTCGCGTGATTATAATTTTTACATTTTTATATAACGATAAAAAAAAAGAAAATGTTTAAGAGTACACGCACGCAACAGGTTCGTACGGGTGATCACAATAATCTGCAATAAAATGGCGATTCCTATTATTATTATCCATCAAAGTGTGTTGTGCTTTAAATTACAATTTACTCGCTTCGAGGGTATACCTACCGCGTCGTATCAGAACAGTAAACTTTATTCGAGACAAATCATCACTATAAAGCACTATAATTCGTTTTGTCGTCAAAGCTCTGAACACGCAAATGATGTACGTTGGTTGAGCGAAGGTTTTGTACACGCATTTCTCGCAATATTTGAAGAAATCGTTCCTTTATGGCAGCAAGGACGCGCCCGGGATTTTTTGTTGGGAGGGGGCTAAATAAAATTATTATTCGATATTAATAAGATTTATTTGTACAGAAATCAGAAAGCGCACTTGTTTATGAAATAAACTTATATTTATAATTTATAATTTCAATAGTAACTATTGAAATTATAAATTATATACTTAAACTGTTTATCATTTTTTTGATATGAAAATTTAATGTGGTACCTAATAAAATTACAAATATTTTAGATCAACTATTTCAGGTGGTGGGACTATAGCCCCCTCTCCTTGGGTGCGCCACTGTATGATAATTTTATAAAAAAAAGCTTAAATCCGAGTATTGGGTTTATAGATTTCAAAAAAATACGTTGAGAACGTATAGTGCAAATTTAGAACGATTGTTTTTATTTTACGCCCCGACGGATGGTGAATGGAGTCGCCAATCTATTTCGACTCTAATAAAACAGTCCTGCCGATGGAAATGACCCGAGTTCCAGAAAGACTAGGTTGTAAAAGAAAAGTCCCGAGTACTTTACAATGCGAACAATTTTGGTTTAAATATGTTCAAGTAAATACTCCGAACTAAAAAAAAAAACTTTGCTACAATATGTGTTTGGTTCAATTCGCGTATGTGCGTGAAGCAGCTTTTTCGAAAATGAATTTCAGATCTCGGTTAACGGACGGTCATCGTAACGACTCGATGGAAATCAGTCGCTCGAAACTAAACTCCAAATATTAAGAAAACTCGTTAAAACCAAAAAAAAAAAATGTAAAATGTAAAATTGTCTCGTTTAATCGGGCGTTTTTTCGCAATTATATAATAAAATATACAGAAGGTATAATAAAATTGTACTTTAACTTATTACACATTGCTTAAATAAATGTAAAATAATATGAATACAAATTTTATAAAAATATTATTATTAGTTGTCATGACAACAACTTACACATTACACGCAATTTATAATTGCGTGTAAATTAATTAATATTATTAATAAATATTATTATTAGTTGTCATGACAACAGCTTACACATTTCCGTCCCGTTTCCCGAGATTTACCCTCATGCCGCCGCAACAGATGTTTACACATCAAAAAAAGTGTATTTTGTTAATAAAAAGAAGTCATTAAAAGTGTTTTGGACCGCGAAAAGTTTTTGGCGAGTTTTAAAACGAATCTCCTCCCCCCCCCCCATATAAAAATTAGTCGGCGACTCTTGCCGGTTATATACACACGTACTAGTATAGTACTACGACGTACCACGCACGGTTTAGTGGTTAGTGGTATGAACGTGATGGGTTCCATACCACACGCCGCAGGTAGTCATGGGAGCACGTTTGACGTTTCCCTACTTTTATGGCCGTCGCGTTATAACCATCCGGCGTCCACCCGTGTTCGTGAATTGATTACCAGGTGCAGCCAGTACACTGGTGCTGCAGCGTGCGTTGAGATGGATACGTATATGCAACGCGCGTCGTAAACGTGATTCAGTTCGTATATTTTACTGCGCTGCACGTGTCCAGACTTTTGGAACCGTCGCCGCGTTTGAACGAACGCGGTTCAAACTCGACAATATTGCGGTATAGTTTTTTTTTTTTGTGGATTTTATTTTGTTAAAACTCGCGATATTTAAAAAAAAAATAATAATAATAATAGTGTGTGCGCGTTTATAGTGATTCGTTAATGTTTTCTTCCATATTACGGCTTTTCTGTAACTTGGAAAATATAGATGTAAATGCGCCGTATATAATAATAATAATAATAATAATAATAATAAAACTGTTGGCGAGTTCAGAATGTACCGCGTACGGTTGTATGTCGTACCCGAAGATTCTGCCGGTAATTGTCAAGATAATATGAGAATTGCCGAGAACCACATTACTCGTCGTACTATGAACGTACATCAGGTATATTATAGTTTTTTTTTTTGTTAAAAGTTTTGTATTCGCATTACACTTCAACAACTATAAACTGTAACATAAGAATATAAAAACATTTAAAATATTATAATTAATATATACAATTTAACAAATACTATACTAAAAAAAAAAAACCAGTAGAAGTAATAATATAATTTGATAGCAGTTCTACAACTAATGGGATGGGTGTATGTAAGACGGTAAAAACGTTGTCGACAAGAACGCGAATTTCTTCAAGGGACTTAAAAAGGACGTTTCTTTCCAGAGCATAATATTTTAAGGAATTTGTACTGGGTGGCATTATGATTAAGGACTAAGCCAAGTGCCTATCGTCAGGTACCTTTTTAGTTTATGATTTACTCGAGTCTTAAATATAAAGGCATTCGTATAAAATAATATATTATATGGCACATTCACCAACCACTGGGTGGAACTAATTCTTCGCTAGGTGGCACTAGTGCCACCTACTTTATATGTTAAAATATGCCCTGTTTTTCTTTGTGTAGCTAGAGCGGGGGACACGAAAACAACAAATGAGTAAGGTCACACTTTTGTGGGTTGATATGTAGAGTACACGTAGTAAGTGTTGTTGAACGAAAGAAGATATGCATGAGCCGGAAGGAGGTTGTGTCCAAGACGAAGTCTGGTAAATTGCACAATTCGAGCCCTAGGTAGATGCCAGAAATTAAACCTAGGCCGGCGGAGAGTAATAGGGACTATACATTTTCTGTAGCAGAACGCACACTCATGCGGCCGATTGGACCAATTCTGGTCCCATAGTGTTTTAATATAAACCGCAGTTTTTAAATAATTAGAATTTTTACAAGAATCGCTTCGCTTGTTTTTAAAACACAGTAGTTGACGATTTCTTATATATATATATATATAGTAGTTCACAACGTCTATTCTTTTTACCACTATTTTTTCGTTAAAAAAAAAAAAACCAATTATTAAAGCGTATTGCCTGAGAAAACGTATTTATACGATCGTTTTCGTTTTTGGAGATATTTTATGGATATACGCCCGGTGTTCATTATATTTCATAAATTTAAAAAAAGCTATATACTATTATTATAACACACCTACCCGCTATTTCGTTTAATAATACGTATACGAAAATATATTATTTTTTTTTTACATAATATATTATATTTGTTGGCGCCTACGTAATGTTCTATTAAACGTCGAATAACTGATCCAAAATATAGTGTATTACTGTGTAAAAAGAGTGTGTATAGAGTAGTTTGTAACGTTGATCCTTGCAGTGAATATAAAAGTATTTTTAATTCATCGACTCATTTTAGTTTTAATGATAATTTGTAGTTAAAATTATATTTGCATTCGTATTGTTCGTCTTCGACGAAGTTACTTGGTTTTGCGGTACACGCCCGTGTTATTTGACAATGCTCATTCAATCTCTGTGTAAAAATGTTGAAAAAATAATTTGTACAAATTAATATATAATATATATATATATATACGTATAGACGTAGGTTTTCTACGTATATTTCGTATTACCATATAATAGCCGGTAGATGTAAATATTTTCGAGATATTTGTGGGTAGAAAAAAAAATCGTGCGCCATTATAACTATGTTTTTAACGATGATCAATCGGTCATTTCGAACAATTGAATTATTATTTATATTGTATCTATACAAAAATATTTAAATCGGTATATGCGAAGCCTACTCAGACAAAAAAAAAAAAACTCTACACAAATAATATACCTATACTTAAATCGATAGTTTTAGATTATATACATTTATTACTGTACAGGTATTTGTTTATTAAAAAAAAAACTTTTTGTTATATCGATATAAATGTAATAGATTTTGGGCGAAGCTATTGGTTTTACAATGATGTTTATTTTATTTATATATTTTTCTGCTTATAAATTTTCGACTAAAAAGAGTTGCCGGATGATCTCGTTCATGCGTGTTACGTTCCGTTAGTAAATTGTATCTAGTTGGTACTTTATTTGAAACGTTTTTCGATTTTCTCAGTAGTTCATTCAAAATAACGAAAAAATTGGAAGAAAAACTATTTTCTCAATAGTTTTTCAACGCGGCATAAAAAAAACTACCAAAACAATGGACCTAGAGTCTTGAAATTTACACAGAATACGTGACTTTGCACTATATAAACGAATTTTCAAAAATTTCTTCCAATTTTAGAGCCTATTTATAGAAATTATTACACGTTGAGCTATTCAAGCCATAAAACGGGTAATTTTTGGTTTAAAGAATTGAAAATGTTATACAACAGGTCCGACTACATTAAAAAAAATCTTGACAATCCTGATTCACAATTTTTTTTTTTTTTATATATACCACTTTAAACTTTCCGACAAAGTGCGTATTACGCGGAAGTTCCGCTCAGAATCGTTTTATTGAATGCAATGCGATTTATCATTGCAGAATTCATATTTATAGTAATAACAAAAATAAAAATAAATTTTTAATTAAAAAAAAAATGTATTATATTTAAAATAAATTTAAAGTATCTGTATTCCATTATGACGGGCATTATTGTCATATCAGTTCTTTAAGTTGTTTTACTTTGTTCCGCTTTGCGCGGATATTGTGAAATGTAATAATAAGCAAGCGTTCGTCATGCAGCAATGGACTAGAAATACTAAATTTTATTTTTATTTTTTTACGCCGATTCATTAATCATTTGACATAAATAAAAACTGTTTTTTAAACACAACAAGAAAATATTTGTTGAACTATGATATCCGTATGGTTAATCGATTTCAGCAATAATAGATTGCTGAAATCGCATCGTGTTGCAATCGATTATTACGTGTTATTATTAGGGTTATCAGCAAGTTGTGTATAACACAATATGCCGTGGCAAATTGTATACATTTACTTAGTGTGAGATATGTTGTATGCGAATCTACAATGTATCTGCCACTATATATGAACGAGAGCGTGTAAAAATTATATAAATAGTTCGATTTGATCTACACTTTTTCTATTATGCTAATTTCAAGTCTTTAAAATAGAATTATTTTCTGAATTACAATGATATGATCCAAAAAGTTTTTTTTTTAAAAATTCGTTTTTAGAACCAAGTTTTATATATGGTAAAATCGAAAATCGACTTCACTACTATAGCATACAATCGTTCATATCTGCATCCAACTTTTAATCTACAGATCGATTACATTAACAAGAACATTATGTGTTATTTATAAATAAATCGATTTTTTGAACGTTTCCCATGCTTGAATAAGAAAAAGTGATAATGGTCAAAAAAAATGCTGCACGTTACAAAACCAATAAATTCTTGTTTTCTCGTGTTTTTTTTTTAGAATTTAAAATACAATATTATTTTGATACACGATTTGGAGTTCAACGATTGAATACAATTGAAAAATTACGTAACAATTTATTTTATAATACCGAGTGTTTTTATACACTTGGAAGTTATATGTACGTGTACACGGTTAAAATCCATTTTGTATAAGAAATGTCCTTGGGTGGATAATCTTGACTGGTGTGAACGACATGTGCGCGTTTTCTCTTTTCCAAGCTGAGTTTTCATCTTCAATTTCTTTTATGTGTTAAATAATAATACGATGATCTACACGAACAATAATAGCAACAGACGTGTGTGACGTTCTGTATTAGAGTCCACTGACCGTTTGTGGTGGGCGAAGAAACTTTCTTGATGATAACAAATTTAAGTTTGAAGGTCCTTTACGCCCAAAGCATTCGTGTCGGTAATATCAATTTAATGTTGTTGATTAAAATTTTTATCTCGATTTTGTAAAAAAAAAAAATGTGCTCGGCAATATGTGTTCTACATAAATTATATACGCTTAATGTTAAAAATTAAAAATATTTTCGAAATATTTTAATGAAATAATAATAACCAAATTTGAAATATTAATAATTAGTGTTATAATAGTCGTATCGAATTTTTAAACACTTACTTTATTTTTTTTCCTAACTTTTATCAGTCTTATTAATAATTCGCAATTCGTTTTCAATCCTTATACAGTCAGTTAAATATAAATATATCTAAAAATGTTATATTTAATTTAATAATATATTACATATAAGTACATGTGTAATAGATAAAAAAAATAGTACGTAACTGATTATTGAATTTTTAAAATGACAACATCGAAAATATTATTATTCAATTTGCGTGTCGCAACGGTTTGTTATCCGATTAAAATTATCGAATAACCCACCCATTATGTATAGTGTACCTACCGAGAAGTAATTTGTGAAATATTTTTTTTACTATTATGAATTTATTACTTTTCGCTCCTTCTTCTAACAATTGTATACATTATAATTACATTTGTCGCAATGGGTTATTTATTAAAACGTTAATAGTACGCTGACTGTTATTATTTCTTTCAATTGTCATATTTTGTCCCCGATTATTATGTCTAGACATAAATTATATATATATATAGTGTAACGTAAACACACATTTTTTTCTGCACTCGATTGTATATATAAAAAAAAAAACTTATTTTTTAGATACAAATATTGAAAAAAGATTGTTATTACATTTTATAATAGATGTAATTTTTTTTTTTGTTAAATTAATAGTTTAGATAGATTTAAAATTATTACGACGTTAATATAAAAAAATATATATAATATAATAACAATGTGTACTATTTGTATAGTGAATCAGTTACGTGCACGTATTCGTTAAAATGCATTTGTTTTAACACCAGCATTGATTTATTTTTGCTTTTATTTATTTATGTACCTATACACAATTATGACATGCTCCGTTTAGAATTTTCGAAAGGACATTGAGCGTTTGAATACGTATTCTTACACAATATTTTTAAAGCATAATAGTTTTTTTAAATGTTTTCTTCTTCTCCTCGTTACCCCTTTTTATGAATATCATTATTTGCATCCGGTTTTTATGACTATTGTGCTCTCCCTTCTGAATTCACTAGTAATACACACATTGTGTTTTTGACAAATGATCACCAGTTCAAAACTCATTTTCATTTGATATTGGTTTTATCGCAACATTTCCTTTAGAAAACTGCGAAGTAAATGTATATATATGTAATAATTCCGATGATCTATGAAGTGTCTAAGTCTATTTAATATTTATACCTAAATAATGAAACAACTATTTTATCTTCTTTTGTGTATTTTGTATTTGGTCAGTATTTTTATAGCATTGGCGTCATTTATCTAAACGCGATTATCAAACACTTAATGTTTAAGGTTCAAACATTGCAGAGTTTTCTGTAAACGAAAACGTAAATCGGCAATATATTTTTATACGCGTTAGTCATATTTAATTCCGAGATATGTTACAGTACTACGTGTAAGAAATACGTGTATTATGTATAATATGTAAAAATATACTTCGTCTCCGCGATATTCTCATTATATCTCAGCCTAGTTATATATCCTATTTTTTGTGTTATATAACTGCAAGTATTAAGCCCCTTAAAGGCAAAAAGTCTTATACATATATTGTCTGAAGTACATAATTTCCATTCGATTATGTATGCTAATAAACTCGGTTCCAATTGTTTCCCCCCGATGTACACGGTGACACAGATGAAATCCTTTTCGTTGAGAATTTAACAAATTTAAACGATTTAAATTTTAATGACAAATATCCGAAACTGTTCCATTTAATTAATTTAAAGAGGTAAAAATGGTAAAAAAAAAAACTAAATAATCTTCTTTATAAAACCTACACCCAATCGCGTAATATATATATATATATATATATAAACGTTGAAATACCGTAACTATTGTTTTGTTTTTATAAAATGACTTTGCCTTCTCTTAATACACTGTAAAAAAAAAAACGAGAGCTTGAAATTAACGATTATTTTGTTAGAGAATGAAACGCTGTTGGATGATTAGAATATTTGAGCAGTATTTTTTCACAACCAACTCAAGTTAATCGAATCGATTATTGGCTTCGTGCTCGATTAATCGTGTACGGATTTACACTTAAAGAAATTATATATTTTTTAAATTATACAAATGTATAAGTAGATTATGTGTTGGCGGTAGACATTTGAATATTTGGTCGATGATTTTATTCAGTTTAGTTAAAAATTAATAATTTTTGAAACTGTCTGTACAATACGAGTATATGTGCATGACTAAATTTGGTTTCTTTCGAAGAATCGAAATTGTATTTAAATATTTACTATAACCCAAAAACAGAATGTATTGAATTATTTTAAGTCGTTACACCTTTTTTTTTTTTTACTGTAGTTTTTAAAACTAGTATTATAATTTAAAATATAAAACTACTATTCAAAATACTCGATGAATATTCTCTATGCTTATCAAAGAAAATACAATATTGGCATTGTCTTTGTGTGTAAAGAAAGCGTAATAATCGATTTGGTCTTGAATTTAAAAAAAAAAAGTAAGTACATTCATTATTTTACAAATTACACGTTTTACTTTTTTTTGTCCGATATGGATTTAATAATCGATTATAAAAGAGTTCGATTTCCCATTTGCATCGTTGATTGGCCTTACTATATAATATGTAATAGTAAATCGTATAACTCGTCTGTAAATAATACTTTTAATGTTTCTCTATTAAGTTAAAAATATATGTAGTAGATACACGTATTATGTGTTTAATGTATATAATATTCGATTTGTAAATAGAATAAAACGTATTGTCACATGCGCGTATGGTACCTATGTGTATTTATACCTACGTATTTACTCAGTTTGTGTTGATATTTTATGAATAATATTATTCTCCATGTGATCCATTTATACTCGTTTCAAAACACGCATAGAATATAATTATATTTGCGTCCCAGGTTCTTTGACCTATGATGCGTATAGAAAAAAAAAAAAAAAAGAACACGAATATTATATGCACGTAAGGATTTCAAATAACCAACTCGTATCCGTTACAACTATTATAATAAGGGATAATTATGTAAAACAATTTTTCTCTCTCTCTCTCTCTCTCTCTCTGATCTCGAAGTGGTGCATTTATTATAGGATTTAATGACATACAGATCCTATGGCAGATGCGTAAATATTAATATATATATATATGTATACACACAATTTAATTTCAATCCGAACACCCTGTAATTTAGAGTAGCGTGATTTAAACTCTTACCGTGCCTAACGAATTACTACTATTGGGCAGTAAACGGAAGCCATTGAGACAGTGGAATTCCAATGTCGCGCCTGTATCAATTTTTTAGCACACGTTTAGTATTTGTTTTCATGAAATTTATCTGATTCGGTAAAAATTACAAGGTTTTTTTTGTCATATTGATGTACGTCATGTAAAAAACGAAGTTTAAAATTTGTAATTTAATATATCATCGACTAATAGTATAACATCCTGTTTAGAACATTTAATATTAAAATTTGTTTTATTCGTTACATAACATAATACATACGTACATTTTTATTCCGTTTTGCAGTACACGAGAGCAACATAATTTTACAGTACAATCTAATAGTTGTGTTGTACCAACCCAAAGTTAATAATAACGATCCACCCGCTAGACATGGGAAAACGACTGACGCGACTAGCGCGGCGCCACTGTCAAGGTTAACTTATGCCTGTGGAACGGTTCATAACGCCGACAAAGTGCTGTTGTAACGAATCGGGCTGTGAGATACCTTCGTTCGTTTTTTTTTTTCAAAGTAATTGTACTCGAAAGGAAATAATAAGCGAACGAAAAAATATATATGTATTATTGTTTTTCAAATTTAGTTTCTTCTTGTTTGCGACAGAATATTTTGTCGTAGAAATTTACAAGTTATTAAAAAAAAAAAATGTATATTATTTAAAAAGTACATTTTTTTTCTGTGATGTACAATTAATATAGATCGCGTATTATCTTTACAAATTGACGTTTGATATATTTTATGTAAAACGAATTATTGTATATAACGTGTGAATTATATAGGTATTCTATAGTCGACACCTTATTTTTATGACATTAAACATTTCAAATAATTATTTAACGGTTTTTCTCGGTGTTTTTTTTTTTTTGCTATTGTAGAACTCGATTTTATTACAAACGACCTCTGTTCGTTTTGAAACATAAATATTTTGGTATTTTATAATTATATACAGTCTACACGTCACTATTATATAATCTATAAAACATGTTACGTTATTATATTTCTAGTTAAAATTTAACATATGTCTATTATATTATACGAGGTATGTGTTTTGCGAATAGAAATTCGACTTTACAGTCCCACCCATTAGAACTCGCTCGTCTCGTATAGGCTGGAAATGATCTGTTTATACGTATATGATATAGTAATAACTAATAATAATCGGGAGGCATGACTTAAATTATTACGATGGGAATTAACGTGATATTTAGCCCGGAGGCGATTAAACTGGATTTATAAAAAAAAAAAAAAAAATGATGCGATGATAGAGATAGACGTGGTGTTGATCTGCGGGCTAAATCTCCCGCGGTACATTTGGTGGAGTCTATTGTGTACAGTTTAATAAAATACTTCATTATTTTTATGTTACTGTTATTATCGGTAAGCGAGCGAAAAACTTTTTCGTGCCTATATTTAAATAATGGAAATTCAATGTAAAACAGGCTACATTTTCTAATATGTACAACAAACGTAATCATTAATTTCTAAATAAAATTATTATAAAATTTTCGTTTTAAAAAAGTTGCTTTTAGTCTCGTTAAAATATTAAAATAAGATACAAGTATAATTGAGATTATTTTAGATGCCGAGCGGAGCGATGAATCTGTTGTTTTTATAATGATGTTTATTTTTTTTTTTCTATCCTGTGTACAGATTTTCGACCAGAAGGAGTGCTCCGATCTCTTCGGTCACAGTTTGTTTCCGGCAGCAATTCGCATCTAGTTGGTGGTACTTTGGAGAGGTGATTTTTCGATTTTCTCAAAAGCACCTAAAAATATAACTGAAAAAGGCTAAAAATGCAATTTCCTCTTAATCGATTGTTGTTTATTTCTTCGTAATTTTCAAACTAATATAGTGATAGAAACCTGAAATTTTCACCAAATATGTAACTATATTTACGAGAAAAGTGAGCTCCGCTCAAGAGTCGTTTTACCGAATGCAATGACTTGTCATTGCTTTCAAATTAAAAAAAAACAAAACTCTATAAAATCTTTATACAAGTAATTCACTTGAGCCATATCCACAACACCTCGCGGCTCGTTACCTTTTGTTTTTCTTTTTTCCCAATAGCATATTACAATCGGCAGCCAATATTATAGTTTTCAAACGTACACTACCTATGTGTATTATACAATATTTCTCGTTACACATTTGAATTTTGGATTTGTCTTAATTGTTTTAAAACGTCATTTAGCAAATTTTTCGAAAACACATTTTATGTGTACACGTGTTTTGTCACGTGTTCGCGTTACCTTGTTTCAGTCGTTATACACCCTAATTCTCGGGAAAACGGAACGCATATGAGACACATTTAAAAGGTACCATATAGATTCACATCTGTGAAACTCACCGACTTACGCGCGGTCTCTATGAAGCGTATTTGGAATTTTCGTTTTTACATATTTTATAATATTAACCTCTGCATTTATGCGTTTACGACCGTTTGTAATCTATACTTTTTAGTTTTAAACACAAACGTTGTATTGAATACGTGCAATATTACAAACGTTGATTTATTGCACATTTTTTCACGGAACGGTCGTGTTGAATTTCGGTTAGTTTAAGATTTTAAACATAATATCATACGCGTATAATACAGTAAAAATGTATTCGATATTGTTGTGCATTTCGAATCGTCATTTATAATATTACTTTTTATTATTATCGTATTTTATAAAATGTTAAATATATATATATATATATATTTAAAAACAATAATATAGTTATAATAATTATCGATTCATCACTGACGTCATTTAATGTATATATAGTATTAATTATATGAATAGCAAAAAAAAAATAATAGTTATCGGATTTGCATTTTTTTTTTTTTATCTATACATCCAATATTGTATATATATGTGTATGTATTATTAAATATTTTTAGCTTAATGTGCAACAAATTATTATTTTCCCGATATACATTTGATTGTATTTCGGTAATTTTCAAACTGAAAATACTTACACGTGTACACTATAGCTGTGCTCGCGTGGACTACAATAATTGTTTTGTAGGTTTTTTTCTTTTTGTATGCGACTAGATTTTGTTTTCTGTAATATAGGCAATATATCGGATCTGATTTAACTTTACTGTGTTGGCAACACAACTCGATTGCCTCGTCCTTAAGGTTTTTTTTTTAAGGATTATAGAAATAACATATTATTTCCATTTCACCAAAACATGTACCGAACCATCTTTGTATACTTGTCCGAACGGTCGTGCCTTTTGGCTCCAATTGTCGTATTTCTGCCTCTAAAGAAGAATGTCTGAGCCGTGGAATTTTGAAAAAAAAAAATAATATATAATTCGTCGATAATAATACAACCGAAAACTATACGAATAAAACCGCGACCAGACCAAAATAAATTACAAACGTGTCGTCATGGCGCTATTTTTATTCAACAGTAACAAAAAAAATTGTATGTTCAACTGTAAAACTATTTTCGGATTTCTTCTATTCGATGGCAATAAGGAAATTTTAGAAAGACACTCGGCGGATCTTGACGAATCCGTTGATACAAATCTGTTAAACCTGTCGCGTATCCTCGGAAGAGAAATAAGAGAAAAAAACGAGTCCGGTTGGCAGTGCGGTATGAATGACTTTTGATATTATAACTATACTATAAGTAATTTTTTTTTTTTTACATTTTGTTTTCTCGCGAGTTTTTTAAAAAATAATTTAATTTGCGCAATAATAACACGTTTAAAAGGAATTGTGTAAATTGAAGTGTATCGTTAATATTTTAACAATTTTTTTTTTTTTTTGTCAAAAGCTTCAACTCTCAACATATGTACATATATAGTTTTGACTTTCAGAGACCACGTATCACGCGGTCCTTACAAACGTCCTTTTATACGAGTTATTCTAATCGAAACGCGTTTATAGCAGCTTCTTTTGGGAAGCGTAGTAGTCGTAGAATTATAATCTAACCGGTCGGTTCCATTCGCGGGTGGATACACGCTGTGTGTGTGTGTTCCGTTTACGCGTTCCGTACGGACCAGGAGGAGGCTGCTTTCGGATGACATTATTCGTACCAAATATTGTTTCGGGCGAAACTCGGGTTTCTTAAATTCTAATCGAAGGAGTCGACGGAGCGTATTTCCGAAACCTAACTGAGCTGGGGCACGAGCGCCCGTATCCTGCAGTTAGAGTCCGTAGTGACGTACTTCAACTCCGTTCCCCAACTGATTTAGGGCATAATTACTGCTATTAAATAAGCCAAATGTATTAATTAGAAATATTGTTTTTATTCGGCTATTTCTTTTGTTTTTTTTTCTAATGACAATTAGTAAAATAATAATAATAAAATAAAGTCAAATATTAAGATATTAATACAGAGTCGATAACAATATTTTTAATTACGCCCTAAATCGGTTAAGGGACGGAGTTGAACTATATGACGCTACGGACTGGATACGGGCACTCGTGCTCCAGCTCAGTTTGGGCTCGGAAATGCGCGTCGACGGACGAGCCCTCCCCGTACGCGAATCGCGATCAGAGATTATTATTTTTTTTTATATATAGATAAATATATAAAATAAATATATATTAATAATAAATATACTATGTATCACACTACTCGCAGGACCAACGATAGATATCAAATAATTATTCGAACTTTTTTTGGGAGGGGGGGAACGTCTATATAAAAAAAAAACCCTATAATATATGTATAAGTACTTTAAGAAGAGCGTTTTATTATTTTCGTCATCGCCGCCTATAAATACAGTGACATCATCGTCCGTGCACAGCGTATCTGATGGTCTTCGACGAAATCGCGATATCAATCGTGCCGCGCGCGCGCGGTTGTCGGCAACGGCCGTCAGGTGGCGCGCTCCTCGTCGTGCCGAACGAAAATAACCGGCAAGTCGTCGTCCCGTCGACGACAGTCGTGTGTGTTTACCGCGCGGTCGTTGTCGCTTTCTTCGCGCGCGTGTGTGTCTCTCTTTCTCTCTCGGTTAATGTGTTAATGCGTTGTCGCGACTATATTATACTACAGCAGCAGCCACCAGCAGTGTCGTCAAGAAGTAAAATATTATATAATAATTTCAAATAAATTCGAACGAGACGCGGCGAGGAAAAAAAAAAAGCCAATGTCTCTTTCTCTCTCGCGCCGCGTCTCGTCCTTTCTCGCAGGCCGGTGTCTATATTTTTTCTTTGTTGTTGCCGTCTCCGCAGGACAAACGTCTCGAGCGTTTCCCCCGACTCCTCCTCGTCTTCGTCACAACGATCGATCGACTCTTGGACTCTTGGATTTCGGTGACGAGCCTAGGCGACTGTCGCTAACGTAGTGTCTTTTTTTTTGTCCAAATGCCGACAGATATAATAAAGTAAACGAATAAATCGGTCGGGTTTCGAGTGGTTCACACTGCACGAGAACTACTTGTTTTATAACGGAGAAGACCCGATTAAAATCTGTAAATATATTACAGTGATTACGCGGTGTCGTAAATTTTTATTTTTTTTTTTCCACTCACAATGTCAGTCTATACGTTGGTATTTTTGTTTTTTTTTCCCTTCCCGAATTGCTGCCGGTTAATATCGTCCCGTGCGTTTTATCCGTACACCTATATTTCGACGGCACTGGCTGCCGGGTGGGTGGGGGAACAAATCGATTACACGAACAGAATAAGTCTTCTACATAATATCGATCGTACGTCTGTGCGGCGGAGTGAGATTTTTAAAATCGACAATAATATTTTTTAATAACGAAATAAAATAAAAACGTCTACTTTCTGTCATTGCGTAATATTATAATACCGTGCGCGTTTCTCCGTGATCAGAGGGGGTGGCCGGGGAGAGAATACATAATATGATTAATTATTTCGTTTTGTTTCCCGCCCCACCGATTTAATAAATAAAACTGCACATAATGTGTCTCTATTGTGTTTGTCAAGTCCGATTTTTATTAGTAAAAATATCGTCCGGCTCTGTTGTAATCGATAAAGTAAAAAACGTTGTTGTTGTACGGTTAACGGCTGCAGTGGGCCGCCCGCCGCAGTCGATTGTTATGACTTTTCGCGCGCGCGCGCGTTTCTCAACACTCCGTGAAAGGTGCGGAACCGGTTTTTTGCGTGACATTTCCTCGCGTATAAAAAACCGTACGGGGCAGTATTTAAACGTTACCTCAGAAATCGTGTGTTATTAGATTTACAAAATATTCATTCCGTCTCTTTCCTTACAGCAGCAGCGACAGCTGGTAACGATTATTTATTATTTCGGTAATTAACCACCGAAAGCTTTTAAAGATTTTTTTTTTATCACTCAGTCTCGTATACAAACACATTTTATCATTTCCAGTCACGCGCGGCAACACGCGCGTGTTTAAAATATAATAATATTGTTTTCAGTGGCGTACTTTCAATTTCTCTCTAGGATGCGGGGGGGCAGGCGCGTAGCCAGGATTTTATTTTTTTTTTGCGGGGGAGGGTCTATTTAAAAATGTTAATATTAATAATATCAATATAAGAACGAAAAAATTTCGGGAGTGTTCGGACCCCATGGACCTCCCATAGATACGTCACTGGGGAAGGGGGGTTTATTGAAATTCCGTCCCCATAATATTTCGAATTCAACCGTGTTATTGAAATAAATCAAATATATTATTATATATATTTGTCGAAAAATTTGAATTGGTTATAAAAAGAAATCGTGATTTAACGATTTTCAAGATTTTTTTTTTTGAAAAATTTGTCTCGTTAATACAGTCCAGAGTTACATATTCGGTGAAAAACGTTTAGGTTTCAATGACCGTTAGTTTTAAAATTACGAAGAAAAAATCGATTTTGACGAAAAAATTTTTATCGTTTTTTATGTCATTTTCGGTATAGTTTTTTTTTCTGACGCTATAAACAAAGTATTGAGAAAACCGAAAAATTACCTCTTTAATAAGTACCAACTGGATGCAATTTACAATCCGGAAAATAGTGCTACACGTAAAACCGGAGCACTCCTTCTGGTCAAATTTTTGGGTACAGACGTAAAAAAAAAATTTAAAAACACATCATTTGTTACAACTATATAATTTTTAACCTTTTTTTCGGTCCTGAGGGGGTTTTAACCCGAAAACGCCCCCGTAAGTGCGCCACTGATTATTTTGAAATGCGTTCTTTTCGGTTATACTCGTACGAAAAATTACTTTTGACTTCGCGTCGTTTAGAAATATATTAAACAATTTCCAATTTTTGTACATTTTTTTAACTTAATATTTATAACTACGGAGTGCCAGCAGGTATCTGAAGATCCATCTATAATAATTTTAACTTTTTTTTTTTTTTTGTAACAGTTCGCTATTTTTTTCAGTTCGTTGTTTCAGTGTCCTCTGTACAATAATATCATTAAATTGGCTTAAGGGTCTTCACTGTAACCGACACAATCAATATATTATACTAAGCCGATAGTGTTAAAACTTTATGAGATTTTCACGATTACGCGTTATATATTTATTAAATAGTTTCGGCATCGCAATAATAATAATAATAATAATAATAATAATAATAATAATAATAATAATAATAATAATATAGTATTACGACGAGTATTAATTTTTATTTTCTAATGAAATTGTT
Source organism: Slavum lentiscoides (assembly GCA_032441835.1). Taxonomy (NCBI): domain Eukaryota; kingdom Metazoa; phylum Arthropoda; class Insecta; order Hemiptera; family Aphididae; genus Slavum; species Slavum lentiscoides. Next base: position 944,874 of record CM063707.1, on the reverse strand, counting down.
ACGCGTATCTTAAAATAACTGTTCGGAAAAAAAGTCGGTATTCGTGTTAATATTGTTGTTTGATTTATAACCACCGTATTCTGCGTGTTTTATCGATTTTTATTGTAAATTTTTCTTTTCAAACAATTCACTTAAAAACTGTGAATTAGTAGAGCGAAAAAAAATAAATAAACGACTGGCAGTCCGATTAAAAGACGCATTAACGTCCTATGAGGATTTGTGTATTTTTATTCGGACAAACGAATAAATACCATAACCATACGATGACTGTAATCGTTTTTTATGGTATTCGAATTGTCGTTAGTGGTTTTTAAATACAAATTAGAAAGTCCGTATTGCTCGTGATAATAAAAACGCGCACAAGTTATAAAGAAGGACGCTGGACCACGGATATGTGATACGTGTATTGTTCCTTGAAGATTCGTTTCCCTTAAACCGAGTAGTGGCCCCCGTTTTGGTTAATTGCGTGTGAAAAAATATAATACTCTGTAACGTATCCTGCAATCCGCTCTGTAAACACTAAACTCCGAATAGTCTGTTTCATTAAAAAAAATAATCCTAATTAAATTTATATGCGTTTAATCGATGTCATAGATTAAAAAATATATACCGAGATAGACTGTCAGACTTCCAAATAATAACATATTATTTTATATTATACGGATCTCTGTATCGTTGTTAGTCACACGTACATTGCTTGTGATATACTAAAATGTCGGTATTAGGGTTTCAAGTGTGAAATTTGTCAATTACTTTAGACAGAATTTTCAGGGTAAAACAGTAATAATGTATCAAAGAAATTTGCTTTCGCTGATTTTAAAAACACTCTTGGGTACATAAGGATATGTATAAATAACAGTAAAAAAAAAAATTAACTCGTAATTTTTTTAAATTTCTAGTTATAAATGATATAATCATAACTTTATATACGCTTTGCTACAACTAGAACGTATAATGTTTTGGTTTTTTTTCCGTCCCTTCAAAAATATTTCACCTAAATGTAGAACTTTTGACACAATCACTTATACAGCATACTCCCGTAAGAAGTATCAAACATTTTTTTTTCACGACGCATCCACCATTTATTGAATTTGCCACAAAAAAAAAAAAAAATGTTATCAATTTTGTTATTTTAATAACATTCATAATCAATGTATCTCGTAGTCTGTAAACTAAACGCATTATAATACGCATAATATATGTAGGTCTACCGAAAATTTCAAATTTTGTATTTTATAAAATAAGCGATGATATAATTTTTTTTATTCTTCAACTGAGCTGAAGTTCGGCGTATCACGCGATGTTCGACAACCGCGTATATTATGTAATAACGGAGATTTTTTTTTCTTTCGTATTCTTTTTAATCGTACTAACTGAATTTCGCCCGCGAACCGCGTTAAACTGTTTGACTTGTATTCCTTGAGCTTCTCTGTCACAGTTTTTTTTTTTTTAATTGTTCCCGATGGTGGCGAAACGGTCCGTCTTCGACTTCGGGTACAGGAAATAGTCCGGAGAACACTTAAATGTGGTGAATACGGGGATACCGGAACCATTTTTCTGGCCAAAAATCGAGTGATAATAATCGTCGCCGTGGTGTTGTCGTCACGCGTTGAGAGAAAAATACCGACCTTTCCACAAAGCGAGCCCAATATACACACGTGCGATTCTTTTACAGAGGCAAAACGTTTCTATAGAATTTAGCGTTGACTACAGTACTTCCCGGGGACACGAATTCTCCGTGCACAATACCCGGGGGATAAAGGAAAACGATCGGCACGTTTTCGATTTTTCAGACAGCAATTTTTTTCTCCACATAATATTTCAATAATAATTTATTATAACCGCGATCACAACAAACGTTAGGCGCGATTATGCTGTCGGAAATAATACACGTGAAAATTTATGCGAACGATCTCGAGTGTTACGTATTACTTCCCGTAATCGTCGTATCGATCGGCGATTCCAGTATTAGAACGTTTGTCTTAAACGGTGTTCGTCAATCGCGCCGAATATTTAAGATTACCCGTAATGTATATACATCAATTGCGCCAGTAAAATATCAGTTATATCGTAAATAGGTAATCATTTAAAAAAAAAAAAAAAATAAGCGTCAATTTTTTTCCTCTCGGTATTTATTTTAATTATCTAAAATTAACGTAGAAAATGTGTATAAAAATATGTTTTACTTCCTATACGTATACCGAATGATTCATTGCATTTAATCAATAAATAAATAATAATAATTCAGATAGTGTTGAAAAAAAAAAAGATAAAATAATAGATAATAACGTGGACCTTTAGATGAGTGCGTTTATTATGTTGTTTCATTTCTTGTGTTGGTTACTATCTCGACAAACTGGAATATATCGATATTCGCATTTTTCTATTTTGAAATGTAATCTTCCGTGTTTGTTTTGTTTTTTGTTGGTATTTATGATTTTAAATTTTATTTTCATTTTAATATACGTTCGTACTCGGATAAGTTTCAAAACTTCAAAAAAAAAATACAAAAACGTTCGAATGTGTGGAATAAAAATATATTTTCCAAACGCCGAGTGAAACGACACTCGGGGGCGTTCGTAATCCTTTTCGATATATACATATTGCACCGTGCCCGATCTAATGGTGGAAAATTGCGTCTTCCATATTACAATATGTAATCACTGAATTGGTTTACTCGTTCGTCCATTTATTGCAGTGGTTCCCGACCTCTTCTATTCTACTCCTCCTTTGTAGATTTTCAATAATCTCACGCCCCCTCCTGTAAATTGAAAAAATTGATCACCTTTTTTTGTATACTTTATGAGTGTTTAGCCGTTAAATGGTCAAGTTAAACGCTCTATAATTTAATAAATACAAATTTTACTTCGTGATGACTGCTCGCGCCTCCCCAGCAATGCGTTCACGCCTTCCCCCTATGTTGGGAAACGCTGATCTATAGCCATAAAACGATATTCGCAAAGCTATGTTTCCAACGTCTTCGTGTAGTGATAGAGCGCATTTGACGTACCTCATCGATATCGTCCGGCGCAATTGACGTATTCACCCGTTTTCACCGGTGTGCAGTATAGCATAATAATGCATTTCCGTACGGTTTAATCTCGATCTCCGCCGATCTGTATTAGGGTATTTTAGAAAGGATTTTTTGATTTTTTGAAATTTCAAACACTGTTTTTGCGCGATCGAGGCGGCAAACAATACGCGCGTGTAAACGTATATAATACAGTCGACTCTCGATAATCGAAACCTTCAATAGTTCCGAAACCTTCGGTAATTCGAAGTAAATGCTCGGTCCCTTGAAAATCACGCGGTAATTCGAATAAAAACAATGCATTTAAGTGCACTCGGTAATTGGAAATTAAATTTTGGGAAAACTGGCCACTAACACGCGTGACAATTCGGAGTTTCATCCGTTCAACGCTCGTAATTCGAAGTACCAAACGTATTTCTTATAATCTTTTCGTTAATAATTTACTACACAATCTCGTAGAAATTTAGCTTATTATTTTTGATGACAACTATAGAATATTATTATCGTAAGAATCTTTATCGGTTTATTTCTTAACCGTCTCTTATCGTAATTTAACTCGTCGATAGCCGAATGTAGTTTTATTTTAGTTTCGTTCGGTTGGTTGTAAAGTAAAGTTCTTGTGATGAGTACGTCTACGGGCCAGCGCACACTGAAAGAGCAAAACCGTTCCGAGCAGCTCGAAAAATTTTGCTACAAACAGCTCGGAACAAATTCCATTCACACTGACAAAACAAAACAGAACAAGATTAAACAAACACGTATTAATTTTTGAATTAATACGTGTTTGTTTAATCTTGTTCTGTTTGATTCTATTACTATATGATCTTTATCGGTAAAATCGTATATGGATTTTCTTACAAACACAAGATTAATTAATTTGTCTGGATCGCACGCCATTTAAAAATAATTATGAAATATTATAATATTTATGAAAAAAACAATTGACACGAAAAGAACGTGTATTCAGTTGTATACTATTCGTTAAATAAACCCGGTGACTTTCGTTTTTCGTGTTTTGCTCGGAGATAAAATATAGAACCAGACCGATCATATTTTGTCTTGTCTTGTCGTGTTTTCATGTTGACTGATTAGTGTGCGCGCGTCTATTACTTTACATATGCTCTAATTGTCTCCAAACAGCTCCGAGCAGCTCGGAGCGGTTTTGCTCTTTCGGCGTGCGCTGGATCTGATTTTAAAAAAAATACAAGTCTTTGACGATTTCGGAAAAAAACGTTTACGTTTTAAAGACAATAAATAACTGCAATACCGCGTAATTTGCTGAAATATTTAATAAATTACGTACAATAATAAAAAACACATTTTTTTTCTTAACTCTCGGTAATCCGAAATTTTTCTTTTTGCTCTCTCTCGATATTTCGAAAATTTTCAACAGTCCCGGCGAACTTCGAATTATCCACAGTCGACTGTCGTACATTTATCTCGACTATCGCGCCGTGTGAGTTTTTTGCTCGGTCGTTGTTGCGTACACCAGCGTTTCCCAAACTCTTGTTTGACCTGGCCCGGTAATTAATATTTTTTCCCCTTCGTGACACACCAAAATATTTTACATTTATCGTTTTGTAAAAAAATAAAACACATTTGAATGTCATACGGGTTTTTCATGAAGTCTAGTTGATAATCTCAATAATAATTATTATTATTGTTGTAAATAATGGTTATTCGTATTGATGAATTTATTTTTGCTAAAAAGTTCAAATTATCAAACAAAATGATAAATAACAAAATTTAATACGAGAATTTTATTAATTATTCGACCCGGCGTTATATTTTCGTGGCCCGGTAGTGGGTCGCGACCCACCATTTGGGAAACGCTGGCGTACACCATCACGCGCATTATATTCGACGGTCCCACGCGCGCGTTCAATAACGCGGTTTAAACATTTTGAAATTTTTCGTCGGTTCTTTTTTTTTTTCTTCCGAAAACCGCGTATAATAACGTTGAAAAACGATTGCGACTCCTGTCCGTGTACAATGTATACCCGCGCGGTGGTTTATTGTACGTTGCACGAGCTCTCTCGACGTGTGTTCTTCTTTGTGATCCGTGTACGCGGCACGTGAGACGCTGCTGCTGCTTCTGCTCTCTTCCAACCTCCGCTCGTCGTCGTCGTCGTCGTTCGAAATCTCCCGTCCACGATCTAATTTTTGTTTTCATGCGCTCGAGTACTATTATTATTATTGCTGGTACATATACGTCGTATATTATATGTGTAAGCATTACACGGTACAACACTACATACGTGTGTACGACGAGAATAGTGTTTTTTTTTTTTTCGGACCGGTATAATTATTATACGTGTAATGCGTATAATAATACGCGAGAGACGTTCAAAACGAGCCGACGGCGACCGAAATAGAGAGGATATATAGACACGGTGCCGCCCGATTTGGATCGGGTCCACGCCGCGCGATACGATGCGTTTTCCGTCCCGGCTTACGTTTCTGCTCGCGCAGAGTATTATAAAAAAAAAAAAGAAAAAAATTCCACTCTCGCTTATCGTTCGCGTCCGTTTTTTTTTTTGTTTTCCTCTTTTCACAGCGGCCGGATCCGACAACGGCCATGAATTCGTGTTTTCCGCCGTTGGCCGCGCTGACGCTGAAAGACAAACGGCGAAATTCCGCTTATTTGCAACAAGACACCGTCGTCGGGAATCAAAACACCGGCGGCGGCGGCAAACCCAACGCCGTCATACAAGACATGGAAATGTTCTATATTAAGCAAATAGCTCATAACCTTAAGGTAAGAACCAAAAGACAAAAAAAAAAAAAGAGTAAAGAAATCCGCGAGAAAACGCGACGCGTCTACCCGTAATATATTAATATAATTTATTAGTATTATTACTATTAATTAGTGTTATTTTATATAGTGGGATCACGAGAGAGTTCTATTTAAATGTCGTGCGGTATGTGACGGATAAGAAAAATGCGTTTGACGTAAATACGCGCGGTAACGCGACGTTAAAAAATAAAAATAATATTTTTATACTATTTATAAAATCGATAAATATAATGTTGTGCGTACTATCCCACACTCTGTTTTTATCATAACAATATTATAATAATAATTACCAATTTTTCGTACGTGTTTATTTTTTATTTTTTCGCGTAATAATCAGAAATAATTTTTTTTTTTTTTATATCCTCGGAAGTGGTGTTTTAACGATTGCCATTTTTACAACATACAAACAAACTCGTATACATTTATGTGTGTGTGTGTGTGTGTGTGTGTGTGTGTGTGTGTGTGTGTGTGTGTGTGTGTGTGTGTATATATATATATATATATATATATATATATATTTAAAATTGGCGGTAAACCGTTAATTTCTCATTTAAATCGTGTCGTTTTTATTATTATTATTATCGCGAAAATTCGATAAGTATATATAACGTTGTTTTAGTATAGCTTTCGTATGTAATACACGATTTACTATACTATAATTCGTTAGGAATTTCATTCGTTATATTTATGTAGATTTTTATTTTTATTTTTTATAACATTTTGGATGAAAATAATATGTCGTCCAAGACGCGGTAATTGGTTTTAACGTGCGTTATGAAATTTTTTGATTTTCGTTAAAAATAGTATTTGCAAATGACTTTTACTGCTATAATTCACTGTAAAATTGGTCACTTTATTGTGATTATACACAACATTTTATAATATTATATTATATGCATTCTGAGAACTTTTCTCGACACCGTATCTTTTTTAATCAGTTTCGAAAATTTTCAAAAGAAACAAAATACGCCGTCGAATAATACTGGTCCACGAAGCCATAATAATATCTAAAGGGGTCAAAGTAGAAGTCCGTAAAAATATTTATAGTTTTCTTTTTTTTTTTTTCTAACAAAATATTATTTGTACGTTTAGTTTTATCTATACTACAATGCTTTATCAAGACAGCGCATAACTGTACGAGTATATATTTATTAATTTTTCAATCGAACGACAAAATCTAATTATACGAATACTGCCCCGCTGCAATTTCTTGATTATAAAACGAATGTTGACGACTCGAAAGTCGATTTTAAGTTGACCCATTCGACTTCGCAAAGGATATTCAACGCGTTTTAAAACGAGGTTCTTATAATGGTAAAAAAATTGTGTTTCTTGTTGTCATTTACATTTTACGACATAACGAAATATTCACTCATCATTGACTTATTGTTCAGCCAGAGCCGTCTTAAGGTTATGTGAGGCCCAAGGGCCCAAAATATTTGGGGCCTTTAAATACTAGTTTTTTTTTATTTTAAACACATAATATATTATATTAGCCATTAAAAATTATACTTTATTAATAAAAATGAAAATGCCAATTTTTCTTATAATCTCTGTTACTTTATTGTTTATTTTAAAATTTAAATATTTTTTTAAATACCTAAGTAAAAAAAAAAAAAAATTAATATATGGTATATTTTGGAATAAAGTGGGGACCCTTAAAATTTGGAGGCCCGGGCCCTCCAGGCCCGTGCCTTAAGACGGCATTGTGTTCAGCGCACTATCTTAAAACGTCATCGACATTTCCATTGATACGAACAGTACACAGCATCACGTACAATGACTATCGAATATATTATTTACATACATTATTTTATGAGCTGACGTCATATTACAAGTCCACAGAACAATTTATAACAATTATAAGTATTTAAAGTGTTACGGGTGAAAATTATTTTTTAAACCGCATTCGGTTTCGGTGTTTTTTTTTATATATGCGTATTGTATATAATAACACTCTGATAACTATTATTTAGTACATATAGTAATTAGTCATACAGTTGTATAATTGGTGAGACATTTCCGCGGTGGTTAGATAGGTAATTTAAAAAACGATCTGCACAGTATTATAATATTATGCTAAAATAAATTTTGTATTTTATAACCGTATATTCAGGGCCGTCCTTTTAAGATTTACCAGGCCTTATGTTAATTTCTATTTACGAGTGAAAATACAAACATTTCGTATCGGTGAAATGTTACACATTATTCTGTCTATATATATACTTTATTTATTTACCTTTCGTGTTGACGTTTATAAATTATTGAACTTTCTACATTGAAGTGTTTTTTTTATTAATTAAGTGTTAAAAGTGTTTTTATCGAGTACAATAGCAAATATGTTGAGAACTACGATAAGGCTATTAATTTTCCTTTTTTTTTTTTAACACGATTTAGACTCGAAATAAAAATGTTGATCGGAATTTTACAAAAAAAAAAAAAAATTATAATAATAGTAATGAAGCTTAAAATAATAGTTTTTTATTTTTATATTCGACAGTATGATAGACCCATTTTTCGCCCCCCAAAGACCATAGCACAAATTTTAAAATCTTTTCTTTTGGCCGCTTTTTGCTAAAAACTTGTCAAGCCACTACTATCAGACTCGGAAAAAAGCGAGGCCCGGGTCCTCTGTAACCCTGCTGTGCCCCCCCATGAGGGACGGTCAGTATTGTGTTACTGCACGAACACAATATTATTATTTATTCGTGTTTAGTCGGTTTTGTTGATGTTTCTTCTTCTTTTTTTTTGTTGCGAAAAAACGTAATAATTTGGAACTAAACGCGCGAATAATATAAGTATACTTGTATATAACTTGATACGTTTTGTATTCGTATACGAATTCTGTGCGTGATAAATCGGTTATGTATAGTTTATGGACATTTACTCACAAATATAATGTACAGCTCATTGCGGTATTTTCGATTATTTTTTTTCACGTTATATATTTTTTTAAAAAAGCACTAATTTCACGAGTTTTTAGGTACGTTCGTAAAAAAAAAATGTATATATTTTTGTCTAAAGAGGGAAGGGGGTGTATTGTATTTAAATGTTACGGGTTTACGGCGTTTTTCAATAATGTGACGTGGGGAATTATTTAAAACAACTCTGTGAAAAAAAATTTAAAAAAAAAAAGAGCCTGTTCTATTATATATATATATATATATATATAAGAATAAGTATTAAATTTTCGTTTAAAACTGCGCACGCCTGGTGGTGGTAATTCAGCTAGTATATACACAATATTATATATATTGTGTTATTGTTAAAATTGTTTCTTATAATCCGGAAGCTGGCTTTGTTATTTAATCTTTTATTGTCGTATTGTAACGTCCTATTTATTTTGTATTTTTTTTATTACCGTTAACAATTTTTCGTAAATCGCATTTAATTGTTGAAATAAATTGCAACGCGCGAAAAAAAAAAAAATTCAACTAGTAATTATCATATAAATTGACGCTGGCGCGTAGGTACGTCTCGAACGCGCACAATATTTCTATACACAATAGTAGTGTTACAAATAATTAAAATCGGTGTAATTTTTTTCATTCTTCCCCGCACTTTTCTCGTTTACCAGCGGCGGCGGCGGCGGAATCGTTTTTCCACGCGAATCCCCGTCGTCCGACACACACACACACACACACACACACACACACACACACACACACACACAGACAGAATTCGCTATGCGTGTCAACGTCTCATACATATTATAATATTGGCAGTTCGTTAAATAGAAAAAAAAAATAATAATAATAAAACCCGTTATGATTCGACAAACCGTCATTATATTATTTATTATATACACTTCACACACGCATACGCACGTATATATAATGTGTACAATATACGTTTTATCATTATATTTCGTTACGTACGATCACACGCGATTTTCGGCCGCCACGCGCATACGGCGGTCGACAATATAATGTGTACGGTCCGTATTAATATACGTTACGCACAATAGCTGCAGAAGAACAGGAGAGCTGCTGCTGCTGCTGCTGCTGCTGGTGGTTCCTGCCACGCAGCGGACACAATGCGCGCCGCGTTGCCGATTTCCCGGACGCCGCGCGCTATAAACTCTCGTGACCGGAATCTCCCTAGGCCGTTGTCGCCGCCATTCGTATAATATTCCAGGTACCTATCTGCTGCGGCGGAGTTCCATCGTTTTTGTCACCGATGTGACCTTGTGTCCGGGTGTTATTGAAAAAATTAATCGCGAGTCCGCTAGTGCTCGAGACATTGATGTGTAAACGTCGCGTGAGCGGTAAAAACGGAACGGGATTGTGATTATGGCATTTACGTGAACATTGGTATCTGTAAAATACCAGTTCGAAGCACGAACAATTTGAAAAAAGCAAAAAAAAAAAAGGCGTTTAAAAATGTAAAAAAGGCATTAAAAAAAAAAAAAATTGTGAACATTGTCATCTTTATTCAAAGTAATTTCGATAATAAAATATTATTATTATTAGTTGTCATGACAACGGCTTACACATTACACGCAATTTATAAATTAATCAAATTAATTAATATTGTTATTAGTTGTCGTGACAACAGCTTACACATTTCCGTCCCATTTCCCGAGATTTACTCTCATACCGCCGAAATAGATGTTTACACATCAAAAAAAAAAAAAAAGATTGCCCCCTCCCCCCAAACGGATGCGCTGAATTCAGTGGCTTAACTATCAGTTCGGGCTCCCCTCCCGAGGGGTAATTTCGTAATCGTCTATTTATGAGATACAGGGCTCGGAAGTTCTAGCATTAAAAAAGTATTCGTTTTTAGCGCTATAATATGCACTTAAAAACATTTAAATTTGTTCTAAATTTTATTTTAGTTTTACATTAATCTCGTATATTTTTCATTTTCTAATATAAGAGAAAAAAAAACGTGGAATTCCGTGCGAAAAAACGAACTGGAGGAAATCGCATTAGAAAAAGGTCTTTAAGTAATCCGTTTACCGCCTTTTCATTGTAAAAAAAAAATCAATGAAATTATCAAAATATGCCTAAAATAGCACTTATAATTCTAAATTAGCAAAATAGCTCTAAATATGCAAACATTAACAATAAAAACTTTCGTATATGACAAGAAGAACGTGTAAAACAAATTTGTATCTTACAAGAGATGTTCTAAGATTTAACAAAAAAAAAAAATACAAATGCTTCCGAGCTCTGTTTACGACCTACCAAAACTCATCTAAGCATTTTTTAGTTTATTAGTATAATAATATAATATAAGTACTATTTTAATATTTCTTTCACTTTGTAGTCTCTTTAATAATAACAGCGTATGGCGTGAATTTCAAAACGAAATTCGAAATTTTTACATATACAAACTGTATTTGCGATTCGGCTTCTTCGAAGCCACCACCTTCCCACCCCGTAATAATTACGCCACTGGCTGAATTCAATGAAACGTTCAACATCGATAGATTCGTTGGAACCCGGCCCGGGAGTGTCACGATTTTCCGAAAGACTGCGTCTAATATATTGACACCAAACCTTTTGAGATTATTCCGTCGCGGTTACCAGCTGCTGCAGGGGCTGCAATACGTTGATTTCATCGGTTACCTTTAAACTTGGTTGTTAGAGTTGCCGATGAAATCTTATTTATTTTCTCGGTGTTATTTGGTCGCGTAAAAAAAAAAAGATTTATAATGATTTCGTGTCAGTTGTTATAAAAAAAAGAGTATATTTCTGTGCATAATATATAATACCATATAAAAAAAAAAATGAAACATTTACTGTCACGCGAAACCGAAGAGGAAAGAGAACGAATAGACATGCAATACGCCGGCTAATTCGTCTAGTGTATAATATATAATAATAAAATTGTGTAAAAACAAAAAAAAACGAAATAAATAAAAGATAAAAAAGTATGTGTGAAAGAAATAGAAATAAAAAATAAAAACTATATGAATATTAATACTATCGTAATTGATAAATTTGTATTATTAAAATTTAAAAAAAAAAATGTATGTATATATAAATATGCATTCAAGCATTAAAAAAAAAAAGACGTAACAAAAAAATACTAAAGTTGTGTTAAATTTGTTTATTTACTGTAATATATAACGGTTTCGACTAAAAGTCATTGTCCGGGTATTAAGCGCTAAAAACAAAATAATACAAAAGTACTAATGAACTCGGAGAAAATTACGATTAAAAATACGCATTATTAATATATGAAATAAAAACCGGCGAAGAAATTGTGTATATACATAAGAATACAGAGAATTTATTTGAATGTACTGTTTAACTCGTAAAAAAATATAATTTCTTTTTTTTTGAAATCTGTTTGTATATTTCAAATGTTTTTTTAAAAATTTATTACGGTTTAATTTCTTTCTTTCGATGAATATTTTCCGAGAAAAATGTGTATTATTGAAAAAAATAGAGAAGCCACTCGCGTTTCCGGTCGATTAAAAATGGACTTTTCATATTAGTTCGATTTTTGTTTTAAATCAGGCGCTGATATAAAATTACTGCGCGATGATACGCGCCGCGTATTGCATATTTCATATTTCGCGTAATTGTATGTCAAACGGTTTATACATTCTGAACGTCGGAGGGAACGGTGTGCATTACAGAATTTAATTAGTTTGTACTCTCGAACGAAGGAGTTATAATAATATGTGTGTCGATCGATTTTATTAATGGCACGGATGTGTGATATTATAGTATATCAATAACATTTTAGTTGATTTAAATCGGTTGTTTGATAATCGTTATAATGTGTCTATAGAGCGCAGTATATGTAAAAAAAAAATTATTTTTCAAAATAATGACATAAATGCCATGATATAGTCAATTAAAAATGACATTTTCGAGTGAAATTTAATTATGTGATTACGCTTGTAACGTGAAATATTAAAAATCTCACGTGTTGTCGTCATATTTATTATATACGCGGCATTTTATATATTCTCATTCCGTTCTGTCGGGTTTGCAATAAATCGCGGTATTTAATGCAATATTTAAAAGTACTTGATGGTAACGACGATGACGGTCTTTAATATTATTTTTATATTGCGCGATATAGTTTAAACGCATTTTCAAATCGATTTTTCACGCTTGACATTATTATAATATAATGCCATTTTTCGGTTTTAATCTGCAGGTTATACTGCATACTGTTATCGATTTATTATTGTTAATTTTTCAGTAAACTAATTATTTTAGAGTATTTTCCACGAATAAATGACACGTTTCAAGTGCAGGGATGTTAATCCATACTCCGTTCCAAATAAGAATAAGACTAATTGCGTGTTCCGCGCGTGGTGGGTCATGGCCGTATTTCCAGGCTGACGGTGGTACCTCAGGCACATTTTGTTTTGCCGCCCCGCCCTATATAAATTACATTCTATGTGGCAGACAAATTTTTATTTAAAAAAACTTTAACTTTGGGATCAAAAAGCTCTTCCTAGACTTTCCTTCGGCAAAATCATTTGTGACTTAATCATAATTTACACGTCTTGCGTTACATATCGCATTCCAAAGACAAAATGTATATTCACACGTACTTGCTTCGTCGTTGATCTAAAATTGTTTTTAACCTTTGAAAATGACCTTTCAGATGATGTATTAGCAATCAGAATTGCCGAATAAATTCGCAACGCAATATCGAAATTAGAAAAATCGTATTCTTTTAATCCAGTTTCCCGTAAACACTTGCAAATTTCCAGTGGACATTTTAATGTCGTTCTCTAAATGTGCTTTTGAGTGAATGCGTTGTTGAACGAACAAAGCTTATATATAGTACATTATAAGAATTATCATTTATTTTTTGCCAGCTGCCTTTCTTGTCTGATGGATATAGTACTACGGCCCTGTGGTGGGGGTGTAGTTACGGCCGACGGCGGACGACCTAACGCTACGTAATTCGGTCGTTCGCGCTCATCTTATTTGGAACAGAGTATAGTCGTAGTTGTCGTTGGAGAAACAAATTTTTCGCGTACGTCGGGGATCGACGCGACAGAGTAGTCGAGCAAAATTATATTTGATTAGAATAACGTGTTACGCGTTCTATATAACAGTTCAGTCGTCTGCTGCAGTCAGGACGACCGCAACATTCGTTAGCGCACGCAGTCAATTACGGGGATATGTAAATAGTTTTCCAGAAGTCTTGTATGCCGTTATATCGGATTTACAATACCGATTTACCGCGGACTAATAATATACCACCCGAGCGTTTTATATCCTTTATCGTGTGTGTATATATTAAAGATGGATTAATATTTAGCGAATTTTTTTTTATTATTTAATTTCATCGTGACTATAGGATTTATTAGAGGGGATACTTTGTTTTGCGAAACGTACAAATGTTCTAGTCGTTTTTTCCATCGCATATACAATCGACAAAATTCGGTAAATACACTATGGTATGCGAAATTGCGAAGTTATAATCGAGTCGAACTTATTGAAACGCGTGCGGGAAGTCATTCGAATTTCAATAATATTATTACCTATATATGCTCTTTGTAATATAAAATTAAATAATCGAAAAATACACAGTGACATCGTGCGTAATACGTAATAATATCGTATAATATAATATAGTAACCGGTTTTATAAAAATATATATATGTATATAAATTTATGTGGCAAATATTTAGATTTATTCATATTTATTATATTTGTATTTAATATTATTCATTTAATAGATTGTGTGTGTGTGTGTGTGTGTGTACAAATATGGCGTTAATATTTTATAATAAATAGTTTTTTTTATATAATATATAAATCATAAAAAAACGGTTAAAACGCTGTTTTCTTACGCCGATAAATTTAAATCGCGCGGCGGCAATTAATTACGTTGTGATAAATAATTTAAATGTTTTTTTTTTATGAAAGTTTACTTTTTACGTGATGTATATTTAACGCCGCGCGTGCAATGCAAATTAGACGGTGTTGGTGAATTGCGGCCCAATCCCTAAATCACGTATGAGTTGCGGCCCGGGTTTATTAGAGGGACGTATGAATCGCGGCCCGGGTTCATGAGAGGAGAGTATAAATTGCGACCACATAATAATTACCACTTCATATCAGTCTATTAGCGTCACCCAGGAGACATCACGAGGAGGTCGGCTGTGTCGTCTCCCAAAAAAAAATTTTTTTTTTTTGCCAGTAAGTGGTCATCGTGTCATTAGAGTCGTCATTTTTTAGATTTTTTTTATATTATTGATGTGGCAAAAATTTAAAACTTAATTATTTAACAAAATCAAACTGCCCTATTAGGTACAAAGCTGACTCCAGCCTGAATGTAACGTATTTTTAAACATTTTCATATTAACGCTATACCAGTAAAGTTATCTAGAAAACAGTTAAGTATCTAGAAAACCCCGCCATTTTGGTGTAGATTACTAAAACGTACGACTACGTTCTCGATAATCTGAGATGTGTACTCGGGCCGCAATTCACCTGCGGCCAAAAGATCGCCGGGCCACATATATATGCATTCTGGGGTCCGTTTGGGCAACTATATTCAATTACGCTCTCCGAATGGTCGATTTTAAATTTCCCGCCTGACATTTGTGATGTCAGTGCGTTATCAGTGTATTATTATATTGCTATTATATTGTATTATATATTATTATATTGCTGGGTTGTCTTCGATTACGGTCCTTGTAATTGAGCCTTGTTTCCTCCACGCATGTCCTGCCCATTTCAGTCTTCTAACTGAGATTTCTTTTGTGATGTTAGGGCGTTGGAAAAGGTCATGGAGTTCTTGATTATGCCGTCTCCTTCATTCCCCGGATTGATCATCCTTACACGGTCCAAAAATCCTTCTCAGAATTTTCCTTTCAAACACTTCTAACCTTATTTGTTCTGCTTTCCTGAGAGGCCAAGTCTCTGAGCCATAAAGCACAACTGGGCGTATCAGCGTCATATGTATCTGGATCTTAAGGTTCTTTGAAATAGCTTTAGCGCTCAGTAGTTTTCCTAAACCATAATAACATTTATTCCCTTTTTTTAGTCTATTATCAGTTTCTACTTTTATATTATTATCGTTAGTTAATATTGATCCTTAGTAGTTAAAGTGGGAAACTCTTTTGAAACTATGATTTTCTAACTTTATTATCTCATCTTGTCGGAAATTGACCTCTCTTCTATTCACTATTATATATTCTGTTTTATCATCATTAATTTGAAGACCGACTTTTCCGGCAGTTTTTATAAGTTTCTGACTTGATGATTTCACTTCCTCTAAACTATTTCCAATGATGGCAATATCATCTGCATAGGCCAAAAGGCCTACAGTAGTCTGCGCTAACGAGAAACCTGCAGTGATATTTGCTTCCCTAACAACCTTCTCGAGCACTAAGTGAAAGAGCACTGGTGAGAATGCATCTCCTTGTCTTAGCCCCGTTGTTACCCTGATCGGTTCTAAAGCTCTTTTTGCTGTTTTCACTTTAATCTCAGTATATTCTAGGGCGGCTCCAACTAGTCCTATTAACTTCATTGGAAAGCTGAATTCTTTCATTAAATTTATAAGGCTAGGTCTATGGATAGGCCTTCTTAAAATCTATGAATAAGACACATAGATTTTTATCGAGTTCCCATGCCTTTTGAAAAATTTGCCTTATGTTGAAAATTCGATCCGTGGTCGACCTATTCGACCGGGGACATTTACCAAAATAATTTAAACAATCTTTTTTTAAAATTATTTATTTATTATTTTTAATTGGATAAAATAATTGTATTGTAGAATTTACTGAGTTTAACTATCGGACAGTCGCACTCGCAACGAGGTTTATTTACGATATCAGCGGCGAAATTTCTTATACTATCGCCGTATATTTATCGAGTGATAATAATCGTTTTACTTATGTACACAATACACTTATATAGACTTTCTCCGGTATCATATATATATATATACAGTTGGTATACTGTCTCGTGTTTGTTTTTAGGCATCGATTACACTAGTCTTGAAATCATTATTACGCGTCTAACGTATCTATATGTATAGTTGTCTCGATACAGATTTCCCCCTCCCCCAATACTTTCCATTCGTTGTCCACTTCGTATAATATAAATAATACATCAGTTTCAAAAGTAGTACAACAAATTACGAACATTTACGTTCCGAATATTTTTTAATTTTTTTTTTTTATGCTTCGAATTTGCTTGATAAATAATGCCTAGTAAATTATTTGATTTTATTTACGTGTATTTAATTGGAACGAATCCGGTTTTATTGCGAGCGGAGGAGTAACGATTTCCTCGATTCTGTGCATCACCCGAGTCAAAAACCAAATCAGGACGTTTCTGGTCGTTTGGAGAATAAGGGGAATCTCCATTTGTGTTACGTATCGTTGATCGACCGTGTCGTTATGAAAACAGTACCGAAATGTACGTTTTCAAAAGTCGGGACGTTTCTCGGGAGACGAGATACGAAAATAAGGACCGTCCTGCCGAACGCAGGACGTCTCGGACAGTCTTCGTTTTCCATTTATTATTTTATAAATATTATTGTTTTGTTGACGTTCGGTCGTTCTCGCGCGTACTCGGTAATAATGCTGAAAACAACCGACGATGACGAACGATGTACACAATATTATAATGTGTGAGTCACACGTATTGGGCGTGTGTATGCGCGAGAGCGAGCGATGATGATGGGCACTTTGCCCGCGTGCGAGGCTGCTGCTGTTGTGTATTCACCGAGAGACGGTCGTCGGAGAAAAGGAATTTCACGAATGTACTCCGCGCGGTCGGGAAGGAGACGGAAAATTAAACGAAACACTTTTTTTTTTTATCGTCATCGTCTGTTTTTATTTTTTTTTTTTGCTATTCTTCTCGGATATTCGTTTCGCGCGAAAATATCTGCTTGCAGCGAGCACGTGCAATATTGTCGGTCGATATACGATCGTTGGTGAGACCTGGTCGGACTGTACTACGGTGGACACACGCTACGGTTTTATTTGTCCGTGTACGGTGCAGTTCGAACGACGTAGGTACACCGATAGTGTGTGCGGGCAATAAAACGGATGAAAAAAACCGTACATAGGAAACGGAATGAAAACCGAGGAGTTTGATTTTTTGTCCGTGTTCGGTGTTCGAAATGAAGAAAACCGAAGGTGTGTGTGTGTGTGTGTCCATATTCGGTGTTCGCACTAAAACCGTACAGTTTTAAAAACTGTAAACAAAACATTAAAATTTTTCAACTCATTTATTTACCTATTGTTATTACCATTATTACCTATAATATACGCGTGTTTAGATCAAATATTTACACGACCACCATTAAAAAAAATACCGTGTGTTTTGTAAATTTTAAAAATATGCTAGGCCACAGCGAATATAATAATATAAATATATAAATAATAATAAACCCGAGATTATTGTTTTCAAGATTCTACTGATATCAATAATTATTGTACAATAGAAATTCGGTTTATTTAATATCAAATAATTTAGTTAATAGTTTTGCTCTATACGCGTGAACTGTTGACGATTAATAATATATTTTATTATGCGATTAAATACGACAAATACATTGACAATAATCTACAGGAAAACTGATGGGAAAATAAATATAGTGTGTGGTCGATTTCGGTGTGTTCGTTATTCGGTTTTTGAAAACGGTCCGTGTTGTTCGAACACCGTACAACGATACAAAATGGATAGTGTGTATCGTTCATCGCAGTGTTTCTTTCAGGCATGTTTCCGGGGGGGCAAAGCCCCCGGAGAATGTCCAAGGCCCCCCCGGAGAAAATTTGAAGAATAGTAAAGACATATCAAAATAATATTAAAAAAATTTAATTTTGATATTTCGTAACTACAAGCGGCTGATATGAATCAACAAAATAATCGGTTTATAAAATTATTTTTCCCGATGGAAAGCAGTAATCCCATAGATAATTTATCGTTACAAATTATTAAACACCACGTTTTGAACTAAAATTGTACTAAACAATAAAATCAATTTATCGTGTGTTATCGTGATGAAAATAACACGGAAACCGGGTTTATTTCTGTTCCAAATTTCACATATTTTGCATCGTTCATTCCGCATTGCGCATTCGTTCATTCGTTCTGTAGTGTGATAATACTAATATTCTTATTCTATGGATAATACGTTTAATTTCGCTCTTGATACTCAAGCAAACGGCAGTATTTTATTTTCGTAAGTACTAATTCCTATTGATATATGTATAATATTATTATATAAATATAATAATAATTATTAAATTATAGTAAATAATAGTCCTAAAGTCTTGAAATTGTTACCAAATACGTAAATATACGTAATATATATATATATATATATATACAGGGGCTAAAGTGAGGGGGACGTAGGGGGACTCAGTCCCCTTACCTCTGATGGTGGTTAAAAAGCGTCCCCTTTAACAATTTCGGCGTAAAGTACGCCGAAACGCCCAAATTATATCCAAATAACAATATAATTAAAAACTCCGTTGAAAATAAATCTTAAATAAGTTTTTAGTCACTTTTTGTATCAAATATTATTTTATTTTTATTGTAGTAAATAGTGCTAACTACTCTGTGATTAATAGACATTCGGTATAACTGATGATTCGTATGCATTTCTGTAATTTAAAACATAATATAACTAAAGAAAATACAATTTATGTTCCTATTTAAGTACTTTATAATAATTGTTTTATTTTAAAAGTAGCTCTTTTATGTAAATTTGAATTTTTTTCTTGTACAATTTAAACTTCAAAGCACTAATTACACAACATTTTTATGAAATAATTAATTTAAGATTCTGAGCGAAGCGAGGAATGTATTGGTTTTACAATGATGTCTGTAAACAAAATTTCTACCAGAAAGAGTGCTCCGATCTCTACGGTCTTGGTTTATTTTCGGTCCCAAATTGCATCTAGTTGATACTTTGGAGAGGTCATTTTTCGATTTTCTCATATGCGCCCAAAAATAAAACTTAACAAATGCAATTTTGTCATTATGTCTGTACACAAAAATTCTACCATAAAGAGTTCTCCGATTTCTACAGTTACAGTTCGTTATCGACAGAAAATTGCATCTACTCGGTACTTTAGAGAGGTCATTTTTTGATTTTCTCATATGCGCCCAAAAAGAAAACTTAAAAACTACTGAAAAATTATTTAAAAATTTATTTTTCTTGATGTAATATTGATGTTTAATACCCAGCCCTTCCGATTTTTTCAAATGCCCCCCCGGAGAAAATTGTCTGAAAGAAACACTGGTTCATCGGTGTACGAACTAAAAATGTGCTAACTACACCGTACACCGTACACGGACAAATAAAACCGTAGTGTGTGGCCACCTTACGGTACCGAAAGCCCCGATTAAATTTGTATATTTTTAATGTCCGTTGTACGCGAATGCATATTTTTTTATACTGTTCGTAATGTATTGTCTGCATTACAATTATTATTGATTCTCGTCGTTATGAACATATAATATAGTTTCGTAAAACATAAAAGTTTTTTCCACACATGTGTAGTTCAACTTTGGTCAGAAACGTGTTTTGTAATCAGTGCGGGTAGTGGTCAAAGTGGATCAAAATAAGTGGCGGGGGGTGGAAACAGAATCATCATTTCAAGTTTTGAAGGGGGGGGGGCAAAATTGTGAACGGTCCATATTACGCTGCAATATAATATATAATGGACGAATTTGTTTTCGTATACGATTTACCGTAATGGTAATAATAATGAATTGAAACGTAATTTTTTTTTTTCCCCGTCAGCAACTCCTTATATATGTTTTTTTTTTCATTCGCGAAATTAATTTAAATTTTTGAACGTGTCAATTAATGTGTGGCAGTAATCATTTCACAATACGTTATATGTGGTATATTAACAGGAAACGGAAATTGCGCATATACGCTCATAGATATTGGATTTCGATTCATCAACATTTCTCAACGTCATTTGTGTATACGTTGTGTACACGTCGTTATTAATATTGTATATATAGATTTTTTATAAAAAAAAAAACAAAAATCTTATTACCGTCGAAAACCGCACGTCGATTTTTCGTCATTAAATTATGTACGTACCCGTTGGGAAAAAAAAAAAATGAAAGATTTTGTATGATGTGCGAGCGTTATAAGAAAAAAATTATTACAACTAATTTCACTCTTCGACGTACGACGAAAACAGTCTTTGCACACGAGTCTGTATAGCAGAGCTTAAAATTTTTGTTTTTTTTTTCTTACTGCACGCACGCGGCATACGCTTTAATGAGTTTGTCTGTCCGCATTTTGAGATTAAATTTATTAAAAACAACTTTTTTTTTATTCGTGTATTTATTTAAAAACGCGAGTTTATAAATAGTGATAGAAATAAACGTTAAGTATGTACTATACGCAGTATACATAAAAATCATTGTTTTTCCGATCAAATCAATAAAAATAGTTTTGGATCGATTTAAAAATGGAAATTGACCTTTGCGAATAATACAAGATAAATTGTGTATAACACTGTTTCCGATTTCGTGTATTGTAGTACACATTTAACTTTCCGTACTGCGCAACGTGTGTCGTAGCGCGCACATCAATTTTAGGCCTTGACACGAGTATTATATAAGCCCATGTATATATTTCTTCAATCTTTTAATATAGTAAATAAAAATAAAAATCTATAATACTTGCCACTGATGCTGTGGATATCGGCTCAAGCGAGTTACTTATAGACAGAGATTTTTAGAGTTGACTCTTTTATTATTTTGAATTCGAAAACAATGATAAAATGATGATTCTGGGAGCAACGCTATATTTTAGATTATCATAGTTAAGGAATATTATTATATTATGTTTAAGCTCGTATTATACATTTTTAGATTAAAAAAAAAATACAAAAATTGTTAGTGTCTAAAACCAAAATATTAAAAAAATTACTGGTTTTTTTAAAAAAAATTTGATTTTTTTTTTATAATTACGCTTATGGAAATTAATGGAAAAATCGAAAAACTTGTTAAACAATACTAATGCATGTTTTAAGGGATTTTCACTGGACAACATTAAAAAAAAAAAAAAATTGATAATGACATAATATAGCGTAAAAAGGGTAGCTTGGGTGTGCTTATCCTCTAAAAAAAAACCGTATGAGCACCTGAAAATTTAGAAAAATTAATCAATCTCGAGGAAGGAGGGGCTAAATTATGTATATTAGTTCCCGTCGAATTTTTATTTTTGATTTTCCGTATTGCACTAATGGCAACATTTTAATCGACGTCATACGAACCTAAAAAAGAAAATGTATTCGGTTAAAATATATTTTCAATTTGTTGGCTGTACCGGCTAATTGAATACTTTTTTGTTCTAATAAATTACACAACACTACTTACCGTGTACGTTATGCAGAAAACTTGATGTTTTTAAAACGTAATGTTCCGTTCTTAACAATACGCCATAAAATAAAATGATTATATAGTCAAACGAGTACAAATAACACGCGAGTCAAATTTATTATTATTAAAAAGTAAATATTCATTATTGAAGTATATTTGAAAACGATTTATTTGAAGATAACCACTACCGATAAGATATCCGGCTGACGACGCGTGTCGCGCGTGTAATTGCTCCTTTTTAAGGCGTATTCTTTTTTTTTTTTTTCATATATAGACGCCGAGTTTTCAAATAGTAAACACAATATTGTGTGTTGTACATAGAAAAAAAAAAACATTTTTTACTTCGCGTTTCAAATTATCTTACGAAATGATCAATAAATAGTTTAAAAAAAAATTAAACTTTATACAAATTACTATACTGCGTAAAATAATAAAATAATTACAAAAAATATCGTAATTGTATGTATTAGTTAAAATATGCGCTGTAAACTATAGATAAGATTTTTTTATTGGAGCAGCGCTCGTTCTACACGAAGAAGTGTTGGCAGAAAAATAGACTAAAAAAAAAAAACGAAAAATCGAACCGATAGAAACGAGTATTTAAAATCCAAATTCTAATTTATATTATTTTAGGATGTTAGTAATTATTTGTTTCCTCCTTTATAACTATCGTATACACTTTAATGTATGAAATATAATTACACTCTAATACTTATATGTGTATATGTAGTAAATAATTGGAACCATTTTATATATCCAAACGATTTAAACCGCAAATTAAAGTATGAAAAAAAAACGCGTATGCGTAAGATTAAAATGACACGAACACGATTTACACTGTATACTTATATAGTATTTTGTGTGTCAATATAATATAGGTGATATGAATTTCTTTTTTTACCGTTTCCAGTGCCATAAATCTGTACGGTTTGTTGCATTCCAAATACAATTATAATGGTAAATTAAACCCATTGCGAAAAAAAACCGATTTTCTCCCTCCGTTAAAAATTAGTAACTATGCGGTATTTTCTGTTTTTTTTTTTTTTTTAGAAAAAAACGAATAAATCATTCTGTACGTTCCCCTTTTTCTCTATAGGTTCGAGTCGAATCGCGAATTAAATTCGTATTTTAACTTTTAACGAAAACCAGCTCGAGTATACGTATATACTATGTGCGTGTATAGAACGTATAAAACGTTTATTAAGAAAATCGATTTCTTAATAAGATTTTTATGGACTATATATGTATACATATGCGTATTAGGCGTGTGTATAAAAATAAAAATATACTATATTCGAAAATAAAGTAACAAAAATATTCGACGTTTGTTTGATCGTGTCCCGAGTTTAAAAATCGTCGAATAAAAAAAAGTAAAAAAAAAATCGTATTGTCGATTTTTCTTCATTAAACCAGAGTAAAAAGAATTGAAAAACCGGGTCATTAAAATCAACGAATTTCGATATACAATTTATATAATATATATAAATATGGCGACGACCAAAAAAAAAAAACAACAGAAGACGCCCGTGACAAATATAAATGTCGCGCGATCGACACACTTTTAAAAAATCGAATCGAATTCGTATCGGTATACACGTAACGTGATATTATACACGCTTATTATATATAATTATGGTGAAGAATACTTTTTTTTTTATGTATATAAATAAAAAAAACTAAACGAAATGTTTCGATTTCGTGCGATTTTTTTTTTTACTGTACAAAACTCTTGTACTGACTTATACCTACTAATATAATATTATATTTCATACAAAAAACAATTGTCTCTTGCGTCACACACGCGTTTGAGGTTTTAAATACGTCTTTAAGGGGATTGGAAGCGATTGTTTTCTGTCTTTGTCTTGCACACACGAATCGTAGTAAAATAAACGTTTCTTCCTATACTTCCGACGTACCGATCGACCCAGTGACGAGATAAAGATTCTGAAAACGGATTTGAATTCTTTGCGAATTTCACTATAGAACGACTTTCCCGCATTTCGAATTTTTTTTCTCCATAAACCCTTAAAAAATTACTTGGAACAAATTTAAAATTGCTAATAATCGATTTTTGAAGGTCTTAAGAGATAAAAAAAATGAAAAAAAAGTGTAAAAGTCGTTCTACAGTAAAATTCACGACGAATTCAAATCCGTTTTCAGAACCTTTATCGCAGCACTGGGCCGAACGGTACGTTGGAAGTATGAGAAACGTTTATTTCATACTACGATTCGTGTGTGCAAGACGAAGTGAGAAAATGCTCGCTTCCGCAATAATCCCCTTCTTCTTAATTCATCACCTACACGCGCGCGAGACGACACAAAGAGCCACTGATGCGCAGATGTTATCATACAATGATAGGACAGACACGTGCCCGCGTGTAATATAATATTATATACGTGCACAGGATATTGGTGTCAGCCGCAGTCTTTTTTACTTCCTGCTGCCGCCGTACGTATACATCCTTTTTCCATTCGTGGACCACCCTAATTTTACCGCGGGCTCTACAGGGTATCGTGTTCGATCCGTCCGAAGGATAACGCACGCGCGAGCAATCGTGATTTTTTGTTTTGCCCCTCGCAGGGATTTTCGCGAACGCACGCTCGGTGTCGTCACGATATCGAATTCGAAACTCAATTTAAAAAGAAATTTTCAATGTTTTCTTTGTATACTTAAAAATGCACGTATTTGAATATCGAAAATAGCGAAAAAAGACACGCTGGGATAAACGAATCTCACGTTTAAATCCGTCGTATACTGCAGTTTTGTCGGGACATCAGTACGTCCCGGATTTCGAATTCTGTTTGTTAAAATACCGGTAAAAAAAAACATTTTAAAAAATCGGTAATTTTTATTAAATTATAATGTAATGTCTAACGCAAAACGGACTTTGCTTCCGACGAAGACATGTATTTCGAACAGATTTTTCGTCGTGAAAATAAGTGACATCGTCGAGCAATAGTAGATAAATGGTTAATTATTTTGCGAAAACATTCGCAGACTACAGACAAGAATCGTCTACGCTATTTATTATAAAAATTGTCGAATTTCCTTTTTTTTTGCCCCGGTTCGAATGCAGTGCAGCTGTACAAAACGCGTATTTCCTTAGTGAACAGCACGTGGGCGAATTCGAGAAATAATCTCGATTTAAAAAAAAAAAAAAACGGTAAAGAAGCTTCTCTTAGTATTAAAGCAAGCTATAAATATAATAAATTTTGTGAAGAATTCTTCGACCAAATATTAGGCGAAATGCACAAAAGTCGCAAAAAATTTGGTCTCCGAAGACTGTTATTATACAACTTTGAACCCTATACTCGCATTGAAATCGTAATTTAAAATGTAATAAATAAAAATAATAATAATAATTTTTCCTGATTTTGAATTACTCGTATTACTTCGTACGTGATTTATTAATTAGAAGAAAAAAAAAATTATAAAATATTAGTGATGTTATTATTTATTTCGGTATAATTCCTAAAAACAGAAGGGGTATTCCAATTGACAAAAAAAATATGTTCCCTATTACGTATCCGTGTTAAAATTAATATTTTAATTTTACCAAACAAAAAATTATTATTTTATTTCGTTATAACGAACGTTAACGTTTTATATATTTTCTAAACCATTGGCGTACGTGTAATTATCATGTGTCATTTGCATTTACTTATAAATGATAATATTAATCTCGGCCATCGTTCCTAATAGACTAATAATAATTATGGCGTTTTATAAAGGAAAAAAATATAGACTATAATATTATTATGTCTCGCACTCCTCTTGTAGTACACGGAAAAATCACAGAAACAGATTAACCACCACCGCCCGTAATTATTGCATTTGTTTTTTTAGTTATTCAAAGCTACCGCCTGGACTTTTTACATTATTATATTATTCATCACGAATCGATAATTATATTGTAAATTGAGACTAAAAGACTGTTCCGAGATAATACCGTGTGTGTTATTATTAACTACTGCATACACGCCATTACAACTGCGCTTTTTTTTTACAAATAAAAAATAATAAAATCGTAACGTTTTGTTATTTTCTAAATCATGTATATTAGACTCGGAACACTATCGTTTATTGTGTACGATTTCAACGAGAATATTATGTCGTTTTCGCGTTGTGAAAACTTCCGTAAAGTGCTAAATTTATAGTACTAATTCGATAAAAAACAAATGCCACGACGAGTTCTTCTTAATAAAATCGACCTTTATTCATTTTAAACTATATAATAATATCGAATTTATATTTTATATACATTGTGTTTTTCACACACCTTCCCGAATTATCCAGCTTCGGTCGTGAACAGTTAAACTGTTTCAACTTATATTTACGTTATCGTGGATATAATTGGTATTCATTTATTGATAGCTATACTGTTCGGTGCACGGCATAAATAGGTACTTACTGAATTATTGTTTATATTTTTTTTTTTTTAGCTTCTAAATAGTTTAAAACATTCTTACATGGCTATATAAATTCTCGTATTTATGACATATCCCACAATCTTTTTTTACACGACTAAATCATACTAAGAAAAAGTTCTACAACAAAGATTGGTAACCAAAGTAAGAATCTTAAACGCTAATGTTCGGTGTTTTTATTCCATCCGTGTCTTTCGGAAAATCGGTTTGGTCTTGGTGTGTTTCAGAAACAAAATTAGACGAATAGTGGGGTCGACCGCGGGAAATTTCGTCCACTTAATTTTCATATATTTTCAATTTTCGATACATTTTGTGCATTTAAAACTATTTAAAAATAGTTAAAATTATTGTATTCGTGATGGTAATCGTAAAGTCAATAATATGTTTTCTCGTGTGAAATATTTTTAACAATTTGTCACTCTCGCCTCGTCGTCATACGGATAGTAATATTGCATGATGCGCGCACAGGCGCGAAGCGAGTTACGATTTTTACGATTTTCGTATAGATATCAAATATTTTTCTATTTTACCAATCATTATTATCAGCTATACAGTGTCCAGTGTGAACAGTCAATATCACATAGACCTTAGCCGTGTCCCTTCTCTCGTTTTCAGCGTATCCATAGGTGTGGCGTGCTTTTCGGTTACTGAAATACTCTGACACGGTATAAAAAAAGAAATTGTTAAAAGTTAATGACATTATGTCATCCGTTATAATAATGCATCGTGCATAATATAATATACAAATATTTTAACAATACCTACCGAATACAAATACGAAAACGATTTTGTAAAGTGTTGTGAGAACGTACTCGTTTTTTTTTCTTGTTACAACTACGTTTTGCACATACCGTCGTATTATATTCTGGGCGTTAACGAATTTGTGGTAATACACTGTTATAATAATTATTGTCGAAGCGAAATGCCGCCGTGAAAGAAATGTGAAATTTCGTCGACGTCGGTTAGAGAATAGTTTACACGATATTGGGTAAATAAAGGTATTCTGTGCGTAAAACTGTAGGAAGGCGTTCTTTTAGGACTTTAAGTGTTCGCTAAAACTGACGGATTTGTGTAGAAGACAGCCTTGTATTATCAGTGTCGGGAGCAGTTAATAAATTATATCTCGCATAAACATCGAGAATTGCGCGTATATCGTTTTCGTTAAAATTATGCTAAAATATTATACGTACCTCCCTTCCATAATCGTCCGCCGGAACTATACGAAAAAATATATGGCCAACCTCGCCCATAAAAAAAAAAAAAATTCCTGAACACGCCTCCTCTTGGTCATCGCTTGTTTTTACTATAAACTCGTTGTACTCGCGTACGATTCCGTATCGTACACAGTATTGTGTTGTTGTTGTTGTTGTTGTTACATTTATTTATTCAAGTCGTTGCCTCTAAGTGTACGTTAATAGTGAACATCCTGCGGCTCTGACCTTTTCGTTTTATATACGTACGGTTCAGTATTTAATGCCACGACAATCCGTTCGTGTCCTGGCATTTAGCAAACGCGCGCACCGCACGAGCTTTCCACATACCACCGAGTGTTTTGAACCCGATCAACGTCAATATAATATTATTTTTGTCACTTGTACGCGCTCGTGCACGGGAATCAGCAGCTCGATTTGTTGTGTGTTTCGTCCGATACCGTTCGCTTTTCTTTTTGCGTACTAAAACAAAAATTCTGGAAAAAAACACGTACAGATCGTTAAAAAAAAAAACGGGTTATAAAAAATATATGTTATTGTTTGAAAAATTGAACTTTTTGCAACGCGCGTCGTTCCGTGTTTTTTTTTTCTCCTTCTGTTTTTTTTTTTATTGGTTTCCGACCTATACACAACCTGTACAACTCGTATAAACCGTGATCCGTGCACTTGTGCGCGTGCGACATAAAAACGTACAATCTGAATAGTAATTTATTTTATACGCCATTTATTTGTTTTATTGTGTGTTTACACGGTGTCCGTATTTTAACTCTGTATACCGCCTAGGTGTTTTACGAGACGCTAAAGATATATTGTAAACGGGTATAATGTCTCCGCCAACTCTCTCTCTCTCTACTCTAAGTCGCTGGCGACATTACGCGATATATTTTTTTGTCCGCAGGACTTTGAATTGGAACAAAAAATGGAATTCGAAATGAAAATGCGCGAGGGCACAACTCGCCTTTTGGCCGCCTGCAAACATCAAACGCAATCGCTACAGGCCGCCAAAAGCCTGTTGACGTCCAACGAAAGGATGACGGCTTATATCGCGGAATTGCACAGGAAGGGCAGAGAACCGCCGCAGTAAGTCGAGAATCTCTCTGTTATATGACGTGTATATAGGATATGCTGTTGGATTCCGAAGCAACAGACTTTTTGTATTTTCCGTTTTTGGAATTAGGGTCGAACGGAATTTAGCGACCCTTACGCTGTTTTTTTTTTTTCGAAATATATGGTACGATCAGAAATTTGTTGTCGGGACTTACTTTCGAAGAAACGCGTCAGTTCATTTTTTTAGTATTTCGACACTTAAAAAAAAAAAAATAGAAAGTACATATGGCACACCACTCGCTTTTTGTGTTATATAAGCAAAAACTTAATTTTCATTTTTTGAAACACGATAACATTGATAAAAATTATAATTAATAAAATAACGGTGATTCACTTGTTTTCTTTTTGAGTCGTGAGTTGGAGAAAATAAGTTTACACGATTATACAGTGTCAAATATACAATATTGAGTAAGTGGAATAAACGAGCAATACGCGCGAGGTCGTTAATGCCCAGAGGTCCGTTGCTACACATGTTTTTTGAAAATACCATATAAAATAAACCATTGATAGTTTTACACGTGGCGTTTTACAGCAAATCATTAAAAATTGTTGATTGATTTACCGAAGAAACGCATCGAAGCACGATGGGGACCGGGTATATGAATAGTATAGGTGTTTTAAAGTTGTGTGTTAATACTGCGCGCTAGAGAAGATGCGCGGAGAGTCAGAGTATTATCTCCATCGATATCAATCCTTTGAACGGACCTCGAATTGGTTGCCTGCTGCAAAATAATAATCTAACGCTTGGATCATATTTCATTTCGTATACGTAATGTAAAATAATATATTTCCATATTTGCGTCGCGTCTGTTGTTGCAGAAACGAGTTGAACGAGTCGATTAGAACACGTCGTAATCACCGTCGTAACCTTTGAATTCAGAATTACGACACGCTTGTACAACTCCCATAATATATTGTTCGACTAGTAGTGAATTTGATTTGTTATTGTCAAATTAATTTTTTTGTCAAACTATAATGGATTTGCCGTCTGTAATATTGTGTGTATTGTAATAAACCTCGAATGTTGTTGTAACAGAATCGGATGGAATTGCGGAAAGGCGCGAGTGTCGCTGTCGGACTTACGTCTCCCGTTGATGTGGCGGGACACGGATCATTTCAAAAACAAAGGCGACTACCGACGGTTCGCGGTGTTCTGTCTGGCCAAAATCGGAACCCAACTGTACGACACCAGTCTCATGTTTCCGGTGGACAGATCAATGACGGACGTCACGTTTAACGACGTGTTGCTTTTGTGAGTTACTGTACAATATGTTGTTGTAATACCTACGCGTTGTGTTCTTTTCGTTCACGTCGATCAGGCTCCTTTCTCCGTCCAGTATTTAATTAGTCTAACGACACCGTCGTTCGGTGGTCCAAAAACATATGATCGTTCCTCGTAGACTCCTACAAGGTTGCACTCCGACGACAGATCATCATTATCCTGTTCCTGCCCACATGTTGTCTGTTTCTTCGTCCAACGTAGTCCTTGACCGGTTTAAAGTTTTCCATAAGCCGTTTCCTAGAGGCGTAAGTGTTTCTTCCGTACGTTTCCATATTTCATCATACTGTGCCTTCTAATCGTTTTTTGTACCATTCCGTTTGTGCCTTTCCTTTTACACCGTGGTTTGGAAACCCGTTTCTCGATTTAAGTCTACTGCTCTTTCCGGGATACGTCGAGTGTCTTATGACACTATTGGTTCGTGGACGCCTTCGCGTCGTTTTGTTGTGTTTTGCACACACACACACACACACACACCGCTTATTACAACGAAAACGTTCGTTCTTTTCGTCGTTTTTCAGTGAAAACATCGGGCCGGACTTCAAACTGGATTTGGAAGTGTACGCTCACGTACTTCGCGACGATTTCTCGATAGCCAGCACGCCGCGAAAGATCAAGAACACGTTGCACAGCTCCATAAGCCGCACGGTGGGTAAAAAACTGGCTGCCACGTTGCGGGACGAGTTGAACAGCGGTAAAATGTAAGTCCTCGTTTTTTTTTTTACTCGACGGTTTAAATCCGTTCATTATTATTTACGTACACTAAACTCGATATTAATGACTACTGGGGCGGTGTCGGGTGCGTTTTCCAGTGGACCCAATTTCGAACTGATGGCATCGGCCAAGCTGACCTTGGAAGAAGTAGACGACAGAGTACACACGCACGATATGAAAATCGAGAGCGTTCGTAAGTTTTCTTCTTCTCCCTCGCCTCTATCCCAACTGTTTGGAGTCGGCCACCTTTGTCCTAAACCACCTCCACTTGACGCGATCTTCCACGCACACACCAGCGCAGTCCTCATATCACTCTCCATCGCATTCAACCACTTCTTCTTCGGTCTTTCTCTTCAACCACTCATTTCCATACGCGTTCTTACCGCTTCCGAATCTTCTCTTCTCATAACATGACCAAACCGTCCAAGTCTGTTCTGTCTCGCCTTCTCCGCACGATCGACGGTACTCCTATGCTTCCTCCTCTCACATATTGATTTATCATTTCATCGTCGCGATTCGTAAAACGTATGTGTTTTGCTCGCAGAAAACCGTAACAGTCAGTTACCGCTGTTCGGGCATTTTTGTTGCCGTCTGGCCGCACAACCGCAGTGTATATCGTCTCCGGTGTATTCGGGTTGTGTGCGTTTGCGAGACGAATCGTCTTCGTCGTGGGCCAGCCTCCAGGCGTTTGAACTGTCCGTGTGGTCGTCGTCGGAGGACGAAGCCAAATCTGAACCGCCTAAGAAGACGTTTAAAGTCGACAGGGTAAGTGTACGATCCGTGTATTCAAATGCCGCGCGCGCGATTCGAATTGCAGCTTTTTTTTTATTATTGCGTGTAAGTACTGATGTGTTATGGTTTTGTTGTCGTCGTTTGTAGGACACGGTGATTCGAGCGCCAAAGACCAATAACGAAATAGAAATATCCAACGAATCCGAAAAAAGAACGGTGTCAGTGGTGTTTTCCGTGGAAAACGGCGAACAGAAGGGCAATTGGCTGAAATATTTAGTGCAACACACCAAAGAACATTACAAGTAAGTACCTACCTATTTACTGTGTTAGGCCAACGAATAATGTTTGAATTTCGTGTACGTCGTGTCGTCAGATGGAAAAAAGCAGCGGAAAACGTCATGGAAGTACAATCGCTGGAAACCAACAGGCATTCGTTTGTCAAACCCGAACGTCAAGGGTCTCTTTATGACGAAACTCCACTTTTCGGTAATACGCACCACCGTCGTACAGACGCGTATAATAATAATAATATTTAATCGTTTGTATACTCAATTTTTATTTGTGTATTAATTTTTAAATGAATTACAATGTTGTGTGCGGATCGAATGTTAAAAGACAAGTATAAAAACGGCAGACTTTCGTTTTTCTTTATAAATAAATATTATTATTGTTTAAAAAATCGTATCATTGTTCAGATATTCAATATGTGTTTATTCGATAGTCCGGTGTAATTGATCGTTT
The DNA here is from genome assembly GCA_032441835.1 of Slavum lentiscoides. NCBI lineage: Eukaryota > Metazoa > Arthropoda > Insecta > Hemiptera > Aphididae > Slavum > Slavum lentiscoides. The sequence continues at coordinate 912,530 of CM063707.1, read as the reverse complement.
ATTCACAAATTTGTCAAAATTTAAATAATAAAAATATCGATATGTGTGTATATATACTTTTTTTAAAAAATTTTATTAGACAGGATTTTTTTTATAAATTTATTCAGACTTATTTCATTATTTGCAATTTTTTTAAAAACTATTTGCGACATGTTAACCATGAGTTTACCTCAACAATTATATTTTACACGTATATTATTTGCAGTATTTTCAATTAAAAAGTTAAGAATAAATTAATGTAATTAATGAGAAACGAAAAGTATAATATTGAACTCACTGTTTGCGAGATAAATTATACAATTAAAAACTGTACACGAATGTTATATTTTTCTTATTTATTTGTTAATGACATTAATCAAATTTAATCAATTCTATGTTTGTTGTTTTCACTTTTTTTAATTTATACTTTATTGCAACATTGTTTCTAAAAACTTTTTTTCTCATAACACACATAATTATTAAGTATTTTATATTGACGTCACACAACTCATTATAACGTTTATTTTGCAGTACTTTTATATTTTAATACAATATACTACACATATTATTAAGGTGGTACTTAAAATAAATAAATGGTAATACATAGAGGTAAAAAAAAAAAACCTTGTTTATTTGAACGGGTTTCGTGTTGTGGTGAGACTATTTGGGTTTTTAAACGAATTTCTTATAAATATGTATGTTTTTCATAAACAATTAACGGTGTAATCGCAAAATATAATTCAGTAAAAAACGTTCATTTTTATCTATAGAATCGTTTGACAAGAACAATCGTAGACCTTGCGTAATGGACACGTTCTCCAGCGGAGGTCAAGTGTCCACTACTAGTATTAGCTCTTGTTCTTCAACAAGTTCTGGCTTTCATAACTTACGCTCAAACTCAACGTCATCGTCGTCGTCATCAACCATGAGCAGTAGTGGAACGCAGAGGTCGTCACGATCGCATTGGCCGTTTTCTAGAAAAACGTGAATGGGGGAAGGGCATAATAAGATTACGTTTCTTCATAACAATAAACACATCTTGGAGCGGGCTGTACCTTATTCAGATACTTAATTTTGCATTGTAATGCATACAATTTTTAGAGTTAAATTCCAAAAGCGATTGGAGATTTTTTTTCGATTTCAACAATGTCAAATAATATATATATTATCTTTTTTTTTTTTTTTACTCATTCCTACATTATTATTAAATGATTTGTTATCGTTTAAAGTTCAGCCTTCTCTGTCAATGTGTGTATTTAAGACTTAAAAATTATAGTATTAAATTTAAATGTTTAAAATAAATACTTATTTGAATAAATAATAAGAAATATATATGTTTTTTTTTTTTGTATTTATAAATGCATTATCGATAGTGACTTTTATAGTAAAAGTGTAATTGTTATGTTTTATAAATTTTAAATGTTCCGTCATCATAACAATTATATAATATCCTATTGTCTACACTAAGTTAATCATTTAAGTTTTTATATATATGAAATTTAATTGTAATTATTTGAAATGTATAAATATGTTATAATTACGACTATGATTTTGTACTACTGATCATGAAATCGTGTCAAGTATGTATATTTTAGCAGTGCTTCTTCTCTACCCCCCTTCCTCCCATAAGGTTGTACGTTCTTAAACTTTATATAAATACAAGGACACAAAAATTATTTATATTGACATGAAACATTTGGTGTTGTATAATTATTGTATCATCAAACTACTATAGACTCTATATTCTAAAAAAAATAATCAATTTTAAAATTAATAATAATATTTTCATTAAATTTACGGGTTAATCTCCTCGGTAAGTCTATAACAGAATATTGTACGTATATAACATGTGCACGGTTTTTATATACCGATTATTAAAATTGTTTCAATCGAACAAAATTATGAATTTCTAACCCTGGTGCGCATAAAATACATATTGTAATAATGTGGACGGTAGACGTTAAAAAAAATCTATTGCAAACGTCTTCTTTGGCAATAGCTATTGACGAAAAAGTTAACACTACCCATTTCACTGTATAGTCATATATTTTTAATAATAAAATATTGTTATACAATAATGTAAATTTAGTCATTTTTTCAAAATATTGAATTTAAAAAATATATGTATATGAATAAATAAGAACAGTTTGTATAAAATTATGAAATAAAATTTTCTCATATTTCTGACCTGTTGGTATTGTTATGGAAAATCATTCTCTAATAGCACCAGAACTCCTTAGAAATTCCACAAGGAACTCCCTAGATGCCTAGAACATCCAAGAAGGTGTTCCAGACAATCATAGGGGGTATCAAACACGAATTCCCATTTTAAGTGGCCACCCCCTACATTATCGATAATATTGTCAATATTTATACCAATAATATTGACGGAATCATATTGAAGGGATCGTTTAGGAGGATATTGACGTGATATCATCGAGGGAAATTGATAGACATTTTGATTGACACGTATTGACGAGCACGATTGACAGAACATATTGAATGTCTAGGAGCGTTTATTCCCATTAATTTTCGTCAGTTACAAGTCAAACACCATGGTTTTTTCGACGATGAATCGGTCGATCAGCGTAAATTTCTAACACTTCTAATAGCGATCACTCTGAATTATGGCAACTGAAATCAAAAAATTCTTCTTCTTCCACTGGCACTTAGTACTCTCTAAGAGTTTTGGCCGCCATCACAATATCTCTCCACTTTTCACGGTTCTGGACTACTTCCCTTCATTCCTGTACTCCCAATCTTTCAAGGTCTTCTTCCACCACATCCAGCCACCTTTTCCTGGGTCTCCCTCGAGCTGTCTTTCCCATTGGTTTCCAATTTAGTATTGTTCTACTTATATCATCCTCGCTTCTCCGCATCGCGTGTCCTAACCATTGGATCCTTTGCCCTCTTATAAAGCTGATAACTGATGCAATTCCCAATTCGTCTTGTAGTACCTACTTTATTATATTTTCTTCTCCAAGTTGTATTGATGTTATACGGTTTTAAGACGTTCACGATTTTTCGTAATGCAACGGCTTTTTTATTTTTATTGAAATAATTTTTTATTTGAAATCAAAAAATTAATTAAAATAAAAAATTATTTCAATAAAAATAAAAAAGCCGTTGCATTACGAAAAATCGTGAACGCTTTAAAACCGTATACGGACCTGATTTCACTGTAATCGAAACAAAAAATTAATCAAAAATATATTACGCACTAATTTTAACAAAAACTACAAGGCAATTGAAAGTATATAAGAAACGGTCAGGTATTTCCTCAGTATTCACAAGGCAAGTCATAGCAATAAACTCCAAAACGTGTTAGAAAATAAAAACAACACACTACACGAGCACTTCGGAATCCAGAACGGAATGAGTGTATTGATGGCTGTGTTCGACGAGCAGATTGAACGCACGCGTCAATCTAAATCGTCAATATTATCGATAGTGTAGAGGCCACATCATAATATTATAAAGAAACTGGTGTAAACGAGTTTACTTCTTATGATTTATATCATGAAACTTATGTCTTTGAGGAATTCCGTCAAAATACCCAGGAATTTCTTACGGGAACTCTTGGATAGGAATACAATTGTAGAAAAGCACTTTTTTTTCTAGAGAATAGGCAATTTATGATCGACGATTCTGTGTATTCGAGAACTGAAAGTTTTTATTTCTAAAACCGAATCGGGTATCCGGAATTAGTCATTTTAATCGGGCGGATTCTTTTTGGAATTTTTTCGAGTATTTTTTTTTTTTTTTTTGTATCCAATCGCGTTGGTCGGTATGAGACGTGGAGAAGTTCGAATTTCGGCTTGCGAATTACAGCGGTTAGGTTAATTATTTGGAAAATTCATGAGTAAATAAATATTTAATAAAAATAATGGTGAGAAAACGGGCATTTTATTTTTAAAAGCCTTTTTTCACTGTTAAATCCATATCAATTTGTAAATAATTATCCGAATTCACAGATGATTGATAATACCGTTCGTCGCACTGATAAGTGTTATCGTAGGCGGAGATAATATTTTCGTAGGTTTTCTCCTCGCACGTTTGTCGAGCGTTTTATTTTCGAAAGACTTTGTCATGTCGGCGATTAAATTCGGTAGCCACCTGAAAGAACTGCGGTTGCACCTGTGTCAATCGTCGGCCTCCAGCAAAGGAGTCAGGTTGGTGTTCTAGATCGTATAACAAAACACTTCCGAACAACGATATTCATTGGTAACCACCGTTCGCAGGCAATTCATCGAGAAGTACTATGTGTCGTTGAAAAAAGCCAATCCACAATTTCCCATATTGTTGCGAGAATGCAGCGGCATAGAACCGAAAGTTTTCGCGCGTTACGGTACGTATAAATATGGCGAAATCGTTGTCCCCGTACGAAGGATGACTAAAGGTCGACCGTGCCGAAAAAAGTCGTGGTCAGATTATTGAAAAAAAACTTACTCCTACAATACAATTCTGTCGATTGTCGTTTATTATTCAATTCTATCTATGGGCGTAATATTATCAATTGTTGTTATTTATTTAGAATTCGGACAAGAGCGATGCGAACCACTCTCCGATCAGTCTGCAGATAACGTGTTCAAGAAAATCCAAGGATTAGTAAAACAGTAAAAAAATTATGAGACGATTTGTGTTGTTAAGAAAAAAAGAAAAAAGTAATGTTATTTTAAAACGTTGTACATATTATAAAAATGTATTTGTAGAATCTGTTTCAGTAATATAATATCGATTTTAACAAACGGTTCCTTTTTTCTTGTGTTATTGTCTGTCCAGTTTTAAAGTGCATTTTGTATATTTAATTACCGTTTTAAACGCGTTATTTGTGAAAAACATTACAATTGGTTATTATATAAAATAACAATAAGTGATAATTATATTATGAAGAACAGATGTTTTATTATTACGTTACACATTGTCGCTTTTTTTTTCTTTCAATTTTACAGAATTGTTCATAATTATTAACAGTTCTTTATTGAAATTTACTGTACAATTTAGTGTTTTGCTAAAAATGTTTTTTTCTTTTTCAAAAAAATTACGCTCACGATTAGAATTTAATTGAACCGATGTAAAGCGAATGAACCATGCATATTAGACGTCTTACGATCCAATGATTGAAACGATTTTATGACGTATAAAAAATTAATAACAGTACATGTACGAGTAATAATAATACGTAGCATTACGTGCGAAAGGCGAAATGACATCAGTATTATACTGACCTACTGTAATTTAATTTAATGAAGTCTGCACGATTATGTGTTGCTCAGTAGGAGGTATATTAATATAAAAAGAAATTTATTAAGAAGTTATTTTCGAAAATTGTAAATTTTCTTTTTAATTCGTACAAGACCTCATCTCTACCAATACCGTGATTGTGAACTCCTGAATTATCTCATTGCTAACTTCAGTCCAGTGGGTTCGGATATTACGTTATCACTCCCGTCGTTTGCAAAAAAAACAAAACAAAATTACACAATAAAAAATAGATATTTCGTTTGAGTTTTTTATTATCTTTTATCGAAAAGTGAGGGTACGGCTGCTGTTTGCCGAGACGAATTTTGAAGAACTGGTGAGTCACGAACGGTGTATTACTAATGCTACAAATTTGGTTTTTTTTCTGCTCTATAATTAAAATCTTGCGTTTAACTCTGAAACGGTCAGGACAATTGAATTTTCTCGTTATTCCCTCCGTTCTGTAGACCGAGTTTGAATAAAACTATCCCGCCATGCCGTTGGAATGGTTATTTGGGCGACGGATGACGCCCGACGAGATGTTACGAAAGAATCAACGCGCTCTCAATAAGGCCATGCGCGATTTGGACCGCGAAAACATGCGAATGGAACAACAGGAGAAAAAAATCATTATGGACATAAAAAAAATGGCCAAAGATGGACAAATGGTAAGTGATAAACGCGTATTGTATTTCGTTTTTAAAGATTTTTTTTTTTAAGTCTTATTTAAGTGTTTTTTTTTTGAAAAGAACAATATTGTGTTAAATCTCGACAAGGCCGCTAGAAATCGTGTTAGGAAAATTTAAACTCTAATCGCTGGAAAATAGTATATTCGAAATTTGTTTTAAATGGTTTTAATAATCTCTTTGGCAGATACCTATTTTAAATGGTAACTTTTTTTTGTAAATAATACAAATCGTTTTTGAAAATAAATAATATCATTTATAATATAATTATATATTTTAATAAAACGTAGTTTACCTAAAATTCTGCAGTGACTTATGATAGCTAAACTTAAATATTTTGTTTCGACTTGAAATAAACAAAACAATAAAATTTAATTCTGTCGCTATAATATTTTATTGAAAACTTGGTTCATTTGTGAAACCAAACAATTTTTTTTTTTCATCACAGTAAAAATATTAAAATTCTTACTAGATATTTATGATTTTGTGCGGTTTCAATTTATATATATATATATTTTTTAATATACAAATTAAATATTTTTGTACTAATTATTACAAATCTACTTTTAAATCATAGGTATTTTTGTTTTAAAAACCATTTAGAAACCAAAATATTAATCCTACTTTAATTACTCTTTATATTTGTATTAAATCAATAACTGTCTCCTAGTAACCAAGTGACGTACACAGGAAAAAAGTAACACCTACCTATTGAATTTAACAGCAATAGCACGAAATAATGATAATTTTCTTTATGCGGTTGTAAGTCTTGTTTATTTTTTATTGTCTAAAAGCCAATAACTTATTATTAAAATTTCATAGAAATATTATATTTTGTAATTGTTCAATAATACTGTTGTCCGTAATGAAATCATTAAGAAAAACGCGATCAAAGCGCTTAGTTCCGCCGTTTAGTTCTCAGTCGCGACAACCGAATACGATTGTCGCTGGTCCCCCACGGTCGCGCTCGTGTCAGACTCCAATTGGAAATACGGCGTTCCGCCGTTATTACGACAGAGGTGATTTCATGTTGTCCGTCGATAGTGGACGAGTTATGTGGAAAACGTCGTTTGAAAACATCGACTACCATCATTATTTGCCAATATTTTTCGACGGGTTACGTGAAGTCGCGTACCCGTATCGTGCGGTGGCAGAGCGTGGTGCTACAGATATGTTAAAAAATGGTACACCAGATCGTATATTACCTGTTGTGCCTCAGCTCATTATTCCAATAAAATTAGCTCTTAACACCGGCCATCCGGACGTCGTGATAGCCACGTTGAAAATGATTCAAACTTTAGTGACGTCGGCCGACATGGTGGGAGAAGCTCTGGTGCCTTATTATCGACAGATATTACCGCCTCTTAACGTGTACAAGAATCTCAACAAAAACACTGGTGACGGCATTGATTATGCACAATATCAACAAGAAGATATCGGTGACTTGGTGAACAGTACTTTAGAAATTCTTGAACGACACGGAGGAGCTCATGCTTTTATTAACATTAAATACATGATTCCAACTTACGAGTCGAGCGTGGTCAATTGATACATTCGATTTACGTATTATAGATCCCAAATATTTTTATTCGAACAAATTGTTTTTATTTCTTAAAATAAATTTAGAAATTTAAGCACTAGATGATAACCGTTAAGTAGTTGAGTATAATATTTTGAGGATTTAGGAATCGGTGAAAATCATGGCTAGAGACTTGGTGAGGACGAGACGTTACCAGAAAAAGTTTATGGTGATGAAAGCTAATATACAAGCAGTATCTTTGAAAATACAAACGCTCAAATCGCAAAACGCTATGGGTCAAGCGATGAAAGGCGTGACTAAAGCAATGCAAAACATGAACAGGTAAATGTTTCATATCTGTATTACGTGATTAAATCATTAAATGACAGCCGTACGGAAAAGTCGAATAACTTTTCATTGTTTAAAACCAATTGATTTAGTAGAATTTTCTATGATATCAAAACAGAAATTCGCTTATATCCCTGTGTTTATCGGTGTGTAATGATACACAAGATACGCGTTCCAATGTTCTATATGATGGTAATCGTTATCCGTAGATACTGATAAATTCATTTCATTCTATTTGTAATAGACAGTTGAATTTACCACAAATTCAAAGGATACTACAAGAGTTTGAAAAACAATCTGAAGTAATGGATATGAAGGAAGAAGTAATGAATGATGCTATGGATGACGCGATGGACGATGAAGCAGACGAAGAAGAAACGTAAGATTGCACACGTATCTTATTTGTACTTAATGAGGGTGTGTTTTATGTAGCTCGTTACGTGTAAAAACTGTGGACGATTTGTTCGACACAGAATTTATGGAGAAAAAAATTTCAAATTTTAGACACAATGCAATATTATTTACCTTACTTATTGTGTATTTGTAATTGAACAGTTAGATTTATTCTACAAAGATAATTTTTAAAATCCGTTATAAACTTAATTGGGCGTATATTTGGCACAAATACGGAAATTTGAATTGACCAAGTTTTTGTATCGTTAATCGTTATTTTTTGGTTTGCGAGAAAATAAAGCGAATTTGTATGGTAAAACTGCCATAACTGTAACAGGATTTTGGGGATTAAATATTGTTTTGCGGTCAAACGCGTGTTTTAAAGGTTCTCGTGAACGTTGTGAAATTGAAACTGGACATTATGAATGTTTTACTGATTTTAAATAAGTATAAATCCTTTGGTGGACCTCGGTTATAAATTATCCATAAATATAATGTTACACTGGAATACCCACAATAATTGCAATAACGTTTAAAATATTTTTTTGTCAGAGATCAAATCGTGTCGCAAGTATTGGACGAGTTGGGTCTTCAGCTTACGGATAAATTGTCCGGATTGCCTACGGCTTCTGGTTCGATAAGTATAGCTGCTACTGGAAAAGTGCCGGTGGTAGCTCAGGACGGCGGCGGTGCTGTTCCCGCACAGCCGAATGATGCCGATGCCGATTTACAAGCCAGATTAGATAACTTAAGGCGCAAGTGAACATTTCTTTTTTTTTTTTTGTCAAACCAAATGCATACATATTTATATAAACCTATTTTAATGTAAAAATTGTTAAGTATTTCATTTTATACGCATGATTTTAATATAAATAATATATTTTTTGTCATAATGATTATTAATATTGTAGAAAATTATAAAAAAAAAAAAAACATGTATATTTTGCTAATTTTTAACTATAGAAAACTATTATAAGTATAATAATATATTGAGATCCGAACACAACAATCGTTTTGAACTCGCGATTCAAATTATTAAAACTTAATGTACGTATTGCTAGTACAATCGAATATTGATCAATATTATGTTTAACTGCAAACGCCTATGTATAATTATTAATTTTTTTTTTTTTATAATTTATTAATATTAAATTTGTGTCAGCCTTTGTTCGTTTTTACAACGTTATTAAAGTTACAACCACAAGTGTTAAAAAAAAAAAAAAACAAAAACAAAACAAAAATTCACTGTTATTCTTAAAATTATTTTAAATTAAACATTTCAAAAACATAATAATAATAATAATAATATTAAGTACAAACGAGTAGATGTATATAAAACGTAGAGATTATAGGACAAGTACCCGTGTATAATAACAATAACTATTCGATAAAAAAGTATATATAAAAAAAAAAAAAAAAAAAAATATAGAAAAATTGGTATTCGCTATAACAATACGTTTTTGAGTTGATAAATGTGCGTACGCAACGAAATTGTACCCGTTTAATAAAAAAAAAAAAAATTTTTTTTTTTTTTGAGGTATTTTCTTCTTTCTTTTTTGTTTTTTCTCGCCACTATCGTGTGGACATTGTTCGCGCACAAACAATAATGCGCGCGCGACGTACCTGTATATATAGTATGTAGTAAATACACAAAACGGTAACCGAAAAAACGCTCATCGAGCCGCTTACGCCGAAAACGTCGTAAAAACGTCGTAAAACGTTTAAACGTGTAAACGTCGTCTAAAACGCGTACTTAAAGTTCGGGTTGTTGGTGTGCCATCCGGTGGCTTTCGGCCCGAACTTGTACACCAGACGTTTGCCCTGGACCGGCAACAGCACGCCCGTCTTGTAATAGTACCGCATGGCCCGGCTGAACTTCTCGTAGTTCATCCGCTCGTTCCGCTTGAACTTGCCCCACAGCTTGGCCACCTTGTCGCTCTGCACGAACCGGAAACGGCCCTCCTCGTAGTTCTCCCAGCATATGTACGTCGGACAGTACTGCGCGTCCAGCAGCAGGTCCCTGATGAACTCCCATATTCTGCTCAGTTTCGGCTCGGCCTTGGACCGCTTCACCTTCGTGCCGCGCGGACGGCCGGCCCGTTTCTTTTCCACCGCCGACGCGCCCGTCTTGCAGCAAAACTCTTCGCCCGCGTCTGTGAATCACCCAAAGACGGTTTCTCGTATTTAAAAACGCTGTGCCGATAAATTCCACACATTTTTTAAATACCTATCGACAGCTTGTATGGCGGTGTGGGGCACTCTATCTCGAATTTCATTTCTGATAAACGCTTGAAATTTTCGAAAATTCTATCGTGAGAAATATCTACCACCGCGTATCGTCGTCGTCGTCTTCGTTCGAACGACGGGGACCCCTAATAGCACAATGAGTCCTAGGGAGATCCTGCGGAGTGTTTTTTTCACTCCAGGGACGCTCCTCCAATGATCCGAATAGATCCTATATCCTACGGAGCTCCGAAGTGGGACTCTTCGGGAACATACCTACGACTTGGACTCCAGGTTAGTTCCTGATAATATAAGTAAGTATGTAAGTTCTGTTACTGAATATGTTACTAAGTACCCAATCAAATTAACTAATATATATATTAATATATGATTTATAATCATATACCTAATATTAATATGTAAATATTAACGTTGAATTATAACGAGCCAATTTAGTAGGTACCTACTCCCTTGGAGTTCCAGTAAACTCCAATTCGGTATTCCTAATTGGGAATAATACCGGATAATTAAGAACACGTTTAGTACTCCTTTGGAAGTCCTGTGGAATCCCATACCGTATTCCATATTAGGAACAAAACCGGATCATAATGAGCAATTCTAGTACTCCCTCGGATCTCCTTTGGACTCTTAATATTCTACTCCTATTTGGGAAGGTACCTACTGGGAGACTCCCGTATGCCTCCGGGACTCCCAGTGCTGTTAGGGACGTTTATAAAGTGCATATATAATTATGTGAAAGAACGTATTATGCGCGATTGTCGGTGTAGCAATGGATCAATGGATTTTTTTACGTTTTCCATAGGCGCAAATAGGATAAAAAAACGGGGGCTAAATTTTAAAAAAAAAGGTTTTTACCGTCCATATTCGGTGTACGATTATTTTTATTTATATATAGGCTATCGCTATATGTATAACCAATAAAGTATTAAACTCTACGGGGACCGTTCTGTGAATTTTTAACTGTTTAAATTCATTTCATACCATTTGTTATATATAATAATTAATACGAACGACAAATACGATTATAAAAACTAAAAATACATACAAAATTCCGAATTTTATGTAATTTTCAATAATATTGTTCGGAAGGCTTCGAAAGCCCATTACGAATAATTAGATTAAAAATTCAGTCGATCGCAGTTGCAGAATGAACGTTTAAAAAAATTCGATTGGATTTGCGTTGAATGTGTGTATAGGTATAATGTATATTTCTTTTACACACGTATATAATGGTTTATTATGTAAATATTTAATACATAACAATAATACAACACGTTTAACCTTTAATAATTAAATGATCCAAGTTAATTATAAAAAAACTGAGAGGGCTATTTATGAACGTGGGGGGCTAAGCCCTCCCCCCTAATTGCGCCTATGACGTTTTACACTTTCTGTTCGCGGCCAAAAACGATCCGACGTTTTGTTGAAAAATAAAAAAAAATAATAATACGCATTATTTCGCGAGTAAACGACAGCCCGGTAGATAATTCGGAAGAAAATCGCTTGCAGAACGCGTTCGGATCGATCGGTTTCATTTTATTATTCGTCTTTCGGTAGACGAGGGACGTTGAATACGGTTTAATTGTATATTGAAATTATCGTGTACGCGTGTAATTTATTCGTATGACAGGTAGTGAATAGTGTCGGCTGCACGGCCTAAAATAGTGTTACAGTACGACACCGTTAGTGTAGTGGGTACGAAATCGGAATAGTGTATTAGTTTGTGTCTTTTTTGAGAGGGACAACTCCAAATTAAGTGAAATTACAAAACTGTGTAGTACGAAGTTTCATTTATTTCACGCCCTGGCCGGCTGGATTATTCGTTGTTTTACGAACGGCAGAGGCTAGTCTGATCTGATAAAATAATGCTTCGTCTACAGTTTCTTGCAATATAGTGCGACGTATTTTTTTAGAAAAACGTAACGCTTATACACAACGAAATGCAACGTGTTTTTGGGACTTTTTTAAACAGACGATAAGGGAGTGTGGGGAAACGAATAAAATTTGAACGAGAAACGTTTACGGAACACAACGGTAGAATCGAAAGGTTTTATATAAGGAGTATTCGAAAACGAATCGAACGACAGGAAATGGATGGCTAGTCGATGAAGTCGCTTAGACAGAAGCCGAGCAAGACAACGGGAAATATCGCATAATTATTGAAGATCATCCGCGGAGCGAACAATACAAGGAGAATCGTTTGACGAGAGAAGGAACCGAATCGACCGGGAGACGATTATGCGCGTGACCTAAACGGAGACGGGAGAAAGAGACGATGGGTTCACGGAGAAACTAAGAAGAGGGAATAAAAATAGAGAAATAGTGCGCGGTAATGGGAGGGGAGAGATGCTGATAATTTAATCCGTTTGTAATGCCAAAAACGGAAAGCGTATAGGGAAGGAGAAAAATCAGAATGGAGAACTGTGTAATTGAGGAAAGAAGGATCGGCGCCAAGGAATCTGCACGCACATAACTATGTGCAAAATGACAACGTGGCTATAGGAATCACAAAACAATACAAAAAATTTGATATTAAAACCCTGGACGGAGAAGTGAATAAGGAGTGCGACGCGTTTGATGAATGAGGTACAGGAGATGATAAAGAAGACTGGAGAAGAGATTGAGAATCTTGAAATAGCAGCTGCAGTCAAATTAAATTCTATACAATTTTAATTTTGGACCATAAATGCTCGCGTATAGGACCGTAAGTCGGAGACTCGGGGAACGACTTTATGGAAAAAATTGTAATTCAATAGTTTCGCCGTAAACGTGTAAAACGTCAGTTTCCTTTATATAAGGATAAGGATATATTTTTTTTACCCAATATGGCGGGTAGTAAATAGTTTTCATCGTCGGCGGAACGCGTGTAGTCGCCGTCCAACGAATCGTACACGAGCACGCGCTGCTGTTGCTGCTGCTGGTGCTGCTGCTGGTGCTGCTGGTGCTGCTGAGGAAGTTCACCAACCGACTGAGGGGAAGATTGCCACTGTTCCTGTTGCTGTTGATGGACACCGCCGCCGCCGTCGAGGTCGTCAATCGTCTGATGATAGTAATACGGGTCGTCGCAGCCTCTGTAATGCGCGGGATTGTAGTCTTCTTTCAAGTTCATGAGCACCGTGGCCAGATCTATTTCGTTCTCACTGTAACCGTTGTCGAATTCCCACTGCGAGGGGAAAACGGATGTGATCAGACACATCTTTTTTTTTCCGACACATTTCAATAGCACAGGCGTGCGCGCAGGGGGTGGGGCAAGAGGAGACTCGCTGTGACGTTCTCCGTCACAGCAGTGATTTTTATTTTTTTTCAATATTTCAGTTATAATCAACCGATTGAAAATTTCTACAACGAATTTATGACGGAAGTAACGGAAGTTCTTAAGCCTAAAGTCAAAATATATACCTTACGACGTAACTGTAGTATAAAAATATTCATTTCAAAATTGTATTGAGTGTACGAAACTGTATTTATTATTATTTTAATTAAATATTAAATATAATATATTACGACCAGTAGCGCGTGCAGTTATTTGTGAAGAGGAGGTGTACACATTAAAATAGAATTTATTGTGAGAGATGGAGCCTTCAAAATGTCCAAAAAAATTCGTATTTTTATAAAATCATAGACCGCGTTTGATTCAAACTCGAATAAAACTTTACTGATAGTGTACTATAGGCAGTATAGGTATAGAAAGTTATACGTTAAAAATTACTTTTTTATTTTTCACCCATAACCAGGCATTAATTAAATTCAAATTACGCAGTGATATAAACTTGGTGACGAGTGAACTTAAAACTTAATAAACAGGTCAGTGAGGTCAGGATTAAGACGGCGTTACATAAATGGTGATTGTACCCATAGGACTATAGGAGATATGATGGTGTGTGGAAGCTCATAAAGGGAATGATTTCTTATGGGAAGGGACACGGAAGGAAATAGAAGAGAGGAGGTGCGTCAAGAGAAGGGATGTGATGAAAGAAAGGTGGTCGGCTTGAATCCGACGGGAGGCTAAGGTAGTAATTCCTATAATAACTGATAACGGAATAATCTGTCTTGGGGTTTTTTTTTAAGAGGAAGGCAGCATAGGACAAAAATCTATTTTGGACTCGTTATCCAAGAATATCATGGGTCGGGTGAGCCTGTATTGTGCTTCTACGCGCGCTACTGATTGTTAACTGGCTTATTCGCTAATTTTTTGTATTTTTATATATATTAATAATACGTATATTTTTTTAAGGAAATTAAAATCGTTTAAAATCGTGTTCGTAAAAAGTAAGTTCACTACCTGCCCTGACAAGAAGTAGGTACTGCGCGCACGCTCTTATGTACGATTCGCTGAGACCACCGATTTTTAATCAGATCGTATAGATACACTGATATATGTGCATGAGGACAAATGAAGAAGAACGATGGCGACGACACACTTCGGAACATAGAATAGTGTCAACAACAACTATAGGTGCAGTGATGTATTGGTGAAAGAAATTCGCGGGTATACGCCATTTTTTAAAAAAAATTATTTTTCCCCAAAAAATTGTTCTCCCTCTCTCGAAAATTGCGCAATTTACATTTCACAAACTATTAACCTATATTCAATTAATTTATTATCACATTTTGTCTATAAAATAATAAGACAAATCCGATTATCCGTATCGAAGTTATAGCTGGTAACGTGTTTGGAGCTGTTCCGTTTTTTTCATTATTTTCCGAAGAATAACCAGATAACTCTCGAGTTGTTTAGGTTTTTCAGTGATTGTAGTTAATACACTGTAGTTATCACATGTTTTATCACAATACATATATCATTATTAATTTTGTTTATGTTACAAATTATTGTATACAATGGTTTTTTGTTGTTGTTGTTGTTGTATATTAAGCAATTATTTAATTACGTATTAAAATTAATTAATTAAATAATTGTTTTGTAATTTTAATTATATTTATATAATTTATTATAATATATTTAGGTACATTTTATTGTAGCTTACGTATCTTTCAGATAGTTTGAAAGTGTATTAAATAAATAATAATCTTATTTTTCAGTTAGAAGTTTAGAAAAAATCTAAAATTTAAAAATATATATACGAATATAAAAATTAATATAATAAATAATGACAAAATGCAATTGATATTATATTATTAATATGTTAAGGCAGTAAATAATAGTAGGTATATCTCTTAAATAATGTTGTTATTTCTGTTATATTATGTGTTTTTATATAGACTGTGTAGATGCAATTTTAAAGGAATAAAAATTTGTATAATTATATCTTTTTACTTATAAAATCTTATACAGTATTATTAGTTGAAAATGAAACTGAATTTATGAATATATATTATCGAATTATTGACATTTTTTGAAGTAATTTTCATAAATGATTTTTTTTTTATTCTTCCGGTTCTTTGAATACATGTTTTTTATTTCTGGTGTCTTTATAACAGATCTACGTGTTGACCAGCTCTTCTGCACATATTCTTCCGGTTTTCAGTCTTTTAACGGTGGGCCATTTATATTTATCAAACATAAGGCTCGCCATATTTTTTTTTTTTTAAGTTAATTTCGTACGCGGTTTCCTACAAATAGTGTTCATCGAACTAAACCCCCATTTCGCACTCGGCTATTGAGCATGCGGTGGTAGAGTTTTTAAAACAATCCACAAACTCTGGCGCATACTTATAAAGATATTTTTCGATCATCCTGTTAAAAGTCCTAAACCCGTTTATGGCATAATCTTTATTAAGCATAAATCGAACATAAAGGAGAGTATACACCGTATCACTTTTTTTTTTTTGTATGAAAAATGTATAAAAACAAAAAAGAGAGTATACGGCGTATACCGCCGTACCTAAATATACGCCCCAATACACCACTGACTATATATAGATATGTAGGTATATAAGTCGCCAAAGGCTTTAAAGAAGAGTATTTACTTATTATACGTTTACACAAAGCCGGCGAAAGTTCGTTGCTATCCGTACTATTGAACGTTTTCAAAAAAAAAAAACTGATTTGATTGCAGCAAATTTACAAATTTCAATCGTAGACTTATAATATACAGTGAAACTTCCACACAACGAAGTCTAATGGGCAACAAAAAGAATTCGTAATATAGAGGAATTCGTTAAATAGAATTAAATAATTTAAAACATTTTTTTTTATTATTTAATTGCATATACATATGTACTTTTATATTGTATTTAAAAAAAAAAATCTTCACGTATTGTTAAATACCGAAAATCATGCAAACCATCGTTTCTCAACTTGTTTTAGTGTCGCCATAACCACCGAAATAGTTCAAAAAAATAAAGTCAGTCACCTATTTATAATAAATATACGTACTAATTTGAGCCCAATTTATCTACTGCTTCACCATCAGTTACAAATATATTTCATCATTAACGGGACGTATAATTCGTGTTTTGGACGTAAGGTGTGTATGAAAACAAACTTTTGGGAAAATATCGAAAATTCAGTTACCTAGGTACTGCGAATTATTATCTCGTTCAGGTGAGACAACGACGACATACCCGAAAAGATGGGTTCTCGGTACATTTTAGCAGTTGCCGCCAAATCGCCAATTGAGATACTCGCGCAGCCAACTAATATAGCTGAATTACGTCAGCTATGATAGAACACAATCAGGCACGACTAGAATTTATACGTCTCTCGAGATTTAAAACAAGCCATCTGTTTTTAATGTAATGCAGCTGAAGAGTTTGTTTGAACGCGCCAATCTCTGACACTACCAGTCGGATTTGAAAAATTCTTTTTGCATTTGATAGTCCAATTCTTAAGGAACGTCACGTTACGATCCTTAGGAACCGAGCAAAATGAAAAAACATAAAGAACGCTAAGCGAAAACTAATAGTAATAGTCCGCGGGTGGGCTGATGCGACGCGGTGGGTCGACAATGTCAGTTAATGATGAAATGAGTTTTAAAAAGTTCGTATTCGTCAGTCGTACATGGACACGTTACCTTAGCTGAGCTCTAAAAAGGCGGGAATTAAAAATATGAAATGGATGTGTTTACGTCAAAAGTGGATTAGAAGCATTACATTGGGTAGTTGTGATAAATAAACCCAAATGTTTATAAAAATCGTTTGTATTTTACGTTTAATTCTATAAACGAATTATAGACTTCAATGCAAGTCAAACGAAATAAGTAGTGTACTGATGGAACGTGCGGAATATAATTATTGCGTCGAAAATAAAATAAAAGTCAAACTTAAATCTTTCTTTTTATTTTTAAAGTTTTGAACGTGCTTATACCGAGTATTGAATAGCGAATTGAACGAAATTCGAATCATATAAAAAAATGGCATTTTTTACGGCCAAAGAATATTACAAGTACCAATACCGGAGGCATTGAAAACACATAGTTCGCCAATGTATTCTGTGTGAAAAAGGTTTTTGTGCGTTCCAAATGTCGATCGACGAATAGACGAACTTTTAAACAAACACCGACCGTATTAATACGTTTCTTTCATTGTTTTTGGTACGTACATTTTGTTTTTTTGTTAATTAAAAAAGTAAAAATATAAAAGTATTTTTTTCTGTACATTTAATCGTTTAATCATATTTCTGATCGTCTCGTCCCCCTGTAACTGCCTGCTGGCCGAGAAAGGATGTCACGGACTTTAATATTTAAAATGTAAAATACAATATGTACATTTTGTATATAATTCGCATTTTATACGCACTTGAATAGTACGCGTAATAATATGTAATAATGTAACGCGAATATTTCGGTATTTTTACGGTGAGCGCATAAACGAACTTTCGGGCTATAGAAATATTAGAAAAATGTTTAAACGTTACCTGTGACGATAGAGTGTAATCATCCGGCATGTAAAAGTCGTTTGTTTCATACGTGTCCGCGATGTTTGAATCGTTCAACGCCCACATCCTTTAAAAAACATCGATTTCGTTAAGATTTTCTGTCATTGCTTTTTTTTTTTTTATCCGTTCATCGACATTATTATACAAATACGTTTACAAAGTCCATGTACATTTACTCACGAACACATATTTTTATTTTTGCATTTAGAAACACTTAACTAACTAGAAAAAAAAAACGTTTTGAATTTTTATATAAAAAAAATATATTTTTTAATTTTATATAGTAATATTATAGGTACGCGCGATAGAGTTTTTTTTTTAATAGTGGTAATCATATTAACTATCATTAATATCGTATTTGAACGTGGTGAAGAAAACCGTCCGTTAACGGAGCAGGATTTCTTTAACAATTTAATCGTATTTGTATTATTTGTCAATGCGTTATCATTGTAAACAGTCCTCGACACGTTTATATCAATAATAATTAAATATATTACGCGAGCCGCATGAATCTTGTAAGTAGTAGTCTTTGCACAAATTTTAATTCAAGTGGTGAGGGAGGGTGACTACAAGGAAAGAGATTCATGAAGAATTTTGAATCTATACTATTTCGTTGTGTATCCTTAGGACGCTAAAAAAATTATAACTGCGTTTTTATTCGTTGATCATTAGACCACATTTACGTATAAATACTCTATTATATTCAGTGCCGTAGATAGGATTTTTATATGGGGGGTTCAGTGCTATCTTGATTCGTGCATTATAATCGTGTATCGTAATGATTTATCAGCACAAAAATCTGTAATCATGTTTATCAATGTTTATAATGGCATAGACCAAATTAAACATTTATACATAATGTTATTATACACATTGTTATTAGGTACTTATTTTTCATAAATAACAAATCTACTTGAGATCAAGATGTTGGTAAAATCTAAATACGAACATACATTTTACTGTAACATTTGCAATGCTGTTGTGCGTAAAAAAAAAATTGAAATTTCTACTTTTCCGATGTTCAAGGGGGGGTTTGAACCCCCTAAAATCCCCCCCCCGTGTCTACGGCCCTGTCTATATTTTAAAAAAAGAATTTATTTCGTATTTAACTTTATGTATAAAAACATTTGATATACCTGCTATACGTCATATTATATTATTATTATATATTTATGCATGCACGCGTTACAAGCTGTGACATTAACGTCTGGTAGATATAAAACAAATGGTACGGGATTGAAAAATGCAAAAAACGCTCACTTTTATAACCGATATGAATATTTAAAAAAAATAATAAAAAATTAGCGCGTAAAAATCACGTAAAAGTTGACTTTATAAATAAAAATGTTAAGAAAAAAATTAGTTTAGATGTTTATTGCGGATAACAGCGAACAACCGCTTAATAAATACAATTATTTTAAAAAGAAAAAAAAAACATATATTTTTTGTTTCTATATCGTTGGACGTGTGACGCACTTGCAACGATTTTTTCGTTTTAATTTTGACGTAATTCGTTTATTTATTTATAATTAATTAATTATTTACGTAGTTTGTACTTATTTCGTCGGGAAATGCAGAAGTCGTTTCTATAAGGAAACGATATTTGACGATTTTATTCGTGACACGTACATACTATAAAAGAAAAAAAGCGGCAATAATTATAAAAGTCAGTATTTTTTTTCTGTTTGTTAATATTTATTAATTTTTCATTAATTCGCTTAAATTCAAAAAGTGTCTGTTTTTAATACGTGTTTTAATATTTATAACTGTGAAATACCGTTGAAATAAAAATTAAAAGAGAAACCTAGCTGAAACGAAATCGAATATTTTTCTATTTGCTTAAAAGAAAAGAGCATTGATTTATATATAGATACTTTTTCATTTATTTGAAATCAAATAATATCGCACTGAGGTTTTTTTTTTAGAACTCTATAATAATTATTATACCTACTCGTGTCCATAATATTATTGTCAACATAAACTCGTGTATTATTCTGTTTTTATACAGTATATATATACTTAAGTAAGTGTATGCATTTTATTGGTTTAATCACTTATTTTATATATTTAAAAATTTTATACTCATAAAGATTGTTTTATTATTATTTTATACAATAATGTATTGATGTGCATATAGTTTACTTAAAAAAAAAAAATGTATGTGACGACATTTTTACTGTAAAAAGAGTGCTTCGAATGTCGTATTGACTATTATATTATATGGCTTGAAACTATATAATCCTTATATATATACATACATATATATATATATATATATATGCATATAAATTATATACTATATGATCATATGTAGATGAACGGATACTATGTATGGTTTCGTTTAATTCTATAAAGTTAAAAAAAAAAAATTGATTAAAAATAAAAACGTTCAATACCTAACAGTTCAATTTCCGACTTAAAATTACTATTGAAATATTTCATTAGTTGTCAGTGCAATGTTTACATTTAGAACAAATAACAATTTTGTACACTACCAGTGGCGATTTTTTTCAAAGTTACTTTACTACTAAGGAGGTTCAAATAAGGTACTTTTAAAAATTACAATATTTCTGTTCTGCCGTAATTTCATAGTTTTTATAGAATACAATAAATTTATTAATAATTAATTTCAGTTCTACGTGAGCAATCGACGAAATGAAATTTCAAAATTTTAATTGACAGTAGTACAAGCTTTTTTTAGAGGGAAATGGGACCAACATAACCAACATAATCATGTACATTGTACACGCGTTATATAAACGATTGCTTTTAACACACATGATTTTTAATCACACATATAATATTAAACGTAATAAATGTAACTATATATAATAATGTTGTAAAATTATATTTTAAAAAAGCGTCTCAGTTTAAACGCGAATTATTGCATTTCTAAAATGGGTATAAGTTGCAGTGGCGTACTTTCAATTTTTTTCTGGAAGGAGGAGAAGTTTAAAATAAAACACAGAAACTTCGTCCTCACTATTTACATACTATTTCGAATTAAAGTATTTTTTTATTAATAAATACATATATACGGGATATATAAATGTAATAGTAATAAATTATATTAATCAAGTAATAGAACTTGGTTATTTCGATGTATTTATTAGAATTTGGAAAACAGAAAATAATAATAAAAATTCCAAACGTCTATTTTCATTTTTAATTTACCTTTTGGTCCCAGCTCCCCCGTCCGTAATCACAGATTTGATTAAATTGTCAAGATTTTACTGATGATTTGAATTATTATTATTTTTAATTTATTATAATTCTCAAATTTTATGTGTTTCTAGAAAAAAAATTTCACTAAAAATACCGAAATATTTTAATTATATTCCAATAGTAAAAATTAGAACATCATTCCTCTGTAATTTGTATCGGTACTTAAAATTCAAACTCTATAAATTGATTGTGTTACAAGAAACCTACAAAAATGTAAAATTATGTAATATTTGCAAAATATTTATATTATATAATATTTATAGTATTATTAGAATAGTACATTCTTAGTATTGTGATCGTATTTAATTTTAAGTTTTTTAAATTTAAATAGAAAATTTTACAATTTAATCTAAAAAAAAAAAATTATAAAAATAAAATGTTGTCATCGTATAAAATAGGTAATTATAAAATAAATCCGTTTAAACTGATTTTTCCAACATACATGAATACTATTTGATAACTATTGTACATTTACAGAAATTAAAACTTCGAAAAAAAAGATTAATTCGCTATATTTTATAATTGGTTTATAAAATATATAAACGTATAAAAAAAAATGGCCCATGGGTACGTATTTAAAAACGTCTCCAAAGAATGAAATGTCATCATAGCTATTTCGAATCTACTATCGATTGATTATCATTAATAATTAATATATAAATACATTTAATAAATTATGTTTAAAAATTGGATTCCTTGTTTCTTCAATTTCATAAATAATATAATATAAAAAAGAAGTTGGAATTGAAATTAAAATTTATACAGTTACGTGAGTACCTACCTAACTTATTTTTATTTTTTTCAAAAATATTTTCATAATATTATAACTTTAAGTATAGCGTATACACACTCATGTATGTATATGGTTTTATAGTTTTTTTCAAATATAATATGGTAATTTCAATCTTATATACTGTAAAATGTTCAAGGTTTCCGAATTAAAATTGCAAATTTCGTAATACGAAAACCGGAAAAACAAGATATTTTCAAAAACTTAAAAAAAAAAAACTATAAAGCCCAAAAACGATAAAAACTAAGAGATCCCTAAATTGCAGACCTTTCATAAGTATCCGAATAAGTTAGGTATATGGAAATAACCGCTGTTGTGCAC
Source organism: Slavum lentiscoides (assembly GCA_032441835.1). Classification (NCBI taxonomy): domain Eukaryota; kingdom Metazoa; phylum Arthropoda; class Insecta; order Hemiptera; family Aphididae; genus Slavum; species Slavum lentiscoides. The sequence goes on along the minus strand of CM063707.1, from coordinate 889,947 downwards.
TTTCTCCGTATAAAATCAACAATAACGTTATATAGTAATCCCCGCTCCTGCACTGTCTAAAATAAATACGTGTACAGAACAAAATGATTTTATTTTACAGTGATACAATAAGTTACGTTATCTGTAGCAAGTAATAACAATTAGTATTATTACTATAGTAATATAAGTTTTTTAAATATATATATTTAAAAAAAAAATGTTTGTTTTTTTTTATGGCAATATTAATATATTATTATCAGTTATTAATTATTATCACCGAGTATATATACTTTTATTTAAATTATACATTAAAATTCTGACAGATTAAAAAAAATTGTTTATAACGCGTGTCTCTGTTGTTGGTATACCATTAATCCTTTTCGACGGGTACGTATTCCTTACGGATCAATCGTGTTTTTAAAAATAAACGTTAAACGTCTTCGTTATTTGGCTGGGATTAAAATAAATTGATATAATTTTTTTTTTATAACGCGCGGTAAAGCAGTTTTATTCGTTCGGCCCCCATAAACAATTTCTGAATTTCGCAGTAAAGAGAAACGTCGTTGGTATTTTACTTATAATATCCGCGACTATATGCAGCGGTCCGCAGACAAGTCTTTATAGAAACGATTACATTTTAACATACCTGGTATTTAACATTGGGCTAAACCACTCTTAGAAAGTCGGGAAATCGATGAATTTTTTTTATTTTATTTTTTTTAAACATTCAGAGTTTATAGGATACAGGTTTAAAGTTGTTGCTTTTATTATTGTCCAGTAATTTTCACGTTTCAAACACTGTGTATATACTTTTAAAATCGATTATTATTATTATTATTATTATTATTATTATTGATTTAAAAATAATTTCGGACACTTAAAATTCAGATTTTATTTATATTAACGTCAAACGTATATAAATACGTCGTTTATATATACTTGTAGAATTTTTTAAATTTTCGACAATTTTAGACGATATATATATATATATATATATATATATATATATATATACACTTATCCAAATAACATATAGTGACGATACAGATATATATATCAATAGTTGTAATGTATATAATATATAGTATTTGAAACAAATTTTATAAAATATTTAAAAAAAAAAATACAATTACGAAATACTGACGGATTTACTGAAGAAATTTACCGTTTACCCAATGTTGCTGCCATTCATTTAATTTCATTAGCTAAATTATTCAAGTTTTTATGTTTACCACGGGTAACTTTTTTTTTTTTGATTTTACAATGTATTTAATCCCGTCTGAATTATACGCTTAAATTATACGAATATGTAATTAAAATCAAGCGTTTTACTTACGTCAGTATATATATATATTTTTTTTTTCGTATTGTAGTAAAAATTAAATCTACTGAACAGACATCGATTCGAAAAAAAAGATTAAACGACTATAAAAAACACAAAATCGATATTAAAAAAAAAATCAAATCGAAATATTTGAATGTCTATCGTTTATATATAATAAAACTGTAAAATATAAAAAAAAAAACACGCATGAAAATATTCCTAAAGACAGACGTTGTTGTATGGCACACTGTAAACTATTTATCACAACTAACTTTAACTATGGCTATAGAAGATTAACTGATCAAGCTCACCGGTTCCTGGTCCATATTATCGCGACGTCCATTTGCTGCTTCCCCACTCTACTGTTACGCGCGACCTTGGGCAAACATATATTATTATTTGTGACCTGACCTAATGCACACGAAAAATTCGAAATATTAAATTTATTCGGAATTATTTTCAATAACAACAACAAAATATTATTATTTTCTCATCATTCGTCGTCGCTCATATAATTTTTATTATATATATTATACATTTTTATACAGACATTTATTTCCAGGACGGCGGAACTAAATATGTTCGTATCAACATTTTTTTAAATTAAATAAATATATATATTTAATATAATATAATATGTATATATATTTTTAATACTACGACTGTTCGTCGCACGTCGGACCGATTATTATTGCTATAACTGATAATAGTGATTAACGGGTTTTAATCCTATATAATATTTACAGTCATAATAATTTACAAAAATATTATTTATTTTTTCGTATTTTCATTGTTGCTTAAAAAAAATAATGCGGAGTATATATATGAGAAAAAAAAGTATGACCGTTTTTTCATGGAAAAAAACGCGTTTGCTAACGCCGAAAAGTCTGATAAATGTAAAAATATTTGGTATAAAATTGCGTATAGATAGTATCGCTGTATAGACCAGCTGCAGAAATGTAAAAAAAAAAGGAACGAATTTATAAATCGCGTTTTTTTAACAGAAACGAAAATTAAAAATAAAAATAAATATCCAATTAAATTTCTATACACTTATGTTGAATATTGTCTGTCGGTATACGTGGAAATATTCGTATTTATATTTGTGGTCTTGTGTATTTAAAAACCGAATTTTCACACGGATGAATAATTGTTTTTTTTTTTTGTTATAAAACAGAACTTCTTATTAACCGTTGCGGAAAGAGTCGAAAAGACTTTTTAAATGTCATATATAATTATATATAATATGAAAGAGCAAAATGCAGTTCATTACGGATAAATAAAAGGATCGCGTTGAATAATTTTCGTAAAAAAATAATTAGATTTATTTTGAATAATTTAACGTTAAATTGTATAGCAAAGAAAAAAAAGAATTTACGATTATCGCGATGGACGCTGCGTAATTATAATTATAATAATAATAATAATAATAATAATAATAATAATGACGCAATGTACCATAGCTATATATTATGACGATATACGCGGTGATTCGTGTCCGGGGATGAGATTGTATTATTTGGCGTAAAAATTTTAAATTTTCACCATTCGCCATACGCTCGAAAACGGATTTATTAATTAACAATTGTTTTAACATTTTCCAAAAAAAAATATGCTCGCAGCAGTAGTACGTATATAACGCGTATTTAAAAAACAGGTATCAAACCACGGGGTGTTGTGGATGTTGCTTATGTGAATTACTTGGATAAAGATTTTAGAGTTTTGTTATTACATAAATAAATATATGATTTAAATAAATTTGAAAGCAATGATAAAATATTGCATTCGATAACACGATTCTCAACGGAGCTTCGGTGTAATATCGATTATTATTATTATTATTATTATTATTATTATTATTATTATTATTATTATTATTATTATTATTATTATTATTATTATTATTATTATTATTATTATTATTATTATTATTATTATTATTATTATTATTATTATTATTATTATTATTATTATTATTATTATTATTATTATTATTATTATTATTATTATTATTATTATTATTATTATTATTATTATTATTATTATTATTAGGTACATGTACTTTTACAGCAGGTCCATCTCTATACACCATCATTGAACATTTTGTGAAACCAAAATTTATAGCCGTCTTTTAAAATTACTGTTTTGTTTTTTCGCTAGCCATTACTTGCATTTTCAATTTTTTTTCTACGTTTCTACATGTACGACATACACTACACTGAGTAGGAAATAATGATTTCAAAATCACAAATATAATAATTTCAACTGTATTCACTAATCAAGTTTCTGCAATTTCCAGTTGTTAATACACATAATATATATATATATATATTATATGATGTAGAAATAATCAGTAAGGTAGGCAGGTGCCGAGACCCAACTTACCTACTGTCTTTCTTTTACTGGGATTCAATTTATCGCTTTTAAAATGTACCCAAATTATCGCGGACCCTGCAGTATACCTAGCCCCATATTCCGCAGTGCTCGAATTGGGGGGAGGAAGGGAAAGTGCGCTGCAGGAGGACGGAGCTCCTCTTTACTATTTTTTTTTTTTTTTTAACTGCGTACACCAACTTTTTTTTACTGAGTCCCCACATTATATTGAAATAAAATTTCTTTTTAAAACGCTCATTTCTTTTTTCTTCTATATTAGCAGTGCTCCTTTTCTTTAATTTTCCCAATTCGCAAACACAGCTTGTATTATACTAATTTAAAACATCCCTAATATCGTATTACGGAAAACGAGAAATTTTTTTTTTTTTTGAAAAAAACTATTGGTCAGTCGAAACGTTGGTCAGGTCAAAAATTCTTAAATACTTGCCATTAATCAACGTTGAAAATGATATTTATAAATTTGATAATAACGAAGCAATACGATTTTTCGCTGGTCCTAAAACCGAGGAAAAATATTTAAAATAATTAAAAATAATTTAATGGAATAAAAATACATTTATTGACGATCATCGTGGCCGAATAATTATTTTATCCGGAATTTTATAAATATATAAGTAATTTTAAACAACATGTAAAATAGTATTATACTAGTATTTAGTATATTATATAGTGAATATCTTTTAAGGGCGCCTTAAAAAAATTTGCCCGGGGCGTTACAATATAATATCTCGCGGGCCGGTCCTGACGCGTAATAGTAATAATCAGGGCTAGAATTTATATGCAATAAAAAATGGTAAAATACGCATTCGATTTATATTAAAAATATGCAGCAAAAAATGTGAAAAAATATGACACAAAATACGCAACAAAAAAATGTGGAAAAATATGGCACAAAATACAAAGACAAAATTTTTAAATTCAAAAATATTGAAAATAATATTATATAAACCAGCGGTTCCCAAACTGTGTGGCGTGCCTCCCTTGGGAGGCGCAAGCACTTGACGGGAGTGGCGCGAGATAAATATTGATATTGTATACATTTATTTTCATCTATTCAAACACATTATATTATGGTTTACAATCCAGAATCCTTATTATTGCCTGTTGTTATTGTACAATAAAATATTTCATTATTTCCGTGTTTCGTGGCCTACATTAACATTATTGGTGTGTTCAACCTATATTATTAACTTCCATTTATTTTTCGAATATTTTTAAGAACACTTAATAATTATTTGAAATACATTTTTCCTATTATTTAATTATTTAATATTTATTAATTTTTTTTAACACACATCAATATATTAACTAGAAACGCATCATGTAGCAGTGACAACGTCGATTCCTAATTTTGCGGAATTAATGCGCGGAAAACAAGCACGTCATTTGCATTAAAATTAAGGTTAATAATTTTAGCAACACTTTAAATTAAATAATAGTTATTGGTTTTTTTTTGTGATAAAATGAAAATATTTGAATGTTTGAAATAATATGAAATTTTATTTCATTTGTTCGTGAGAGGCGAGATTATTTTTTTCTGTTTTTAAGGATGCGTGAATCAAAAAAGTTTGGGAACCGCTGATATAAACTATTCATTTTATTCGAAAGTATTACATGAAACAATATGATGTAGTGTTTAAAATTTTTAAAAATAAAAGTTCTTCTGTTAGATCTCAGTATGTTTTCATACTTATAATATTTTATTTCACTTCTTTTACCGACCATCACGGCTAAATATACCATAAAACGTGCATTTTAGGCGTTTATTGCGATGAAATATGCAATAATATGTGCATTTTATTCAAAACGTGCAAAATAGAATAACCACCATTTGCTTCATCACGGCGTGGATTCAATGGACATTTCAAACAAAAGCAGTAATCAGAAGTTGCAAAAAAAGAAATATGCCAATGCATATATAAATCCTAGCCCTAGTAATAATATATTCGTAAATCCTACATACGCGCGTTTAAACGACGAATAATATTATATTGTTACATTATTCAACACCGTATGTAACACACACATATATATAATATATATGTTTAACACCATAGATGCACCCGATTTATTATCAGAAGTTAATTTTAGGATCCCTTGTAAATATTCTCGCTCAACTATTACTTTCTATATCCCTTTTCATCATACCAATTACGGTCGTAACCAACCAATTCATAGAATGATGCACTTAGCAAACATCTCTTCATTTAATTATTAAATATTGTTACACATTCACTTATTATTATAATCTATATTGTATATTAGTATAAGTCAATGTTAAGTTTATATCTGCAGCGTGAGCTATGCCTGTAACAAATGTTAAATAAATAAAAATAAAATTATTATAATACACGGCGCTACACAATTATTATTACGTTATTTATAAGTATATATGTATATATAGATACACAAATAATAATATTTAAGAGGCGCGTGTAAATTTTTTGCAAACGGAATTTTATTCCTAGAAGAAAATAATATTATTTAAATACGCGCTGTTGTACTACAACCTGTATGTATTATATGTACGCAGATGCAGCTATAATTATTGTTGCAAAATTCGTAAACCGAACGGTGTAGAAAAATACGTAGAAAAAACAATTTAACAAAACCTAAAAAACGTTTCGGTATTTTTGTCAATTGAAATTTTTAAGATTTTTTTTTTTTTTCTAAGTACACGACGTCATATTATATCCTAGTATATATATATATATATATTATATTATATTATAATTACACGTATGTATACGAACGGTGTATGCGAAACGCGTTTACCTTTGGGCGTATACATCATACACACACACACAAAACACGTGCGACGGTTCCATCGCATATCAACGCGCTACGCCGTATATTTTATACAGTTTTTAATAGTCTCCTTATTCGAGGGAAGGAGCTACGCGAGATTCCCCTCCTTGAAAAATTCTACAAAATTAATAGTATTTTTTTCATTATATACACACATATATATATATATCAAAACTAGAAAATGTGTAACGATACATTACAATATTCAATGCCGTACCTACTATATATATATATACATATGTACGCTCGTGCGGTATATTATATATCGTACTGCGACGCATTTTTAAGGAATTATTATTATTATTAAATATACGCGTTAAATACGAAATTGCACGAAATCTGCAGTCGCGTTTATATATATATGTATACACGAAATAAATTTGAATTTAAAATAGCGAGCCGCCGAGTGTTGTCGATATCGCTTAAGTGAATTATTTGGATAAAGGTTTTAGTTTTTTTGTTTTTATTATACATTTGAAAGCAATGATAAATCATTGCAATCGATAAAACGATTCTGAGCGGAGCTTCGGTGTAATAATATTAATTTTCGTGCAAAATCAAAGTAATACATGTCTGACGTTGTGCCCAAATTTCAAGTCAAAAGACTCAAAATTAACTGTTTTATCAATGAAAAACATCAAAATTAAAAAATAGCTATAAATAGCTTAAAATTGAATGAAACTTTTTGAACATTTTTCTGAAGTTTTATAGTACAGAGATACAATTTCGTTGAAAATTTCAGGACAATAGAATGATTATTTTCGAAATTATAGCGAAAAACTTTACTTGATATTGACGAAATCCCATTTTTAGCGGGTTTTCATCATTTTTCTGTAGTTTATCGCGTCGCGTTAAAAAACTATTGAGAAAATCGAAAAATGACCTGTCTAAAGTACCAACTATAGATGCGAATTGCTGCCGGAAACAAACTGTGACCGAAGAGCACTCCTTCTGGTCGAAAATCTGTACACAGGACAGAGGAAAAAAATTTTAAATAAACTTCATTGTAAAACCACTAGATCCATCGCTCAGCTCAGAAAAAGAAAACCGTCACTGTCCGCAGTATAAACGACGGCGGTTAAGGGGATTGGAAGCGATTGGATTTTCTATATTTGTCTTGCATACACACGATTCATATACGTATAGTAAAATAAACGTTTCCGTGTACTTCCGACGTACCGATCGACCTAGTGATGCGATAAAGTTTCTGAAAACAGGTTTGAATTCGTCGTGAATTTTACTATAGGACGACTTTGCCACATTTCTAATTTTTCTTTTCATAAATCCTTAAAAAATTAATTGAATCAATTTAAAATTTAAAAAAAAAAAAATCGCTAATAATCAATTTTTGAAGGTCTTAAGATAAAAAAAAAAAATGAAAAAAGTGGGGAAGTCGTTCTATATATAGTAAAATTCACGATAGAAACTCAAAACCCCTTTTCGCGTTATTAGATGGTACGTTGGAAGTAGGAAACGTTTGTTTTGCTGTGTTTCGCCGTGTGCGTGTAAGACGAAGCGAATGAAAATGCCCGCTTTCAATCATCTTGAATCGATTTTGGTTTTCGAACGATGAATACGCGGCGTGTTCGAAACGAGCTCTTTTAGTTGGTAATTTTTAAAAAAAATTTTTTTTATACGACGCGAATAAAAAATACGATTTACATACCCCTTCTGTACGAGCTGACGAGGAATAAACGAAATCGAAAAAAATAGGATTGTATAAACGGAAAATTGGTCAAGGCCGTTCCTGCGACTATACTACGACGACCAGTGCCCGGCAGGTCTTCGTATAAACGTGTTCGAAACGCGTAATAATAATAAAATAGTAAAAAAAAAAAAAAAAAACGAGAAAAAAAAAAGAGTTAAACAAACAAACAAATACGCGCGAAAGAAATAATAGCAAAAGAGACGATACACAACGTAGTCAGAGTTTGAATTTATGTTTTTAGTACATCATAATTCGGTATACATATGTATTTTTTTTTCCTAAAATATACGATATGACTCGCAATATCTGCGTTAGAAATATTTTTAATTTTACACCTGCAGTCTGGAACTATCCGAAAAAAATATGTATAGTTACACATTTCGACGGATTTTCACTTCTATAATTTCGTAACTACGCGATTTTAAATTATATATTTATCTACACGGCGGAGGAGCTGTGTAATGATTTTGTATATATATATATATATTTTTTTTTTATTCAAATATTGCGCTCGTGACGAGAAAGGCTGTACAGCCGGAGTTCGGTTCGTGTAATTATTATCATTTTTATTATAACACGCGTTTAAACGTTTTCGGGTGAATTCTATTCATATATAACAGCGTCTCTACACACCGAGTTAGTATGCGCCTGCACTGTCACTGTCAAGGCCGTAGCCAGGTTTTAGGGTTCAGACCCCTCTCCCAACCGAAATTTTGTCTTAAAATAAAATGTAACGATTTATATTCTATTATTAGTTTATTTTTTTTATTTTATTTCGTATTTACACTCTCAGACCCCCCAAAAAAAAAAATTGTTTGCTGGCTACGATCTCGGTCACTGCTCAGTCGTCCTTTGTCCTTTGGCAAAATGTGTTCGGGAAGAAATTGAATAGTTTTTTTTTTTTTATCTATTTAGACTATATATACGAACGAGTGGTTTAATTTTAGTAATTTATCGATACTGGCCCGAATTTACAATTTTAAACGTATTATATGGTCGTTATGGTACTGTAAAGTTCGCGGCGGTTAATCGAAAGTATATATAATTAATATACGCGTACAATTTTTTTTTAGATTCTGAGCGGTGCTATAGTCGAATGTATTACAACGATGTGTGTTTCTCTTCTCTTTTTTTGTGTGTGTCTGTACACAAAAATTCTATACCAGAAGGAGTGGTACGCCCGGTTTTAAATCGCATCTAGTCGGCGCGGCAGGTACCTACTATAGCGTGAGGTCGTTATTTTTATTTTTTTGTGTGTGTAAACATCTATTACGGCGGTATGAGGGTAAGCCGTTGTCGCGGCAACTAATAATAATATTTATTAATTTACACGCAATTTATAAATTGCGCGTAATGTGTAAGCAGCTATGTGTCATGACAACTAATAATAATAATATTTATTTCATCGAAATTACTTTGAAGACACCGATATTCACAAATCCCAATCACAGTTCCGTTCCGTTTTTACCGCTCGCGCGACGTTTACACATCAATGTCTCGAGCGTATTAGCAGACTCGTTTTTTCTTTATCGAGTGATTTTTTTATGAAAAAAAAAAAACCACACACAAAAATCACAGAACAAAATCAATTCTCCGATATTGTGTTGTACCGCAATACAATCGTTATATTATATTATATTTATGTATACAACGGTTTTCGCGAAGAGTAGATTTTTCAAATCTTAATAATATTCGATTCTGTACAGTGTAAGGAGTAACTGTATCGAATTTTCTCGCGTTTTCTACAATCGATTAAGTATCAGTTGTTTTTTCCTTATCAATTATTTATGTAACTTGTATATACGTGTATTGCATTGTGACGTTCAAGATTTTCAACTCCGTATTATTATATGTATAATATGCGCTGTTTGACAACATTAATATAACGAAATAATACTGCAATTTCAACGTTTTAAATAGCAGTTTTTTTATTCGGATGTTAAACCCCTTACGTCCTCCGCGTATCGCCGCCGCCGCCGCCGCCGTCGTCGCAGTACGTCATCGAACGTAATGCAAAATATAAGTTTAAAAAAAAAAAAAAAAAATGGTAAAATTTGTACAGACTCTTATTGTATATATACCTACATACTATAGCGGCGTGCGTATAGCGCAGTGTTCCCCAAAGGGTGTGCCGCGACAACTTTTTTATTATTATCGTATTATTTTGTGTCCTGAATCACTTGTATTTGGAAAGTAGACAATATCAGGGCCGGCGCAAGGGCGGGGCGAGCGGGGCACGCGCCCCGGGCCCCGCGCTTTCAGGGCCCCGCGCCCGGTATAAATAATTATGTTACAATGAAACAATATTTCAAAAGCCTCTTCTGGAGTCGTGAATTTAGACTTAATGTTTGAAAAATCTTAGTATGGGTAGGTATAAAAATATTACTTTTGTCTTTTACATACACTTTGGTGACAAGGTTCTGTCCTTGAAGTTCTTATAACAAATCAGTTGTATAAAAAGTGATTTTTTTTTTTTTTATATCGAAATAATTGAAAATCGGTAATCAAACGAAAACCCGTGTTATATTTCCTTGTAAATTGTAAGTATTAGATACTCATAGACTTCTAGTACATATTTTATTGTTATTATTATTAAAGTCGTGTTAAAAAAAATTAACTTTAGAAATGTATAATTGTTTTCCTTATTATTTTTGTAAATTGGGGCACTTTGTATTATGATATTTGCCCCGGGCCCCGCAAAACCTAGCACCGGCACTGGACAATATAATATGTATCCAGAGCGTGCCGCGATGGAAAAAAAAAAGTTTGGTAACCACTGCAGGTATAGCGTAATAACGCGTATATGCGAAGAAGAAGAAAAAAAACGGTGACATCATCCGCGAGCGCAAAAACAAAAAACGTTCCTCCAAATATTATTGCGCGTTTCGGAACACGTAAAAAACGTCGTTTTTATAAACAGTGGGGAATACGTAATAATAAGACAGAGAGAAAAAACGCTCGTGTCCAAGTACGAGTGTATTTTTTTTTTTTTTAGTTTCGTGTTCGTACAATAATTTGTTTTTTTTCTGGCGAAGACCGCGAGTAAGTAATAAAAAAAAAATAAAATTATCGTATAATTTTCGCGTACTCCGCCGCGAGGAGAAGCATCCGCGAAAAAAATAAAAAACAGCTGCGTTGCTGCGGCCGTACCCGCGCGGAATAGAAACCGGCGAGCCGGCGTCGGGTTTTTTGTTTTTTCGTGCGCGTTTTTCCGTCGAGTGGGGGCGGTTGTGGGCGCGCGGAAATAATAAAACGCGCGCGTTTTGCTGGTCTTAAAATATCGCGTCCCGAACACGCGTATTTATAATTTATCGACTCCCCCACCACTGCACCGGTGCGGCGGCGTACCTGTATTATAAAAACGCGAATCGACTATAGCACACTACACTGTATAATATTATTATTATAATAGCGAGTACGAAATCATTCTGGTTTTTTTTTTTTTAGAGGTCACCTGGAAAACGAGAACGAGAAGAAGAAGAAGAAGAAGAAACAAAAGAATAAGAAGACGGAGAACACGACGAAACGACAGAGAAGTGGAAGTGTGTGTGTGTGTGTGTGTGTGCAATTACGAGCGCTCGCGGTGGTGGTGGTGGTTACGAGGCGGTGCATCACGGACACCGGGACGGACGGCGGCGCCAAAACGGCCGTGTGCGTGTGTGCATTGTATATATATATATACGCGCAAACACACACACACACGGCACAGCGCCGACCGAAGACGGGTTGTGCAACAACTGCATACACTCATACAATATTCATATACGTGTATGTTGTTATAATAAATACGTTACACGACTGCGTGCAGAAAAAAAAAAACTAGTTTTTGCCACGTGCGTGCGACTAGTTTTTTTTTTTTAATTCTCACGGAACGCGATGACGCCGCCGGCGTCTTATAAAAAAAACACAACGTGTGCGCTGTGCGTGCGTGTCGAATTAATATAATATCTGCGCAAAGATTATTTTTTAGGTCTTCCTAAGAAGATTCGGTTCTAAAATTATTTTTATTCTCCCCGCACGTAATTAATATACCGCGTCCGCCTGCGCCATATTGTCTCTCTTCGATTTCCCCAGGGCGCGGATAGAGGGTGGGGTGGGCGGGGGGGGTGTCACGGCTCCACTCCGAATCGCTAACGGGAGAGTTAAAGTTAGCGCCTTGGTACCCATTTTCGTTACGTTCGATCATTTAATTCGAGACGTTTTTATTAATATTTTTAAACGATAATAATAAATCGTACAACTTTATTTTCAATTCGTCTTTTTTTTTCCCCGAGTTATTTGCAGAAATTAAAATAAATTTCAACATTTATATAAGTACTGACGACGAAACGTTGTTAGTTTTTATAGTCATTATACTATACAATTAGTAAATACTATTTAGTTTAAAAAAAAATATATATATATATATACCTATATCTTAAGACTTGGGATACAGGCCTTATATAGTATTTAATGTGTGTTCAAAACCTATTCCCAGGCGCGTCCCCAAGGAAGGGGACGAAGGGGCGTTCGCCCCCCCCCCATAACAATTTTTAATGTATAAAATTACTTAAAATTTATATTAATAAATTACTTTTTTACGTAAGCCTAATTGTAATGTAGTCGCATTATAAAAAAAATTAACATCAGTAAAATTGACTTAAGTTCGCCAAAACTTTTGAAAAATACGCATAGGGTAATTATTGATTTAAAAAATAGGTTCGTCCCCCTTGAAAACTGTCTAGGGACGCCCCTGCCCCTCCCGGAATTGATACTCTGGATTCGTGCCTGATTTCCCCACTATGTCCTCTCTTGGACTAACAGCAGCGTCTTCTGCACGCTCTCAAAGTCGCAACTTTTCAATTCATCTCCCCTTTTTCCAATCTGCAGTTATCTCTCATACGCGTATACATAATAATATCTCCTTATTATCCGGCTACTTCATTTAAATATACCTATTTTATTTTTATTTTTTTCATCTTTATTCCGCGATTTATTTATATACTACATGGTTCTATAAAATCTATTGCCGTTTAATCGTTGTTATATTTTTATTTTTTCTATAAATCTTCTATAATATTAATCCAAGTATTTCACCAGTGGCGTAGATACGGGGAGAGTACAAAGGCCAAGGAATTCCTACTCCAAACCCCCAAAATAATAGTTCTCGCTATTTAAAATGTCGAAATTGTATCTCGTTGATTGTGAAAATAATAGCGAATTTCAGTGCATATTATATTATAATATATTACTATATATAATTATATGAAGTTCAGAATCTTAAGCGTTTCAATGCTATTTATGTATGTGAATGTATACAAGTCACGTGATGTAAATAATTGATAAGGAATTTGTTTTTACTTGATTGTAGAAAATAATTCGAAATTCTGTACGATAAAATTCGATAGTTTCTTAAACTGAGTCAAGTACTATTATCTCTTGAAAAATCTATTCTTCATAAAAACCGTAGGTATACAATAAACGACTAATGCGAAAAAAGGTTTTAGATGCACCTACTACACAAAAATCAGAGAGTTAACTTCGTTTTGTAATTGTGGAATTCTTTCATTAAAAATTACTTAATAAGTACAAATCCTTATAAATAATATATGAACTATTTTTAGTATTTTCAGAAAAAAAATCTTATCTAAGCCACTGGATTCTTCCACCATGCCTTAATAGTATTAAAAAATAAATACATTTATTTCTTTTTTTCTCTTTATAATTTTCCATATAGATCTTTTTTCCAACACTCCTTAATTTGTTATCATATCCGTCCAGCTTATCTTGAACATTCCTCTATAACACCACATTTCGAAAGCTTCTCATATTTGCTCGCTTTTACCGATTGTGCATCATGTCTCGCTACCATATAGCATTATATACACCAAACATAAGGTTTTAGAAGATATATTTTTCCTTGTTTTTAGACTGATGTTTTTTACATACATTGATTTTTACATACGTGTAATGAGAGAAAAATTACGACACTATAGTCATATAAAAATTAGAAGTGAAGTTCACTTTCGATCCCGTTGCTCGTCCTGTAGAAGGTATTAAGAAGCTCGTCGTATCCCCGGAAGGAAAACCACGAATACAACGTGCCTCACTGAATTTTGTGTGCACATTGCAGCTAGACCACAGACCGCACGTGACATCACTCTATAATAAATAATGTGCTGCGAGGATAGAGAAGAGAAAGACAGAGTAAATTGTAATCGCGATGACGCGCGGCTTGAGACGATGTGTGTGCAGCATGTGTGTGTGTGTGTGTGTGTGTGCAATAGAAAAGGAAGAAGGAACCGCGCGTGCACACAAGATTGTATATGCACCGCGCGGTATTTGACGGTCAAGGCAATAATGATGTCAATGTAGAAAGGTTTTATGTAGGTCACTGTGTACGTTGGGCAGGATCACGGTCAACACTACTCCTGCGAGGGCTACTATTTTCCGATTGGCTACTGTGTCCTTCGTGCGTTAGGGTATTTATAGTTAAGGAAGTTATTAGTGAGAGTCATAGGCGGAGCCAGCTTTGATGTTCAGGGGGTGCAAATATTTCTGGAGATTTCCCCTCCCCCCTCCATAATAAATATTATATTTAATAGTACAAATAACAACATAAAATTATTTTTAAAAAAAACTACAAATAGCCAGGATACCTATATTTTATAATACACAACAACTTTAAATATACATATACATTTTATATATATACATAAACATACTATTATATTATTATATATATATACACTTATATATTTAAATATATATAAAACAATATTAGTTTCACAATATCATCCGGCGTTTGTGCTCAACCTTGGTTTTAAAATCATCAATCACAGCATCTGTATCAATTTTCACTGCCAATTCTTGTTCTACACTGAGAAGCATCAATGTGTTTAATCTATCTTGTGTCATTGTTGTTCGAAGTTTGGATTTTACATTAGACAATTTCGAAAAAGACCTCTCACACGTACAACTAGTGACTGGTATAATCACAAACTATATTGCAGTTTTGACATGTAAATATCATAATATTGTTATAGACTGTTGTTTTTATTATTTGCAAAGATAGATGCAATTAAAAAAAAAATTTTTACCTATACGTTTAGGGGGTGCCACCGCATACCCTGCACACCCCCTGGCTCCGCCTATGGTGAGAGTGTGTCGTTTTCTTATTTGCGTGTATATTGAAATTATGCGATACGAGTATAATGCACATATTGTTCGTTTCACGAAATGGACAAAGTTTGAATCCGTTTCATGAAATTGAATAACCTCGTTTTCTCCACATCGCGTGAATCTAGCCCATTATTTTTTTCACGAGACCGTGCGGATACCATCCACTGTGTACGCAGTACATAGTGAAACTGTTTTCTACATTTAGTTTATCAAAATATAGTATAGTATGACGATTGATAAAATAAATAAAAAAATTGCATACAACTATACAAGATGCAACAGTTTGATATTAGACAATATCGTTTTATAGCTATATTAGTTATATAAAAGTAATAATTACATTGTAACAATTGCGATGATCGCATAAATGAAAAGAATATGTAACTCGTATTATAATAACATAAATTTAGCGTACACGAATTCGTAACGAATATAATAATTATAATTTATATAAAATAAAAAAATAATAAAATAGTAAAAACAAAAAAATAAATAAAATTATAAAAAGAATACGCGAAAGAAACGGAAACAAAAAAAATTAAATGAAAAAATTAATACTCGTAAATAATAAATTTGTATGTGTGAACGAATCGAGCCAAAGTGTTTATTTATGTAAAATAAAGAAAAATATGAGATTTGTTTTATTTGTTTATTTGTACTACCGCGATTTCGACAAAAAGTCATCGTCGAGTATATGATATGAAAATACAAAAAAAAAAGTAAAAAATAATTTCGTTGGATGCTGGATGCGAAAATTGATCCGGACGATTGTGTATATTATGATGAACGGGCGATGTGGAGAATATGTTTGATGTGTAAACATCTATTACGACGGTATATCTCGGAAGATGGGACGGAAATGTGTAAGCTGTTGTCATAACAACTAATAATAATATTTATTTTTGAAAAATGTTTCCTGAAACTGATTCAAACGTTGTCTACTTGTCTCGTTTCGCGAAACGGACAGTAACGCGCGATGTACGGCTACGACACGACCGGTATATATTATATTATTAATAATATAAATGATGTAATTCGATAGATATGCGTAGGTATCACACGTATAGCTACAGTACCTATATATACTGAGAATTCTGTTGCGAATTGTCTTTGTTTTGAAAAATCTTTTCTATATAATATACTTGATTGCGTTTTTTTCATCCGAATAAAATTATAGATTTATTTATTGGAAAAGAAAAAAAAAGGAAAAGAAAAATCCTTTTGCAAATTCTATTAAACAATTGTAATGGATATAATATATAAACGCGGTATTATATAATATAACGCATATTCTTCGATTCTAAAATTACAATTCTTTTTTTTTTTTAATCTTATATTATAATAAAAGTGCTAAAATAAATTTAAAACCATATCGAAATATAGTATTTAAGTATAATTGAAATTGGAAATTTTTGAAATCTTCGTTTACGCTGGTGTATATTTTTTTTCGCGGAACGTATTTTTATGGAAAACCTTATAGCTTATAAATCAGTGTTTCCCAACCTTTTTGTTATGGCGACCCACAGATTTACTATTTTTTGGGTAGGCGAACACCCACAAAAAAAAAAAAAAAATTCGAGTATACCAAAAAATATAAATCATAATATTATAATAACGTTAATGATTTTTTTTTTATATATAAGCAATTTTATCGTATAATGCAATACTTAACAAGTCAATTCTGGTAAATATAAATATTTTCTTTTCTTTTAGATTAAAATATTTGTACTTTACAAATGAATACGATAATCGTCGTACGGCTATAACAATAATATTAATTTTAGACTTAGT
The DNA here is from genome assembly GCA_032441835.1 of Slavum lentiscoides. Taxonomy (NCBI): domain Eukaryota; kingdom Metazoa; phylum Arthropoda; class Insecta; order Hemiptera; family Aphididae; genus Slavum; species Slavum lentiscoides. The sequence goes on along the minus strand of CM063707.1, from coordinate 872,782 downwards.
GTGATAGGTATCAAATAATAAAACGTAATTTTAGAATTAATTTACTAATAGAATTGTTTTTATTCTTGAAAATTAAAGATATTTTTACTTATAATCAGTTAACGAACAGCGATGACCCATCAAAAATATTTTGTGACCCATAGGTTGTAAAACACTGGTATAGATAATATTTGCATATATTATTTAGTTTATTATTTACGAGTATATTGATTTATAGTTTTTTTTGTTCATTTCTTTTTCTTTCACAATATGTCCTTTTTGTTCTTTTATTTATTTAATATAAATATATTTAAATTTATTATATATATATATATAACTTCATATAAGTAAGTATATTGTAAGTATATTATACAAGTAAATATAATATGCGCGCGCACAATAATATATCCGTATACATATATTATATATACATTATACACTGCGCATAGTATGCGATACGTGAGTTGCAAGTACAATGTATATTTTATGGTAGGTGCATGATGCGTGCGTATATACCTACATTGTCGCATATACTGCATTGCACGGTTGTGTTGGATGAGATGAACACAGGAGTGGGCTATCCTCCTCCTACTCTTGCAGCCGAGCGACTACTTATTTTATAGGTACTTAATTTTTTTTTAAAAGCATTTGGGAAATAATATAATAAAAAAAAAATGTTTTAAATTACAAACCTACGAATTCTGTCGAAAATATGAAACGCGCGATTACGTTTGTTTTTAATTTTACCTTGAAAAATCGAAAAAATAAGAACCTCGTAGTGAAACGCAAAACATCGTCTAATAAAATTTGAAAATATATACAACAACAATTATTACACAGTTGCAAGCGGGAAAAAATTAAATAAGAAATTTACCGAGCAGATTTAATAATATAAGACACTCCATCATCCGCGGCTGGCATTGCATATATATATATATATTCGTGAAGTATCTCCAAATTATATACATAAAAATAGGTATTTTATATTTATGATCGTTTGAGCTTAATATAGTTAAGAATTTATTCAATATAGTAACTTTCGTTATTATAGCGGGTGATTTCGAAAAAGGAATAAAAACTCGTATTCGAGAAAAAAAAAAATTGTAAAATACTGTCGATGATCTTGATGTTAAACTATATATTGTCACTGCAGATCGACAATCAAATCCTACAACTATAGGCAAACAAAAATAATCAAAAAAACCGCCTATCTGGTTAAATATTACTGCGCGTACGTCTAAAATTATTTTATAAATTAAAAAAACGTAAATTCTTACGTATATAATTATTATTTTTTGTTTTTTTTTTCAAAATAAATTAAATTGAAAGTTATTTATATATAATAAAATTAATATCGATTTTAGGAAATTTTTTTCTCTATAATAAACCAACGCTATTTAAATATGTTTAAAAAAAATTCTGAATTGTTAACCTTTTTTTGGGGGAGAAGAGAGTGATTGTAAGATAACATATTTATCACCTTCAATATTCATATTTCATTTTAGGTTGATCATTATCGATCATTCGTGTGTTGTACTTGTACGCTGATCGACATATTATATACGCATGTCCGCGTATTGTCACTTCCCAGTTCGATTGCAATAAAGGTAGTAAATAATTTTTTTTTTTATAATATTAAAAGTGCGTTATAACATAATAGCTATTTACAATATCCATGCGTGTTTTTTTTATCCCATCATAGGAAAACACAATTCCCCCCTCCTTACGACCATCGGGGATATCCGAAGACAAACGCAGTGGCACACATAAACGAGTTTTGTGTTACTCGTACGGTACAGCTGGTAATATACGTACATTGTACACGTTTGGCGAAACCTATACTGCTTAGTTCGTGTATACCTACCTACCTACCTACTTGCCTAATATGTGAGATGCTGCCGGCGAGAACGAGGAAATTTTAAATTACGACGCACGTGCGTATAAACCCAACCCGATTTCTTCTGAAAATATATTTAATCGATTTATACAACCAAACCACGTGTGTATAACAAATTTTTACAGGGATACGTAATATGGAGAAAAAAGAAAATTTTATGTGGGCGTAGATTTTAGTTAGAAATATGTTAATTTTTATATAATATGTATTGTAGCCATTGCAGAAAAATCAGACATCGAAATGGTTCTGATTAGATCGGAATTATAGTCATCGTTACTGAATAGGATAGGAACCATTTGCATTATCGTAAACAAAAATTGAAAATTGGGCTTTGAAAAATCACTTCTCAAATTATTATCCGACTATATTTTACCTAATATTTGTCATTATTAAATTATTGTTGTTGTTTCGTTAATATTTTATTTATCGTTATAAGTAAAGGTACTTTGTGATTTATCAAAAACCCCCCCCCCGAGAGGAATCTGATCCATTGTAATACACTCCTAGTCGGTGCGCTTATACGTTAGCTATAGCCTATAGAACGTTTTGCGCAGATAGTCGTCTGTTTCTGAAGAGAATCTTCAGACAGATCTAAGTGCATTTAATATCGTTTCTTCGCGTATTCTAACTCCTCGCTTTACTCGTGTTCTTTCGTCACTTCCTCGACGTGATCGAAATAGTATGTCAGGCAGAGTCGTAAGTACACGGAAGGGATTTAAAAGTTCGATAAATACTTACTGAAAGTACGAGTGTATATTGGAACAATGGCGTCTTTTCAGTTTTCAAAAGGGGGAGGTAAAAGATTGAACCGGCCCATTTAACTATTTCCCACTTACATTTAGCTCAGTAAGTTTTATATAATTCTGATATTTTCGTTATCATGAGCACGAATCGCCCGATATTTTATTTTTTATTTTTTGGAAGGGTGAGAGGGGAGGTGATTCATTACTTTGTCAGCTATAATAAATGTGTCATAAATGACGTTATAGTACATAATACATGAGATTCAAGTTTTGAAGTTTCCCTTGTCGTGACATGTTAGAAATGACGTTTTGTGACCAGTTCTGAGCAGCTTGTTCAGTTTTTTCCTCTCTTTCTCACAGTCTTGGGTCACACACAACCTTTAGCTTTTTTCATTTTTATTTTTTTACGTTTGCCACTCATAAATTATAATATATACATAAAACATACGTTCAAAACGTCAAAGAACGGCTAAACAAATTCGTTTATGCCGTACGCGATACAGGTACGTCAACCGTCAAACGTACATATCGTATATATACACATGTTCTTCGAATTAACGTTAATAATTTACGCACTGCCTTTAGGTAACAATAACCATGTTTATCGAAAAAAAAATCCATTAACGCGGTAAGTTGTAACCACGAATTAATCACCTTCTTTAATCGTGGTTATAACCTGCGTACTTTTTAATTTTTTAGTAATTTAATTTTAATCCACTGTTTGCCACGCGATTTGTTATTATTACTCATAACTCATTAGTCTTTACTACAGATTTGGTTAGAATAACTATTATTACTTATATTTCCATCATCATCTCGGCACAAACCATGTCGACCCACTGTTAACAAAGGGGGGGGGGCAAATGCCCACCCTGCTCCCACCAAATAACGCCACTGTATTGGAATAATAATTTTGAAAATATTTCGCGACATCAAAAAGCGATTATAAAACTTATGTGTATTTTTAAATTCAACAGTTACAGAACTAAGTAAATTAAACCTGTTTTTATCGGTTGAACGCGACGACGTCTCAATAAAATATATTCACCAATATCCAATAATCCAGCGTAAGACGCTCTCTATATACCTTAAACCTTATTATATATCGACGTGCAAGATTATTTATTTCCGAGCCGACACTTTGAGACACGAGAAAAAATAAGTATAAAGCTGGTGTCTCTTCTTTTTTCTTCTTGGGCATATTAAAGACCATGTAATATTAAGGTCCATCGCCGTGCAGCAACGACATTCCCTTATTATTACTTCTTCCTGCAGTCCATTCATATTTCCTACTGCGTTCTTTACCACAATCATCCCGAGATCGTCTTTTATCCTATCTGCAGGCCACCGCGTTGCCTGCGGGTCTCCATCTCCTCGTGTTCGTTATACGTGATTAACGTACGCACTAATAATATAAATTTGATACTGTCACTCGTATGTTTAGTAGAAAAAAGGACGGGGTAAGGTTTTTTTTTATAAATTTCCCATTATTATATTATGTTAAAAAAAAAATTAGTGACATTTATCTAGTGAAGTGTATGATAATCTTTTCCCCGCGCATTTTGTTTTTTAGATTAAATTTTTATATTAACAAATCACGCATCTTCAGCGTCGTAACATATTTTTTATATTATATCAAATATTTCCATGCGCCACTGTACATATATTTTTAAAAAAAAGCTTTCGCCGAGTCAACAGTAAATGCGCGTATATATAATATAATATCTTACGTATATACAATATTATACGACTTGTAATTTATTTAATCCTCATTTATATAATTTATAAAAATAAAACTATATACATTATTATGTGTATATATTTACGAGCCGGTCGTATAGCACATAAAATGTAATAACACACATAAATATTGTACTGCGCGGTGCTGCAGCGAAGGGAAAAATCGCGGCGACAGTCCCCGTCGATGTGCAGATATCAATCGCGAACGCGCGCGCGCGTTGCACCGCCGCCGGTAGGTACCCTTGGACCGGCTCCGCGTTACGTACACACAATACGCGCGCTTCGTCGTCGTCATCGTTGTCCATCGTCGTTGTCATCGTTGTCGTCCCATTGTTGACCGGCCGCCGGTTATAGATACAACGATGACGATAATAGAAAATAAAAAAATAAATTACGATTCGCGCGCGGCCCGCGGCAACGGCTTAGTATACTCGTATGCAGCGGCGGATTAAACAAATTGCCGCCTACAAGCAGAAGGAAAGCAGAAGATAAAAATGTTTTATATATCTGTGGGTAAAACTCAATAGTTTCACTAAAAATAAAAATATGCGTTGACCGCGGGTATGGGGGCAATTCCATCGAGATTAACAATCCTTTATCTTTCTTGATGACCTAACAGCACTCGAATGTGTTAAATAATTAATGAATAAAATATCATGAAAGTTAATATTTTTTTTTATGAATAGGAAATTTGCCGCCCCTAAAATTTTGCCGCTCCAATCACCTGCTTGTTCTGCTTGTAGAGAAACCTGACGCTGCTCGTATGCGTTATAATATTAACGCGGAGCATCCGACAGTGAGTATACGAAGAGTGCCGGACGGACGCTTATTGCGAATATTATAAATATAATATTATTTAATATTATAAATAATATATAAAATATATTACGGTGGCGGCGGCACGTTGTCAATCAAATTTACTGTATATAATATAATATAATATAATATAATGTTATATTACGGAGACGACCGCCGAGGGTCACGCCCACCTGAACCGCGCGCGACCGTCGTTGTTTCCATATATTATGTGTATTACATTATAATTGGCCATGGGAAATCGCTATTTATTATAATATTGTGTTTTGTTTTTACCTATTAATATTGTGTATTTTTATTAACGATATTTATACACATTACCTACGAGTGTCGCGCAGTATTCGCGTGTAATAATAATATTATGATGAGAAAATATGTTGCGAGTCACTGCAGAGTTAGTGGCGTAAATTGGCCGTAATTCCTGGCGGTGATACAAAATATTCTAATTTCTAATCCATACAAACACTCCTGCAGCTTCTTTCGTAAATCATTATTTTATATTTTGAATGACTACCAATACTCTTAATACGGATTTGTCTTATATATAAAAAGAATTGCTATGTCAAAACGTGCTTTCCTAAAAAAGTACGACCTATACTCAGCATTAGAAACATTTACAGCTAGAAACTCGGAAGAATTTTATTAAAACCTTTGTTTGGAGCGTGATAACGTGCAGTGTATGCGAAACACGGACGATTGGATATTATATGAAAAGAAGAGACTAGAGGCAATGGAAATGTGGATATGGAGAAAAATGACGAGAACATATCGTGGGTAGAGAAGAAAACAAATTACCGGGGTTTTATAGAAATTGGAGAAGAAAAGGACTTGATGAGAACATTAATGATAAGGAAAACTAAACTAATTGGTCGCCTCATTTGCAAACACAACAATTTCATTAAAACCCTATTTGAAGGAAGAATAATGGGCAAAAGACCAAGAAGGCGCCCTGCAAGACAATCATATGCTTTAAAGACCCTTTCGCATCGATGAGCTACACCGCCTAATACAATATGAAGCAGCTGGCGTTGGAATCTTTGGGTACATCGACAAGGCTTAGCCTTTATAGGACATGATGATGATGGCTCATTTTGAGCAAAAAAAAAAAACCAAGCGAGCAAACAATTTAAAGCTGAAGCAGTGCGGAGCGTAAAACATTTAACACTAAACAACCGCGTAAACTCTATAGTCGTAAAACGTATTGAAAGATTTAGAGACAATACGAAATTTGAAGAATAATTGAATGGTATGTAGTAATAACTGAGTACACTATTTTTTGCCGGTAGTGCGGTACAAGGTTGAGAACTATATATACAAAGAAGAGAAATATTATAAAATATTACAATATTGCCGGTAATATTGACGTAGCTGCATGGACGTAATTTTCAATATATGTATACATGTAAAAAAAGCGACACTTGTATACGACAATTACAATTCTGTACATCAGGGGACGGCAACCGGCGGCCCGCGAAGCAACTTTTTATGGCCCCCGCACGAAGATGTTAAATTAAAAAAATTATTTTATCAATATAAATATATATATTTATGGGATTTTTCTACGATTTAATTTCGCGCGTTAGAAATCGCGTTACAATTTCGTCTACAATTTTACATTTTTTTTTTTTTAATTACAGAAACTTGTATTTTTTTTTATACTTATATTTACATGTAAAATAACGCTGTTGTGAACTGATATTATAAATTGAATTATAATAAAATTATTAGTATTATATTGTCATACGTGAAATTTGTTTTTTTTATTAATGTGGCCCTCGATGAAAATACGGCCCACATGGTTAAAAAGGTCGCCGATCCCTGCGGCTTGCTGTACGCGATTGCAGGGACGCCCGGAGGGGGGGTGACAGGGGGTGCGGTTGCACCCCTTGAGATTTTTCCTGCAACGATACATAAAAAAAGATTAGCCATTTAGGGGGTGTGGGGCAAAGCCCCCACGGCTTATACTGCCTCCAATAATATTTTTGCACCTACTGGCATATTCTTCTGCGGGCGTCCCTGCGTGATTGCTTAATAAACAAACGTTGACTTTCGAAACAATTGGAATAAACTTGCACCACCGCACATAGGCGCAACTAGACTTCAAATATTGGGGGTGCTGAAATTATGTAACGTCCACTAACACATGCCTGATTTACTCTGATTATTATAAAACCTTTTAATCAAAAATTTCTTTGGGGGTGCTAATTTTGAACTCGGGGGTGCTATAGCACCCCCAAGCACCCCCCTAGTTGCGCCTATGCCACCGCATTTCAAATGTGATAGTGCAAGTGCACTACATTTGCACTGCCCAATTTACGCCACTGTTGCGAGTATACCTATAAACGCGTTATAGCTAAGTCGAATTACGAAGAAGAAATTAAGCGTATGAAATAGGGCCGATTGGACCGCGCGATGCGATGTGCGATCATCGTCGCGGTTGTATACGCAGTATAGCTTCAAGCGTTCTATTTCGAGATCCGCTTTATTTGTGATGATAGGATGTGATAATGGACATCCCTTTTCAATGACATTAACTAAAAATGGATTTTCTAAAAATCCGAATGAGGGTTTTAATGTCTTTAGGTCTCGAAATCGTTCTTCGAAGTCAGTAAATAGAAATTCAAGTTTAAGTACATAGTCGTCACAATTAATTTTTATTTCTGATTTTATCAGGAACGCTTCTATTTTTTCTAAACATGAAAAGTGAGTAAAATTGTTTGATTGTAAATCTCGTATGAAAAGTTTTAGTTTATTTTGAAAACTAAATACTTTTTGCCCTAGGTCATTAACTAATTTATTTTGACCTTGAAGAGATACATTTAATGTTGATAAATGTTGCATGATGTCGGTGAAAAATGCCAAATCTCTTAACCAATTTGGATTTGAAAGTTGAGGAAAACTTTTATTTTTTTCTATTAAAAATACTTTGATTGGTTCTATTAATTGAAAAAATTTAGTTAAAATGTTATTGACCGACAACCATCTAACTAGACAATACCATGGGACATCATTAGGAATATCATCTTCTATGTCTTCTAGGAAGTTTTTAAACTGCCGATGTGTTTTGCACTTGAACGTATGTAATTTACAATTTTTAAAACAACATCCATCACATGATCATATTTAAAATATTTAGCAGTTAGGTGTTCTCTATGTAGAATACAATGAATAGGTATAAAATCTGGGAAATTAGTATCATTTTTTAAAAGTCCTATTAATCCATTTTTACAACCCACCATACTAGGAGCTCCATCAGTTGAAATGCTTATAATTTTATTTAGTGGAATTTCAGCTTTTGTAGAGTTTCATCGAGAGCAATCTTAATGTCAATACCCAGTAGTTTCCTTCAATGAAATTAGATCTAACAACTCTTCTTTCACATCTACATCACTCGTAACATAACGAACAAATATGGCTAACTGAGGTTTATCTTGGATATCGGTAGATTCATCTAAAGCTAGACTAACAGCGGTCGTTTTTGGGTGTGCGGTTAGGTTAGTTACGCCGGGTCCACACGTTGGTGCCGATAGTGTTCGTCGTCCAGTGTGTGGATCGATTAAATAGCATTGGCCCCAATAGTGGAACTTATCCGTCGCTTGTCGGTTTTTTGACGAAACGTCAAATAGGTTGGGGCCAGTGTCGATGCGCCATCCACACATTCGCTGATTTCCACACATTACTGATTTCGGAATCCGTGAAGTGTCATAACCCACCACTTTCTTTTACGCGGTTGTCTTCTTTTTTTTTCCAATGCTAAAATATAGATTACTTGCAGTCAAAACAATTAACGCACCGGCGGCAATTGCTCTCTCAGATATTCTTACTGAATACTTTTATAATACGAAATTACGATCGATTTTAAATAAAATATGTAGTGTACATATGAGTTAATGTGGTCAATATGCGTAGACTAGACTGCGATTCGAGTGTTGGCCTACGTCGGCCGTATAAACGTTGGCTACCGAATGTCGGTTCTTGTTGGCCCAATGTGTGGGCTCCACTATTCTATAAACACGGGCCAAAATTGGCGCCAACGTTTGTATACTAACACTGGCGCCAATGTGTGGACCCGGGGTTAACCAGTGACGCCGAGTACGTACTTTCATTTGAACCAAATAGATTTTAGGGTGGGTGCCGGGTGGTATGTCTTGGTCGGTACTACAACTATTACATGTATTCATCGTGTAAAAGAACACAAACAAAAAAGATAATTATGAGTAAGAAATGTCAAATATTATTGTGTTTGTACGATGAAAATGAACAAGTATTAATAATAGAAGAACCACAAATTATATATTATGTCATCTTTGAAAAAAATTACCGGCTCTTTTATGACTTAAATATAGCTCAACATAATATAATAATTGCTTTAAACAGCCCGAAATCGGAAGACGTTTTACGGAAAATTGTTTTATACGGCGCAAACTTGCGTATATTTCGTGTATACGTTTTAAGACTTTATATATATATATATATATATGAAAATTCTTTTCGAAATTCCGGAGAAATACGATGAGTTTGACGAAATAGCGTTTTTAACAGAAAAAGAAAATGTTTTGCTAGTGTTTTTGGGCCGCGTTAATGAAAACCGTATTGAGAAAATCGAAAAATGACCGTCCTAAAGTAACGGAATTGGCAAAATTTGTTACCGAAAAATGGATACGAGTACGTGCAGATATGATCGGAGCACTTCAAATACACGTATTTTTGAAAAGTCGTACACGGAAAAGATAATAATAATAATCATTATAAAACCAATCGCTTCGCTCAGAATCTAAAAATAAAAAATAATAAAATCCGTTCAAATTTTAATACGAACTTGATAGCAATGAATAATACATTGTGGCTATGTAGGTCGATTACCAGTGTATATGCGCGTGGAAAGCGCGCGTCCTTATATAAATTTGAATATTTTTAAACGAGCGTGTCGTTTAATAAAATCATTTGGGAATCTATGCGCATATGAAGTCAATGATAATTGATTTTTTTTTTTAAATTAAAATAAACGACTTAGTATAAATTATTTTATAGTAGTATATGAACAAACGAAAGTGTACCGTACGAAATAGATGAAACCAGGAAGTAACTTAACACCATTAAAGAAATAAGATGGAATATGATTGGCCATGTCCTAAAACACGAAGAAGAGCTTCTGTACATTATAATAGAAGGGAAGATAGATGGCAAAAGAGATAGAGGACGACCAAGAACATCTTACATCAAAAAGTTAATATCCGATGCAGATCTAACAAATTATAAGGAATTGAAGGGGTTAGCTGGTGACAGAGATGAGTGGAGAAATTATGGAAAACTGCAAAACCAACTTCAGCGTTGATTATACAAAAAAAAAATAAAAATATGAAGTCGTAGCAATGAACGCTTTTACTCGCGTGCAGAAACGTCCGAAAAGTCCGTATAGTTTACGAAGAGATTCCGTTTAAGTGAGTTCTTAAAAATTATGTTTCGTTTAAACAATTTTATACATATGCGAGAAATCACGTAAAAAATACGTTAATTATATTTAAAATCGTTCGTTTTCGTCTGACACGCTATAGTTTTTCGAGTGAGGTAAATGCCTCAAAATTTCATTTATATGTATTGTTATAATTTTATATAAAATATTGTTATTGCGGATACATATATACGCGTTATATGTTTATTCGAATATTGTCCTGCAATAGTTTTTGGAGAAAATCTAGTAATTTCTAGAAATACCTGGCGTATACTATCATTCATAAATATATATACAATTGTCAGGAAACCTATATATTTGAGAATTTGTTTTTATTGATATCTTCAGCATAAGTGTTTAAGAGTTAGGACTTACTGCAATTTAATGTACAGCCTATACAAATCTATATATGTATACAGTAGCGTATTTTCGGGGGTCCTGGTCTCAACCCCCAGAAGAAAAAAAGGTTCAAAAGTCATAAATGACTTGCTATATATATTATAGGTACAGACAGTGGCGTATTTACGGGGGGTCCAGGGGTACTGGACCCCCCAGAACCAAAAAAAAAAGATTATCCAAAGGTATTTTTTATTAAATACCTTATATCAATATATCCTGTTGGAATTTTCAAAAAAAAAAAATTTGGACCCCCCCCAGAAAAAAGTTGAAAATACGCCACTGGCATATATATATATGTGTGTGTGTGTGTGTGTGTGTGTGTGTGTGTCGAATGCGCATTATATAAACGTTTAATAATTATTTATCATTATATGTAATTATTATATACTGTGACTGTATACGTAGTGAAATTTATATTTTCATTGTGATCCTTTGCGAAACGATTCGTATTTTATTCCTTATATTGTTATATCCATTCAGCTATGATTCAATTGTGGCTTGTTCTTGGAAAGCTCCGTGCAGTGCGTTTAAAGAGGGATTATTACACATAAATATATATATGATACTTTCAACAAGTCTTCTCGACGACATACGCGCCTGACTCTTCCGTTTCCTACGATGGCAATGCAAGGACACCGAGTACACATTATTATTATTGATTAAATTCGATGTTAGTGATTTGTGTCAGACTGGCGTAACTAAATATATTATTGAATCATAAAATTGTGTTTTATTCCAGAAAAAAAAACGTGTTCGTATATTGAATATAATGGCGTAACAAGAGTATATTTATGAAGGTAATGCGCGTAGTGTGTCGTTGAATCGTGGGAACCTTCTTTACAAATACTTTATGTGCGTAATACGCCTACTCATTTACACTATTATTGTTACTACTAGTCCACGCGCAATGACATAAATATTTACTCTTCCTGTAGACAATAAATTCATTAATTTATACAACTAAAACTACAATAGGTTTTAGATTCTGAACGGAGCGATTATTGACTTACAATGATGTGTTTTTTATGTCTGCATACCCAAAAATTATATCAGAAGGAGTGGTACTCCAATCTTTACAGTCATCATTGGCTGTCAAACGGGGAGAATGAGGGGAATAGATCCCCCCATGACCTTTTTGTTATTGTGTATTATTTTTAACAATATACCGTTTACTATTATCGTATGGCAATGGGGAGGAGTGGAGGATGATGATAGCCTGCTCATGACCCTCCCTGCATACTCTATCATTAGCCGAATAGCTTACGGTGCACGAAGCCCTTTGCTAGCTTAACACAAATACCACCACGGCACCAGCAAACACTACAACATATAGCTTTTAAACGGCACTTTTCAGGGCCAATTGACGTGGAAGTTAGGTGCATGCCTCAGGGTGTGTTACCTAAACATCGAAGGAATCTCTACTGCTAAAAGCGAGGTTTAATCAAAACTGATGAGAGAAGAAGTCGTAGATGTCATTGCACTCCGGGAAACACATAGTATTATTTAATAATAATAAAAATATATTTATCCTCAAATTATGACTTATGTTTTCAATGATCAAAGTTCATGTTGAAAAATCAGCTTCACCCCCCCCCCATTGACAAAATCATTTGACCACCACTAACAGTCATACGCCCGGTTTCCGGTAGCAAATCGAATCTAGTCAGCGGTACTTAAGAGAGGTCGTTTTTCTATTTTTCTCAATAATTTTTCAAGCGTCAGAAAAAAATTACCGAAAAATTACAAACAAAAAGGTAAAAACGCGATTTCGTCGAAATCGATTAATTTCTTCGTAATTTTGAAACTATAATAGTCATAGAAACGTGAAATATTCATCAACATGTAACTTTATAATATATGTTTACGAAAAAGAAATCTTTCTTTCGATTTTAAACTATTTATAGTAATTATAGATTTCGTGGGAGTTTAATTCATAAAAGAGATAATTTTTGGTTAAAAGGATTAAAATTCAACACAATGTCAGACGTACGTTACTTCAACTATATATATTTTTTTTAAATCTTGAAGATCGTTAGTCACAATTTTTTTTTTTTTTGTAACCATTTCAATTTTTTCAACAAAGTGTATTATTTTGATGGAAAATGACAATTGAAATTAAACACCCAATAGTTTATTGTAAAAAATTATATTAAAACAATATACTGTAAGTTACACTATATTATTATATATTATTAATAATAAATAATAATACATCGAGGCCCCGCGTAGAGTCGTTGTATCGATTGCAATTATTATTTATCATAATTGCTTTCAAATTTATACTATAGTATTTTAGTATAAAATTCTAAAATCTTTATTTAAGTATAATTCACTTAAGCGACATCCGCAACACCCCGCGGCTTGTTACCTTTTTTATATATATATATATATAAATTTTAATTATTCGATTATATATTTATATGGATAGTAAAGATATTGCTTTATTATTATATGCTATATAATCCGGCGAAATTCGCAATTTATAATATAAATATTTGTATTGTTTTCAATACAGACTATAATATACGATATTTAAATAGATCTAATATATCACTCTATTGAATTATTACGCGATTATACATACTGTATAAATCGTAATAAAAATATATTACGCGATAAAATTATGAATATATATTATTATATTGTACATATATATATATATATATATATATATATATATATATATCGAATACGAACATTTACATTTATATACTTTTGTAACCTAAACCTTATCAATTTTTTTTTTTTAGTTAAAATAACATGACTAATTATGTACAATAACGTCAATGTTTATAATATATACGTATAATGCGTGTATGATAAAAATGGTACTGAAATTTAAAATGAATTATTGAAATATGTCATCCCAGTATCCTGTCAGTGTATAACTGTAAATATAGAATAATGTTCAGATAAATCATTCGCGTACATATTTAGATATTTTTCAAAAAAAAAAAAAAAAGATATTTGATAAATAATATAAAATTTTTATGGAAAATACTAAGTGCGGAAGTCGTGAGCTCATAAAATCAGGAAGAGGTCTTCTAGAAATATTTTTTAAAAAATGTGTCTTCTAAACGACAAATTTTGAACCCAGTTATATATTTGTATATACATCATCACTACAAGTTGTATGGTACAATGCTGAATTTCAATGGTCAATTTGGAAAATTATATACGCTTTGCCCGTGCATTACTATTTGAATTTTATTGTTTTATATATCTGAGCAAAGAAGCTATTGGTTTTATAATTTTTTTATTATTTCTATGTATTATAATATTATAATCATTGCTCCCAAATGTTTAGTAATAACAATAAAACTTTAAGGCATATATCGTCTGAATACAATTCGCTTAAACGACATCCACAACACCCGCGGCTAGCTATCCATCTTTTTTTTTCCGTACTTAAAAAATATTTAAATTGTTCTGTAAAATTTAAAATCGCCCATTTTATCCATGTTGAATCTCGTGTACAATATTACAAATGAACCTATATACATTGGATCACTAACGTTCACTCCACCTGGGTTTTCGTCATATTATTTTGGATATTCGAGACACCACCGGTTTATAATACATTTTTATACGAGTATGTACTGCATAATATTATACCGCTATATATTCGTACGGTTTTTCTCCTTCGCATAAATATATATATATATATATATATAATTGATTTTATGTCGTCACGGTTTTTCTATAATATAGAAAGAGAAAAAAAATATATAATAAATTTCAAACAAACCGAATAGATTCATTAGCATAAAAATTCAACGCAAACACCAATACATAATATATTATACGCGGAACGTATATTCCAAGAAATCAGGAACACACCCATTCGCTGCAGATAATTCATTAACCAGTTCAGGTGTAGGCATATATGTACATAATATATAAACGTAAAAAACCAGACGGTGTATATATTATCAAATCTTATACATAGTTTTACAAGTAAACACAATACTTATTATATAAAGTATTGCAGAAATATAATATACATTAAGTATATTAATATTACTATATATATATATATATATATGTACTATAATATATTTCAATATTTATTCAAGTATATATTATATATTATGTATAATATATACACGCGTACATGCCGTGAACTGATTAGAACGCTATTCTGAAAATGGTGTTCCCGAAACAAGGTTTTTGAAGGTATACGCTACATAAATCACTCAGTGCGTCTAACACTGCAAGCGGTATTTTTTATATTTTCCCAATAGAGGAAGATGTATACAAAAATTTAATTAAAATTATATTTATTTTCAATTTTTTCGTTAACCCCGCAATCGCGAGGATTATTAATAATTGCTTTAAAGGGATCGCGGAGCATCAGGCGATTTTTCGTCAAAAAACGACGGATCTTTTTATCCGTCCGTCCGATAATAATATTGCAGTATAATAATAAAAACGATATAAGAATTCTTGAAACGGATTTGAATTCGGCACAAAGTCTTCTTGAAATCGGCCGGGCCAGACGCGTAAAAATGTCATCCCCGTTATTTTGCAGATTTTAATATTTTCAAAATTTTTCTAAACGTTCGTAAATTATTTAAGAAAAAAAACGATCTCAAGTAGATTTCACGTGCGGAATTCAAATCTGTTGTCTTTTTTTCCACTATAAAATAATCGGAGTAATGGACAAAATAATGGTTGTTTTTTTTACGTCGAAAAATTGGCCGGTACCCTGCAATCCTCTAATTTATTTTACGCTTATCTTATTGAAAACCCACTGAAATTACCTGAGATTTTTAGTAAATAATGGTTATTTGAATACCTATTAATAATACTATTATAATATTAATTTATATATCACGCTATTAACAATACTCTATAATTATTAATATTACTGCGATAACACACACATTCACGAGTGATGTTCACATTCACGGAATGAAATTCCGTTTGATTTACATTTCAATAAAACACCCCATTAAAAAAAAAAAATCCGAATATTATAATAATTTAAGGTTTTTTTTTTTTTGTAGGTCAATATAATCACATTTTATATACGTGTATAAATATATACTTAACATTTCCTGTGCATATTATACAATATAATAATAATGTTCGGCCAGGAAATCGTATACTTATATATGATCTATACGCGCGTACAATATGTATAGTTTAATATTTAATATTCGTGTTTTTGAATAAATTTACCGCATGGCTGATAGCAAAAAAAAATTTACTCGACTTTGTAGACTATAATATACTCTGTTAAACTGAAAGTGTATATAACCGTACTTTTAATCGTTTCATTATTATAATACGACGATAGAAACGATTATAAAACGATGTTAAATATATTTTTATATAACGTGTATATATTAAAAATCGTAATTAATCAATTAATTAAGTAATTAAATAATTGTAATTATTCAGCCGCTTTATTTAGATTATTCGTGGGCACCTATACGTCTATATATATATATATATATATAATGTTTTTTTATAATATAAAAAATGTATTTCAATTCGAAAAATTACGCGAGTGTTAAAAAAAATAATTTTAATAAATCGCAATACACTTTTTGTTTTCAAATTAATTTACGACAATAAATATGTATACGATGTTTATTATTATTATTTTATCAACGCCGATAAAATATTTTAAAAAAAACACCTCAACTTACGAAACATTTCAATATATAGCTGGTATACAATATTTTCTATAGTTATTGAAACGATGTAAATATAGGCTATAAAATTCGTTAATATTATTTTAATTAGTTTATTATGAATTTAATAATATAGAAAAAGAAATCTCAATAAATCCGACCCATTCGCGGTTTAATCTTACACGCCGGAATTTAAATTAAACTTATTATTCGGCGCGGTAAACTATAATGCGTTTAATCGTTTATAATAATAATTATTACTGCGTCGTCCTTTATTGCAGATGATGTGATTTTTTGGCGCTTATTTTGATGTCATTATTGCGTCGCGTGACTATGAGAGACAAACAAGAAAATCTCATCGTGTTCAGGATATATATATATAATATATATACGGTCAGTAGCGTGCCCAGGAATTTTCAATGGGTGGGGGGGATGTTATAAGTAAATAGTAATAATACATTTTAATAAATTGTCATGGTAATACCAAAAACTCAAATGTTTATGTTTCAAGCTCTCCAAAATCGTTTCAAGCTTATATAATTGTGTACATTTGTAAATTGTTCTATAATTAAAATGAATTTAAATTATAACACACTAATACCAAGTTGTTCAATTAATATATGTTATGTATAGTAAATGTTTATTGTCATAACTCGTAAGTAATAATTTTTGCTATAATAACTAATAAAAAGTATTAAGTAATGACTCTAAAACAGCTCTTATAACTAATAAGTTGTTTTCTATAGGTCGGCAAAAAAAACAATGGGGGGGGATATAACCCCTAACCTCCCCCCTGAGCACGCCACTGTATACAGTGACGTAGTGGAGGGTATGCGCCGCATACCCACTTCGTAAATTTTAAGAAGTGCGTATACCCATCAAAAAAAAATATGCGGTAGAAAATGTGCGTATACCCACTTCCCACTCAAAAAAAGACATTTAATAATAAATGTCATACAAATATTTCATAAATAATGTGTTGATGAAAAATTGATAATAAATCGATTTTTATATTCGATACAATAAATATGAATGATACTGCGAATTTTATGGTACCAAGAAATTATACCCGGAATTTTACTGAGAATTTTATTAGATTTATACGGCATAAATCAGTGTATAGCATGAATTATAGTTTTGTTAAATAATACATGCTCGGTGTACTTGAGGGAGGCGCAATAAGGTACAATAGTACGAGCAAATAAACCATTTATTGATGTATAGTTTTTCCTTATGCATTTATTCAAGAAATCGAAAAATAAGATTTTCAACGCCTTTAATTAAAATTGTAATTTGTTTTAAAAAATCAGTCAATATTATATTTTTCAATATTGATTATATATGCGAATCACTTTTAATATTAATATGTTTAAGATATTGGAGGGGGGTATGGGGGACAAAGCCCCACCTTGTATATTTTTAGGATTTCGCACATACCCACTAATTATTTTAGGACTACGCATCACTGTATATATAATATATATATATGGTATGCAGTAAACCGTCGCAATGGTGTAAAAACAACTACAACATAATATTTTAATACGTATATATGGTAATATAATCACGATATCATATAAATTATAAACAATTAATTATGCGAGTAATTGATAATAATATAATAATAACGACTTATACAATTATTACAACCTTTCGCGTAACATAAACAAATAATTATATTATTTATAATAAATAAAAAAATAATATAAATAATATAAAAATACAAAAAAAATTTAAATTTAAACAAAGTTGTCGATTCACAACTAAACGACAATAATAATAATAATAATAATAATAATATAACGCTGCTCAGTGCCGCTGCAATTATATGAGAACTGATATAGGTGTGCGAGAAATCATTTTGAGGCCCTTTAATTTTTTCTACGCGTTTAAAGTACACAATATAACCGTAATTTTCATGTACTTTTTTCATATTTACACTGACGTTAATTAATGCGTATTTTTTTAATAATATTTTATTTTTTACCATAGGTAAATAAAATAAAATATATGATATTTTGATGATATTTATAAAATTGCACAACACATGAATAATTTAAAATTAAACTATAATAATTACGAAATTTCGTAATTTATTTTATTTTTATCTACAGCAATATTAATAAATAAATACGAATTAAAAACGCTCGTAACAGTCGTAATTTATACACTTATAAATTCAGGAATAAAGTAATTTATTGGAAACGATTTTTTTTTTTTTTCGGTAAATTCATCTTTTACCTATAATCCTGGGATTTATATGTCCTGCCCGGCATTTATATTATAACACGCTATATATATTCGTAATAACACGAATCTCGAATTTATAAAGGCCTATATGCGAGATTTGAAGTTCCGTGTGCAATGCACACCTTGCAATAGTACCACTGCTATATAAAAAAATAAAATAAACAAAAAATAACTAAATCGAAAAATACTCTCGTTATTATAATATTCGTAACATAACGCGTACCTTATGTTTTACATATTATAAGATATTTTATAATTTTCGAGAATATTTTCAATTGTTCGCACCCTTTATATTTAACGATATATAAATCCTAAAAAGGATTCCTATTTATTTTATTTATATATTTATTTTATTTATAGGGATTCCCTAAAAAGGGATCCCTATAAAAGGCCTAAATGCCTAACGCCATTTTCCACTTCACAGCTGCGAGTGAATTTTTAACGCGAGATATTCTAAGCGTTTCGAACGGGGGGTTTTTTTTTTTTGATTTTACAATTAAAATTCGTTAATTAAAATCGGTTATTTTGAAAAGGCACTAAGTCCACATTTTGTCATTTATCATTTTATATGATGGCTTTTATGCGATATCAAGTGCATTGATTGTTTCGTAAAGAAAATTAATAAGTCCACGCACTCTATGCATTTTTAGGCACGTCAATTTATAGACTGATTGTTGAAAGACACTGTATGTCCTAGATTTAGTTCTCTTCAATACTATATATAAATACTTAAATACGAAATATCAGTGTCTTTTCAAAATAACCGATTCAATTTATATAATATTGTCGAATACCGCATATATAAGACACGCCGGTATTATTGTTTTGTCAGCTTTATATAATTCAATAAAAAGATATTCTACCCTATAGTCAAACATAATGCGTATATATTATTATACTCGTATTGTATACTATTATTATAAATATTTTCAATAATAATTCGTCGTTATATTTATATATATTTTAAAATTTTCAGCTACCGCGAGCAGCTATTATATGCTCATAAAACGCGCGTTACGAAATTCGACACGCGCGCGGTTTGAACGAAAAATGAATCGTTTAAAGGCAACGCCAAATTGCTTATCCGCACCACATATATAGGTAGGTAAGTATACTTATACAATTAGAGGTACCTACTCATAATAGTAATTTGCAATAGTAACACACAATATATTATTATTATTATTATTATTACACGCGTCACATGATAATAATATGATATATTTGACGAATGAATCCATTATCGTTACGACGAACATGTAATATATTATATGCAATGAACGTGCGCGCACGCGCAATTGCAGCGCGTTTCACAGTATTTACTGATTTAATATTATTCGACTCGGAGGGTACACATATTAAATATATATATATATATATTTATATATGTACAATTTAAAAAAAAAACTCGTGTGTTTAGCTTATAAATGGACGTTGTTAGTACCTATATAATTTTATCTAGTCGGTGGTACCTATATATATATAAACTACACGTGAAAGTGAAACGTGTACCTATATAATATATCTATATATATATATACATATATTTATTACATGATTTATAATATATAAATATATATATATATATATATTATATATACACACATCGTGGACCTTGACATTGAAGAACCTATCCTACGAATAATAATAATAATAAAATGATTTTTGCGCAATATATATATATATATATATATATATATACTACGAAGATAATAAAATGCATCGTTTCGATATAGTATATAATATTATGTGTGTGGTGTATTCTCGTTCGATTGATTAATATACGCGCGTATACCTATCTATTATTTATACCGCGGCGATACACGTAAATTATTATTATTATTATTATTATTATTATTATTATTATTATTATTATTAAAATATGATATACAAGGTGGAAAAAAACGATCGTATCTCGCTCGTGTGGTACCTACCTAATATACCTATATCTATGTATTATGTGTGTGCGAAAAACACGAAAATATTTTTTTTTCAACGCGCGTGGTCACGATTAATTTATATATATATATATATATATATATATACGCGCCAAAATCAAATTATACGCACTATATATTTTTATAATGTATATACCTGCTATAAGTCGCGATTTACTGTAAAATTGTAAAAAAAATAATAATAATAACACACGCGTAATTTAATAATAAACGCGCCGACTACAGACTAAAAAATAAATAAAATAATAAAAATGTATATACATATATATACGTATGTCGTATAGGTACAGCTTATTGATCGTCGACGGAATAATTATATAATTAATTTTACATCCGATATATAATATATAAATATAAAAAAAAAAAATAGTTTATGTCACGCGCGTTTTCGTATTTGAAGGTAAACCATAAACCGTGAAATGTGAATAGGTATGTACACTATTATGTACAAGCGATACACACATATTTTTCCATAAGCTATTATTGGTATATGTAATATGTATAATGTATATATATATGTAATAACTATTATTTCAAGTTCGAGTTATTTATACAGTAGGTATTACTTTATTATTATTATTATTTCAAAATATATTAGCGACATATAATATGTAAATATACAGTAAACAGCACATTAACATCAGTATCACGCACTATAAGTAACATTTATTACAGTTAATATACCAACACATTTTTTCCAAAACGAATTTCATCGTAATATTTATAGGTGCCTATACGAACTGTCTAGTAAAAAAAAAAAATAATAATAATAATAATCGATAAGCAATTTTTTTTTTTTTTTAATAATAATTATTCAAATTGGGCTTGTTTTTATCTATTGACAAAAAAAAAATTAAGTTTGCAATAATCATCATATCATCGACTTATAATGAGTCATTTATTTAAATAGGACTTCTATACGTATACGTATGTTTATATATTAAAATTCAATGATATATTATAGAAATATTAACTATAATTAATTATACATATATACCTACAGTTCCGTTGTTCACACTCAAAATGAACTCATAAAAATTCGTACATGTCATTAATTTATTTTACACTATTGTATCCTGTATTTGATATAGACCGTTGTCGTGACCGACACGCTCATTTTATTATATGTATATACGTAAATACTTTAAATCGATAAAAAACTATTTATTAAAAAAAAACCAGTTCGCTGCATTAGTTTACTATATATTTAAGCAATTTTATATTATACTACCTAGTATTATAATTATTTTTAATTTAATCGAAATATATAATATGTATATACACTCGTATATACAAGAGATCAAGGCGTATTTTAAAAACTCATCCTTAAAATATATATTTTTTTTTAAATATTGTGACATTAAAATTTTTTTTTTTTTTGAAAATTATTTTCACTTATAATACCCAACGCGCGGCAGTGTCATTAGGTATACGGTTGGAAAGTCGAAAACCTCATCACGCGTTTCTCGCTTGGCAGTTCAATTCAAAACACAACATTTGCAACGCGTTTACCATTGTAAATCAGAACTCGATACTTTTTTTCTTTTTACGTTAAAAAAAAATAATAAATGTATATATGACTTTTGTCGCAAGTCATCGCGAGTACAGCTGCTGATATCTGAATGTCTTTTCCAAAAAACGAGACGGTTACCAGCATAGGCGTGTCCAGACCTCCATGGCTGGGGAGGCCAGTTATAAAATTTAAATTTTTTACTTACTACAGCGATCTATATTCTGTATCTATATTTGTGACTTTTTTTTTTTGTTGTATGACAATTATATATAACACCTGGAATTTTTTCACCCCGGAAAATTAAAGATTATCTTGATCTTAAAATTGGTTTCCTATGCTGTTACGACTAATAAATAAGGCCAATCAACTATAATGTGCTACTTAGTTATTTTTTTGTAAATATTTTATATCTATAGTTTCAACCACGGTTTCCACGGTTTTGGATAAGCCAAGAGGCGAAGAATTAATAGTCACTGGGGAGGCCGGTGCCCACCCCGCCTCCCCCGTAGACACGCCTATGGTTACCAGCGTTAACAAACGATATCGTAATCTGCAGTCTTGTAAAAAATACTGTATTTAAATACTTTTTAAAAAGTATTCGCATAAGAAATACTAGTATTTAAATACTTAAAAGTATTTTTTACAAGACTGATCGTAATCCATAGCTACATGATACGACTATTCTGAACGTATCTCGGAACATCTAAAACGTCGGATCAAATAACGAAATTCACGGGGTGCAGTGGCGCCTAACACGTGTAGGTAAAAGGGGTGTGGCGGTCACAGCCATACCTCGAAACGAATGACGATCCGAGAACTTAAGAATAATATATCGGGCAATCATAATTATTATTATTATCGTTACAAGTGGTTTCTTTTTGCACATTTACACAATTTTATTCCTTTCAGAATCGAGGAGTTATAATACGAGTGTAATATTTTTTTTGTTTTTGTATTACAAATCATACATTTTTAACGAATATTTTCTATGCGTATTACGTAAACTGGTTTTAAAATAAAAATATTACAATTTTTTTTCTTTCCGACATATTTTTACATATTTTTAGCACATCCACGAGCATATTATTTTATTAAGTTTTTATTGCGTACAATTCAAGATTCATTAATAGTCGATAGTTTTTTTTTTTTTACTTAGTTTACAGTCGAGTTACGAGTTATTAACATACGACTCGACAGAATCAGCGAAATAAAATTAAACTCTATCATTATTCATTTATCGATTCGTTTGCAACAATTTTAGGTTATTACTGCGCAGGCCTTACCTAGTAAAAAAACTAATAGCGTGTAGCTCCGCATTAACTACAAACTTGACAAAAAAACTGTAAATACCGTGCAACGTGTTATAATATAAGCGTAAAATAAATAACACTCATAAATTAATAAAAGTGAACGCAAACGTACAACTCTGTACGACACAGTACAAGACACAAACATTAATTTATAAATATGTAGTTCCGTTTGTTGTAGACTAAGAGAGTCGCATAAAACACAAAGCAATGTCGAATTTTACTTTATTACTTTTTCAAAGTATTTACAAAAATATTTATAACAAAATAATAATATTTCATTTCGTGTATAATTAAAGTAAACAAACTGACTTTTAGGAATTCATGTGATAACAATGAGTATCTTTTCTACAAACTACGAGAAAAAAAAAAATGTTTTAACTTAGCGTAAATTAAATTTAAATGAATTATTTTAATTTTTTCCATTGAAAAATATAATATCGTCGGCCGCAATAGATGTTGTAGTCCGAGAATTACCGGATTCGTCTTTCAATTCTCCATATATTAATCTTCCACTGACATGTACGCGTTGGCCTTTTTGTAAGTAGTTGTATACGGTGTCACGTAGTCCAGGTCTGAATATAACTATACGATGCCAGTCCGTCTTTTGGGTGTTTTCTAACAATTAAACAACAATAACAACGGTACGTTCAAATAAATGAAATAAAAATGTACAACCTTCATTGTTGTTAATAAAATTTTGGTGCGTAGCTAATGAAAACACAACAACTGGATGTTCTTCTGTGCCCCGTTTCTGAGGATCAGCGCCAACTCGTCCCAAAAGCGTGACTTTGTTTATCGCTATATAAATACATTTCATTACCACATATTGTAAATTACAACAAGAAATTATAAATCAGTATATAAATCGATCCCAAATATAATAACTAGGAAATAAATATGTACTGTGTTTATATTATTAAACTATAAAATGTTATGTAAAACATAAATTACACGAGAAAATATTTTTATTTTTTTGTTATTTACGCGTAAATTATTTAGTAATAGAATTACTCAAATTACATTATAGTATAATGCTGTTTATGCCGTATCCCCCCCTTTTTTTGACCTTCCAAAATGAACATATGTTTTATAATTTAAAAATTAATAATATGATATACATATATCTAAAAATTATAAAAATATATAAGTTAAAACTAATAAAATAAAAATTGCCTATATTAATAATTTGAACGTATAAATTAGCTCATGAACTAAAAAAATGTAAAATACAATGCTATATTAAATAAAATTAATTTATTGAAACATTTTAACAAACTTACAAAATACTGAGTCCTTAATAAATCAACACATAAATAAAACATATTTATATTACACCCAGTACCACGATAGAAAAATGCACGAGACAACTGTAATATCAATTGGCTTTGCACATCTCTACAATTACCATGCACACAGAGTTCTGGTCAGCGGCACTCGTTAGTTTTCGCAGCCACCGTTCCATGTGTCGTCGAAACTGTAATAGGTCGTCGTAGAAGATATTCAGAAAAAAAAGTGAATATTACAGTTTGGACGATTACCAGATCTTATTTGACGTGCCCGAAACAAAATCTCTCTACCGTGGTAATGGAGCATAGTAAATTAAAAAAAAAAAAATATACCAACTTTTTTCGATTTTATTAGGTAACGGTGCTTCTTGTGTATAATTATTGCGATGAAGTTGTTTGACGAGTCGAGTGCTTCTACAAATATTCGATATAATCTAGAAAAAAATTATAACATAAAAGTAATTAGTAAAATTAATTTTGGCATTTAATATGTTAAGTCCTTATGAAAATGTTTTTAAATTCTTTAAAAATATAGTAATTGAATGTAAGAAAAAATAAAACACAGCTACCATAAGTGCAATATAGTCATAAAATTCTTAAATTCTAATTTTGAATAGGCAAATTATTAATGCGATAAATATTTGTATTACGTAAACTTAGTATTAATAATGTTTATAGAAATACGTTTACAAAGTAATAAGAGTTCTGACTACACTCGGTTATTATATAAAAATGTATGCGTACGTTTTTATATCGATAACTTTTAAAATCAATATTAAAACAAAAAACTTCCAATATTTACACTAAAGTCAACCTGCCCATTATGCATTTGATTACCTATTCTACATTATTTTTAAAAAAAACTCTATAATAAATGATTTATAAAAGAGAAATTTAACTTTTAAAACTAATTACGCGTTAAATTTAATCTGTGGACGAAGATTATAGGTACGTTTAAAACGTAATGTTGTGCACTATATTGCGTTTTACATTTCCACCAGAATAATTTATTTCGAATAACCTACAGTCTCAAAATATTAATTTAAAACCACGATATCATTAACACAAAACGCAGTGTACAACGTTTACGTACTACACGTTTTGATCGAAACGAGACCGTTGAACCAACAGAAAACCGTAACGCATTCGATTTACGCGATATTAATAATTACACGCGACAAAGAACGTTTCAAAAAGTGTCGTACTACAATTTCAAACACACGGTTTTGAGTTCCAGACGATAAATAATCGAGCGTTAATCCGTTATACCTTTGATCCGATCATTTTTCTATTTTACCAACAGCGCCGCCGTATGTATCGTCTCACAAACGACGTTGTCTTCTACAACACCGATACCGTTACCTACGCGTACACAACAGAAAAAACGTTTTTCACACGATTAATACAGCGGAATAATTCGACGGCGAATCGACCGGCATTTTTCAACAACACTCACCGAATTCTCTGCCGTTCAACACAGCGTCGTATCGTATCGTCGCGGCTTCCTCTTTTTTTTTTTCACTTTTTTATTTGGCGCATTTTAACGTCGGTCTCTATAGCGCGTTGACGAGATAACGCGGTCCGACGTTATTTTAAGGTTATATCGCTTACCGGCCGGGAGAATGTTTTCAATTTTTTTCCCCCGGTATTTTGCGGTGAAACGTTTCGTTACGGGATTTATGTTTTTCTTTTTTTTCCCCCCGCTCGAACGCGTGCACGACGAATTTAATGTGAAAAAAAAAAAAAGTGGGAATGAAATTTTTTTTTTTACGCGCAAAAAAAACATTATACTTGACGCGGCGGCTCGCCGGCGCAACAGCTGTTTTATTTTTCAATCCGTCGTCCTCGAACTACTGTTTAGGAGGCGGACCGGTCGAAAAATCCGAATTTCTGGACGTGTACCAAATAGTTTTTTTTTTCAGTCGTTAATTTGTCCGAAAACCGGTGTGTCGGTCCGGTGCGCGAGAAGAAATCGGTAAATTGTACTTTTTTTTCCCGCCATCCTTATATCTAACGAAATCTCGTAATGTTTTCTCCTTGTTTGAACTTTATATAAATGTAGTTCAACACACGACGTAATTAATAATTTCGTGTCGATTCCGCCGTGGTCTTATACCCGAGACAACCGTTCCGCGTGAGATTTTCAATTCCAACAACCTTGAATCACGTGTATATTGTAATAGTAATCGAAATCGTAAAAGGTAATATACGTTTTTTTTTTTATTCCGTATTATTATTATTATTATTATTAATTTTTTGCCGTTCAATACGCGTCACGTCCAGGTCCGAGACAGTATTATACGTGGGAAAATCATTGCGCGGTTGTTTTTTGAAATATTTATCGTAACGATTTGCGTTCACTTCGGTCGCCGCGTAAATTTATCGTGTCACACGGAAAAGCGTGTACCTTCGGAGTCTGAATGCGATAGGTGTTAATGCCTGTGCTGTAGCGCACGGCGATATCATTATTGAGGCAATATAATATCATTTACAATCTATTAAACTGCATATTTATCAAATGGGTTAGAAGGTCATATATTTCCTATTGTTTTATTAATTTTAATTTTTTTTTTTTTTTTTTTTGCAAGAAAAAATGTATCATTGTCATAAATTATAATAGGTAAGTACTTAGAATTATATTGGTTTTTTTTTTTTTTGTGTAATGTTGTAGGCAACTGTTATATAAGTTTAAAAATGTTCTATTCATTGTATCGCATTTTAGTAATAAAATATGTAAATAAATTACGTCAAAAATTAATCGTAATGTATTAGAGGTCGATTAAGAAAGCCTAAAGTGAATTACAATATATATAGTATGTATCGACGTATACATTCTCTGATATTATTATTTTGATAGTAAAACACTCGTTTATAAAATTTGTTATTCCGAGCGCTTATTCAGTATTTTATTCTATTAAAAATAGTTGTCGTATTTGAAGGTCATAAATCGTAATCATTGTACCTAATTTGTTTTTTTCTTTTAATAAACCAATTTTTTTTATGCGAGATCTAATATTTATAGGTACACGTATAAAATATATAAATAAACATATTTTATTTTATTTTTCCTAATTAATGTTAAATTGGCCTTTTCCAGTTGATTGTGTTCTTAGTGTTCTTACAACAATAATAATAATAATATAGGTACAATTATCTTTTGATAAATTTTGTATAAATATTAGGATTTTTTATATTTTCATTATAGGTAATCTGTTGTATATTTCTGAGAATTTATATATATATATTTATTTATGTATATATCTTATCTTAAAGCTTAAATAATTAATTAAAACCTATAATAACGTCGTTTTATTTTAATAATTTTGAATGACTTGAGTGTTTTACTTTGTATTATTATCTAAAATAAATATTGATTTGTTGATGAAATAAATATTTATTTAGTACTGTTTTTGTATGTGTGTGTGTGTGTGTATTATAATAAATACCCATTTATGTCTCTTTATAAATTTTTTTTAGATCATATTCAAATCTTCAAAGAAAATAAATTGCAATGGGAATTCTTGATGATCTTGTAAGTATTGAAAAATAATTTATATAATTCAAATATTGTATAAAATACATACTAGGTACTAGTACCTATTTCTATTGCTTTTAAATTCCACGGTAGTAACATAATGCTTACGTTATATTTAGTTCCTATGTTTAAATAGTAATTAGATAATAATTTATTTACTAAAAATATTTTGATGAAATTCAAATAGTTGGGCAAGTTTTCACTTTTGAATACAATAATGGCGTAAATTCAATAAAATAAAATTAAAATAATTTAAACCGTGTATTCTGATCTTGTATACTTGTGATAATATTTTTCTGTTTAATTTAATTTGAAATAAAAAAACTATGTAGTTCCACCATTGATTTTTTTAAATTTTTTATTATAAACGCAATAATTTTACTGGATTAAAAAAATTGTACTCATTAAACATTGCTATTTTTGTTTCGCGTATTTCTTCCATGAGAAATGATAAAATATATCAACATAACCTTCTTCATCAGCTCGTCTTGTATAAATTACATTTTTCGTATGGAAATTGATAATGAGCTGTAAATATTCGATATTGGCTTATTATTTTTACGTTTTTGACATTTACAGCGTTGCGAATTTTTAATAATATAAAATTTCAAAATCTGTTCAATAGAAAAATGAGTTCTTTTTCAGTGAAAAACTTCTTATCCACATTTTCGGTAAAATTCATATAAATCCCATTTTGATTTTAATACTTTAAACGTAATTTTAGAAACATCGACCTTACCTGTGGACCTACCACATTGTATTTGTTGTTGCGTTTGTGAATATTTTTATTGTTTTTTTTTTTTTTTTTAGAGCGTTTCATCAGTGTTGGTCGGTCTTGGTATTGTTGTAACTACTGGCTTCGCCATATCTGCATTTGTATCAAATTTTCAAAAGAAGAACCAAAAGAAAAGAACTCTAGTGGATTCAAATACTAAGATTCCATTGCCACTAATTCAGAAACATATTATTAGTCATGACACGCGAAGATTTAGATTTGAATTACCATCCAAAAATCATATTCTCGGTAATACTTTTTATGTACTTTATTTTGTTTGGATAAAAATGATACGACTCGTTAATTAATGATAACAGCGAATTTATTTGTAATCTAATCATATTTTTTGTTCACTTAATATTTATAAAAATAAAACAGAACTCTTCTAGTCTGTATTGAATTTTTTTATTTATATATAGGTACCTACTTTTCCGTTTTTAAATATTACATTATTCTTACAGGTTTACCAGTAGGACAACACATACATTTATCTGCAAGGATAAATGAAGAATTAGTTGCACGTGCGTACACGCCAGTCAGTAGTGATAGCGATGTCGGATATATGGATTTGGTTATTAAAGTAAATATTTGATCACCAGTTTTAATTTTATAACGATAAATACCTAGTTGTATCATTCAATTTTGTTTTAGGTATATTTCAAAGACCAAAATCCCAAGTTCCCTGAAGGTGGTAAACTGACTCAGTATCTTGAAAAAATGGAAATTGGAGATACAATTGATGTCCGGGGACCTTCTGGTCGTCTTATTTACCATGGTCGTGGAGATTTCGAAATTAAAGCCGTTAAACGAACGGAGCCTTCTCATAATCTTTATGCCAAAAAAATATCAATGATTGCTGGTAAAACGTTTATATTCAATAAATATTTGTGTTTATTAAAATAGTAATCGTATTTCATTGGTCTCATATCAGGTGGTACTGGTATCACGCCTATGTTGCAGCTAATAAGACAGATAACTAGAGATCCTAAAGATGAAACCAAATTGTCTTTACTGTTTGCCAATCAGACTGAAGAAGATATATTATTAAGGGATGAATTAGAAGAAGCGGCTAAAAATCATTCGGATCGTGTTAAAATCTGGTACACCGTTGACAGACCTACTGAAGGTAAATACAGTATTCATCATTGTTGCGTTGTTTGTTTTTATTATTAAGCGTTTTGTGTCATAATTAAAAAAATATGTTAATATCATTAGGATGGAAGTACAGTACTGGTTTTATATCGTCTGACATGATATCGGAACATCTTTATCCACCTGCTGCAGATACATTGGTATTAATGTGTGGACCACCTCCAATGATAAACTTCGCGTGTATTCCAAACCTTGAAAAACTAGGATATGATGCTAAATTACGTTTTTCTTATTGATTTTTTTGTGTATACATATATATTATTAGAAGACCGTCCTTAACAGTTTCAAATGTTTCACAAGTAATATATTATTAATTCACTATTTGTAATAGATTTTGATCAATTATTGGGTATCTGGTAAAATATAATCATTTAAAACCGCATCAAACGTCGATAATTAATTAATTGGTGTTGTAAGCATTCAGCTTGTGTACAAAAGTCAAATTGTTTAATTTAGTCGAGCATAATAAAATATGTTGTTAATTAATACTTGATATGTGGAAAAAACGTTTTGAAATTCCTGTTTAGCGTAAACGAAAAGTGTATATATTCGTATTGTATGTGTTGTGTTTATATAAAAAAGATTTTCAAACGATTAAATGTTATTTGATTCTAACATATAATATACTGGTATTAATATTATGAAATCGGAAACATTAAAAATTAGTCAGTTTTCAATAACGAAAACAAATTTAAATTTAATAACCTAATTACTTTTTTAAATAACGACCAACAACGACTTTGGGGTTAATAATTCGCTAAACATTTGATTTTATAAAAAGGGGGAAAATAAGCAAGTATTTATGGGACTGATATAAGAAATAAATAAACATAATCAATGACTATTTACAATTTTTCGAAATAAAAGGTTTTTAGTGAGCGTCGTTTTTTTTTTTTTTTTGGAAATTTCTAGACTAACAATAATAAAGAATGTTTTTAATAAGTAAAAAAATGTTTATTTTCGACACTATTAAATTAAGTATAAAATATAATTATTTCCGTATACAATATCGATTAACAAAATTAAAATTAACATTTGTACACTTAAAGTATTACCACTGATTAAATATACTGTATTTACTGTATATTTAATCAATGGTATTATTCAGGAACATTTTAGTGGCATATATATATATATCGATTGAACAAAGTTTTTTTTTAAATAATTCATAACTACGCCTTTTGTGAATTATGAAACTCAGTAATAAATGCAGTAAAATGATGAAACTATGAACATATCCAAATTACAATTATCGTTCATAACACAGAAGATGAATAATAATTATTATTTTGAACTCTATACTTTAAAAGTTGAAAATAACATTGTAAATCATTACCCAGAAAAAAGTAAAAAAAATACAAATTTAATTATTATTTATTTATTTAAATTATTAGTTACTCTGTATTCATAATTGAGGTCACGTTTGAATAAAATAAAAAATTAATACTTACATTAAAAAAAAGATGCTTTAGGGGCAGCCAAGAACCCTGGTCTGTTTGAAGGTGGAATTTTTATATTTGATTTCACCGTAGACGTTTGAAGTTTGGACGTTTTCGGCGCTATAGACGACTGTATCGTAGCTTTTTTTTTAGGACTACACGGAAAACCGATACAATTATTAAACAAAGTATATTAGATTAAATAAAAAATACACGTAAATAAAGTACTTATAATAAGATTGACGTACATTTTGGCTTTTCCTCTCTTAAATTTTTTATTTCCTCCTTTACTAGAATAATGCATTTTTCTCTTTTTATTATTATTGTTCGCTATACCAGTGGACATGTTATCAAAGTATGGACAATCCACACTGGACTTAAGCCAACTTTCTTCTTCTTCCGTATTATTTTGTTCGTTCGCTTCACATTCTGCAACTAATTAAAAATCGTACAATTTTTATAAATATTCAAATAACTGATTATCTACTTTAAATAATAAATATCATAGAAATTTAACGCAAAATAATGTCCGCTCCGATTATTCAATGTTTTTTTTTTCATCGATGAGAACATATGACGACGAAGTCACGAAAACTCATTAAAACTCTGGTTTTAACAATACTTGAAACAAGTTTGGCTTCAATGTTACTGAGTATATTTGTATTGTAGTAAAACTATTATTAATGTTGTGACAAAAATATTAGCGACCCTCCGACTATTTAAGCTGCAAACCTACGATTGCATTAAACAAACTACTTTGTGAAAAATGTTATTAAATTGATTTACTAAATTTATTAGCTGCTGCTTCCCGTGTAATTTCTAACAGTTGCCTGCCATACTTTTCAAAATTGGCTTTAGTCACGCCAACAATTTTTAACATTTCTTCTTCGGTTTCTGGTAAAGAATGAGACATTTCTTGAATGGCCTGTAATATTATTTTAACTTTTGAACATTTTATTTTAACTTTTAAACAATTGATCAATTGAAATAAAACTATAAACTTTATGGAATCAAAAAAAAAAGTTATATTTGTTGATTTTTTAAGCGATAAATTTAATAACAATATTATGACGTAAAATTACTAACTTGAATAGTCATGACAGCATTAGTGTTGACATTTAACGAAAAAGCTATTCCGCGACATACATCCATAAGATTTTCATAACACCTTTCTTGGATTTCTTTCAGAACAGGATTTACAGTATTATTAGAATTTTTACTAGTAGTTTCAATATTCAATTTATTCTTCGAAGTCGATGCCAATCTTAACTAAAATAATAATACATTAAATAAATATAAAACAAGTTTATAATTAAAGAAATTACTTTAACCGTTCCTTGCAGGAGTTTTTCTGCTTCTGGTCCAACTCTGACAAACGCATTAATAATATCTACTTTGGAAGCAATCATTTCTTCTCTTAAGTAACCTTCCAATACCAATTTATGCATTAAACGTTCAACATCGAATCTATCCCAATTTTTTCCACGTCCGTGTAGGCTTAATTTTTCATGATCTAATTTTTTTTTTTTTTTTTAATGCATTTTACAATATCTCAACTCAACATGCAATTTAAATAAATTTTAAAAAAGAAAACTCACTGTTTGCTTTGATTTTTTGATTTGTGCTACCTTTAAAAATGTCAATTATATGTATCAAAGTAAAATTATTATTCCAACCTTTACCCGAGCCACATAATTCTTTAATTGTTTTTACTATTTCAATACTGTCGTCCGTAACATCGATGAACTTAAATGTTGCCTATAAATAAATTAAAAAATTATCGAAATGTTATATAATATTTATTCACAGTAATACATAAATAATCAAATTTTTAAAAACTAAAATTGATTACTGATTTTTAGTGTATGCCATATTTACTTTATTTCGACAATTATCGCATGCTGTTTCTTTGTTCGAAATACATTTATCTTCGTTAAATGTTTCACCAAAATAATTGAGTTGTAAAACTCGCCTACAGTCGGCTTTATTTTCACAATACGAGACGATTCTAAAAAGATTTTGTACATGGACTTTTTTCGATTCGTGATTACCACTGTCGTCCACTAAAAACGGAAACAGGCATATTACTTTTTTTTAAGAATTTGTAAATCTGTACAATTGATTTAAATTCACATAAAAAACATATGGTACTATTTTCTATTTGATACAAAAAAAAAAAAACGAAAATTTCAAATTATTAAATACTTACATTCAATGAGTTTTCGAATGCGATGCATATCCTGATAACTATAGTATAGTAAACAATGGGACACCTTACCGTCACGACCAGCTCTACCGGATTCTTGATAATAACCTTCAATGGACTTGGGTAGTGAATAATGAAAAACATAACGGACATCTGGTTTATCTATTCCCATACCAAATGCAATCGTGGCACAAACTACCTGAAATTTGGCAAAACGAAAATAATTTGGTAAATATAAGATTATAAGTAGGGCTCAGATTTAAATGCCCTAAAAAAATCAAAAAAATGCCCTTTCAAAAAATTAATTTAAACATAAATTTATATTAAATCATTTTATTTTTGTATCAATGAAATAAATATTAAAATTCAGAAAAAAAAAATGTTTATTTAACATGTGAAATTATAAAAATGTATATAAAATTATATGTAAAATACAAAAAAATGTGTAAAAAATGTATAGTTTATATTTCAATGAAGTCAATTTTTTTAGTCATAATATGAGAAATAGGTCAAAAATGTCTTAAAAAATAAAAAAATGTATTAAAAACGTCAAAAATGCCCAAAAAAAAATTTGTAGTTACAACATGAAGTACTTGAAAGTTGAAACACATTTGTAGCTTGGAAAGCATCGTGCAAGACATTCCAAAAAAAAAGATGCAAATGCATTGAAATCCGAGCCCTGATTATAAGCAATCCACAAGATGATTCATATTTTTACTAATTTAAATTATTTATATAAAGAAATAGTAAGTATTAATAATATAAGTACATTGGCTTTATTAGTGATCCATTTCATTTGAACGTCACTGCGTTTCAAATCTGTTAGTCCAGCATGGTAACTAATCGC
This sequence comes from Slavum lentiscoides, assembly GCA_032441835.1. Lineage (NCBI taxonomy): Eukaryota > Metazoa > Arthropoda > Insecta > Hemiptera > Aphididae > Slavum > Slavum lentiscoides. The sequence goes on along the minus strand of CM063707.1, from coordinate 837,843 downwards.
CTTGATTCCTTCGCCACACAAAAACGTTGCCGTACTATCACATTCATTTCTCGACAAACAATAAATTATACCAGACTGACAGTTATATTTCTCTTTGATTAGATTTGCGATTTCTGCCAGAGCAGATTTTCCTTTTTTTGGAACAACTTTGTAGAACAAATTAGGCCTATTAAAACTAGACAAAAATCTGAAAATATATCAAATTCGAAATAAATCGTACGTAGAAGTTTTAATAATAATAATAATAATACATTGAGCATCAAACAAATAGTAGGCAACATTTTTTTGTTTCGACCAAAAATGGAATTTTTAATATTAATTTAACGTATAAACATTCAAATTTTCAGAAATATCTGAAGCAAAATGTTAACGAATATTACTTAAGAAAACAAAAATCTAACAACTGAATTCAAAAAATAATTATATTTAAAGAAATTGTTTTCCAATATAAAAAAAAAAAAATGTTGCCAACATTGTCTGATGAAACATCATTTTCATTTATAATATGTATATATTAAACTTTTTAAATGTTTATTCATTTTTAATTACAATTTTGTTCCACTAATCTGCAGTTGGTGTAAAACGTCTTGTCGGACACGTGGTGTAGCAGTAGCAGTTAGAGCCATGATCGGAACATTTGGATACTTCTTCCTGAATTCACCTAAACGTTTGTAGTCGGGTCTGCGAATCAATAACGGCATAACAATTAATAGTCCGAACAAAAGATATTATTTGCACAAACCGAAAATCATGACCCCAATGGGAAACACAATGTGCTTCATCGATAACAAGACGAGCTAATTTTCCACGACAGTGTAAATTGTTTAAAACTTGCATTAATCTCATACTCGCAGCAATTTTTTCCGGTGTGACGTACAACATTTTCAATCCTTTTCAACAATATTACTAAGTAAAATAGAAATTAAAACAATAATGTAAAATTTAAATTACCCGGTTCTGCCATACACAACTTTGTGAAAATCGCGTTTTCTTCTTCGTGCGGCATATTGCCTAACAAATGAGCAGTCGGAATCTAAACATAATTCATAATTTTTGTATTTTTTAAAATTCGCTAAAATAATAATAATTACATCTAAAGATTTCAATTTCTCTGTCTGATCGATGACTAATGACTTCAAAGGAGATATGACAAGTGTAACTCCTTTCGATATAACTGCAGGTAATTGATAGCATAACGATTTTCCACCGCCTGTAGGCATCAGTACAAAACAGTCATGACCGAGTAAGGCTGCGTTAATAGTTTCCAGTTGATTGGGACGAAAATTATGGAGACCAAACGTCGATCTGAATACCTGTACGCAGTTAATATTATTTTATTACATTATTACAACAACATTCAAATCAAATTTTTATATATTTACCGTAAATAGTTCCCTCGAATGAGGATAATTAGTTTTACTGAATTCTCCTGTAGAAACGGGTATGTCGGAGGATTTATTTACAAAGCGCTCAGTAGCTGCCGGTTGAGAAGTGTTTCCAAAAGAACTATTATGCGCTAATGTAACAAACAAAATTATACATAAATCAAATTTAGTGAAATGAAAAATACTAGTATAATATATATTTTTTTACCTCCTTCGTAACTAGTTGGAGGTGGTAATTTTTTCGTATCGAAATTATTATTATTTACTGAACAAGACTGAATTGACTTCTGCATATCAGAAACAGAAAACGAATCAAAATGTTTGTCATTGACAATACAGTCCAATTCATTTACACTCAGACGTTCTCGAGAATAAATATCACTAGAGTTAGATGTTTGTTTTGTTGACAGTGTAGTATTTATATGAAAATCGGAATGATTATCAAACCATTTATTAGTACCATTAGTATTGTTATTGCTGCTAGATACATTAGCTTGAACACATGTTGTACTTAATCTACAATTATCGGTGCTTTCAGTCGTCGAGTTTGATAATTCATTATATGACACGTTGTTATTCGAAATAGATGATCTCGATTGTTCGTTCATTAAACGCGTTTTACCAATTTTCATTTTATTTTTTATTTTTTGTCGCATTCTTTTCAGTTCAACCAAAACCGATGGACTTTTGAGACTAGGGATGGAAGATACTACAGTATCTGGTATACTCAGTATTATATTATATACTTGCTCCAACATATCCGATTCCAATCTTTTCAAGCTCATCAAATGATCATCTAAATTCGTAATTGGTATCTAAATAACATCAATAATCACACAAAGCTTTAGATTAATGCACTTCTTTCCTTTACTACAGTATTATCAATAATGATACATAATATTCTATACATATTAAAAATATTATTTCGAAAAAGTACGGTTCATAAATAAAGTTTTGAATTTTACACTATTTGCTTCTAACCGACTTAATATTTACCAAATATTATAGATAGAATTAAAATGTTCAACCTTGTTTTGAAAATCTAGTAAATAACAGTTTATTAATTTCAAAAATACGTAGAATCAGTCTAAATGTAAATGTTTTGCTAATACTAATTTTAAGTTACACATTTTAGCATCATTGAGTTCATTGACACATGCTATTTGAAAAATTAATATAGAAGCGAATAGTTTAAATTGTTCTGCCGAAAATTGCTATACGATTTAACGCATTAAAAATCTGAAGATAAAAGTTGTATAAATTAAATGCAAATTATTTCACAAAACCATTTATTTCAATTCATACACAAATACTTACATCAGAAATCGTTTCGCCCAGTACAGAATTATTATTGAGCCCACTTAGCCAATTACACAACTGATGATTTTCTATAACAAAAATATATAATGAATATAATAACATTATGAAATTACAGAACACCTAATAATACGAACAAATTAACAAATACCTGTATTATTAATAACAGGGTCGCTGCAATTTTTTGGCGATTTTTTACTATTGGGCGTTGAAATCGTAATAATTTTCTTTTTTGATTTTTCTGGCGTTCTAAATGTTGAATCCGTTAATACTGACGGACAGTGATACAAGTCTGAATTAACCACATCACTAACTTTAGACGTCTAAGAACAATAAAACAAAATACGTTACTTCGAATGCGATTAAAATTAATCTAAAAAAACGTAATAAAATTACGTCGAATCTATATAATACAATATAAAAAAATACATTATAAAACATAATTTCAAACTGTATACTTACATTGCTACGACTCAAAGATATTTTTTTTTCTGGACTAAAGATAATACAATCATCGTCCTCATCCTCATCATAACAACTGTCGTTCACCTCGTTATTTTGAACATATTTGGAAAGTTCATTCCCTGAAAAAAAGTGTTATGAATAATTTACTGTAGCTTTATAGTACGTTATTTTAATTTTAATCGACAAATACTTATGTATATATATTTTTATAACGGTATTATTATAACAAATTAGGACCCCCAATTTTTTGTCGCGTTTTAATTTTTTTTTGTTCCGCTTACCCATAAAAAAAAAAAATCGTTTATTCGTATTTTAGTTTATATAATTAAATTTCATTTACCTTTTTTGATCGCTGTCGTTTTGTTGTTTTTGAAATTTTCATCGTCACTGTCTAACAAACTTACAACGGGAGATTTAGGTGTACTAACAAACAAATCAAAATCGATACGGCTACATTAAAATTTCTGTACACTACTTCATTTTAAGCGGTTAAGGCTCTGTTCAGCCGTTCAGTAGTGCTCTGAAGTTATTACGATTATAAAATACACACACACACACGATTTTTATCAAATATAAATTATTATAGACACATCAATACTTACCATTGGTTTCCTTTTGACTCTTGTTTAACACTAATAGAACCAAGACGTTTCAAAACATTGCTCGGTTTTTTTAAAAAAAATTCCATGCCTAGAATTTTTTTACAGGTAGGTACGTACGAATACAAACAAAACGATTACAAACAAATTCATTTCGACTCAATCGACGTTTCTGTTTATTAAGAAAAAAAAGAACTCATTACTCACTAACGGCGATTATTTTTACATTAAACCTGAGCGATTTTTTTTTTTTTATGATAGAACACAATGGTTTAATTTCTATAAGTTTTACAAAGACTGAAAGATTACAGAAAACCAGACTGCAGCCACGGTTATCATTTATCGCACGAAAGGATTTTGGCGCCAAAACGTTCGTAATCAATAGTTTTTCATTTGTTATTGTCACTTTATGTTCCAAGTAGATGTAAATGGCACAGATTAGATGAATTCATCTAATCTGTGTAAATGGTTTATTTAAAAATGTCTATGAAAAAAATACGCAAAGTTATTTGAGATTTAAGATTTAAATCATTTTTTTTTTTTTCAGAAAACAAGAAGAGTTCTCACAATTTTATTTCTTAACGCTATCCCACCCGATGAGAGTTACGAACAATTTTTTCCAAGTTTTTTTTTTAAACACATTTCTTTGTGAAGATTTTTTTTTTAGCAATAAGGCAATAGTCCTTGTAGAAAGTCTTACTTAAAATAAAAAAAAAAAAATCAGTCGATTCTGCGACGCGTGAAAGATTTTCCTGTAAAACGTCTTTCGACTTTTGAGCAAACAAAAAATTCGGAACTTTTTATTTCATTCCGTCCGTCAGCGCCCGTTGCCACGTGCTCATTCGCAACGCAATGCGCATGCGCAGAAGAAGCCCCCTTAACACGTGTTGAAGTGCATTCGACATTATAATAATGTCAAAGATTACAAATTGCCCGTGTTCTGTGCCCTTGTTATTTATATGTAATTATATATAGTAGATTTGAATATTTCATCGTGAATTTTACTAAAGGTTTAGCGATTGATTTTCCCAATTTTTTTTTTTATCTTAAAAAAAAAAAGAAATTGAGTATTATGACGACGTTTTAATCGTAATTTGTTCAGTTTTTTTTTTTTTTTTGGAAGGAAACCGAATTGGAAATATAAAGAAAGTCGATCTCACCGTCACGAATCGTCAAATTTCTCGTGTAGTTATTATGGAAAAAGAAAAAGGTAGCGAGCCGCGGGGTGTTGTGGATATCGCTTAAGTGAATTACTTGGATACAGATTTTAGGGTTTTGTTTTTATTATAAATTTGAAAGCAGTGATAAATCATTGCATTCGATAAAACGATTCTGAGCGGAGCTTCGGTGTAATAAATAAACGACAGTCGATTAAGACGAAATTGTATTTTTAGCGTTTTTATGTAATTTGTAGTCGTTTTTCCTGAGTTTTGAAAAAATTATTGAGAAAATCGAAAAATAACGCCTCTCTAAAGTACAAACTAGATGCAATTTGCGATCAGAAAAGGCGCTACACAAAAAAAGTTCGGAGCACTCCTTCTGGTAGAATTTTTGGGTACAGACATAAAAAAAACACATCGTTGTAAAACCAATACATTCCTTGCTCCGCTCAGAATCCAGAATACAACAAATTTATATTATTAAAACTTTTTATCATTGTCGAACGGCATAATATGACAAAGGCGCCCTTATTTATGTATATACTAATATTAAAAAATAAAAATAAAACATTATTCTCAATATTTTTAATATAATGGTGGCAGTGTCGTAGCCAGAAATTTATTTTTTGGGGGGCACTAGATTTTTTTACTACTATTATAGTCATTCTAAAATACATCAATTTATTAGTGTCTTAAATTTATATATATATATAAAAAATTTCGGGGGGCGTCGAGAATCTGCAGTATTGCAGAGAAGCTCCAACGATCGCTGCCTATACTGCAGTAGCTCTGCCTTGACTAGGCCGAAACTTGTTGATATAGCCATATATATATACCAATATATTTGTATATTATATAATTATGTATATGTATACATATATTATTAATTAAATATTATATCCATTTACGCGTAATTATGTTTATACGATAGAGATATGTATATTTCGAATACAATAAAAATATTATATTACAAAAAAAAAAATTAATCGAACTAGAATGATTTTTTTTTTTTTTCTATACAGCGTTATCCGATCGTATATACATATATTATTATATATATGCGTATATAACATTTTATAATTCGGATGAATCGAAAATTGTTTGAAGTTTTCAATCAAAATTCGAACGGTATTAATGTATTTTATGTGATATTCGAAAGTTATTTTAAACATTTGACGTCCTTTATTTTTTCGTATATCGCGTTACTGCTGCGCGCGTTATATCCTTATTGCAGTGTATATCCTTTTTAAAAACGAGGCAAATTTTTTTATTGCGTTACCATACTTTTTGAACACTCTGCAGTACAGTAGTTCACGTAATGCGTTCAAGTATATACATTTATATTATTATATACTGCAGGTACCTACATTGTTTCTATAATATGTAACCATATATATATATATATATATATATCTAACGACAAACAATAATAATATTACATAATTATATTATACTCATGTAGAGTCATGTCACACATCACATCCATGTTATTATAAATGTAACGTGTAGGACGTAGGTACTAGGTACATGACATAACGTATACATTTATTATATATATATACATAAATATAATAATATGCGAAATAATTATTCAATAATAATAATAATAATAATAATAATAATAATATACAAGCGATTATAATAGGACGAGCGGAGTCAAGGACACGAGTATATATATGAAACTAATTTTTCTTTGTAACAATTTTCGTTCCATAAAAACTACCGCTGCAGCTATTTACCTATACCTAAATATATTCTCTCCCAAAACGATATTATATACTACGCGTTTATTATTCGACATGATTCAACAATATATGTTGCATCGGTCAGGGCCGCGACTTGCGTGTATGGCTATATAATATATATGTGTATATAGTAAAAATAATATTGGAATATAATTCACGAAAAATAGGTATATCACCCGGCTGGGAATCGTGAATCAGCAGTAATAAAAAAAAACGAATAAATTTTCGTATACCTAGCTATATAATATTATATGATAATAATCAAAGTTACCGCACGCAGTAACGACAATTGTAGTCAGCGCCTATCCGCGATAGTTCAATATTGAACTGCTTTGTTTTTTTTTTTCAAACATTAACTATTGGGTTAGGTTAATCGATATAGCGCACGATTCTATAGTAATTATTATTACAAAACTTTAAAAAAAATATCGAACGGATTAAAAATTGTTTACACCATTGAATATTATATATTATATATATATATATATATATATATATACGCAGTCAGACAATATATATATATATTATAATTATATATAATTATTACAATAATATATTTATATATATTGTCTGACTGCGTACAGGCAGAGGCGGATTTCCCATTAGGCACTGTAGGCAGCTGCCTAGGACGGCAAAATTTGTGGGGAGGGGGGCGACAAATTTTGTAGTGTTTTATTAAACATCAAACGTATAAAAAAAAAAAATTGATAAAAATTGTCATTGTAGGTTTTTATTAAAATTCAGTGGACATCCATTGACATTTGTTCAAAGTATAATAGGCTAAATAACTAAAGGCGAAAAAAATAGTCTAAAAATTCAAATGGATGTCCTCCACTACTATTGTCTATATGTATTTAATATTTAGAGTAGGTATTTTAAATTTTTGGTGCCTATAGCCGTGAAAAAGATAAATCCGCCTCTGCGTTCTTTAAAAAATTACTCACGCGTAACTAACTATATAATATATTTTATATAGGTACGTAATAAAAATAATAATATAATGTGTGTGTACCCGAACAGGAAATAGGAACGTTCATACTCATTCCTCCTGTACCTGCAGTATATACTCGTATATACAATTTGCCTCCTCCCACAGAGTATTCCGGATGCGAAAGGGCTGCGCACAGAAAAATATAATATTATAATACAACCATAATGATAATAAAGGCACGTGATGATGACATCGTGCACCTCTGACGTTTTTTTATTAATGTATACATATTATATATTATTATTATTATTATTATTATGCGCGTTAGATATTATTATATATACACACACACACACTCGGCGAATACCTGTATGGCTGCAGTATACGAATATTATAAAATATAGTTATTGCTAAGTGAAAGCATTTCACTGTTCAAAAACGATAGTTTTCACGCGCCGCGTATATATATATTCATTTGTATAATACGCGCCGCATATATTATTATAATAAATGATTTTTTTTTTTGCAATATTTCTCCAAAAAAAAAAAAATATATATATCGAATAGGTATATAAATTGGAAAGTTTCGTCTTTTTTTTTTATTTATATTATCGCGCGTATTTTATATTCGTTTTAGGTGTCTGCCATTACTGTATTGTGCGTAATACCTATATATACTCTATATACGACTCGCTTCTCCATTCCTTTTATAATGTTTAAATGGTTTTATATTTTATACCCGGTTCCTCGCACGTCTGCGCAGTGATATAAATAGTTAAGTCGTCCTCTTATCCTTTCGTTCCATTTCCAGGAATACTGCAGCTATACCTATATATAGGACTGTATCCTGCAGCCTCTGCAGAGTGTAGCCATCGCAGTTCTCTCGGATTTTACGATATCTATCGTCGTCCGTGTTCATTTATATTTGATGCGTAATATATAGGTACTCGATCATTTCATCCGTCCGCAGTTCATCTTTTACTTACATCGCTACAGCATCCTGCACGTCATCTCGAACGGTTTTATAACGATTCTTCTTCATTTTTTTTTTTTTTCCATGTCTCCGGTCAGTACTGATGCTATATATTGTGTATATCTATAGTGTCCAGCTTTTTCTGAATGCAACGTTTTTCTTTTTTTTTTTTTGATATAATAGAGGATCTGTTTTCTTTTTGTCGCGTATAAAACGCGATCTTTGGCGTTCCGCGACTCTTTTTCTCATTTCCGTCATACACATCGCATAATTTGACAGTATGACAGATTGACAATATGAGATGGACCTAAATGATTTGAAATATAAGTATAAAAGGCCTATTTTCAAAACGAGAAAGTATTACCTCGCACCTTTTTTAATAGCATACGGATACCGCGCGCATATTATTATAATATAAATCGTCGAAAGTTTTCCCTTATTTAAATCGTTATACGCGAAATAACATTAAAAAAAAAAAATTATCGAATAGAACAAATTCGTTTTTTGTTCGTTGAAAATAATAATGTAGAATTAAATCGTAATAAAATTTTTTTTTATAGTTCTACTAAACGCTGGAAAATATATTTCTTCTCTTGCTTCGATGGATGCGAAATCAGTATGCACTGCAATACTATAAAAAAAAAAAAACCTAATGTTTCCGATTACTATATATTCATTATTTTAATACGCTCTGCGCAATACGACTATTATATGGTTAAGTCATTGATTAAATACACACACATATATATATAAATATATTGTATATTTAATCATCCAGTGGTTAGGAATATAAGATGTTCTCGCGATATACGTATATTAAAACGTTAAACATATTTTTTTCTCTTTGAAGAAGTTACGAATTATCGTTCTCCGCTACAGTTTTTAATACCATATTAAAGATGCCTTCAAGAGTGCAGAATCAAAGCCTTTTCAACGTTAAGAAAATTATTTCTATGTAGTGAACCGGCTGTATTGTTACGGAATACGTGGACAAATAAATTCCGAAGTTGAAAAAAATCATTAGACATTACATAATATAGTCCATATAGGCGGATAATCCGAGGCCCAAAGTAAACAAATTACAAGTGTATTATTCGTGTTACGTATTATTATTATTATTTGTTAAAAAACGAAATAATTTAAAAATTTTTTACTATAATAAGACGATATTATTTTATACTTACTATATTTATGTAGCTATACGTATAGTTATACTGAATTGTTATTGTTTTTATTCTAATTTTGACGGATCTATTCCGAGTCGCACATTTTTTTTTTTACACATACAACATACGAAATACAATATAAATATGCTATTATTTTTTAAAACAAATACACACATATATATTTTTTTTTTTTTTGTTAATCAAAACTATAATGGTTATTAATTTATTATTATTTTTACAGTCACAATAGTTTTATTATGGTAACATCGATTTTCTTATATATTAAAAATACTCGGTATAACGTTCTATAGGTGTTATATCGAGAGTTCATTGCAACTTTACAATAATAAGTATTTTTTTTTCCTAATTAAATCTATTTTTATTATAATTTTCCGTATATATATATATATTTTAAAATAGTAAATTATCGTAGCATATACGTATAAATATATATAAATACTAAACATTTAATTTAAATATTGCGCACTTTTTTGAGGAAGGAAGGGATATATGTGTATGTATTATTATTTAGGAAAACGCGAATTGACCTGATTTTAAAACCGACATAACGTCGATAATATTATATTATTCGTATATAATATACATATTGGTATGGCATATAGTTGCGACCCAGAGTCGTACGCGTGATAATGAAGTATAATAAATACCTAATAGTATACATATTATATTATATATTATTTTATTAAAACATATATAAAACTACTACAATTTTATGGACGGTTTATTCTAATATTATATTCACACACACACACACACACGTAATAATCAATCGTAATGTATTTTAATAGATTTTAAAAAGTAATCAAACAATTTTTTATTTTTTTATTTTAAGAAACATAATGGGATTCGTATAATACAAAAAAAAAAAAAATGAGTCTGCTATAGTACGCGAGACACTGATGTGTAAACGTCGCGTGAGCGGTAAAAATGGAACGGAATTATGATTGGGATTTGTGAGTATTGGTGTCTTTATTCAAAGTATACACATTACTTACACGCGATTTATAATTAATTAATATTATTAATATTGCGTGTAAATTAGGTAATATTATTAATATTAATAAATATTATTATTAGTTGTCATGACAACAGCTTATACACATTTCGTCCCATTTCCCGACATTTACCCTCCATACAGCCGTAATAGGCGTTTACACATCAATACGAATAATAAGATGTACCTATTAGATGGACTGGACTACGCATAATATAAGTACAAAATAATAATAATAATAATAAACGCGTTCTTAAGATTATACGTACATTAATCGAACAAGATCGCGTATATATTATATAATATAGATTTTAATTAAAAATAAATAAAGAAAATTCGGTAGGGTTTATGTTGTTACACAATACTATTTATCCGGTGAGATTACAATATTTGTTCGGACAATTTGAGCATCATTATATATATATATATATATATATATAATTTATAAATAATAATAATAATATAATACCGTGCGTATATTAATAAAAGTAAAAAAAAATATTTAGGATAGAAATAATAGTGGCAGTCTTATTACGCTTTAAATCTAAAACTAAACGCTACGTTTGACTTATATTCTATATATTTTTTATACACTAGTATTAGGAGTTATATTATATTTCTTGTGCCGCGCGGGTGTATTGCCGCGTTTTGACGGTTTTTCTGAACGATTTACTCAAAACGACTAGTTTTAATAACTTTTTACTCTGCTTTTTTTCTTATAAATATACACCGCCGCCAAACGTTTTAGTGTTTTTTTTTTTGAGACTTTAAGTAAAAGAATCTTTTTGTAATATTATCGATCAATAAGAAAGAATAGAATGCGGAAACCGTCAACATTCGAACTTGACCGCTTGCACCGAACAATTAGTATATAATATACTCAGCTGTATGCACGCATTTATTATATAATATTCGCACGAACGCGTTCGATTAATAATAATTCATTAACACAATTAAAAAAAAAATTAATAATTTATTAATAAATTACGCGTTATTAATGTTGCGCGGTTCGTCGCGTCCGAACTCCGTTATTGTCGTTATTGTCGTCGTCGTCGTCGTCGTCGTCGGTGGCCGCCGTCTTGGTGATGGCGGCGGCAGTGGTCTTTGTCCCGTTACTGTTCCTGCTGTACTCGTCGCTCATGTTCAGAAACTTGGCCAGCGTGACCGTCGGCGGCTGGCACACCGTAGTCGCGTTGTTCGCGTCGCCCGGCACCGACACGGCCGTGAACCCGGGCCGGCACTCGCATTTGCCCATCTTCCATCCCCTACCCCTCCTGGTGCCCTTTCCCCGGTCCGGCACCACCCATTCGCCGGGCTCGCACGGCCCCTGCGAGTACAGCTGCTTGCACGACAGGTCGCTCCAGGCGATCACGCCGCGCCGGTGGCCGCACGGGTCCTGCGGCGACGCGTCCGCCGCTCTCCTCGGGCCCGCCGCAGTGACCTGCAGCACCGCGAGACCGCCGCCGTCCAGTTTCCTGGCCGCGGCCGGCGGCGGTTTGCACGTCGGCGTTCGGTCGTTGGCGCCGGCGACGAACGGCGAGGACGAGTAAAACGTACCGGCCGCGGCGCTGGTGTCCGTGTTGGCGCAACCGCACATGCCCAGGTACGAGACGCCCTCGATGGACGTCTTCACCGTGTCCTGGAACAACACGATCTGTCCGGCCGGGCACGGGCCCTGCGTGCCCACCCGGTGACAGCCCTTGCCGCCCGGGAAGTACAGCTTGCCCGCGGTGCACGGCACGTCCACGCAGCCGACCGCCATGCCGGTGGCCGTCGTGTTCACGCTGTACATGTTGCCCGCGGCGCACGGGCCCCGGGTGTACGGCCTGTAGCACGCGCCGTCGCCCAGCCACTTGATGTAACCTTCTTTGCACGTGCACTCCGCTTTCGAACCGCCCGGCGGCACCAGGAACTGGTGTCCCGGCGAACAGGGCCCGATGCCGCCCAGCTGGTAACACTTGCCCGTGCCGTTGTGGAAATGCGGCAACGACGGATCGCATCCGCATTGGCCGCCCGGCAAGAATATGCCCCCTCGTTCCTGACACGGCCCCATCGTGTAATGTTCGTGACACGTGCCTAAAACAAAATCCACCGTACCTGTATAATGTCTCGGAAACAACGTACGCTTGTATACAGCATATATTGTTATGTATATTAAATAAAATATTTTCAATGGAGAAATTTAGAGAGAGGGAGAGAGAAAGAAATCGTTTTATATTTGTGTTTTTAAAACTGAAATTTATTACCGAAACCACAAACATATATAACCAGTGGAACCTCGGTAAGTCGAAATTCTAGGGAAGTGATATTTTTTCGACTTATCTAAGTTTTCGACTTACTAAGGTTTTCGAGTTATCGAGGTTTAAGAAAAAAAATTCGACTTAAAGGGTTTTTTAAATTTATTTTATTATATAAATTACAGTGGGTATTATTTTTAAATGATTATTTAAAAAATATGATATAAAATGTGTAAGTATAGCGTTACAATTTTACAAAAAATAATTTAAGATATTACTTTGAGTTAGGTTCTTTAATAAAATTAAAATGTAATTGTAAAAACCGTAAATAAATCGGCTATATTCGGAACACGGAATGTTCGAGTTATCTATAGTTTTCCTTTCGAGTAATCGAGGTTTTCGCAAGGGAACGGCATTTATTTCGACTTATCAAGGTTTTCGACTTATCGAGGTTCTACTGTAATAGATTTCGAATAACATTGAAAATCATACGAGCGTATGAATGATTGCGGGTTTCAGAACTTAATGCCGCAATAGATATGTTACGGGTAATGTTAACATTTGGACAATGTCGACATTGGCCGGATAACGTGACATTCACACGTTTTTCGGTCAACATTTTCTCGAATAAATGATCAAATTCTGTCTTTGTTACCGTTTTATTTTAATAATAAAAAAAAAAAAATTTAAAACACTTGAAAACCTACACTTTTCTATTACAAATGTATACATCGCACGCGAATGTGTGAAAACCGACCAACTACAGGTGGACGTCGTACAACGTATAGCATATAAAATTATTACTTCGTTCAATATTAAGATAAATACTTCATTTTATCATTAAGATACAAGTTATAAGTTAAGATAAAATAAGTCGTTATACACTGGCAGTACAGCGCTTTATTATTGCGATACTATATAGTATACAGAGTGTCAACAAAAACGTTTAGGTACATCACTTTTAATATACAACTCTTCAAGTCTTAACACTGTCCATCATTGACTGGCCAATGTTAACGTTATCCGGACAGTGTTGATATTTTATGTTTATAAACGGAGTACTACGCATTAGCCAAAACGCATGGCCAAATGCTAACGTCGACATTAGCCAAAATATGTTAACGTATACACATACACTGGGACACCGCACATAATATATAATAGGTATATACGAAAAATAGAATAACTGCGGGCAGAGAGAATTTAAGGAGACGCGACGAAATCTGGATACTCCGTAACAGGACGAGAAAACAGGAAATTACAGAGTGATTAATGAGATATATCGTCGCGTCGGTTTGGTACGTTTATAATAATAATCGGTTCGACTCGTCCTAAAAAAAAAATAATTATATATATATTTTTACTATATATATGTATAGTTTTTAAATATTTTTCTTTTCCTCGAAATCAAACGTACGTAATATACTATAAATAACACGTTCGGAGAAGTATTATATAAATATTAATAATAAATAATAACCGTAATCGTTTAGTTAATTTCTCGCATATTTTCGTGTATTTTTTTTTCTTCAACTTTGCTTTGATGGGACGGCTATGCCGTTACCTATTCCAGGCTTTTGCCTCTACCAGGGGACGGAAGTGAAGGATTTTTTTAATTAGTTAAAGTCGGTCTGCCCATGTTATGAGTACGGTTCGAATAAGTGTTTGGTGGTCGGTGGGGAGTGTGTTTTTCCAAGGAGGCGGATGCGTTCGTGATCAGAAAAGGAGTTTTTGTAGGACATCGTTTTGGATTGAGTTTGAATCGAGTCTCGGATTGATTTGAAGTTAGTCGATTTATGAAAGACCGAATTTTCGACGATAGTAGGTAGGTAACCCCGTTATCGTACGGATGCCGATGTTCTGGACGGATTCAATGCGTTTCCACTGTGAGGGACCAATGAAGGGCCCCCAAGAGGAACCAGCATATAGGTAAAGATGGGGGGGGGGATATGTAGAGTTTGAGTAGGTTGAGTTTCGTTCTTGTTGATGTTGGGCTTTTTCTGTTTAGTACAGGGTAGAGCGTACCGCGAGTCCGGGTAACTTTTGTTTTATCAATTTTGGCCGTTGACGTATAATAATAATATCTAACCTGTAGGCGCCCAATAGTACGTGACGAGCTCCGAGACGTTTTCGCATCTACAATCGCCGATCAAGTCGTTTTGTGCGCTAGACACTAAAAGTTGTCCTTCCGTGCACGGTCCTCTGGTGTGTTTACGGTAACAACGTTTGTCTTTGGGCCAAAACACCTCGTCTTTTTCCGTACAGGACGTCGGGTCTTCGCACGTACCCCATCTCTCTCGGTCTTCTCTGCACACAAGAGAAAAAAGAAAAAAAAATTATATTTTTATTTAAAAAATACGATATGTCGCGTGCCGCCGCGGCAATGCGTTATTTAACAACCGATTCGCGCGTTTTTCAACGATTACAAGCTAAGTTTTTTAGAAACACTATGATTTAATTACGTCTTATTGTTACGATTCGCTTATTATCAGGTTAATATTACTCACTCGTATATTGTTGCAAAACATATACGAATATACATTTTTTTTTAATCGATAAAATCGACTAAAGAAATTGTCTAATTTTTCGCGCTTTTTTTCGCATACGTATACTAGTATACAATATAATTTTTTTTTTGTGTAAACATCTATATTACGGCGGTACGAGGGCGCACCCAGGATTTTTTTTTGGGGGGGGGCTAAATAAAATTATTTTTAGATATTAATAAGATTTATTTAATATATGCAGAAATCCGAAAGTACACTTGTTTATGAAAAAATTATTCAAGAGTAAATAATTTTTTTGACATGAAAATTTAAAGTGACACCTAATAAAATTAGAAAAATATTAAGAGATCAATCATTTTGGGGGCTTAAGCCCGTTAGCCCCCCCCCCCTTGGGTGCGCCATTGCGGCGGTATGAGGGTAAATCTCGGGAAATGGGACGGAAATGTGTAAGCGGTTGTCATGACAACTAATAATAATATTTATTAATATTAATTAATATGCGCGCATTCATAAATTGCGCGTAATGTGTAAGCTGTCGTCGTGACAACTAATAATAATATTTATCGTCGAAATTACTTTGAATAAAGGATACCAATGTAATTCACAAATCCCGATCACAATTCCGTTCCATTTTTACCACCGCTCACGTTTACACATCTGCAATGTCTCGAGTACTGGCGGACTCGGTTTTTGTAATACACATTTATGCGTATTATACGATGTTATATAAAATTCAAAAGGAACCGCGGCGGTTCGCGCGCTGCAGCAGCGGGTGGTGGCTCGAAGGAGATTATCCCGTGAAAAATATTATAATGGGTGTCCTGCAGGGTGCTGCGGGATTGGAAAAGTAATCAGCTATTCCTATATAATTCCACACCTCGCGTTTAAATAAATATCAATTTCACACGGTATTTATAGTTTGTAGTTATTTATTTTAATTTTCTAAAAACTCCCGTGTGTAACGTCGTTCATATCAATCGTACAGCCCTGTGCAGTATTAATTATCAACGATTTTTCGTGTGGGCGCGGTGTAAAAAAACATTTTATGCGATTCAAGGGCAAAAAAAAAAAATCGCTCGTCTCGCGTGTAACGTACCTGTCCGGGCCGGGCGCGAAATACTGTCCGTCGTCGCACGGGCCGCCGAGCCGGAACAGCTGATGGCACCGGGAGTCGCGGGCACTGCGGACACTGCCGGGCGGACACGCGCACTCGGCGGAACCCTTGCGGTCCGGCCGCGGCACCAGTTCCATCGTCTCCGGGCACGGGTACCCGCGCTGGAATATCCGGTAACATTTCCCGTCTTCCGGCCAGTACAGCAGCTGCCACCCGCCCGACGGTTCCGCGGCGCACGGGTTTTGTGACGGGTCGGCCCACGGGGGCGGCAACACCGCGCCCGTCACGGCCGCCACTAAGCACGCTGCAGCGGCCGCCAGACAACAGCTGCTCGACGACAGCATCGCCGCGCGTCCTGTAAAAAAAAAAAAAAAAAGTTTTTTTTAAAATTTATTTTGATTTTTACTCACGTCGCGTACACTCGATGAGGAAATGATTTTATTTAATTTTTTTTTTGATGCGTAAACGTCTATTACGTTTAGAGAATTTTTTTCTTTGGGGGGCTGAGGCATTGAGTAAATATCATTGTTGAATTATTTCTAAATTCTAATGCAAGGATAAATCTTAAAAATAGGACAAATTACCAAATTCTCAGCACTTTTAAAAACAACTACATATTATAGGAATTTATTAAAAATATTACGTCCTATAGCTATAGGGCATGGGAATTAGTAAAGAAAGTTCCTGAAATTTCGGGGGGGCTGGAGCCCCCTCCCCATAAATACGCCCTTGGTATGAGGGGTAAATCCCGCGGGAATTATTAATATTAATATTTTTATTTTTTTTAATTTTTTTTTTAACGACGCCGTGTCTATTATATCGCGCGAATTTGTAATAGACGGCTATACAAATAATAATTATTATACCACTGCATAAATATAAAGGATGAATTTTCTTTTAATTTCGCGCCTATATAGGTAGGTACACAATATATAAAAAACGGATTTTCGGCAGTGGCGTAGCGTGAAACTTGCGGTGGCCCTAGGGCCTATAAGAAACGAAGGCCCTCTCTAACACAGAAATTGAATTATAATAAAAATATTAATTATTAAATAGTGATTCTAAAAGCAAAAAAAAAATTATATAATATATGTATATATATTATTACTGATACACGTATAAAAACAATAATTGTTTTTATATATTGTTTATACATTAAACATCAAATTACAATACAATTATTATAATGTAATTTTATGTTTAATATATATATTTACTTAAAAATTAACTTTTCTTCGTTCGAGCGAATTTGTCAATTACTCGTACTTCTTCCAAATTTAATTTCCGTGCGCGCTTATTTTCATATTCATTTTCAACCCTGTCCTTAGCACACACACACACACACACACACTACACGTACCTATATATCATTATTATTTTATATTATTAACTATTCGGAAACGACAAATAGCACTATTATTGATTTTTGTAAATATTTGTAAACATGTCATTTGAAGGTATTAATAGTATCAGATCAGAGTTTTTTTTTAATGTAATAATTAAGATCCTCCTGCTGTGTCCCTCAACTTGGACATACATTAGGGACCCCGGTGGCCCCGGCCTAAATACGCCACTGATTTTCGGACAATAATATATTATTGCGAGATATACGCCTATGTAACCTCAGTGAAGTATCCACGGGGTTTGGACCTCCCCCAAAATGTTTTTATATTAATATTATATACAGTTACATACTAATAACCCAACACTTTTTTAAAATTAATATAATAATATATCGTTAATAAATTAAAAATAATACGTATGCTATTGTTTGTGAAACTTTTCGATAATTTTTCAATTGCGAAATGTTTTCGTCTCGAATAAATTATTCGATTGAATTTCCGATAATAATTTAACCTATTTTTCGATACCTATATAATATAATCAAATATATCGAACATCCAAATTTTTTAAACAGGTCCCCCTCTTTCTCTCTGTACTAAAGGCCTTGCCTTGTCGTTACAATTCTGGTTCTCCATTCCTCCATGCTAAAATGCTAAAAATCTTTTCGTGTCTACATATCCGCTACAATCAACATTTTTTATCATCGCTTCTATATATATATACGTCTTCCTCGGTCTTCCTCTACCTCTGTGTCCGTTTACTCGACCTTCAAATATGTTTGTTATAAACAAAAATGTGACCAAACATTTTTCCACTTCTTTCTTTTATTGTACTTAGCAGAATCCTTTTCTCCACTACTCGATTTAATACATTAATGTTGCTTTTCCTAGCCCCCCCCCCAAAAAAAAAAAAAAATCCTGGTTACGCGCCTGTCCGACCTAACCTAACCAACGATATTTTACGCAAAAAAAAAAAAAAGTCAAACCGTTAAGAAGAAGAAAATGTCATAAACGTGTTTTTTTAAAGCAAAAAAAAAAAAAAATGAAATATGTTATCTTACCCGCGCGACACGCGATTTACGCGTACTGTAATGTTATAATGTCGACAATTTCTTGTCCCGCAATTTCAAAAAGAAAACGCCGTCCGCTTACACGATATTTAATATTATATTTCGCGACACGCTCGCATTAAAATAAAATAATAATAATAACAATAATAGGCAAAACAAAAAAAAATACGTTTTAATAAATTGAAATTCGTTAGGTGTGTTTCACTTTCGTTCCGTTCGACGGGCGATGACAACGATGACTGCGTTTATACAGTATTACGACGCGTTTGTCCGTCAGTTTCCAGCGTATATCCCTACCGCCTGTTATTTTATTTTTTATTTTTTAATAATAACACCGCGCGACGAACACAGGACACGGCCGCGCACCACTCTATTCATTCATAGTGCAGACGACATATTGCGGTATAGGTACTTATTTCCCCTCCGTTTAGTTTATTATGTGTGCGGGCACCACGCGACGTCTTGTACCACCGCGCTGGCTTGTAAAAGTTATAATAATATTTTAAGACCGTAATTTCTATATATATATATATATATATATATATATATTGCTCAGTGCCGTAACTATACCGGGTGTGCAAGGTGTGCGTTGCACATCAGCCCCCGACACTTAGAGGCGGACTGGCTCAGTGGGACAGTGGGAAATTTCCTCCTGGGCCGCACACTTTCTAGGGCCGATGAGCTTAAGAAAAATAATAAAATATATATACATATTTGGAAAGAACAATGATGATTTTTAAAGGAATAAATAGATTAATAAAAATTTCGTATACTTTTATAAAAATACCTAACCTAACCTAACCTAACCTAACCTAACTTATCCATGATCTACGTAATGATTAGCGAGAAACAAAAAAAATTATCAATATCGATAAGATGTTGGCAGTGCCGTTCTAACCACCAATAATGCCCTAAGGCAATAATATTTGACGCCCTCCCCAAAAAAAATGTTATGACTAACGTAATATCTAATTTTATATGTTTTAACAGTAAATACACTCATCCTCGAAATCATCATGTAGATACAAGGGAAATTAATATCTAAAATAAAACAACACATTTTTTTCTTTTTGTCATTCATTTTTTTGACGCCCCATGCATTCATAATACTTTGGACGCCCTAGGGCACTTGCCCCATTTCCCCCTTGGGACGGCTATGGCTGTTGGTCACATAAAAGGATATTCTGTTATTAATTGTTGGTGACAATAATTTGGAACGTGATCCAAAAATAGAAGCCGATTCTGTGTTTTACCCACTGTATGGAACGGCCCACGTGCAAAAAAAGGTACAAATCTAATTTATGGGATACTTCGATTTTTACGTGTTTTTTTGGGGGGATCTTATGTAAATCAACGTTTTAAAAACGATAGTGCAAAAATAAATTGGCGCAAATCATTAGTTTTTGAGTAACGGGATTTTGAAATTTGCGTATGTATTGTAAAATAGTAGACTAAATTGCAGAAATGCTAGAATGAGTGATTTTATTTGTTATTAAATTATGTGTACTTCTTACAATTAATATAAACGACTTTTTGGTTGGACTTTGTTTTTACATTGTAACAACTAATAATTATCAAATTTAAAAAGAAGGCAAAGAAACGTATAACGAAGAGTCGAACCCGCGTCTGACGTGTTTGAACCGTCTTAGTCCATTGAGCCGTAACAAAGAAACAGCAATCAATACCAAAACCTACTATTTTAAAATACGCAAATTTCAAAATTCCATAACTCAAAAACTAATAATTTGCGCCAGTTAATTTTTACACCGTCGTTTTTAAAACGTTAATATACCTGAAGTACCAAAAAAAAAATCGATGTGTCCCATAAACTAGACTTGTTCCAACAAAAAAAAAAAATGACAAATGCGTCGTACATTTGATTCGTAGCCCTAGTCCATAATAGACATAATATGACAATCTAGTTGACCGATGCTGGATTAGGCCGATAATTTTGATTTCCCACTGGGCCGAATACCTTCCAGTCCGCCTCTGCCGACACTCCAAAATACTAATGCAGGCCCCCAAATTGACCGCCGAAAGTTTTAGTATATATAATAAGTATTTGATTTTATAATAAAACGTTAAAATTTTTATGTCTTTATAATCAGTGTATTAATAATTAATAATAATAAATATATACATTTGCACATTATATTCAAGAATTATCACGAAATTTACAAAACAATCGACAACCAGCGGCGTAAGTGCGCGCAACCACGGTTTGTCTAAGGAGTTCAACATCAAACATATACGTACAAATTGGATTAAAAAAATTGTCATTTTTATTTTTTTTTTTTGTTTTGATAAAAACACAACACTTTAGTGTATTTAATAATAAATACTGTAATGTACTGCATTTCGCTGTTCTCTCTCTTCACATGTACGTACTTTGTAAACGTTTAGAACTCGGTGCGGAGTTGTTATATACTCGTTGACGCAACGTGCTAATCGCGTATGCGAGATAGTAAATTGGTCATTAATTTGACATTGTCTTACATTTTTAAGCCTTAAAACCAAAAATTACCTCTTTTATGAATTAAATACTTCAAAATCTACATACGCTATAAGTAGCCCGAAATTAAAAGACATTTTTTTTTAAGAATACAGTTCAAAGTTACATATTAGATGAAAATTGCAGGTTTCTGTGACCGCATTAGTTTTAAAATTACGAAAAAATAACGATAATCGATTTTGACGAAATCGCGTCTTTATGTAATTTTTCGGTAGTTTTTTTTCTGACGCTTAAAACAACAGTATCGAGAAAACCGAAAAATGACCCGTTTAAAATACCATATAACTAGACGCGATTTGTTATACAGGAAAATAGTGTTACGCGTAAATAGATCGGAGCACTCTTTCTAGTAGAGTTTTCGGGTACAGACATAAAAAAAAAAAAAATGTATAATATATTATTATTTTTTAGTTATATTTTTAAGCGCTTTTGATAAAATCGAAAAATACGCTTTAAACCTTATTTTAAATGTATAAAATACACTGGCACACTCTGTATGTTTGAAGTACAAAATATATAGTACTTTTTACACTGCAGTTACACGTCTCTCTATATAATATAGTATGCGTACGATTAAAAATCACAATAAACGTGAAAAAAAAAACAATAAAACGAGAATATATATATATATATTTTTTTTTTTTGTCACAAGTACGATTCAGTTTTTTTTTTTTAATGCGCCGCCACCGACGTATATTTAAAAAGGAAATTAATGTGTACGTGTTTCGACGTTTCAAATCGCGCCCACGCGCGTGTTATATTCTTATATAATAAGACAAAGGCGAAAGTCATTTAGGATCAAAGTAATATATACAGACACATACGCGCGTTTTCTTATTTTGAATTTTTTTCCAGCAATATTTCGTAAATATTCGAAAAAATTCCGTAAATACTCGTCGATAAATGCGCGATAGTATATCGATATACGAGTATATTATTTTATATTCAACACGCCTGTATAAATGCGCTTTCTTACAACACTATAATATATATAATCCGCGAATGCTTTCTTCTTTTCTCGCTCGACAACTGTCCTGCGCAGAGAAAACGTTTTTTTTTTTTTGTACGCCATCGATTTTGTACGTTTTCAAATATATTTATATTTTTCAATAAAATCGTCGTTGGGATCTTTATGGATTTTCAACGTTTATACCCATTATACCTATACATTATATTGGGCACGGATTTAAAAAAAAAAA
This sequence comes from Slavum lentiscoides, assembly GCA_032441835.1. Taxonomy (NCBI): domain Eukaryota; kingdom Metazoa; phylum Arthropoda; class Insecta; order Hemiptera; family Aphididae; genus Slavum; species Slavum lentiscoides. The sequence goes on along the minus strand of CM063707.1, from coordinate 815,105 downwards.
ATTGTTTTCCGACACGTATATTTTATATTTAGTAGGAAAAAAATGTTCGGGGAACGTGCGTTAAATATAAACTGCACATACGCGTAGAAATTTGTACTCGATTATCGTTTTTAAAAAAAAATACTTTCACGTCAGACAGCAAATAATAGTCGGTACCTACTCATTACGCACAATATATTTATATATATCAAACGATAAAATTCAATTTTATAGTGTTTAAATTAATAACAAAGTCAAGAGTCATCAATGGGTGGCTGCTCAATCAATCCCTATATCCCTAATCCCTATATAATTATTTAAAAGGTTTTTTTTTCTAGCTTCTATCGATGCAAAAGCGTTCGAAACATATAATCATCGAATGAGAGTTTTTTTTTACATAGGTACGCGCATTTTCAATAGACGCAATTTCGGTATCTTCGTATCTTCGATCTGCGTTGATCTTATATATAGTGCCGCAATAATTTTAAATTAGAGCAAACTTTTAAAATGACCGTCCTGCTTCATGATTTAATAATTTACATCGATAAGATTTTCTTTGGTAAAGCAGTTTTTGCTTTATAATAACACCGCACGATTATCACAACATCCGAGAAACTGCGTTAATCAATAAATACATGTACAATATATCATCTATTAGTGTATAAATGTAATATTATATATTCTAACTTTTCAACGAGTTTGTTATTTTAAAAATTAATAATATTATTTATCGAATTAATATCAGTTTTAAACGTATACTGAGAGAAAAAACGGTTTATTGTGTCAAGTAAATGCGTCTTTCGTGATAATTGATGTAAATAGGACGATTAATAAAGTCACAATCAGAGAGTACATCTAGGTTTTTGCAATTTTTCACTAATTATATTTATCACAATAACGTTCTAAAATATTTCGCAACGGGAATGATACATTTATAATTGATTATAATGTTCAATACACAAGCGGTAAATGATTGTGAATTCAGATTTATTTATTGAGCAATAAAACTTCCCATAAAACGAGTATAAACTATAAATAAGCAAAAAAAATACAATATACTGTGTGTATCAATAACACGAAATCGCCGTCAAGTCGAAATTATTGAAATTAATTTATCTGTAAATATTAGAATTTATTTAAATAACCTTTTTCTAAATGTTGTAGATATTTATAAAGTTTTAAAAATTTTTACATATACAATTTTAAAAAATATTATAGTTCCAAAATTGTTTTGGGGTTCTTCTTTCTTAGAGAGCACTGGAGCTCTTTAGCTCTCTTAACGCTCCCCCCTCATTAAACCAATTCTGACTGTGGTCATATATATACATATCACATATGTGATTTTAATGTGTTCTGCATATTTGTATTATTAATTTGTTTGCACTTCAAACTATATACTCTATAGTTTATAAGACTATAACTTAGGTATGATTATGCATATATGCATAAACAATAATATTTATACCTATAAATATCTAATGATTTGCGTGAGGACAACTATTCAAGTTTTACTTTCAAAAATACAAAAACCAGTTGATTCTTTTTTTTTTAAGAATACCCGTAAATACTTAATAATGAATTAAATACAAGCGAGTAACTAAAAAAAAAAAAAAACACTTACAAACCACATTAAAATTCTAAAACTATTTAAGAGAAATTAAATAAACTAAAAAAAAATAATACTTATATATACGTCATTAACAGTCATTATCAAACACAAAAAAATTAAAACATTTATTATTCGAACGAAAATAAAATTCATTATACCGCATATTCAGAAAAACCGCACGCATTTTATTTGAACCGTTTAAATAGGAATGTGCCTATATTATATATAAGTAATTAATTTAGATATAATTTTTAATATAAAATATTTAATTATATTTATGTTAGGTATTACTAATGCAAATTAAATCAATTTTGAAATTTGCATTATCGAGATTATGCAATAATATAATTGAACCACGTGGGCCACTTGCCACGTGGGTACCTTTTATATGTATAATATTATAATGTCACGAGTTTATTCAAATTTTTACATACAGTGTTTCATTACAACCATTATCAATATTGTTGTTATTACGAAACAGCGTGTATAAACGTAAAAATTATAATAAAAATACTAAAAAAAAAAAAAAATCCAAATAATAAAATACTACCTATTATTTTCTATATAATCAAAAATATATACATATATATATACGTTAGGTATATAATGGCAAGCGAACATAAACGTTTCGAAAAATCAATATAATGGAAATATGTGTCTTTTTACGAGTACTACGTATAACTATATATAATATTTTTTTATATACAGGCATTAATTTATTTGCAAAGAAAAGTTGCACAATAAGTACGCATTGTGTCTATAATATTATATAGATTGTAGAATAATAATATGGATATTATTGTTGTAAACGCCGTGGAAAAATTAATTATGTATGGCAAAGAAATCGGGCCGATTGAAAGTAAAACCTGCAAATATATTATATTATGCTGGTCCGTGTCTTGACGCCTAGAAGATACGAGAATAGATATAAATATATGGACAATTTGTGTTTGATCAATAGCAGAAGACTTTTAAGTATATTTAGAATTAAGTGTCTGTAGTCGTAGAAACGACATGCACTGGCAACGAGATTACGTATTGTACCAATAATTGTGATTTACAAAGAAACGTGGTCGTTCACAAACAGTGACGACGAGGGAGGACAAATTATTATTATGTTCGAAAGAAAAGTATTAAGAAAGATATTATATGCGTGGTCCAAAATGGAACGCAAATACAGCTGGTGTCGTTGAAAGCAAGAATGTAATGCAGATCCGGAACAGCTATACGTATACAATAAACCGAATGTCAAAAGTATAATGCCTGCAAACCGCATTAGAGCGGACAGGACGTGTATGGAGGAAAACTAATAAAAAAAAAAATTACCAAAAACTTATCCGATAAACGACCTCGTGCTGCAGGACGACGAAAGGACAACGCGATGGTTGTTGCAGGATAGGGTAAATAAGAGACGTTGATGAATCGGAAAAAAACTTGCATTTGCTTTTACTTCATTGCATGTTGTATCGTTATGTTAGATTAAAAACTTGGTTAAAACGTATATAATGAGTGAACGAAGATTGACTGGTTCTAATTTATTGAATATAGTATACGCAGAGATATTGATGTGAATGTTGGAGGAATCATAGGCCGATTTGCAAAGGAAACAAAGAGATCAATACTACTTTCATTTTTATTAACTTTATTTTTTTGTATTATAATACTGACATAGGCGTGCGCACGGGTAAGGCTGATTGGGCTTTAGCCCCACATGAGCCTTTACCTGAGAGACTATATAGAAATTAGAAAGTAATAAAGCGTTATAGCCGTAGAAAATTGATAACAAAATAAATCAAGATCATAGATATTTACACGATTAAAGGTATACTATGGTTGCCCATCGAGATTGATGAATTGTATGTGTGAAATAATGAAAAATGATTGTTTACATTTTCCAGTCACCAACAAAATGGTCACTTCGAAGTTTGTAGTGAAAATGTCTATAATTTTTTTCTTGCGTGACCGTGACAGGGGGGGGGATGGGTGGTCAGATTGAATTTAGCCATACCTGACTCAGAAATCTGCGCACACCTATGAATACTGATGTACACTGTATTAAATTTATAACGAAAATTATAATAAAAAAATGATTTGAATTATATTTTTTTTGGGAGGGAAAGGTGGGTGGGTAGAGCATTGTCGCTGTATATATATATATATGAGGTAGGTACGTTACAGTTTTTAAATCGCCCTCTCCCTTAGATTGAGCTTCTGCAGATACGCCACTAACGTTTTACGAATACGTGTGTTTTATTTTTTCTTCAAATTGCTCGTATAGAAATATTGCGGAAAAAATGCCCATAAATTCGGTCTCGACAAAACAATCGTTCTTTAATATTACTCTTTTTACGTAATAATTATAAAGAAAATATATATTATATTTATATACGTATATAAACGGCGGTGCAGGGTGAATTCGATTTGTTACAATTATATAATATGAATCTAAACGCGTAGGTATATATAATATTATATCTTACACCGATTGGCACGCGTCCTTGCGTCGAAAACTTATATAATATTATAATAAATAGGAAAACGTCTATGAAAATCGATATTATTGCGGGTATAATATATAATATATAAAGTGTAACGGTATATTCGAACCGTCTCCGGCACACCAGAACGGGGGACGCGTAACAATTTGCCTGTCGGGTTGACGCGGTATAATATTATTATTATACATCTATTACGGCGGCATGAGGGTAAATCTCGGGAAATGGGACGGAAATGTGTAAGCTGTTGTCATGACAACTGATAATAATATCTATTAATATTAATAATATTAATTAATTCACACGCACAACTGTCCTGGTTGTATTCTTCCTAATTGTGGTAATGAAAGGTGTGACGCGCTACACCTTTTATACAACTGTCCTTTTTTGACTACAAACAGACTACAATTGTCCAATGTATATGTGTATCCCTTAAAGTTCCATTTTCTAAGTCAAGTATTTTATCTTCCAAACACCCAATCATTATTAAAGCGGTCATCAATTTTATCATCTCTACAGGCTTGCGCATTTGAAAAACCTTGGTCTTGCCAGTTAAGTATTTAATGGTTTTTTTTTTTTTATCTTGTTACTTTTTGTTATATGTCATATACGTGTATATAAATTAATATTAGTTCCTATTATTATTAATTATCTATTTTCTGTATATTTTAAAAGTTAATTGTTGAGTTGTAATAGCTTTTGGCTAAGAACTCTTAATAAAAAAAAAAAAATTCACACGCAATCATAAATTTCGTGTAATGTGTAAGCTGTGGTCATGACCAGTGGCGTGCCCAGGAATTTTCATTGGGGGATGTTATAAGTAAATAGTAATAATACATTTTAATGAATTGTCGTGGTAATAATACCAAAAACTCAAATGTTTATGACGTTTCAAGCTCTCCAAAATCGTTTCTAGCTTATAATTGTGTACATTTGTAAATTATTCTATAATTAAAATGAGTTTAAATCATAACACACTGATACCAAGTTGTTCAATTAACACATCATATTATGTTATGTATAATGAATGTTTATTGTCATAAGTAATAACTTTTTGCCAATAACTAATAAAAAGTATTAAGTAATGACTCGGAAACAGCACTTATAAGTAATAAGTTGTTTTCTGTAGGTCGGCAAAAAAGACAATTGGGGGGATATAACCCCTAACCACCACCCCCCTTGAGCACGCCACTGGTCATGACAACTAATAATAATATTTATCATCGAAATTACTTTGAATAAAGATACCAATGTAATTCACAAATAATCCCAATCACAATTCCGTTCCATTTTTATCGCTCACGCGACGTTTACACATCTGCAATGTCTCGAGTACTAGCAGACTCGTTTTTTTTATTATTATTATTATTATTATTATTATGCAAATTTTCAATTTTTCGCCCAGACAATAATATATTATATAATAATACTGAGCACGTTTTTTTTTTTTTAAGTCTGCGGTAACACCAATACAATTTGTTTGCCGCACACTTTTCGATAAAGTGACGAATGAATATACCTACAGGTACCGCCCACGAGTCATCATAATAATATATGCCCAAAGCAGTGGTAATATTATTAAAATCGACGTTACGAGACCGGGAGAGATTGCGACAATCTCCTCCTCGGATCGTGTCATCGCGTGATAAGAATAGCGGCGAGGAGTTATGTATAGGATTATTCGAACCGTTTATTCCGCGTGTGACATAACTACGTATAGCTGTAACCGAGATAATATCATCGATGTGGTAACGGCGTATAATAATAATTTATTTGTTTCACGATCTCACACGCGTTTATTACAATATTGTTTGCGCGCGGTATATATATAATGTATAAATTCGTAGGATGACATCTCAGTAAAAGTTCGCGCGTATGACAGTGGCATAGCCAGATGGGGGAAGGGGGAGGTTTAATGGTTCAAATATTATTCTTATTCATTATTTTTCGTCTTGTCAAAGTAACGTGTTTTGAGTCTGATGTATTAGTAAAATTATATCACATTTATTTAATAACCCCCTCCCCGCCTTAATTAATTTCTGGCTACGCCACTGTTTTAGAGATATTTTAATAAATTCAAATCGCGTACAATAACGCGTATTACTAAAAACAAATTTTGATCGCGCGAATAAAAATTACAATAATATTAAAATAAAATGGAAAAATATATATAATAAAAATAATATTTTCATTATATATATATGAACGGTCAAATCAAAACAGATCGTTAATTTATAATTTTTTTTTTTTACACATATTATTCGTACATAAATATTTTATAGAATTGAAATCAACGAGTATTATAAAACAAAAAAATATTTTAAGATCCGTTGTATATTGAATTTATTTTAATGACTTTTTTGAATTTGAAAATGAATTTTGTTTTTTTTTTTTTTTTATAATACTCGTTGGCTTTTATCAATAAATATATAGTTTTATTATTTTATAAATTTATAAAACGCTTTTGGTATACCGCGGCTACTGTAGTAATTAAGTAATATATATATAAATATATAATATCTACAACTATATATTATATAAAGTATTTTTGTTTCTATATAATATATATAAAATTTAAATTTGAAACTAAATATAGCTCGTTTTTTCAGGCATCACCGATACTGTAAAATACAATAACGTTTTTTTTACACACGCTGCATATTTCGAGTAGGTGTTTTTTATTTCTTATTATTTCGTGCTCTCGAACATTTAAATAAATTTTAACTCCTCTGCCCTAATTACGTCCTGATACGTATTATGCGTAAAAGTATTAACGTAAATTATACGTATTTACATATTATGTGTATAGGTAATACATACAGTGTACTCACGTTGTGCCAGCTGTTGTGATTATGTGCGCGCGAATATTATTATTCCGTCGAACGCGATCCTGCACGGCGATGAAACATATTCGTATAATAATATATTGTATGCGCAGCAATACGTAATGACTAATAACTATAATATAATAACGATAAGGCGCCGGGGAGTTAGTTATACGACCGGCGGGCGACGTGTGTACGCGTGTTATGGTCAAACGCTCGGTTGCGTCCCGGAGTTATGTACCGACGGTGCTGCGACCGAGATCCGGTTACGCAATGGTCAAGGCTTTGGGGGTTCCCCTCGGAGACGGCCGAGCACGTAAACAAAAAATACAAAAAAAACCATGTAGTAATTCCCCGGGACAATCGCGAACGTGATCTTGACCCGAAAAATCGTAAAAAAAAAAAACTTTTTTACAATGTTGTATTGCGCACACACGACATATTATATGGTATACGTCATACAATGCGGTTTTATAACGACACGAATAGAAAAATAATATGCGTCTGCAGCACTCGCGCTGTGGTTATTGTAATACGAGCCGATATTCGGAGTTTGTTACGCGTGTTTAATCACTTTTTTTTCTAATATTGATGTTTTTAACGTCTGCAGAGCCGTCGTTTAAAAACGAAAACAACGATTTTAAATCGTAATCCGATTGGCCGCGGATAAATCGTTAATTCTGTAATACATTCTATTTATACCTATATACCCGCTGCACACCATCCCAACGTAAGATCCAAATTTTCGTCAAGAACTTTCCCACATACTGGGAAAAAAATTGTTTCCCATTAATGTCGCGTGAGCGGTAACAAAGGAACGGAATAATTGTGATTGGGATTTGTGAATATTGGTACCTTTACTCAAAGTAATTTCGATAATAAATATTGTTATTAGTTGTCATGACAACGGCTTACACGTTACACGCAATTTATTAATTGCGTGTAAATTAATTAATATTGATAAATATTGTTATTAGTTGTCATAACAACGGCTTACACATTTCCGTCCCATTTCCCGAGATTTACTCTCATACCGCCGTAATAGACGTTTACACATAAACAAAATTCCGGAAACATCTGCGCAGACCTTTTGTTTTAAAATGCGAATTTCTGATAGACGTCTGTCCCTGGACAACCTCATTCGAGTCATGTAAATTATTTTTTAAAAAAAAAATTCACATATTTGCTAGTTGTACACATTATATGCTACAGATTGTAAATATTCTATATTAAATTAAAAATAATACGAATTTTTCTCGATGAAAGACACAATACGATTTAGGTTCATATTTAGCCCTCACGAGCAAACATTTTTTAAAAAAATGTTCGATTTATCCCTACGTAAGTTTTATTATTATTTTACGGAAAAAAATCGACTCAAAAGCATACAAATTTGATTGAAAACTATTTGAATACATCATAAAAATAAATCCGTATAAAAACACTAGTGAAAAATGTCGTACACGGTACCTAATATAACCGCACTAATCGAATTTCAGGTAGTGGGTAACTATACTATTTTTTTTTTTTTAGTAATGTTTACCTAAAATAACCCATATTAACCCGAACTGGTAAAAAACCATTCTCCTCTATACAACACTCATCGTATAAACGCGAAAGAAATACATATATTGGTTTTAACGCGAATAAATTGTAAAAATATTTTGAAGAGAATCGTTATTCCGCTAATCTGCAATACCACAGTATATATATTATATCAGGTAGGATTTTTGCCTAAGAAGTGGTTAACAATGTTACTATATGCATATAAATAAATACATTTATTAGAACTCGTTATTCTTTGTCCAAGACGAACTATATACGTATAAAAATACACGACAACCTTCGTTCCGACTGATCTCATTGCCATCCCTCGTATTTTCGAATAATATTTTATCTATAACACGATAATTACACATAATAATAACGGAACGTTTAAAAATTTTTTTTTGTATTCTAAATATATTTTTCTAATAAAATAGTACATATTATAGTTGTATTGACAATTAAAATATTGTTTCCGGCAGGAATAATAAAGCCTTTAAAGGGCCCCCGGAACTTTCGACCTTTCACCGACCTGATTCCTCACTTTACGTAAAGCTATATCCTTAACCCGCGGAATTCGGAGCGGTCTAATCTCCCAGTTTCCTATATACGCTGGCAAATACTGCAGGCAATCGGTTCCTCCGTCAGTTTCATGTAAAAAAAAAAACACGGTTTCTTGATCTACAATTATTATATTGAAATATATTCCAGATTACGATTGAGTCAAAATAATAATTATCTAAACACACATTTAAAATGGGGGAAGGGGCTGAACAGCGATAGTCCAGCCTGCAGCGTCCTCTTTTATTGTCTCGGTGATTTCGAGCCCCTCCTTTTTCAACGTCCCGTTCTTATTGACGAAAGGACATTACAGCTCCTCTCTCAACAGTCTCAATATGACGTATCCCGATATATTATATTATCCACGAATGTCGTCGTTATTATATTTATAACCGCTTTTTGCGTGATTTTTTGTTTGTTACCGGGGACAAAAAAAAAATTTCCTATAGCAGATTTTTCACTGATAATGGGAAAAATAGTAAAAAAAAAAAAATCAAAAATTAAAAGTTTCCTAAGTTATAAAAATTTAAAGCCACTATTAAATTTATTATTATATGACCTCCGCATATATTATAATATATAAATCTGAACTTCGTATATGTTTCGTTTCCGTTATTATTAGCATTTTTTTCAAACTTACGTATAGTTTGTTGTCCGCGTGAATTGTTTACTACATATACAATTATTGTAGTCTTCATATCAAACGTTATTATTTATAATATTTGGCTCGCTCGTTTCATGATTAATATTTTATTGCGTGATATTCTGCGTCGTGTAATAGTCGAGATGATGGTTGAAATATAATGTCGCGAATAAAAAAAAGATTTCGTAAACCAGAGATAATAATTATTTTAAATAGCGGTTTTTCGAACACGCGAAAACGTTATTCGGGCGCAATAAGCTATCATAAACGATTAAAAGCAAAAATAAATAAAAACGAGTCTGCTAGTATACTCCAGACATTGGTGTGTAAACGTCGCGTGAGCGATAAAAATGGAACGGAATTGTGATTGGGATTTGTGAAAATTGGTATCTTTATTCAGAGTAATTTCGATAAAATAAATATTATTATTAGTTGTCGTGGCAACAGCTTACACATTACATGCAATTTATGATTGCGCGTAAATTAATTAATATTATTAATGTTAATAAATATTATTATTAATTGTCGTGACAACATCAGCTTACACATTTCCGTCCCATTTCCCGAGATTTACCCTCATACCGCCGTAATAAATACGCGTTTACAAATCAATAATAGTAATATTATACCCAGCGGCATAGCCAGAATTTAGTCAAGGGGGGGGGGGGTTATTCAATGAATGATATATTCAGCTTTACGAGCCTTACTACTAAGTCGAATATGTTATTTTATTAAATAAAATTTCGTATAATAAAATTTTTTTTTTGTGGTAATAATACAAAGTGACTGGTGATAAAAGTATTCAAACACCTGCAGGAGGTTATTGTACACATCAAATGCGACAAAAAAAAGTTCCTTTTGACTATATAATGATTGCGCGTAAATTAATTAATGTTATTATTATTAATAAATATTATTATTAGTTGTCGTGACAACATCAGCTTACACATTTCCGTCCCATTTCCCGAGATTTACCCTCATACCGCCGTAATAAATACGTTTACATCACATCAAAAAAAAAAATAATTTTTCACTACATACCTGCAACTGGTACGCGAGCGGTCACGAATATTACGACAACGAGTTTCTGGGTTTTTTTTTCTTCTTCCTTCCTTTTTCTTCCGCCGTCTTCTTCCTAATAAAACATAAATACATATACGCGCGCACTGTTGTATATTATGTTGTACGGCTGACGCAGTTGATGAGTGGCCGCTAACGCAGTCATTTACGCGCGGCGTTCACGGACGAACGACTGCACGCGGTGTAAAATCGCGGCGAACGTTTTACGCGCGGGGAAAGTGTTTTTGAACTCGGCGCGCGCGCGCGCGCGCGGTACCGGCCGTAATATAACCGCGCGCGGTATATTATTATGTACCGCTGTATAGTTTATGGCGCGACCGACGTTTGGTGGTCGGTTAACGACGCGGGCACCGGCGAACTTAAGCAGGCGACGCCCTAGGGTTATCGTCCTCCTGACGCATAATAAATAATAATATGACGTCCGAGGTGGTCGTGACGAACACGAATGTTATGCGTGTGATATGCGTATTCTCGGCGTGTACCTACTCTTTAGAGCCAGTTCAGTGGCGCGTTTTCATATTGAAGGGTCGAACATGTAAAAACCGGGGGGGGGTTTAAAGGGGTTCAGGACATCAAGACAGTGTCTAGATTTTTTCGGGGTGGGAAGGGGTCCATAACTTTTAAGTCTTTATTATAATATACTGAATTTATATTTTAACGTTTGTCATTAAATGTCTCGTATCGTGGGTGCCCGCAGGATGGGCAAGACGAGGCATCTGCCCCTCCCCCTGGACTTCAAAATTTCAAATATAATTTTGAAAATTTTTGATTTAATTATTGTTTAAATAAACAAGTCAATTTTTTTTTCTTAAATTTAGAAATTTCCGAATTATTGCGTTTTAAAATTGAACCCATGTTTGCGAAAATAATATTGGAACCTTACTCGGTACGTTTTCTTTAAGGAAATTTAATGAGCTTTTCAATGGTGTTTTCAAATTTGCTACATGGCCATCAGGATATATGGCCGTAGTTCAAGGAGAAAAATCACGTTTTTTCGAAAAAAAGAAATACAAAAACTGAAATATCTACCTTACACCTACTTGAGAATCTGACAGCGGTCAAAATGAACTTTTGTATTGCATTTGAGGTGTACAATAATCCCCCGGAGTTTGTACTCGCAGATATCGTAACAGTCTGGTAGACCTGAAGTCTATACGGCGAGAAACGTATGAATAAAGAACGATCGTTTCTATACTCTATTTAGAACAAGAGCTGCACACCGGTCGCCCGTGGACGAACACACATCATGACCGAAGGGGCAAAGTGAAGTCCTCACGAGTCATGACTCAAATACTGAAAAATTATTTCCCTCCTTTGAAAATTCCTAAATACCCCTCTGCACCTGTTTTTCGTCAATGAAGTCTTAAGCGGCCCTCGCACGGTCGTGTATTACTGCAGTCCGTTTAAATATTGACAGTATATGATATAGTCCTCAAACGGTCAGTACAGCGATTAGTGTCAATACGCTCTCAGTATTTTTTAAATTTCTACAGTAGGTAGTACTGAGTTCGATTGTTGATACTGTCGATTCGTCGGAACAGTTATAATATAAATATGTATTATAAACGGAAATGGACAAGCAAAAAGCGTGTATCGCAATTATAATTCACTGTAACGTCGCTTTTTAAGTATTTATAATGAACTATTATAGTTATTTTTGTATGGAGCATTTTTTTTTTTTCATCTCTATTCGAATGTTTTTCACTAAGAATATCACACAATTCGGGTACCTAATTGTTTGTAATCCGAAATGATAAATCACGCAAAATGATCCGATTGCGAAAGTCGAGTGTTTTTGACTTCCGTCCTCCGTCGCTGCAGTAGGGAATGAATGCTGAAGAACTGCCGCATTATATCCATCTCATCACACCATCATATTATATTATCATCAGTAAACCATTACTGCAGACGACTCGATACCCGATTTTTCAATCTGCAGTCATCAGTATCGTTTTTCCGTACTGACAGTACATCATTACTCTCGTTTAATACACGATCAATATAATACTGTCAATAATGTTTATCGATGTGAAGGCCGCTTTTACCCCCAAAAAAAAAAGGAATACTTAAATAAAACGTAGCAATAATAACCGGGTTTTTTTTAGACACGCGATATTTAAATGTCAAATTCCGTTCTAGCTTTTTTTTTTATGATCGATTGAAGTATAGTAACAATCGCGAATCGCCGTATATATATACATATATATATAATGGTAAAAAGCGAGAAACTGGCATTTACAAAAAAATTTTAAGGGAGAGTTTTAAAAAATATATATTTATCGATTACGTGCAGAATATTTTGTTGTTGTCAAAATAGTGTATTTCTATAAAAAAAAAAAAAACAATACTGTTTTCAGTTGTTTGTAATAATACACGTGTAATATATACGAGAAAAAAAATTTAAAAATACGTCAATAAAAGGAATTCCAGGGGCTAAAATTCGACGAGGGGTTTATTATTTTTAAAGAATCATGTTTTAAATACGGACATCTATACTGAAATAATCAGTGGCGCACACTGAACTGCACATTGATGGGTCTAACAATATTTTGCACACCTTATTGCCACCACCACCCAATAGACAACCAGTAGACACCCAATGACAACCTTGCATGCACTGTAGTATTAATTATGATTAAAAATATATTATTTAAATTTTTAGCTCCATAACACCAGCATTTTGGTTACCTAACCACCATCACCCCACCCACCATTTTGAATAGGGGGTCGATCGACCCCATTGACCCTTAACGTGTGCGCCACTGGAAATAATCATATGGAATCTCGACTCAATCGTATTTTATACTTGAATATTTTTTTTATTTTACATATATATATATATATATATATATAAAACGAAACACGATTTTATGTGCACGCGATGAGTTATATCACCACACGCAACGCGCGTTATATCCGCGTATACACATTACTGCACACTGGCAGTATATATAGGTATATATAGGTACCTACCTATGTAATTCTATTCGATATTTCAATATAATATAATAATAATATTATATATGAAAGTATACGAATTACAAAAAAAAAAAAAAAAAATATCCTTCCTATAATATTCATTCCGTAATCTTACATCACGGATTATGCTGCAGATATACACACGCAAACTGCGTAGAAAAGCCTGTATATTTGTCACATAATATTATACGCGTTATTTCGTATGATAAGAGATCGCTATACGTTTTTTTTTTAATGATTATATACGTATAATTTAATTCGATTTTTTTATTTCACTCGTTTTTCATTTGTATAATATTATACGAGTATATATCGATCGAACAAAAATGTACTTATCAGAAACGATATAATTCGTATGATTTCAATAAAACGCATATTATCTTGGAAATCGTCTATATATATATATATATATATACTATACATAATATTCTCAATTATTTCGTTATTTAATATAAATCTTTATATAAAGACTACTATAAATCTTTCAACGAAAATGTATATTCACGTGTACTGAAAACGAAGGTCAATGTACACTTCTCTTTTTCTATAAAAATAATATATACTATAATCACGTATTAATATATAATATACAATGTGCGCGTACACGACAAGGATACGTATATATATATATTACAAACAAACAACAATAGCTCGTTAAAGTATAATATACGAATAGGTATACCTACTTATTATTGAGTTTCCGAATTCGGAGACAGGACAATCGTTTAGAGTTTTCGAGGCCCCGACGGCATATAGACATATAAACGTATAGTATACACGAACATATTATTATGAGGTCTAAAATATAGTAATTTAAACGTTAATGCATATAGGTACCTACCTTATTGTTTTTACTCTGTATATTGTCTTTCATTGAATATATATATATATAGCCTTCTGAAGTCGAAATATTAAACGACATACTCGGGGAACTGTCAAACATATAGGCAAATTACGTTTACCGAAATTATAAATTGTCTCGTGACACAATTATTAATATTATTATAATAAATATTTTATTAAATACCTGTAATAAATTATAAAGTGTACCTATGCACGACGTTTGACGACAATATATAGAAATATTTAATTACCTAATAATTTTCGATTTCATATAATATATATTAACATACCGCGGCCATATAATATATTGCAGTAATACATTTGTCGAATTGCCGTTATTATTATTATTATTAAAGAAACAACTGCAGCTGAATAAATAGCACCGTGTAAATTACACCGTCAACTGCTTAGTGCTTATCCGTCTATAACCCGCGAAGCACTGGCGCAACCAGAATTTTTTCAAGGGGAGTCCGTACTTGTTTAAACATATTATGGACATTTCAACTACAACGAAAAAAAAAAATCTGGTATATACATAACATATACTATAAATTGAATGAATTTTTCATCAAAATATTATTACTACGTGTATCATATATATTTATAATAGGTATTATTTAATTTTCATTAAAGAGTTTTATTAATTAAATTTAAATCATATATATATTTGAAAACATTTTTATATATTGAAATTTCAATGGAAGGGGGTCCGAACCCGAAATGCCCCCTCTTGGGTACGCCTCTGTCGCGAATTTACCGATATCCAAATTTTTATTTTACTAACGGTGATATTCACACAAAAAAAAATTCGTTTGTATTACAAACATTGACTATGATTGTCTGAGGGTGCTATTATTTGCATAAATAAAATATATAAATCATCGTTTGTTCGCTATTATAATAGGTATTTATATATCATACAAATCGCATATGTCAAAAGACATACTGCTGCAGCCCCGTTCTCCGTGCAGATAAAATAGTGATTGAAAAAAATGTATAAATGTTTTATTACAGCTGTAATAATTCTCTAGAGAAACGAAAAGATTATAATTTCACGCGCGCGCGTAAACGCGTATTTAATGTATTTTTGTGAAATTGCAATGATTCGGACACAACTCGCGTCGATTTCAATTTCTATACGTGCCGAATTCGTTTTATATACTATTTTACGATTCGAATAACGTGGTGCGCGTCGCAGAAAGACAAAAAAAAAAACGTTTATAACATAAAAAATACTTCCATATGTTTACGAAAAGATAATAATAATAATACGTCTAGAATATAAACGAATTGAGATTAAATAAAATATTCATGAATAATGGCGAAAAACCTGAATTTTTATCACACACACAGCTGTGTATATCAAAACGCGCATGGCGTATACTGCAAGCGTGTGAAATGCGTATTTATAATATTTATACGGAACAGCGAAAAATTCGAATTAAAAAAAAATAATAAAATAGCGTATAGTCAAAATATTTAAAAATAAATCCACAAAAAATACATTGGACGCCGCATAACCGCGCGGAACACATTCTTATATTTTCTTACATAATAACACTTCAATAACGATTTTACAACAAATTTTTATTATATCATGTTAGCGATACGTATCAGACGTTATTTTAAACTTATAAATTTTACTCGATACTAGATATTTCGATTATCTGCAATACTACTCGCAGATGCAATATCTACGATCCATATACATGCAGGATGATTAATTTAGACATCCATTCGTGCGATGGAGTGTAATATACCAAAATGTAATTCGACGAGAAAGGACTGGAAAAGTTTTAAGGGGATTCGGAAAAGGGCATTTTTTTCTCTCTTTTTTCTCGCACGCGTACGAAACACGATGACGTACCGCCGATCTGTAATGATGATGATGATGCGCGCGCGATAAGGATTCCGAAAACGGATTTGTCGTGAATTTTACTATAGATTTTTTTCATTTTTTTTTTTTTTATCTTAAGATCTTCAAAAATTGAATATCAGATTCATTTTGAATTTTATTTCATTTCGGAGGGTTTTATGAAGAAAGGAAAAAAAAATTATAAATGTGAGAAAAATCGATCTCGAGTAGACGAATTCAAATCCGTTTTCAATTTCTCACCGCACTACCAGTAGATCGATCCGCGACACGTTGGAAACACTGCAGCCGATGTCTGTTTAAGGGGATTGGAAGTGGGTATTTTCTCTCTTTGTCTTACACACATGAAACATAGCAAAATAGACGTTTCGTACTTCCAACGTACCGATCGATCTATTGGTGCGATAAGAAATTTGAAAACAGATTTGAATTCCTCTTGAATTTTACTACAAAACGACTTTCCCACTTTTTTTATTTATTTTTTTTAAGACCTTCAAAAATGAATTATTAACAATTTTTTTTTTTTAAATTTTTCGGTTAATTTTTTTAAGGGTTTATGAAAAAAAACGAAAAAAGTAGGAAAGTCGTTTTGTAGTAAAATTTACGAGGAATTCAAATCTGTTTTCAAATTTCTTATCGCACCAATAGATCGATCGGTACGTTGAAAGTACGAAACGTCTATTTTGCTATGTTTCATGTGTGTAAGACAAAGAGAGAAAATACCCGCTTTCAATCCCCTTAACAGCGTATTGTACATAGTCTTTGGGAATCAAAATGTGTTCATTTGGCGATTTTTGAAATTTCAATTCGGCTAAATTGACTCCGACTAATATTTCAAGCGTTTGAACACCCGAGTACTCGCCGACGCAATACTCGCGTCGAAATGAACATTGCGATTTACACGTAAATAGACTCATGCAGGGGCGTAATTACGGACAGGGGGATACGGGGAATGGATCCCTTCCCGTGAGCTTTCTTTTTTACATAACGTATTATCTATAATTTACAAAAAATATAATAAAAATTATTATAATTAAAAACAATAAAAATAATATTTTTTTGTGTAAACAAAATTTGTTAGTATTTACTATATATTTATCATAATTCATATAATATTCCTCAGTTTATTAACTACCGACTGGTACGATGCGGTTACGTTAGGTTAGATCACCGAAGAAAAGTCTACTCGTATTCAGATGTTGAAGTAAAACCGTACGTATTATATGAAGTACTCAATAAATTAGCTAAAAAAAAAAAACTGAGAAAAGTAGAAATTTTGTTATAAAATACATGTCGTTTTTATTGAAAAATATAACAAAAGTGCAGTGCCGTCCTAACCACCAATAATGCCCTAGGGCAATAATATTTGACGCCCCCCAAAAAAAAAATTTACAACTAACGTAATATCTAATTACATAATTTTATATATTTTAATAGTAAATACACTCATCCTCGAAATCATCATATAGATACAAGTGAAATTAATACCTAAAATAAAACAACAAATTTTTTCTTTTTGTAATTCATTTTTTTGACGCCCCCTGCATTCATAATACTTTGGACGCCCTATAGGGCACTTGCCCCATTTGCCCCCCTCTTGGGACGGCTATGCAAAAGTGTATAAAATACGAGTATAATCAATCGCTTTGCAGATATTAATGCTGGAAGGGTTGTTACAATTATTATGGGTTATCCGCGATGATAAATTTTAAATCCCCCCCTCCCCATATAACATTCGTAATAACGCCACTGGATGCGCATATCATGCACGTATAAACGGACTTAAACTAGGAATTTAACCTCCGCGGCCTGCACAATATCGTACGAGTGTAAAATACACGCTTTTATCGTGCTTTTCTTGTATTCCTGCATATACAAAATGTCGACAAAAATTACATAAATAACAAATTTTATTCGGTAAAGATATTAATATAATAGAACGTTGAGGAATGTTTTTCCACCATGACCGCAGTCCAGTCCAGCCCGTTCATTCGACGACCGTTTTTATGTCTCTTTTGCTCGATTCCAGCGGATGAAAACTCAAAAATAGGGCCTTAGTTTTTGCGCGGGTAGGATTTTTAAAAATCTATTTTTTTATAATTTGTATAGTTGTTATTTTAGCTTTTTGTAAAAAAAAATACTTTGCTTATTTTTCAACAACATGAACCGTTCACAACTTTGTCCCCCGCCCCCCCTTTCAAAATTTAAAATGATAACACTGCTTCCGTCCCCACTCTTATTTTGAGCCACTTTGACCACTGTAGGATACCCACGTAACGCCGATTCCGAAGTATATTTTGTCGACTGGTTCAAATATCCAAAATAATACACCCATAATCCACCTCAAAAAAATTGCCTGTAAAAACTCCACCTTAAAAAAAAATATCATTCGTATAAATTTCCTCAAAAATCTAGAGAAATTCACTTTAAAAACATTAAATAAGGAAAAAAAAAGGCGTTTTGTTTAAATTGCGAACGATGCGAACCACTGACCCACACGGCCACACGCCTCTAAATTGAACCGGCTAAACGCATAGCGTTCGGCGCCTCCAGTGGCGTAATTTCGATAAAAATTTAGATGGCCGTGCTTAAGCTCTCAACAGATTTAAAATCCCGTGACTTTTTTATTTTGGTCTTTTCAAGAATATATAGAAACTGGATGCTTAATTATTGTTACGTGCAATGGGAACAGTAGGGATACGTTTCCGTGGATATATATTTAACACTATATATATATATATATATACCTACTGGTTTTGGCGAACACGGAAAACTTAAGGGATGCTAATTTTAAAACGGGGGAGGGGTGCTAATACCATTTAAGCCCCCCCCCCAAATTACGCCTATGAGCGCTTCGTATGTAGGTATACATTAAAATTCAAATGATAGCTATATTTACGTAGTCTTGAAAAAATATAAGTAAAAATCAATACTATTATTATACTCTTTTAAAGTACTTAATAAACATTTTTTTAAAAATTCGCCTCCCCCCTTACATGACCTCTAGATCCGCCACTGTATGCACACGTCGAGCGTTTCAATACATTTCGGAAGGTTAAAAAAACAAAAATTATACACAAATCGCTTAACCGCGGCGTACCTACCTACCTACCTACCTTATATGCGCGTTGGTCGACTGCGATCGTAGGTAGGTATATATTATATACAAACGCACAATAGACACAGCACGGGACGGTACCGCGGTGGTAATATATTCGGTCACAGCGGCGGCGCGTTGAGATTTCACTTTCTACCGGTTGTGAGTCCTCCTCCTCCTCCTCTTCCTCTTCCTGATGATGTAACGCGCACGACGGTTTTGTGCTGCGCGAGACGCAAGTCTGCGTCTTGTAGCAAAGGTTTCCCTGCGCTGCTGCAGCGTCTGCAGGACGCGTTGTATCTGATACACGCATTAATAATAATAATAATAATAATAATATTATTTATATTTAATTGTACAACGTATTTCGTATATATATACCTACGCGACCAGTGGCGTAGATATACGATTTTTTTTTCCAAAAAAAAACTTTCGAAATGAAATTTTTTTTTTATATATATGTATATATTATTTAATAAATTTATAATTTATTACGAAGTCATTTGTTGACGAAAGAATCCCCCATGTTAAAATATGTTCTCGCTGCAGGTTGATCGAAGGATAATTGGACTAACGAAAATGGTTGTTAGGTTTAACGTTAAGAGTATATTATAGAAAAAAATTACAATAGTAAAAAATAAGACGCTATCTGTTACAGAGGCAACGCGGGTAGGGGTTTTGGGGGTTCGAACCCTCCCCCCTCGAAATGTCTAAGAAAATTTGAAAATTAAGCTGTGACATCTATTATATATATAATATTGTATATTGTACATAATATAATCTTACATTTTTTCAAACCTCCCCCGAAATTTTTCCCTGCGTTCGCCCCCGCTCTGTTATGTAACTAAAATGATGCTCTGCGACTGGTCACTACACGACGAGATGAAGTCATACCAGTGGCGTGTTGAACTTATTTCTGGTGAGGAGCAAAGATTAATAAATGGTATCACCCACCCCTTCAGGTAACACTCACCACCTGCAGTTGCGTCGTGTCAGATTTTTAGAGGGGGGTTGACCTTCCTCATTCCAATTATCACCTTTAAAAAATAATACAATATCAACACGCTTTTCACAAAATTGGTGATAAAAAACTTTTTCGCCAAAACCGTGTAATTCGACCGGTGGCCATAGGAATAAAACGAGAACGAGAGAGAAAACTCCGAAATCGCTGTTCAGTAATCTCGCACGGCCTTCGCGCTGCACTCGAACCGGCCGTCATTTAGCACTGCAGAACGAGGATCTCTAGCGAGATCCTTCGATCACATTCTCAATTCTGACATCTAGCGTCTAATGATGTAGTAACCGTGATTAAATAAAGTTTAATAACTACAAACTACAAACTAGTATATTATGATTGTCTGACACCTGAGTGGCTGAATGTATAATATAGTATTACGATATTATAGTACCTACTAAATCCATTACCCGGTACCTATTATCTAGTACTCATACCCACCACCAATTTTGAAGGAGCAATTGCTCCTAAATTACCCCTTCAACACGCCACTGAGTCATACTACACATCACTCGATCGTTCCTGCGGTGGGATAGCCCGTACGTCGATATACCTAGCCGTTGGAATCGGCTGATCGAGCGGATTCCTTGATCTGTCTTATCCAATCACGTAGGCCAGTCAGTTTACAATGGACACGCATACGCATTTAAATTCTTATTATATCACGCTGTACTACACTCATATAATTATTATATCACGCTGTACTACACTCATATAATTACAAAACAAAGCCGATTGTTGTATGTATATAGTGTACGTATAGGTAATAACTTCATCCGCATTAATTTTTATACCGCGAAGAGTAGACTGTTCGAGAGATACAACGTGTAATATTTGACTCGACTTAAGAAAAACTATCGAATTATATAGCTCGCCGTGCAAAATTTTGTCGCGTTTTCTACAATCGAGTGGAAACAAAAAAGAAAAATCAATATTATCACGTATACATTCACATACACGTATATATACGCTCATACGATTCCGAATTATAGTAATATTATTATTGTAATATGCGCTGAAATTCGCTATTCGCGATCGACGAAATACGCGATTTCAACATTTTAAACAGCAAGAACAATTTTTTTGGACGGTTAGAATAACCTAACCTAATGTTGTTTGTTGTACGGTATTCCGACGCGATCGCGGTCGAGTATCAACACATTTGATTCGAGTTTCATTAAAACACATCTTGAAAGACATACATCGAATGAACAGTGGCGTATACATGATTTTTCAATGGGGGATCAGGGCCGGATTTAGATATGTGGTGGCCTATGGGCGGAATTATGCCTATGGGCCTTAATAAGGAACCTTATAAAAACCCTTATAAAAAAAAAGATCATGGGGGAGGATCTGATCCCCACATCCCCCCTTGTATACGCCACTGCGAATGAAGACGGACGACATCGAACAATATCACTTTTGTTTAAGAAAAAAAAAAAAAAAAAGAAGCTATTTCTAGTACAAATTATTAAGGAAATAAACCTACAGTCACATCTCTGCACTTTCAAATTTACACATTTAATTGCTTATAAGGCGTTGTGTAGCGACTTCTGTATCCAGCAACGAACACTGTTTTTCTAGACTAAAACTTATTAAAACTATAGAATAACATTTTAAAAACTAGAAAATCAATAGATAAATTGATGTACGATGAGAAATTAAATATATATATATATATTAGTCGTGTCGGGTGTGCTGAGGCGGTTGTAAAACCCTAAAATGAGATCAACGCGCCACTGATCTGCACCATTATACGATGCGGACTGTGATCGTTTAGACTTTTGAAGCATTTATTTTTTTGAAATATTTAATCGATAAAGCGACGCGACTTTTTTTTCTTTTTTTACACATTCAACTGTTAGTTTTTCAGCAGTCGAACCCAAGTACGAATCGAAAGTAAATTGTCATTTATACGTTTCCTAAGAGTCGGGGCCACAGATGTATATATTATGTAAAATTCAACGCACTCCTTTGCGAAAAATTTGTTTCTTTTAAAAACAGAATACACCGAACACAGAAGATTCCGCGTTTACAATAATTAACCGACCGTATTATGTGCGCGGTTTTCTTTTCATCACCGTAACCGCGTGCGTAATTATCGAGTATACTTTAAGTAGGTACTAACTAAAAATTCAACGACCATATTCATATTTAAATTTCTTTGATAAAAATAAATAAAGTCAAATATTTATGCATGAAAAATGACAAAAGCGCATTTTATTTATTTTAATTATAGTAGTAGTAAATAATTATCATAATGCTAATACAGTTTTATGATGTTACGAACAATAGACACGTTTACACAATAAATTAACAATCCAGTCGAAACAAAATAAGTAGTACCCAGTTTAACCTCGTGTCTGTATATTGTGTCGGAAGGTTAAAAACCCAGACGTAGCACACACGTATTTCAATTATTAATTCGCGCAACAGTAAACAGTTTCAAAATATCGTAATACATATAAGGCTCGTGTTGTTATTAAGATAATTTCTGCTAAATTCTCGGATCGTATTATAATCGAAATTTTATAAACACAGAAAACCAGTATAAAATATTTACATTTTGTAATTGCACATCAGAGTTCAATGAATCAAATGTATCATCTTGGTCGAAACTAGTTCTGATGTAATATTTTGCACGTTTTAAAAGATCTTCGAAGAAAGAAAAAAAATGGTCGTACACCGGTGTTAATATTTCAGTTCAAACATTAGTACAACGTATTTTAAATGAGATTGTTATAAAAAAAAAAAAAAATGTATTTCGCATTAACAAATTTCGTTATTCGTTATACCGTGGCTGAAATTATACTAGAGTAGAAAAACACAAAATATTGTGAAATTAACAATAAAGGTTTTTTTTTTGTAAGTTGACATTTTACACAATTATGTTATTTCAGAAGTTTTTTAAAATACAATAAAAAAAAAACCCTTAAACAATATAGGTAACTAATAAATAAATTAATACAACCATACTGGCAAGAAAATTACAACAAAATGAACATGCAAAAAATTAGAAAAATATATTAATAAATTAAAACCACGTGTTTTACATTATGTTTATAGGTGTATACACATGTAAATCTTAGTAAAAGCATAGCCAATTGTAGTTTTTTCTTTAATAATAATATAATTTATCAAAATAGTTTTAAATATCATAAAAGTAAACAAAAAAAACTATTGTTTTAATACTTAAGTAATACGAGGAATTCATTATAATAATATGATTGTATGATAGTTGTATGGTATTTATGTTTATAATATTTTCTTAAATAAAATAATATATTATTTTTATTCAAAATATAATATGAATATTGCACATTCAATGGCAATATTTAGAAATATGTTTGAGATTCAGCATGATAACTTAAAACTACGAGAGTATTAAGGAAATGTTATGCATGATTAATGAATTATTATCTTAAAAATTACAGTATAGTATCATTGTACCAAATAATTAACTTTAGTGAATCGAATTATTCTATAATTGATTATAATCTGGATAAAGTTGCCCCGTTCCAATTATTATACGAAATAAGATGCCAATTGTGCCATTTTATCTTTAGGAGGTTTTGGTTTTCCTTTACCCTTATGCTTGGCCTTTCCTCGGCCTTGGCGACTGTTGAATACCGGCTTGGACGCTTGAGCCCTGAATTTCTCTACTAGATATCCGAACTCGTCGCAGCAAAACAGACAACCAGTCATCTCAATAAGATCACGAGGAAGTCTTGTGCGTTCCTAAAATAATATATATTTATTAATAAACTTGCGTCGTTAAATCACACATCAAGAAAATAACTAAATATCTGATACACGAATGATGCGTTTGAAATACCTCTTTATATTCAATTTTCAATAACTGCGCCCCACAATCACATTCTTTGTTTTCTTCGACAGTGATCTTATGCGCATCTTCAAACAAGTGGAATATTACATCACATTTGTTACAGCCGACCTTCCATTTAGGTCCAGACGAAGGGTCCAACACTAACACCCCATTATCACATTGCAAACAACTGGCAATACCGTTTACATAAAAACCTTGTGGGCAAGTAGGATGAAGACACAGATTACAACCACTGTGTTTCTTCATATCTCGGAATGCTGGCTGGTTATAACAATATGGGCACAACGGATAACTTCGACCTTTATTTCCTGTCGACCAAGTTACCAACTCAAAGTCGTCTAACGGACACTTCAGTTCCTAGAAGTCACGTATTATTGTTGTTACTTTTTCAATAATAAAAACAAAATTATATATAGAACTACTTTATAAATCCTTATATTTCCATTTTGGGGCAAATTATATGTTTCATCACAATGCGAACAATGCAACCGCGATGGTTTGGCTAAAATAAGTTTCATGTAACGTCGACATTTTCCACATCTGTAAAAAACGAACAAAATTAATAAATAACGTTAATATCAGTTACTTAAATTTAAATGAATAATAAAACATCATTTTAAAAAGAAAAAAGAAAAAATGCTGAATACTAATACCACATAAAAGCTTATAAATAGTCTAAAAAATAAAAAATTATTAAAATTAAAATGTACCTTGAAAGGGCTTTTCCGGTAGCAGCTAAAGTAGTAAATGACACTTCAAACAGAGAATCCATAGCTTCAATAGACTTCACAAAGTACAAATACTTTTGGCGAAAAGCTTCAATAGTTTGTCTAAGTACACGATCATAATTAGCTTCGCCTTTGGCTATTAGATTCAACTGATCTTCAATAGTAGAACGCATCGTTGGTTCTACCAATTGTTTATCAATCTAAATAAAAGTATACAAAACAAATACATATTAAATTAAGATAAATATTACAAATTATTTCACAATAATTATTATTTCAGTAATATTTATAAATCTCAATATTTCATACCTTTAGAATATTATATATTGGATTTAAATTTTATTTTATATTAAAAATTGAGTAAATATTTAAGCATACCTTTTGATATCCATGGACTAAAACTATACCTAAATTTGTGGGTACAAGTCTTCGTCCAGAAGCAACAGTAACATAATTACGCTGAGATATGTTATTAATATGAACTGGAATAGATGCATCTGTCCCAATCCCATGTTTTTCCATCATCGATATCAGTTCAGATTCGGTAAGATATCCCGGAGGGCTTGTCATATGATCAGTAAGCCTAGCCTATAGAACATTTTTTATAATAAAAATAATATTTTTAAACCGGTTTTTATTATAATTATGATTTCTTTACATCTTTAATATTAAGTTTTTCATCGCGTTCGAAATTAACTGCCAGTTCATTTTTAGGCAATGCTTTCCAAGGAGTAATAGCAGTAAACCCAGCGTCAATTAGTGTTCGCCAGTTATATGTAAAGGTTTCTGTACCAATTTTAAAAGTAACCGTTTTAGAGTAGTATCTACAATCTTTTGACATCGTAGCAACAAAATGTCGAACAATGAAATCATAAAGTTTCCACGAGTCTCCATCTAATTCGTTACGAGATGCCAACATAGTGGGCGTGATTGGAGGGTGATCGCCGCAGTCTTTACCATTTCTTGGTCTGGTTAAACCATTATTAAGCACTTGTCGTATTTCTTGACCCCATTCAGAACTTTTTTGCAGATTTCTCATTGCACCTCTATCATAAGTAACATAAGATAATATAAACTAAAATTATTTTAAATGTTGCGTTTATAAAACAATCATTAATAATATTATATATATATATATATATATATATATTATTAATACAATACATATTCTTACAGCAAATCAAAATTATCTGAATAATGAGAAGTTTCTGTTCTTGGGTAACTGATGTATCCTTGGGTATAAAGCCGCTCAGCTAATTGCATAGCATGATGGGGACCCATTCCCAGTCCAGTACTTGCAGCTCGCATAAGCTCTACAGAGTTCAAAGCTAAAGGGCGTTGTTTTGACTTTTCTTGTTGGGTTATAGAGACAACACTGGAAAATAATTGAATTTACTAAAATGTTTGTTA
Organism: Slavum lentiscoides; assembly: GCA_032441835.1. Lineage (NCBI taxonomy): Eukaryota > Metazoa > Arthropoda > Insecta > Hemiptera > Aphididae > Slavum > Slavum lentiscoides. Next base: position 788,576 of record CM063707.1, on the reverse strand, counting down.
AAAGAAATTAATTTATACACACGTTGCTACTTGCTGCTTCTTCAGTGCTTGGAGTAAGCTATTAGATGCATCACGTTCAAAACAACGACCTTTTTCCCAATTAAGTATCACATCTTGTCCTTCTTTTGATTGAATAGTAATCTATGTACAAGGTTAACATTATTTTACTTTTCATTTATTTACCTTAATATTGATTTTTTTTTTTTTTAAACTACACAAACGTTTTACTTACTTGTATAACCCAATATGGTTCCGGTTTGAATCTTCGAATTTCATCATGCCGTTGAACACAAAAACCTAATGTCGGTGTCTGACACGGACCGTATGATATTAAAGATGAATCCAAATCACCATATTTTCCCTGAACATTAAATATTAATAAAACAACGAGCAAAACATAATACAAATTGCTAACTGTAAAATTACTTGAAAGTATTTAGTTTGAAAACGAGTAAATGAGCAACCGATTCGAAGATCGAGTTCTTGTCTAGCATCGACACTCATGGCTTCGTTGCGATTAGGAAAATCTAATCTCTCCATAGCTGCTTTAATATCTTTCGCTGTAATAGCAGAGAATTTTGCCCTCCAAATCCTCTGCAAATAATTTAATAAACAATTGTGTCCGATGTAAATTTTATACCAATAATAAAAATTATCAAATGAATAATATAAACTATATAAAGATACGTTTTCGATAACTTAATAATTAATGCGATTGAACGTTTGAGTACTCACATTTATTTCGCCAGAGCGTTTCATAGAACTTTTAACAGAATCAATGACTTCAAAGCATATATTTTCGCCTTCTTTATCACAGTCCAACCACAAAACTAAATAATCTACACCGCGCGCTTCGCACGCTAACATGGCCGGAATACGCAACTTAGGAGACGCTTCTTTCTTTTCGGTCGGACAAGAGAAAAGTTCTTCCTATTTTTTTTTTTTTTATACATTACAATACGAAATTAAATTTACGATTTTACATTATAATTAAATATTTTTTTTTTTATTACCGGATCGACTTTATCCCAGTTGTTGAATTTACTGTTAAAGTCCAGTGTCATCACATGTCCACAGACAGAAGTCATTTTGAACATCACCGTTTCTCCGAAAAGTGGTCCAGACCATTCGTGTACAGGGCACGCAGAATTCATACCTGTTACAGACGCAACATTTAATTCACAAAAAAAAAAAAAAAAATTAATAACAACAAAGAGTATAGCAAAAATTTTTAATCGATTTCTTATAAATAATAAACCGAGTCGGTATTACATAATTTTCCAAACATTTAATCGTAAACGGTATCGACATCGAAAATCCAATTCAAAGCAAATTAAGTACGAAAATCGATTTGAACATTTTTTTTGTTTTTGCGTAACTACGCTTTTTCAAACGCTAAAGTCCGATCCTTTGCAAATAAAAAAAAAAAAAAAAACCCCAGTAAATTCGAAAACAAACAATATTGTTCACGATTCGTTCGATATCTGATAAAAAAAAAAAAACGCAGCGCATAATTATCGGTGTACGGTTTTACGAATAAAGCCGCGTCCACTGTTGGCCGCCTGTCGTTTCCACGAGTACAACAATAATAATTGCTAATACACCGGCCGAATGATAGTAGTAGTTACTTTTTCTGTAGCTGCTGCGGCCGTTGCTCAGTATGTTCGCCAGCGACGAGGCCAGCGACGGTTTTTCCGCCACCATCAGAGCAGTTCTCATGATCGCGCGGAATTCCGTGTATTTTATACTTTTGTATACGATTTATAAAAAAGAAAAGGAAAACCGAAATCGTGTAAAGACGTCACCGGCGGCCGACCATCTGCTAGGATAACGTCGGGAACGCAGCGAACGGTAACATTTGACGAGCCGGCGAACGACCGCGGGACGACGACGACGACGACAGAACGGCGAAAGAACGCGAGTCAACTGCGCCGGGACGGAACGTCGGCCGGGGTCACGTGCGAAGAGGTCGAACGGCGACGGTTCATAACGCTAAAACCGAAATGCGTCGCCCGAACGCGCATAGACACCGCGTATGCCTGCGTATTTTAGGTATTTTGAATTCTGCCTATATACATTGTTTGACGCACACCGAAACCAAACGAATTGATAAAAAAAAAAAATCCTAATCAATGCACATGTTTGACACGCTGCAGTCGTGCCAACGGCGCGAACACCGACATCGCACGAACACGGTTTGCTCGATCGGCGCGATACGGACACGGGTTCGCGTATAGTGTGCGCGGATTCCCAGTCTGTAGAAAAACGACCGATTTTCACCGATGAAAATATATTAACGTATAACAATCATGCGTTCTCCGGTATAAAAGCACGGCCGGCTCAAGGTATGGACGAGCTACAATAGGCACCAGAGCGACATTTTCGAAAGGGCGGCATTTTCCAAAAAAGGAGCGATCCTTAAATTTATTTAATTATATCTCTATCAACCTGCACTGAGGTTGATAAAAATTTTAATATTATTTAATTTAATTTACGTTTACGTCAATTATTATTTTCTAATATATTTCCTCTTATTTAATTATGTAATGTTTAATTTTTTATTATATTTTATTGTACTTCAATATATTAACTAGAAATACTTGTTGTACGCAGGCCCCCCATATGAATTTTTCAACTACGGTACTGTAAACGAATCCGGGCCCTCAATGTATATTAATATTTATAATCATCTAATAATTATAAATTATTCTAACGTATAATTTTTTATTTTTACAAAAATTACCTAAATATACGGGTTACACGGCTTCTTTTGCTGTTATATACACTTCTATAAAATATCAGTTATTTTAGTTTAAAACACAAGTACATTAATTTACTACAGTTTAATATAAAAATCAACGTTTTTTTAAAAAAGTATTTATGTATAATGAAATACAATGTAAATTATTCAAAATTAAAAATAGCGTTTGTACATATACAAAAATACAATTGTATTGTACACATTTTGTACATGTACATTTTGTGGGAATACCCGAATACGAATACCTGTTGACAAAATTAAATATATAAAAACCCATAATTATCTCATTTTCGACCAGCAAATATAGTACTAAAATGACAGGCGGCACAACATTAATATTTCTATAGCGGCAGACTAATTGCTCTTATCTTCCAGGATTTATTTCCCTATTATTTTTTCCAAGAAATGCTCGCGCCGCAAGCACCACCCGCCTACACATTTTGTTACAAAAAATGATGTAGTAAGAAATCAAATTATTTGTATACCAATATTGCATAAAGATATGGTGACTAGGGTGGCATGACTCATAATATGTCTCATTTTATTTTTCAAATTTAAATTAATAATATGCGTAGGTATATTATGTTTTTTTCCCTGGGCCCCCAGAGAGCCCGGGCCCCGGAACCATAGTACTCACTGACCCCCCCCCCCCTTTGTGGGGGCCCTGGTTGTACGAGCAGTGGCGTAGCCAGGATTATGTAATGGGGGGTTTAAGTATAAATGAAATTATAAGCTTTTACATTTTTTGTTAAGTTTGTTACACAATGCTCATGGTTTTATATAATATTATGAAATAAATACATACAAATTAAATTATTAACATAACTAAAATAATAAAGTAGTGAAAATAGAAACAAAAAATAAATGTGTTAATTTACAGCAATTGTATACATTTATTAGATTAAAAATTATAAAAAAAGGCAATGGGGGGTTTAAACACCCAAAACCCCCCTGGCTACGCCACTGTGTACGAGTAACAACGATGATTACTAATTTTAAGACATTACAGCTAATGCATGGAAAACAAGAACATTGTTTACCATTTAGTCTATTATTTTATAATACTTATATTAGGTAAATAATATATAGAGATTTAGTGTTTTTTTTTTGTCATAAAAATAAAAATTGTTCGTAATATACTTTAAAGTCAAAATCAAACAATATTAATAGTTATTACTTTTCTTTTTTGTCATAAAAATGCAAATGTTAGATTATTTAAATAATAAAAAAAAAATGTTATCTCGATTATTCGTTGAAAGCGCGATACATTTTTTTATATAGCAGTGGTGGTATACTTGATGTTCAAAGGAGGCCAACCTCCTCTGCCAATGGAAATGACGACACAACATAGAGGGCGTGGCACACGCAGGAAAACGCCTATAAATATTGGTCAGAAACCAGCAGATCGTTCAGTGTAGTCGCGGCAGTTAGTTGCGAATGACTGCTGGGACTACGCACACGCACGCGACCTACGTCGTTCACGCCTGACCGCCGTGACTACACTAAGCGGTCCGATAGTTTCGGACCTCTATTTATAATCGTCTGTCTGCCCGCCTCTATTTCGTTTAGTAGCGCTATCTGGTGACTACTTTCTTTTCCGGTTTTATTACGGTCGGTTGACACGCCATGTTGGTATATGCGGGTGTTTAGTTTGACACTGACCGAGCGACCGATCGTATGCCATCTTTATTATTTATTTTTATTATTATTAATATCAATATTATTTCGCGTATTTCAATGAAATGAAATGAATGTAAGAATTCATCTTTCCTCGTTATACATTTGTTTATTTTACACGTTTAATCGCTGACACTGTACCTATACGACCGACCGAGTTCATTAAATACTAATAACACAGACTATATGAAATATTTTATATTTCATATAGTCTGTGCTAATAATAATAAAAATTATAATGAAAAAAATAAAAATAATAAAGATTGCATCTGCGCGTACAATCGGTCGCTCGGTCAGCGTCAAATTAACACCCGCATATACCGACAGCGCGTCAGCCGACCGTAATAAAACAGGAAAAGAAAGGAGTCACCAGATAGCGCTACGACACAATAAAAATTCACTCGGCATTGATATATAAATGTATAATTTCGTACTGACATCGGCCATCGAGTAATCTGCAGGTTTTTAAATATATGTATAACCTTCCGTGACTAGTCGATTTCTGTTTCAGATTGAATTGCGCGGATCAAACTCATTTTTGTTTTAAATAAAATTTAACTAAACAATAAATTTACACACTCACGAATATACCTAATTTTGTTTTTTTTTAAACAAATAAACGTAATTTATTTAAATTTTTTTATAAAATGTTGTTAGCGAATTTCGTGTAAATTCATTATTTTTAATATTTAAGGCGTTACTGTACACTTGTAGGACGTTTTCTGTGTCTTTTTACTCCCAACCCAAATCATAATCAATAAAAAAAAGTTCAAAATTCTGCTCGCTCGGCAGAGCCCAACTTAGGGGGCTAGGGGCTGCAGCCCAGGCCCGATATTAATTAATGTCGGTTAAATGGTTTCACATTGAATATAGGTATAAGCAGTGAATTTATAATTTAAGGGCCCCATCAAAAATTAGACCCAAAATTCGGGTTTATAGGTATAAGCAAAAAAGCCAGTGCAGTTATATTTTTTAACACCCACCCGCACCCCAGTGCCAGTGGCATATTTTCATTTTTTTCGGGGGAGAGGGAAGGGGGTTTAAACTTTTCAAAAGTGGAATTAATTTTTTTATATATATTTTTATTTAAGCGTATTAGTAATTTTGGCAAGTCGTTTTTTTTTGGTTCTGGGAAGGAAGTTAAGCATAAATGCTGTTAATACACCACTGTCATTACAAGTTAAAAAGGGTGTAATTTGTGAAGAAAAATGACCATCACTCCATAGCTTATCACGAATATAAATTATTTTCAAATTGTTGAACTCATAAATACAATATATACAAAACACAAAATATTAGTATGTATATAAAGGTTTTTAATTAAATTCTTTAACTATATTATATAATGATGACTAGTTTTACTATAATATTGTTTATTACATCATTATGATTAATTTATTGTATATTATTAAATATACACGATAACGTGACTTCTAATCGCGTATTTGTCATTGTCCATCTAAACCAGCGTTTCTCAACTGGTGGTACGCGGACCCCTAAGGGTCCGCGAGAAGATATTAAGGGTTTCGTAGAAAAAAAAGCGTAATGGCGGAAAAAGTGAAATTTGTTGTACTTGATATTTGTGTTATTGTAATTTGTGAAATACTGTAAATCGGTTTTTCGTAATATATAATATAATTGTGAAATCTAAACCAACTAAAACTATGCAATGGAAGCAGTGGCGCCGAACGCTATACCTAGCCGGTTCAATTGAACCGGTAAAATTTAGAGGTGGGTACCACTGGTCGTGGGCGAGTGTATATAATTTTAAAATATTATATTGTCAAGACAAACTATTTTATTTATAAAAATATATCGTGGACGATAATTATTTGAGATTTACGTAATAATGGGGAAATCAACTTCATAGTTTTATATAGTATTCATATATACTCGTATCTATAGTGTGGTGGGACACCACCACAGGAATTCTTCCCGAAGTCGGTAGTTGGCCGGGCAGTTTATTTTTATTTTTAATTTGATGTATAATATGTATTTTTATGTGCTAATAATAATGGAATCAGCATTTTAATACAGAGGTTTTATTTTTTAATGTAGTGTTATTTATGCTATATTGCATTATTATTATGATAGATCTTATGTGATCTTACATAGACACTATAATCACATATTTGTGGTTTTGATTTGATACATAGGTATTAGAAATAAACGTATTAAAATTATATTTGTTTTGTGTAGGGGGCCTATATAATATATATATAGTATATACAGGTTCTTTAAAGTTGAGTATATTGTTTTTTTTTGGAGGGGGGAAGGGGGTAGGGGTTCTAAATTTAAATGCTATTTTTGTAAGGGGTGGGTGGTGGGTGTATTTTTTGGATAATTGAACCGGTTGATAAAATATAGTTTGGCGCCACTGAATGGAAGGCGTTTGGTGATAACAAAACTGTTGGTTAATGTAATTCACGCGACGATACTCAAAGGAAAATTTAAAGGTGAGGAAGTTCTCATTCCGAGAATTCCGAGGATTCCGATGACTCCAACCGATATGCCATTCGAGTTTAAACGAATTTAATTTCCGATTCGTCTTGCATTCGCCATGATGATTAACAAATCACAAGGCCAATCCTTGAGTGTTTGTGATCTGAATCTAGAAAATGCATGTTTTTCTCATGGTCAGTTGTACGTGGCATGTTCACGTGTCAGCAAACCATCCGCTTTATTTGTTCTTGCGCCTGTCAACAAAAGGAAAAATGTCGTATATCTCAAGGTACTTCGCTGAAGAGAATCGACCCGGCAGGGTCGCGCTAAATATGAAAAAACCCCCTTAAAATGAAGACAACGGCAACACAACGCACGACAACTCGCCGTGTATAATTACATGAAGCAACAAGATTTGCGAAAAAATTTTATTGAAGAAGTCTAGCGAATTCATAATTGATTTATGAAGTTTAAAAATGCAACAAAAAAATTGCAAGTGCCACGTAGGTGGGAACTGTAAACTTTTCAAGTCGTTTTGAACAATATTGACAGAATTATAACCAATTTTATTACAAATGTTTGTTGTATAAAAGAAGTATTCTACTAGAAGTCCAACGATCACATTAAAATTAAATTTTTAACTTAATATTATTTTTTTAATATATACATTGTATGGCACATGCTGATTAAAATAAATAAATATTCCCAAATTTTTCATTTCACTTATTTCGTAAATTATTATCTGTCTTACGTAAAAATATATGACAAGTTGACATTTAGGGGTCCTTAAAGCAGTGGTGAGAGGTCAAGGGGTAAGCGAATGAAAAAAGGTAGAGAAACGCTGATCCAAACAACAAATCTAAACAATCCTTCAATTTTATTCAATTTAAATACATATATAAGATTTCTAAAATGAACCACACACCCCATTCGTCTACTACAGTGCAGTTGCATTACTTGGTAACCTACGTAGGCGCCACTGGTTCGATTTAAAAAAATAAAAGTTTTTTTTTTTAGTTTTAATTTTTGACGTCGCGCAATATTTTCAAAATTCTTATTCCATAAGACGCTCGCACGTACTCTTAGTATAGGTAATTGAACCTAGAACCACTCCTATCCAGTATCCTATACATAGTCTATAAGTTATAACTCTGAATTCTGATCAACATAATATCTGTATTTATATTGTATATATGAATACTATAGGTATTTACTATTGTTATTTACGTAGGTGCCTGTGTGAGAATAATGTTATTATACCGACATAACGCCATAGATCAAAGTGTACTGTACTACTGTATACACTATTTATACTTCTATACATATAGTTACATTATTATTACTTATTAATACACGAGGATTATGGACTGCTCGTATATGAAATATGCGATTAACTATATCCTGTTTCTATTTTTGTTCTGTATAAAATAAACGCCTATATAATTTATCAGTACCTAATAGCTTAGTGTTTAGTATAGTGTAATTACGCGTTTTTTACGCATTCTACTTCACACAGAAATATTGACAATATTATATAAACATGATAGCTGTATATTACCATTAATTTTATAATATACCATATTATAAAATCAATGCTATTACACAACTGTACGCGTTTACCGATTAGGAAATTTGATTTTGATAGAATTTATTGTTATTATTTTTTTTTATGAGGAAAACAAGTGCTCGAACTAAGGAATGCGTAGGGAGACGGAGTTTCTCTATTTACTTTTTTTTATCTGCGTACCACAATTATTTTTTTTTTTTTTAGTGAAACGGGGACTTAAGGGATTTTACTATATGTAAAAGACAAAAGTGGTGATTGGATGACGAGGAGGGCGTAGTCCCCACATTATATTGGAGTACAAATTTCTTTGTAGAGCGCTCTTTTTTTTACAATTAGCAGAGCTTTTTTTAATTTTCCCAATTCGAGCATCGAGAATAATTGATACTGCAGGTAATGATTATATTTGGTGTAAGTTTATTACATCCTTCAGACCGGTCCTCAAAAGAATATTTAACGATGAAAAAAAAATAATAGAGTTCTGTCGTGTTCGAAAGTTATGATTAAAAGAAAGTATACACAGCTTATAGATGATCTGATCTGAGATATACATATATATTATATATAGGTACGACTGTACGAGCAGCATCATGTTCGAGTGTTGGTATATTATATATTTTACTTTTATTTGACTACTGTGTAGTAAATATATTTTATTTTATGTAGTATATTAATATAACCGATGATGCGGTATTATTATATTATATATTTATCGCGACGATTTTGCATTTTTTGAGAAAATTTCAAAAATATTTTGAAAATGAAACGAAGCGGATGTGAAAATTTTTTGGAAAAAAATTCCTGTGGTTTTTTTTTTATAATATTAAAAAATGTGTACTTATTGGGCTAACGCTGAATTAGTAATGTATATATATTAATATATAATTCGTATTAAAATCTATTATTGCTATTATTAGTATTAAGAATTTCCTTTTTTTTTTAAATTTTTTGTTCCGATATATTTAAGCGTTTTTCAGGTTTATGAGAATATATTAGAGAAGTATTAAAAATCGTTTTGTATACGAGCTTTGATCTATTTCCTACGTTTTATTTATATTTATAGTAAAAAAAACAACAACTGAAGATTAATGTATTTACATAGGTATATATAAACATAATACGTAAAAACAACGCGCTTTGACATATTATCCCAGAATAGAATATTATAAACATGTTTACCTAAACGCTCAACAAGCGCATCTATATGGAATAATTATGCGCGTTATCAAATCAAATTAAGAAATAATATTTTTAATATAAACGATGTTTTTACCGAGTTTATACTGCGCAATATTTTATGATAATCGGATATTATAGTGCATATATAATATGTAAATAAACTAGGTATAATCGTCAATATAGCCTATAGGTATACATGTATATAACTACAAATAATTATAATATATATAATGCACCTATTTTATATCGCCTGTATTTTCATATCCTGTCATTTTCGAACATTTAAAAAAAAAAAATTATATTCGTTGTTCGATATTATGTATATATTATAGATAACCGCATCGATTAATTGCAACAAATACGGATAGGCGCTATATGCGAATAATTATTCAACTACAATATAATCACTAAAGTGGTGTAAAAATTTAGTAGTAAACCTACTGAATATTTAAAAAATGAGCCAATAAACCGTATTATGAGCCTAACAAATGACCGCGACCCTAATCTTTTCTCGTTTTAAATTTTGTAAAAACTCTACTCATATTTTTGTTATTATTATATACATTTAAGCACCATTTGTAAATATTATTATTACCTCTGCGCGCGCACGTCCATAATTATATATAAATGAATAATCAGTACACCGAATCGTATATATATAATAAATATTAAGGCTCGGATTTGTACGCATTTTTGTATATTTTCTAACTGATCGTTCTACACATGTATGCAAGCACAAAATATGTTCCATGAAGATGTGATTAAAAATACGAATTTTTTTTTTTTTAGAGCATTTTTTTTGCATATTTCATAACATTTTGACAATTTTTAGACCATATTTTACAGTGTCTTAAGGCCGTATTCGGCATTTTTATGGCATATTGCGCTGTTAACGGTTAACACGTACGAGTATACAATAATGTATAGTATATAGTAATTTTAAGTCAAATTTCGAAAAAAAATTAAGAAAATATGTAGTTGTAAATTAGTATATACTGCTACGCGAGAGCTAATAAAACACGACCTCGCCTGAAAAACGCGAACGCGGTATATACGGTTTTAATAAAATAATTTTAAAATACGCTATTTGGCCTTTTTTTTTTTTTTATTGCAAAAACGCATATCTCGTGATTTTTTTTTTTTACGCTTATAAATCCGTGCCCTAATAAAATAATATTAACATTTCCGCGGTTAATTTATATTTATTATTTATTATATAATATATATCGCCTATTATAGTTTCTACTTTTTATCGATACGTCGATACTTTTAATAGCCATTCGCCATTGCAGTATATCTAGGTCGTACCTACAGCAACGCTAATTTTTCAATCGAACGACAAAAGCCGCTTTGTTACAAAATATCAGTGGCGCCGATGATTCTATATAGATTGCGTGTAACAGAGGTTCTCCAAATTTTTTTATTCGGAGCTCATATAGAATATTAAAAGCTCTTAGCAGCGGGCCAAAAGTGTATAAACTATAAACAGGTATAATTTTTAATTTTATAGAAATATAATAAAATATATTATAAAACTAGTTGACCTGGCAAACGTTGTTTCGCCATATAAATTATTTCTAGTGAATATTTTGGTAGTCAAATAAAAAATAACTAACTTATTGTAAGTGTGTGGGGATGTGGTATATGACTGAAAGAGGAATGGAGCGCTGTAAACGATGACGGCCTATAAAAATAACAAAAAACCAAACATTCATTTTTTGAATTCATTGTACTTTTACCATCTTAACTAATACATTTCAAATTACATCTCTATCACAAATTATAACAATTAAAAAAAAAAAAACATTATCAGTTTCTTAGTGCAATGGAGTGTACGATATTTTTAGTGAGTCCATCTTTAGCCAACACAAACAAACTGGATGATTTACCCACGCGAGAACATGTCACGTATAATTGTCCGTGTGAAAAACACGGTGTGCCCAAATCTAAGTCACAAACAGACATCGTTTGGCCTTGAGACTTATTGATTGTCATTGCGAATGCCAATCTAATTGGAAATTGAACCCGTTTGAATCCAATTGGCACATCTGTGGAAATAATAGAGATTCATGGTGGTAATACATCTTCTCCTCGGAACTTACCATTCAAAATGCTGGCTTCGACAACGTTTTTCATCAATTTTTTAATGACTAATCGCGTGCCATTGCACAGCCGTGGTGGATTCAAATTACGAAGCAAAATAACCGGAGATCCACCCTTCAGTTGTAAATGGTGCGGTGGCATGCCTGGCAAATCCAATGATTTCAAAAACTCTGCTGGATAATTTATAGTTTTGTTGGTAGAAATAGATCAGATTTAAATAAAAATTAAATAGGTGATCTACCTTTCACAATTATAAAATACGTATATATGAGAGAGAAAGCTTATTGTGTGAGAAAAATTATAAATTAAATATTTATTATAACAATTTAAATGGTCGCCATGGTAACTATTTAACACCTAGAATCCCAAAATATCCGTATTGGCTACCACTTCAAGCCTTTTTAGGAAGGTGAAAAATACTTTACGACCTATTCTCAGACCTACTGAATATATACACAAAATTTCATAAGAATCGGTCAAGCCGTTTCGGAGGAGTTTTGTTACAAAAACTATGACATGAGAATTTTACATATTAGACAAAAAAAACCTATATATATATATATATATATATCTAAATACACGATATACCTTAAAACCCATTGCAGTGATCCGGAAGGTGCAAACTGGAACCGAACATTTCAATCGTGTGTTGTTCAGTTTCTCTAAATCGTTCTCTATTTCAGTTGGAACCATTATTTCTTTTGGGCAAGCATCGCTTTAAAGTACGTTTCATTCTCTTAAACCAGCTTATATGTAAATAAAAATGAATTAATTAACGTCGATCAAATACGTCATTACAATAATATATATTATTAAAAAAAAAACAAACCGGATCAATTTCTCTTTTCTCGTTAATTCGTTTTCCGCACACCTGATCGGCCTTTTTGTGATGACATCCTGATACATACACATTTCATGCATTTCGGTTACATTTTCTAATTCTAACCTGGTGTCCTCTAACGTTTTAAGCGTTTTCTTAAAATTTCTCCGAAGACACATACATTCGTTTTCCAGTCGATCGTTTTTTCGACATAATTCTTCATTACTAGATTTCGTTTTGTTCAAATCCAAAACGACATCTTGTAACTTTTGTTCCGTACACGTTAATTTTTCTGTTACGTTCTCCAGATTCTTCTCAACGCACGTGTACTCATCATTTAATTTTTCCAATTTCGCACACGTTTCGTTCCTCATACGGATCTCGTCGTTTAATTCCGTTAACGCGACACTAAGCGTTTGTTTCGTTTCCTCTAATTTCTTCTCAATACTGTTATCGTCATCTATCATCAACTCGGTGCAGCTTTGTTCCGTAAAAATCATCCGTTCACTCGAATCTTCATGTAAACATTCTAAATTTGTATCGGATTCATTTACTATATAGGTTATTTCTTCATTTAGATCTGATTCAGTGTCCAGACGTTCTTCGTCCGTACTAGTCGATGAATCCGTACAGAGTAATCGGTAAGTTAATTTTTCACTAAAGCGCATCCATTCCTTTTTTAATTCGTCATTCTTATCATTGAGTTTCGTACAGACTTTTTCGTTGTACAATACGATGTCCCGATGTTTTTGGTTCGTATTCGCCAACTGTTCACTTATACACTCTAATTTCTCGTTAATACGCGTAAATTCTTCTTTGAAATCTACGTGATTTTCGTCCATTTTATCGTCTATAACGAATTCTTCGTTTAATTTCAACGCAGCGTCTTCGACCTCTAACGTTTCGGTTTTCTGGTTTCCAAAACGTGTTTCTGAATTTCTTAGATACTTTATTATAATTGTTTTAAGGAAACCATTGTCGTCTTGTAACGCTAAACACTTACTGACCAATTGTTGGTTTTCGCGCATCAACTGTTCGTTTTCAAATTCCTTCTCATCCACGCTCTTACGAAATTCCAATATCTGTTGTTCTCTTTTTGGAGTCGAGTCTCCAACAATTCGTTTTTCTCGATCAATTCTGAGAGGTTATTTTCCATATCCTTAAGTAAATTATTTTTCTTCCGTAGCGATTTGACTTTGGATACAGTATAACGAATTCGTTCTCCGTATTCGTCGACATCATTTTTGGACGTCACGCAATTATACTGCGTTGTGTTCTCGTCCATTAATACGAGTACTTCACTGGTTTCTGGAACTTCGCTGCCGACAGTTCGTTGCATCGTTTCGGCCAAATAAGATTTCTCGTTCGACGAGTCTTCTGTAAAATCCATTTCTTGGAATTTCCTGATCTGTTTAGATTAACCGATGTAAGAAATATTTAGTCTTTACAACTTAAAATATAAATGCTTAAATGAAAATCAGGTCCTATGAATCTCTATTAGAATTATATATAATATAACATCCGTATTCATGGAGATTTTACCGATTAATTTTTATTTTTTTTTCAGCCATATATAAAACAAATATACAGACTATATTTTACATACATGTACATATGTATATATATATATAGTTCCGTCTTTACTCTTTGGGCTCCCGTCCCAGTGGAGGTTTATAATTAAAATGTTTAAAATTATAAATTAAATATTTATTATAACAATTTAAATGGTCGCCATGTTAACTATTTAACACCTAGAATCCCAAAATATCCGTATTGGCTACCACTTCAAGCCTTTTTAGGAAGGTGAAAAATACTTTACGACCTATTCTCAGACCTACTGAATATACACACAAAATTTCATAAGAATCAGTGAAGCCGTTTCGGAGGAGTTTTGTTACAAAAACTGTGACATGAGAATTGTATATATTAGATATATTAGAATTAAAAAATATGTATATTTTTTTGATGCATAATTTTACATATTTTATAATATTATGTTTATACAGCAGTAAATATCGAGGAAAAATATTAAAAACCTATATATATATATATACTCATTAACATTTGCAGAATAATTCAGTAAAACATTTAAATAAGTATACTTAAACAAAATGACGCTATTATATTAGGTATAGCTCGTATTTCTTTGACCAGTTGTGGCATTCTCGGAATGACGCTGCGTACTGCAGCTATTAAAGCAAACCGCATGTAAATAACATGGAATAGAATTCCATTCCCTATACGTTTGTTATAGGCACAACGCGATATTGTTTATTCTTTAATATTTTTGAGTTAAAATTTGTTTTCAAATTAATAAATTAATGTAAATAAAAAATTTAAAAAATAATTGACACCACGGACCACCAGTTGATGTATTGAGTTTTTATGTATTTCATATAAGTGTATAGATACCACAACCACCCTGTCCACACTGCAAAATAAAATACCAAGTCTACCACATCAAAATGATATATGTACGCTCGACACCTGCAGCAGTCTGCAAAATACAATAAGTAAAATTGAAAACAACGTTATTTTCCCCTTTTCGATATTCGTTCGATTTTCCCTTTATGGTATTACAACATAGGTAGTCAACAATATAATCAGTGCTTTAATTGGGGGTTGGGGGGATTACCTCTTTTTAAAAAAAAAATATTTTAGCGTACCCAGGGGCGCATAGATAGGCCCGCAGGGATACCGGGTAAATTCCGGTAGGCCCTCCTCTCTGTAGGTTTTATTTTTTACACACTATTACAGTTAACAGTGTTCAATTTTAATTTATTACACGTGTATGGTAAAAATAAGAAAAAGGAATATATTTTGTGTGAGGTAAAAGGGGAGAAGATGCAGGGTTGAATCTCCTATTAGTTGGTCCTATGTACTTGGAAGTAACCTTTGCCCTTTGGGCCCTTTCCATACATTTCCCGGTAATTAATGAAAATAATAAAATTGTCTTTAAATGTTGCAGTTATCGACGCCAAAATAACAAAGATTTGACGTTTATATTACAAATTCAATACAGTTATTTAATTAAAAATATGTACAGTGATGGCTGAGGGGAGCGAAGCCACCACGAATTTTCAAGACATTAAAATGTTCAGGGACGCACATTTTTTTTTTTTTACACTTTTGCGTCCCCTTTTAATTTTTTTCTAATTCAAGTACTGAATATAATATAATATCGCATTTCCATTATTAAAAAATCCTGAATAGATAAGCCTGAATTATATAGGTATAGTTACAGACCGGATCATTTCTCAAACTCATCCCACCTTTCCAGTGGCGCACACTGAACTGCACATTGATGGGTCTAACAATATTTTGCACATTTTGCCACCACCCAATAGACAACCAGTAGACACCCAATGACAACCTTGCATGCACTATAGTATTAATTATGATTAAAAATATATTATTTAAATTTTTAGCTCCATACACCAGCATCACCCCACCCACCCTTTTGAATAGGGGGGTCGATCGACCCCATTGACCCTTAACGTGTGCGCCACTGCACCTTTCTATTCGTAAGTGTGTGCACTCGTATAGGTTGCAGAAAAACAATATCCTAAATTTTTTTTTTTTTTTAAATCGTTTTTTGAGTTTGCAGGTTATTTTTGTATATAAAACTGCAGCGCATAATACACTAAAAATCGATAATCCACGCGATATAATATAATTTGTTTAAAAAAAAAAACACCCGTTTCGTTATTATAAGTATATAAATATTTATATTTGCAATAATAAATTGTAATTTCATAGGTAAAACGCCATTATACGAGTATTAAATATTTTATCAAAATTATTTGCAACTTACAAGTTGCAGGTTTATATATAAATATACGACTAGCTGGATTACCCGGCGTAGTTGCCCGCGAAAATAATTGTGTTCAACAACTCCTTTTGGGCGTAACTCGCTGTGGAACTGTGGCGTATTTGAGACTTCACCTCAGGGGGGGGGGCGATGGTAAAAAAGCTCTCCCCTTCCCACCAATAAAAAAAATTATATGTAGGAATGTAATTATTGAACAAAACACATTTTATTTATTTAATTTACAAAACTAAGTCTACATTTCTTTTTTTACTATTAGCAAATGTATCAATTACATCATCTTATAGCCAATATAATATAAAATAATATAATTTTTTTAAATCTCTCAGGGGGGCGATTGCTCCTATCGCCCCCCCCCTCAAATACGCCACTGGCTGTGGAACTGTGGAAGCAATGCCTTTTTAAGACTAATCGCCCGAAATAATTACAAAAATAGTCTCATCTAGACCTAGCGATTCGGGCTGTGTGTTGATCGATATATCAAACTTTTAACCCCTTTTTCACCCCTTTAGGGGCGGAATTTTGAAAATCCTTCTCATAGTGCTCGCCTATACGATGTAGAAGCAACTATTCTGTGCAAAATTTCAAGTGTCTAGACCCAGTGGTTTAGGCTGTGCGTTGATACGTCAGTTTATTCTTTTATATATATACATATACATACGATAATCCGCGATATTATCGTATTACGGCGGCACGATTAGACGAATTTACAAGACTCGTAAAAAAAAAAAACTAAAATTCGTGCAGACTATTGACATTGTTTTTTTTTTTTTGTTTTATTTATATAGCTTCTAATTAAAATATTATTACAGCACGACCAAACTATTGACATTATTCGGTGCGTTTATGCAATGTGTTTGTTCGCGGTGTATTTGTATAATTTCGTCATTTTATATATAGTAAATAAATAAGCGATCAATTCATATTATAAGCATTTTATTATATATATATGTAGTCATATAGAATACATATTTTATTTTTTTCATAATAATCAATGATATTAGTTAGAAAAAAAAAAAAAAAAGAACTCTTATTTGGAATTTGATTTTTGCGGTAAAATTCGCTAAATCCGCCGGCCACGAAAATGCCGTAGGGGAAAAATCGAAAACAACAATATTTTCCATTAATATTATTTATACAGTAAGGTCACACTGTACGTACACACGTCCTTGTTCTGACCTATACACCACCCGAGCTGTTTCTATAAATTTCATTGATTTTCTCCGTCTCTCGTTGTTATTCGCCGTACGACCAGCCACTTCCATTTTCGTTTCGCGCAGAGCTGAACTTTTTTTTTGTAAAATCCGTCGACTGTGGTGTTCAGCCGCATTTGCGTGTCTAAGTACGAACAGAGAAGAACGAGGTGAGTGTTTTTTTAAATTCTGTACGATATTCTCTATTTTTCCCCGTTTTTCTACTTTTTTTTTTTTTTTTACTTTTTATTTATTTTTATTCGTAAATAATTTTTATGTGAAAAAAAATTTTTTTTTTCTACAACGCGTCCAGGGTTAAATACGTATATAATAACGCCTTATATATATATATTTTTTTTTTAAATACGTCGAACAATATTAATTGATTGGTTATTGTACAAATACGTCGA
The DNA here is from genome assembly GCA_032441835.1 of Slavum lentiscoides. Taxonomy (NCBI): domain Eukaryota; kingdom Metazoa; phylum Arthropoda; class Insecta; order Hemiptera; family Aphididae; genus Slavum; species Slavum lentiscoides. The sequence continues at coordinate 770,598 of CM063707.1, read as the reverse complement.
CAATATTGTGGGAAATACGATTTGCGCCTCGTACGACGTTTTTCACGTTCGTGTAAACTATGGTATAGTTGGTGTATACGTTTACAGCGTATTCTGCATTCGACAAACGTATTTGACTGTAGGCATTGGTGCTTTTAACCTGTCTGTTGTCGATAGCGTTTCTGTGTGTAGCGTCTACACATCTGTTATATTCAATGTCACTGTTATTGTTGCTTGGCCCGTTTTCAAGTTCAAATACCGGTTTACTTGTAGGTCAGAGGGGCTGGTCATAAGCATTTGGCACGATTACGGCTTTTGTCCAGCGTTTAAAGCGTCTGAGTAAAAATTATTAAAGCTCTATAATATTTATTTGAACGTAGGAAAAATCGTACGTTTTAAACTTATATATCCATAGGTACCTGATTTCGATTTTTTTTTTTTTATGTGTCACACCTAATACAGTTCTTTAGATTATATCGGATACCAATATTAAACTAATAAACCTATTCATTTCGAATTTTACTTAGAAAAAAGTAATGTACAACACGTTTTATGTATCATAATTTATTATACACATAAACGTATAATAATATTATCTGTTATTTATATATATATATATATATATATGAAAATTTAAACACATTTAGTAGTATATCACGTATTTATTTTTATACTATATAGTACAAAAATAAAATAGATTTTAAATGATTTATCTAGTTTCTTCTGTAAATACCTTTGTTTTTTTTTTATTTCTGGATTTTATCTAATTTTACCTCATTTTATAAATTATAATTGGTCCTATTTTCCAAGTGTTATCTGTTTAGATTTTGACCTTTGAGTTAAGAAATGTGTTAAAAACAGAAACTTAACAGACACATAAATATTGCATAATAATTTAATGAGATGCGTCAAGATCATTGAAATAAGTCTAACAATATAGCTAAAGGTCACCTTGTTGATTAGTGATTACCAATAGTGGTTAGTAAAACAGAACTGGCATATTAGTGAGTGTGTACTGTTAACGGAAGAAGTAACTTCACTTAATTATACTGTATACATTTTTTTACACGTTTCTTAATATTAAATACGTATTAATAATTTTAAGTAAGTTTCTAAACGATTATTATTACTGGATATTTAACGATTTTTTTTTTTTGCATGCATGCCTACTGTCTACCTATTGATCAGTGTTGTTACATAAAAAATTCATCTTAAAAAATACTTATTAATTATGTTATACATATATTCCAAAACAAGATGTAATTTATAATTTTTTTTTTGATATTATATGTCTTGCACAATTTTCAATTTTATAGTACTATAGGAAAATTAAATATGCATTTCCCATTTTAATATTCACTTACCAATACAAATGTAATTATCATATATTTTAATTTATTAATTTTATAAATTTTAATAGAAATGATTTTTTTATTTTAATAAAATTTGTACTGTTGGTAATATTTAAACAAGTATTAAAATATATTTTAATTAATTCAAAAATATATATTTACCGATTTGTCGTATAATCTTACTTAAATATGTTTTTGTTCTTACATTCTTGTAAAGTTAAAATATATTTTTTAATATGTTGAATTATAAATTTATATTATTAAAAACTAATGATTTAATCAATAATTGTAAGAAATTGTTTATCCATTCCAATGGTTTTCAGTTGATTGTAAGTGTGCCATAGTTATATTTAAAAAAAAAAAAATTCGAATATTCAGTTTTTGTTTTAAATATTGGTCATTGTTTGTAATAAAATGTGTGTTTATATTTTATTTTCCATTTAAGCTGTCATAATGTTCAATTTTGACAAGCGAGGGTTTTTTTTTATTATTGCAATTTAGATACAAATTCACAAATTAAATATTTCAAAATGGATAATTTAATACGTAATTCGTAATACATAGGTATGTAGTTATAACTAATAAGTAATTCAGAAACATTTTATTGAAGAATAAAATGATAACTTATTTATTGTAAATGAATATTAAAAGATAAGAAATCACTTATCTAATCTTTTATTTGTACATTTCATAAATTATATAGTAAATCCTTGTTGAAATTTCAAGAAACAGTGAATTATATGTTTTATAAGCACAACCGAGTATAATATTATACACTATTTTAGGGATAAGATGTATTAACAATCTTATTTATAATGTTTAAAATTATTTATCTTCTATCCTTTTAAAATGTATGTTGTTTACAAATTATTTATAATTATATGCAGTATAATGTAATGTAGTATTTAAATTTCAGAAAAGTATCAAAATGACGACCTACTTTGAATATCCGTCTGTGGAACTCCAGAATGAACTGAGTAAAATCGCCAATGCCATGGTTGCCGACGGTAAAGGTTTGTTAGCCGCTGACGAGTCTGTATCGACCATGGGCAAACGTCTTAAAGATATTGGAGTAGAAAATACTGAAGATAACCGTCGCGCCTACAGACAGTTGTTGTTTACTGCTGACGAACCTTTGAACGATCGTATTTCTGGAGTAATTTTATTCCATGAGACTCTTTACCAGAAAACCGATGACGGTGTTCCGTTTGTTGAAATCCTCAAAAAACGTTGCATTATCCCGGGAATCAAAGTTGATATGGGAGTAGTAAACTTATTTGGTTCTGAAGGAGAAACCACCACCCAAGGTAGAATTTTAAAATACTTAAATGTAATGATATTGTGCAAGACGTTTTCAGATTGTTTTTGTGACAGGTTTGGATGATTTGGCTCAACGTTGTGCTCAGTATAAAAAGGACGGATGTCATTTTGCCAAATGGCGATCTGTATTAAAGATCGGTAAAAATACTCCATCATATCAGAGTATTTTGGAAAACGCCAATGTGTTGGCTAGATACGCCTCCATTTGCCAGGCTAATCGCATTGTTCCAATTGTTGAACCCGAGGTATATCCATTTTGTTCAATATATGTTTGTTGACAAATTGTGAAAATGTATTAATTATGGTTTAAATTATATTTCTTAGGTATTGTGCGATGGTGAACATGATTTGGACCGGTGTCAAAAAGTCACTGAAACTGTACTGGCTGCAGTGTACAAAGCTCTGAATGATCATCATGTGTTTTTGGAAGGTACAATTTTGAAGCCTAACATGGTTACTCCAGGACAATCTGCCTCCAAGAAGGCAACAGCTGAGGAAATTGCTAAAGCTACAGTTACAGCTCTTCAGCGCACAGTTCCACCAGCAGTTCCTGGTAATTGTTATTATTAAAATGTGGTATAAGAATGAATCGATTTATATTGTTTTTTTTTTTTTTGTATATTTAAGTATTGATAAACAGTCAATACTCTTTACTGTGTCGAAATACAATTCTAAAATTAATCGATATAACTGTTGTGTTTTGAAATAATAACAATTTTAACCGTATTTTATACCGATTACTAATTAAATTTTTAGGAATTATGTTCTTGTCTGGCGGTCAAACTGAGGAAGAAGCATCAGTGAATTTGGATGCGATTAACAAGTACAATGGCAAGAAACCGTGGGCATTGAGTTTCAGTTACGGACGTGCTTTACAAGCTTCTGTATTGAAGGCATGGCAAGGAAAAAAAGAAAATATCAAAGCAGCTCAAGATGAACTTCTTAAGAGAGCATTGGTTAGTATTATTACATGTTTAGTGCAATTAGTTAGAATATTTATTTATGTACTTTTTGTTTAGGCTAACAAATTAGCAGCTTTGGGCAAATACGAAGCTGGTTCTGTACAAACTGCTGCTGGTTCTCAAGGACTATTTGTCAAAGACCATGCCTATTAAATAACAAACTAATTTTCAAAAATTCTACAACGTCTATAAATTTTAAACTCTGTTACCAGAATATTATGAACACTTATTATTACAACAGCTTACCTTCATGTTTTTATTTTTGTGTTAAATATGTTCAAAAAATATAATTATTATTGTATTTAATAAAATATTATATACTATAAATATATGATTATACTTTTTTTTTTTTTTAATATAGTTTAATAACTATTAATTTGTAATTTAGAAATGTATACTTATACTATTTTAATGTAGTTTGTGTGTTTATGAACCACGTTTAAACATTTCGGTGTTTTTAAAATAAAATATTAGATTGTTAAATAGTTTATTTAAAATAAACTAAGCTGTTTCGAAAGTAAAAAAATTAATATTTATTATTTACGCGTTATGATAAACATTTAAATATTTGTTCTTTACAATTAACTATGCAATAACAATGAAAACTACTAATACGATGAAGCCACTAGAAATGTTGGAAAACATAATTATTATACTAATATTGTAGATGTTAAACAAATAATTGTATTAGTTGTAATCGTGTAGTTATTTGTATAGTGGACTATATTATATTATAATATCACAAAACTACCAACCGTATTGACTATAATAATTAGCACTCGTTATTGCAAAACTCACATGATATTGTTTACATATTTTGTCATGAAATCACAAAATATAGTATTCTCATTTTAATGGACTGTATTATTTGCGTGAGATTTATTTACAATAATTATAATCCGCAGTTTTAATTCTCATTAGGAAAATAATGTGTTAATTTGTATTAATGTACATAAAAAAAGAAATCTTTTTTTTCTGTGAACAAACGTATTTTTGGCATTTAATACATTAAAATAACGGTATAAATTATGATCAATATGGGTGTGGTGGCAATTAAGTTCCGGGAATTTGTCAATAATAAACAAGCATATTAAGTTACAAGCAAAATTGTACTATCAACCTTCACAATAGTCTCACTCTACACAACGATTCTAACGTTGCTCCCACGATTGGAAGCACCCTCGGTAATCCTGAGAAGTTAACTCGTTCAGCATCGCGGTTACAGTTTCCTTAACCTCCTATACACCGCCATGATTAGTTCCCTTGAGGTGCGACTTCATCTTGGGGAATAAGATAGGAAGTCGCAGGGGGCGATATGGGGCTATAGGGTGGGTGTGGCAACGTTGGAATGCCTTTTTTCGCCAAAAACTCTTGCACAACGAATGAGGAATGGGCCAGTGCATTGTCGTGGTGCAAAACCCAGCCGTTCTCGGCGAGTAACATTTTGCGAACGGTTTCTTCGTTGATATTTAACTCGTCAGACAACGCACGAATGCTTAGGCACCACTTAGACGTGATCAGCGAGCGCAGATGGTTGACATTCACGTCGGTACAAGATGTGACGGGAGCTCCTTCACGTGGATCATCATCTACCGATTCATGCCACTTCTTGAACCGCTTCGCCCATTCAAACACTAGCGTTTTCGACATGCACTCGTCTCCGTACACCACCTGTAATTTTTGGAGGATTCCCTGCAAGGGTTTTTCACCAGATCCCACTAAAAATTGGAATACAACACGTTGCTTGTAATGTGAGTCATTCATTTTCACGACTACGCTACTAAAAAAGTTACTTTCGAAAAACACGCAAAAAATACGTGCCGAAACGTGCAATCGACTTCAAACTTTGACTGGTACTAAAAAGAATGTCCCCGCTTTTCGGACATATCTTTACAAACGACGTAGGGACGCCAGTTCCCGAGTTATAACTAAATTCGCGGAACTTAATTGCCAGAGTGGTATGACACACTATAATGTAATGTAATTTTTTACTTGGGTAATTGGGTTTCAATCACAATGACAAACTTGTATTATTATATTTTAAAACAACGTTTTATTTTTGGTGATATATTTTTTATTTTTGTATTAAAAATACACACTATACAAAATAACTGAAAGTTATATATATATATATATATCGCCTTCTAAATGGCGCCTCTAAGAGCTAAAAAAAAAAAAAAATCGTTTGAAGAATTTTCGTTCCGATAGTACTGTGAGACTTTGTGTCATTCGATTTTAATTCTATAAGCATCTACAGAATTGTTAATACCTACGTCTTTTATAGAATAACCTGAATAACTGAGGCGTTTTTTTTTATATTAATTTCCACCATATATAAAAATGTCTGGAAACGAGTATATTCGATAGTTTATGACACCGTTGTTGGAAATACGGATTTCGAGAAATGTTTCGGTTATGCTCTGGAAGAGATATATCAAGGAATCTTAAGGTTTTCACAGAATACAAATCGGATTAGCTGAAATCTCACAATTTTGTCAGAGCTAATGCCCTTATAATGGTCAACGAGTAACGACGTCTGCCGTTCTTCTTAAATTTCATTGACATTCAAATGCCTATTAACACGATTCCTTAACAAATGACCGTTTACAGCCGCTTTAAAGAAAATTTTCACGTCTTCAAAAAGGGTTCTTATCGCCCCTTATTCCTCAAGGGTATGCTTTTGCATTGATTAATGTATTTAATCAATGGCTTTTGGCTTATACACGCACCGTAGACCAACCTACCCGCGGATTCCCTTCTCGATAGATATCCTTCTTTCCACAAAGTGTTTTCAATTTTGTCTCCACTGTTGTGATGACTTTATAGCGCATTAAAATCTTTCGAAAAATTTTCCAATCTATTTTGTTTTCATGTGGTTTTTTTTTTAGCGGGCAAAAGTTACAGATCCACAAAGAATATTACTGATCGTCGTATCAGTCTTCTTCTATCGTGTGGTCGACAATCCATTAGATCCCTTCACCATTCCAGTATTCGATACACTCTAGTCTTCGTCTCGTAATTCGTCCCATCAAATCTCTTCGGTCCGATATTCTATGTGGGGCCTCACGGCACTGCAGAATGTGGTCATCCGTCTGAATCTGTCCACATCCACACAGTTGATTTTCCTGAATACCCCATCTCGCTAGATTACTGTTAGTCCTAGCAACGCCTACTCTTATTCGGTTTAAAGTTCTCCATAGTATATATATGGGAGGTCATGTCCAGTGGAGAGGTTTTCTTTTTTAGGGAATTCCGTGGATGGAAATTCTCTTTGCCATAGTCTAATCCGCTCTTCCTGAGGAGGAACACTCAGTGGTTCACAACTGTTTAAGAAACTTGCTCTAGAGCGTAGGCGTTTTGGTGGTGGTATCTGTCCGTACATAGGATGACGGCCGTCCGTTTCCTTCTTCGTTCTTTCGGCCATTGAACTTACTCTCCTTCGAATTTGTGGTGGGGCAATTCCGCTTAAGCTGTATAATTTAGGGATGTATCAGTTACCTAACCGGATAACGAAAAAATGAAACAACTCCGTGAGGCTTCTGAACTTATTTCTCGCTTGAATTCTGACCGTAACTTCTTGGTCATAAAAAAAATATGTTTAAATACGTCATTCCCACGCCGATTGCTCGTCTTTACCTCCTCCTTAACATAATATCGCTGCGAGACATACTGGACGGTTGTTGGTCATACTGTTACTGTTTGTTTATTAAATACGAATGCGTGCAAATGTTGATAAAACCAAAAACTTTTAATCGAGTGTTCGAAATTTCGAACGCCGAGAGACCTGTTTTCTGGGTGGCCGTGAGTAATTCCAAGTCTGGGCTAGTGTAAATAAGTCGTGTTCGATATTTTCGGATATAAAAGCGATAGACTTATATTTTAAACACTAGTTAATTCGATAGGGGACGAAAAAAAAACCGATTTCTTATAATCGATCTACACAGTTTCATTAACGATCGACGGCGGCGAAAGATTGAACGTCCGGCATGGGTGTTCCGGCGTTTTTCAGATGGTTGACCAGGAAATATCCATCAGTTATAGTCAATTGTATCGAGCAAAAAGTATGATAATTAACGCAAACAATAACGTTTGTTGTGCGTATGTATGAAATTTGTTTTTCTTCTTTCTAGTCGACAGATGTAAACGGAGAACAAATACCAATTGATTCGTCATTGCCGAATCCAAATGGTGTTGAATTCGACAATTTGTATTTGGACATGAATGGGATTATACATCCTTGTACGCATCCGGAAAACAAGTAAAACGTTTTACCATTGTAGTACCGTTATTGCATTACTAACACCATTTTTTACAGACCTGCTCCGAAAGATGAAGATGAAATGATGGTGGCTATATTTGAATGTATCGACCGTCTGTTTAGAATTGTGAGACCTCGTAAAGTGCTGTATATGGCTATTGACGGAGTGGTTCGTTTTTAATTTTTTTTTTTTTATAATTAATAATTACTTTTAAAAATTGAATAATTAATAGTTATTTCATATTTATTAGGCGCCCAGAGCTAAAATGAACCAACAGAGATCGAGACGTTTTAGGGCATCTAAAGAAACGATAGAAAAAAGTGACGAATTGGCTCGGGTAAGAAGGAATCTTATTGAAGCAGGAGCCATATTGCCACCAGAAAAATCAAAAGGGGAACATTTCGACAGCAATTGCATAACACCTGTAAGTTAATTATTTTATTATTATTAGGTATATAATATTATTGTAATCTTGGTTTGTTTAAATCTTTTAAACGTAAAAAAGTTATCCTTAAAATTAATATTTTTAATTGTTATTTATTGGTAAATACAGTGATATTTGTTTTATTTTATTTTATTTATATATAAATATTATTATAGGTATATTTTATTAATTTTAATATTCAATCTTTTTTTCTGCACTTAATTTTTATGTTCTCTCATATATTTAATAAATGTTTTATATCATGATTATATACATATACATAATTGAATGAATAATGTACAATATTGTTAAAAATAAAAAGTCGATATACTTTTAATATTTTAACAGGGATTACTTAAAACTATTTAAAATTTAAAATAGAAAATTATATATAAACAAATTAATAGTATATTTAAAAAATCATCTATTGGTTGATAATTAAATGTTTAGAAATAAGTTATGCAAATATTTAGTTTGAATTTCAAATTTAATTTGACCTACTTTTAAATAATTTTGATAGTAAATAGATCTAATAAAACAGGATTCAATAAAGTGTCTGATGCGTTAAAATTATTATTGGTTAACAAAAGTAAACTTTCATTATACAAGCTAAAAGTATTTAATCAGGTCTAATAAAAAATATAAATTTTACAATATTGTATAAAAAAAATTAGCACTAAAATATTTAATAAACAATGACAATGGTATTATAATAGGGTACACCATTTATGGACAAATTATCTGCATGCCTGCATTATTACATTCATGATCGGTTGAATAGTGATCCTGGATGGAAAGGTATTAAAGTGATATTGTCTGATGCTAATGTCCCCGGAGAAGGCGAACATAAAATAATGGATTTTATAAGAAAACAAAGAGGTTAAAATAAAGTAATTTGTAATATGTAAATTTATAGTTGAAATAAATTTGTACAATTTAATTTTTAGCTCAACCTAATCATGATCCAAATACACAACACGTTCTCTGCGGTGCTGATGCCGATCTTATTATGTTAGGACTCGCAACGCATGAACCTAATTTTACAATAATTAGAGAGGAATTTAAACCTAATCAACCTAGGCCTTGTGATATGTGTGGTCAAATGGGTAATATAGTATATTTAATAATATATGTAATTATTGAATTGTATTATAATAACAATATTATTAGTGCAGAAAATGAAAAAATTATTTATGTGTATCGATATTTTCAGGTCATGAACTGAAGGACTGTCAAGGCTTAGAAAAGGAAGCGTTTGTGGATGGCTCAACTATTGCATTTTCAACTGAAGTACAGTTCATTTTTGTACGTTTGAATGTGTTACGTGAATATTTAGAACGAGAATTGGAAATGCCTAACTTACCATTTAAATATGAATTTGAACGAGCCCTTGACGATTGGGTGTTTATGTGTTTTTTTGTTGGTAATGATTTTTTACCTCATTTACCGTCTCTAGAAATACGAGAAAATGCTATTGATCGTCTGGTGTCGTTGTATAAAAAGACTGTCTACAAAACTGGAGTAATTCTTTTATTATAAGTTATTATACTAATAAGTGATGAGTGTAATAAATGCGTGTTGTTTTTATTTTAGGGATTCTTGACCATCAATGGTGACGTAAATTTGGATAGAGTACAATTAATAATGTCTGATTTGGGTATGGCTGAAGATGAAATATTTAAAAAAAGACAACAGACAGAAAAAATGTTTGCTGATAGGAACAGATTGAAAAATAGACGTGAAAAACGAGAAAAATTAATGCGTTCAAAGAGTGCGCCCAGTTTTGCATTAGGAGGACAATATGCACCATCAGTAATAATTATTATATTCATCTTCTTATAGTTTATAATAGAAAATATACTATGTTAATATTTATTATAATAGGCACCAAATACGTCGTTTTCAGTATCGAATCCGAGGCAAACTATTGACGAAATGAGGAGACAAAGTATGGTTAGTATTTAATATTTTATTAAATTTAAATGAAATTTTATTACATTTTTAATAATTTGTCACTTTATAGGGTAATAATAATGATAATAATAGAGGAGAGAAACGCAAAAGAGATGATGAGGAATCATCAGATGAAGAACAAGTAACACCAGATGAAGTTCGTTTATGGGAAGACGGTTTTAAGGAACGGTATTATGAATCTAAATTTGATGTAGAGAGGACAAACAGTGGTTTTCGACATAATGTTGCTTTAGAGTATGTTCGTGGTCTTTGTTGGGTTCTTCAATATTATTACCAAGGTTGTCCTTCATGGAAATGGTATTTTCCATATCATTATGCACCTTTCGCTTCTGATTTTCTCAATATTTCGGCAGTGTCGACAAAATTTGAAAAAGGAACAGAACCTGTATGTTTTTTTTTATAATCTTTTTTATTAACTCATCACTCAACGATTAATATATAATTTTTTTACAGTTTCGTCCGTTAGAACAACTCATGAGTGTTTTCCCTGCAGCTAGTAGCAAGCATGTACCCCAACCTTGGGCTGTTTTGATGAGTGATCCAGTAAGTGTTTTTAAATTAAAAATAATTTTGTGTGCTTATTTGTCATAGGTACTAATATACAAATTTTAATTGATTATATAATTATTAAATTTCATAGGAATCGACAATAATTGATTTTTATCCAGTGGACTTTAAAATTGATTTAAATGGTAAAAAGTTTGCTTGGCAAGGGGTTGCATTGTTACCGTTTGTTGATGAAACAAGACTTCACAAGGCTTTGGAACCGTATTATGATCTTTTGACTTCTGAAGAAAGTATGTAAACATGTAACTGTAAGCATTGTCTTGCATATTAATATTACTTCACGAGTGGAAATACATTTATTATAATTAAACATATCAATATCTAGGACGTCGAAATGTAAGAGGCATGGATCGCTTGTATATTCAACAAGACAATTCTAAATATGGATTACTTAAAGATCTGTATTTGACCAAAACCAATTATGAAAACTTGACATCTGTACTTATTGATGGTATGGAAGGAAAAGTCATGTTGGCTGACGATTGTGTGAAAATCGGAGGGTAGTAATGAAAACTTGTTATTAAATTACATTATACATATTATTATTGATCATTATATTTAATTTAAATATTTTAGATCACTACCGTCTCCAGTAATGGGATTAAACGTTGTAAGATCAAATCAAGTTATATGGTATGTTTTATGTGATATTTTCCTTATGCAATATAAAATGTGTGTTAATTGAAATTTCATTTAGTGTGAAATTTGAGGATCCTAATTATGGAAGTGATTATATATTTGAAGCCATTCGACTACAAGGTGTTATGTAAGTTTTGTTTTTATTTCTAATGCGCACATTGATATTTATATAATTATGTAAAATAGAGAACCCCCGCGGGTGCTGAAGCCAAAGCATTTGTCAGAAGAACAGTCCAGATCTTGGAGGCCTATGATTGGCATGACTCATTCAAATCAACGTGGAAGGCTTGCCACGTCCGGTCACAGGACTCTATCGTATGTGTGAATTAATTTAGTTCATAATTTTCAAAATGATTGTAAACATAATTAGGTAATAATTGTTTTATTTTTATTTCCAGGCATTATGTTCCTAGAAATCCAGGTCATTACAATGCAGTTCCTCCTCCACAAGGTAGATATTGATTATTATTTATTATCATTAGTGTATATAACTTTTGTCATTTGTTCAGACAAACAATGTTATTTTTTTGTTTTATTTATTAGATCAAAGAAACAATTATCAAAATAACTATGCGAGTTCTAGACGTCCAAATGGTAATCAAAACAATTTTTCACGACACAATCAGAATGGAAATAGAGGAAATAACGCAGACGGATATGGTCGTCAACAAAATAACTCTTACAGGTCGGAAAACAGAACATATCCAAATTACGATAGTCACTATTCGTCTGGTCAACAATCTGTGCAAAGAAATGATAGACCCGGATATTATACACCTGATTATCAAACCAACAATTCTCAGTAAGATAAAAAAATATATATATATATTTTTTTATTTAACTAATACATTTTTGTCATATATTTATTAATAAAGGCCTAGACAACCATTGGGTGGCAATATGCGTCCAGCTAGGGGTACACAAAATAACAGATATCAGCCATACAACGCTTCTACCCAGAGAGTAAGTATTTAAAAACAAATTGAATTTATTTAAAATTAAATTTATATTTTTATGTCATATTTAATAGGGTGGTCCACGGCCTCAGGGATATTATAATCAGCATCGAAATTATTGACAACACAATTGTGCCAACAAATTTTAATACTTTATACTTGCATAAAAATAATAAAAAAATATTTCCGAGAATAGAATTCCAATATTATATCATTGATTATACATAATAATTATTATGTATAATCAATGATTATATACTTAAAAATTATATATATATAAATATATATGTATATTGATGATTGTATTTGAAAAATTAAAAAAACCTTTTTATGTATATTTAATTGTTTTGTTTTAAATTAAAATTTACCAAGTAAACATTTTACAATTCATCTACAATATTTTTTCTTCCAAAAATATTTTGTTTTAATTTAAAATATAGTTTCTGTTCTATTTGTATTTCTTTGAAATTTCAAATTAAAAGTAAACACAATAAAGTTTAGTATTAATAAGTATCATTATTTCGTTTCAAAAGGATATTAACTAGAATACAGAATTATTATTGTTTGATGAAATTAATTTTATTTCGCATCCAAGTACAAAAATCGATAAATTTTCTATATCGTTAACAATTTATAAATCAGTCCACCATCCAATAACTCCTAAACCGGGTTCTCTGACCGTGCCGACAATTGAATAAGGCGATTTCATCTTTGACGTGGCTATTTCGCCAGTATCTAAAAGTCCACTGTCGACTCCTGGATGCGTATCCACAAACTGTTCGGAAACAACACGAAACCTGACCGTTTCGCCAATGTCCATATGTAACTCGACCGTTTCTCCACAATTGTCGTATTCCCATACCCAAACTTTGTCCTTCATATCAAAGCGACTAGGGTTTTGCATGTTGGCCGCCGGAACAAATATGTCCTCGAAGAAACCGGTGGACAATACAGCTCCGTCCGAACTAGAGCTCTTCACTTTTCCGATGAGTATTTCTTCGACAAAAGGTCTAAAATACATAACTAAATATAAATTTATAATATTTACCTATTTAAAGTACACGGAGCGAACGACTATTAAGAGACAGTTCTATCACACAATACACACACACCTGAAAACCACAAATCTGAACCGGACTTTGGAAAAATACGCTCCTTCGCCCGGATATATTATCGAATCGCCAATATCTATGATATCGAACAGTGAGAGACACAAGCCGACACCCATCACTACTTTGTTCGCTAGCATGGTGTTGAGGTGTATGACGATGCGCGATATTTGATCTTCTTCCAAATGCGTTGGCTGCACCTTGACGACCTCTTCGAATTCGCTGACGATGAACATTTCATAGTTAAAACAATAAAACGAGCGTTAAATCCTTCTACACTCGTTTTGTACAAAAAACACGTCTACACATCAGCTTTCTGCCCGTAGAAATCGTTACATTACAACATTAATCATTACGCTATTAAACTGATTTTATTCCATTCCCGAGAAATTCAGTACGTTTATAGGAAAATAGGTTTTTATTCGAAAATTTTAAATTGACGTTTCGCTCCTTATTATCGTTTTTAAGCGTCGTAACCTTAGATAATACATATATGTGTCGTAACCTATACGAATTGTTATCACTTATCTGCATATTATCTATTCTGTGTCATTACCACAGAATTTGTTATTACCAAAAAATAAGTGGGTAAATGAAATGTCTTTAATCGTATAATTCGAAAATCAATTAAATTGTGCGTATTATTCGAGCGAGAAAATACTAAATAATAGAATTATTAATAAAAAATGTTTGAAATTTTTCTTAAAAAAATGTAGCCATTTTATTATTGTTAAGTAACCATCTTATCAAAATCTTTATGGTTATTACCGAATACGGTTACAGTTCTACAATCATCAACAATATTTGCAAATGTTATTGTGATTGTCACTTTTCGACCACGTGAATGCGGTCCAAACGAAAGCGACGAAATACTCGAAATTAAATATTCTTTATTCTCAATATTCACGTTACTATTTATTGTCGTATTGAATAGTTTTTGTCGAAATAATTATTGTGAAAAATGCCGTTGACACATAATAAAAAGAAATTGGGTAAAAAAATGAAGAAGACGCCAAACGTTACGTGGTAAGTACTTTGTGATTTTCTAATTTCGCCCATGTATTTATTGTATAATATTATAACGGAATACCGAGTTCACCATATCCGGTAGGTATGCATTCGACTTATATAGGGTAAAAAAGAATAATTTTCGATTTTACCACGCTTTTCATCTAATTCGTGTGTTCAATCAATAATATTTTGTATATTGTTCTGTTAATCTTACCAATAATATATACGTAGTTCTTCGTATGTTCTAATCAAATTTTTTTCCATGAATTTAGCGCACTCGTAAAAGATCACTGGAATGACAAAGCATCAGTGGCTAAAAATTTAAGTAACTTTGGACTAACGAACGATCCGAGCAAATCCATTTTAACTGGTTTCATTAACACACAACCACAAGTACAAGGGGAGAAAACTAATGTTAAAAATAAAAAGGTCGGTGAAATATAATTGCAGTCAAAAGATATGATTTGTATAAGAAAAACAAACGTAGAACTTAATAAAATATACATATTTTTTTTAGTCTAAAAAATCGAAGCAATCAAAAGTCGTCGATTTGTTAGAAAAAGAAGCCAATAAACCAACAGGACTTAAGCAAATCACATTACCTCCGGGCACAATAAAATTTTTAACAGGTCTTATGCAGAAATATGGAGACAATTATAAGGTTGACGTATTATGTTTTTAATAACTAAATAATAACGAGTGGTAAATGTTTATTGGTTTGTCGAAAAAGAAGGAAAAAAGTATTTTGGTAGTTTTATTTGTTGTGTTTATTATTTGCTTTCCAATATTATTATTTATTATTATATATATCGATCTTATGCTAATATTGAAAAACGTTTATAATATATTAATTATCACTAAAGTTAAACTTAAAACAATGTAAATAAATATTTTCAGTCACAGCATTTGTAATTATGAAACACTATGATTAGGGTTAATACGTTTAAACATGTTACATTATTTAATAAATATTTTTGAATTTTAATTTAAAATTCAGTGTCTAATACAATTGTTGTAATTATAAATGTTGGAATATTATTTTATGTTGCAGGAGATGACAAAGGATCCAAAAAATGTTTACCAAATGACGTGGAAACAAATACGTGCAAAAATTTTAACATTTAAAAGCATAAAACAATATGAACATTTAATGCCACGGCCAATTGCCGAATAGTAATTGTATAGTATTAATATAAATAAGTTATTGGAATTTTCAATTACTTTTTTTTTTTTTGAAGTATACACAAGTTGTCTTTTAATATGATACCAACCGTTTCAGAAAGTAGATTTATTGTTTTTTACATTTTTAAATACTTGTAAGCTCTATTTTGTATTCTTTTAACATTTTAAAAATGATAAATCATTTAATCGTTTCGACTTTCACGTTTTTCATTTCAAAATCATTTGCAGAATATTTGGTATTTTAATATTGTCAATTATTATTCGCCAATTAAAATATATAATAATAATATAGAAAAAAATTGTATTTTTATTTCATTTATCTACTCAAAATATTGATAATAATTATACTGTTATGTCAGTTTGTGCATTATACTTTTCAGAAAAATAATCCTACATTTGAATTTGAAATGAAAAGTAAAGGGTTACCATAAGAAAATATTGAAAGAAAATATTGACCTCAAGTATAAAAATGTAAAAAAAGTAAATACTAAAATAATATGTATATATATATATATATATTTTTGAATTATGGATTACCTTAAAAATTACTTTGTATATATATATATATATATATATATATATATATATATACACACACCGCTGTTTCAATTATGGGAAAAAAAAATACTTTCACGTTACATGTGGGAACTTAATTTTAAGAGTACTCTCCTGACTTCTAGTACAGTCGGATGAATTTCATTAGATCCTGGTTTTGTTTGTGTTTCTAAGACTTTAACTTGATGTGATCTAGATGGAATGCTTTTCAAATCGAGTACGTTTGAGATCTGTTCTGCACCAAGAGCTCCAATCACATCCTAAAAATAAATATATTATTCAAATCGAACGTTGCAATGAAAAAAACGAACAAAAACTAATTTTAAAGTTATGTTGAAATTATTAATGTATATTTAGACCAGTGAGAGAAATTTGTGGATTAAATAACTGGTGGTGCACATTTAAAAATACTGTAACAGATATACCTAAAATAAACTAAAAATGTTTTAATCACAAGAAGTGGAAAGGTACCAGCTTCTCTCAAAACTGAACAACGAATGATTCTATTACTGTGTACACAAGTAGGTAACAGGTATCAGAGAACACTGAATAGCTTGTACCCAACATTATTCATTCAATTTTATTATAATCACAGTCCTAATATGTGACATTTGGTATCTGTTTGCCACACGCCAATATAGGATGAAAAACTGATATAAGGTTTTTTTTTGGTATAATGGAAATGAATAAATGCGACTAAACTAGCACTCTTGTGCACCGGCCTCGGCACTCATATATGGCCACCGATATAATGCAGTTAATAATACGAATGACAGAGAATAACTACCATGCTAATACAAATATTACCAATATACGGTTTTAGAGTAAATGATTCCCTTTGGATACTTAAAAATTAAAATATATTACTTATTCACTGAAATTTAAGGTGGTGCACGTGCTCACGTCTATCATTATACGAGCATACCTTATTTATAATGTACGTTAATAGTACACGTTTTGAATAAAATAAAAGCATTTTGTTTTAAACAATTGTACGGAAATAAGAATATATTTGCTTTTTTGTATCTGACCAATTGTAAAATGGGATTTTTTTTTAAGTATTTTCCTTCTATACTATTTTTTGGATTTTCAATAAATAATATTTTCAAAAATATTTTTTAAATAAATATAATCGAAATATAATAAATTCTCATTTAACGTTTATGGGGAAAAATAAATAAAATATTTGAAACATAAATAAACGATATAATTACTTGTTTGTTGGCAAGGACTAAAATGGGAACAGACGCTAAACGGGCATCGCCGAGTAATGATTTGATCTCGCTCACGACAACTGATAAATTTGAACTATTGCTGGCGTCTACAACAAATACCAATATATCTGTATCCTGGAAAAACTTTGCCCAATATCTCCGTACACTTTCTTTGCCACCAACTAAATAAAAATAGACGATTAGAAAGGAAAAATAAATAGTGACAACAGAGATTTCTTAATGGATTTTAGAAAGCACTGGTCACACTACAATACTACTGATCGTTCGTTAATATTATCTGGGGGGTGTTTTTTTTAAATTACGTACAAATATAAAAATAATTTCAATAAAAAAGTTAGAAAAACGCGTTATTATTCTAAACTAACAAAGGTTTGTTTTTGAGAGAAAAAAAAAAAGAGTATTAAAAACTTGGGTAGTTTATGATTTTTCGACTTTTTACAAAACTGTTATTCGTAAACAAAACGTGTTCTTACTTTCCCATATGTTGACAGTAGGAGACGTTCCGTCCGATAAAGACGTGACATTAAACCCTTCGGTCGGTTTGTAAACAGTGCCCAGACTGATTGTTTTCTGTCCGACTTCCTTGACGATTTGCGAGACTAGTGTCGATTTACCCGACGCTTCCAAACCCAATACCAAGACTTTCTTTTCCAAAGATTCTTCCAACTATACCGCGTACACACACACACACAGGAATAACGGTCAGCTTTTACGTTTGTCAAACATGAACGGCGAATATTTCTCTACTCACTTTCGAAACGTCTTCGAACCCTTCGTCGTCAGCACTGTTCTGACGCTTCTTCCATGTCCGGTACGCGGCATACGTACACACGCCCAACACCAGTCCTGACGACACTACGACCAGAGCTTTCAACTTAAAGCCCATCGTACAATTCGAAACGCACTAGCTAACGACTATTGCGGTTTTACAACAAAACGTCATTGCTTCGACGGCACACAGTACTATACATTTACGCATATTTTGTATTCGTTATCGTACAGAGATTGATAAAAAAAAAAAAAAACAACAAACGATAAGGGGGATTTTACATGGAAGAGGACATGACGCGATAACGACATAAATTTTTATTTATTTTTTTTGTTTACCATAAGTCGGACCCATAGACATATGTATATGTATATGTCTATGGTCGGACCTAACCCCATGAATTATTTCCCCGTCGGATTTCCGTACGAATTGGATGTGCCGCCCGGTCCCATAGACATATCAATGTGTCTATGGCAGTATGGCCGGTTCGAACGGGAAAAAGTACAAATTTCGGACGGGAGTTTATTAGCTCTTCAGAGGTCGTCTCCTATACGATTTTCAAACAGATAATCGCTTCACGCGGGAAACGACTCTGAAGTCATACTATATACGAGTATATATAGGTAGACACCGAATTTTTACAAAAAATAAATATTACCTATGTAGAAAAATAATATAGCCGTTTCTTAAATGTCTTCAAAGTCTCGTAACTTCTTAAGAATATTTTTAAAAAAAAACAGCTAAAAACAATAGCGTAGTGGCCTTCAGCTGGGTACATTCTTTCCCTCGTGAAACGGTTTTTGTCGTATGAACATATTTTCAATAATTTTCTGTAACCGCCGGCGTTTGCATCTCGGGCGACACGGTTTCGTTTGCTTGTGTAGGTATAGCGTCCTTCTCCCGAATTCCCACCGTATAAAAACAGTAATATATCCAGTGCTCGACTTGGGAAAAAAGTAGTAGACGTACTCTAGCTATACTTTTTAAAGAGTAGCGTCCTTAGCATTTTAATATCCCTCATATTACCACGGAGGGCTTCGCCCCCCAACACCCCTTTTTATGGTCCCCTAAGAAGCATTAATATAAAACCATTAAACTGCACGTATCATATAACAAAACAGAATATTATAATAATTATTAAAGTACCTGCGAATTTATATGGATAATGAATGGTTATTATTAGGGCTCGGATTTAAATGCCCTAAAAGTATCAAAAAAATGACCTTTCAAAAAATGCATTATTTATTAAATAAATTCAAATTAAATTATTATTAAAAAATGAGGAACAAATAAAACTATGTTTGCATTACAATGTTCAAAAAAAAATTAAAATTAAAAATTAAATTACATTTGCATTGCATTGTATGTGTACAATAAGAATTTCTATATTACGTAATACTATAATACTACTATGTAGTACTTATATTTCAATGAGGTCAATTTTTTAAGTCATAATACGACAAATAGGTCAAAAATGTCCTAAAAAATTAAAAAATGCATTAAAACCGTCAAAAAGTGCCCTAAAAATTATAAAATCGGCTAAAAATGCAAAAAATGCCCCAAAAAATTATTGTAGTTAGATCGCGAAGTACTTGAAACATATTTGTAGCTTGGAAAGCATCGCGTAAGATATCCCAAAAAAAAAGATGCAAATGCATTGAAATCCGAGCCCTAGTTATCATTGATGGTTACTCATCGGTTATCACTTATGAGGTATGAGATATCAATACATTTCGTAAGATTTATATATTTAATAAATAATAATTAAATAAAAACCCGTCCCATGCATTACTCAGTCCCCCCGCGTCCCTTCCCCCAAATCAACCACTGGTAATAGCGATGACTGCACAGCAGAGTCCTGCAAATATTATAACGGCAGACGATCGTATATTAAAAAACTGTGTAGCCGAGTTTTAATTAAATATAGCGACCGATTGTCGTCTGACTACTGTATTTATACAGTATACGTTTTGACGCCAACTAAAATATATATATATTTTTTTATACGCATATATACTCAGTGGCGTAACTAGGGGGTGATTTAGATGATAATCTATAATAACCCCCAGACCTTTTTTTTTTTTACTTGTTTTATAATTTATAATATAAAAATTTATTGGACAAAATATATGTCCAGTAAATTTTTGCTCACGCGTTTTCGCTATATAGATAATAATAGTATAAAACGTATACGAGTATTATGAGCGAAAATATTGAACAACGAGTGTGCATTAAACGTTGTGAAGCAATTTTTGACCAAACACGATATCCCAGTTGTTTCTCAACCTCCCTATTCGCCAGACCTAGCTCCATGTGATTTTTTTTCTATTTCCAAAAATAAAAATGGCGCTCAAGAGTAAACGTTTTCAAGATGTGGATGAAATCAAACACAACGCGACGGAGCAGCTCCGGGGCATTTCTAAAAATGACTTCCAGAAGTGTTTTAAAAAATGGCAGGAACGTTGGAAGCACTGTATAAATTCAGAAGGAGCTTATTTTGAAGGAGATTGAATGTAAATAACTTTATCTAATAAATATATATATTTTTTTTTAACAGCCTCGATACTTTTTGATTAGGGGGGTAATACAGATTACGTATTATGTGTAATCTGGTTTTAATTTGTAGATTTCATTGTTCAGCTATAAATCAAGATCAATTTATGGGTTTCGTATTTCTGTTTTTGTTTAAGGTTAGACTTAATGGATCGTCTTCAATGCCAATTAATATAGACATATTAAATTGAATGTTGAGGAAATTATTGATGAACTGGCAAAAATCAAGAAAACTGGAAATATTATTGTAATAAATACAATATAATTAATTGTAATTTGTGAGATAGGTATCTATAATCGTTTTTTTTTTACTAACGACAAATATTCATATCACC
The DNA here is from genome assembly GCA_032441835.1 of Slavum lentiscoides. Classification (NCBI taxonomy): domain Eukaryota; kingdom Metazoa; phylum Arthropoda; class Insecta; order Hemiptera; family Aphididae; genus Slavum; species Slavum lentiscoides. The sequence goes on along the minus strand of CM063707.1, from coordinate 749,417 downwards.
CCCCACAAAACGGTCCTAGTTACGGCAGTGTATGTACTTTTTTTTTTAAATTTCGCTCGCTCGCTCGCTTGTGTTTTGATTGCTGTCGGTAATCAAATAAACGGCCCGGAGAGCGTTTGTTTGGCCGTGTATTTCACGGCTCACAAGTTTTTCCGTGAATTTATATATACGTTCGAGCATTCGGATAAAATCATTTACTGCTACTGCAGCAACGGCGAGCGCTCGTCACAGTGAAAATTCTCGTTTTGTTCTCACGATAATACAATATTGTATGTAGTGACAAAACAGTGGTGTAGCCAGGATTTTTATTTGGGGAGTGCTGAGGCTGATAATTAATTAATTTATATGTTAATATTATTAATACGTATAGACGCCAGACGGTACCCACTAAAAAACTGATTGTCTATTCATTTCGGTGGGGGGACTGCAGCCCCATCAGCCTCCTTCCCGGCTACGCCACTGTGACAAAATAAGCCGGATCTAGTCATTTTGCCGCCTCGGGTTAAACAATTATAAACGTTACCCTATCAAAACGCTACGTATTTTGTCCTTCAAATTTAATAATTTTTTAGTCTTAAAAAAGTTGTATACAATAATAATACATAAATTATCCTACCCGAAACTCAACAGTCTCGGGCCCTATAATATGATATAGGTTTTACCTATTATAAATAACCGTAATACGAAAAAAAAATCGTTTAGGTATCGCAAAAATGATCGATTTTCGATAATATTTTTTAAACGACGTAGAAAAATCAAATTCATATACTTTCGGGTATAGGTCGAAATAAATTATTATTATAATTTAAATCTTTTTTTTTAATTAATAATATAAAATAAAATACGAATGAATGTATAAGTGGCCTAATATCAATATAAGAGAAAAGTTATGGATTAAAAAAAGGTATATAAACGCGGAAAAGATATGCCTATCTATATACACGCGTATATATATATATAAAGTGTTTTTACTATTTGTGTTGCTGGATTGTATGTTTGTAATAGACATTTCATTGAAATATGAAACGTGTAAAATGTTTCAAAATTCTGAGTACTTATATATAGGTTTGAAATTCCGCCCGTGGACTTTCGGACAAAAATTGTCGCCCTGGGCCGTCGCCCTGCAGCTCGCCCCTGCCTACCGCCCCGGCCCTGGTATAGTCACAAGGGCCTCGGAGAAAAATAATAGTTTTTTTCTCCGTTCGAAAACATCATATTATTGCACGGGGGGTTTCGACTTTTCGTATACATTGAAAAAAATATAATAAAAATATCATTTTGAATGGTATAAACTATTAATATAGTAGTCACAAATAGATTGTAGAATTTACAAATTCGTATAGAAAAATATATGTTATTGTAATCGCACGTTGTTATTTCGACAAGTCACAGTTAAATTATTATATATTAAATATATGAAGGAAAATGTATATACCTGCACCTGTTTAATTTGCAAATATTTTAAGTATTATTATATAAGATTAAAACAAGAAAAAATTATGGCAAAAATTAATAATAAGGGGTTTTCGACATTATCCAGAAGGTTTTATATTATCCGGATAATATGTTAACATATTATATTGTACAGAAACTATTTTTGGATGTTTTAAAAGTTGGCTTAGTATTATTTTTATTTTTACGTTTGTGCAAAAACTCAATGAAAAACTGAAACAGCGCGCGTTGAGTCTATCTAATATAATTCCTATGTAGGTATATATAGAGTTTATTTGATATACCTACGTGATCTGTACACAGTACTTGCACCAAATTTTTTTGTAAAATAAAATAATTTATCTACGTATATTAATTTGTATATGTTTATAAGCAAAGATGCGGTGGATTTTTTGTGTATCAGTAATAATATAACTGCATGCAGTGGCGTAGCCAGGGGGGAGGCTGATGGGGCTGCAGCCCCCCCCGAAATTTAATAATTCTTACATATATAACAGGTATTTTTCTGGAAGATCCTTTTTAAGCCTCTATAATTATAAAAAAATTATCAGCCTCAGCCCCCGCTCCCCAAATAAAAATCCTGTCTACGACACTGGCCGCATGTAATCATTACGGCGTGTACATATAAATTATTTTGGAAAATTAATAAATTATTTTTCGATATGTTTGTCTTTAATTTTCTTGAAAATCGATCGATTAGTTTTATTCACGGGGGTTTTTTTTTCAGGAAAAATATCGAAATATCTATCGTGAATTGGATTGATTGTAAATATTCACATTGTCGGTCGTAAGTTATTATATTGCTATTAACCCACGTGTTATTGCACTGATGGACAATATTGCAAAATATAATTATTATTATTGTTTATAATATATATATATTATAAATATAATACGAGTATATAAATATTAATTATATATAAACAGTGTTAAAATAATATTTCGAGACATCCTCTGTTATTACACAAACATAATGTACACACATACACATATATATATATATAACCTAACCTGTTTTACAAGAATCTATATGATCGCAAAGACCATTAATGGAATGTATATATACAGAGTGAATTGTATAACGTATATATATAATAATTCCTTTTTCAATCAAATTTTGTGTAATTATTATTATTATTACTATTTATTGAATTCGATTTATTTATGATACGGAAACATTATGTTTTTCAAAATTAGTTATATTTTAGGTTTAATTAAATGAAACTCTTATTTTACTAAATTTAAACTTTTCATTTTGAAACAGAATATTGTTTTTCGAGATTTTTTTTATACCTATTGAAATTCAATCTAACAGTTTATGATTATCAATTAATGACGTAATTGTACACTTTGTACTTCTTTGTACTTTGAAATTATAACTATGTGTTCTGTTTCTCAGAATGCGTTTGTAAATATAATAAATTGCTTGTTTCAAAATTAAAAAAAAAAAATTACGAAAAAAAAAGTAACTTATGAAAAAATTTGTGTTTTGTGTTATAAAAGTCACTCTGTATAATGCATTTTTAAATTAATCATATTTTCAAACAACTCCGTTTACTTACGCACGTGATACGTAGTTTACGTTTACCCGTTGGTCGATCGAAAGCGTACGTTTACACAGTACACTGGTTAAATATTTGTTTATATTAGGTATAGGTGTTGTATTATTATGATTTATGAGTTACCATTAAATTCGTTTGCAATGAGAAATTCGCTTAAAAAATTATAAGTAATTTTACACTTCGTGAAATGTGTTCGCAGATATCTTTCAACGTTCATCGTGCTTACACGTCTACAGTCTTATTACTGTAAACATTTATTTATTAAACTAATTTTTAAATTTATAAGACTAGTACTAATTATTATTGGAAAATTGTTAGATTTTTGTAATTTTGCTGAAATCGCCATGAATACATCGTTAAAATGGTTAACATGTTTATGCTTCATTTTTGGTACGTAGTGTTAATACCTATTAATACTAACTACAGCAATTAAGTGATTTACCTGAGATAGGATGTCGCAACGTAGTTCAATATATGCCTCAATAATACTACGTATTATAATGCGATATTTTAAGACAGATTATATAGATACATTTAATGTAAAAGGCGATGCGAATAATAGTAATGCGGTTATATTCGGTTTAGCATTTAAAAAATATTATTCCTATCCTAGTTACACTCGAAACACACAAATAGTTTTTCTAAATCATTTTTATACTTGTATGTTGAAACCCGAAAGCATAATTTTTTAATTCTAAGTGTATGATCATCAATAAAAATTTAATTGTATAAAATAGTTTATACCTATATATCTAACAACATTTTTTTGTATTTAATATTTTAGTTAATGCCTATATACCTGCAGATACAAAATACTTTTTAAATTTTTCAGGAACGGATAATCTTTGCAATGGAAAAATGATAAAATATCAAAATGAGGCAATACCATCCAAAATAATACCTATATCGTCTAGATACTCTAGATCATTACCGTTGAATAATTCTTGCACAGTGTTGGTAACTAAATTATGTTTTAACAATAATAATATTAATTATTATTATTATTAAATGTAATAACAATAATAATTATTATAATTATTACTACATATTATAAATGAATAGTAAACGTTATTACAATAAAAATATTTCTTTAATTGTGTAACCGTTTATACGCGTAAAAATAAATCTAATCTTAAGTTGTGTAGTAAGTAAACTAGTATATTTTGAACGAAGGTTAACTACCTACGTATTTACGTGCATCGGATAATCATTTATCTTATTCCAGTATAATTTGCGGTATATTTAAATAAATTAGATAAATATAATAAAATAAGGTATTTGAAATAGATAAGTAAAAAAATTATATTTAAGGTTAATTATATGTATATTATTTTAAAACTATTCTGATTAGATTAATATTTATATTTTTAAATACAAATATATTTATCCGATAGTAATTTAACACTCTAATGAAAAAGAGTTATATTCCTGCGATATATATATATTATATACATTATATACATGTATGCGTTTATTATTTATTATAATTTTAATTACAATAAGAATACCCGAATACGTTGTTTGTTTTAATTGTCGGTAGATAAAATTCATTATAGAGTTATAAAACAGGTTAATATATGTATTTTAATATATTATATAGATTTTATTTACATATATGATTTATAAAATATGATTCCTAAGTTTGAAACACTTCGTTGGATGTATGAGACCAAGGAATTCGCTCTATGATTTTAATATATAATTTATAAAATGGTGAACTATTATTTTTCTTATGATGTTACGATTTAGTAAATATAATATTTAAAAGCCTATATCGTGCATTGTTTCTATAAATGATTATCGTATTCGGGTACGTACCTATAAGGGGTATAGGAGTTCACCCCCGGAATTTTTAATTAATTAAATACGTTAAAAATACATAAAAATATAAATAATTTAACCCCCAAGAAACATTTTTAGGCATGTTATACTGATCGTTTTTAATTTATGTAGACTTGAAAGAAATTATTACTAATTACTATATGTGTTTATAGTAAACACCGTAAAATATCTATTTACAATTATGTCATAAAACTATTAATGAATAATAAATATTTGCTCGGTATGTTTTACAGAGACGAATTTAACTGTAAAAATGGAGTGTGTATTGATTCATCAGAAGTTTGCGATGGACTTGCTAATTGTTCAGATGACTCAGATGAGACACACGATTTGTGTACTCAAATATTTCCAAGGTGGGAAATGTAGTGTAAATAATAATAATAATAATAATAATAATAATAATAATAATAATAATAATAATAATAATAATCTAATGCTTAATTCTCGTATATTTGATAGATGTCAGAGTTATTTATTTCGTTGTAATTATGGTGCTTGCGTGGATAAAAATTCGCTATGTAATGGTATAAAAGATTGTGTTGATGGATCTGATGAAAACTTACCCGAATGCCATGTAACTCATGTAAGTCCTCAAGATAATAAAACCAATCCTCATCAGTTCAATGAATCTACAAGTAAATGCCAGTAAGCGACTTCATAAAAATAATATTAAAATATCCCATTGCCTTAATGTGTTAAGTGTAAATAAATTATTATTTTATTTTAGAGTGGACTGAGTAATGATGATTGGTAATAATTATTTAATGATTTATGAGTAGAGTTGGGATTTATATCATGTAAACGAACGTAAATTATTATGTTTGTACATCATTATAACAAAATAATGCCAAATCACTATCATAGCTCGTTAAAAATTTATTGTAAAAATTATTTTTTACTATTTTTTGTCAAATTTCTTATTTACAGTTCGTAAGGAAACATGAAACTTTCATAGCACAATTTATGTACAAACACATATTAAAAAAAGATTATTATTTGTAGCACTGCGCAAGTGTTTTCTGTAGTATAGTAAATTTATTTTCGTCTTTTAAATGTATATTGTGCAAAACGTAGTATTTTTATGTTATTATAATACATCTTAGTACAATTTTATAGGAAATATTTTATTTTTCGTAATAATACAAAGTGTATGGTCGTAATACATCTGTACGCCTGCACGACTACATTACTTTTTTTGTATCACATAAATTTAAATCCATACTTTCTTTTATTTACTGAACAAAATTCAAAGGTCAAACGAAGTACAGAATCAAAACATATATTTTGATATTTTGTATTATGAATACTGTGGTATAATTTTTTTATTATGAAATATAATAACGTACCTATCTTTAATATATTATTTATTTCGAAGATTCGATGAGTACGCTTGTGAAGATGGTCAGTGTATCAAAGGCACGGCTGTTTGTGATGGAAATCAAGACTGCAAGGACGGATCTGATGAATCATTAGCTTTATGCAGATCATTTTTGTAGGTTAATTATTATTAATACAATTTGTATAAGAAATTTTCATTTAGGTAACATTTAATGTTTTAGGTGTCCAAAATACGCATTCAAGTGCAGGTATGGTGCTTGTGTGAGTAAAGCAAGTAAATGTGATGGCATCAAACATTGCGCTGATGGTTCTGATGAAGACCATTGTTCCATAGCAAAACCGCAAAAAGTCACAAAACCATTACCAATATCTACAACGACTATGCCGTATCCGATTACTATCAAGTAATTGTATTTAAATTTTCCTCTTATGAGTGTAATATAATATTGTCATAATAAAATTATTTTAAAAAGAATATCATAAAAATTATGGGGATTAATTAAATTTAAAACACATTTTCGTATTAAAAACAATTAATCAATTAGAAGACAATACGATGTAAATATGTAATTATAATTATTATTGTCATGTTTATTTAATTCAGAAAATGCACGCTTCCGTCCACTGAGGGCATCGTTTATTCTTATAATAATTCGAATAACGTCATTGTTTTATCTTCTGGGATGAAAGTGAATCGTTATACCGTAGTTGATGTGAATTGTAAAGACGGGTATTATAAAAACAGTGTTCTTATACTTACAACGATATGTATGCCAACTGGACAATGGAGTTCGACCTTTACTGATTTATGTTTGAGTAAGTTTTGTATATATTCTACATGTATATTCTAATGAAAAGTGTCGATTTTCCGTTGTAGTTATTACATTTGTGTGTGTGTGTGTGTGTGTATTATGTAATGACGCAGTTCACATATCGAAACACTTGAATTAAGATTTTTCTGAAAACTATATTTTTTGTAGCTCAAGTATAATAGGCCTAAAACGACCTAAATATAAATATTTTACTTCTTTTTGCGCTTAATACGAATTTATTTTATGACTTATGTGTATGTTTTTAGAAATGTGTCCACCCGTAACATCAGATAGTTTAGACATTTCATGCACTTTAAACGGTGAACCTGTTGATTGTAAAAAACCGTCAATACCCGGTACTAAACTGAAACCAAAATGTAAATCAAACTATGGTTTACCAGACGGGCGACTAGAGACTCCAATTCAGTTGCAGTGTCGTAATAACGGGACATGGTTTGGTGGTAAACTATATACATGTATTCCAAGAAACTGTGAGTACTTTTTCTATATATTACTATTTAAACAGCGATAAATTAAAAAGTTATTTTACTAAATTGTTTTTGTTATTAAAAGCCATAATAATATTTTATTAAAAAATGACGATGAATTGTTTCAGTATGTGGTCAAATATTTACTCAAATAAAAACATTAATTACGAATGGTGCAAACGCACAATATGGATCAGCACCTTGGAATGTTGGAGTATACCGATTGAATGACAGCGTGGACGATTATGACATGATATGTGGAGGAACATTAATTTCTTCTAATTTAGTTATTTCTGGTAAAAACGTATAGAACTACATGCGTATTCTTTAACGTGATATTAAATGCCAAATTTGTTTAGCTGCTCATTGTTTCTGGCAAGAAGGGTCAAATAATCGAATATTTACAAATTTAAACGGTCAGTATAAAGTTGCTGTCGGAAAATACGCAAGAGATATTAAAGTAATGGACAATAATTTCACTCGAATTATTGATGTGAGTAAAAAATTAAAAACAAATTCTTATTTTTTCATTTATAAATTATTTGTTTCAAAAAATTATAATAGGTAGGATTAATTTACATAAAAAATGGCTATAATGGGTCTGTCGGATATCATACTGATGATATAGCTGTTATTGTTTTATCTGCCAAGGTAAAGATGAGTAATATTGTTTTGCCCGTTTGTATCGATTGGGATAAAAAATATTCTCTTCCGAATGGATCTACTGGAAAGGTAAATTTTTAATTTGTTACGTACTAAATATCATTTAGGCATTTGAAAACCTTTGAATAGGGAAACAGAAGATTTGCTAAAATATTTATTTCTATATTTACCCAAATTTTACTTTTTGTTATTATAATTTTTCTAATGTAGATTGTAGATTATCATCTCGTTTTTAAAAAGTAATATTTTTAATAATTTCATTTCGCAGATTGTTGGCTGGGGAAACACGGAAAATATGGTACAAAGTCAAACTTTATTGGAAGCATATTTACCAATTATTAATCAAATTACGTGTCATAATATGTATACAAATGGGTTCCAGTATTTCGTGACTAGTGATAAATTCTGTGCTGGTTCTCAGTTAGGTAATGAAAAAAAAAAAATTTATCATAAATATAAAATTACTATCGATTGGACGAATAGACCATAATGATAAAATAATATACGAATACGAAAATAAGACCGCTCTCCTCCGAAAGCAATATTACGTTTTTACTATACATTGAGATTCTTTTCGTAAAGTTTTTCTTTGTATTCATTTCTCAGATGAAATATTCGTTTATTCCTGTTCAAGTTATTATGCTGTGGAAAGGGCAGTACGCAGGCGTAAGCACTTTGGCTGCACATATCGCTATTTATACCAAAATTTTTATTAAATATCAATTACCGTATACAAATATATAATTACAATTCGCAATTTATTATTTTAATTTATCAACCCCGTTATTTAAATAAATTTAAAATCTTTCTTCTTAATGCCGCGTTGATGTTACAGCAATAGTTCTTTATTTATTTAAAGATATTGAGTACTCACTAATTATCAGGTGTTTATTCGTATACACTCGGCAAATGATAGGTACATTTTTATGAATATAATGTGTTTATAATTAAGACATACTATTATTAATTGTTTGCTTGTAAACAAATTAAATATAAATAATTTAATAAATTAAATGAGATTTCGAAAGTTAACGTCCTCGTTGATTTTTTTTTTATATAGTACTATGTAATAATTTGGATTTCAATTTTTTAAGTTTTTTTTTGTACATTAAAATTACGTATATTATAGGGGTAGATACATAGCGTGCGTCTGCAAGAGTTCTAAAAAAAGAAAGAGAGTTATATAATTACTTAAATAATTTACAGAACAAAATGTATTAAATGCAATGTTTGTCTATTTTTTTTTCATACGTACATAAGAAATTTACCTAAAATAAATGCGTTTTGACAAATTCCACCATAAAAACGTTTTTTTTTTTTTTTATGTTTACAGTGTCGTTATACGTTTTACTTATAGATTAAATCCATATTTTACTTTTGGCTCGTGTATAATATATGGTACGGATAAAATTGAAATTAAAACGTTAAATTTCAGGACAAGGAGTTCACGAAGGCGATAGCGGTGCAGGCTTGACCCATGCACACGGGATTTCACATTATTTAACCGGAGTAGTGAGCGTTAAGGATCCAATGACAGACGATTCACTCGCAGTATTTACGAATGTTAGTTACCATATTGAATGGATTCATGATATTTTTATCAATAATAGTTACATCAGCGATAATATATATCTTTAGAGATCGAACTGTTAGCGCGGTAATAATAATTCAATATGACTGTAATATAATTATATTATAAACAAAATTTTTACTTTTGTATAACATTTCAATATTCCTCCGATTGCTTTTCGATATTAATGAGCATTATTGCTATATATTGCCAAAGCGTTAAACGTGCAAAGTGAATTAATAAAGTAAATTGAAGAATAAAACTCGTGTATTTTTTACGGAAATACGGAACAATGAAAAGTTTCATTTGCAAAAACTCAAATTTTCACAGACCATAATCAATATTGTTAATAAACGATCAAAGTCGTGGTCGACTCGGATTTAAAGATTTCTTTGGTTGTGTCATCTTTTTGTGTGGATGCGCGGACTCGTTAAAAATTAATTAAAATTAAAAATTTACTTCTTTATCATCCGTTTTTTTCTTTCGTCGTCGATATTCTTATCCTTATTACATACGCTTCCATTCCTTCTTCGATTCGAGCGATTCGACTGTTTAAGTAGGTATACGTTATACATATATTGACAATATATGATATTTGCAAAGTTGTGACGGTTAATGTATCAGTAACACCAAACTTGTAATAATATCGTTTTTTGATTTCGGTATTTTACAATACCGACGTTTTGTTCCGCCGTAATCGTTTCTCTTTCGTCCTCGACCGTGCACCGCGCAATGTACTCGTGGTTAACTGCGTGTTTATGCGGCTATTTTCTGGTACGTATACCGACACGGTTTATTATTTAAACATACTAAATTAGGGGAGGGGAGAATTTAAATATTCTCTATAATTATATGACGTTTGTCCAGAATTATTTATGAGAATGTTGTACTAAAAAAATGTATACATATTGAATTTACGCGTTTGTTCATCAAGTGCAGTATACATTATTACATATTGTTTTACATTATAATATGTATTGTACTAAAAAATTACACTAAAAACAACTTGCACTTGTACGTTACACGTGAGTTAGAAATCACTGTGACTATTATAACCAGGTATAATATATATTTTAAACTTTATACAACCGTTCAAAAATAAGCACGAAGAAAGTACATTGTTGATCAAGATCGGGAGTTACCATTTGAAAAAGTCGAATTACATATATGTGCGTGAAAAAAATTTACGTTATAAAAGACCTAATAAAATGGTCGGAATATTCGACCAAATATTTTATTTCAAAATTATGAATTAAAGGTGTTGAATAATAACGAATAATACGAGTATTACAGGGCGTCGCCCTTTACCGCACAAACGCGCAAAATACGCATGGGACAAAACTGCACACAGATTTTAAAATACTGGATATCCCATTACCGCACACGTATATTTTGGACGATTATCGTTGCTTATCGACAATATAATCTATAACGAAATTATTAAGCTAAAGAAAATTATATCGACACTGAACAATTTCCTCCTTCAATATGGGCTGAAGAACGTAATGGTACAAAAAGAACGACTAACGGTGCTGAATCATACCACAGTCAACTTCGGTTTGAATTTCATAAGCCACGTCCATCTGTTTTCCAAGTTGTACGCATGAAAACTATTTATTAAAATATAGTAATTATTTTATATTTTTTACATTGATGTTTTAATAGATCAACAAGTGATTAATGAAGCGAAAATGCGAGTAATTAAGAAGGGAACTGAAGCAATACAGCGGAAATGTGATCGGGAACGAGAAGCCAATTTGGTATATCAGTATACTCGCTTTTATTAACAAACAAACTGACTATAATGGAATGTATAGAAAAAACAAGTTTAAATTTTAAACCAATATAGGTGACTACAATAATATTCATGTTTAAATTATTACATTTTTATTACTATTACTATACTACTACAAATTATGATGATTATATAGTTGCTATTTTAAACTATTTAATTCTATGTAATATTTTTAAAAAATTTTTATATTTAGTACCATTTGTTGTATGCGGAATTAGGCTATACCTTTTTATAAATGTGTGCGGTATCGTACTATTTTTGTGTGCGGTATTGGATTACGCACTTTGTGCGGTATTGGGTCGTGTTTGTGCGGTAATGGAAAGCGCCGGTATTACACACTAAATTTTTCATGAGCGATAGTATCAACAACCGTGTTTCTGTACCAACTATATAGCGATACATACGTTTTAAAACTTTCCTATATGGTAATAATACACGTTGTATCATGCCGAAACGTATAATTAAATAAATAATTTATACTCAAGTAGTCTGTGTAGCGTAAGAAGACTTCCGTCTGGCTCATATCGAATGACCGTGAAAACGATTCCGAGGCCGAATTCGATACAGCGTGGCGCATTGTTCTACGTTAAGAACAGGTGGCGAGTTCGGTTTTCAGCGTTTCACGTGACATACGTGACATACGCCGGACGAGTCGGTCGCTGCCGAGAAGCATGCCGAACTACGGAACATTATTGTGACTTATACATTTGAATAAACTGTGAAAACAAAAATATTGCGGTATATTTTATGTTTTTTAATAATAATAATAATAATAATAATAATTTGTTTCATGAAACTAAAAACATATATAATGATCGGTAGCGTTTACAAGCGTTTACGTACATCGCATCTTATTTTTATGACAATTACGGCACTATATTATTTTGTTTAAAAATTATAATAGGCGCATACAATATTATATTATATTGTGTATAAATTATGTTTGTCCCCGTGTGTCTTCTTATCTCGAAGAACGGATGGGTTTAAATGTAAATGTGGCGAATGCATTAATCCCACAAGTATTTGCGCTACAACTAGTGATCGATGGATAACGCTGGCTTTGTGCAATGCAGTCCGGTAAGTTGGGGTGAAATAAAATTACGTTAATTTCTAATAATGTTTATTACATTTAAAGTGTCAACAATTTACATTAATGTGCAAATATGGCGCTTTTATATAAGTAAAATCGGTAGGTGTGATTATTTTAAAAATTGTCCCGATGGTTTTGACGAAGTCCAATATCCCACTGGATCGGCAAAACAAACGTTTACTGATTTATACACATCTTAAAAGTATTTACATTTTTATTTTTCGTTTTATGAATAATATTTTAATTCTATCTGTAACAAGCAGAGATAATTATATACTGTATATTGATCGACACAAAAAAATAATAAAAATAAAAACGAAAGGATATACGGGTTTAATTTAATTTCGAGAATTTCTATATAAATCTCTCTCTCTCTCTCTCTTAATACATATATATAATATGTAAAGGCTTTAACTAAAATTTACTTTTTTCAAACCGTCATACTTCCACTTTATAATAAACAAATTTTAAATTTAATTATAAGGAAATCGAAATAAAAAGTGAAACATTTTATTCAATTTTTTTTTTTTTTAATCAAGAGAGTCATTTTGTAAATATTTTTTTTTTCAAATTGTGGTGTATAAAACTTTTGATTAGGTCACGTAGTTAATTTTTAAACAATAAGATTGTTTAAATTCTAATATTTTTCAAATAAATTGATGTAAACGTAATGTAATTGTAGAAAACGCAACCGAGCGTCAGAAAATAGTGGGGCCAACTGCAGGAATAACAAAAGAAATTAACGTTTTTGTAAACTTTAAATTTTGTTAGAAAATCAATCTTTAAAAAATATTCTCAACAGCAATTTTCTTTTAAAAATATGTATTAATTTATTGGCTATTTTGGATTTTAGAAACATTTTTTTTTTCATTTTTAGTTGTAAAAAAAAAAATCTTAAATATAATTAAAAAATTAAGTTCTACTAGTAATTATTATAAAAAAAATTTTACAAAAACATTGAATACAACAAAAGTTATTTTATTAATCCAATATCCGTGGGAAAACAGACATGTATTTGAGGGGTGGGGCGATTGGATACTATACAATACTGATTTTATTAGAGTTTACACACATATATGTACATTTTTGAATATAGAATATCCCTAGATATGTGCTTGTGTGCCACTATGTATATACACTCGTGCATATATAAACGTGTTGTGGTATGGTGTAGTTAATTATTATTGTGTTTAAAAAAGAATTACGCGTTTCCGTCCAACGTGGGAAATTTATACGTTGAAAATTGTTTATCTCATTGGTTAGAAGTTGATGTGTTAATCACAGTTGAAATAAACTTTGAACAAGGATATTACAAAAATAGTCGTCTATATCAATATTATGTTCACCAGAAGAAAAATCACGAGAGAGTCATGTAGGTTATGAATAGTAATTAAAATGATGCGTAATTAGTTATTATTATTTAATACTTGAATTTATAATTTATTATAAAAAGAACACGTCCTCCTATAACGTCGAATAGCTTAGTCGACATTACTCATAATTCTTACGGTAATATCGTTGATTGTTCAAAACCAGCATTATCCAGTACAAAGTTTAAGCCAAAATATAAATTTACACACGAATTATCAAATGGGCGAAGAGAGACCCCGTTTGATTTAAGATATCCTGATAATGAGGAATGGAGTGGTGGCCAGCTATATTCATGTCATGTCAGCCAAGTAATACTGTATTTGAGATTGTTGTTATACATTCTATTAAATTGTTTTCTATCGAAATGTTTATCTTTATAATGTAAAACGACTAATATATTCAATATTATTTCAGAATGTGGTCAAAGATATATTAAAAGCAAATAATTGATCCTACACGGCACGAAGTCAACGTTTGGTTCAGCGCCTTTGAAAGTTGGAATATATAAATTGAGTAGGTGATTATAAATAGAAATTATGAAATGTTGTGCGGAAGTTCATTAATATCATGGCATTTAGCTGTTTCTAGTATACATTTTGAGTACTATAATGAGAAACTGAATAAACCTTTTTCTTTTAGTCGCCTATTTTTTTTTGGGAAGAAGGGAAAACTGACATACCTAATATTAAAAAAAATCTCAAAGGTCTGTATAAAATTATTTTTGGAAAATATACAAGAAATATTAATGTAAGGGACAATTTCACTGAAATTATTAATGTAAATTACAGTTATTTAAAGATTAGAATCTTATTTTAAATATTTATTTAATAAAATATTATATATTAAAGACACTTTTAATGGAATAAACGGGCTCTATCCTGAAGGTAGATAGATATTTCAGTTTTACAAATTGAATTTCAGATTAACGTTGCTGTGTCGCCTTATTTACGTATATATTGGAAATCAAATAAAAATTAGGTTTTCTAAACTACGGAAAGCTAAATTTGTTTCGAATCAATAACCTATATTTTATGTGTTTTTTACTATACATACTGACACATATAATAAATCGAATTATTTTTTGTTGAAAATTAACATCACATAGATTAAAGTTAAATTCTTAATATTGTACAATATTGTTTTTTTTTTATAGATTGTTGGCTGGAGACACACAGAACATTATATAATATATATTACAATTATGATAGTTATTATGACTTACGAGTTTAAAATTACCAATTTGCATAATTTATACACTTAAAATTGGTAATATTTGTTTAGTTTACATATTATATATATATTATTATAAATACAATTAAACATAAAATTACAGGACTTGGAGTTTATCATGGTGATAGAAGCGGGGACTTGACTTTTTCCCACAATGATTTACATTTTTCACGAATCCGTTATCATATCCATTGGATTAGGTACTGATATTTTTTGCAATTATACAAATGAAGAGAATGCGAAAAACAATTTGGAAATAAGAACGTTTCGGATTAGGGGTATAATGGTATATATATATATGTTTTAATTTTGGGTCCATTTTTTAGACTTTTTAAATGAAAAATAAAACAATACCTAACAAATAATGTTGTCCATTTCGACACGCGTTGAGCTGAATATAAAATAAAAATCATAGGTAATTTAAATTATCTGTTAATTATTCGTATAGTTACAATTAATTACATTGTAAATTAGACGGTGTTTCTAGTATATACATGTAGCATAGATAACTTTTATATAATTTCTATGTACATATAAATGATATGCCAACGAACGCTTATAATAAATATTTAATATATAATAATTCAAATAATCATATACATATATATATATATATATATATTCCTAGTGTATATTTAAATGGCCGTATAATTGTTCTATGGCTGCACTCATGATACACAATTTTAAGTTAAAATTATGTACTTTTATACATATTAAGTATGCCAATTAGATTTGAAAAACTTTCGAAAAATAATAGACCGAGTAAAATACACAAAAATTGGCACTTGGCAGTCCTTGATTAACAATAAACTCATAAAATCGGTCATTAATAACAGTATATTTTCATGTTTGGAATATTTGAAAAATGTTTAGTTTTTCAAGTATTTTTGTCTAAACGGGTTTGAACGAAAATCGAAACACTCTGAAGGCGTTAACATTGTTAACATATAAACGATTACTACATATCGTCCTTATTTGTCCGACATTAGGCAATCTCGAATAACATTTCCAGTAAAACAGACGAAGACGTGTTTGTTTTTTGGTTTTATTTATAGGCATATATAATATGTCATCTGTATGATAAAAGTATATATTAGTCGAGATTTTGACTCATAAATTTTGTTTTATCAATACTAATATAGTAATATATATATATATATATATTTTTTTTTTTTTTGTATATAAAGTCCATACAAAAGAGAGAGAGTTAGAGAGAATAGGAATTTTGGAAACGCGATAGGTACAAGTAATTCCGGTATAAGAATTTTAAAACAGTTTCTTAGAATTTCAGACGTCGTACACACACACACACACACACACACACACACACACACACACATGTATATACGCGAAAAAACGAATAACCTGTTTTACACGTATGCTGTATGAACATGTAAACTATTAACGGAACGTATATAATATATATATATATATATATATATATATATTATGACAGATTATTTATCACATTTAAAAACAACTTTGCTTTAGCGCGTTCATTCGGCGGCGCGTAGTTCGTCCTTTGTTCCGAACACAAACGTACGTCTCTACAACACCGGGTTCTTCCATTACGTAGAATGTGCGTAAGACCTGCCATTATGGGTGTTGTGTTTGATTATCGCTATCACTGAATCGCTTTACAATGATAATAATTCAATTTAATATAAAATAATAATAATTGGGTTCACGTGTTCGTATTATTTATAAATAATATAGTTTACACGTTTATTTTTTCATACAGTAAAATATTGATTATTATTATAATCGATTATGTGTATACTCTTCCGGTGTATAATATAATTTTTTTTTTTTTGTGATTTGTATATTATATATTATTGATACCTATCGATTTCATTTCGCTGCAGTCGTCTCGTCACCGCGTCGCGTCACCGTCGACCATGCATACGTGCTCCTGGTTGATATGTTTATGGTTATTTTTCGGTACGTAACGCCATAATTATTGTTAATAACCTTATAATAATAATAATAATAATGACGCGTATAACATATAATATGCTTTAATTTAATATACGGTAAATTGCGGGGCAGGGGCGGGGAGTCGGGGGAACGAATATTTCTTCTGGAATTTGGATTAATATAAAAAATTTTGGTATAAGTGACATATAAGCGACGTTCGCTTAAACGTTTAATAGAACATAACAATATAATTACAATTGTTGTGGACTGTTGTAAAGGAATTAATAATTTTAGGTACGAGCGTTCTATGTCATGGAAGGATCGTAAAACGACAAGCTACGTCATCCGATAATTCATGCTCAGTGTTGGTAACTATATTACGTTATTAAAATAAATAATTAATAATAATAATAATAATACGAATTTAAAAATTTTAATTTTTATACTTTTATTATTATTATTGTTATTCAAAAGATTTTGAATAGTAAACATCGGTAATTACACGAAATATTTGTGTGCTTTGTAATCATTTAGGTGTAGTCTATATTATATACTGTACACGTTTCATATTAATCTAATCACTGGTATTGTATAGTGAATTATTTTTTCTTTACGCACCTGTTTGATTTCGATGAAGGTTAACTACACGCTTACGTGGGCCTGTGTATAATTTACGGCACGTTTAAACATATTTCGCGTTAATTTAATTGAAACAAGTACCTTATATGAATGAGACTTAATTTCCGAGTAGATAAATATATGTTCTGTGATATAATTATATTCACTGGATTGTAATTTAGAACTCCGGACGAAAAAATTCTTTTTTACCTACATTCATTTCGATTTTGACACTGTGCTGGCAATTCATCGGGTGCACTTAGTAGATATTTGTTTAAGTTAATAATTGACAAAATTGACGTCACGGCCAATAATCAATGTATATTAAATTTCATGTTCCGAATCTACGCTGTTCTTATTACTATTTTCTTTATTAACTATATTTGTACAAAATATATAATAGTTCAAAGGCTATACTAGATATCTAAAGAATACTTGTGTAATTATATTGTTATGTACGTGATTATGTGCAGTATAGATTTATTATAATTTGTTTTTATCAGATTATTTTACAACAAAACAATTTTAAATGTCTGTATTAAATATTATGTGTGTATGTATGTGTTAAAAACAACTGTCATAACTCATAAATCATTTAAGATGACCAAAAGTATATTTGGATTATTTATATCGAATTTTATCAAACACAAACACTACAAATTCAGTATGAAATTTGAAGATTTTTTTATTGATTAAAAGAGGTTTTCGTAAAACAATTATAAAAATAAATAAATAATAATAATAATAATAATTTTGAATTTTTTTCATAAATATTCTACGATTTTAGAGGAATTACAATTATTATCACAAATACGTATTATATAGGTTCTATATATAGCCCTAATAGCTCTAAACATTATTTGAGTTTTGATTATAGCGTTGAAATAATTGTCCTTTGTCTACGAAAATTATAAATATATATTTACAAAATAATGCACATTTTTACGTTTTATCTATTTTTTTTTTTTTATTAACTAAATATTTATTGCGCGCCATATTACAGAGAAGAATTTCAATGTTCTAATGGGAAATGTATCGACGAGGCAACAGTTTGCGATGGAATTGCTAATTGTTCAGATGGTTCAGATGAAACTGAAAGTTTATGTACTCGATTATTTCATACGTACGGGAAAATAAATTAATATTGTTTTTAGTTTTTTAGGATTTTAATGTGTATAATATATATTTAATAGATGTCCAAGTTATTCGTTCCGTTGTAAATACGGTGCATGTGTGGATAAAAATTTTAAATGCGATGGTAAAAGAGATTGTGTTGATGGTTCCGACGAAATTTTATCCGAGTGTAAAGTTGCAACTCTACAATCCACTGCATCATCATGTCTGTAAGCAATTTTTCCATAATATTACAAAGATTTGAAATTTAAATAAAAATGATGTATAGGCATATAATTATAAGTAGCTATATTATAATCAAGTAAAACATTAAAAATTAACCCAAGATTTGTCAGTTTTCAAATTATTTATAATAAAGTAACTCAATATTTATTTGTAAACTACGGCAGGAGTGAACATTTTTGCATCGATTTATCGCCACATAATATTTTTTCATGTTTAACAAATAACGAATAAAAACATTCGAAGTCTCGCTACAAAGTTTATATTATCTACAAAAAACTTTTGGAGTACTCGAATTCAGAATCGTAGATACATTAGTTACATATCAAATTTAAAAAAGGAACGTTTAATGTTCATTATTATCATTTTCAAAATCAACTAAAATGACAATTATAGCAGTATGAATTTTTTTTCTTTATCTCATTTACTCGTCAAAAGTTTAAAAAAAAACATACTTGAGAGTATTCCTATAATTACTTCTCTTAGAATTATTAAGTTTTATCGGTAATTTTGAATAATATGTTTATTAATTTTTTCTAAAAGGCAAATATATAAAATATCATGTAAAATAACACAATTTTATACATTAAAAATCAAAGGTTTTGAAGTTTATATGAATTTTTTATTACTCACTATATTATTCGTAAAACATAAAGTGAGTAGCGAGTAGTTCACCAGTATAACTAGTATAAGCAAACTAAAATCACATGAAAATAAAATAACACAACTATGTCTTGCGTCAAAGTATATTAATTATTGATTCATATTGATTAAGTTAAAAAAGCGTACATTTTATTGAATTCAAATGAATTTTACTAAATAAAATTTTGAAAATACGTACTGCAATATTAACAAATTACGTTTTCTTATTTTGAATTAATTACGATTTGCTCAATGAAATTATAACCGTTAAGATATGAAAAGTCATAATTTTAGACCCTTTACGTAAGTGTAAAAATTATTTATCATCTCTTTTAATTTTGATTTCGAAGGTCCGACCAGTTTAAATGTAAATCTGGTGAATGCATTGACTCTACAAGTACTTGTGACGGATCTCGAGATTGCAGGGATGGATCGGATGAGATAACATCTCTGTGTAAAGGAGTCCAGTGAGTTTGTGTAAAATAGAGACATCTATATGCTTCTGTGCATATTTTACGTTTCAGGTGTCCAGCATTTACATTCAAGTGCAGATATGGCGCTTGTATAAGTAAAACAAATAAATGTAATGGTGCAAAAAATTGTGCTGACGGTTCTGACGAAGATGGATGTCCTGTAGTTACACCAAAACCGATAAAAGTAACGACTCCGCCAACTGTAACTCCTTCGACGACACAACTATCGGTGTCTTTTAATTCAAGGTAAATACATTTTTATTTTTGTCTTATAAGTAATATTTTAATTTAAAATAAAATTTTCAGAGCATAATAATTATTATTAAAGAATTTAATGCACATTACACATAGGTTTCATTGGTCCCACTAGCCTTAAAACTTTGAGGGGAGGAACTTTAGTGCGCAAGACTATATCACTATTTATAATTATGCTTAAAGCCTAAAGGAGTTATAATATTTAAAAAAAAATTATATTTTTAGACATACTCGTATAAGGAAATAGTTAAAAATTAAATATTTTTCACCATAAATCATAGTCAATTATACAGTATATTTAATAGAACACAATATTTAACATGTGCGGGTAGTTGTTACTTATTTTACGAGTATTTTTATTTTTCATAATAAGACACCTGTATTTATTGTATTTTCTAACACTTAATAATTCCTGTTTTTTCCGGTTTGTTTTACATCGATATATAAACATAATATAAAAATGTTTTAATTTTTATAAAAATACTTCAGTGTAAGAAATTTTATAATATTTGATGCCTGGGCCTTTTTTCTTAAATTCGACACTGATTATAATCGTTGACCTTTCTCCATATTCATCCTGAACCCAATGCCGAAAATAAAATCTATGACAATACGACATGCGATGGCAGTTTAATATTTCTAGTTAACTAATAATATTATTTTTATTAAGATTGAGATGATTTGAGAAACGTTTATTTTAATACTCAATTAAATTAGTAGCCAAAATAGAAAATCCAATTAAGCAAAAATACTTTTCTATTTAAATACAAAAAAATACGCTTTATTATTAGGTATTTGTATAAAGTACAATATTTTTGATGGGTTATTAGTTATTACTAAAAAATAATTGAAGAGGCTGAAATTTAAATTGGGTGGATTAACTTGTATGCATATATTTATACACACACACACACACACACACACACACACACACACACATATATATATATAGTATATATAGAAAATAAAAAAGATATAGTGCTGTTAAGTAATGTTATGTTTCTTTATAGGAAAACATGCATTCTTCCGTCCATAGAAGGAATTTTATATTTTATAAATTCAAATCCAACAGCCATTTTATCTCACGGGTCTCAAATTGAAGAATTAACCAAGATTGATGTGACCTGCGATGAAGGATTTTATAAAAGCAGTTCTTTAGATCTTTCAATGGTATGTTTAGATGGAAAATGGACTTCAACCTACACAAATTTATGCTTGAGTAAGTGCTGTTAATTATATATTGTATGTAATGAGTCATATAGATTATAAATAACTATTAAAATGAAGCTTGATCGATTTTATTTAAATTTATAGTTCCGTTTAAATTTTAATGTACCTTAATTTTATACTTCATTCGTTTATAGAAAGATGTCCACCCATAACGTCGGATAGTTTAGATCTTATTTGTACTTTTAATGGCAATTCGGTCGATTGTTCAAAACCAGCGACACCTGGTACAAAATTAAAACCAAGTTGTAAATCTACCCATGAATTACCAAACGGAGGAAGAGAGACTCCAATTGTATTACAGTGTCGTGATAATGGGGCATGGAGTGGTGGCCAGCTATATTCATGTCAGCCAAGTAAATAATTTAATATTGAAATTGTCATTAAATTCTAAATTAACGTAGGTAAATTATTTTTGTATCGATATATTCATTTTCATAATGTTAAATTAATTTAAGAATGCGGTCAAGAATATACTAAAAGCAAAAAATTGATCTCACATGGTACGAATGCAACGTACGGTTCAGCACCTTGGAATATTGGAATATATAAACGGACTAATAATAATAAAAATTATGAAATGATATGCGGAGGATCATTGATTTCTTCAAATTTAGCTATTTCTGGTGAATATTTCGAACACTATATTTGTATATGTTTAATGAAGGAATTGAATGCAACTCTTTTTTAGCTGCCCATTGTTTTTGGGAAGAGGGTCAAACTGACAGAACGTTAACAAACCTTGACGGTCTGTATAAAATTGCTGCTGGAAAACGTGCAAGAGATATTAATATAATAGACGGCATCTTTACTGAAATTGTTGATGTGTGTAATAATAAGTTAAATCGTAGTATATTTTAAATATGTTTATTTAATAAATTAATATTTATTCACTAAAATATCATTACAGCTAAAAACTATTTACATTAAAGAGACATTTAATGGAGTAAACGGTCTCTATCGTGAAGATATAGCTGTATTGGTATTTAAATATAAAGTTCAGATTAGCGTTGTTGTGTCACCGGTATGTATGTATTGGGAATCAAATAAAAATTTGAATATTCGAAATGGAGAATTTGGAAAGGTAAATAATATTTTTATGTACATTTACACGTTAATAGTAGAAAGCTAATCATTTATAGGCAGCCTAAGAAAACATATCGCATGATATATGTTATATCATAATTATAATTCATATAAATATGGTCAAGGAATATTAAAAGTATGTACTAGTAATTTGTGATATAATAAAGATAATTAAAAATGTCTTCGTGTCTTATTATATAATTGAAACGTCTGAATGAATTAAACATACATCATATTATTAGTAAATCGACCTATTATTTATGTTATACTATTTATGTAATATCAGAAAATGACATTAATACATATTTAATGTTAATTCTTAGAATTTATATTTTGTAATTTTTGTTTATAGGTTGTTGGTTGGGGACACACGGAAAATAAGGTACCGAGCACAGTTTTATTAGAAACTCTTTTACCATATATAGACAGAAGGAGTTGTCAGAATACTATTGGGTCTCATTATACAAAATACTTGACAATTGATAAGTTTTGCGCCGGTTCCGCTTCAAGTAATAAAATCACTAATAATTAATTGTTATTAATAATAATTATAAAAATAGATTCTGAATTTCTAACAAAAAAATATACGATGTTTCGCTAAAATTTTACGATTTTTAGTGTTTACCATTTCTAGATAGGTAAAATGATTTTTATATATAAAAGTAAGATTTTTGTTGGTAATTTTAAACTTTGAATTTACTTATTTACATTATTTAATATTTATACTTGTAACTTGTATTATTATCATTAATTTATTATAATTTGTATTAAAACTAAATAATAGCTTATGTTTCTATGTGAACATAAATTAATTTGTGAATACAATTTCAGTATCTGGAGGAGTTGATCAAGGAGATAGTGGTGCCGGTATAACTTTCGTTCATGATAATTCCCACTTTTTGGGTGGTATAGTGAGTAATAAGGATCCCACTGCAAAAAATTCAATCGCACTTTTTACGGACGTACGTTATCATATCGAATGGATTACTGAATTTTATCAAAATTATTCCAATGAAGAAAATGAGAATAGGATGTTCTTAAGAATGTCAAGTAACAGGAGTAAATAGGTTTCATTTTTTTTTTTCGAGGGGGGATTAAATAATATTAGTCTATAACAAATAACTGTATCAATTGTAAATAATTTTATATTTGTATTTAATTTTTCAATAGTTCATATATTATATTGTTAAAATGAATTTTCATCAATATCGGATATTTATTTATTGAAATATAGATATACATCCTTTCTATACTTATTTATGATATTTAAATAGTTATTTTTATATTATTTAAAATATGTTTTTGTAAATATCCCGTCATCGTATAATTTGTTCATGTGTGTGTGTGTGTGTGTGTGTGTGTGTGTGTGTGTGTGTATGTACTTCGTGATAGAGCTCAATTAAAAATTGTAAATAAATAATATAATTAAATTTAAGCCGATGTAAATTACAAATTATACAAATTACAAATTACAGTTCTTTCTCGTCTGTTGTTTTATTACATAGCATTACAGTTATACAATGCAAATTTTATTTATCTTTATACTAAAATAATAAAGCCATAAAAGTACTGTAAGAACCAATACGTGCATGCCGCCGGCGCATCGTGTAGACAATTTAGCTACGTAGATGTCGTAGGCAATACGAATTTTATAATAAAATTTAAAACACATTATGTGTAATAAAAAAACTGCCTTTGTCAATGTCATGTGCAATGAGACCAAAAATTATTATTAGTTAAACAAATATTGCTCCCTACATAACAAATTATAACGTAGATTTTATTCGATTTATCGGGTATAATTACACAATTTCTCTACACCAACGGTTCTCAATTTTTTTTTTGTTCGCGCGCGGAGCCCTTAAGTTGCTAAAAAAAATTCACGGAACCCCACAAAAACCAGGACTAAGGGACAAAATATGCGAGTTTATTTACTAATAAAATAAACGCTACAAACTTTTTATTATTATATTTTGATTTAATTTAGATCCAGATGTGGCCGCGGAGCCCCTAGATTACTCTCGCGGAGCCCCAGGGCTCCGCGGAGCACTCTTTGAGAACCGCTGCTCTACACCATCAATTATTAAATCGTTATAAAATTTTTAAATAGCTTTTAACTTTAATTGACAACTAATATATACAAGCATCATTGTAACGCTACGGTTACTGATGCCCTGAGCCGGGTTGCCAACCTAGATCTGTATAACACCATACTGATGAAGGAGGTCTAGGATTTCCTTTAAACAAAAATTAACGCCATTTTCTCTTTTTTTAAAATATTACTTTTATTATTTGTGGAGAAGGCTGACGGGCGTAAAACTCCAATAGAAAAAAAATTAACCGTTTAAAAAAACAAAGACACGACAGACAAAATTTCTTGCGACGAAAATGATCATATTATGCATTCTATGTTAAAGGTTTAAGAAGGAAAAAATAAACCAAGTTATAAAAAACAAAATACCGGCCAAGGTGAAAAAAAAATGTGTAAACATACCCAATTTATTATATACATCATGGATGGTAGTGCATCATGCACGAATTGCACACCCATGACCCATCTCGCCCGCTGTGGAACATCGTGGGAGAGATCCCTCAAGGATCTACTCCATATTTTTAAGCATTTTCACACAAAGAACAAAAAAAAAAAAACAGACAATCGTTTCTGATGTATTTAACACGAGAGTCAAATCTAAAGTGTTTTTATAATAATTGGCCTGGTCGACATTTCATTGTAATTAATGAAGTCGCGACATTGGGTGGTGGCTATCGGACCGGTTTCCGAAGAAGCTTCGTCTGTACGGTGCATGTCCAGGCGCGCGACAATTATCCATATTCTCGTTACGTTACATCATATTATATTATATTTTTATTATTTCTTGATCCTTATAATTATTATATTCTTGTTTACTTGTATTTATAATAACCCCCTATTATTCCAGTACTCGATAAAAATCATCGATTTTGAATGTACCAATCTAATGCATGTCAGAATTTACAATATTGATAAAAAAAAATATCATCAATTTTTGTTTTATTTTCTAATAAAAATTGTATTTTTTAGTTTTTTTCAAATGTATTAATATTTTGATCTGTTGTAAACTTTATACTTTGAATTCGCAGTGCAGACTTCTCTTCGTCCCATGTAGGTGCCCAGTCGTCCTTATTGTTCCAAAAATTGAACATAGCCTATAAAAACAGTTTAAGTAATATTATATGCTCTGAATTAAATAGATAAAAACGTCAACCTTTGGATCATCATTTCTCCATGGTTTGGAATGGCCATTGCTCAAAATACTATTATCACGGAAATGAGTCGTACCTCCGGCTGACACACCGATGGATATGTAAAACTGAACAAAGAGGAATTAAAATAATTATTAAAAATAGGCTAGGGCACAATCGTATTAATCTCTTTACTTCCGAATCCAATATGATGTTTAGTGGTAAATCCTTAATAGCTTCCAAATTATTACTCTGTCCGTCTACTTCAAACACGACTTTATCAGCAGTCCAAGATAGCACAAACGAATGATAATCGTCATACCACTGGTCTGAGAAATTTGAATGCTTTATAATCGAATTAAGATGATATTGTTCGTCAATTTTCAATCCGTATTTCAAAACAGTTGTATTTCTATTGTTCCTATTGTCTGTTTTAACAGCGTTACGTTTTAAATTATCCGTACTCTCATATGATGCAGCTATTATAAATTTAATCTCTTCGTTTGATTTGCAAATCACAGCAATTTCTAAAAAAAAAAAACAAACAATTAGGTTTTTATTGGTTATAATATTGATTGCAATTGTTATCAGTGTTCACCTGACATTATCCAATCTCCTTTGGGTAATTTAGCTAAGATTTCGAGTTTCCCGAGACGAAACAAAAATTTATCTTTGGTAGTCAATTTTGCCGACCTTATAGGAGGTAGAATGTCAAATGACGAAGCGTTCTTAGTACAATAAACGGAAAAATTGTCATAATTCGTGCACCTAAATTAAAAATACAAAATATTTCTTCAAGTATTTATTAGGTAGTAAAATCTACGTAGAATTATTAATATATATCAATGTAGCAGTTTACCCTTTAAGTATTAATGATCCTTTTGTGACAAATTCGTCATCTGATAGAATTTTGGGTTTGATTACTAGCTCTCCATTTTCCATAAATGCGTTCTCTTTAGAATTATTGTAAAAAACAAATTCATAGTCCTACGATCATTATTTACCGTATGTAGATTGTATATATAGATAAAACACGTTAATATAATTAATTATTGTTAAATTTTCGTTTCAGCACTTGCCATGAAAACATTCGTATTGGAATTTCTTAACATGCGATTTTTTTTTTTTATATATAAATAAACAGAGATTATACGTATTACATTCATTATGATCTATGAATTCAAAAAAGACATTATCCTTATTATATATATATACCTACGTGTTTTTCTTTGCGACTATCGCACCAATAGGAAAAAAATACGAAAATCTAAGAAATCATAAAAATAAATACGAAATCATTTGAAATAATAAAAACTATAAATATATTAAAACTACAAGTATCACTCGTTTACATTTAATTTTTGTGTCATAAGAATATAAATAATACATAATCTCTGTCTAAAAAAAAAAAAAAACTCTAAAATTTTATACTACATTTACAACTCGGAACATTTCATATTTTAATGTTCTTATTTTGCATTAATAATAATATTCGTATTATATATTTTCGGCATATTCATATTTTCAAATGTATTTATTTTAACTACGAGTATATGCAATTCAGTTTAAGAATATATCGGAAAGCCGGAGCGATGCTAGACCCCCAGGCGGCTAATAACTACTCTGTCATTGGCTGTTGCCCCCTCCCCTCCAGGCGGCTAATAACTGCTCTGTCATTGGCTGTTGCTGTCGGCAGCAGTCGGCTCACGACGGTTTCCGCCAATCGGAATACCGATAGAACCTCGCCTGCGCGAAATGAACCAATTTTCGTCCGCCGCCCGGTATACTCTTAAACAGAATAGCACATACTCGTATATACGTACTGGTTCTTGTGGAATATAAATATCATGATTCCAAAGTGATCGCAGGTTCAAAGTGAAAACATCTTCATGATGTTGCGTATTGTTACTGCTCGGTTCTACAAAATTATTTATCAAAACGTGTGTAAATTTGTAATTTATTCAACCTAACGTAACACGAAAACGTGCGATTATTTACTCTTAACTTTGTACACGTGTATTCTGTCTTCACCGCCACACAATTCGTTCCAAGAACCAACGCAGTATTTATCACATTCCGTTTCATTTCTTTTATGCTCGCTGTCCGGAATACGACCGCCGCAAAAACAACTCGTGCTTAAATAATATAAACGTAAAAAGTTATTTATTTATAAACATTCTACGAACGATTATGCCGATGAAATTCGCATACTGTATTACCCCATAACTCCGGCAAATGCGTATCTATAATCCTTACAGAGTCTAAAACATAGAGCCGGCCGGTTATTTCGAGGAAAGAAAAATGCCAAATCACTTAACGTGTTTTCCTGCGGTTTAGCACATTGTAACAGACTTTCGTTGTATTCGAATTCTGTTGAAATATGCAAATTATTCTTTTATTGTAATCTTTATTGACAATAAGTAGGTACGCGACATGTGTTCAACTGGTTTTAGGTAATCAATAAAGTCAAATGTACGCACGTTACAATATTGTATTCCAAAACGCGTACAGTTGAAAAATTTTAAATGCACCTTTGCTTTATGCGAAATTATATTCTCAAAATATAATCGAAATTAATCTACAGTGGCTTTAAATTATCAATCTGATTGAATTATATTATTATAAAATCAAGTGTTATGTAGTAAATAACTGTGAAAATCGATTGAAAATGTATAACTTTGATATATTATGATGATTTACGATCTATACGTATACATATGTATCTAAAAGTGCTAATTATAATGCATATTCATGAGAATTTTTGTGAGCGACTTGGTTGAGTCTTTGAGAAAATATTATTGTTTTCAGATTGATAAATAAAAACATTTGGAATGTGATTTTGCTAGATAAACGACTTTTTTTGTTGTCAAAATAACCAAATTCTCTTATTTATGTTATGATATTTCACCGGATCACAAATAATATAAAATAACTTTTCTTTATCAAATACCTAATATCGTAAAAGCGTATTTCGTAGAATATCCGATATTTATGTATGTCAAATTTAGAAACGTTTATAATGTTATTACAACGAATTATCAAAATTGTCATACCTTCGAATCCAGTGGAGAACACTGACATTTTCTTTAGACCACCGCAATACTGATTAGCGTCACCCGAACACTTGGTATTACACTGTTGGTCGTTCAATTTAGGAGCGCTAATATAGTTTGGCTCTCGGGTACCGCAATAACATTCCTTATGATTTGACACTCCCGCGTAACTGTATCCAAGTTTGTAACAATGGTTTGAACAAAATTCCGGGGTGTTCATTGTGAAATTCCGAAAATAACTATTATATACTCTTCTATATCGATTGTCTTCGATACAACCCTTATAATAGTTTCCAAATGCTTCGGTTCTCCAATTTATCCCAGTACTGTACACGTTCATCGCATTGGCACCACCGCATTTCTCTTTAGACGATCCAGAACAAGGGGTCGTACACACGCTCTTATCAGTAAGTGCGTCCTTATGAGGTTTTATAAAAGTGCATAAACATTCATTCCTGCAAAATAAATTTGTTTATTATTTTAATTCGTACTTAAAACATGGTATATTCGTACATATAATTATATTGTTTTCACTGACATTTTCGTAATTTTATCGTGAAAATTGTCGCTATTTAATTATTATGTAAAACGTTTTATTTTATTTTAGCGCGTAATGTTGCACATTCCGCTTGAATTTGTAATATTTACTTTAATCTAAACATTTTATTATAATACATTTTTAAATCAGCTTTATATTGCCATTTTAATATAACACACATCGTTTTGTCCTCGAGAGTAAAACAATAGTATAGTTTAATCTGAATTTTATAAGTAGCAAATTTATATGAGTAGAGAAAATATATGAAAAAGAGATATATACATTTTTAAATTCGATCATTCGTTGTGAAGTATATACGGAATACAAGACAATACGTATCATTAAAGAAATACATTTATTTATTTATTTATTTATTTGAAAAATAACGAGTGCCACTGGACAATTTCGTATAGGGATCCGATAATAAAGACATACAATTTCAGTATACTTAAAAATCCATTTTTTTTCAAATATCAAAATCACTCAGCAGTCGGTTAGAAAATCTAACTTAAAAATTGATTATAACTAACAATAATAATTCTAATATTTTATAAACATTATGAAATTAATTTATAAATTTTTACACAATTGAGCTCGTAAATAATTGTTTTTTACATTTTATTCGGGTATTAGTTGGTATAGGTGTTATAGGTTTATTTAAAAATTTTAGAAATGTGTTTGTTTTAGACAGTTATTTTTAAACTCGGAATCACTTTTTTTTGCATATAGATTGTAAATCTGTTTGTTACTGATACTGTTACGAGACATAAATTTGTGGACACAATTTTATTTCACTAGCCAAAATGTTTAAATTATTTAAAACTATAATTATTATTATAATTAAATTATTCAAAAATGTTTACTTACGATGAAATCAGCACAGCGTATAGAAATCGTCTTGCGAAACAACTATGTACACATTGTTTAGGAGTAAGGTTATCGATAGTTACTTCCCAACCGTTTAAAATAGGATGTTGCTTTACATTTTTAAAGCATCCAACATGATCCACAGCCATTTTTCCTAGAGGATCTAAATTTATTGAATACTCGATCAGTTTTTGAGTAATTTTATTATTATTATAACTGTTTGTATTTATTCGTACTTGAAAATAATGTTTTATAAACGGTTTGTAATGTATTTCCACCACCACAAAATTCAGATGGGTTTTCTTCACACTCCGTAGTGCATTTTGTGTGATTTCTTTTTAAACTAAAGTCTGGTTCGTAGTTTTTACATTCACAGACATTTCTATAAATAATTAATTTTTCTTATTAATTATCTGATCAGTTAGAAAGAAAAGTAATTTCAATACTTACCCCATGACAGCAGCGTATCTAAATCGTTGTGTATTACAAAGATTCATACATCGTTTAGGGCTATTATTATTTCCCATCTGGTATGACAGATACTTTCCATTCATTTTACGTTTATCATTTTCAAAGCATCCGACATATCTTCTTGGTATATGATCTGTAAACGATTACAGTTTTTATTTTACTTATCCGTGATAATTATAAAACTTGTAAGAATTAATCATTATAACCAGTGATTCCGGTTGAGTAAATTCCCGTCTTCCATTGTCCACCACAAAAGTGCTTACTATTGCCACTACAAGGAGACTTACAATTTTTATTATCTATTTTCAAGGATTTCAACGGCTGTTGATTTCCACATCGACATTCTATTCTGAAAAACATATATATATTTTTTAATGTTAATTATCAATACATTAAAAGAAAAAGCTCTCGAGAATAATATATCAATAAATAATTACTAGAGTTTACAGCAATTAGAATTTTGAAAACCTAAATTTGACCAATTATATTTCTAAAACTGTATAGTTTACGGTTCAAGTATATTATAACTTGTATAATCAGAATAGATATTGGTAGTTATATATTTACTTATTTGTAAGACCAAAATATAAATAACCCAAGTTGAAACACATTTCTGAACATTTCTGAAAGGTATTTTTCTCATAGGATTTAGCTGGCCCTTTCAATAATCGATTTTCTTGATCATTTGGAGTCTCAGAATAACATCCTAAATAGATTGGCAACGGATAGCCACCATGTTCCAAAAAATTCCTGGATTCTGAAAATTAAAAATTTATTGTAACAATAATCACGATCTATAAACTGAAACATGTACCTACCTAATGTATTAAATTTTAATTGAGATATTACCAAATATCAATGGCTATTAGAAACTATATAATTTAATTTTGAAATGGCATAAATGTGAATGTGAAATATAAAAATTCTGAAACGACTTCAATATAAATATTATAGAACTAGAAAAATTTTATTTTTTAACTATCAATTTACACCCGCTCATTAAAGTTTTCTTTGTTAATTTGCTTTCGTAATTTTTTTTTGAACTTTTTTTTTGCTTGTTTTAAAATATTCTTTTATTTAAAATCGAAAAAGCATCCGTCCGAAGTTTTATTATTATGCCGGACTTCCAACGGTCGATGTGCGTATTATTTTGCATCTATTTAAATCAACGTGAATCGGCTGGTGATAAATAAAACGCGATAAAACGCATTCTCGAACAATAGTAGATATAATAAAATCATTATTTTAGGATAAATTATCATCCGTCATTTAAGGGGTAAAAAGGAATAAAGTGTTTATTAAAATAAGTATTAACCTGCACGTTTCTTAATGTTACGTTGTTGCATACTTTTTAATTTTCGAACACTTGATATTATAATAAGTGCTATAATAATATTATTATATATTAGGTATATCAGATCGATAGGTACGAGATATTGAACAAAGGAGTTACACGTAGAACAACGTTTATTACTTGATTTACCGTGGTAAAAAAATCCATGTCCACGAAATGAAAATCACCATTTTGAAATGTTAAACCAACACATTTCTCGCTCAGAATGGTTTATTATTATAATTTTTCATTCGTTTATTTATCAAAATTATTCTCGTAACATGAATTCCGCGTGATCGTCATACATATTTAAAAAGTATTATTCCGTATAGCAATATAAACGAATTAATCTTTTCTTTTTCACACACAAAAACGCATGCTCGCGTTGACTGCGTGCTCGTAGACATAGAAACACGTACTTAAATGTTCTATACCATATTATACTATTGATAGTTTCGAATTTTCGTATTTTAAGTACTACTTCGGTTTATCCGCACAAATAATAAGTTATTATAATAATAGGTAATACTCGACGTCATAATACTGCGAAATATCGTATGCCGTCACCGAGGAGCGAATAGGATAATTACATTGATATTGACCTTGAATATCCAGTGTTCGGATTCAAGACACTGCGTAAACACCCGGAAACCGGTTCTCTCGCACAAAAATCCACCGATTCAGGAACAAAAAAATTTCAAAATTGAAAGCAAACGTGCTAATACATTATATTTGTTTTAATAATTCAGTGGTCTAATCCATCCGGACAGACCGAATGGCTGTTCACATAACAATTTCTAATAACGTATCGAGAACTTTTTTAAAATTCTTAAATGCCTAGCGATCCACTTAAGAAAGGAATAACACGATGTATTTGAGTCGAAATTTACACCATATATTGATATTTTGAATTCGAAAAGAAGTTTTAAATTACAAAATATCTGTTGGTTTTGATATCAATTATATATATATGTATTTATATCGAAGGTATTAAAAAAATATTAAACGAATGACGTGGACTTACTTGATTTATCCGTTATATATGACGATACAAAATTTGAAGCTCCCCCGCACGATGACGAATCGTCTCCTGAACATTTTGTCGTACAATCAGTATCTAATTCTCTCGTTAAACCCGACATGTAATTTTTGCTACAGTAACAAACGCTGAAACAATATAATATTCATAACAAATATAGCTTAGTAAAAAAATGTAATTTTATTTGTAATTATTTTTACATTCGTATGAATTTCAAAGAATATAAGACGACCATACTCATTTTTAAGAATAAAAAACATATATTTTTTCGCAGAACAGAATTCTGCACAGGAACGTGGCGATGCCGGGGTTAAAGTACGGCTCTCGTCTCCGAGAGATATTACGTTTTCTTCCGAAAAACATCCTAAGAATTGATTATCCCACTTTTGTGCATCTATAAATTATTATTTACGTGTTGATTTTAAAAAATTTGTTAATTATTAAATTGATTGAAACACGCGTAACGCATTGTACGTTTTTATCTATATATATATATATTATACGATTTACCTGTTGACACAATTAATAAATAAAAACTTAATATTTTAACTAAAATAATAATAAACATAATGGGCGTCGAGAATCGACCAAAGCGAAATATTTTACTACTATGTGTATTCATATAATTCGAGTTAGTAACTAATTTTTTTTTCTTTTTTTTTTCTATAGTTGATTCCGTACTCAGCCAGTGGTCACGAATATACTGGTTCAAGTTTGTATATAGGAAGTCCCCACTTTTTCAGACAGTGGATATTACCATTGTGCGAATTTTACATTTTATATCCCTACTATAAGTTTTACGTACGTGTGTATACATATATTATACCGTCAAAACCTAATCACTAGTTAAAAGCCATGTTTTACCAGTTGATCCAAAATTTTACTTGTGAATAAAATGAAAGTATCCGACAATACTTGTATCTCTATACATGTCTGAAATAAACGGACTAAATAATTTGTTGCAGGAAAGTAAACTATTTGTTTCATAATCTTTCAGTAATATAATTCAGATAAAAAAGTGCACTTAATGCATTTAGAAATTATACATCAACTAATCAACCGAATGATTATTACACTAATAAATTAAAACCAAAACCGTTTCCGTAACCGTAATTTTAGTTTTCAAACATATCCGCGCCATTTACACTCGTTATATTAACATAATGCACGAAAATTCATTGTTAAAAACAAAACAGTATTCGATATAAATATGTTGTTCTTGCTACATATTTATATATATATATATATATATATATATATATCTTATATGCGAACATAATTTATACACCGTGTGACCTTTCCGAATACACCTACGCGCGCGTCTCGCAATTGAATTCTATTTATTTATTGATCATTTCGTTCTTATGTCTAAATTCTTATTTCTAAATCTATTAAAAACAATATTGAATAATTCATATCCATTAATAAATAATAATAGGTATGTATATGTTGATAATTGATAAGACTATTAGTCGCATATATATATATATATATATATATATATATATATATATAGATATATAGATATACAAAAAAGCTATATACAAATATTTATGTATGATTTAAGATATTATTTATGTTTTAAGCTTAATGTGAACGCAATAATTACTAATGAATAATAATGATTATGATAAATATAGACTACGCTATGAAGGAAATACAAATATTATTGCAAATCAGGTTCAATATTTTTTCTCATTATTATTATTACTAACAGTGGCGTATTCACGGGGGGAGATTAGGGAGACATATCTACACCCTTTTGCTTTTTTTTTTAAATATGTGTATATTGTATATGGTTATGATTGTGCTTCCTTCTATTAATATTTTATTAGTAGGTATAATAAAACAATAATATTTTTATTGGAAAACATTAATTGCTAGGACGTTTGTAATGTGTTCAACTCCTGAACGCACATTTTCACATTCGAAAAGATTAAGAACATATTTAAGAAAATCTATAAAGGAAGTACCTATTTAATATATTATCCACTACATTTACTTATTACGAAATATTTTTTTTCGTATTTAATAATTGATTTAAATTTTAAATATTATTTTAATTTTAGAGTAGGTTGCATGAGCTTGTAATTCCATCGATCCATTGCAATAGCATTGAATTGGATGTTGAGGAAATAATCGACGAAATCGCCAAAAATATACTTAATAGATTTGAGTTTGTTATGAATGTAAATGATATAAATTTATTGTAAACGTATGAAAATTAAAGGTTTATATGTGTATATATATATATATAATATTCAATTATATTAAATATAAGTTATAATATTCAATAACTATATATATATATATATATATATATATAGTTATTGAATATTGATAGTACCTATACTACCTACGTATTTCGTGTGGATGGAGAAAATTTTTTTAGTTATCTCTCCCCTCAAAAAAATCCTAAATACGACGCTGATTATTATTATTATTATTACTATTATTATTCTTACTTTGTTATTGTTACTGTTACTGTTACTGTTATTTTTATTATTATTGTTATTATTATTATTAGCGCGTATTAAATATTATTGATAAGGAAAACTATAACTATAACTATCTTGTTATACTCATAATTCTTATATATATATATATATATATATATATACTCGTGAGTTATGAGTTATATACTTATGTTATTGTTATTTTTATTATTATTAATGCGTATTACATATTATTGATAAGGAAAACTATATATCTTGTTATACTCATAATTCGTATACATATATATATATATATATATACTCGTGACTTATGAGTTATATACTTATGACCTACGTGTATTTCAAGGCTAAATCCCCGAACGTATATGATAAACAATACGGCGCCGGGCGCATTGTACGAGTATTAAAAACAAAAATTATTTTAAAGTGAAATAAAGTACTTATATTAATATTATGAAATAAAGCAAATTATTACTTATGAACCCCAAAGTAAATTTAATTCTGATAACATTTAGTACGTGTACACTACTCGCGACTAATATATTATTATTTGTTGTGACTAATATATTATCATTAATCATTAATCATTATTGTATTTATTGTGACGTGTGTGTAAGTGTAATGTGTATAGATTGAAAATACTTGCGTAAACGATTACGAAATAAAACGTGTTTTCAAAATATAATAATGTATTTTTTAATAATTCCTTTTATTACCTCGTAATAAATAATTCTGGTATAACAATACTATTAAAAATATATTATTAATTTTTTAATATTTTTTCGTGAATGAATAATATTTGGCTACGCTTATTGCGTCTGATACTTTTTTTTCTGTTATAATAATATTATAATATAAAAACTACGCTTTGAAGTCGAAACGATTAGTGAATTTTATTAATGTACGCGTTTCGTGGACAGAATTATTCAAACAACAACGTCGCGTAATTGATTTTTAGTTAAAATATTATTATAAACTGTCTCGTGTGAATTTCGTATTATAACGACCATAGGCTTAGGTAAAATACGTTTTTCAAAGTTTTTTTTTTTTAAATTTCATGTGCCTTTAATATTGGTGAAGAATAAAACCATTAAACATTAAATTAAAATATATATAAAAAAAACAATTAACACTGAACTAGGATTAATAACGATAATAATAATAATAATAATAATAATAATAATAATAATAATAATAATAATTCTGTGGGGAATGAATAAAGTAATAATTGTGCCGATTGTGCTCTCCTCGACAGAGGTAATACCACGTGCATTGTATTATAGCTTAAAAATACTAGGATTGAGTCAAAACACGTATGTTACATTGCAAAAAACGACAATCATAAACACAGTGCATACAGTTAGGAACATTGATGTAATATAGAGAGAGACAACGTGAATAAATACCAAATGGACATATACATCGAAGCCACTGTATCTTGGCCTAGGCCCGATACATGGTGTGAATACCGGGTCACACAATAATAATAATAATATAGAATAATATATTTAAAGGCGAACATCGATCTTAGACAGCAAATCTATTGTCTTTTCTCCGTCTTTGTGAAGACCATCTATACTTCCTTTATACCTTGTTCGTGTGGACATGCGGTAGTTTGTAATTGCCCGCGGTCACAGTGTGTCACAGTCTTTCATTTTCCATTTACGGAGAAGACAGTTGCACTTACCCTGTTCCGCACGTATTCTATTTAGCACGGTCGTCATGGCGATCATTGAGTATAGGGTAGCGTATAAGGTGTCTATTTTTTTTACACTACCTTCTCCCCCAAAAAAAATCTTTTTTAAGTATTACGAATAGCGATGAATACTTGCAAAAATTTTTGTTTTTGAAATAAAATACACGACGAGTGTTTCGAATTTGCAAATGCCTATTATATATAAATATCAATTTAAACGCGAAATATAATAGCAAATAGTCCTGTCAAATTTTCAAGACGCATCTATACTAAATAATATATAGCTGAACATCACAAGCGCAATTTGGATTAAATTTACGGGGGTGCTAGATTTCAAAAGAAGTAAAAATTCGATGATGCAATTAAAAATTTGGAGATGCTAATATATGAAATATGGGGGTGTTAAGCACCCCCAAATTGCGCCTATGCTCAACATCCGTTTTTGCCGACCGAACGAGACAACAATTTTTGGAACATAACGGACACGCGACGCGCGCTGGGCATATAAGGCATTCTCTCGCTGAACGATTTGTTGTTACAATATAATGTATGATTCGCGAATGTATACACATTACAATACGTATTACGTTATAAATATTGGGTCATCGTGTATGATTATAATATGACGTCGAAAATCGCGAGTCGAGTGCGTAATTTCGCATAATATTAATTCTTTTTTTTTTTTCCCCTCGCAATTTTAACCTACGCCGCGCGTGTTACAATACACGGACGGATTAACGAGAACGGATTTTCTTTTTTTCTCGTAGGCGTTATATAGTGTTTTGGTGGCCATTGAATTGTGGTCAATTAGGCGATCGTCACTGCGCGCTGTTGTGTATAGAGGTACCTATATTTTATTTTTTATTTTTTCTGTTCCGTGTGGGCGGTCGGTAACCCGAAGGTGGGCATCGCGACGTTGCAGGCTCACCGAAACTGGTCAAGCCCATATTTCGTGTTTTGACCATGAATCGCAAGGATCGTCGAATGTTATAAATGCTCTGGTGAATAACGAAAACAGAATAAGTCGTGTGGTGGACACAATCTGGATACGACATGGCTGCGGTAAGTCGATATAAAGTAGATAAAAAAAAACTAACGCTTTTAAGACGTATAGTAACGTTTCTTTATTATTATTTTATTTAACTATTATCATAAAACGTACCTACGTTATGCCGTAGGATTCATCAAACGACGTTATACGATTTTTCTGATATTTACGTATATCAGTCGTTAAAATATTCAAATTTTCGTACTACACACGTCTTCGTCTCAAATAGTATATGTAAAGTATTAAAATTACAGCTACTAAAAGGAGATAAATTGGTGAATTTCAATAACACACTTTTAAATTTCGTACTACACAAACTGTGTCGTACTGCATCACACAATTTTAGGGACTGTTACGTATTATATATACATAACGACTAAATAACGACTGTCGTTACGTATACTGCTATAGCCGATTATTTCATTATATTAAGATTTTTTTTTAACATTTACCCTATTGTATAGAGGATAACGTGAACAGCAAATGCGTGTATAAAAGTACCTATTAATAAATATTCTTATAAAAAATATAAAAATATCTATTTTTTTTTTTTTTTTAAGTAGAAGACGAGTTTTTCAAATCGTATTGTAAAAAAAAATATATATATAAAATCACCGTGAAATAAATATTTGCCATACGAAAAAAACAAAACGAAATCGTCTGACGGCTGACAAAACGCTCAGTTATATTATTTGTCGTGCGTTATTATATAGTCGTTAAAATTTCTTTTTTTTTTTTTTTTAATTGAAATTTTCCCTCGTAACGCTTATTGCGTTTTCACGGAAAACAATCCAAAGCGCTATTATAAGTCCGCATATTTAAGAAACTAAATTTTCACACGTATAAAAAATACCTATACAATATAATAATATAGTTTTTGCACGATAAAACGGTATTTATTGTAAAATTCGGTGAAAAATTAGTGAACGTTTTTAAAGACACGCGTACTGTTTTGTCGAAATAACGGATATCTGGAATCGTTTCAATAACTATACTGAAGATCCTTGCAATCGGTAACGTTATTATTAAATATAGCCATACAGGTCAATGTCGGGATACGCGTATATACATATTCTTCATTCGGATTTATTATTGTGGAATTATACAATAATTTTATTATAGAATAATGACTATAAGTATAAATAACAACAAATACAAAAAAAAAAACATATATATATACATGTACTATACGTAGGTAATAAAATAAATTACTGTTGATTTATTTACTATATTTATTATGTGTCATAGGACAAATAATAATTTTTGTTGTTTTATATTTACAGTGTTTACGAGTATTGGGCCTTATGGCCGTTACGATCGGCCCCATAGCACAAGGTAATCAAGTGACCAAACATATATAATAGTATTATATTACAAATCGTGATAGAAAATTATTATTATTTTTTTTAACAAAGAATTTTTAACATTTTTTTCGATGGTTCGGTAATAAAATTAAATACGAAAATCCGCAAATATTATTACTTTGGTAACGGATATTTTCATCAGTATCGTGTGTAAAATCATAATTACATAACTATTTATATATACATATTAACTTATGATACAGTGCATTATTATAGACTGCGTATTACACAACCAAATCGCCGATATAATATTGTGTAATATACCTATTAATCCGCAATAATAATCGGTGTCGGTGGTTTTGTATTTTTTTTTATACAAATGTACAATTTTATTCTTAGCTTGATAACATTTTGCGTACTTGAAAACAAGAGAAAGGTAACTAACTGTCTATACGTGAGTTTTTGAAAAACTACCCCCTACACCCCGTTCCCGCTCATCAAATTAAGGAAAATATTTGTATTTAATGATGAAATTTCGCATAAATGACGTACACAGTAAGACGAAAATTATTGTCTACATCTGAATTTTTAAAAAAAAAAAACTATCTCCATCATCCGATTTATATAATAAATTATGTCTTAAATTAATGTCTGTTCGACACAGTTAAACGGCTCGATACGAGACCTTAGAAATTTTGTCGTGTTTCAGGACAGATGCTAAAGGAATTAAAAAAAATATCTGTCCAGTAAGAGAGAATAACAATCCCAGAAAAATATTTCAATATTTTAATACGTATTGACGAATTTCCGCAAAAAATAACGGTCACACGGCTAATAAAGATTAATTTATTATGATCTTATAAATACGTTTAATTTGAAATTGCTTATGGGGTGGTGTTTTTTTTCTGAGGTCCGCGAAAGATAATCTCCGGTAATACTGAATCTATTAACGTGCAATTATTCAATTTTGTAGAATTGTTGAATTTTACGAAAACGAGTGTGTGTGTTAAAAATAAATTTGTTTTTATTTTTTACTGTTGATTAAACGCGAGGCCATAATCTGGTTATATGGAAGCTCCATTTACGCCAACGCACGTTTCTCCCACGGTCAACTCTATATACAACGTCTATTACGCATTTCTATAAACAAATGAATTTGGACATTAATATTTAATCACGAGTTGTAATGCACAATCCATCATAATACTAATAACACACGGTCGCGACTCTGAATTATTTTATGAAAATAATCTCTTAAGAATCACGTGAAACGCCGTATTATAACGGCTGACTGGTATTATCATCGATAATACGACTTATTATTGAGGCTCGTAAGTTTATGCATTTGCATATCAATCTTGCCAAGTTGTATTTAATGTTATACGACATAGAAATCCATTTCGAGATACTAAAGTTAAGTATGTGAAGTTTTAGTTTAGGTACATGGTTTTGCATATTTAGAAGTTTCTCGCCTATTTGAAATATTTATGCGTTTTTTTTTTAATTTTATTAGGCATACTATTGATAATTTTGATATTCCTATTGATAATATTATATTAACGTTGATTTTTTTTTCTTATTATTACTATTGAAATACAAGGAAAAAAACCCGAAATTTAATGAAAAATGCAATAATTTATATTTAATATATGTTACTTTTCATTATATAAAACGTATAGGAATTATTAAAAACAAAACGCTATACCTACTGCGGGCGACGAAATAACGCGTACGGCTCGTGCATACAGATGATTGCGCTCCGAAATCCTCCGCAAATTTTTTTTTAATCCGCATATTTTAGATCTTTAGTGCGTATAAATGCATATTTTGCCAGTATTTAGTGCATAAGTGTGCGCTTATTTAGGCATTTTTTAGGGCATGAACTTACGAACCCTGCCGATTACTTTTGTTTTTATTCCCACATATTTCGAGAAAAAAACCTCGACAAAATAAAACGATTATTTTTACAACACTTGATTAAAATAATTGTACTATTTAAAATAACAAATTAAAAAAATCATCGAACTCCCGGGTAAATGAATACGCGATAATTTTGTTTTGAGAAAAAAAAAAATCACTTAAAAATATTCGCTATACTCGCGTTTGCAGACGGACAAATCTATAACGATTAAGAAGGTATCGACAATATATTATCATAATGATAATACACGAGTACGAGGTGTGGGTATTTAAAAACGGGATCACCTTCCGATAAGAGCGTAATCAGCTCTCTGGTGGGTAATTGTGACGTAGTTATTAACTGCTCAAGCCAATGCATCGAACGATACCAATTTTATCTCTTTTCTCCCTTTTCTATCGTATTTTGTCAATTTTTTCTACGTTCTCATCGGTTTCCGATGTGCGAGGGCGACCAAGACGCTCGATATCTTTCACCTCTTCTTGCCCGTCTTTAAACCTTTTATGCCACTAAAAAACTCGAGTACGTGACACAGTGTCTTTCCCGTACACCTCAGTCAACATCTTTAGACATTCTGTGGGCGATTTTTTGTTTTGTTTAACGAGAAATTTTAAATTAACACGCTGTTCGATTTTTAAATTAGGCATAATTCCGGCAGTCCCGTACGATATCGTCCGCTTTAAACAACGCGTGAATGCGAACTAATTGACCAAAAGAGATAAAACTGGTATTATTCGATGCATTGGCTTGAGCAGTTAATAACTACGTCACAATTACCCATCAGAGAGTTGATTACGCTCTTATCGGAAGATAATCCCGTTTTTAAATAGCCACACCTCGTATATTATAAGTGTTTATAACTTCTATTTTTTCTTTTTTCATTATAATCCAGATTAACCGCGATTTCGTTGTTTGCGTTTCTTTCGAATATTCAGGTATGATCGTATACAACCCGATGTCGTATACGACCCGATATGTCGACCCGTGTTCGCCGAACCCGTGCGGATCCAACACTCAGTGTCGCGTGGCCGACGGAAGACCTGTTTGCAGTTGTCTGCCCGGCCATTGGGGCAATCCGTTGACCTACTGTCAGCGCGGCGAATGTGAAGGTAAACGCGTCCATCATACACGTAAATCACGTGCATTTTGTCGTTTATACACTGCAAATAATTTCTATGTCTTTTTTTTAAAACGTTTATATATATATATATATATATATAATGTACAGTGGCGTAGCCAGGATTTTATAATGGGGGAGGGAAGGCATGAGCACTGAGTAAGGGTAGTATGGTACTCCTTTTTTCTTTTTAATTTCGACAATATTCTCTACCCTCGGAACTTTCCATCGGAACTACTTCAGAGAGAGAAGGTGCCGCCATCGTTTTATTGATCAATTCAGTTACACTTACAATGGTCGGGACGGAAGCAGGACGATCCCCTGCTCTCTCGCCCCTAGGTTACAATCCTTCATAAACATTCTATGAGTATGGAAAAAGGTAATATAATATAGTCCGATTAATATAACGACCTACGAGAGTAAATATTATTAATATCACTCTTTGAGTTGCATTATTCTAAGACATTTTGTACAAATGATTTTTTTGTAACAAATGCGTACTACACATTATAGATAAAAATGAATTTGATTGCAGACAAAATCGGAGTACTTACAAAAAATTTAATATTTATTTTCCAAAAAAAAATAGAAGAAAT
Organism: Slavum lentiscoides; assembly: GCA_032441835.1. NCBI lineage: Eukaryota > Metazoa > Arthropoda > Insecta > Hemiptera > Aphididae > Slavum > Slavum lentiscoides. Next base: position 705,972 of record CM063707.1, on the reverse strand, counting down.
TTTTAAAAACACGTTTCATGGGGGACAAAGCCCCCTTGGCTATGCCACTGCGAATGTATAATATTGATAGATATTATGACGGGTACAATTTTCAGAAATTGTAAAATTCAAATATACCTTCATAACATGTTTGTTTTCCTCGTCCGAATACACTGTTTATTTGCGCTCGTGACGTCGATTTATCAAGAAGGGATGATTAAAATTTATTTGAAAGACGTACATATGCATATAATACATTTATAATTTAATTTTTGGAATCCGAATTTAACTCGAATTGTTTCGGTCGTTTTTTTCAGTCAATCAAGATTGCCCGAACTCAAAGGCTTGTCGCAATTACAAGTGCGAAGACGTGTGCGCGGGACAATGCGGTCGCAACGCGGATTGCACGCCCAGAAACCATATTGCCGTCTGTTCCTGTCCAGCTCGGCATACCGGCGACCCGTCCGTGTCGTGTCGTCAAATGGATCCACGTAAATCATTTAACACGTTGACCGTGTAGATTTCTGTTTGTATCGACCTCAAATTCAAATACATGTATAATGTCACGGCAATACGCGTATTTGGCAATTGGATTTTAGGCCGACAAATACGATAGAAACATGTTTCATATTCTAACTACGTATATCATATATAGTTATGAAACCACAGGCGCAAATAGGGTGCGGCTTAGGTGGCTAATTATCCCCCCAAACCTCCCCGACGAGAATTGAACGCCCTCGGATTTATTATCATGTAATTCTGTGAAGAAAACATTTTTTTTTTTTAAGCTTTTATCTTGCAACATTACAGCTTAGTAATTACATAGCTTTGTAACTATAATAATGATAATTTAATGATTATTTTTGGATCATTTAAAGGTTTTGGGGACAAACTTATAATTTTTGGTTAAAAAATGGTAGGACTGAAGCCCCCTCCATTGAAATTCCCTATTTGCGCCTAATTCGCATATAATTTATTCATAGTTTATGCGTAGTATATTCAGTTCATTTGAACGAAAAATGACAATTTTCATAAATATATTTTTAGAGACGCGATCAGTTATTGTATGACGGTTTTCTTTCATAATATATAACACATTAAGTACAGGTAAAATAAATAAACAACCGCATCGTTTAACGTATACGCTCTATTCGTCGATTACAAAAAAAAAAATAATAATAATATTTCGATTTCGCATGTGTAACATACGACTTTCACCAGTCGATTCTGTTTTTATAGAAATCTCGATTGTATTTAAACATTTTAACGAAACGGGTTCGACAGAGAAAATTCGCTCGTATATTGTAATCGAATTGTATATCAAACGACGCCGCATATTTTCGAAATAAAAGAAAAACATCCGATAACGTCCTATAAAGCTCACAGAGCCTTATAATCGTCAGATATATATATAATATGGACACACGATCTCACTATATATTATGACCCATCATAATTCACTAAAGGATCCGTCCACCGTCCGTTAACAAACTCGAAGACTCAAATACTTCCCATTCGCCTCTGGTATTTTATTTGTACGCCCAAGACATACAGTGCGCATTTGTGTCTATACGTCTCATCTGACTAGCAGCTTAAACGCACGAAACGCGTCTTCTTCGTCACCGTCTCAAACAGTGTTCGATTCTCCTTCACAACACTTTCCACCACGACTTTTATAAATAATCGGGACAATAAACGACGCGATTGCGCTAATACTATAATATATAGTATTGTGATTCGAAACTTTGATCCGCAGAAGAACAATGTTACCCGAGTCCTTGCGGCCAAAACACCAAGTGCGAGGTGGTCAACGACGTGCCGGTGTGCAGCTGTCTACCGGGTTACGTGGGCTCGCCGTTTTCCGGTTGTCGACACGAATGCGAATCCGACTACGATTGCGGCTCGACCCAAATGTGTCAACAATACAAGTGCACCTCCGCGTGTAGTACCGGCACTTGTGCGCCGACGGCCATATGCGACGTGCACAACCACCGGGCGACGTGCTCGTGTCCAAAGGTAAACGACGCGCAATATTTTGTTGACTATACGGTCCTCGGCGATCCTCTACTCCTTTTCCAACCCTAGATTGACCGAATTCTCTACCGCGTCTTTCCGTCTCGTTCTTGCGGCCTGTATAACGATCGTGATCGCGCGTCGTTTCGGTCATATGACCTTTTATAGACGTTTAATAATAGTGTTCGGCACTCCCGCGCGTTCCGTTCTCTCGGTTCGTACAATTATACACGTTGGTTTGCGCGATACGTGAATGGGCACGCACAAGCCCGGATTAAGACCTCAAAGGGCCCAGGGGCCGATATTTAGTTGTGGGCCCCCATCAATGAAAAAAACCAATTTTTGTTCTAATCCCTGCTTGAACCTTATAATATTGGCTGCATTGACGTACACATAACTTTATAAAATAACACAGTTAAATATTATATTAGGTGTACGTACCATTGATCAATTAATTTTTGTTTCATAAATACCCGTTAAAACGTTAAGTTTTATGCCTGTTAAATAAATATACACACACGAATTTAATGAATAGTATTACACCTATTTCATTTAAAATGACACGTTTATTTAATATTTTTGTTGACTGTTGTCGGCGGCACTCGTCAGTGGTTATCTTCCGGGAAAAACAATATAAATATGCTAAAAATAAACAATAATCGAAACTATCGCTTGGTAACGTTTGTTCATTGGCGGCGATCGGGAAGGTGATAACGGAACTGTGGCGTATTACACATTTTATAATTTAATTTAAAATGACCTCTGTAAAGTTCCAATTTGATGATGATGCAATTTGCTACCGGAAACAAAGTATGACTGTAGAGATCGGAGCACTCTTTCTGGTAAAATTTTTTGGTACAGACGTGAAAAAAAAAAGAAAAAAGAAACACATCATTGTACTCGTAAAACCAATAGATTCCTTGCTCCGCTCAGAATTTAAAAAATATATATTTGTATACAAATTATCACTTGAAAAATTATGGGCCCTCTTTATATATGTGGGCCCCGGAGACGTGGCCCCCCTTAATCCGGGCCTGGGTACGCGTAAAATAATAACGACGACGTCGTCGCTGTTGTTGCAGGGCTATCTCGGCGATCCGTACGTGTCGTGCAGGGCCGAGTGTCTGACGCACAGCGACTGTCCGCGCGACCGCCCGGCGTGCCTGGGCGACCGGTGCACGGACCCGTGCGCGGGCGGTAGCGTGTGCGGCGTGAACGCCAACTGCGAGGTGAGGGGCGCGACGCCGGTCTGCAGCTGTCCGCGGACCATGACGGGCAACCCGTTCGTGCGGTGCCGGCCGTTCGAGCCGGCGGACCTGTGCGAGTCGAACCCGTGCGGCGAGAACGCCAACTGTCAGCCCGGACACGACAACACCGGCAAGGAGCGGCCGGTGTGCACGTGCGCACCCGGCTACGTGGGCGACGCGCTCACCCGGTGCCGGCGCGGCGAGTGCACGGCCGACGTGGAATGTCGGCACGACCAGTCGTGCGTGGACTACCAGTGCAAGAACGTGTGCGCCGGCCAGTGCGGCGTGGACGCCGAGTGTAACGCCCGCAACCGAGTGGCCACGTGCTCGTGTCCGCCCGGTTACACGGGCGACGCGCTGTCCAGATGCTATCCGAAGACGGACGGTAGTTCCGCCCGCCGGTATTTGTCCGGACGCGTCTACTACAACAACAAGAAATGATAATACCTAATAATCTGTCGTTGGCGACGGATCACAATAATAATAATTAATTCGTATTATATGTAAGTACACAATAATACAGTTGCGGAACTATTGGAAAACGACACGGTACCACAGACATCTCGGAAAACCTCTGTCCGATAACTACGTTACTAAAAAAAATATTGCGTTCAAAATTCCAAGATTAAACACACGCACTTAAAAAATATTCTTGCGTAATTGCCCACAACGTTACATTTTACACCGATCGCGAAGATAATATTTTATATTTCGTATTTTTTTTTTTTTTTCATTATTATAATATTTAATATATATATATATGTAATATTTTATGGTTACCATTTTATTTTTTTAGTACATTAAACCCGGATTTGGGTTATTATTTTAATAAAGTATAGTTCGATGTTTGAAATATTACGGTGCACGATTAGAGGAGTTTTCGTGGCTTTTATATACTAACAGGGGTGGCCAACTTTAATAGACTTGTGATCGACCTCTGAGTTTTCCCAGGTTGTCGCGATCGACCAAAAAAAAAAAAAAGGTTGTTAATAAACAAAAATATATTTTACATACACGCGTGTTACACTTTTTTTATTACTTTTATTTACAATATATTTCTATATCTAATTTTTACACTCGTGGGTTAAACAAAGGTACACGCATTTTCAACAAAAAAATATTTTGTTTTCTGAAAAAAATCCAAAACTTCAAGAAAATACGAAAAGGAGTCGCGATCGACCTGTTGGCCACCCCTGTTATATAGGGCAAGAAAAAAATGAAGGGTCCCCTGATCCCTATCTCTGATTATATTTCAGTACGTTATGAACGAATTATTTAATTAAAATTTTTTTTTTAAAAAGCGATACCTTAATATTAACGTTTTCTCTGTACTTTTTATAATATTTTAATTATAAGCGTTCAGTATTCACATGTATTATAGTTTTTTTTTTTTTTTTTTACAACGCCTTAAGGTTTTTTTATTATACCGATCAAAGATCTTTAACAATATTTTTTTTTAAAGGTCGTACGTAAAAATCAACAGTACACTGCAGGTACCGTATATAAATGTCCTATAGTAAGATAGAAAAAAAATCTTAACTTTTGCCACAAACACTTGATGTATTAAGAAATATACGGCCTCAGAATGTAGCTCGAGGTCCTCCTCCCGGTGTATTGCCCTGGCTGCCCGGGCGGGAGTTACGGTACCGGGTGACTGGGTACGCGTGGACATCTTCTATAGCTTCTTTCACAAGCAGCGTGTGAAGAGGCTTCATTTAATCAGGAAGAGATTTCTTTTTACACTTGAATATGCCGTGCTGCCAGCGAGTGATCGTGCAAATCAGTGGCGTATTTAGGATTTCTTTAAGGAAGGAGATGATTTTCTCCCTCCACTCGAAATACATATAGGTATACAGTAGGTAATACGCTATTATTAATTTTTAATAACCAGTGTGCATAAACCTTTAATTTTCATACGTTTACAATAAACGTATATCATTTACAAAACAAACTCTAGTCTCCTAGGTTTTTTGGCGATTCCTTCTATTATTAATTCCTCGACGTCTACTTCATTGTTATTATGTATGAATAGCATTGCAAGCTCATTCAACCTACTCTAAAATTAAAATAATATTTTAAAAATTGAAATCGATTATTAAATACGAAAAAATATTTCATAATAGGTAAATTTATTGAAAAATATATAAATACTTCCTTCAAAGAGTTTCTTAAATATGTTTTTAATCTTTTCAAACGTGAAAACGTGCGTCCTGGAGTTGAACACATTACGATAACGTCCTGACAATTAATGTTTTCCAATAAAAATATTATTGTTTTATTATACCTACTGATAAATTGATAAAAGGAAGCACAATCGTCATAACCAGATGACCTATATGTTTAAAAAAAAGCCAAAGGAGGAGATATATCTCCTCAATCTCCTCCCCTCGTAAATACGCCACTGTTGCGAATGAAATAGTCTTTGTAGATTTAAAACGATGTCTTATTGTCGCACGCCACATATATTAACCCGTCGCTGTTCATCGTCCTCTAATTTTTTATCGACTGTGAACTAATCGATCTGCGCACAACGCAGATATCCGTCTTCATGTAGTTGCGTTAACACGTAAAATCATTTTAGTTCAAATTTAACTCGACCGAATGTTTTCTTCGGAACATGCATATGAACTTTGAATATGCACTGAACAACGTCCGTAGAATATTTTAGAAAAATGCGTTTGTGTTTTCGGAACGCAATTAAATATTAACGTTATTTATTTTGATTAATACGCATATATATATATTTATAATACGCAATATAATGTGCATCCCAATATTCGATATATTCTATAAAAAAATAATAAATAGTTTTCTTTCTGGACGACAATATACGTATAGGTGCGGATAGGTAAATATTGGCCGTCGTCGGTCCGTTCAAATGTATAACGCGCCGTTGTTCTATAAAAATAAAAATAAATTTATATTCGAACAGTGCGTCTTCCAGTCGTTATATATATCAATAAACTATAAAATTACTCACTTTATATAACTGAAAATGATGAATATAAGTAACTCGCTTCCGACTTATAATATCGACCAACCTCCGGGATGTCTTCCCAACTGCATCGTTGGCCGTCGTCGATATGACGACACAGTCGTACTGTTCGGAGCGCTTGCAAACTTAAACGGGAAATTATAATACAACGTGTACATTAATATTATATGTATAGTAATAATAATAATAATAATATAAAATATATTTATATTATATTTAATAATATAAAATATACATTAATATATTATATAATTCTGCTATACGAAATTGTTTGTTTCGATATTTTACACGTACGCGTACCTCGTTCTTATGACGGTAAATACACTTTGTAAACTTCACGGCTTTTTCACAAGGATCTTTGTCAGCTGACAAAAAAAAAAAAAAAAATTTTTAATTACATTACTATATAATTTTGACATACACGATTTATTATTTATCGCGTAGGTATACCTCCTTCGTTTTTGCATTTTTCTATAACGTTTTTCATACCAGCTGAAGTCTCATTTGTACTGGGTTTCCTCATAAATTTCGTCAACGCCTGGTCGTTGTACTCTCCGTTCTCATTGGTCTGTATAAAATAAAAATACAAATTTAAAACAAATACATGTTTAACGGGAGGATACTTGCAATAATATTCGTGTATTACAAAAAAATAACTAGGTATATTCCGCGTATAAAACGCATATATTTAATTAGAGTTTGAAAACGTTTAATTTTTCTTGTTTAACACTGACAAAATACAAATTGAGCCGAAACGTTTGAAAAATATAATTAGAATTTCAATTAAATATCGATACAAAAAAAATATATATATATATTGTTTTAATTTCTCTGGCAAACTGCAAAATCCAATCGGATATCGATCGATTTAACTTTAGTGAATTCGAATTAATGAAAACTTAAGTGGAGTAGTTTATTCTTTATATAATTATTATGATAAACTATTTTTTCAAACCATTCCGAAATAATTCCAGTGACTTTACAAAAATATATATGTTTCGTTATAATAAAGTACCGAATTAAAAGCATTACGATTTATGGCGTATATAGTTAAATGTAAAATGTTTAAGTTTTCAATGATAAAAATCTATTTAGATGACAAATAAAACAAAATCCAGATTGAAAATCTCCCCAATATAAAATAAATTAAAAGTGATAATATAATATAAAATAGAATAAAAGGTAATAAAATATAAATAAAGCCACCAAAGTGAGGCGAATGAGACGGTATGAAGTTCCATTTATATGAACTTCGGCGAGATAACTCTGAACTTGTCGTTGATGTTCAGTAGACAAAAATAATCCTTTTAATTCTTCGAGTTGTCGGCTGGCTCCTACGAAATTGGTAGCGTTGTCCGAGTATATATTACGACACATACCACGACGAGACCAAAATCTACGCAACGCCGCTAAAAAAGAATTTGTTGTCAAATCTCCGACCGCTTCGATATGTACGGCTTTCGTTGAAAAACATATGAATACACATATATACGCCTTTAAAGTCGGTGCCTTTCTTCTTAAACTAGATTTTATCATTATCGGTCCGGCGAAGTCCACGCCACAGTTTTCAAAAACGCGACTTTGTTCAACGCGGTGTTTAGGTAAATTTCCCATGATGGGTTCAACGACCGTCGGTTTGACCTTAAAACAGCGTACGCATTTATGAACAATAAGACGTGCGATATTACGTCCGTTTAGAGGCCAATATCGTTCTCGCAGTGAAGCTAAAGAGCTTGCGGTCCAGAATGTAACAAACGTTCATGTTCGTATCTAAATAGCAATGTTGTAAAATTTCCGGAAGCTGGAATAACCACCGGTTGACGTTGATCGGGACTTAAGGAGCTCGCTTCCTGCAATCTACCACCCACGCGTATAACACCGTTTGAATCGAGAAATGGATTTAAAAAATATAAACGACTACTCCTTTTTACCGTTTTTGTTTTTCGTAACGATTGTATCTCCGCGTTAAAATATTCACTTTGAACTAATTTAATAATTGTTATTTCGGCACCATGAATTTCATCTGCGTTAATATTTCGTGAAAAATGTTTTTTATCCAAAGTGACCGATTTCCATCTCATAACATAAGCTGTTATTCGATATAATTTTTTTAATGACGAACATTTATTTATCAATCGAAATTTGTCGTCTGTACTCGTTACTGTAGATACTATTATTTCCGCATTTTTAGCTTCTGGTACGTTAATTTCTACATTTGCATCGTTTTTTTGTGGCCATCGAGATTCGTTTTCTATCAACCATGACGGACCGTTCCACCATAAACTGTTATCTTTTAGTTGTAACGGATTACAACCCCGTGATATTATATCTGCCGGATTATCGGAGCCATCTACGTGATGCCATTCCGACGGTAAAGTACTTTCTTGCACTTCGCCCACACGGTGCGCGACGAAAGTCTTCCAACACAACGATTCAGACCTTAACCAAGCTAGAACGATCGTCGAATCTGTCCAAAAATATTTACTTTGTATGTTCAATCTTAATTCGGGTATTATTTTACGTGCCAAACGAGCGAGTAATAGAGCTGCACATAATTCTAGCCTTGGTACCGAAATCGTTTTCAACGGTGCGACACGAGATTTTGCGATTATTATTCGGGAGTAGTGTTTTCCACATGTGTCCGTTGCGCGCAGATATAAACACGCGCCGTACGCTAGCGTCGATGCGTCCGAAAAACCGTGCACCTGTATCGTATACACATTATCACAAGCAATTATACGTCGAGGTATTTTGATCTCGTTTAAACCCGGCAATTCGCTGTGATACGCGGCCCATTCGTCTAGTATATCTATCGGCAATGAATCGTCCCAGCCGGTCGATATTTTCCAGAGCGATTGCATTATAAGTTTAGCCTTCGTAATTACCGGTCCGATAAGACCTAATGGATCGAATAGTGTAGCTATCAATGATAGAATTGTCCGTTTCGTAGCGAAAATATTATCGTTTAAGCAGGCCTTGAACTCGTAATTATAGTTGTCGTAGGTCGGGTTCCAAAATAACCCTAACGTTTTCGTAGAATTTCCATTTAAGTCTAATATTTGCATTGAATCGTTGTTTAAATTGGAAATTTCGTGTAGTATTTTATTTTCATTAGATATCCATTTTCTCAAAGAAAATCCTGCCTTCTTCATCACGTTTACGATTTCTTCGCGTAATTCTATGGCGTTTTTATGGTATCCGACCCACTTAACAAATCGTCCATATAAAGTCGTAAACAATCGCTTGATAAACTAAACTTCGTACATCAGTCTCTTCTTCGGCTAATCTTTTGAGACATGCTGTGGCCAAAAATGAAGCCGGCTTAGTACCGTACGTTATCGTTTTTAAACGATATTCTTCTATGTTTTCTTCTGGACCAGACCTCCATAATATTTTTTGAAAATTCGTATCTTTATCATCTACCCAAATTTGTCTGTACATTTTTTCTACGTCGGCTGATATCGCATATTTATGAGTCCGAAATCTAGCAATGATACAAACCAGATCTTGTTGGATAGATGGTCCTTTAAGCAAAACATCGTTTAAACTTTGACCGGTCGTCGACTGACAGGACGCGTCGAACACGACGCGGATTTTTGTCGTTGCACTACTACTTCGATGTACTGCGTGATGAGGTAGAAAGTAAGATTCGTCATCGTTTTTTAATTGTGCACTCGGTATTCTTTCCATATGACCTAGTTTGGCATATTCTCCTAAAAATTCCGTGTATCCCTTTTTTAATAATTCATTAGTTTGTAACCGTTTTTCTAATGATAAAAAACGACGAAGAGCAGTACTTCGTGAATCTCCCAACATATGGCGATTGCGTATAAACGGTAATTTAACAATAAATCTACCGTCGGGTCCGCGACTTACATTATCTTCGAAGTGTTTGACACAAATTTTCTCTTCCATATTTAGAACCTTACCGGAAGGATATTCTTCTATTCTCCAGAACTTAGCAATTTGTTCTTCAATTGGCTGGCTTTGAATAAAAAACGAATGACTTTTTAAAGGTGCTGGTATTTTTACGGGACCTGAAACGACCCAACCCAGTTTCGTATTTTTGAATATAGGCCCTTCAGAAGAATATTTAAAATCGCCTTCACTCAATAATTCATAAAATCTTTCCGCGCCAATGAGCACGTCAATTTTCCCGGTACCGCGTACGACGGATCGGCCAGTTTGATATGATTTGGTAGTTTTAATCTGGATACATCGAGATTCTCTGTAGGTAAGTTTGACGTAATTGTTGGTAATATTAAAAACTCGAACACATCGCGATACGAGGTTGTAATCGATTGAACCGTCGTCGTTATCGCATTCGATGATTTACTAATCGTTCCGTCTACTCCGTGTACGGAACAATTTATTTTCTCATGGGTTTGCTCATTCGAACAGCTAATTGTTTCGTAATAAAATTACTTTGGGAACCAGAGTCCAGTAATGCACGTACTGCAATCGGCCTGTTTTCCGCGTCGAAAACGTTTATTATCGCGGTTGACAGTAATATTTGTGTCCGATTGTTTATCGCTGCGTGTGTGCTGATTGCTGTCGATTGATTAGACGTAGACGGTTGTGGATCCGACTGGTGCAATAAAGTGTTATGAAATTTACCACATTTCTTACAGCCCTTGAATTTACATTTCTTATCAGTATGACGCGTTAAACAATTTTCGCATATACTTAACTCTTGCACTGCCTTGATACGATCCTTAATTGATTCGTCGATGAACTGTTTACATCTGTATATAGGGTGCTCGCCTTCGCATCTGTAACATTTTAAATTTGGCGTGACTACATGCGTTGTTATTCTTCGTTGCAAGAATTTATTTTTCTGGTTGTTTGTAGATTTTTCGAGTTTTGAATAACCGTGATTCCTTTTGTCGAAGTTATTATTCGCGTTCTCGACTGCTTCTAGTACTCGAAATCTGTCCTTGAGAAATTCTATAAAATTTTCGAATTTTGGTATTTCCGTTTTGGGAGCTATGGTTTCCCACTCACGTAAGGTATTACTGTCCATTTTTGTTGAGACGACGTGAAGCAGCATTGGTCCCCACGTATATGGCTCGTATCCCATTGCTTCTAATGCCTTTAAATGACCCATTAACGTGTCGATAAAATAACGTAATTTAATTGACGATTCTTTGTCTATGGGGTCCAAGTCAAAAATCGATTTTATCCGTGTTTGTACTAGTATACGTTTGTTGTTATATCTTTCGTTTAAACAATTCCAAGCGAGTTGATAATTTTTATCATTGATCTCAAAACCTTGTAGTACCTTTTTCGCTTCTCCAGTCAAGGCTGCCTTTAAATAGAAAATTTTTGAACTTTGTTCAATGCTTCATTGGAATGAATTAAAGCGATAAACATGTCGCTAAACGACGACCACGCCGTATAGTCACCATCAATTCTGGAACATTCAACGCAGCCAACTTTACGACAGAAGGCTGATAAGTTCCATTGCTGGGCGTACTATTTCTATTTTCAAAATGTTGACCAATAATATTGTTGGAATTTTCGTTGTTGGGTATGCTTATGTTCTCGGTCTGAGCTACGGGGTATCGTGCATCGCATAACCTTACGTACTCAGCAACTGCGAGAAAATAAGTATCTTCGAATTCCACCGTTTCACCTCCTCCATTTCGATATCCGTTGATAATGCCTCGATCTGGTCTTGTATTTTTGGAATTCTTGCCACCTTCCTCGGCCTTTTCTCTTCTTACTTATTAAAATTATTAAAATTAAAATTATTTTATGATAAAAAATAACAATATAAACAAACCACATTAAACCGCAACAACATACAAGACACATAACACTTCGCCCCTCGGTCATTAGTACTTAAAGCATAAATGCCAATCACTCTTTCTAAAAAAAAAAAATTTTTTTTAATTAAATTAATCAATAAAATTTAAATTATTTTATACACTTTTTTTATATTATTTTTTTGTTATTCCTACAAAAAGAAAAAACAATTCTCTTGGCGTATTCAAATTATACAACAACGACAACACTAATAATAATAATTATAATAGCAAGCCGCAGATGCTGTAAATGTTGACTCAAGCGATTTACTTACAGACAGAGATTTAAGAAATGTACGATATTATTTTTAATTTAAAAACAACGATAAATCATTTTATTCGAAAAACTATTCTGCACAACGTTATAATAGTTTATTTTTCCATGTCCAGAACAGATGTATAGACGATTTTACCAAATTTTTTTCACTTACGGTTAATTTTTCTTTACACTTAAGAAAACTTTTGGGAAAATATAGATAAAAATTATATCAATTAAAGACACGATTTTCTACCGGAAAGTAAAGAGTTTGAGCACAATCCTTTTACACGAATAAGTGTTTACAGACAAAAAAAAAATACAACATTATAAAACTCATATACATTCATCACTTCACGCAAAATCTATATAATAATAAATCCAATATATTATGTAATTCGAATATTCTTCTCACCAGCGGTGACACGGTTTTCTTTTAAGCATTCTTGTGACATATTTGCGAAAAGTCTGTTGAATTTTCCTGAACGACTCCTTTTAGTTGTATTATTCTGACACTAACAAAAAACAAACGAACAAATAACTGATATTTTTTTTTTTTTAATTAATAATCTAAGATGTTTAATTACTATCGAATTGCATTGTCTCTTGATAATTTTGAATTTTATTCTAATTTTTTATTAATAAATTTAATTAAAATCATAATTTTTATTAATTAATTTTAATACACAATATAGAGAACCCATTGATGTAAAATGTATATTTTAAAGACGGTTTCATAAAATATATCTGATAAGTCGAGAAATGTACTTTACACTTTTCCATTAAAATTCTATAACTTTTAAATACTATTAATGATGTCATAATTTTCATTTACAATTCAATATTATATTTTCAATTCCATATAGGAATATTTAAAGATATCTAAATTATTATTATTATGTCTATTTTATTAGACATCATTATTTTTTTTAATATATTAAATAATAATTTGTTTACCTTTGAAAAACATATAAAAGTAGTAAAAAATTATCACGAATAAACAAAATTAAACTTCATGTTTAATAGAGAGAAAAAATTACGGTATATAAATATTTAAAAATATAAAGTTTAATGACCAATATATTTTTATAACACTGAAACATTTATGACTTAAAATCGTATAACTTCGGTATAAATATTTTTTAATATCTATTTTCGCAATATTGTACAAAACATCAGATATTTATCTATTTAATAACTTCCTTTTCGTTTTATTGCATTCTAATAATATAAAAATATGATGCATTTCTGGATTAATTCAAAAATTATTTAATTGCCGGATGTTACAAAAATCAGTTTTTTGTCCTTTGGAAAACCTTGATGAATTCATTTATTATTACCACTAGAATACAGATATTATATACAGGTATGTATATTATCTATATAAAAAAAAACCTAGAATATTTCGTAATGTCTATTATACAGGCCGTTTAAAAAATATTTATTTTTGAATGTTCCAAACAGTTTATTGTAGATAATTATTGATATTTATTTTTAGAAACAAACTATTATTAAGGTATAAAAAATAAAATGGTAAAAAAAACACCATTGAATTATCAACGTTTTCAAAATACTACGCGTACCTAGCGTATACAATTAGCCGAAATATTTTGAATTATTTTTATAATATGTGGGTGGTACATTAGGTTAAGTTAAAATAAATAAAATAGGTGTATATACGCGTTATTATGTGCAGGCCAGTGATGGTTATAAGAGGGGGGCGATAGGTGGATCGCACCCCCTTGGGATTTGATATTATTAAATTTACTATATCTCTGACCTAACAGCACCGACTTATGTAAGTCGGTCCAATTATGTTATGTTTATGTTCCACTGTCGCCCCTCCCCTCTTTTGAACATCATATATAAGGCTGGAATTAGTGCTCGACCGATGATCAGCGTGTACGGTAAGCGCTGATTATCGGTCGTGATCGAGCATTTAGTGCTTAGCTGACGACAAACTCGGTCGGTCGTGTACACGAGTGTACAACAAGGAAAGATGAATCCTTACGTTCATTTCGTTTCATTGAAATACGCAAAATAATAATATTATTATTAATAATAATAATAATAAATAATAAAAATGGCATACGCGCGTACGATCGGTCGCTCGGTCAGTGTCAAACGTAAAACGGGAAAAGAAAGTAGTCAACAGATAGCGCTACAACACAACACAGAGGGCGTGGCAGAAAGGCGCATATAAATAGCGGTCCGAAACCATCGGACCGCTCAGTGTAGTCACGGCGGGCAAGCGCGAACAACGCAGTACCGCTATTTATATACGCCTTTCTGCCACGCCCTTCTATGATGTGTCGCGTTTTATTGTTATTTCGTTTACGTTCCATGCGCGCGTTGTTCTTCCTTTTTCTACATTTCTGCATTTCGTCTCGGTAAACTAATAGATCTTTCTTCTAGGTTATTACTCGTCGATATGGATATTTCATTGGCAGAGGGTGTTGGCTCTATTTTCGCCCCCCTTGAACATCATGTATAACCGCCACTGGTGAAGGCTGTTTAATACTATACTGAAAATTTAAAAAAACATAATCTAATTAGGTACTTATCTAACAAATATTCACGGGACACAACGCATACGTTGGACACTATTTTCGGAAAATACAGAACGCGATTCTATATTTCCAGTCTTTATAATAATTATCGCTCAGTACATCAGTTGCTTTACTTTGATACAGAAAAATATTGTAAAACGAAAATGTACGACGCTGTCTATTGTAACTCGGTGTTCGATGTTGTAATTAATAGTACCTATATAATAAGCCTTACTGTTTTTCGAACAAATGTAATTAATTCGAACTTTAATTTCGGCTACATAAGTCGTGTCGACTAAGCCATATGCTATAAGCTAAATACGATTCATCGATTCAACCAAAAAAAAAATACATTTTTTTATCAAAACTCTCGGCCGCATATCGTTTGGTTACCTATTGAAGTGAAATTATACACAGTTAAATACAGATAATAATAATAATATATTAAGTATATATAACTTAAAAGTATTTTTACAGAGACTTGTAAAAAAAAAAAACAATAATAATTCTCTTTAAAAAAAACTACGATAGTCCTCCTACTCTGTAAAAAAAAAAAATGTTCCAAAATTTCTAAATATAAGTATAAAAATAATACTTTATAATTTAAAACAGGGGAGACACGCGCGTTTTTCGGGTTAATTGCGCCGTGAATAAACAGTGTGCGTAGTGTAATATATACCTATGGACAATTCCGAAGGGTTTGAAAATCGCGCGTGTTCGTTATTGCCATGGAGACGGCGCGCGTGTAAACAAAAATCATTTATTATCTTTTTCACGTTCAACCGTTTCGACCACTATCACTATTAATTAATACACCTAATAGTTAAATAATAAATAGTACGTACCCAATAGTAGTTGGTAATAAAATAAAATGTAATAATTTAAATTTTGTTTTTTTCCCCATCAATATTACTGCGTCAGTTATTAATATTGATAATTACTGTTATTGTAAACCCATACATAAACATTATTACACTATGCAGTCTCTGCCGGAAGACTTCGAAACCGCAGAATCCGAGGAAAATGTACACGCGGAGAACAAATACGACACACACGAAGAGTACGGGGCTGAAATTCGCGAAACAATCGTAATTTATTTATTGGAATTTTTTCGTTCGATTTTTCAGAGAATTGTCTTTGGAAAATCTTCTAAAACTGTCCGAATCGTTGAAGACCGACCTCGAAGACAATTTGAATAAATTCAAGGTAATTGCGAAAATTAATAAATTTACCAACAGTATACTGTTATATACAATATATAAATTACGTAGACGTGGTATATCGTACAATATAACATATTGGAATACCAAATTGTTCTTGGACGTTTTTCTTTCTATAATTTTTTTTTTTTTTTGTTTTAGGAAGAAAGAATACAAACGATAAACGAAACGTCCGATATGAATCGTTGTACGCTTTCGATATCGAACGGTAAATTTGACGAAGTAATCAATAACTCTGCAGAAAAACGATCGCTCGATAAACACGAGGTTTGCAAAGCGCACTCTATTTATTACAACGATATTGAAATATGTATCGTTTCTATACTAAAGCGTTACGTTTATAGGAAAATTCCGACGTTTCGTTTTGGAAAAAAAGTCATAAAACGTTTAGTGCCTTACAACAGGAATTGAAAAACGTAGAAAACGAGATGAACGAATTTAAACCGGAGCAGCTGCAGCTGGTAAGTATATACTACGCGCTTATAGTTTGAGCCGCGCAAAAGTGCTAAGAAATCATTTATACGTTTTTTTTTTTTTTTAGAGAAAAGAAGGGTTCTGTAACTGCATGTCGTTTTTACGAGATAAAATCGGCGAGCTGCACGAAACGTATTTGAATCGTACGTACGACGAGAAAACGAATTATCTCAAAAAAATCTCCGACGTAGAAAATAAATGCCGACATTGGATGAATAAATATGACGAATTGCGTGACGAATATTTACGATTGGAATCTAAATGTGTGAAAGTGGAACAAGAAAATTGTAGTAAGATTTACAGCGATTGCAAATTATTTTAACGATTGTTTTATGAACAGTCAAAAAAATAATAATGTTAATAATTGAATTTTTAAACGAAATATATTTTCGTAACCGAATAAAACAAATTGTATTTTAGAATCGAAAATAATACATTTTAATTATTCGAATTTAACCAAATTAAAAAAAAAAAAAATAGCGAGCCGCGGACTGTTCTGGATATCGCTTAATAGTGAATTACGTTGATAAAGATTTTTAGAGTTTTGTTTTTATTATATAAATTTGAAAGCAGTGTTAAATCATTGCATTCGATAAAACGATTCTGAGCGGAGCTTCGGTGTAATAAATAAACGACAATTAAGACATATAAGACGAAATTGCATTTTTACCGTTTTTATGTAATTTTTGATAGTTTTTCCTGACTTTTGAAAAAAGTATTGAGAAAATCGAAAAATGACGCCTCTCTAAAGCACAAACAAGATGCAATTTGCAATCAGTAAAGGTGCTACACGAAAAGATCGGAGCACTCCTTCTGGTAGAATTTTTGGGTACAGACATAAAAAAAAAACACATCATTATGTAAAACCAATACATTCCTCGCTCCGCTCAGAATCTAAAAAAAACTGTGTACGTATACAAAACGATAAAGTTTTATAATTTACAAATAGACAATACGCCGTAAACTACTGGCGACTGGCGTTATTTATATTAGTTGATATAATTTTACAATTATTATTCGTGAAAATTCGTGGTCGTTAATAAACCGCATTTTCGACAAATAATATAATAAATTACACGCGTGAAACGCACTTTATACGCACGAGTTTTGAAGAAACCGGTTTCATAAAAAAAAAACTCGATTTAATTATAAATCTTACAAAAACTATAAACGTAGTATACCGAGTTACTTTTGAACGCATATTATAATATATAAATAACAACGTATATTTACTAATATTACTTACTATTATATTATATATATAGGTTACCAGATAGAAATAGCAAGAATTAAAATGATCGAAGACGAAAACTTGCGTCTAAATCAAGCAATGGACAAATCAAATCTTGGTAATGCGTCTGTATACAATATGTATAACTGTAACGCTTATCATATAATACCACGCACTTTACAACTAAAGCATCACGAGTCCAACGTGTGAAATGATCGATTTCCTTCCAAACTAGCCCGTAAAATAATAATTACCTATACGAAAGTTGTAGAATAATATGTGTGTAGGTACGTTTTACCGAAATGAATTGCTATAAAACATTGTTTATAAATATTTTTGGCGACCAAAGTGAAAAAAGAAAACAAAATCTTAAAGCGCAGACTTATATAGGAAGAGGAAGCATTTGTTACGAAATAATGTTCAAATTTTTGGAGTCAATAGAGGAGGATATTATTATGCGATGTAATATCGTTTTTATTATTTTTTTTATGAAAGTCCGTATCATTCAGTATAATACGTATAATATTATTGAACGGAGAATTAAAAATTTAACAAATTTTCGCAGATTAATTTTTTTTTTTTAACCGCTTATAATGCCGAGATAATAAAAACGATATGTAACAAACAAACCGTTGTTTTCTGTTACGAAATAATATTATATAAAAATTAATAATTATTATTCCGATTATAATATTACAAGCGCGTATTTTATATTTATTTAAACCGTAAAACGCATTCTAAGAGAATTCGTTTTGGTGAAAACTGACAACGCTTCCTGTACAATAATCATAGGCGTGCGCACAGGGTGTGCCGGGTGTGTCGTGGCACACCCCGTGGCCCGTGGCTTTTTGTACAACTTTTATTCATTCGCCGGGGACTTTGTTTGAATTTTAAGCTATAAATAATAAAAATTAGAGAAAATAATTAGGCGTTCTAGCAAAATTTTTTAATATTCGAATGTAGGTTACTAACCACTAGGTATATAGGTATATACTATATTGTAAAAATATATCTAAATGTTGTGAAGCACAACATTTAATCAATAAGTTTTTATGAATTGATATTTTGCATTAAATTTATCCTTTTTTTAGGTTGAGAGTTAGGTTAGATTTGCTTAGGCTCATATAAGGGAAAGCGGCCCAATTTTCTTCATGGCACACCCCATACAAAATTCCTGCGCACGCCTATGACAATAATACTGTCGATAGAGTAATCCATTAAAACCAACGACGTTCACACAGCATCCTCTTACGCTAGATAGCCTTTTTTTTTCGTTTATATATGTATTTATCGAATAATTATACATATTTGTGTGTGTGTGTATTGAAACATAGTTTGCAAACAATTGGAATCGGCGCTGGAATCGTGTCACGAATCCATTTCCAAACATCAGACCGACGTGGAAGTAGCTCGAAACAAAGTACGAGAAGCGGTCGAAGCGGTGGAAAAAACCTGTTCGGAAAAAGAACGGCTGACGGCGGATTTAAATAAATCGAACGGTTCGCATACAATTTTCCCCCCGTTTTTTATGGTGGTAAACGCGATAGTTCCAATAAATTATAATAATAATAATAATAATATGTTATTATCGTACACCCGTTTGTCAATGCGCAGAAGAAATAATCAGATTGGAAAACGATTTGAAAAATTTAATACAAGAAGCTGGGGTAAAGGTGAATACGGAAGTGGAGAAAGTAAAAACGATGTACAAAAACAAGTTGCGCGTCGCCAATGTCGAAATCGAATCATTGAATGAAGTACGTATAACGCCATTCACAACACTGCAGTAATATTATTATTGCGTACAGTGTACCGCAGTCCTAACCTAACCTAACTTAACCTAACGCGCGTACTTAAAAATAATTCAAGAATATTCGAATATCTCCACTCAATCGTCACAAAATTAAATGGCGATATACATTTTTCCACCCGTTATCCGTTCCAGAGGGTCACCACCAAAACCAAACACCAATTTCATACTTCTATACCTTTGCCTAAGTGAATAAATTAACAACGACGTACAAATATAATTATTAAAATTCATTATTATTCGTAATTTTCGTATTGATTATTCTCTATAAAATTAAAAATCGTATAACCCGCTATAAGAGTTTAATTTTTTTGTTTATATATGGCCCTCGAATGAGAAAACTTTGGACACGTCCATTCCGTCGATATTATTTATATTTGTCTTGCACGCTCTTGCTCCGGAATCGTCATCCGTTGTCACACCTCACAGCAGCTGTTGTATTTTCTTTTTTCGAGTGTTCCATAAATATATACTCAATAAATAAAACTCGGTAAGGTTAGATTAGGTTAGGTTGGAGTAGAGAACTTTTTCCTGGGAAAACGCCAGGACAGAACTCGTGTAGTTGATAAAACAAAACCGGTTTAAATAATGTGAGAGAATTTTCGCAATATTTACTTGCTGGCCCGTCGTCTCGTGGTTTCGACGGCTTTTAAGTGATTTTTTTTTTCTACGTCCGTCGACTTTTTCCACTTTTTCAATACAAAAAAAAAATATATTTCTTCGCTAGTTTAATAAAAAAAAAAAAATACCCCCCGTCTTTTCGTTTAGTAAATACTTTCACACGACTGTAGTTTCCTTCCGTTTAACACGGTAACAATGCAAAAAATCCTCCCAATTCCGACTCAACCGAGTCTCGCGATTGTGAGGCTGCACGCGGAATATATATCTAAAAGAAAAATTTCAATTTCGGCAATGATTTTTGTTTCGCTCGGCGCCTTCGAAAATTTACCGCGACGTACACGACTATAGATCATAGGCGGAAATGAGGGGGGCTTAGGGGGCTAAGCCTCCCCCAAATATCTTATAATTTGTATGTATTTTGGGTATTTGACTGATTATGACTGATGTTAAAAATGTTAGCCCCCCAGAAAATTTAATAGATTTCCGCCTATGCTATAGAACCTACTGAACATGACACGCAAATTACTTGTGTACATGTATATAGGAGAATCGGACCGCGTCCAAAAAAATACAACAGATGTCAAAAGATTACGAAATTCTAAATGAGAAATTGAAATCAATTAACCGCAAATACACAAAGGAATCGGACGTGTGCTCGAAAAAGACGGCTTTACTCGTCCAGCAGATCAAGGAACACGAAGTCGCATTCGACGGTTTAACGTCCGACGTCGAAATTCTGAAAGAAACAAATATGAAACTCCAAGAGAGGTATGTCCTGTGTGGTATGTGTGTATGGTGTACGACTCGGTAACTTTATTTTCACTGTTGCTTACACAAGTTATTCGTGTACTCAATGTTTGAAACCAAAATTTTATTGACAGAAAATTTCATCGATTTCTATTTTTCTTTCCTTTTTTTTTTCAACAAATTTATAGTTTATTCAATATTAATATTATAAATGTCAATAGGGAATAATTAATTTTATCCGAACAAAAATAAATTCACAAAAAATGAAAATAAAAAAAAAAATACTTGTAAGTATAAACTGCCGCCATATCTATGACCGTAGATTAAAAATGTATATTTTAATAGAACTGAATAACCGACAATGTATTCGTATTTTAATGTGAAAAAAATTAGTCGAGACAATTTTCATTTATTAACCTTATGATAAATGATATAATAATATATTACACACTTCTTATTGATGTTGGCAGTTATGCAAGAAAAAAAACGAAATATTTAATGGAAATCAATTTTTTAACGGATATGACAAAATCTCTGGAAACCCATTTAAACAAAGCATTAAATCAAATTGCTGAAGACAACGTGCGTATTGTGGAAGCTACAGACAAAATAAAAACACTGGAAATGGAAATTAGTAAAATGTAAGATTAATATGGCAAAATCATTGTGATAAGTATAATAATAGTTAATAAAAAAAAAATATATATACAATTTTATAAATTAAGTAAACCTTAGAATAGAAATTTAAAAAAATAATTTATCGACAATTCAAATTTTAAAAAAAACCCCTCTTATTGTGTCATAGAAATGTTATAATCCTTCCAAATTGAAAGTCTCCTAATATTATAATTATGAACTTCTTTCTTCTTTCTCTTCACCTTTATTACTCAGAGAAGGAGGATACTAATTAACATGGTATTTAATATGACTATTATGAGCCCCCTCCCCACACACACACACACACACACACACACACACACACACACACACTTAACAAGGTATTTCAATGAATAAATTGTTCCAATAGGAAACAGCCCGCAGAAAATATTGAACAGAAGAATATGCAAATTGAAGAACTTTTAAAACAAATTGGTGCCCATCAGCGAGTAGTAGACATGTAAGACATTTTGTACAACCATTTTAATAGAATACTAAATTTGATTTTCTAAAATCAGTAAAATGTCACTATGTCTGTAGAACACAGTAACATATTATTACCAATAAAATAAATAAATAACTAAAATTACCGATTTAGTTTGGTTAATGATTTCCACGAAAAACCACTTTAAATTATTAACAGGTGGAGAACAGAAATGCGCGATATGATTGAAAAAT
Organism: Slavum lentiscoides; assembly: GCA_032441835.1. Classification (NCBI taxonomy): domain Eukaryota; kingdom Metazoa; phylum Arthropoda; class Insecta; order Hemiptera; family Aphididae; genus Slavum; species Slavum lentiscoides. The sequence continues at coordinate 683,688 of CM063707.1, read as the reverse complement.
TTAAACACAAAATTGACCAACTCAAACAAAACTGTAGTAAACTGTACAAGAAGAATATTAAACTGAAACGAATAATAAATAATTCGAAAATCAATCACTTTTTCAGGAGAAAAACATCGAAGACGCGAAAAAACAAAATGTACCTATATGAGAATTATGATAATCGAAATGCGTATTTACTTATTTATTCTGTTTTTCAGAACAAACTTTTCAACAATGTCGACTTCAACATAGCGCTTATTATATTCTGTGATTATAGTATTATACAAGAAAAATAAATAAAAATTTAAAAAATAATAATAAAAGAATTTATTATTTAGGTTTGGAATAATAATTTGTTTTCACAAACGGCATTTTCGTAACAATCATTGGTATCTTCTGTCCTCGAACCGCCACTTGCAGTCCCGTTCCAATTTTTGCGAATTTGCTGTCTACATATCCCATGGCTATGTTCTGCGACAATGAAGGGGATGGACATCCGCTAGTCACCGATCCAATTTCGTCACCTTCCTCGTTGAATATAATTGCTCCTCCTCTGACCGGGGCACCTTGAGCTTTTTGAACGAGTCCGACACGTTTACGTTTCACTCCTTCACTCAACTGTCTTAATATCACAGAAGCGCCAGGAAATTGTTTTTCATCCCTTCTCTTACGGCCTAAAAAAAATACGATTTATAGATAATGTTATGACATCATGTCATTTACATACTTTGCACATTATATAATGTGTAAAGCATGTAAATGGCACTTTAGGAGCATTACTTCAAAAGAAAAAAATAACATGTTTATGAAAATATTACAAAAAAAAAAAAAAAAAAAACCAATATAGGATCCAGAATTCAATCAGAATCTTGATATTCATTAAATATATTATAATCTTGCTTATAAATGGAATTATTAATTTTATTTATTTGTTATGTATACATATATGATTTACTTATAGTCCACATTAACATAGCCTCTACCGGTGTTGTATGTTCGCTTATGTCTGCTCCGTGTAAACACATTCCAGCTTCTAGTCTGAAGACAATAAAAATAAAAATTTTATAATTTTATATATATATAATATTAATATACCTAATAAAACAAGCACATCAAGAAGTAATAACACTACCTTAATGTGTCTCTGGCGCCTAGTCCGGCCAATTTTACATCGACATTTGCAATGATCGATTCTGCAATCATCTCAGCCTGACCAGACGGTACGGATATCTCGAAACCATCTTCGCCGGTATAACCACATCGATTAATCCGGCAATCAGGTACTCCGCAAACTGTAGCTGTAGTGGAATCCATAAAGTATAATTTCGACAAGTCGACAGAAATCAATGGCTGCAGGACACTCGCAGAACTGGGTCCTTGTAAAGCCAACAGTGACCGCTTGTCACTGTCCAAAAACTCTAAAGTCACGTCACATCCCTCCGATTTGAAACTATTCTAAAGGATGAGGTAAGGAGAATGAGAAAATTTGTAAATATAAATAAAATTTTAATTTGTCATTTAGAGTTTAGATTGTTAAAAGAATTGTTACCATTTGTTCAATTAACATACGCATGTCCTGTTCCTTGCAACCAGCATTGGTCACCATATACAAATAGTTTTGATCGGTTTTCGTTATAATTAAATCATCCAAAATTCCGCCTGTTTCATTGTCTATGAACAAGCTCAACGCGCTTTTACCCTTCTCCAGACCTTTCATAATAATTAAATACATGAGCACTGGTTAAACACGTTTGGCAAACAGTAAAAGTAAATACCAATATAGATAATTATATCATTATAGATTTTTTTTCTAAAAATTGTTGTTTAAAGTCTTTAAGACAGTTAAGACTACTAACTTTGTACATCTGTCACACAAATCCGCTCCATGAATTGTTCTTTGTGTTTACCATAAATTTTCGTCTGCAACATGTGTGAAACGTCGAATAGTGAACATAACTGACGGGTATGTAGATGCGAAGACGTTATACTATCGTTATATTTTAATGGCATGAGGTAACTAGCAAAAGGCACCATTTTACCACCATTTCTAACATGAAATTCGTATAAACTAGTTTTTTTTACATCGCTTGCGTACGCTCGTTCTGAAAAGATCAAGGCGTAATAAGGAGAATCACATGATAAATGGAAGAATTCACTTACTCAGTACACATTGTTTGAAAAAAATCAGTTTATTTATTCTATACAGCGACATTTCGTTCAATCTACAATTCTACCATTAAGTTTTTAACAAATTTTAATCAAACATTTTATGCTCCACACAATTACTGCGCTAGAACAATTCAGTAATAATGAATGTTGTATTTAAAACAGACATTATCAACAAATATTAAAGTGCACTGCTCTAATATACTATTTTCGATTATGTCAAAGTTCATCTGTACTGTTGATAGCAACTGAACGGTTCCCTACTTATTCTTATACATACTTACTTAGAGAATATTATCAAAGGGTAATAATAATTTTAATCTATTATAAATGATTCGACTAAAATTGTATATGAAAAAAAAAAATTCTGAAATGCTCTTTTTAAACAGGTGTATTTATATCACTATAATAATTATATAATTATATAACTATAACAAAGATAGAAAACAGAGATAATTTTATCTTTCGATTTGGTAAGGAGTAATAGGTATTTAAATTTTGAATTCAATATAATTTAAGAACTGCATTGGTTATGTCAACTTACGTGTTTTTATAACTTTTAATACCATCATCTGTCAACAAAATAATTTGATGTATTACATGAATCTGATGCAATTGTTTTATTAAAATCAATTTAAAAATATGGTAGAAAATTATTAAAAAGTATTTTAAATTTTAAGGAATAAAGGAATAATGTGAATAAAAAATAAAATATAACATCAATAAATAAATATTCCTTTATTTTTCCATCCCCAAAATCAAATCAAAAAATATATTTATTAATTATTACACGATATATTATAAATGCGACTTTTGCTTTTAAGCATAAAAAAAAGTTTATATAATATATATTATAATTACTATTTCAATCTATAGTAATATTTGAACATATTATGTATTATATATATTTACTTAAGCACCAAGTTGCTTATAAAGCAATGGCACATAATCATCATATTCAGCTTGATAGAAGTTACCAGCAACAGGACTTCCCAAATTGTATTTCAATGCAAATTTAGCAATAGAAAATTTTTCACGCTTCTCAGCAGATCTAAAAAAAAATATATAAATAATTAAAATAAACAAATACATATATAATATACATAACAATATACCCAGCATATACCTGTTGGTCAAGCGTGGTTCATCAAAAGTCAATTTTGACGGTTGTTTATAAGCCAAGAATACATAGCGGTGAAGTCCTATTTTAACATATTACTTTTAATTTCACAATGTTCTTTTTATAATTTCTTAATTTATTTACCTGTATTGGGTGGCGGTCCAGAGCCCACATACTCGGAGAGCACTTCCCCCTTACTGACATCTTTACCAGGGATATTTCCAACTAACCAATGGTGCCATTCTCTAAATGTATGTTCCTCACGACTTGGAGCGTCAGGATCTATAATGAAAAAAAAAAAATGATTAAAAAATTGACATTCGTGTTATAATTGTAAATTTACTACAACATACAATGGTACGTTAACTACCTACGTTGTTTTATTTAAACAAGACTATTAGTGAGAATAATTAAATTCAATAATACTAATATTGTAATATTTATAACGCACGAATATTAATACATTACCTGTCATGCAAAGAGTATAAAATTCATTTGAATCAGCAGGCCAGCTTACCGTAGGCTCGTCTTTTACTTGAGTAGGTGTGAGTATATTGCCCATATCAACGCTCACTCCGCTAGGATAAGTCACCTAAAATATGGAAATATGTATTAATATTAATATACAATTATTCGGCTAGAATGAAAATTTAGAGGGGTAAAAAATGCAATAATTAAGAAAAATTAATAAATTATAATAAAAATCTCAACTCGTGAGTTTTTTCTAATAAATGATTTTATAAGAACAATGTATAGAAACTGTATTATTTATAACTATGTACATATTATAAATCCATAGGAGTGGAATAATGAGTTGACCATTTAAATGTCTCCTATATAACGCATTATTTATGATGCGCATTGTGCAAATTATTATACATTTTTACAATTATGAAATGTGTAAAAAAAAAAAATTTCTGAATTTATTTCGACCGTCGACGAGAGATTAAAATTTTCATCGTGTCAAGTGGATTTACAACGTTTACAAATTTCCGGCACGTATCGGGCAAATAACAATTTGTTAGAACACAATTTACGAATTTTTTTTTTGTTTTTGTCACAGTTAGACGTAAAAGTTGGTAAATGTTTAGAAGTTGTTGAAAAATCGGTAGAACTACTATCGAGACAACACTAAATTCAACCGAATACCGATTAAAATGTTTTACTTGAATTTTGTCACCAGGCACGGTGGAAATGACGTCGGGAACGACTCCGTGTTCGAGCATGGTGGTGACGGATCTGGAAGACGAAACAAGCGCACTGATTTTCGGATTGTTTAAAATAATGTGCTTTAGATGGGCTGTCAGATTTGTACGAGTGATGACCGACTTCATCCGTAATGCCATGTAAATGTACAACGACAATGGCGGTCACTATTAATCTCAACGCAATCACTATAATTACCGACAATTTATTTTACTCGCTTATTTGCGCACAACGGGAAGACGGAAATTTCGTTGTTGCGCACGCACAGTGTATACTCTTCACTGTACGGCGCCGGGACGGTCGCCGGATGCGCCAATAACAAATAATATTTTTCGAAAATTACCACGGTTGTAGATTGTAATTTGTGACAACCCTAACCATAGTAAGCATACCATAACCGTGTTAATTTTATATTTTTGTCATTGATAAGGTACGATAAAGACGGTGGATTTCATGGATACAACAATAGAAAACGAAATATTTTAAAACAAAAGGAAGTTCTTAAAAGTGTTCTTATATTAAAAATTTAAGAATTAAAAGAATTAAATAAATCAAAAAAAAAAAAGTTGTCAAAGCTGGTCAATACATAAATATTATTTTTACTTTGTATTTAATAGTATCCTAAATTTATTGTAGGTATTTGTTTCTGTTTCTTTCTTAATAAAGTGACAAACATTTGTGTTATTGATTTGTTTTGTAATGTGTTATGATAATTTCGTATTATATAATTGTTGATGATTGTCAATGAGAATCAGATTATACGTTTTCAAACTATAGTAATATTGTCAAACACCAAAATTAATGGTGTTTAATGTTGTTTATTATTTTTTGAGCTAGGTGAAAAAAAATATACATCCTATTAACTAACAATTTACATTTCATGGCTAATCATTGACTTTCATTAAACTATTGTACCTATATTATTTATAAATTACAGGTATATAACAAGGAAACTAAAAAATAGCACTAAACTACAAACACAAATTATAAAAAATTTAAATTAATAATGAACATGCAAATTTTAATTGCACATTTATTAGGTACACCATTCAGCAAGACGCGACCATCGTATCTTTAGTGTTAAAATCGTACACCTAGATGTCGCCACTAGGGCGGTCAATCGACTTGACCAAATTCTTGGACGGATAATCGTTGCTCGTCGAGTAACCTGGTAATCAGTATATCTTTAATCGTGGGAGGAAGTTAATGGCGGCTACGTTTTCTTTTTCATATTTCGTCAAGCCGACGACGTCTCCGTCAAAAAAACTTACGCCTGCCTTCGTAATACCTATAGACACATTGCGCTCAAAGGTCTGTTGAGTTGTGTAAAAGTTAGAAATTCTTCGGGATTTCTTTTTATTCCTGAGAGTCAATTAGTATACGTATTGAAGAAAATATATTAGTACGATTTTCAGTACTGCATTTTGTTCCTTTCCAAAAAAAAAAAAAAATTACGAGTATTTGTTTTTAATTTTTAAGAAATGTGTATTAAAATTCATACGCGCGTAATTGAAATATATGTACGTATTAAATAATAAAACAAACAATAGGTTGTTTTATTCGAACATAAAAAAAATAATTTAATAATTATATTAATACGCTCTTATTTTGTGTGCGTGTTTTTTTTTTTTTTTTAAGTAATGATAAACAAACACAGAAAATATTATATAATGTATATTAATAATAAATATATACTTACGTTTTGTTATAATTACATTTTTAATATTGTATATATTATGAAATTTCTACAAAACAAATTACGTAGGTATACCTATTTATTAAATAATAACGACTGTATGAGAACGCTTAATAGTAATAATAATAATAATATTATTATTATTTCCAGAAGTCAATAATGTGAGATGATTATAATATATTGTAAATAATATTGCTGTCCACCCCGAAGAAACGATATTAGTCGCGGTAATGGCTGATTCCGGTAATTCGAAAACACGAAAACAAAAAAATTAAATGAATAAAAGAATGAAAAGGATATGTGAAAGAAACTTAAATATAAACCATGAATTAATGTTCGTAAATAATAAATTCGTTTATATAAAAAAATAATATGCAAAATATATACAAACGTGCCAAAGAGTATTATGAAAAATAAAGAAATATTTAGGAGTAGTGTTAAATTTGTTTATTTACTACCGGTTTCGACAAAAAAAACCATCTGCATTATCAAGCGAAAAAGAAAAATGCTACAAATGTATTGCGTAGTATTTTCTCTATACAAATTTACTAAAATAGTATTTCTGCTGTTTCAGTAAAACGCAAAAAAAAAAATATTATTAATGAATTCATAATTTGGCTTTCAAATAAAAAAAAAACGAAATATATATGATATATGAGCATAAAAAAAAAAAAAAAAATTATTATTATTTATATTTATAAGCGTAATTATTTAATTTATCATTCGATTTACTATATTTATGAACCTTTACCTATATATTATTTAATATTTAAAATGTTGAGCGTCGTATATTATATATATATTATTTATCATATTCCTTCAATAACATATCAATTATATAATATATATTATACGGCTCGCAATTGGTCGGAACCAAAAACAATATGCTTACAGACTGTATAGTAAATGTCCTTGACATTTTTTTTTATATAGAGTGGCGAGAAGGCAAACTGTTGTGTGACACGACATTGACAGTTTGATCTTTAATGACTCAATTTATCACAAAATACAATAAACAAATCGTTATTTTATGGAATACGAATGATTATAACAATAATAATAAAATATTGTACACGCTCGTATTTCATCTGCCCGCTTTCGTCTGTTTAACAAAAATGTTATAATAATGTTAAAACGTTAATATATATGTATTGATAAAAAATACAATCGATACCAAAGTTCACGACTCGTTGTTCAAATTAAAAATTATCTATAAGTCATATAAATACATATTTTTATCTATTCCTGCAGTGGCGTTATTTTATTTTAGTAAAAAAAAAAACTGTTTCGTAAAATAAATGAATTTATTTTTATTTTTAATAAAAACTAAAAATAATAAATAATAATTCGATTTGTTTTACAGAAAAAAAAACTTCATAAGTATTCCTAACGGGATTATTAAAATTAAAATTCTTATTTTCATAAACTATATTTAACGCTTTTCTCTTCTACCTGCTATCATCGCACCACAATATATAGATTTAGTGATGAAAACAGTAAAATGTATATACATACTCGCGGTATACATATTTTAAAATATCGACGTTTATTTCTATTATTTATAATATTATTATCTATCATTTTGTTTATTAGTTCTAACCTATATATATTTATATATATATTACATTTTACATCGTCATTACTATATATATATATGACTTTATTTACGTATTATTATTAATGCATTCAATAAAAACGATTCTGAACGAGGTCCGTGAAGTTAGCGGGGTGATGAAAAGCACTAATTCCCGCTGTACTGCCAATATTTAGTGCTTAATTAGTGCTTTCAGAAAATATCAAAATCATAATTAGTGCTCAAACTTGTCGCCACTTATCCACGATTTAAGTAACCTCCCGCTAACTTCACACAGCGGGGTGATGAAAAGCACTAATTTCCGCTGTACTGCCGATATTTAGTGCTTAATTAGTGCTTTCAGAAAATATCAAAATTATAATTAGTGCTCAAACGTGTCGCCACTTATCCACGATTTAAGTAACCTCCCGCTAACTTCACACAGCGCCAGCGGGGTGATGAAAAGCACTAATTCCCGCTGTACTGCCGATATTTAGTGCTTAATTAGTGCTTTCAGAAAATATCAAAATTATAATTAGTGCTCAAACGTGTCGCCACTTATCCACGATTTAAGTAACCTCCCGCTAACCTCACACAGCGGGGTGATGAAAAGCACAAATTCCCGCTGTACTGCCGATATTTAGTGTTTAATTAATGCGCCACGAGTCGAATTATTGTCACGAATGTCGCAGGGCAATTTCCAGGAGCCCATTATATGTATATTCACACACCTCAACCCAAGTCTATCCAGGCTCGCTACACTCATTAAACCGAGGTTTTACGGACCTATCATATGTTCCTACGTATTTTAAAAAGAAACACATTTAATATATTATCTGAAACAAATAGTACTCAGGAAAAAATAGATTATAAAATATGTATTGTAAATAAGTTGGTACTTTATATGCGATAAATTAGAATATTAGAATATATAAGATTATAATTATTTAATTTTGTAAAAGTAACACGTGTGCGGACTGGTAGATCGAGAAATTTCTCGATAGGCTGCCCAAAAATCGGGATCCGCTTTGATTGTGGGACCTTATATATTTATCAGATATCAATTCAGAGACAGACTGGGCCTGTACTACTATGCTACCGTGCAGTCGGCCGATTATGGTATATTAATAAGACTCGTAGGGCCGATATTCGTCGTATAGGTAGCCAATTTTTGTTTTTATTGTTTAGGTTTACTATAGTATAAAGAAATATTAGATCCTATATGTTGTTCAAAGCGATACAAATTTTATTTTATTATTTTAAATATAGGCGTTATATACTGTGTTTGGCATATTATTAAAGGTTGTTAATTTGTTATTCATAGTATGAAAAATGTTAAAATTCCGTAATTTTTCCAAATGAATGATGTCAATGAACCATACGATTTTTATTTGAAAAAAAAGATCAAAAGATCGCGAACCCATGTATTTTGGCCGATTGAGTTGGTATAGAATAGTGGGCTGGACCCTTCCCAGTCCGCCTCTGGATAACGTTATTAAATAAATATAATTTTATAAAAGAATGGCGTGGTGTACTGTAATACTGATAGTGGCCCGTTGATAATTTTGTATAAAATTCTGTGTTAAAACAGGTATTTTCAATTTTATTTCTCGCATTATTATCTATTTGTATTGTTGTCTTACGTTTAAGTAAACACCGTTTATATATAGAAAGAGTATGTGACACAAAAAAAAAAAAATTAGAAACATTTTAATGGCAACAAAGAAAAGCATTTTATACACCATTGACTCTATAATAATACAATCTGCATATAGACCGTCTATTCCAAAAAAGCAAGACATCACATAAATTACTGATTGCTTAAATGATTTCTGTGTAGAACAATGATAATTATGATTAAATAACTAAAATATATACTTTTTTTTGCGATTAATACAGCGGTTTATGAATATTTTTGTTGTTTTTATAAATAGAATTTAGTGTAGATAGAATTAAGCTCAAAATGAGGTATTTCGAAATATGAAAAGTACAATTGTAAACCATATTGCGTATTCAGTTATTGGGCTGCTTCAAACAAAATCTTCCGGGCCGCTCTAAAGGAGTAGCCATTCCGCACCGGATAAGTAACAGCAATAATATTTATTAGATCATATTTTGATATAAACACCAGAGACAATAGTAAATATATTGTTTATTTGTTTATACTCAGAAATCTGATATTCAACGTTAAGAAAGAGTACTCTTATAATATATCAGATTCTATATACCCGACGCTGTCTATAGGGTGCAGACCCTTTTCCCATTTAACTTCTCTATACCAGCGCTTTCTTTAAAATGTCGCTTGACCTCGTATATATAGACTGGCTTTCTATACTTGACTATAGAAAATTCCGAAAAGAATCCGCAATTAGAAGCAAGATTTTTGACTCGTGCATACCATTGACACATCGATTCGTTTTGCTTAATAAAAACTGTAGTTACCTACTTTGCCGCGAAATGAGACTTGTATGGTTTCAAACATTTATTTAAACTTGCCGTTAAAGTCTCATCGTCTGGCTTGCTAGGAATGCAAATACTGAAAAACACTTTGTGTATTCCTTCGCTGACAGAATTTACCATTTTGTAAACTATTTTCAATATCATTTAGTATTTACCGAGAAAAAAATTGTTTAACTTTGATTAAAAAATGATTATGTCTAAACTGTTTTGCTTGATTCGAAAATTCATTCTGTTAAAATTTATTTTATAATGTCTGGAAATGTGTATTAATACGAATTAACGCATAAACTATAAGACTATAAAAAAATATTATCACGATTTCACCAGTTTGTTAAGTACTTTATTAATACAAATAATTTAACACACAGATACATAAATAAAATACACAATAATGATTATTAGACGTTTATTTATACAATAGTAATAATAATATAAATACGAAACATAGAATTTTGTTTTAAAACATTACAGGGATTACATAGTTTGATAAGCAAATAAAAATAATGAAAAGAACCAAAACTGACAACCAAAAAAACATTAAATAAAATTTAATTTTTAAAATCATTTATATTCAATCCGAGTTGTTGAAATAAAATTGGAACATAATCATCGTACTGGGCCAGGTAGAAATTACCAGCTACGGGTGTTCCTAAATTGTACTTTAATGCGAACTTTTGAATTGAAAATTGTTTACGATTTTCGGCAGTTCTAAAAAATATAAACGTAATATATATAATTATATAAACTATACACATTGAAATAACAAAACTTGAGCAATTAAACATATACAAATTCAAGAAATGCATTTTACAATGCGCTTAATAATATTAGTGCCTATAATAAACCCTTGAAATTTAATTTTTCAATAGAGTATTTTTGAACGTATTTAAACGTTATTTGAAAATAAAATTAGTAACATTTTTTTTTTTATATTTATTATAAATGCACATATTATATAGGTACGATTAAAAATCATCGACAGGTATTAAGTGAAAAAAAAACGACAAATGTAAAATATAAAAATCAACCTATAAAGTTATTAAATATGAAACAACCTACAACCATTATTAACATTATATATTAATTGATATTCTGTGGATAAGATTATAATAAACGAATGAAGTGACCTGCATTAATGTTATACATATTCGCATATCAATGCATCATCAATATCTAATCAACCACATGTATTACGATTTATGTGTACATATTATTTGTAACTTTGAAGTACCAGGGATTTGGGTAAAGTGTTCAACGTGCAATTTAATTACTTATAATACTAGAGCGTGATACATCAAAGCCCAATAAATTCAAGTGCACACGTTAAAAAAATGCGAAAAAATGACCCCAACCCGTTTTAGTCCATACTATTCACTTCGTCTCTTTGTATACTCGTATATATACCATACCACCTAGTATTATAGTACAAATAAACTATTGTGATCATGGATCATCATCATTATTACCTATTGCTTACACGCGGCTCGTGTGAAAAATCCAATATTGACGGCTGTTTGTAAACCAAAAACACGTAACGATGGAGTCCTATAAAAAAATAAAATTAATTTCCACCTTCTTTAACGAGTTAAAGTCCATATCATTCTTTCATAATTACCTGTTTTCGGCGGAGTTGCCGAACCCACGTACTCAGTGAGCGTTTCTCCCTTATTCACATCACCATCCGGTATGTTTCCTACCAACCAATGACGAAATTCGTGATCACCTTCTTTAGGTGCAGCACGACTAGGAACATCGGGATCTGAGAAAAAAATTCGGAAATATAATAACGATTACTGCGATTTTTATACCTATATAGCAAATCGTTAAATATTTTCTTATACTTACCGAACAAACACAATGTATAGAACGAATACGCTTTGGCCTTCCATCTAACCGTCGGTTGGTCTTTCACCAGAGTCGGTGTGAGTTCATTGCCGAGTTCAGCTTTTGCTCCGCTTGGATAATTCACCTGAAAAATTATGTATATATATATGTATTATTTTTTATTAAGATTAAATTTAATATAATATATTAATACGTAAGATTTTTACACATAACATTCCCTTCGGAGCGACGGGAATGGCGTCCGGTACGATCTTTTCTCTTTCCATCGCTTGATCAACTTTGCATGCTGCAGATATACCGACGAATATGAGCTATACGGAATTTAACATTTTATCAAATTGGCCAACATTTTAAAAAGAAGAACGTGCAGTAAACAAAACTTACTATTACTAAACATAAGGTTGAACCCCGCATATTTGTCTGTTTACAAAATACTCAGTAGAATCCAATATATTATTATATTATCGTATCTGTATAATACGTATACAGCTCTATATAGATATGTGTCGTAACTGCCTGACGAGCGAACAATAAATAAACCTTAAAACATTCATTTATACGTTTTAGTCGGAATAAAAAAGGCATATAATCGTGAGAATACTATAGTTCATTATATTTACTAACGTACTGCATTATGCCATTATATTGTATCTATATATACGTACTGTGTAGTGTGAAGGTTACAAAAGTAACTTTATAAGGATTACACGGCCACTACCACCGTTTTCGCATAACTATCTATCTGTTTTTTTTTTTTTTTATAGTATATAATGCTATTTCCATAAATTAATTTAACTATTTAAGTTATCTCGTGTGTATATAAATAGTATAAATTAGCATAAATATGTACTCTGCAATTTGTACGATATATATATATATATACACACACACACACACACACACTCTATTGTTATAAATTCATAAAACGGATAGTAAATTTGTATAACTAATAGATAAAATAAAGTAAATACTTAGAGTATAATATTATTGTATTCTACATTATATTTTTACGTGGTTAAAATAAAATTCGAACGTTTTGTTGTGGAGGACGCACGCAATGTATTCAGAAAAAATATATGTATGAAAAAAAAAGAGTAGATTCATATTCAATACAATAACAAATTAATAACCTAAATATTTTATTTTGAAACATATAATAATATATATTATAATTTATAATTGATGATGATATAATCAAACAAAATTCAATTAACAATTAACTTTTAAAATATAACTATTTTAGTACAATATATTTTATCCAGTGGTGTAACCAGGATTTTTATTAGGGCGGGGGGAGGGCAAAGGCTGATAATTAATTAATTTATATGTTAATAATTAATATGTATAGACGGTGCATACTAAAAAACTAATGATTTATTCATTTCGGGGGGAGGGGCTACGCCACTGATTTTATCCATTGCAATAATCAATAATAATGAATTATACAACACGAAAACGGCGAAAACTTGTACCAGAGACTGCTGCAGGTGAAGGTATTATATAGAGCCGAGTACTACATAATATATAATTTATACATTTTTTTCATTAATAAAAACAAAAATATAAACAGATTTATGTAACTCGGAAAAAATATTTTTTCACTTGCAATTACGTCTTTGAAAATATGTGTACATTTTAATGTATAGCCCATTGCTATTTGGACAATAAAGGATTTCGTGTTCTCATAAAAAAAAAAAAAATACTGTCTAAAAGGTTACCACAGCAAAGCACAAATGTACAATATAACTTTTAATAATACGTTTAATCTTTATCAAACATAACGTGCATATATTACAATGCTATTCAGTTTAAGAGTATACCGGGCGGCGGACAAAAATTGGTTCGTTTCGCGCAAACGAGTTTCTATCGGTATTCTGATTGGCGGAAACCGTCGTGAGCCGACTGCTGCCGACAGCAATAGCCAATGACAGAGCAGTTATTAGCGGCCTGGGAGGAGGGACAACAACCAATGACAGAGTAGCTATTAACCGTCTGAGGGGGTCTAGCATCGCTCCGGCTTTCATTCAACGTGCGCATTCCGGTATACTCTTAAACTGAATAGCACATAGTTTGTCAGTCCTAAATAGTTTGCACACAATTTTTTTCAAACACTAAAATTTATTTACACGATGTTTGCTTATAAAAAGTAGATTTTCAAAACTTTTCACTAAAAAGGATTGTTTCAAATCGTTTTGGTTTATTGTACTGGAATTCTACTTGTCGTATTCGCGCATTAGTTGTAAATTTGTAATTCTTAAATTTCTACGATGTCGCTCAGAATCGTTTTTCGAATATGTACATAATATAATGGTTTATCGCGATTTTCAGATTCAAAATAATAATAAAAACTCTAAAATCTCTGTCCAAGTGTCCCGCACGCACTCGAGCCGATATCCACAGCACTCGCACGGATCACTATAAGTGTTTTTATTTTCTCTGCGAACAATTTTTCATATACCTAATACACGAGTGCTATCCGATCTTTGCATTGTAGCGTCACTCTTCAGTAGAAAATCCGTATTTATTCATACAAATCCATTATATATTTGACACGATTTTCTTATTATTTTATTCTCGTTACACGCAAAACTACAAAAATAGCAAAAAAAAAACAGGGAACATTATTATATATAGACGTGTACACTACGATTTTCACCGAATCGAATTTCGTTTTTTTTTTGCTTTTTTTTATCTAATGGAATATTCGAAAATCGGTCGGTCAGCAGTGTAAAAATTATAAAAAAAAATATTATTATTTTTTATTAATTTTTAAATATTATATTGTTTTTCATATCCCCGGCCAGTAGCCTGTGTAAGAATTTATAATTATTTCTAGGTATAAATTATCGAATACACATCAAGACAAATTTTTCTTTCTCACAAATTAATGACGAATTGACGATAGGGTGTAAATGCTGGAAATTTTAAGAATATTATACCGCGGTCGCGGCGTATCAACGACCAGTTTGCGGGCACACTATAGTGTACCGCGGAATATCGGTTGAGAACCACTGGTATAGTGTATAAGTTTTTTTTTCTATGTAGCAGTGTTGTTTAACGGTGGCGGGCGTCCCAGCGGTATGGTGGTCACACTGCGTCCGCCGCAGCTATCGTACCGCGCTGCACTGCTATGAATTGTGATTGACGCCGTCTCCGGTCATGCAGCAGTCCAGGGTCCGGATACTCCGTTCGTTTCCCACTTTCCGGTTGTTTTCGTCGTGGTGACTCGTGACCGTTCATCTGTCCTGTCTCGTTATTCGGCAGACCTAATCGCGCGATTGCTGCTCGTGTACCACCGAATTTGCAACGAAAATGGGCGTCGACGTTGTATTCCTGGCCGAAGGAGACGGTAAGTCGTAGTTATTGTTATCGTGACCGGGTTTTCGTCGTTGTGTTGTGGTCGCGCGGATTTTAGGTTAACTCTGTCTGTTCGCCCGCGCGCCCGCGTCGTAACGAAATCGAACGATTATTTTCATTTGATTTTTGACTTTATCCTCTTCTTCCTCAGGTTCTACTTACCCGAAAAAGGGCCAGACCGTCACCGTGCACTACACAGGTAAGCAGACGCATTAACGTCTCGTCGGTCGGGTGAAATTGCGTCCCGAGTGGAATTCGCCGTGCGGTGATCCAGCAGTCCACGGGATTTGTGTGGAATTGCCGTCACGGGAATCCGTGTCGAACCACCGGTGTTCACACTGTGATCACTTTTCCATCGAGCACGACGAGCTCGGTAACGCGCGATTCACTCGATTGACGACGACGATCTAATATTTTCCACAGTGGTATCGTCGTAATACGTACGCGACGAGGCTTATTTAGTCTCGTGTATAACGTGCGGTTCACAACTGGCGTTTTAATCGGTTATCTAATACAGGTACGTTGACCGATGGCAAGAAATTCGACTCGTCCCGCGATCGTAACAAGCCGTTCAAGTTCAAGATCGGAAAGGGAGAAGTCATCAAAGGTTGGGACGAAGGAGTCGCCCAGGTAACCGTCGTGCTCAGTCGAATGACCAGAAACAAAAACTAAATAATATATTGTATTCACGTGTTACAGATGAGCGTCGGTTCCCGTGCTAAACTGACTTGTTCTCCAGACTATGCGTACGGCGCTTTGGGACATCCTGGTGTCATTCCACCAAACGCCACTTTAATTTTTGACGTTGAACTCATCAAATGCGAATGAAAATTTACATTATACATTATTCTTTACTACTTATTAAATGCTACTTATTACATACTTAAAAAAAGAAAAAAGAACGCACCTTCAAGACTGACAATAATGTTTTTTCCCCCCGATCAAACGGAGTCTTTGCTAAATGCTGTTGTGAATTATTGTTAGAATAATATAATTTTAACATATTCACTGTGTTCAATTGAATTGCCAAAAATGTTGACGAGTGGTTTTTTTAATTGTTAGCATTTTAAGATTACACTTGACGATTCCATTTTAGAATTAATAAATACAAGTTTGTGTAAGATCAATACGTATCTTTTTTTTTATTATTATTAACAGAATTGTATAATAGGTAAAAAAAATTCAATAAACAACAAAACGTTATTAATTTTTATCTTCTTTTTATTTTAAATATATTTCATTTCTTGCTAATTTAATGTATT
Organism: Slavum lentiscoides; assembly: GCA_032441835.1. Taxonomy (NCBI): domain Eukaryota; kingdom Metazoa; phylum Arthropoda; class Insecta; order Hemiptera; family Aphididae; genus Slavum; species Slavum lentiscoides. Next base: position 667,021 of record CM063707.1, on the reverse strand, counting down.
TTTTTTTTTCATCTGTGGAGTAATATTGTGGTTTCTGAAATATAATTCTGTATTTGTGGTTATTATATATATATATTTTTTTTAATTTGAAATATCTAAACGTTTGGGTTTGACATGGTCTATTGTTTACAATGCGACTGAGTGAATTATTTGAAAAACGGTTTTAAAAAAAAAAACAGCCCTTGACTGCTACATGTGTCACTTTTTACTTATACCAAATACGGTATTATACGTTGATTAAAATATGAATTCACTTATTCAAACAGTTGATATTTTTAAATCGCAAAAATTATTATAATCGATCAAAAAAGAAATACGATTCGCTATAGATTTACCGAAATTATAATAGAATATTAGAATTATTGGTTACGTTTGGGTACGCTGTTGGGTTTGTATATTTCTGAAAAATAAACACTTCATTTGAAACATTAACTGGTATTTATAATTTGATTTCTAATACAATAATTGGATACAATTAACTTTTTAAGTATTTAAGTTTCAGTAAAAAGTTTTATAACAAAATGTATCAACTTGTATTGGAAATAATATTGCTGAAAATGATTTAGATTTTACGTTTTGAAAATAAAAATCACTTCTTACAAGGATGAAAATCGCTTTATTTAATTTATGAAGTAGCAATCGTGCTCTACAATTATTCGTAACTTATAATGATAGACGATATATTATCTATTTTGAGCAAAGAGGGGCCATTCAAAAAGAATGTGACATTTTATTTTTTGTCAATGGTAAAATTTGGCAGAATTTGGAAATAATCATAATAATGAAATAATAATATATAACAATAAAATGAGTACTAAATTTGACTTGTTCTTCTCGTCAATAAAAAACACAATTTTTAATTGAAAAAAAATTATTTCAAAACGCTCTTGTTTTTAAATAGTTAATAATACATTATTTTCATAAGAAATAACATAACAAAGTAATAATAAAAGATTAAACCATTTAATTTATTTTCAAATATAAGTAGTAAATACACAAAACAAGACGAAAAATATCAAACGACTAATTTTTTAATTAACATCAATAATTAAAATATTCGTTAAATACAAAAATAAATCGGCTATAACATCAGTTACGCAATTTACTCAATAATTAAAAACCTAAATGCTTGAATAAATAATCAGTCATTTTCTAAATGTTAAGAAAATTGGCAAATGTTGTGAAGACGGTTTAAAATGGATTTTGGCAATAAACTGAACTTTTGTTTTGCGAAAAACAGCTTTTAGAATACTAAGAGTACACTGTACTCTGTATCTAAGTACATTCAATTTTTAATTGGTGATTAGTGATATTTGAGGTGATTTTTTCGCGGATGATTTTCACACGCTGAAGGACCGACTAGGTGTCTACTCCAATCTTGTTGATCGCTTCCTATTTGCTCCGAACACAAAGGACAGACATTACTGACTGTGTTTCTTTCTAGAAAATACATATTTTACGTACATTACTTAACAATATCGTATTTCAATATAAATACACAACATATTTAATACACATAAAAGACCTTCTTGAGCATTAAATAATATAAAAAATTTTAATTGTTTTACTACGATAATACAAATATTTTTATTTTTCATTCATTATAAACATTTCATTAATAAAAAAAAATTAATACGTGTTTAGTTTGTCTGACAATATTATAATCAAACTTAACCTGTTTAAAAAAAATAGAATATTTTTTTTTAAGCTACCTAATCGGTTTCAGATACTTACCTACTCGATATACGTATGAAATCACCAGAATCACATTAACTATACATGTGTATTATTACATTATAACAGCGGTTCCCAACCTGGGGGTAATTACCCCCCCAAGGGGTAAAACGGGATTTTCTGAGGGGTAAAGATGAGACTACCTAATTTTTATTTTTATTATAACGCGGTCGAAAATACCAAGGTGTGACTAACGACGTAATATTATAATATTGTTGGATACGGTTATAGTAATAATTTCGGTAAATTCCATTTTTGATTTTTTTTAAATTTTTAAACTAAACTTTTTTTAGTTGGGGGGAGGGGGTAATTGCTAATATGTACCCCGATTTATGGATAATGGTCTCAAAAAGGTTGGGAACCGCTGCATTATAAGTATGATGATTAAAAACGAATAATAATATATGTACATATAACTAAGCTTATTAAATCTTAATTTGTTTAAACATTATATAAAATACAATATTTTATTTTTGATAGGTAGGTAGGTACTGACTTATACATGTAGGTCCCAAAACGTGATGTTCTTTATATTCTTTCTTAATCACTTCTAAACACAAATCGCATGTTGTATATTTGTCTTTGAAATCACAATCTTCTGAAAAATTGGTTAAGTTTTGGTTAAGTTACCAATCAAGACATTTTCAGTGGTCATAATAAATACTCGTAAGGTGATGCCGCAGTGTCACAATTTCTATAACTTCGGAACAGCATTCGCAGCGCATCAACAATGGGCAATATTTCCAATAATGAATGTTCAATTCTTCTTCGGAAAACGTAGTGTCTTCTTTGCAAAATGTACAGTGACTGCAAAAACAAATGTATGAATAAAGTAGGTACATCATTATACGTCGGTCAGTAAAGGCAATTTTCGGGAAAAAGGTAAAAATATATTCTAGTGTTAAAATAAAGCAGTCATCGTCGCGAGCAACAGGTACCTATTCAGTACTTACTTTAATTTCAAGACACCTGTATGAATCTGACCGTTTTCGTAGACATCAGTAACACTGGTTGAAGTATTGGAACTCAATTTGCTTTGGACGTCAACCGCATTATTATGTGTTCTATTATTATTACTGTTATAAGTTGACGTATTCTCGCTGGTCGATCGCACGAGCTTGCATTGCGTCTTACCAACGGATTCCGCCGATTCACTACGTCTCTATAAACCAAATACAATACGGTTGTTTTTTTATTCAGATATTGATATTACATATTATTACTATAATACGAATTTAGTACCAAAACAGTATGGGCCACGATTGCTAACGAATGACAGTTTAAACATTATATTAAGTCGAAATTATTATATTACACTCACTTCTTGGTCAATACATTCGAATTCTTGCATCAGTTGTCTGTACATAATGTTTCTTCTGGTGATCTCGTCATCAGGTGGTAACTGTTTCCGTACAAACCTCGGGTTTACCTTGTAAACGTGTATCAAAATTCGTTCAGCGGCTTTACGTACGGCTTCAGCAGGATGATGGATAGCCGACATGCCGAACTCACACAAAACACGACAGGTCATTCCGCTGAAATTGTGTAAAAACAAATACCGGCATTTTTAAACGTAAATAAAAATGCATAAAAGCATTTTTTTTTTCAAACCTATTTTTATCGGACGACACGCCTTGACTAACAATCAACTGCTCGACCATTTCCAAACGGCTGAGTATCAATCTGGGATGTATGTTACCGGTTAGTAAACGCGTCAAATGTGTAGATATGATATTGAGTTTCCTACATAAAAAAAATTATACTTTAGACTATATAATATAGTACTTAGAAATTTGGTTATTTTATACTCCAAATTGTACCTAAATACTAATGTGATAAATTAAAATCCTTATTTAATTGGCCTGAATGCCTGATTATACTACATTAAACGGATTATTCACTCATACTTGGCATAAGTATAGGTACTGTATCCGGAGAGCCTATAAGGAGTCTGGGCCCTCCATAAAAAGTCTTCAAAGTAATGCAAACTTTTATCAATAAACTAAATTTGTACAAATTTGACTGCGCGACATCTCCAAATTTTGTTTTCAGTTACATACTCAAGTTGGCACGTTCGATACGAGATCTTACCTTATGTCAGGCACTTCAGCCACGCTCAATATCGTATGGGTGGCAATGTTATGAATGCGCGGCGTCGTGTCTCCAGCTTTTGCCAACAATTCGGGAAGCAGCGTTTCAATACTTCGCGAAGCCTCGCCCGTCGACACTCTGCATATTGCAATATAACACAATATTAGCACGTGCGGTTTTTACTGATTTTTAATACCATAATTTTATGCACAAATCGCAATTTAAATAATAATTTATATTAATATTATATTTCAATTTTCAGAGATGTAATAAATGTAACTAAAATTATTAGTTTATTAAGCAGGTAAGTGATATTATTATCATAAATCCGTAATGAGTCCTGGCCTAACCGTTTTTCTTGTTTTATTTTATTTTAAAATTCTAAACACTAGACCATACGTGCTCCGCGGTCACATTCAAATTTCAATTGCAATAATAATATATTTGAAAAGCTATAGGTAAAAATCTTTATATATATGTAAAGATGGAATCGGCCATCGGGTATGGGTAAACTGCTAGTACATATATGTATGTATTCATTATAAAGACATGCTGATAGCACTTACCTCCCGGGAATGAATTCGGAAAATAGGAACCGTATGATTTCGGCGGACAGATTGTAGACGGCAAACACTTTATCCCTGAGCGTCCTGTGCAAAAGTTGGACGGCCGCTCGGGTCATTTTGTTCGGCGAATGTCGAACCTCCGATCCGTCAAACATGAAATTCTTCATCGAAGTCTCCATTAGTTTCAATCCTTCCACTTTGTCTGAATATTGTTTCGAAAAGAAATATTTTACCTGAAACCGTAGTAATTACAATACTTAGTAGGTATACAGTATATCTAGATTATACGTGTTATTGTGGTCTAATATAGACCGTACCCAGCTGTAGATTGTATGTACAAGTACAATAGCACCATACTTCTATTTCTATATGTATAATGTATATACAATAATATGCACATACCATTGATAGTCCAAATACAGCTATTGGAATAGACGCCTGTTTTTTGTCTCTTTCACTCAACTTTGACGCTCCGACACCACTAGCCGACGACGATGACGAAGACTCTAAATTGTTTTGTGTTTGGCAACTGACAAAAAAAATAATAATAACACTAATAAAATTGACTATAATATACAAATATGGTAACACACGGCTTGCTGTATTATAAAAATGTTTTTAATTCGGGAAATAATTCGTTTGTAAACATATTTTTGAAATATATTTTACTTTACGTTACTCTATATTAAATTGTTTTTATTGGAAAAATAAAACTATCTGAATATAATTTACCGCGGTCGAAAAAAAGTGATGTATAAATAAAATATAATAATTAAAATATCAATGAAATGCATTTAAGAATCAATTATATCGCGCATGCAATTTATTTAAGACTATATATACAGAAATATAACTAATTAAATTATTTTTAAACCATTTTTTTAATAACAACGAGTCAATTCATTAATTTTCTGTTTCTAATATCATGTATACAGAAAACTCGACATACTATCTCTGAGCTGGAATAGCTTGTTCGTCGTAGGCTTCGTAACTATTTTTATTGGATTTCGGACGGATTGGTTTAGGCCTTTTTAACGAGATTGCTTTCGTGACGATCGCGTGCTGTAGCTTTGGTGATCTACAGAACAAAATTAATATTGTACACACACTCGTAGATGTGTTTTGTTCAGTACGTTAATATATTGTATAACACAGATTGGACAGAAATATGGACAATACTCAGAGTGGAAAGGAGTCGAATTGAAGCATTTAAAACATGGTGCTGGAGAAGAACATTGAAAATTCCTTGGACAGAGAAAGTTAAAAATAAAGAAGTATACTTAAGAATTAACGAACGGAAAAATGGAAAATAGTCAGGGAAAGGAAGAAATAAAAATGGATTGGACATATAATAAGAAACAATGAATGGATAACGACGGTAGTAATGGAAGGAAAAATAGAGGGAAAAGCTGGAAGAGGTAAACCAGAAACTAAGTTTATGAAACATATCGTAGAAGACATAAGAAAAACCACTACAAAGAGCTGAAAGTAGCTGTGATGGATAGAGACGAGTGGAGGACTATCGAAATCATTGAACCAATTTGAGGATTGAAAAAAAAATTACCTATATATAGATACTATACTAGTATACTACTATTATCTGTTTTGTTTACCTTTCCCTTGAATTGTTTTCAGGATAATGAAGTGGCGACACCGGACTATGATACACGTCTAGTTCGTCGAGTGCTTCTTGTTCAATTTTTTCTGGTAGTATTTCTGGTTGACACGGTTTAACCGGAACTTCTTTTGGTGAAATGATCGGAGACAAAGTCATTGCGTACTTCACGGTTTCATCTGCAGACACTGGAGTTTTGTCGACAAGATCTTCGGGTTCCTCGTCATTGGCTTCCAAAGGCTTTTAGTACATACATTTAAAAATAGACTGTATTATAGTATTATTTATTATTTGCAAAAATATAACCGCACTAAACTCAACTAACCCCATTTTTTTCTAAGAGTTCATCTACTCGATTTTCCATCAACGTCTGAGCTCGATACTCTTCCATTTGCGTTTTTTTCTTTTTTGCTTTACCATAGTCTTCATTCTGTATTGCTTGGGTTTTGGATAGTTCTAATTTTCCCAACTTTTCTCCAGCTGATCTTAATTCAGTCATCGTTTCTTTTAATTTTCTCGCGTACTCATATCGCTCATCTGCACATAAACGACAACATTCTAAATGAAATTTAATTAAGTGATTAAAAAATAAATAAAAATTACCTCGGACAGCTGTAATCTTTCTGTTTTCTAACATTCGGATGATTTCGGCAATTTGTTTGTCTACGTACATCTCAAAAGCCAAGTCATCGCATATCGAACTATGATGGCTGACGTCTCCTAGGTCTGTGTGTTGTTTTTCCCCAACCACTTGTATACCGATTAAACTCACCTTAAGTTTACAAAAATAATTTTATTACGATATAGGTCTATTTTAAAACTACGGCATTACTTTAGACGATGTCATACCTGATTGAAACGATTTAAAGCGTTTTTATGGTTTTCGTGTAAAATTAACTTTACATAACTTGTGGCACTGGCTAATGGCAATGTAATGGTTTTCAGTTCTCTGCTCTTTACTAAACCGCCATCATTGTCATTGAGTGTTATATAACCCAAGTATTCGTAATTAAGAGATGTTAGTTTGTCTGGTTCTACACGTTCTTCGGGTCCTATCCATATTTCAACTTTACTGGCTTTAAACATATATAACGTAAACTATTACAATTACATAAGTACATTTAATGTAAGCAAATAGTGATATACACATTGGTTAAAATCTTTAAAGACTTAGAGTAGTCCCATTAACTCAATAATATACGATTGTATTGCATTATGCGTAATATGTATAACGTACAATTTTAATGTCATACATATTGCATCAAAATAAATGTTATTTCTATATCTAAAAATAAAAAATGTTAAAAGGTAAATATTTTCGATAAAAAACAAATTTATGAAATTCAATTAATAAAAATATTATTTGTATTCATTAATTAGTCGTGCCAGTAACTCCGCTCGCGTAGACTACATAATTATTGTTTACAATTTTTTTTTTTTTGTATAAAGTTAGATTTTATTTTGTGTAATGTAGGCAGTATAGGCTTTATAATTTAACACTCTACCGTGTTGGAGACACAACCCACGTGCCTCATCAAAATTTTTTAGAATTACAGAAGCGAATTATTATACGTCCATTTAGTGGCTTTTGGCTCTAACCGTACGTTTACCTAAAAAGACTGTCTACGTTGCGGAATTTTGGTAAAAATTCGGTAGTAGATAAGAATAACCAATACACACGCGTGCTACAAATAAAACTAAAAACAAATCGTCAATGTGCTATTTTCATTTAACTGTAATTCTATAATATAAAAAAAAAATATCGTCACGGATATCAGCCCATGATTGTAAAATCACTATTTTTGGATGTCTTCTATTTGATGACAATGAGATAAAGAAATTACAGATAGTCCGTGACACTCGGTGTATCCCGACGAATCCATTGACATTTGACACAATATGCTTTGCTGTTAAACTGGTCGAGTTATAAGCGCACAAACGGACAGAGAGAGAGAGAGAGAGAGACGCGTTGTATTTCATATATAGAGAGACAAAAAGTTCTATTTGCATTTTATAATTACTGGAGATAAGAAATCATAATTATTTCTACACTTACGAATTAAATATTGATGAGCGAGAATTTGGATTTGGTGGATCACGGAGGTTTCTTGAAGTTTGAGTACCAATTGCTGCGGATATTCGCAATTTTTGGAAGATCTCCATCCTTTAATTGTAGGACCATGGTTGTTGAGTTCAGAACTTTGATAAATCTTGTCTTCACCTAATTTTACATTTTAGATATGGTTATATACATTAATAATAAGTCAGTTACCCATCACGACTATCGGATCAATATTATTGTTACAATAATTTTATAGTAGGTAACTTATACCTATATTCATTTTAAAAATTATAATTGAAAATAACTTCCTAAAATTTAACTATTTCACGATTCACGTTACAAAACATTCGAATAATCTCTCATTTATTAAACTGTTACCTATGAGTATGTTGTTATAATGTTATTCGTTGTAATAATGTCCTATATAGACTGCAGGCTATATGTATATACAAATTATACTATATGCGTATATGGTGAATAATAAACTTATGGTTTATTATCGATAAAATTAATTATCGTGCAGGTTTAAATATATAAAGTGTATAAATATATAAATTATACGAAATATGAATAAGATTTTAATTTTAATAACAATTTATTATAATATACTATATATAGGGTATAATTGCGTTATAAACGTGTATGTCGCGCCCACCCAATTTGAAGAATTTCAAATAATATTGGACACTCGCGAGTTTAAACCGCGGTTTAAACTTTCACTAGTTTCCAAAAATAGTTTACGTTTGTAATATGTATATAGTTTGTTTTAAACCTTAAACTGTATATTTATACCGTTAAATATCGTTACTTCTAATATTTAAAAAAAAAAACATTTTAATTTGCTTACAATATAATTCACGGGCGTCTGCAGTGCTGCTGGAAATAATGTTTTTATTTTAAAATTATTACCGAAAGTACGAGAGGCGTGTTTCATTATATTTTTGAACGCACGATCAGACAACAAAAAATTTGTTAATATTCAATCTTTTCATTTGTTTTTCTGTTATAGTTTTGTAAAATTTAGAGGTGAAACCTTCTTGCAAAGATTCCAAATTTACGTGCCTATCCTCTGTCCCCACCCCCATCGTGTCACGGGATTTAGTACGCTATGCGCGTCCATATAGTTACGCCACTGGATTGATAGTGATAAACACACAACGGTTGTTTTGAAAAAACAGTAATAATTTATATATCAGAATTAGGTATCAATACTGGTTTTCAATAGCAAATACTTCCCCCCGATAAAAATTATAAATTGTTATTAACAATATAATGTTCAATATTATTTTATTTAAGTTACCGTAATTCATTGCTTTCGACAAATGCGAAATTAATTTATAACTATTATTAAATAATAAATTTCCTCCTTAATAAATGTTGTCGTAGGTACACCGAAAGAATAATATCTGCATTGGTAGCAATATTGATAAATAAATGATCTATTATTGTTATAGCTATTAAAAATTCTCAGTTATTTCCATATAATATATATATTGTCGTTTAAAAAACTAGAATTTATTTAAATCGGCATTAATCGGTTTTATTTCTATTCCCTAATATAATACAAATATATATATATATATATATTTATATATTGTTATATTGTAAAAATAAAAATTATTTAAAAAAATAAAAATCTGATCAACAATAACGATGAATACTGCAGATATGATGACCAGTGCCGTAGATAGGATTTTTATATGGGGAGGGGGTTCAGTGCTATCTTGATTCGTGCATTATAATCGTGTATAGTAGGTAATGATTTATCAGCACAAAAATCTGTCTATAATCATGTTTATCAATGTTTATAATGGCATAGACCAAATTAAACATTTATACATAATGTTATTATACACATTGTTATTGGGTATACTTATTTTTCATAAATAACAAATATACTTAACATCAAGATGTTGGTAAAATCTAAATATGAACATACATTTTACTGTAACATCTGCAATGCTGTTGTGCGTAAAAAAAAAAAAATTGAAATTTCTACTTTTCCGATGTTCAAGGAGGGTTTGAACCCCTAACCCCCCTTCGTGTCTACGGCCCTGATGATGACCAATAACATTGCTCGATGATAGTCGAAAGAATATATTTATGTTACTTATTTTTAATAATATAAATATTTTACATCAGTGGCACCACGATTTTATAATGTGTACCTACATATTAATAATTATACGCGGTATAATATTAATTATTATATATATATATATATGTTCAGACGTAAAAAAATGTAATTTTCGTAAAATACATATATTTTTTTATTATGTATGTACTATAAGTACTTAGAAAATCGCTATATTATTCACTTTTTTTTTTTTCACTATTATATTATATTACGCGTACCTACCTATATAATCTAAGGGTAATCAAATGTATATATATATACATTGTCATTGCGTGTTAAATATAATAACAATAGCACGCGCCACTGTTCTCGGTGGAGTATCTACTACAGTATATATATATAGGTATATACTCCATTATATATATATAATATTATTATGACAACGGTTTTGTGCGACAACAGGAGTGAAGAACTATATCGCATCGTCGTCGTAAGTCGTCATATAATATAATATACTCATCGTATATAGTCATACGAAAAGCACGCGTAGGTATAACCATCGATTTCCAGTTAAAATAGGTAATTATATATTAATAATAATAATAATAATAATCCATACGTTGTTGTAATAAGGAAAATCATTACAGTAGGCAACTATACCTACGCTATATTGATAATAATATATATATATATACTCACTCGTCTTGTAAACAACGACAAATTCCACTTTTCCGGCAGACATTGCAGTCTACGTCGGCGGCGGCGGCGGCGGCGAATCGTCGAACCATACAATACTGTATCAACTGGAAAAATGATTTATTTTTTACCGTAAAATAAAAATAAATGCGTTTGACGCGGTGATGTTGTTTCTTTTTTCACCTGCTGCAGTTTAAAGTGACCGGAATTGGCGGTGTTCGATTTTCTTCTGACGTATTCCGACCGTTCGCTGCAGCAGCTATTCATTACGACGACGTCGACCGTTTTGTTTTTTGTTTTCCCCGCCCCGAGTTAATTTATCGTTTTATCCGAACACTCGACGCAAACATATACAAACACTATTTATTTTCATTTTTTTTTCCGAAAGAAAACCAATCGATCGCACCGCGCGCCGACATAATTGTAAACATCACGCGAATACCGTCGTCGCAGTTTTCAAACTTTCCACGCTATACGGGGTACAGCTGCGCGGCGTTTCATCCCGCTTACACCGCCACCGCCACCACCGTTACCAGCTCTACGGTTTTGTTTTCCTCCCCGTCCATCGCCCGATAACGCCGCAGCGACGGCGACGGCGACCGCGGGCGCTCTGCGGAAGTCACTCAATCAATATGACCCTTAGCCGCGCGGCCCACGCGTTTTTCCGAGGGGTGGTGGTGGTACAGTGGCGCGGTCGGGAAATATACATTGAGCGGCAGCACGCGGACACTGCGCAGCACGCGCTGTGGCGGCGAGGAAAAACGGCCAAAATTATTCTCAGCTGCGTGGGCGGGCCGGCGAGCGCGTATATTTATTATAATAATATGTTCTTTGGCCTCTGAACACTGAGCAGTATATATGTATTATTTGCAGTCCGTCCGCGAGACGAAATTTTACATTAAAAGTATATATATATATATATATATATATACAGTGTGTAAACGATAATTGGATACACCTAATATTTTTGCGTAGAACAATGCAATTTGAATTCTGTTTTTTTAGATGAAAGTTATACTTAATAATACACGTTTTTATGGTCTCTGAACTTAAATCTGTTCATTATACTCGCGCATGCGCAATGCAACTTTTTTTTCTTAAACGGCAACCCCCACTTTTGAGCACAAATTATTTTTTTTCATATTTTTTTATGAATTTTAGTGGTTCAACCAACTTTATATGTCCAAAATTGAATGAATTACAGCGATTTAACGAAAAATATCGAAAATTACGCGATTTTCGTTTTTGTCCCCTATTACTCTGAAAAAAACGGACCTAGACATTTGAAAACTTCCCCTTCTAATTTACTAAAGTTTTATTTCATTTTGAACTACCCACTGTACAAATTTTATGTAGATCGGACAAACCAGTTAGGTTAAATAAGCATAATTAAGTTAAAATTTTAAAAAATAAGTTGCATTGCGCATGCGCGAGTATAATGAACAGATTTAAGTTCAGAGACCATAAAAACGTGTATTATTAAGTATAACTTTCATCTAAAAAAACAGAATTCAAATTGCATTGTTCTACGCAAAAATATTAGGTGTATCCAATTATCGTTTACACACTGTATATCTCACTTTATACATATAATGCGCGTGCCAGTTATAATATCGTAAACCAATTTTCGTTATTTTCAAAACAAAAAAAAACATCTGCGCCGCGGCGCGAGATTGTACGTCGTCTATAATTGCGGATAAAGACATACTACGCGCGTAAATTGTTGCGATTTTCACACGGTTCCAGGCGCGTATTTATATGAGGGGAGGGGGGCTAATGGGGCTTCAGCTCTACGGAAATTTCTTTATGTATTCCTATGAATTTGGTAATTTTTTTCTAATTTTAAGATTTAGTCTCGGATTAGAATTTAGAAATAACTCAACGATGACAAATTATACTCTGCAGTGCCTCAGCCCCCCCCCAAAAAAAATATCTAAATCCGCTCCTGCATGGATCAAATATATTTGCCGGTTTTGGGATAGAATTAATACGTATATAATATATAACATGAACCTCATCGGTGTGTATATATTATTGTAGTATACAGCAGCTGTATAAAATAGCTGCGAACATACGATTATTCGATTATTATTATTTCACAATATAGACGCGATGCTGCAGATCGCGTGTGATCTCGTTTTTAACGAGACTCGTTTTCGGTCATGAATATATTGTTGTGTAATATCGTAATAAACTGAACACGTTCAGTTTTGCGCTATGATGATCTACTATATAGGTATATAATAGTGCGCGTCTGTTGCAGCAATAACGCGCATAAATTATTTGGATCAACTGTATAATTTTATACGGTCGATTTGGATCGACAGACGTCTTTCGGGAAAACGCGTGTATTTAAATGTAATTAAAAGTATAGAAATTGTAAAAACGACCAAATAATGACGCTCGGTTCACTTATTATTATGTAAAAAACGAAGAAATGTACGACGCATTCGGATATCGGCCACGGTGGAAAACACAGGATGTTTGCCGAGTCGAAAAGACGTACGAAAACGTTACGCAACAAGTGAAAAAAATTTATTTGAAGCGTTGCAGCGTCTGCAGGTGCCGATCGAAAACCTACGAGTCTAGTGTAGATGTAATAGCGAAACCTGCGAACAACTACAGCAGATGCGTCGTGTGGATCTCATAGACACGCAGAAATCCCAACCGCGGACGGGCCCTAGGTATCGTTTTATAATGCGATAATGCGGTCTACGCGAGAACTGCTCTACCAAATTCGTCCAGCTATAAGATCGTTGACGTATACATGCCGGAGACATACTCGACACTTCTTATACGCCCGTCTGTTGTTGTTCTACGCAATCGGATAACGGAAGAGAGTTCGTGGACCGAATTATAAACCAGCTAGGCACCGTGTGCAACAGGCTTATTTTGAAAATTGTCTGCGGAAAATCTTGTCACGGTCATCATCTGCAGAGTCGAGGCGAATTATAAACAGGTCAAATCAAGACGTGTCGACCGCCTGGACACGAAATAAAAAAAATGACGACGTGGTCGGAAGGCTTGAGATTTATCCTGTTGATGAAGAATGGACGGCTTTCTAAAGGGATATATACGGCGATCTCCTTACCGAGCGATGTTCGGATATGATGTTAAATTCGGACTGGTTACCTCGTCTGCTGCTGCAACGCAGTATCCGATGATGCCATAAGAAGACTTGGGACGATTTTTGACGTACACGGAAAAACAGCAACGGCTCCAGATGAACAGGACCGAGTCGAAGGAAATATTTGGCAAGTCGTGATTTACGAATCAATTATTACGTGTGTGTTAATATAACTATAATATTTATAAGTATAATCGACTCATATAAGATATTTTTTGTACAATACGATGACACAAATACCTGCTTTGTCTACACTAATCGTGAGGATTGATATATTGATAAATTCAAACTCAACTACGTTCCTTATACATTTTTAATATATTATACAAATTGACATTAATACCTAAATTTTTAGTGAAAACATGTTTGAATTAAAAAATAAGAATATGTAGGTATAGATATAGGTATCTGAGATTTCATAATGTATAAGTATAACCAATTAAAGTTAACTTATATACAAAGTATAATTATTATTATATTAAATATGCGTTATAGGGCAGTGGCGTACCTATATATAAGAATCATTTTCACTATGGGCTAATCTTATTATATAAATTATCAGCCTAAAAATTAAACAAATGTTAAATAAAGCGGCCCAGCAACGCAGCCCCTCATTGATCTGAATGGATATACCTATGTACATAATCAAATTAAGTCCTTTCTAATACATAGCTGATCCGTAGTAATAGAGTAGAAAACACGCACATACCACAATCCGCTGCACTGAAGCATCCCACGGGGTTCATGTATCTCGCTATCCAACTCTGTCATTTTCATTAACGACATTCCGGTATGATAGAAAGGACAGCGACGATACTCTCTTTCTCTCAAAAAACCATAATGCTAACATGGCTAAAATTCAGCTACAAAGACGGAACGATCTGGCAATTGAATACGGTTCAAAATAAACTAGTAATGACTGGAAGCCGTTCAAACGTCAAACCTAATTGGCCTAAGAAGTAAGAACGGTAACTGCAGGGGCACCGAAGTACGTGAAGAACGAAATCTAAAACCGTTTGGTACAACTTATTTAGCATACAAAATTAAAAATTGGGTCAGATCATTATTTTACCACAGTGCACAACCCGGTATGTCCATATTCGCGAGCTATGTAGGTCGTTCTATAATCGTCGTACTGTTGTAAAATCCTTCCTAAATCAATCACATGAGTCCATATAGTCAGTAAAACCACCCAGTTTTTAAATCATTTACCAGTAAAGGCAACCAGCCTGACATAGTTTTATAGGCCTGACGGATTAATGTTAAATACCTACTCAGATGAAACCTGACGTTTCACTATGGGCTCGAGCCCATAGTGCCCCCCTATATACGTCACTGTTGTAGGGTGTTGACGAGTCTGACGAAGAAAGCGCCACACGACAATAAAGAAGTCGAAGAGAATATATATGAGAATTATAGAAAAGTCAAAGATGACGTAAACGAGGATAATGACATTTTTGGGTAAGTATAAAATTGTTTAATTAGGTACTTAATTTAAATTTCAAATTGGTTGTGATATACATTATATTCTTAAGGGTACCTATGCGATAGAAGGTTTTAATTTTAATTATTTTTATTTTAAAGCTATGGCAGTCAGTTTTTTACATTTACCTAAAAGAGTAAGGTCGTCGTGCATCTCATGTAGTGCACATTATGTTCAATTATCACAAGAGATATGTAGTTTGTGCCTTAAAAAAATAAGCTATTTTAAATAAAAGAGTTCAATCGAACGTTTGTTTGAAGCGCCAGGTGAAAAAAAATTTAATTAAACTATATTAATAAATGACATACTGTTAAAGTATGTGGCTAATCTAGATTTTGATATACCAATGTAGATAGGTCATATAGAATACTGATCTAAGAAAATAATTTATCTGTAATTTTTTCCTTTATCAAAAATTATGTATATTATAAAATTTAAAAAATATAAACGATATAAATATAATTCTATACATTATATAGTATAAGAATAATTAACAAATAATAGATTCAAGCCAATAAATCGAATTTTTTTTAATAATATACCTATATATAGGTATGAAAAAATCATTACCTTACATTACTTAATATTAATTAAATTATATGCTTCATTATTTTTATTAAATTACGTTTTTTATCCCATTTCATTTATTTTAAATTTAAATATATAATATAAGTATGTACAGTTTATAAAGATAAAATATTAAATATGTTATATATTGTATAACAATGTGTAGTAAATGCATACGTTACCCAATGAAGTTGTTTTTAAACATGTATTAGGATAAATATTAATTTGAAAACAAATCTATTTAATTTGAATTAATACATCGAGGTAAAATGTAATTATAATGAATATTTATGTGTCGTTAAAAATCACTCCCTGTGACATCTCCATAAGTTCAAATTAAAAACTGAATATTTTATATCTCGATCCAGATTTACATTTTAACTTAGTAGGTACAGATTTGAATTAATGAGGTTATATACAATAATTTAGCAAAAAAATAATTATGGGGTTGAGTATCAAAATGTGATCAATGAGCCAAGGTTCAAAGAACTTCCAGACTTTAATATTTAATACCAATATTAAATAGTGTTAAAAATAATTAATATTATAAAAAACATTAATGATGTCACTAATATAGTGTAAAAGTGTAATTACATTTAATTAATGTTCAAAATTATGTTAGGTAATGATATTAGTAACGTTATGTTAGTAATAATGTTACAAATATTCATAGTAATATTTAAGCAAATTATTTAGTGTTAAACCGTTACCATGGGGATGCACAACTGTACACAAATGGACAATAAAACCAGATACATTTTTCACACTGTGTTTTTTATTTAATTATATTTCTATTTATTAATAAGTTTTATAAAACTTAAAAATGGATTCGGCACATCTTAAAAGTAAGTTTAATGCTTATGACAGTGACATGTATTCTCAATATGATTACCATTTGGATGGGACAAAAGAGGATCCAGAGGAAATTCTTAGACAAGCGCTTCGATCATCTTACAGCAGAAGAACGTCAGTTAGTATTATAAAACTACTCAATAAATTATTTTAAATTTTAAAAGAAACTTAAAAAAATTAAGCGTCAAAAATAATTTATTTTTCAGATGTCCACCAAAGCGCCTACAGGTCTTCCACTTCCGTTTGCCACAACACCGGTAAGTAAAATAATAAGTGTAGAAAACTATAATTTACATACACATTACATTATAATTGTCAACAACAAAATGTTATTTACGAAGCAAATCAAAGACCCACACACATTGGTTTTGAGACCAGAAAGCTCCAGAAGTGGATCAGAATCATCGAACAGGCCTGCAACCGCCGTACGGGGTGCTGGTTACACATCACATTCATCTACTTATGATGTTTTGAGTCAGCCTTCAAGAAATATGATCATGTCAGAATCAAACAAAGAAGAAAGGTAATTAATAATAATAATAATTCAATGTTCAATATGTAGGTACTTATAACACCTATCAATCATATTATTTGTATTATTAGTATATTACTACTAATATAATAAACTATTGTAGAATGGAAGATAAAATTAGAAGGTTGGAAAAGCGCATTCATGAATTAGTTGATGATGCATGTTTGGCTGAAGCTAGAGGAGACTATCAGTTGGGTCTGGAAAAGGCAAAAGATGCTTCGAATAAGGAAAGAAGTTTGATTAGAATGCAAGAACAAGCTGGATTGAATGATTCTCACAATATTGATTTAACCTTTTTGGTATGTTTAATAAAGGATTTTTTTTATTCAGTTCATTGTACCTATTAATAATAATAATATATTATTTTCTTTAATCAATACTTGTACATAAATCATACAAATTACTTAAACTCATATGTTTTTATTGTATCACTCGTATAGGTTTTATTTACATTAGGTAATCAATATGCAGCAAATGAAATGTACACAGAAGCCTTAAATACATATCAAGTGATCTCTAAAAATCGATTGTTTCAAAATGGTGCACGCATGAGAGTAAATGTTGCAAATATTTATGAAAAAATTGGACAGCCTGAAAAAGCAATTAAAATGTATCGAATGGCTCTTGATCAAGTTCCAAACACTAATAAAAGTTTCAAGTAAATGAGAAATTTATAAGTAAAAAAGCATTATGTTTTATGTATATTAAATAAAATCTGTAAATACATTTTTTTTTTTTTTAAGGCGTGCTATCACACATAATATTGGTGTTGTATTTTTGAAACTGGGTAAATACGAAGACGCTTGTTCAAACTTTGAGTACATTATGAACGAGAAACCTACATTTAAAGCAGGAATGCATGCACTGGTGTGCTATTATATGTCGGGCAATAAAGAAAAATCGAAACAATTATTCAAACAAATGTTTGAAATATCATTAGACATAGATTTTGAGGACAAGTATGCTGCGCATTCTGTAAGGAACAAATGTATTTGTTTAATTTAAAATTCTTAAATGGTAGACAATATATTATTAAAACTGATGTTAGGGTACATTCTAGGATGAAATCGAAGCCACACTACTAGCAGAAGCTATAAAATCTGACTCGCTCACTAAATATGAAAAACAAATAAAATCAAATTTTGAAAAAACAATTCTTAATGCAGCACACCTAATATCATCGATTATTGAAGATACATTCACTGAAGGTTACACTTGGTGCTTAGATACTATTAAAGCATCACGTTATTCATATTTAGCTGGACACTTGGAAATAAATAAAGCAGTCGGATTTTTGTACCAAAATAAGATAGCACCAGCAATTGATACTCTCAAAGCATTTGACAACAAAGACAGCAAAGTAGCGAGTGCAGCTGCTACAAACCTGTCATTCATACACTTTTTGGTGGGTTTCTTAACAAACGTATTGTATAAAAAAATAATTTAAAAGTTTAAATGTATTGTATAGAAAGGCGATTTAGAACAAGCAGAAAGAACTTCAATCGTGGCCTGTGAAACAGACTCTTACAATGCTTTGGCATGTGTCAATCATGGCAATTGTTACTTCGTCAAACAAGACTACTATAAAGCAAAAGAACTTTATACACTAGCACTCGAGAAAGACGTTATGTGTTCAGAAGCCATGTACAACTTGGGTTTAACAAACAAACAACTCGGACATTTGGATGATGCAATAGATTATTTTCAAAAATTGCACGTTATAATAAGCAATCATCCCGAAGTTATTTACCAAATTGCATTACTAAATGAAATGATTGGGGATCTAGAACAAGCCATCGAGTGGTAAGTAATGAGAACTAAGAACACAGAAATCTGTGCATTGTTAAAAATATAATAATTTGAACATTTTTTTTTTTAGGTATTTACAGTTGTTGAGTATAGTTCCTGACGATGTTGGCGTTTTACAAAGATTAGGCGATATTTATGAAAATATTAATGATAAACAACAAGCGTATCATTATTACTATGAGGTTTACACAGTTAATTTGTTTTTAGTGTATATTATTTTGTTTATTAAAACTAATTTCAGTCATATCGCCATTATCCTTCTAACTTGGAAGTACTGGATTGGTTAGGAGCATATTTTGTTGAAATGAAAGTTCCGGAAAAAGCAATAGACTACTTTGAACAAGCTTCACTTATGCAGCCTGCAGAACCGAAATGGCTCATGTTGATTGGATCATGTTATAGAAGGGCAGGAAATTTTCAATTAGCTTTACAGACGTACAAAGATGTGTTAAACAAATTTCCAGACAATACAGAGTGTATGTACATTTTTTATTTAAATTAATTACATTTTTAAATATTTTACAATAAATTTAATAACTTAGGTCTCAAATTATTAATCAGAATATGCACCGATCTGGGATTAAAAGAAGCATCAGAATACAGCGAGTTGTTAAGAAAAGCAGAAAAAACCAAAGACATTAGAGAACGTATTAGTACAGCTCGTACTGGGTATCGTAAAACAATGGAAACAAGAGGAGGGACTGGCATGGTTATAACTTCAAATTCAAATAATTACATTCAGAAACCGGCAGCTTCAGGAGAAACAAATATTTATGTACACAACAGCCAAAAAGATTCAGGTATATGTTATTATTGTATTAATAATTATTTATTACAATGATGCAGTAGTGCAATACACTTTATTTAAATTTTAAAACTTTTTAAAGCAAAAAATTTAAATGCCTAATTCTTATAATACTCAAATTATGAATAAAAAAAACCATATTGTTATTTGTTACCACCAATTATATTTTAAACTCTTCAATTATTATTTAAAGGTTTGGTTAGTGATTCTTCCCAACGACCACGGACGGCTAGAGGAGGAACAGCTATGATAAGTACAACAATGCCTTTAACAAGTGCATATTCACAACATCAAAATATTTCTGATGAAATGAATATATATATTCACCACGAAACAAAATCAACAAATGGTAACACATACACTTTATAAGTTGTATTTTATAATAAATGGTTATACAAAAATTATTTAATTTTTTTTTTTTAGAAACATATAATGATCCATTAGGACCATTGCACAGACCACATACATCCACCTCAAGACCAATTACATCACTGGAAAAAGAATTTGCAGATGAACGAGTTCAAGATCTTTTACCAGAATAATTTATGTATATATTTCATTCACATTTTTGCACAAAAAAAAAAAAAAAAATAGAAATATTTAAAATTAACTATTCAATAACTAACTTGTACTTAAAACTTAAAATAAAAAGTATCCAAAAAGCCATGAAATCCAAGAGGTTTGAGTCTGTGGTTGGTCTAACTTTGTTTCTACATTATTTTTATCAGGTATTAACACATTGTTTTGTTCCAAACGACGTTTTGTTAGTTCTAATGCAGCCAATCTTTGCTCATTTAAAAATGTTGGCATTCCTAATGAAACAAATAATGTATTGTTAAATATAAAAAAAATTATATATTATATGACTTAAATAAAATAATTTTTACCTTTTGATTGGTACCACGTTGAAAGATAATTTGAAACTGTTACTCCGGGATCATCAAAATAAGTGATAGAAAATTCAACACCTGGCTATACAACAACATACATAATACATAAATTAAAAACTTATTTTACATTATTTATATCATTATTATCATTCATATATAAAATAAAATCTATTATAAATTCAGCTATTGAAAATACAATTAAACACATTTCTTTAAAGAATCATGATATATTTTCATTATACAGGTTTTTTTTCGTGCCACACAGCCTCAATAAAACTAATATGAACAAAAATAATGATACGTCATAAATACATAAGTAAAATAAATAAATAAGTACAATTCAAGGTCTACATAGATATAAACAGATAAAATAAAATAAATAAATTAACAAATAAAATTAATAAAAATTCGGGAAGGAAATAATTTTATGATAACAAAGTAGTAAAATTGGTAGATATATTGATTATTAAGTAATAGATTACTCTTGACCAGAATCTTGCCACTTCAATAGCATTTGGATTTGCTAATATTAGGTCTTCCTTCGAACAGGAAGATGGGCAACTTTGGCAATTAAGTAGATGTTCCATGTCTTGTTCCATACCACATTCACTTCTTGTGGAGTTGTCTTGAAGGATACACCATTTCTTCAGATTGTTATTGGATCTACCTACTCCTACCCTTAGTTTATTGAGGAATCTTCAGGTTGGCTAGTCTAATTCGTGCCCTGCTGGCAGGGATTTCATTGGTTCAATCTCCAGTTTATTGTTGTTTTTGGACAGAGAGTTTCCACCTTTCTCTTCATACTTCTTCGGGGGGTTTTTCTAAAGGTTTTGTCACTTTAAAGAAACTCTTTCTGGATTTAAGTTTGAAATTTGGAATATTCTGTCCATGTAATGGGTGTCGTCATCTGTTTCTGCTTTGGTCCTTTCCCAGTCTGCTATGATTTTTCGCAAATGTTTGGAGGGGCAATTCCCGCGAGTTGGTATATTTTAGGAAGTGGAGTATTTCTGAGACAACCTGTTACTAATCGGCAAGATTCGTTCAGTACTGTGTATTTGTTTTGTGTGGGCAGATCTGCTCCACACAAAACTGGCAAATTCTCCAACAGAGAAACAAAGTGATAAAGCGGATATTCGTTATGTATGTGAGTTTGCGGAGTATATTGTTCCCTGTAGTAATTTTTTGTTTGTTTTCTCACAATGGTGTTTATATGTTAGGAATCGATCTAGCGTGACGCCTAGGTATGTAGGGCGTGCTGAATTTTCTAGTTCTATTTCTTGCCATTCGATTTTTAGTTTCTGATCCGCCTCTCTATTTTTAAGGTGAAAGGCACAGACTTGTGCCTTAGTTGGGTTTGGTTTTAAGGAGTTTTCATCATAGTAATCAAACATTACCCTAAGTGATTCCTTCAGTGCTATTTCAACATCATGGAAATTATCACTTTGGGCGTATGACATGAAAAAAATTTATATAGGTATAATGATATTACATTTTTTTTTTAATCTTACCTTATCAAAATCTTCATGTGGTTTAATGACAATGTAAGACCAATAGTTTTTTACTCTCCACTTATTATTATATTCTGGAAAATTAGGATGCTCAATGCTTTGACAAACAATCAACATTAATTTTTCATCTTCATCAACTTTGTAACGTCGTTGAAACACATAGTCACGATTTTGAAACCATTTCTATACATAAATAAAATACTTTATGTAAAACTAAATAATATAAAAATAAAGCAAATTAAAATAAATAATTACACTTAAGTAAACACATATATCATGGAAATATGAATTAAAAAGCAAAGTTGGATCAATATAGAAAAATATTATTTAATCGAAGAGGTCACCAACGTTTGCTGTCTTCGTCTTTATAGTTTTAACGTCTATTACTAAAACCAGACCTAAAGAGAAAAATATTTTTGAAGGTATTTCATAGCCTATTTGTAAAATATATTTAGAAGATAACTTATCAAATTTTACAGATAGAAGTTACAGCTTTTTAACTTTTCAATTTTTAATTCGTATACTATGAACCATTCAATTTATACTACTTGTATTAATAAGCTCAATATTTAATTAAATTTGTTGAAAAATAATTATAAATTAACGAACCTCAAAACACTGATTTATTAAAAATGTTTACTCTGTCACTGAAGTAATAACGTCCAAGGAAATGTCAATTTTCTACTATATCATTTTCGATGAATGTATATAATTACCGGCCAACGAAGTTCCCAATAAATAAGATCACTATGTGTAATAGCTTCAGAATCAAAAATATCCAAATCTACAGACATACTATCCCATTCTTTCCTGTATTCAAGGTCCAACTGAACTTGCATAAAGTCTAATGCTGTTACATCATTAAATGATCCATGTACTAAACGAACAAACAGTTGAATTAAATTATACAATAGTTTCCAAATCAATACTTTTAATTTACCTTTATATATATATAAATTTTGATTCGGATAATCAATATTGGGTTTCTTCCAAGCATTGTAATAAGAGCCATTTGCAAACGGTTCCCAACCTTCTTCTGCAAAAACAAATAAAATCGAACTACCAAAGATATCAAAATGTATTAAATTTTAAATAAAAATCAATAATTAATATTGATATATGTATTTAATTACCATTCATGTTTTTGCATCTAGAACATTCACAGATGGTGTATGAACAATCAAATTCATTTTGTTTACTCTCAGCCTTAATCGTAAATAACTTTTCATCATTAATATTTGTAGAAACAGGGTTTTCAGATAAATGTCTATTTTTATCATTTGAAAGAATATCATTTGACATGAATTGTTTTTCTAATTTTTTAACAATCCCAAATTCTTGACGTAACCTACAACACAACATTTATAAAACACATTTTCTATACATTTATACATAAACAATTTAAAATTCAATTCATAAAACAGAATATACCTGATAAGTTCATCAACACATATTCTTTCTTTACACCAGTCAAATGTAAAAGCCATAGCCACGCACATTATCAAATTTCTTCTGTGTTTAGCTAACTGATGTTTGAACTTATTGACAGCAGTTATCATTTTTCTACAAGCAATGATTACCTTTTTATTTCTTGCTATGTGCGTCACAAAGTCTTGATTTTTTAGGAAATTTTTGGTACGTTTTTTTAAAATAGATAATAAAGAAGGATCGTCTGAAAACGATTTGTGACAGCGTCTTGTGAATGTACGATAAACTGCTTGTGCACGACAGCTCGGTGACGATGTTAGTAAATTTGGTTTCCACATACTGCTAGTAAGTGACATATTGATGTAACGATCACCATACAACTATACTGTAATAACAATTTTTTTATTGAAATTTAAAATTAAGTAGAAAAAAATAGACATAAATTTAAAAAATTAATAATTAATTTCTTTTCAAATCTACCGAAAGAATGTCTCACAAAGATCTGACAAATACACAAACTTTTGTTCTAGGTATTCAATATATATATATATTTTAATAATATAATCCTGGGCTACAATAATATTGTCTTTTAGATTTTTTAAAAATTTTGAACTTTTTGTAAAATTTAAAAAAAAAAGGATTTTATGATCTACTCTTACGAAAAACGTTATTCTTTCATTTTGCTAAAAGAAACTTACATAAATTTAAAAAAAAATTTTAATTTAATAGTTGTTAAAATAAAAACAAATCTAAAATACAATAATTATAGTGCTATTAATTATTACACCTATAGAACAAAAGTAATTACATTTGTCAGTCCCTGTATATAAACTGGAAACCTATTTGGGAAAATGCCAAAATATTTGGTTCTTGTAATGAAAACAAATAATTTATATTTAACTATTTGATTACAAGAGGAATGTATTTTTTTTTTTTTTTGAGATTAACAACTATTAAAGTCAATTTACCGTAAAAGAAGATAAATATATTATTTGAAATAATATAATACGTGATCGCGCGTAGGCGTACGATTTACGTACCATCTGAATAATAGATGGATTCAAACCCGGGTGTTTATATAACAACGTTTAACACTGTTCAGAAAAAATTCAATCCAATTAGGTACTGCATTACACCATACTACAGTATTTAAAATCAACATTTGACATTCCATTTGGAATAATATCTACAAGGAGCGCATAAATATTAAATTATAAATTAAATATGGAAAACGATAAAACAATTTAATTGGGTTCAAAATTAATCAGCAGTCGTATAACCCTACTGAGCCTTATCTATAACGAAAAAGAAAAAAATGGTATCATTAAGAATTAAAATACGTTTTTGAATTTCAAATCGAAAAGCTCAATAAGAGGTAAATTATTTAATACTATAAATTATTATCGATTGAAAACGATAGTTTAAAGCACCGATTGATTTCGAGAAAATAATAACGCGCCTAACAATAGTAACTACCTACTACAAGAGCGAGTGTTCACGGATAAACGCGTTTTTGGAAAATTGCAAAAAGTTTCTCACTGAACGCGTACCTACACGGAGTACAGCGTACTATATCAGGTAACGCTCTTCCACCCGACAATATCGTTTTAATATAAATACGCTGTATCGGCTAGAGCTCAGACCTTTCAACTGACAAAGAAAGTAGGTGGATTCATAACGATCAATCCGCCGGTGTATGTACATTGCTAACGAATAACTTACGATTGTCGCTATAGCTGTAGTCATCAAACACGAAACGCGTTCCGGGACGTTACTGACGGCGCAAACGTCATTGTGCCATGCGTCCGGCCTCAACAACGTCGACGGCCGTCATTACACCAATTATTACTGGGATTGCGAACCGATTCGAGTTCAAATGTCACACGGCGATATAAATCCGACTGTTTCGCCGTCGACCACCGCGGTTCGTGTCGCGCACGGAGAACGGGTAAAACCGTGTGTAAAGAGTTGACTCCGGGCCAAACAACAAGGTTATCTACACCGAAACGAAAACATGTGAAAAATCAGTGTCGGACGGTGTGTGTGTGAAAAATGTAATAAAAACGATTTCGGGACGTCATATTCTGATCGGCTGAGGCCGAAAATCCACTATCACCGGTCGTTGTTACCATCACGGTTTAAAACCGTGGTTACCACCATCCATAGATAATGAGAAGGTTGTTAACGATCGCGACGAAATTGTGACAAACGAAACGTCGCGATGTTCGATGCCGTTGAATTTTTCATGCGCACGATCCGTGTAACGTCTATAGTGCCGGTAATTTCGGTCCGTTTGACGGCTAACGATGATAGAACGCCGGACGAAAAGTCCGTGAGAAAATAAAATGACTGACCGTTACTTTGAAAACCGGATTTCCTCCTCTGAAGAGAGTGTTTCAAACGCGTCGCGCGAATTTTGGAAAGAAAAAATCTCCGAACTAACGGAACGAGTCGTTCGAAATGCCCAGTCGTCGTCCAAGAACACCGTCTACACGGGAACGGCAGGGATCGCGTACATGTTATACCGATTGGCCGTGTCGGACGAATTCAAAAACGACTCCGCGATCTATTTAAACAGGGCCGTAAAAGTGCTGATGCCGAGAGAAGGAGATTTCAGTAGTCGAAGGCCCAACGGATTTCTCACTGGTGACGCGGGAGTGAACGCCATAAACGCTGCGATCCGTCACCTGACGGGCGACGCGACTGCGGCCGAATTGTACTTGAAACGCTTCGTAAACGGCGGCTCGACTACTGACCGCGAGTCTGCCGCGGACTCTGTGACTCCCGGACAGGACGAACTGTTTGTCGGCCGTGCTGGTTATCTCTATGGGGTTCTGTGGTTAGAGAAGGTCTTTGGCAGGAAAATAATACCCGACCAAGGCATCGTCGATGTTTGTTCGAAGATCGTACAGTCCGGACGCGAGTATTCCAAAAGAAATAAAAGCGTATTTCCTCTGATGTACTCGTACCACGATAAAGAATACCTAGGTAAGCCTGACTATACGTTATTATGTAAATCATTTCGAAACTTTTCTTTTTTTTGATTCTCTTTATGTACTCGTTTTAGGAGCCGCTCACGGTTTGTGTACGATTCTTCAAGTATTGCTTTCATTTCCTAGGTTTATTGAAAAACAACAGCAAACCAAGCGAGATATAAAAAAATGTGTGGACATATTGATATCGTTACAAACGGCCGATGGCAATTTTCCAACTAAAACAGTGAAACCAGGATCGAAGCAAAGGCCCGAAAAAGACGAATTGGTTCATTGGTGTCATGGAGCTCCAGGTAATATCAGGTTATCAGATGATTTCTTTTTTTTTTTAATTCCAAATAATTACAAATAACAATTTCCATAGGTGTTGTATATTTATTAGCCAAAGCGTATTTGGTTTTTAAAGAACCTTCTTACTTGGAATGTTGTCTGAAATGTGGCGATTTGGTGTGGAAGAAGGGACTACTGAAAAAAGGACCCGGTAAAAACTCGTATCCTGTTTATCTTGGGGATAATTGTATTTGTACAATATTAATTTTTGTTCTTCTTTATCTAGGCATATGCCATGGAATTGCTGGAAACGGATACGTTTTCTTATTATTATACAGGTTGACCGGCGATAAAAAACATTTAAATAGAGCTATGAAGTTTGGTGAATTTATGTTCACCGATGAATTCATTCGAGGATCTAGAAGACCAGACAATTTGTATAGTCTTTATGAAGGATTAGCTGGTACAGTGTGTTATTTAACTGATTTAACGCAACCTGAAAAAGCTAATTTTCCGTTTTTAGATGTGTTTTAACGTACATGCATTTTTATACATTCGTTGTATCGTGTAAATAAAGTGAATGAAATATTTGTACTTATAATACAAAAGGGTGTGTGTTCTATATTTATATATAAGTATCTAACAACAAAACTATTTTTATATCCACTGTGCAATACTTAGGTAGTTGAAAACCATTATTATCCGTCTTAAATTACTAAAGAAATGTTTTGTAATAAAAAAAGTCAGGAACTTTTGTTTTCCGATGTTTTATTACTTTATATAAACTGTACAGAGTTACAATTATCAATATTATAAAGTTATAATATATACAATGTACAAAAATATGTAAATGGTCAATAATTTAGATTGAAAATCACATTTATCAATAATGGAAGATATTAATTATCAAAAAAATTACCGATTTCTATTTTATAACTAAAAAAATAATTGTCTAAATTAAAACACACTGACATATATAATACTGTGTAGTGCGTATACAGCTTAAGGAACGATTTAATTTTGATGAAAAACAAATATAATTTAGTTTTTCATTAGTCATTTTTGGATTGAGACTGATTAGAGCACATTAAGGCATTGTAAAAAATATCTTTGATTATTATTTGAATTTGGCTGCCAGAGAACGTTTGATCAACAGGAAATTCTCGTATTACATTTTTATATATAGTTTTCATGGATTTCTTGAACTCCAAGTCATTTAAATTTCCTGTATGTTCTGAATTGTTTTCTTTAATCAATGCTTCCAATTTTGTTAACCTCTCATTGGTTTTAATATTATCTATTTTTAATTTTTCGAATTCTTTGTGGAGTAACTCAATACTAACCGTTTTCAAAGGAGCAATACTTTCAATAGTGTGGTTACTACTATCGATAATTTTTTTTGATTGAATTATAGTAGAATTACTTTCTGAAGGTTTAGAATCCAATGGATGTTGTTCTTCAATGGCCAGTAAATCTACAATATTATTTTCTTCGATTTCATAAACCTTTTTAACAGTCACAGTTAAACGTAAACTTTGTCGACCGTCAGTCAAAATTTTCCAAGCGCCCATTTCGGCAATTGGTATGTACACAATTCTTTGAGTGTTTTCATTAACTCCTAACAACGACCTTTCCCAGCCTTCTTCGTTAACATTGACTTTCAAATATCGATCGTCTTTAATATTATTGGAAACCTCAGATCCAAGTACTTTACCTTGAATTGTATTCGCAAAGTAAGTTATCTCGACAACACTACCGAATTTCGCTACATTTTCATTACGGGTAGGATAAAAAAGATCAAGCCAAAATAGCTCTTTCGATCCGTTAAGTTTCCATAACCCAAATGCCAAATGTGAGTTGAAGTCAATAGCATCGTCGGTATTCGCAAACTCCAAGTACCAGTTAGCTTTGGCTAGGAATCTAACAGTGTTATTTTCATTCACGTTGTACTTAAAGTCCTTGGTCAAAGTAATGTTTTCAATAACAGAGCTTATTTTGTTTTTACTTGTATAAAGCACAAGTCGATAGTAATTCAATTTTGTATCCCCCACTAACGCAAATCCATATTTACCAGCTGAAATTAATTCATCATTTACGAGTTTGCTGGCAGAGACTGCTTTGGCAACAATCGTCACAACGGTGGGAGATATGGGTGTAATTGGTTTTGGTTGCCGAATCGGTCGATTAACATCGAATTTTTGTTGAATGAATTCATTATTTCCAACGTTCAAGTCCATATTCTTTTCTTTTTCATTAATACAAAAAATTAAAATCTTAAATCAAACAACAGATTAATCCAATTCCATAAGTCTGTCATCAAACATTCAGATTTCAGACCAACTTTTCAAAAGTTAACATCATAGAAAAGTGAGTACAAAGTGGTTAACATCAATAGGATGTTTTATCATTGATAACAAGATATCAACAAATATTAAATGATAAGAATTTTCTTATAATAAATTATTACTCTGTGAATAAATCACAATTTAAGGTAAATACTGTTTTCTTAAACCGAGCAATAAATTTTTGGTATTCATACTATTTTCTAACATCGATGAAAAATTAACAAGACTTCCCCCTCCCTCTCATTAAATTTGTTTAATGAACATTTATTTAAATAAATAAAATTATATTTAATCATTTCAATAATATAAAATACTCAGCATTTCAAAATGTCGATAAACTAAATAACAATTTAAACATTAAAATAATTTAGGCATAGAGAATTTTTAAATTTTTTATTGGCACCTTTTAATTAACAAATTATTACAAACGTAAAAATTGATACAAATAGGACCGAGAATAAGACAGCAAAGTAATCTACAATAATAATGGTAGTCACATTTTATATTGTTGTGACATATGTAAAAAAAACCTTTTTATCTTTAAACAAAAATAAATACTAAAATTTGTTGCTATCCGATGTGTACATAATACTAAAAAAAACATTAAGTTTTTGAATAGGTAAACATAATAAATTTAAGATAGATAATAATTAAAGATTTAAAATTATATTGGGTTACCAACCATTCAGTTTTCATCCGGACAATATATAATTTTGGCATGGTCCTGTCTTTGTGCGGTTAAAAACTTTAAAGAGAAAATGTCCAGTTTTCAAACAATTTGGAACCAGACTTACCATTACAATATATATATATATTTAATAATAATTGTTAAATATTTAATATGGAAATATTACTTTATTTAAGACAAAATTAAGTAGGCATCACGATTTAAGTGTTTAAATCATGGTAAGTGCTCGAAAAAAAAGACAATTGGTCTCGAAGACAATTGGTTGGCAACCCTAATATATAAGTACTGAATAGGTAACAAAGTACGTACACACAATGGATATAAAAATAGTTTTGTTGCTAGATACTTATGTATTAATATGGAACATGTATTAAAAAATAAAAGTAAAATATTATTCACGTTTTTCATTTACACGATACAATGAATGTTATAGTTAAAACACATCTAAAAATGGAAAATTAGCTTTTTCAGGTTGCGTTAAATCAATTAAATAACACACTGTACCAGCTAATCCTTCATATAGACTATACAAATTGTCTGGTTTTCTAGATCCTCGTATGAATTCATCAGTGAATATAAATTCACCAAACTTTATAGCTCTATTTAAATGTTTTTTATCGCCGGTCAATCTGTATAATAATAAGAAAACATATCCGTTTCCAGCAATTCCATGGCAAATGCCTAGATAAAGAAGAACAAAAATTAATATTGTACAAATACAAATATTCCTAAGATAAACAGGATACGAGTTTTTACCGGGTCCTTTTTTCAGTAGTCCCTTCTTCCACACCAAATCGCCACATTTCAGACAACATTCCAAGTAAGAAGGTTCTTTAAAAACCAAATACGCTTTGGCTAATAAATATACAACACCTATGGAAATTGTTATTTCAAATTATTTGGAATTAAAAAAATAAACAACCATTTTTTTTATTATTATTATTAAATCAGTAAGTACTTTCGGTATCTTAAAAAATTATCTGATGATTACCTGGAGCCCCGTGACACCAATGAACCAATTCGTCATCTTCTGGTCTTTCATCTGACCCTAATTCATCCATTGAACATGGAAAATTACCATTGGTCGTTTGTAAAGATATCAAAATATCTATACACTTTTTAATATCTTGCCTAGCTCTTTGTTCTTTTTCAATATATTGTGGAAATGAAATTAATACTTGTAAAATTGTGCATAATCCATGAGCAGCTCCTAAGAAAAAAATAATAAAAAACACTTATGAAACACACCACAAAACACATTTTTCTAATGAAAAACAGCTTACCAAGATATTCTGTAGAATAATACGAATACATTAGGGGAAATATGCTTTCATTTGTTTCAGAGTATTTGCGTCCAGACTCTACAATTGTTGAACAAATGTCGATAATATCTTTATCGGGTATTATTTTCTTACCAAAGACACTTTCTAACCATAAGACTCCAAAAAGATAGCCAGTACGACCGACGAATAGTTCATCTCCACCATACATTTTATGATAGTCTATTGAATTACAAATGGTTGCTCCGCTTTTAAACATTTCCAAATATTCTTGAGCTTTTTTCTCGTTACCCATCAGGTGATAGACTGCAGCGTTTACGGCGTCCGTTCCAGCCTTTCCACAAATGAACTTACACTGGTAGGTTTTATCACAAAATTTGTTTTCTTCTTCAAAAACTTTGATTGCTTTATTTAAATAAATTTCGGAGTTATTTTTAAATTTGTCTGATATAGCCAAACGGTAAAACATGTAGACTATCCCAGATGTACCGGTGTACAATTCTCTGTCGGGCGATGACCACGCATATTGACTTATGTACTGAACTAGGCTGTATATCTTGTCATTCCAAAAATCGTGCGATGTATTTGAAGCGTCGTCTTCACTGTCCGAAAATGCATTTTCGAAATAGCGTTTAGCCATTCTCTTACAGTTTCACTCGATCACTGTCCCACGCCAATCGTTTTTTAAGTGAAATCTGTTGACGATTCGATTTGACCACTAATTAGTAATTAAAACGTTTCCAACCGAAACGTACAGATCGAGTCGGCGATTATAATCTCGAGACGATTTCCACGTACGAAACGGGACTAGTTCAAATTGGAAATAACATATTTTGTCTAAAGTCACTTGAGTTAAGTAGATTCAATGTAATTTTAAATTTTGTCGAGACGTGAATTTATAGACCAGACACTGACAAGTTACTCACTCAATATTTCCACAAAACGTAAAATACACTTTTATTGTGTCTCGGTGATTTTTTTTTGTCGCAGATTATAATGATATTTGCTGTTCAAGGCCTCCATGGAGTGGTAAATAGTGATAACATGCATATCACAATACGATATCTGTGGATAAGAATAACTTGCCCGTTTTTTTCTTGGAGCGTACACTCCTTATCACGTTTATGTGTATGCGCACGAGACGGGACTGCAGGAGAGACACGAGTAACGAGTACAGTTTTGTCGTGAGACAGCAGTTGCGCCTTCCGTGAGAGATGTTTCATCACCCTAATTTTTTGGTATTTCAATTATCAATTAATTCAAAATTTCCACGTTGAGAATTATTATTATAATCGGGTGTCGGTCACTCTGTCGTATTCATTATGTACTGCGTTTTGTGAGTTGTCTATACAACAAAGTATAGAACGTTATAGAAGCCGAATCGTCCAATATCCCACAAAAAATCAAAATTAAAATCGTTTATCACGTTTTTTTCTAAATAATATTAAAAAAGATTAGTAGTTGCAGATAGCTACTAATAAAATAGAACTTTATTAAGTAGCTGGTATAGTAAAAATTGGTTTTATTTAAAAAAAAGTCCGTCTCTGACCCCATTCGCACGCCACTGATGGCGACTTATTTGTATTTTTTAGTGAAAAGATCGTTTCGTGTTCGCAGTATTTTTAATCTCGATCGTAGATATATATTTTTTTTCTAAGCAAATCGAAAAAGTAAAAATAAATCGTTTAGTATACGTAATTTTTTACTTGCCAATAAGACCCAATAGCGCTCAGCTTATGTAACGTTATAGAATATAATATTATAACGAAAAACCGCGTATACAGTTTAATTTATTACATATTTATGCGAAAAATCAGTCGACGAGTAGTAGTTATACCGTATCGTTTACATTCTATTTGTTAAGCAGACAGAAATGTAGAATATAAAAAAAAAAAAACCGAAGAATATTAAATAAAACAGTTTTTATTTTTAATATAAACATATTTAAAATTTTATCATGCGTGTTATACCATTTAGTGTACGGGGCACTGTTTGGCAATATATATATTGTCATATTAAATTCGAAAACATCTCGAATTTATATAGAGTTGACTAATAATATCTATTCAAAATTATATTAATTATATTTATATTTACTACTATATTTACTCGACTATTGATATTGTTATGCATATAACAAATGTATACGTACGATTATATATTATTATTGAGGTGTTAAAATCTAAGAACCCCTGTTTTTTTATCTGTACATAACATAACGTCTTGTTAAAAAAAAAATAGTTATTATTATAATGTTACGATAAAGCTGTAGCCATTGTATAACAAGGTTTCGGGATCATCGTCATCGCATCGTCTCAATCACACATATATTACAATAAATATCGTATCATTATTGTGCAGCAGCCGAGGCGTTGTTATAATTAATACGTTCACGGTTAGGCGATTCTATAATTTTTGTATTTTTTTTTATTATTATTTATAGGTCGTTCCTTCGACGCGAATAACATTGAGACTAATGAATAACGTAGAAAAAAAAAAAATAATAATAATAAGACAAAGGCTCCCGGATATGTTTCACAGAAATCAATAATAACCCGCGCGTATTTGAAAATCCAACGAAATCCCTGAACGCCGCACGCTTTGAACAACTACGATGTACGTGTATACTATATAAGCTACTCTATATTATGGTCTCTAGGCTATATACTCGTACAGAACATTTCTAACGCATATATTATTGTATCAGCCGAACACAATGCATTTAATAATATTAATAATAATATTATTATTATTATGTGTGTGCGTGTGTGATGACGTTTGTATGTAAATCGAAGTATCCGACATTATAATAATATATATTCGCGTTGTACGCGGACTTAAGATGAGCGCATATATTATTAGAAGCATAATATTATATATAGAATGTATCATATTATTGATATATATATATATATATATATTCTGTAGCAACGAGTTTATAGTATACGTAAAATGAGAAAATGAGGTAATTTGAAGAAAAAAAATTGTTGTTAAGTACCAATGGTTATATGTACCAATTTATTTACAAAATATCGTAGGTACTTAAATTAATTTTTTTTTTTTTTTACTTAGATATTTAAAAAATAAATAAATCTCGAATGATACAAAAATATTTAAATTTTAAAATGTTATAACGATTTGAAATTATCATAATAAACAATAAAGCGACAGAGATTCCAATAAAAATTGGCATTTTAGTTTTTATTAATAAAATATAATTTTTGATAGCTTATATAATATATTAATATGTGTTAAAAAAATATATGCAAGTTATAATACGTTATAATTTAAGTATTTAAAGGTCCCCAAATATTTTGGACCCTTGGGCCTCAGACAACCTTAATACGGCTCTCGTTATCATTTATAGGCGGGCGCACAGGGCGTAGATAATACACGCGTCGCGGTCGTACACGTTTTTTATGTCCGGAAGCCTGCAGGAGCTTTTTTTAGATCTCACGAATAATAATAATAAAAAAATTGGGGTAACATTTTTATCGGTTATTTGCTGCTTTGATGGGTCGTCGACCGTGACTGCAGGATATTATTATAAAACGCAGTAAGGTACAAAATAACAGAGGATTCCAAAAACCGCATACATTTTTTTTATTCTTACCATAAAAAGTTCGACAGGTGTAAAACGCTGTATAGATACTTCTTCTTCTTCTTATTATTATTATTAATTCAAAAAGGTCGATAGGCAAATACCGCACAATTAATTTTTCAATTCAATAATTTTATCGAGACTTTAACCCCGAATTTTATTCTCTCCAAATCCACCCGTATTTATGGTAATTGGTGTTTTAAGAAATATTCATTAAATATTATTAGTAAGCAGTGCCGTAGCCAGGAGGGCACTAGGTACGTGCCCCCCGAAATTTTATATGCATATATAAATTTAAGCCACTAATAAGTTGATGTATTTTAGAATGACTATAATAATGATAAAAAAATCTAGTGTCCCCCCCCCCCCAAAAATAAATAAATTTCTGGCTACGGCACTGTTAGCAAGCGTATGAATAACAACAAAGGATTAAATAATAATAATATTATTAAGAAACAAGTAACTATACATATTACACTTATTACTTATACGTATGTACTATATATTATACGAGTATATATTTTATTTTATTAATTTAAATTTAATTTCGTTTATTTGTAGGAGCGCTTGCGGAAGTCGCGGGAAATATGTATACAAAAGATAAAAATCTTATTAATTTTTTAAAAGAAGTTGGAAATGCACAGGGTGCAGTACAATAGTTATCGTATTAAACTTTTTTTTTTATACTTACCTATATATTACTTTATATACAATAGTAAAATAAATTGTAATTAGACGCAACAAATACAAAAATTCTGATATACCTAATGATAGAAGTGTGCGATTTTTTTCCCATCGACCTTTTCAGGTAAAATCAAAAGAGTACAATTTTCGTATGCAATAAACTTAAAAATATCGTGCGGTTTTAGTCTCTCAAATGTGTGTGGTATTTTTGGATGCAACCGAAATAAGAACGTAATAATATGTATACGCTATGCACAATGCTTATTAAATTGGTATTACAAGTTGATTCCATAATATACTCGTATGTGCAGAGAATTCTGCGAGATAAAAAAAATAATAATAATCGATTAATTTTTAATTTGTTGGAAACAATTTTTTAACAGCAGTAATAAATTAATTTAATTGTGCGAGTCTCTTTATAGGATTTAATATTTTAATATATATATACGTACGTTATTTATTATTATTGTAAATGTATAACAGAGGATGATAACAGCTAGTACATGCGGCATATACGTCATACGAATATATTATTATAATTAAAATAATTATTATTATATTAATATTTGTACCGAGTACCCAACATTTTCATGAAAGATACAATTAGACTCATAAAGGGTTTATGAGGGGGGGAGGGGCGGAAGTTTTATATCATTGCGCAGGTGCAGTAGAATTGGATTTTGTTTAAAAATAGTATATTTTACTTAAACCGATCGCATTTAACATTAAAACAACATTTAAATTGTGTTGTAATAAAATTATAAAATTTTATAATTATTTCTATGTTGGTTGTGTCAAGTGGCCGACTGGTAAAAACTTGTATATAGGCACTACCAGCTGCTTTTAGAGTCTTCGCACGTTTATATATTATGAATATGTGTATGTATTACATATATGTACTTACAAGAACAGTATGTACAATATATTACACTACAACGATATTTTACTGTGATATTTCGATGTAAATAATATCTGACTATCGTTAACTCGCGAGTGAATGAATTGGAGGCCTGCCAGTAGATTTTCACTCACGTTAATTTTTTTTGTGATATTGCGTAGGTACCTATCGGTATTACTATATAACGTATGTGACCCGCAGAAATTGAAATTGTTTAAATAATAATTTAAAATATGTCTAAGTATACATTATACTACAAGTGGTATATGCGCGGTGACACGTATTAAGTATAAACGACAAAAACGCATCCTTGTGAGGTCTTATAGTCGTTGGTCCATATATAATACGTAGGTACTGTGGCTTCCACTCTAAACCACAAAAAATTGTTCTTGCTATTTAAAATGTTGAAATTGTGTTCCGTTGATTGTGAAAGTAATAGCGAATTTCAGCGCATATTATAATAATACGAGTATATTAATATTATAATGTTCAGAATCTTGAGCACTTCAATGCTATATATATACATAAATATATATATATATATATATATATACGTGAATGCAGTATATAAGATATAAATAATTGATAAGAAGTATCGGTTCTTGATTTTGCTCGATCGTATAGAAAACGCCACAAAATTCTGTACGAGAAAATTCTATAGTTTTTCTTAAACAGAGTCAAGTGTTATAATTATATCTTTTGAAAAATGTACTCTTCATAAAAATCGTATATAGGTATATGATTAATGCGAAAGAAGTTTTAGTTATATGTATATACTAATCGGCGATTTTACTTAGTTTTGTAATTATGGTGGATTTTTTTCATTAAAAATTACTCGGTAAATACAAATCAAATAAATAACATCTAAAATATTTTTATTTCGAAAGTTCCTTTGAAGTCCCTCAAAGAAAGAAATCGTATCTACGCCACCGAATACGTGTATAATACTACGTTTGAGTATATATACCATCTCATATAATAATATATATATATATATATAAATGGTATATATATAAGACATAACTACATAAGTATTATTTCCTCCTCGGATTGTGAACTCCTCCAAAACGATCTTAATAACCTTGTCTCCTGGGCTGAGTCTCTCGGTCTACTCCTCAACATTCCCAAATGTTTCGCCATATCTTTTTCCCGCTCCCATAGTCTCATCCATTTTACCTACAATATCAATAATATTCCCATCTCCACAGTTTCCTCTACCCGTGTCTTGGGCTTTATTCTCACTTCCAACCTCTCAACCATGAAACATATTGAGGAAATATGCTGCAAGGCCCTTAAAATGTTGAGTTTCATCTTTCGATCTACCGCAGAGAATTCCGTCTTATTACTCCGTTCATAGGCTCTCTACTGCGCACTTGTTCGTCCCATCTTGGAATATGGTTGCATTCTCTGGAATCCTTTTACGGCCTGTGCCAATTCCAGGATAGAAAAAGTGCAAAGAAAATTCCTTCGTAGTATGGCATATAAATTTAATATTCTCTGTCCTCCGCATGACTACTCTTCTGTTCTTCGAGCCCTTAAACTCACTAGTCTTGCGGACCGCCGATACATTTCTATCCTGTCCTTTCTTTTCAATCTTCTTTCCGCTAAAATTGATTCTCCTGTACTGCTAACACTCATTAATTTCAAAGTTCCTAATCGCACTACCCGTAACTCTGTCCCATTCTTCACTCCTAGATCTTCATCCAATTTTCTTGACAATTCCCCCATCCTCCGCCTAATGCGATCTGCCAATTTCGACCCATCCTTCCAATTATAAGCAAAATGCTTTTGTTTTTGTTTTTTTTTTGTTTTTATCTTTTGTTATTTAAGCTATTGTATCCACTCCATGTAATAATTTGCTATTGTACTGTTATCTGAAGGGCTAGTC
The DNA here is from genome assembly GCA_032441835.1 of Slavum lentiscoides. Taxonomy (NCBI): domain Eukaryota; kingdom Metazoa; phylum Arthropoda; class Insecta; order Hemiptera; family Aphididae; genus Slavum; species Slavum lentiscoides. Next base: position 628,532 of record CM063707.1, on the reverse strand, counting down.
CCGTAGAAATATAAATAAATAAATAAATAAGTAATCTGCATGACCTTAGCCCAGTGAAAAGTATATAAATATTACAACAATAAAATATCGTCATCTGTATTTATAACCGGGTATATAATGATCACCTTACGATATATATGTATATATATATATATATATATATACACACATATATATACCACAATATATTGCATCGAGACATTGTCATCTCGTTTTTAATTAAACATACATATATTATGTTACATATTATTATAATTATTATTATTATTATACACACTGCCATGTACGATTTATATCATGCAAATTCGATCTCGGGCCTTTAGGGTGTTCTGGCCCCGGCGGGTTGCCAATGTCAACGCGAGCACGCGTGGGCGAATGGATTAATGCAATATACTATATTATTTCTATATATTATATGATAATGTCGCACATCGTACACATCACATTATGCAAATGTCCTATATACGTTCAATCCGCGGAGGATATTTGTTGTTTTCGAATAATTTCCTATAGATCCTACATATATAGTGATCTATACGCGCGCATTATTATTTATTTAGACCTTGACGAAAATGTGGCAAAATAAACCACCTAAGCGTATAGTAAATATTGTTATATCTATATATACACTGCATATACGCATGTCGCTTATATGTATAATGTATGTACTTATTATCATAGGCGTGCTGCAGATAGCAGACCTTGCAATTAGCAGGAGGGGCAGTAATATTTTTTTTAATCCTCGCAATAAGTGTTAACAAGAAAACAATGAAAAAATTAATGCACCTATACTATTATAGCGACTTTCCTAAATTTTCTATATAGATGCAATTATATAGAAATATTTATTATAATAAAGAATGTTATACGCACGATTAAAAAAAAAAAAAAGTACACGAAATTTATTATTGTAAATCGAAATTTTCATTGAAATTATATAAAATATTATTTATAATACAGGACGTAGATGGTAAATAAAATAAACCAGAAAAAAAACTTTTGAAAATAATAATAATAATAAAAAAAAAAAATGTTTGCCAATTTATATATAGTGTTCTAATCTCATATTTTCAGCTGGAATTTATATTTTAAATGTTTCTCGATTCTTGTTCAACGAACATATTGTTATAGTAGTGCATCAAGTATATATTATATAGGCCTAAGTATAGTTTGGTTAATACGCACAGTCAAATCGCAAGTACTCACAATATAATAGCACTCGCGAATACTCTTTTTTTTTCTTTTTCTTATTATTTTTTTTAGAAACAATTCTTCACCGCAAGAATTGAGAACTGATAGCGAAAAATCGCGTTATAGATAACGTTAACAAAACAATTTTGTAAAGATATATTTTACGAACAATCGTAATTGGAATTCATATTATATATACACGCATTACACAAGTATAATAATACCTACATGTATGTTTTCGTGCATTTTTACGAGTACCTACACACTTAATATAAAAACGCAGCAAGGACGCGATTGTTACAATATTATTAAATTATAGTTTTATATATATATATATGTATACAAGTTATATGACTAATATTTATATACGAATAACACCTTACAATAAATATTATATTTTAACAACTTTATTATCGTATGCATTATTATTACATGTACTGCAGATACGAGTATATGCGCGGTATTTTGCAGAATATGTACCAAATAACTCGTCAAATACATTACATAGTACATAATATTATATAATATATATATATACACAGAGCCGTACCGTAGGGAGGGGTCAAGAAGGCCTAAGCCCCGGTCACAAATTTTATGAGCGCGAAAAAATAAACAGAATTATTTAAACTGCTGCATCCAAATAAAAAAAATGTATACAAAATTATTTCCTAACCTTCAGGTTTCCAAAAAAAAAAGTTAGGTTCAGTTAGGTTTAAGGTAGGTTAACCTTTTTTTTTATATACGAAATCGTAGAGATCTTGGAAATGCCGTGAAGCGATACGTCAAGATCCCTACATCGTTTATTGTTTAACTTGATGCTTTAACACTAACGTTAGCGCAACGTTTACGTGCAAAGAGGTCTCTACCCCTCCTACGCGGTTGCTAGTTCGGCATATAACAAAAAAAAAAGTCATAATTAAATGGTGTTCTTAAGGTTACGTATTGGTGCGTTGAGGTCTTCCCAACCGCTTGCGGTTACTCGTGGAGTAGGTAGGTTAACCTTACGTAGCTTAAACCTAACTTAACCTAACTTTTTTTTTTTAAATAGGTTAACTTAACCTTTCTTAAACCTAACTTACACCTTTGAGTCGCCACGTGTTCAGGTTTCCAACAAAAACACCTGAATCGCCGCGTTTTCAAAAAAAAAAAAACGCAATTCGGAATAATAAGGAAAAATAAAAAAACACCGCTCTACAAATTTTATCAAAAATATATGAACATATGTAATACGATCAAATATTTTTTTAATTTCCTCGGAAAATTGGCAAAAAAAAATATAATAAAAAAGAACAGAGGGTTAAAAACAGTAAACAAATCGTCTCGTTTTCCGTTTAATTTGAAAACTTCTAAGTACTGTAAAACAACAGTATAGTTGTCGTCAAAAAAAGGAATAGCCGCTGCAATAGGAATTTACCGTACTGTAGATTTGCTGAAGACCCTCGACGGTTGTCATTGCGATATAAGCGTAATATAATAAATCGCAATAAATATTAAATATATTAAAGTTATATATTTTTTTTTTTCGCTTCTATAGCCCATTTAGAGCCTTCGCTGCTTCTACTATTTGACACCATCTATCTCTATCTACACTCTCTTATAATTTTGATCCTGGTGCACATTTTTCAACTGTTTTTTTTTTTAACTGTGTCTATCCACCTCTGCCTAGGTCGTCCCCTAGGTCTTTTCCCCTTGATATTGCCTGTCATTACATAATTTATTATACCAATGGATCTCCATGCATGTCTCGCCCATTCCAAACGTTTGCCTCTTATAAATGACTTGATATTGGGCTTTGGGTACATTTGGTAAACTTCTCTATTGGTTCTTATTCTGTATTCTCCATTTTCTATGATAGGGCCATAAATGCTTCTCAGTACTTTCCTTTCGAATATCAACAACTTCTCTTCATCGCCCTTAGTAACCGACCATGTTTCGCATCCATAGGCTAAAACTGGTCGTAGATAGCTTGAGTAAAGGGCGGATTTTGTAAAGTAAAATATACACACAAATATACCGCATTTGATTATTTATAATAATAATTATATATATTAATTTAGAAATGGGAATAAAAAAGAAAAGCAGTTGTGGGACTGCCGGGAGGAGCTACGCTTCTAATGGGGCATCGAAATATATCTATACTGTGGAGTCACAGCCAGCAACGCTGAAAGAGTAGGTGCTGGGGTTCCAGTGTAGCCATATATTATTTTAATTTAATACGAATTATTTAAATTAAATTATTTTCATATATATGCCCACGCGCGCCGAGCGTTGCGTGACGTTACGTTTTTTCTTTGTTGGCCCCCAACGCTCAGGTGTCCCATAAGAAGTATATAGCTTTTATAGTTTTTTTTTTTGACATTAATAAATTTCAATAAAAATTCTTATCGAATAAATAACCGCCGACAGATTATTAAATACACATAATAATATTACGCGTATCGCATATTTATGTGTGTACGTAAAACTGTTAAGTTTACGCGTATAATACATTGTAACATGTTACCGTTGGTGAGAGAGGGGACGGATAAGAAAAACTACGTGCGACGTTCTCTGATGCAAAGTATGTGTCATTTCAGAAATTAGTGCGAGAAAACAAAAACAAACAATAATATTATCGAATAGCGACAAAACTGACGTGTGAAGTTATTTAAAATTTGTCAGAACCGAAAATAGATCGTTAAATCATTAAATTGAAACGTTTGGTATTGCAGCAGCGTATATATAACACGGGGGAGAAATGTTATACATAATAATGGTATTCTTTTGTCTTAATAAATATGTGCAGATGTATATCGTTTACAAATTGTATAAATGTAAATGGTCATATATATATAGTGCAGTGCATACCTAATTTCGTTTAACTGCACGTGGCCAGTAAAATTATTTAATTGTTGTTCAAGAAATAAGTAACAATACTTATATACATGACGTAATAGCGGTGAATTTAACGAGTAGATGAAATTGGAGATTTTTTTTGGACATTTATTGCGGTTATATTCAAAAAGTACTTGAAGTACTCGCGATAATATACAGCATATATATATATTCATGTGTATAAGTATACTGCAGGGTTTGATCTAAAGAATTTTTCACACCCTTCCGTCGTTGGAAATATATTTTTTTAAATTAAAAATACGCAAAACATCGAAATATAATACCGGCACGCTGTCCGTTAATGAATAAAGAAATATAATAATAAATAATATTCGTGCGGACAGTTGCAGTAAACACGGTAAAATCGAGCGTGGTTGTAATTTGTAATTATCCACGGAGTATAATACACATGTTGATTGCTGTTGAAATAATAATTAATAAAAAAAAAAAAATTGGAAAAATTATATACAAAAGTGCATACACTAAATATTTCTTTTTTTCCCAAAAATAATATATACCAGCAATTACATATTATTGTATAATATTAATATATATATATATATTTAATTAATTTTACATCATCAAAACGTTCGAAACAACGTGGAATTTATGTTTTTAATCAAACGAGAAAGCTGGTCTAAATAGTTTTGAAAATGTTTATAATGACCCTGTAATAGTAGTATGTATATATATATTTTTTAAAAATTTATCACAAATATAGTTGTCATTTAACGATATGAAAATTAATGATATATTTGATACATCACACCCAGTGAAAAATCCAAAACGCGTCACTCGTACATACGCGGGGTGCGTCTATTATATAGTGGCGCCGATTTTGCGGTTACTATAACTACAGCAACAGCAGTGCTAAATTCCCTATAACATTTTTTTTTTACGGGTAACCGAGTGGTTTAAACATAAATCGTAACAATTTAACAATAATAAGACACTTTTTTTTTTACGTTGGTGGCTAGTTCTTTTAGTTCTGCAATGTGGCAGAACTAAAAAAAAAATATAATTAAATTACATTTTATTCAAATTTCGTACGAATATTATATGTGTTATAACTTATAAGGCTTATAGCGCAATAATCGTCTCGTATATATCGTTTGCAACGATTATATATTATATAACCAACGCGCTTATACGTTGAATTACAAAAATATATTACATTTTATGTAAATCATAGCACACGCGATATGTAGACATCTATACAATACATATGTGTGTTTCTTTTCTGCGCGCTGGAACACGAAATAATAAATAAATAATATATTTTCGTGTCTGTGTCTGCGCAGTCGGATTATAATGAGTATACACGCGCCCAACTGGTTTTGACACTTTTGTATATATCAAATACTGCTCGACACGACAATACGCGGTTCGGGGAAAAAAACAAATCTTAAACGCGTAGGCGGTATTATTATATATTATAAATATCTATGGCTTCAGTATATTCACCTACACAGCGGTGGTGACGGATTTCTGTAAGCGCCGACTTGTGCAATTCATTTTTTTTCTTTTTTTACGTTTCTTTTCGACACAGAAAACCGAATCCGGCCCGCGGAGGGGAAATAACTGGACCGTTTAAAATATATATTTTTTAATGCTGGTTTTTGCACGTAATAGAATAATATAGATATTTGATCTGTTTTTATAATGTATAAAAATGAATACATTTATTAACTATTATTCAAGTATTTTTCTGGCCCACGAAATTTTGTTTTCAAATTATCTAGCCCTCCGTCAAAACTAATTACCGACCCCTGGTCTAAACGGTAGACCATTAGGTACAGGCCGCTGTATTTTTGTTATCAATAGAAGCGAAGCCCGCGGTTTATATATATAGACAGATTTTATAAAAGTATAAAAAAATGTCCAAAAACCAAAACCAAATGTTTTCTATTATATTTACACGTTTTCTTTTCTTTCTTTTTTTCTCGAAAAGAGGAATACAATTTTTTTTTTTTTTTAAAGGCGATAATTTATTTGGGTGTGCGGCGTACAGAGGGCGTCGATGTACGGTCGAATTATTACATCATCATTCGTCTTAAATTCCGCCGTTGTTCCGCCGGAAAGAAAAACGTTGGAAATTCGTCGATATTTACATATTATATAATACGCTCGAGGCGGCGCGGTTACATAATTTTTTTTAATAATACACGCGATTATTATAATATTATATAATGATATACGAGAAGTCTTATTTGTAAAGCGCGATGATTGAATAAATATAGGTATTTATAGCGTTTAGAAAAGTTCGTATTCGCGTATTAATTATCAGTGTATACTTACCGTGTGCGAATAACCAATTTTTGAATTCTATTGAAATAATTGAATGATTGTCTTATACGTGTGGTATCAATGTATATATAGTATATATATGTACGTATATGTATAGACATTGGTTTTTATTCGTCTTTTATACAGTATTCCATCGAAAAGTTAATGGTTAAAGTTAATGTTTTTTTTAAATTAAAAAGAAAACCAATATAATTAAGTTATTTTAGTAGTTAGAAAAAAAACTGACGGTAAAAATATTATAATTATAATCGATGCATATATAGATTTGAGGGATTTGTGGACCATAATATAAAGGATAACTTTATACCGTGGTGAATGGAGACTAAAGAAAAAAATAGAGAGCTAGCTGAAATAATATGTACATACAGAAAAGAGAATATTTTGGAAATTATCGAGGAAAGAATAAGATTACGGACGGGAATCTATCCCGCGGGCAGTGCTGGAATAGAACCCAAAAAAATACTGTTGGGATCATCAAGACCAAGAATGAGATGTACAAAAAAAAGGACGTGGAAGCTTTGAGCAGCGGATCAGATTTCAAGAGTTTGGCGGTTTGGGACTGTGTGAGACGGGATGATCCTGCGCATAAACCCAAAATAACAATAATAATAATAATAATAATAATAATAATAATAATAATAATAATAATAATAATAATAATAATAATAATAATAATAATAATAATAATAATAATAATAATAATAATAATAATAATAATAATGTATATACATTTGTGTACTGTGTAGTTGTATGAACTTATATAATAATAATATGTTATCCATATATCGATATTTTTTAAAACGATGAACTTACCGAAATAAAAGCGAAACTCCAATCCCGTAATAAATGATACTCTGGACTAAATAAGTTGTTAAAGGCGAGAACGATATCGAAGAACCTCAAGGTACGGTTGTATCGCACTCTTATCCGTCCAGTGGTAATGTATACGAAGGCGAAATGTAGACACTACGGAAATCAGAGCAAAACAAACTGCTGATTTTCGAAAGAAAAGTATTAAGAAGAATTTTCGGACCGTGCACGGATGAAATCACAGGGGAATGGAGAATTAAAAAAAAAACGAAGAGCTTAATAAACAGTTGTTCCAAATGCCTGATATAGTTAAAGAAATAATAAAAAAGGAGACTCTGGTGGGCAGGACATGCATGGAGAAAAGAAGGAACTTTAGTTCGGATGGTTCAGTGTGGGAAGCCGCAAGGAAAGAGGCCTTTGGGACGACCACGACTAAGATGGGAGGATCATGTCAGGAAGGATGTACAAATGGTGGACCCAAATGCTGAATGGTATGTTTTGGCGATGGATGGGGGAAATGTCATGAAATGTGTTTGACTGTATGATCTTAATGGTCGATTACAAATTAATCGATATTATGTATATTTCTCCATCGACGATTATTGCCTATTAATTAAGTCTATGGGGTTTTTGTATTATTATTATTATTCAGTTTATATTTGTGAACATACTAAATATATTATAATTTGTAGTCATTTAGTATATATTAAGTTACATTTTTCTTCTAATTTCCCCGCGGACTGCAGGCTGCAGTCATATATTTTAATAGTTTTTTTTGTTATTATTTAGCTTTTAGAACAACTAAATTTTAATAGTTATTATCTAATAAAAATTTTTTTTTAAAAATGCGATGTTTCGCATTTGTATTGAAAATGTATTAACAAATGGCGGGAAAGTATGAACAAAAAACTACACAGCGTAGTTGAGAAAAATAAATATTCGTAGAATAAACCGTGTAATTGTTTTTGCGAATATTGCGGCAGTGCGCATAACATACGTGCGCACAGTGGCGTAGATACGAAGAGGGTGCAAGGGGTTACCCCATAAACCCCAAAAGATTTGTTCTTGATATTTAAAATGTTGAAATTGTATTTTGTAAATTGTGAAAGTAATAGCGAATTGCAGTGCATATTATGATAATACGTTAATAATACGAAGTTCAGAATCTTGGTGGCATTACAATGTTGTAAGTATTCGCGAATGTACCTAAACAATATATATAAATAATTGATGAGAAATATTGATTTTTTTTTTTTTACTCGTTTGTAGAAAACGCGATAAAATTCTGTACGAGCAAATTTGATAGTTTTTCTTAAACGGAGTCGAGTGCTCTTGAAAAGTCTACTCTTCGTAAAAACCGTATATAACGATTTTAATGAGGAAAATATGTTAGATATGTATTATTCCAACAATCGGCGATTTGATTTCGTTTCGCGATTATGGGGGATTATTTCATTGAAAATTACTTACTAAACAATATTGTGTAAAATATTTTTATTTCGAAAGTTCCTATTTGAACTTCACCAACCCTAGAAAAAAATCGTATCTACGCCCCTGCACGCGCATATTATGTTAAAATTTTTTATGCACGTGCAATTTTAACACACACGCACAATTTGTAATTATTATTACGATGAAGATTGGCGTAAGAATTATGAGAAGGTCACACGTAGCGCGGAACTCTGCAACCGTGTCTTACGATTGGGATTTTCCCTATAACGTATAGGTAAACCTACTCCCGGTATATATTAATATATATATATATATAGTCAATATTATATACTGGTATAATACAAAAATGGTACTTACATATATATGTATACATAAAATGCGTATACCACTTATGCATATGTGCAGGTGTCGAAAAATCGGTAGGTACCGGTTTAATTTTTGCGAAAGAAAAAAAAGTAATAACATCGATACTGACGCAAAACGAAAATCGAACACACACACACACACACACACAAACGTATAATATATACGGACGGACGGAAGGACGACCTTGAACGCGATGATCGCGACCCACGTGAAATGCGGACCCATCTCTATACGCGCGCGACCGCGGTGACGAGGTTCAGTAGACGTCCGCACATCCAGACCGCAACATGACGCGAATAATTCCGATCGCGTTGCTTCTGGCCGTCGCGGCTCTGGCCCAGCAGCAGCAGCAACCGTTCCTCACAGAAATATTCCCCGAACAATTCGCGCAACAACAACTGCAATTCCGACAGAACGAGATTCAGGTACAACTGCAGCAGGTGCAACAGGCGATCGAGGCTCAGCCGCAGGACCCGGGGCTCCGGGACTCGCTGTTCCGGCAACGGGAACAGTTCCTGCGAGCGTTACAGGACATCCAACAGCAACAGCTAGTGCTCCAGCAGAGGATCCAGGAAAGGCTGAACGGCGTGCAGACGCAGCCCGTGCAACTCGTACAAGTGGCGCAGCCCCTGAAGGTTCCCGTACAGCAGCAGCAGCAGCAGCAGCAGCAGGGAAGTCCAGGCTCCGCAGGAAATCTCACAGGAACCGTTTCGGAAATCGCCGTCGAGTGCCGAGGGAGCGTGCAAGACTGCTGCTAGCGGCGAGCCGGGCACGTGCCGACCGTTAGTCAGTTGTCTGTCGTTTTACGCAGAATTGCCCGAACTCAAAAAACAGCCGTGCAAGTTGGCTGTCAACGAATTCGGCGTGTGTTGTCCTACTAAAAACCGCGATCCAGGTATGTACGCGGATTACGTTAAACGCGTATAAACATGTACGATAGTACATATCGAATTTACTCTTATTATATAATAGAATTTCCCGATATTATTAACTTGATGGTATAACAGTTACCCTATATGATAGACGTCTGCAGATCTGAGAAACAGACTTTTTGAATAATGCACGTGCGTCGAACTGCCAAATTGTTGCAAATTGCTAACAACGATCGAATACAACACAATTTCAATTTGATTATTACCGACATTATTTGGTGTTGATAGTTTTCAAATGAACTTTTTTACTGACAACAATACATATATATTGTTATTTAATAAAAATAAAACGCGCGCCTATATTGTAAAAAAACTACTGTATAATCAAACGATGAAATATGTTGTATATTGAATAAAAAAAAAAATATATAGGAAAGTAATTTAAAATCGAGCAAAATTGTCGTTTATTACGCGCAATTATTATTAAATAAAATAAAAATAAATCATTCTTCCGAGAAAATGTATCCTGCTATATAATATATAAGAAATGCGTCAGTATTCGAATACAATTTATATAATTCGTAGTAATAATTTCTTAACCGTATTTGTATATGCAGGTTTAACAAGAAAAAAACAAAAAAAGCGAGTTCCCCTTATATTATGCATTCAACTATATTGTCTAATTTCCGTAAACCGCGCATAATAATAAATACCGCGATTATTTTAATAACGACGAATTTACACTTACCACGCGTAACAATTGAAATAACTGTCATACTATTTATTTTTTATTTTTAATTAAAGTGGAAAGGCACATACGAATTTACAAATATTTAATAACGTACTAATTTGTAAAAAAAAAATCATTATTTTTCTAAACGACTACTTTTTGTTAAATAATACGTTACGCGTATTACTATATTATAATATTACGGATCAAATATAAAATTAAAATTTTATTCTTCCGTTTCCGAAATATTTAAAATAACTAAAATAAAATTTAAACCTCCGAATACAGGTATTTGAACATATTATATTGTAACGACTATTATTGCAAACGAATCGTCGTGCGTTTAATTTCCACTATTGTCTTAATACATATGATATTACGTATTCATTTGCAGGGAAACGCATATGAGGTCGAAAAATAATAAAAAAGATTTGCGAGAATAATAAATTATTATAATAACTATTATTACCTATATATATATATATACTGGCGCGTTTAAGAATTGTACAAAATTTCAGCGTAATAATAACCGCCGGGATAGTAGAAAAATCGAAAAAATGCAAAATCATCGTTTCTCGAGCGTTTATTTAGAATATATAATAAACGCGCGCTGAACTCTTAGCGATTTCATTAACAATGGCAAGGACCGCGTGTCGGCGACGACGGACGGATGTGTGCAGGTGCTGCTGTACACTTGAAAACAGTACCTATACGCGTTCTATCAAGGACCCACCAGCACCTGCACGACGGGCGATGAGTACGCAATAATAATAATTATAACCGTCGTCTGCGCAGTGACGCGTTTTTTTTTTTAAAAATTTTTAAAATTAGACGGGCTTGGGCGGTATACGCACGCAGCATCCCGATTATCTGCAGTTATAAAAATATATATATATGCAAATAATATTACGGTACAAAGAAATATATATATATACGATTTTTCGAATAAATCCCCGCAATAAATCAGAAATAATACTTTTAAAATAATACATTTAGAAGTCATTGATCTATAGGCAGCAGCTATATGTTATATGATACGACGATTATACCGCTATCGAAACACTGCCACCGCGTTAAATATATTATTATTTATTATACATAGTAGTGTTATAATAATAATACTAATTATTCATGAAACTGGTCCCAAACGGGTTTCACATGCTAATGAGATCTATAAAACGCGCGTATGTGAACCGGCAGCAGCTAATCAATCCGTTTCATACACTATACAGCTCTATATACACAGTGCTTAAAATGGAAAATATTTCGAATCGGAACGCTTGTAAAATTAAAATAGTATTTGTCTCTCTCTCTCTCTTTTTTGTTTTCAAAATAAAGTTTGACTTCATGACTCGGAGACTTTTTTTTTGCCGCTCATAAACCGATTTGCGCCACCACCTGATTTTGGCGATCACAAAGTTACGTATTATGTATATTTATATACGTGTCTACGCCGTCTCTATATCATATTCGTTTATGCCAGATTGTCATAAAATTGTACTGAGCTCACTCGTTTTTACCGACAAGATGTGTACGAACGACGATGACCATTATACCGGCATAATACCCGGCATGGGTTCACACTATTGAAATTTCTTGTATGCTTTTTCCCCCATTTTTACTCGTGCAAAAACAAAATGGAACAAACGTGAACTTCAATAACACGCATGTATTTGCATGCTCAAACTCGCAAGCAATCCGACATTTTGGACAGAAATTACGTGCAATTTGTCAATATTGTATGTCAGTTTGTTTCCGATCACTGCAGGTGCAGGTATATCATACGTAATTTTAATAATGACAAAAGGTAGCGAGCCGCGGTGTGTTGTGGATATCGCTTAGGTGAATTACTTGGATAAAGATTTTAGAGTTTTGTTTTTATTATAAATTTGGAAGCAATGATAAATCATTGCATTCGATAAAACAATTCTGAGCGGAGCTTCAGTGTAATAAATATAAACGAAGAAATAATAACGACAATCGATTAAGACGAAAATCAAAAAATTACCTCTTTGAAGTACAAACTAGATGCAATTTTCAATCAGAAAAGGTGCTACACGAAAAAAACGGAACACTCCTTCTGGTAGAATTTTTGGGTACAGACATAAAAAAAAACACATCATTGTAAAACCAATACCTACATTCCTCGTTCCGCTCAGAATCTAAAATATATATCTATATATTTTTCACTGTGATCGTGTTTTATTATTTTTGTATTAATTTTTTTTTTAAACACTGAAATGTCTTCATAGCCGAAGTATATTCTGAACGAAGACGCTTTTTTTAAAAAAAGTGTCTTCTTTGGTTTGACTTTTTCTAGTAAATATTCAAAAAGGCATATTTATCCATTCTCAAAAAATATTTCTATGACGACGGATCTTCATTTCTTAATACAAAACATGAACTGTTTGATTCCCTAACACTATTTCTTCTACTAATCCACTACCGAACCCATAATATTTTTCTTTCAGTATGCCTTTTGATTCTTTTTTTAAATTTCTTTGTGGAGCGTACCTACGTGATAAAGTCGCCTTTTTTTCAATCCGTTTTTATGCGTATATTAACAGTAAAAGAAACAATTAATTGAAATGTAATTGTCTCATTAAAAATACAAAAAAACTCGGTAGGTATTATACTTCTACTCGCGATCAGACCACTTCCGAAACTAAACGATATTTAAATTCATACAAGAATAAGCATACACGATGCACGTGAACTGTGAACACAACTTGCGTATTACTATATTTTGCGTATTCTTGCATGATATATATATATTGCGAGCAAGTTTAGTATGCGAGAAATTGCAATAGTCTGAACCGAGCGCATTAGTGATTCGGGCATGTCACGCAATCACACAATAATTTATTGATTTTTTTTTATATAAAATATCGTCTGTTATTGAACAACTTAAAAACAAACTCGCTTCTAACCACCTATATAATAAGTTAATAAATATAACAATATGTTATTACCTACCTACATATCAGAATTAACACATTTATTATAATTGTTTTTCAACAATTAATATTTTTACGAGCCGGAAATCTTAAATATTCTAAAAAACGGACGCAAAGGCTAATATTACGAACCGAAACCGAAGCCGTTCCAGTCCATTTCGAACACACTGCATATACTTACACACACATATATATATATATATATATATATTGTAGTAATTATTATGCCGGCGCGATATTCAATTTGTAGGTTCCAGCGCAGTATATTATAATTTGTTGAACTTTCACGGAATTCCGCGGTAAACGCATTATATATTTGGTATGTACGCGTCTTAAATCATTATAATTAATTAACAATTTTTTTCAAGAGGTAGTGGATCCAGAACCGAGGACCCCCCCCCGCCTGGGTTTGCGCCACTGCAGAGAATGGGTATTATTATTATTATTATTTTACCCTTCAAAAATAAGTGCCGCCCCCCAAATCGACTCCCTGGAATAAACGTCTCTCGTGAATAATATGCACGTCCACGGCCTTCGCCAATAATGTAGGTACTCTTATATAAATACCTACTTATAGACCAGTGGTTCTCACTGTCTTTTTGTGTTCGCATTTTCAATTACAATGTATTTTGACGGTACATAGAAAAAAAATTTAAATAAGTAAATTAAAAAAAAATTAATTTTATATTCCCGCCAGTCTCGCCTGCAGTAAGTGTTTGTAATTATTTTTAGGCGTAATTTACGTCGAATATATCAAATTTCTCTTTCTCATTCTCAAATTAACGGGGAACACTATTATAATAATTGGCATTTGGCCGGGATATAACGAGACATTTTTATTTTTAAGAATATTGTTATTTGTTACTATAGGTACGGAAATCGCGGTCCCGGAACACCGCCATCATAGCCGTCCCAAGAGGGGGGCAAATGGGGCAAGTGCTCTAGGGCGTCCAAAGTATTATGAATGCAAGGGGCGTCATAAAAATGAATGACAAAAAGAAAAAAAATTTGTTGTTTTATTTTAGATATTAATTTCCCTTGTATCTACATGATGATTTCGAGGATGAGTGTATTTACTATTAAAATATATAAAATTATGTAATTAGATATAACGTTAATTGTAAAAAAACTTTTGAGGGGGGCTTCAAATATTATTGCCCTAGGGCGTTATTGGTGGTAAGAACGGCACTGACCGCAATACAACCAGCTCGTCGCGCGGCATGCTGCATGTGTACCGCGGATAATCATCGGTTGAGAACCACTGCTATTACGATTATAACGATGTTTCCTCGTCGTATTCTGATTTTGCGGAAGAGTTTTACCAGACCTATACTTATATCGACGATCGAAATAATTATTCTTTTTGGTTTTTTCGCGAGACATTATGTAATAACGTTCTCTGGTAATGATTACCTGACCATATTCCGCCTGCTGCAGTAGCGTGGCGAACGTTTTCAGACTATTCGCATAATATGCACGCCTTATCCAGTTCGAACCGACTCGCCGATTTTTGTTTTTTAACTGTCAAATTATCGCACATATATTATGAATTTGTTCAATCCATTCTATAATCACACAAGGACAACACACACTGCAGCAGAGGCTTAGAAATACCAATACCAGCTCGTTTATAGTATATTTCTTCGCCACGCGCGCCACTGATCGCTTATGCAGTTATGCATATATAAAACTGCATACTTTTAGAAAGCGCAAAAACTTCGATAACATTTAAAAGCGAAATACGATGATTTCTGTCCATAGGTATTTTTTTTTTTAGTAAGTAATATCTGAAAACATCATCGCACATTCGCACATAACATATTATTATACGTCATATCCATTGAATAAAAAGAAAAACAAAATGTTTGATAATTTCAATTTGATTTTACGCGCGTAAATCACACCTTTTCTCTTTTTTTAGTAACCGCTATAAAAAAAATATTGTAGGACATAATATATAAGGTATGAAAGAAATTTTTTTTAAACACAATAATCGAATTCTCTACACGTAAAGCCGCTGCACTCATCTAAAAAGTAGCTTAGATGTGGAGGGGACAGGGTGCAAGGGGTTTCCATTCCCCAAACCTTAAAAAAAGCTTGTTCTTGAGTCATTTAAAATTTTGAAATTTCATTTGGTTAATTGCGCATACGGAGCTGAAATTTAATAATAACAAATTTATCGTATTCTATAAAAACAATGAAATTACATGTAGAACAAAAATATTGATATTTTTAATAGTTCCTTTGAACCCCCATCCCCCAGAAAATATCGTATCTACGTTACTGCTTTTAAAGTACAAGACCTTCGATAACTATATAAATAGGTATACTACATCGAGTTCAAAACCTGCAGCTAGGATTGTACACAGGTACCTATATACTTTATATTAACTCTGCAGCAAGCCTGTGTAATTCTTAATAGACAAATATTACGCGAAATATGATTAATATATTCTATTATACCATTATAATTGCGCACACAATTACTCGCGAGGACCCGACACAGCGACCACTGTTCCTATAGTAAAACGCTCTGAGGCTTCTTCGTCTATCAAATATACTCTTCCTCTCTATTCCTCCCAGTCCGCTGACGGAGACTGGATCAACATATTATTTAAACGGTCTTGTACGCGTTCTCCTCACTCGTCGCAATCATCTCTAGTGTCATTTCGACTGACGACGCACCCGCCAATATAGTCTCCCGAATAATTTTGGATCCGTTTCGCCGGAACCCACCGGTTTAATTGACGGCCTATTTGCGCTCATCGCTGACCCCAAGGTTTGTATTTTACATTGCGCAGCCAATCAACAACAGACGACGACGGGCGTGATCACGGCTCCGCCGCCACCGCCAGTCGAAATACCGCAGTTCACGTCGGAACAGTTAAACGTCGCCGCGGCTAATGCGCTGCAGCGGCTCAACGAGCGACGCGTCCTGGTCACGTCGCTGTTCACCAAACGGATACTCGTGCCCACGGGCAGCGCCGCGGCCTGGCACCAGGAGCTGTTCCCGACCACCAACGAGACCCTGTCCCAAGGAGAACAGGCGCAGAAATCCGTGGACGCCAGCGTGGGACTTGTTAACGAGTGAGTACCTACTTATTATTTACCCATGTGGGTACCATACCGCCGAGTAAAAACCGTAGAAGACATTTTTGTTTTTGGGGTTTTATATCGCCACTAGCATTTACTATAACAGGTACGCGTCTCAACAGTTTAGACGAATGAATCACTCTGTGCAAACGAAAGTACATTCGTAAAATCTTTAGCTATTATTATTATTATTTTTTTTATTAGACGTTTCGTTTACACATTATATTTCAATAATTATGAACATATCGACATAAAAAATAATTACAATTAGAATACCTATTACCTATTAACCAGACCATAGTGGCATAGCAGAACCAATTAAGTTTGACATTAGATCAACAACTCTAACGGGGTGGCCGTGCGTAAAATAGTAAAAACACTAACGACGGAAACGTGGTTTGCCTCCTAAAGTGCCTTAAAAAGAACCGTTCTTTGAGAGTGGGACGTGAAAACAATACAAATGAGTAAGATCATATTTTTAAGGGTCAATATATGTAGGGTACACCGTACACGTAGAGTTGTTGAGCGAGGGGAGACATGCACGAGCAGGGAGAAAATCTTTAGTTATTATTATTATAATGATATAATATATACGCATTGATAATATAGTCGGTTAATCGGTAATATATATATATATTATACAATGGCGTAATTACTGGGTGGCAAGGCGGGACAATGTCCCGGGGCTCTCGTAAATACAATTTATATATACCAAAATTTTTAATTTTGTTTTGAAATTCAATTCATATTTTTTATAAAGACTAATAAAAAAATAAATATTATAATAAGATAGTACTGATTTATTAATGTATAATAGAATAGTTCAATTAGAACTCAAATTTTGTAAAATGAATTAACGAATTTTGTTAGCATAAATGGACGAGGAGCCAAATCTCTTTATTACTGCCCCGAGGCCTCAAATTTATAGTTACGCCGCTGATATATTATACAGGTTAGAGTGTTTTATTTTATAACGGTATAATAATACAGGTACCAAATATCCTCACCTATATTTTTTTTTTTGGAAGAATTTTTAAGCTAATACAAATTATGCGTATAGCAACTTTGGTCATTTGTCGAAAACATATTAGTATATATTACGCACGTGACGCCTCTTATAACCCTGACCTGACTGGACGTTTATATATAATGTCTGTAGACTGTAACGTTAATATATGTATAGGTATACCTATATAGACATTATAGTTTCTTTTCGAGATAAGCTGCAACTCGCTCGTAAAATATGTGCAATTAAATAAAACGTACGAAGGATTTTTAATATTAAGGAAGAAGTTAGACTAATTTTAAACAATTAAAAATAAAAACATACATTAAGATTTAAGATTAAGTGTGTGTATATATATATATATATATATATTATATATGTTATACTTTTATAAATTACGCGTTATTTATAAGATATATTTTCTAGAAATAGAAAAAACAATAAATATATATATCATAAATTTGTACTTTAATAAGTTTTAAATTATTTCGTTTTATATTAATTGTTAGAAATAGGGCTTTTTCATTTACCACCTAATCTAATATTTGATGTCCAAAATATAATATATATATGACATATGTATAATGTATATAGGTATATAAAATGAATTTAATCTATTGTTAAATCGTCAGTTTACGAGTTCTTTTATTAATACGTACGATAATATAATTTCAAAGATTTGATATTGCTTACCTACATTTTTCATTTTTAGTTTGTCCGTCTAATATATAATTTGTATATCAAAATATCTGTTATTATTATTTAAATTTATATTTTTATTACTGTTTATATTTGAATAAATATGTTTATAGTTTATATCATAAAACTAACAAATACGTTTTGATAATATTTTTTTAATAATTATTGTAAAATTATCGTTTAAATATTGAATAGAAAAATACTCAGTATGGAACTTTTTTTTCAATTTGATATAAAAAGAACTGTTTATGAAATATATACATTTTTTATTTCTGTTTAAAATCTAAACGTCGACAGCCAGCTATTGTAAAATATTGTTACAATGTTACCTACCAATCTGTCAATAAGACAGACAAATCCTATTTATTTTCCAATTGTTTCCAAGTTTTTCAAATTTTACGAACATGTTTTTATCATTACAGTTTTAACTTGACTCGTGAACAAGGTACATTCGCTTTGCCAAACTTCAGCATTCTCGATACGGTACTCGGTGACACTTGCCCTAGGACATCGTTTTGCCAACCACATAAATACAGATCGACCGATGGATCTTGCAATAATATTCAACACGAACTTTGGGGACGAGCCAGCACGGCTTTACAAAGAATTTTACCTCCAAAATATGGAGATGGTAAGTAATTTTCAAATGAAGGTATCTTCAGCATAAATTATATAACCATCTATAATTAGATCATTATATATTTAATACAATTTTTCGTAACTTAGAAAACATAAATTTATAAATCATAACTGTTTATTCGCAATTTGTATTTTTTTTTTTTGTCAAAACACAGCCAAAAGATATACAAATAATATTTGACTAAATAATATTAATTAATAATAACTATAAGAATAAACATAAACTCTGTACCTTTAGTATAGATTATGAAATCATCTTTGTACATTCTTTGTTTGAATGTATATTAAAAATTTATTATAAAGCGTTAATTATTATAAATGTTTAATTTATTCAACGTTATTACTTTAGTTTAATAATATTGTATGAATAATTTAGGTGTGAATTCGCCAAGGTCAAGAGCAGCCGATGGATCACCATTGCCAAGTGCAAGACAAGTAAGCGTTACGTTCACGCAGGACATAGACTCACCTTCCGAAAACTTCACCATGTTATTAATGCAATGGGGACAATTCTTAGACCACGATTTGACACACACGCCTATAAGCAGAGGCCAAATGGGAAGTGGAATATCGTGCTGCAGAAACGGGCGAGAAATTGAAAATTCTCTTCGACATCCCGATTGTTTTCAAATAGAAATTCCCCGAAATGATCACATGTTTGCACCATTTGGTGAAAGGTGTATGGAATTTGTAAGATCACTACCTGCACCACGTCCAGAATGCAATTTCGGACCAAGAGAACAAGTAAAAATGACAAAAAACAAATACAATAAACTACTTATACCATTTCCGACGTGTATATATTATTAATCATTAGATGAACCAAATTACTGCTTATCTCGATGGCTCCAATATGTATGGATCTTCACTGAGCACTCAACAAAGTCTGAGAACTTTTAGCGGTGGAATGCTACAGTCACAAAATATCAGAGGAAAACAACTTTTACCAGGAAATCCTTCTGAATGTTCCGATGATATGGGTAGAGCTGCTTGTTTTAGATCGGGTGTGTAGAAACGTGCTATACAGATAGGTACTTTAAGCGTAATTTGATAATTAATTACCTATAAATACATTTTTTACAGGCGATGGACGTGTGAACGAACAAATCGATTTGGCTCTAATACATACGGTTTGGTTACGTGAACACAATCGTATTGCATTTGAGTTATCTAGACTAAATCCTCGTTGGAGTGATGAAGCTATATTTCAAGAAACTCGAAGGATAGTAATTGCCCAGATACAACACATCACTTACAATGAATTTTTGCCAATTATTCTGGGTAAGGAAATACAAATTCAATTAAATTTCAGACAATTCACTAATAGTTTTGTGATACAGGAAGAAGTTACATGGCTAAGTTTGGGCTAGCGCCTGCAGAGAGTGGATGGACAAGAAATTACGATCCCGAGTTAAATGCTGGAATAACCAATGCATTTGCCGCCGCTGCTTATCGATTTGGTCATACGCTTATACAGGGAAATATTCAGTAAGTTAATTTATAGATAAAAAATATATCAATTTTGTCTGAACATTTAGTTAATAATTAAATCCATAATTACAGCGCTTATGGAAAATTTGGTAATATTCGAGAGAACCTAGTACTCAGCAAACAACACTTTGCACCATTCAGTTTGTATAAAGATGGAGCTTTAGATGACTTTATCAGAGGGTTGTCTTTTCAGAGTTCACAAAACTTTGATAGATTCTTCACTAGAGAAGTAATTAAACAAGTTTTTTCTATATAAATATAATTATTATAACCATAAATTGTTATTTTTGTTATTTTTAGGTTACTGATCATTTATTTCAAGGTAATCTTAATTTTGGACTCGATCTAGTAGCAATAAACGTGCAAAGAGGGCGTGATCACGGTTTACCACCATACAATGAATGGCGTCAAGTGTGCGGTTATGAAAAAGCAAGAAACTGGAATGATTTAGAAGAATATATGGAACCTCATGTATTGTTATTGAAATTTCAAAAAATACGTTTATCAATATTGACAATATTATTTTGTTTTTAGACTATTACCAGATTAGCAAGATTGTACAGTTCTGTTGATGAAATAGACTTGTATATTGGCGGAGTATCAGAAAAGCCCATGAAAGACGCTTTAGTGGGTCCAACTTTTGTGTGTATTATTGGTGATCAATTTTCTAGACTTAGACGTGGAGACAGATTTTTCTATGAAGAAAGAGGTCATCCATCTTCTTTTGATCAAGGTATATTAAATAATAAACTTGATACAAGGCATTTATAATCAAAAAAAACCTATTTTTGTTTTAGTTCAACTACAAGAACTCAGAAAAAGTAGTTTAGCAAGAATATTATGTGATAATTCTGATGATATAGCTCTTATTCAACCATTAGTATTTTTAAAACCATCTTTTTTGTAAGAATTATTAAAATAATATTACCTAACAATTATTTATATCTAATTATTGCTGTGATTTTCAGGAATCAAAGAGTAGCTTGTGCTAGCTCTTCCATACCAAAAGTGGATTTAAGAGCGTGGGCTGGAGAAAGGTCTGCAATACCATAAATTTGAAAATGAAATATAATTCAAACTTTCCATTGGAATAATTCAAAAGCAGATTAGAGAACATATATTATGAAATAAGAGTATGACAGAACAAGACATAAACAAAAACGTTTAATATATGTTAGCCATAATTTGGATGTGAATATCTGTAACTATAAAAACTGTAAATAAACGTTGAAAAACATTTAAATTATATTAATTAATTAATTATTATCAATATTATTTAATATTCGAACTACAAAAATCACTGATCTTCTGCTTCATCAGTTCCCTTTGAAAATGAATTTTTAGGAGTTGGTCTACATTCCGGATATTTATCAGTCAAAAAACTTCTTATTTCACCATATTCAGCCAACAAATTTAATTTCGCCTAGTAATAAAATAAATAAATTAGTTACAAATATTAGAATGTTTTAAAATGTTAACACTGTACCTTGTCCATATTTCTAATAGTTTCCATTTTTTTCTCTTTAATATACCAATGAGTTTTCTTAGTATAGAAAGGTGGGAATTTCTTCTTTCTCAATCTTACTTTATTATCCATAACATATTGTTGAAAATCAGGAGCACCTTTTGGATCTTCTTTAACGAGTCCTTTTGGAGATGCTACCACTACTGGCAAATAATCATTTTCTCTTCTAAATTCCACTAGATGATAATTTGTTTCATCGGCCAGTTGTTGATGAGTTTTCTATAGACAATATTTATATGCTATGTAAATTAAAAATAAATATAATTTTTTTTTTTAATACTCAACAGCTATTTGGTCTAAAAATATAACTAACCTGTTTTAATAAACCCAAAAAGAATGCTTTAACCAAATTTTGTAAATTAGTTGAACCTTCCACTTTAGCATATAAATCTTTAATGCCAATTGTTTCACAAATTGTTCTGATAGCACGATGACACTTTAAACCATAGCCTTCAGGTCTTTTTTCAACAAATATTCTAGTGTTACAGAATTGTGTGAAGAAGTCATGATAAACGGTATGATTAGCATATCGTTCAATATACATTAACTTTTGCCCTGCTCTATTTTTTGCACGTCTTAAGGCAGCTTTTGCATCGGCTGCTTTACCTAAAGCAAAACCGGCTAAACCATTTTTATTACCAGTTACAACAACAACACTTATTCTTCTATAACGACCAGCATTAGCTTTCATACAAAATACAGTTTTGAATTCTAAAACTTTAGTATCAAAACCATCAAAACTATCTGTTAAATAAAAATAAACGTATTAGAACAAGATTAAACTAAGACTAGAAAATATGTCAACACTAACACTCGTTAATAGAATCAGGCGGCCCTATACTGCGTCCAGGCATTTTGTTGCCAGACCAACCACGTTCTGTTGGAGAGAGTCTTAATGATTTAAATGTACCCATTGAATCCCTGAGCTTGATAAGACGAGCTTGTCTTTCAGTATCTGGTGGTAATTTGGTCCTTTTTATTAGATCTTGTCCTTTTATAATAGGAGCGTTGAGTCCAGGCCATATCATATTTTCAACACCTAATTACATTAATTTAAATATAATACATAGTTGTCTTATTTACTCTGAATACAATATTTAAAGAAAAACCTAAATAAGTGAAGGATGTAACAAAAGAAACGAATCATCCATGAAATGAATTGTGTGTGTGTATGTGTTATATATAATGTTAAATTAATGTCAACTAATTTAATACTGGAAAAACAAGTAATTTTATAATAATTAGATACTTGCCAACACCAATGACTTGTCCTCTATTAAGATTTTTAGCTCTTCTTTTACCAGCACCTTTACCACGACCACGTTTTTTACCTGCATTACTTACACTGGTTACACTTTTCCAAATGTGTTCAGCCGTATCTAAAAAAAAATATATATATATATATTTCAATTAAATTAAAACAATTATTAATTATACCATTTATGTTCTTAACTTTAAATTTAGGTACCTGCATACCAGTGGCATGTGTTCAGGACAAGTTAAATCAATGCAACTATTTTTTTTTTATTTCAATAAAAAAGTGTCTTTTTACCATATTAAAATTTTTTCTTGAAAATGGAAACATGAAGATTCAATTAATTAAAAAAAAAAAAAAATGAAAAATTAATAATTGTACAAAATAGTTGACTTTGTTTACAAAATTTAAAAACCTTATTCTTTTCTTGAATAAAAATAATAAAAATGTTATAAACAACAACCATAATGTGTTAAGCACATACACAACATAAAATATCACCACACACCACTGCTACACAGGCTTATGCAGAGGTTAAAGTGGAGGGGGATGCAAAGTATATAATGTATGTACCTATGATATTAAATACAAAATCAAAGAAAACTGTCTACCGTAAGTAGGTACTGGTACTTACGTTTCTTAAAAAAACTTTCATGACGAACTTGCTGAACAGATACAGGTTGGAACTGCAATACTCTTGTTGGAGGCACAAACAGACTGCTGTAGCACCTGGTACTGTCTTTCAAAATTACAGGATCTAAAATTCAATAACAATATTATAGTATAATATGAGTTTTATAAGACTTAAAAATCAAATAAATTCTACTACTACACATGCACATTACTACTAATGGTACACAACAACAACAAAAATGTATATATATATATATATACAGTACAATATGTCTGAATAAATACTGTAACGCACGTTTGATTGAAATTACACTTTGAACGGTATTGATAATACTTTTTGGCGAAAGAACTCGCTTCAGCATAGAAGACATCATTTTATTAGTGAAAATATTACTTTACATTACACAAAATAAAGATTTGGAGAGATAACATTGGAATATAATACAAAAAAATAAAAATAAAACCGAGAAAATGAAACGAATAACGAAAATCGCCGGTTTTTAATCTTTTTACACCGAACACGGGTCCATGTCGAAGGCACAGCATGCGCTCCTTGGAATACCGTAGTAGTAGAGAACTATAGAGATAACAGACCGGATCGCTTATCAGCAGCGGACAACAGGGCTGTAAACGGTAAAAACAATATACTGTTGTGTAAATAATGGGCATGACCAATAATAATTAATGGTATTTTGGTTGTGCTAAAAGTCGAAATACGCGTAAAATATTGGATATTATATTTATTGCGATTACACTTGATTGTCCGGATAATTTACAAAAAAAAGCGCATAAAATAGCATAATAAATAGGTACAGATTACAGAATGTCAGTAGGTAGGTAAGTACCTAATATTATGACAGCCAGTCCAAAGCTGCAGTAGAGACAATAAACTGTTCTATAATATTCTGTTCAATGTTTTGTGTCTCAGGAATAAATTCGTTACAAGCATTCATTTCTTGTACTTTAAAACTTTCTGCTGATAGACACGCCCCGGTATACCAATAAAAAGTAGTACAGTATATTATACAAATACAGGGATTATTTTTAAAAAACTTTTCTTAACTGTTAAATCAGTTGCGAGTAGTAAATATTATAATACATTTATACGAATAATAAAAAGACAAAAGTCTTTTTTCATCGATTAAGATATACTTCTGTCCTCGCTATCGACGGTTATTATTATTTTCTAACGAAACATATATTGTATATTACCGAAAGAAATGTTTATTTTTTACTTCAACACATTCGAAACGAGACGTATACGACGCATATCTGTACTATTGTTAGTCATTAAAAAAAGGCTATATATATATATATTACGACTCGATGGTAAAATGTCCGATAATATTGTTATAAGAACCCATTGTTTTAGTATTTATAATTCAGCGTAGTAATTTTAACGAATAAGGCTTATTCGCCGTCACGAAAGCCTCTTTTTTTTTTTTTTTTTTGTCGCGGTTCAGTCGGTCCGAGTTTTTAACTTTGCCGATTATCAATATCGTCTGTTGCACATTATTACGTTTATCTAAATTGTAATTTAATCTTTACTGTTAATTCAGTACATCGCGTAAAACGTTATAAGTCCGCAATTTTCATTTAACAGCAGTGACCCGAACTATTGAATAAATTTAACACTAAATCTTCGAAATCATCGAATATTTCAGGTCAAAGGGGAAGTGTCGGCACATAACAACACATTTTAAAACTAAATATATATATAATATTGGTATAATATTTATTATCGCATTGACCGTATATACTGTTATATTGTATTATAATTGAAAAAATATAATGTGCGCTACTGAATAATGATAACTACTCGCTCTTTACACTGATATTATATTATATTATAATAATGATATTAACATCGTACTCGTACACTGACAGGGTCGGACTGGGAATTCGGTCCGGCCCGAGGTAATAAAATAAATTCGGCCTAAAATAAATAAAATAAGATTAAATAAAATACATAATATAGGTATTATATTAAATCGGCCTATAAATCAATTATTTTGAACGGCCCACCGAGTTTTGCTCGGTACCTCGCCGGCCCAGTCCGACCGCTGTACACTGTACTCGGAAAGTACTATAACTATATATATGGCTATAACGGCGTGTATATCGCATAAAATATTATAATATCGCAGTTTGCAATAAGTAAAAATATCAATATGTACCTAGATTTTTTTTCTCTTCTTCTAGGAAGTCCTACACATCGTGTAAAAAAAAAATGGTTTTTTTTAATTTCGCCAGTGTTTTAATGATTTAATAATCACGCCAGTGGCGTGCAGAGCTCTCTTACCAAGTGGGGCAAAATTATTTTCATACCTACACCACCCCTTTGAAATAACCTATTTTTAATCAATTTACCGTACACAGCTGTACCAATAATAAATGTTCTTTGGTCGTACTTACTGTATCCTACTACCTTATAGTTATTAATATACCTATTTATCGCGCGGGTTTTCGATATAATGATTCACAAGAATCACGGGTATACTGATACTGATCCTTACATGGATTATTTTCATATAATATCACAACCATATCGCTATGTTACACGCGTAGTAAGACGTAATAACTATATATAATAACTGGCGACAGTGGTAATAACTGCTATAGTCCATTTTCCATGGTATGGTATTGGTAATATCATTGATTATAGAATATATTCTATAATCAATGGTAATATTTAACTTTATGCCTTACCAATAGACCAATACTGTTCTTTAGCCGTATCTACTACCCACCCAAGTTACTATATAACTACCGCCCTATTTTAAAGTGGGACACTGCAGGTCCCATTTAAACAGCGTCTGCACTACGCCACGCTGATTCTCGCTAATATCGTATCTGTACGTTTCGGGACGATTTTTTTTTAGATCGTTAAAAAAATTCATAAAAAAAAAAATATTAAATTTAGTATTGAAAAAATGAAAAAAAAAAAAAACGATTACGTTCGGCCGTTTACGCGCGCTTTTTTTCTTCTTCATACGTCCGCCAATACGTTGCCGCCGTGGTGGCAATAGTGGTGCAGCGGCGGACGCTGGCATACATATAATTTCGCCCGTTAACCGAGATCCGTTTGATAAGGAATTATGGAAATCAGCTGGTAAACAAATAACAGGTACGAATATACATGTACGTCCGTCATATATATATATATATATGTATACGTATAATATACATTATAACAAAACCGCATATTTTCGAGAGAGCCGTGTCGACGATGCCTTCGGGACGTGAATGTTGATGACGACGATGTGAACGAGGCGTGTGCGTGTGTGTGTGTGTGTTGTGTGCGGTGAGTTTTGTGCGTGTCGCGCCGTTAAATATAACGATAAAAACGTCCGAAGAGTGAATTCCCACGACCCCTAACAACCGCTGCATTATCGTCGACGACGACGACATTTGCGGCCGTTCGATTTTTCGGTACGACGAGACCATCGCCGAGAATCGGTCGGGCGATCCGTTGTTTGGCGCGCGGTGAACACGTACCGTCGTCGCCGGGGATATTGTCGGCCCTCGGCCGCGTCCGGTCCGTGTGCGTACGACGATGGCCGGCAACCGCCCGAACGCAGTTGACGTCCAACTCGGCGGCCGCGGCCAACGGTGCGACCCAGTAACGGGGCGCGTTTGATTCAGGTAAATTTCACGTTTTCCTCGTACCCGTGTCGTCTTGCGTACAACACTACTTGTATAATGTGTTTCACACTTATCGTATCGCGTACGTACGATCGGGCAACGTTTTTCTTTTTTTTTTTTTGTCGAGCGGACGCCGAATTGTCCTTCGGACGAGGTTACACATGACGAGCGCGCTACGATGTGTTCTCTTGACTGCCCGTCCGATCTCCGATTTTGTATCGCCAACAGACGGTGAAGAACATGTGATTAATGCGAAAAGTTTTGAATTTTAAAGCGCTTTTTCTTTCGTACACGGGTAGATAAATCGTTTATCTGGATCCTGGGCCTGTTGTGTAGTTGTTGTTTATATTTTGGTGTCTTTTGTACCCATTCAACTTCGATATTACTTCGGGTTTTACTTAACTTGTTTTCCATTTAGGTGGCAAGTCTGTTAATGCGAAGTAATTTTGTACTATATCGGTCGAAATAAATATCGAACGAATTTAAAATTAAACTTTTTTTGTCAAAATTCAAACCATACTAATATCAACAATTTTCGGTTATAAATACTTAGGTTTATATAAAAATGATCAAAATTTGGAATTGAATTAGATTTAAAAGCAATTTTTTTTTACTAAAAATTTTAAACTAAAATTACTTGTCAAAAGTCAATCTTGACGTTACACGTCTTTAATTATGCCTATCTGTTCATAAAATCTGGTCCGTTTTAAATAATTTAAATATTTTTATTTAATTCGACCAAAAACCTGTTTTCCATTTTTCAATAAACTTGTATATATATATATATATATATGTTTGCCTTTTACAGCCAGACGCTCCAAGTGTAATAATTTTATTGGCGTGTGGGAGGGAGTAAATGTGTTGAAACGATAAAAGCGTTACCTATTATTATTATTAATTAAAGTTATGACACACTTTCTGTTAAAGTGAATTAATTATTAATTTGTCATTGACGTTTGAGGGCTCGCGATGAAATAATTCTATCTAGGTTACGATTTTCATTTGTTCTGATTTAGCTATGTCACTATTGATTTTGAATACACGGCGATTCCCATTATCTTTGAAATCCTAGCCTGAAGCCTAAACATAATGAAAACAAAATTTTTTTTTCAGTCGCATTATGGTTTAAAAAAAAAATTGTACTCTATATTTTACTAAACAGACAAAATAAAATATAATAGATATTTGTATCATTATTTTTTTATTTTTCTTTAAGAAAATTTAACTAACCTCATTAATTAATTATGTGAATTTGAATTAAAACAGTGTCAGTGGCTTCAAATTTTTATAATCGATTATTATTATTTTTTTAAATTTCTACCAAATATTTAAAAAAAAATGTACTAAATCTATTATTTTTCAGGGTGTTATGCGTTTAAGCGCAAAACAATGGGGGCCAACATGGGTAAGAGTTCAGCGTCATTGCTGGATGCGCTCCCTACACCACAAAGTCATTTGCACGTGGTCATGTTGGGCCTAGATAGTGCAGGTAAAACCACAGCTCTCTACAGACTTAAATTCAATCAGTACCTGAATACAGTTCCTACGATCGGGTTTAACTGCGAAAAAGTAAAAGGAACTGTTGGAAGGGCCAGGGGTCAAACATTTCTCGTATGGGATGTCGGTGGACAAGAAAAACTTAGGCCGTTGTGGAAAAGTTATACACGGTGAATACCAAAAATATATTATTTGAATTCAATTTTTTTCTTATATTTTAACAGCTAAAGACTTGGTTTTTGTGCATTATTAATTGATTATATGTACGAATTTCAGGTGTACCGATGGCATTCTGTTTGTTGTAGACAGTGTAGATGTAGAACGAATGGAAGAAGCAAAAATGGAACTAGCTCGTACAGCGAGAGCTCCAGAAAATACAGGTGTACCGATTTTGGTATTGGCAAATAAACAAGATTTGCCAGCAGCGCGAGATTCAGCTGAATTAGAAAGACTATTAGGTCTGAATGAACTTAATCATTTGTGGCATATTCAAGCTGCTTGTGCTATAACCGGCGATGGCCTCCAAGAAGGTTTAGATGCGTTATATGATATGATATTAAAACGTAGAAAATTAGCTAAACAAGTGAAAAAGAAAACTCGATAATTGAACAAAATGTTTGTTTTAATATCGTGTAAAAGAAATTATATATATATATATATATACGAATGCTGTTGGGATAAATATCCTGTTTGCACCACAATCCCATGACACGTGTTTATTAATAGACAACTCGTAATGAAATTTCATTATTACATAGGTGTTTTTTTTTTCAAATAATTAATTTACGATTTTTAATTTATTGTAACAAGTATCGACTTTCTGCCATTTATTTGGGTGTGTATAATGTTTAACTAAATTTAGAAGTATTTCTAAAGATATTCCCACCGAATGTAAATATAAATTATATATTATACAAGTGGTAGCTATTTGCTAACATTATTTGATATAGCAGCTAAAAAATTGAAAATTTGACATCGATCATTTTTCACCTTAATGTTGTTTGATTTACTTTGAAAAGTAACTAGTTCGTTATGAAGCGTGTTTGTTGTCACACCGTGGTGCTTTATCGTTTTTGAAATTACATATTATTTTTCCTTGTTAGTGCAATATTTCACTCGTTTAACATGACTTCTGCACTAAAATAAAATGTATTTATTGGGAGGTTCAACGTTTATGTTTTTGTTTGTTCTATTTTTTTAGATAAACTA
This sequence comes from Slavum lentiscoides, assembly GCA_032441835.1. Classification (NCBI taxonomy): domain Eukaryota; kingdom Metazoa; phylum Arthropoda; class Insecta; order Hemiptera; family Aphididae; genus Slavum; species Slavum lentiscoides. The sequence continues at coordinate 598,281 of CM063707.1, read as the reverse complement.
TTATTAATATTTATCGTAATATTAGTAAATACGGATATGTAGATAATCGAGTTTTATTACTTTGTTAACGTAAGTTAAATGAATAATTTTTTTTACTTTAATAATTTCAATTGGATTATTTTTAACTTTTCAAATTTAAAGTCGTGTACGAGTTAATTTGATAAACTGTCGACCAGTTTTTTTCTACCATTCATTGCCACTTAATTCATGTCTATTTTTTACGGGTCTTCTGCACCCTATTAGGTTACCATATTTATTATGATCGTTGTCTTTTAAATGTTGCGTTAATTTTTTTTTTCAATTTCATTAATGCTTCCATATATTCTTGTACAAGAATGTACGCCGATCCAGTGTTTACAACGACCAACTTAATTGTGTACTATTACTTGTATATTATTTAAACGTATACCTAATGTACGATTTAAGCGAATCGATTAAAGTTTACAAAACATATTATTTTTTGAATTTTATTAATCTGTAAATAATATAATTTTGATTCGAAAACAGATTAAATAAAGAATTACTGGACCATTAAACTTTGAATCTCTCTGAATACGCGTCTTTGTATATTTTTTTTCGTATTTATTGTATTGTTTGAGGACAAATTATATAACGTAACATTTTATGTTTACTATTATTTACACTTATTAGCAAACTACTTAATACTAATTAAATTAATTTCACTTACAAATGCAACTAATGAATAAGAATTATCGTACCTTTTGTTTTTTACACTTGATATTTTTTCCTTGTTTATCTATTCTGTTGTAACGACTGTGTTTTCATCACGTTTTATGTTCATGTGTGAATGTTTATAACCCAACAAGGAGACTGTTTATGTGTTTTGTTATGTCGATTAACTTTTTATTTATACATAAACAATGGAATATAATAATTGTCATTAATTAACACAATTATTGTAACTATTTATCATTAAAAATAAGAAACAATCATATTTAAGATTTTTTTTTTTTAAACATATTTATGATCATTAGAAAAATGTTTAGTGCGAATTATTGTTTTGGCCTATATTTTAAATTGTATGAAAATCGTGAATCGTTATATAGTAAATGTAATTTTTTTTTACTACAAAATCATATTAATTTTGTTTTTAACATTAATAATATTATTGTAAATTACGATAATATTATTTAATTTATAAATTATAATTTGATTTTACTCGTTTTTATAAAAACTGCGTTGTGTCTTAATTATTTTCTATTATTATAACGAATAATATTTAACTAATTACCAATGAAATAATATTTTAAAATTATTTGTGTACAAGAATGATGTGTGTACACTGTCGCGGTGATTGACTATATTACGTTTGTTCTTTCAGAAATAAATGACTTGCTTCATTTTTTTAAATACGCGTATCATATTAAATTTGTTGCGGGCGTTTAAAAACGTTTAAGTCGGGTGTACAACAAAATTTCAAGAACATTTAGAGAAAAGACTATAATAGTTATTTAACTACTTTTGACTAATTTACTACTACTACTACTACTACTGGTATCAAGGAAAATTGTTTATGTTTTGTCATTAAACATTAGTCATCTATTGTGCAGACTATGTTTACACATCAATGACAGCAGTTGTTCAGGGTCAGATAATAAACATGTTAAATTATGTCTAAAACATAGACGTATAATATAGAGATATATCTATGGTCTAAAAGATTAGAATGTGTACTATAACTTCTGACTACACAAAGATATTATTTACTGGTCTTTGAATTATAATAGTTAACTGAAATGGATAAGAGTGAGTCTGCCCGAAGGACAATAAAGTAAACAAATCGGTTTTAACACAATACATTATATTACATATTTGATTTTTTTTTTTTTTTAAAGACTCGAAACATCAATATAAAACAAAATTAGAATACAAAAACAAAAACAATTTTATAATTATAACACTTAATTCTATTTTTGACAAGAAAAAAAAAAGTAAATAATACTGTCTTTTATAATTTCCAACCGATGTATTAGTATTTATATATATAACTCAAATAACGTATTGAATGTTAATGATTACTATTTTCTGTTTTTACATAATGAACACTTCAGAAAGAAAAAAAAACGAACTATGTATATCTTATGTCGCACACGGGTGAAAAATATTCAATGAGATTTAATTCATTAAATTAATCTTAATAAGAGCACATTGACAATAGTTTTTAATCAATTACACGGCAGTGTTCAATGAATCATCAAGTTGTGAACGATAATTAACAATAGTATTTTTTTTTTTTCATTAGTCAACACACATAGTACAATAGTAGTAATATTTATAATTCACGTAATAATACATAGGTCAGAGGCAATAGAAAATATATAATTTAACTAATTTAACGATTATTTTATATAATATGGATATATTTTGGTTAAATAATAAAAGCTTTCACGACATTTAAACTTGCTAATAATAATATATACTTAAATTAATACATTTAATTTTAGCATACAAATTTAATGTAGTGTTCAACGTTTAAAAATGAATAGACTTTTTTTTATAAAAACACGATAACAGACAATGGCACGATAATAAAAAATTTGATTTTAAAACAATGTTAGACAAAGTTTTGTATAATGATCAGATCCGTAATATAAATTACGATACTCAAGTATTAAAACATTTATAGTGTTATCTTTTTGAATCACAAGTAGTAGGCAGTGAATAATAATTATGTTAATAGATAATTCGATTATTATTATTATTATTATACCAATACGTAATAACGATTGCTTAGTTTTATATTAATATATATATTTTTTTTCTATATGGAAAACCACCCTGGCTAATTGATTTATTAGTAGCACAATTATTAGTGCATGAACACGCTTGGGCTAGTGTATTTAATAAAGTGGAATGTTATTTATGCAGAACATATTATTATCTATTGCCTCTTAAAAATATGAAATACTTTTAATATCATACAATCACAGCTATTAACTAGAATAAGAAATCGTAGGTAGTTTAAAAGACTTATGTGACAACAATTGCTAGACACAAGGGTCAATGAAATATAAATACTAAGAATTACAGATAGGAACGATTTTGGTCTGGATCATCATTACTCTAAACTAGATGGAGGGGTGTAAGAAAATCCAGCAAATACATTATCCAAGTCTTGTTTACTGGCTGATAGGTTTTCATCGCAGAAAGATGACATGGACGAACTGACCGATTCTTTTGTAAACTGTGGGTCAATATATTGCAGATCACATGTACCATTCTACAAAGAAATCGACATACAAATTATAAACGATTTAAGCATTTTATTACAACCTGATATAATTTTTTTTTTTAAATTTATATTTACCAGTTGAGGTTGAAATGGTGGTGTAATACGTTTGTTCAATAAATCATCCCAATTGATCGTTTTGAAAAATGGATGTTTTTTAACCTCGTTGAAATCCTGAACGTTGCTGCCAAGTCTTTTATTACTTTGCTTTTCCAAAAACTAAAAAATTATTGTAACAATCGGACCATTTTTAAAAAAATATATTCCAAATTTAGAGATTATTATGATTCCAACCTTGTGCAATAAGTTTTTACACTGTGATGATACAGGTCCTTTAATTTTTAATCTACTATGCAAAACTAAATTGTACATTTCTTGTACATTTAAACTATAAAACGGCGGAAGTCCAAATAACATTTCATATAGGACTGCACCAAGACACCACCAGTCCACCGATCTACCATATGCCTAAATTACATAAATGCAAATAACCAACAATTTTTCGCATACCTTAGTAAAGTTAAAATTACCTCTTTTCTAATTATTTCGGGAGCAAGATATTCGGGAGTTCCGCAAAATGTATTTGTAGTTTCAGTTCCGATGAGTCCTTCTTTACAAAATCCGAAATCGGTAAGGACCAAATGTCCTTCTTTGTCAAGTAATAAGTTTTCCGGTTTGAGATCTCTGTATATGATACCATTGGAATGAAGATATCCGAGAGCTGATGCTATTTCAGCAGCATAGAACTTAGCTCGGACTTCTGAGAATCTGACTTCCTTTTGTAAGTGATAGAATAACTGCAAATAAAATATATATATTTAATTATATTTTATTGTCTGTTGTAATTTACAATATGCCGAAAGTTTATTTAATTTACCTCTCCACCATTTATAAAATCGAGTACAAAATAAAGTTTATCTTTGGTTTGGAAGCTGTAATGAAGACCAACGAGAAACGGATGATTGATATTTTTCAGTAGTACATTACGTTCACACATGATATGTTTAACTTCGTTTCTTGCAAGTATATGCTTTTTATCTAGCACTTTAACAGCATAGTGAATGGATTCACTTTTGTGTTCAGCCAAATATACTTTACCAAAGCTGCCTTTTCCAATTATACGTAGAAATTCAAAATCTGATGGATTAGCACTAAAATTTAAAATATACATTAAAACAAACAATAATTTTAAGTTTCAATTCGACTCGCTATACAATAAGTAATAACTATAAAACATATGTACTGTGTATTACAGACTAAATTTAAATGCTTTAAATATGTTTTTTATAAACTAATATTCGTTTAATCAGGAATGTTATATAATATATATAATGCCAATACGATGATCTAAATAAAGTTTGGCCTATTAAGAAATCAAATTTGAATCAACCACAGAATTGATTGGAAAGGAGTAAAATTAAAAAAAAATAAAACTCCAGTCATGAAGGTACAAATAACGTAACACTTACGATATTCTTTCTGAAGGTCCTAAATTTATGGTACCAGTACATTTAAAAAGATTTGGTCTGTCTGGTTCTTTAACTTTAGTATCTAAATTGAAAAACTTGCGAACTTCAATCCTGAAAAAATAAATGTCATCAACTTCATAAACAGTTTTATTTTGATATATTTAGTGTCAGAATTATGTTTCTTAACTAGGTATCTGACTTTTTTTTCTAATGAAAAAATTATCAAATCATATTATTATGACCATAATTAATATAATCTTACATCAAATAAATAACCAGAATATTGTACGTCTTTATCATTGTTGCTTTACATAACTATGGCATTACGTAACTACTATAGGTTTCAAGAAATGATTGCCTTTTACATATTGCACCCACTTAGTGTTGAAACAAGATTATGGACCAATAGACTGTTTGTTAATACATGCAATTAAGAGTGAAAAAGATTTTACGCATTTATTTACATAGTAAATATTAAAAACACTTTATAAATTCTACGGACATAATGAAATGAATGCAACACATTAAGTAATAATTTATTCCCTGTACAAATTAATTTAAAAATCAAAAACGAATTATTTTCTAAAATATTTATATTCTATAATATTAATATTGAAAAACTAATTTTCCAAACCAGGTACCAAAGTAAAGGGATTCTGTTTTGCATATGTCAAATGATCTCCAGTAGTCGGTCAAACCGTTGTTTCATTTTTCTTTCTTTTATAACCGATGAACAAGCGCTGCTGAACAGGACTCGATAAACATACATAGTTGTGGCAAAGGATGCACATTGCACAAAGTCGATCAATTCTTGTAGGCTTATTAATTCCTCTACTAAGGTACTGGGTATAGTTGTCCCAGGGAGAGATAATAATTTTAAAATAGGCGTCAGCAGTATATTTTTACAAAATCTAAAATATATTATAATTTATTACGTGTTAAGTTGTATTATCAATCAACATGCAAGAATTATTAATAAATTCTCTTTTAGAAGAAAGTGCTTTTAATACTTTTAAATTAAAATAAGAATGGAAAATGCTCGGATTCCTTATCTCATTATTACCTTTTTAATATATGTATCAACGAACGTGTCTTAGATGGTTAACTAAAATGTCTTCCAATTATGGGCCTTAAAAATTTCAAATTTAATTAGGGCCTATCGATGAATATTACAAAATAACTAGCATTTTTTTTTCTTTGGTAAAATACCACCCGTTACGATTTTAGTTTATAGTATTCCTAAAATATTTTATATAATAAATGTAAACTTTAAAGCAATAATTAGTTAAGCTTACATGTTTAGTAAATTTGTTTGATGCATTAAATGATGTACAAATTGATCAAGACCTTCTCGACGAGAAGCAATGAATGAAGGATCCATGTTGTTACAAAACAACTTCTTACCTGGTATTTTTAAGTTCAAATCCGGCGCCTATAACAGTAAAAAAAAAACCGTCAACTAATAAACCAATACAAATACGGAATTTAAAACTTGGCTTTACTTGTTTTTTTATCACTTCGAAAAGTTTGTAGAATTCATTGTAACGTCTGTACACATGCCAACATTCATTTTGCGACCAAATTTCAACTTTATACACCTGAAAATACACGAGATTTAATTACGACGAACAGGTGTACCTACCCACTTTAAATTAGTTATTACCTCGATTACTTTGTTGATAATAATCGTAACTACATGAAATAATGTAGACAATATACGTACCGTAAATTTCTTATCCTCCTGCCAAATTTCAGCTTGCGATACCATGGCAGCAGTGCTTTCACCGTCCGCAGAGGGTTTGGAACAGTCGTCGCAGGTATCGAACTCTACCCGCACACTCGGCTTGTGTTCGCCCATGACGTTAACGGACGACCCGGAATGACCGCCAATGATGGAATACTCACGCCAGCCTTTATAATACAGACAAAAACACAAACAATTCAAACACATCACCGCGCGCTGGATGGTCGCTACTGACATTTGCGCGATATGACCCAGTGACCTACTAATGGACGTTGGATCCAATTTCGTCATGAGGGAAATAAACAACATATGTACACAATATAATGGCCACCGCGGGGAAATCTATTACCTCACAACGACAAATCCACTGGCGTTCCACTTCCCACCACGAACAACCGATGTCACATACTTGTTGATTGTTTTCTCGTCGCCACGAATTAATCCAGTGGACACTGAACTTTCCATATTTAGAACGGCGCGCGTCTTATCATTTTTACACGAACACCACGCACGCGCATTGTACACGCGCGTCTACGGACAGAATCGCGTTTACATTGTTTCTTATCAGTTTGACTCACGATTTGTTTACGCGAGTAAATATTTTACAGTTTTCAGCGAATACTTTACCGATTACTGTGTTGATTGTTACGATTTCGACGATTCATCATTTCCACGCCCAAAAACGGTTATTGTTCGGCGATATCTGTGTTTAGGACAATATTATTATAGTAGACAACGGTTCTACTGACGTTGAAAGTTTTCAAAATGGCCCAAAGTCAAATGCCGCCCAGAGAGTTCTTGTGGGACATGTTTCATAAGTAAGACGGCCAAAAATAATTCGAATAAAGCAGCAGAATGAACCATTATTTATTTTATCCTGTGCACGTTCGGTGTTGTGTAGATTGGACAAGGACAATAGTGGTTCGATATCGGTCAATGAATTACAGACCGCACTATCCAACGGGACGTGGACGCCCTTCAATCCGGAGACGGTTCGAATGATGATGGGTGAGTCTAGTGGCAGGTGTGGTGAAATGAATCATATCTGTATAAAAAGGTTCTAATGAACAAATTTGTTGTTATTAACCAAGTACGATTTTATACGTAGCGGTGACGTGTGTCGAGTATGCACAGCACACACTTCAAAATAAGTCAAATAATTAATTTTTATATTTGCAAATTAAAAATATAAACTTATAACATCATTTGTATGGTACCAACTACCGATATAATATAAAAAATATTATTATACGAGACATGATTTTGTTTAAAAATATTACATGGGCTACGCCATGTTGCCATAATACCTGTGGCATAACTATTGATTACACTTATAATATTATCATTTATAAATCAATATATTGTTTATTGTGTACACAGTATGCATGTTGGCATTCGCTTACGCGTATACACTGGGAAAATATGTACTATAGTCGACAGTTATACTTAATACTTCTTATGGACAAATGCTCGTAGATTCGCACAGGTTTAGTATTACATACGCTATTGGCTGCCGTGCGTCCATTCTATTACAACCACCACACCGGCATTTTGAACAGATTTTTTTTTCATTTTATTTATTTATAATATGTATGTTATACTACGAAGTAGCATATTTTTTTAATGATATAATTAAGTTGTAATTTACTCGTATGTATGTCTAGTAGATATCATAAGTTTTGTGGTTAACGCATTTGTATATGTGTTATGATTACGACTAGGATTTTTATATTTTATGAATATAAATCAAAATATATTTGCAGTTTGAATTTATAGTTAAAATTTTTATATTATAAGAAATGCACCCAAAAGTTCAAAAACCATAAAAATTGTTAAATTACAAAAAAAAAACTTTATTAAAACATTAAAATTGAATATAGATACTGACTGGCCATACATTGCATCAGTGTCGTCTTCAGTTCTCCAATTGTTAATAACAATTAACATGTGTTCAAGAACAAGACTAATTAGTTTTATTTTTTTTAGGCATGTTCGACAAGACAAAGACGGGCACTATATCTTTTGACGATTTTGGTGCATTATGGAAGTATATTACAGACTGGCAAAATTGCTTTCGTTCTTTCGATAAAGATAATTCAGGAAACATTGACAGAAATGAACTTCGAGCTGCATTACTAACGTTTGGATACAATTTAAATGATGTAACTGTTACTACAATGGTACAAAAATTTGATAGACTTGGTAGAGGGACTGTACTATTTGATGACTTTATACAGTGTTGCATTATGCTTAATGTAAGTAGAATAATAGTTTTTAACGTAATTTTAAAATATATGAAAATTACCTATATAATACCTTGGGAAAATTATTTCTTCAATATTTGAATGTTCTTTAGATTTTTAATTAATTTTATTGATAAAATAGCAAAAACAAAAAATTAAATAAACAGAACAGAACAAAAAGGATATGCGATAATATTTGTATACATACATATATAGACACACACACAAATTAATTAGTTATTGTTCATACTAGTAATAATTATCACTATAAAATGAATAAATAAGTAAATAATGGTTTTTTTTTAATTTTTCAGAATTTGACAACAGCATTCCGAAAATTTGACACAGATCAAGATGGAGTAGTTACATTACATTACGAACAGTTTATTGGACTTGTGTTTAGTATCGAAAGCTAATTATTTATAATTTTATTTGAAATTTTTTTAAATATATTTGTACCGATGTTCAATTCAATACAAAATATAAATTTTTATTTTTAAGTTAAATAAGATCATTTATTACAATCTCCTTTCACTGTTATAATTATTAAACAATTCAATAAATAGCGTGATATTATTAATGAATTTCTTTATTCCTTTAAATAATACAAGAGTATAAATAATAGTTTTACAATATATCTAATCCTAAAATTAACATTAAAATACATGTAATAATAAGTTTTAAATTTTACATAATCTATGTAGCAATCCCACTTAGTCTTTTTATATCAGAAATCAGTTTTGCATTAGCTACCTTATAGTCTACTGGTTTTATACTGACTACAGTTACTTTCAATCTTGTTTCATTGTTGTACGTCTCCATTTTTGCTCTGGCTCTAACTTCAAACAGTTTGAACATTTGTCTATGAAAAATATCACTATATTCTTCTTTAGTCTCTTCCATCATTCTTCCCAATTCTGCACTGGTAGTTCCCAAAAAAGTTTCTGCTGTATCTTGGAAGATAGTTACCCACTGATTTCCAGTTGAATCACTTAACTGTGCTGAGAGCAAAAATCTATACTTGAAATTTTCAGTTTCTTCATTACACTTTTCACAACGGTATGTTCCATCATTTCGATCAACAACTTTTTTCTGACAATCTGGTTTTGGACATGCCTTATAAAGAGCGTTTTCTGATCTGATGAAAACCAAATGCGAATACATACTGTAGTAATCAGCTTTATCTCCACTGCCGAGCTGAGCAAGTTGAGCTCCTTTAATAGTAAGGAACTGAGCATTACTTCCAATTTCTGTACGAGCAGAAATGCTATTGAATTCTACGTTTGAAGGAAGTGAATCATACCAACCCCTTAAACGATGTGCTTCTTCTATATCGGGATTTATTTGCATCATAGTTGATCCTACAAGCGACAATGACTTGCTACCCATGAATTCTCGAATTCGGGCTCCTTTTATTGCAATTACAGGTTGCAACGATCCATCAAAATCTTCTGCTTGGGTATCCCATAGTGTTATATTGATGGAACTCAATGACTTGTCAACAATAGTCACATCTCTTTTTTTCAATTCCTTTTTCGTAGTCTTTGCTATCAAATTAACTAAATCGCCTGTCATTTGACAAACTCCAATGACATCTATTATACCATCAACATCAACATCTTTCACTTTATTCAACTGAACGAAATTAAATTTTACAGCAGGCATTTGTGAATCATCAAAGTCATGACATGGAAAAACTTGTGTGTCCCCAGTAAATGTGAGTTCATAATCATTATTTAGATTTGAAAATTTTTTATTCGCTGTTTTAATAGTTCCACGAGTAATAAAGTACACTCTGTTTACTTCAATCATATCAAAAAACTTGTCACATTCACTTGTAAAGGCAGTAGCACGTATCTCACCACTTTCATCGACTAGGTCCATGCTGAACAGTTTACCTTCACCTCTTTGATTACTCCAGGTACGAACAGGCGCCTTGTACACAACTCTAGCTCTGATAGTCCATTTGTTTTGATACGGACTCAACGAATTAATTGGATGAATATTGTTGACATCAATGTCTCTTTGAAGACCATTATCTATCACACTTGCTTGAGCTGTATGAGATTTCACCAAAGAATTGGATTGAGCTGCTGTGTCTACTGAAGTAGACACGCTATTTTCAATTATTTGACCGGAATTATCAATAATTGATTTAGGATCGCCAATTTTTGAACCCACAACATCACCAGGTACCAAAACAACTAAATCTATGAGGATCATGACTTGTTTACTTCCTTTAGAACGATCAGTTAAATTACTGATTATATGACGTTTTATTTGTAAAATAGAGAATTCAGTAAGTTCGCCAGAAGAAACCATACCGTTTAATTGAGTTGCCAACATAGCGAAAGAATTGAAATTACAACCATCAGAAATAAGCAAACGATATCTTTCATTTGCTCCCGAAGCAGTGATCTTTCTAACGCCAATAACTTGCATAACTGGATCTTTAACTTCTTCGTTGTTCATTATGCACTTCAAAGCGCCTTTTGTTAACATTTTTTCATACTCCATTTTTCTATGAATGATTTCCTATATAAACAACCACAAAATTACTTAAAACACGTTTTAAAACTATTAATGACTATAGTACAATAAACACATTATTAAAGAGTATAAATTAAAACATTTTAATGTAGTCACGGCAGTCAGTCGCAAACTACGTACTCCGAAGATGGAACCTGCAATGGTTCCGAAACATCAGACCAAAATTGATAATTCCGAAAACTATAATAATTAATATTAATCCATGAAAGTTTTTATAAATTTAAAACATTTTAAGTAGAGAAATAGAAATTTAGAATTTGACAATACTATATGAGCTTTATTAATTAAATGTGAACAGTCTTTTTTTGAATTCTGAATTAATGTACTTAAATAAGTATTAATTATAATCGCATGTGGACAAAAATTTAATTTAAAACAAATATCCAAAATTTTGTAACAGTAGTTGGACATTGAAAAAAATTATTAAACACGTAAGAAATGACTAAAATAAATAATAATCAACATAGTATTAATTGAAATAGGTAGTGTTGGACAACAACAATTAAATACATTTATATTTTGATAGCACTTTACGATCACAAAAAAAAAAAAACTAAACACCTTATTAGTTATTTAGGCAATGGATATTGTATGTGACGTTACTGTTGGTTTTAAAATGCAATATACAGTGTTAACGTATCATATAAATAGCAACCGGTTATTATTTTTTATATAATAAATTTTCAATTAATAAAAAGTACAATTAACGTTAATAACAATAAACAAATATTGTATTTATTATTTATTTTGCAAATCAGAACGTAATTCTATAGACGTATTGCTTCACTGATGGTTATTATGACGTTTTGCATTTGAATGTGTATTCAAAATGGTACGGTAGTTAATAAATATCTATACACAAGTGAGAAACGTTCACAGAGTAAACCTTATACTTATATATATATATATATTATATATTATATACTGTAAAAATGTATATATAAAGTACATATAATTGAAAATATAATTTTGTTATGCGTTCCTGTCAATAATCGATTGTTACTACCCAATATTGTACCTATTGGTAAATCAATGAACATTTGAAAATTAATGGTTGAACACATACTATATCACAGTAAAAATATTTAAGAAAACAAAATGATCAGATAGGTAATGTCATTACTTCATAACAGTATGTTCACGAATATTTCTAAAACAATATATCAAAATCAAAATAATTGTTTCAAATTTAAGCGTTATTCATTATGGGATTTGAATGTCACTGAACGTAATTTTTTTGAAATACTCATCATAATTAGTTTGATATTGAGAACAGTAATGATAGTATGGTCGCAATATCGTGTCCAATAGCCATATAATGGTAAAACGAAAAGAATTGTAATTGATTCTATTTTAATACAAACATAATCACCGTTAAAATTGGCAGACACACCGGGAATAACAAAATTTAACGCTATCAATACCGTCTATATAAATAAAGGGGTGTTACAAAAATCGATTTTACACGTCAACGGTTATGTAGTAAAAAAACAATACGATTTCTTACCCCTCACTTGAAGAAATTGTGTACTCGAACTAAAATTCAAATTAAATTATCCAAGAAAAACGCACGAAAGCAGCACACTACACAACAAATCAACAACGAAAACGGACCGTAAAATGTGTGATGGTAGCAGATTACAATGAAATTTGCGTGGACCGTATAAATACGGGCGGGAAATGAGCTGATAGGAAAATTCTGGTTTCAAAACTCAAGGAGGTCGTAGTGTGCCGGTTCCCGCCATATTACGAAACGATTGTTTTCAGTGTATTTATAAACCGTATTACGCATAACACGTATAAACAGAATAATAATAAATAATTAATATAAAGCGTGATGTACAACGTTCTATAGTGCGATGATTGATTTAAACCGTTTTGGAATTGAATTTAACGTTTTTTATGTTACAATTTTTTTTATATTATTACGGTATATAGTTTTTTATTACAACGAATTGTATAAATATAATGCGTCATGCGTTTTTCATCGTGATTGCTTTCGGTCAACGCGTCTTGGTCTGTATAGACTTTAACACATCACACTTTGTACCAGTTACAAAATGAATACATAATAGGTTCATTATTATGAGACAACATAAAATTAATTCTAAATTATCGTATATAATATACACGCATCAATTTGGTGCACAAAATTAATAATGATTAAATTACAAATAATAAAACAATGTAATACGGTCAAAAATCGCTTTGTGACAACACTCCACCAAAGACAACGACCGTATATATTTCAACAGCGTACCCGACCCGAATCCACCGATCGTTTACGATCAGGACAAAAACCAAACGCCACTATATATATATATATATATATACACCGTAACGGTATGTCAAATAATTCGTAAATAATATATAAACGACGGACAATAATGAACTATAGAACTATGAAAAACCGATTATTGTATAATTATTATTTTATTGAAGAGACTAATGAAGACACGGTCAAAGGGCCGGGGCACGAATTAAAATAATAAACGCGTATTTTAATTCGTTGAACCGGGACGGCGCGCGTAGGACACACGATTATTAATACTTATCAAATCCAGGTTAGGGTGGAAAAGTGTAACACATCTATGACCACGGTTCTGTGAATAACTGTTGTATATATTCTTTGCACAATCATCTAGACAGTGTGCGTACACGATAGTTATGAATGTTTTTGTACGGTTACGATACAATATTATTATTGTGGGAAGAAAACCCGAAGTATATCATCGTTTATTTAAATAAACGCGCTTTGCGTTATTTGCTGCGGTTCGGTCAATCGTTTACACGCCGAGCAATGACATTATTCCGTTGCCGTCGTCATAGCCCATACGTCTCCTACGTGTATAATATATTATTATTAATTCGGCGAAATAATCGTGGCCTTACCGTAATATAAAAACGTTAAAAGCGTACGGCGGCAGTGTCGGTTTTCCGTTTGAAAAGTACAAATCGCGGTGAATTGTGATAAAAACTCTCGCAGTGTCACCAACACGGCGCGCCGAGACGTTAAAAACCGAAAAATGTAAAAACCACGTAAAAGGACCGAAAACCGAAACGAACGAACGAAACCGGAGCGCAGCTGCTGGCGTAACGACGCGCTACGGGAGCGCGGCCGGAATATTATTCCGTGCGCGCGGTCGACGGTCCGGAGAAAGACATTATTATTCTAGGGGAAGGTTTGCGGCGAATCGAAGACCACGTCGATTTTCCCCGACCGCGGGTTGTCGAGAAGGGGGTCGCGGTCGGCTAATACTCTCAAAAACACACCCTCCCCTCGAACGGGCGGTTGTTACTCTCACCGCCTACGAAAGGCGAAATAAGCAATAGGAGGCGGCGCACGCACTCGCTCAAAAACAGCGACGCGCGCACGCACACCGTAAACGCGCTCGACATTTCGACATACGCGGGTCAACGTTTTTCGCATTTTGTTTATCTCTTTGATATTTATTTATTGTTATTACACGCACACACGACACGACGCGTTTGTGCGCGATATTTCTCACGTTCGGCCGTATTTACGCCGATAATCGTCTCGCCGTGCAAGTGTGTACTCATGTTTTTCTACGGTTTTTCATCGTCCTAGACCACAAGTTTGACGTTGTGCCGCCGCCGCCACCGCCGAATTCGTAGACACACACACACACGCGCGCGCACACACACACACACTTACGCGGGCTCGTATTCTCCGTCGTTCGCTGTGGCTCGACTCGTGTTATCGCACCGATCCGAATTGATCTTCCGCGTCGCCGACGACGTTTGACCGCGACGAGAATCACCGCCAGCACCCGTCACCGTCACCGTCACCGATCGCCGTCGCGACGCTTTTGAGGACGAACGCGACCTTTCCGTCCCCCCTCACAGTACACGCGCCGTTACCGAGTGAGTAGTGTAATTATTACACTTTTAGTTAAATTATGTGCACCCGTTGAGTGTCGGAATCGTGTCGATTGTCTTGTAGCGGAGTAAAAAAAAAAAAAAAAATAGAAAAAAATGGCCGATCAGCAGCAGTACTTTTTGAAATGGAACGATTACCAGAGCAATATGGTGTCATCGTTCAAACACCTGAGGAACGAGAAGAGCTTCACGGACGTGACACTGGCTTGTGAGGGGCAGACGTGCAAGGCGCACAAAATGGTCTTGTCCGCTTGCAGCCCTTACTTCAAAGCTTTGTTAGAGGTAAGTTTCTCGCGTCGGCCTCGCGATTTTCGTGTCGTGTGCCGTCCGGTATTTTTTCCACTAACGCGTTCGTACTAATAGCTGCGCGTAACCGTATAACTGGAACCGCGGCGTTCGTCGTAACCATTTCCAATAGTTTTAATTCTCTTTTTTTCCAACACGATTCCTATGATTGAAATTTATGTAATAAAATATATTGCCTAACAAATAATTTCAAGCGCGTTTATACCGATCGTATAAATGATGTAATAATTGTTGATATTTGTGGAAACGTTTAGGAAAACCCGTCGAAACATCCGATTATTATACTTAAGGACGTACCGTTCAGCCATTTGCAGTCTATACTCGAGTTTATGTATGCAGGAGAAGTTAACATAAGTCAGGAACAATTGCCAGCTTTTTGAAGACGGCTGATCGTTTGAAGGTAAAAAAAAAATTAATATTTTACGATATCACGTTGGTGTCTCCGTCGCTTATTGAATTAATATATATCTACAATAAAATATAAATGGTGGTACTACAACAGCCCAGGCGGGCCTCTAAATCTTTTGGGACTGCCTAGGTATACAATATATAGGTAGCTTAAATTTCGTATAATCATTTTTCGTAGATTTTATTATGCGGTTTTAAAACGTTTTGCCATTAAAACAGAATGTATGAAAATACAAACTGATTAGCACCCGTTATGAATTATGGTTTCTCGAAATTTTTGAATTACACTTCATTTATGAAAAGCGTCGATTATCATCAACAAATAATAGAAACCTTTAATGACCTGCCTATTATAAATATTGAGATTAAATCAGAAGTAAATAACGAGGATCGAGGAGATAATATTGTCTATGCTTTTGCGTATCGAAATATATTTATTGTATTAATAAACATTATTTAAAGGTCATTATATAATGTTACGCTATTAAAATTTCTCGGATTCACTAATTAATTCACTCGCAAAACATTTCCTGTCATATTTACTTTCTATTTTAAATTTAAATATATAAATATTACATTATTATATTAATATATAATTATTTTTATGGTAAGGACGTTATTAATATTTTCGATAGAATAGAGTAATTTAAAGTGTAGACTCTTAGACCATTTAGAAATTACCTTAAATTTCCACCTATATGCACTTTTTACACTTTGATTATATTATTGTACATTTATTGTACTATACAAAAGTGTGTTTAATATTTGTTTAAAGAAAGAAAAAAAATGAAGTACTAAGCATAATCATAATATTTATTATAAATAATTTTCACATTTTATATATACAATGTTTTTACATAATATAATATTTCATTGTGGTTAAAGTTAGTACTTTAACTAGAATTATATATCATAATAAGAGATTGGTTATATAGACTGTTTAAGAATTTAATTAAAATTACATTTTCGCATATATTTTAAAGTGTAACACATTAAATGTTTTGTCATTAATGAAAAGAGAAAGTTTTTAAAATGGTCGGGAATAAATAACTAGGATTTTGCAAAACATAAATTAATATAATGTTAATAATTATAATTAAATAGCTAATGAATTGCGATGAAGTATCAAATGGAATGTCAATTGTGTAATTTCACTAATTCGTGTAGCAATAAATGTATGGAAAATTGTGCTGTAATAACAACGAAAATGTTGAAATATTATATTATTATAATAATTTTTGGTTACCACCTAATCCGAATATTAGTCACAAGCCAAATTGTATTTGCACTCTATCCAAAAAAAAAAAAAATCAGTTTCTAAAAACTGATTGAAATGCACGAAACACAAGAGTGCTCTTCCATCAGATTGACTTATTTATAAATTAAAACATAGACTGTATTTGTTATAAAACGATTATAATTTTAATTGAAATAATTTGTTATTTTTTTATTTCGGTTAATATGATTGACAAATATTTATAATAAATATGTTAATTAGGTTTAACAAACTATTTCTTGAAATCGTCGAGAAAAAAAATGTGATTTAATTTATTTATTTAATAAACAATGTAGATAAAAATTATTAGGTAATTAATTTGTTTAATGTTTACTAACATTTAATTTTTTTTTTTTTTTTTTAGGTCAAAGGTCTCGCAGAAGCTCCACAAACTATTAAAAAAGATTAGTATCTACTACAAAATTGATAACTAGGTATTCTTTATTAGCATTAAAGATCCCAAATTTGCATTTTTTTTTTTTTAACATTTATATTTTTATTTGTACTTTATATATTTTACGACAGTACAATATTAAGCCAAAAACAAAAAAAAAGTTAAAGACAATTTTTATAAAAAGAACTATAGAGACATTTTTATGAAGTTAAAAAAGTATTTTTTTTTTTTTTATAAAAACAAACCAACGAGTTCTGTAAATATTATACATGTCTTGTATATTTATCATAAAATACATTTATTATTAATTATTATATTGATTATATTTTAATAGAACATATTAGTTATGTTAATTAATGAAAATAATATTTGTACCTAAATCAACCTAAGTTTGGACAATATATTAAGAACACAATAAATTTAGGTAAAATATAATGTGGTTGATTTGTAATTTTGTTGTATTTGTTTAATTGAACTATCAAAACTATGTGACTTAAGGTTTATTTTAAATTCAATACTATATGTATCTTTAAAAAATTCTGTATTATATTATTCAATGCATCAAATAAAACACATTTATAATTATTATTTTTTATTATACCGTTGGCGATTTTAATATTTCAACTAAGTAATATATTCATAGTAAAGAATTATTTGTATCGCAGAATTTTGTGAAAAATAAAAAAGATTTACATCTATTATGTGCATTATAGTAATTTTATGTAGTTTTGTAGTACTGTTTGCATTATATACTGTATGTCTGGGGTGGTATATTTTAGTTTTAAATCAATCTTTTATACATTAAGATAAAAGGAAAAAAAATTTTAATGATGTAAAAATAATTACTATCATAAATCATATATTGAATGTAATAAAAAAACATTCAATAGTTTATGATTTTTTTTTTTTACAAACATGTATTTTAAACCTCTTGTTAGTTAATTTTTTATTGAGTATTATCATTGGTTATATAAAAAAAATATTGTAACAGACACATGAATGCAGGTAACTTCCATTAATACAGAATGTCAGTTTACAACCATATAGTGTCTGAATTAAAATAAGAAACTGAATTAGTCCCCACTCTATACTACACTAGCGATTCAAACATAATCTGCCAAAACTAAAACCAAACCGTCACGCCGTGTAATGGCATCAGCTGCTTATCGTGCAACACGTTTTATATTACAAAAAGTGGTACGTTGTCACTATATATTGTAATTTATTTAAAAAAATCGTTAATTTATCGAATTCTGAATAGCTAAAATCTGACAAAATTATTTTTCGTGTATCTTTCAATTATTTATTTTTTCTGATTAGTTGTTATAGTATACATACGAAATAAAATATGCATATTTGTGTAGTCTTAAGGCATAATCATAATCAAGTATACCCTGGGCAAATTGTTGATTTTTTTTTTAAATTTACTAAAATTAAGTTAATTGAAGTTCCTGAACTCTGTTAAAAGTTGAACAATTCAAATGTATCAGTAAACATAATACTCTTAACTAAAGTGATAGTTTTTTTTATTTATTTTATTCGTCTGTTTGATTTATTTGTACAAGAAATTTAATCATCGATTTGTACAAATACAGTTTTCAAAAATTTGTAGAAATCTGTTATGTGTCAATAAAACATTAGGTATTACATTCGTTGCGAATGTGTTTAGATAAAACGTGTTCACAAATAAACCTTCGATAATACAAATTAGAAATTGAACTAATCGATCCACGTAAAAAGAAAAAAAATATATGGATGTTGATAAAATGACTAATGCAAGTATAAAATAAGTGAAATTTTTTAAACAAAGAGTATAATCTGTTGAGTAAAGTTTTTAATTTGTTGTCGTTCATCCTGGCTCTGAACGTGATAGTGATAGGGTGAGGAAAGAACTATCAGATTTTTACGCACATTATACTAAAATGTATCTTACACGTTACACAAATCTAAAAAAATTAAATATAAATATATTTATATTTTAATAAAAAGCTATGAAAATGTCTTTTCAACATTATTTTTTTATCTAAATATTCGTTTAAGGTTTATTTATTTTTTCTACCAACTATTTATTTATTCCTTGATCAGTCATTATATATATAAATACATACATAATTCTTAAGGTAAATTAAGAATCAACAACAACAATAATAATCAGTTCATTTAAATTTTTATTCATATATTTAACATTTTAATAATACCATTTAAATTTGGTGTACATGTTTTAAAAATAAATTGTGTACTTTGTGTTTTTAAAATAATTTAAATATGATATAACTGTTCTTTAACAAATATATTTTGTTAGTGTTTTTAGATGTTGTTAAACTTATAATTGAAGAGTTACAAAGTTTACCTGTATTTTAAATTAAATTAATTGTTTGATGAAAGTTTACTTAATTAACATTCATAATATATAAAGTGATTTTCAAAATTGGGTTACGCATAATTAATAACGCAAGAAAGTAGTTATAATATATATATAAAAAAAAAAAAAATCGACATCTTGTATAAAATGAAACTAGTTTTTGTTTTAAATTTATTAGAAGAAAGAAAAAACGTGAATACCAAAGAGGACAGACACCCTTTTTTTCAAACTAATGAATGTTTTGTAGATCATTATTTTGAAAAGTGGGTTGATTTAGATATTAATTATTACTAATAAAAAAAAAAAAAAATGAATAAAATATTTCTTAATACAATAAATGATTGGAATGTACAATAAAATCTTGAAAATTCAATAGTTTTATAATTAATAAAATAAAACATGTTAAAATATATTTCGGCTAATATCACCATTGTGCGTGGGTTATCACTTGTAGTATTTCATCGTTTTACGAAACTGAACATCTTTGTTGCGAATTATTTATAGTTCCATTTGTCAAGCGTTCAGATTCAGCTAGAGCTCTGGCTAATGCTTCATCTTCACTCTAAAAACGTAATATATTTGTATAAATTAAACGATACACGTTAAACAGTAAAATTTAGTACAAGGAAATTGAGCAGATTTTTAAATACATTCCAAATTAAAAAATAAGTGTTTAAATTACCATATTTCCTTGTATAGCACTTGGAGTAAAAGTTCTCTTTATAATTCCATTGGTTCCAAACAGATTTTTTACATCTCTATACGACAAGCAAATCGGTTAGAAAAAAAAAGAAATGAAATGCCTTTGATACGAATTATACTTACGTCATTTTTCGTTGAACGTTTTTTACACTACCAGTGCAACTGTGATCCAAAGGATGACGATGTTTAAAACAGTAATTCTGACGGCATTCACTACAAACCACAGGCACAGCTTCTTTGCCACGGCACTTAATCACTGTGCATCTATTCGTGAACACCTATATAATCAATAGTCGTTTGTTAGTTTTTGACATCATTGTGGACACGGCGTGTAATCGTACCTTTTTACCCTCGGTAAACCGACAGTCATTGTCGATATGCTGGCCAACGCTGAAGTCTGGTTCTTGACCTCGAGGTGTCGGCACAGGCTTGTTGCACAAAGGACACATGGGCACTTGTACGTTTTTCTTGTACGCCGATTGACACTGGTGACTGCTGTAGCTCATATGATCCGAACTGCAACAGAAGAGACGATCAGAATTGTAACGTACGGGTAAACGAAATTAAAAATTATTTACTCACCAGAACACGCCTGAACAGGCATCACATTTTACAGGTAGGAAATCTGAAAAAATATTTTCACTTATTATCAGAATAGAGAAACAGTCGTTCAAACAAAGGTTTACCTGTGCGTTTATTCTATACGGTGAAAAGAAAAAGTACCGAATCTGTATTTTATCAACAATAATCGAATAACGTTACCCGTCCAAAATTCAATCGTTGGGAATCGGCGCTTTTGTTCCGCACACAATGGAATTTAACGAAACGGTCGAGACACGGGTTTTGGGGAATAAACGCCAACAGAGACGATACTTACCCAGACGTTTGCACGATTCTCTGCTGCAATGCTGACCCAAATTCGGGAATTCCATGACGGAGCGAGTGAAAAGAATTTAAAAAAAAAAACTAAAACCGAACACAGTGGACGAAGCGGACCGTTTCCGCGTTCTGGCAAACTCCCGTACGTTAACGCTATTGTGCTTGCCGTCAGAGACGAACGTTCTTGAGTGGACTGGACGGTCTTGGGCTACGCGCGGAGATATTTAAATTCGCACCAGTCATTGTTATCGAATCGGGGGGGCTACGTTTTTGCTGAATCACGGTGGCGAGCAATTAGCCCGCGCTGACGTTATCCGCTGTGTAATGACGTCACGTTGTTGTGATTATCAACGATCTCGTCTCACGTCACTCTCACCCCGTTTCCGTTCACTGGTTTCAATCGGTCACGGACGGACGACCGCGAAACAATACAGTGCGGTACGGTATTTTCGCCCGTCGCACAGTTCCCGTTGGCTACACTGCCGCGGCGGTCGACCGGTTGCGAGTGGTGCGCGTCCGTGTCACCGCGATCGCCGGACCAGCGTCCAGCAGTCGTTTTCCCGGCGTCGTTCGAGTCGGTCGTTGCGCTGACGTTGTGTGTTAAAGACGTTTGTTTCTTTCCGCGCCACTCGTCTTTCGAACCTTTTCAAAAATTATCGGCGTGAAAAAAAAATGATATTTATGCACACACACGTGAGTGTTGATATTTGCATTTTTTACGTATAATTTATTATGTAACGTATCACAGGGTTAGAGAGACTATAATGTGTGGGTGGGAAAGTTGTCGAACTTATATATAATATAATAGGTACGTAAAAAAAAAAATGAATTTCGACCGTTAATACGCGATATAAAATATAATGTGGTCTATTCTGTAATCGATATTTGTGTAAACGGCGGACGAAGTAAAAACAATAAGATCTATTTTTAGATTTTCTATACTCAAGAGTTCTGCTGCTGCGCTCGCATTTTGCCGACGCAAAAGTATAAAAAAATGTAGTTATACGCATATTCTCGTAATAATAATATAAAAAAAAAATGATGGCACTCATTAAAAAAAAAATTTTTATGTATAATATTTTTGAAATAAATAATTTTTTTATTCTGTATTTTATGACTTGTTGAATGTTGATGAATGAACTATTAAAGCAGAAATGAATGTTGCAAAGAAAAAAAAAAATTGAAAACGATTTGGTTGTTGAAGATTTGAAAAATACAATTAAAAAAAAGAAAAGAAATATTTCCAAAATTTATATAAAATGCTACAAGTAGCACTGAACTTTACCAGTTAGCTCTGCAACGTGTTTTAGTTGAGTATACGAAGAATAAAGACGTGGTCGAGAACTCCTGTGCTCCAAGACCGTTCCTCTGTTCTACACGTATAGAAAAATATATAACAAAAAGTGTCGACAGCGCATGTATTTTATAAACGAATTTTCAAAATTCTCGAAGATTTTGCAAGTCTTGAAATAAAATATTTATAGCTATTATTTATGTCTATCTTCTATATTATATACAATGTTTATTTTTTATGTTATATTTATTAAATATATAAATAAATGTCAATTATGAAATAAATAGGAAGTTTATTTTATTTTAAATATTTGGTACGATATATAGATATTTATTTGAATATATAATTCAGAATTTGTCGAGAGTTATAAAATAAGTAGGTGCGGGGAACAAAGCCCCCTTAGGTTTATGTAAATAATAATAGCCTTCCTCCAACTTTTTCAACGGACTTGTTTTGTGATCGTGCCGTATAGTAGGCAAAGACTGTAACGAGGCATTTGCGTCTTTCGATTGAAATGAATCGAAATAGACACAGACTGTTTAGAAATTTGAACGAATTGTAATAGTTTCTAGATGATATATAGGTACGCTGGATTAAATATATGTATATTATAGAAAAAAAAAAAAGTACTGTGAATAATTTTTACGCACGGATCGTTTAATAATATATAAAAATCTCATTGATTTATATAATATCATGTTCTTATTATATTCGTTAGCCAATGCGATGTTTTGCACCTTTTTCCTTCTGTTTCCGATTAGGTAATATATATTTTAAATATCTGTTATGAGAATGCCACGGCCGGTTGAGCGTGAAAAAATACGTAGCCCAGAAAATTTTTAAAAATAAATCCTGTTGCTATAAATGACAATATATATAAGAAGTAATAAAGATATCGGTTAGTATTTCCATTAAAATAAATGGCGGTCAGTTTTAATGTGTTTCCAAAAAAAAAAAAAGGAAGTGTTGCGTTTCACTATTATATACACTCCCTCCATTCGAATTTTTTTTTCGGTCTGTGAAATTTGTGAATGTGTGTACAATTTCATTATAAAATATAATGTACGGTGTTTTTTTTTACATAAATATAATAATATATATATAACTACCCCCCGAAGTATCTTTTGGTACTAAGTATATTTTTTGGACTTTGGTGTAGAGTAGTGTAATAATAATTGATATTATTAAATGCAAAATTACTAGTTTTATTGAAATAAATACAAACAATATGTAAACAAGATCTTTTGATTATTGTATATCAATAACGTATATAAATGGTAAAATTGTCAAAATAAAAATTTAAAAAAAATTAGACGATATTATCGTCATAATTCTAAATCCGGGTGTATATAATAAAATAAAATAAATACAGTTTAAAACCGGAGTATTTTATTATTTTACTGTACAAATTTTAATATAACTATAATCACCTTATACGAAAAATGTTGAATACTATATACACATTTTTATTTACAGTATAGTTAAATTAAAACTGTAAATTAATGTTATCGAGTTTTTATAGTTATCGAGTCTTAAAAAAATTATAGGACCTATAAAATAACAATAAAATTTTTTTTACGAAATATAACAGCCATATTGCTTTATTATAGTAGATATTTTCTTTCGTCTTTACGTAATTATATATTATTTACGTTTTACATATAGATAACATATATTGCTTTATCTGATATATAGTTGATTTTATTTGTATACAAAGCTTAATAATATTACAACTTTTTTTTAGATCCCTTCCAAAATTATTCAATATTTTGCACTCTTCTGAATTTGTTTTAGGCAATCACCCCCCCTCCCCTCCTTCCCCCCAAAAAATACATTCATGACGCCACTTGTTATAGGGATAAAACATTAAAACTGAAAACGAATTTCATATGTGTTTTACGCGATAGAATATAGAAGTATTTAGAAATACGCGTATTACATATTTACATCTATATATTCTAAAAAATTATATTTATAAAAACCTTGTAATTTTATTCAAATTTTCGGATTATGCAAGTTAAATATATAAATAAGTAAAAAAAAAATTATATTATATATGCATCACTATATTTACGTATCTAAATACTTAATTTGAACTTTGGACTACCTATATTAAGTAATTAAGTAGGTATATACTATGTAGTTGTTTCATCATTTGCAATCTGTTGGTACATCTAACACTAAATCACTGTAGTTTTATGTTTCATAACGGTATATATCGGTAGGTGCTCGCTGCAACGGTACTTATCATTTGAAAAAAAAGCTATGACAAATTTTTCGAAACGTCATTAGGAAATTAAAGTGATACGCGATAAAAATATATATTTAATTATATAATAAGATAAATGAAAAATTCAATAAAATTATTTTGTAAATAATTTAATGCACGCGTTATTTCTTGTATAAAATCAATTTGCATATATCTACGTGCCTTGCTTTAACTTTATTAGTGTTCCTATGTTTGATATTATTTTTTAAATAATTATTTTATTATATATATATATTAGTTAGTGAAATGTAAACCAGATATTTTCTAATTAAATATAATTTTTTAAATTTATTTAAGTTCATGTTTTATATAAAAGTTATCTAGTGTAGAAAATAACCATGCTGTTGATATAATATATTATATACCGTAATATTAGATACGTTTCAATGATAAAAAAAATATATATAATATTTAATAAGCATGATATGTAAATTGAAAAGCTGACCTTTATGAAGATAAAATCATAGAATAATTATAGTATGAGTAAAAATATACATCACTTTTAAAGTATACATAGATATAAATAAAAATAATAATGATTATTTGAATAGGTACAAATACAGGACTGTACGGGAATAATTAGAGGGATTAAAAGTCAAATCTCTATAGCTGTGTATACACCCCAATGTAAAAATAATTTTTATTCGTTTCAGATATTGAAACAAAAAGTTTTATGTTGTAAATATACAAACTTTTATTTAAAATTATGTACATAAATAAAAGAAAACAGAATTTTTATGCAAAAAACATTTTTCTTTTAAAATTTAGTTTCGGTGTTATATATATTATATTATAAAGTTATATACATACTATTATAATATAGTGGAAAGGCCAAAATAAAATTATTTTCCTGGTTTTTGTTTGTTTTATTCATGAAACTTATTTTCTATTAACAAGCTTAATAATTGTAAGTACGTATTATGTTTAATATTTTTAATTCGTATAATACCCATTGAGTAAGCATAAAATAATAAAATAATTTGTATTTATAATATTTAGATAATAAAATATAATTATTTTATTATATCTAAAATATTTGCAATTTAAAATGAAATTTGTACTGTTTATCTCTAAATTTATTATGAACAATATATTATAATATCTTCATAAAAATATACCGATTTAATAAAGTATAAATACGGCATATTTTTTTATGACAGTTAAGTCATAGATAGAATACGTAATTTGTCTTTATGATTCAGCTCTTACAGATTTATCTAGTATGAAACGTTTTCAAACTGGAGATTGTGATTCATTTATTCGTAATATACTTAGTTTTAGGTCAGAGTATGGATGCAACTCCTACTTTATAACATCTACAGATTTACTGCTTATTCTTTTCTTATTTTTCGTTTATGATTATGAATTCTTCGATGCTTATGAACAATAATACGTGTAATGCGTTAGTTCTTTTGCTAATGGGTAGGCGGCAGCCAAACAGGTTATCTCGAGTAAATACACAGGCAACAAAAAACAAAATAAAAATTTGACGTGAGAGAAATGCGGCCATGAACTTGCCAAAAACAGTCTTCATTATTGTAGGTTGTTTTCAACATCAGATTTGATATATATATATTTATATAAAAAGGATACTAATTCACCAGTAATCAGGATAATATACAGCAACAATAAATAAATAATTTAGTAATATTTTGGCGCCTACATGTTATTGCTTGTAGACAAATAATGTAACAATAGTACGTATTACATAGATTTTTATTTTTTTGTGTACTTAAGTTTCTAAATTATATTCCCATAGAAACGAGAAAATGTCCAGGTGTTTTTTGAAGAGGGTTAATGGGTTACTTATATCCGAAATTATCAATTAAATATAAATGAAGGGACGAACCATAAATGGGGGTTTCATGTTTTTGTTAAAGTAAATTTGATAAAAATGTGAAAGATGATAATACACGTACATAATAATGTACTATTATAATACGATTACTAAAATTAATTTTTAATATAGTAGATTTTTTGAAATGGTTTAAAACATTGAGATTAAAATAATGTATTACATTTTATTTAAATAAAAAAGTATGTGTGCATTTAAAAAAATGTAACGACATATTAAATTTAATAATTACAAATCAGTAAATAAAATCTAAATATATATATATAATATATATAACCAGTTTTTTCTAAAAGAAAATGTGTACCCATTATCAAATACTAACTTTTACATTTATCTTATTTTATCTCAAAATGTTATTGTTGGTTTATGTTTAATATGTATTCTTTATTTATATAGTCAGGTATTGTCAGGGGGTTAACGATTTGTAGTTTAGAGCAGTTCTCGGGGTTTGAAAAGCGCTTAGAATATTTATTTCTTCTATGCGACATTGAATAAACGGTCGTCATACTGAATGGTTAAATTGTGTCGGAATTCTCACGGGATCTCTTGAATCGTTGTCTTTAAATTTTTATACGTCTTAAAACTATAACGTGATATAGTAAATTAAAAAAATCAATTCAATAGAATGAATTGTCTACAATAAAATATTCCTTTTTTTTAACAATGAATGCTGTGCCCATCTTGAAAGATAATTAATTGCGCCCATATTTAATTTTTTGGTAATATTTAACAAATATTTTTAAATTTTAGTTAAAACGCGTTTTGCGCTTATCCGTGTAAAAGTGATACTATTCACTGGCATAAATGATGTAATTAAAGGTTTTTTTTGGGGGGGGGGGGGAATATTATAGTTAGATGACTTTCCTGGAAGGTTTCAAGTCCCCTCGGAGTTTTGTCAAGCAGTATTAAAAAAATGTGTCAACCTTTTGTCTGTAAACATTAAAGTTCAGTTAAATCTCAACCAGTTAATTAAAATTTAAATAATGATAACGAATTATGTGTATAATGATTACATATATCTGATGTTACAGAAAAATCGATAAGATTAGTCTTACTCCTTTAAGTATAGTTTATTCTTAGGCTTTTATATTTTTCGTGACAGTAATATATATTTTTCAAAACTTAGTATTTTTTTTTTTTTGTTGAATAAATGTGTATTGAAAATTGAATTTATAATATTCTATATTCTTCTTTTTTGTAATTGTTAATCTTATTCGTGACATAAAAGAATTATATAATATATACAGAGATATTTAATAATATATTATCTATTACGTAAAGATGTACCTACCTAATTTAAATTGTATTATTTTTGTAATTTTATGGTAAATCGTCGATTCGTATGTGGTAGGTATTCATTTAAAATAAAAACGATTCATTTCTTTTTTATTACTATTGACCGTAAAATTGTTCAATATTTCATTTGTGTTGATTTCCGAAATATTGTTATGCGTTATTTGTTTGAAATAAGTAATAATAACATGTTAAATAATACTATTGAAAAAGCCACGAATGAAATGAATCAATAATATTAATAATAAGTGAAATGTGTCTTCAAATTCGATTGAATATTATGGCAATGTTAATAAATGTTCATCAATCATACAATGATGCAGATGGTGGTGGGTAGTGTATACGTAAACAGTGACCTTGCCGCGCCCTAAAGCTTTATTGATTTTGTTGTTAGAGCAAAATGAAAGCTGTGCTGCCACCTCCCGCCCAAAGTTGTTTATACTTTAATAGGGATGTTTTGCACATGTGATGCGGGGATAATTGTTTCTTTTGGTTCTTTGTTGTATGTACCTAATTAAAGTTAATATTTTGTAATTTTCGCACTAAAAAAAAAAAAAAAAAAATTAAGGATTTATAGTATAATATAAATTATACTTGTATTTTATTTGTAGGCACTATTACGATTTTCCGTTGTTTTCAAATGTCAGAGATTACGATTATATAGAAATTCAATTACACCAATCAAAGTTCTTATGGAATAATTAATAACATAATAGTAAATGAATTATTTTACTTCGATAATGAATTTACGAGTATGAATAAATATTTACAAAAAAAAAAAAAATTGCATTTTTTTTTTGTATGTTTATTTTATTTTAGCTTCCTCGAAATTGTCAAGAATATAAGTAGAAAAACAAAAACTTGTTATTTTTGAAAAAATATATTATAGTATAGGTACGGTAAAACTAAAATTATGCAGTTTCTTTTATTCATCATAAAATGTATTATTTAAGGTAAAATATTTGTATTTAAACTAGGAATATTTATGTTAATTAAACAAAACATATTTATTTAAGGGTATATTTGTTTATGTTTTACTCTTATATTTATACGATATCTATTTGCTATATTATTCTGTTGGCTACTTTTTGAAAACTAAGTTTATTATAGTAATTCGTATTTGAGAAAGTAGAATAATACGGTTTATTCACAATGCTTTCTTTGTACGGGATATATATATATATATTTTTTTTTTTTGAAGAAAACCCCTTTCAATACCTATACATATACGAGTACGCGTATACGTATATTTTATTTATCCGCGTCTGTTCCCTGATTACAAAACGCACACGTAACGTTTTTGTATTTCTATTATTAAAAAGAAAAAAAATATATCGAAATAAAGAACTTCCCTCGGACGCATGGCTCTAATGAGTTTCTAATGCGTTTCCTATATTGTACACTCGTAAATGTATTCCGACCGAATTTACAGTCGTGTGTTTATATAAAAGCTTAGTACGATTATTTTGTACTAAAAAAAAAAAAAAATGATTTCACTGTCAGTTGTGATGTGGTACATCAAATACGTTGTGCATACAGGTTACTACTTCCGTCCTGAAAATAACAACATTCTATTGTATTTCAATAACTCATCGTATTGCGGTTGTTAATTAGTGTATATTTAAGTGATTTTTAAGAAGGAAAACAACGAGTGCGTTCAATAAGAATCATTAAGAATTCATATAATGAATCCGTTTAAAAATAGATAAAAATAATTGATGTGTAATTACGGCGGTATGAGGGTAAATCTCGGGAAATGGGACGGAAATCTGTAAGCTGTTGTCACGACAACCAATAATAATATTTATTAATAATATTAATTAATTAAATTATAAATTGCGTGTAATGTGTAAGCTGTTGTCATGACAACTAATAATAATCGAAATTACTTTGAATAAAGATACCTGCAATATTCACAAATCCCAAACACAATTCCGTTTCATTTTTACCGCTCACGCGACGTTTACACATCAATGTCTCCAGTACTAGCACACTCGTTATTAATATTTTTTAATTAAATCGACGTTTATTTTGCGTCTTCTTATAACACATATTTTTTTTTTTAAACGTTCCGTTATCGTACACCAGAGTGATCAGTAGGTACATAAATAATAAATTTCATTTAGGTCGCGGCGAAAACCATTCGTGCAACGTAAAACATATTCATCGCAGCTATAGAATAATGTATATAATAATATAAACCTATATGATATTCACTCAAAGATAACCCGTTATTTCGGGTTAATATTTAAGACGGTTCAAAACGTCAAAAAAAAAAAAAAAAATTTAAGCGTTTAAAAATGTAAATGTCGTGTAATACCCGGTGTATTAATACTATACTACGCGTAAAACGGGAAAAATATGCGTTATTGTACATAAACACGCATTCATTTTTTGTTGGAAAATTTCTAAATGGTTATTATATAAATACGGCACACGTACGAGGAGAACATTTTTTCGACACGTGTTGTATACTTATTATATTATATTAGTCGATACAGGATAAAATTAAAAAAAAAAAAACTGGGATGTTTGACGATTAACGTGTGTAGATTACGAACACTATTGTTGTACGTAGTTGTGTATTACGCGCGACACTACAATAATACTGCAGCGTTGTACCCAAACTGCACGCGGCTCCGGTGGTTTTCCAAACGGAATCCGACCGAAACTAATTGTCGGGCACATCATTATTGTTGTTGTTGTGTGTTATCCAAAAAAAGTGTATACACACACACACACACACACACGACTGCGCGTATAATAGAATGATGAAATATCTGCACTCGTTTCACGTATTATATATATATATATATTATGCGCCATTACAACGAAATTGTGCTGATCTTTGTCAGCATCGAGTTTTCTATAAAATCGTCTGCAACACACTGTATTATATCGTACTCTGCACTATACACTATATAGACACTGCGGTGTATTTTATAATACAGTGTCCGTGACACGATTCGTGAGAGGTAACTCACTATATGTACTGCAGTCGGACACCGACGGATATTTGTTTTTTATGTGTGTGTGTGTGTGTGTGTGTATGAAAAAGAGTGTGTATCATAATATTATACGACACAATCGGGCAAAGGGAAAACGAACGGAGTGCGGCGGCGGAGAGTGAATATAAAAACGACTCCGGTAATTATCGGCCGTCGGATAACGTTCCGATCATTAAAAATAATATCTCGGAACAATGCGCGAAACCGAGTGCAGTCGTTCCGGCACATTGGGGACTCGTTCGAATAACGACGTGCAAACGCACAGCTTCGCGATTCTGTGCGACAGAAAGAGGAGGGGAGTCGCGGGACCGGTGAAAGTATATAGCGAAACGGCTGTTGTACGGGCTGGGCTCCGCCGCCGCCGCCGCGTCAGATTCGGCGGCGCAGATTTTCGTCGAGAATCCGACGCACAAGGTCACATACCCTGGCACCGCAAGTTCAAATTATAAACTTAAAAATCGTGTCACGAATTAGTAAGTAATTCGTAATTTTTTGTAACCACAAATCCAGAATTTGTAACCTATTTTTTACCCGTCAAAAACCGTTTTTTTTTATTTCAGGGTGCCTGCAGGGTAAGACATACCCCAGCACCCGGTTTTTTAATAATTAACTTAGGAACTTCAAACCGGTATCAGCAGTTTGGGTATAATTCGTAATTTTTTGTAATAATTATAAATTTCGTACTTTATCATACAAAATATATAATTTTTTTTTTTTTTTTGATGTGTAAACATCTATTACGGCGGTATCAGAGTAAATCTGGGAAATGGGACGGAAATCTGTAAGCTGTTGTCATGACAACCAATAATAATATTTATTAAAATTAATCGATTTACACGCGATTATAAATTTCGTGTAATGTGTAAGCTGTTGTCATGACAATTAATAATAATAATCGAAATTACTTTGAATAAAGATACCTGCAATATTCACAAATCCCAAACACAATTCCGTTTCATTTTTACCGCTCACGCGACGTTTACACATCAATGTCTCCAGTACTAGCAGACTCGTTATTATTTTGTCTTTGTCGCGTGTATCGTCTCGTCCGGAGTAGTCCAAACTTGCGCATTACAAAACCGGAACACAACTCGTTTAAAAACGCGTAACCATAGTGTTGAATTCAGACGTTTTTTCTATGAGGGTAGGGGACACAATGAGAGGTGGAATTAATATAATACAAATTCACCAATTTTACTATATTTATACTTATATTATACAGGGGTGTATTCAGATATTTTTTTTTTGGGGAGACGGGGGTGGAGCCACTGAGTAATATCATCGTTGAGTTATTTCTAAATTCTAATTCAAGACTAAATCTTAAAGTTAGAAAAAATTACCGAATTCATAATACATAAAGAAATTTCGGGAGGGGGGAGGCTGGAGCCCAATCAGCTCCCCCCATAAATACGCCCCTGCTTTTATATGTGTTTAATTAACTATTTATTCACCCATATTTGACAGGGGGCAAATAAAATTTCAGGGTGGGGGGCAGTAGTCTCCCTGATTTTCAACACTGCGTGGAACGATTGCAGTAGCTACACGTATATACCGTATTCTCATATTGGTGTTAAACCCCCTACAGTACAATAACAGTAAATAATAATTGGCGGTTTGGGTTCGAATTATATTTGTACAGACAAAATTTCGTAGCAAATTATTATTATTTTAATGGCGATTTTATTTTATCGAGTGATGCACGTGCGTGTGCAAATCGATTTAACTGTAATTAAAATACAAATATTTATTGAGCATTCAATTTTGCCAAAAAAAGAACTATTATATGTTATAACTTGGTCTTCAGTGATGATTTTCTAAACTTGAATATTTATAATCTGTATAAATTTAATATTAATCTACGATTCTGTAACGAAATAATAAAAAAATGTTTTGTACATTATATATTGTCATCGTATACATTTGTTTGGACGTTAATTTATAATATTAATGATATTTAATATATTTATACTCGTGTAAATAATTCATTTGAAATATGGATTTTTAAATTCGGGAAAACTTTACGTGTATCCTCCGAAAAACCTTTTCCGATGCGGTTTCATAAACAACTTTATAAATAAATCGTGCTTATGTAATAATGACCTTATTGTGACCGTTCCAATTTGCATGGTAAACTTATGTTTTACCCTTCTATAAAAGTTTTAAAAGCAATACATTTTCGGAAAATTAGATTTTCTACTTTACATTATTACCTGTGATTATTTTATAGTTATAAAAATATAAACCGATATATGATAAAGCGGAAATAATATATTTAGAGTTTATTATATTATATAGGGTATAGGTACTTAATAATAATTTTTCTTTTCGTCGTAAAAAAATGTTCATTTTATATTACGCGTAGTGTTTTCAATTTTTCGGTTTTACTTGAACACAACTAATAAAATATTATGGTTTGATTTTTTGCTAATACGAAGTATACGATTCGGTTTGTTTTCTTATGTAGTTATTATATTCTTGTAAATATCTTTCTTATATAATATCGTTTGTGTGTTGTGAAATAATATAATTTCTAGAAATATGTGTATATTAAAAAAATTTTAATCCCACAGGAATGTCTGTGTCATAGGTACTCGTAAGTAGACAGGGATCAGGTGATATACTATTTCGTACGATTATATTTGATGTAAATAATTAGTGACTAATATTTACTGGATATAAGATTATAGTTATATAAGACTGAAAGGTTTTTAATGTTTAACGTAATGTATTAACAATTTTCATATAAAAACCTTATTGAATTGTTGATAAATTTCCATACGTTTTATAACATATTATAATAATAAAAATAATTAGGTATATATTACATCTGCCAGCATCATTGAAAATACTCATGTGACACGATTTAATTTCAATAAATATTCAGAGGTTGAAATATTGTCTACAGCTGTTCTATATTATTATATCTAATTTCAGATAAATTGTTTTATTATCTACAACCATGTTGTAACGGATATATAAAAAAATAGTTTTTTTTTCGTGCATGTCGTTAGTTAAAACATGTATAACTTATTGCTTTTATTATTTAATTCGAAAATTAATCATCATAAAAAATAGCCTAACATATGTTTATATATTTTTAATTTTTTTTTTAATACATCATGTAAAAGTCTGACTCATTGTTTTGTTGTAGTCTATGATTTTTTTTGTTCGCAATTTACTTATTTGAATTTAGCGGGTTTTTAGTATGTCATATACTACCTTTACCATTGTGATTATCTAATTCACTCCAACACTAAATAAAATTTTCACTGAAACTCAGTACCCTCACGCTCGTCTTTCCGAAGGCGCTTATTCGATTATGATTTGAATTTGTACAGTTAGTATAGTGTACATAAATTGTATTGGTAAATACGCGTGTGATAATTTCATACATGTCCATTATCCACTTTTACAAAAATATTTAAGTATTAATCGAAAAGTGTTTTCTAGCCGAGTTCGAACTTCGAATACATATTACTGGGCATACGTTTTTAATAGACCATAGAATTATTTGGTCCATTCAATTATCCTTCAGTGTAACGGATTTATTTACGAAAAATCCTATATACATATATATAACATGAATATTACGATAAAAAAAAAAAAAATTGAAGCGAATACTAATGTCAACGAGAAATGTGAAATGTTGTATGAAATATTTCTATGTTGTTAATATACACTACAGGTCCTTGTCGATAAATCGTAGTTTTGAACGATAGAAGTAATTTCCCACTTGAAAATAAATAGTTGTAAAAGTTGTTATTAGTCGATTATTATTTTAGATATATACATATAGCCATTTTTTTTTTATAGTACACATTAAATTATTTATCGATAGAATGCATTAAAAAAATAAATACACATCACATAATAAGGTTTTATTACATTGAACATTCGAGAACTCGGAAATAAAACATTACTCATCATCGTAATCATTTTACTCGATTCACTTTCAAAATAACGTCACACACCGCCTGCATATATAATATATAATTAATATTTCGGTATTTGTTTAGGCGTGTTATTAGAAGTTTACAGTGCTCGCACTCAAATTTTAATTAAAGTAACGCTGTATCCAGTCGTGATTTTTATATTACACTATATTATTTCTTCTTTTGATGCGATCCGGAGATTTCGGTCCGTTTGTTTTTACCATTACACATAAAAAGACTAGTATAAAAAAATACGTATATTCGGTCAGACTATTTTCTTATTCGATCACGAAATAAACCGTCAAAAACCGACTTGTTATTTTCTTTCGTCTTCCATTAGATCACCTTCTAAACGATAGTGTGTCTGTATATAATGTGTACAGC
This sequence comes from Slavum lentiscoides, assembly GCA_032441835.1. Lineage (NCBI taxonomy): Eukaryota > Metazoa > Arthropoda > Insecta > Hemiptera > Aphididae > Slavum > Slavum lentiscoides. The sequence continues at coordinate 562,763 of CM063707.1, read as the reverse complement.
AACAAAGACTGACGTCCCGGCAGGAAGGAAGACGCGCGTGTGGTCCACACACAAAACCTCTTTCCGCCTTCACCTCCCACTAATATACACTAGTATCGGCCATACAATCCGTCTGAGAATTCAAAATTAAATTAAAATATTGTCGTCACCTTTTTTTTTTTTGTATATATCCCCACTTTCTTGTTTTTTTTTTTATATCCATTATCTTCGTAGATAGCGACTAAGAATAATCATAACGGAACAATGCACATTGAAATCGTCTGTGAGTTTTTACCAGCTGTAACGTATCGACTCAACTGTTCGGAGAAAAACGATTTTACCGTCGCGAATTTAATAAATATAATGTGTTCGTGTGTCCCCAGTATTGATTTGTTAATAAAATTATCGTTTTATTGAAAATCGTGTTTTCAGAAATTTGCTATATTGTGACTATATACACGAATATTATTGCTATAATATATATTTGCGAGTCGCGACACTAAAACGCATGGTTCTCAAACGGTATAGGTATATATTTTATGTATAAAATGAAATTTCTAATGAAAATTCAAATGTGATTTTGTCTATGTAAAAATTCTATTCACATAAAATTAAATATTATTTTTTCAGAGAGATTGAAATAAATAAAACACACTTAGGTATACAATATAATATGGTATTTAGAAGAATATAATGTTTGGAAGACAATGCGGTTTTTGAATAAGGCGAAGTAAAATGTGGACATCGACGTATATTTATATTTTTTTACCATATTATTATTATTATATTTCCTAAAGAGAGTACACGTTTATAATATTTCATCCATTTAAGGCATAGTTTCCGCGTTGAACACATAATATTAAATTGTGTTTTGTAGTTTTTAATGAGATACCGTATTCAAACATAAACTGTCGTATACATTAAAACGTAAAACTGCAGTACTTTGTGGTATTAAAATTAGTTAATTTTATATTTTAAGTAGGCGTAGGTACTCAATTGTTAAGAACACATACACGAATATATGAAATATAATATAATAATAATAATCAACGTAATATATATATATATATTTTAATAATAAAGGTGATAAACTTACTGCTTAGTCGTTTCCATGGGAAATAACGTTGTTAAACTATGTAATATAATTGAATTGGTATATATTATGTTTGTATCGTACAATCGCATTTAAATGAACTCGAATCTTTTAATTGCTTATTTGAAACGAATTGATTATTCGGTATGTTAATATGTCGGATATTTTTGCAAATAATATCGTATAATAAGGTCGAATTTGCCATTTAATTGGCAATTATAATGTTTTCTAAACGAGAATGTATAATACGTTATAATATAGTACTCGGATACACGTTAAGTTTGATTTGTACAGCGTATTTTAAACACTGTACTATATACATATTATGTGACCGATATTAATTTATTCTAACGTAATAGTGCGCGTGATTATATATCGCGTATTATAAACTATATTTTTAACGGTTTTTGTAGTCAATATTTGTCGCATTTTCTTTTAAACATGAATGTTCTTTCACAATAACGACATAACATAACGTATATAATAAATAATATAGAAATAGGTATACCGCTACTTAAAATACTATTAGGTCAGTATACTACTGCGCATAATAGTCACGTCTATATAAGTGAAAATATAAAATTCAGTCGACGATATATTGTCGTCTCTATCAGTGTGCAGACGTTGTAGTGATTTTACGATAAAAACATAATATATTATAATATATATTATCTGTTTCGGTCGTTGAATTACTGTGGATCGATACAATATGAGACTTTTAAACTTCCCGAACGATTATCGAGACACGGTGGGTGGACACATTTTTTTTTGGCTCTCGCACGCCGCGCACGTACAAGAATACAATTTGAAAAAAATCTCGACAATATAATGTAGTTTTGTTTTTCGTTATTCGCCGTGCGTGTACGTTTAGCAACGTAAACCGCGTTTCTATAATTCGAGTGTTTAAATATATATACATATACTATATAATTTATATGTAACCAAGCACGATTATTTACGTAATCTTCATTCAAGAAAAGAATGAACGCGTAAAGGGAGTTATATTTTTTATTATGAAAAGATCTCGATTGCGGCATTTTTAAAAAAATATCTATTGTTTCGACTTTCGGTTTATTAACAAAAAAAAAACCAACAATACACGTCTTCGTCTACAATACGAAATTCGAAAAGTGTATATTGTTATAATCAAAGAAGAAGAAAAAAAAACTATCGATTCGTAATGCGTTTTTTTAACACTGACGTTAATGAAATAATTGATATACTTTCATATTTGACGTATATACTTATTCGGAATTTTTTCTCTCTTCTTAATTCAATTTCAATCGAAATAGGTCTGCAATTTATTGATTGTATATCATTTAAATATTGTTTTTCGCCATTGATTAGTTTTTTTTTTATATGTTATAACTATTTTTGAATAAATGAGTACATTTGAAGCACTCGCGTAGAATTATTGAATTATTTTAATTCTATTCAGAATAGAGCTGAGAGGTTTGTTAAAAAAAAAAAAAATTGCTACATTTGATATATTTTTTTTTCTTTGACTTGGCTGGCGATATACGGAACTTGTAGTCATGATTTTATTAATCTATTATGTACAATACAATCATTGACAGTACAGCAGAAATATACTAGACAAAAAAAATCTTTTGTTTCTTTTTAGTATTTCGGCGAATTCAAACGAACACATCGTATTATAACGGTTACATGTATTTGATATATTATTTTATAGATTGTGTACTGTAGCGTATAGTTGGCGATTTAATAACGTTTTCACAGCGGTTATACAGCTATGTGCGTATTAGATTATAAGACAACATTTACTATAATATAATACTGCAGTTTATGTATTATTTAATCAACCGCAGTATATAAAAGGAAAATAGAACACTATAGGTTATGTATAAAAATTGATTTAGAAAAATATTTTTGAATTCGAATGTAGTTTTTTAATACTATATGATTGTTCTTTTGTTTACAAGAAAAGGAATAAAAAAAATATTTTAAACTAATTTATTTTTCGTATTATATATTATATATACATACATACATGTATGTAATGACATAATAAAATATCTTTTAAATTCTGATTTAAAATTAAATTATATATATTTGTTTTGTTTTACAATGAAAATATATAGATATTTAAATGGATTTTTAGTTGTTTCAACAATTTAAAATGGATTCACTCTTTTGACGAATATTCAATAAAACAATTTTCTTATATAATTCAGATAGTAACGTATAATGTGTAACAGAAAATTTACAATTATATGACCATACACTTAATGTTGTTTTATTATATTATAGTACTGCATTAGTATCTCAGGTGTGGTATGCAGGCACAAATTTATAAGTATTATTATTTTATTACGGAATGCGTGTCTTGCGTGTCACTAAGTAATTACAGGAAATGTCCACCAAAGCCTTTTTGAATCGCTTAAAACTTACCGCACGATACATTCGCGATTCGTTCGTTCTATATTATTCATACGTATATGTTTCACTTCTTCAATTACCGTGTCCATTTTTCAACGTATTTGACAGTTAAAACAATTATTTTGACTGGACAACCGAAATCGTAACTACCCGCCTATACGTATACCTATAATAATATGTTATTAATTCTTCACAGTAATCGCTGAACGAGTAATTTGATCGGTTTTATATTTTTTCGTTATATATATATCCATTCACCGAACGATTAACGCAATGATACGCGCATTTCTATTTAATTTTGAACACACAAAATTCGAAATAAAATTAAATAATCACATATGACTGCAGTGTATTGAGCGCGCGTGATAATTTCGGAGAGGAAAGTTATTGTATGTAGAATATTGTTGTCATTTTCCGTGCGTAGAATGAGATTTAAACGAGTCTCTGCATTATTATTATTCGACTCGTATGGAAAACCGTATTGTGTAAAATATGACATTTGAAGAGTTTACCGTTATATGACGTGTATGACATTTATTTTCGTTGTCGCCGTAAATACCGTTTAGCCCTTTTACACCGTTTTGATTCTAAGCGCATAACTGCAGTTGCCTAATTCAAGCGCCGTGTAATTTTTTTAAAAAAATACTATGCGTTTTTATCGGACCATTATTAACATTGCTTCGGTACGGTTCACGTTCGATTCTCGAACACGTCCGTTATTCAAACAACGCAGTCAATATACGTAAATCTATCTATGCGCGTCTTCTTCCTATTTTTTTTTTTGTCCTACACACGTATAGTTATTTTCGTATTATTATCACACGCACAGTTCGAGTGTCCGCGCACATCATTTAACACTCATCTTAATTAATTATGCACGGTTCTGGTGGCACATAATGTATTTCCTCGTTAATTGGGACGTTTCGTTTTGTGCGTTAATAATAATAATAATGAAAAAATCTTTGTTCGCAGTTTGTTCACTGCAAACGGTCGGTATGGCATGGTGCACGTAACGGTTTTCGAAACGATCAGTTTCGACCGTGAACGTTTTTGTATCCAAGGGATTGTTCTCCATATGTGCGTACGATATATCGGTATTGTAAAAAAAATATTCTTTCTATCTTTTCACGACCGCCTTTTCAGATTTATTATTTATTACATGATATACAGTATACGTGTGTATAATATGTAGAAGCGTATTTAGCAATATTTCTTAGTGGTAGTAGTGGGTGATGAGTGGAGCCACAAGACACAAATACATAACGTATAATATAATTTAATAGGATTCAAAGTAAACGGATGAGAATTTAAATACTTAAGATTAAAATAATAATGATAAAAAAAAAATGTTAAGGGGAGACGAACGCTCCGTTCTCCGTGTGTTGGTTAGTTACGATACGTGTCTGTACATAAAAATATGATTAACGACGTGTATGGAAGAAGGATCTTATTTTTCGTTTCTCTATGATATATGTACATATATTATACACACCTAAAGTATAAATGTTATCTATATTGATGCACTCGAGTTAGCACAAGTTATATTATGTCGTAGAAAACAAAATTAAAAATATTTAATATCGTTTCGTTGTATTATGTCTTAAATATTTCGTGAATTGTTTGTTCAGAGGATTTCTCTCAAATTACTTTCAAAATGTAGAATTAAAAAGTTATGCATTTGCTATTATTATATTATATTGCTGTATTGTATAACGGATAGAGGTAAGATGCTGTAGCTAATTAAATTTATGATGGCCAAGCGCGTATTACAAGACATTACTAGAACTGATAACATCGACAGTTTGAACTTAATGTATTAATTGAGATAGTGATGATTTTTATTATACACGGTAGTTATTTATGTTTTTAATAAATAAATTATGGGCCCCAATTAAATTATTTTGGTGAAATGTTACAATCACTAATTGCGAATCTCGTTAATTATCTTTAAACGGTATATATATATATTTTTTAGTTTAATTAAAATGATTACATTGAAAACGAATATAATAATTAATTAATTTACAATTTTAAAGAAATTGTTAAAATCGTTCAGTCGTGGTTACATTTCTTAATTGAAAGATGACAAGCCGATTATTGTACAATTTTAATTACAACGAAAGTAATCTAACGAAAATTAAATATTTATCAAACGCAATAACACGAACTTTCAAGTATGAATTTTTGAACATCAAAACTATATACTTATAACGTGTACACTTTCTTTGAACAATAATAATTATCGTGGCATTTTTTTTTTTTATAATTTTATGTTTTATTATTTTTAAATGTATGTAGTTAAAGAATCGCGTAAGTAAAGCTAACTGAAATTATACTTTTGTGAAATCTCACTTATAGAAAATGTATAACGTATATACTCGGACTATAATCAATCTACGTACTACAGAAACTTAAGATTTTTGAGTTTTCTATAACATATAATGATGTGTGCTTTCCTCTGTACAGTAGCGTACACTAGCAGCTCGGCTATAATGCCATGTAATTTTCTCGCGCGCATTTGTGCTGTATATACACACGGTCGTGGTCATATTATAGTTTTAACGATGTTCCAAGTAATATACTTGCGACCTACCTACAATGTACGTATATTATATATATAATAAAAGTGGTTTTGAAGTTAAATTAAAAAAATAAAATCATTAAAACACCGAATTGCGCGTATCTTACTTACGTACAATTATGCGCATGACCCGCATTAAAAAAATCAAAAAACTCGTACTTCACTTTTTCGACCATTTATTGAAGTAAATGGATTGTAATCGTATTATTATCGTATATATATATATATATATAAAGTAAAACGATTACTGCGAGTCGGTCGCTTTCGAATTCGATACTTCCACCAAAAGCGTATATTCCTAATGTACGTTTCTTCTTGGGTTTCGTTTTTTTTTATTTTATACTGTTTCGAATGCGCGTGTCCGAATTATACTATATGTATATATATATACGGTTACCATTCGATAATATGTTTTTATATATAATATATATATATTATATTATCGATGTTAAACAGACGGCGAGTTCGTTGCCACCGGAAACTCACTCTGCTTCACGGCGTCGACGGTACCGGTGTCGTTTTGCAAATCGTTAAAATTATGTGGTAGAAAAAAAAAATTGGTCGTTTCCTAATAGAAAAGTATATCATATGGAAAACGCGTGTAGTGGAACTGAACGTCTAACGTCGTGGGTTCGGTCATCCAAGAAATGAATGCGCCGTAGTATGAAAAAAATTTAATAATACAAATTGATATCAGTTCAGTGACTAGATACTCGGCGCGATTTATTACGTGCACATGCGGCAATCTCGTCGATAAAATAATTCGGAGAAGAAATAAAATTAAAGTCACATTGGTGGGATCGAGGACAACGAGGAAGCTGATTTTTAGCAAAGTCTACGAAGAATTTGGTGGCTCGCCCATTTCACGAAATTCCCTATGTACAGATTTTATTCTTCTACCATACCTCGGCCCGGCGAAATAAATTTGTCCCTTCCGTTTCACGTTTTTTCTGGTTTCACTAAACGGCCCTTTCCAGACCCCTTGTCGTCTCCTTTTCCGGGTAAAGATTCGGCTACAACAGTTCTCTGCCCACGCCCGATAATGATTAATGGTTCCTCCGTATTTTACTCGCCACGATGGAAACGTTTTATGTGACTTTAATCGCGTACTTTTTGATTGCCTCGCTAGTTGTCCCCAAAACAGATCGTCTTTTCAATCCTTTATACTTTCTACAAGGGTTGATTCGATGATACGTTTTCATTCCCGGCCATACGAGTATATTAGTGCTATTCTCTCTTCCGTTCATAAATCCGGGTTACTCAATTTAAGTTTTATTCTTATCTATTTGTTATGTTTATTTTTTATTTGATGTAGTTGGTTTTGTGAATTAATCGTCAAGCATTAATGCATATGTCGTGTACAATAATAATTTTATAAAAAAAAAACTCCTCTACCGCGTGCCTGTCTCGTATTTAATATTCGTACTTATGAACGTATATAAATTACGTGACGTGTAATTAATTGGTTAGATTAAGTATAGGCGGTACTCCAATACGATCAAATATTGTTGTTAATTTTAATTATACTCGCAATTGTAGTGAATATATATATATATATATATTTAGATTAAGAAATAACGGTACCCATTCGTTTAAAAATTACTTGCGTAAAACAAAAACACCGTAACAAAATCGAATCGCCGTTAATTGCAATTTTTTTTTTATAAAATTTTATTATTATTTGTAACTAAAAAAAAAATAATGAGGGTAAAAAAGTATTATTTTTTTTATTTTTGGAAAAAAAAAATTGTTTGCACTGTTTAACCTATCAATATTCTAAAATAACGCTTTTTATACTTTTTTTTTTCAGTTTAAAAAAGGAAAATAGAAGCAATTAGACGTCGCGGATCGTATACGAATTTGGTATTTGGAAATTTTAACGCGTTTAGGTAAGTTTTTTTTTTAATATTCGTTTATCTTACGCGCTATATTATGTAATTACGATAATAATATCGACTTGTATTACGAAAACGCGTATAGCGCGTTGTTTAATCGATTTTCCATATCGAATTCGAGATATACCGGCCGGTAAAAAAGTTAAACGATTTACATTTTTTTTTTTTATTGTGCGCGCAATATAATCGTATATATTAACGAAATGCGTTACTCGTTCGTATTACGATAATAATTTGTTACTCGCGAGTGCGGTCATAGCAGTGTAGTGACCACAATATTAACGGTTTGGTCCGCCGATCCTTTGATCCTGTTGCCCGTGGCGGAATAATATTATACGGAACGCGTTTCGTCCTGTTAATTAGTTTCGATTGCATAACGACTATTTTTCTCGCGTAATTAATGTCACGGAAACGATTTCATTAAACCGCCGGCCGTCGAAAATCCTATCGGGCCGGATTGTAAAAAAAAAAAACATTATATCGATTCCCACGCGAAGAGTTTGGTCTATATATTTTTTTTTTTTAGGTTTTATTTTTTGTTTTCTAGTAATAGCGTTATTAAACGGTATAAAATAAGTCGTCGTATACAGCGGCCGGTGGTCACCCGACAACATCTGCAGGTCACCGATATAATAATAATAATCGTTTCTATGTGTGCATAGTATTATATATATATATATTATTTTAAACGCGCGCATTGTGTATTCGTTGAGCCTACGCGTTTTTTTTTTTGTATGCAAATGTTCTCCGGATAGAAGACTGCTGCGAGCTATAATGACGTCGCTTTGTATCGTTTTTTTTGTCTTCTTCCGTTCGTACAAGTGATTCGTAAAATATTTGTGTATTTTTTGCGAATCGTGCAGATTGCGCGTGTCTGCGTAATCGTATAAAGATTTTATTTATAACTATCGGTATTGAAAACGCTTTTTTTCTAAAACGCTTTATTTCTCGTCTATATCTATTTTTTTTTTTTTTGAAATGTCGCGAATAATAGTATATTTTATATAATATCGCGCGTTTACTTTTATGACATTCTCAAGACGAATAATGAATAACTAGTGGCGACGGAAATATAAAAAACGGTGTTCGTAAAAAAAAGATACGAATTAGATTTACGATAAAAATGTATAAAAAAAAAAAAAATTGTTCGGTCTTATGAAAACCCGTAGTGAAAAAAATATCTATTGCCTGGCCGAACGCGACGTTATATTATTTCGAATACGTTTCGGTTGAACACTGCGCGTTGTAAATGTTTTATCTTTTATTTATTTTTTAACCGAATAAATTTGAAAATATTAAACAGTACGTTTTTTTTTTTCGTTCGGATTTATTTTACGAAAACGTATATTTTATGTTTTTATTGTCGTTTATATCCGTTGAATAATTATATATACACGTATATTCCTATAAAGATTACGAAGATCCACGTAATAATATATATCGGTGTTTTCGTTTCGATCCAAGGCGAATCTTATATACAATACACATAAATCAGTGTGGCGTTATAGTGGATGAGAACAATTTGGAATACCTGAGTCGAAAACGTAGCTCGAAAACAAAATTCGAATATCGATTTATTTTTCGTTTTCAGCCCGTCTATAGCCCGACGAACGTTTTCGATTATTCGCCGGCGCGGTTTGTTTCACCTGAACCGTTTAATATTTATCGTAATAATTTTTTTTTACGCACAAATTCGGTGATTTTCTGTCTCGTTTCAAAATATTCCGTAGTTTCCAATCGTTAGGCCCATCGAATAAGACGTACCGTCGTTGAACTAATACAATATCGTTTTCGAGCGAGCGTTCGTTTTTTTTCGTTTTTTTTTTAACAAAAGTAATACGACTGTAATGTACGGAATGGAAAGAGTAAAATGTCTAACTCAATGAGTATTTTATGAATATTATATTGTTTATCTCTTTTAATACCTATATTATATATATATATTAAAAGAGACACACAATGTTTCGAATGTAATTGGATAATTATCCACTTTCGTACAGAGTGCAATCACTGTAATAATTTCATTTCGTGAGCGGATTTCCGTGTCGTAGATTATAATATTAATCACTGCTCGAATCCAAAAATTTTTCTGTCTCGAGATGTTCACGATTTTATAGGATGAAATCGTTTCACTTTCTTCGGCGTCTTAAATATTATTCTCGGGAAAAATTTCCATTGAAGTGAAAAAACACGTATATATATATATATATATATATACGATATTACAATCAGAGCTCGAGACTGTTAGAATAGCATTATTTGCATATTTTTTTCTATTGCGTAAAATTGTATCAAGATGAAATGCAAATTCATTTTATACAACAAAGAATTTATTTTATACATTCTTTTTTTTATATAGGTTGTATTTTTTCCATATTCTGAATTAATAACGTTAAAAAATATAAATATATATATTGAAATTTGTGTAATTGTTTTAATTTTATATGGTCAAACTTATGGAAAATAAAAAAAACTTTAGTAATTTCGGTATAAACTACATCTTGATCTTCGTGTGCAAAGTTTCTAAAAATATTCAATCGCGGACTCGTTATTTTTTTTAAATTTTCAATATTTTATTAGAACCAACAAAAAAGTTGGTATCGAAAGAGAAAAAAAGTTAAAGAATACAAACCCCGTGTAATTATTATTTGATCGTTAAATCTATGTCTAACGAAAATCCGATACAGTGTACAGCTAGTATATTATGCATAGTTGCAGGATAGGTACTCGGTCGAAAAATCAATTTAAAACGTACGCGTGTACGCATTTAACGGAAATCATATTGTATACATATTTTGGTACTTGTCTGTTACGGACATAATTACGTACATAATTCGATCTCGTGAAATTGTTTTTCTCGCCGGTCCGCTATAAACGATCGAATTCTCAAAGTCGATTCGCGTTTTTTTAGAACGCGTGTTGTACTCTACGTTGACGTTTCCGTCGTCTGAATGAAAACAAACAGTAAATCAATAGCAAAAAAAAAAAACAATGTATACCTATACCGTTTCGTCACGAACCGATGATTGTTATATATATATATATATATAATAAGGTTTTATTGGACGCTCATACGTACACCACAATAATAATTCATATTATTCGACGTACATAAATAATATGTCCGGCGCGCGCGAAAACGCCGTCGCACTCAAAAGGAATTCGAACCGCGTTCAAACGCAGACTCCGCGCGCTCGGAAATCGCTTTCGAGGGGTTCACTCTCTGCAGTTCACTGTAGCGGATATCTCCGTGCGGTCGCCTCGTGAAACCGTTGTAAATCATGTCGTCTGTACCCGTTATAGCCGCAGTGTTTATGGGGACCGGGGAATACATAAAAACGCGAGTGGTCGGTCGCGCACGTCTACGCGAAAATGTATATGAAAATGGAAAACGAGCTGGCCGAACTTTTATATCCTCTAAGTACCGAGGGGTCTAAAGAAAACCGCGATGTGTTACATTGTACCGAGACGATCTGCACGCTAAACGCGCGTGCGATTGATTGGGATTTGAGCCGCAGAAAATGGACGAGCACAGCGGTTCTTATGATTTTGGACGAAGAACTTTTTCAAATCACGGACCCTCTATTATTATAATTTATTTAATTCTTATTTATTTACGAAGAATGGTGTCGCGTTCTGTAGACTTCCGTCGCACATCGAGCTCAGTATTCGAAAGGCTCCGATTGTGTATAGTTCGGTCTTAACGTTTTCTATATGCGGTTTCGAAACTCGTTTTTAATGTCCACAAGAGCGGTGAAGGCTTTTTCGCATAAATGAATCATGGACAGTCGAATTCAAACTTTCAGAACTTCATTCGATATTTCTGGACGATCTATTTGTACGCGCGCGACCAGAAATTTTCTAACGAATTCCGATTTGATTTTAAACTATACTGTTTGTAGACATTTCTATAAGACTGTCTTCTTCCGATGATGTCAGCCCGTTTATTAGATTAACATCTGCAGTATTGCAAAAAGGACGAATTTCAGTTGTTCGATGTAAATATTTTTAACGGGTTTTTCAAAACAGCTAATAAATTTGCTTATCCAATTATGAATGAATTTTAGTAACGGAATGACGTCGATGAACAGTAATAATATTAACGCGCTGTTTTGTGCACTCTCCAACGGAAATAAAACCTTAAAAATAATCTATTGTTCTACGCTTCGAATCGCAGGTTTTATACACTTTCTCTGTATAAAAATGTTTTTACAGTACCTATTACATGTATTAGACCACGATATAATTTTTAATCTTCCGAAAGACAGTGTCTGTGTAATCATATTAATTATATACATTACTATTACATCTATAATATATATATATATTAAAATTACGTATAATATTTGTCAAATATTCGAAATAAGTGGTACAATTTTTCTACAAGAATATAATATTTTATAATATGGTTACAAATCACAGTTTAAAACCGTATATCATACCGTGTTCCGCAAGTTTAATATTAATGTTATATAGTAACGCATATTGTGCAGTCGGCCGGATATACGACTATATTAAGATGTATGCGGTTCGTGATTTCGTATAATTATTATTTAATTGCAGTTTATGGGTTAAATCGATATACATACATGTGGGAAGAGACTTCCGTAATACTCGGTGCACCGCAAATTGCATTATATTTTTATCAGAGTTTTTTTTACATTATAATATACTAGTAATATATCATAATTATTATAATAATATCTCGACTATTACTCTAGATTTAATATATATATATATTTTAACAATATTTAACAACATATAGTACATCCGAGTTGAAAATATATCGAAAAACATCGTGATAGAAATACGAATATTATAATATATTCTAATGACGCAGTTACGCGACTATAACCTCCGTGTGTAATTTTCATAATAACTGCACATAGTAATAACCTATTATACTCGTATGATACATCAAATAACGCGTTTTTCTTTTCAAATTAATAAAGCTAAAATTCTTTTTTTTCCACATATATAACACTGTATATTTAAATATTCTATATCAATATCATTCACAATGTCTATTATAAACATTTATCTAATCGTATACAAAATATAACGCGTTTATTCGTATACAAATTTTTTTTTTTATACTTATATAAATCATTTAATTAGTAACGAACAATACGTTCCGTAATGACTTGTTACGTATTAAATTAAGCGTACGTCGAATGTACGAATTATAAATTAATTATAAATTTTATCGAATTCGTAGCGGATAGAAAAAAGAAACCTCGTAAATCCGACGACAAAATAAAGAAATTTTACCTCTGTAGCGTAAAAGATATATCGAACTAGGTCAGTGAGATAATAAATTGCTTACGGGGTTGCTGGTAGAAGTGTTGGGCACTCGTCTCGCTTCGTTCACCTTGTGTGTATATATAGAATTCGTCCCTCGACTGGCATCTTGTTAAATAGACCACAGCGGCGTTGAATTTCGATTATAATAATGAAAAGCGAAATTGATACGAAAACAATACAGCCGCAAATAAATATCGTTTTAACGTTTTTTTTTTTTTTTGACAGGTAATATGTGTATATATATACATAGGGTGAAATATAATACGCGTTCAGTTACAGGGTGCCATACTGGTTTTACATGTATAAATGTGTGTACACTGTACACTCTTCGCATTAAAAATAAGTAAATAAACTTAATTGTACAAAAAAAAAAAAAATCGGTTTATGTGAATATTATTGACGTAATTTAGTCTATTGTATTTAAGTTTAATTAGAATGTTTGACAGAAAACTGGGGAACGATACCGTAATAATTCGATTTTTTTTTTTTTTATATATATAATTTATACATTTTATTTCTATATAATGTCGCGAAAACACTGTTGTTGTTGCGCATTGACTCAATACTCGTTGACCGTATCAAGAATAAAAATAAAAAAAAATCAATAACGAAAACTCGTATTTTAAAATAAATCGCTTGTACATAATTTGTCTCCGTAAAAACGTCTACTTTAATTTACATTAGGATTTTTTATTTTACTTATATAACATCGCCTTTTACTCGTCCACGAAAACGCAACAAATAAAAAACGTGCGGACCGAAATTGATAATCAAATATCGCGTTCTTTGAAAGAGTTTAACTGAATTTAAACTGCTCGTGTACTCATACTATACAATGACGATTATGCATTTAAAATTCAATATTATGTAATAACGATTATAAACGAAAATAATAAATTGACTGACATTTCGTATATAGAGAGTCGTTTTAACGCGTAAACGACGTTTGAATTAAGGTTTTATATTTTTTGTCCTTTTTGCAATATTGTATATATTGTTATAATTTACAGCTGCACCCCGAACGGTTAACGAGTATATTACCATCGTCCACAATATTATTTTTAAAAGACCAGCCAAAAGCGAGAATATTGATTTTATTATTATTATTATTATTTTAATAAACCAAACAACCAAACGTTTCGATATATTCGCACGGTGTGCGTAATAAAATCTTATACGAATTTTAATTTTCATCTTTTCCCGTTAGAAAACGTAACAACAACAACAACAATAATATTATATATGTATATAATAACATCACGACGAATCATATAATAGATATGATATACGTACGACTACGTGTATTATAATAATAATAATAATAATAATGAGGCGCGTGCAATTTCCTTTTCTTTTTTTTTCACCGATAATAATAATAATAATAATAATACACACCTCCTTGCGAGTTCCGGCCGTTCGCTGTATCTATATTATATATATATATGTATATAGATTACAGAGTGTATATTATGTGTGTGCAGGCGCGGACTGGGCTAAAAAAAAAACGGGACGGAGTGTAAACGAGTATTTGAGTGTTGTACGTATATTGGAGGGCTCGTATATTTTAATTTTTGTAAAAAAAAGAGCGATAAAACATGTATAAGTGAACAAAACGTTTGAGATATTTCAAATTCGATTTCGCCTCTCTACGTTTTCAAGTGAATTCTATTAAATCGCTTGTTCGAAGTAGGTACTAGTATAGACGTTCTCAGCACTAATAATAATTTATTATTATTATCGTTTTCGGTTGTCTTGCAGTGAAAGAGAGAACTTCTCAATCGCGGGTGTATAATGAGTTTTGGAGAATGACACTCGAGTAGATGACGATGTAAGCTTCGTGTATAGAAGCTACTTTCAAAGCAAATCTCTGGCACATAGTCTGTGCAGAGTCCCGAGCGGACCTATATATGTTTCCAGCGTTAGGTACCCGTCCACGGGACGTTACGACCCGAGGCCGTTGTCCCGAGTGCGGGCCGAAGATTTATTCCTGCGAGTCAAAAATTGTGGCACGTGGTGTTTGTTAGCTCCTGCTCCGCACACCAACCAGTCCTGCGGCCGTAATACGTACAGCAGTCGTACGAGCATGGAACGCAATGGATAGAGCGTATATATCACACGGGAAAAACGTATACATACACCTAGTACCGCACGGACTTTTAAATTATTCTTTCACAAAAAACAGAGTATAAAATATCGTTGATAATAAGAATTCGCTGAAGAAATGTCGATATCTTGCCGAATAAGATTATTGCTCTTTTCCTTATTATCCGCTACGCAATTGGTACACGTGTCTCCTATCCGTATATATCAAACACGAGGGTTAATATATATGTTTTTTTGCACGTCGGTTCTTCTGTCGAACCTGTACATCGGCCATTTCGACATCGAATGATTGATGTGGTACGAACGCCATTAGCTATTTGTGTTCTTTTAAAAGATTTTCTAACGATGCCGCCGTTGGTATTCGTAATAATACGCGCAGGAATAAGACGCGTTTACGACCGAACTTTCCTGCAGGACGAGCGCGCTGTGTACGCTTGTGTCCGTCGTCTGCTGCAGGCGGTGGAGGCATGCCCGGATTAACACTATCGTAGGCCCTAGACACAGATGATTAAGAAACCGAACATTAAGCGTAAATATACGAGTAATATTATTATTTTTGCCTGTATAAATTCTTATATACGTACATAATATTTTACTTGTTGTGCTAATTTCTACAGATTGTATATTAACTTATAATAATTATTAAAAAAAACATAAAATATTATAAAAAAAAAAAAAAATCGTCGCCACACATTTCCGTAGGCCCTAGGCACAGTGCCTATAGTGCCTGTGCGCTAATACGGCCCTGGGTGGAGGTAATAAAAGTCTCGCTCGCGTCCGACCAGATTTCGAAATCTGTCGAAAACGGTCGAGCCGCGTTCGCGCAGCCGCCGTCTTTGCGGCACATCTGCCTTCGACCATCACGATCACGACTGTAATACACGCTGACTGCGCAGGTATTAATTCACTACGTGGCATTCACCGTGCCCGCGGCGGCGTTTCGCAATATTATCACAACCGCGTGGTGGTATACATTTTATTATTTTTATACGGCTATATATGGTTATATCAAAATTATATGTTGCGCGTATTTTTTTACACGGGAAAAAAACAGAGTTACACGCTACTAATTTTAGCCATTAACGAGTTAAAAAAACGAATCTGCTAGTACTCGAGACATTGCAGATGTGTAAACGTCGCGTGAGCTGTAACAATTGGAACGGAATTGTGATTGGGATTTGTGAATATCGGTATGTTTATTCAAAGTAATTTCGATAATAAATATTATTATTAGTTATCATGACAACTGCAGCTTACACATTTCCGTCCCATTTCTCGAGATTTACTCTCACACCGCCGTAATAGATGTTTACACATTAAAAAAAAAAAAGAGTTATTATTTTTCATAACTCGACGACAATTACTATTTATATATTATCCGATGTTATTTTAAACTTTAAAACGGTTCAATTTCGTTTAAGAGGACGATACACAGGCATTTGTTGTCTCCGTCTGTCGTATGGGACAGTATATATAGCAAAATGTCATTCCGCAATTCAAATGCTGTGTACTTTTAAATAAGAGCGTAGGAATAACGTAGTATTGTACCACAGTTCGAAAAATGTGAAGTTATGCTATGTCGTGTTGGAAACGGATTTTTGAAAATCGTATTGACAATAATAATATTAATAATACGTCATAGAAAACTAGTGTATTTGGCAAATAATAATTAATTGCGTAAAATACAAAAAATAAATAAAAATTATTTTGAAAATCTAATTCCAACAAAACATTGAAAAAGTTCTCATATTTTAAATGGTATATAATACTTGTGTTTATTGTAGGCTTCGTAGCGTTTGAATTACGAAAGTACTATTTCGCTATATTGCCCGCGTAAAACAGACAGAGACAACGAATGCCTTTGTAGCGTATATTTCGCACGTTTTCTTCATCAATCTTTTATTGTTGTGATTGAAAATCACTATTATATCCGACATATCGTATATTTAATCGGGTAACAACTCAATAATACAGTAATTCACGAGAAAATCGGAAACTATAGTAATATACTATACTATAATAGCGTATTTTTGTTCACCGATAACTTGAGTTTTTTTTTCTTCTAAACAAACTTATAACTTAACTATTAAATTTTTTTCGAAATTTTCACAAAAGTGAACTCGACCAAGCCAATTATTATTTTTTTAAATTAACTTAAACTTGTTAAAAACAAAAAAAAATAACTCGCCCGGCCTCGCAGTATATTATATACGTATAGATTTAATTTATACAGACTTTTATTTTTATTAATATAATGTATACGCGACTTCTATATAACACGGCACACCTAATTATTAACATATCAAACAATAGCGACTTGTGTAGTCACATACACGTGTTAACACAAGACCCGGCGTATATATATATATAAAAAAACACACGACAGCGGTTGAAAAGACATTACGACGACGTGTCAAATTAAATATTATATTTCGCGCGTCGCGTTATAAATGAATTTTTTTTTTTTTTATGGAAATCGATTTAAGCCTATTTTATTTAAATCGCCGTGTCCGGATGTATACGAACGTAAATTATACGGCATAACAGTTGAATACCAGAATCGGCCGGAGCCATCGTTCTCCTCCGTCTCTTTGAATTATAATACGCCACTGTATTTGTATTTTTTCCCTCTCGGTCCGTTCGTTTTGGGTGCTGACTCGCGAATCCGTCAGCAGTTTTACTCTGGACTTTTACGTCGAGTATAAATTCGTTTCTCGGAGGCGTTCGGGCATGGTAGGCCCTCATCGCTTTGCCCCGAATTAAATTATTGTAAAATTATAATAAAACGTATATAATATCATATAGTTGCGCGTTGTCCTATAGTTGTTACAACCATAGGCGTGCGCAGGAATTTTGTATGGGGTGTGCCACGAAGAAAATTGGGCCGCTTTCCCTTATATGAGCCTAAGCAAATCTAACCTAACTCTCAACCTAAAAAAAGGATAAATTTAATGCAAAACATCAATTCATAAAAACTTATTGATTAAATGTTGTGCTTCCTATACCTATACCAAATATATAGGTATATACTATATTGTAAAAATAGGTATACCTAGTGGTTAGTAACCTGCATTAGAATATTAAAAAATTTTGCTAGAGCGCCTAATTTATTTTCTCTAATTTTTATTATTTATTGCTTAAAATTCAAACAAAGTCCCTGAATGAATGAAAGTTGTACAAAAAGCCACGGGCCACGGGGTGTGCCACGACACACCCGGCACACCGTGTGCGCACGCCTATGGTTACAACGCGTTTGTCGTTTACGCAGCAAGTTTACAGACGCGTATTTATCTTTTTCATGATTTATTTAGTATACATTCCGACTGTACAGTTAAGTTCAGCCGATATACACGAGGGACTTTATTCTTATTTTATTTCGAGGGGATGTTTTCGTGGGATTCAACGTTAATACGTATATACAAACAATATATTGCCTCTTACAATCACACACACACACACATTTATAGAGTATATATTAATATCCCTTGGAATATATTCGTATACCGCGATACAATATAGTATAGACAATAGACGCATTTTATTTTATCGCGGCGGACCAAAAATGTGATATTTTATGTTCTTACGATTTTTCGACACTTTTATTGGTGTAAATCCTAATGTTTACTGTAGTTTTTATTATTTCCCAAACGCATCGAATTTCTCGGCATTGCGTTTGACACGAGTTTTATTCTGAATAAAGTAATACGTTGTTCGTATATATATATATATAATTAAATTTTTATTTTTACGAAAAGATAAAAAAAAAAAAAATGTTTATAACACTCAATAGTCAGTGATATAATATTCGAATTAAATGTCGAGTGGTAAAATAAGATAAAATAATGAATACGAATATAAATATTGGAGATATGCGTATACCTATACAAATACGAAATAACATGAATTTTATCGCACTCACTTTTTTTTATTATGATATACGATGATGTAATAATTATATTTGAATCAGTCGAGTATTTTGTTGTATGAGGAATTCTAAAACGTATAGCTTTTATTACGTATAAAATAAATTATGACGTCTCTTCGGGTGGAAATTTTTGAGTAGATGAATTTACACAGCTTTGTTCGCTGCAGAATTTTGTGAGAGGCGTATATAAAACACGTAGTGCACATCTGTTCGAGTTTTTCAATCGGGGAGTTGTTTTCATTTCGTTCCCTCGAGTGCTGCACCTATTCACTCGTTACCCGCATTACTCTGAAAGCAAACGAAACTAATGAAACTATTGAAACTATGAACGAATGAAAAAAAAAATGTGTGCCCAGGATTTGATAATCATAAAGTTTTTACTCAGACTGTATAAGCAATAATAATGGTGTGTAATGTATAAACGGATTGAAATGCTTCGCTCGAGAAAAAGAGGGTCTCTCTTCAATGGCTCGTGTGAATAATGCGTAATTACGTCTACGGACCCCTTGGACGAAAATCGTAGGTACTCGTGCATATGCCATATATACCACCTCTATTTTATGCTCTAACCTCCTTTTTGAAAACCCTTTAGAAGTAATTCTCCTGGTGTCGTTTAACGCGTCGGCCAAACGATAACTTAAAAGACGAACAGTACCACTATATGAGTGTGGCGTTGCATAAACTATCCGCACAGCTCATAATATTCCGGGCGTGTTTTTTTTTCTTTCAAAATTATGTAATTCGTAATGTGTATGCGATAGTGTACTGAAAAACAGCGGATAAATAATAGAGCTCAATTTTTTTTTTATTAGAACACGCGAAATGAACGGGGGAAAAAACAGATTTTTACGTTTTGTAATATTGATATCTAATCGGTTTCGCAACACACGAGCTAGTAATAAAATTTTATCGTTTTTAGCGAATAACGATTATTAGTTCTACGTCTTATTTACTTATTTTATCAATTAATTAATATCATTTCGAATTTCCGTGACTTTACAGTGTAAAGTCTTGCGAGTTTTTTTTTTCATTCGAGAAACAACATAATATACAATGAATATTTTCAGCAATTAAACGTTAATTTTATTCCGTTCTCATTTTCGGTAAGATGTACTATAATTTCTGCGTAGACGTCTTCTTACACGTGTGCGTATATAATGCCGATGTAATTTATGTGTAATTCAATTACAGTAATTGATGAGTTATAAAATAATCGTTATTCGTATTATATACACAATAAATGATAACGAATATTACGTGTTGTATGTAGTACGAATTACGTTGTATATTATATTTTATACAACGCGTTTTGTAATAAAAAAAAAAATTAGCAATTTTTTTTTCTATAAACACATTATCACGATAAAATCCGTTAATCGGGGGAAAAAAAAATAACGATTCGATCGGTATTTTATTATATAGCAGAAACAGCTTTATTGAGTGTGTCATCGCAGAAAGAAAGACAGAAAAAGAAAAGACGGGTCCCTATAATAACATTTTTGAAAATTCCGTCGAAATCGTCGCTCGCGTAAAGTCATCGTAGTCACTGGGGTGTGTAGGATAAGGCACGTCGCGCGTGAAATACGCGATAAAAAAAAGTGGTTTTATTTTTCCCCTCGTCTATAACGTTATCGGGACGTGGTACTTTATAGTGTCGCCGAGTCTTTTACAACGATGCTGGATAATATATTTATCTTATTTGTATTTATTTTACGAATTAATAAGTAATTTCGAAAATTTAAAATTAAATATTGCGTATATGTCAGTGTCCTATGATTTATATTGTAACTAACTCAAAACTATTTTTTTTTTTTTGTGGTACGTGTATATATTTTTTGTAATATGTAGAAATCTTAACGAGTGGTGGTGTATAATGAATATGTTTTCTGAAGATCTATTTAAATTTAGATTAAAATATTTTTTCGCGTATTATGTTTTTCCTTCTGACACATATTATACATTCCTCTTCGAACTCAAATCGATCCGGGAACATTATTCTGTTTTTACAATCTTTATTATTATCGCACTATTGAATAGTCAATATTGCATCTAAAAAATAAATTGTGTCTAACGTTATTGACGATTTGTGTGGATTTGTCGAACGGTATAAATAATAAATGTTTACTGAATATTTTATACGATTATCTTTCGAGTCAGGAGTCCTGGCTCGCCTGTAATGTTCTGTCAAAAAGTCCAAAGATACGCACCACCGATGTTATAAATAAACTTTTGTGCTATAAATGATACGAGAATTGACTATTGCGAATTTCGACTCTCGGCTTATTATTTCAATTCTATTTAAATAAAATCGACATTTCCTAAGCGAATTATAAATGAATAAAAAAAAAAAATCGATGGTAAAAAATAATACGCACTGCACTCGTACGTATGAAGCCATATATGCAAAATATCGTTATTACGTTATTAATTATTCGGATTAAAGTGTTTAATTAAAGTATATGCCGCAGCGTAGTACCGTTCGATGTTTCGTTTTTAACCGTATGAATCGTTTTAATCGCGTTTACGAATTTCCATATTGTTATGATCGTGACGCGTTTTCGAGCTCAGCCGCGATTACAAACGACTATTATTTACAAATCGGGCTGGCCAAATGTGAGGGACGGACAATATTCACCGCAGGATAAGCTGCACGTGCTTACGGTCGCGCGAGATCGTCGCCCCTGCAACGGGAACGGGATCGTCCCCGCTCGTGTACCGCACACGTACGGCTTATACACTCACGTACGGTTTATACACACGTACGCAATAATAATAATAATAATAATAATAATAATAATAATAATAATAATAATAATAATAATAATAATAATAATAATAATAATAATAATAATAATAATAATAATAATAATAATAATAATAATAATAATAATACGGCGCGTACAATACGATTCGCGATGTATGTTGATTGGCGCTCCGATGAGAGGGGAACGCGGTCGGTACAGTCGACTACTATAATAGGAAGAAGAGACATTCGCACCGGAATCGTGTACGCGACATGCGTGGCGGTATCGTCGTGCACACGGTGCAGCGGACACCGGCGGCGGCGGCGGCGGCGTGGTGATCGAAACGGGTTGAAAGCGAGCGCGCGCACTGTGCACTGCAGAGCCGTGTGAAAATCGACCGCGGTGGCATCTCAATCACGCGCGGTTCCCACGCGTCACGTGGGTCGTCGTCGGTCGCGTCACACGTATTCTTCAATGTTTTTAAATACACATGGGGTAGCCGCACGCAATAATTCGTTTGGCGCGATCCCGTGAATTTTCAACGTTGAAATGCAAAAAAAACTTCATCGGTCCAAAACACCAAAAACGAAAAAAATTTCCAAATTTCATAACTCACCGCGGCATTATAAATATTATACGAAATCATTCACATAATAAAAAAACGAGTCTGCTAGTACTCGAGACGTTGCAGACTTGTAAACGTCGCGTGAGCGGTAAAAATGGAACGGAATTGTAATTGGGATTTGCGAATGTTGGTATCTTTATTCAAAGTAATTCCGTTAATAAATATTATTATTAGTTGTCATGACAACAGCTTACACATTACACGCAATTATAAATTGTAAATTACAAATTAATTAATGTTATTAATATTGCGTGTAAATTAATTAATATATTATTAATATTAATACATATTATTATTAGTTGTCACGACAACAATTTACACATTTTCGTCCCGTTTCCCGAGATTTACCCATATACCGCCGTATCAGATGTTTACACATCAATAATGTATATCGAATACAGTTAACTGAACAGTAAATCTATATAACGATAAATAACAAAAAAAAAATGTTTATGTTCACAGTAGTAATAAACTCATAATAATTATGTATTATACGTTCACCCAACTTGGGGCTAGTAGTATATAATTAATGTCGATAATTATTAGTGGCACTGTGAAATGTTAAACGGATTACACACGATTTGGTCGGCCCGACATTATCAGTCGTGTATAGATGTGTCGTATTATATATAGACTATTATAGTACAATTTATTTATAATCTTAAAAAAAATTAAATATAAAACTCAATATAGCAAAAAACTGAATTTATAATTTAAGGGCCCCATCAAAAATTAGACAAAATCGGTCAAAATCGGTCGTCTACATGCAGTGGTCAGTGGACCATATTTTTTTTATCGAGGACCACGTTAAATTGATCGTTATAAAATATATATAATTTTGACGTATACGCGATAGATACTATTTGTTAATACTATTTATAATTGTCTGTTTGTCCTTATTTGCAATATATTTCCAAACAAAATATTATTAGGGGAAAATTAAAAAAAATATTATTAAGTATAAATACAATTTTTTTCTTATTAATTATAATTTTATCGAATAAAAAAATATAATACTTAAGTGCGAAAAAGTGTACAAATAATTTAGTACGATTTTTCGCGGTTGAATATTTTTTACTAATTTGTTTATACATGTAGGTATCCGCTTTCGTATTAAATGTTGACATTCGTAAGATTGCTTTCAAGTGCTGGTCGTCGCTTAATCGGGAACAATATTATTTTTTTCGATATTGAACTGTACAACGAAAATGTCTGCTTATCTGACATGCATATTATGTTCTGTCAAAAGTAGTAATTATTATTATTTTTTTTTAGTAAAACTTTTAATACCTTTGAAATCTGTTTTAGAAAGTTTTGAATAAAATATAATATTTGTGAGTTATTACATCCTTTAAAAGCGGTTTTGAAAACAGTGTTGTTTTGCTACGGTTCGATGATTTCTATCTGTAAGTCAGATCCCTGCATCGTCAGTTTCACTAGAAAAATGGGTTTGAAACTATTCGATTTCTTTCCTCGTATATATAGAAGTAAATCTTATTGAAAATTCGTTTTATAGGTTTTCGATTAAAATTGAAAAAAAAAAAATCGTTTTCAACAGTTTCGTCTTTTTTAAATACCCCGAGAGATATTTGAAAGGCCGCAGTAAATAGTTACTCGCTGATTGTCCACGCCAAGTATTTACACAAAAAGTCGACCATAAATATTATATTAAACGTTTACCTCCCTTCAAGAGTCACCGAGAAAAAGCTATACGTTGCCTATATGTTTACACCCCCGTCGTCATGTACGGATGTGAACCACGGTCCACGTCGCGGGGCGACGAGAATAAACTGATGACCTTCGAAAGGGAAATCCTTAGGAAAATACACTGGTGCGTATACGAGCGGAGAAAGGACGTGGACTTTACACGGGCTGTACACCGCATCCGACTTATAAGATTTTCTAAGATCAAAACGAGATTAGAGCGGGCCGGACACGTATGGCGTAAGTTAATAAAACGAGAGTACTCACTGACAAGGCAAATGTGAAAAAAAAAACGACGAGTAAGAAGACCACGTCAACGTTGGATGAACCGAGGAAGAAACGGTTAATAAAGAGAATTGAAGACGCAGAAAACCGAGATTATTGGAGGACTCTGGTAGTAAAAGGTCTGAATGGCCTGTGAAGCGAAAAATATAAATTATAATACTTTACACGCGCTACAAACATTTGACCGGAATTACTCGGCTATAAACGCGTATACTGCTGTAATTTGTTTGGCGAGACTTATAAATGTTTACGTACAATGCGACTGGTATAGCGGCGTATTCTGCAGGAAAGAAAGAGTGAAATGTGTGAATATAAAAGGGTTGCCACTGCTCCAACACAGTATAATAGTACAACGCGGAAAACAAAAGCGACGCGTTATTTTCAAACGATTTTTCTCACACGAAAACGGTAGGGAATAACAATAATAATGAAACGCGGTGGAAGAATCCCATCGTTTTTGCTATATATTGCGTGTTTGATACAATATATATACCCGTTCTCTACGGGTTGTCGCCATATAATAATACACTAGCCGAATTGCCCGGCTTCGCCCGTGCGCAATTTTAAACGAAAACGTAATTGTTCAGATATTTTTTAAAAATTATTATTTAGAAATGATTCTATACTTACAAATATTAACAGTATAACTACGAATTTTTATTTTAATGTTCGAAACACTAGTGCGTGATTTTGGATGAATTTGTCGATACTGTTAATTTGTTTACAATTGTGATTGTAAATACTAACCTTATCATATGAAGTTCCACTACCAGTCTGTAGGAGTAATTTAGAAAATTCTCCTGCGTGTATATCTCCCGTTAAAATGACTCGCATAGTGAAATCGTAACATTTAAGTACAATACATTCTTTTCCCTTCCTCCTCACACAAAAAATGAAAAAATGGCTGACGTGGATACACTCGGAGAAGTATTTGGAACAAGAAAATCGTAAAAAAGTTCAATATCTAGTAATATAGAAACTTGGTACATAAAAAAAGGCCTGTTTTTTATATATATATATTATATAAGGATAAGGATAATGCGAGGGTATGTATGCATGTGGTCATTCTACCAGGATTTTCGTGCGGTTCAAGTGCGAGTGTGTCAGTCCCTTTCTCCGTTCACCGCGCTTGTTCTACGATGTTACTGCACTCGCGGGACACGCGTTTTTATCGTCTCACTACATTACCCGTTTTAATATTATATACCAGAATTACCGGTTAGCAGTGACGCGGTAATGAAAATTTTCCTGCGGCCAACAGGGGACTGAATACGCACGTGTACGAGTTGAATCTCAGAGTCTAAATATAATTAGAAAATAACGCGCACATTTTTTTTTTAATCACAGACGTAACTAACGGTGAAAAATAAGTTTATAAGAATAAAATCGGACGATTTCTATATCATTTTAATAGTGCATTGAATAATTAAAAACGAACGAGCAATTTACGTGTATTCTTAAACGTCCAATTAAATTATAATATTGTGATTAGACTAATTTATTATTTCTTCGTTTGTATACCTAATCGAATTCTTTTTCAAAATGTTAATGATTTTATGTTAAAACGAAAATGTCGGTGAGATTCGACATAACGCTTCAGTGATATACGTGTTATCACACACGCGACTTGGAAAATATATTAAAAACATTGTATGTTAAT
The DNA here is from genome assembly GCA_032441835.1 of Slavum lentiscoides. Classification (NCBI taxonomy): domain Eukaryota; kingdom Metazoa; phylum Arthropoda; class Insecta; order Hemiptera; family Aphididae; genus Slavum; species Slavum lentiscoides. Next base: position 536,465 of record CM063707.1, on the reverse strand, counting down.
ACAATTTTGGGGTAGGTTTTTTTTTCTAAACACGTGAATATTTCTACGCCGCTGCCGGCTAAGAGGTATATGAATTTCGATAAAACTCAAAAATCCGATTACTTTAATTTCAAAAATTAAACGTTTCGGGGTTTGTTATTATTTGTATAAACTAATGTTGAATCTAGGTATACATCAGAGGAGGCTACTGCCTCCCCTGAAATTTTGTTTACCCCTTCACGTTAAATTTGGGTAAATAAATAATTAATTAAACATATATAAGTATAAATATAAATATAAAGTTAGTGAATTTATATGATATTAATTCCACCTCTCGTAGTGCCTCCCCTCCCCCAGAAAAAACGTCTGAATTCAACATTGGTATAAACGCGATATTCCTCGAAATGCGATGAATATTAAAAAAAAAATGCACCTAACATATTACGCGTACTGTCAACGATCGTATACCTTGCGCACATATTTAGGACCGTAGCAACTGAATATTGCGCCCGGGGCAAAACTTAAAATTGCGCCCTTTTGGTTTCAACACAGAACACTAATATAGATTATTAATTTTATAAAGATTGTTTTTAATTCGAATAAATTATCGTTGAAAATAATCAGAAATAATATTATTGATGTGTAAACATCTGTTACGGCGGTATGAGGGTAAATCTCGAGAAATGGGACGGAAATGTGAAAGCCGTTTTCATGATAACTATAATAATAATATTTATTAATATTAATAATATTAATTCAGAATTGCGTGTAATGTGTAAGCTGTTGTCATGATAACTAATAATAATATTTATTATCGGAATTACTTTGAATAAAGGTACCAATATTCACGAATCCCAATCACAATTCCGTTCCACTTTTACCGCTAACGCGACGTTTACACATCTGCAATGTCTCGAGTATACTAGCAGTCTCGTTTTTTTTTATATTATATTTTTATATTGTTATTATATTAATTACTTAAATTTTGCGCACTCTAAAATTTTGCGACCGGGGCGCGGGCACCTTTCGCCCCCCCTCCCTTAACTACGGCTCTGCGCGTATTTTATAACAACCTTTTAAGTCACGTGACGGTAGTTTAGTTCGAATAAATATTTTGTAATGTCATTAATTATCATCATCACACGTTGTTCCAGGTGGTAGTGACAATATAGTCTGGAGGCGATGCGTCCGGCATTATTCCGGCCGAGCCAACGCTTGCAGTGACATGGCCGCCTTGTCGTCCGCTTGCTACGTCCGACAGCAGCCCGGGCAACCTTTCAAAACGTTAAACGTCACCAACGCCATTCTCCGGACGGACAAAGCTTCGTCGTCGTCGTACAGGCCACAATGCACGGGTGAGAGAGCGATACACATATTCCCCCCACCCAAAAAAAAGCATTTTATTATATTATATAAAACGGAATAATAATATTTAAATGCGGATATTACGGGGATGATATGTGTTTTTTTTTTTACTCCGAATGCGTCTCGTATTTATACACACAAATTCCCCGGGCCCTCGACATACATTTTAACAATACGAGCATACACGGTTCAGTGCAGGTGTATTATTAAGTAAATGATAAAATAAGTTCACGAGCTCGCGCCCGTTAATATTTAATAAAAAAAAAAACTAATTATAAAAAAAACTCGAGCCGACCGCTCGTCGTAATATGTATATATATACACGATATTGATCGTTGGAAAGCTCGGTTCGCCCTACGCGTACCGCTTTTTCACAACAGTTTTATTAAAAATCATACGTGGCGTAAAATTTAAAAAAAAATAAATAAATAACCCGTTAAAAACGTGTAATTTGCTTCGCACATTTTTGATTACCGTTCCGTAACGCGTACGTGCGTCCGGGGTAATAAACGATTTAAACTGCGAAATTTAAATTTTCGGTATACCGCGAGGTGCTAACGATAACAATATAATGTTTGTTTTCTACTGAAATTCGAAATTTTAACTTTCGACGCGCATTGGATTTCATATAGAAATATTATTTCACCCGCTACGTTTTTCGACGTTTCGAGTATTTGTATTTGTATCAATTTAAAAGAAAAAATAGCGAGCCGCGGGGTGTTGTGGATACCGCTTAAGTGAATTACTTGGATAAAGATTTTAGAGTTTTGTTTTTATTATAAATTTGAAAGCAGTGATAAATCATTGCGTTCGATGAAATGATTCTGAGCCGAACTTCGGTGTAATACACTTTGTTTATTTTTTGTACAAAATTAAAGTAATATACGTCTGACGTTGTGTCCAAATTTCAAGTCAAAAAACTAAAAATTAATTCTAAATTAAATAAATTAATCTAAAAATAGTTATAAATAGCCTAAAATTGAATGAAACTTTTTAAAAAATTTTTTGAAGTCGTATAGTATAATGATACAATTTTGTGAAAAATTTCAAGACAATACAATGATTATTTTCGAAATTATAGTGAGAAAACTATACACGATATTGACGATTATTAGCGGTTTTTCGTAATTTTTCGGTAGTTTATCGCGTCGCGTTAAAAAACTATTGAGAAAATCAAAAAATGACGCCTTTAAAGTACCATATTGATGTGATTTGCTTTCAGAAAAGGTGCTACACGAAAAGATCAGAACATTCCTTTTGGTCAAAAATCTATACACAGGATAGAAAAAATATATTATTGTAAAACCACTAGATCCCTCGCTCCGCTCAGAATCTAAAAAAAAGGATCTCCTCCTTGATAACTATATATTGTAAAATATGACAATTGCTCGCAAAAATTCGAAACCGTAAAAAATATCGTGAGAAATCCTGCTGCACAGTCCGAATTGTCCGCGGTGGTGTATGCGATTAGCGTGTCGTATTTAAATATTTGGCTACAACTGTTCGTTAAAAAAAAAAAAAATTGAAAAACTATTTTGTCGTGTAAATAAAATGTCCGTATAACTCTTGCCTACTATATAATATGTAATATATACTTACTGGACAGTTGAGAATTTCAAATTCAATAAATTCGTTCGGTCGTACGGTAATAATATGACGAGACTATTAAAACTCAGGAAAAAGTAAAACGTATCGGATTACGAAATGTTTTTATTGTTCCAGAAAGTATGTAATGACGTCGAATAAGAACTACTAATAGTAATAAAATTTCGTTTATTGCCAGAGTTCCGAATATTATTATATTCTCTTCGATTATACACGTAATATATACTTTTATTGGTACGACGACGATAAGAAAAAGCTGCAATAAAAAATGATGCCGAGCGAATTACTTTGTCCAATTTTCGCAATCATTGCGGCGTATTATAACTAATTGTATATATTATACCCGCGGTCATTATTCTTATTATTGTCCATTAATCATTATTGAGCGTGATTATTCAATGGCCTCATAAAATTGTGTGTATATTATTATATTCACGCTGGCCGTTGTCGTTATGAACTCATTATACTGTAAAATAGTACACAATTAGCGGTTTCACGTCCGACGTGAACTATTTTCACGCCTTGTCTTCTGATCGGTGATATTTGATAAGTAATTAGTCTGATTAGTCTAGATAGCCGATAACGGTATAAAAAACATTATGTAGAAATCACATTTGTCACTATATATTTCGTCGTAATGAATTTAGCCGCTATATCGCTTTTAGTGGTTGGAATTTGTTTTTTTTTAACTCCAATTGAAATTTCATCTTTACTCAGATTTCAAACCATTTTCGATTATTGTTTTATTAATTTTTCACGAAATAATTATGTTAATTTTACGTACCGGGATTCTCGGAGGTAAAGTTTGCAAGTTATCTATACCTTCTTTTACAATTTCCAGTTCTAGAATTATATATTATTATTATTATATGTATGTTAATATATGATTTCATATTATCATTCTCATTATTGCCGTCTTCTGAATAGTATTGTCTTCTAGTTGTATCTAATATTAAAAGTATATTTTGAATTTAAAAAAAAAATGTACAGTTCACAGAATTCGGAGTTTAAATATTTCAGTAAAATCCGCCAAATAACAATGCATAATATACACAACCGAAGAAGATTATTCGATTGAAAAGAAAAAGAAATACATTATATTATTATTATTGTTGTTATACGTTTATTATCAATTCGAACTCAACACGTGTAGATCACGCGTATCGCGTATACAATAGACCTCACACGGTGTGTCTTGCAGCAGTGGCGTGGCGAACTTAAAAATGATCAAAGACGTGCATCATTCATAAAATACACGCTATTTGCACCGTATAATACGGAGTGGTGAATAACATTAATAAACATATATGCAATAGTAATTATATAATACGAGTGTATTAATATATACATTATTTTTTTAAAAATTGTTTTTATTTATTTAAATGTTATGTAACTGAATACATACATTGAAACTCACCACCTTTTCCCACACCCTTTAAAACTCGAAAGCGACCGTCCCTGAGAAATTTGCGGTTTACCACGGCCACTGGTTATAGTGTGCATCTCTCGGTTTACACTTTGTGCCGAGGAATCGATACCGGCTACTGCAGTGTATACTGATTTTCGATGTAATACGGACTACGGAGACGATCTTGGGCTAGCTGCTCTATCAGTGTCGTCCTGCGTTTATCTGCAGACCAACGTATTTAAATCCCTCGGTGAAATTCGATCTCGATGAAGTTTCGTCTCGATGAAGCGCCAAACCACGAAATGCGGTTTATCCGATTTCTAACGGTTCGCGCCGTCACCTTCAATTAGTCGATATTATGCTTTCCGGCTTTCCCCTTTGGAGGCAGGAAATTTAAAAACAGAAAAATTCACTTATTTAAACGCGCGTATTACGCGCGCGCGCGCGCACACACACACATATACACAACTTCCGTATCAGCTGCTATACGTTATATCCGTTCGTAGAGAGGAAGTGCCCGAAATTAGGCGCTCACAGTTTTGCTTTCCAGTCGAGCTGGTCCATAAAAAATTCACGGTCTATCTAACCCGTGATCGTATAATACGATGTCCGCTTGGTCGTGTCGTTGACTGCACCGCAGGAACAGATATGCGGCTCGTGTTGCACGGCACACGTCTGTATATATATATATATATTTGTTATATGTAAATATGAAGGATATTGTACGTAGATTGTTTTTTTATGCTTTATATATTATTATATAACGCGAATGAAAAAAAACATATATTATACATATATAAAAAAAGGGAGGAAGTCGGGGGCGGTGGTCCGTACACAATGTGTGAAAAGTATCGCCACTCGATGAGCGTCCATCCGAAAACCGTATACACGATAAAATAATATAGAACGTAGGGTACCAACTATATAATGTTTGTATGCCGTTATAATAAAACTATTAAAATTACATAATAATATTTAATACTTATTTACACTGTATTGGATTTCGGTGTGTGTGTGTGTGTGTGTGTGTGTGTGTGTGTGTGCAGGGTATAAAAATAATATGCGATAGAATCGGGTTTATATATACGTAATATGTGTTATTATGACGGAGATTTGAAATATAATAATATGAAAAAAAAAATTTCTTTTTTATTTTCAGCAAAGCGAAAGAGCGCTGTGGAACTGTTGCAAGAAACGAAATCACTTTACGTCAAATCGGAAACGGTGCTCGATCGGAAACAAGAGCTCAGACGGAGTCTCCGGAGCAGCGGTTCTTCCGACAAAGGCTCGTCGTCACACGACATCGTTTCCGGTTACTATAAAGGTAAGGTAATATGACGGTCGATGCGTGCGTAAAATGCAATCGGCGATTGGTCTCTGTAAAACGTCCAAACTCGTTATTAGACCATGTTTTATTTTATAATACGTAAGTGCGATGTTATATGGGCATATGGTTGTAATTTAAAATAACAATGCAATTAATAAAATCAACATTATATTATTTCATTATTGTATAAACGTTTAAAAATATTTGAAGACGTATTAAAAACATGTACAATAAGTTGTGTACATTCAACTTAATGCTTCTTTGTAAACGACGTTGTTGTAGTTATCCTCGGTGAAATTCGATCTCGATGAAGTTTCGTCTCGATGAAGCGCCAAACCACGAAATGCGGTTTATCCGATTTCTAACGGTTCGCGCCGTCACCTTCAATTAGTCGATATTATGCTTTCCGGCTTTCCCCTTTGGAGGCAGGAAATTTAAAAACAGAAAAATTCACTTATTTAAACGCACGCGCGCGCACACACACACACATATACACAACTTCCGTATCAGCTGCTATACGTTATATCCGTTCGTAGAGAGGAAGTGCCCGAAATTAGGCGCTCACAGTTTTGCTTTCCAGTCGAGCTGGTCCATAAAAAATTCACGGTCTATCTAACCCGTGATCGTATAATACGATGTCCGCTTGGTCGTGTCGTTGACTGCACCGCAGGAACAGATATGCGGCTCGTGTTGCACGGCACACGTCTGTATATATATATATATATTTGTTATATGTAAATATGAAGGATATTGTACGTAGATTGTTTTTTTATGCTTTATATATTATTATATAACGCGAATGAAAAAAAACATATATTATACATATATATAAAAAAAGGGAGGAAGTCGGGGGCGATGGTCCGTGCACAATGTGTGAAAAGTATCGCCACTCGATGAGCGTCCATCCGAAAACCGTATACACGATAAAATAATATAGAACGTAGGGTACCAACTATATAATGTTTGTATGCCGTTATAATAAAACTATTAAAATTACATAATAATATTTAATACTTATTTACACTGTATTGAATTTCGGTGTGTGTGTGTGTGTGTGTGTCCAGGGTATAAAAATAATATGCGATAGAATCGGGTTTATATAATATGTGTTATTATGACGGAGATTTGAAATATAATAATATGAAAAAAAATTTCTTTTTTTATTTTCAGCAAAGCGAAAGAGCGCTGTGGAACTGTTGCAAGAAACGAAATCACTTTACGTCAAATCGGAAACGGTGCTCGATCGGAAACAAGAGCTCAGACGGAGTCTCCGGAGCAGCGGTTCTTCCGACAAAGGCTCGTCGTCACACGACATCGTTTCCGGTTACTATAAAGGTAAGGTAATATGACGGTCGATGCGTGCGTAAAATGCAATCGGCGATTGGTCTCTGTAAAACGTCCAAACTCGTTATTAGACCATGTTTTTATTTTATAATACGTAAGTGCGATGTTATATGGGCATATGGTTGTAATTTAAAATAACAATGCAATTAATAAAATCAACATTATATTATTTCATTATTGTATAAACGTTTAAAAAATATTTGAAGACGTATTAAAAAACATGTACAATAAGTTGTGTACATTCAACTTAATGCTTCTTTGTAAACGACGTTGTTGTAGTTAGAGTCTGTCGAAAATCTCCAGATAAGAGTATTGTAATGCCGCCCATAAGCACATTTCTCTTAGTGATATCTCTCAAGGTGCGATCTAAAGCCTTGACAGAAGCTCAAGACTTTTATACTAGATGACTTAACGACATTATCTTAACAATGCAACCAAAGAACTTTGTCTGGCCATATTGCGAGTGTCAGTTCGATCATTGAAAATCGTAGCAGATAGTTTAAACGTCGAATGCGCAGTTTCTCTTCTAAGAAAATGACAGCAATGTCAAAAGATCCTATTGTAATAGAAATGAGTTTTTCCGATCGTACCTTACCTATAGTAATAAATTAATTAGAAAAGTCTGTCTTGTCCGTTTAGGTGCATTTAAGAAAAAAACTTTTCCAGCACTAAAATTTGAGTATAAACCATACGTAAAAACCAATAGACCATTCGTTAGCTGCCGCATGAATATAATAATATAATGTTTATGCGGAACATTTGTTGTTGTCCAGTGTGTTATATGCACATGCGTGCAGCGGTGAACTATTCAACTATTATTCTCCTAATGTTATTACAAACACGACCATGCCCGTGTTCAATATCCATCCTCGAAGAATTATCTATAAAAAAAAAACCGCATATAAATCGAACCAGTACTTTCAGAGATTACCCGGGACGTAGAAACGGTGCTTTCTTTTATACATATATATATATTATATACTCGTGTATAATATATATTATTATGTACGTTTTTACTCGGTTTCTCGACTCGTTCCGATATTATATATGTGAAAGTTGTATAATATGGTCTACGCGATTATTTTTGTTTGAAATCTTTGACCAAGTAGATCAGGGCATCACGCGAGCTTTTTCTGTACGCGCGGATAGACGCAGGACGAGACGTAACCCTGACCCGACCACCGTCGGAGTATTTGGAGGAAATAAAAATAATAATGTAAAACGAGATTATTCGTTATTATATAAAAACGAATATGAGCAAAGTCAGATAGCAGTTTATATTCGATTATATAAAAAAAAATCTAGTTATTTTAGATACTGAAAATCTTCCCGATTCGCCGACAGATAATAATATTTATCGTAGTTTATATAGTTTAATAATAATACGACGTGTGCTGTGATATACAGGTAATTGCTGCAATTGGTCGAATGGAAGTATTACTTGCTTGCCGCCTCCGAAAAGTCCTCGACTGGTGGCCGGCTGTCAGAGAAAATCCACGGCGGATTCGCAACAACTCCAAAACGATCTCAGACGCTTGTTGAATGCCGACTCCAAAGAAAACCTGTTCGAAGCTACTTCGGTGAGTTTTCTGTAATAACATTCGTTATATATATAATCTAATACGTATATATACAAATCGTTGAAATTTCTCTATATCTCACAACACTAACGTTTTTAACAACACTTGAAGTGTTTTAAATCGATATACGTAAACGGACTTATAAACATGTCGTACAACATTTCATGTTTCTTCATCAATATTTTTACATTTTTTTGTGACTGTTTTTGTAATACTTCATAATAAGTAAATTAACACGTTACAATGGGATATATGAATTGTTGTAGGCCGTACGAATATATTTATTTAGCCGAATAAAGTATAAAAATCTTTATGTCAACATTCGGGACGACTGCGAATCGAAGAGTAATTATAAATTCTCGCGGCGCTGTGTAATAATTAAAATTTCTACCCCAAACGTTTTTGAACGAGATATATACGCGTATATATACCAACTATTATTGCGCAGTCGTTTTTTTTTCGCTAGGGGTCACATAAATATTGTGTGTTTAGGAAGCCTGGAAACGTTCTACACGCAATTATTTAGGACGTTTCAACGTTTGCAAACTTTCTTCAGACACGCGTTGTGCATTGTTTGTACATTACACACGCCGGGGTGATTGCGCCCGTTTAGAGTCGACGACGTAAAACAATTTAAACACAAGACCCGGAAGTTTGTGCACTTTTAACAATCGAAATTCACGCATATATCTATAATAAATATAAAATACCTATATATAAAAAAATTTTGAAAAAAAGGTTTTGTAGGATGAAGTTTATTAAAAATTAAAACTATATCGAGTACGCTATAATTTTTTTATTATACTGTTACTGTAAGGCCACGGTTCAAATTTCTCTAGCAATTTTTCGGATCGTTTTTATATATATATATATTATCAGTAAATATGCGCAAACTCGTGGCTTGATGTCATACCCAGGAGGTTTTCAAGAGGAATTCAGCTTCCTAATACGGATTAAAGCCTCTCCAACTAAAAACATACTTATAATTTTTAAATATTATTTTCCCTTCACCGAATGAAAACGGAATCGCGTTCGTAAGGTGACGCGAAACGATATTATTAATGTTGTGCACGTGTACACGCGGTACAGGTTTACACGCTGGACGACGCGATCGTACCGCCACCGGTGCAGTACCGCCGTTCGGTGTCGCACGGCCAACAGCACCACCACCAGCACCACCATCAACCACCGTGCGGCTGCGGGCAATCTTCGTCGTCCGTCTGTCACAAGTCTCTGCCGGATCTCACGGACGTCGCGTCGGCTGCTGCTGCTGCTGCCGCGACAGCGTTGTCGGCCACGCGGGAGGACGTAGTCGACCCGGCCGGCCGTCGTTGCCGTCGTTCCGCGTCCTCCGGATCCGTGGCCGGAGACGACGGCGATGACGTCGACGACGCGGACGATGACATATTCGAAACGTACTGCGGCATACCGTCACCTCACGGGTAAGCACGCCGCCGCGTTGCGCTGTACTATTTAGCCGTGACTGAATAAACAGGCATGTCAGCTATAATTTAATTTTCGCTATCACTGCGCGTGTGCCCCGGACATGGAAAAAAAACGATATCAATATCAATGGATGAAAGAGTCCAGTGGCGGTTTTTGGGGCGATGGGGGCGATCGCCCCCCCTGGACGTTACTTTTACACATAATACGTATGCATACAAATAACTATTTGATTTTTTTTCTCTCTAGTAATAAAACTCAGACAATTACTATTGCTATTGGTTTTACAAGGATGTTAATTTTTATTAGAAAGAATGCTCGAATGATCTCATTATGTGTTAAGTTCCGGTAGAAAATTGTCATCTAGTTTGTATTTTATTTGAAACGTTTTTGAATTTTCTCAATATAGTTTCCTTTTATGCGTAATTATCAAATGAACCCATACAATTGAAAAAACCATACTATCTCAATATAGTTTTAAAAGCAGTACAAAAATTACTAAAATAATGGTCCAAGATTCTTGAAATTTACACCGAATATGTGTGTGTGTGTGTGTGTGTGTGTGTGTGTGTGTGTAAAAATGTCATTCGATTCCGGGCTGTTATTAGCAATAATTATTAGATGTTGAGCTATTTAAGTCGTAAATGAGGAAATTTTTTGTTTTAAGGGCTGCAAATTGTATACATGAGTCCTACGTTATTTCAACTATATATTCAAAAATCTTGAAAATCATAAGTCACAATTTATTTTGTTTATTAGTCGCTACTGTAAATTTTTGACAAATAAGTGCAATATTACACCGGAGCTCCACTCAGAATCGATTTATTGAATGCAATAATGTATAATTACTTTCAAATGTATAGTAATAATAAAATTCTGAAACGTTATCTAAGTAATTCCCCCTTAGCAACATCCACAACTCCCTCGGCTCATTATCACATTCTTTTAGCCCATCAATAAAAAATAGTCGCTCGTATGCGACGTCATAATATTAGTAAAATATCGAAAATAGTTTCATTACGAAATATTTTACTCTAATTGTGTTTTTAATTATTATAAAATAATAATAATAATAATATTAGTCTAATTCATTGCTCGATGGCTGAGATGCTTTAGCACATAATTAAATTTTTTTGGTAGTTCAAATTATCTATATTTTAAATAAACACACAAAAATTAATATTATTGTGACAAAAAGTAAAAAAATTCAAAAACAATAGCATAAGTCATCTTCACTATCACAAATCCCGAAAAATTGTATTTTGAAATTTACATATTTATGCATAATTTGTCACATTTGTCTATATTTTATTTAATCAGTGAAGCTAATGCCCGATTCCGCAATTTGAGGAGTAATAGCGGTGCATTAGCGGAAATCAGGTTAAATTATTGGAGGGTTTAAGTCGCTATAAGACAGTATACTAAATTGCCATTGAAAAAAATTTTTTCTCGCTTCGCTCGATATATGTCTATATATAAATACATTTAAATATTATTATAATAATTTTTCAAACCATTTTTGAGGGGGCTAACTAAACTTTTAGGGGGCGAAGCCCCAAGCCCCCCATTGTCTGCCAATGTACTAAACTACACTAGAGATACACATGTGAGGAGGGGTTTGATATTTTAAATCGCCCCCTAAAAGTTTCGTCAAAACCGCCACTGAAAGAGTCTTGGCGAGGTTTTCGATATTTGAAATAAATTTTCAATATTTTAATAGATAATTATTTAGTCACCGTGATTCGGTTATGGTGTGTAATGGGCATCTAATGAAGCCAATATGGAATATTTTAATTCATAATAACGTAACAATTTTAAATTATGCCGCAAAATTTTTCCGTGCACTTTGTCGTTTATTCCAAGTCTGGGCAACATTTCCTGCGCCGTGTTATCTAGCTGACATGCCTGTTTATTTAGTCACGCTGTTAGCAGGCTAACGACACTCCCCTGTGTTTCCTGTACACTGAAAATGGCGGACCTTGACGGTTGAAAATAACAGTTGTTGATTATATATTTTGATAACGGATACGATTTCCTGCGACATTTGGTCCTTTCATAGCACAGATACCACAGATTAGATGAATTTCATATATTATATTATTTTCATACATTATATAATATTCGTCTAACTGTGTAGATACCATGTATTCTGTGTTAATTCATGATGTAATAGCGAGTGATTTATTGTGGAACACTATCGTTTCGTACCGAGATAAACGTTGCTAACTTCAAGGCGGAGCCTCCAAAAATTCGATGCCAACTTCCCGGCCGAGCCTCAAACATTTTTGTAAACGACCCGAGTGTCGTTTCTGTATAATGTTCTATTATGCTATTAGTATTATTATTGGAACAATTACTAACCAGTAACCAGCGTTGTAGGCGCCAATATACGTGTTATTGGTCCGTTTTCAGTAAATTTTTCCAATTTTTGGTAGATTCCGTCTAAATAAAACATCACGACTTTTTAATAACAAACAATGGCCAAATTGCACGCGTGCCTTTACTGATGCAAAATATTTTTATACGCTATATGAAGCGAAATCCTGTAAAAATTAATTTAACGTTGCTTTTGTCCCCCCCCTCCCCAAAAAAGGACTCTTGTTTAGCCGTATAAACGCTTATAAATCACGACCGTGCACCGCACTTATATCGTTGGGAAAGTCAATATAGGCGCATACTTTAAAAACGTCAGTTTTGAAAAATCGGTTCTCTCCCACGCCGTTTGCAAGCGTTCCGCAGTGTCGGCGATTTGTTCGATATAATTTTTTTTTTTTACGGCCACGAACGTGTCGCGTGACCGTTAGGTATTATTATAAATCTCTTTCGAGAGAAAACCAAAATGAATTCATCACTTGCCGGTCTTAACGTTTTTCTGACTTTTGGCCTTTGGGCCATGCACGCGTTTATTTATTAAAATTCGGTAAACACCCGAAAGCTTTTATGTAAATCGAATCACATTTAGTTTTTTTTTTCGTGCGAGATAAAGCAATATTTACGGGAATATCGTAGTGGTGGGGAGGGGCTTTTAACGTTCTTCTTTGCCAAATGATCTGTGATCGAATCGATGGTATAAGAAACGCGTTCGATAATATAATCCTTACTAGCGTACAAAATATATATTATTATGTTTTGGGAAGAGACGAGGTTTATTTTAAAATGTTTAGTTTCTCCGCGTAAAGTTTTGTTCGCGAAAGTCTGCAGGCCTAGTCGCGCGTCAGTTTGGTGTCTGCCGAATTAACGAGTATACATGTTTTAGACGAATACACTAAACGCACCCTTTTCCACAAGTCAGCTACACATTTTGTGGCGTTAAAAATCAGTCGGGTTTTTTTGTTCGACTCTGATTACGCGTTATGACAACGGACGCAACGACGTTGTGTATATCATCATTATGCGCGCGCGCGTTATAGACGGTTCATGTATTCGATATGTGAATAAAGTGAACTGATTTATAATGCATATAATATGGGTGTTTATACCCGATCGAAACGCGATTCGACGTTAATTGATTAATTTTAAAAAATAGGTACACTCGTCCGAAAAACAATAATAAAATGCGACATTTCCCGTATTTCTATACGTTTAATCGACGATAATTATTATTATTTGTACTGTTTTTGTCGTTTTGACACGCGATGCGTACCTACGAAATATTATATTTCGTCGGTAGTTTTTATTATTATTAAATAATATAACAATATTTTTGTACTTTAACCGATTTTCTTCTTTCGCAGATTCGGAAACAAGTCCAGGCCAGACGAAACGGACGCGACCGCGAACGTAACCTCTTTCCCGGATTCATTGAGTCTAACCAGTTACAAAACGGATGCCAGATGGCAACAGTCTGTAAGACATTTTTATCCACTTTTATTTCGCGACGTATAAGATGTGTATTGTACATATATATATATATTTGTTCTTACAATACTTTTCTCACACGCGTACACACAAGCGCGAGCGCACGACCATAATAATTATCAGCTGTATACTCGGAATCGTTAGGCTTATGTCACATTACTGGTTTCGATTGTTACTTTTTTTTTGCTATCTTTTTATTTCCATTTAAATTTGTTTCGAAGACAGAAGAAAAAAAAATTTTAAATTACCAACACGTTGCGCGTTTCGCGTCTGCTCGATTTCGCTCTTCGATAATGTTTCACGGAGAGTTTTTTTTTTCTAAGATCGTGCAGACGCGAAACGCGATTTCGGTTTGATAAATATCTGTCTACAAGAAAAGAAGAAGAAGCAGAAAAATTATAAAACGTTCTCGTTTCGAACGGCAGCAGATTTCGAAATACGGTCGTTCTATATTAAAAATGTTGTATACATAATATTATATATTCTATTGTATTGCGTTTCGATTACATTTCACCGGAAATAAACGAATAGCAATTTAAGGTTACTGTATATTTTACTCTGTTGATTTAATTTTTGAAATATTTGAACGTTTTGGAATTTAAATCAGGCGAGTGAAATTTTTTTTTGAAAATTGAAAATTTTTCTAGTAAAATTACGACTTACGATTGGACTCACAGCGGGTGTGTGTTAAAAATATATGACGTACTTATACATTAGTTACTTTTATTAATCACGGGCTGCTTTTTTTTAAAAAGAAATATGACTTTTGAGTTTTGATGTTTCATATTTTTCGGAAATATAAAAACTTCAGGAAAAGTATACTTTAGAAAGACGTATTGATTATTATTGTTCAGTTATACGTGAAAAAACTTTAGTGTACGAAATGTCTGTTTTCGAGATGAATTATACTACTCGAACAAATAAATATACATAAATATTACGGAAGTAAAAAGTTTCGTTTTTTTTCCTGTCAAAAGTATAGAATATTTGTGAATAACATTTTTCTAGTTTTTTCTCTCCCTCTCTCTCTCTCTGTCTCATTAATCATTCAAACTACACTCTGGAGATCTCGTTTACAAGTTTTATCGGTCCATATATTAAAATATTCTATAATTCTCGCGAAAATTTCAAAAAGTTCAGTCCGATAAATTTGAAATGAAAAATTAACGTATCCGGATAAAATATTTCACGTGTTTTTTTTAAAATATCCATTGCCGCGAATAATATTGCAATTGGTACAGATCGATTTCAGTTATAATATATATAATATATGCTAACGACTAAAACTAGAAACGATTACCGTGAAATTCGTTAAATTCGAGTTCAAGGACTTTCTAACTGTATATATGCTTGGCATATGGCATATATTATCGTTGTCGCGACCATCGTGCGTTCGTTTAACACAATATAATAATATATATTATATTTATACGAATATATATACGAGGAATCGGGATATGATCTATCCAATATAGACTACCTACCATTAATTTGCCATCTGTATACGACTCATGTGTAATAAGAGCGGGCAGTCGTCGTCGAATTACATTTAATATCGTATAATACAAAGGATATTCTCGCACTAAAAATCTTAAAATATTGCACAAGTACCTGAACTGAGCTCTCTTTTGACCAAAACAGAACGCTAAGCTCCTTCCGAAAAAAAAACTAACCATAGCCGATTTATGACTTTAAATTTTTTTCAACGATAAAATAACAGTTTAGGTTCTGCACAAAATAGCCTTTTAGAATTGCGCGATTTGTGTTGTAATGCACACTAACGCAAGTCCTGGTGTATTATACGAATAATAAATAATGATATTCTGATGGTATGCATAACGTATTATGTACCTGACACGTGCATTTGTTGCCGCCATTTGTATAATATTATAATTAGTTTAGAAAAACTCGAATAATGAATAGCTCCGGGCAAAAAGACAAAAGAAAACAAATTTTTTATTAAAAGAAAAAAAATGTACTCGCTGAAGAATATTTAAATACGGACATTTCATATAGACGTGTTAATTTTTGTGCCCAGCGAATTCGTCGCGGAATTTTCTTCAAAAATCAATTATACGTAAATCTACTGTTTTGTCGGCTACGGAAATTGTCAAATTTTTTTTAAATTTTAATCGCGATAGATTTTTTTTTTTGAGCGAAGGCGACGAAGCTTATTCGGTTTTATAATGTTTATTTATTTTTTCTGTATACGAATTTTCGATTAGAAAATAATTGACCGGATGATCTCGTCATGCGTTACGTACCGGCGGTAGCGAATATTTGGTATTTTATTTGAAACGTTTTTCGATTTTCTCATTAGTTTCCTTATGGGTAATTCAAAACAACTCGAAAATTGAAAGAAAAACTATTTTTACAATGGGTTTTAAACGCTGCAAAAAAGAAAAAAACTACCAAAATATTCTATTAAAAATCGCGAAAATGCGATGTACGTATTCGATTAACTATTGTTTTTTTAATAGTAAATAATGGGTTTATATATATGTAGGTATGAGTGCGGTAAAACATAATATATTACGTATATTGTGAAAAAGACTCGGTACTGTACCGTATACAATATTGCTTTTTTTTTATACGATGTAATTGAATAATAACGAGTTTATAATACCACACGCCAATATTTATAGATTGTGTGCTTTATAGTGCACATTACATACATAGGTAGGTATATATACACGACACAATAAATAAAAACGTTGGTAAAAAAATCAAAAAAATCGAAACCAGTACGTTTATAAAAAAAAAACGATATTGTGACGCTCCGTGTTTTATTAAGAGAATTTGCTCGGACACGCATTCTACATAATAATAATAAATAAACCCATAAAAAAATATAATGTTTTACGTGTTTTTTCTGTCCTCTGTGATAGTAATAAAATGTCTTATTCACAGTCGTGTCTGGTTTACGAGCAAAAGTATTGTACGCAGCTGCAGTATACAGTACGCACGTCATAGCGGAATATTTAAATCAATTATTTAAAGGGGTGTCCGACTGTTTTGTAATACGTTTTCTCCGCGCGTCATATGTTATTTATTTATAATTTAAAATTTATTAAAAGTCTGGTTTTATAAATTAGAAATTAGAGGGGAAAAAAATACAGTACAATATTTGTATTTTATGCGCCTACACGTATTTGAATCGCACGTTTTTTTCTCTCTTATTTACGGCGAACGCAAACACATAGTTTTTAATCAATTGAAATTTCAATTCATCTACTGAATCTCAACGTTCAAAACACACGCTATAATACTGTAACGATCAATTTTTACATCGTATTCGCATCGCGACGATCCCTTTCAAAACATCCAAGTGAAAACGCGGTGCGCGTAAATTATTTTAAAATTATTATGTCTCGTCGCATATTACTGTAATAGTCGACGCAATGGCCGAATTGTTTAAAAAAGTTTTCAGTGACTGTAGTTTTTTACAACTCGCGCTTTGCAGAAACAATATTAATATTTCGTCGTGTGCAATGCAATTGTTGTTATTTACGTGAAATTTTTATTTTTAGTTTTTTACTACACACATTTGTTTCGCGAACGTTCTGGTTAGTCTGCTAGTATACTCGAGACATTGATGTGTAAACGTCGCGTGAGCGGTAAAAATGGAACGGAATTGTGATTGGGATTTGCGAATATTGGTATTTTTATTCAAAGTAATTTCGATAATAAGTATTATTATTAGTTGTCATGACAACAGCTTACACATTTCCGTCCCGTTTCCCGAGATTTACCCTCATACCGCCGTAATAGATGTTTACACATCAATATTTTCGTGCGCGTTTTGTCTTTTCGTAGCGGACGGACAAATTACGCCTTTATGACCATGGTCGGTGGAAACAGTGAACTCGATATAGAATAGAAAATATTTATACGTCATAAAAAATATTACAGTAAATGCAAAGAGTTTATAAAAAATATAATTATTATCGACATTTTATATTTTTACAAAGAATTTTTTTTTTTTAGCTTCTATAGCCCATTTTAGAGCCTTCGCTGCTTTTACTATTTGATACCATCTACCTCTGTCTACACTATCTCTTCTAATTTTGATCCTGGTGCACATTTTTCAAGGTCTGACTTAACTGTGTCTATTCGCCTCTGCCTAGGTCGTCCCCTAGGTCTTTTCCCCTTGATATTGCTTTTACAAAGTTAACAAAAAAAAAAACAAATTGCTCAACCCCGACTGTGACTATAAAATACAAATTTAAGTTTGTGAATCGTACTTAAGTACTGTTATAATATAATATCGTGTTATTCTTTCTCAGCTCGACGTTCCTGCAAGCACCTGAAGACAGCTGTCACATTTCTAACATTCCCCGTCCTGCGCTTTATATGTAGTTCAACCGCTGCTTTTCTATATCTACCAAATTTATCCACTTCGCCTTTCCAACTCGTCCGTGGTGTATACCTATATTCCCTATATAAAGTGGTCTTGTTTTATTTATTCGCTCTGTTGACCGGCATTCCGTTTTCGGCCCTCCATCATTCGTGCTCCCGTCCCCAAGAGATCTTTCTTCCAAATATCGCGAGTTTTTTTTAACCATCCTTTTTTTTTTTCGTAGACCAAGTCTCACGCGCATATCACTCGTATGTGTGTTGGTCTCGTGCAAAGTGAAATTTTTGACTCAATAGCGTATTACATAACGGTGTAACGTTTGTTCGCCTCGTTATAGATATTCATTTCCAGTTGATATATAATTATTGAATAAATCGTTATTCCTTTTTTCCAAAGGCGCACGGAGAGACCGGGAGTTCGATCGAAGAAGAACACCGCGATGAAGACGGCAGCGTTTCGCCGCGATCGTCCGCGTCGCCCGTCAAGTCGACGGTGTCGCACGGCCGGCGGCGCCTGCAAACGACCACCGGAGCCGTCGCCGCGGCGGCCTGCGGACGACAACAGCCGCGGCAACGACAACAATCGCCGCCTCCGCGGCCGCCGCCGCCGCCGCTGCCGCCCGCCGTGGCCGTGCGACGACACCAGTTGCCGGTGGCCGACGAATTCCGCGGCAAGCCGATCCTGCGTAGCAAGTCGGACGTGGGCCACAGGGCGCCCAACTTGTTGAGTCTGTTGCCGACGGCCGCCGCCGCGGCCGCTGTCACGGTTTCCGACGACCGACACGAGTACGACCCCGAACAATTGGAGAACTTTTTCGGCAATCTGGGACTCGACCCCGAGGAATACAAGTGAGTTTATTACTCTCAATACGCGTGCAAGCGTTGTTTCGTATTCGTATTTAATAATAATAAAAGATAACAAATAAAGTAAAAGTATAACGGAAACGAGAACGTTACGTGTGGCGCGTTACTACTACGCTATACGTTGGATAGAATTCACAACGAATAAGAATGTACAAGGTAATTTAGAAATATTACATGTTTAGTTGGAAAAACGAGAAAGAATAGGACAGTGAATTGGCTGAGAAGGTAAGTGAGTTTGTTGTAGAAGAAAGTTTGGAAAGGTCAAAGAAAATGTGGTTAGGGGTCATTGACGAGTACATATGGTTAAGGTGATGTGGAGGGAAATATAAAGAATACTCGTCTCTCTATTTGAGTGGACTAAAGGCGAAGAGATATAAGAATTAGAAGATTTAATAATAATAATAATAACGAGTTTCATTAATAATCGTGTGTAATTCATTGCGTTCTACGGTAGTACTGCGTTGTACTACAAATAACGCGTTACGAAACGGATAAATATAAACGGAAAATAATTTTCTCTGAGATTATGTCTTTAAAATACCCAGTTATTTGTAAAATAAATAAATTATGTAGGTATACGCATTATTATTATTATTTATATTACTAAGCTTTTACACCACGTGTCGCCTCTACTCGAATTGAAGTCATTATTATTATCTCGTATGTATTAACACCGTCTCGAGGATAAAAGCGCGTAGTAAAACGGTTTTTAATATCGACGTAGACGATTTTTTTTATTTTATCGCCGAAGAAAAATCCGAAATCGTCGGTTTCGCGACAATTTTTGTACGAGCGTTATACTTTAGAGGCCGTGCACGTTAGTATAAGCAGGTAGGTACCTATCTAATAACTGTGGTTTCGTGCACGTGTCGAGGAATAATAAGAACGGCACGTCGTTTCCGAACAATCGGAAATCAAAATATAATTTATGTACGCATAATATATACGTTATACTAAACTGTATGAAACGCAGTTTGCAGATGTACAACACTAAGCTTTCAGACGTAATTCTCATCGATCGTTATCATTATTATTATTATTATTCCGCTATAACGGCTTTAACTGCAGTGTAGTTACGTGTTGTGTTTAACTAACGACTCGTGTTACACTGCACATACGCATATGGGAATCGAAACGCTAAACGTTTTCAGAAAAACTCTGCGCGAAAAAAGTAATATAAAATATGCCCAGCACGTGTTTTATTTCGTACTTTATTAAACATTTGTCCCGTAAACGAAGTACTGCACCCGTGCACTCTAAAGTATACTTTTATGTGTATATTTTAATTTTCCACGATATACTTAACCATACGTTTTCCTTATGTGTGTATAATACGCGTATGTTATACTAATAGGTACTGTGCAACAACGTCGGGGTGTGAGTGTTTATATTTAGAGTGGTACGCACGTCTGCACCACGCGTCCTTCTCACACCGCGCTCCGTCTTTTTACTCCATGTAAACAAAATCGTATAACCGACAAAACGACTACTATTATAACTTACAAACGTGTAATATTATATAAATAAACATATAAGTCCTGCTATTTAAGCGCGATAAACAAGGAGCCTAACGAAGAACGGCAATGGACCGAAATTTCAAATTATACACGTACGTCGATTTACGAAATCGATAAATTTCGTCTTGCAGTTTTCGTTATTATTAATATAAACTAAAATGCACGCCCAGACTCTCTTAGAGGCATCAAAGATAGTACCGATAGTACCGACGTGACTCGGTATAAGACTGGAGGACGTGAAAAATAGACTTTGTGCGGTCTTCCGCGATTATTTATTTTCAATGCTTGAATTGGAAAAAAATTATGAGGACTCAAAAATGTAAAAAAAAAAAAATTGCGCGTCCCTGAAAATTGTATTGTCTTGAAAATTAGTAGGGGCTTCGCTCCCCCCCCTCAGCCATCACTATATTTTTAATTAAATAACTGTATTGAATTTGTAATATAAACAATAAATATTTATTATTTTGGCGCGTTGATAACAACATTTGAAGACAATTTTATAATTTTCATTAATTCAATAAAATTGTAAAAAGAGTCTTGACCGTTCCATTCCGTTCTCAACGTCTCACTGTAAAAAATTAAGAGAGGTACGCTCAAATATTTTTAAAAAAAGAAGAAGTACTCCGTCTCCTCCCCCAATTAAAGCACTGTTTATTTTGTATTATACTTGTCCCGCACAATCGACGATGGACCGGACTAGCTCGGTTAAAATAAAGTTTTTTTTTTATTCACTTGAAGCAGCTGTCCTCACTAAGATTTTTAAAAGGACAAAACATTATTACCAATACGATTATTTACAGATTATTATTTTAGTAAACGTATGATTTTCGGTACCCCTAACATATCGGTATTTTTTTTTTTTTTGTGCACCTACGCGATAAATAAATAATAGTCTTATTAAAAGGAGATCGTGGAAAAAATCGATTCAAATCATCAGTATTACAAAAAAAAAAAATCATAAATTTGTTGTAAAATAGTTATGATTATAAACGATTTTTTTAAGTTGATGACTCTCGCTCCGTTTCATTATTTTTTATCCACGTATCAACGAGGTTTCTTCTGTGTTGAAAATCGCCGCAGTAGTAAATCATTCAAACATACTCGTCACTCAAGCGATTTCTCTACTCGCTGTTAAAATAAATGTTATAAATTTCGCAAAAAATAAGTAAATTCAAAAGTTTATTATTATTTTTTTCTATTCGAATTTAAACCGTTTACGGACACTTAGTTAACTAATAACATTTCGCCGCGGTCGACGGTATTTTAACAATACTTTTTTTTCCACCACGGTTTTTAAAAATTCTGATTTTAAAGAAAAACGGAAGCGGTTTCGTTTACGACTGACACGCGTTAAATACGAAATTTCGATTGAAAACGCGTTTTTTCATCTTCTACGTTGCTTTGACCGGCAAAATGCTCATTTCTCAACACAACATTATCGACCTCGAGATAATAATAATAATAATAATAATAATAATAATAATAATAATAATAATAATAATAATAATAATAATAATAATAATAATATTTTATGACTATAAATTATTCAGCGGGAACTACAGCGATAATTTATATACCGTGTCAAAGAATTATATACCGCGAGCGATTCCGCGAAAAACAATTTGAATTTTTCGCGATGAGAACGATTTTTTTTTGTAAAAGTCGCGCCATTCGCGTACTGCGGTTCATATATAAATCGTTTATAATTGTATATTGTGTGGAAGACCGCAGTTTATATTTTAACGATCACTATGCTTTTACTGTGGTTTTTTTTTTGAAGTCCCCCCTCGGATATCGATGTGAAATTGAAAAAATAACGATATAGTCGACTGCTGTTATTAATTTTAACTCGTATATGATCTTAAACGTCGGTGTTTTCGAAGTAGGTAGTATATACATAAAAATATTAAATATGTGTGTTTTTTTTTAGAAAACCCTCAACCTTCCTCTTTGCTTTTTTAAACAATTTTTTCGGTACGAACGTCGTGTGTACATTTTTTATTTACGCCTCAATTTATGAAAACTTCTTACAGTTTTTACACGAAACGAACCTTTGTGTTTTTAATTTTCGGCACGTTATTAATACTCGTAACACATCGCGCGGTTATCGTCTGAATAAATCATAGACCTATAATATTATATAGACCGCGCATTACGATCATTTTACATGTAAAACGTTGAAACCAACAAATGTGCGAGAGAGACAGCCTCTGAATTGACTTTTTCAAAGACATTGTCTATAATTTTATAATACTCTATGACAATACTATGTTATTCTAAAGATATCATCGCCGTGTGCGTTATCGTTGCTACCCGCTACGGGTTTTCATAGCGAGTTGTTATGGACCGTGTGTCGCGAGTCGTTCGTTCTCGGCGCCTTTTTTCCGTGTACACGTCCGAAAATTGTAGTTCAAATAACGGTTGTATTTATGCGAATTTACACGTCCAATTATTTATTCGATATTTTACACTGGCGACGAAGATAAATTCTATGTTAATACACGCCGTCCTTGGGCTTTTTTAGGCTCCAATGTATAATCTTTGTTCAATGCTGCCATCCATTTCTCACAAAGTGTTATGTCTTTTGGAAACCTATAATTTTAAAAGTAGAAGTAAAATAAATGTTAATCATAATGTTTTTAAACAGAAAAAAAAGTTGAAATATTGTAAATTACAAGAGCCAAAAAGAGTAAAAACAACAGACCGACAATAACATTTACAAGTTACAACGATGAACAAATATACGTCGTCCTCCTTATCAATATTAATTTATTATCGTAGTTATTGTCAAGGAGTGTTATACAATTGTTTAAAATATCTTTGCAAAAGTCAATTCAGTGGTTGTCTGTCTCGCACATGTGTTGGCTTCAATACATTTTACTAATGCATAATGGTCTATAGGTCTATGGAATAAATCCATTTATTGTACCGCGAATTCATATTTCATCTATTAACATTGCGTTCCGATACTTTCGATTACAATATATATTATGTGTGTATCATAGGCGGATATCGGTGGGGACTTGGAGGGGCTTAAGCCCCCCCCAGAACGCAATCAGACCACACCAGACGTCAAAATAAAAAATTGTGTGTTTCAATATAAATAAAAAAAAAATGTTAAGCCCCCCACGGATGTGACCAAATATCCGCCTATGGTGTGTATTTTACATTTTTACAATAATTGTAATTTTGTCGACACGTGTTCTGCGTGTTTAATACACTCGAATTACTTCGCTGTTTATCCGTTTTTCGTCATCGTCATTATAGACCCTCACAATAACCGTGACCCTATAATAATAATAATAATAATAATAATAATACCGCGGCGGTGCTTCGATCGAAATCGATTGTTTTAACGAGAAAATAATTCGTTCGTGTTCGTAAGAGGAACAATTAGTGAAAACGGAATTCAAGGATTTCTTGTGTATACAATTTACAAGTGTGATACTATAGTAATAATTATATAGTCGGTTTTTACTGTTTATATGGTTATTATTTTAGAAAAAAAAATGTATTATACTGTTTATTTGGCCGTTTTATATATGATTATTTCGTAATATTTTTGAAATTAGTTGTCTTAATAATATTCGATTAAATAGAAAAAAAATCGTGATACGTAATATTTTATTAAAATATCCATTTGAAAATATTGAATATAGAAGGAAAAACGTATATATTTATTTAAGAATTACTTATAAGAATTTTAACACATTATTGTTGTTTATAAAAAATTTTTAAAAAAAAATTTGTGATTAATATTTTGAAACGAACGTAAATTGTACGCCGTTTCAATAGTGAACTACATAAAATAATAAATGAATATTCGAGAAAGATAAGATATTATATGGCACTTGAATGATACGAGTTATGTGCAATAAACACCTATACATATTATACACCGTATTAGGTATCTATATATAATATTATTAATTCGTTTTGTCGAAATTCAATTTCATTCGGCGCGAAAATATTTATACGCTTATATATTATTATAATAATATATACTTTGGTGTTTATTTAACTCATTACCTTATATATGAAATTATGTGAACGCGCGCCAAGATTTCCAAAAAAATGTTTCGCGAGAACTTATACTTTTCACTTAGTTTTTATTTCTCACGTCCGAGTCTTTTACATATTCTATTATATATATGTAATATAAATATGTATTACATTTGAGTACGAAAGTAAATCCGAAAGTGATTTAAACCACTTTTCGACGGGTATTTTCTCTGGTGCTATTTCTCATTATTATTATTATTATTATTATTATTATTATTATTATTATTATTATTATTATTATTATTATTATTATATCTACAGTGTTTGATTTGAATACAAATTAGTAGAGGGACGTAAAAGTGTATTAAAAATTCGAGTCTCAGAAGATTTTTTTATCTTGTAAACCCGTGGAGGGCTTTGCTCTCCTCCCGGCCCCCGCCAACTTACTCGTTAATTTTCAAAAAAAAATTTTTTTATTAAAAAATATATATATGTATATTTAAATATGTCTAATGTCCATTAATATTATATATATTATTATATGAGTGTGATCTTGTTAATTTCGTTTTAGCCGGTATAATGCCTTCATCTTCATATCGTTTATCCCTTTATAACTCTAAATATATTGGCTCGGAGTAAGTAATTGAACACAGAACGTGAAATACAGCTGATGTAAAAACGATATTGAGTTAAAGCACTACGTGTAGGTGTGAGTTGATCATGTTCACAGATTATAAACACATTATAAGCAGTCAAATTGATATCGTTTTCATTTTGATAAATACGTGTAAAATTTTTTTTTTAAATCTTATTTTATTTGTGCGATAAAATTATAAACATAAAGGTGTAAATATACAAGTCATGACCAGCGTTCCATTAAGAAAAATTAGAAGAGGCACGCTGAAATATTTTAAAAATCTATTAGGTATTCCGTCCGTCCCCCCACGTCCCTCTCCAATTCAAATACTGAATTTATATCATTTATTAAAATAAACTGTATATTGCCCGCCGTCCTTCTCGTCAAAAATGAATAACAGTAAATTATAATATATTACATTCTGTCATCAAACACTCGTTTCCCAAGCTTTTGTCATTTCGTCTGAATGCATAAGTGTATATACATATTATATATTATATATTATGTGCATATATAATCGATTAATCACGGTTGAACAAAAGCCATTTTATTGTTTCCAAGACGAGACAGTATTTTCGGGTGTATAATAGATGAGTATTATAACACAACCTCGGTATAAATATTATTGATTATAATATATTTGTTATTTCGACGAAAATTAATTATCTTATTGTGTACCTAATAATATACCTAATATACACGCTGCTATTTTATACAGAATTATCCATTAAACACTGGTAGAACACTAGTTCTGATCTTTGTGCTTATGAATATATATATTTTTTAATTTAATTTAAAATAATTTACGCTACATTTATATAATTATATATATGTGTGTAATGTTTTTTTTTTGTGATTTTAATTTTTGTTGATATGACAACCTCTTCTTTCAATTTCATATTCCGACATAGAATATTTTTCTAAAACGTGTTGTTGTCATTTAATGACCGAATATTGAACCGACAGTTTTGCATTTCGTTTTATTTGCATTTCAATTTTAATACGGTGAGATAATTTTTTTATTCTCCCGCACTACTATCGGCGAGAGAAAAATTATACTACAAAATTTCTACTACTTCAAAATTTGAAATGTTATTAAATAATTGTTCGATCATTGTAGCGCTATTATTATACATCGAATTCGTCAAAAAACAGTTTTGCGTCGAGTTACCAAGTTAAAAATATAGATGTTGCAATTACAAAAAAACCCTGTAAAAAAAATAATAGGAACGTAGTTGTATTAATCACTTATAGTCGAATTAAAAAAAATCAACGCATATATTAATTATAAACGCAGAAAAATTGGCTGTTTACACTTTTTATTCGCCGTTCGTTTGCAGTATGATAGTAAAATTTATTGTTCTAAAATGATCGGATTTGCTATATAATACCATATTTATACGGAATCGTTGGTGCTTATTATACGTGCCGGTAGGATTAAGGAATGTAGGTCGATCGCGCTCCAACAATTGTTGACACTTCCGATTATCTGTTTAGATTACAACTTTGTGTAATCCTTACTCTGACATGTACGCTGCAGCGGCTTGAACATCGTGTTTGTTTATATATGAATATGGCGCAGTAAGCTGCGTTGTGTTTTATGTTAACTATCTCTTTTTTTTTTCTCGGTAAACTCGACAATTATTCGAAATTGGTGAAACACTTATAGGTACGTAGGACTATCGATAGACCTATCGTCTAACGAAGAGTCGATTCATTTAGTCGAATATATTTTAATATTTAATACGGGTAATCAATGACACTTCATATATACATAAAACAAATTAACAGTCAATTTAAAAGTAATAATATTTGTAAATTTGTATGTGCATACAATCAAACTAAAAATAGAAAAAAAAGTTGTATTAAATTTGTTTATTTATTACCGGTTTCGATTAAAATTCGTCATCGTTATGTCGTATCATAGTTGTTTTTTAATGTATTTCACTTTGTGCACAGTTTTTTTATTTTTTAAACTCTGTGTATTTTTACTGTAACGTTCATATTTTATCTATACAATATATAGTCTTGTTCATTTTTATTTTTATATTCTGTCGTTGTTTTTATTCTTTTTCTCTTAATATACCTGATGATGACTTATTTAGTCGAAATGAACACAAATTTAATACAACAACTCTTATATTTTCTTTTTTTACTTTTGGATTGATTTGAATTTCTTAGTTACGAGTATTAATTTATAGTTTTTTTTTTCTATTCACATATTATCCTTTTCATTATTTTATTTACTTCATTTTTTCGTTTCGGCTATTTTATTAATATAATATTCGTAACCTGTGTGCGATCGTTGCGATAATCCATGTGAAATTTGATGTGCAGACATTTACATATTTTTGGCTTATACATTTTTTTCTCGTTTTTTTTTTTTTTTTTGGTAAATATATGACGTAGAAAGAACGTACAATTATGCGCTCCTTGTCTCGTCACGTACACAATTTAAACATAAAATAAAATATATTATAAAAAAATAATTTTATTATATACATTGTTATTTTTTATAATATATATTATTTTATTTTTTTAGAGTATTACAATTTTAGATTCTGAGCGGAGCGAGGAATGTATTGGTTTTACAATGATGTGTGTTTTTTTTTATGTCTGTACCCAAAAATTCTACCAGAAGGAGTGCTCCGATCTTTTCGTGTAGCGCCTTTTCTGATTGCAAATTGCATCTAGTTTGTACTTTAGAGAGGCGTCATTTTTCGATTTTCTCAATACTTTTTTCAAAAGTCAGGAAAAACTACCAAAAAATACATAAAAACGCTAAAAATGCAATTTCGTCTTAATCGATTGTCGTTTATTTATTACACCGAAGCTCAGGCTCAGTATCGTTTTATCGAATGCAATGATTTATCATTGCTTTCAAATTTACAATAAAAACAAAACTCTAATTTAACTCTATTTTATTTTTATTAGAGTATTATAATTTTGTAATTTAACAATATAAACGTTTACACGGAAATGACCGTATAGCGAACGCCTATAAAATACGCGTTTGTATTAAATAATTTACTGTATCGCGAACATATTATACACTTGCGTGTATACATAAACATATAATTATGCACCGTCGTCGAATTACTTAGTCCCGGGGACGACATAATCAATTATATAGCACCTCTGACGATGACGACAACAACTATATATTCGATCGATAAACAAGCGCTTTCTGTGGTAAAATTACAAGGCGGCGGCGGCTTCAATATCTGTGTGTGCAAATTTAATACGGTTACAATTTAATATAATTTTTGTACGAATAAAATTCAACCGGTAACATACACGGCGAATAACGGCTTAATAGAAGAAAAAAAAATGCTCCGAACGCGAAAAAATTCGTATCGATCGCCATTAATACTGCGAATAAATAATATTTAACGTCGCTCGACACTCGGGCGTATTTTATTTTTTTCTATGGCCTCGAGAAAAACACGCTATTTATAATAACGTGCAGTATAAAGTAACAGGGAAATTGAAATTTTTTTCTTCTTCTAAATACGTTTCATTTTAATTAATATTTTTTTGTATATTTCTTACAGTTTTACCTGTGCAGTATATAGAATTCGTTTACACCATTTCATTCTTGGGAGGTGTTGGCATAATATTACGACGCGTTTATTTGCGCAATTATTGTTTATATTATATTCTTTATGTTTAGCAGACTAAAATATCATTTATTCAATTTCCAAGCAAAAATTATTATATTGTTTGTGTATTGTGCATCAAAAGACCTCGTTCCAGTGCATCGTTAGAACGCACGGTAATATAAAATTTTACAATTTGCCGTTTTGACTTGCAGTTCAAATATTTACAGTATATTTTTAAAAAGAAAAATACGTTATTGTACGAAAATTATTTTCTTGTTTGACCTCGGACTCGAATAAGCGCAAAAGTTATTGTCAGTAAATAATAGAAAGTGGAAGTTAACCCGTTTGTGGCGCAACGAGTAGGCAATTTCGATGATTCTGCGCATCGAACAAAAATGTTTGTATCTTTATTGATTTTTAGGCGCATTCCAATCAAAAGTTTCCTGTTAAAATTCAATTTTCAAACTCTCGGTAAACGATAAAAAAAATTATAATTGCGAAATATTATGATTTATGAGATGAAAATTATTTTCGAGCTTATAACATCCAAAAATATTTTCGTCGCATTAATTACTTTTATAAATCGCCCTATACTATATATTGGAAAAACGTATAAAGTAGCCGAAAACAGTTTTATTTTTTAACTCGGCTTTCTACATTTTTCTGTATTTGGTTAAAGACTATGTACGTTTCTTTTTTCTTAGTCTGTGAAAACTGAATCCAATCTTCGCATTAATTAAATTTTTTTATTTATATTGTATTTAGGCGTTCTTGTATAATTCTTCTTCGAGTTCCTACCCGTTTCGGATGTTGAATTTCAATAATTAGCAGTTTCCCTTCGGTCGAGTGATGCCTGAAATAAATCTTTTGATGTTTTTATCATATCAGTCACAGAAATTCTTTAACCAGAATATTCTTCTTCTTCCCACGCTTCTATTCTCTTCGATCTTTCCACTGTAATATAAACTGGAGTAGTTTTTGATTATTTCTTATGTTCGAAAAAGATATCCCGTATATTCTAATTCCCGACTTTTTATTATTGTTGAAAGTTCTTTCTATTTTCTCATCCTTTCAAGTACCCTTTGATCGGTAATACGATCTGTCCGTGGAATTTTTAGAATTCGCTTATAAAGCTACATTAAACATAAATTGCGTTTATTCATAAATATTTAGATACTGACCCGAGACGCTTTTATTAAATACCTCACAAGGGAGTTCGCAAGAATGTAAAAGTATAAAATAGAATCATGACTCCGGGACGTCCGACTGCAGTCGATAATATAAACTGTTAGGCGATACTGTGTCGAAAGCAAATAATATTCCGTTTAGTATTCATCTATATAGAATAAAGTATATTTTTATTTCGTTTCGAGTTGATTATTATTATTTTACGCGAAATCATTAGAATGCGTGTTTACAACTCGTCAGTTACCGCGCTATACGCGTTCGCAGTATTTGCGTTGAGTTTGAAAAATTCTCGGCCAAGAAGCCTGTGATTCGCGCGTAATTATCCTTGTCTGTATAATATTTACAGATAATTTGCGTATTATGTTAGTTATTTCATACAACGCGTGATCGACGGCAAACACTGCAGATTATGTAAATTTAGCTGGCATATATTATATGTAATAAAACTCATACTGTTGTTATTGATACATGTACCTAGTGTATTGTTTCGCATTTCAAAACACCATACTATATCGAGTATAATATACTGCGTATTTACCGTTGGTTTTAAAATTTTTTGTAACATAAGTCATTCTACATTAATTTTTTTACTTTATCAGACGTTAACGAGTATACATTGATTTCGTTCATTTAATTGTATATTATAAAATCACTGCAACGAAAACTATTTTTCCTTCGTACAAATGTTTACTATAAATATTTATTCGCGCTGCGGTATATATTGTAATCCGTAATATGTGTGTAATAATATATATATAACATATAATAATATGTGTGTGCAATACAAATTAACAAACACGTATAAAACGAAGAACAAGCCGTAACAATATAGGTATAACTATATAAAATTAAATTACCCCACTTTTAAAATGTTTTCTATTGAAAATGTCTATTAAACAATAAACTTTATGTATAATAGATAACGCGTGCCGCTATTTATCAGCATAATATGTACTTGATAAAACTCGTGTTGAATTTTTATTTTCTAACCGCATCGTTCAAAAACGATTATTATTTAAAGTATTTTTTATTATTTTTATTCCGTATCTCCTTAAAAATTAGATATAGGTATAGATACGCGTATATTTACTGGTATAAACGCGCGTATTTTTTTCATTATACCTATGCAAAAGAATAATAAATCATGTACCGCACGTCCGTACATTTACGACATATATGAACGTATATAATAATAATAATAATAATAATACAATATATATGTACGTACTTCCTTCTTTCCGTTATGTTTTCAACCAAGTCAAAATCTTATATATATATGTATCATGCAACATTTATTTATTTATTTTTCACATATACCGAGCATGTGCCGTATATATTATATATAAAGGAGTATTCTCAACGATTTATCAAAAATTTTTATTTATTTCCCTTTTGGCTTATTCATTGTCACTGCACGTATCATTTTGCCTCCACCCTGAAAACCAAAGTATATTATATTCTTCAAAACACGAAAAATAAATATTAAATTGTAGCCTGAATTTCGCGTCGCTCGTATATTCAAAACGATTATACGTTTCATATACAAATGGCATTTGTTAATGTGATAAGTATATAATTTAAAACTATAATATATTTTTTTGGAAATAATTTTCTTATAGTCGTTAAATTAAAAAAAAATTTTTCTTTTTTCTTTTCTGATACATTTACTCTGCGAAATATACAATGACAAAATTCTGAAACATTTGTGACCTCAGCAATTTGTCCTTTATTGCGCCACCGCTATAGAAAATCCATTGGTTTTTTTTTTTGCTTTTAAAATAATGTCATCGAAACTGTATATTATTAGCTGTATTAGGCACAGTCGCGAACGTCTATCGACGTCTAAACCCGTTCCCGTTTTCCATTAGGCGGTAAAATTATAAAAGGTAAACGTATATAGCTTCAGGTTTCACTAAATTGTTTATAAAAAAAAAAATAAAAACCGTTCTGTACTTAAACCGCCAAGTCGTAATTTTTTTCACTTAAATGATATTATTTACTCGTTACACAGACGACAAACCCGAGTCGTTTTCAGTAACCCCGACCGTGTATATTACATATAGATAGACCTATATAGATATACAGACGGTTTGTAATTTATTCGCGTCACGAACGCATTACGTAATATGGGCAATTCTGTTGCAGACGATGTGCGCGTGTTTTCGATAATAAATTTCTGATGCGCTCTCGACGTCCCTCTCGCTGTCGCCATATATCGTGTATATAGTTAACATTAACGGTTTAATCTTTAATAATAACCCGATGGGTAATAAGTATTGTAATAATAATAATAATAATAATAACACGATAAAGTATATTTTTAATTCATTAAGTACGTTATAAGACGGACGCACGAGCGCACGACTTGGCCTGGACGAATTCGAATACCGTCGTCATTGGCGGTAAAATAGAGAGGATCGAATTTAGAGTAGGAAAATATGAAAAACTGCAGAATTTGTATTTATCGTTCGACGAGACAATTTCGCATTGATATTTTACGCAGCCGTCGTAAGTCCTCGTCTTCATTCTCTTCTTCGGTTTTAAAGGCCCATTTCACTGCAGGCACATCTATTCCCAACCTGTGCTATTGTTTCTCCGTCTTTTTTATCCCAACATCCGTCAGATTCTTGACTTTTTTTTTCAATCAATTTAGTAATTGGTTCAATGATTTTGATGGTCTTCCACTCGTACCTATCCATTACAGCTACTTTCAGTTCTGTGTACGTGGTTTTTCTTATGTCTTCTATGATTTGTTTCATAAACGGAGTTCTTGGTCTACCACTTCGAGTTTTTCCCTTCTATTATTATCGTTATCCATTCATTATTACTCATTATATGTCCGATCCATTTTCCCTCCTTTTCCCGATTGTTTTCCATATTCTTTTCTTAAATATACTTCTTCGTTTTTAACTTTCTCTGTCCGAGGAATTTTCAGCGTTCTTCTCCAGCACCGTGTTTCAAATGCTTCAATCCTTTTCCTTTCCGCTTTGAATATCGTCCACGTGTCCGCCCCATACAGTGCTATATACTAAGGGTCGGCCTGGCCATGGCCGCTAGGCCGCGAATGCGGCCGGGGCCCCATCTTTCTTTTTTTTTAATACCAATATTTTTGAACACTATGTCTCCACCAGTTTTGAAATCTTTGCCTTGTATTATTATAATGTACAAAAATAATGCGAAAATTGATTTGAGAACAGAGGTTCGAACGTCGAACCCTGAACCGTACACGTCAAATCGTGGTATTTATTCATTGGACTATTATAGTACGAGCCGAAGAACGGAAAAAATAAACCTATTTAAGGAACACGGTAAAATTGTCAAATTTCAAATTGCTATAACTTAAAAACTAAATCCGACCACCAAATTCTAACTTCACCATAGATCCTTTTATTAACCTGTATTAACTCTATATGGAAACAGAAGTCGCTAGTCCAAAAAAAAAATCAATTTTTTTCATAAGTGGCCCGGAAAAATCTTATTTGCCCGGTAAGAATTTTAGTCACTCCGCCCCTGGATTTGGGACACCCTATATAATGAATTGTTTTTTATTTTTGATATGTATTTTTTAACTTCATATTAAACGAAGGACAGGGGTACAGAATAAAAAGATCCAGGGGCCTTCGGTGTGCCAGGCCGACACTGTATATACTCCATACAAAACTCTTGAATTTGTTTTCCACCTTTATTTTGGTCTACCCAACGGTCTTTTACCGTTAGGTTTCCAATGTTAAAACCGGTTTCATTATTCCATTTGACCTCTATACATGACCAGCCCATATGATTCTTCTGTATCTCAGTACTGCTCCCATGTCCGGTTCCTTGTATAACTGTCGTAATTCCATATTAATCCTTATTTCGTATTCTTGAGTGTTACCAATTTTTTTTTTTTTGGTCCATATACTTTCCCTAAATAATCTCCTTTCAAAGACTACTGTTTTTTTCTTCATCTCCTTTGATTATTGGCCGTGTCTCTGCACGTGCAAAGAAGATAACTGGTCTAATTATACCTTATGTAATGCGATTTTTAATTCATGTAATCCTTGTTTGGATTTGAAGACGTTCGATAATAGCATTTATTCGCCGCGGTTGTTCTTATTCTAATCTCTTCGTGGTTGTTATTTGTTTTTACCTTCTTCTATTCGAATCGAGTCACTCGTTGCGGTATACCTACAGACTGCGAAATCCTCGATTTCCATTTTTCAGCTAGTTATTGTGACGTTTTTGAATACAGCGAGCGGGTGATATTAGCGAATTCGGCGACGATAATCCGACTTGATAATGTTTCATCCGACTACGGCGACTATCGAAATCCGCAGATATTATTATAAAATATATTACTTTCTTTTTTTTTTTTTTCTGTATCATGACCCGTACGCGCTCGGTATATACACGTTAAACGTGCGCGGTTTTAATTGGTATACGCGCATCAATTCCCGAATTCGTGACCGGCGGTACTTTCAGCGGCGAAAACTGTATGATAAAAAACGTATTTAAAATACACGCTTCGGGGACACCGCCGGTACGTGTTCGTTGCCTCGGGGGGAAGTCGGAATGTTTCTAAACGGGCACACACCCGCTCGTTATAACTCCTTCGATCGCCGAGACTCTTCCGCGGACGTATCTTATATACGCGTATACAGCGTCGAATCTCGATGATATATAAATACATTTTAAAACTGTCCAGAAAAACGAGACGATAATTACGCGTTTTGTATTTTTCATTGCGTTTTATAAAATCTTAAAAATATATATTACCTACATAAAATACGCGAGAGAGAAGGAACGAAGTTCACGAAAAAAAAAAATATTATATTGTGTCGTTTATGAATCCTATTTATAAATGATAAAACATTGACTCTCGGTTCGGTCCGTTTCTTCTACAATTTTTTTTTCTTTTGCCCTTTAATCGCGTTTATTCGATAATCGTTTTTTTTTTTTCCGAAACGAAACTAAAAACTCGTTGACATAATGTTAATTATTATTGAAAAAATAATTCTCAACATTGCTGTTGGTCCGTTCGATTATATTTTAGTTCGACATAGTCGGCGACCATCAGGCGTTTAATGCGAACACGCGGATATCGTGGCAATAACATGTTCAAATATACAAACGTCGTATCTCACAATCTTAATAACAGAGTGAAAAATAGTCGATGCATCGCGTCCACTAATTTGAAAAAAATAATATTGGAATACGCGTGCGAGATGCTATTTAATTGTTTTATTAATAATTACATCTGTAAGAAGACGTTCATTTAGATCAACAAATATTTGCTATATATATATACGTTATTATCATTGCGTTTTGCAACATTTGTGGCGATATTTTTTTTCCGTTTTTTGTCGTTATTCTTTATTCATGAGAGCATTCGTTGATGTAGGTTCTGTTTAATTTTAGATGTTTCCATAGAAAAAAAAATCACACGGTATTTTTAATCTGATGATCTGGGGAGGATCGTAATCACTATGCGCCGAGAGAATAATCGTTCGTCAAATGAGACCAGCTGTACGCGCGATTGTTGTCCCGTCCTGTTGAAACCATATTTTGTCCTGCGTTTGGCCCGTATAATAAATAGTTGAAGGAACAAAAAGACACGTTTATCATCGGCAACATCACGACTGCGAATTTTCATTATCGCCTCCAAAATATTATCAGGGTCAATTAAATCGGGTCTTCGCCGAAATTCCACACTAAAACGGTAATCTCTTTGCGACTGCGAAGTGGTTTTTGACGAACTCGTAGAGGATTTTTGCATTTTTTTTTTTTTTTATAAGCACAACGTTCAAAATGACTTTCATCCACCATTGACCGTGCGTATGTTGTTTATCGTTTTCCAGATCGATCATGAAAAACGATTCGGAGACGGGATCGCAAGTGCAGTGTTTCGGCGGTTCGAACAGTTCGGTGGGCTCGGTGAGCGGCGGCAGCAACGCGAACGCGAACGGCAGCAACGCGGAGGAAGGGTTTTGCGGCGGCCCGGAGGGATGCGGCGGCGGCGGCGGAGCTGTTGCCGCGTGCAGCGCGAGAAAGTCCGGCTGCGGTTCGTCCTCGTCCGAACTGCCTTCCATCGTCGAACGGAACGCCAGGATCATCAAGTGGTTGTGGAATTGCCGGAAGGCGAACAACGCGCAGCAGACGCCGCCAACACCGTCGTCCACGTGAGAATCGCGATTATCCCTCATCCCGTTACCGCCGCCATCCCAACCGCGGTTAGGACCGAACAAGGGCGGGCTTAGGGTGGAGGAAAGGTAGAGCAATTGCTCTTCCGCGTCCCCTAATCGGGTCTCAGCAGTGCTCGAATTGGGTAAAAATTAGAAGGGGGATGCAAAAACGTGAGAAAAAAAATGCGCGTCCCTGAACATTTTAATGTCTTGAAAATTCCCGGAGGCTTCGCTCCCCCCCCCCTTCAGCCATCACTATATTTTTTTTTAATTAAATCTATCGAATTTGTAGTCTTTATCATTTTGGCGTCGATAACAAAATTTAAAGACACTTTTATTATTTTCATTAATTCAATAAAATTGTAAAACGAGTCCTGACCGTCCCGCTCCGTTCTCAGCGTCCCATTATGAAAAATTAGAAGGGATACGCTAAAATATTTTTTTTTTTTTAAAAGAAGAGTCACTCCGTCCCCCTCTCCCAATTCAAGTACTGGGTTTTATTATAGACATTAGTAGAGCTAAACAATAAAATATTGTACGTGGTAATACAATTTTTTTTCCAAAATCGTCCCTCCCCCCTTGGCGTGCAATCAAACGCCTCGCCCTCGAGTCCAAATAATACGGTATCTTCTCGATTCGCCGACAACCGAACGATAAATAGTATTTTAAAACACAGATTTACTCTCTCCGTACACAAAATACAGAAAACGTTTACGATCAGATTGTTTCATGGGGGAAAGAAGTAAGAAACCAGCTGAAGGCCACAGAGACACCAAATCGTATTTTTTTTTTTAATGCTTATGACTTTTTTAAGAATTAAAGATATTTGAAAAAATAACTACGTTATCGTATATAGGTAATATTGTAATTTTTTTTTTTTTTGAGTAAAAATTTGTTGCTTAAAATACGACTTGTAACAGTCAGAATTCTTTTCCGCGTGAAACAATTATTTTGATGAAAATCATATAGGAGCGTCCTCTTAAACTCCACTTTGACGGTACCTACCTATACGGAACACAAATCATAACATATTGTGGTACACTTGCTGCACGAATATTTCCAAATAATATATTGAACTCGCCACTGTGTACTACTTACTATATACACGATATATAGTAAAAAACACTTATGAAAACGATTTATCAATATGTGGGGGATCACTTATAGCTGACCGGATTTTTTCAATTAAAAACTTCGTTTGGAATCCAGCACAAATCGTTTAGATAATATATAAATATTTAATATTGCATCTGATTTTCGTGGTGCCAGCAATATTTTCTGTTTTCTTTTGACAATATATATATACATTTGACGGTGACGAGTGCGAAACGCACATTTTCAAAATTAAAAATTATCTTCAAAGTATCATTTATTGATAACGTCAATAAGAGTAATTAACCGCACATCAGCCAAAGAACTGGACACGTCGGATATATGCGATTTGGCCGAACGAAAAAAAAAAATCCTATAAGAATGTTTTGTGTTTCGAATGTACACTTGAAATCGATAAAAACCATTTAAACATTGTATTCTGTACGCGAGAATATATTATTTATATTAATATAAATATTTTAATTACATATATATTTTTTTTAAAATGACGTATAAAATATTCGCGAACAAATGAATTCCGTTTTTTTTCCTCCCCCTGCAAAAGTCGATTTTATCGAATTGAGGAGTGTGATGATCGATCACCACGTGAATTCGCGAGGCGTATGGGCCGGGGAATGGGCGATCTACGTTATACGAGCAGTGCCGGATTTATTGGGGGTGCATTGCACCCGGGTCTCGAGCTTGAAGGTTAAATTGGCGCCTCAAATTTGATCTGTAGGGTTGACAAAATGTACACATTTTTAGCCAAAATAAAAACTAAATACATCCTAATTATGCACATAATAAAGTTATTATAAGTAACTGATTAGTTAAAAATTAATAAAACTATTTCAAATTTTTTTTATAAAAGTAATTATTTATTTAAAAAATTGCCAATACACAACAACTCCTTAAATTAAAGGCGTCACCAATTCCCAATATCATCAATATTTGTTTGTTCTTAATACGAGGGGCCTACCAATTAATGCCGCATCCGGGCCTCTAAAAGTATAGATCCGGCACTGTATACGAGTAATAATATTTTAATATTTACAACAATAATAATTTGCGTGATATTTAGAGAAAAAGAACCCGATTTTACACGCAGTGTAAAAACGAGGGGTAACATTGACAATATATTATATTATATATTTTCAATAATAAATATTACCATATATATATATATATATATATGTACGAGTATCGAATATTATATATTTTATTAATTTATTTAAATATTACACGCGATAATATGTAGTAAGAAAATAATTTTAAATTATTATATATAATAATAGATCGAAATATTTATATATTTACTAATCTGTAATGACCTACGTCTTCATACGTATATATATTATATTATAAACACGAGGTCCTATTTAATATTATTATATAATTTATTGAAATTTGTTTAGAACCAAAATATTATTCTAGTCTCACACAAGTTGAATTTTATTACGTTAATTAATGTTATCGACTATATACATATTATATATATAAATATATTGTGATTTATTTAATTATTATATCTGTATGGATATTACGCAACAGTTTCGGTGTACGTTATAATATACACTATAAATTTGTACTGTATAATGTGCATGAAATATCTGTTAGACACGCGATAAAACATACTATGTATTGTCGTGTTGTATGACGTTTTAAAAATTATAATAATTTTTTTTTTTTTTTTTGTATTTTCCTTCAGTGAAAACTATATTATTATATTTAATTTTTGTTACAAAATATAATGTATATAATATTACGGTGCATACTTATTATTCCGTAAGTCGTTCTCCTCTCTCCCATTTTTGTTCTCACTATACAGCCCCTTCTGGGTCAATCGTGTTACCGTTATTAAACAATGATTAGCAGCAGGCGTCTTTTACATTATCCTTTGAACTCCATGTCAATAATATGATAGGTAAAGCCCTTGACGATTCATCAAGCGTAATACTATCTATTCATTTCTCTTCCAGCTCCTGTCTATTCGCGTCCTTTTCTCCTTCTTGGTGCGTTCTGGTTTAGAGTATGGAGTGATGGTGGTTTGGCGTCTTTAACCCGGCCCGTGATGTGCTACGCGTAGAACGAATTCAAAATAGATTTTTGTCTTACGCGCTGCCGCCTTCCTGTTAAAATTCGATCGTATCCAGCACGATTATTCCTTTATTCGTTCCACATTAGCTTCCCATCGAATTGAAAGTGAAACTCATTCCACATCATCACACCTCCTATATGAGCACAATCATCAGGACGTGTTACACCGTCTCAACAAAGACCGATGGTCCTGACTGTTGCTGTTACTTTTAATTTTTATACCACTGTAATTTTTATTTTAATTAACGCCTGCTTAGGCGTAATAAAATAATAAATAAATAAGAATTATATACATCACATTTTTGTTTTTTACATCACGACTACACACTTGCGTATCTAACCTATTCTCGCGCACAGACTTTTTCTCTCCATCCAATTATACGATATCATTATTTTATATATATATATATATATATATCTAATATCTATAATAAGGAGTTCCTTTTTACGGATTACTCTGCAACAATATATATATATATAGCACGTATGTCAGCAAATATCAGTTTAAAAAAAAAAAAATCAAAGTACACATCGGTAAGTTTAAAAAATAAATAATTTATAAACACAGTTTCGAGACGGTAGATTCTGTACATATCGAGCGAATTACATACATACATATTGTGTTACAATAAAAATCTGCAGAGAAATAGTTGTAACATAAAAAATTTATTTTCGCACTTGACAAGGACAATCGTTAAGTGACAAATTTTAGATTCTAATCAATAGGCCTATAAAATTCTTTCTTCATAGGTCTATTTTATTTCTATTATTAGAAATATATAATTTCTATTATTATTGTTTATACTGTACTTTTTAACATACAACAATATAATATACACACACTCTCGAACAAAAATTATTACATTATACAAAACACCAGTCACAAGTTTGCCTTGAAACAAGCAAGGAAAGTTTATACTCATTTTTTAAAAATTATTTTGATATTATTGTAAAAATATTATTATTTATGCATCGGTGAAATTTCTTCTTGGGACACTTCAATACTTTATAAGAAAATACATACCTCATTTAGTGACGGTAACTTAGTCTATAATACTTGCCCACGTTCTACTTATTACATAACCATATTATTATAATAGCTCAATCTACCAATAATAAATCTAATAATTAATACATTGGAAACAAATGAATCGTCAATTCAAATTATTATCCCGCACTCCCAGTTTCTTTTATTTCTGTCATTAAATTCAATGACACGTAACAAAATATAAATTATACAGACACTTTATGACAGTCCAATACAATACAAATTCTAGCAATTTTGCACGGACTTGGAACTGTAATCATTCAATCGACATCATGATACGTGAATTATGATGGACTTCTTTTCGCATCGAACAATAGGTTCGTAAATATGTAGTTTTCAAAAACGTTCAGTTTTTATTTCGGCAATTTATAGTCGTTTCTTTTACACTTCAACCAAGCACTGTGGCCGTCTTGAATCTCAGACCTGACTACACGATTTCAGTTGATTTTTAAAATTTTAATTCGTTCAGAAACGGAACAAGATAGAATAAAAGATATTTATATATATATATATGAAAAAAAAAAACAATAATAAATAATATTCATTTATATAACTTTTTATTTATCTGCACGTATTTTCTTAACAAATGAACTACACAAATTGATTTACATTTACATAGTTTATTTTACGCTCACAGTTGACTATTTCAATTTATATATTAAAAAAAAAAAAAAAATTATTTATATAATAATACAAAAGTAAAAAAAATTACTTTTTCCACGTGTTCTTTTCGTAGTCCCAGTTTGAGGACAAACCATCAATTGGGTCGACACGTAAATCGATCATACGTTTCAATTGGGCTTGACGAGATTCAAGCGACAATGAAGGGTCGTCGGCAGAGCTGGTCACTAGAAATCATTAACGAAACACGTGATGAGTAAGTACTTGTCAATGCGACTACAGAATTCATATTGTATACTTACGGAACTTGCGAATTCCAACAAAGGACAATATGCTGATAGACAGCCAGACCATGACCCAGCCGAACACAGCTTTCCATTCGCCGGTGGGCGCTTCGCACTCGACCAACGTCTGACAGAAACTCGCCCTATATAATTTTTTCTTTTCTTCCAAAGACAATTTGTTCCAGTCGCCCTTTTCTTTCTCGCGCAAAGCCTAACAGATACATAATCGTTACTCGTTGTTTATCGTCAAAACCAAAACCCGATAAAAAAAAAAACTACGTTTTTCACAAAACGGGCGAATTTATTCGCGAAATAATACAAAACGTCTATTGCAAAAAAAAAAAAATGTTAAATGCAACACATTCGAATTTGACAGATAATGGCGTCTCGTACGTATCATTACGATTGTGCTGGCCATTTCGGTAACGCGACACTTTTTTTTGTAAAATAACGAGGCAACGCGCCACAATACCGTACCAATATTTCCGGCGTGTTCTTCATGAACCTAACGCTGGGGAACGGATAGGTGATGCTGTCAAAGTACATGGGTTCGCCGTTCAATCCGTAGCCGACGATGTCGCGTCCGACGATCTTGTCCTCGCGCACTTGCATCACGCCTTGGACGGGCGGTTTCGGCTCGGCCTGGTACACGGCCGCCGTGGAACTGTTCACCGCCGGCCTCTTGTACGCGGACGGGCGCGCCAGAAACGCGCGGACTGCCGAACGGGAATACATCTAAGACATTCGGTCAAAGTAGAGTTTATTTCACAGAACCCAACTGCGGCTGTCGACGGTACTCACCTCTTAAATTGTGTGTGTGTGTGCGAGTATCGTGTCTTACGGATGGCGACGGACGATTTGCGCGGAGGCCAACGCGTACTTGAAAATTGCGACTTCGATTACCTTCGGGAACTACGACAGTGGTCAAGGGCTATTGAAAAACCGTAAACATATGGCCGATGATAAGGCGCGTTCGGCGCAGGCTAGCAAACGTGACGCGAGAGAAAAACCGGTCGGTCCGTTGGCAGCATTGTACGAATAACTGGATAAAAAAAGAACAGTGGAACCGATATCGCCGTGATTACGTTTCAAATATTTATGTGGCGGGTTTTTTGCAGAGGTTTTTTTTTTAAAAATTTTATTCGCT
This sequence comes from Slavum lentiscoides, assembly GCA_032441835.1. NCBI lineage: Eukaryota > Metazoa > Arthropoda > Insecta > Hemiptera > Aphididae > Slavum > Slavum lentiscoides. Next base: position 493,940 of record CM063707.1, on the reverse strand, counting down.
TTCACATTGAAACATAATATGACTACAGCTCGTTCTCAGACTTGGTTGTCCACCGGGTTTGGGAAGATCAATGGAGTGCGTTGTTTAATACCCCGCATCTCACTGTCGTTTCCTAGGGGGCGTCGGATTGCTCAATATTATCGTACCTATACATCACCGTTGCTGTATAATAATTATCGACTTTCGAGAGTAATCTTTGTAGACTCTCTTCCCGTGCCCCTCGTTTTTTCAAGTAAGCTCGATGGTTGAAAGAACGAAGAAGGAAACGGACATACCGTAACGTTTGCGCTCTATAAACAGCTGTGAACCACTGGGTTCTCTCCACCTTTGGAAGAGCGAATTAAACTATGACAGGGAGAACCTTTTTCCTCGGAGTTCCCTAAAAAAGAAAGTCTCCCTACTGGAAATGATCTCCCATGTCTACTATGGAGGACGCTAAGCAGAATAAGAGTAGGCGTTGCGAGGACAAAAAAATGAACTTGATGAAATGGGGTATCCGGAAAGACCAATTATGCGTTGTTGCGGACGGGTATAGACGGACGATTATATTTTGCAATGTCATAGGGTCCAACTTAGAATTGTGGATCGTAGAGCATTGATGGGTCATATAACACGACGAAAAGCAGAGACTATTAAATTCTGGTATGAAGAGGGGATTTAAGTGGTTGTCGATAGAAGAAGAAGACAGCTCATTAATAATTACCGAACTATATGAGAAAAAGAAAAAAAACCAGGTAAATCATAAATACGAAACCTTTGGGAAGGAAGAAATTATAATTGCAGTTAAGAAAGATTTCAATGGATTGGAGAAAAGGATGTGTTGGTCGAAGTCGCTTAAATAGAACTGCAGGATACAATGGCAAATAAAACGGGAAGGACCGTATAGCTGAAGATATCATAGTAGAGGGAAGATTGAGAATTTGGCGGTAGAGGAATTATTATTATTATTGGAATCGAGAGATGGACAGGGCTTCTATAGAATAGGAATAAAGGGTATATAAGCTGAGTGGAAAATATTATTTGGAAAACTTAATTGAAATACTTGGGATAGACAATAAGAGATAGTAGGTATATCCTGCAGAAGTTTTAGAAGTTGAACCCCGTCAGTATATATGTAGACCAGACAATGGGGTATCTAATTTTCAAAATGGAAACGCGTTTATTTTACTAATTTGAAAAAAAAAAATACCTAATCGTTCTATTCATTTACAAAATTCTGTTTCAGTTAACCATTCAAACAAAATACCAGTGTGTACTGGCTAGAGCAGTTAAATTAATTGCTTAATTGTTCATTAATTTATTCGTTATATGTATACCTTTTAAACAAACCGATAAAGCTGTGACACTCGTAATTGTACTTTTAATAAATTGTATCGTATTACACGGCAAATTTCAAAAGTCACTTAAGATTACCCGCATTAAAATACTTTCCACATGTACTTATTATCGGATTCAACAAACGAAGGAAACCTACATTTGTTTCGCGTAGTCTTCAAATGAATCGGTCATTTAAAAAACAACATTAGTCATCAAACTGAAATTTTATACAAACCACAAATAACTTCATAACTCCAGAAATTTAATTTTTTTTGTACTTTTACCTCTTTACACATTTATTTTTAAGGTTTATTACATTCATAATATGTGGTTATAAATTGTCTATCTTTGACTATATTTCACTAAAATAATATAAAACTTATTTGACTTATGTTGTTTTTGAAATGACCGTTTCAAATACATATAATGTTCTTTGTATTTATATATGAAAAAACAGTCCTTTGCGTTCTGTAATTTAGCATTATACTAAATACATTTGTTTTTTTTTTTTAAAGGACAAAAATAGAAACAAAATAATTTTTCAATAATAATAAAAAAAAACCCATATATATATAATATGATATATATTATATAAATTAGATAAACTGTACACTTTAGTAATAATACTAATGGCAATTAATAATTAACAGAAACCAACAGTTTATAATATAATATAATAATAAATTATTTTAACAATAATAAAACTTGATCAAAGTCACATCTTGAACACACTTCAACGTCCACTTTGAAACCAAAAATCTCTTGTCAACTCGTCGATAAAATATATAATAAATCCTATTAAAATGCAAACAACTCTGGAAACAGTGTCTCGTAGATGGGTTTAGGCTGACTGGCGGATTCTAGAGGTGATACCTTGTTTGTCAATTCCACTTTGTTGAATACTTCGGTTATTTTCGTGTGTAACGATTCTTCGTTCTAAAAATATATGACAGTTATTATTATCCGTTAAACAAAAAAGAAACCGATAAGCATTATATTATAAAAATCAAATGACCTTCGATGCAGTTGAAATCGCGACCAAATCTTGGAATGACGTGTTCCTGAACAAATCGCACAATTGAGTTTGTCTAGTGTTTTGTTCGACCTTCGCCGTTGGGTTGTCCAACAGAGAGCGTTTCATGGCTTCAAACGAAAGGTCTTCCTTTGGCGAAAAACGCTACAGAAAATATTATTATGTTTTAATTTACACTGTGTCATTACGATTTATGTAAAATACCAACTCTTTGCATCGCTGGAGTGGAGTTAACGCTATCTAAATCTAAATTGCTTAGATCTGTGAAACTTCCTTTCATTGACAAATTGGTATTTTCAATCCAGCTGCGCCTATGCGTCAATACGGGGCCAGTTTCCGCTATAAACAAAATATAAACATTATCGATGAGTTTAAAGAAAAATATGATACACATCATGTTGCGAGTTTTAAACCGAAATAAAAATTTAAAAGTACACACATTTTAAATACCTTTTACGAAATAAATCTATTAAAAAAAAAAGTTTTATGAATATTTAGCGTCGTTATTACTATTTATTTAATACATATTCATATATATTTTCATAAATGATTACGACTCATTTCCCTAGTCGATATCATGTAAAATAAAATGCGATTGAATTATTACAGGACTAAATTACTGAAATTTTGTTGTATTATATTTATACATTTAATGAAAACCAACTTGTAATGTCGATTCCTGAAGCTTTTAGAGCTTCAGTTAGTTCTGGTTCTTCGATCAAAACGCCAGACGGCAATAGGCTGGTGGATTTCACGTCATTGTGTATGCTTAATTCTGGTAACAAGTGCGTAGCGTTTAACAATTTTCTTTGTTCGATTATCTGAAAAATGCAACGGTTACGTTGAGATACTCTACTCCATTATATTTCTGATACTATTTTATTATACCTTTTCTACGTAATCCTTGAGCGGTTGCAAATCTATTACGACTGCTGCCAGCAACATAACACTAATGACCAGAGCGTGTAAATGGAATTTCTGTTGAGTCGAAAGTACAGCGTTAGTAATGGCCAACTCCTGTATACTTAAAATCAGCCTGATAAAGTCTAAAACGGTCTCCTCGGACAATAACTCGATACATATCAATGCCAATGTTGTGTACACAGCCTCGATATTTTCAACTGTGTTATTGGTCATCTCCAAGCTTTCATATATAGACACGTAAATATCTTGAGCGTGTTTTCGGATAAATATTGTATCACTGCGAGAACATTTCTCTAGGTTTATTTCAGATTTAGAAATATTCACCCTGCAAACAAAATCATTTATCATCTAGTATTGTTTTAAATGTACGGTCTCGACAACTCTTTAAATAACTCACGTAGCTTTAGAGAACTTAGACGCGTTATTATGCCTGTCCAGAAGCGTGTGTAATATGCGCAACACGATAAATCGAATTTCATCCTCGGTGGCAGTTAACGTTTTCAATAACAGATCCAAGAAAGATTGAGGAAAAGTAGCATTCATTTGTACTGAACTATATTTTGTACTCACCTAAGTAAAACCAAAATTTTATCAATTAAACGGATAATATAACAAACGTAGACATGAAAAAAAAAAATTACCATCAAGAGAGATTTTAAGCACATTCTCTGTACGTGGAGATCATTAAGGTTATTTGAAGATTTAAACTGTGGTACTTTGGACATAATGAACATCATGATCTCAATTTTCTGGTAGTCGGGTAAATGAGCAGCAAATTCTCCAAGTGCGTGTATGAGCGCTTCCCTGTATTCATTTTCACCGTCCGATTCGGACAGGCCAGTATTAGATGGTGGTCGGCGAGTAACCGATGTACGGAGATTGGTAAGCAATGAATTAATTATTTCCAACACTGTTGGGCCGACGCTTTCATTAGCCGCGATAGCAATGATTTTTGACAATACGTCTGCAATACTGGTTCGGATTTTTGGTGACGCGTTACCATTTTCATCTAAATGTGTCATTAGTGTCTCCACAACAGCGTATGAATATTGTGATTGAATAGAAAACATTAAAATACGGAAACACTGTGTGGCAAATATATTTGGTACCCACATGTGATGGGCATCTAAATGTCTGTTAAGAATAGAAATACAATTAAATTCTTGTCGGTTACACAAAGACTGGGCATTTATTACTTTAGTACAGGCCGAATGACACTCTTGACATGACCAAATGACGCTCTTCCAATTAACTCCCGTAAACAAGATTCAGCTAATGAGAACGAATCATTTTTATCATTAACCTCTTCTGTGATTCCACTCTCAATAACGATATCAGATTTAGACCTATAAAATAAAATAATATTACTAAATGTAAATGCATGAAAAATTATAAAATTACATAAAAATGTATTACTTATTATTGGGACTCAGAAGTTGATAACCTTAAAAATATTAAAAAAAAAAATGATCTAAAATAATAAAATGACCTAAAAATATTTTAAAATTACTATAAAAAGACAAATAATGGAGTTAAAAACATTTTGAAAACTGCAAAAACAAAAAAAAACTATAAATATAAAAACCTTTTTATTAGGTTTTTCTAATTAATTTTAATACGCTTACTTATCCTCATATTATATATTACATAATTCTTTTATTAATTAAACGATTTTAAGTAAAAATAAAAATGTGTAATATGATTTTTTTATATTCAGAAATTATAATAGCTTAACAATTAATCAAAATTGTTTGCATTTTTCATTTTTATTATGTTACTGACATAAAAAATGCCCACCAACTATAATGGATCCTTAGGAAATAATTAAGTTTATTTTTAGGAAAATGTGGTTTAAAAAAAATAGTAAATACTGATGATCTCAGTGATATTTTGGTAAACTATAACAATAATAAAATAATGATAATAAACTCGTTATTTTTCCCTCAACTAGTGAGAAATAGGTACAAATTACCGAAATTATTACGACTTACCTAAAAGTGATCTAAAAAGTGAAAAAAGAACCAAAAAATGTCAAATAAAAATTAATTATTTAAATTTGCATGGTAATGAAACATATTTTTAGTTAGAACATTGGTTAAGATGTTCCAAAAAGAAAAAAAATGCATCAACTTCCGAGCCCTTTTTATTACGATACACAACTTCATTTTATGATTAATTTTTCCATCCATACCAAATACAATTTATACTAGTTGAATAATAATAATTAAATACTTACTTCATTGTGTGCATATTGAATAATAATGAGGGAACAATTTTATCCATGTGAACAGGTTCCCAAATGTTTTCAACTAAATCGTCAGAAACAGTTTTCCTAATAACACCCTAAATAAAAAGTATAAAAGCACAATATTTTAAGCGGACATGATATTGGAAAAGGAATAATTTTAATGAATATTTTTACTTGAATGCCTTTAATGCCAGCCATCCGTATCATTTCCATAGTAGCTAAATTTGGATTATTGTTGTGACACATTGATGAAAATTTGGAAACGAAAAAATCGTATCGTCTGTGATACGACGGTGTGTCCTCTTCGATGTTGGAAAACCGTACAAACTACAAAAACAAAACGATACCGTTATTAATCATTCAACTCATTTTGTTTACGTGAAAATTGTCGGTAATTATAAATACCGATTGCGTGGCCAGTATTTGTAAACTTGGTTCGGACGATTCGAGCAGTTTTTGCACAATACGCAAGTAACTTTCAACGAATAAATTCAGAGTCTGAGCATGGCACGCGACCAGCAGCTGGTCCATAGCTTCCATAGCAATCATGACGAATCTACGATTGAAAACATATTAATGACGGATTCGTATGGTTCGTCGAAATCGATAAATCTTACTCGTTTCTCTTGCGAGAGATGTCTCTACTGGCTTTTTGGAACAGATATTCGCCGATACGATCCAATTTTTCCGGCGACGAAAGGGCGTAGAACGTCAACTTTTCCATGTTATTTTTGACCAAACCGTCCTATAGCAGGGGAGAATCGTTGCGTTTAATAGTTGACGATTAATCGTTGTCGGTTTACATACCTGAGGTACAGAAGGAAAGATGTTGTCGACGAGACGTTTATAGCGAGGTCGCATACGAGACAAGCAACCTATAACAAAGTAAAATAAAATCTCATATATAAGTACGTATCGATGAGTAATGTCAGTCGATGCGTTTCAAACGGAGTGTGTACGTTATTTTCGTTTGTTAAATTTGTTTTTGGAAACGGGGTAAAACGTAAAAATACAAGTATCGTCGAGTCTATTATTTATGACCTTGGCGGCGAGTGCAACAGGCTTTTTTCGCAGACGACTTTAACTCACCGTCACACATATTTTTCCAATCTTTTCACGACGGATCGGCAACAAGACTACAAAGTGCGGGCGAACGGTCCGAAATGAAGGGTTTCGAGAATTTTTCGTTTATTTCCGTCGAGTTCGTTTCACGATGAAACCGATTCGTGGGCGAAATTTATTGCTGTGTCGAAACTAAGTAAAACTAGTACGAAATCGATACGCGACACGATAGATCTCGAAAGTCGAGCAACGGCTTAATAACAGTGATATACGTGGAGAACGTAAAGTCAGATCAAGGACGAAATCTACATTCTAGTAACGAAAACGAAAAGAATAAAAAAAAACTTTATTTAAAAAAAAAAAAAACGCGACGGACAACGACTAACAATTACATCGGACGGGTTTCCGTCGTTTCCGACCGAGTATAAAACATTACATTCATAAGTGGTTTTAGTGATAACGATTTCACCGAAGAGATAACGACAGCCGAGTGATAACGTCGAACGGCGCGAAACGTACTTTCTATTCCATGAATTGGTAAAAAATAAAATACCCGCGCGGAAAATATAATCGAATCATTTCACTTATAACGTGTAGACGAAACCTTTGCGCTGCACCACATTCCTGTCGTTAGTCGGATGAGTCACGACGAAAACGTGCATTGTACATTTTGTACACTTTATGGGCAGCGTATTATTAGCGAATGGAGTGAGACTGTGGATCGTAATGATCCAGTTGACTGGATTGCAGAAAATATTTTCAGAACGATTCGAAATGCGAAGTTTTGAGGGGACGCGTTCAATGTGTCGACAAGGTTATAAGGCAGTGAGATGCATCAGTATCAATCAGTAAAATGATTTATGAGAGACAATAGGAATTCGAGAGGGAGATGACAACAACTTGTGGGGGTTGAAGCGCATACAGACGCGATAAAGGCGGAGAATGAAAATGATCTAAAAAGTAGATTACAATCGAGCTGACAGAGACACGGCGTAACATTAGCTACGAGAGTACGGGAAATAGAAGAACTGCCGTGCGGAGAAACGAATGTAGTCGCGGAATTCTCGAGCGCAGTACGCGCACTAAGACACTTGTAAGCTGGTCGTGTGTGGTGGTCAGAATTGATCCCATTGGGTTGACTACTGTAAGATGGAAGCCGGACACAAAACGACCAAGAGGGCTGCGCGTTTCATACATTATTTGTAGAGAAATATATTTTTGTAAAAATTAATGATTAATTTTTTTCATCTTGTAGTTATAGTAATATTTAATAGTATTTTTCCAACTTAAATTTTAACTTAAATAATGATATATATATTTGAATATTTAAAATAAATTTTAACTTCCAATACAGTTTAATAAATTTGGTTGATTTAATTTTAGCAAGTTAAAAGAAAAAAAAAATCGTTAACTTGTCCAGCCTTGATAGAAAGGTGATCAGCTAACGTATTATTTTACCACAGTTTCTATCGCCAATAATAATCCAATGTCGTCGTTTAACGTTAGTTCACCTCCGCCAGTTTTATAATAGATCAGTGGCGTAGCCAGGGGGGCTGACGGGGCTGCAGCTACCCCCGAAATGAATAGATAATCAGTTTTTTAGTGGTTACCATCTATACATATTAATAATTAACATATAAATGAATTAATTATCAGCCTCAGCCCCCCCCCAAATGAAAATCCTGGCTACACCACTGTAATAGATCAATCGATAAATTAAATAAATAAAAAAAAATGTTAAGTGATGAAAATCTAATAAATAAAAAATCTTATTTCGCCGCAGCACTTTTCGAAATGTCATATACGGAAATTTAATAATTACAAGTAAAATCAGATTCGTATGAAATACCGCGGTGCATCACTTTGAAATGTTATAGAAATTTCAATTTTTCCATTTGTTTTTCTAAAGAAAATATCGCGAAAAATTTTAACGTAGAAAACATGCGAAATCTATAATATAATATATTACTATTATTATATTAGGTTCGCATTTTCTTAATATAACTTATATGCAATACCAAAATGTAAAAGACTCGGTGTACCGCGGTGTATTGATTTTCATAATGAATATATATTATAGTGATATTAAATAATTTCATACATAATACATTTCGTACGATTAAATTTAAAAATTTTTAATCATGCCCAATTACGATAAAACATTCAATTTTATCTCTCTCTGTATAAAAGTGTATTAATATTAAAATAAATATATAAATATATATTGTATATAGTGTATAGTAATAACATTGTTCTTAACAAAAATTAAATATGTAACATTTATCCTCGTCGCCCCATGTTCAAGTACGCCACTGTAGGTACAGTATCTACAGAATTATAATAATAGATACCCGCGGTAATTTTATATATATTTATATGTATACGTATACTGTGTAAGTATGTAAAGGATAATTTTAACTAATAATAATATTATTATTATTGTTATTAACAATATTATTCGATAACGAGGCCTGAATTTGTGTGGTACACTATAGTGTACGTGTACCTATATATATATATATATATATACTATATACGATACTTGTGTAATTGAGTTCAGCACAGAATTTGGTTGGTATATAGCTATAGTATATAGGTACACATAATAAAAAAAAGTACGAAATTATTATAAATCCCGTGAAATAACGAAATTAAAATATTTTCACACGATTATTATTTATTATTTAAATCCTTTAAATAATTTATAAATTTCCACGTTAACTATTTACAATAATATAAAATAATAATATTTACGAATAATATACGAATTATTATCGTATATTTTATCGGTAACATATTTTCAATATCTAGTATTTATATATAGGTACTTGAACTAATTTCTTATATTAAATTATAATACGTTGTATAAAATAATCTGTTAAAAGTATACTTGCAGTTCATATGTCATTATAATTAATTTTTTTAAATTATTATATTTTGCGTATTTACCAAGACGAATATTTATATGTTTAGATAAAAACAATTTTGCGGTGTATTTGATTATTAGGTACCTATATAATGTATAGTATACACGAAATTTGTGAAACTTTCGACACTGTATATAGATGAGTCTATTTAAATCTACGTATACTTCCTAATACACAATTTTAGTGTTTTTATGCATATATAGTATATATATATTGTCAGTTGTATAACAATATATTGTAAGTTAAAATAATATATTTTATATAGAATGATGCATCAATCGTATATTTAAATATTATGTTATAAATGTAGCTGAAAATATAAAAACAATATAATATTAATAATTAGGTATATAGGACTTGTTGGAAACTACTTTCTATTCATTGTTTTATTATTATTATTTTTTAATCGATAATTCATGTAGACTACTACAGTAAGAACTATTATGTCCCTTCTCCCCAGCTGTCATTATAATGCGATATTAGGTACATTTGAAAGTGCAGTACTCGTATATTCTTCAAATATATGTATTTGTTTTCGTCAATACAGTTATAGAAATTAATACGAGTGAAAACCTTTTTACATTTGTATTAAATACACAATATATATAAATATATATATATATATTGTATTTATATTTGTATAAAAAAAAAAAAATGAAAACGAAGAATAGAATTTATTTCGAATGAAAATGAATTCTAATTAATAAAATATTTAATCGCAAAGATTACAATAATAATAAAACAATGGTATTTGAGATTATAGAGTTTCAGAAAGGCTACGGATTATTTATTTTGTTCACCGCCTGCAAAAAGACAAAGTCACCTTACTTCTTTCATCAGGTATAAGCATTAAGCAATGTTGCAATATCAAAGTATAACGTATATGGACATAGATTAAAATATTATAATTAAAAACTAAACTATTATAATTTTAATTATTATGTATATACCTACGTAAAAATTATAAAGACAAAAAAAAATAATAAAAATAACAACTCATTAATTTATATATATGAATTATTTATTATCAATATTATTAATTTACCTATGACAACGAAAACTATGAATTTACTTAATACGTTTTGTTGAAATTTGAGCATTTTCGATACGCGTCTATTATATATTATTATTATCCTGCAACAGTTATTAGAAATTACAAAAAAAATAAAAAATAAAAAATAAAAAAATAGAAAATCATAAAGTTTTGAAGATAAATTCTTTATTTATGGTGTACATTATACGTATATATATATATATATATATATATATATATATATAAAAACGAATCGACGAAATTTATAAAAATTAATCTGCAAACCTATTAAAAGTAAAACACGAACAACAGTAGACCGTATGGAGAGTGTATTGCGCAAACGGATGTGCCGATATAAAAACATAAACCATATTGACGGAATAAATTATAATTTTTATCGTATGTGCTCAAAATCTAGAGGCGTGTCTATTTACAGGAGATATAATGTAGCCCTCTCTAACGCCGAAAGATTTAAAAACAATATTTGCATACCTCCTTCGGCCCCATTCCACCTGTACCATCACTCTTCGAAAAAAAAGGTGGATTTAGCTACAAAGAAATTGTGTTCATATATATAATATAACGTGATACAATTTTATAAGCTCCAATACACGATATTTAATCGTTTTATTCGTTGACATGACGCGTATAGAAATGATTAAATTTTCGTTTCATAATAGTAAATATTATATAGTAATATATAATATTCAATATAGTGTTATCAACGTTCCAATTAACGTTATTAAACCGTTCAATTCCTCGTTATTTTAATATTAAAAAAAAAAATTTCTTTTACTTTCTCGTTTCTTAGTATTAAGAGGGCCTGCAGGTTACTAAAAAAATCGAAATCATTCCTTACCGAATTTCCCCCTTCCCGCACTAAAAATCTAGTATTTAAAAGTATATAATAAACTTTTAAAATTTGTATCATAATACATGTATACATAAAAGTATAAAAAATAGATTTTTCAACTGAATTTGTGAAAAGTATAATTATGAACACTTGCGGTTTATTATAGGCTTTTTCCCTCATCCAAATGAAACATTTTCTCCCCGAAATTGTGTTAAAACAACTATATACAAAGTAATATTACTACAGCGCGCGACCAAACAAAAGTAATTTATGTGTAATTTATTTTTACAAAATTTATGTCCTCCATTCCGGGTCAGTTGTAACTTTGACACATTTCAAATTTGACCCGGCGTATATTTTAACTCAACTATACCCAACAATATGTATACATACTACAATATAAGCTGTGTTTTCGTTCCGTGTATAATCATTTAAAGTCGATACGAAATAAGCTACGAAGTGGAGGTTATAACGCGTACACAGTAATGTCAATGTAAAAAAAATGATTAAAATTTAAATGAAAAAAATTTGAAATAAACTCAAAACGTTCACTTGACGTATTGTACCGCGTATTAAACCGCGGTTAATGCCCCATCATATAGTCGCGTATAATGAGTTCAATACCGACGGCTGCAGAGTAATAATAATTCGTCGTCGTTCTCGCGCATCTCAATGCTTATAATATTGTAATATCCTGTCAAACACAGTCGAGGTATTCATTCGAGTTCTGATTCCTTTTCGTCCTTCTCGTTGCTACGGCGACGCTATATATTATAATCGCATTATTCCGCGTACATACACACTTTGCGGCAGTGCTTGTCCGCAGAACTGACTTAACGGAAGAGGAATACGCAAACAAATAACCTGACTATGAATACCGCGCGGGTCGCTTATGCGTCGTCAGAAGGAAACGTCAAGCCCAGATGAAACGCGTGCATGATAAAATATAACGTGTACCCTAAAAAGTCTATATACAATATGAGATTTTTCAATCCGATTTGAAATGGACTCGGTCTCACAGAAATCGATAAAATACATATATTATATCACGTCGTCAAAACCCGAAGAAAAAGCACTGCAGTATTATGTGTGAGAGAGAGAGAGAGAGAGAGACAGAGTATTTCGGTCATGATTTAAAATTATTTATTAATAACTTTTTAGGAAATGTTAATTATAATTCAGCTTGCGCGTACCACCCGCATATACGTACTACGTCGGAAACGGGAAGCCAAATGTTTAATATTTATTAAAATACGCCCATGTCGTCCATAAATAATGAGTCTATTACTAATCTCGTTCATATATACTGTCGTTTACCCCTTTACATAACTCTAAACGTATTGGCCTGTAGTTATAAATAAACGAACAGCAGGTTTTCAACACAACTATAATATTATTATGTTCAGGAGTTTATAGAGCGCTACGTTGAAAATGTGATTTTGTTTTTTCACACATTATAAACTCCGTTATAAATCGTCAAATCGATATCGTTTTCGTTTTGATATCAAAACGTACACGTAAAATAAGTTTTGTAAAATACAATCACAAAGGTGCGAAAATAAGTTACAAACGTTCCATTACGAACGATTAGAAGAGATGAGACGCTGAAATATTAAAAAGAAAAAAAATGAGAGACACTCTTCAATTCAAGCACTGCAGGCGGTAAACAATCGAAATGAAGTCGATTCACGAGTTGTATATATTATACGTATACAGACCAACAACACCGAGAGAAATATTTATAATACGCGAGAATCGCAGCATACGGAATTTCAATTATTATTTTCAACAGTTTCGCCTTAGGAGAGATATTGGCGGTGAGTTTTCGGAATTTTCTGAATTATATTATGTCGTACAATAACGTGAATAACGACGAGAAGCGAAAACCGCCGGTGGTGTGTATATGCGAGTTGGTGCTGAAGAGAGAGAGAGAGAGAGAGTGAGAGAGCGGTGAGATGTATTAGGTCGTATCGTTGTGCAGTTTATTTCGGCTTTAAGTCGCTGATGATTATTTGGCTTTATTCGCAGATAAGTATATGACGTGTATATAGCGCTTAATCGCCATAGCAACGTCGCTATTTTAACTCGTATAACTAATTGTATTCAGTAGGCGTATCGGTCGAATTGGCTAAAAAAAAAAATCGACGTCCAGCGATATAGAAGAAAATATAAAATTTTTCGTTCAGCGTACGCTTACACGATCACTTATTGAGTCGGATACTCTTCTTGTTTTACTGTCACACATCAATTTTTTTTTATAGATTTCGAACGCCGGCGAACGAGGAAATTATTGATTTTACGACGACGCGTTTTTTTTCTTTCTTTTGTCTGCACAGATCACGTTTTATATAGCAGCTCCGTATAATATTCGTAAACAGCGATTGAAAACTGATGATATTCAGAAGAGCTTTTTATCGAACTCGTTTTCAAAATAAAAGCTATATAATATATATATTGACGAAAAAAAAAAACAAACACCTTCGGTAGAAAAAAAAGAAAACTCTGAAATTTACGACTATAGCAGTGTACACAGAACAAAATCTATATTTCGCGGAGAATACATTATAAAACCGTCGGGACTATAATGTAATAAAATCGATAATTTATATAATTTTAGTTTTGAAGACTTAATAATAATATACGACTATTATACGCGCGTATAATATATGTAATTTTTTTTTTATTACAAAATTCGAAATTTATCGTCAATATCACGAACAAATCGTTAATATTTCATTCTCTCGATGAATTATGTGATATTCCGCATTAAAACTCGAAATTTTAATTATAATATATTATGTCGTTCTATAAACATATATTATTATTATTTAAAACATACGCGGAAATTCTTGACTTCAAATAAAGTGTATGACCGTCAAAATTTGAAAAAAAAAACGTAACAACAATGGCTCTGTATTTGTGGTTTATATGTAGACTTGAATTTTTAATAAGCGATTGTATACATGTACCGCTGCTTATAAATAATAGCGTTATAGTAGATTGAGTTTTTTTTTTTACAATTTTTTCGAATACAAACGTCGCTTTACGTTTTAAAACAACAACAAACCACAGTCTTGTGCTCCAAAGTTTAGACAAAATAATGCAAAATTATTCGGAGGGATTAGACTGAATCGCGAAGTTTCCTGCGGTACTTTTCGTAATTTGACGGAAAACTACATGCAAACAAAAATTCTGTCTGCAAGTACAATCCACTCTGATTTTAAATTTCATATCAAAAGCTATGGAACTCTTTGAACGTTATAGTATTCGCCTATACGTTTACGGTTAGTTGTACGAATAAAAAAATACCGTATAATAATTATTATATATATTTTTTTATTATTTCGATGAAATATAATATTGTATACGGAAAAATATATATTTTTTTTTTAGTATATGCGCGTTTTGGTTTTTATTATATTTTTAAATGTGTACTCGTATATATAGTTACGGTCGGAATTTCACTCGATATTTCTATACAGATATTATGTTGTATGCATTATTCGTATGCGTAAAACAACTTCGTTTCGACAAAACCTTGTGTTTTTTTTTTAAATATTTTTTTTTAACCTAAAAAAACAGTGTGTTAATTGAATACATAACTAATGAATACAATTGTTATAAAACATTGTAAATATTAATAAAATTAAAATAAATTTGTATATATACATAAAAAAAATATATGCAGTGAAAAATAAAGAAATATAATATAATACAGGAACCTTGTTGAATTTGTTTATTTACCACCGGTTTTGACACGAAAATACATCATAAGCCGATGCATTAAGCAGAAAACAAAAAAATACAAGGACAGAATAAAAAAAATCAAAATTAACAAAATTATACATAGAGAAAATTATGAATATTACAATGAAAAAGACACGGAGTGTAAACAAAATAAAAAAAAAACAGAGGAGAAATTTTGTACATAGTGAATTTAAATTGTTCAAATACAATTATGGCACGTTATTAATTTATATTGATATATAAAATATTATTTTTTAATCTGTTTGAATATTTAAATTCATTACGTTTAGTTTCTTTATATGTATATATGTATAAGTAATTCTTCCAAAACTGAATATTATGTTTTATATTTAAAAACGTTTAAGTCATTGTCTATATAATAAAAGTAATAGTGTGCAGGTTATTTTATAAAACACAATTTAAAAAATTAGAATTCGGATTAGCGTTTTTAAAATTTTATTTCAGTCGTTTTTTTCCCCCGTTTTAAAATTTCTATTCGTTTAGCCATTATAAAAATTTATTAAAACTATATTATAATTTAAGTTTGTAAATTTCAGGACAATTAAGTTTTGTAAATTCTCGAAATTTTTTTTTTATTCTTTTTATTTATTTGACTTTTTTGTTTTCGTTTCTACTATACTATTTTATTATTGAAATTAAAATATTGTATTCGACTGTATAATATTGACGTATTCGAAAATCTTAAAAGGTTTTTGTTTTTGTGTGTTTTTGAGATCCGTGATGTATTGTTTATATATATAGTTGATGGAAGTAGGTTTATATATTTGTTAATAAATTATATCGGTAACGGCGATTATTATTAATTAAAACTTTGTGAAGGGAATGTACAGAGAAAAACATGTGTTTCGTGATCGACGAAGGAAAACAAAATTCATAATCACACAGCGTTTTAACTCAAAATCTAAAATATACTTATATACAGATAAAAAAAAATGAAAGAAACTAATTGTTTCTTGTCACCTGGGCTCTATTATTCTGTCGTCCGACGCGTCAACGATTATCGCGCCATTATCATTTCCTATATAAAAGTCGTACTTATCATAACACGATCAAATAATATCTAAAAAACTATATTAATACATTAATACAATTAAACGAACTGCTCACTCGAGCGAGTTGACTACTCGACACGGTTTGCTGATCATTATTAAGCGCATGATATATTTAAATCAGAGTGTAGAGTTCGTATGAATACGAATTAAAGAAAATAAAAAAGACGAGTTAAAAAAAAAGAAAAAATAGTAAAAACTATAAGAAACTATAGCCTATAATAAATACACGCGATATTGTCGCGCGTTATTAAAATTCTATACGAATATAGATGAAAACTAACAAACGTGTCATCACAAAAGCGGCCCTATGAAAAAGGCGTGGTAGTTAAAAAACATGGAGGTGAAGGATGAATCTGTGTCTCGAGTGACAAATCGTAATTCATAAGACCTCCCTGCACCAAAACCATATTTTTTTGACCGGGTTTTTTTTTTCGTTTGACTGCAGTAATACTGACAGTTATTAAACTGAATGTCAAATTTAACTAAGCCTTTAACTCTTATATATAATTTGTTTGGTGATTTTTAGTTGTAATTGTGGTTCCAGTTATAACTGGCGGTTATTAGGATTTTTCAATATTTTTACACGAGGACACAATTCTTTTATCATTTTTCTCCCAAAATAATTGATTTAATTTTAAAAATACCTCGAATATACAACCTGTCGATGAAATGTTCATGAAAATCGGTAAGTACATAAATAATTGTTAAAAGAAAATTAATTTTTGGTGTAATAATAGTTTTCCTTCTTGTAAAACGAGTGAAATGTCTTTAAACAAGCTTAATGAATCTTTATCAGGGCTCTCATTTGAAAAAATAATAATGTTTAACGTTTTAACGTTTTTTATCGTTATTTATCTTTTGCGTTTATCGTTATGGTATATTTTAACGTTATGGATTATTTGTGTTTAACGTTAAAGAAAGTTTTATCGTTATATAATATTTACGTTTTACGTTTATCGATATTTTAACGTTATTTGGTTTAATATAGATTTTTTTCCAAATTAATAAATCCATTCATATTTCATAGACTATAGCACGTTTTCAAATCTCATAAACGTAATGTACTTCATTAAACTTCATTGATTATAAAAGTCCCTAATTTTTTATCCTTAATTTTTTGATTTTATACACTTTTTCAGTGAGAACCTTGGTTTATTTTTGACTTTATATTCCAATGCAGAATATTTTTCTTAAAATGTTGATTATATTACCAATAGAAATTTTTCTGACTAGTTGACATCTTCTCAGACACGTATCTTTGAATAATTTTTACTATCAAGTAAACAAAAATAATCTGGAAGGTTCAATAACAATAAACAGTATTTCAATTCGCGATATCACACCGCAGAAAGAGAATTTCCGCGAAAGACATATCGGAAACCGTATAATATCTCAATACACATGTCTAGCTGACACGCATGTACGCGTCCATGTGAACCCAGCCTTATTATAGAACTATAATAAACCTACACCATAGGCTTATATTTTCTATAGTAAATTGGAAAAAAGTATTGAAATAACGGTAATTCTATTTTTTGTTTTTTGATATTTTGATATATAACGTTAATACATTATTTCGTTTAATGATATGTTTTAATTTGTGATAATTTAAAATTAGTGTTTATTGTTTTCTGTTACGTTTTTTGATATTCGTTTCAATTGATATTTTGCAATTATAACGTTATAATCAAAACGTTATTATAACGTTTGTGAGCCCTGATCTTTATGTCGATTAGTTAAAAATCGGTTTGTTAATTCTTTAACGTAAAATTAAAATTTCCTTTTTTTATATATATATGAATACGCTATATTTACAAAATACTTGACTGACGGCGAAGGATGAATTGGAAGAAAAATTTTACAATTAAATTAATATTCGGGCTGTAATAGGTTATACAAAAAAAAAAAAAAAACCGTGTTCGATTATCAGATAAGCTTAACCGAAAGTGAAATCATACTAATGTACTGACATATTGAAATATATATAAGACCGAAAACCCGGGCCTAAGTCATACGCTATTAATACACACACCATTTTAGAACCTCAAGAACGTCAAATTTTATTTTTTTAAATTTTTTTTCCATATACGCCGATGGTCATTGTCACGCCAACGTCCTTGGCCTGCAGTATTTTAAGCATATTATAAAATAGACTGTTGCTGTAGGTAGGTATGACAAACAAAAAAAAAAAAAACAGTAAAAAATAATATCTATTGTCAGCTGCTACCGCGGCGGCGTGACTAACGCACGAGTAAACATTAAAACGATAATATTGTGTTTACAATGCGAAAACAGATTTTGAACCAGGAGAAGGTGGTTTTATTTTTTTTGTATAGGTACGCGCCATTAATATATTATTACATCGTATGAATTTGTAATATATTTATAAAGGTCGAGTCTTTGGAAAATGCGTATATAATTTTAACATTTTCTACGGAGTAATATTATATACTACGTTCATATAATATGGGCGCTTTACTTTCGCTGAACAATTTTCGGTACACAGCTTTGCATATTATACGCGTATACCTTCGGGCATTAAAATTATTAGCTACGAACGCTTATTAACGATTTATTTAAATTTTAAATAAATACTATACGTCACGCCACTATATATACCGCATTTATCTGTATAAGAGAACCGCCAATGGATTTGTGTGTAAAACGATGATTTGTATTTCAGATTTTCGGGCGTTATCGGATTTGAAATTATTAATTTTTGTGTTACATTTCGTTATATATATATATATAACGAAACACGTTTTTTTTAAACGTCGGAACAAAAATAAAAATAAAAACAGACAGCGAGCGGTTAAATATAATGTTTTAGAGTTTTGTTTTTACTATAAATTTGAAAGCAATTTAAAAAAAAAAAAATCGTTGCGTTCAAATAAAACGATTCCGAGCGGAGCGTAAGTGAAATATTATTAATATATATTTAATCGATAATGAGTTTCGACAAATTTTTAGTAGTTTTCGACACAATTTTTTCGGATCGCGTTTAAAAATTACCGAGAAAATCGAAAAACGATCTCCCTGAAGTACGTTCACTCCAGCAAAATTTGCTACCGGCGGAAACGGGTGTACGAGTGTAATAATGATCGCGGAAGCACAGCTCTTTCTAGTCGAACACTTGTACACAGAGAAAAAAAATTATAGATAAATAAACATTACAAAATGGTGTTACGCGACTTAAGAACGCTAAAACAATATAATATGTACACGCAATATTTTGTATTACTTATAAAGAAACGGCGGCCGTACTTATTGATAAACTCCAAAGTACGTATTGAAAACAAAACGTATTGCGCGATTTAATAATAATAAAAAAAAAGCGACCTTTAAATTTGCGAAATTTACATATCTATACATAGAACGTATGTATATAGTCGTCCGCATTTGCAATTCAAAGGTTAAAATATAATATTACAATGGCAACTATTACTTATGTATGCAAATCGATTTTATCCTCCTATATTATAGGCGTACAAACTTAAAAGAAAACTGTACGCTATAAAATGAAATATACCAACGAAAACCGATATATGTGTATGTATTTTCGAAAGGCTAATCGTTTTAGTATCAGAGTTAATCTGCGAGTTTTTACACACAGGACAAGGAATTTTACGAATAGGCGTATTTTTTGGCTATACGAATCAGGACGTTGTCGATAGAATAATCAAAATTTTAAGGACGCATATTTTAACGTGTTCTCGGGAGTTTTTGAAGGCATATTTTCGATTTTTTCTCTCTTTTTTTTTAGTGCGTTCGTGAATTTATCGCAGATCGCGATCGAGACCGTATCTTAACGATCTATGACGTGACGGATAATTTAGATTAACGTCGTGTATAGAGCGCAATACAAGGGTAAAAAATAAAAAAGCAATACGATAAAGTGATAAAGGAATTTTTTTTAAAAACCACCGTGAAACGTGATCGATATATAATTCTAGTATAGTATTAGTAACGTAATATTTAAAAAGCAAAAAAAAAAAAAATAGCAAAGACGGGTTTTTAATATTATTATTTAACCGTATATATGTAATTGGAAATTCTGCACGATGCAGCTTCCGATAGCTTCTTTTTTTTTTATAGCGCAAGTATATTTATACTTGTATTAATAACAGCGGACGATTTCGAAGGATCGTGTTTTGTTTTTTTTAATGCACACAATTTGAAAACGTTCCCCTTTTTGACACGATAAGTTTCACTCTCGTTCGCGTTTACACACTGTGTAAAAAAAAACACGACTGTAAATACCTAAGCGCTGTCGTCGGGGAGCAAAAAAAAAAAAATACTAATCCCTTTCTCGCGTAGTGAAATTAAAAAAAAAAAAATTTCTATATTTTTTTATACGTATATACTCACATCCCGGGTCCGTACACTTGTCCACAATGGTGTCCACGCATTTCATCACGTCCGCCTGTTTGTAACAACAGCAAAAACCCATGTGGGACATAATGTTGTTTTATTTACGGAAATTATATGGAAAAGAAAAGAAAAAAAATCGCGGTAAAATTACAGACTATATAATATCATAAATACAGTGTGGAGTTTCGATTTTCCGAGACACCGCCGACGATTTATTACACTGTTGAACAGTAAATATTTCGGAAATTTCTCGACAATACGCGCGCGCGTTATTCGAAGAATAAAAAACGTTATAGAAAAAAAAAAAAAAAATTGAAAATCTTACGAGTTTTGAATGCGTCGCGCTACGACTAATATTATTATTAAAACATAACAACTGTGGACGCGGCAAAGCCCGGTACAGCACTGGGCCGCGAGGCGCTCGGTCCGCGACGGTCGCACCGGGCGGTGCGTCGGTCGCTGGCTGACGACAAAAAGCTCGGGACCGCCGCCGCCAACGACGACCCCTGGCGACGGATATAGAAAATATTTAATAATAATATTATTATTATAGCGGCGGAGAAAAAAGGAAATTTACGCGCTCTCCGCGGGGACTCGTGTAAAACATTTATTTATTTTTTTTTTTTGTAAATATTTATAAACCGAAAACGTTCCAAACGGCCCGGGTTCGAAATTTCTTTTTTTTTTTTTTATGATATATCACGACGAACGTAATTATTGGACATTTTTTTTTTTTAGATTCTGAGAGGAACGAGGAATGTATACGACGATGTGTTTTTTTTTTTTTTTTTTTTCATGTTTGTACCAAAAAATTTCTGCCGGAAAGAGTATGCTCCGATCTTTACCTTGTTTCCGGTAGCAAATTGTATCGAATCGCAGGTACTTTAGAGAGAGAGAGAGAGAGAGAGAGAGGTCGTTTTTCGATTTTTCTCAATATTTTTTTTTCAAGCGTCAAGGAAAAATTATCGAGAAATCATATAAATATACGCGATTTCGTCGAAATGTCTTCGTAATTTCGAAACTAATGGGGTTATATTAAAACTTCAGTTATTCACCGAATGTGCGACTGCATATTATTATTATTATTATTATTATTATAGGAAAACATTTTAACAAAAAATTGCTTTCAATTTCGAGTTATTTACAGGATATAGCAATATCATAGATTTTAAGGTGTTTAATTCATATAAAATAGGTGATTTTTGGTTTTAAGGTTTAAAAATTTTAATACAACGTCAGACGTAAATTAATTCAACTATATATTAAAAAAAAAAATCTTGAAAATGGTTAATCACAATTTTCTTTTGGTAAAGATTTCAAGTTTCTCCTCGATAAAGCGTATTTTATTTCTTTTTTTTTTTTGTGGAAAATCGCGTTTGTACAAAAGTAATGAGTTCTAGAGTTTTGAAATTATTATACCAAATATGTAACTTTATACCATATTAACGAAAAGTGTTCTTAAAAATTTTTTTTAACTACTAATTTCAGCTAAAAATATGTGTGTAATATTCAACTAATGATTAATTACGTAATTCTAAATTTATCAAACATTTAAACGTATACGCATAAAATATAAATAATTAATATAATTTTATAAATTAAATGATCCATTATTGTATAAAATATTCTAAGTACGCACCTTCTCGTATGTATATATATATATATATATATATTACCATTTCAAGTTTTTCGACAAAATGTATATATTATTTTGATGAAAAATGACAATTGAAATTACACGTTTTTAGCTACCTGGGTTAATTGTAAGAAATTATATTAAAATGATGTTCTGAAGCAAGGTTAATCGTAAATTATGTATTCTATACACAACATATTTTATAAAAATAAATAATATTACACCGAAGCTCCGCTCAGAATCGTTTTATCGAATGCGATGCGATTTATCATCGCTTTTAAATTTACACAGTATAATAAAAAAACTTTAAAATCTTTTTCCAAGTAATTCACTTAAGCGACATCATCCACAACAACCCGCGGCTCGCTACATATTTTTTTGTTGAAAAACACGCCTTTATAATCGATATAGGGCGAACCGCGTTCAAATCGAATTTATAAACGAAACGTTTAATGTATAAACGTTATTCATTATTACAAGTTTTCGACTCGGATTCGTCACGCGATTCCGTATTATAGTATCTGATTTAATTAATAATTATTATTCATAAACAAATCGTTGATAAAAAAGAAAAAAAAACTTTGAAAACATTTAAAAAAAAAATCGAATACCGAAATATTTACAAAACATTTTAAGATGTACTCGGAAACACTGGAAAAGCAAATTCCACGTATTATGTTGCTGCTTATTCAAGTGTTCTTACCCGAGTCTGTGGCACTTTCTTCGCTCTCGTCGCATCGATCTTTAGCAAATATTATCATATAAATATACGCGCACGAGATTTATCTTATCTTATTTATTTATTTGAAAAATATCGCGTTTTATTATAATACTATTGAGGAACAAATTGTATTGTAAATCGTATTTTTAAGCGTCAAAATTGTTGAGTTTTTCATTCTACACGCGCGTTTCCCTCCCGATAAAAATACGACAATTTTAACGTTTCGTCTTAACTACTCGCGCAGAATCTTTCAGAGCTTTTACGTCTGTAATAATAAGCCTTAATCTCGGTCTAAATAAAACTTTATAATAACTGTAAATATTTAATTTTAACGTAAAAAATAGTTTTGACCGCAGTTTTTTTTCTCCCCGAATCGAATAACAACAACGAATTCATGTAAACAGTAAAAACGTCGTACCGAGACGGTACTCAGAATATTCCGAATAATTTTCTTATTATTATTGTGACGAACGATATTTATACAAATTAAAAGTAGTTACGTATTTTTCGAATTCGTACTACACGCGTATATATGTTTAATTTTAAGGTCCACGAGTATTTAAATGATATTTACAATTTAATGTTCAAAGTAAATTGCAACTGGCGAAAAAGTTTGTTTTAAGCTTCCGCGACGAATTTCGAGTTAAACGCGTTTAAATTATACGGTCCCGCGTCTCCTATTAAGGGACGGGGGGCAACTGCTAGAGGGCCAATTTTTAAAATCTAGCGGGCCAGAGCGGCATAGAAAGCAACAAGGAAAAAAAGGCGATTAAAAATATTATAATTGGCATTTATTTTGTTTTGTATATGGCAAAATCAACTTTTATTTCTGAATAGAGGAAACACGCGACTTAATGTTTCATCTGTAAAACGATTTCTTAACATACAGGGCGTGACACAAAGACGCATATAAATAGCGATCAGTCTCAAACCCCCCTACACACACACACCACGTTTTTCACGCCTGACCGCCGTGACTACACTGAGCGGTCCGATGATTTCGGACCGTTATTTATAAGCGCCTTTCTGCCACGCCCTCTATGTTGTGTCGTGGCGCTATCTGGTGACTACTTTCTTTTCTCGTTTTATTACGGTCGGCTGACGCCTTATGTCGGTATATGCGAGTGTTTAGTTTGACGCTGACCGAGCGACCCTTCGTACACGCGTACTCGTATGTGCAGTCTTTATTATTTATTTATTATTATTAATAATAATACTATTTCGCGTATTTCAATGAAACAAACGTAAGAATTCATCTTTCCTCGTTGTACACTCGTTTACACGTTTACTATTTATTTAACGTTTACTCGTTTACACTGTACACGACCGACCGAGTTTGTCGTTAGCTAAGCACTAAACTCGATTACGACCGATGATCAGCGCGTACCGTATGCGTTGATCGTCGGTCGAGCACTAATTCCAGCCTTATATACACGATGTTCAAAGGGGGGGGGCGCAAATTGAGTATAACCATGACACAATTGGACAAACTTATATGACACAAGTCGGTGTTGTTAACAACAGACCTATAAGTCAGAGATATACTAAACTTATAAACATCAAATCCCATGGGGGTGAACCACATATCCCCTTATAACCACCACTGATATAATTAGTGTTATTTTCAATCTCAATTCCGAGCTACACTTATTGTGCATGTGTCTATACCCGTTTATACCCATGGGAAAGAAATTTTAAATCGAATCGATTATTATTATATAGTTTCGAAGTTGTGCGTACAGCCGATCTAATTTCCGACACAATTTTCGTTTTACCAGTGTACATCATATATTTCTTTCTGGCTAAAAATTGAAAAAATATAACATATTTATAACACATTCTGTATATTTTATGCGTGTACTATGTATGGGTGTGCACGTTTTACGAGTGTGAATGCTCTCTACAATTTACTTCGTTTACGTATGGTACGTATATTAATTAACATAAGCATAGTTTTTCAGGACATTCGTTCATTTCGAGTTTTTATAATATTTGTTCACGAATTATACGCGCCAACACACGCGTTTAACTAGACAATCTTGTTATGTTATTATACGCGTCGCGCGGTAAAATCGCGAATTTATCGTAATTGAATCGAAGAAGAAATAGGAAAACCGTGTTGAAACAAAATATGTTTATAAAAAAAAACACACACACGTATACTCTTATATGTAAACACTGACTATAAAAGCACTAACACTTTAACAAGTACATACAACGTGGTGTATTATATACATGACGTTGTTATTGGCTAGGGAATCCTTTTAGGTTTAAACGGATTACTTTAATGTATACAGCTGGCGCCTGCGGGCTCGAACATAATATATTGTCGAGCGCGGTGGAAATTAAAAGGACTGCGATTGTAAATGCTCGGTATGAAAAAGTTATAATAAAAAGGCTTTTAAATGTGTTATATATATTTTTATTTATTGCGAATTCAAGCGACAACTAACACGATTTCTGGACACGTTCAACAGGAAATATAAAAAAAAAATGTAATTTCCAGTGATTATACGTATATTATTCGACGTGTGTAGGTACACAAATATATTTTTGTAATAATACGAGTTGCAGCATTCTGTCTACATAATTTATTCTCGTTTGTGACTGCGGTTAGGTTAGGTTAGGTTAAAAACTATATTTATACGGAAATATAAGGCATATAGCAAAAAAAAAAAAAATAGAAATTTAATATACCAACTCGTGTAAATTTGTAATGTTTTTATATACCAACGAGTGATTATTATATAATAAAATTTTTAAATTATTCCGTTAAAAATGTAAAATATTCTAATAACGGAGAAAATGTTGATTTTTGTTTTATTTCTTTGTAAATAGCTAACAATATAACTGATAACTATATAGTCGAAAAAAAACATTATATGAATATTAATTATAATATTACTATATAGGTTATTTAAATTATTTAATTTAAAAAAATTAAATTCAAATATATTGAATATATGTAAACGAAGGTCGTTAATTATGGTCAAATCAGTTAAATAATATTCCGCTCTGATATTTTAAAACAATCTAATTCGTGTTCTTATTAAAATTTTCGTCGACTTAAATGTAAAAAATATAAATATAAATATAAATAATAATAATATTATTTACCCTTTGCTTATGTTTTCTTTTATAGTTATACTATAGGTCGTAGAAGTTCTTTTTACAAATTTGCTCATTTTATTAGGCGTATAAGATTTGTGACGTCTGAAATCAAATATCGTGTAATTAGAAATATGGAATCATTAAAATTAAAATTATTTAAATAAAAATCGTTAAAGAAAGGTATAATAATAATAATCAATTAAACTCGTTTTGGATCTTTTGATAACAATAATTATTAAACATTTATACAAATTACGAAACTTACTCACATATATTATTGGTAAACACTATAAAGTAGAAGTAATTATATATATATATTATATAAAGTCAAAAGCGTTTTATTCGTTCCACAACCGTAATTTAATTCATTGTATAGTATTCCATTGTTATTTGAAAGTTAAATACTTAAATCTAACGAGGATCTTATGCAGCTGGTTTTCATTGTTCGTTTATTATTAATTTGTTCGTACTTTCTTTTATATGCGTATGACCCAGACGGGATTGGCAGAAAAACGAGGAAATTAGTGGATATAAAATGTATTAAACAAATTGATTTTCAGCTAAACACAATTCGTGAATAAACGATTCAAAGAATTAATCGATTTCGATTATTTACGAGCCAAAGTTATTAACAACACATGCTCGAAATGAAGCAAAAATAAATAAAATTTACACAAAATGTGAGTCAACACGTTAACAACCAGCTCTAATAATATCAACGAATATACTGGTATGGTGCCTCATCAAAATAACGAAATTCATCAATATTTTTGTAAATAGATTTACACGCGGACGAATAAATTAAAAATTTAAATGCATTTAAAACGTACACATTAAATGTAGGTAGTTTTTTTTTTACATCTACGTAAATATATTTACCTAAAGACTGAATATATTTTTAAGAATGACATTATTTATAAAGTGACTACGCCGATTATAATGTGAATAACAATATATATATATAGTATGGCCTTCGATACACCATTTAATTAAATAATATTTAAATATTGCAATAATAATTAGGAAATACAATAATTATGGAAAAATATAATTTTTGACATGCATAGCATATTATTTTGGTTAATTGATATGTAAGTGCTTGGAAGTGACTTATATCATCATAATGTGGCCCGAACATGTATATAATTATACTAATTATAAAACTAATTACAAATAATTTTATATGTTTATAATAAAATATACATAAATAGACAATTGTACAAATTAATAAAATAATAATTATTACATAGGCACGGGTGAACGTTTTTGTGACGAATAAAATTATAAATAAGGCATATTAAAGAAAGAGTTCTCTCTCTCTGTGTGTGTGTGTGTGTGTATACTGTATAATATACGTACTCTCACAATTTCCAACCAGATGCGCGAAAACAGTTTTGTTATCTTATTATAATATGATATGATAAAAAAAAAAAAAAAATTAAAGTCGCTAAATATTATGGGGGAAAAATATGTCATTCAAACAGATACCTAAATTTGTTTTATTGCAAATAATAAATATATGTCGGTTTTTACTGCTCGTATATAATTCATCTCTCTAAATTCGCAACTGGAAATTATATAAACTAAAAACCTCTTTAAAAGATAAACGTTTGTTATATTATTTGCTCAAACGAAAATTTCAATATAATTGAGAAACGAAAAGAATTTACAATATTATTTGTAAACATGATATTTCCTGTACACGTATGAAGGTACTATTTTTGTCACGAATTCTATTTATCGAATAGTAGTAGCACTTCGAAAATAATATTCAGGACTATTGACAATGCAATTTATTATTCTGCCCGGAGAGTATTATAATATTCTGTAAATTAATTATTGAAAATGTCTCCTCGCCTAGTCGCGCGTATTTATACGCGTTCGAAACGTTTATAAAACTTTTCTTTCCAATAATAATTCAACAGTATAGCCGGCTATAAATGACTCGTGAAAAACTTTTTCACTTACATTTTACAAATATATCCCAATAATATTATAGTTTTAAAATCCTACTGTTAATGTGGTGCTTTTGATTTAATGCGTTCGTGATTTATAAATTTCAATATTATTCAAACATAAAATTTTAATTATTTAAAGCGTTTATTGTTTTTACGTTATTCGCGTGAATATTCAATAATTATATTAATATCCGAATTAAATGAAATAATAAACCGCCATACAGTTTTGTATAAATATATTTGATTGATTATCTATATAATAAAACTGCAAATGGGTGTCGAATAATTTTAAGAAAATTTCACGAAACTAAAATGAAAAAAAAAAAACCTTAAAAATTTTTTTAGTGAAATTACTAATATCATTATTATTAATACGTAGTATTATAACGGTATGTGGAACGCGTTGAACGTTAATATGACGAGTATAGTAAAAATCGTTTCCCTTCCCACCCTATCTTTTATCCATCCCCGGAGAAACGATA
The DNA here is from genome assembly GCA_032441835.1 of Slavum lentiscoides. Taxonomy (NCBI): domain Eukaryota; kingdom Metazoa; phylum Arthropoda; class Insecta; order Hemiptera; family Aphididae; genus Slavum; species Slavum lentiscoides. Next base: position 465,444 of record CM063707.1, on the reverse strand, counting down.
CGGTTTATATGTCGCCGAAAAAACCGTTTGCACATATATGAATTCTTAAAAAAAAAAAAAACATAATATTGGAATTACGGGTCTATTGTATGGAATCCATTTACAATTTGTAATACAGAAAGACTTGAAAAAATACAAAGAAGATTTATACGTTTTATCGTTTTCAAAAAAGTATAACACAACCATTAGACGATTTTCAGATTGATAGTAGGTTTAAAACTTGATTCCCTTTCTACCCGTCGCAAAATATCAGATATGTATTTTTTAAATAAACTTTTAAATGGCGTTGTCACTTGTTCCCCAATTCTCGAGCGAATTTATTTTCATATACCACATTATAATACTCGTTCGTGTTCAACGTTTTCTGTGAAAATCCACCGTTCAAATTATGGCCATAATAATCCACTTGATAGACTTCTCATCCAAGAAAGCTTACCAAATGTTGATTTTTTTTTCCTATAATAGCCTACTTTACCGTTTATTACTCTAGAGCAAGAGTCGGCAACCGTTTTAACCATGTGGGCCATATTTTTTTTTCATATTTTCATCGAGGGCCACATTAATAAAAAAACAAATTTTACATATGATATAATACTAATAACTTTATTACAAGTATTCAATTTATAATATCAGTTCACGTCAGTGTTATTTTTCGTGTAAATATGAGTAGGAAATAATACATGTTTCTAAGTAGAAAAATTTGCTTTTAGGAGGAAATTAAATTTAAAAATGTAAAATTGCGGATTATATGATTTCTAATGTGCGAGATTAGATTAAATTTTAGAAAAATCCCATAAATATATACATTTATATTGATAAAATAATTTTTTTTGATTTAACATCTTCGTATGGGGGCCATAAAAAAATTGCTTCGCGAGCCGCGGGTTGCCGACCCCTGCTCTAGAGCCTAGATATTAATTGTAAATTTATTGTTTTATTAAATGTATATAATTTTAAAATTATCCTGTTACTATAGATTTAATTTGTACACACTAAATATATATAAAGTGTACTTGAGTCTTATTCAGGCGTTAAATTTAATAAATAAAAACAAAATAAATAATAACTCGCGAATCGTAAGAGAGGGGGGGGGAAGAAATCATTAAAAAAAAGTACATTAAAATAATATAACGTTTTATCGGGTGCGCGCTAAACGAATTTGTATATACGTTCCAAGGGCGAAACGACACGCGATTTGACTTCATAAATTTGACAGACGGGGTGCGACAACGGTCATTATACCGGATCTGAGAAAAGGATTTGGCCATCAACAGGTGACGACGGATGGGGACGAATAGTGGGGAAAAAAGTGACTGTCGCGCGTTTGTATATTGTTGCGTACACTTTTTTTTTTTTTATCGTCGACGACTATAGGTACGCGGCGTGGTATAAAAACGGTTCTAAACTAGCGAAAAAACAACGTTTTGACATCTCTGTCGTTCTGACGAAAATCGCCGGACTTTATAGCCGATCATACAGAATCATTGACGCGTGGAGAATAAAGGAGACGGCTTTTGCCCGTGTTTCAAACGAATTTTTTTTTTTTTTTTTTACCGTTGCAGGCCACTTATCTATACAGGGTGAATTTTAATTTGGGGGAAAAAAAACGGCTCCGTTATTATTCTCTATAGAAGACGTGTCAGCGTGTCTCGTAATAAGCCTTAACGAAATTAAAATCGGACCGCCTAAGTGTGTTGACTTAACCGTAACACTTCTTCTCCGTATATAAGTGCACCAATAAACAACGCTGCTGCAGTAGGCGGTTAGTGGAAAGGATTATACCGCGTGTTAATTGAAATTTTTCGGGGAAAAAAACGTTTACGAAATCGCGGACATTCTTTTTAAAAAGTCTCTGTAACCCCTTTAAAATAAAATGACGTCTAAACGCGACTCGACGGCCGAAAAAAATTAAAAAAAAAAAAAAACCATATCGTTTCGCCGTTGTTTACTGCACTCGGGCAGCAAGCAATCGCGGATCAGCGCGGTGACGTGCAGGAACGGAACGAACGAAGTCGAACGTGCAGAAAAGCGAATGTATATATTTAAGCGCGCGGGGTTTTAAAAATATATTTTTGTGTTTCAGTTAAAGGAGATTTAAATGCTTTTCGATTTGACACGTTTTTACCGACGAGGTTTTCAACTATCCATAAACTATATTGTTCCGAGTGAGAAAACAATACAATTTTCGTCTCTATATGTTTAAGACACTATCTTGACGTTTAGGATTTTTTTTTTTTATTAAAAATTCGACCGGTTCGAAACGATATGTTTTAAAGCGAAATCTGCAACCGCGTCTTATCGCAATAACCCGTTACGCAGTCGGCAAGGACACGACGTTATCGCGCATATAATTTGAGAAATGATTTTCGTTTTTTTTTCGATTCGAATTATATAAGCGTACAAAAAAAAAGTTTTTTATAATTTTAATTACAATAATTTTTTCAGCATTATTACCAGGAAAAAAAAATCGAGTGGGATTTAATCCACTTTTGGTGGGCGGTGCTAAGCCCCTTTTAGTCCTCACTCGCAACTGCGTCAACGGTTATAACGCGTGCAGCGTTGTGCGTGTGCGGCGGTTAGTGTACCGCGCGTTAAACGCCGCGGCCGCCGCCCGACAAGGTCGCGCTCGCGAAGGGATCGATAATTGCCGCCGCCGCCGCCGCTGGGACCGCGAGAGTTGCGCGCGCGCCTTCACCGGTCGGCCTCGAAACCGGCCTGGACCGTCGCCGCCGCCGAGTCGTCCCCGCAGCCCGGTCATCGGGTGACCCAGTGATCCGGTTTCGAGGGAGCGCTCGTTGTCGACCCACGACCCCGTTCGGCCAGGCGACACGGTGACCTATATTATATTTTTCGGCCGCCCGTCCTACATCCCAAAGGCCTATATGCATTTTTAGGTCGGCCGCGAGAGTAGGCCGCGTAACCGGGTCGACCCGCGCGCAAATCGGCCGGCCGTACGCGCGCGATATCTCTGCGATAAAAACTAGAGCACCCCACCCACCCACCGACCCTTCACGATCCGTCACAAACACCGGTACGCGATACCGGAATGGGGTGGACGGAGAGGAGGCATTTACACTCGGTATTATTATATTGCGTATCACAACGGGCGGCGTACAGAGTACAGAAATCGAAACTCCACGGAGTTTACTTGTACGGGCAGAGTAGGTTATATTATTATAAACAGTGCATAGGCGGAAATCTATTAAATTTTCTGGGGGGGGGGCTAACATTTTTAACATCAGTCATAATCAGTCAAATATCCAAAATACGTAAAATTATAAGATACTTGGGGGGTTTAGCCCCCCTAAGCCCCCCCATTTCCGCCTATGAAACAGTGGCGTAATTACGGGATGACAAGGCCCCGGGGTCCTGGACTCCAAAAGGGCTCTCGTAAATACAATTTGTATATACGAACATTTTGAATTTTATTATGAAATTCACGTCATACTATTATTATAGTGACCAAAGTGTAAGTAAAAATAATACATATTAAAATAGTACTTTTATTTATTTATTTGATATGTGAATATAGGTAATAAATTTTTTTGTAAAACGAATTGGTGAATTAGAAAAATTAAAAAATTAAAAAAATGTGAAACTGCTCAGGGCCTCAAATTTATAGTTGCGCCACTGATTTTAAAGCTTTTTACACGATTATATACTGCAGGACTACATAGGCAAAATCAAAATTTTCTTCCCTCTTGTTTTGTACTTTTGTTATCTCCCCTAAACCGTACCAACCAGTTAACTACCAACTACTACATGCCCATTTGTCCAACTAAATCACATAGTAAATAAATCGCTATAAATTTATTTTGTTCGTATTTTTCGTTTGTTATGTAATTTTAATTTCCTGACACGACAGGACGGTGGATAATACGAATTACGTATTAAACATACATTTACGAAGAATACACGTGCATTTTAAGTATTTTTAATAATGGTCGGTGGAAATTTCTTTTACTATATACATATATATATATATCTAAAAGTATAAGGAATTAAACATCTTGTTGCTCATCAATGTTCCCGCCTTTAGACCCCACGCGACTTGAAGAGGTTCCTCCATTAAGGGATTTTTTTTAGACCAAAGAAAAAAAATATGGGGCCCAAATGGGTTATTGTTGTTTTATTAGTGTCAGTGTATTTATTAAGTACTACTGACAATACGGATTAAATTATAATTTGAAGAAAAGAAAAAACGTTGAACGTATTGTGTGTACCTATCCAGTGGCGGTTATACACGATGTTCAAGGGAAGGGGCGAAATTGGAGCCTACCCACTTTGACAATGAAATATCCACATCAACGAGTAATAACCAAGAAGAAAAATCTACCGGGACGAAATGCCGATATAGAAAAAGGAAGAACAACATGCATGGAACGGAAACGAAATAATAATACAACGGAAAAAGAAAGTACTCACCAGATAGCGCTACGACACAACATAGAGGGCGTGGCACACACACACACACCTCGCAGTCAAACGCGAACTACGTTGTTCACGCCTGACCGCCGTGACTACACTGAGCGGTTCGATGGTTTCGGACTGCTATTTATAAGCACTTTTCAGCCACGCCCTCTATGTTGTGTCGTAACGCTATCTGGTGACTACTTTCTTCTCGTGTTTTATTACGGTCGGCTGACGCGTATATGAGAGTGTTTAGTTTGACGCTGACCGAGCGACCGTCCGTACACGCGTATGCAATCTTTATTATTTACTTTTTTTATTATTATTTCGCGTATTTCAATGAAATGAAATGAACCTAAGGATTCATCTTTCTTCGTTGTACACTCGTTTATACTTTTACTCGTTTACTCACGTTTACACGTTTACTCGTTTACACTGTACACGACCGACCGAGTTTGTCGTCAGCTAAGCACTAAACTATCGATCACGACCGATGATCAGCGCGTACCGTACGTGCTGATCGTCGGTCAAGCACTAATTCCAGCCTTATACATGATGTTCAAAGGGAGGAGGGCGAAAATGGAGTATAATCGTAACATAACTGGACCAACTTACATGACACAAGTCGGTGCTGTTAGGTCAGAGATATACTAAATTTAAAAATCCCACGGTTGTGCGATCCACCTATCGGCTATCGCCCTCCGTTATTATAACCGCCACTGGTACAAATACTGATATTTATAGTACTTTTCCATACTTAAAGTTGGATTCGTTGGATTTTCTTGTTTTTCAATTATTCTTTTGGTACTCAAGTCAACGCCTATAATTATTACTTACATTTCCTATTAAATGAAATTCATAAACTATCAAATTATTTTAAAGAAAAATACTCGTAAATGAAAATAATAATAAATAATATTTTATTTTACTTTAAAATTTACATTTATAATATTTTGATATATATATATATATATATATATATATATATATATATTTACGATATATATATATATATATATATATATATATATATAATAATAATATATTTACGATATAATATGAAAAAAATCAAACATTTATTTCCTTCTTTAACCTAAGTGATGTGTACAATTTTTGGAAAAAATGGAATTGTGAAACAAATTGTTTGGGAATTATAGATTGGGAAAAAGTGTCTACCTATTTACGCGCATATGTCGTGTGAACTGCGAGCTACTGCTGAGCGCAACAACACATATTATATATTATAGAGACTCGTTTTTTTTTTATTATTATACGCTCGAATAGGAAAAAGAAACACGACGAATGTGTACACGAAATAAGTATACGATTTTTCTTTTATAACTGCTTTCCCCTCTTCTACGCGTTTTGTTTAATTTTTACAATGTGTATTATTATTATTTATTACAAACGCGTATACGACGACAATAAAACGTCACGGAACCGTATACGATTGAGTAACCTTCCGTTTTAGGAAGGACGCGCGTTGCATCGACGTAACTCGTGCGCACCGCAAACGAACGTGGAACACAGAGAAAACACTAAGTTTATTGGTTTTTTATTAAAAATAATAGTGGTGTATGTATCGCAGTGAACCGTAAGCGTGAGTCTACTGAAAAATTAATCTTGTTTTCGATAAAATAGTAAAAACAAAAAAAAAAAAAATCAAAGAAATAAAAGAACGTGTAAAAGAAATAGAAATAAAAACCTATATATTATTACTCGTAAATAATTAATGTGTGAATACTGCACGATTAATCCAAAGAGTGTTATGGAAAATAAAGAAATATATGAGAATTGTTGTATTAATATTTTGTTTATTATAGGGTTTCGACGAAAAGTCATATAATCGGATACTAAGCGAAAAATAAAAAAAATACAAGAGAATAAAAACGAATAAATTATGTAGAGAAAATAATTATTATTACAATAAAAAATACACGGAGTTTAAAAAATAAAACATAAGACGCGTAGAATCAAAAAAAAAAAAAGAAATAACAGCAAAGAAATGTTGACATAGTGAATGCGGTTATAAAAACAACTAAGCCGTGTTATTAATATTTGATATAAAATATTATTTTTAAACTCTGTACATTTAAAATATTTTCAAATATATTGCGTTTAATTTATTTATGCTTATATGCATGTAGATCTTCCGAAACCGAATTTATTATAAATATATTATGTTGTACATTTAAAATGTCCAAGTCATTATTTATAATATGTATATTAAAATTAATAGTACGCGGATTGTTTTCTAAAAACGTGTTGCGGAAAATTCGAATTCGTAATTGTTTAGATTTTATTTCAGAGATGTGTTCTTATTACATCGCTTGTTCTGAAATTTCTATTCGTTTTATTAATGCGAAATTTATTACGACTACATTTTTAATAAGTTTGCAAATTCCGGAATAATCAAATTCGTTAAAATGTTTATTCGGAAATTGTTTTATTTGATAATTTAATTCGTTTAATATGATTTGTTATTATAGTATTGAAGCGCGATATTATTTCGATATTTCGATATTTTTAATAACCGTTTTCACCGCGCTTTCTTCAATAAACTGTTTATTTTGAACATTTTGTAATTTTACCGATAAGATTTGTCGAACAGCAACAATCCGCCGGAAGAACTTTCGAGTATCACACACACACACACACACACACACACATAATACGCCATAATATTATAATATGTAAATATTTGCACCCGTTTTAGTACCGTCTAATTGATTTTTTACACATACACGTGTGCGATGCGTGTTTACTGATGCGCATTTCTACACAATAATAAATATTGGTCGTGCGAATTATTGTATACCTAACAAAATCATTTCGTTTCGCAATTCATTTTGACCGATTTCTACACGAGTAAATTGCACGAACGAATTATTGTGTATAATTTATATTATACGGAGTGGCGCAAAAGAAACTCGACGCTACTTAAAACGAATACCGAATTTATTTTATTCATTACAGAAAATATTTACAATTATTTTTTTATGTTCAAACTGTTTTCCACAACTCCATCAATACATCTTTCGATTATTTCAGGAATACTGTTACATACGTTACAGCACAGTTTGTCATCACTGTCCAAATCGTCGAACGCGTCGAGTCCTGATACCGCGTAATTCTTAAGCACATCCAAATATTTATCTCCTATCACGTTTCCTTCAAAAAAGTATGGTCCAAGTACGGCCAAATGATAATATTGCCCCCCAAACAGTCACACCTGGTTGATTGAGTTGTCGCTCTAACAAAACACTTTTATTTTCAGTATACCAGTGAGTTCAGTCGTGTCTGTTAACTCGTCCGCTTAACTTAAAATTGTCCTGATCAGACCACATAATTTTATTAAATAACCGAGGATCGTGTTTGTGTTGGTCAAGCGTCAATTCACAAAACTGAAGACGTCGATCTGGGTCATCTTGCTGTTGTTCAGGTAACTGTCAAGTTTCTTTTGCGCCACCCTGTAACGCGTCATATTTATATTTGTTTTTAATCGATATAGAACAATTATAATAACTCGTATTCATAGGCGCAAATAGTGTTTGAATTTTGGGGGGCTGAAGTGTAAGTTCATCCCAAACACTCTTTAGATTTTTATATCAATTCAAAATCCTCAAAAACGTTTGGGGAGGGGGCTATACAGAATTTAGAAGGCTTATCCCTCTTATAAGCGCCTATGCTCTTATTGTTACATATTGTATATACGTCGTCGTCGTCGTTGTGGTTCCTAAATATGGGAGTGTGCACCTAACCGCTTTCAATCGTATTCACATCGAACAGCTATAACGTTATTAACGCGCGTGACGTGCAGGGTACAAACAGCAGGGGTATAACGAAAATCGCTGATAATTTAACCCGTCACTATCGATCGCGTAATTTTATTTAACAATATTATAATGTATTACGTTTAAAATCAAATTACCGAAACCATACTGATTAACCGTCACGTCGCGCGTGACGTCCCGCGGTACGAACAGTTTCAGTGTGACGAAAATTGCAAACTCAGACACATCGAAATCGATATAATAACTGCGATATAATTTTTATAGAAATAAAATCGCTTTGTATTTATACGCGATTTACGCAAAAACTACTGATAATATCGAGATGTGGGGTTTGTTTTTTATTTGTAGATTAATATATAAGCGGATCGTTTTGGGCAAAATTTGAAAATTATCCGTGCTCACAATAACTGTTAAAAATATTTCACACGAGAGAAGGGATTATTGATTTTCCGATTAACGTGGTTTGTAATGCGGCCAATAATTTTGAATTATTTTTAAACGTTAACAATTTTAACACACGCGCACACAATGTATCTCGAGAAAATTAAGTGGATGCAATAACGAGGAGAAGACATCGTTGTCGCTTGGCAATGGACAATTTCCTGCAGTTTACCCGACTACTGGTCTGAATTTGTTTCTGAAATAGGCCATATAACAATGTTCCGAAAGACGCATCGATCAAGCAAAGACTCCGGTGTCTTTTAAGATTCTTCCATCGGTTACTAGGGGCAATGTATGTTGATTCCCATGCGGTTACCAATATTGTTTGTAAGAATTTTTTTTCTCAGTACGATTTGATCGCGTAAAAAACATTGAAGGCTATGCCATATATTCATGTACATATAGGAATATTTTAAAAACATTTTAAACACGAACATAACAATAATATTCAGTACCTAATTATAAGATTATTTGTATCATAAGCATCTTTAATCTGGATAACGTTGGGGTACATCAATGATCCGCTTTTCAGTTTTTAAATTCCTAAACATGTGGGCATATATATACGGATTTAGCGCACTCGCGGATATTATAAGGCGAAAATACGCCAAAGGCTCACAAAAACAGCAGTGGAAGACGATAATCGAGATTCGCTCTTTCCACCGTGTGGTCCCTCGAATTCACTAACAAAAATCGTCATCAATGTCAAATAATTCGCTTTAATTTCTCGGTTTTTTCACTACAGTACATTTAATTTAACCTACAACCCAAAACGAAACGTTTTTTAAAATTATTTTTTCTGTGTACCGTGTTTGTTTTTTTATGAAATAAAAATTCGTCCGTGTTTTTCTTCTAAAATCGAATTCTAAGGTATAATTATTAAAAAAATATAAAATTCAATGCATCCGCTGATTACAGCATATTTTGATGGTGGGGCGATGACACAATGTCGGATCTCCTGGACGAGGGTGACAAAAAAAAAACAAATTGAGACCTACTGTTATATATTTTTTTTAGAGAGTCTCGTAGAATTCCATACCGATGAGACTCGGAGCTGCGCAGTATTAATTTTGAGTCTTGGTCTCGCATTATATCTACGAGAATAATTTTTAAAAAAAAAACATTTTTTTCACAAAAAATTATAGCCATAAAAGAAGGAAGGTAACTCCATAACTCGTGTGTTGTAATAATTATGAGCTCCTTATCGCCATATATTTCACCGCGATTCTCGCGAATTTAGTGTACATTGAGATATACGAACGATTAATCTAAAGACTAAAATTATGACGACTCATTTACTTATAATGTAAATCATTAATTATCGTATTTCAGCGGTCAATTATGTTTTTTTTTAACGACGAAATTCAATACAGCATACTGCTATATATATACGGTCTGAATAACGTTAACGTGATATATTTGCTAATTTTATTATTTTCAAGCTCGGTGTGCTAACGTCGCGTGGTCTACGCAATATTTTTCAATTTTAAACAACTATATATTTATATACAATCTATAAACACTGCAGTGTGTACGCGGAAATTCAAATAATTTTGCGAATAACAATAGCGAAATAAAATAGTCATTTTAATTCTAAAGCGGTAAATCGAATTGTTTTACGAGTTTACAGTTTAGAAAATAAAGTTTTACGCTGAAATGAATTGTGCAAATAGATGGAAAAAAATATTTATCGTTGTTATATTATTTTATACGTTTGTCAACGAGTAAAAGTTACGTAAATTAAAAACGGAACAAACACCGAAATTAAAACGTGCACACACTGTTCTACAATTCTTTCGAAGTTTTTATATTACGTTAAAAACTCACGTTACCTATACTCTTTGCTATTTTTGTTTTCCGAACATTTGTTACTTATTAGAGAACTTTGCGCAATTGTTTTTCTTCTAGAATTATACAATGCACTAATGTACCATAATAATAGTACTTGAGGCGGTGGAATAATACCCATTTGTACACCAGGATTATTTCTGAAAGTTTACCTAACATTTTTGTTATTGAACGCGAATGTTTACCACACCAGCACTTTCAAAATTTGATTCTCGACTACGACAAAAGTTATGAGAAGACATAGAATGCAATAGGAATAAGTTTTATTTTTAGTTTTATAATAACAATAATACAAATGAAAACAAAAATATTGTGTACCAAACAACTATCAAAAATCACACCCATCTTCGTCTTCTTTTCGTGTCGATTCTTCAACTTTATACATTTTCTTTCCTTCCCATTAAGCAGCGATTTATACGTATTTTTTTTTTTGATTTTTGTATCGTGGACGTGTGGTATACTGTGATATATTAATTATTTATTAGGCAATAGGAGATCAACGATCTTAATTTAATTTAATTTTTTTAAACGGGATCGTCTAAATGGCTACTGAATTTTTACAAGTGATATCACGCGTGAATTGACGAAAAATTCAGCTCATTATTTTTCGTAATTAATACGACATATTTTATTACAGTCGAAAATAATTGTTCGCATTTCTACAGAAAAGTAAAAATTTTTTTGTTGACTTTCAGCCTCGAATTTATATCGTATAGTGCGCAAACTATCCGTAATGTTTCAGACTCGAGTGCCCCAAATAATTAAGGACACGATTAGTTAATATTATAAATATAGTTTGCACTGTTCTAAACAGCCCTTTTTGTCATGTAGCAAGTACGCGGTAATAATTTGCTCGCAGATGTAATTATCGACTCTTATAAATAATAATATTAAAATTTGTAATTACTATAACGTTCTTGATAATTACATTATAGTCTATATATTTTCTTTTCCTTCTTGTTAAAAAAAAAAAACTTTTGTAAAACATAAGCGTAAAATGTACAACAATTATTTTAGTAGTATTATTTAATTTATTTTTTTTTATTTTACGATAGCGAATTGTGTAGTTTGTTATTTTATAGTGGTCAAAAAGACCATAAAAAAAAACATTTAAAACGAATAAGAATTTGTTTAGTAGAAAAAAAAAACACAAACGTTTTACTAACGTTTCATGAAAGCGTTTTACTACATAATTATTAACATTGTATATAATTAAAATACAATATTTCGAGCATCGCGTATATTTAAAATTGAACGAGAAAATTATTCTATTTTAGTACCTATACGGAATACTGGCCGACGAAGGAATTTTTCGAAATAAAAAGAAAATAAATATACTAGCAATATATAAAATAGAATAATAACTTTTACTGTAATAAATTGAAAATAGCGATTATTTTTCGTAATACGTTATAAAAATGTAGTAAAATCGTTTTCAAAGGGAAGTTCTCAATATGTTTTTATACGTACTTAATAAAAAAATAACGATTTTGTAAGAAAAAATAAATAAAACGATGGCATACGTCTTATAAGAATCATTTTCTAATATAAAATGTTCTATGAAAGGAACACAATTATAGAATTTGACTAGTCAGAAAATAAAAATGTAAAATATTTTATGGTACATGCATGTGTATTGTTTTTTTATTGCTATGTCTTGTACAAAAACAATTCAAAAATCATTTAACTAGAACGAAACTACTGATAATTTTAATATTATTTTTAGGCAATTTCAAACAAATAATATAACTGCATTTTTCGTACATAGGTATATTGTATATTTTATATAAAATATTTAATGTATACATTTTATTAATCTAATTGTTGAGGCAGATAAAAAATAATAATAAAAAATAAAAATATTTTCTTATTTTAAAAACATCTTAAACGAAGATGAAACGGAGAAAAATGTACAAAATACACGAGTTTGTGTTTAAAAATAATTTCGTGTTTTCTTATTGACAGAGTTAATAATAATGTTAACTTGTACATTGTTACGAATGAAACGAAGGAATAATTGTGTTTTTTCGGTAAACATTTTTTTCTGAGTAAAAGTGCTCAAAAAAGTTCACGTAGTATACTTTATAAATTAAAAATTAAGGATTGCGTTGGTCGTTTACTACAGTGCTTTGAAAGCACAACAAACGTTTTTATTTGTGTTTTTGTATATTTATGGACCTAAATTTTTATTATATATATATTTTTTTTATATAAACCGAGTTTTGCGTTTATATACGTATATATATATATATTATAATAGTTGTTTTTCGAAATTAATGAAATTTTAAATAATATTACGCTTAACTGTCTTTTTTTCGGCGTTTTAATTTTCGCAATGTCACAAACTACTAACATAATAATAATGCTGAATGCGTACATGATGATCATTTTCAAAACAGTTTTTTTTTTACACATATAAATCATATATCGATATTCCCGAATGAAAATATGACATATGACATTGTGTATTGTCTGTAAATTCGTATAGATAATCTATTTTCCGACATCGTGTTGACGAGTTCAGTCAGAGTTCGAATCGAAAACCCGCAGTCCGCCGAGTCTCGACGAGTGAGAGTGACGGTACACGTCCGTAGGTCACTATGTATTGTTTGGATAATAAAATAAATTCATCAATTAATTCATATTACAACGAAGAGACTATACCGCGCGTTATTATTTCCCTAACACCGTGATCAATATGTAAAAAATTTACTGTCCGTTTCGAAACAGACGGTATTGGGTACATTATATTATAATAATATAGTGAACGAAACAAATTTATAGTGAAAAAAAAAAGTTTATGATATCATATAACTTATTATTTTGCCATATCAGTCGTAGCACACGAACATCTGTTGCAATGTAACTATCACTGCAACACTAATCATAGAAAAATGCCTCTGGGCGATTTCTTCGAGTTATTATTATATATACATATTATATACTTGTTACGAAATCGTACTTATAATTGATCATATACCGAAGATGGAAACATGTTCGCTCGTTTCACTTCTTGTGTATTAAAATTTCTCTCGGCATTACGTTACATTAAGTACATATAATATTATATATATATTATAGCAGGAAAAAAATTTTTTTTTTTTTTGAAATTTTTAGAATTCTCTATTGAAACGCGCGTTTATTGTAACGGAATATATATGGAATTTTTTTTTTTCTATATTACACACGTTTTGGTTCGAATTTTTACTTTGATCGAAATGAATCGTATTCTATGTATTACATAACGTATACATAAAAATAAAATTCGTTTAAATCTATGTACAAATATAAACGGCGATTATAATATGTTGATTAACAATTACGAATAAAAAAGAGATTTATAACACCGTAACGTTGGTTTGTCATATTCTTATATTTAAAGTACAAGAAACACGTCCTAAACGTCCGCGCCTACTATATACCTATGTAAAAATTCTATAGGCGTTTCGATAAAACATAATATATTATTGATTTCGTAAGTTATTTTACGTTTTTAAGTAAAATCAAATTATATAATACATTTCTGTACGCGTAACATATAACAAAAAAAAAAAAAAAAAATTCAACGTTTTCTATTCATTATAATTAATATAAGTTTTACACATGGTTCATGATTTCTACATCATTCATCCGGCTTGCTGTTATAATGTTCAATGTTTTTCGGATTTACTTTTATTCGTATTTTATAGAAGAACGTCTAAAATTACATGTTATAAATCGAAAATTCTTCATTTTTTTTTTTTTTAATTCGACAAAAGCTATACGGTATTTTTTTTTTTTGAACGGCACACACACATCACTTTTAATATTTTCAATAACTCCATTATCGATTTCCACCCACGTTACATTGTCGGACATCACGGCCATATTATGAGTAATGAGTAAATATAGGGTGTGTGTGTGCGTTTTCACATAATATACTCTGGAAGTAGGTATTATATTAGCTGTACATCGTGATAATTAACCGGACGAATTAAACGCGTAGAAAACGAACGGGGATAACGTTTTGACAACAACTTCCCACGCTTCCGCGGTAGAGTTCAATTATTACTTTTCGATATAAATTACAACGTAATATTTTCAAACGCACGCGTATTATTATACAAAACGGAGCGCGTACAGGTTCGCGCGACAGCGTCCGCCGAATCGCGCCAACGCGCGCCGTCATTAGAAATTCTTACGGAAATTCAATTCCGAAGAAGACGACGTTAGTTGATTGAGAAAAAAGGATTGCAATATTACGAGCCCGAGTTTATTGCACTGTTATACAACAATATATAAAATATATTATTCCGAATACGCTTGCTTCGTTTCACCTATATATTACGAACGAAATCATTATACTTATATAAAAACTCGTAGTCGTTGGAGTATAAAATAAGTCCAAGTAGTTCTCAACACCGCAGCACGCAAAAGGAAGAGCGCTTCTGCAGTATTGATATATGTATATATATACACGCGTAATATATGCGTATATATGTGAAAAAACAAATCAATAAGTACTGAGAAAATCCGCAATAAAATAATGTTGCTTGTGTTTATACTGTCTGAAAATATATTAAACGATTTAAACGCGGAGAGATGAGAAACTGACAGCGACGTTCTACGCATTTCGTACGTCCACCGCGGTTGGTATAATATCAAAATGGATTTATATTATATTGTACATCAGAGAATAAAGGATTTTATTTATTTTTTGTTACGTTCGCGTCGTTAAATGTAGAACAGAATATTATTGATCCGTTTAATTTTAAACGTCACTATATATCAACGTAAAAGTCTTAAGCGATTATGTTTCTGAAACGCCAGCAAATCAGATACGTCGGGTATTCGGTCCAGGGTTTATAGCTTATTGTTTGGGATTTAGCCAAAGTTGGTTTTTCAGGAAACGATTTCGTATACGTTTCCTATTGATTTTAATAGTAATCTGCACGCCGTCTTCGATCTATATTAATAAACACACGAATATATATTATATAAGAAAATCTAGGTAAACACATTAACCTCAAAATTGTACGTCGTATATTTTTGCGAACGTATCGTAGTGGTTTTTAATACACACACACACACACAGACAAGGATATATTTATACTTTCTTTTTTTTCTTTAAATTTGTCACGCATATTTTTTAATACTTACACTTTAGAGTCTAAAGAGATTAAAAATTAATTTTACCATTATCGGTCGATACCAATGTCAGGCATTACATTAATAAACTTCAATTTTTTTTTCTCGTAGTAAATAATTATTCTTTAGATTTTTTTTTTTTTGCTCATTAAACAAATCTCCTCCTAATATCTCTTAGGTGTCGATCACCAGAGACTTAAAATTTCGAATGTAGCTCACTTGATTGAAAAGGTTGGCGACCCCGGCTTTAGACTCTTTCCGTGAAGCATCATCCATTTTTCTTCAAAGTGTTCTTCTCACAGGGCACGATGGAATCTTTTATGCCAGGCCATAATACCTCTGGCCGCAAAAGATTTCCAACACACGTCGCGTGTATACGGCTTTTCTCCACTGTGTGTCCTCACGTGTCTGGTCAAATTTCATTTTTCGGCAAACGACTTCATCGTTGCACATCTCACGTGTATATGATTTTACTCCGTTATAGTGTGGTTTACCAAACTGGTGCTGTGTACAAATGTTTTCATTCAAATGGGGTTTCTCACCGTTGTGTGTTCTCTTATGGATCGCCAAACTGCCACTCTACGCAAAATGATTTCGTGCAGACTTCGCACGCATAGGGGTTTTCTCCGCTAGGTAAACTCGCGTGGCATTTTAAACTGTGATACGTGACTTCACATAAACGTAACAGGAATATAATTTCCTTCCATCGTTTTTCTCTTCTGTGTTTTTCACTGGTCCGCGGTCCTAGCGTGAAACATTTTTTACTACGTCTTGAAAGATTTTTTTTACAGTTTTTAAGTTTCACGTTTCACGAACAAAAATTGCAACAATTATCCACTATAGTCGTCAATGTTATGAAATACAGCAATCGCAAAATCCCACAGTTTATTTCATTGAAAACACGTGTGTTCGCACAGGGAAACCGAAATATCTGCCAATGTTGCAAAGAACGAGTACCTACTGCCTGGAATCCGTATTTTAATGACACACCGATATTTCGCGACTGTCGCTACGAGTCGACTCGAGTTGTTTATTTGATGTTCTAAAAGGAATTTTTCTTAGAATAAAATACACGTGTGTATTGTATTTAAACGCCTTTGATCCATTCCGTGCTCATTATAAATATCGTATCATTGACGTCGAACATAAAAAGTATAGGTATATAATATGTATTGAATAAATCGAATTTCGCTCCGTAAACTTTTCACTATCGTTGTATTATCAGGTCGTTAGTAACCGGACACTAACCTAACCTATTACCTAACTGTACTGCAGTAACTACCATTGTTTCATGTTAAAATTGAACGTGCCGCGTATGTATGTACTACAAAACATACGTGAATTATTACCTCCGCATATAACGATACGAATTTTTCCGTACTTATATTCATATATTATGTAGAATAAACAAGAATAAATACTAATATTTTTACTGTATATATAAGTATATGACATTACACGGCAGCGTTATTTTAGTTTTTTCTTTTAAAGAAATTTAAAGATATCTAATTTATCCCCTCACCCCATTGCACCAAAGCAATTATCGTGGAAAAAATGTAAAAATGAATATCCTTTTATTAGAGTATTTGTAGTATATATGAGTGTGTGGATGCGTGAACGGTTTTCAATTCAGAGTTCCTTGCATATAATTAATAATAATTATAAGTTTACTAACATCAATTTGTTGGTACTAGTATATATTATACGCGTATCGTGTACGAAACGGATTAAAGTTTTAATGAAATCCAAGTTAAGAAACGTGATCAACACGTGTAAAACGTCCTTTTATACTTTGAATGATTAAGTTAAACGAGAAAATTATAATTCTTCAAGCTACCGCACAGCAGACTCGAATATAAAACGAACCGTGAACTACACATTTAGTTGATACTTGGATAGTGTGAAATGTTGTGCAGTGTAAGGTTAAAATTATATAATCGCGACTTATCGAAGCTAATCGTTATTATTATCATTGGAGCCTAAATGTATTGGCTATCGAGTATTGAATAATTGGCAAAGACATATGAATATGCACCACACCATGTCCTTTTGCGAAAAATTGGCGTCTCCGTCTTCGTGTGATGGGTTAACAGCGTCGACGTCTATCTGTCGGCCGACCCGGTGGATTAAATAATATTATGTTGTCAGTTATCAAATTATACGTTATAATAGCGTTTCTATTCACTGAACGCGAATATCGCCACGTTAACGATACATCCAATTACAAACGGTGAAATCGCATATAAAAATTCCCTTCTTCCCCGCCGCCGTTTAACCCTTCGGGCGTGTGACAAGCGATGGTAGGTATAATAAATATTATTATAAAAAAAAAAAAAATGTAATAAATTAATTTTGTTTTGAAAAACTGTTTGGCTTTCGACTCTGTTTGCAACATTTCATCCGAATCATCGCGGCCTCGGTTTTCCGAAAATTGAATCCCCGACGCTACGCTACATATATACGCGCGGTCGATATAATATATATTTATTAAATATGACTACAAGGAAATAAACAAATGCAATAGAACTACGGGTTTTTGCGATCGTTCTGTTTTATAATATTGACTACAGTAGAATTTTCGACATATTCTTTTCGTGAAAAGTGGGATTTAGAACATTGTAATATTATCCAACGAAATATCGTGTAAGACGTGGAAAGAAAACGTTTCACTCTAGGG
Source organism: Slavum lentiscoides (assembly GCA_032441835.1). Taxonomy (NCBI): domain Eukaryota; kingdom Metazoa; phylum Arthropoda; class Insecta; order Hemiptera; family Aphididae; genus Slavum; species Slavum lentiscoides. Next base: position 447,147 of record CM063707.1, on the reverse strand, counting down.
TCTCGGACCAATAGAAAACACGGTACAGTAAGCCGACGGTAAGAAACTATATCCTTGTTACGTTTGTGCCATTGGTGATGTATTTCAGTTTAAAATGCCGCAAGAGGTTACCTGACGGAGAAAAATCCTATACTTGCGGAGTTTGTACGAAATCGTTCGCACAGATTGGCAACTTGACGATCCATTAGAGAACGCACTACGGTGAAGGACGCTATTTGAATGAAGTCATTTGCACAGGGTACCGGTTCGGAAAACCTTATGATTATGACGCACAGTAGAGAGAAAATATACGCGCGTGAGTTGTGTACAGAGTCGTTTGTCAAAAAAGGAAATTTGTTTAGACATATGAGAACACACAGCGGAGAAAAGCCATGTGATACATGTGATGTGTGTCGGAAAATCTTTTGCGGCCCGAGGCAATACGTCCTGACACAAAAGATTCCATCATCATACCCAAGTAGTAAGAAGAAAACGTCGAAGGAAAATGGACGGTGATTTGTAGAAATAATATAGACCTAAGACGTGATGGAGATTACGGAAAGCAATAGATGTGTAGGTAAGTCGTTTGTTGAGAAACAAACGTTGTATCGGATCTCAATGAATACGTCGCGATCGTTTCAGGTATACGCGTGGACACTTGTAATTGTATAAAAATGTTTATAATATTTTTATTAAGCGTATTAATATATCGACCTTTTGTGTATATGCATCGCGTGGCGTAGGCGCAGTGAATTTAATTTGCGGAAAATCGAGGAAGGAAATACAAACGTCGAGACGAAAACGAAAAATTTTTTTTTGAAAAAAATTATTTTATCGCAAACAAATGTTTTATACGGTGTATTATAATATTATATATATCTACCGGTTTCTTGTGGAAAAAAAAGTTTAACGAGTGTTGTTTAAGCGTATATAGAAGAAACAATAAACGTTAGTGCAGTGGTTCCTAAGCTTTTTTATTCTACGCCCCTGCAAATTTAAAAAAAAAATCTCACGACCCCCTTTAAATTAGAATTTAGATGAATTATTATTTTTTTTTTTTTAGTGGAGTCGTACAAATAAATTTTACAAAATAATTATATATTATAGGTTATTATGGATGACCGTCCGAAAATTAATTTATTGTTTTCAATTTTGCTGATGGTAAAATGGCATAATTATTTTAACAACAAAATTTTCGTTATTTCATAATCACTATATTTCCCCATGGGGGAGGAAATTCTCCTCCCCCGGTTGGGAACCACTGCGTTAGTGCATATTGATCGTACGCTCGGTGAAATTATACCTACGAAATTGACTTTTTGATTGACACATCATTCGCAGAAACCGAGTCGAAAAAAGTTTGTTTTTCAAGATAATAATATTAGTGTTTTATATAAATTTTTTTTCTCCGATTATTAGTGATAATAGAGGGCACTGTGCAAACAGCAATTTTATAAGTGTAATATTTCCAATAGCCGCAATAAAACGCGTAATATTTATTTTCGCGACATTATAAATATACCGAAATGTTATGACCGTTCTGAATTTTTAGGGACGGCCCTGCAATTCGTAAAATTAAAATATTACTCTTTAGGGTCCTGCACCTGAACTGTATGGCTGTATTTCTAGCTGAAATACATACGTTACTGGAAAAACTCTCATGCCTTGTAAAATGACCCGATTTTGATTCATTTTTTTTTTTTTTGTTGGAAAGAGGAAAACGTTTCGCAGAGCGAATTGGGCTTAGATTCTCAAAATTTTATTTTGCACATGTCAACAGCACCGTCAGACAGAAAATTAAAAGCTCGATTTTATATGTTTTACAGGAAAAACTCTCATGCCTCCCAGAGTCGTCCGATATTGATAATTTTGCTGTTTTTGGATAAAGAGAGACTTTCTACAGGACGCATTGGACTTCGATTTTATATTACCGTAATAAAAACTACAAGAAAAAAAAAGTTGTTAAAAAAATTGTGAAAACTGTTCATATACAAACTCTTATTATAACTTTTATTTAAATGAAATTTTGAGAATCGAAGTCCAATGCGCCCTGTAGGAAGTCTTCCTTTGTCCAACAACAGCAATATTATCGAAATCGGAGGCATGAGAGTTTTTCCTGTAAAGCATATAAAATCGAGCTTTTCATTTTCTGTCTGTCGGTGCTGTTGCAAAATAAAATTTTGAGAATCGAAGTGCATTGCGCCCTGCGAAATATTTTACTCTTTCCAAAAAAAAAAATATATCAAAATCGGATCACTCTACAAGGCGTGAGAATTTTTCCAGTAACGTATGTATTTCAGCTAGAAATACAGCCATACGGATCCGGCGCAGGCCCCTAAAACGCGTCCAGTGTTTCGGGTACCGAAAACCCTAAAAAAAAAAAAAAGAAAAAAAGCTCGCGCGTGAAACAGCGGCGACGCCCGGGCACTCTTATTAATTTTTATTTGTACAGTTGTCGCGGAGTAGGGCGGCGGCAGCAGCACGCGGTTGGTTTCTTTTCCGTTGCACCAGACCGCACGGACCAGTTTCAATACGGCCGGTCCGCGGTCCGGTGCTGATGCGCGCGCGCAGTATTTCGTCGAGTGCCGTGTGTAACGCGTACGATCCGTTCGGCAGAGTTCGTATAATAATAAAATTGTCGGGGGGAGAGTTTCGGTTGTTTTTTCCTACACCGGGGAGGTCCTGAGACGATGAGAACCTGCGGATTCGGCACGATATCGACGTACGATTTTTAAATGTTTCTACGAGAACACGGTGAGTTGCATTTTTTTTTCCCGTTGAAAATTCTCGACGACAGCTCGGTTTAACGATTTGAAGTATCTATTTTACTCGCTACACGTATTTAGAATACATTATATCAGACGTCGACGCGTCCGTTAGGAAGAAAACGTCGTTTTCGGAAACGATTTCGTTATGGAGTTACACAATATTCGCGAAATTCCCTCGAAAATATCGCGAAAACTACTACCTATCCACAGGGCCCCCACAATGGAGGGGGTCAGTGAGTACTACGGTCCCGGGGCCCGGGCTCTCTGGGGGCCCTGGGAAAAAAAACCATAATATGCCTATACATATTATTAATTTAAATTAGAAAAATCAAATTAGACACGAGTCGTGCTACCCTAGTCACCATATCTTTATACAATATCGGTATAAAAATAATTCGATTTCTTACTACATCATTTTTTGTAACAAAATGTGTAGGCGGGTGAGGCGTGCGGCGCGAGCATTTCTTGGAAAAAATAAAAGGGAAAAAATCCTGGAAGACAAGAGCAATTAATCCGCCGCTAATATAGAAATATTAATGTTGAATGTCTGCCGCCTGCTCTATTGGTGCTATTTTTACCAGTCGAAAATGAGATAATTATTAGTTTTTATATATTTTATTTAGTCAATAGGTATTCGTATTCGGATATTCCCACAAAATGTACATAGGTAATGTACAATTGTATTTTCGTATGTACAAATGCAATTTTTAATTTTTAATAATTTACATTGTATTTCATTATACATAAATACTTTTAAAAAAATGTTGATTTTTACATTAAACTGCAGTAAATTAGTGTACTTGTGTTTCAAACTTATTTTAGGGTAACTAAAATCGCTGATATTTTTTAGAGGTGTATAACAGCAAAAGAAGCTGTGTAATCCATATTTTAGGTACCTAACTTTTGTGAAAATAAAAAATTATATGTTAGAATTTATATTAAAATGATTATAAATATTAATGTACAATGAGGGCCCGGATTTATTTACAGTGCCGTAGTTGAAAAATTCATGTGGGGGGCCTGCTTATCCGTCTCATCCGGTCACACTGAATGAGAACCTGCTTTCTGTACATGTTATACATGATGGGTATATGGTTATATGAGATTTTACAAAGCATAGTGGCAAGACCTGTCATAACGTATGCACGCTAAACATGGCCTACAACTTTAGAGGATGAGAACAATTGGCGATAATAGAAAGAAAGTTCTTAAGGAGGGAATATGTGGACCGAAAATTAACGATTCAACTCAAAGATAGGAGACGAGGTCAAATAAAGAGCTATACAACGCCTTTAGAGGACCAAACATAGTCGAGGTGATTAGAGCCAAAAGACTAAGTTGGCTAGGTCACGTTCTAAGGTCTAGCACAACCGTAAAAGCAGTGACGAAGTGAAAACCACAAGGAAAAAGGGCCTTAGGTTTACCTAAGCAACGGTGGTATGATAAAGTCATAAAGCATTTAACAACATTAGGAATGGAAAATTATGAGGGAATAGCATTGGATAGGAAAAGACGGAAGGATGTGTGTAATGCAACAATGGGCCTCAATGGCCTCTAAACTGAATTAATAATAAATAATATGATTGGTACCCAAAAACGCTGCGAGTTGTTCGAAAATACGATAACTAAACGTTTCTCGGAGAAAGTGTAGGTTTTTGTTTTTCGTTTTTTTGAAAATATGACGATGTACTTGTTACGATACTTGTAAATTACATTCGATTTACACAAGTAGACGCGTCGGAAGAGTGTTTGGAAATGTGCGCAACCTGCGTTTTGTAATATTCATCGTAATTACGCAGGTAGAAACGAAAATGTTCACGCACTACACAATCCGGTTCAGCCCTAATAGTTATTACGTATCATTTATAGTACAGGCAAAACTCTATTTCCAATAGTTGTTTTAAATAATTTGAGTAAGGCTGAGATTTCCTCGGTCTCTTTTCGTCTTTTCAGTTTTTTGGCCGGATTCATTACACAACCGATTCAAAACTATGCGAATAGTATTGTTATTTGAAAACAACATATATTAATTTAGTCGATTAATAATACACTCGTTTATCTACTTAAAAAATGGTAAAAATAAATAATAATAAATGTATCGTCAAAATAATTAGTCGTTTTAAATGTTACGTGTTTATTAAAAATATCTCTCGAATTAATAATTATTTTTTTCTGCGGTTTTTTTTTTTTTAAAACAAATTAATAATCAACATTTCGATTCCAGTCTGTCGTACTGATATTTTATTCAAAATAATAATTAATAATTTCACAAAAGCGATTGTCTAATTTGCTATAGTCAGATATACTGAGTGGGTCGTTATGTTTTCTGCGGAAAATATTGTATTGTGGAAAATGAGATTATTTTATGCAACTAATTAGGTTCGTATTATACTTAACGATGGAATTATCATTTAACTCGTGGAAAATAAATTTAAATTCAAAACATCCCCGTAATTACAAAACAGGGTGTAGAGTATGAAAATTTTGCGAACAAAGAATTTATTGAGAGAGAGAGAGAGAGAGAGAGAGAGAGAGAGAGTGAGAGGATTACACGAAATCACTTTTAATATAATATTTGCAGAATGTATAAAGTACTTTTTAATTTATGGCATATTTTTGTTTTTTAAATAACGTTATTATATTTGTGCATATATTATTTAATAAGCAAACCGATAAATATAATTTTCATTTGCATTTTTTTCAATTTTCTTAGTATACAACTTATAACTATCAGTATAGTTATAAATATGTTTTGTGTAGGTAATTATTATGTAACTAAAACTAGTTTGAAAACGCACCGAGAAAGACAACTTTTTTTTACATTTAAAATATTTAAAAAATAATTCATCATAAAACACGTGGGGTCAGTGTTTATAAATTAAATATCATGTACAATGTACATATAATCTCGCGTTCGTTTTAATAAAATGCGTACGTTACATTAATCGTAAAGTAAATTGTTGCTACGGAATAAACGTAATAAATTTTAATTTTCCCAACGACTTTACCGTTTAGGAAATGGTAGTACAAAAACGGTTATAAAGTCTTAGACACTGAAATCGTAAATATCGTTTAGATACAGACTATACGTACCATGATGTATATACGCTTATAGTCTAAATTAAAATCCCTGTAAAAGAGACTGTTATTAAACGGCGACTGTCCCTGTTGTGATTGAAAAAGAACAAATAGAACAAAACCCCTGCAAATCGCAGCAATATACTCGAAACTGTATATACGTATATTCAGACAAATAAAGATATACTTTTATACAATGGATCACCGCGATACGTAGCTCAGATACCCACGTTAAACATTTTTCGGTTGTACTCGATGAATGACAAGTTGAATGACCTATTCGAGTGATACCCACATCAAGACTATCAATAAAAGTTTGCCCTGCGGGTTTTCAATGGATTAAAAATTGTATAAAAAACGTATGATATATATATATATATGGTATGCAGCTAAAAAGAATAAAAAAAAAAAAACGTCTCGTCGCTTTGTATTCGTCGTTGAATTTAAAACGCATTTACTCGACCGTTTTTTATTTTCACCGATTACAACAATACGAGACGTAAAAGACGATTTGAAATACCTAACTATATACTTTATAAAATATTAATACCGAAAAAAAATTCCTTTTTTTTTTTTTTTGCTATTCGATTTGTTGGTTAATAAAATATTATTGACGAGTAAACAAAAAAAAAAAAAAATCGATGATCCGACCGATAAACTACGAGTATATTATAATAACACATTATATTTTGTATACAAATATAATGTATCCCAATACCGAGTGACAAACTGTAGTTGACGCCAACGTTTTGCTATATAGTCTGCATATTCTCGCATTTAAATTCCGACGCCTACCAACAGCTAATGTATACTTGTTAAAAAATAAATAGTTGCCAGTAATATTATTGTTTTGAACGTGAAAAACAGCAGAGATTGATTTAAGGGCGTCTCCAAAGTTTATTCTCTTAGCTATTATACGTATCTAACTACGTACGGAGGAGGGGAGGGGTATTCGTTATTTCCGAACAAAGTTTCATTCGGGTTGTCTCGATGGCTCAGTGCCTTTAACGATTTCGGGAATTAATTAAATAAACAAATACGACGCTTGTTTAAACTCGGTGGCGGAAGATTAGCGATAAGTATAACAGCTGAGTGAGACACAACTGTGATCGATATATGTACGTAGACTGTAAAAGAAGTGTGACTAGTAACAAGAAGAAAAAAAAAATGTTAATTTTTTTTTTTTTTTTGGATCCACGACGAATTTTTATTTTGGCATATCAAACTGATCACCCAAACGAGATACTCGTGCCTCTTCTACACAGCTTCTAGAAATCGTGTAGGTATCCGTTTTATAAAGTAACGCCTAGCGTTTCCGTTTCTATTTCTACCGGACTCTAGAAATCATTACGTCATCGGCGAAAACCCGTCGTATACACACGAATATTGCAGACCATATATTGACAGAAACGCGAAAATACGTAACGTGCAGTGTATATGTACGTTAACCGGAAACGCGAGGCTTATAACGTTTTAAAAAGAAAAAAATATGGATTTATTTAGATAGGTATCGAGTGTGCCAAGACGATCTGTGACTTTGTACCTCGTATATTAACGCGCGTGAAATTAAAAATTAAAATTATTCTAAAATAATTAGAAGACCTTTAAGCCGTCATAAAGCCAACACGCAGCAACGAGAAGAATGCGAGATATGGATGATTATATATTATAATACGAGATGACGTAAAATTATTATAGGAAGGATTATGAACATTTGCCTGTGTTCGGGGCGATTATCATGGGTTAATTGCGGACAATTCTAAACGTCCGGTCGGCAAAAAATAAAATAAAAACGTTCGCGATATTATCGTCGTCTCAGTATTTGTTAGAAAACCGGCTCGGATATATAATATAATACGCAATTAATAAACGCGAACGATTAAATCGTTATACCATTGTATTTCGCCTTAAATGTTGTAACTTCGCGTGGGCTTAAACAGCGTTAAATCTCGTCACTGAGATGACAATCTGCAATTTCCGACGCGCATTGTATCGCCCCAGCAACGTTAATCGTGCGATTCGCGGCGTGTGTCGTTTTGATCGATACGTTTACCACCACTTACCACGTCGGTGTAGAATATCACACGAAATTTCGCGTCAACAAGGGCGGCACCAGACATTTTTGACACGGATATGTCTTGTGGCTGGGGGAGGGTCAATTTGCCCGACACCGAGGATGTTACCACGATGACGTTACTATGTAAACGTTGCCATTTTGACATTCCTTTGTCGACTAAATTCAGTAGTCACAAGACATATCCACGTACGGAATGCAGTGTAGATACTTTGATCTTTTTTCTGTGGTTTGGGGCAGGATCGTGGAAATTTTTTTTTATTGTCCCACATATATTTGCAGGGTTTTTCATAATATTTATATTATTGGGGTTTTGATATACCTGCTGAAAGCATTTAGAGAGCCTTTTAGAGAAAAATGGAAGTTTTAAATAATAATAATAATAATATTGCGTAATAGATTCGTGAAAAACTTTATAGTAATGAAAATCATAATATTCATAGGTATTTTAACATTTTATAATAATTTACTAAATCAGTATCGCGGTGTATACTCAATTTATTAATTATTACCTATATGATTTTAATTCTTAATAATTTAAATATTTTCCACGAACCTGAATATACTTTTTTTTTTAATACACAACCGAGACATTATAGTAAAATTAGCATTTAGCATACAAATAATTGTAGCGAAACTGTCACTTTTGACTTTTTGCCTAGGCTAAAAAATAAATGTCCGATTTGACTATATTGTACCTAGTACACGTTTAAAAACGTAAAATAACTCGTTTTGTGCTCGTAATAGACTTCAAGACATCAATGTTTCGAAAAAATATAGGTTGGTATTGAAATACATGGAAAATGCTATATTATTATGGCGTTTTTGATAATATATATTTTGTGTAATCGAATTCGAAATTAAATTAAACAGCGCGCGTGTTCTGTGGTGTGTGTTATTTAAACGAGTGCACATAAAAAAAAAAAAATACTAAGATGAACTAGGTACATAGCGAAATAGATGGAAAACGGCAAATAAAAAAAAGAATACTTGAAATTTAAATTTCCGTTTGGTCTTAAACAGGTATAGTGGGCAAAGGTGGGATAAAACCAAATTGAGATAGGGCTTACCTTGCCCTCCGCCCCTAGTGCCGCAACTGCGTATCAGATCATCCAATTTTTTCCCTTCTCTATAATCGACCATAAACTTTATGCTTTGAAAACTCTAAGGGAAAAGTTCTAATCCTGCAACTCGGAATAAACTCGTAAATTCGTCTCGACACGCTGTAGACACCGCGGTAGTTGCGCATAATTTATTGCGGGAGACGCCCATCATTACCGCAGCACAAATGTTGGGAAAGAAAATGGAATCGGGACAAAACCGCACACAAAACGTTTATACCACTCTAAAGAAACGTTGTCGAATTTTAGATATAGTCTTCAACAGTTTTCCGAGGTGCTTTCGACTTGAGGGCATTGAAAGCGGGCATTTTCTCTCTTTGTCTTACGCACACGAAACATAGCAAAATAGACGTTTCCTACTTCCAACGTTCCGATCGATCTAGTGATGCGATAAGAAATTTGAAAACAGATTTGAATTCGTCGTGAAGTCTACTCGAGATCGACTTTCCCATATTTCTAATTTTTTTTCATAAATCCTTAAAAAATAATTGAACCGAATTAAAATAAAAACAATTTTTGAAGGTCTTACGGTAAAAAAAAAAAAATAGTGAGAAAGTCGTTCTATAGTAAAATTCACGAGCAATTCAATTCTGTTTTCAAATTTCTTGTCGCATCGCTAGATCGATCGGAACGTTGGAAGAAGGAAACGTCTATTTTGCTATGTTTCGTGTGTGTGTGTGTAAGGCAAAGAGTGGAAAATGTCCGCTTTCAATACCCTTAACGACACGTCCAACAAAATATTATCGATAAGTACGTGAATCGTTGTCGACTTATACGTAAAAATAAAGTGTACATTTTAAACCGTGTTATAATTTTAGATTCTGAGTGGAGCGAGGGATCTAGTGGTTTTACAGTGATGTTTTTTTTTCTATCCTGTGTACGGATTTTCGACCAGAAGGAGTGCTCCGATCTCTTCGGCCACAGTTTGTTCCCGGCAGCAATTCGCATCTAGTTGGTACTTTAAAGAGATCGTTTTTCGATTTTCTCAATAGTTTTTTTAACGCGACGCGATAAACTACCGAAAAATTACGAAAAACCGCTAAAAACGGGATTTCGTCAATATCACGTATAGTTTTTTCGCTATAATTTCGAAAATAATCGTTCTATTGTCTTGAAATTTTCAAAAAAATTGTATCTTTGTACTATACAACTTCAAAAAAGTTTCATTCAATTTTAGGCTCTTTTTAGATTTTCAGGTTTTTTTCATTCGTAAAACAGTTAATTTTGAGTTTTTTGACTTGAAATTCGGACACAGACATAATATATTACTGCAATTTTGTACGAAAAAATAAACAAAGTGTATTACACCGATGTATTCCGCTCAGAATCGTTTTATCGAATGCAATGATTTATCATTGCGTTCGAATTTATAATAAAAACGAAACTCTAAAAACTTTATCCAAGTAACAACACCCCGCGGCTCGCTTTTTTTTTTTTGATTTATTTCGCGTATGCGATTGTATTGGACCGTGTTCGTGCGGTAATGGCAATCGGGTATTGAAATAACAATGGTGTTATAAAATTGTGGGTATAATATGTACGTATAGAGTTGAAGATAACCGTTGGTGTTTAGAAGCGAAAAAAAAAAGAAGAAAAACGCCGGCCGTTCTCGTTTTGAATATTATAATACACATTAAATGCTCGTGTTGTGCAGCAGTGTGGGAGCTATAGAATAGAATCGACGAACACACACAGAATCGGGCGGCACAGTGTGTGTGTAAGTGTGCGGCCGAGTAAAAACTTCAAATACGTTTGCCCCTCATCGATGTCGTACGTCAACCGCGACGAGACGCTTTGGACCGTATATACGTGGGCCAAAGATTTATATAAAATAAAACGTGCGCGCCGCTTATTATACAGGCGTATATATTTATAATGATAATTGTCTGTCGAGCGACGACCAGCGACATTTCGGACGAACAATAAAATTGAATAAATTTCACCGTTAGAAAAAGAAAAAAAAAAAATAGCGAACGAAAAATAACGATCGAGACGCGCGGACGTCCGAATAATAATATATATATATATATATATATATATATATAATACGCGAGGCGTACACAGTATAATATGCGTGTCCGTATAATATAGTCGTAGAAGAGCGTAGGAGAGCGCACCGTCTACTCCCGTGCGCGCGGACGACGCCTCTGCGCCACTTTTGATCGTCAACACACCAGGACCGGATTAAGAGTTTACCGGGCCTGGAGCCTAGTAGTCCAAAGAGCCCTTAATCCTTAGAATACTTATAACTAGGGTTCGGGACTTGTAGCACTTAAAAACATGAAAATAAGCGTTAAATTAATTGATTGTATACAGAAATATCTTTAAAAATCTTTAATATTAGTCAATTTTCAATTTCATATATCATTACGTATATTATGTATAAACAGAATGATTTGTGTGGCGAATGCTAGTACACCGCGTAATACAAATAATAATACGAAAATGCCAAAATAAAATCTAAACTTAAATATTTTGAACTTGGTCTGAGATAAAAGGCCCCTTCGAGGCCTTCAATGTTTCAGGGCCTGGAGCCCGGGCTCCTAGGCTCCGTGCTTAATCCGGCCCTGCAACACACACACACAACAATACGCGCGCACGGTCTCCTGTTCAATAATGGCAAATCGATTTCGCCGTCGTCGGACCGCGCAGTGCCTATAACACACTGCACTGTACGACGACTTTCTACGCGAATTTATCAAGTCCCGGGCACCGCATGTATACCGCGGTTGTGCAGTATACCTGCGTACGAAAACGTTTTCGTGCCGGCCTTTGTTCCGTTCAAAACACAGTGCACCGTACGCCACAATCGTGTATACGTTTGCACGACTCGAAATTCGTTATTTTTCAGTTGTATTTATTTCCGGATTCCGAGCACACTTCGATCCATCGGAATTCAATCATTTGACTTCAATTTATATAGGTGGGGGGGCGGGCGAGGACGCTACTGGTTTTACAAACCTGTGTTTTATTTTTAATTTTATGTCCGTACCCGAAAATTCTACCAGAAGGAGCTGTGCTCCGATCTTTACGATCACAGTTCGTTTCCGGTAATGCAAATCGCATTCGGTTGATGCTTTAGAGAGGTATAATTGTTTGAATTTCTCAAAAGCGCCTAAAAACAGAACTCAATAACTACCGAAAAATTACGTAAAAACGCGATTACGTAAAATCGATTATCGTTATTTCTTCTTCATTTCGAAACTAATGTGTATAGAAATTTGAAATATTCATCAAGTACGTAACTGTTTAATATATATTTTAAGGAAAAAAAAATTCTCCAAAAACTTTTTTTAAATTTTAGACTATAGGAATTATAGATTTTGAGGTATTTAATTCACGGAAAGCGACATACACAACACCACTGCACGGCTCGTTACATTTTTTAAACTTTAATTTACCGATAAAACGACGTAAGTTTTATTATTTGGAAGACGCTAGACAATATACGGAAGTCGTTTTGCACCTCCGAGTGTTTATAATATTCGAAACATTTAAACGGGTTTCAATGTGATAAATCGTGTTTTCTTTCGTGTTATCGTTGTTATCGTACCGAACGAGCGACACAAATTTAATTATTTACATAAAAGTGCGAGTCTCCTATTTTTTTTTTTTTTTTTATGCAGCGTGTGAATATACAGAGCCATACAGGGACGTATTTAGGATTTCGACTGCACATTAAAAAAAAAATGTATCCCCAACCCCATTAATTCATCCATATACAGTGCTTATATTGTGCAGTACGATACAATTCGCGCACTACAAAAAAAAAAAAAAAAATGTTTACAAACTTTTTTGGATGTAATCGTGTCCTGTAGATACAATCAAACATTATATATACACGCAAAAACGAACGTGCCTTTTTTAGCAGTACAAATGTACAGGTTAAAAAAAACGGACTTTTTTTCTATTAATTATACAAATTACTTTACCTGCAAATATTGTACATTTAGTTGCAAATTTATTAAATTAATATTGAACACACGCTTTTCTCGTGTCTCAAAATGTCAGCTCGGAAATAAATAATCGCGCGCGTTACTGTTACACGTAATACGAGCCGTAAATTTGACATTTATATATACCTACGACATACGCCAGCTGTAATGTTTAAGGAACAATATAGTATATGGGCCAAGAACGTCTTACTGGATTATAGACGTTCTAAATATTTATAGGGACGTCGTTGCGTTAAACCAACGAAAATATAGGTTAAATTTACTTTTATATAATATAGTTATAAATTTTGTAAATGTTCAGTTGTAAAAAAGTGATATATATATATATACATTTTATAATCACTTTTCGGTGTCGATGTCGGTATTTTCAAAATATTTTTATTCCGAGACACTCGTATACTTTCAGTAAGCGATCGGTGGACATTTGAACCTCTCTCGTTCATAATAATGCGCCTCTACATTAACCCTATATGTATACGTATGATGTGCGTATATACGTCAACGTTTTACATAACAGACGCGACAGACAAGTGATAACGAAAAGAACGACATTGGACAAAATCAAACACCACGAACGACGAGTTTTTTTGCATAATATCGTATTTAGTCAACATATAAAATGTCAACGATTTTAGAACGTCGCGGTGCCGCGCAACTGCCTGTATAAACGTTTGAATAATACAGTACATATTATTATACGTGTCTGATAACGTCCTATAGTAAATGTATTGTATATTTTTCAAGGAACGAATGTGGTTGGCACAGTATAAGCTAATACAAAAACGATTCGTTTCCTCCTGCACAACCGTTACGCCAATATCGTAATATACATACCTACTGTAGTCGCATCTCGGACCAAACGAACGATTTCTTAAATTTTATTATATATTTTGTAAACATTGCGCTATATTTTTATACCTCGATTACACTGAAACGCGGTCTTGATTTTACCCAAGAAGGAACGTAGTCGACGACGGCAGGGCCGGATTTAGGAGGACTGAATGGGCTACAGTCCAGGGGCCCCGACGCTTTTGTAATTATTATTATACAGTTATAGATAATAAAAAAATGGGAATTAATTTTTCTCTGTATAAAATTTAATTTTCATCAAACAATAACAGGGTACAATGTAAAAAACGATTTTGTAAAAATAAAATCAAAAAAAAATCGCGGACATTTAATTTCAATCACTACTTATACACATTATTATTTTTATGTTTAAGTCATTAACACTAATTTTTTACCAATTTGTATTTTTATAACGCAATTTCATAATGCCCGTTTAGATTGTTTTCATTTAAGTAAATAGTATATAGGTAATACAGACAATATAAAATGTTATTTAATAAGCAAAACGTGTATTGTCCTTTTTATTTATTTGGGGCCTCCACGTTATATTCCGCCCATAGGCCATCACATACCTAAATCCGGCCCTGGAGAAAGGAAATGATTTGCGCAGAAACCGTAATCGATCCGTACAATGTCGGCGTTTCGCCGCGCGAATAAATAAAATAGGTGAACGCGCGCTATTTAGCAAAAAAAAAAGATTATTTAACGAGTGAACGAAAAAAAAAACGTTGCCAGCTGGGAAAACGACAATTGTCGTATTGTAAATTATACATGCCGAAATGCGCGAATGAAATATTCCATTAAAATAATATCATAAATAGATCGTTCATTAAAAAAAAAAAAATTTTAGTACCGTATGATGGTTAAGTTAGATTGATTGTATTTCCATACAGTGATAACACGGCCAACGTACCGATAACGATTTTAAAATGTCAATTTTAATTGTGGCACAAATACTGGTTATTGAAACCTACTTATGGAATGAATCAAATTTATTATATAACGTTATTATTTTGTACGTACGTATTAAAAATTAAAAATTTTATGCTAATGGATATGATTATTCCAACAACACGAAATCATCAGAGACTTGATGCAAATACAATCGATTGATTGTCGTAGAAAGCGAAAAACTCGTTCGTATTAAATTTGTCGACAAAAATAAAGTAAAATGTTTAAAACATTTTGTCGGAAAAAAAAACTGTAGATATAAAGTAGAAACATATACATTTATAAACCGTTAGTAAAATGTAATTTAAATAAGGATTTTTTTTATTATTATTATTATACGAGATACATTAAAATAAATATTATTGATACGTCATACAATACTGTTTTCGTTGCATTAATCGTTGTCTGAATTAAACGATAATTAATTTAATTTTTTTGTATGTGTGTATGATATACATTTGACAATAATTTATTATAATCATTTTTATAAATTCGGAAAGCTAAAATACATTTTTTTTTTAAATTATAAGAAATTTTTTTCTAACTCGAAACTTTTCTACGTTCTCGACGAAAGTTTCCTTATTTTATAAGACATATTGTTAGTCCGAACGCGTTCGAAGTAAATTTATGTTATTTTTCCTTCTGCGTTGGTACATTCTTTATTTTTATTTTTTTATATAATAAAAAAAAAAAAAATGTTTACACTTGTGTACTCGACGACCTTAAAATTATTCCTACATAATATATAATAATATGTATCCATAACCGGCATACACGCGCGAATCGATTTATCCCGCGTCTTAATGCGTTTCCTCGGAGCGTATACGCACTGTTCTCGATAACAACGATCGATAATCCGATCACGCAGATGCGCAGTATCATATAAATATTATCCACAAGCCCCTGTTGCTGATGCTGCTGCTGCTGCTGCTGCTGCAACAGATACCTAGAGGCAATACGAATTTTCAATTGCCAATTAGTGTCACATATATTACCGGTGCGGTGTTGTTTTAATAATATTTTATACGAGAGAAGAAGGAGAAGAATAAGAACGCGCAGTATCATTTTCCAAAGTCTATATATGGATTTCTCGGACGTTTTACTATAAAATAATGAATTATTGCGCCGGGCATCGTACTCGTGTACATACCTATACATATTAATATCGCGGAGTGTCTAACGATGAATCAAACGCACGGTTTGTTTTGTGCTCACTGGATTTTTTGGCCGACGTGAGGCGAAAAGTCTCACGTGAATATCTCTTTAAATGGTCGATTGTCTCCTCTTCTTATACACACTGCATCGTATACATCACAGTTCACAATAAAATACTGCACGCGCGCGCGCGCGCACATAATAGATAAACGTTAAAATACAATAGATAGTAGTATTTCATTGTCCGCTAATGCTAATACAGTGTCCTTCAAACCGCGCGACATCAGGACAAATGCTGCAGACACTGTATGCGCGCGTAAATACGAGTCCGATTAATAAGATATCATCAAGAAAATTCTAAGGAATATATATACGCGACAATGACTCGGAGTAAAATATGTATTCAAAACAGGAAAAAGGATGACATACAGAATTTTTTTTCTTCTTTATTTTTTTTTTTTTTACGAATAAAGTATTTTATAATATTGCCAAAGAACACGTATAACGAAAACAAAATTCTTCTTGATTTATAAGGAGAGAAGATATTTTACAATAGGTACGTTGACACTTGACGCGTGTGTCAAAAACATTCGCGTGCGAATGAAAATAATTCTGCGGAGCGAAACTTAATTTTACTCGCGAAATATGTTTTCTTTGAATTTTTTTTTTTTTTTTTACGCTTCTCTCTTATACTCGTAGTTTAAAAACTTCTCTAAAAAAATTCGTTCGTCGAAAAGTCGTTCTCTATTAAAGTACCTATTATTACATTTCCAATCGATTCATATCAATTTTTTTAGTTACGCGTAACGTTTTAGAGAATTATTTTTTTAACATGCGAATACGCGATTACCAAAGAAAAAAAAATTACTCCGAAGCCTATATGATTTTCGCTTCATTCAGACTTTGTCAAATCATTTTTTTTTTTTTTTATTGTCCTTTAACTGTCAGAAGAAATCATAATAATTGAATTAAAAAATAATAATAATTAAACAATTCGCGAGAAGAATAAATTATATTGGTTTGACGTTTTCTTTTGTTCGCGCGCATCTACGGTAAATTATGGAAAAGAAATCCTACGTACAAATAAACAAGACGTTTAAATAAATAAGACTTCCTTTCTCATATATATATATTCATTATAAGAATAATAGTAAATACACTGAAATATTTTTAGGTTTTTTTTTTTTATTATTAATAAAAACGCGTAAAATATTATAAATGTGTAATAATATACATATAGTTTTTTTACGAATAATACGTATTCATATAACAATACGCGTTTCTATATTGTTAATAACGTACGGTTGAAATTTCAATTGAAATAATAATAATAATAATGACGAGATAACTCGAAAATTAAAAAAAAAAAAACATACACGAACGTAGACGTAAACATTGTACTGAACGGAGTATATTTATAATAAATTTGTATTTTCGTTATTGAAAAAAAAAAAAAAAAACTTATTAATTGATACCGCCTATCGTTGTCGGATAATATTTACTGGGTTATGCTGTTGCTTTTATTATACACTTTTATGACATCACTGCAGTATTATAATATTATAAAGCGCCGCGCGTACTACCGCGAAACAACATTAATAATTAGTCGGGTGGGCGTACACATTTCGTATAGGATCGGGTTCATATCTTTTAGCGTTTATGTAAATCAATATGGGTCTCCGGCAAACCTACACAATGTTAACGGTACAACGAGAAATAATACGTTCAACGTGTGTGTGTGTGTGTGTGTATATAAATTATAATATATTATTATAATACAGAGAATATATTATGTATACATAATGATGTAGCACGTGTTTAACGTATAACGACATCCCGGAGTCGATCGGTGTAAACCCGAGTGTTATAATATTATAGTAGACACGACGGATTACCTGCAGGAGTGTGAAACGGTGAAATGTATATTTTTAAGAAGGAACGACATTATTATCGACGCAGGAAAATGCAGTAATGGCAAAATTATAGGATTTTATTTCGAAGGGTAAGGGGGGTGTTCATCTAATTCAAATCCTTTCCTACTGAAATGGCGCGTGTCATTAAATTTTTGTAATTGTCAAAACGTTAAGGTATAATTTGTTTTTCGCGTATACATATAAGTTTGAAAAATATTTTTTGTTTTTTGTTTTTTTTTTAATCATTACTAACTAGAAATTACGAACACGACTATACTTAAATAAAAAAATAATTTTTTTTTTTGTAATTTGATCGTTTAAATCACGACGGATTTCCGAATTTCTCTGTGTACTCGTGTGCAGTAGACATTGGTAACATTGCAATAGACACTAGCTTAAGATGGTCGCTTTAAGTGTGCAGTCTTTTTAAGTGCAGTGCAGTCGTCCGGGTGTATGGTCTCCTTAATAAGGGTCGTGACGTCTGAGGGTAAAATTTTATTCCCTCCAACAAATCGTCGGCGAATTCGTCGTTCGTCCAATAGTCAGTTTTTCAAGGTTTATTTCTATTCACATTCGACCGGATCACAATATTTCAATGGTTTAAACCATTGGTTCTCAACCGGTGTGTCGCGTGTTACCGTGATGTGTGTCGCCAAAAATTTTTTTTATTCATAGTTGTTTATACTTTACACACGGATTTACTTTTATAAACTAATAATTTAATACCTACCTTAAACTGTTTGAATTTTAATTATGTAAATTTATAATTTTTTTATTTCTTTATTTTTTAATAAAATGGTAACATATAAGTGTAATACTTTACATAGGTATATATTTGTTAATTTTTCAAATATCCATTAAAGTGTGTCGCCATTTTACGGATCTAAATTAGGGTGTCGTCACAAAAAAAGGTTGAGAACCACTGGTTTAAACAATGCGTTCTCACAAACCCTCAATGAATTATGACGGCCGTTCTACGTTATATAAACTTGTAGTAAATATAGGACATTTTTTTCAGTTGTCATTTGTTCGGTTTTTTTCAATTCCGTAAATACTGTTCAAGGGAGGAGAAAAGATGTCCAGACACCCCTTAGAGGCGGCGCTGTAGGAAAGTACACGAATATATTGCTAGAAAATGTACGCAGGGAACTGAAATTCGACAAAGTTATTTCGCGGAAAATATTATTCGAAAAAAACGAATTATTGGAAGCGTATATTTACACGGGAAAATATTTCTCGGGAATGTATGAATTTTCAGATATCATACAGAATGTCAATAAAACATTGCGCGAGAAATTATCAAGCAGACGTGTTGGCGGAGCTAATTTAATATATTTATATACAGACGTTGGAAATACTTGCCGAGTTTCAAAACGTTTTTAGGAACGCTTAGAATTTGTCTCTGTATTTTTCGTTAATAGAAAAAAAAATAATAGAAGAAAATAATAATAATAAAATTCAAACGATAAACGTGTTTGCCAAAATGTCCCGTTCGTGTAGATAAATACGTGCTGTACGATGATGACGCGAGTTCGCTAATTAATGTTTTAACGTCGCGCGTACTACATGAATTTCAAATAACCATTGTCAACGTCAACATCTCATTAATATATCGCATACACGTGTGGAATATTTCGATAAATAATTACCAGGAAAGAAGTCCGTCAAATATTACCGGTGCACGGGTCGTACAATGTCGGTGAACCTCATAAAATATAAGCAAATATAAATAACATACATGCATATTATACGTTTGTATAATTTGAGAAGACTTTTCGGCGTTTGAAAATGTCTAATCGATTTAGAGATATTCTGAGTGAAGCGAGAAAGCTGTTATTTTTACTGTGTACAAATTTTCGATTAGAAATAATGCTCGGACAATACGCGTTCCGGTAGCAAATTGTATCTATAGTCGGTATTATTTAATTGCAATTTCGGTTATATAAACCCCTTTGGCTTTTTCCCGTTAGTGTACTATAGAACAGCGGTTCTTATACTCTTGTAGTACACGGACCCTTGATGCAGAACATTTTTAAACCACAGACCCTTTACCGATTTTCTTCAGAATAACCTTTTTTTTTTACAAAATATATATATATATATTCTAATATTATGAATCACAATAATGATTTAAAATAATATTTTTATGTTCGAGTGTTTATTCGTTAAACGAACATTTTAGAAACTATTTTCAGATTAACTGAAAACATCGTCCTACATTAAGTTTATTAATCTATATTATTGTACAGCTATTATTGTTCCGTTTTTTTACGTTGCACAGCGTACCTTCTGGTTTCATAAAATATATATATATGTAAATGTGTCGTTTATGTACCTACTCATATGTGTATATCGTACCATGTATTATATTCAATTAGCGCGTATTATGTATAAATTAAATTGTTTCGTTTTATAAAATTGTGACGGGTTAATTCAAGACGAGCCTTGAAAATTACCTACTTCTTAGTATTGTATATATACAAATGTGTGCGATATACAGGAAGGTCGTTATTTAGCGCTTCCGCGCAATAATACAAGTCGACTCGCGCTTTTGCAAGTGTGCATATATATTACTCAGAGGAAATACACGTCGCGCGCACAAAAAATTATATCGAGCGACACGGGATCACTACGCAGGAATCAAAATCGTTTATAAATCGTAACAGGCTATATTATGTGTATTAACGACTGTTAAAAACTGCTGTAGATGTAATAAAAAAAAAAAAAAAAAAAAATTACCCATAAACACTATAATTATTACAGTACTAAAGAAAAACGCATTAATGTCTTAGTTTTAAATACAAAATTTTAAAAACAAATTTCTACACTCAACTCGTTAATGGTAATTATAGGAGTTATGCGAGCGCCCTTTTAATGGTATATGATTACGTTCAATGAGATTAAATCCTGTAATACTTGCAGGTGTTTTAGGAGGTGAAGCAACAAAAAAACAGCCTCTATTCGCGATGGATTTTCACTAAAATCTAAAACGAGTCTTTTTATTTAAGTCTAGGCCTATACCGATCCAGCTCCCGCTCTTGCAGTTGGTAACGGAGCCGTTTACGCGTATCACGCAAGTGAAGCGTTTGCTCACCTTTGCGAACAGCGAGCTGTTGTCACGCACATGAGACTGCTCATCGCGTGCGCATCGTTTCCTCTGCGCATAATAACGCGCGTATACCTACATCATACTGACCATGGACCATTACACGCAATTGTATATAAAAAACGCGTCCCAGTTTGTATTTTATTTGTAATTGTATTATAACATATAGCTACGGTCTACCTACACTCGTCACGCCCACCGGCGTCATATCGTATTAGAAAAAAAAAAATTATATATAAGAAACCGCCGTGCGTTTTGCCGAGCGAATGTGGAGTGTGTAGCAATAATAATATATTTTTTTCATTTTTAATTTTTTCTAGCTGTTTTAGCTACTCGCGTATACCGACCTTGAGAAGCCTCCGGAGCTTCCGAACTCGGGGACGAGACCTGCGCGTGCACAGCCGAGCCTAAATAAAATCGCGATCGTTTACTATAAGGACACACGTGTGTACGGTTTTGTGTGGTAAAAATTAAAAAATTTCGCTTCGTCTGTCTTATACAACGGTAAATATCATCGATTTCTATAACTGTTTAAACAAATGCCGTTTCACAAATATACACGATATACTGTTGCACGCTCTGCAATGGCTTCGTTTATTCTCGATTTCCAAACGAATCGCTACTGTGTATATAATACGGCGACGATCGGGCGTGATACACGCGTACAACAAACACAAATCGTTGCGCAGCCCGAGAATGAAAAGTCGAGATCGATCGGTTTAGGGTTTCTGTCTGTGCGCCGTTAGAATCGAATTACCGTATGGATCGATACCGCGGTGAACACGCTGCACGTGTACAAATATAATATAAACAGGTGTGTCGAAAAGTTGTTATAACAGATAATTTTTATTATTTTTGGTGTGAGTGTGTGTTTAATAGAAACGTTTTATATCCATTTTTTTTTTTAAATTTTATTCTATCCTACGCGAAAATCAATAATATATCCGTGCTCAATATTTCAGCGGCGGATCTTTTTAAAAAAAAAAAACATTATTTCGCGAGATTAGTTTAATAACATTTTTATGGGCGGAAAAAAAAATTGCACAAAAGAAATTTTCTAGATAAACGTCTGTCGATTTAACGCGTTAGCTATAAAAATGTACATGGAGCGTTTAAAAAAAAAAAAACGAATCCGGTCCAGACAATTATTCTTTTTTCACATTTTTTTTTCTACATTAAATAAACGTTTAAAAACGTCATATTACCGAATCGAAACGTATAATTTTTGGATTGACAAGTTTTTTATAGGTGAAAAGTCGATCTTTTTTCTTTTTATTATACATTAAATTTATTAAAATATATTCTGTATAGTTAACGACATACGGGTGAATATTATAAACGGTCGGATTTTTTAAAAAATACATATTTTACACACGACTATAACGAATCGTGTGCGCGCTCCGCGTCGTCGCTGGCAGTAGTTCACCGCGGCGTTTTGAAACAAACACATTTGCATTTGCTCGCGGGATTTCGTTGGGGAAAAAAGCACTTTTTCAACGCGTTTTCATGTCATTTCGCGCGCTTCAATTCGGTGAAATTTTATTGTACACATTTTTGAGTCGTAAAAACTTAATGCGGGAACGTCGACGGGACAAAAAGCATACGCCGATAAAAACGTTTAAATTCGCCTCGTTCGTTCCAATGTAAATACGTGTTATACGTTAATAATAGTATTTTTTTTAAAATAATTCGCTTTTCATTACAATATTATGTCATAAGTCGGTCGCGCGTTCGCGTTTTACCGTACCTACTGTTTTTACAGCGTTTTCTCAACATTCACGGTATCGGTGCACCTGCAGCTGTATTATAATACAAGCATTTTTAACGCGTTTTCGTCTTAAACGTTTTTATATAACGCCGTTTTCGCGCATAACTCCGCGATAGAGGTCGCCCCCCGTATATCCAGCTGAACTTCTCCTCTTCAATGTCCCACGCGAATCAATCGTATATATTATGTGGGACTTGGAGACGGCTCCGGAGTGCGTTCAGGGACGAATTGCACGCGCGTTTCTAATACATAAACTACAACGTAATATACACGCGCGTGCGTCGTTGTTTCAAACGCGCAATACATGTGCACCACCATCTAGTCGTGGTAAGAAATGATACGCGTAGGCGCGTAGAAAATACCTATCAAATAATATGTGCTGCCAGTGCGTAATTTTTTTTTCTTTTTTTTCGGTTTTTATACACTTTTGTAGCAGCAGCGAGACACTGCAGCCCGGAAAGCCATTACACTCAGTGGCGTATTTACGGGTCGATTCCCGCGGGTTCTGACCCCCCCAGAACCGAAAAAAAAGTAAAAAAAATACAAATGAACTATTGTCGCCAGTCGGTAAATTGCTCGCACAGTAGTTGTCACCGCACCGGTGCACGTTCAAAACGCCGCCGCGCACCGTCGTTAGTAGTAGCTCTTATAATAGACGAGATACGACCACTCGAAGCAATGTTATCTGTATATTTCCGAGATGTTATGATTAAAACATTGAGTTTTTCCGTTTTTCTCCAGCAAACGTCGTAAATGTTTGCATCTGCCATCTACTCGTACACTGTACTTTAATACGGATTGGCAATATGTATCTATCATTTCGAATTTATCAATTCGAAGGATACTATTACACAACTACGACGGAGGTCTAATTATAATTAGGTATAATTGGGGGGAAAAAACACGTTTACCTTTTTCAATATAATTTTTTTTAAATTTTATTATTATTATTATTAATTATAACATTGACTAAACAATAAATGATTTTGACTTGATTGTAAATTTAAGTATATATATATATATATTTACAAGTTTGATAAATTCTGTTTTTTTTTTATCTGAATAATAACGGCCAAAAACCCCCTCCTGTTAAAAATTGAAAATACGCCACTGATTACACTCGTTTGTGTACAATCGTATCAATCGAGTTTACACCAAGATTACGCGTATAAAACAATGGTTTGTATAAAATATACGCAATGTAAATTGCTATGACTTTTTACTGTTTTTCTTTATATAAATAAGACAATCGATAGAGATACGCCAAATGAAATCGGTCATCAAAGCCGATAATCGGATTAAAAAAAATAATAATAAAGAAATTCGCAAATTTGTATTTTGTTGTATAATCCGTTGTTAATTAAAACAATATATAAAAACCATTTCAAACCAAGCGCGACTTTATAATTTCGTATTACGCGTAAAAACACGACGTACGCGACACAGTGGCGTAATTACGCAGTGGCAGGCGGGCCCTGGACTTGAAGAGTAAATACAATATACATACAAATTTTGGATTTTGTTTTGAAATTTACGCCATATTGTTATTCTATATAGAGATTAAAGTGTAAGTGAACTTGGATTTTGTAAAATGGATTGATGGGGGCCAAAACTTGAGATCCTGCCCCGGCGTCCCAAATTTATAGCTACACCACTGACTGGACACATATTGTATTCGCTTAGACTTAATGAAATAATAATTCCTTTCAGTATTTATTTATTGCGTTTTTTCAAAAGGTTTCGAAAACGCGCCGGATTTTTTTTTACACACGAGTCTTAGCCGTTTTTTAACATTATGACGCTTTTATACGAACGCTCGCCGATCCTTAAAAACCACACGAATCCACATACCTGACTGGACAAAGCTGGCTTAATAAAAAATCGCAAATACGCCTGTACGAAAATTAAAATTATTCAAAACGTATAAAATTTATTACAGAAACTCTATTACGTGGATTTTCCTTTCAATTGCAAACACTGCAATATACCTAACCCGTCGACCAACAAAGATATTTACATAAACGTGGCCCAACCTTCGCGACAATCAACGGTTTCCGTCCACTCGAGCATACGTTATATTAAAATATGACGATTGAGCGTAGTGCGCATAACGCGCCCCGACGTATATCACTACAGTAGTAAAAGAGCATAATACCTGTAATAATATGTCAGGTATTTGATGTGTTTTCTTTTTTTTATATAGAACGCGAACTGTATGATATAATGTTTACAGTAAAGAATCGCGTGAAAATAATTTATTCTGTCCGCGCGGGCACCTAATAATATAATATAATTGAGCCTACCCCTTACCCCAAATACCAGAAGGTGAGTTGGCAATATTATTGCGCGTTGGTTCGATTCATATTAACGCTTTGAACGATATAACAAAAGAGTATTGTAGTGAAATACTACAATTACTTGACGAATTCTAATCAGATACTCATATCGATATAGTAAATTCGTTTTTATTAAAATAAAACGTCGATTCAAATCGGTTATTGTTTTTAACAGGGAAGACTCGATGCCGTTTTAATCGTATATTGTTTAGCTAACGATTGGCGAAAAGAAGTTCTCACTGAACTCTTCGCAATACAAATAAAAGTTTGGAATTTTTATTAAAATTTTCCGTTTTTCAAATTCTAATATAAATATATAAGCGAGTTCTATTATTTGACGAGTAATTTTTGTACTAAATAGAATACTTTAAATCGAAATATTGTATAAAATCGTTTATGTAGTTCAGGGGACGAAGTTTCTGTGTTTTTTTATTTTTATATTTTAAACCGCCCGGGGAGAAATTGAAAGTATATTACATCGTATTCATATATACAGCTATAGTTCACCGTGTGTAATCATAAAAAAAAACTGCGCGTTAATATTATAATCGTTGAGTATTATAGCTGCCGCGTATGCTACAAATATATATGCACATCCTACACGTTTAGGTATATATTATTGAATATACCAACTAAATAATATATAATTATTTAAAAAAATATCACAACTGCAGTGCCATATAACGCGTTATGTGCGCTAGATGTCGATTCGAAATTAATAAAAACCGTATTTAGTAAAACGTGATTTCGAGCGATTTTTCGAGGCGTGAAAAAACCCGTTTTTTTTTAAACGTATAACGAAATATTGATACTCTTCTCGTAGCACATATTGTAGTGTTTAAAACACTTTTTAATCAGAATATTGTATTATACCGATTTATTTATTATACATATTAGATTTAATTATTGTTCGACACAGATTTTCACGTATTTCTTCACCTGCAACGGAGTGTTTTTCTTCGAGAATGCGTTGCAGTCCGTTACGGATTAATAATTTAAAAAAACAAAACTCTTTAGCAAACACGACGAAGTGCATCGTACCCCGTACAGTAGAAATTTACACTGCACACTATATATATGTATAGGATATCCAATATGCCGAAAATTTCTCAATTCAATTTCCACAATAACGATACACAACGAGCAATAATAATTGTTTCGTATTATTGGTATAGTTTGAAGGATCGCGGAATGACTATGAATTTTAATAGTCACAAATCACGGTAAATACGTACGTGTAATATAAAAAATACGTATGGACTGCGGTGCAAGCGCAGGCAAGAAAAAAAATTTCGTTGAAATATTAATTTATTCGAAAGGAAAATTTAATGGTGACGATAACCGAACAGGACGTTTTAATTATTAACTGTCGTGCGTAACACTGGGAATACACATAAGACGCGGTCGTGTTCGACTAATAATGAATAATAACACAAACGACGATTCCGTTGTCGTGACACGACGAGGAAACCGAATTAAAATGCGAGACGAAAGCCGGTCGCCGCGAGGATTATGACGTGATGACCGCGTGTACGCCGTCGTCGTCGTGTGACAAATGTCGAGGGAAGGAAAAAAAAAATCGTTTCCAAATTCGGGTACCGAAACCTTGAACCGTTATGAACGGCAGTCGTTCTTTTGTGCTACCGATTTAGTCGACTGTTAGTCGCTGCTGGTAGCTTACGAAAACGTGGTTGCCGTTTATCATATAATATATCGTTCTGCAGTATATTTCCAGTGCACTAAAACGACGGTAAAATAGAAAGAATACTGCACGAGTCGTTTCGTATTGTATACGAATCCATATAGATTTTGAGAAAATCAAAAAAAAAAAACTACGGCGCAGATCTGTTCGATGAGTTTGGTACACCGTCGTGAACGGTACTTATAAGCCCCAGGAATTCTAAATGTAGGCCATGTAGACGGTCCTTTTTCGCGCACGTAGGAGAAAAACGACATAAAGTTGAGTAATTTTTTTTTTCTAAGAACAGTATATAGGTATGCAACGCATTGTGTTGTTTCGTATAACACGCATTTTCTGTAACCATTCGGTGGATTCATACGCGATAAATGTCCAAGACTTGCAAGGTACTTTTTGGCACGAGACGCAGGACAAAATGCCTGTTTTTAGCTCGTCACTGCAGCTTTACAGAAACAAAAAAACGATCTTTATACAGGTTAAGGTCGTTTTTTGTTGCGCAAAACGTAAACGTACGCGCCTAAATATCGGTGTTGTTTTTCGCATCATACGGTCCATAATAGTGGGCACCCAAAATAGGTTTAATAAAATAACGCACTTACTTGAACATCGTTTTTTTATCGGTTTCAATTTAAAGAATTCGAAATATTTCTGAGAGCTGTTCTTTCGCATTACGGGCGCGCGCGTGTATGTGCCGACAGCGATTGACTGCAGTCTCACTGAAAACACATGAAAAATATCACATTACAGCGAAAAGTCGGTTCGCAACGCTCGAGGGCGTTTAATATTTATTTAACGTTTGCCGACGATATGTTTTTGCATGTGTAAACTGTACAAGCGTCAAGCAGCAGCAGAAGTTTATTGGAAAACCGCGGTAGATATTATGTCGTATTGTCCGTGTTTAAATACCGTCACAGCGTTTTATTAGGAAAACCTGTTCACACTGTTGTGATAACGCTGTTATTCAAATGACACGGTAATACACGCGCGCAAGAACATATTATATATTTATATATATATAAATAATGCAAATATTATTTAATAATAATAAATAAATAAAAATAAATTAAAATAAAAATATTAATTAATTAAATAATTTTAAATTAAAAATGTAATACTTTTATAAAAATAAAATGTATATAATAAAATTAATATATATTATAAAAATAATATATATATATATATAAAGAAAAAATGCCAAGAGTATTTGGTAAACTTTAAGATAATAACAATATAAATATATTCGTAATTATAAACAATAACGAAAATTTAAAATACTTTTTTCGACGACTCTGCGACGCTGCCGAGGCATTTATTTCCTAAGAAATAATCGAAATATTTGTTTGTAAAAATTAGGTTTTCGAGAAGTGCTACTATTGTTTACCGTATAAAAAAAAATCAATAATAAGAATATATTTCGCGGGTTCATAATATTATGTATACTAGCCAATTTTCGTGTTTACAAAACTTTTTTAAAAACGCATTTTCTATTGATTTTACAATATTTTTTTAATGAAAATCTAAATTTTTTTAAACTTTTTTTTCCGACACAAAATAATTGTATTTGATTTTATTTATTTTCGTGTTTAAATATCGAATGTCGAACGAATACGGTTTATGGTGTTTTATTAACGTTTAAAGAGAAAAACGGTCCAAAGCTGGAGACCGAGAAAATATTCCCCTGTACTTTTGTTTTTATTCTACGCGCGCCTCTTTTATTTAAACTCGCAGAAATACTTATACAAAATAATAGATTGCGAATTAAATATTCAACAGTTGTACGGGACATTGTCGGGCAATGCGCCGGAATATAAAGTTTAAAATATAAATCGCTACGAATAATAAAAAAAAATAATATATTTAAAATATTTTACACGATTTGAATTTTTTTTTTCGTAACAACAAAAATATCGAACACAAAAACGTATACAGAGAAAATGAGTTTTCCGCGTTGAAACGCGAACGTGTTTTATGCTGCACATAGTACTGAACGAATTTCCGTTACAGATTTTATATTAAATTATGCACGTAGGTTTACACACATTTGAATTCAGTAATAAAATTCGGTAAAATATATTTTTCTTTTTTTTCAATAACCAACAATGCACGGCAACGTCTTTGCATGTTATAAATAAAACGCAGTTGTGTTCGAATATATTGTATTCGTATAGGAATTTTCAGTACAGATTTGCGTGGTTTGTAAAGTACACATACGAGATGGCTACCGTCGGCTTCGGTAGAAAAATCCGAAATGATCTCGCTATTTATTCGATTCGAATTCGCAGTTCGAACGTATACAGACGTTACAGAGGATACTGATTTTGTAATAAATTTAATTTCATTCCGAAAAATCCGGCAAACTTCTTGAAATCCGATTATACATATTTTTCTTGGTAATAATTATTGAAAAAAAAAATTAACGTTTATTTCGCCGCTTATTATGTATAGAAAATAGCGAATTTTTAAATATATTTAATGACTCGTTACATTATTGGAGGAATACAAATGTTGTTATATACAGCGAATTAATAGCAAATTTATTCCCAAGGAGTTAAAATAAAAACGAACGATTTTAAGATCCGTAGAAATATAATATATTTCGCTATTACAATAATATTCCTCGTAGATTTATTTTGTTTTTTCATCGATGTACACTGAAATTCGAAGTTTTTCGCGCGCGCAAGTCTTTTTTAGTGATTTGTATGTTACGACGTGAAATCGTATAATTTCGTGACGGCCCATCGAAATTTTCACGCGAAAATTAACGACATTTCGGTAAACTTGGGTAAAATACTTTTTTTAAGTATTCCGAATACTTTAAGAATACCCTTTATACTTCACTAGTCGTCAGCGATACGGATATCAAATATAGTAATTACGTTATAATTTAATCGAATATAAAAACGACACCAATCGGTCATAAATAATAATATAACACAATTATTGTAATAACATAGTGTTATCGAATATACTGGATTATTCGAATCAGGCTGGGTTGTCAAACACCGAATATACCAGGATTATTGATAAAACAACTGATGTCGTTTTCAATACCTGACTTCTGCTATAGTTATCGCTACTCATATTTTTTCTCTAGAAATACGTAACAATTATAAATTATTGTTTTTACGTAGGTATACTATATTTTAAAATACTTCTCGAGGTTCAAAAAAGTATTCGGAATACAAATAAAACTGCCGCTGCACGTGTTCGGGAAACAATAATTTCGAATGAGACGATTTTCGAGACGAACTACATAAAATCATAGGCGGCCGCATGGGGTGTGCATACCCTAATCAAATAAAAATATGTCGTATTAGGCAATTATTTTCAAAAAAAAAAAATAGTAATATTTATTTAAACAGGATATAAGTAATTTGTAAAAAAAACCCCCGTATTATTAAATTTAAATATTAAATGTTAAAAAATTGTTTATTAATAATTTAAAAATCAAAGTATTTCACTTTTTTCCATTGGTCGGCACAGAGATCTGACCTCTTGCCTATTCTAATCATAAGGTCTGTGCTTAATTATATATGACGTACACGCGAATTCTTAGCAAGTCGTCGTACTTACCGCGAGATATAATATTATATTGCGATGATTCGATGACGATACAGCGCATAAAGACTCGTCTAAAAACACACTCGTGAAGACTATGATGGTCGCGATAATATATGGACTTCACAATATACGCCGCCGCCGTATTTGTATAATATGTATCGCGTTCGTGCGTCCGATTAAACGTTACACTCGTAACTGCCTACGTATACAGGGGAATTAGCGAAAAACCGAGCGATTTTATTGAGTTTCAAAAAAATAAAAAATTGTTTCTATTATACTGTTAGACGTCGCGATTATATTTCGCACGCTTACCACTCAACGTCACTTCGCGTGGCAATCAATCACACTATACTCGTATATTGTAATAATATCGTACCAGTCGCCGGTGCACACCGTTTTTATTCGTCCCGTTCTCCCCGTCGTCCGAGTCGCTCCTGCAACGGAGAACGAAACGGATATTTTAGATATCGATAAGCGATAAATAACGGCTGAAATAAAATTTTAAAAAAATGGTCGACGTTGACGTGTCCTACTGTGTGTATTCAGCGTATATATATATAACACAACACGTTTATTAAAAAAAACGTTCCGAAATCCAACATAACCGACTATGTTATAGGTCCGACGTACGGATTAGGTTAGGTTCGAAATTTATATTCACTTATATAAAAACCCAAATAATACACTTTTTTTTTCTTCTTTTAAATCGTCTTCAAACGGTGTCTTATTGTTATTAGCCGGTTGGAAAAATATATAACGTTTACGAAATAAACGCGACATTAAATTCAATCGTGTTTTGTCGACTGATGTTGGGAGTGAAACAGCGAATTTCGCGAATTTTTTTTTTTTTATATTTATACGTTCATTTTCATTTCACGTATTTCGAATAAATATCGACGGAAAATGTAATACTCGAATATCCTGTGGTTGACATTTTTCCGAATTATTTTGAATTACCATGCATACATCTCCTCACAGTACTACAGCTGCAGCGTGTGAATGTAGATTCATCTTAAATAAATTAAAACGTATACAATTTACGATTAAGTGTTAACCTAAAAAAAAAAAATCGCGAAGACCGTTTGATGACTTTTCTGCGTTTAAAACGAAATAAAAATAAAAATTTATCGAATATAAAATAAGCGATATTATAATAAACGTTTGATGTTGTGATAAATAACTGTATTATAATAATTGATTGACATTTTTTTTTTATTAATATACAATATTCGAAAATTACATTTTAATACAATTTACGCAGCGATTCTTTTAGGACGAATCAATCGATATCACATATTATTATTTCTTAATAGTAAAAAAACGAAATTATTCTAACGTTCACAAAATTCTAGACGATCTACGTCAAACTCATGCGGTACAGTAAAACACGTTTTTCACCTCCAGAATAAATGTACAATCGGCGTATTTTATTAAATTTATAACGAACATATACGGCGTATATACACGTTAAATTATTATTCATTTCTGTTCGCGTAAAAACGATCGCCGAAACGTATAAAGTAAATTATTTTACATTTCGAATTCTCTTCGGTAAATATAAATACTGCAGTAACAGGGACGATCTTAAAAAAAACCTGGGGGGGGGGGAGTGTGTAGTGTATAAAATTGCCGACTATAGAATTCAAAATACTCAATTTTCGTTAACAAGAATAATAATTATAATTTATCGCCTATAATAATTAATCGTTACGAAACCATATGATATGGAAATATTATTATTGATATAATAATCGGAATATTATTAGTGTATTTCAGTCGAACAAATTTACCGAGTGCCGACTGCGCCTATACTGAAAGTCTAATATTAACCCCCTTTGGTTCGTTCCTGCGCAGTAGTACCTACCTCTATACGATTCGGTTGGCAGTTAAACTAACACGCGCGTTTATGGTTGAAAATCGCTGTAATTTTTCGCAGTAAACGACCAGAATTTTATTTTCGCGCCATGAATAACATAATATAATTCCCGTAGACCAGTGTTTCTTAAACTTTTTGAAACCACGGAACACCAAACAATAATATTTTTTTATGCGGAACCCCTGTCAAAATTATCTTCAAAAAAGGAGGGTACCACTAAACATGACAATAAACGGCAACAATGATAATACATACCTAATATACTAAATACAGCAGCAAAATGTAAAAAAATTATTTATTTAGGCGGTATCATAACATTCAAAAGTAACATAATATCTGACTTTTATTACAGGAAAAATAGGTGATAATAAAAAAAAAAAATAAAATTATTTAATAATATTTGATTAAATTATATAATAATAAAATTAGTGCACGAATCTTAATGGAATGGATAAGCGCTTGAATGATATGCAGTCACATACCACTATGTAGAGTAAGATTTGTTAATGAAAGTCTTAGTGTTTGCGTCAAATTCAATCTATTTCGATACTTAGTCTTGGTTGCAGTGACTGCTGAAAATCTACTTTCACATAAGTACGTCGAAGGAAAAGGAAGTATGACTCTTAATGCCTTTTCACTGATCACCTCGTATTCATTATGAACTTTTATCCAAAATTTATCTAGTGATAAATTGTTAAAGTTAAAGTTTCTCAACGTGATGTTATTTACTGTACATTTCATAATGTAATCAACTATTATGTAAAATTAAAATATATTTATATTTTATAAATAAATAATAGATTTTTCCAAGTAATTTTTTGAATATTTTGAAAAAAACACTTGAGTTTCGCGGAACCCTTAAGTGATCTCCGCATCAGTTTAAGAAACGCTGCCGTAGACAATATAAGTATATTGTACACGTATTCGAGTAGTATTTGAAACAAATTTTCATACACTCCGTGGTGAACTCGCAGGGGCGCATTAAGTGGGGGGCAAAGGGTGCGTTTGCCCCGGGCGGCAATTTTTAGAGGGCGGCACACTGATCATGGACATTTGGCATTATATGTTTTAGTCTGTTGGAATTTTAATCTGTACTGTAAATTTAGGGGCGGCAAATTATATTTGCCCCCCCTCCCATCCCTAAATATTGATTCTTAATGCGCCCCTGTGAACTCGCGGTACTCGTCTGCGGTGCAGGTACTCGCGCAATATATAGAGGCGTGTGCCAGCTCGAGCTCAATATGCGTACACACACACACACACACACATTATATACGCGTGTAGTGGGCGAGTCGACTACGCTCGTTTTCTGCGCGTGGCTACGGCCTTGACGGTCGCGGTGCAACGGTGCTCATAACGCGCGCGCGCTCGTGTCCGTTCGTGCAGTCGAAAACGACCCCAGCAGCCGCCGCAGTTTCCCCAGCGGAATTTTTTTCCCTTTATACACGCGTTTAAAATAGTACAAAAAAAAAAAAATAAAATGTTTATAATATAACGACACGCGAATTCACATTGCACCTCCTAATAATATCCGTGTACACGTATTGTGTTTTTCGACGGCAGTTGCGTTTTTCGTCATTCCGTACGTTAATACATAGTAATATCAGTTCCAGCTGCGACAGAATGAGGTATTACGCGTAACAATACCATCTCAAGATTGTGTACACGGGCGTACAGCGTTTTTCGAGAGAACAAAAAAAATTCTTTATTAATATCGTTGCCCACGCCGCGTACTCTACAGCGCTAAGTTTTCCGATACACGCGTTCACAAAAAAAAAACCGTCGTAAAATCAAAAAAGTATAATATTTCAATTGAATTCGTTTCGGCGTATTTTGACATCTCCTCACGCCTCTACGTTACAATAAATAACCGCGAGAAAGAGTGTTTAGAATACCCGACGTTACAGGCGCGCCGGATGATTGATTTATAGTATACAGTCGACAAAAATTTTTGATGCCAACACCGTTGTATAATATATTGTACCACGGAGTCTCGGCGAGACTTGACGCGGTTAACTGTGCGAAAACAAACCCCCCGGTTGTCCACAGGAGAGAAAACGAATCCCCCGGCCAAATACGAGGTAATACAGGAGGGTATTTAGAAATTTCTTTTTTTTTGGGGGGCTGAGGCATTGATGTAAATATCATTGTTGAATTATTTCTAAATTCTAATGCAAGACTAAATCTTAAAAATAGGATAAATTACCAAATTCTCAACATTTTAAGAACAACTACATGTATTAGGAATTTATTAAAAATATTATATCCTATAGCTATAGGGCATAGGAATTAGTAAAGAAAATTCCTGAAATTTCGGGGGAGGGGGGCTGGAGCCCCATCAGCTTCCCCATAAATACGCCCCTGAGGTAATAATATATAATAAAACAGGAGCGGGGAGGGAAACCGAAACGAAAATCCGATATTATTATTATTATTATTATTATTATTATTATTATTATTATTATATTATTATATTATTATTATTATAATATAATGTAATATATTGTTAGGCGCGCGCGCGTGTTTAAAATATATATATATATATATATATGTATTGGGCGGTGTGGGCGCCGGATTTTCGTGTGGGCCACGTAGTCGTCGGTCCTCGCGGGCTCTCCGGGTTACCGTACATGGCCTGCAGTGACGCAACACGCACAGCTCGCACTCCTACCTCAACTGCAGAAACGTCGGGCGGGCGCGCGCGCGCGTGTGTGTGTGTGCGCGTGGATAAGAGGACGCGCAGAAACAATACGGGGACACGTTCGCTTTATGAGAAAAAAAAAAACTTGATTTTCCGCCAGTTCCGACTGCGAATTATAAACGGTGTTTGTAAAGTGAGAAAAATTCCGGGACACGGCGTATTTACGCGATTAGGGCGCCTTAAAAACCGATTAAATACGTATAGTAGACACTTGCGCTAAAAAAAAAATAACTAAAATATATATGAAAAAAATTGTCTTAAATTCTAACATTTGATTTTGAAAACAAAGTATTAACGGATGATATTTTATCTAAAATTCGGGAGGTGGAAATGGTAAAAGCGTAATATACTAAACGTATACGAGTTCATATATACAAATCTCGAACAATCGATTCGATATTATTGTCTTTCCGAGATTCCCGTCATAAGTTATAAAATTGTTTTTTTCTCTTTCGTTCGTTTAAAGTAGCCTATTTTTTCAGTATCGCGCGTCGATATTGTAAAACGTTCATATGAAACACGCGATTAAAATGCGAAAACAAAACCGCAAAATATGCGAAATAAAATTTCACGTAGGTATCTACCGAATTACGTCGTGAAACACATTTTTGGAATATTTTTCTGACCGACCAATTAGCGTGTAAATATCAGCTGCCCTATTTATTGTATATTTTAAACACGTTTTTTCTAGTATATACAATATACTCGCGTATTTAATATAAATTATTCGTTGAATATGTATTTTCGCTTTGATTGGGGGAGTTTTTTTTGCACAATTTTTATACGTACCTGCAGACGTGTTAATGCGTAATATTTTAAAATAAATAATTACGCTCTAATCGCGTTATTTACAATCAACCGGCCAACGGGCATACATATGGTGTAGATATTTATAAAATGGATTTTTTTTTCCATTTTTCAATAAGTATTCAAAATAATCATTCAAATACTATTTTCAAAAGTATCTTTTACAACACTGATAATTTCCGTGTACGTTTTGACAGTAACGCCGTAAGGGATCGGACTATTAGGGCGATTTAAAGAAGGAAAAAAACGGTTTTCTAATACAAAAAAAAAAAATCACACTCTTTCGATGTAATAAAATTATTACATGCAAAGTGAAACAATAAAATGTCATCTATCAAAAAAATACGAAAATATTTAAAATAGCTTGAACAGAAAAATAACGAAATCGTTTGAGGTGTGTTCTGAAAAGAACGTTTTTACGCTTTTCGACGATCGACTGCGATAGCCGCGCGTAGTGCAGATAATAAAGAGGTGGAACGTTTGAAAGTAATCGAAATGAATTTTTGTAGCAGAACGCGTTGGTAGTATAGTATTATATGATACGTTTAATCGTGTTCACAGATCTCGAGCTAAATTCCGCAAACATGCTGGACATGTACCGATCGGACTCGCAAAAGTCCGACTCGTCGCAAAGGCCCAGAGTGTCGTTCAATCGGGACGTCCGGATCAAGAAAATCGGTATGTACACGCACTATAAACTACTCCGTTTTTTTTTCAATCTGTAGGTTGGTTTGCAATTTTTCTCCTCCATTCTTCACGGTTACTCGCCATTTCTTTTAGTGCTCTATAGCTTCCAACTTCTGCATCTCTCTTGATTTGTCCAATAAATGTATTGCGAGGTCGTCCAGGTGGTCTTTTCCCTTCAATCATGCCTTCTAGTATTGTACTATGTAGTTCTTCTGGATGTCTCAGTGTGTGTTCCACCATTTTCCATCTTCTCTTTATAATCGACCCTTTGATTGAACGTTTCTCATCAACTATTTCCAGTATATCATCGTTTCTTTTTCTTTCCACCCAGCTCATCCTTTGCATGCGTTTCCAACACCACATCTCAAACGCCTCTAATGCTTTCCTCTCCATCTCATTTATAACCCATGTTTCACATCCGTATAGGGCTATACTCCAAACATATGTTTTAATGAGTCTATTCTTAATATTTAATATTAATAAATAATTTTATATTAATAATAATATTATTTAATATTAATTTAATATTTGAGTCAATTGTTTAGACGTAAATAATTTAGAATAAAAAAACTACTCCGTACTGAGATGTATATCGCGGTGAGGATTAGACATTTATAATTTTTTTTTCCTCGAATTTCTTATATTTTTGCACGTATTTAAGTACATTACCGAAATTACTTTACCAACGAAATGTCAAGTAAAATTATTATTGATAAATCGTCAGAAATGTGTACACGATACAAGTTTTTGACTATCTATCTATATTAATCTGAGCTTGAATCGGGTATGAAGAGTTATATTAGTTCAAAAAATAATAATAATAATATTTTACAAATTAAAACAAAAACGAAACAAGTAATTATTTATACGTTATCAAAAAAATATAAAATTCAAAAGAATAAAATTAAAACTGAAACTAATTTCGAGAACAGCCAATTACGAACAATATTTTAATTTGATAACAAGAGGTAAAATATCAGTTTTAATCTGACGCGGTATTGAAAATATTAGATAAAAAAAAACCTCTTCGTAGTTCCAATACTACACCTGATACACTGAACTCAGAAACACAATTGTAAAATGTCTAGAAAGATAAGAAGTTCTATAAATGTTTCGCAGAAGTAGATTTTTTTTTTATATATATATTGCGGAAAAAATACAACTTATTCGATTTTAGTAAAAGTACGATTATACAGCGTTTAATTTCAATAACACTATTAATTTAAAATACCAAAATTTGGCTTCTTCCAAATATTCCATATACTCCTCTATTTTCTTGAGATTTTTAAATCATGTTTCTAAGTTGAGTATAGCAAACGCACTATTGGAACTACGAAAACAACGTATAAATAATTAGTTTTTATAATTTTTGCCATTCTACGGAATGATGTGCCACTCCTGAAATCAATTATCATCAGGTGTCGTCAGACGACGATTTATTAAGTTGGTAGGTGACGAAGTATTCGTATGCCATCACTTGAGAGTTGCATTTCGACACGTCTGCGCGAGACGCCCTCTTAAATTAAAATACCTATAGGTCCTAAATAGTCAACAAACGATCGACCAAAAAT
This sequence comes from Slavum lentiscoides, assembly GCA_032441835.1. Lineage (NCBI taxonomy): Eukaryota > Metazoa > Arthropoda > Insecta > Hemiptera > Aphididae > Slavum > Slavum lentiscoides. The sequence continues at coordinate 409,191 of CM063707.1, read as the reverse complement.
TTTACTACCTAACACGTTTCACAGGAATATTACTTATTCAATTTTCTCTTTTTATTTACAAAAAAAAAAAAAATTACTTGTTATTATTTTTTTGTAAATGGATTTCACTGGTAATTCACACCCAAATAATTGACGATTTTCGCTCGTTAATCTTCCTGAAAACAGATTCGTAATATATTGTATTGTAGGATTCCAAGTGTATTAAAAATATTATCACCTCTTACAGACTATATACTACTGATATAATTGGTAAATTGATAAATCGACTGATCATTTCTACTGGGTTGAATACACTGTATATTCCTGTTTATAAATTTTTGGTCAACATTTAAATAGATAAAATATTCAGTTTTTCACGTATAAATTTATCTATTATACATATTTTATCCCGTAATATTCTTTTAGGCTGCACTTAGTATTGCAGCGTCATGAGGCGAACATAATAACGGACAAATGCCCGTGGTATTGACTTGAATTGTTTCCGGTAAGCTCTAAGACTCTGTGAATCATAAAGACACGCGAGTTCTTGCCTACACCTTAATCTTGAACTAAAGGAATGGTCTAAAAATGTGTATTCGTCCTCAATTCGAATTTCACTCGCCACGCGCCACTACTGAACGCACGTACATGATATATCACTATGGCTGCGGTTTTCTACTTTATTCTGTTATTATGGACGTTACCAATAAAGTACGCGTATTTGTACCTATACTGTATTGAGAAACTGGGTTTTAGTTTATAAAAATAATATTATAATAAAAATATAGGCAGTGCTTTTGTCGGCTCGGTCGAATGTAGAATTTGCAGTTTCCATGACGACGAACATATTATATTTCGGTAGTCGGCGAAAGGTGCGCTATTAACGGTATTAAGCGCATTATAAATTTGGCTATCGTTATGTTAATATGCGGTCGTTGTACGCGCCCGATGTCAAGTTTATAATATTATTATACCTCTGTGCAGCGAAAAGGTGTTCATCGTCGTATCGCCACGAATAGACATATTATATAATTTACGTCTTTATTTTCGTATAATTCCATAATAAAAATAATAATAGGACATTCCGTTTAACTTGCAGAAATCGAAATAGCTGTATAGCACAAGAAGCGCGTGATGACTACAGAGAATGGATTATAATTCAGAATAAAAATATTCAAATATATATATATGTGCTTATTGTTTATTATACATTTATTTAAAACCTTCAAATAAAAAAAAAATTGTCTTACAAAATAACATTGGCGATATACCATCAACGTCTGTGCGGGTTTCGGATCCAAACAGGACCGCTTTTAATAATAATTTGTTGAATTTTCGAAATAGTTTTTTTTTCATAAATCTCCCGCCTACATAATTTACTCGTCAGGAAGTTGTTATGGATGGAATATTTTCCTAGAAAATCATTGAATGCAAAATATTAAAAAACGAGGTGGTCTTAGGTGTATTATAGAGTGCGGCACGTGTTAAACTCATGTTTTGCAATATCTCCACACTCTTTTCGCATCACCAATTTAGGAAATAGTGTTATTATAATTTGAATTTTTTTTCCAACGGTATTAATGTTTTCAATCGTTGATTCGAAAACACTTTTTGACGATTAATTATCTTAAGATCGGGAAAATTTTTAAAATCCTTTCCTATATTTGTAATTTATAAATTTCCTCACACTCCGCGTCTTTGAATAATTTTCAGAAGTATTGATATCATTTTTTTCTCGACAACATTATTTATACCCGTTATAGAATTACTTGGAAACCCGAAACAGTACTTTTGTTTCTAACTCATCGGAATCCGATCGGTATAGTTATTATATTTTATTATGATCAGATGTTTAATTCGAAATAACTGTGAATCCAACAATAGGGTTTTTTCGGAGTTTTATTGAATTCAGTCGAATTGCGCAAGAGCTCCCAATTTTTTTTTTACTGTAAAATTGAAAATTATTTATTTTTCTGTAAAACTAAATTATTATTATTCTAACAGTCTGTTTTTCGCTTTTCGCGGTATTCGAATGTAGTCCAACTGTTTCCGATCCCTGTATCATATACAATATGACAACATCTGCAACTTATAGGTTAGGTCAGGCGAACAGCTTGTAATATTAATTAGTATATTATAATATATATATATATATATGCAGTTATTATTTGACATGCCCTTTTAAATATATGACAAAATATATGTTTTATAACCTCTTTTCCTCATGAAAAGTCCTAAACATGCCAAATGCCAAATGCAGGGTTAATATGGGTCGTCGCGTTTAAAATGTACTGCGATAAAGCGAGAAGGAGATATTATTTTTCAGAGAATAATAAAATATATATAGCGAAAACTCAAGGACAGATATATAAATAGGTAATATACATTAATATACCGTCGATATATGAACGGAAGAATAGTTCGATAATAAATATTGTGTTTGTATGTGAACGAGTGAATGCGTAAGTGCAGAGAGTATAGTGGAAACAAAAGTGTTTTTTATTTTTAAAACATTTTATTACGAATAAAAAACTTACAAAGCGTATATACCTACTGCGTATTGCGTAATGATGCAACTACCTTCAATGAAATAAATGGGCGTTGTTGATTGATGATTTTTATGGGAAAAAAATTCAATAAATATAATGATTTATAATTGTAAATAAATGAACACGCGTATAATAATTATACAGTTTAATATATAATATAGATATCTATACATATAATTTAAAAATGCGTTTTATTACAAATTACGAGATGCATATTACGCCGTGTACGGTATACCCGTGTATATGTTTTCAACATGTAGAAAATGCAAAGTTATGGTTCGTAAAAATAAAATAAAAATGAATAAGGAATATATTTTTTTTTTTGTAAGTGTAATAAAATAATAAATCGAAAACTTAATATTATCGAGTTCAAATATGAAATATACGTATAATAAATTAATAACAAGTTTTTGTTGTAATACGCGGTTTTATGGCAATACTTCGGGTTTATTATACGACTATTTAGGGCACTTATGTTGGAGATTAAAGAAAAAACGTCAATAACGTTCATCAAAGAGTATATGTATGTACAAAAAATGTTCGCGTCATTTTATAGAAGAAAAATTTAAAGAAAAAACCGCATCGCGGATAAAAACAAAGTATCGCATTATAGAAGCTCGATAACAGCCTAAAATATTCCGAAGGATATACGAACATATGGTGGTATGGGAAAAGAGGACAAATCAGATGTATCGTGTTATTCCTAAATCCTTATTGGGGGACTGCACAGAAGAAGGTCGAAAAAGGGCGTCGGCCAATGTCATATTTATTTATTTCACTGTTCGCTTACGTTTTCGGAATACAACCGCACACTTCTGGACGAATTATGAATGTTCCACACACACACATATCATAATTTTCGATTCTAAATACGTCGTATAAATAATAAATCGGATTATAAATTAAATCAATTGGATTTTTAGATTTTTGTATATTATTTTTAGACAAAATATTATATATATATTGCATTATCTAAAATCCATTTTTGTCTTCAAATCGAGCTACGTGAAAAATATACGTTTATTATTGTATTTAAAAACACGCGTGGTTTTAGTCGTGATATTGACTTAATATTAAGAAGGAGACACCGCGCTGAGATATGTATCTAAATTATTAATTACTAGCTGCCCCCGTGCACTTCGTTGCCCGTAAAAAATTCCATCTCTTACATAGCGTTCAAATTTTGTTCAATTCGTTATTCAATACATTTCCTATTTTTAGTTCCCACCTTTTTAGCTCAGCCGAGGTACCATGTCGATCTACGACTGACGAATAAAACTTCACCAACTTTTTAAAACTTATTTCATCGTTAAATAACTGATATTGTGGACGTTGTCGGCCCCCGACCCACCGCGTCACATCGCCCGTCCGCGCTTTTACTATTCTTTTTCGCTTAGCGTTCTTTCCGACACTTTTTTCTTCTTCTCTTGCTCGGCTCTTAAGGGTCGTAGCGTGATGTTAAATAACTTTCCTCAAGAATTGGGCTATCGAATAGAAAAAGTATTTTTCAAATCGGACTTCACTTTTCTCCGGAAAGTTCCACTTTTCAGAGATTCAAAAAAAATAAATAATAAAAAACTCTTCAGCTTTATTATATCAGAGTATATTGTAATAATTAATACCTATATTAAGTATCGATACGGCAGCGGCGGCGGTAGGGAGTGGGGACGTCTGATAGTGGGAGAGCACACGTCTGTGTTTTTTTGCCGCACTGCGCGTTGTGGGTATTGAAAAATAAATTAAAACAATTAACTTATAGTCTGGAATTAACATTACAATAAGCGCGTTTTAAAATATTTTTCACATCATTAAAACGAAATGTTTAGAAAAAAATGTCGACACGTTGTTGTTTATATATTCTAATATCGTATGTGTATTGTAATTCTTATGCGCTGAACTCGACAAACAGTGTTGTGGACAGAAAAGTAGAAAGCAAATTTATTGGGAGGTTTATTCTTATTTTTTTTTTTTCAAATCGTTTTAGGCAATTCGGACGCGGCAAGTATTGTGGAAGCTTTGGCTGGAGACGGGGAAGGTCATTTAGTGCCTACGCCAGTTCGCAGGGAAAAGATCAAAGCGTCTAAACGCGAACTCGCTTTGGAGGCAGACCGCGTGCTCAAACAAGCAGACAGCGTATCCTCTTCGATGCACTCGGCTTCACCGCCGAGAAGACAGCAGAGGAGTAAACCTGACGGAGGAGGGTCCCTCCGACGTAAGACCAGTTTCGGAGGCACGGACTCGACAAAATGGAATTCCGAAGGTAACACTGCTGTATATTGTCTCATGTTATTTCCAAAAGGTTTTCAATTATTTATTAGCGTTAACGCTTGAAACGTTTAAAAAAAAAAAATAATAATAACCAAGGATCGGATTCTATAACATTGTCTAATATTGTCGATTACAGATAAAAACAGCAGACTGAGCTATTAATATGTTTTACGCATCGAGGATTCCAATGAAAGAAATATTTTATATCGCATATTTTAAGCGTTTTAGATTTTCAGTGTTATTTTCCCCTGTTTTAGTGCTTTTTATTTTGCCAATACGCATTAAATTTAAATTTAAATTTTTCGTAAATCTTTCGTAACCAGCTCAAGAAAGTAAGAAAAATTATCCACATAGCCATTTCATTAAATATTTCATTTTGCAATCTATTTTTAGGTATTTAATTATCGTTATATCTTGGCAGTGTTCTCGGACCTTTACTATATAATATAATTCATAAAGAAAACAAATTTATTTTATTATTATTATTATTGTTTTTTTTTTTTTTTTTCTAGTTTTACTGTTTTTATAGGGCATAATTCAGTGATTTTTAACTCAATAAGTAAAATCAAAGCTCTGGTAATAATATACAAACGCGGTAAACGACAACGGGAAAAACAGTAACGCAATAACGTCAGCGACAATATAATATTACGATAATGTTTATAGAAGTTTTATTGATTCGGAATAAAAACCGACGTGGTTCGCGCACAACCGTAGATATATCGGAATATTGTGTTATTATATTTTCTCCAGTGAAAACTACAATATTATATTTAGTGAATTTACTTATACTGTTATAGCAGTTTGCGATTCGAATTCGGAAACTTTGGTACTAGTGCAAAACATGATGGTATCACGTCGATCATAAAAGTAACGGACAATCAAATTAAAGATAGCGAAATTCTAATCATTCATTCACAAGTATTGCAAAATTCAGTTCAATGTGGTAACATTGTAACTACAGTTAAGGATCGTCAAGCATTAGTAAAAATCGTAAATAAAAATGAAAGTTCAGTTCAATTATTACCCGTAGATTTAAAAAATTTATCGTATGAAATATTTGAAGAAGCAAAAGTACATTTATGCAATAAAATACCAGAAATTCAGTGTGGGGAGAATAGGTTACAATTATTGGAAAAATCTCTGAGATTACAGCATCTAAACAAAGAAGAACATAAGTCATTAATAGACATTTTTTCAGAATTTTCTGATATCTTTTTGTTGGAAGGAGATAAATTAACAGGTACGACAGCAATACATCATCGAATTAAGACGTCACCTGACATCCAACCAATTTATGTTAAACCATACCGGTTACCACAGAAGCACAAAGAGGAAATAACAAAACAAGTAGATCAAATGGAAAAGGATGGAATTATTACAACAAGTAATTCACCTTGGAATGCACCACTATTGGTAGTACCGAAAAAAATGGATTCATCAGGAAAACAAAAATACCGCGTTTGCGTAGATTTTAGGAAATTAAATAGTGTAACAGTAGGAGATGTATTCGATTCCCAATATCAATGATATTTTAGATCAACTGGGAAATTCTAAATATTATTCAACGTTAGATTTAGCAAGTGGTTATCATCAAGTACCAGTACACATAGATGACAGAGCTAAAACAGCATTTTCTACAGATAAGGGACATTATGAATTTCTTAAATGCCTTTCGGGTTAAAAGGAGCCCTGAGCACCTTTCATTATTATATTTTATTATTATAAAAGCCTTTGTTTATTAGATGATATTTCAATATATGCCCATAATTTAAAAGATCATAGCGACAAATTAAAGGAAATTTTTCAAAGATTTAGAGATTATAATTTGAAAATACAACCAACTAAATGTGAATTTTTACGACACGAAGTTATATATTTAGGTCATATAATCACTGAACAAGGTTTAAAACCAGATCCATCAAAAATTATCTGTGTACAGAATTTTCCACAACCTAAAAATCAGAAACAATTAAAAAGTTTTTTAGGATTATCTGGATAATTATCTTTATAAAAGATTATGGGAAAATAGCAAAACCATTAACTACATTATTGAAACATGATATACCATACATATGGACGGATTTAAATTGAACCCATTCTCAGCTATCAATTTTAATGAACCATTTAACTTAACATGCGATGCAAGCAACCTTGCAATTGGATCATTCTTTCACAAGGTCCAATAGGAAAAGATTTACCAATTATTCGTCACGAGTACTTAATAAAGCCGAACAAAATTATTGCACAACAGAAAAGGAATTATTAGCTATTGTATTTTTATATAATAACAGATCATCAGCCTCTTAAATGGTTATTTAATAACAAAATCCCGGTTCAAGATTAATGCATTGGAGATTGACAATGGAAGAATATGAATATGAAATTATTTATAAACCTGGATCATTAAACACCAATGCCGACACCCTTAATTATTATTATTACTGCATGAAAATCCTTTGGCATTGATTTTTGGCCAAAACTATCATATCAGATTATGTACAAAATGTTTACAATTACTTGGTTATATACTTGTTTTCAATTTTCTAAGTAGGGCAAATACTATGATTATTATTATTGGTATTGACATTTAAATTTGTTGTGTCATTGCCAAAATTATAATATTTAAATTATTAAAATTTCGTCATTATTTTACAACTATGTTGATAAAATTTAGCTATTATTTGTATTTTGCGCAACTAGATTCCAAACTTTATCGTTCGAGTATCTCTTACATGAAATTGCAAAACAACGTATATTAAATTCAAAGGAAAGCACAAAATTACGACTCAATGAAAAGCTCATTGAGTTCAGAAATCATCCATTTGAAGATCAGGTTTAAATTATTGTTACAGGATTTACTTTTAAACCTGGTAGGTGTATTCATCGTTGTATATAATTAATTATATTAATGATTATCATTTCAAGAAATATATTGTTTGTATATTGTGACAACTACCGACCACTCCCAATAAATAAAATTTTAATTTTCATTAGTTCAATAAAATTTTAGAGTCTTGACCGTCCTGTCCTCTGTGTCCCCGTTATAGCGGAAAATAGTTTGCGCGACAATTTATATAATAATAATTGTTCGTCTACGGCAATAGTATTCGATTTGATTTAAACTCAAATCGTTAAATCCTATAATTTAAGTTCAGCTCGGGAAATCTGAATTTCCTAGCGCGACTTTTAATGGTCGCTTTTTTTTTCACGCGGGTGTATCTAGTACAAAAAGGATTATGGGAACGTCGCGACGGTATTGTTTTTCGTTAATTTCATATAAATTCGCGTCTGTAAGCGTTCGCGTATTCGGTGATTTATTTAGGGGCTCTTCGAAACTAAAAAAATATATAAATAGCCTTAAAACTGAACAATAAATTTATTGGTCAAGAGTCTACATCGAAAAAATTGACCGAGATCGAAGTGAAAACTCAAAACGAATATTTATGTAGATTCCACTAATTACACTACACGTCTCCGAGGTGTAAAGCTTCTAACTTTCAACTTGTAACAATATTTTTAACAATATGAGTGCATAATATGAAGAGAAATCGATATGCGATTTACATCTTTAACCGCGGCCATCCAAAACATATAAATATTTTTTTCATTTGTAACAATATTATTTTGCAAAATTTTTATACATTTTTATACTTGTATACAAACAGTTGTCGTAGGCGAACAGTTGTCGCATATCCGCACAATGCAGCCCACGACGTATTCGTTCAACTCGTATGTACAATGTACATGCATATCATTTAAAACCAAAACCAAAAAAAATTGAATTTTGATTTATCTTTTTCGCAGCGTATTGACATGAAAACTTTTCAATAATAATTGTATATTTATAATTTTTTTTTAAAACACACTACTTACTTTTTTTAATAAATTTCAGTTAAAACTATTACAGCTCAACAATTAATATATGCATATAATAGAAAATCGAACAGCGTATGATAAAAAATGAAAAACAAAAACCAATTGTTTAGACAAAAAAAAAACATTTATAAACGGTATTGACAGAAATAAGACCGAACAGAATAATATAATACAATTAGAAATAGAAAATGTCAAGCCCACAGTAGTTCAATTTCAAAGCCGATTTCGTGGATACAATTTAAGATGGATTTAATGAGGGAGAAGTTTTCGGGAGATATTTCGTGTAGGAGAAGTTGATATATTAAAAAAAAAAAGAAAATAATTTTTCCTTTTCGAATATAATGATGGTCGTGTCATAAACGGGTGACGAAAATCACAATATTCGTCAGCGCAGTCGGGAAGAGTACACGGAGGACTTCTTATTGAGTCCTGACTTAAACGCATGATTGGGTAGTAAATTATGAAAATTACCCCCAAATTATATAGGCAATTGTATTTGATCGTTGTTGGCCAATGCGTGTCACGAGGATCGTATAGTACAAGAAAACGCGAATAATATTGTTTAAAATGCCCACAACGCGACGTAACACGTCTGCATCCGAATGAGTAAATCGTCATTCCACCCCAACATGGTTACTCTGCGTATAACGTGGCATGTCGTTTATTATTATGTTATTTTCTTCCTTTATGTTCAATGCGACCACGTCGTCAATCGGGTACGTATAGACGGGGAAAAAGAAAAACCATATATATACTCAAACAATATTACTCTCTGTCTCTAACACAATAGCTTTGCTCACGAGGAACAAATAATCACATTTGAACATTGACCATAATATGTAAATATAATAATATTGCGATGATTTAATAAATAAAAATTAATAATAGTAATTAAAACGTATAATAAAATGCATTGGCGTTCGTTGAAACGTTTTTCGCAGGTAAATTGTCGTCGTACATGTCGTTGGACAGGCCGAAAAACCGGGTCAGGAAGAGAGAGCCGCCGACGTGGGAAGAGCAGCGACACGGCGGCCAACAGTACCGGTCGTCGACGGACTTGACGTCATCGGCGGGACCGCCGAAAAGACGGTCGACCGCGGGCGGTAGACTGACGAGGAGCGTGAGCGACGCCGGCGACCGGGACGGACCGTTGGCCGGCGGAGGCAAAGACGCGAAACGTTCGATATCGCTGTTCGGCACCATCGAGCGGATCAAGACGAAAATGAAAAAGCGGCCGACGGTCGAGATCGGAGGCGGCGGCGCGGCACCCCGAAAGACGACGACGTCTTCCATCGAACGGTCGGCCGAACCGACGGCCCCGCCGCCGTCACCGCCGCCGGCCCCGGTCCGGGCCAAAAAACAACTGTCGCCCATTATCGAATTGTCGCCGCGGGACGAGTACTTTAAGTATTCGACCGGCGGCCCGTTCGATTACGGCGGCGTCTCGCCGACCCGTCCGGTCCGCGGTCACAAGGTCGACCGGATCGTCCGGCAACTGCAACAACAGCAACAGTCGGCAGCAGCGGCGGCAGCGGCGGCGGCGGCGGCGGCGGCGACCGAACTGGCCCGTACGCCGTCATCGCCGTCGTCGTCGCCGCCAGACATTGCCCACGCGCACAACGGAAACGAACCGTTCTCGTATACGGCCACATCGTCATCGTCGCCCACCGCAGCCGCCACCACCACCACAACCAACACCAACACCGTCATCGTCCACCTACCGGACAGACCTTCACCGTCGCCGCCGTCACCGCCGCCGCCGCCGCAACAGTATCGCTCGGCCGCCGGCATGGACGACACGTGGACGTCGTACGACGAACTGAGCCACAGGCGCGACGCGCTGGAGTCGCGACTCCAGAAACGCGCGGCCAGACCGCAACAGCAGCACCAACACCGGGCCGCGGGGTCGTCGACGGTGCGCGTACGGTCGCCGGCACCGTCGGCGGACACGTACGCCACGGTGTACAAAAAGAACGAGACGCTGGGCGGCGGCGACAGGTACTTCGAACGGAAGATCGTGACGGAGCACCGGTTCGCCCGGAGGTCGCCCAGGTTGTCGGGCGACGGTGACGACGGTGCCGGTGCGGTGGACGACGAACGCGACGGCGCGAGCCGGAGGAATAAACAACAGCCGCCGCGGACCTCGTCGGCCATGCCGACCGTCGTGTCCCGGAACAACGTGACCGTCGTCAACGGGCCGATGTCGTCGCCGGTGCCCGCGTACGCCGACAAACCGGCCAAGAAACGTTCCAGGCTGGACAAGTTCAAAATGTTGTTCACCGGCGGCCTATCGTCGTCCGCGTCCAAGGAGAACAAACGGCCGTCGCCGGCGGCCAAAGCGCAGTACAACTCGTCCGATCCCGAATCTTACACGTCGTCGCTGCGGAAACGGTACAACGTGTTCACCGGCACCGACAACGTGAGTACATAACGCGCATTGCACACAGGGCCGGATTGGCCCATCGGGATACCGGGAAACTTCCCGGTGGGCCGGTATCCTTCAGGGCTGCTATGGCCGCAAACAATTTTTATTTTTGCTATAAATTATCGCGAATTGTTAAATTTTAAATTATATTGACGCAGAAGGAATCATTTTATGGTAAGTCAAAAAATAAAAGTGCATTACTCAATAAAGAACTCTCATATAAAATTGTTTTGCTACATTATTTATGTGCAAATTTTACTTTAATAAATATAAAAGTCAGTAAACAAAATTGTATACGGGGGGGGTTGAACCTCCTGACTGATTTATTAGACTGATGGTCTAAATAATTTTCCCGGGCCGAAAAATTCTGCAAATCCGTCCCTGATTGCACGTAACGTTTTGCAGGGCTGGCCGAGTAGCGCTTTTTTGTTTTCAACTGGTTTAGTCGATACGTTTATTGGGCGAAAAAAATAAGATTCACTTACCCGTAAATAAGTCACGTTAAACGCTATTGAAAATCGACGAAAAAACGTAACTCATCCGTTGTGTTCGTAAAATACACGAAAAACTCCACTTATCGGTTGAAAATAATTGCACGTTTATCGCGGGTAAATTGCGTGTGCGTTGGTGTCTCGTATTGTTGCGTATCGTCGCTATTACATTTATTATATGACGTGCGTGTGGGTTTTTAATCAGAGAATCGGTTGATCTTTTACACGCGTTACGTCCCGGTAGCGATTTGTATTTTTACTCGGTACTTTGTTCCCGACACGTTTTTCGATTTTCGAATAGTTTTCCAATTAATCAGTAATTTAAAAAAGTTCGAAAATTGTAAGAAATATAAATCGTTTACGTTTCTTTTTACAAGTAGGTACAAAATGTAATACGAGCTTATAGACATCAAAAAATTAGGACTCGCAAGTTGATGCGTTTTCTTAAGAAATATTTTAGCCGACTATTTCCTAATTATTAAAGTGTGTGCATGCGAATCTAAATTATTTTTTTTTTTTTGGGGGCGATTTAATTTTTACGTCATTTTTTTTTTAGTAATTTTGATCAATTTCACTCATTTCCCACTAGTTATGATGAAAGCAACGAGTTTATTATTGTTATATCCTGCTAAAATATCACCGAGATCGGTATAGTATTTTTATAAAAAAAGAACCCCTTTTTTTCTCATTAAAAAATATCTAGATTTATACGTATACATTTAAAAATAAATCGCTTTGCTGCTTATATAGTTTCCTGATTACCGGTCATATTGTTGTTATAAGCAGTTTGTATAGGCTTTTTTTTTTGTACGTCGATAACTTAATAAAAATGGAAAATGCAATTAACTATAAATTGTTTTATTTAAAATAAGGATTATATAATATAAGGATTAATAAGTGTGTTAAAATTAATTATAGAGAAAGGTAATTAAAACAATTTTTTTTACATTTACAGTAATTTTTTTGTTGCTTATTTAATATTAAAAGTTATTTTTTGGCATTTTTCATAATGTATAAATCATTATTAGGTATTTAACCATTTTTAGGGCATTTTTTTAAGGACGACTTTGAACATTTTTAGAACAATTATTCGCAATTTTTTTTTTTTTAGGTCATATTTTAATGTCGTTAAAGTCATCAGCTTCCGAGCCCTGTAATAATAATCGTATTAAACTGTTTGCGTCTTTTTCAAACTCAAAATAATAAAAATTAAATCCCAAAATTTCTGTCTAAACTCGTAGTAGAACCGACAAACGCACGCAGCTCACTGCCATTAAAATTGTTTTCATTCGAGAAAAATATTCCCACGTCTGTTATGCAATAATTATAATTGACAAAGCCTCGGTGGTATCAATAATGTTATTGGAAAAATACGAACAATTACGAAACCGTTTCAAACACGAGCTCCTCCTTTGCATTAACATGTTCAATGGAAACGCTTATGGTTTAAACGCCTGTAACGTATACCCATAGTCGCCAACACATTTTATTTTAATACGAATACGCGATTGTATTAGTGGCACTGCAGTGTTGCAATCAGCAGATTCTTGTTGCGGGATCTCTGCATTAGGATAAACGAGTGGTTATAAAAATATTTTTAAATACATTTTTTATAATGTAAAAATATTGTCTCTTTACATGATTTTACGTTTGAATTATTATCACACGAAAACAATATTGCCAGTACGTTATTATTTTACACTCCGTATACGCAATATTGTTTCTTGTCCAACACATTACGCACGTGTGTAAGATAAACATTATTATTATATAATCTGTAGTCTGTAAAATGCACTCGACTGGTTATAGCATATATTATTATAACGTGTTTGTTTAAGTATTCAATTATAAATTTATATCGATATTCTATTCTGGGCGTGTACTATATTCTTCAAATCGCTATAAATCGAGTATACTGCAAATACTCATAAAAAAATTGCAATAATAATAATTTATAAATTATAAATTTACATTTTTTTTTATTATTTCATACTATTGTCCCGTTTAAAATACGTTTCGTTTTAATTCCGTAAATATATATATATTTTTTTTTTTGTTTGCCATGTTAAAAGATCGTTTCGTACTGGTCGACGATATAAAAAAAACTTTTCTAAAACGTATTTAATATAGTCAAAACGCCGTTTTCGTTTTTAAATCAATATACTTTGAATCGTTAAAAAAATCGTACGCGTATAAAAATGTTTACGACAAAGTTCACGTATATTAATAATTTTAGACAACGCGAACCGTACCATCAGGACCAGGATGAACTGCTTGAACTCGTACCAGGGCCATTTTGTGGGGAAGGTTCTTTGACGAAGAAGACAAGTCTCCAATTTTCATGTTTCGTGTAACATAACGTGTTTGTTTAAGTATTCAATTATAAATTTATATCGATATTCTATTCTGGGCGTGTACTATATTCTTCAAATCGCTATAAATCGAGTATACTGCAAATACTCATAAAAAATTGCAATAATAATAATTTATAAATTATAAATTTACATTTTTTTATTATTTCATACTATTGTCCCGTTTAAAATACGTTTCGTTTTAATTCCGTAAATATATATATATTTTTTTTTGTTTGCCATGTTAAAAGATCGTTTCGTACTGGTCGACGATATAAAAAAAACTTTTCTAAAACGTATTTAATATAGTCAAAACGCCGTTTTCGTTTTTAAATCAATATACTTTGAATCGTTAAAAAAAATCGTACGCGTATAAAAATGTTTACGACAAAGTTCACGTATATTAATAATTTTAGACGAGAGTCGAAGAATAATAATAATAAAAAAGAAAACCTTGTCATCTGCAAACCCCGATTTTTGTGGTCATTGTGGCCTCCACTCTTTATAGGCATTGGTGGTTATTACGTTGCATATTGACCCAAGGTAATATATATATATATATATATATATAAATAATACTTCGTTATATTTCATACAATGCTTATTTTTATAAGTTTTGGAAGGATCATATAAATATGTTGCGCACGTACCAATACATAACAGGATATCGTTCGTAAGTCTTAAATATATTTTCAGAAATATAGAGCGTGGACGTAAGATGATAATCCGTCCTGCGTCCGACCGTTTCCTCGCGAAATTTATTAAAGTTATTAAATAAAGAAGTACTCGGGACCGTTCAAAAAGTATTCGACAAATACGTGTACTTCTATAATATAGTAAGTCGCACTTCATTATAGAAACGTAAAAGTTTTAATGCAATCCAAGCGTGTGTTTTAATAACTTACGACGTGTACTTTTATTAAGGGTATTCGAAACGGTTATTTTGTCTTGCAAACGCGAAACGCGCAGTATAAAATAAACCATTCCTCGTATAAGAACCATTAAGTACTCTGAAAACGGATTTCAATATTAGTCGTGAATTTTACTATAGATCGACTTTCGCACTCTTTTCATTTTAAGATCTTCGAAAATCGAGTATTAGCAATTTTATTTTTTTTTGTTCGATTAATTTTGAAGGAATTTATGGAAAACAAAAATTTCGAAAAGTCGACCTGATCTCACGAAAGTAGGAAACGTATATATTTTGCTACCTATATTTCGTGTGCTCAGACCCGTTTCAAATGCCTTTAAGGAGAAAATATATTCAATCGCAATGTTCGAGTATTTTTGTATTTTTTAATAAATATTTTGTATATTGCGTACGCGCGTTAATTGGACAAGTGATATATACAGTGACGTCTACGATATTATGAGGTATCTAAGTGTCTCTGACGTTGACGAATTCGTAATGAACAGTAGTGTGTCATCTACTACAATTAAACGTGTTTTCTCGGCGATCTATAATAAGCTACATGAATATATTTTTAAGTATAAAGTTCAATTAAAATGAACTATCTTACCACCTAAAAATTAGGGGACTTCTATTAATAAATAATGTAAGTTTTTTTTGTAAATTATTATTTTCATAAAGAACCATTATTGCTTTAGTCTTTTAGGACATTTTTACATAATGTACGAGTACGACTATTATTTGCGTTTTACTTATAACATACATCTGATAACATTATAATTCATATTGACTACTTTATTTGATGGCTGATTTTATTTGTACAAATAATAAATTACAATTTTTATAAACCCGGTCCAAAATTAATATCTAAATTTGTTTGAAAAATTGTACTCAAACACCAATGACAACACATTGTATTATATGAGTACATTACAACATGAAAGACTATTTTATGGCATATATACGCGCTATAATTATAAATGTCATTAAGTGTAAACAGTGGCGCCGATGTGTTTAAAAAATACTATGACATCATACATCAAGAGACTCCCTCACAATTTTTTTCTATTTAACAACTAGATGCGAAAGAGAGCATCCACATAATGCAATGTATAAGCCATTTATTTATTATTTTTTAGCTGAACAAATATTTAAATCCTATACTTAAGATTGGATTTAGATTTTGTGGACCCCCAGCTACAAAATCTACTACGACATATGTCATAGATAAATTAGATGATCGGCGCCACTGAGTGTAGAATACAATCTACCGGATTAATTTTAAACGTCACTTTAAATACAATCATACGAAGTCAACGTATTAAGAGATTTCGTTCCTGAAAATTAGATACGTATGGGTAATCGGCCTGGAGTTTAAAGCTTATTATTTAAGATCAACGAAGTCCTTTTCTCGGTGAACCACTTCGTACACAATATTTCCTATTGCTTTTCGCAATGTGCACGTCGTCTTCGATCTATTAATTAACACACGAATATAAAAAAATATTTATCGTACAAACTTTGCACGCATAGTGTTTTTCTTCGCTAGTTAACCTCGTGTGACATTTTAAAGTGTGATACGTCACCAGCGGTTTCATACAGACGTAACAGGAGTATGGTTTCTTACCATCGTCTTTCTGTTCCGTGTTTTCTATTGGTCCGCGGTCTTAAACATCTTCTTTCCGCGGTTTACACGATACTCTGTAGGAGAATATTACAATTTTCTAAATTTCACTTTTCACGAACAAAAATGTCGACAATTCTATAATATAGTGAATGTTATGAAATACAACAATCACGAAAACCAGTAGTTCCAACGCATTTGTTTATTTCGCTATAGTCGTATATTTAATAAATATGTTATATATATGATAATATACAATATAGTATCAGCTGCGTATATTGTAGTCGAGAGGCGATAAAACACGAAAACGTTTCATCGCAAAGAGAAACCGAAATAATATAATATACGCTCGCACTGGTCGAGAACGTGTCGAAAGTATATAAACTCTATACATCGCACACACTATTATGAAGAATATTTTGTAAAACTTTTAGTGGTGAAATCATTTTAAGTCGAGTCGATAAAGCAAATAAACACTGGTACGTACCTACACTGAAGTGTAATTTTTTATTACCAGCAGTTTGATGGAAATGGGTCGGTCCTGCCGATCTTACAGCTAAGGAGCGAGTAGTGCGTGCAATCGGTATTTCGCGATCGCTGCTATACGAGTCGATTCGAGTTGTTTATTTAATGTCTTAAAAGGTTTTTTTTTTTTTAGAACAAAATAAACATCAGCATACATTGTATGTTCCGTGTTGATCTTCGTGTAATTTAAGCCGAAAAACTGTATATAATATGTATTTACGAACTCCGCTGTCAATTTTTCACTTATAGTAGTAGTCGTTAGTAACCGGACACTAACCTAACCTATTACCTAACCGTATTGCAGAAATCACATAAATTCATGTTAAAATCGAACCTGACGCGTATACACGAACGACAAAACATACGTGAATTATTACTTCTTCTCCGCATATAATTATACGAATTTTGTCGCATTTATATTCTTATTGAATAAAATATCTGATTACACTAATATGTTGTTTACTATATATATATATATATATAAGAATATAGCATTACACGGCAGCACCACTTTAGTTTCTTTCTTTCGCGCACAAATTTGGAGAGATCTAATTTTTCTTCTCATCCCATTGCACAAAAGGCAATTAATGGAAAAAAATTTATAAATTATCTAACATTATTTTATTATAGTACTGAGTATATATATATATATATATATATATATATAATATGTATGCGTGAACAGTTTTCAATTCATTGTTTGTAGCATAAAATAATTATAAGTTTACTATAATCAATTTCTCGGTAAAATGGATTGAAATTTTATGAAATCCAAGTTTAAAGACGTGATCAGTACACGTAAAACGTCCATTTAAACTTTAAACGATTAAGTCGAATGAGAAAATTAAAATTCTTCATGCCACCAGACTTTGATACAAAACGAAACGCGTACTACGCATTTTGTTAAAACTCGTATATTGTGAAAAATTGTATACAGTGTTTAAAAATATAATCGCGACTTATCAAAAACTAATCGTTACCACTGGACCCTGAAGATATCGGCTATATCTACTATTGGTCACAGACACATTATTGCACCACACAGTGTCTTCCTTTGCGAAAAATCGGCGTCTTCTCCTCCGCGGTGTGGTGGGTTTAAGGCATCGACGTCTATCTGTCGGGCGATCCGATGGATTCAATAATATTATGTTGTCAAATTATACGTTATAATATATCGTTTCTGAAGCCGAACGCGAACATCGCCGCGTTAACATCCAATTACAAACGGTGAGATCGCATATAAAAATTCCCCTCGTCACCTCCGCCGTTCAACCCTTGTGGCCGGTGACAAGAGGTGGAAGATATAACAAATATTAATATTAAAAAAAAACCATTTGTTCGCAATAAAATAAATTGTTTTGAAAAATTGTTTCGCTTTCGAGACTCTGTCCCGACGTTCGCAATATTTCATCCGAGTCACAGCGCGGCCTCGGTTTTCCGAAAACACACCTACGCCTGCACGCTGCATGTATACACGCGGTCAATATATATTACGTATTTATCAAATATGCTACTACAAGGAAATAAACAAATGCATTGGAACTATATAGGTTTTTGCGATTGTTGTATTTCATAAAATTATTGGCTATAGTGGAATTGTCGACATTTTTTTTTTTTTGTGTGTGTGAAAAGTAAAATTTAAAAATTTTAATGTTCTCCTACAAAATATATCGTGCAACACGTGGAAAGAAAACTTTTCGCGCTAAGCGACCGTATTTCTATTACGTTTGTGTGAAGCCACTGGTGACGGATCACAGTTTAAAATGCTATACACGCAGGTTACCAGCTAGCAGAGAAAAACCTTGTGCGTGCAATAATATACATTTTACATAGGGTGGCAATTTGTATTTTTTTAACCTTAAAATGAAATATTTTTATAGTAACAAAAAAAAAAAAGTACAAATACACTACTGTGGTACTGCTAATTTTAAGCTGACAACGCTATGGTGGCCTCCGGGGACGTGGCCTTTTCTCCCCTTGACCATCCCTCCTTAAACCGAGCCTGCGCGTTTAACTATAAACGCGATTTAGAGAAACGTCGAAAAATATTCTCGCTGCTTTATTAGAGAGAGCGCTGTTTATAAAAAGCGCTGTTTTATTTCAGGCGTCGTGCTTTCGACAAGGCGAAAATCGTATAGCGTTCAATATACATACGCGTTTCAGCGGCACCGACGAATTTCGTTTTATCGTTGTCTGCCGTATGATATGTAAAATTTATAATATTTACTGGTTCGCGGCGCGCGCGCGCCATCGATTCCGAATAAAATATTGACATTATTATTATTATTATTTTTTTTTTTTTTTAAATTGTATTATTATTTTTTTTATTGAAACGTCCAGCGCGTACAACTGTACGTTTATACAAAGTTTATCCGTTTTCGGCGCCGACGCGACGTTATAATACCGCGCGCGACTGCTGCAATAAGCGCGGTTACGCAATACGCCACAACTCTTATTGTGATGTCGTGTACGTCTTTATTTGGAAACCGAACCATAATGGTCAACACCCGAAAACTGGTTTGTCACGCGCATGTGTATTTCGCTATCCTTTCTCCGTAGGTACATATATACGCATATACATTATGAATACAACGTCTCGTTCCGGCCGAAAACCGCGGTATAATAAATTTTACTCGTGCTTTTCTTCCGATACGAATATAATTTTCACGCCTATACAAAATATATATATTCTTCGTCGCGTGGCGGTCAATAGAAATAATAATAATAATAATAATAATAATAATAATAATAATAAAAATAGGGCCGATATTTATATACTTTTGCATATTTGCTATTGGTTGGTCAAAAAAATAGCTAGTTTAACCAAAATGTGTTTCACGACCTAACGATTCTATAAACAAACTTTTATTTTGCATATTTTGCCATTTTTGAATTTTTAGGGCATATTTTGGGATTTTGTACATTTTAAAGTCATTTTCAACTAAAAAAATCGATAATTACAGAATAATTGTTTAAAATTTATAATTTTATAAATATCAACAGGCGAATTGATAACATTTTACCAATGTTTTAGAAAAAAATATTATTCATTTGGTTTTTATGGTTTTTCAATTTATTAATAATACGAGATATGACAAAAATAATGTAATTTATACATTTTACGGTTTATTTCATGGATCGTGAAACAATGCCATTCAATAAATCAAATTAAAATAAATATTTAAATTCAACATATTGAAAATTTTAAATTATAATATTATAAAAAATGTAAGATATTTTTGTTGAGATTAACTGTAATAACTAAAAATAGTAATAAAATACAATTTTCGAATTTTCTTAGGTTTTTAAAATTTTTTTTTTAGAGCATATTTTAAGGGCATGTTTTGGTAATTTTTAGCGCGTAACTGCATACATATTTGATAGGTTTTTAAGGCGTATAAATATCTGCCCTAATAATAAATATAACATATTAATTCGAACTCAATTTCTATATATTACTAGCTGAATTACCCGTCGCTGCCGGGTTGCATATAAGCATTCTATATATGAGCTCGGCACCTGTATAGAAATCACGCGCTATGATTGGTTTATTTGAAAATACCGCCAAATATTCAGTTGTACGTTATTATTGGGATGATAACTGATAAGCGATTAATGAGATATTATATTAATGCTGCCGGTTACAGTAAAAAAAAAAAAAATGTTTTAATTTTTATAATTAATATACTCCGTTACAGCCTAGAAAAATGTCGAGAATTTAATATTTTTACGGACAGACTTGTAAAAATATATATTGGCTGATTTGGAGAGTTTATTATGTAGTGACAATATAATGAGCTCGTCGTTCAACTTGTCTTTAGTCGTGATGCACCGCGGGGAGTGGCGAGTGTTTCCCAAAATTCAATTGTCCCATTGTGTACAGTTCACCGAATTTCGGAACAATTGTCAATTGGAAGAATTCATTAATAGAGCGAATTATTGGTACAGGAGGTTCGTGCGGACCGAATGTCGAAATGGTCGAACCATGAATAAATAGAATAGATTTTTATTTCGCATAAATCACTCGTCGTGTGATAAACAGTATGTAGCTGAAGCCAACTAAGTAAACTAGGCGGCACATACGTCGACAAAAGAAAATATTTTTTCGCTTAATGGATTATATTTTTAATGACTGGACGACACGCATTTCTTCAAAAATAAATTTTTTTAAATATATATATAAAAATAATAATTAGGCGTAATGAGTGCTTGCATATTGTCACATATTAAATACGGGTAACAGCCGTATATTCTCTATGGAATTAGAGGAATTATTATTTAAGAAATTATTCTATAAGGATTTCAGTTCCGATTTCTCCGTTGAAATAATCTTTTTTAAATATATACCATAACTTTTTAGTATTATTAGGTATATCATTTAATACGAGCATTATTTTCAACAATAACGACGAGGAACTAGAATGAAAAACAATCGTACTACTATTGCAGACTATTTGTTTCGAGAAAATATTGCGAAAATCCCTTTAAAAAAAAAACGCGCTAAATTCCACCGTCACAATTAATATATTATGCTTTCTCTGTACGGATTATTCAAGCGATTTAACCTGGATGTCCATATATGCGCACGCGATGGCCATCCGGTGCTCCACCTGTGTTTTCTATATATCCTCGTCCATCCTTGGCCTCGCTCGTTGCGAATATTTACAAACGTAAAAACGCATTGATTCGTGTGTAATATATATATATGTACATATGCCACGAAAATCTGTAGGCAATCGCATAGGTATATATATATGATAATGATAATTATTATTATTATTAATATGCCGACGCGCTGCAGCTGGTCATCGAAATATAACAATTAATGTTTTCATACATTATTCTCTATCTATAAGGTCACCGCAAATGAACGAAAATTTAAACTATTTAATATTTTAGGCCGAGACGCGAACGAATTACACGAATCGATATAATTATTATATAATATTATAACGTATACGCGCCTGAAAAAGACGAACTTTTTAAGTTGTAATTATGTTTTGATATTGTTTAATACTCGTCGCCATACAATCCAGTGTGTGTAGGTAGTGCCGGATTAACTATACTAAAGCACGTGTCTACAGGCACCACACAGTTTGAGGGGCGCCAAAAATATAACGTATTACGTAATACATTTTTCAAATATTTTCTTCTTAAGTATAAATAATAATAATTTTTTAAAAAAAATGAAAATTTAATTTCAATAATTTAAACAGCGATACGTTTAAAACATTATCACTTGATAGCTCTACTCTATATACACAATATACATATATCTGATATCACAAGATATTTCGCTCACTAATATGGTCAAAGATTTTTTCGGGCTGAAAGGCTAGAAAACACCAATTTTTGTTTAAATTACAATTGAACCACATACACACATACATTTGTATAACGAATCTAATGTTTATTGGATGTGATATTTATAGTTGGTATACTTTTTAATTCGCTGTTATTATCATCTGGGGGAGAGGCGCCGAAAAAATTATCTGCCTACATTCGCGAAATATCTCAATACGGCCCTTGTATACAGGCAATTGTATACCCAAGACCAAAACAATTTATTTATAAAAGCTTAAGACGACGTGTTTATATTTTTTTTAAAAAAACGTTATTTCTTTTGGAAATATTTAGACATTTTCTTTTAGACGACAGTCGTCTACAGGTCGTCAACACAGTCGGCTAATTGTTTACAATTAATTTAGAAAAACTGTTGTAAATAATCAAAACGTCGAGATCGACCGAGAGGTCACAGACAAATAAATATTTTCGAAACGAGCGTGAATTACGTCAAAATTTCCGTTATTTGTACTGCAGAGACTGAAAAGCTCGTCATCCAAGTGTGCTCGTGCGACGATTGCCCCATGCAAATTTATAGAAGAACGGGTAATGAGTAATTTTGGACGAGGTCTAAAAAAAAATTGTTTAATTACGCGTATAGTAATTTGTACAAATGAAACGGGCTATTGGATAAAAGCAACACGGTTGTTTATAAAAAAAAAAAAAAATTGATTATTTTATTTATAGGTCCTAATTTTTTAGGTGAACAGATGTTTTAACGTTTGCCTTTGTGACTTCATATAGACTATAGTCGAAAACGTTCGTGACGCCCTACTGCAGTACGCGTACTAATATAATATATAAATGACATTCGTGAATAAAATCGTCGAATACGCGATACGCGACACTATACAATTTTAATATATTTAATTGTATTTTTAGTTTTTATGTTACCTGTAAATAAATAATATAAATAATATAAATAATAATAATAATAATAAATAATCCAAATACACGACGAAATAAAACGCGTGAATTCGTTTGGCGACGTAAAAAAAAATATTATTTACTTATTAATTCCGTCGTCGTCCTCGTTTTCAATCACCTAAACAATTAAAAATCGTGTGGAAACGTCGAGGAATTGTATTACCATTTTTGGATCGACCGTATATTATATTATATTATATACAGACAGTATATGTATATGTTATATATTATTATTTAATGCGAAAACGTCGAATGCGTCTCGTCGAAACCACAAAGTATAAATACGCGTACGGTGGTCGTGTGCCACAACAATTCCCCAGGGTCGCGTGATAGGTCTATGAAAAAAACAAAAATACATTACGACCTAGCTGTTTAATAAGGTAATGGGTCGGTCGTGTGTATGTGTGTGTGTGGTATAAACTTTCAATAATCCTACGTACGAAACGTATACATAATAAAGTACATACAGCTTACGATATTACGATGAAAATTCGTTTTGTCACGGTTCAATCGCGTATAAAATATATGTATGTATTTTTTTTTTTTATTTACCAATCGTACAAAATGTTTAACTATTTAAGTAAATATTTGATATTGATTTTCATCGGTTCAACAACGATACGATAATCAGAAAGGCTAATCGCAGGGACGTACAGATGATTAAATTGACGGGAAAATGTATGAAAAGGGCCCAAAGGTTTACTTCCAAGCGCATAGGAACAATTAATGAGAGATTCAACCCTTCTTTTGTCTCACAAAAAACGTATATTTTTTTATTATTTTTACCTTGTCCGTTTAATACATTTTTTAAAACATTAAGCATAAGCATATATTTTTTTATATATAAAATGTAATCAATACTAAATATTAAAACGCAAACCCTGTATTTATAAATATAAACATACAGGTTGAAATCGTGTTTATTATATCACTATTATCGAGATCCATTAGAACGTCTTTTTCTACATCCATTAACACGAGTGTTTCAAGGTTCTGTTGACTTAAAGTACTATACGTATTGTTTTCCAAAAACACGTTCACATGACACTTGCAGGCTTACTATTAAAGTTAATAAGAGTTGGTTAGCCAAAAGAAGTCTTGAGTATGCATTTGTATACAGATTACAGCGAACCAATACAAACAAAAAAAAACAGCAAATGTGACACTTTTTGTCAGATGAACTAGACAACTAGAACTTTTTTTGCGGTATGTAATCTAATATTGTTTCATCTGTCGAATCAGAGTTCTCATAATCTTCTTTATCAAAGTTATTTCCATTATCGAAGCTATTATTTAATTTTTTTTTTTTGCAATATTCTTGACTCAATTTCCCCTTTTTAAGACCAAATCCTGCAATTCTTGCTGTAAGGATTGAAAAGTTATATCATTGTTAAATTTGTTGATTATATTAAACACTTTTTCTAAAGAGTTTGACAGTATTTGTCTTGAAATTCCTTTGAAGTTTTGTAGATCTAAGCACGAAAAAATAAATAATTAAATAATAATAAAACAAAAATGCCTACAAAGAGGAGGCCTACCGGGATTCGCCCGGTATCCCGGTGGACCTATCTGCCCCTGACTAATCGTTAATATTAATTATTAGAAGCTCTTATACCACATATTATAGTGTAAACTTTATATAAATATATATGTCGTCGTATACAAATATCAAGTATATTATAACATCAACGAAAGAAATGTGTTTATATCGTCGTTGTTTTGATATTTCGCTATTATATTTTATTATTTATATATTATATATATTGCACAAGTCCTTTTAAAGAGCCTATCACTATTTTTTATTTTTTTTTTATCGTATGGCTTACTTAATTATTAAAGTATTAATAAATGTATATATATATATTGTATATGAATACCTACAATAATGTACTTAAATAATTATAATATTATAAGATACACGTTGTTTTATGTTTTATCGCCAGAGTAAACAAGGAAATCACGTGTCCGGAGACAGGAGGATGTCGTCACCGAGCAAGACCGCGAAGACGGTTGGAAACAACGCGTGGTTCAAGTCGCTGGATAGATTTGGCAAGAAAAACAACAACAAGGTGAATACAGTAAAACGGTAAAATTATGTATGTACACGTGGCTCAGCAGAGCCGGTATCCACGTACCGGTGGGCAGTGCCGTGCCGTGGGGGCCAAGGGGGCCTAGGCCCCGGGCGCCAAAATTTCAGGGGCGCCAAAGTCGTATTATTATTGTGTAGGTATACAATTATTGGCGGGGGTGGGGGGCGAATATTTTAATCTCGCCCCGGGCACAGAATCATAACGGCACGGCACTGCCGGTGGGTGCCAAAAGGGACTGCAATGAACGCGCTAAACAAATATTATTATTATTATTATTTTTAAACACCTACACTTATCGTTGAATCTTTTAATATTTATGTTCGCTTCATGAATAGTTTTATTCTCCGTCGAACAAATCGTTTATGATTTTATCAAATATTTTCTAATCGACATCGTCCTGTGCGCGATTGACCTGTGAATTAATAATAATATTGTCCGGACGCTTATTATTTATTATTGTACCTATTTTGACTTTTATTTGCCTACACGGTAAATTATTCTTAAACTCGTAGTTTTTCCTTTATTCTCTTTATAAGATGTCACTACTAATTTATTTAGAAACATTTCTGTGCCCGCCCATACGGCTATATCATTATAAATATAATTAACGATATGCCTACAACGCAACGACCTAAACTGCATTTATAGTTACAACATTGCGCGTGGCATATTATATCGGGCGTATGACAGCACGGCATTCCGTGGGTCCTCAAGGGGAAAATTCTGCATTTACCGAGGATCGCGTGTCATTAAAAGTTTTTTCGTTTGTTCGTTCGCGTACATATGTGTTAGAGATCGAAAACGTTCACGTCGGGAAGCGAAAACGACGACGAGATCCGGGTGCACAAGGTGAACGATCGGAGCAACTCGAGAGGGACACGGTCGTATCACAGCGTGGGAAATCTCAACTCGCTGGACATGGACCATTCGCCGGGATTCATCACGTCCAACAAGAGACACTCGCTGATCGACAGTTCCGCGGGCAGCACGACCGAGGGAGACAGCAGTCAGAAATCACACAAGTCCACCGTCTACCTCCACGCCACCACGGGTATATACACACGCACGCGATATATTATATGTATACCTAATAACAGACATTATAAACAATCTGCTTTTCCGACTTTGTGTTCTGCCATCAGAGTCCTTCGATGTTATATATTTTCATCGATCCCTGCAAACGACTCTTTTCACTAGACGCGCGCGTCTCCAAATCCATAGTCGCACACCATTCGTGCACCGATACCATCATGCAGGTCTTCCGCCCTTGGCCTACGTTCTCCGCGGATCTCTCGATTCCCACGATTCGTTATTTTACGCACAAATCCAACAACAATATTTTCGATCGATTCCGTCCGTTATGATTAGGTAACACAACGTCAGCGTTGACCTCACTGTATTAATAGCCATGTAGCGCATTATATAATATATTCCGATATACATTAAATGGCGTACTGCGTAGGTATTACAGTGTAATATTTTTAAAAATGTCATTGAAATATATACACTTGTGTATTTAAAGGCGTGTAACGGCAATTCGTTTCCGAGTATACTCGACGTCTGCACAGATCGTAGTACAACGATATACCTACTCGTATATAAATATTATATAAATGCATACGACTACTTGGCAGCTGGCTGTCGACTGCAGCGTGGGCTCGTGGATATCTGCTGATCAAGATAATATTATTTTGTCTGCGGAAATCGATAGAGGTACAATTATATATTGTTGTTTATATATATATATCGTATGTATATAAATAAACAAATAATAGACGGTTACGTTTTCGACGTGCCTCCGAGTTGGAATATCAATCGGGTATATAAATAAATTATATGTAATTTAAATATTACGAATTTACATCTCAATCTCCTGGTCCGTGATGGATATTGTTTTGTTAAATGTTGTTATACACGACCATGGCATAAAAACCCGTTCAAAGACATGCGTCTTCGACGCGTTTTCTTGAAAATTTCTTTCATTAGTACGCGGTGTAGCATACGAAAGAACCCGGCGACGGCCAACAAAATAATAATACGGGACTACTGGTTTTGCTGAAAAAATTTTAATTTTCGTGAACTACAAAAAAATTGAAGAAAATTAATGTTTAATCATTAATAAACATTTCTAGCACCAAACATATTTTTTTTTAATAAAATTATAAAATGGCTATTTTCGATTTAAAAAAAACAACAAATCTAAATAAAGTTTTAATTTTTTTTTTTTTTGATTCAAAAAAAAAAGAAATCTAAAATGTAATAATTGTAGCCCGGGGTTCTGATATAGTTATTACCGAAAACGAAAAATTTAAAAATATTGATTATTACAAAACGTATAAACATTCGTCAAATCTCTGTGACCTATACAATATACGTATAGTCATGTCCTAAATATTACACTTGCAGTTAAGAAACTGGACAAACAGGCACGTGGCCAGGATTTTTTCCATAAGAGGGCCAAATTTTTTTGGCTCCTTTATATCCTTGTTTGTTGTAACACTACTTCTAACCCCAATCCGCTTTCTCTTCACACCCCATACACTGTTTTCCTTTCCCTCCCCCACCCATTTCCATACAAATATCTAATTTTAACAATTTCTCGGTATCTATAACGGAATCGAGCAAAAATTTTATTTAGGTTATGCTGCGCGAACGTATAGGTAGATTATTATCGGAGAACATCATTAATATTTTTATATTTATTCCGATAATAACAATCAGGGGCGTATTAAGAATTTTTTTTTTTGGGTGGAGCTCAGGCACTGCGTAAATATCGTTGTTGAATTATTTCTAAATTCTAATCCAAGACTAAATCTTAAAAATAGGACAAATTACCAAATTCTCAACATTTTAAAAACAACTGCATTATATTAGGAATTTATTAAAAATATTACATCGTATAGGGAATAGGAATACATAAAGAAAGTTCCTAAAATTTCGGGGGGGGGAGGGCTGGAGCCCCATCAGCCCCCCCTCCCCCATAAATACGCCCCTGATAATAATAATATTTTACGCGTTATCCAAGTAGGTATCCTATAGTCAGTCCTACTCAGGACCGTAGACACGGGGGGTTTAGGGGGTTCAAACCCCCGTTGAACATCGGAAAAGTAGAAATTTCAATTTTTTTCTTACGCACAACAGCATTGCAGATGTTACAGTAAAATGTATGTTCATATTTAGATTTTACCAACATCTTGATGTTAAGTAGATTTGTTATTTATGAAAAATAAGTACCTGCTAACAATGTGTATAATGACATTATGTTTAAATGTTTAATTTGGTCTACCTGTGTCCTGTATGCCATTATAAACATTGATAAACATGATTATAGATTTTTGTGCTGATAAATCATTACGATACACGATTATAATGCACAAATCAAGATAGCACTGAACCCCCACAATAAAAAAATCCTATCTACGGCACTGGTCCTACTACAAATCTATAATATCGGAAAGGACTCTAGAAAAAGAAACCGAGGGAGGCCAGTGACTATTTTCAGGGGGTCCGTGGACAAACCGTGTATGTTTACCCGTCGTAGTGTATTTACGTGTTTTTATAATATACGTTGCAGTAGGAGAGATCCCGGAATCGCGACAACTGCACCAGTCCGTGTTCGGGACGAAGAGCAGACGGGCGGCGAGTCGCGAGGAGTTGTCGTCGCGCAACGACGCGTTCGGCGGCGGCGGCGGCGGCGGCGGCACGGCGCAGAAGCGCACGCTTTCGCGATCCGTTTCGGTGCTGGCGCCGTGGGCCCCGCGGCAGACCGACGGCCGGACGGTGGACTACGACGAGCACGGCCGGCCGCCCAGGGCGCCGTCGAACAAGTCGACGACGAGACACGCGGCCGTCAAGGCGACCAAGAGCGATCCGGAAGAGGCGGCCGGAGGCTTCGGCAGCAGGCCGTCGTCGGCGCGAAAAAACCGGGCGAGTTCGGGCGACGAATCGTCGCTGCTCGACGAAGTGATCATCAGGACGACCAGCCGCACGGGCAAGCTGATCAAGGACGACCGTTCCACGTCCCGGCAGATCGGCCGGTCCATGTCTTCGGCGGCGGCGGCGGCGGCGGCGGCCAACAACAGAAACAACGGCAGGACGACGGGCGCGGGTACGATGACGCGGATCAGGACGAAATCGTAGTTTTCAAACGACCGAAAACATTACGCCACCACAACAGATTTTCATGACGTCGTGGCGCGCGACACGTGCACCGCGTTGTTGTGGTATTCTCGCGCGCGCGGATCTCTGAAAACCTCTCGATCAAATTGAAAACAAAAAAAAAAAAAAAAAACGCTCGCCGTTAATATAATATATTAACACACCACCGCAGCCCCGCCGCCACCGGTGACACTAAATAAATACAATATTACTCTTTTATTTTTAATATTATAATATATAATATACATATAGGTACTCTGGCGCGCGATGCGGCGGCGCTTTCTGCAGTCCAGTGGCGTACCAATATTTAACAGATTTATCGAGCGACAATTATGGGTGATGTTGAAAATATTCGCTCGGGTGTACCTATGTTTTACGGGCAATGATTATTTCCGTCGGAGTACAATTGCGCGCGCTCCTTATCGGTGGTACCTTTTTAGACGTACGATTGCGCGCGATTCATAATTTGTATTTCTACGCAACGTTGCCATCCCCGCGGCTTTGCCGATAGTAAACTTTTATATTGAATCAGAGAATTACCTTTTTTTGAAAATTCCCATATACGTACGAACAGTAGCGTATTTACGGGGGGGGTCCAGGGGTACTGGACCCCCAGAACCAAAAAAAAGACGATTAGATTTTGTACTTAAAAATAAAATTAAAAAAAATTTTTTTTAAATAAAATGTACTTATTTGTTAAACAAATTATCCAAAGGTATTTTTTATTAAATACCTTATATCAATATATCCTGTTGAAATTTTCAAAAAAAAAAAAAAAATTTGGACCCCCCCCCCCCAGAAAAAAGTTGAAAATACGCCACTACAGTGTACGAATATGTACTATATTATATAGTCGTGCATGAATGCATGATGTACAATGTACATATATATATACGATATATATACTTTCTGTCAGTCGTGTTCGTTCTCAGTTAGTGTCCGTAATTTTTAATTTATATTTTAATATTTTACATTTCAATTCACTTTCTTGTAAAGAAAATTTTTTTCTATCCACTTTTTTAATTTAATTCATATATATATATAACGATTTTTTCTAATTATAAATTTACCATTTAAAAATTAAAACATTATTGTTATAATATTTATAATAATAAACTTGGCAACGTCGCTTCCCATTTCGCGCGCAATCGTACGCCTTTGACGGGTCAAAATCGTGTTCTTTGTTATTCTGCTACTGCGCGCAATCGTATGCCCAAAAAGGTAAAACGCACGCAATCGTATAGCGCCCATTATTTCGTCGTCGAAACAGGAAGTACGTGAAATATTAATGGCACTCAGAATATTGCAAAAGCTACATTTTGAATTCTTGCAACGACGTTTTTGAGTTTTACACAACATTTAATTTCCGTTGTATTTATAACGTAAAAAAAAAAATTACAACTATTATATAACGGCTATTAATTAACGAACGTGGGCGGTGTACGCACTTGGCCCGTTCAATACAGGCCAAAATTAGAGTATTAAAACGATCCGTGTTTAAATTCGACCAATATGTTCGGGCGTTGTGCACACTGTCCGAATTTCCTACTTTGCCCGTAACATATTATATACACATATGAACAAAACGATATTTTCTAGAGTTTTCGTTTATATATTGGAACAGAATTTTCACTCGCCCGTGTAGAAAACTCGCGAGTCACATAAATAACGCGCGTAAACCGTAGGTTTTCAATAAATTTATAATAATAAAGACGGTGCGAGTCGACAACATCTCGCTGATAGTCCATTCACAATTAATGTGCCCTAAAATCCAAATTTATATCGACTAAATTTTAATTTTTCGCTATATAAACGCGTCCGTTCCGAGTGTTGTAGAAATCAGACACTGCACAACCGGTAACGTCCACGGTGATTTAAAAAAAAAAAAAACGGTTAAAGGAATTGATCGAAACAAATATAATAATAACGAACGTTCCAATACTGATCGATTGAAAAATGCGTTTAAATTCGTATAAAAAGTAACAAACTAAAGAGTAATACGACGGGATGAAGGCAATAAGTGAAAATAGGCGTCTCCCTAAAGAGTGTCCTCCTTAAATACGCCACTGGTTTTCACAAATTCGCGCGCGCACCACATTAATAAGAATAATAATAATAATACGAGTAATAATAATCACTGTAATATTTTACATAATACCTATCGTTGTTATTAATTAAAGACTTTTCTAACGTGTCGCGTACATATTTTATTGTCGTGGGATCAGTTTTTTTATTTTATTTTTTTTTATACACACATTTTGCGTGGTGAGACTGAAAAAGTTAGACACGCGTGTTATTACAATATCACAATGCGCATCGCGAAAATTCCACTTAACCATATTCGTATAAAATATAGTTTATTGCGGTCTGCGGATACCGAACAGAACGATCCGATCGAAATCAATACAATATAATAAACGGCTAATAAAAGTTGAAAAATTCTCGTTTTTTTTTTTTTTCTAAATACAAAATTATTGTATTAATTTTCTAATAAATATTCAAATAACGTTTTTCTGAATCCTGTGAATTCGTCGCAAACTCGTTCATTCTCATTAAGCGATCTTTTCGCATTTTTACACTACACCAGCGGTTCTCAAACTATTTTGCTTGCAAAGCCTTTTAGACGGTATAAAAAATTCTGCGGAACACCAACAACCAGGGGAATGCAATTTTAAATAAAAACCGCATAAATAATTTTTAGAAATTCGTACATAATACGTAGATATTGTGAACGTTATTATAACACACTATTTTCCTACAGTAAAATATAATTATCATAAATCGAAATATCATATATTTTCGGGGCGAGTTGAATTTGTCAAACAACATGCTGATTTTTTTGAAATTTGAATTTAATATTAATCGAATGACTTTGCAGAGGGCCTCCTAGATCACAACATTTGAGAAACGCTACTCTACGCGACTACGCCAAAGATCGAATGGATTACAAAAGCCTGGAAACGTTTTACATTCGCTTATATATGTACTGCACAAACAAAACGTTCCCAGACTTCCGTATACAGACACCTTGTATATTATGGGGCCATATTCTCCGGTTCGTTCACGGAATTTCGTTTAAATTCTCAGCGATACACTCTTAATGGTCCAAGCCGTAAACTTTCAAGATTATTATTATTATTCATTATACTGCAATAATATATCCCGAACGACCGGTTGCTCTATATATTACGTTATTCTCCCTAGTCAAATAACCGTCTAAAAATTAATACACCATATATAAATATATAAAAATTAATAAGGTATATTTACTATTTTTATTTTTTGTTAATGTAAATATTTTCAATAATCGTATATAGATATGTTGTACATAATAAATACCAATGGTATAACCAAATAGTTATCATCTTCTTAAGACGTGTATTTTTATTTATTTATTTTTAAATCCTATAACTACATAACGAAAATTTAATAATAATATTATTAATAAATAATAATTATTATAATTATTATAATAATACATAACATATAAATATATAATACTTATTTTACTTAGAATAAATATTTCATACGAACACACTTTAATTCTTTGAGATTAAGTTACATTTTTTTTTTTTTTTGATTAAAAGTCTTTTAAGCTATATTATTTCAGTTATTATTTGGCTTTTCCTATTTGTTACAACCTTATACCCTTCTTATTAAGTACTGACTAAGACTACGGCACCACGACGAAGACAAAGCGGCGCAAGGGCACCATCGCTATCTCTCCATGTTCGCATCCATCGTGTCTATGACGCTCTGTTTTTGAAGTAGAGCATTATTCAGAGCACTGATCTCGTTCTCGTAAGTATTTTTCATTCTTTCCAGCTCGGCAGACTGCTCGTATAAACGACCGCTCAAACGGTTCACTTCTTGATGTGCACCTTGTTCTACGCACTATATACATAAAAAAAAAAAGATTCATTAAATACATAAAATATACTCGATACACCTAATATATACCAAACTCAATATATGTACACAATGTACCAACAAATATACAATCAAAACATATAATTTTAATCTCAAAATACAAAAATTCAAATTCCAACATCTAACTTTACATTATTACATCATCTTATTTTATAATAAAAGGTATTTATAGGCTATAACATAATATGGTATTCTATAAAATTGTTATATAATACTTAGCATCTTAATTATAGAAAGTACGGTTAAAATTAATAACAAAGTTTTTGTGAAGATAAACAAAGCAGGGAAATATGGAATATAATAAGTTGATTGGCTTTAACCGAACTACGTATAGATTCGCTTTGGCCCTTTGCAAATACCTGATATGATACTCAACTGGTCAAACCTACTCTTAATAAATTTGTAAATATATTTTCTCCACAAAATCTATGTGTTTATGTACCTTTAAGTGTTCAGTGAGAGCTTTTACCCGAGCGCTTATAGAAGCGCTCAACATTGCGGTTGAAGCGTCATTCCGGCCGTCAACAGCTGCTCGATGTAACAGTAGTTCCTGTTCGTTGATGGTTTCACGTAGGAATACCATGGCATCAGCCAACTGTTTCTTATTGGTGTTCTTTTCTGATTCACAGTCAAACAAGTGTTTCTCCAACGCATCACACTTTGCTTTCAATTGTCTATATAAAACAAAAGAGCAAAACCCATAAGGCACAGGTATTAAACGATTAAAGTATTGTGTCACAAATTATAAATACTAGAAAAATTCTACAATAAAAACTTAAATAATTCAATAATATAATATACACATAGATATCCTTCACAATAGAATACATGTTAATTTTTTTTTTTTTTAAGATCATATTAAAGCAATAATTTTTTCAATCGTAAATAATAATAAAATCATTTAACAGCGCATACCACGCTTGTAAAGATATATTCAATACAATTTGGTGGTTAAATGTGCGAGACCCCTGGGTGCGTATTCAGTGTACCTATGTCAAACATGGCTGACCTAATTAATCGCGTAGAGCACAACTTAGTTATAATAAATTTGATATTTTTCTCATAATACTTATACAACACGCGTGATAACATGAATTGTAATATATAATTATAATTTATAAAATATCAAACACATTTCTTAAAGAAACGTTTAAGTAGATAGAAACCACTTAAAACAACGCTTTGAGTATTGATTAATTATAGTGTTATGTATATAATCAAACAATGCTTCGATGTATCCCTTCCCTTTATTCGCATTTTTGAAGATCCTACCGCCATATACAACAGCTGTTACAACACATGTAATTATATAGAAAAAATACTATGTACAATGAACGCCTTACGAGCACTGGAGATCCAAAGCTTTGTTGATGGATCTCTGTTGATTTAATTCGGTGGTCAAAGAAACGATTCTGATATCAAGTGTAGGTCTTTCTTCTTCGAACGTTATCAATCTTCGCATCAATGTGTCGCGCTCATCATCATAACGGCATTTGAGTTCTTCAAAAAGTCTATGAAAATTATTCATAAATATTAAATTGAATTTTATATACACCTAGTTCACCCATAGGCCATAGACAATCATTTAGGTGTGTACTTGTGTTATTTATATAATGTATTTACCCTAAAGAAATGTTTTCAGAGAAATAAAATATTTCACAAATTCTCCTTTCCCTATTCCCATCATCGATGAACCTACCTTCGACACTCATTTACAGCTGATGTGTGTACATTGATTGGAATTTTATTGTTGTCCTCGGCTTTCATACGATTCAAGTCTTCGGCCAATGTGGATACACGACCTTGTAAATGTAGGAGTTCAATACGGGCATTTTCATATTTCTCGGCCAAATGATCTCGTTCACCATTCAATTCCGTAACTAAAACGCAAACAAAACAATGTCTAAAAAACGGATGATAGAATATTTCATTTATGTTATTTAAAATCAAAATGTGTGCCATATCTAAATACAATTTACCTATAATATTTATGTATTATACAAATAATTCAAATACATTACATAAAGAATGAAAGTAATATTATTTATATAGCATGTAAATATAATAAGATTTTGAAAAATCAAACCATTAGTCAGGTAAAATTTGCACATTTAATTTTTTTTCTCAAATTAATTTCCGAAAAATTAAAATTGCCAAATATTATCGAAAATAATGTTGCTCTTAAATTTATTGATACCTTTTCATATAACACAATACGTATCATCAGTAGCGTAGCCAGGAGTGGTTTTGGGTGTTGCGACCCTCCCACCAATGATGTTTTTTATTTTATTTATCATGTTCTGTGTCCCATGGTATAATAATTAAATTAATGTAATAGCTGCCGGCCACCGCTCTCCAAACCAGGATTAGTTTGAGAACTTGATAGCAAATACAATAATTGTTTATTTGTTGACGGTCATTTCTAAACTATCACAGGATTGTTATTACCTTCAAAATTTTAAATTTGTATTACCACTACACAATTGGATAATTAATGGAGAAAAAAATTAAACAACTAGTTGAAATATATCACAATTATTTAGATTATAATGTGTTAGCAGCAGGTAAAATTAAAATATAGCATCAGAAATTTTCAGGAACTTAAGATTCGCTAAAAAATGTTATCGGCGCTCTTCAATAATACAATAAAACAATTTTTCCATTTACTTTCAAACTTTTGCAAATTTTAACAACCCTTCTAGTTACAACTGTAAGTAGTGAAATCAGAATATCAGAAAAAAGTTAAAACAACATATTTGCGAAACACCACAAATTAAAATAAATTGAGTTTGGTAATATTATATTATTATTATATGCATGATGTATACCTGGATGATGTCCTAAATAAATTAGCAACCAAAACGAGAAAATCATTATTAATATAATTATATATATAAGGAACATTTTTTATAAAAGGGACAAAAAGAAAATGGAAGTAGCAGTCGGCAGAAATGAGAATAATAAAATTTGGAAAAAAATATATAAGATAGGTAGTTTGGGAGTTATGTACACCTTTAGTTGGAAAAATTAAAGAGACTAGGCCGAAAAGTTTTGATCGTGTTGAGAGAAGGAAGGTGAATGAGTTTAATATGAAGGTAGACGAGTTAGTTTTGTAGAATGAAGTCGACCAAATGAGGTAGACCAAAGAAAAAGTGGTTAGAAGTCACTAGGTGATGAGAATATAGAGCCAAGGAGGTTTCTGGAGTAATTAAAGAGATTGATGTGAATAAATAAGTCGACGTGGAGAGCAAAAATAAGAATAGCTGACCCTACTCGTGTGGGATAGTGGCGAAGAGAAACGAAAATTTAATTAAAATAGGAACATTCGTTTTTGACCGGGTTTATTAATAAATGTACGCAGTTTGTGTGAATTTCATTTTTTTCTTCGTTATCTCGTAATATCAAGGAACTATTTACTATATTAGTGGTAAAATTAGGCACTAAATTTTTATTGACGCTCAGTTTTTTTTTTTAAATGAAAATAATTCCAAACTCTATAATGATACTGATAAATGCCACTTGATAACAGGGTATAATTTGATAACAGATAGTGCGTCCGCCATCTTACAGCCACTAATCGGCTCCACAGACTTTATTTATTAAACAGTACTATACCTAATTAAATTAAAATGTAGAGTTCAAATTTTATCGTTTTCAAGTACCTGTGTGTAAGAAAACTATTGAAATTAATTCCAAAATCGTAGAAAAAACAACTGGTTTTAAATCGAAAACAAAAGTATGTCGTTTACCTTATAACATTTTGATAAAAAGTATTATTGTTTATATTATTACCGAGATGATTAGTAAACATTCAGTAATTTTTTTTTTATTAATTATCGAATTATTCTTTATACTCGTTACACACACGTAAATTATAAACACATTTTTCGAATCAATACTAGGTAGTTCCCTACTAAACTATAAAACCCATCTACTAACGAATATCCCGACTTGCAAGTAATGAAAAACGTGATGAAGATAAGTCAGAAATAAAACTAAACTGTTCTAGTTTTTAGTTCGAAATTTGAACATGAAATTATTTCTAAACCGAGTTTATGGGATCTTAATTATTGACGTTAATTAATTTGTCATTAACTGTAACTTACGATTTTGCCGTTATGTATTGCATATTATTGACTATAATATTATAAACTTGAAAATAATATACATTTATTTTCCACATTATTAATTATAATGTATATATACTTTTCATATTACCTCATAAACGGGACATAAAATAATAATATACCAAGATGTTTACGATATTACGTAGTCTCAGTAATGTATTTCACATATTGATTTATCACTATTAACAATAAACAACAATAAAAAATATCTAGTCTAAACTACAAATTTATATTCATATAGAATGAGAAAAGCTAAGAAAAACTAAGATATACGACAAATCTGAATTTTCTTCATATTACTTTAATATGACTCTAATTTATGTATCTATAATTAATTTACCATTAACCAATAAATATATATTTTGTTACATATATTATAGGATGAACTTTAATGTAAAATGTTTATGTTTTAATACTTAATATATATATATTTTTTTTTATTATTAATTTTCTTGTTTTTTTTTTTTATTATATAGAAAAACAAGAAATCATACAAAATATTAAAATGGGTATTCCAGGTTTAACGAGTTTTATAAATCGTAATTCCACACAATACTTTGAAAATCA
The DNA here is from genome assembly GCA_032441835.1 of Slavum lentiscoides. Classification (NCBI taxonomy): domain Eukaryota; kingdom Metazoa; phylum Arthropoda; class Insecta; order Hemiptera; family Aphididae; genus Slavum; species Slavum lentiscoides. Next base: position 371,048 of record CM063707.1, on the reverse strand, counting down.
TCAACTTAAAGATACATTAGTTATAATCGATGGTTATGCACTGACAAACTTTCTGTACAGACAATATGAAAATCAAACAAGTGCATTTGGTGGTGATTATGACATTATAACAGGAGTATATGTAGATTTTATTAACTTATTATTAAGTTGTAATGTGACACCAGTTTTTGTATTTGATGGAGCATATGAACAACGTAAAATTGAAACAATTATGCATCGTATGAGCCAAAGAATACATTCATACAGCAAACCTATTAAAACTAATGAATGTATGCCATATTTTGCCAGCGATATTTTCTTTGATATTCTTAACGATATGGATATACCGCATGTAAATTGTGATTTCGAGGCTGATGCTGAAATTGTGGCTCTGGCCAAATTATTAAATTGTCCTGTTGTTAGTCGAGATTCTGATTTTTATGTGAACACAGTACCATACATTCCTTTAGATATGATTACCCTTGATTTAAAATCTACGGAAAAAGCAATAAACTGTCGAATTTATACAGTCGAAAAACTACTGAACGAGTTTGGAGGACTGAATACCGATTATTTACCTTTAGTAGCTGCATTGTTGGGAAATGATTACATTAGACCGGATACGTTTTATTCATTATTAAGATTAAATCCTGGAACCTTTAATTGTGGATTAAAACTCAAACAAATCTCAAACTGGCTAAGAAAACAAAATAATGTAGATAGCGCAATAAATAATATGATACGAAACTTGTCTCCTAATATCAGTCCGTATATAAAAAAACAAATAATAAACATTGTACAAGACTATAAAAGTATGGATAGCAAATACTTAGCATTTATTCTGGAAAACAAAAGAATGAGTAAATATCAAGATTGTTTGAAGAATTATTCAAAAGGAAATGAAAAAAATATACTCCCTACATGGTTAGAACATAATTATCGAAAGGGTACTGTAAATTCAGAAGTTATGACAATTCTAACATTAAAAAAAGTAATTTTCAAAGTTCAAATTGAAGACTATAACCAGCCACCATATTTTAAAGTTACTTTCAAGATTTTAGAAAGAATATTTGGACTACTTTTTGAAAATAAAGATAATATGATTCCTGGCTTTGGTCGAAAAGCCGAACTTAATATGGGCCAATATAAAATTAAACCATATATATTTAAACCTTACATACCATTAACCGATTTACACAAGACTGATTTAGAATATCGCAAAAAAATAATTTTGGAATTAACTGGTATCAAAAACGGTATTGACGGTATTCCAAAAGAATGGGAACTGTATATTTTAGTTTTAATTTACTGGGCTGTTCATACAAATAACTGTAAATCTAGACACATGCATGCTTTAATTATAAGTGCAATGACATTCAACATCATCAAACCAATTGAAACAGACGCACTGCATATAACGTTTAAAGATTCTAATAAAAAAACTAAAAGTATTCTAGAAGAAAGTATAATTAAAGTGAAAAAAGAAGATTGCACTAAAGCTATGAGTATTTTGTCAACATATTTTAAAGTTGACAATTATAATGATACACGTTTATATAACAAAATTATTCATCCATTTGCTCAATTCCAAAGCTGTGTTTATTTTTTCATGATAATAAATTCTTTGGTGGACTTCCCATACGTCCAATGTCGTATTGAGAATTTTTTCAAAGGATCGTTTTTATATAATTTGTGTGTAAAAATGGAAAATTGTGATCCGGAGGTATTTATATCTCAGCAGTTATTTGATGATAATTTACATTCTTTAAGTGAAGTTTATAAATCAATTACTAGCTGTTTAGAGAAACTAATGCCCCTCCAAAACGAAGAATGATTAATAATAAATGTAAAACTTTAGAACCAAAGGAGAAACGAACACAGAACAATAAATAAATAAATAAATAAATTAGTAATATTTTACTAATAAAAATGGGATATTCTTAATTCTTTTCAATCTATTGTACTGTACATAGTAAAAAATATGAATGTATATGTTTAGATTAATTTAAAATTAAATTTTGTATATCTTTGAATTGTTCATTATTAAGTAAATATTTAGCTTTAGCACTTATTCACTGTAAATAAAAATTAAGTTCAAAACATTTATGTAATTCTTATATGTATAAAATTTACCTCTGGATTGATACGAGCGCAGTAAATCTTGTAGCTTTGCTTGGTGTAATTTTGCTTGCCTAACCAATAACTCATTATGTTCTTTTAACATAGCGACTTCAGACTCTAGAGATTTCCATTCTTCATATGTAACTTCAACCTTTAAAACGAAATAAATGTATACACAAAGAAAAATTTCTTGTAGTATTAATTACTATATTTCATAATTAATTAGTATGGAATTATTTTCATTTGACTAAATTTCTGCTATATTTTTATTTAAAAATATTTAAGAAAATAGTTAAACAAAAGAGTATATCTGTACTATCATTATTATAAGAAAATAATCTTTGGTTATTATAATATCTTAAAATAACGTAAATTGTATGAAAAATGTGAGTAAAAGTATTTGCAAGGCGGCAGGTTTAACTAATTAATACGTCTTTATACAACAAACAATTAATTCTAAAAGTGTCAACTATAAGAGATCAGACCCCTACCTAGTTCTATAAAGCTTGCCGAGACATTTGGATATATTTCATTTTTGAAGGAAGCAGTTTAAAAATTTGAATATGTGTTTTCTAAATTACTAATATAGATGAAATAAATACTTTTTCATTTGCTTCTTCAAGCTGGTGATAAAGATTTTCATTTTCAGCAACAATTTCCCTACTTCTGGAAGAAAATCGAGCGAGTTCATTCTTATAACTTTCAATAGTAACATTTTTTTCTTCCAAAGAAGTTTGGTATGCTTCTAATAAAGGAGATACTGCATTAATATCTTCTCTACGCCAATTAATGTTTTTGGGATCTACAAAAGAAATAAATGTCTAACACATTGAACAATAATATTTTATCTGCATATTACCTTGCACTCTCATGTAACCGCTAGATTCAGTAAACTGATCTCTCGACATCAATTTATCTTGACATTTTTCTAATTCTCTATTCAATCTAGAAAAAAAAAAGAGAATCTTAGTGCTAGTTGGACCATTTAAATATTAATTTTTAATTATACCTGTAAGTGAGATTTTTTAAAACAAAAACATCTTGTTTCAATTCTTTGTTTTTATCAATTAATCTATTAACTTCGCTTTGTCTGTTCATAGTTTCTATTGCCGTACACTGTCTCTGTAGTTCATCCCTTTTTTTCTCCAACTGTTTAAGATGTGATGCCATCCTAGCAACATTTTCAGACATGTCTACATCTGTAATTTTAAAAACGGATCGATAATGCCAGCATATAATACATGAATAACCAAACGAAATTCATACTATTTCTCAAACGATCTAAAGGAGACATCATTTCTGCCCTGCTCGGTTCCCTTCGTGACATTCTCTCCATAGCTGGAACTATACACCTCTCGACCGCCACATCCACAACATAAGGAACCTATAACGATCAGGAAAATTAAAGATTTTGCTAAATTGAACATACGGACGTCTAATAAAGGCTGAAAAGTAGCACGAAAAATTAATTTCACCCGCCATTACTTTATCTGAAGTACTCGAGCGAGCCCTGCGAGGCGGAATGGGAACTTGCCCGTCTTGACTGTAATTACTTGCCATATTGTTAAAAGTATTGTGACAGTGTAATTAGCATATATCCGATATCGATTTTCCAAAATTAAAATAACGATATTACACAATTGTATTGTGTGTATACATGACTAGACTTGTTTAAATAGTAGGTACATAAAATTTTCGTTTCAAATACTTCATTTTCGTAAGATTTCACTATTCAAATGGCAATGAGATTTCAAATTGTAAAATTGTACAAAATAGGAAGACTGAATAAATGAGAATTCATGACGATTGAGTATTGACTTTCCGTTTGTCACACGAAATTGGTAAGTGTACGAAAAAAAAATCGTTAATCTTATCAGCGTACAAAAGAAAAACACTGATAGTAATATTGATAACGTTCCAGATTGCAGTCGTAAACCAGAGAAGATATTATATAATGCAAAAAGTTGAAAACGTTTTATTTAGTACTTACTACTTATTTGTACTTACGTATTACAGTATTTACTGTAATATAATTTATAATATTTACACTGTATTAAATATAAGTTACCTGCTCTTGTAAGTTGATTAAGGAATACACATACATAACATTATAGTGTATTCTACAATAGCTATGGGTTGTAGCAAAAACGACATGAACTATAATAATAATTAATTAACTGTTAGATTACATGCGTATATTTTTATTTCACTTATTACTGAATACCAAAGTACGTTTTCTCGATTGGTTTTTAGTTTCTTTTTCGTTCGTAAAATATTAAAATGTCTTCATAGGACGTGTATTGTATTAAATCATTGAAAAATATATATTTGTACATAAATCACCATTACAACAACTTTAAAAAGTTTCAAACTATTTCGAAAGGTTAGAAAAATAATTTAAAATGCAATTGTACGAGATACGGTTTACTCGTTGTCATTCGATTGTTTATAAAATAATTTGTGATGAACAATAATAACAAAAAGAAAATAATACAATTTTAATAATTGTCACAAATATCCGAATCAAATATTTTATAATCAATCGAAACTAAATTCAATTGGTCTTACACATTTGTAATAAAATACTATGTACTATAGTATACACTGATCAATTTGAAATTAAAATACTTAAATACAATTTAATGACAATAAAGTACTATTATTATTATTTTTTGGAATTAACCATACTGCCAATAGTGGTCGAACATTGTGGAACCAATGCAGAGTGACATTGCTAGTGTAGTCACAGCAGTCGCATTACCTGTTCTGAAGACAGAACTTGCAAAAGTTTTGAAACGCAAGACCACAATTGGCAGCATGGTTAATTCCGAAAAACAATAATAATATTAGTTTAATCCGTGAAAGTTTTAACAAATTTATGACAATAAAGCATTTCAATACATTATAACTGTAATTGTGTAGTAATTTGATTCTGGATACATACTAGTATTAATGTTAGAACATTATGGTATGAAGAAAATAATAAAAATACATATTTTTTTTTACGTAGGCTTTTTAATTTATAATACAAATGTAGAGCAAGTCATCGATGTATATAAATATATATATATATATATATATACTATATACTTTGAATCTTAAACCTAATTCTTACGAAAAAAAAAAAAAAAGGTAATGGATTCAAGGAGCTGGCGGTTGTTGACGAACAGCTTCTTTAGGATTTTTGACAACTAAAATGACCGAATCACCACGCAGGAACATTTTGGAAATATATTTGTCTCGACTAACTGCTTTTGCCTAAAACAAATAAATAATATTAGCGTTTTGTGGTTTCTATATTTAAACATATTACAAAAAAATGTATGTGTATATTATTATTTTATATTTACCTTTTTCTTGCCCTTGCCGGTTTTGGGTAATTCAGTCCACATCTCTCGTACATTTTCTAACACCATATTACAATGGCGGTCAAAAGCCTTAATTCTCGCTAACAGTTTTCTGTTGTTACGACAATTAATCAATACTTGAGTATTGTTACGGACAGACTGAGTTAGTACAGACATGGGACCAGTAGTAAATTCTTCTTCTTCGCGTTTTGCCAACTCCTCTGGAGTCATTTCAGATTTTGGTTTGTTTGCTACAGCGGCCCTATAACAACAACATAAACGTATTGCGTCATTAAGTATTCACAAATAAGAGGATAAACACAGTATTTTATAATGTAAAATAACATTTTTATCAAATCATTTCGGTTCCGATCATTTAAACGTTTCCGTATTCGTCGATCTAGAAAAAGAAATGTTTTTAACGTAAACTGCCGTTTCAACCCTAAATCAGTATGATTTCGCACTCAAGAATTATGAATCCAAATCCGAGTCCGAACACTCGAATTCAATCGAACACGGATTCAGGTTATAAGTGATCGTCTTATCTCCGTTCGCAACATTACGTATGTTAAAAAATTTTTTTAAAAACACAACGAACAACTGAAATATCATAGAATTCCTACACAGACTTCTCGATTCGTTGTTAATACTACTAATACTCGTGAATATTTCTATTCACAGATACATGAAAGTTTAGTTGGAATCACGAAATACGTATACTTACATCGTACGATTTTTTTGTCACTAAAATACAAACGAACAGTAACGCGATACTATATTAATTTCGATAAATAATAATAAAAAGCGAAGACAAAACGCGAAACGACGACACCGCGAAACCGAACTCACAAAATTGTAAACAAAACGAATAAGCCGATCGTCCTATGTCGACAGATATCGTTTAGAAGCTAACCTCAAAAAATAATTTATTGTCCACAAAAAAAAAAAATGATTTCCTTGTTTTCCGTTATCACCGCAGTCACGGAGGGTATTATGGTAAAATAAGTAAGGTAACCACAATGCTTTGGACCGTTACGATCATAGATTAAGAAGAGTATTACCACCACACATTTTCCCACCACAAATCCAGGAGAAAAAAATTAATACTTTTTTAGTATACATAAAATATTACGTAAAAAATACGTGGCGAATAATATAAATATTACTCGCGGTATGAGATGATTTATTGTACAAAAGGTTTACATAATATTTGGCGGTCACACTGATTGTAAAACCGCGGCCCGTTGAACGGCATTTGAAAAAAAAAAATATCGCGTTCGCGACGCGATATGGCGTTCCGCGATTACAAAGCGAAAATCGGTAAATTACAGTGGAGTATTTAAAAATGCGTAATGGGGGGAAGAGGGCACCAACAAAATTTTAAATGGTTATAGTTATTCATAATCATATTTTTATATAAAAAAAAAAAATACAAAGTTAATAATAAGTCATTTCAAATAATAAAAAATTTAATTATTTAATAATATATTATTTAACATTCGAAATTATTTTACGTATTATATTCAGTATTTATTTCAGGGGGGTGACCGGGGGAGGGGGGTATTATCCCCCCGAAACAATTTTTTTACCCCTCCGGAATATTATCGACTATTGTTATTAAAAATAGTAATAGGTAAGTATTGTGTATGATGATAAAATGAAATAATATAATTACGACCAACACGTCATAATAATGTGTTATATTAGATAATAATTAATTATTGTATAGATTATAGTGCATATAAGATATAAATCATACATTAATAAAAATAACTATAATAATGTTTTACAAATGTATATATTGACTTGTTTTCAATATTAATAAAATGAAATAATATTTAAATAAAAGTTTTTCTTATAGATTTTTTTTTGGACCCCGAAAATTTACAATACCCCCCCGACTAATAAAGTCTGAAATAAACACTGATTATATTAATTTTTAGTAGTTACAAGTTTAATCGGTATTGAATTAATAAACGTTGATTTTGCATTCATAAAATATACAGTCGAACGTGGTTAACTCGAACTTCTTTGACTCGAAATCGTCGATACCTCGAACTTTTTTCCCGGTCCCTAGAATTTCCTATTTAAAAAATTCAAAAAACATTTAATTGCAATAATATTTTCGTGAATAAGTCGAAGTTTCGATTTTTCTAAAATTATAAAATTATGATATTTCCCTCGTGTATATGTACTAAATTTACTGTCGAAAGTAAGGTCATTAGTGTTATCCAGGGCCGTAGGGTTTAGGGGGTTCAAACCCCCACTTGAACATCGGAAAAGTAGAAATTTCAATTTTTTTTTTACGCACAACAGCATTGCAGATGTTACAGTAAAATGTATGTTCATATTTAGATTTTACCAACATCTTGATGTTAAGTAGATTTGTTATTTATGAAAAATAAGTACCTAATAACAATGTGTATAATAACATTATGTATACATGTTTAATTTGGTCTATGCCATTATAAACATTGATAAACATGATTATAGATTTTTGTGCTGATAAATCATTACGATACACGATTATAATAATGCACGAATCAAGATAGCACTGAACCCCCCATATAAAAATCCTGTCTACGGCACTGGTGTTATCGTTACCGATAAGTGGTCTATTTGATTGGTTTACTACACGACAACGAGTACTCGCAATCATCGGATGAAGAAGAGGAACAAGAATGCACTGTACCCCCCATTTCCACGATTGCACACAAGCACTGATACATATACATTATAATGAATTGAGGTGATTTATCAAAACAAACCAGATGTCAGTGATGAACTTTTTGAAGCTTTAAATGTAATTGAACGATTCACTGCAAATGCTGCGGTCAACAGCAAAACTCAAACAAAAATAAATACTTTTTAAAAATAATTTTCTGTTTCTAATTTTTGTTTACACATTTTTAAAATTATACATACATACCTATATAAATAGTAAATAGGTACATACATATTATAATAAATACATACATTTAGAAAAAATTTTCTAACCTGATTTTTTTTTTTTGGTTTTTTGGATTACTCGAATTCTTGGATAACTCGAACTGTTTTGTCGGTCCCTTCAACTTCGAGTTAACCAATAGTTTTAAAATATATATTATTAAAATGTAAATTATTATTTAATAGATGCATATAATATAAAAAATATGTATTAAGCTGAAAACTCGTATAGACCTTCATTTTGGCGTTCTAAATGTTGTCTCAAAAGTCTCATAAAAAATCTCGTGTCAGCGTCTTAAGATATTCAAGGTCAAAGGTCACAAAAATCGGGTTTTTTGCAAATATCTCGTTTCCTATGGCTTTAATGCTAGGCACATTAATTATTACGAATACTGTAGAGAATAAAATTCGCTAAACTTTTGTTTGAACACCATATATAGGAAAGGCGGTTCTTTGAAATTAGGCTTTTCACTTTCTTTAAAAGCCTCAGGCCCATTTATCACTGTTGACCCGGGTCTGGTTCTGGTCAAATGGAAAATTAAAACGCTCGCGGTATATTGGACTATCGTGTGTCGCGTGTGTGATAAAGGAGAAGCGAAGAGAGAGAGAGAGAGAGAGAGAGAAATGATAAACAATACTTTAAATACGTTAAATAAATAATTATTTAAGTGTCCGCAACAATATACGCGCGGGTGTATATTGTCATTTTATATTTAGCCGAAACGCGGTAGGTACTGGACGGTTTGAACCGCGAAAATAATATCATGCGAATTTCGGGCTGTTATTTCGGGTCGTTTCGTTTTTATTACAGTCCAAAACAATACGCGCGTTCTGGCGTCCCATTGAGCGATTCCGCCGGCTTTTGAACCCAAAAGGCTGTACATGTGTGCATATAACGCAGCAATTTATTAGGTACGTAGCTATAATAGGTACCTACTACGCGCTACACGCGTGTAAATATAAACGGAGACGCTATATACAGGGATAGACGACGATTGTTCGGTTGCGGGAAAAGGGGAAGGGAACCCATTCGCGGCGTTGCAGTGCCCAGCACGAGTGCGCACGTTTTGGCTGGCATGGCGCAGAACGTTCACCGAGCTATTTATTAAAGGTCGTCGACAAAGGACGCGTGGGCGGTGTACTGTAGGTGGCGTTGAGAAGGCGCTCGACAACGATTTTCCACAATCGCGGTGTACGACGGGATCGCGCGGAGGGTGTCGGGGTGTTTACGCACACACGTACGCGCATTATAACAGGGCGCGCGCGCGCGCATTTCGCCACACACCGCGCGAGAGATATACGCGCGGCATCCCTGCGCGGTGTGCGCCGCAGGGCTTTTAACATTGCAGCGCGCATATACCACATATTATACAACACAGTTGGCGGTGACCGCGACGGTGCGTTGCACGTATATATTTGCTGGATATTGGCGAATGCGATCGGGAAATCGTATTATTATACATATTATATATAATACGAAGAGCGCGGGGCCCGAAAGAGATATTATTATATAATATAACTGCGCGTACGCGTATAAACGCGCGAAATGGCGCCCAGGGACAACCAGGAGTTGGTGCCGTTGACCGACGGCAGCGGCCGCGCGGACGACGACGACGAACCCGCGGACGGCCATCATCACGCGCGCGTGCACCAGCAACACCAGAAAATACCGGCCGCCGCCGCCGCCGCCGCCGACGACGACGACGACGCGTGTTATTTGGACGACGTCAAAGCGGGGCAACAGACGCCGGCCAACGACATGAAAACCTCCATGTTCGCCTGTCAGCAAATCATCGGGTTGGGCACGCTATGGAGATTTCCCTACGTGTGCCTCAAGTACGGCGGCGGTAAGTGCAGCGGTGCCTAATACTTACGCGCGGTATACCTTTATAAGCAGGGACGGATTGGTAAAATTTTTCGGCCCGGGAAAATTATTTAGACCAGCCCTCTGTATTATAGTATCTAATATTATATACATAAAAACAAATATTACTCGTATTTTTTTTAAGGCAATCTGCGGTTCAATTCCCCCCCCCCCTCGTACAATTTTAAAAATTACAATTTTGTTCACTGACTTTTATATTCGTTAAAATAAAATTTGCACATAAATTATATAGCGAAATAATTTAATACGAGAGTTCTTTATTGAGTAACGCACTTTTATTTTTTAACTTCTTACCATAATGATTCCTTCTGTGTCAATATAATTTAAAATTTAAAAATTCATGATAATTTATAGCAAAATTAAAAATTGTTTGCGGCCATAGCAGCCCTCAAGGATACCGGCCCACCGGGAAGTTTCCCCGTATCCCGATGGGCTAATCCGGCCCTGCCTATAACTACGCATAACTATCATATCTTATTATTATACTGCAATAAAACAGAGTGTGTCATCTGCAGTATTGACGACCGCGGGGATCAGACGTGCATGACAAATTAAAAACGACCAAAACACGCGTGTGTATTATATACGTTTTTATTCAAAATACATTCCCGGAGGAAATTCTAATGACGTTTTTATGTATGCATCGATCTCCATTATATATTGGCAGGACTTAAAACGACTTTTTTAACGACGTCCGTTTTTGGAATACTCTGTAGATTTATTTCGCGTCGTGGGTTCCATTTTCAACGTTTTAAAAACGGCATTTTTAGTTCACAACAAACAAATAACAATAATTAAGCGGAATAATTAAATCAGGCGAGTATTAATGGCGATGGATCACGCGGCGGCAGTGCGCGCTCCTGAGGTCTCGAATTATAATGTTTAGGGATCGTCTAGGTACTATATATATAATTATTATTAGAAAAAAATATGTGCTGACCTATACAACTCTATTTATAGATTTGAAAAAAAAAGGATTTAAAAGTGAAAGTCCGAGTAAACCGAGTCAGATATTACGTTTGACTATTGCTACACATAATACGAATATATATTATATATATATTTATATGTATAAGGAATGTTCAACTTTAAATAAACTTCAGACATCAACAAATAGCCCTCTTCAGTATAATAATTAGCTATAAGTGCAATCAATTTTATAAAATCGAAAACGTACTGAATTCCTGCAGACATTTTACAGTATTTTGTAATGAAATGGGCAGTGCAGAATATCGACGAATCTATATTATGTTTAAAATTGACCGGAAGAACTAATGTTGAGTTGTCATCGCGGTTAAAAATTTAAGAATCAAAATCTATGCGTACATGTGATAAGTTTGGAATATTGTTAAAGTCTGAATGTCCAGAATTATCAAAACAATAGCTTATATTAGGTATATCAACAGACAACACTACAACAGGTATTATAGTACAGCCATTGGCTCCGAAATTATACTCATGTGAAGCAGCATTTTCAGCACTTACCATCACCAAAAATAAATACCGGAAGGAATTAAATGCGTATAGAAGCAGATGTATAATAGTTAACAAACGAAAAACAAAATATAAACAAATGTTGTTTATATAAATATAAACAAATTTTCTGACCCATTTCACGAGTGATAATGTACTTTTTTAATAAAACGAAGGATTGCTACCGCTTTAAATAATAATTATAGTAGCTCCCTTATACCTATGTTCAACACGACTAGAAATTAAGCGTTGGGCAATAATTTCGCTTCAATCACCTCGGTAAAATGTGCAGATTGCGTGTTATAATATTATAAATTTTAAAGTGTCTAGAATTAGTATTTCTCGAATTACAACAAAATAACTCGAATAGAATTTGTTGAAAACGGGTAGTGTGTCATAAATTTCACAGTGTCGTAAATTTCCCTCATTTTTCGGTGTCTATTTTTGTAAAAACTATCGTGATTCTTTTTTAAATTATACAATATAAATTATAATTTTTATAATTTTGTACTTCTCGTGACATTCTTAAGATGAAAAGTAATATTTTTATAATAATTTATCGTATTATTCAATATATTAATATACTATATTTTTATTTTTACATTTCTTTATTGCTATTATTACTTAATATTACTTTGCCGTTTGCCCGTTTTTCATTTTATGTTATTTTAAATTACATACGATTTTTTAAAATTTTTATTAAATATTAAATTATATATGCTTTTTAAATGGTATTTTTTTATTGAGTAAGTATTGAAAAGTACTATATATAGGTTATAACACTCAAATGCGGTATGATATTTTTTAGCTCGTCATTGAGGTGGATGACACGGACACCATAATTTCTTATCAAACCATAAGTCTATGCACGGTTTATGGTATATGCATAAACACTCGAGCCGAGCGATTTTCTGTCCTAGATCCATATTTTCCAGACAAATAGCACACTCAATCTCTCTTTCCGAAATTACCACGTCCTCGTTGTACATTCTGTTCCGTACTTCGAACATTTTTGAACATTGTTCCACGTGTCTGCACATATATCAATCGATTTATTAGAGTACCTAAATAAATAAATAAACTAGGAAAATATTAAATTACGTTAGTTTTTTATTAATTTACTATAGAAGTAATTTCATCGAAATTGTATTTACACCAATTACTCAATACAAGTACATAGTGGAACTGTTAGTTGAGGGTGTTCAAAATTTCAGAAGGAGTGAAACATAAATTGTATATAGAAAATCAAGGCTATTTATAATAATAATATTAATGCCATTTAACAATTTAAGATACGTTATAATTTTTAATTGGAAATTTATCATAATTATGTTCATGCCAAATTTAGTTGTATAAAAAATATAGCACATATTATTTATATATCAATATAATTATTTATTACATTTATGTATATTTATTATTTGGCAATTATTATTCGTTATTTATATTTAACACATATTATCATACATATTTAAAATACATAACATAATATTTTGTAGTTATACCTTATTAAGTTTTCGCGTGATATACCTAAATATTAAAACCTAACTTAAAGTAGTTGTTCACGCCAGATTTAATCGATTTTTGAGTATCCACTATCTAGTATCAAACTACATTTATAGGTTAATTATGCAATATAAACTTGCATACCTACCTAAATTGATATTCTAAATATTTACGAAAGAATTAGTTTTTTTATAATACTATAAAATAAATATACATATCTACATTCTACAAGTAATAAATATACTGTATATTACATATTATAGGTATAGTATAGGTACTTAATTCATACTGAACCAATATGTATTGCGTATAGTATATCTAAATGTAGGTAGTATTTTGAATTATATTTTATTAGTAATTGAATTAGCGAACGTGTAGTTACACAATGTATAAATGTATAATATTTTCTAACTACCAAAGTACCTACTTTAATTATTCTTATGCGCAGTACATATCATATCCTCCAATTTTATATTTACAATATGTCAATATAATATATAAATAATAAATTGAGTTAGTTGTATAAATTAACAAATGTGAATATTATTTTCACTTAATTTGATTTTTTAAATAATCACTTATCCAATGATAAACGTCAATTAATTGTATTGTGTAATCCTTTTAATAGTTTAATTCAAACTACGAATTTTATAGATATTAGATATTGCAGTTCAAAATGTACAAAATAACTAATTTATATAATTACCCTCGGGCATTAAACTAGAATTTTTTGGTAGGTATTATAATTTAAATATTTCACTTTACAGTATATCAACAATATTACGTTACACCGTGTAGTTTAACAGACAGCTGTATTAACAAACTTTTTAAATAACATAATATTTTATATTTATTTATTTATTATTACGAGAAAAGTCATAATTCTGTAAATTGATATAAGTTAATGAAGTTGGAAAAATTAAAATATACTTAAAGAAACCTACTGGATATTATCAAATATTATTATAAATGAAAATGGTGCATAAAAAGATTACATACAAATAACTATATATTGTATTTTGGTTATTAATAGGATTAGCAGCTATTGTTATTGAACAAAATAATTAAAATAAGTTTCATACGTATGCGTATACTTATTGGCTTTAAATATGACTTTTTAACGGTAACCCACTTGTAATATAACTCCAAGATCATTTTCTGGCATATTGGACAATTCGCCTTTTTACGCTTTCCACTTTTAAGTCTATTTAAATATATCGAGTATTTGTGTGAATTGTTCTTTTCCCTTCGATTCATTTAATTGCTTAAAATTTTCGTTTTAGTTACTGTTTTGTATATTATAGATTTTAACGTTTATTTTAATAAATTATCAACATAACTACAGTAACCATATGAATGCAATACGCAATTAAATAATAATTTTCGAAATAAAACAATAATGATAATGTTGAATATACAAAACAATTAGTCTAATACATACAATATATATATATATATATATAATTGATTTTGAAATCGTTATTAATTGATATGAATCAAACGATAAACATATAAATAATGTTAATGTATAATGTATAATGTTTTTAATAATCTATTTTAATTTTCAGGTACATTTTTGATACCATATACGGTCATTATGTGCCTAGTTGGTTATCCTTTGATTGTAATGGAAATCGGCATTGGTCAAAAGTTGAGGCACAATAGCGTAACAATATGGACAACAATTAATCCTCAATTGGGAGGCATCGGTATAGTAATGTGTTTGGTTACCATCGCTATGGCGTGTTATTACGGTACTATCATAGCTTGGGGCACTAAATATATGGTCGATATGAATAAGGTGAATAATATTTATGTAATAATAATGCAAAACAAAAATGTTAAGGCTTAAGGTTCCTATTCATTATTTAAAATTTATTTTTAGTTAAATAATTAAACCAAATACCAAATAGGATGATTGATATACGAGTATTATTGTAATTATCATTATTAAATATAATAATTGAATAATTTAATATTCATAAATAATAATAAGACTACTATAATAAAAAAAAACACGGTGTATGGACGTATATACACACTTGAGTACTAAAGTAATATTTATATAGTTATAGTATAGCCAGTATAGGTATATAATATTCCTATGTAGGAAAATATTTCATAACAGTTCAACAAATTGAACTCGACTATTGACTATTAATTATAATATCTTAAAAATTAAAATTGTTAATTTCGAGCAAATAGTCTTACGTATTATTCCCCGTATATATTATATATAATATAATTATTATTTTGATATTGATATTTTTAATTAAATATTTACAATCTGTATATACATATAAATATTTGTATTGTGTTCTTATACGATGATCAATATATACACGAAAATTAACAATTTCAATTCACCTTTTCTTATAAAAGTGAAAAAAAGAAAATGTGCGAACAATTTAACATTATTGATTATTGCGTATACAATAAAATAATATACAGGTAGGTATTTTATTTGCATACAAATATACAATACAATCATTAATATTCAACTTATTTCAAAAGGTTTTCTACGTATATATATACGTATTGTGTATAATTTTAATATATTATTTAAAATTGGTCATACATTTTTGAAAAATTGAATGAGTACTTCAATATAGTAACCAGACAAAATATTATTATAATTGAAAGTTATGTGGTATTATTAGTTTAAAATATTTAAATGTAAATCGATAAGGCTGAAGGTCAATAGGTACCTTTATTATAGAAGTCATTTAAAAAAAAAAGTTTAACTGCTTATATTATATTTAAAGCGACGATTTTATTTCAGTTTCCAGATCTGTGGCCTCCTTACGGTCAACCATCCATTGATCCCAAAAGATCTCAGTCATTTTGGCATAAAACTGTATTAAACGTAACAGGTTCTATGGATGAATCTAGTGAGATGCAAGCGAGTCAAGCATTTCAATTGTTCTTCACGTGGTTTTCCATAGCTATTATGTTGGCGGCAACGTGGATTATATGTAAAAATAAGTATATAAAAGTATGTATTATTTCAACAATTACCTATCTAATATTTTTGTGCTCAACACACATTTATCTTGTTTGTTTTATAGGTATTTATTAATTTTTCGAATTCGAAATTTCAAAGTTTTCCGTTTTTTATTCAAATTATGTTATATGTTACCCCACCATTCTTGTTAGTTGTTCTATACATTGTAGAATCGGGTTACGGATATGTTAGCTTCTTGTATATCACATCCGTAGAGGTAGGTAATATGAATAAAATATATTACTTTATTATATTTATATAGATATTATTTGTATTAAATAATTAAGCACAAAAAAAATATACATCATTTCAGTTGAAAGATTTATTGGTTCTTCCGATCTGGGTGGACGCAGTCGTACAAGTATTCTGTTCACTGAGTCTAGTACACGGTTCGTGGATTTCATTCGGATCGTTTTCCAAACGTAAAAGCAATTTTCTGTTGACTGCCACTATGGTGGTATCTTTCAGTTTCATTTTAGTATTTGTATGGACTTGGTTTATAGTTTCCACAATAATACCAAATGTTTTGCAAGACATTAAAACTTGTGTAATCGGGTAAAGTAAATTTAAATAAATAAGAATTTATATTTAAATGGTTGTGAATTGTAAACGAAACTTTTCGTTTCTTTGTATTTATTACAATTGTTTATTGTTTTGTTTTCATATTTTTACAACTGTAATATAAATATGTAACATCATCTTTAAACTTATATGTATTATTTTTAGATCGGCTTATAAATGGGATAATTCAAAAGGTATGCCTGCACATGTGTTTTACAGTAATAATTATGACGCGTTAATTGCTAGTCGAAAATTAGACGAAACTTTAATGAATTTTGACGTACAAGAATGTAACATGGAAAATCAATTTAAATTGGTAATAATAATAATATATATATATATATATATATTTATTTAAGTTAAATTGAGCGTTGTTTATTATATAAAAGAGTATGCTCATCGCTGTAATTGATTAACAACACTATTGATTTCAGATCGATAATTATTATTGTATTTCAAGTTATTTCAATTTGTTTATTCTACGCTATTTTTTTGATAAAATTTTACAGGCTAGCAATGGAATTGGTCTCGTATTTATAGCACTCGGAGAGTTTACCACAACTTTTTCATTTGGAAAAATAATTGGCTATAATCATTTGAAAATTGTCCTTAACATTCCACAAATTTTCATTCTTACTTTCTGTACAGCTTGGTTGGTACATTTATTGAGTTGGTTTGTCTGGGCACTTACTGAAGTCAAGTGTTTAAAAAAAGTGTCAAAACTATGCATTTCAAGTACGTTGAAATACATATAACGAATAAAGACTATATTGTTTATGCTTTTGATATTTTAAGCTTCAAATTATTTTTGTTGATTTTTTCCGTTTTATTTTGTGTCATTTTGTTTTATAATTCAAATGTTCAAAACAATTTTTTTTTATTTCACGACTAAATAATCCAAATGTACCACCTAAAGTTTTTAATATATCCTTTTTATAGATTAAATTAATAAGTAATAAAATCGTTATTGTAGCCATGCTTTGTACAATATGCTGTATCTGTGGATTGGTATTTACAACTAGAACGGGTATATACTGGATGTCTTTGTACAACGAAGTTTTTATCAATTCATGTCTAACTGTACTGGCTCTTTGCGAGGTACTAATTATCGTTTTCATTTATGGTTATAAACAGTAAGTATAATGACATACACAATATATTTTAATATAAAGCTAAAATATTATAACCTACCAATATTTTCATTTTAAGATTCCTAATTGATATATACGATATGACTGAGCATAAAATTGGTCGCCTTTCTATATTAATTTGGAGATATATTACTCCGATGTTATTGATATTAACATTTTCGTCTATTTTGACGGTTGGTATTTTGGACGGATTCAGATATGAAATTTGGACACATAGGAGCGTAAGTATTCGAAATACATTGTTGTTTTTTGATAATGAGAAAAATGAAAAGAGAAAATTTTAAATGTTTTTCATTTAATCAGTTTTGCATTTGAGTCCATGACTCAGGGCCGGATTTTAAAAAAAATATTGGGCCCTGGAGCGTGTAGTGGAAATAGGCCCGACCAAACATACATAACTTTTCATAAAAAGTTCTAAAATACAAAATACTGTGAACTTATTAATATTTCAGTCTTTAATTAATTCTTATAAATAAAACAAAATTAAAAATTACATTAGTTACTTCATTTAATTGTTTAAAAATTGAAATTGCATACTTTGAAATTTAAAAACTATATAATATAATTGAGTAATTTTACTTAAAATACAATATTACACAATTGTATAGTTTATAATTTTTATAATTCTCATAAGTCATATTATATTTGAGTGAGACGATATATATTATATTTGTGTATGATAATTATTAATTGATGATGATTTTTTTTGTCTAACATTTTTACAGAAACTATAATGCGATGAAATTTTAAATTCTCAATTTTTGACTAGGGGCATTATAATTGTGTGGACTCCCTCTGTCCTTCTGACCCCTTAGTCCGGGTTTGCCATGACGAGTGAAACTCGTATAAATCTGTTATCAAACATATAGGCCATGAAACTTAAAAAATTAGTGTTACTATACACGTGTATGTACTAAAGAGAGAAAGGCAAATATATTTAAATATTTTTATTTTTTAGAATTTCCTAACTAAGACAAGGTATCCATACTGGGCTCAATTAGTAGCTTGGGCAATTACAGCGGTATGTTTATTGTTGATATTGGCATTCTGTATGGTGGATAGTCGACAAAACCTGAGTTGCAGATTTATAGAATCCATAATTAAGGCGAAAAAAACCACGAGTGAACACATTAAACGGTCAGACACGGGATTATCTGGAAAAGGCATTGTCACGGAAATCGATGTGAGTACCTATACAGAATATTATATTCTGCAAGTATAATAAGAGTTTTATAAAATTGGAATCGATAATATAAATGTATCATGTACAGTTTACGCATATAATATATTAAGACATGAGTAGGTATTATTAACATGCAACTGTCAAATATAATTACTAATAGTAATAATTACCTACCAATTATTTCACCGTTAATTATAATATTGTTCATTTAATTCCTATAATAATTTTATTGTATACGTTTTTTCTTCTTTTATAAATTATCTAATAGGAGTAGTTGAAAATTATCGACTAGGTAGGTACATTTTATTCTAGTTAACGTTATATTTAAACGCCATATTTTTTAAAAATTTAAATTATATAATTATTAAATATAACCTGTACTTTTCCAGTTCGACGACTGTTGTCCCGACTCGGAAAACGACGAAGAGTTGGATACTTCAATGGCCCAAGCTCCAGTACGAATGTATAAAATCGAGGTGCTCGACTCTTGGAAATCGGCCAGGGGCCAAGTTTACCTTTAATAGATGGTGGTTTCATATAGGAGAAGAAATGTTACATTGTGTAATGTGTTGTAATTTATGTGTATAGTGATTAAGTATACCATAATGTGATTTAAACTAAATTAATTTAGGTAAAATAGGTGTGTACCTAAATCGAACTTAAATTTGTTTATAAAATATATACTACATAAATATTATGTAATTATTCAATGACTCCAATGTCAATATCATTTGTTTTCCAATAGTAATGCCCTCGAGTGCTATTCGTGTTTTTAATTTTAAAAAAGACCATGATGTTGAAATAGAATAATGACTGTAATAAGTATTCGAAATATGTACACAATTTTCGATTATTTGATTTTTGTCTTTAAACTTTTAACTACTTATCGTGTAACGGGAATGTTAAACAATACACAGTTATTTATACGCAGAAGTATACAATATGTCGTTCGTATAAATAATTATTTCCAATATATGTTGTTACACGCTACAATGACTTTGGGCGGAGAAATCATTAACTTTTTAAATTGTTAAAATAACTTATAAAATTACACTGATTCCACTATTAAAAGTATTTTAGTGTCAGGAAAAACTTAAAAACGTAAAACGTAAACAAAATATTTACAATCATTAATTATTACCATAATAAGTAATAGTTCCATTTTTTTTCTTTTATACACTTTTAAACGCATTAGCGCTTAATGACTTACAATTTTAACTTTTAAAACACCGATTTGATAATTAAATAGTTTTTTTATATTGTGTATTTCATAACATTTAAATTTGATACGTTAAAATCACTTTACTAAAGAACGTAATATTGGCACTGTAGATATCAGCTTGTCAGTTCGATATTAATAATATAGCATATTCACAATGACATCGTTAAAAATATAAGTTGGTATACAGTAGCTTGCAAAAAATTATATTTAAAAAAAAATATATATACAAAAAAATTAAAAATATATCAAAAACTGCTCAATACATCAGTTTCTCAAATTTGATCTTTTCATTTAATTGAAACGTAGTAAATAGCAATATAAATTTTTTTTTAACATGTTGTCGTGTTTTTTACTATGATTTGTTCCTAGCTCAAATGTATAATCCATACGAATAAAAATATTTATTTTACTTTTAATCATGTGCAATTGGATATGACATATATTTTTGGTGCCCATAAATTGAATTTTTTTCGAATATTGTATACATATCACATATTAAAAGTTAAAATATAAATATAATGATTCGCACTTATAGTTAAAATATTGAGAATTTTAGAAGGTATTATAATATGTGTTCTTCTAATATTATTTTAATTAAACCTACGCTCGCCGTCCATTGGCTCTATAATGTGATGTTAAGAAATTACATAATGTGTAAATGTTCCGTTTATTTAGTGATGAAATATATTAATTAAGACGTGTATATGGATTAAATTGTAATTTACATGAATCCTTTAAGAAAAATGTAATTTTCATTTAACTAAAACCATATTAAATCATTTATCTTATATAAATACACAGAATAAAATTGGTAACGGATTATTTAGGATCTACGTAATTTTAATATTTTGTTATTTTTTCCAAATATACAAAAATTAAATGTAAATTTTAGAAAACTTTAGATTATATTTATGACAAAAAAAAACTGTCTCTTTTATTTTCCAAAGTATGGAGTACTTATTATTATTATATTAATTTACCATATTGAATAATTATTGATATATAGGTACTGCAAATCTATAAAATAAATTGTTTTATTTACATGTGTAATAATCTTTATAACTATATAAACATTAATGTGCGTATAGCGTATATGTTATATGTTATGAAACCTATATGGCTATAAACTTCTTTATTATTTTCATTACCAAAATGTGTTTTGATTATATTCTTTGACATTACTGAGTTCATAAGTTATCAATCGTTTAATGATTATATAAGTGTTGACACGGTTCGAAAATTGCTTAGCTTATAAAACTAAAGGAATTTATCAAATCCTACTTGGGTTTTCGACAATAAGATAACCTAACCTAACCTATCTATATACAATATTAAATCGTTATGAAATGTATAAACTATAATTTGCTAATATATAATTGCTTATTAACTGTATGAACTAAGGTATGTATGGTATAATATAGGTAGAACACAGATTATAAGTTATAAGTGATCATAAAAATACATAATAATAACTCATGTTTCATAATATAGATAACTTCTGAAAAGGATGCGACTTACTTGTTTGTTTGAAAAAAATAAAAATACTAACACGATGGCAGTCGCAGTGAATGACTGCAGTACACACCTCAATTCGCTCACGTCACCTTGTAATATATAGGATTGTTTAATTTACATTTTTAAGAATATGGCCTTCTAAAATAGATTTTGAGGAAAAATGTGTTTACATGCATATATGCTCATGTAAAATGATAATTTTTACGATTTTTTTTTTTTAATTTTCGGTTTTGACTTACTTCAGTTTCTGTACAATGTACATATTATTTTAATTTCGATAATAATACACTTTTGCTCTGCCGAACAAATATTAACACATAAGTTTCGTTTTATTTTATTATAAAAATAATTATATTTACATAAAAAAAAAATTGCTCTGTTTTATATATTATTAAATTTTGTACGATTTCCTTTATAAAGAAATATACCGCAACTTAAATAATTTAATGTATACTCATTTGAAATAGTATTAGTAATTGAAATTTGCGGTACCTATTAAATTTTTTTATTAAAGAGTTTAGTAGAAAGAGTACAATAAGTAAATTTGACTATATAAAAAAAAACAACAGTGAAATACTTGTTTGAAGAAGCTACCTGCCTAACCTAACCTATAACACCTCGAAATTACCCGTAAGTATTAGATTTACTAATTTATTAGTAATTTACTTACTATTTTATTATTGTTTTAAATGAAGAATATTATATTTTCTTAACTTTTAAAGCGCCTCTTGGACAATTTCTTTTCATTCTTCTAGTGGAGGATTTTCTATGAAATTTATTATAATATTGATTTGCCAGTTTTTTTAAGGGTAGGAACATATTATAGAATATTTATGTAGATGTAGTTAACGGTCGTAACTAGGATTACTATATTTATGGTCGGCAAAAAAGAGAAAAATTGTCGTACAATGTGTAAAATTAAATGTAAATTTATATACAATTTCTTTATAATTTTTACATATTATGATATGTGTATATATACAATGTAATTAAACAATTACAATATTAGTCAATACAAACAAATTTTTAGCCCAACCCCATTTTATGTACCACTTATTTGAATTTCCAATACTTATTGTAACAATTGTTTGTTTCAAGGTTTTTAGATATTTATCGAAATCCAAAAATATATAAATGATTTAAAATTATGAATTACGCACGTGACTCATTTTGTCTTTTATTATTCCAACTTCCAAGGTATTTCATTGAATTCGAATTTGACAATGGGTTATTATTTTTATATTTAAAATATTCCCATTCAACAAATGTATAATATTATTTAAACATTTGGACACATACCAATCGAATTATATTACGCGTAATGATTAAATAAGTATTTATAAATCAATTAATTTATGCATAGAAAAGAGATTGGTGCGTGTATGTGTGTGAGCGAGTTAAAGATGTTATATCGCGCGTCTTAAAAAATTCACGGCTAATATATTACATAACAATATCATCACATTGTTGACTCGTGTCTAAACGCCCGAGGGAGCTCTTATTCTTGTATACCATAAGCAAATAATTGGAGTTTTGCAATGTTTTCAAATTAAAAAAATTTTAACGAATGAAAATCGATTAAATTAATTAACAGTTGAAAAAATAAATACTCGATATTATTTAATGGTGTCAATAACCATAACATAATTGATAGTTGTAATTAAAATTTTAAAAAATATATATTGTATATGGACAATAATGAGTTCGTTATATCGTCGATCATAAGAATTCATTAGATTTGAGAAGATTGTAATATTCTAGTTGCCTAAAGCATGATCGAATTTTCATAATCCAAACTTAAAAAATATGTAATCTAGCTGCCCCTGTGCACTTCGTTGCCCGTAAAAAATGCTACGTCTTACATCGTTCAAATTTTGTTCAATACGTTATTCAATACATTTCCTATTTTTAATTCCCACCTTTTTAGATCAGCCGAGGTAACATTTCGATCTATGACTGACGAATAAAACTTCACCAATTTTTTAAAATTTATTTCATCGTTAAATAACTGATATTGTCGACGTTGTCGGCATCCGAATCACCGCGTCACATCGCCCACCCGCGCTATTACTATTCGTTTTCGCTTAGCTTTCATTCCGATTCATTTTTTCTTCTTCTATTGCTCGGCTCCTAAGAATCGTAGCGTGATGTTAATCGGACTGGTAGTTCCACTTTCCAGATATTCAAACAAAAATTTCTTCAGTTTTATTATATTGGTGTAGATTATAATTATTACCTGTATTAAGTATCGATATGGCGACGGCGGCGGTGGGGAGTGGGGACGCCTGACAGTGGGAGAGCACACGTCTGTGGTTTTTATTACTACACTGCGCCGTGGGGTATTGAAAAATAAACAGTTGTAAATAAATTAAAACAATCAACTTACACAAATGAAATTAAGGGCGCCTTCACACGTAGCCACTCGCAGCGCCACTTTTTGTGGCGCCACTCTTTTCTAGCAGCGCGACGAACGCGCCATAAACGCGCCACGAACGCGCGTTGGTAGTTTTGTGAATGTTAGAGTATTACATTCAGTTTACTGTATCAGTCTCGAAATGGACGTGGAAAGTGACTTACTGTTAGCTATGCTTTTGATGAAAAAAAAATCACAAAAATAGACCAAGAAGGTTCTGGGTACATCCATTACTTTTAGAAGACCGAATCGAGGACTATTCCATACATTGTTTGACGATTTACAAGAAGATGATGAGAAATTTGTCTTATATTTTCGTATGTCAAAAAATACATTTGCAAACACGTGCAAACGCGCCACAGCAGTTACATGTGAAACGTCCAGTCTAAGAATATGTTTTGACACGAGCAGCGCCACTTTTAAACGCCGCGTTTTGCGGCGAAGTCAACCACCGCACAACCGTTTTGCAGCGCCACTTTTTGTGGCTGTGGTCGTGTGTGAAAGCATCCCATATCTCCCGGCTATTTCCATCATACACAGAGTGACGCCACAAAAAAAAAGGGCCCTAAGACTAAAACCTGCTTCGCGATGTACTCTTTCATTTTTTAAAAAAGAATCAAGATAATCGGATGAGTAGTTTCCATTTCACATTTATATATATATATATATATAGATACCACATGGAAAAAGACCACTATAGGCAGGCCAAAACAAAGGTGGATAGACAAAGTGGAAAAGAATTTAGCATAGATTGGAATACGAGATGAAAAAATAGTAGCACAGGACAGAGACGGGTGGAAGCAGCTTTGTGTTGCTGTAATGGGCCTCAATGGCCTTTAAAAAAAAACCGTAGTAGTAGTATATACCTATAGATAATATTTTTCATGAAATTCGTCGGAAAATTTTAATTCTATTAAAGGCGCGAGAATTAAATGGTTTGTTGGTAAAAATCGTTTAGACTAATATATCTCGGACCAAGGCCGTAGCCGGGGGGGAGGGGTTCAGGATTCAGACCCCCCCCCCCGAATTTTTTTCTTAAAAGAAAATTTAATGATTTATATTCTACTCGTATTATTAGTTTATTATTTTTATTTTACTTCATATTTATACTCTCAACGCCCCCAAAAAAAAAAAATTGTTTTGCTGGCTACGGTCTTGTCTCGGACAATTATGAATTTTGACCGTATATAACATAAATATAAGATCTACGTATATTTTCAGCTTTTACAATGTAATAACAAAACACTTTACCAAATTTCGATAACATTTCTTCGTTGTGAATGATAACGAAAATTGTTGTATCATATTATACATTTATTATTATATTGTTGTATATGGACAATACTAAAATATTATAAGAACATAATAAATAGTGATAATATATATATACAGATATACATATAACTAAATCTCGGATGTTATGACTACATATTTTATTCGCGCAATCCTAATTATTGTATTAAATATCACACAAATCGGATTCATGACGTTTACGAATGTGGAAACATATTTTGCATACTCGATTATTTTGAGTGTATTTTCGCCTATAATTGAGAATTTATTATTTCAATAGCGTGTTTTAGAAAAATGCGTGACATTTTATTTCAAACAGTTTTATCCGAAAGTTAAACAGATGAATATTTATTATTTTGAATGATGTAAACGCATATGCAATAAAAGTTTTAAAACATCAATAAACTTTTGTTGAAGACTTCTTCTTCTATTTTGGTTTCGGCCAATCAAGACCATACCTCTAAATAAACATACTGCCATCTATCTCTACCTTCTGCTAGATCCCGCCAATGACTGTTCGGTTCCACTGTTTCAGTATCTTTTTTTACGCAGTCTTCCCACCTTAAGTGTGGTCTTCCAAGAGGTCACCTCCCTACTGGGTTTTCCTCGATTACTATTTTTATCAGTGACTCGTGTTTCCTCCAGGCATGTCTTGCCCACACTAGTCTTCTTTTTTTGATCTCTTTTATTATATCTGGTCGTTGAAAGAGGGATTGCAGTTCATCATTGTGTAATCTCCTCCATTTATTTGTCTGGGCATCAAAATGTGCTCCGTAAATTTTCCTTAGTACTTTTCTTTCAAACACTGCTATCCTTAGTTCCTCAGTTTTTTTCAGCGACCATGTTTCAGCTCCATAAAGAACAATTGTCTTCAATTTGTTGAAGACTTGTTGAATATTTTAAAATTATTACTGAACATTAATTTTTAGTATTTAAACTACTTGTCTACATTTAGAAAAAAATATATTAACGCCAAGCCGACGATTTAAAAAAAGAAAATATTCTATTTTCTAATAAACGCATTTACAATACACATTTCATATACCTACCTACCTACCTAGGTATTCGTTCTTGTAATTTGTCGGTATATATATATATATATATATATATATATATATACGAGTATATATTTATAGCCTATAGAATTATAGTTGAAAAAACATTTAAATGATTTTTAAGCATATTATTGCGTATTTCGTTATTTTCAAATGCATATTTCAATGGAGATTTGGTCATTAACATCCGAGATCTAACAATAATTATACTATACAATTAATATTACCGTCAACGAGAAAAGGATTCGAAATTTTTACTAACCCATACTATGAGTTATTTTCTACATAACTACATGGTGTGCTATGAATCTACATTTTGTATATAAATTACGAGTATACTGGACAACTTTTACTGTTTCTTAAGTGTTATGTTACGAGTAAATACACTAATATTTGTTAGCGTCTTCACCAACTTCCAAATCATACACTATAAAAGTCTTGCCCAGTAATAGATGTAAAGGCACAGTGAGGTGTTCTTTTCGAATAATAATAAAAAAAATGTAATATAATAATAATAATAATAATAATAATAATAATAGTCATACAAAAATAATGTATTTATAATCAATCAATGGTAATTATTATACACTTGTATGAATAAAATATGTTGACGAACTTTTGGCAATGAAAATTCAAAATTAATTTAATTTGTCGAAAAAATACATTAAGTATTTGATGTAAATGCCCCGGAATAAAAGTTAATATTTTGTAATATACATTTTAACTTTTCAATATGACTTTGAATTTGTTAACCTTGCGAATTTTTATGCCAATTACTTTTCGCAATATGTTATGAATTTTTAAAAAAAAAGGAAACAAATTATTATGACATTGTATTATTATATAAAATGTATATATAGCCTTCAAAACGCAAAATTATACCAAACAACATGTCGACAAACAATACGCGTAAATATGATGGTTATCACTATTATCAATTCAGAATAAAGAACAACGCATGCGAACATAAATACGACAAAATAATATTATGCAGATTGTCAAAATGAGATAATAAAATTCTAAATTCTTGTTATTTTTCGAACAATAAAAAAAAAAATGTTCAAAATATACGTCAAAATTGTGTGTAATAAATTTATCATTTTTCACGAATTCGTATACCTATATTTAATAAATGTATAAATAATCGTATATTTTCGTCGAACATTTTTTTCGTATATAATTATTTCAAACGTATAATTATTTTGAGGCGCGATTATAAATATTATATTATAGACGTTTGTATTGAATACGCGTTTATATCAATTTTTTATTCTAAAAATTATTTATTCGTGATTTAAAAAACGACAACAACAAAATAATGACGATTTGCTAGTTTGCAATAACATTATTATTTCAATTTTCGAATTCGCCGGAACCACGTAATGACACATGCACGTTATTATATATTTATATAATATGCGAGTACACTGCAGTGTACGTAAAAATATGATATTATTCGTATAATATATTATTATAGATTTATATTATTTGTGGTTTAAATACATATGTATACGAAATACAATTTTAGTTAATTTTTATCAGCGCGTAAAATGTCCCGAACGACAAAGATTTTAAGATAATGAGAAAATATCAAAATTTTAAAGATTTCCTCATTTTTTCCCTCAATCATACACATATCTATATATATATATATTGTACAACTGAGTAATTATTATATAATTATCTCCTATTACAATATTAAAATTTACCTATCTATTTATACATTTTATTTTCTCTCACATTTCTCTATAAATATTATACGTGTTTACCCTCCTCCTCCTCCTCCTCCTCCTCCTCAAAAGTCTCGTATATACGCATAAAATAATACGTTTTAACGAAGTATTTTATTATTTACACTGCACGCATCGTGTGCAGTTACTAACTACCATATAATATAATAAGAATTGTTTAGTCGGGGTGATGTACGCATCCACCCGCTCCAACGCGTAAAGGTCAAAGTTTCCGCCTTTCTGCACGTAAACGTGCAGTAAATCGCTAAATTTATAATCAGGGTTCGGGACTTACACAACACTTGCAAAAACATGATGATAATAAGCGCTAAAATATGCACTAAAAAGAAAGCCAATGAATATATGCATAAAAAATCGAAAAATACGCCTTTAAAATATTTTTTTATTCAATTATCAATATTGTATTTAAAATATATTATATCATTTTAGCAAAAATGTTACTTTAAATTTACAATAAATCTGTACAAATTCTCGACATAAGACTCGTTTTCGATTTTTATTTTTATTTTCACGAACTTCGCGGAACAAAACATACGCCCGCCCGTCTGCAGTAGACGCAATACTTCGGATGCAAATTCGGACACACATAGTTTCTCAAACGTGCACTAGTATTTTGCGCTTTTCTTTCCCCATCTTGATTTATACTATGTTTATATAATATATACAAAACCAATAATAACGACAAACGGTAGAAAAAAAAAATTACCCATAATAATTGCCCGCAAATACGTAACCACGAATAATGAACAAATAATTAGTAAGTTTTAAAACTATTCACGCGGGTTACCAGCCGTCGCCCCGTCCGGACTATGTTTACCGGGAATATAGACATTTACAATTTTATACGTCCGCATTTCGTTTTACATTGTTCGAATATGGTATTTTCTAAAAATAATGTTATTAGAACACCAAAATTATGACGAGCAATGAATCGTAGATAGCAAAAAACATACGATTGAATTAATACCTGTAGTTATACTAATTGTTCGATTGCAGGGTGCTTCGCTTAATTTCATTGATCAGTATAATTATTATTGTTTAAAATCTGAAGAATTCGTCAGAATGTGTAAAAAGAAAAAAAAAAAACTTTACTGAAAAATATATGAAATACGCAAAAATATGCACATTTTATAATTTCAGATTTGATAATGATATCATTATGGCATCGAGAAATGAATTTATTTCGCACGCTGCTATTTTTTACAATAAGTAATAGAATTATGCAAATGTTATAATTCCCAAACCCTGTTTACAGTACGTATTTAAATACAGTGGCGCCGATGTGTTTAAAAAAAATACTATGACATCATACGTCAAGAGGCCCTCCCAATTTTTTTTTCCATTTAACAACTAGACGCGAATGAGAGCACCCACATAATGCAATTTATAAGCCATATATTTTTTTTATTTTTTATCTAAACAAATATTTAAATCCTATATACTTAAGATTGAATTTGGATTTTGTGGGGCCCACAGCTACAAATTCTACTATGACATAATATGTCATAGACAAATTAGATGATCTTTGCCACTGTTTATATATTATATATTCACGTGTATATGAGCGAGAACTATAATTATCGCTGTATTAACTCGCTTTTCCGTACGGACCCTTTCTAAAATTCAGACCTTATTAATTCCACCTGCACTGCGTATAGGTCTGCAGGTGGCTATATAATTACGGCGAAGGAACGCGCGTAGCAGAAAAAAAAAATGTTTTATTATAATCTTCGTGTAGGCGCCGTATATATTATTATAGGTCGGTAATTATAACGATTAAACGATTTCGACGGTTGTTGCAGTACAAATTAATAGATGCGTATGGGTATACGATTTACAATATTAATATTGACGACCGCGTTTGGAATTTCGGAAAAATGTTTTTTTAGTGGCTATTTTATTATTTTATATATTATTATAGTGGCGGATTTAAGGCACTGCGAACTGTATAATATGCGGTCGTATAAGGCGGCAATTTTTGAGGGGCGGCAAATTTATGCTAAAATGCATGCGTATTTTATAAATATTTTTTAATGTAATGATATTTATTTGAATTTAAGAGCGGCAAATACCTTCCGCACAGGGGCGGAAAATTGTTAAATCCGCCACTGTATATTATGGAGATATTACGATATTTTCGAGATAATTCGCAGTATAAATTTCGTCGTACCGACCTCGCATCGACACAACGCGGAAAAAATCATTTTTAATCGTCGTTTTAAGATCGTAAATAAAAAATATATGATACACCGCGGATGTTAGAATGCGAATTATCCGTCTATTATATTCCACAATATAATATATATATATATATATATAGTCATTAAACTGCAGTGAAATGACGGTTGTCTGTCGTTTGTCATGATTTATAAAATTTCGTTTCACGTATTTATCTATATATAAAATACTCGAGAAAATATTATAATCCGCCGAGACCAATTTTTAGATTCTAAACGGAGCAGCGAGGAATGTATAGGTATTGGTTTTTTTTCTACGTCTACGTACCTGATAATTTTACGAGAATGAGTGCTCAGTGATCTTTACGATCATAGTTTGTTTCTGGTAGCAAATTGCATTTGGTTGACGCTTTAGAGTGGTCATTTTTCGATTTTCTCAAAAACGCTTTAAAAATTATCGAAAAAAGATAACCATAAAAACGCGATTTAGTTGAAATCTGTAATTTTTATTTCTTCGTAATTTTAAAACTTGAAATATCCACCAAATACGTAACTTTATATTATATGAGGGGAAAAAAAATTTCAATTTTGGTCTATTTATGGCAACTATATTTTGTGATATTTAATCAATTAAAAAGGTGATTTTCGGTTTTAAAGGCTTAAAAATTTAATACAATGTCAGACGTACGTTAATTCAACTATATATATATATATGTATTCAAAAAATCTTGAAAATTGTTTGTCACAATTTCAGATTTTTCGACAAAGTGTATTAGGTATATATATTTTTTTTTTTTGATGGAAAATTACGTTTGTTCATAAATATAATGGGCACTAGAGACTTGAAATTTGTATAGCCACCACTACGTTTTATTGTAAGAAATTTTATTAAAATTATGTACTGTAAGGATAATCGTATTCTATACACACTATATTATTAATATTTCATCAAAGCTCCGTTCAGAATCGTTTTATCGAATGCAATAATTGCTTTCAAATTTATAGTAATAACAAAACTCTGAAATCTTTATCCAAGTAATTCACATCACTTAAATGTCGCATGTGGCCCGGCGGTTAGATTTTTCCAAAAAAACTGTTCCGACTTCAACACATGCTTTGACGCCATTGGTTACGTGAATAATAATTGTGCGCCAACACGAAGACCGGCGGATGTGACGAATGCGACGTACGAACGTTTAATTTCAGTTTTTTTTTTTTTTTTTGCATTATTTAATAATTACGTATTTTGTATAGTATGACAGAAAAAGTACTGAAATCTAGGACCCTCTCTAAAAATTAAAAAATAAGAATGTACATGACATTATTTATTGTTCTGTACGGATCTGAGACGTGGCACTGAGAAAAGCCGAAGAACAAATAGACTAGGTACAAATAGACTAATAGACTAGTATTTGAGAGAAAAGTTTTAAGAAAAATATATGGACCGGTCGTTGATAGTCAAACAAATGAATGGAGAAAATTGCATAATTATGAACTCCAAATGCAGTTTCAGAGACCCGATATAGTTAAGGTGATCCCAAAAAGAAGACTCATGTGGGGGGGGGGTCATGCCTGGCGTAGGCAAGGATCTCATCTAGAGCTAGGCTGGTAATAGAGGAAGATCCTATAGGGAAAAGACCTTTAGGGAGACCCAGGTTGAGGTGGGAAGACTGTGTGAAGAAGGACATAAAAACGATAGGACCAGGAATCAGATGGAGAGAAGTTGCAGAGGACAGGGGTAGATGGCAGAAGATCTGTTTTTAGCGGCACGGTCTTGAAGGCCGATACCAATAGGAAGAAGAAGAAGAAGTATAATATGACAAATAAATAAAATATGTACATACACATAATAATAATATGTCTGTCATTAATGATCCGGCGGGAGCCGTCAAAATGTTGTGAAAGGAAACAAAAGGAACGGTGGAAACAATTTGAATACCACTGCGCGCATTGTAGTGCATTGCGTTCGGCGATTTGAAAACGCCGCGTTCCGGGCCGCTGCGCTGTATAGATGGCGCCGTTATCGCCGGCGCCAGACCGTTTCGCCGACGGTGGCGTCCCTGTCGGTTGCCGGTCGCGCACCAAAAAAACCAAACGATCGGAATGCGCTTCACACCGTTCGCCGTGTTGTCGGTCACGAGTGCCTCGTGTTCGTCGCGTTAAATTTTTTACGGAATTTTCGTCGTATTTTTTTTTTTTCCTCTCCGTTTGTATTTACTTTTCCGTTGTGTCGCACGCGCGTTCGTATCGTTGTCGTATTGTCGTCGCTGGAACGTTTTCGTTTGTCGACCGGAATTTTTGTGCGTGAACCGCGACGGTTTCGAATTTCGAAAATCCGTGTAAAAAGTCCGCGAAGGGAAAAGAAAGTCCGCGCGTTGTTATCAGTCGGCGTGGATTTTCGCGTGATAGTGACTGTGGCAACGGCGCGAACGATCCCAGTAAGTGAGCGAGCGAGCGAACGAGCAGCGAGTCGGAAAACCGTAACCGAATTTCAACGCATTTACGGGCGGGTCCGCCGAGAGCGAGTGCGTCCCGTGTATGATAAGAGATAAAAAAATAATAATACGGTACGGGGCCCCCCGCGATCGTAGCCGGTCGTGTCGCGTGACGACTACTGCTCGTTGCCGTCCGCTCTGTGGATGATTATTATTATTATTATTAATTAAATTTTTCTGATAATATTATGCGCCGACCGTTTTTACAGTTTTCAGTGCGTTCACTTCCGTTGCCCGCGTCACCGAACCGTCGTCGTTTTTGCCGCGATTGCTGTTGAACGCGGATGTTGCGCGGACGTGACCCGTCGTCGCCCGCCATCGAACCGGTTTGACCGTCCGTTGGATGTGCTCGTCGCCTGCGTTTCCGCCGTTTTCCACGTTTCCCCGGAACAGCGACCTCCAGCGTTTTCGCCCGAACAGCCCTCGGCGTCTCGTCATCGTCTCGCCATGGCCGCGTGAGGTACTCGTCGCAGGACACAGCCCCCCCGATGACGACGCCCGCGACGCCGTTCGTGGTGAAGCACGACGGGAAGAAGCACAACATCGAACACTTCTTGCGCTTCCATCCGGGCGGCACGAACACGCTGTCCGCCCTGAGGAACGTCGACGTTACCGACAAGCTCTTGGCCACCCATCACTCGGCCGCCGCGTACGAGCTGCTCAAAGATTACCGAGTGGACGAGAATGACGAACGCAGACACTTGAGAGAGGACGGCGATTTAGAGGTAAGCGCCCCGATATTGTTTCTATCGAGTACGGTGGTGTAGGCGGTCGTTGCGTATAGGTGGTCAGTACATTTGACACAGACGGTTCTATAAGTCGACTCGTCGCTAATCGTATCGAGACTGATACGGTTTTATAATTGATATGAGCACTTACACCCACACGTGTTTAATCATCGGTTACTAATTATTTGAAATTAAAAAGTATTATACAACCGTATAATTTGTAAGTTCTAATAGTGTCGAATGATATAAATCAATTAAGTATGAACACCACATAGTTTTCATCATTTTTCCCGCCGTTATGACAACCAAAACATTTTCCCTCCAATATACTGTCCGCACACTGTGGATTGATAATGGGGGGTTTCTAGATATTAATAGTAAATTTAATAATGTATAAAATGTTTAAAATATACCTCGCATTTTTACTAATTTCAGAACGAATTCTGAAAACAGTTCGTCCTGTTGTGTCTTTTATCTGATTTAAGCCCGATTAATTTTCGCAAGTAAATATTACCTATTGATATTCGAACATTAGCACCTGTAAAAATATATTGTTAATACATTAAGTACTTGGGGGGTTCCTACTCGATATATTATTTTAGTACTTTATTAAGTCTATACAGGTACTAGCGTTATTATTTTTTTAATTTAATATTTGTAAACTAAATATATAGTTGTATTAGATGCCTACTTATGTAGATTCAGTGTGCGTATCAAGTACGTCGTCTTTATTAAATTGAAGAAATATAAATGTAAATTTTTATTTTCACTATGAAATGTCTTCTTAATAGTTGTACTTTATTAATGTACTTACCTACATCGTAATCACAGTTTAAAATTTGTTGATTTTATCTACCTGTTATAATTTTCTCTTGTACTGATATTTAAATTTTGTACATGATAAATACTAAAAAAAAAAAAAATTACAATAAATGATAATAATTATCGTTTTAATTAAAATGTCAGTATTTGATTTATGAAATCAGACAAAAACTAAAAGTAAATGGATTTCAGTTTAGTAGGTATATTATACTGATAATAACAAGACAAAATCTTATACCTATTGAATTTTTTTTAGTTTACACAATACAATTTTTATTAAATTTATCTATCTATGTATTTTTTTGAAAAGTTGTGTTTATTATTATTATTATTGTTATTACTCATTGTAATAATTTAATCGTAAACTTAATTTAGTTTATAATGAGTCTAATCGGGCTTACCTATATTATGTAACAGTTATTATATTATGATTGTTAATAATTGAATTAATTGTTTTAATTCACTACTCTTTTGAAATTTACATCGTGTCTTGTATTTAATTAATAATTACATTAAACATACCAATTAGATAACAGTCGGTAGGTGTAAAGTATTAAACGGTGTATTAAATGTAAATATTAAAATGTACCTACTAATAGATATATAACAATCAAAATGTATTTATTGATCTATGAACAAATTAAAACATAGAAAATACCTGCTTTTAATTTAATTGTAATTTTTAAATATATATTGGTATTTGTTCGTAATATATTAATTTGGTTAATGTTACTAATACTTATTATTTATTTTATACCTTCAAAGAAACTTGTTTTTAAATTCTTGTGCTGGTATATGTAATAATACCTTGAAATTGTAAAATAAAACTTAAGGTAGGTATATATTTTTTTTTATTGTGTCAGGTGTTACAAATAGTATACAATAAGTATGCACAAGAAAGTAACAATGTGCGCGCATGCCTTTGTTTAGAAAAATTAGCCGTTAAAATGTTGCCTGGGGTACTACACCACGTAGAAGTTTTTCCGTGTACCTGTTATGCCTAGGAATACACATTTAATTTACACGTGACTGCCGAAATTATTAAATGTTTTTCGATTAATCCATTTAATAGAGATGTGCATAATACGTAAATGGTGGTTCATATGAAGTTAATGCAACACTAGGTAGGAACCAAGTATACATATATATATTATTACATATTCAGATACTTTTCACACGCTTAAAATATATTATATTTATTGTGTACCTAATTTTGTACATATTATGTAGGTATGTATTTGTACCTATTCTGTAATACATATTTATAATTCGTAAAAATAATTCACAAGTTGTGTGTTCGGATGTGTGTTGCGTGGAAACAGTTATCGATAATGATAAATTATTATTTAAAGATAGATTATGCGGGCTGCTATACCGGATGCCAGCTATGTTTATTTTTAAATTTAATTAGATAATCCCGGTGTTGTTGTTATCACGAACAGTCTTGTTCGAAGAGTAAAATTAACAAATATGTATATGTAGGTATAATGTATAAATAAATGTATACCTAAATATACAATATTGCCAAAGAGTATTACGTAATAAAAGAAAAAAAATGTAAGGTTGTTGTATAAAATGCGTTTATTACTACCGGTTTCGACCAAAAGTCATCATCAGGTATATAATTACAGTGCAAAGTACAACAACTAAAATATAAGGTTGTTGTATTTTGCACTGTTGGCAAAATACTCTTTGGCAATATTGTATATTTAGGTATACATTTATTTATATATATATATATATACAGATTTATTATTCACGAGTATTAATTTATAATTTTTATTATTATTATTTTTTCTTTCTATATTTTATTATGCAAAATTAACATTGTAATTTGTAGGTTTTCATTAAAATCTGGTGGATGTTCATTGACATTTTTTTTTAAGTAGGCTAAATAACCAAAAAGCGAGAAAAAAGTTGTCCAAAAATCCAAATGGATTTAGGTACTATTATATTTAATATTTAGAATAATTTTGATTAGAGGATGGATATTATAACTTGTAAACTTAAAATGTAGGCGCTACATTTTTAGTGCCTATAGCCGTCGTAATAAAGCCAAATCCGCCTCTGGGTACTACTACTACTACTACTATTATTCTTAGGTAAGTAAAACCTGTTAGCAGTTATTTTTGACGGACCCTTGAAATGAGTTAGATACATCGTAATTAATATAAACTGTTGTAAACCGGGTTCAAATCGGTTTTTCGAATTTCTTTCCAAATTTGCCGTTGCTTTCAATGCAATTTTGCGATCTTCCGTCGTCCATTTGGGGCTTATCTAATTCCTGTCATACCTATATATATATATACACACACACACAGGGTGCTTCTGAACTCAGTACCGTAAATTAGTGCACACACTCAGTGGGGTGACCGTGGTTTTGGAAATTTTCTTCTATCATTAAAACCTATGTTTTTAAATTTTTATTCATAGAATTTTGATATAAATGTAAAAATTAATACACCATGATATTTCCTGCAAATTTCCCATACGAATCGATTTGTCACATCATTTTTGCTCATTTCTACCTGATATTCACGCCCGCGAGACGCTCGTAACGTCCCAAGTCGTTATGACGAAAAGTCGGGCAGAAATGAGTAAAAGTGATGTGACATATAGATTCGTATGAGAAATTTGCAGGAAATATCATGATATAATTTATTTATTTATCGCTTTTTTCGTCATGACGACTTAGGGCGTCACGAGCATCTCGCGAGCGTTTTGATCGGGCAGAAATGAGCAAAAATGATGTGACGTATGATTCGTATGAGAATTTTGCAGGATATATCATGGTGTATTTATTTTTACATTTATATCAAAATTCTACGAATAAAAATATAAAAACTTAGGTTTTATTGATAAAAGAAAAATGTAATAACTTTCGTCATTGGGTCACCCCAATAAGTGTGTATGAATTTACGATACTGAGTTCAAAAACACTCTGTATATATTTATACAATTACTTGTATAAGATTTTACAAATTAAAATGACTAACTCAGCGCGATAATTTCTCGGAGATAGCGCAAAAGGTGGTTGAGATCTACAATATCGTGACACCCAGATCAGTATTTATCAGTTGTTCTTTTCTGTAAGTCAGTTTTGCGACGTTTCCATTGGTGACGTCTTAATATTTTTTTTTTTCCCAGTTTTTTTTTTTTTATATAATTAATATAATATATTTTGTACGGCATTTACGTTTTACTACTTCTCCATTAATTTTGTACATGACGCGTCGTATACATATTGTGATGTGTAAATATTCGCGATAGACCCGTGTGTAAATTACAATATTTTGAATTTTTATTGTCTCAAATGACGAGACGTTTATTTTTATTTATTTATTAATTCGCGCACCCACGTCGTTGGTTATAATCGGTCTGTGCTTCTTGTTTTTCTATGTTTTTCGTTCCACTACAATCGCCTGTAATTCAAATCGTGTGAAGTCATCGAAAAATGATAGCTCGACTATATCGTAGTTTCTACGCCCCTCAAATCGTTCCCCGTTCCGTGTCTCGCTCGTATCCGAAGTGTAATCCTCGCCTTGTAAACTTTTGACAGTTTAATAAATCGAACGGGTTGAAAACGATAAAAACGTGTAATGTTCTCTAGACTATATAGAAAGTGAATTAAAACAAAACGTTCAAGTGTATTGTAAAAATGTTTATATTTGTACGCAGTGTTCTTGACCTCACACCGTCTCACGGTATTTTTCCTTTTGTCTGTCGACCGTTCATATTATTCAGGCAGTCACTCAATCGTTATCGATTTTTTCGTGTTTTTCGAAGAGGGTTTTTTTTATTGTTTTAATAAAATTCTGTTTTCAAAATATTTTGTAAATTTGTTTTTTTTTTGTTCGATTAATTTCATATTATGTTTACAATTTTTAAACTAACGATTTTAAATGACTGCACTTATTATGTAAAAACGTACTTTTCCAACGTGAGCAAGAACTATTTTTGATTACAGTCGGAATTAAGAACTCATATTTTTTGAAAATCAATTATACTTTTAAAATAATCCACTCAGAATCTAAAATTGAACATTTGATGGTTAATTTATTAAAAAAAAAAAATATTTTTAAGTGTTATCGAAAATAATATATAAGAACCCTGTTATACAATTAAGTTTTGTTCATGTCTTGGGATAAATTTTATGCTTATGACTGTAGTTATAATGGTTGTTACCTGTGTGATATTTTCTATGCTGTTGTGTATGACAAAGATAACAATTTTGGGTGTGACCTTCTTTTTATAAAAGCTTTTATTCTAATTATGTTCAAAAAGTTGGAAAAATTGGCTGAAAGAATTTTTTTTATAAGCATCCAAAGTTTGAATTAGTCACCAGTGTTCAAGGGGGCATTAGTAATATTACTTGTTATTTCAGACTTAATTAAAAATATATATAATATATATGTATTAACGTTTTTGCAAACTAATATTTTAGTAATACTAAAATGTACCTATTATATAAAATAATATTATTTATACACATTATACAACACTTTATATAAAAAATCTCTTATAATAATTGATAAAAAATGTCATAATTCATAACTAATTTAACTGATGATACAATATGCAAATCATTAAAATTCATTTAATTATAAAATAGTATTAACATTTTAGTATAATTGTATAAGCAAGGTATTGTAAATGTTGTATCTTGTTGTATATATTTGAAATCCGTGATTATTATTATTTATTAAAAATGACAAAAAATCCATATTTCTGTTATATCCATATTTAGTTTTGGTTCAAATATTATAGACATGTGGTGTAAAATAAATGTGCCCAGAAAGAGGAGTGCCCAACCAATATGATATTTCATTATTTTATTTTTGAACTTTTATATAATTTACATATAAATTATTCTATACTTAATTTAATTCAAGGTTTTGTCAAATTATGGTGACCATGAATTTTAAAGGAGTAGATGTGAATATTTTATTGGCAACTTCAGTGTTAAGGATACAAAATATATATGCTTTATCTCGGATTTGATATATTTTTTGATTAGATTCAATTTTTATGCTTTATTTGATGTCCTCTTAAAAGCATGCAGTCTTTCGTTAAAATCAGTTTCAATGTTATAAATAAAATAATATGATGAGCTGCTTTCATGCTAAAAATTGTATCATACTATAAACACAAAATTATAAAATTTAAGTTAATAATATATATAATATATATGTATAAATCTTAGGTACGTATAGAGGGGGGTTTGGGGTTCAACCCCGCCCCCCACGTAATATTTTAAGTACCTGCTCTGCTTTTTCTCATTTTTCAGTAAATTTTATATAACTATGAGTCGTGCAAAAATTATTTGTGATTGTGACTGCACGTCCCGCGTATCATCTACAAGTAGCCACAATATTTTCGTAATTTCTATTATAGTCCTTTTCACGTCACTAGAGATATTCGATTACAGCACAAACCGTGGACAATTTACGTCAGTTTCTCAACATGTTCATATAAAAACGCGCCAAAGCTAAAAAAATTACTATGATATCTGTTGTATTATGCATATTAAGAACCAATATGTATTTATAAACACGTCCTGCTGTAGAAGTGTTTGCTCATAGATATGTCATGCTGTGTTATACTAAAAAGGGAAAGGGCAGCATTTAGGAAACAACGGAATGCCAAATTTAATCCACGGGTCGCGCTGCAATCGAGTATCTAGTGCTGTGAAAAGGACTATAGGCCCGGGCCACACGGAACGTTGTCAAAGGCTAAAGCATACGTTAATCTACGAAAGTCAAATTCCGTGAACACGACGTCGAGTTTGATAACGCAATACACAGCATTACAGCCTTTATATATTATCGATTATTATATTAATCCAGTGAAACCTCTGAATAGCGGACACTCTCGGTCACCGAAATTTTGTCCTCTATTCAGAGGGGGTAAATTTTTTAAATTCATAAAGCGTAAATTTGTAAATGAAGAACACATGTTTAAGGTTAAATTAAATAATTTACTATGTATGTATGTATGTATGTGTAATGTTATTATTTATTGCAAATTATTACATTTTTACAAATTATTTTTGTGAGAAAAAATCTGTGAGCTTTGTCTGTTTATAATTACACCGTCTCTGTGCAATTTCATTAGTAATATATCCGATATCCGCGATCTGTGTTTTTCCAACTTGAAACTTTTCTGCGAATGCGCGAATTCCTGCGTTTCCGTTGTTTTTACAGTAGTCCAAATTGTCGACTTTTTTTCACGAAGCGACAACCGCTTTCGTTTTAACGTAGTCATCGCGTCGAAAACCGGCACTAACTGACATACATAACACTCATAACCGTTTCACCGATAATCGAATTCGCCGCAATCTTACCGTCCCATTACAAGTTTGTTATCGTAATTACGTAATTACGAGAGTACGTACGAATGTGAATAAGTATTGGTATCGTCATTTTGTCATTATTTTTAAATAAAGATTAAAATAGTGTCCGCTATTTGGAGGTTTTCCCATTGAAAAGTAGTGAAAATGTCTCCGTTCCCAAAAAAAACGTCAGCTATTGGGAGGTGTCCGCTATTGGGACGTGTCCGTTAGAGGAGGTTTCACTGTATATCTAATATATTATAATTTATAATATATAATATGTTTATGACAAGTACGATAATCTTTATTTAGTTAGTGTGTGCTCGTTTTTTAGTAGTTCAGTGCGTACACAAATTCATTGGTTTCTTTAACTTCGATGTCCTGTGATGTTTTTTCCAAATATACATAGCCTTTTAACCATTTTGGCCACACTACCAGTTACAAATGCTACAGCTGAACGTTCTTTCTCTACACTTTGACGGGTGGAACAGCACAAATTATTTCCATCAGTATTATATATAGTTGTATTTTTTGGCTAACACCCCCCCCCTCCCGAAATAATTTTTTGTGTACCTGCCTGTTCATATATATAAGATTTTTAAAGTCCTTCGGTTCATAATGAGATTTGTTAAGGATTTTTGATGAGGAGTGTCTATCAAGTTACTTTATTATTGTGCAATTGTGCGTCTGTTCCTCGAGTATGATGCAGTTATCTGGTATATTTCTGATGATTCTAGGCAATGTAAAGGGTCCAGTGAAGGTTCTTGTAGTTTGCAAGTCACTTACTGTTGCACATTCCTTTTGAGTCTCATCATTGTGCCTTGGTTACTAATATGCTTAGTTTGGCATCCTTTGTTGAGTATAGGTGTACTGTGGTTGTTCCTTTCCTGATTGGACTTTTAGGTAGATAAGTAGATTCTTCTGTCATTCTCTATTTGTTATGTTTTAAGATACTTTAAGTTCAACTGTTTCTTTTATATTCCACATTCTACCACAAACTATATGCTATATATGCACACTATAGGCTACTATATAGCGGTTGATGTCCAGTGCGCCAATGCGGATACATCCTTACTTTTTTAGGCTCATTATTTTGTCTACTATTAATAGATTATTAATTTTATTATATTTATTATTTTTATATTATTAAATTTTGTACATTGTATATTATGTGATTAAAGGGCACATGCCTATAATCTGTATATACTTAAAGAAATAAATATGTAATAAATTCAGTTAGTTTTGGTGTCTAGCAAATGTATTGTAGTAGAAATTAAGTGAATGTTATGACATTGATTGATTCTGTTCAAATTTTTTAATGCACCATATGTGATACAATATCTATATATATAAAATGGAGCCAAAAATGTATAACAATTCATCAATTGAGAACGACTGGGCCGATTTGGCTCAAATTTTTTTAATTGTTCGTAATTGCCAGGAGAAGGTTTTTACGAAAAAAAATTTTGGAAAAACCCTTTTTTTAAATTTTTAAAATTTAACTTTTTGGCAAAACAACGTTTGCCAGGTCAGCTAGTTTATTATAAATATTCTGTATTCTTAACCATTTTTTTCATAATTATGAAAAAAATATTGACCCAATTTAAATTAATTACTCATATTTTATTAATTATGTAGGTAGTTTAAAATATGTGTTAATGATAAATTGACATTAAGTCGAAATGAGTCACTACTCCACTCGTATGACTACTTTTTACAGTCATAACTCATAATATAATGTTATATAATGTGTATTAAGCATTGGTTTTTTATTGCGTTTTAAGAATGGTCAAGTTTAATTTTAATCAAAAATTATGAATAT
This sequence comes from Slavum lentiscoides, assembly GCA_032441835.1. Lineage (NCBI taxonomy): Eukaryota > Metazoa > Arthropoda > Insecta > Hemiptera > Aphididae > Slavum > Slavum lentiscoides. Next base: position 328,268 of record CM063707.1, on the reverse strand, counting down.
GAAATAAAAAATGAGACTGTAATAAGTATTTTTTTGAATGAATGTTGTTTGCTGTTATCATCGTTGTTATTATTATTTTATCCTTCATAGCTATCTATTGTTGTTCTCACCATAACATGATTAATCCTTCTTCAGTATTTGTACAATAATAAGTAATAATTTTACTTCTAAATGTGGGCAAACAAAATATTGTTACTTGTATTATTTTAATACCAATATGTACTTAGAATTTTTTTTGAACAAAATAACAATTTAGAATATAATCATAAATATGAGATTAAATATTTTCAGTCCTTACTAAATGTATTATGTACTTATGTCTCCTCTCATACTACTTTTTGTCCTAAAAATAATTAACAAAAATATTTTTGTCTGGCTAATAATAAGAAATATTTACATTTTTTCCTCCGAGTAATTTTCTTTTCATTGTAATATAATTTATAACCATAAGAAAATGCAATTTTATAGAGTTTGTCGGATTATATATTGTAATGGTGAAAACTTGGCAACGGTATTAATTTTTTTTTATAAAGTCTGGGCACTCAAGAAAACTAGGAAGTTGATTTACATTGCATAGATTACCCATATGTTATAAAATCGGGTACGCTGAAGTCTAATACTTGTGTAGGGTTTTAGAAAGGAAATATTTGGAACTGTGACAATATTTTCGACCCTTATAAAAATTTATGTACTTTTGTTTTTGAAAAATAAAATATATTTTAATTAATATTATTTATTTATTATTATTATTTTTTTTTTTTTTTGCATTTTAAAGTAATAACAATTTTGGTTTTGAATATTCAAGTTTGTTTATAATTAACGCATCTTTGAACTCTTAACAATATACAGATCCTTAACGTTTTATAATATATGTGTATAGCAATGTAGTATGTACAACATACATACATAAGTGGTGAATGTATTATGTTTAGTGTGGAAGGCTTTGGTTTTATTTATTAATTATTTTTTTGTTATTCAAAACATAATTAGGAATAGTTTGTTGTCTTTTTTCACAAGTTTTCTGTTTGTCTCATCTCTAATCTGTCCTTTTATTGTATTTCACTCGGTGGAAAAAATTAATTATTTTTATACAAAGAACTGGAGTAATTCGTTTTTATAAAGCGTAGATGGAGGTGTGACAAAAGTCCTTCCTGTACATAGACTTATGTATACTCGTATATACTACCCTCGAATAATCTATATGTGCAACGGTTATAATTATATAACGTTTGTTATATATATAGTCATGATATCATTCATTTTGATGAAATGCCCCGATCGATACATTGGTCTATAGAAATATTCTGACAAATTAATCCTTGTGGATGAAATATTGGGATATCATTGTAGTTTCATACTTGTGATGGTTTTCACTTCGACTCCAACAATATACTGGTACCTATATCAAATAGTGGTTTTAAAAGAAATGATTTTTAATTATTATCCTGTTTTTGGCATACTCATAAGTTATAATAAACAATTAACTTGATATAATAATATGAAGTTAATAATTTTTACTGACTGTTTTCATTTAGTTTTACATGCATAAGATTGTTTTTGGAGTCTTAAGTTCTAAGTTAAATAAAATAAACTTGACTTAATGTATCCATATAACTATATATGGGGTTTTATATATATATATATATATATATATATATATATATATAGAGAGAGAGAGAGAGAGAGAGTATACCATTACCTACTGTTAGAAAATGTTGTATTAATTATAAATATTTATTTTTATCTTGTTTCAGAGCCTTGTAGATTGGAATCGACCAATGTTTTGGCAAGTCGGATCATTAGGCCCCAAGTATAAAGAGTGGGTGTTGGCTCCTGTTGATAGAAAGCTGAGATTGTTCAGCTCCGACTTCATTGAATCGCTCACCATTACTTCTTGGTATATGGTGCCATCCATTTGGATACCTGTAATGTTTTTCCTGATATATATTGGTTACCAGAAGTTAAGAAATACATTAGCCAACACTGTTGATCAAATACCTATCGGTAAGAAAATTACTTATACACTATACTTATATTTCATTAATAACGTCAAAAATAATTGAGATTTCTTTTAAACAATAATTGTTCCATACAGAATATATTGTTATAGTATTTCTAGATATTCTAAAAAGTATAATGGGTACAATAATATACAATTATAAATAATCAGTAAAAGCTAATATTGAGTGAGTAGGATTAAACGTATTATAATGAATGATATAATTAGAACTGATTTAATAAAATGAAACAAATTTAAAATCAGTGCTTGTCGAGGTTTTAAATTAATATATCTCATTTGTTATAGTACAGTAGATTTTGTTGATTGTGGATTTGACAGAATTATGATATTTGATACATTTTAAATTTTATAAACTAAAAATTACAGTCTGGATATTGAACTAAAATGTATTCATAAAAATTTAATAAATACATTATAAGTATGTATTAAGGTTTGTGTTCATATTGATTTAAATGAATTGAATGTTATTATGGTACCTTGTACCTATTAAAATTAAAATATATTTATGTATCTAAAATTTAAAATGTTGTGAAAACAATCTAATAAACACCATTTTATATAATTAATTTTAAAAATAATTTTAATTTCACTGTAATTATACGTTATACATTTTTATTTTATTTCCCAAATATCTAGGTAAAATAATATTATTAAGTTATCCTTTTATTATAATTTCAAGTCCTAATATGTTGTAGTTCATTTCTAGAACTACAGATTCTAATGTGTGTGTATATATAATATATATATATGCTTTTGATTTACTCAGAATGTATAAAATTATGAATATATGCTATTAGCATTGAAAAAATGTTAAATATTCATAATATCTCTGAATTAATCTTTATGTTCATTAACTATTAATAATTCATTGCAGTAATTAAATTTTTTGTTAAAGTTCGTGGAAGATATGAATTATTTATTATATAACAGTTAATTCATAATAAATATATAATATCATAATTTGTTGACATAATTGTAAAATTGTAATCATTTTACTATATATATATATATATATATATATATATATATATATATATATATATATATATACATGTAATATTAGCTCACATTAGATAAATCCCCATTGCAAACATGCTTATTATTTAGTAGAAAGATAATAGTAACATTATGTTACTATGTCTATAAAGTAGTAAAATAATAAATGTCCTGTAAAATTATCAAACTCAAATTACGAATTATTCATTTATATTTTTTATGTAAGTAATATTTATAAATATATATATATATATATATATATATATATATACACTATATATTTTATTATTTAATTAATTAAATAATATTCAATAAATTTCAATTAAAATTAGTATTAATTTAATTAAAACATGTTAATGAAAAACAATGGAATTAAAATAATAATAATAAATACGATGATTATAATGTACTAACACGTTTTATCAGTTTGATGATACGTTTATCATTCATAATATTATTTAAAATATAAAATTATTAAATAAAATACATTCTGAAGTAAATTTTTTTTTTTTCTTTGAAAATGTGTTTTTATAAATTAGCAATAATCTGAGTAAAACTATATTGTTGTGCTTTGGAGTGCCAAAATGTTAAGTCAGCCGAATGGGATGTTGGCGAAACTCGGTGATTTTTAGGTCATGACGTCAGACTCTACTATTCCACTCGTGAAACGACGACCTACACGATTTATAGTCAATAAAAAAAATGTATGCAATTGATAGTTGTTGGTTTTTTTTTTAATAGATATATTTAGTTAATATACAAGGGCATTGATGATTATTTGTATAACATTGTCACTATTATAGTCCACCAATTCTTAATGGACTTTAATTTACAAATAATAATTTTACACTCCATCATTTTTTTATTTTTCATTATCGATTTATCATCTTTGTGAAATTTCAGCTGACCTCGATATATATCTTGTGAAATCCAAAAATGATGTAAATTTGATACCTATTATTATTTATTTTTATGAAAAATAATGTATTCAATTCCTAAAATATTGCAGCATATCATAATAACAATAAATAAAATTTACATAGGTAGGGATTAGTATAAATTGATGTGCTTGTCTATATTATATCTTAATAATTTTCCATTATATAGACTGCACAATATTGTAATCAATGTCTTAATACTAATTTAATATAATATTGAATCAAAACTACATTTTGCACTGATATTCTTTGAACCATCGAGCTTGTCATGGGTTATCAATAATTTTCTTATTTCATCTTCATTAAATAGAAGAAACTCAAAAATAGTGCGTTTGTATTTGTGGCGATAATATATTTTTTTGCTTTTACATTATGAAGTTACTACTGTACTATGGAAATAGTGTCTTGATGATACGTTTGTAATGTATCGTGTTATAATTGTGTGCTCATCATCATGAATTTGTTTAGAAGATTTGATCAATCATTTTGCAATTGGTCTCTTAGCAATATTTTCAATTGTCTAGTTACAATTTTCTTTCAAAAAATATGATACTAGAACAATTTTGACAAACACTCCTTTTTGTCAGGTTTTTCTTATTTCTTTGACTATATTGCTTCACTCATTTTAATTCACGATGTCACTCAGAAAGCGTACTTATATTGACCGTGAGACAACTGAAGGGAGAAAATAAAATTACAACGAAGAATAAAATTTGCAACGATGCTTTTAAGAAAGAATGAAATACGGCTATAACGTGCAAAAAAGGAGCAGTTGATCCGAAATTGGCAACTCCGAATTATCAATTTATTAATTATTATAATTATAATTGTATTGTAATTAGGTACTGAGTCGAATTGAATAATAATAATAAAAAAAAATTGGAAAAAAACGGAAGTTCTTTTAGTCTCGAAAGAATAATATTTAACATCCAAAAGAAACAACTATAAATCATAAAAAAAAAAATATTTTTAACATTTCTGAATCCCCATTGAAACAGAATGCACACGGAGTAAAGCCCATGGGTACCCGCTAGTTTGGTGTAAAAGGAACTTTAGTTTTTTCTATTGTAGTTATTGTAGTAATGTATTTTTACTTTCACAGTCTACTGGTAAAAAAATCGTGTTTTAAAATTTTGGCTTGCCGAAATATTCTCTAATTCCTCGTGAAAATAATACAAATATGTGTATTATAATGGTACTCCAAAATAGCTTTATAGTTAGTTATTTTTATTGATTATTATATATACTATGTAGTGTATATTATAATTTATCTACTTAAAATATTATCAACATGTAGTCGTATGTGTAAAATAATAAATTGTGAAAAATCAATTACATATACAACAATTTAATTTAATTTATTGATTAAATTGAATACAACTATAGATATATTCGTGGAATGTCTTAAGGTTTTATATAATTTAAAACTACTATATCTTAAATTAAAAATTAAAATTATACCATTTTAGAATAAAATAAAAGTTGGTAGTAAATAACACACTTATAGGTAATTGAATTTCGAGTATTAATCGGATATTTTATATTATGTATTTATATTCCATTGTTTTAAAGAAAAAAATAGATCGTAAGTTGAACATAAATTTTCCACCCTGTATAATTTTTTTAAGTGATTAAGAGGTTTGAAAGTTGAAATAATTATGAATAATTATGATTATTTTGGTGAAAATTCATAAAAATCCTAAGTAGACTTAATTTTTATAATCTCCTCTTCGTAATTTTTTAACGACGTTTTTTTTGTATATCTTTTCGTTTCAATTTTCGAGCTTTATTTTTATACTGACGTACAGTTTAAATGAAATTATATGACGTATACTGCACACAACAAAAATGTATAAAAACATGTAAATATATTATAGTTTTGTCTTCTGAATTATTTGTTAGTACCTATACAAAGATTTATTGTATACAATTGTATTTATGTACAGAATTATCGATATTTTTTTGCCTACTAAATGTGGGATTTTTATACTAATTTTCAAATGATAATTTTTATGTTTAATTTTTTTCAATTATAAACAATGAAAATTAATAGATACGAAATGGAAAAAACAATATAAGTATATGCAGATAAGTCGTGTATAGTATTATAAATATAAAAAAATTTGTGTGTGTGTGTGTGTATAATACGTGTAATACGGACTCAAAATTGTTTTAATTCAAAACGACAATAAGACTGTATCATTTTTAATCTCAAGATAGAACAATAATCATTACTCATTTTAGAACATTAGTTACATATTGTATAAAATGGGGTCCTACGGTGGTGTGTTTTACATATGCTATGGTGAAACTGTCCATCATTTAAAACTATATATACGTATGCACAGTAATTGTGGTTATAAGGCTATTTTATAAGGTATTGTTTTGTGTTAACTTTTGTAATTCATTTGTCCGTGTCCAGGTGGATACTTCTGTAATATTATAACGGAATGTCTGCGTGTGAAAGGTACAACAAACTTCCTCCCCTCCCTCGCCGCAGATTTATTAATTTTTTTTGTGACGAGATTATTTAAAAAAATTTTTTTTTTTTTATGACATTTACAATCTATGTTTCAGCTGCACAATAAGATAATTTTATATTTTCACAATTAAAATGAACAGTGATATAATTATTAGGAGGTAGACCGTATTTAGTGATTGAACCTATCAACCTAATGTTACTTAACGCGATTATTTTTTATAATAATATATATATTTAGATAGAGTGAGTGTAGTTTTAAGTAAAACGTTTCAATGTTTTGGTTAACTGATTCGATTTTGATGACTGTGTGGAACGTGGAGTTTAGTGCCAAGGTGTAGAGAAGTTATTATGCGTAGAGTATGATCTACCGGAGCGTCACAAATTTCGATTGTTTTACGGCAATTACGGGTCTTAAAAGAGATTGTGTACATTTATTTTTGAACGACATATTTATTCGGGTCGGTATAAGGGCTTATTGTGGGGTAGTAAAATTATTTTTTTACTTTGATATATTATACATATAAATATATGTATAAAATAAAAATACAATTGTTACGCCATCATACGACGATCGCAATTTTCATGAATCTATCCGAATCGAATTGTTTTCGGTTTTTTTTTTTTTCATTAGCCTAACCGCCGTCCATTTACAACGGTTAATTAAATAACCATCGGTTTTTTCGCGTATACCGATCAAGTCAGTAATTGGTGACACACTCTGCGGCTGAGTGCCGCGGGATATCCGCAGAAGAAAAGCTTTTTGACCCGTCCTTCGATTTTCCCCTTTTGTTCGACACGGCCATACGTATGTGTACTGCCGTCGTTTCCGTCGTCGTTAATAAAATGTCATTAACCGTTTCGATGGTTTTTTTTTTTGCGTCTGTTGTGCTTGGGGCAAATACGACAAATGGAATCGTCCGTGATCCGTTGTCTCATACTATATTACTACATTACATTTTTCAACTTTTAGAGTTTAAAACAATTTTAATAACAAATTAATATTATAATAGTATTACGCGTGTTCATCGAAAGACGCGACAGTGTCGGAGGGGGGGCTTTTGCGTTTACTCTTTTTTTTCTTTCTCTCTCTTTATAACGAATGTTGTAAACAAGATCCGGGGATTTTGTTTTATAAAACGACAAAAATAAACGCGTTATCTATTTTTATTTCGCATATTTTTGAATTTTTCGTTGTATTTTATGAGAGAAAATAATACGCTTTGACGTACGGTTTAAGCGTTTTGAAGACATTAAAAAGCACGTTTATATTAGTGTACATTTTCCCTTTTTATTACATTTTTTTTTTTTCGTAAACACTTGTCGGTCAACGAAATATTACGGAGAAAAATATTTTTTTATTTCATATAATATACCTAACGACTGAAGATCAAATATTATATCGACTTTACAAATAATTGTGAAAATAAAAACATGTTCAAACAATTTATAATGTCTGTTTAAACTAATGTAATTAATAAGTTTTATGTAGCATTTAAAAAAAAAAATTGTCAGAGTATTTTTGGTGCAATAATTACTTACTATATTTATAGCTCCGAACTTTAATTATAAAAATAAAACGTTAATATTGACATAGATTTTCGAAACATTGTATGTTGATATTATATTTAAAAAAAAAAAATATAATATTTCACGTATTCTCAATGATAGTAATGACGAGGGATTTTGGATTATTATATAATAATATTTTTCGTATCATATTTGTTTAGGTACTTAATTTACGACCATTCGTTACATTGACTTTCGAAATTTAATAATCGTATATACAAAAACACATAATATATGGGGTGGTGGTGATCTTTCATAGTGTATAGCATAATTTAAAGTATGCTTATTTTAGTGGACAGTTTTAACCTGAAAACCCTTTCCATACGATACGCCAAGATTTACGATTAGGTGGTGTATATACATAATCGGTATGAAATAAAATATATATATATATATATATATACCAATCAGATAAAAACGTTATTACTAGGTACTGCGTGTATGATAAAACAGCAATGAACAATAATATATTGATGAGCCTTGTGATTGTCGTTGTCACAGCGAGTGAACCATGAATATATTTTTTTGTAATCAGCAAATACGATATTGTTGTTTGCAACTACAATATGTAATATTTTGAAATATTCGCGGTCCTTGTTAATTGTTTTCATTTTTATTTTCTATATTTCCTGTTGTTCGCGAAATGAAGTCCCTCCACTGCAGTGGGCTAATATATATCACGCGACAAAATGTACCCAAAATACATTCCGTATAAATAAAATAGGGGAATGTGTGTGTGTGTGTCGACGATGGTGTAGGGGGAGGGGGATATAGCGAAGTGTCGTTTTACACCAGAGTCGCGCAAGCAAGCCAGTGGTTCTCAATTTTTTTTTTACGACGAGACTACTTTAGATCCATAAAAACGGCGACACACTTAAAACATTTAATAAATATTTGAAAAAGTAACAATTATAAACCTATGTAAATTATCACATTTATGTGTTACCATTTTATTTAGGAAAAAAAAAACAAAAATTATAAATTCACGTAATTAAAATTTAAGCAGTTTAGGGAAGGTAAGAAAGAAAATTATTAGTTTATACAAGTAAATCAGTGTGATATTTCTTGTTATTGGCGAATTGAACATGGGTCGTCAATTCGTGAGCGAATGGTTGACAAACATACGCGTAATTCACTTCCTTCAATATCTTTAAGCGTAGACTTTTTTTTTTTTTTTTTTGTTATTTCCATTGTCGAAAATGCTGATTCACACATGTATGAAGTTGAAAAAAGAAGCAAAATTTGTAATGTTTTTTTTGCTCAATCCGGAGATTCGTTTTGCATAGAAATCCAAAACGAATCGATTTGAGACATATATAAACAATTTTTTTTGGCGACGCACATCACGGTAATACGCGTTAACACACCTGTTGAGAACCACTGCTTCAAGCCTTTGCTTTTACGACGTCATTATAATACTCTGCAATACTATATATAGCTAATAGTATAAAATGACACGTGTCGCGTCTTGGATGTATGTGTGCCGTATAAAATTTTAGTCGTTTTACTCGCATAAAATGTTGTTATTTTTAAATTGGTTTTTTTGTCCCTGAGTATATGTGCAGTGTCGTCGTCACATATTATTTTTGTTAATTAAAAAACATCTACTCAACCCAAGTGTGGGAGAGAAGGTCAAACGAGCAGGTGCAGAAATTATATAGAAAAGGAAGTATAGCATAATTTGTAAAAGGAGGAAGATTGCCGACAACAGTATTGTCAAGACGGTACTTGTAAACAAATTAAACAGAAAAAGACCTAGTGGTAGACCGAAGCAACGGTGGTTAGATGCAGTCAAGGGATATAAAGGAGCTGAGACCAGATTGGAGTGAAGACATGATCCATGCGTATAATAGAGAGGAAGGGACGAATTTAATATTGACAGCAAAGGGCCTAAATGGCCTGTAATGCTAATTAAAAAAAAAAAAAAACATCTAGTAGCAACAAGGTTGATGTAGGTACGTGTCAAATAATAGTATAAATAATAATAATAATAATAATGCGTCTTATAATTGTATTTGGTTTTCTGAACTTTCATCATTATATCATACTGTGTAGTAAAATATTATACGTAGCAATTATATAATGTATATAGTGAAAACTACTGTACACAAATGAATATTAGAGCCTTCCTCCATTTTGTTGTAGTGCGATATCGAAACAATAGGTTCGAAGACCTCACAACATCGTATATGTAAACTCGTTTTTATTTTTATAACACTTTAAATAATCTCACCTTAATATTCAAGTGCTTTTCTAATTATCCAGGACTGAATGAAGGAAATGTGTAATAAATGTATATTGTATAAAATGTATTATGTATAATTATACAATATATATATATATAATTTATATAAAAATGTATTTTCGCATTCATAGTCACATATTATTGACCTTTGTATTATATGTGATGCAAAATTCGTATAAGAGCTGGTTTCCTCGAAAATTTTATCGGTTTTCCTCTATCTATTTTATTATTGGCGTTTTACATTTAAAATTACTTTTTGATGGGTACTTTTTTTTTGTTTTTCGGATACATATATAATATTTTTTTTTTGTCGGTTGTTTTTGTTTTTCATCATTCGCGTATGACGATATTTGTATTATTATTTTTTTTATTTTTTATAAAGGACTGTTTTTCATCGACTTAAAAATATATACTTAAATCGTTGGATTTTTCTAAGAAATTTCATAAAAATCGCCTACCAGAACCCGTTGTTAAAAAGCGGGTGGTGTATAGTGAAGCACAGAGAAAAGCGTTAGCCGGCCGTGAAAACGAACGCGTTTAATTCGCTCAACAGGTTCGTCGGCAGCTGGGCTGCGTGTTTTCTCTTTCTCTCTCTCTCACACACACACATACACCTGTCTCTGTCTCTGTCTCTCTCTCTCTCTCTCTCTCTCTCTCTCTCATTCGCTTCATTCTCCGCCCGTCACGTTTATCTCGCGCGTTCTGCCCGCCACTACCACCCCGTCCACCAGTTACTCGCACGCCGCCGATCCTGCAGCACAGTGTGTGTGTGTGTGTGTGCATGACGAAACCAGCAGCAGCAGCAGCAACAACAACAGCAACAGAAGTATACGATTTGACGCGATGTTCGAGAAGAAGGAGGACGTGCGTCGACGTCAATATACGAGGAGGAAAGGTCGTCCGTCGCGCGTTTACACGAGCCGGGGGAGTAGAGTAGTGTAGTGCAGTAGTGTATATAGCAGACGACCCGAATTCGCCGCCCCGCCGCCACCTTATCCTCCGGCCGCGGTTCGCTTCGAACGGGGTCGAAAACTTCGGCGAGCGTGCCGAGCGGACATTATTATTATTATTATTATTATTATTATTATTATTATTATCGCGCGCGCGCGCGTACATTATATTTTATATATTATATATAACGTAGTAATTTTCACGGACGGCGCGGCAGAGGAGTTATTATTATCGTATGGTATACGACGACGACGACGACGACGACGACGGGGCGCGCGCGAGTTCGCGGCTATAACGGTCGACGGCCGGCGGGCGCGAGCGGCGTCTCGTCGTGGCGCCCGTCGCCGGTCTGGCGGCTCGTGGCAGACGCCAAGTCGCCGGTTATATAGCGCGCGTGATTCCCTCCCTGCCTCTCCAACCCCCCCCCACACCACCTTACACGGTTTTCGCCTTACGCACGCGATATCATCGTACCCACCATCACCACCACGCCGGGTGGCGGCGGCGGCGGCGGCGGCAATATCGATCTTCCCGCTGTGCGTGTGTTCCTCCACCACCGCTCGCTTATATACGGCTCGCTCCGCGCCGCCCGACCAGTCAGACGCCGCCGTCATTACACCGATACAATGTACATACACGCGTACGTATATATATATTATATCGTTGTTGTTGTATGTACGCCGACGATTGTGCGTCACCAACAGCGTGTTCCGTCGCGCCGCGTGCGCGAGGGGTTGTGGCCGGTGATTTACAAAATTCTATGGTCCACACATAAACGCGAAGAAACGTTATTTAAAAAGAAAAAAACAAATTTCTGGCGAGGGAAACGACAATATTATTATTATTGTTATTATTCACCACCGCGTATTACGCAATAAATAAATTTGTTCGTTTGCATATAACTTGCACACTGTATGACCGGCGGGGCCCCTGCAGTATAAAAATTATGTTTTATTCGCAAAAACGAGAAATTACCGTGGAGGTTTACGTTGTCATTACTTAACGCTTTATCGAAGTCGCCGTCGTTAGTTAAGTGCTGCACTCCGCGTACATAAACGATCCGACCGACGATGTGCACCAAAGTGATAAAATACGGCTGTAATTTATCCAGTGAAATCTGAAATGCAGAGAGTGCTAATAATCGAACGTTACATTTTTATCGGTTTTATCTCGTTGTTTTCGATTTTTTTTTAAATTCTGGGCGGAGCGATGAATCTTTTGGTTTTTCGATGATGTTTATTTTATTTTTTTATTTTTTTTTTCTATCCCGTGTACAGATTTTCGACCGGAAGGAGTGCTCCGATCTCTTCGGTCACAGTTTGTTTCCGACAGCAGTTCGCATCTAGTTGGTACTTCAGAGAGGTCATTTCTCGATTTTCTCAAAAGCACCTAAAAATATAACACAAAAACGCTAAAAATGCAATTTCGTCTCGATCGATTGTTGTTTATTTCTTCGTAATTTTGAAACTAATAGTCGTAAAAACCTGAAATTTTCACCAAATATATGTAACTTTAGACTGTATTTACGAGAAAAGTGAGCTCCGCTCAGAATCGTTTAATCGACTTATCATTGCTTTCAAATTTAAAATAAAAACAAAACTCTAAAACCTTTATCAAAGTAATTCACTCAAGCGATATCCACAATACCCCGCGGCTCGTTACCTTTTTTCAATTAAATTTTTCGTTGTGTCACGAGTATCGTTTTCTTCGATCGATGAGCTTTCGTCACCATCGAGTATTTATTAAATCGAAAAAAAAATTGAATACGATTAGTACGTGTTATAAACAATGGGTTTAAGTTCATTTTTGACGCTTGTTTTTTTTTTAAAAAAACTCTTGTATGTATATAGTTGCAAAATCCGAATTTTCTAGTTATATGACAGTTCTTTATTTTATATTTGCTACACGACGAGAATACAATAGTTACTTTAGTACGGCCGGATTTTACTCGCGTGCCGCCGAACTTTGTCCGCGAGTCTCGCGTAGTCGTGTCGAATCTTTCTCCGTTAAGTATTGTATTCTATTTCGCGGTATACCTAGGCACAGGGTCTTCTATTATACTGCAAGGACTGCGCGCCGTTACGAGTAGACCGAATAGAAACCGTTCAGATTCAATCGTCGAGAAAACACATATTATATATAATATTATAACGCATTTCTGTATAATGTTGTTGAAAAGACAAAAACAAAAACCGGTCGATTATTATTATTCTTTCGAATGCGACGACGGTTAAATACGCGTGACAATGTCGTCCTGTTGTAGTCGCGGTCTTTTTTCACGCCTCGCCGCCGCCGCCTCATATACCTACTCGCGGTGTAATATACTCGCGTAACTACGTCGTTGACTCCCTGTTGAATTTTCACTCAGTTTTTGGCCAGAAAAATAATTGTTCCAGTACTTGATCGCTCCGCGTATTCACTAGATTTTTTAGTCCTCCGGACTATTCCCGAAGTTAAAAGATGGAGCTCAAGGGGGAGGGACCATTTCTCGCCACCATTGGTTCAATTTAAAAAGCTGTGACCGAGAAGCTCGAGGACGTTATTGAAACAGACTTTTCACGGGCCGTGGAAAAATTGGGTGGCCGTATGTAAGAAGTTGTAGAGAATTTAATGGTGATTACTTTGAATAAAAAATTTGCTCAAAAAGGTTTTTTTAATTTTTTTATTAACCTCTGTAGTCTCAACATTTATGCGACGCACTATGTTGTATATAATAGAAAAAGAATTAATAATGAATAAAATCAATGGCCGCGGTATATATATATGTACATAACCCCTCTCCGTTGACGCGTATACAGCTGTGCAGTGTATATAAAACTTGGATGTGGTATTGGGTTTTGACAACTCGTCAAGAAAAATTCGAGAGGGTTTTTTTTCGTTTGCTCGATGTTATTTTAATTTCGTTGTCTCGCTGCTGCTGCACATAAATATAAATATTGAGCGACGAGATCTCCTTTAACAATTCGGATTTTTATAACGGGTACATTCGTCTTTGTTCGATTATACGCGGTTTTGTTTTTATATTTTATTATACACTATACATACGTCTAAAATCAGATAACGACATTTATAAACGACAGCCGTCCTGTCCTCCACTTCTGAATTTCGGTTTTCTGTTCGTGATGTATGTAATTGTCAAAACTATCGAAACGCGTAATTTATAAGTTTTAACGGTCGCCGAAACATATAGTTTTAAGGTTATTATAAACATATGGCGGAATTTCTTTTAAATAAAAAAATAAATAAATAAACATACGGCGTATGTGTATATAACTTAATGATGGCGGCGAAAATAAGGATGACGTTTTTTATTGACTCGGTGGTGGTGGGGACATTATCAAGCTCTTTCACATTATTATTATATCGACCGGTTTGAAAACGAACGTTTTTTTAACAGCGTTTATTTTTTAATTACTTTTTTCAAATAAAAAGAAGCCGGTAAAGTCTGGAGGCTTGTTGATGTGTGTGGTTCGTCGTTTTTTTTTTTTTTGACAACAAAATAATATCTCTTGATTTCACAATTGTATAAACAGATGTTGATACATTTGTAAAATGTCAGCGATATATCATACGGTTATACGTAAAAAATATTTTTTAAATATTTATATTGTATCCTAAATATTATATATATATATATTTTTTTTTAATGTTAATAATCGAGTCAAATAAGTAAATAACGAATAAGATTTTTTATTATATTTTTCGCAGACAAACTGATTGTTGTATAGGTTTTAATTGTACTAATATCCTGTATATGTATGTATGTATATATATATATATATATACATACAATAAAAAAATATATATATAAACGTTGGATTGACAAATTGCAAATCCCTTTCAACACTCCTGATGTTGGTAAATCGATTTGGAAAATCAAACGAACAAGGCCAATTATTTCGGGTAGGCTATAGGAATGTTTAAATATTATTGAAATGCCTGCATTTCATAGAAACTATTGGAAATCGTAATAATGATGTCCGGAACGCTGTATTTTAGCAATTGAAATATACACATTCCTCAAAATATATCGATATATGTGATTATTTGATGGATATTTAATTAGGTTTGATTATTATTGTGAGAAACTATTAAGTACGTATAATATACTATGTAGGGGGTTTTTTGGATTCTGAGCGAATCGAAGGAGCTATTGATTTTACCATGATATTTTTTTCTTTTTATTACCACGTAATGATTAATTTTAAAATGTTAATTTATTTTTCTATGTACACATTTTCGACTAGAAAGAATGCTTGGATGGTGTCGTCATGCATAACGTTCCGCTCGTAAATTGTATCTAGTTGGTACTTTATTTGAAACGTTTTTCGATTTTTATCAGTGGTTCCTTAAGCGTATGTTTAAAACAACTAAAACAATTGGAAGAAAAACTATTCTATCAATAGTTTTTAAACGCAGTACAAAAAACTACCAAAATAATGATAGTAGAATCTTGTAATTTACACCGAATATGTAACTATTTGCACTATATAAGTAAAAAAAGTGTCTACCAATTTTAGGGATTATAGCAGTTATAAAATATTGAATTATTTAAAGTCATAAAAGGGGTAATTTTTGGTTTTAAGGCCTAACAATTTTATATATACAATATAGGTCATATGTTACTTTAACCATATTCAAAAAACCTTGACAATCCTAAATCACAATTTTTTTTATTACTACTTTAATTTTTCTGACATATTGTATATTACATCGAAACTCCGCTCAAAATCATTTTATTAAATGCAACGATTTATCGCATTGCTTTCAGATTTTTAAGTAATAACAAAACTCTAAAACTGTATCTATGTAATTCACTTAAGCGACATCTACAATACTCGCGGTTCGTTACCCTTTTTAAAATTTAATATCAAAATATAATTTTCTATTTTATTATTTCTTTTTTTTTTTTTTTTTGTTAAAATGTTCACAAATACATTTAAATTCAATAATATCGTGAACGATAATAATAATATTCGCCTGTTTAGTAGCTCGATTTTGTTTTTCAATAAACATAATTTTACCGAACATAAAATAATAAATTTCTCTGTAGTTCAATTATAATAAAATAGGGCATTATTGCCATAATAAGTATATTTGTAACACTTACATAGAGAAGTTTATTTTTCACTTGGTTAATTAACTGTACATATATATATATATATATATTCGCATTCTTCTCTGTTTGTTTACTAAAAGCAAACAAATGCAGCTCAGATTTATAATATTGTACCTACGCATTTTTTATTTTATTTGCACAGAAAATATTTTCGTTTTAACTTGCAGAAAATGTAAAATAGCGTGAAACGTAATTGGAACAAAGGTAACGAGCCGCGGGGTGTTGTGGATGTCGCTTAAGTGAATTACTTGGATAAAGATTTTAGAGTTTTGTTTTTATTTTAAATTTGAAAGCAATGATAAGTCATTGCATTCTATAAAACAATTCTGAGCGGAGCTTACTTTTCTCGTAAATATAGTCCAAAGTTACATATTCGGTGAAAATTTCGGGTTTCTATGGCTATTAGTTTCAAAATTACGAAGAAATAAATAACAATCGATTGAGACGAAATTGAATTTTTAGCGTTTTTGAGTTATATTTTTAGGTGCTATCGAGAAATGACCTGTCTAAAGTATCAACTAGATGTGAATTGCTGCCGGAAACAAACTGTGACCTAAGAGATCGGAGCACTCCTTTTGGTCGAAAATCTGTACACAGGATAGAAAAAATAAATAAATTGTAAAAACAATAGATTCATCGCTCCGCTCAGAATCTCTAAAACAATTATGTATTATTATTTATTGATATATATATATATTTTTTTAACATAATCAGGTTATTAAGATTGCCGATGTTCTGATTTGAATTATCTATTCCACTATATATATATATATATATATATATATATATATATCACATCCGTGTGTTTAAATAACGATCGTTCGAAAATTACGTTTCTGGCGCGCGCATATAATTATTTTGTTTCATATTTATATCACACAATGAATATTTATTGGTAGAATAATGAAATAGAAAATACCGGATTCAAATTGAATTTGTCCAAGAAAAGAAAAATCGGTATTTGATTTTTATCTTTTGTTTACCATTCATTATATATAAAATTTTATATAATGTATATACACGTGACATTTAATTTCAACATCGATTATCTACCGTTACTTAATTATTTATAAATGTGTTTTAATCAGGTCTTTTTTTATTAATACTTAAAATGAACAGTTAATTGAACTTTAATGACATAATTTACTTCGATATTACAACCTTATTTAATTTACTGGTAACACACGTGTTGTGTCGGTGTTCATTCATCCATAGGTCTTTCACACCGTTCGCAGTATTCACATTACGAAAATTATATTTTCGATTAAATTTCCTACTAAAGACTGCATAAAATGCGGTAAAATGTATGTATTTATTTACTTTAGCCGCGGCTTTGGATAGTTTTTGGCGCTATGAAATATGTAGTTATAAGGTTATAATATAGTGTATGCGGAATGACTTCAATTTGAAAAAACTGGCAGTTAAAAATAAAAACAAAATATTTTTAGAATTTTTTTTTACACGTGTTTAATAAAGGTGGTTGTTCAGTTTTATTTTTATTAATAGGTACGCATTCTCATTATTTATGAACATATATAATATTGTATTTATTTTCAGTCGAAATAATGTTTTCTAGCGAATAACTTTGTTTGATGTACAACGCATTAAAAATATTTAGTAATGTAATACTTCAACATTATCATTATTATTTTTTAAATAATTCGTTTAATTTACATTCACTTACTCTTTATTATGTTTCTCGTAAGCCTGTCTATTATAATAATTCGTATTAAATTTCGCTAAGTATTCAATTATCTAGAGTATACACGCACATATATTAGGATAAGCCGTGACATGGGATATGTGTGTGTACGTGTGTTTACACGAATTTAATATCTTTATGTGTTGGTTAATTTCATGAAAGTGTTTTCGTATATAGAAATATATTTATAAGTATTGAATGACTTCATAATTTTTTATTTATTTATTTTTGATAATAAGCCTTATTTTTCTACACTACAAATATATATATATATATATATATATATATATGTATGTGTGTAAGATCCTAGCGGGTTTTCAAACAACCCATCATCGATATTATAACTACATAGCTATAGACTACATTATATATATATATATATAGTATGTACACTGTAAGTTTATTCATTAGTTATAGTTGGTTGAGTATAGATACTTATATGATTACCTACTACTAATCGAATATATGTTATTAATATATATTTATAAGTTCACCGAAAAGTGTCAGAACATAAAAAAATTGTGTACGATATTTGATTTATTATTTCTAGAACAATTTTTTTCCTCGAGATTTTCATCCAAACTGAAACGAGTGTAATATAATATGTTTTTAAACACTACAAAATTATTATAGAGTATATGTATTTTTTTTTTTTTAAATATTTGTTTATATAATCAAATTTTTTGTTTTTTTTTTTTAGATAATTTTTCGGTAGTAACGTGGGTTGTATGTTCAACCGCGCTGGGTCTACTTTTGTGGCCTCTCATCGAATACACCATTCACCGTTGGCTGTTTCATCTACAGCCTCCAGACAACTCGCCACTATTGATCACATTGCATTTCGGCATTCATGGATTACATCACAAGGTACGTATTTAAAAATATACAATAATATATGTACTCAATTTGCGGGCCGTTGGCCGAAGAAATTCTCGTAATCGTATTAATGAAGGGAGAAGAGTATGGATGATAACGTATTATAAATTACCCGCACATACACTCGTTAAAAAAAGTACTGAAAAATTATTACACGTGAAACTTTAAATCTTTATTCACGGATATTCTAAATACGACGTGATATCTCATATACTTGTATATATGATATACATATGTATTATATATATTATATGCTAGTATAATGTATGAAGTCGGGGTAATCTGGGTAGTTTTAAATATATATGGGCGCGTGCATGTGTCGTCATCTTAAATTCACAAACCGTGATCAATCACGTTCCCGTTCAAAAGATGATTCCGAGTGGAACTCATTTATTACTGACAGTGAATAAATCAAATCTTGTTTTAAAAAGTTGACACACACACACATTGATATAAAGAAAAAAATTGTCGCGTTTTTTTTAGATTTCCTTAAAAATAATAAAAATAAAAATTTACATTACTTGAAACGCTTTTACTAGAAATACAAAGATAAAGCTTTAATACGAATTTCCAATCTTTTATGATTATTGCGTTTTTCGTGTTTACACTGTAAAATTCACAGGGAACAAAAAATGTGTCTCTTTTTTTATCATAAACTTACACTTTATCGATCGATATAAACATAATTTTGAATTATTTACAAACCCGTGGTGTTCCGCTTTGATCCGATGTGCAGGCTTCAATGGATCGTGTATGATTTATAAAGCTTTACAAAGCACATATATTTATCACGCTAACATATTCTTACCGATTCATTATTCAAGCATCCAAAATATATAAAAAAAAAATGTTCGTCGTAAATAAACAGATAGAAAGATGTTAAACTATATATATGTTTATATACATACATTATAAACACAATACAGGTAGTATTATTTTATACTGAAATAAATAATAACAATATTATAAAACGTATTAAATTCGAATCCAAAATTCTATCTAGTTTACAATTACATCTATAAAAAATTCAAAAAGTATTCTATTTTGAATGTATGATGTATTGATACACATATGAATACTGGACTCGGGATACTTTTTTCGTCAAATTACCCATTCAAAAAAAATTATTTTTATAACGATTGAAATTCAACGTACATTTTATACGCAGTATACTGCAGTGATTTTAACAGATTATTATAGTTTGTCTTAAAATAATTCATTTTTTCTTTATAGTCGTACAAGATTTTTATACAAGGTCTAATGTGGTGTACTATTTGCGAGTCATTTTACGTTATATTACAATTATCTGTATATTTCCACAACAATTAAAAACTCGTTAATTGTTAATCATTAGTAGAATCGTGCGATTCGAGTTAAATGAATGATTATTGAATTTAATGATTACGCAAGCATTAGAACGATCCAATGTTAGGGCACCAATACCATCGATATATATTTTTAACGTTTCTATACAAATGGGTAATACCCTGACTATGGAAACGCCGTCAAGCACCAATTGAATTGATAATATGCAAAAAATAATTCTGAAAACGATTCGTGTAAAACATTTTATTGCAATTGATTTTTTTAGAAAATATTGTTTGTAATCATTTATAGGTAAATTTTTATATAGGTAACGATTATACACTAGTACGTAATAATATAAAATAGTTTTGTTCTGTATAATGGACGGTGGTTAACCAAATAGCTGCTGTCGACGTTTTCTTTATTATTTTTTTATTATTCATTCTTTTCCTTGTTGTTAATTACTGGTTATTTTTACTTCGTATACTTATTCATATTTCATTAAAAATTGTGATTGTTATATTAAATAATAAACAGCTAGTTTATAGTTACAACGCTTTAGGTAGACAATTTGAAGTCTTATTTTTCCGTCTAAAATGCGTTATATCATTTTTAAATACCTAATCTAAACAATTGTATAATTAAGTTTTTTTGTAACTATATCTTTTCACTAATGTTATTACACGACTAATTTATTTCCCTGCTAATGACTTCTTAACGTTAGATTTTGAAGCCTTGATAAAAAAAATTCCTGTAACTTTGTTTTATTCATTATTTTGGTATTTTTATTTTCTTGATTTAAATAGGAATTAATATACATAATTCATTTTAATTATATTAACTGGGAATAATTTTATGTGTTCAATGACTTACTTCATTTTGTTTCGCTATTATTAATTATTTACATTTTTTTTTCATATTTTGAGATGTGCATTTGGGTCATGCGTGTTAGCCTTAAGTTTATTGACTAATTATTTTTTACTTGAATTCATGTACATGTAGCTGACTCTAAGGAAGTCATAAATTAGGCGAAATATATTAAATACTATAAAAATAATATTAAAATATTTTTCAGTACTATTTTAAGTTTAATTGGATTGAATAATAATAATAATAATGAAAACAAAAAAAAATCAAAATGGTTATTTACGACGAACTGAAAAAATTTCAATTATTGGTGGGACACTCTATATTGAGGGGAAATCGTCTGTGTAAGGTCTTAAAATTGGAATATTGGAATTTAATTTTTAATTTATATAGACGTTTCCTGTTTTAAAGGCGATACAGTATTGTGAAAACAAATAATCATGTAGAAATTGAATGGAAAATAAATGAATCATGATTTTGACCGACGCGTCATCTGCAGTGATGTCATTTTCATAATATCCGTGTTTAGAGTTCTTGTTTTTATATTTACCTTTCTGAATCAGTTATAAAAAAAGGCGCGTATTATAAAGTACGAATCCGGTTATAATGTAAACATTAATATTATCGTAATTTATTTTCATTTTTATCTACAGGTTAAATTTTTATCAAGTATATATTCACATTGAAAGTGAATTAAGATTTTCTATTTTAGTCGATTATTCCTGTATTTTGTAATATAATATAAACATATTGAAGTGACTATGGTAATTTTCGAAAAACCGGATAATAATTAGTTTCTAATAGTGTTGCAACGTGTGTGTAATGTGTAACTGGTTAGCGATGATTACACAATATATTCTTTGACACGAGAAACCTTATAAATTGAATTTTAACTCAATATGAATGGAGAATATAATATAGATACACAAGTTCGAAAAAATATAAAGTGTGGATTACCGTTACATCCTGCGGTGTACCGTATTGGTTTAGCGTATCTAATTACTTAATTTCGTATTTTAAATTACCTGAATTTCTAATAAAAATTTATTATAATAATATATGTATCAATTAAAGTGCCGAGTATGTAAGTAAGCGTATACACTGTACTTTTTTATTATCTATAATAGCCGTATTATAATTGAATGTTGGAATTCTTTTAAGAAAATACTTTAAAGTTAATTTCTGACAATATATATATATAAATCATAAATCAACGTATCAGTCGGTGTGTAATAAAATGAATTCATCATTCATAATAATATTACAACATATAGTTATAAATAAAACATATCTGTTTTATTCCTTCGCCTATCGCCGTCAACTGAACGCATGTTATGTATAAAATATAATTAAATGGTAGAGTATACGCGAAAATAAGCATATGGTAGAACATTTAGAGGTTTTTTTTTCACATTATAAAATATATGCCGATAAACATGTGTGTACTTAAAAGTAAATAAATATATTACATACGAATATATATATATATAAGTGATCGGAAGTATGCTGTTTTAAATGAAATTTCCTGTTATGTGTTATATAATAATACGCTTGTAACCATAATAGTATGTTACGCGTTACGTCATTGACACCTACACACAAATTTACTGCTAATACCTATTAGATGATTTTTGACAGCTAGGTTGCTATTTAAAATTTTTAATTATTCTGAACATTATCAATTGCTATGTTTTTCTTTATATCGTAATGTTTTTGAGCTCATTTTATGTAAAAATATTAACAGCTTACAATATAAATATTAGAATACAATTTGATAATATGCTCTTATAAAAAAAAATTTGTTTTACATTTTCTGATAATTGTATTCTTCTATATTACTCATACTTTTTTCCAAACGTATTTCGCAATTTATTGATCTAATTCTAATATATATAATATTATCGAAATCATTCTATGTGTATTTGTCATTACCCAAATATAGATGTTTTTCGTTGATATAAATTATTTACTAACAGATAGTTTTGTTTTCAGACCTTTTTTTAATGTATAGTAAAAAATTATAAATATGTATACTATAAACGTTTCGTAAAACTGTTATTACGCACTAATTAAAACATCATTATTAAAATCTAAAGAACTTTTGTAAATATAAATAGCGTGATTTTATTACATAATATGAGTATCTGTGCTTTATTAAATTTTCAATTTTTTTTACGCAATTTCACCATGTTTAGAAACTTTTTATGCAAGTTACGATTTTGTTGTAAAATATGTATCTCAATTTATTTTTATTGCTACTACTTACGAAAATATTACAAGCTGTAAATTATAAATTATATAGTGGTGCTTGGAGCTTTATAGTTACTTGTAAATATAAAACAAACGAAATTAAATAAATTGCAAGCAAACAAATTTGTGTATTCGTGATATAATAATGATTTTAACTTTATAATTATTATAATTCAATAAATGAAATATAGGACATATATTATATATATATTTCTACGATATCGACAAATAAAATTTTATTCGTCCTTTAAAACTGTATGATAGATGAAATTTTATATAAATAATAATATCTATGTAAATTCAAAATGAATCCAGTGTTGTGAAATATAATATATCTGTAATGCTCAATAAATTTCTGTCTTCTTAATTCCTTCGGTTTGCTGGTTGGTTAATTTAAACTTTAATCAGTGGTAGTATTAAATTAACATAAATTTCATCATAAGTTAGTAATAAAGTATATATAAAATGCTTGCGCGTATCAGTCGAAAACGCGTAGAATAAATATTCTTGTATTTATTGAAAACATTGGTTTGCGTTTAAAGCGTATGTTATATAATATGTATAAACCCACGTTTATTATTCAGACCTTATTATCAATTATTTAAGAATTTAATTTATTTGTCAACGAAAAAATTCGAAATTTTTTATTTGTTTTTTGTATAAAAGACAGCCTATAACTTAATATTTTGTAAAAATATACGTGCGTACAATTAAATGTGTATTTAATACTTATAACATTTCATTTTTCTTTCGTTTCAACATTAAACGGGTGATATTAAATTTAAACCGATTATAAACTCCTTTATAGTTTTCGCATTTAACCTGCATTATTAGCACAGCAAACAATAGTATATATATATATTAATACTGTTGTGTTATACATATTGGTGGCACGCACGAAAATTGTAGAATTGCATTAAACATTAAGAAGTAGCCAGTTAATATTTGTTCCGTATAGGAAGTGCGTTGAAATAATTTTTTTTTTTTATATTGACATTCACATCGCGAAGCGTTCAGCCGTTACCTATTGTATTATTATAATAATAATCGTCGGACGCGAGATGTTCTCTGTTGAGTTGTTGTATTTTTTTTTTTTTTTTGCTTAATACCTATAATGATGAGTTTTTGTCGAAACACTCGAAACCGATAGTAAATAAACATATTTAATATTTTATTTTACATAATATTTTTTGTCTTAATTGTATATTCACGTATACATAATATATAATATATACAATTTTTTTTTTATTTACGAGTATTTATAGTTTTTATTTTTATTTCTTTCACACGTTTTTTTTTAATCTTCTATTTATTTTATTTTATTTAAATTTTTTTTTGTTTTTACTATTTAATTGTTCTCTGCGTACACTACTTATCGTATTTATATACTTTACGCGGATCGATGTGCATTGCGCACGGTGGACCCGAAATTTAGTCGAGATTTTGTGAACGCAATAAAAACGGCGCAGACGACTTCTCGCGGGATTTGCAGCGTCGTCATGTAACGCCGATTGCGCGTTGTTGTCCTTCGCAAGACCCATTCAGAAGACCGAGAAGAGATGCAAAAAGCTATATTTTGTCGATTATTCCTCTATTCGTATCCTTCGCGCCGTTTGCACACACACACACACACACACACTCGTAGTGTCCTTTGGTCCGAGTCCAATCGATTATTATGTATTGTCCCGCGGCGAGGGATGGTGCGTGCCGCTGCGGCACAGGAGAGTATCCTTCAAAACGACAATTGCCACCGCCCCCGTCCCGCGTGCACCGTCGTAACATAGCGGCGGCTTCGGAGTTCTGAAATTTATGGTTTCCTCGAGATTTCAAAAGCAGTGCATAAAAAAAAAAAAAAAAAAATGAAAAATCCTTCGTCTCAACATCGTCGTCTTTATATATACAATACCTACAATGTGTAACACCTGTCTGTCGTGACGACGACAATAATCGGCCTCTTCGGGTTTGTCGAAAATCGAAAATACCAACGGTTCTCCGCTGAACCGCGTGTTAGTGATTTATTTATATTATTTTGTGTACAAATACACAATGTGTTGTCCAGTGTGTAAGTACGAGAAAGTATAACGCGCGTCGTTCATAAGCAGTGGCGCGTAAACTACTCTCGATTGCTGGTGGTGCAGAGAAATACGCTGAATTTATGAATTTTGTGAAGGAGGTTCTTCACAGAGAAGAAGGGAATGTGGCCCTCTCGGTCATTCGTCGTTATTCACCGTTTTTTCGTCATTTTCATTAGGTATTTCAAATTATATTAAACGCGTCGCATTCTCTTTCGTAGGCATTTGACGTACTCTGCACTGCGCGTATTGCGATCGCTTCGTTAAAAATTATTTACTCATCACAACGGTTTTATTCAAATAAACATACTGTTTACGATTTAATTAACTATTTACCTCTCCGACGACTGTTTTTGTCTCCCCCCCACTTCATCGAACACTCTGTCCATTAATATTAGTGAAAACCTTCCGTTTTAAATTTCCGTTCAGCGGTATGTGGTTAATGAGAAAATCGTGCGTAGACAAACCACGGCGAGTGATTTTGTTTCAAAATATCACTATAAATTGCAATAACCACCACCGGATTATTATTATTATTATTATTATTCGTTTCGTTTTTATTTTAATAATATAAAATACATGTCGTCGACAAATATACATATATTTCGTAACTATATACATATGAACATAATATAACAACAATATTTACACTTAATAATTTTTTATCTTATATCCGATACGTGTCCCCTCCCCTCCTCCCACTGTAAAATATTTTTATGGATTCGAATAAACTACAATTTACAACCATATAAAAATACCACAGTTATATTCTTATACGTTATTGAAATAAAAACGCATTTTTTCTCTTTTAAAAATGTAAACGTATAAATACACACACGCTTTTTACATCTCTGATAATATTATTACCGAAACTACATTGTGGTATACGTCGCTGATACGGCAACAACACCTATTTCAAAATTTGACAAAACGAGGTTTTTGTTGATATCAATAAATTAAAACCATACGGAGATATTTTATTAGGGACTTTTTTTTCCTAGACAATTAGTTTCACTGTTAATAACAAAAATGATAACACAACGTTTATCAAACGTATGGCATAACATAACGTGTCTCAATAAGTATCACGCGAATATGATCAAATTCTTCAAGTTCTTCAAAAATTTTAAGTTTATTCCTGAATTTTTGGTAAATTTTACTTTATACTTATTTTATTCAGTTAGTTAACAATACAGGATCTTCGAATGCAATAAAAAAATTATTATTACATTTAATATTAATCTGTTTAATACAAGTCGTATTTATCGTTTGAGATAGACACTGTTGTTAAACTGATTTTATTGGATAGGTGTTGTTACTATAAATGTTTCATAAAAATCGATTATAAATTTCTAGCTCGAATTAATTATTTTAATTTATATTAAAACAATTAAATAGAATAATGATATACATACATATTTATAATATATTATATTAATTTATTGTTAGAATGGCAAAACCACCTATCTCAATCTTTTAAAAATTTTAACTAAGCCTAACTCAAATATATTACATATATATATATAATGTTTTATGTTTTATAAAATTATTAAATACAATTAAGTTGTATAAAATATAATTTTTTAATCCATAACGGTTCTTCAAACAAATATTACTGTAAATATTTTTAATTAGTATAAATCATTGGGAGTATGTTTTTTGGCGTTTTTGAAAACCTTGGTAATATGAGATTATAGGTATTGTTGCCGTATCAGCGACGATATGTAGTATGCGTGTGTATTATTGTTTTCGCGCGCGATGTTTATTGTTTTCTTATTGTAGTTTCAACGTTTGCGATGAACTTTGGACTGAAATTTGTAGTTCGTTCGTAATAAATAAAAAAGTTTCTACTGGCTAAAGAAAAATACAATAAACAAAAAAAGTATTTATTTTGTAAGACGCGTTAATTCGGTTGTAGACCGAGTAGAGTGTATTTTAGCACGACACGACGATACATGCGAGTTGTATTTTTATTATAGTCGACTCAAAAAGCAGCGAGTGTGTTAAAAGGGGACGGGGTGAGACGACGCCAAAAATTATTTATAATACTCGTCGTACGACGCGCGCGCGCTTATGTACTGCGTATTCTTAATACTTTGTATGCGTGTGCTCGTCCATCCGGTTTCACAAACGTGTAAAATACGTTAACTATTATAGCGTACGCGGATAAGTAGTAGCACCGAGAATTCTCGACATTTTTGTTCAGTCGATTTTTTTTTAATTAAACATTTTTTTTTTCGGTCCGATTATTAATTTTTTAACTTTATATATATATATATATATACGACGGTATTTTTATAATCTAATGTGTACCCCTAATCGATGTAGAACACCGTATGTATAGGGAAAAGTAATATATTCGTAATAAGTTCACATAACATGTCCAATAAAACGTTCAATTTTAGTAATATTGGACTTAATTAATGTAATCATTGAATGAACGTAGAGTAAAGGAATACGCGCATATTTTGCATTTTATGAACTTTGATTTGTTTTCTATGGTAGTTAAAAAGTCATTGACAAAAGTTAGGTAATTTTGTCATATGGTATTTAATTTCGTGGTTGGCGGGTAAGTAATTTCGTGAGCGCGCAACATTTTTCATTTTTCATTCGTATAATTCCTTATTATTATACCAAAAAAAAAAATGTGTAATATATAGTATATACGTATGTGTATTAACACTTTTTCAAATTTGTAACCTCAAACTGTGTTTAATTAATTAGAGAAGTAATACTATCAGTGTAAAAAAAAAAGGTGGAAAAAACCAAGACATAGGTGACCGACCCCAGATAGTTGGGATAGAGGCGAGAGAGAATAATAATAATAATATCAACGTGTGACTTATAGTGATCTATTGATTTGGTATGTGGGAATAAAGTATTGGGAAAAACATAATTTCGTAAAATCGTAATAGTAGGCTAAAATGCAAAAATATTTGCAGATTCTCATGGGGAAATACATAATCTTCACTTTAGTATTTGACGATTTTCGATGTAACTATAATAATAATAATAAAAAAAAAACACGGTTATTAAAATGTAAATAAATTTGAGATGAAAACCATTATTTGTGGTAAGGAATCATTCGAGTTAATTATCAGTCAATTAAGAAACAAAAATTATACCGTTAAATCAAGCGCGTTCTCTAGTTTAATATTAAATAAATTAATAATACACGTCGAAAAAGTACGTTTAAGTGCATTATAGCAAAATATGTGTTAAACGCGTGAAAAACAGTGATAATAAAATATTTATGTAGTGGTAGTATGGTAACCGATAATTAGACGAGTTCGTCTATAGACGCCTAAAGAAATATCACGAACATCCCTCGCTTTACTTTATACTTGTATAACTTGTAGTGATTACATTTCTGTTCAATTACATTTCAAATATTACACGTTTATTTATTTATTTATTTTTTTATATTAAACTATGGTCGTATAATTTGTAATAATATTGTAAAAACTATATTTATTCGTAATGAAATGAATAAAAAAATTGTTTACGTCTTCTGTGCATTGCAAAGTTTAAGAGTGTAGGTATGTATAATAATATACTCATATATAATGTCGGATAACGATGATACTCTTAATTCATACGTAATTACGTTATAATCTACATTAAATACGTCACTAATAATTTTTTTACTTTTTATATATTTATGAAATGTAATAAACCGATTTCTCGAGTATACGTAATATAAGTATATTAGCAATAACGGTGTATTTTTTTTCTCTCTGATTATTCATATGTATATATCTGGTGATGGTGTTGTTCATTCATCTGCAGACTACACGGTATTATTGATCACGAATCTTGCGTATTGTATAGTAATTTGCAACTGTCTTACGGGTCACGCTGTGGTGTTAGCGATGTGTTATAATCAACTGTCGTCGTTATAAATTAATATTTAATAAATCTTGTAACTATATACACACATATATATGTATGTTAACATAATAATATATTATTATACTCGTTTATTAGTACCTATAGTAATATATTATTCCGTACACGTCGAAATGTACGTGACGAGGGACTAGTTTATTTGTAATATGTTCGCAGAGCAACGACCGTATTATAGCTATAGTAGGTAATCGTTTATTGCTACTCGCGAGTTTTCAAATTATTGTTTTAACACTATTATATATGACGTGCGGTATAAAGACGATTTGAGAATGTGTAGGTACTGTTGAAAGAGAAATATATTTTCAAAATCGTTAACTTACATTTTTTTCTTCCGTTTAAAAAATTTTTTTTTATAGTTTTGAGATTGATTAATCGAAAATACAGATATTTTACGTCGAGACGTTTATTAGTGTTTTGATTACTGGAAAACTGTATCAGGCCTTTCTCTTATTTTATACATATATATATATAGGTACCATTATTATAATGTTATAAAATCGAGACTATTGCGCGATTGCAATTATTATTCGTTATTTAATATATCAGTAATTTTAAACCTTTTTGTAAGTACTCGCACATACGACGCACTACTATATCTTCCATAAAATTCTCATGGTACACCAATAAGTGATATTATGTTCGGTCAGTTTTAAGTGAAATCATCTCTTTTGACGAATTATTCTAAACTAAACAAGTCGTCGATCGACATATTGACAGGATCCCACTATCTCGCTTTCTCGGGAGTGCTAGAACGAATGGACAGTAATACATATAATAATAATAATAATAATCGACTGTGCGTTAAACAACTCGGAATTAAAAAATATACGCGTATTTAACGCTTTCAGTCGCCTCCGATACAAAAGAGAAAAATGTTGGATGTAATTTGTTCGCAACTATTTAATACATATAACCCCCCATAGGTTGACATTCGCTCGAAACAAAACTCGATAATTTGGTAAAGTCGTTGACATTTTCCGTTAATTGAAATTGGAAATGAATCATTTATTCGACGGTACGCCGCGCGTGTGTATCTTATTGAATTTCTTACATATGCCCATAATATTATATATTCTGTAATAAAAAAAATATATACATTAATTTTAAAGTTATAAGGCGCGAGATCCTTTGATTTATTTGAATACAATCTATATACCTACACATTTAATATAATATATTATTTAGTTTATACTGAGCCTTGTTTGCTAGGTTTATTGTTTAATGTATCCTAATGTAAAACGTAAAAAAAAAAATGTTTTCCCCGAACTTTTCGAAATCGAATTTTAAACAATAGACGTTTAAGCCTCTTATCACACGAGGCGACTACTCGCTACGACTTCGTACCAGCGAGTTAAATCGCTCCGTCTGATAACGTATTCGCTGCGAGTAATTCAAGTCGTAGCTACAAATAGTCGCGGCGAATAGAATTGAGCATGTTCCATTCTACTAGCTTGGAACGTGCGCGACTACATTGGTCACGTGACCAAGTCGCTACTAGCTATATACCTAGATTATCATTATTGTTTATCAATATTAATTAATATAATAGGCGACATTTTTTACTACTACTACGACATTATTATTCTCGCTGCCTCATAATATGATTCTGTGTATGTGACAAAAGAGGTCGCTGCTAGTAGTCGCCAAGTCGCGGCAAATAAAATCGCCTCGTGTGACAGGGGCTTTAATCATTTGTTTCTGTGGTCGTCATAGTAACCTACTCGTATAACATTTTATACCTAATCGGATTTTTCCGATTAGAACTCCTAAATGATCTTTTAATTTCGAGACTTATATATAGTTTAAATTGCTTTCTCATCGTTAAAAGCGTTAACGCTTTTTATATTAAAATCCTATAAAAATTGGGAGCTACAGAAAAGACGGATAAGTTATTGACATATACGGTGTTGTTCTCTCATTATAAAATATTTTATAGTTTTATAATAGTTACCTGCTATTAAATCCCGATTTAATCACAGTTATAAATAACAAAATTAATTATTTTTTATTTCATAATTATAAAATATTTTTTCCGATTCTTCCTATTCAATGCTTTACCGTTGATTATACTGTACTCGTATTTCGATAAGTTATTCAGCTACTACTATCGTTTTATTTCAAATCCATCCATTATTATAAATTGTGTGTATACAAAACATTTTTTTTTAGGAGGAAGAGGGAATATTGTTTGTTTTGTTACAAATACGCGTATATACATGAAAAGATAATACACGTAAAGAATATAATATACTTTACATATATCGTTCAATAGAATTCACAAAATTTGCCGAGAGAGAGAGAGAGAGAGAGAGTTATTGTGCTTTGCGATATAAGAATTTCTGTAATAAACCCAGCTTTGCATAAGTAGTCGTGTTTGACGACGACATTTTATGTTTATGTTCCAATGGGTTTGTTCAAATTCAAAAGATTCTGAATCTATATATTTTGTAATATATCTCTGGTATTCTCTTTTTTTTCATCTCGGAACCACTTGAATGGTTATTTTTTAAAATCTAATTTAAATGATTTTGTATCCCGTGTATCACGAACGAAATCACGTTTTGTTCTTAAAATTGAAATTGGTCAGATATTCTATTATTTCGAAACGATTGTATATATATATATATATATTTTTTTTTTTTTGCGGACAATCGTTGAGATAGTATATTGTTTACTTTCGAAAGCAGCGGCGGGAATACATTCATTTATAACATATATATATATATATATATATATATATATATATATATATATATAGTTAGTTATGCAGGCGAGAATGATTTATAATATGATTTTATAAGAAAGTTTCATTTGACAGTGAAAAGAGATTTGATTGTACATCTGTCTTTACGCGTGAAACAGATATTTTTCCATCATTTGATAAAAATGTAATTTGAATATACTTCGCTGGAATGTCGAACCCAGTACCGATAAATGATGTACAGTTGGAAACGCGTGCAGTATTATAAAAAAATGTATATATATATATATATATATATATATACGTCTTATGCCTCGACCTATATATTGTTGTAGTAACTAAAATAAACGATATTTTCCTCGTTTTATATTAACTCTGGTATACTTTCTCGACGTACAATACATATAAGGTTCTCTAAAACGTCACACTGTTCATTTTATGGGTTAATGACGAAGGTGGTTTGCTAATGATTTTTTTTCTTTTTTATGGAAAGTTTGTGCATTGTATATAGTATATATATATATATATCAACGCTATACACACTGACGAGGACGAAAATTGTTATATCCGCTTCTTCTTCACCACCACTACAAGACGGTATATTATATAAAAACTCTAGCGCGATGATGAAAATAGTACAAACAAATTTGAAATAAACTTTATTCGTTTTAACGTGGCGACTTACGATAGATAAAAAAATTCTAGTGTTCACTATAGTCTATATCGATATATACAGTACAGCCGCACTATAATTTTACGTATGAAATTCTGCTGTCCGATACAGTGTCGTGTGAAACACATCATATGATATCATATATTATTAGCTAACTCGTTTCCGCGTAATTTTTCAATTAATTGCGAAATAGAAGAAAATAAGTTTTCGTTCCGTGTATATATATACGAAACCAAAAACTTATTTTCTACTCCGCGTTTATATACGTACGACGCGCTTGTTCATACGTGTTCAAAATGAAGAAATAAAATACATATTTTATTTTATATATATATATATATATATATAGTGGGAGTAGTATATAGTTTCTTGGTTTCGAATTCCATCCATCCCGTGTAAAATCGTTTTAATCCCTCTTCCGCCACACTTCCTCCACACCTCTTCCCACATACGTACACATATAGTTCAGGGCCGCAGTCGTGTGTCTTTCAATCGTCGTTATATATATATATTATATAATATCCTTTCGACCGACCATTAATATAATATACCCGTTCGCGAAATAAGATATACCAAACTGAGCGTATTGTATTCGTTCGTCGAAAATGTTTCCGTCCGTCCGTCGGTCGCGACGCCGCGCCTCGTGGCGACGACGCCGGCCGCCGGGTCATTCGCCGTTTTCTGGTAATGAGTGACGCGTTTATGACGGCGGGACCTCTACGTGTGTGTTTGCGGTAAGTGTGTGTATATACGAGACCCCACAACGTCTGTATAGTTAGTGCCTGTAACAGCAGTATTTGTGTAGTATAGTATTACTAGTGTATGGTGACCAGATATTTGAAAATAAATAAATAAGACATTACAAAATCAAACCAAATATAAAGTTTATTTTATGCACTTTTAAAGCGACCTAACTTTTAAGCTGAAATTGTAAAATAGGTGTATGCAACGATCATCGAGGTAACGTCACAAAATAAAATAATAATGATAACACTGCGTATACGTATAAGTAGTAGCTGTTCCCAACGACAATACCCGTCCGTTAAATTTTCAATTTGTTCTAAAATACGTTACCACGGTGAAAACTAACGACATTGGATAGGTACACGTTAAAAATAAAACCTTATGATAAATATTTTTGGTAAAATTTTACCTATACAAGTTTAGGAGGAAAATCGTTTATTTAACATTTATCCGAAACGTTTTTATATTTCATATTTACGTATGGTCATCACTCATCGTCATAAGTATGATGTCATTAATGATTAACCCTGCAGCGTTGCACGGGCACTCGTTGTCTATTATGTGACCTGGGTTTTTGAGTTATAATTAATATTATATACGACTTGTTGTAGTAAAATAAGTAGCCTTGTGCTGCTAGATATGCTTTTGTCGTACATTATTCAATAAATACGTAATTATAAATTACTTTTATATATATATATATATATTTTAAACAGTCTTTATTGAAAGAAAATAGTTATGTCGTTCTAAAGTATACATTTTTGCTGAAATTTTTTTTTTTTACATTAAAATTTACTTTCAAAAATCGATTGAAATATGTAGAGTTAAGCGTACATATATAATTATATATGTGTATATTATTATTATATATATGGGATATTCGACGACGATTTGACTGATAAATAAGAAATTCGAGACATTCTATAATTTTATAAAGCGCATGTATAATATGTACGATATGTATTGCTGCATCAATCGCTTTGAATTGATTATATATATATATATGTAATAAATGATTATTATATTATACTTAAAAACATAAATCGTTTACGTTTTTAATAAGTTAAACGGTCGAGAAATTCACGACACGCCCGTCCTCACGGGTGGCTTTCGCCATTAGTAAAAGTCAAAGGAAATTACATACGAGTATTTTTCCACGTCCAAAAATACTGTGGAAACAAACGTTTGGCTGACCGATATAGTCAGTCGTACGCGGCGAATTCCGTGTTCAAAAAATGTGTGTACATATTTGAACAGTAATAATAATAATAACAAATTTTTTTTTTTTTAAAGTCACCCTTATTTTATTGGACGAGTCACGAACGCTCGTTATTATTAATATTAAAGTCCTTGTTCGACTACGTTATACGTAACAATCGACGAACATACATGTCCATTGTCCTTCACTGTAATAACGATGTGTACGTATAGTTATTTATTTTTAATATTTAATATTACACGCAATTACTTATATAATAATAATAATACCTGAAATGAAATAACCGCAAGTTCACAGAGTATATATACGTTTTCATTATTATCATCATCATTATTATTATTATTATTATTATTATTATTATTATTATTGTTATTTTATTTTTTATATTTATATATTTTAGTACAATAAACATTTTAACAGACCACAAATTACACAATTTTAATAAAAAATAATTGTAAATTATGAACATAAATCGTGATAAATTTCGTAGTTTTAGTAGCTGCGTGCTCGAACAAGAGTAGATCTCGATTTTTCACAATTTTTAAATCGGTAAATGTTCACTAAACTTTTCGTATATAAGATTAACGTATAGGCAATTGATCAAAAAGTTGGAGTGTGCACGCACGTAATAACATTAACGGGTGGGTTCTTTCCCATTATTTTATGAGAAAAAAAATTTTTTTTCAAAGAAAACTCATGCGGTCAAAATCAATAATAAACTGAATTTTGGTCAGAGCTGTCTTTTCAGATGTGATTAATCGCTTTTAGATTAAATAGCAACAAAAAACACGCTTTTTGCACACCTGTCTGGTATAGGTAGTAAGTGACCCTATATCCGAAATAAAATTCCCACCAGACACTTAATCGCAAGCACCTATGTATGCGTACATATATATATTCAATTTTTAAACTTTTTTATAGTAGAAACATCAGGGTAATCGAATTTTTATAAATTCCTATTAATATATATGAGTTGCAATGTTGTTTTATATTTCAACTGAAGAGTAGTAGTTTTCAAAATTTGATATTTAAGCGTACAATAATGGGATACAGCGGTCAACAGCTTTCTCGATTTTTTGCAGTTTTATCGTGTTTCTAATATGAGTAATACTAAAATAATAATCGATAGAAATATCTGCGAATCTCGGTCTGCTGTAAGTCTGTATTTATTTTCCAATTTTATTAACATTACATAACTGAAGATTTTGTCAAAAACTGTTTTTATCCTTATAATTTTTTTGAACTATTCGAAAAATCGAAAAATGATGCCTTAGAAGTTCGCGCCCTGTCTATAGCGTCATTTTTCCGATCAATATTGATTGGAAAAACGTGTAGGTATTCGAACAAGATCTATAAAAATGCCGAATTTAATACTTTTTTTTATTCGATTAATTATTTATACGCGACATTAAAATAATTCCATATTGTTTACTCGAAAATGGAAAATTATATTCATTTGAAAACAAATTTATAACTGGTTATGTCTTTTTACCTATATTTTTTTTTAACGTTAATTATACAAAATCGTTTCCTTAATTTGGCCGGGTATAAACATTATGTGAAGTATGACGTCTTGGTAATGTCGAATTATAATATATACCTGATTTAGAATGTTAAAAATCCTTCTTGAATTCCGCGGATTCAATCGTATTCGTATTTATTTGTTTATTTATGTAAATATTCTCGAAATAACGGTCGAAATACAATTTCTTTTTTCCAAATAAATCATCTTGATATTATATATAAATGTACACCAATATCAAAAGTTTTCGTTGAATGGCGGCTTATATTAGTTGAAAAAAGAAAAACGGTAACGAGGGAAAACGAACGAAAGAGAATCGAATTCAAAACAATACGACGACACAAAAATATAAAATGTTTTTCGTTTTAAAAAGATCGTTGGAAACTACCACGAAACCACCACCACGAGAGGTGCTTCAATATTTATAAGGGACATCTTATGATTTGTACTCAAGTTTATACACTCGTTTCGAAATTGATGTTACGTGTAGACCCA
The DNA here is from genome assembly GCA_032441835.1 of Slavum lentiscoides. Lineage (NCBI taxonomy): Eukaryota > Metazoa > Arthropoda > Insecta > Hemiptera > Aphididae > Slavum > Slavum lentiscoides. The sequence goes on along the minus strand of CM063707.1, from coordinate 291,616 downwards.
TAAAGGCGAAGTTATTTATAATTACAGGGACTGTCGGTTTTATAAAATACGATTTTTTTTTATATATATATATAACACAAGTTACACAATATACAATAATGGATGTACTAACCTAGAACGGAACAAATTTTCAAACAACCTCGTTGTTTATACTTATCTGTAATATCTATAAAAATAATATGCAACTTTATAAACACAGTTTTTGAAGAAAAAAAAAACATTTTGAATCTAATAGAAAAAATACAAAAACGTGTGTGATCTACCGATTTTATTGCCGGTAATCTACCCACATGTATTTAGGAATTTTCACTCGTTGTTGTTAAATTATAATTTATGTTTTAGACGATAAAAAAAAAGGAAATGTACAAAGTGTGTCATTTTAAATGCAATAATAAAAATTTAATTTAATAATACGCGAGTCGAGCTTAAATTAGGTGTACTGTAATTTAAAAGAAACGCAGAGCGCGCGTGTTGTATAATATGTATAATGTATATTGTAAATAACGTTAATAAATTATCGAGTAATATTTTTGTTTTCTTTTTGAAATATATTATTTATTCTTAATTCTTTACGCGTTTTATTTCGCAGCCATAGTCTCTCGGTCATCAATTTATTCTCGTTGGTTTTTTCGCATATCATGGCGGATGTACCGAAATTAATCATAAAAATTTGCAATTGACGGAACCAATTTGAATCAATTATGATGAGGCTTTACAAAAATCTCGCCCCAGTCGCATTGAACGTTTTCAATCCAAAATCCTTCTAACTTAAGCTCGTTTTTATGTTTCAAATCATATCTTTTGCCATCCAGTCCGTGATGTAGCTAAAACTTATTATAAGCTCATTTAACTTACATTTCCAAAATGACGTGTAAATTCTCTAATTATAAAGGACTTGCCTAAAAAGACATACCTGATATTATAACCATATAGTTGTATAAATATAGTTTATTTTTTATTTTTATTTTTAATTAACAATAATATTGTAAAACGCGTATCAAAGTTCTTTCAATAGGGAAGGGGGGATTCTTCATTCCGTGGTGAAACATGCGTTTTTTATAAAAGAGGCATGTTTCACCACGGAATATATTATATAATATGTATATGAATATCGCATTTACTTGTTGCGTGTTCGTTGCAGATTGTAACATATTATGAATTGAAAAATTTAAGTTAAAAATTTAATAGAAAATTAACGGAACAAACGTGTTTAAATTTTTCGCGTGCCAATCCGATAACGTTCATTAAATAAATTGCAATCTACAATGATAAATTCTTCGAAAAACGATAACAAAATTTTTTTTAAAAAAAACTACATTAATGCATTGCTGATCGTGAATTGCTGTAATTCACTGAATGTAAAAACGTAACACGTATATAAAGTAATATTATATTTATTTATTTTTTCAAAAACGTGTACAAAAACCCCCTAGTAGGTTTACTAAATTTACCAACTATTACTGAATCTCAAGAAGGAGTTGTGTTCAGCTAGTATAGTATATACACACGATACATACAACATACTGCATACTCTCCTTATTAATTAATCTAGTTAATTTACTATAATGTTATATAAATATAATTATATATGTATGTACAGAAATATGCTATATTACAATTTGTTACATTATATAATAATTGACTATAAAATATCAAATCGTATATAAATCAAACTATACTTATATTTTAATAATAATATAAAACACTATATTTTCTGTCCTATTATATATATTTATAATAGACGATTAAATTTTAAATATAAAAACGTGTAAGCTATAGTTTCCTTTTTCATATTTTGTTTTATATATATATTTTTTCAATTTATATAATATTAATTTTTGCTTAGGTAATAAAAATCTTTTAAATTGGTGTATAATTATTAATTAGTTATGTATTATTGACAATTTTTGGCGAAGTCGTGTCGAAAATGAGAAGTTCCTGTTAAATTATATTTATACGTATCGTTTCGTGTCGTATGGTTTTCAAAAATTAATAAATTTTTAATCGCCCCCTAATTTTAAAGCCCACGAGCCGCCACTGACTATTATATATTATATTTAAATAAGATTACAGTGCTCGAAATGGAAAAATGTTCTAAGTGGAGCGCTAATAAAATTAAAATAATGTCTTCTTTGTGTTTTTGGAAATTTCAAAAGAAAATATATTATGACTCGAAGACTTTCTTTTTTCTTTTTTTTCCTCATAAACCAATTTTCATCACTCAATTTTAATGGTAACAATGAATTAATGTACCTACTGCATGTCTACATTTATCGCTTATCAAAAAAAAACAAAAATTTTAAAAACGAGAGTATTGATTATTGAGTAACGACAACATTATTTTATTTTTATTTATTATATATAATTTTTAATTTCCTCGTACCAAGCAAATGATGGAGGATAGTAGCAATGAACAGTTATATACATACATATATATATATAAGGATCTATTATTTGCAAGATATATTAATATAATTAATATATAATATAATATTGCTGAAAGACCCCATTGCATTTTTACCATTTTTAAGTAATTTTTCAGTAGTTATTGAGTTTTCATTATAGGCGCATTTAAGAAAATCGAAAATGACCTCTGTAAAGTACCAACTAGATGCAATTTGCTATCAAAAACAAAGTATGACTGCAGACATTGGAGCAATCTTCCTGTTAAAATTTTTGGGTAAAGACAAAAAAAAAACATTTTAAAACCAATAGATTCCTCCGCTCAGATTCGAAAACATATCATTGTAAAACATCATCGAAAAATTACATAAAAACACGGTAAAAATGCGATGTCGCTAAAATATTTCTCTGTTATTTCGAAAACAGTTGCTCTATAGTCTTGAAATTTTTTAATGTATATGTAATTTTAGGCCCTCCGCACACTACGCGATTGCCACGCGACGCGATAGCAGCGCGATTTATGTGATATGTGCGAATCGTGCGATATGTGCGATTGGGGATCCACACACTACGCGATTACCACGCGACGCGATTCGCACGAGCGGGCAAGAAAAGACTGTCAGTTGATCATACCGTGTGTGTTGTGTAATCGTATAATATATAATCGCGTAGTTATATTTTTTATTTAAATTTTAAAAATGTCGAGTTCGAGTGAGAAAAAGGACATTATTATGTTCTGTTGGTATAAAAAGATGCAAAAAAAAGAAGAGGAAATATTGGGTATTTGGGTCCATCCGTATATTGAAAAAAATGTCATGATAATATATCCTGCTGGCTCAGTTCGACCGACCACTACTATAGAAAATCATTCAACTTACCTTTACAGATGCCATATTAACCCTTCACTGAATATAAAGGCACTGGTGCACTGCATTGTTTTCAAGGTAAAAGAAAAACCAATATAATTGTCATAGGTGTCATTTATATTGATAAATCTAATATATTACGTATATGATAAAGCAATTTAAAATTAATGTTTACCGTTAGAAGGCGCCATGTATTACATACCAAATAAAATTCTAAAATCAACACTATGGTAATATCCGTTATCGGTCAATATTTGAACGTGTGTTCTAAAGGTATTAGAATAGATATGAACCCCAAAAAAATATATTTTTGGTCTAGATTATATGTTTATTTAATTATTATAAAAGTTTCGAGATTTTATGATTGTATTGAATACTGTATAATCGTAAAATTATAACTTACACGTTTTTATATTTAAAATTTAATCGTCTATTTTAATTTCGTTCACAGCGCTCCATTCCCTTTCAGTCATATACCACATCCCCACACTTACAATAAGTTAGTTATTTTTATTTGACTACCAAAATATTCACTAGAAATAATTTATATGGCAAAACAACGTTTGCCGGGTCAGCTAGTATTATATAAATAATTTATTATAGAATTATTATTATTATAGGTTTAGGTACTATTGTCATTTTATGACTTATTATTATTTAAATAATATAAATATATATAATAGGACAGAAAAATATAGTGTTTTATATTATTATTAAAATATAAGTATAGTTTGATTTATAGTGATTTATATTTTATATTTTATAGTTAATTATTATATAATATAACAAATTGTAATATAGCATATTTCTGTACATACATATATAATTATATTTATATAACATTATAGTAAATTAACTAGATAATTAATAAGGAGAGTATGCAGTATGTTGTATGTATCGTGTGTGTATATACTATACTAGCTGAATTATACCCGGCGTTGCCCGGGAAAATAATTAATATTCAACTCCTTTTGGGTGTAACTCGCTGTGAATAGCATGCATTAGGTATACAGAAACACTTATCAATAACCTTTTTATATTTGGTGTTTAAATCTAGTTTTATTCAAATAATCATATATAATTGATTACACTATATTTTATAATTCGTGAATAATAGGTATTTTAAATAGCTTATTAGTAATTGTAGATACACAAACAGAATTGAAAAAATATATATGTATTAAACACCTAAACATAAATTAGTGATAGTTCATATAATACATGTTTTTCAAATATTGCGGGGCCCACGAGGAATTGCAAATTTTTTCCCGAGACATGCCTAAAGTTGCAAAAAAATTGCAAAATTTTGATACTAATTTGCATATATTCAAGAAGCAATAGATATGATAAAGGAAAATACTAATCTAGGAATAAAGATTAACGGACAAAAAATAAGTATGCTGCGTTTTGCCGATGACATAGCTTTAATTGCTGAAAGCAAGGAAGATCTGGTTCAACTAATTAAAACTATGGATGAAACATTAAAAAAGGAGTTAGAAATGAGAATAAATGTGAAGAAAACAAAAGTGCTGGTATGCGAAAGGGAAAATAGTACAAGAATACAGATAAAGATACGAAACCAAATAATAGAACAAGTGGATGAATTTACATACCTGGGAAGCGCAATCAGCAAGGATGGGAGAAATAGAAGTGAAATTATAAAACGTATCTGTCAAGCTAAAATAGCCTTTAACAACAAGAAAACTATATTTACATCAAAAAGCATAAGTCTAAAAACAAGAAAAAATCTATTAAAGACATATGTATGGAGTATCGCCCTGTACGGGTGTGAAACCTGGACAATAACAATGAGAGAGAAAAGAAGACTTGAGGCGTTTGAAATGTGGTGCTACAGAAGGATGCTAAAGATAAGTTGGATGGACAAAGTAACCAACGTAGAAGTACTGGAAAGAATAGCAGATGGAAGGTTACTATGGAATAACATAGTCAGAAGACGGAACGAATGGATAGGTCATATCATGAGACATGAAGGATTGTTGAAATTGATTATAGAAGGAAGAGTAGAAGGAAAGAACCGTAGGGGTAGACCAAGATTAGAATTCATTCAACAGATAATAAAGGACCAAGGATGTGACTCATACGTGGAAATGAAAAGGAAGGCGGATAGGAGAGAAGACTGGAAGATGGCTACAAACCAATCTACGGATTGAAACTATAGAGAGAGAGAGATACTAATTTGAACATTGTAGGACAAAGTGGGGGGGCTACGTGAAGTTGGCCCCCCACATGTTTTTTTAATATTGCTGGGCCCACGAGGAATTGCAAATTTTTTCCTGAGACATGCCTAAAGTTGCAAAAAAATTGCAAAATTTTGATACTAATTTGAACATTGTAGGACGAAGTGGGGGGCTACGTGAAGTTGGCCCCCCCACATGTTTTTTTAATATTGCGGGGCCCACGAGGAATTGCAAATTTTTTCCTGAGACATGCCTAAAGTTGCAAAAAAATTGCAAAATTTTGATACTAATTTGAACATTGTAGGACGAAGTGGGGGGGCTACGTGAAGTTGGCCCCCCCACATGTTTTTTTAATATTGCAGGGCCCACGAGGAATTGCAAATTTTTTCCCGAGACATGCCTAAAGTTGCAAAAAAATTGCAAAATTTTGATAGTAATTTGAACATTGTAGGACGAAGTGGAGGGGCCAACTTCACATACGTGGAGTTGTGTAGGTTTCACTTGTATTGTACCTGCTGCACTAAATACGACGATGTATCATATATTTACCAAATATCTATATTGTTTATAAATAATAAGATTAATTGGCCAGTATACTTCTGATATGAATGTTGTAGTTCTGTAACAATTATTTCTACTTATATAAACATTGATCATTTTGAGAAAATTGTACTTTTGTACACCAAAGTCAAAATATTTTGTAAATAATATAAAGATATAAAGAAGTATGTTACAGAACAAAATTTAAAGAAAATTAAAATGACTTTAATATAATGTAACAAATTTAAATTTTCCTACCCGTTCACGAGGTATTTACAGAAATGGTAAAATAGTACCTATATAAATGATGAATATTATTATATAACATGGGAAGTACTCATATTTTAGATTCAAGTCGGCACGACTCAACTTTAACTGATATTACTCCCAAAAAATTATATATATATATATATATATAAATATATTGGATAATAATATGTTTAATACGGTTTTTTCCTACCCTTGAAAACAGGTGCCATTTGACGACCGACGGTTATTGTTTCCGCCGGGACCGGCAGCCGTTCTCATATCGGCCGCGTACGCCATTTACCTGATGCTGTTTCCAAATTGGATGGCGCCGTTGGTATTGGCCGGCATGATAGCGGGTGAGTAAACACATTTCGTATGTATTGTCACTGTGAATATTCGCGTTTGCGCGAAAACCCGGGGACATTATCGCCGTCGTCCTTGTAAAACGGGTCTCAGTTTCGAAGCCAATGCTTTTTTATTATTATTATTATTATTATTATTTGTAATACGTTGAAAAGCTAATCCATACAAATATATTGCGCCTCTGCAGTGCAAGGTTATTGTCCCGAACCGAACGATTCGCGTTTTCCAATAATAAAACCGAAGAAAAAATAAAGGGTTTTCGATCGGATTGTAATCGCGGCGGTAAATGTCTTACCGTATATACACATAATGTTTTCCGTTGAAATAACGCGTGCTCTCCATTATTCTATTGATTTACTATTAAATCAATAATTTCGAAAATCGCTTTACAGTCTTTTTCGTCTCGTGCACAAAAAAACTTCAAACTGTAATTTCTTCTTCTTCTTCTTCTTCTTATTATTATTATTATTATTATTATTATTATTATTATTATTATTATTATTGTTTTGCGTTACTTGACTAGTTTGAAACTAATTATCCAATATTTGAATGTTTAGGTTTTATTTTTTGCAACTTTAGGCATGTCTCAGGAAAAAATTTGCAATTCCTCGTGGGCCCCGCAATATTAAAAAAACATGTGGGGGGGCCAACTTCACGTAGCCCCCCCACTTCGTCCTACAATGTTCAAATTAGTATCAAAATTTTGCAATTTTTTTGCAACTTTAGGCATGTCTCAGGAAAAAATTTGCAATTCCTCGTGGGCCCAGCAATATTAAAAAAACATGTGGGGGGCCAACTTCACGTAGCCCCCCACTTTGTCCTACAATGTTCAAATTAGTATCAAAATTTTGCAATTTTTTTGCAACTTTAGGCATGTCTCGGGAAAAAATTTGCAATTCCTCGTGGGCCCCGCAATATTTGAAAAACATGTATTATATGAACTATCACTAATTTATGTTTAGGTGTTTAATACATATATATTTTTTCAATTCTGTTTGTGTACCTACAATTACTAATAAGCTATTTAAAAATACCTATTATTCACGAATTATAAAAATATAGTGTAATCAATTATATATGATTATTTGAATAAAACTAGATTTAAACACCAAATATAAAAAGGTTATTGATAAGTGTTTCTGTATACCTAATGCATGCTATTCACAGCGAGTTACACCCAAAAGGAGTTGAATACACAATTATTTTCCCGGGCAACGCCGGGTATAATTCAGCTAGTATAGTATATACACACACGATACATACAACATACTGCATACTCTCCTTATTAATTAATCTAGTTAATTTACTATAATGTTATATAAATATAATTATATATGTATGTACAGAAATATGCTATATTACAATTTGTTACATTATATAATAATTGACTATAAAATATCAAATCGTATATAAATCAAACTATACTTATATTTTAATAATAATATAAAACACTATATTTTTCTGTCCTATTATATATATTTATAATAGACGATTAAATTTTAAATATAAAAACGTGTAAGCTATAGTTTCCTTTTTTAATATTTTTGTTTTATATATATATTTTTTCAATTTATATAATATTAATTTTTGCTTAGGTAATAAAAATCTTTTAAATTGGTGTATAATTATTAATTAGTTATGTATTATTGACAATTTTTGGCGAAGTCGTGTCGAAAATGAGAAGTTCCTGTTAAATTATATTTATACGTATCGTTTCGTGTCGTATGGTTTTCAAAAATTAATAAATTTTTAATCGCCCCTAATTTTAAAGCCCACGAGCCGCCACTGACTATTATATATTATATTTAAATAAGATTACAGTGCTCGAAATGGAAAAATGTTCTAAGTGGAGCGCTAATAAAATTAAAATAATGTCTTCTTTGTGTTTTTGGAAATTTCAAAAGAAAATATATTATGACTCGAAGACTTTCTTTTTTCTTTTTTTTCCTCATAAACCAATTTTCATCACTCAATTTTAATGGTAACAATGAATTAATGTACCTACTGCATGTCTACATTTATCGCTTATCAAAAAAAACAAAATTTTAAAACGAGAGTATTGATTATTGAGTAACGACAACATTATTTTATTTTATTTATTATATATAATTTTAATTTCCTCGTACCAAGCAAATGATGGAGGATAGTAGCAATGAACAGTTATATACATACATATATATAAGGATCTATTATTTGCAAGATATATTAATATAATTAATATATAATATAATATTGCTGAAAGACCCCATTGCATTTTTACCATTTTTAAGTAATTTTTCAGTAGTTATTGAGTTTTCATTATAGGCGCATTTAAGAAAATCGAAAATGACCTCTGTAAAGTACCAACTAGATGCAATTTGCTATCAAAAACAAAGTATGACTGCAGACATTGGAGCAATCTTCCTGTTAAAATTTTTGGGTAAAGACAAAAAAAAAACATTTTAAAACCAATAGATTCCTCCGCTCAGATTCGAAAACATATCATTGTAAAACATCATCGAAAAATTACATAAAAACACGGTAAAAATGCGATGTCGCTAAAATATTTCTCTGTTATTTCGAAAACAGTTGCTCTATAGTCTTGAAATTTTTTAATGTATATGTAATTTTAGGCCCTCCGCACACTACGCGATTGCCACGCGACGCGATAGCAGCGCGATTTATGTGATATGTGCGAATCGTGCGATATGTGCGATTGGGGATCCACACACTACGCGATTACCACGCGACGCGATTCGCACGAGCGGGCAAGAAAAGACTGTCAGTTGATCATACCGTGTGTGTTGTGTAATCGTATAATATATAATCGCGTAGTTATATTTTTTATTTAAATTTTAAAAATGTCGAGTTCGAGTGAGAAAAGGACATTATTATGTTCTGTTGGTATAAAAAGATGCAAAAAAAAGAAGAGGAAATATTGGGTATTTGGGTCCATCCGTATATTGAAAAAAATGTCATGATAATATATCCTGCTGGCTCAGTTCGACCGACCACTACTATAGAAAATCATTCAACTTACCTTTACAGATGCCATATTAACCCTTCACTGAATATAAAGGCACTGGTGCACTGCATTGTTTTCAAGGTAAAAGAAAAACCAATATAATTGTCATAGGTGTCATTTATATTGATAAATCTAATATATTACGTATATGATAAAGCAATTTAAAATTAATGTTTACCGTTAGAAGGCGCCATGTATTACATACCAAATAAAATTCTAAAATCAACACTATGGTAATATCCGTTATCGGTCAATATTTGAACGTGTGTTCTAAAGGTATTAGAATAGATATGAACCCCAAAAAAATATATTTTTGGTCTAGATTATATGTTTATTTAATTATTATAAAAGTTTCGAGATTTTATGATTGTATTGAATACTGTATAATCGTAAAATTATAGCTTACACGTTTTTATATTTAAAATTTAATCGTCTATTTTTAATTTCGTTCACAGCGCTCCATTCCCCTTTCAGTCATATACCACATCCCCACACACTTACAATAAGTTAGTTATTTTTTATTTGACTACCAAAATATTCACTAGAAATAATTTATATGGCAAAACAACGTTTGCCGGGTCAGCTAGTATTATATAAATAATTTATTATAGAATTATTATTATTATAGGTTTAGGTACTATTGTCATTTTATGACTTATTATTATTTAAATAATATAAATATATATAATAGGACAGAAAAATATAGTGTTTTATATTATTATTAAAATATAAGTATAGTTTGATTTATAGTGATTTATATTTTATATTTTATAGTTAATTATTATATAATATAACAAATTGTAATATAGCATATTTCTGTACATACATATATAATTATATTTATATAACATTATAGTAAATTAACTAGATAATTAATAAGGAGAGTATGCAGTATGTTGTATGTATCGTGTGTGTATATACTATACTAGTTGAATTATACCCGGCGTTGCCCGGAAAATAATTGTGTATTCAACTCCTTTTGGGTGTAACTCGCTGTGAATAGCATGCATTAGGTATACAGAAACACTTATCAATAACCTTTTTATATTTGGTGTTTAAATCTAGTTTTATTCAAATAATCATATATAATTGATTACACTATATTTTTATAATTCGTGAATAATAGGTATTTTTAAATAGCTTATTAGTAATTGTAGATACACAAACAGAATTGAAAAAATATATATGTATTAAACACCTAAACATAAATTAGTGATAGTTCATATAATACATGTTTTTCAAATATTGCGGGGCCCACGAGGAATTGCAAATTTTTTCCTGAGACATGCCTAAAGTTGCAAAAAAATTGCAAAATTTTGATACTAATTTGCATATATTCAAGAAGCAATAGATATGATAAAGGAAAATACTAATCTAGGAATAAAGATTAACGGACAAAAAATAAGTATGCTGCGTTTTGCCGATGACATAGCTTTAATTGCTGAAAGCAAGGAAGATCTGGTTCAACTAATTAAAACTATGGATGAAACATTAAAAAAGGAGTTAGAAATGAGAATAAATGTGAAGAAAACAAAAGTGCTGGTATGCGAAAGGGAAAATAGTACAAGAATACAGATAAAGATACGAAACCAAATAATAGAACAAGTGGATGAATTTACATACCTGGGAAGCGCAATCAGCAAGGATGGGAGAAATAGAAGTGAAATTATAAAACGTATCTGTCAAGCTAAAATAGCCTTTAACAACAAGAAAACTATATTTACATCAAAAAGCATAAGTCTAAAAACAAGAAAAATCTATTAAAGACATATGTATGGAGTATCGCCCTGTACGGGTGTGAAACCTGGACAATAACAATGAGAGAGAAAGAAGACTTGAGGCGTTTGAAATGTGGTGCTACAGAAGGATGCTAAAGATAAGTTGGATGGACAAAGTAACCAACGTAGAAGTACTGGAAAGAATAGCAGATGGAAGGTTACTATGGAATAACATATAGGTTTCACTTGTATTGTACCTGCTGCACTAAATACGACGATGTATCATATATTTACCAATTCCAATATCTATATTGTTTATAAATAATAAGATTAATTGGCCAGTATACTTCTGATATGAATGTTGTAGTTCTGTAACAATTATTTCTACTTATATAAACATTGATCATTTTGAGAAAATTGTACTTTTGTACACCAAAGTCAAAATATTTTGTAAATAATATAAAGATATAAAGAAGTATGTTACAGAACAAAATTTAAAGAAAATTAAAATGACTTTAATATAATATAACAAATTTAAATTTTCCTACCCGTTCACGAGGTATTTACAGAAATGGTAAAATAGTACCTATATAAATGATGAATATTATTTATTATATAACATGGGAAGTACTCATATTTTAGATTCAAGTCGGCACGACTCAACTTTAACAGATATTACTCCCAAAAATTATATATATATATATATATAAATATATTGGATAATAATATGTTTAATACGGTTTTTTCCTACCCTTGAAAACAGGTGCCATTTGACGACCGACGGTTATTGTTTCCGCCGGGACCGGCAGCCGTTCTCATATCGGCCGCGTACGCCATTTACCTGATGCTGTTTCCAAATTGGATGGCGCCGTTGGTATTGGCCGGCATGATAGCGGGTGAGTAAACACATTTCGTATGTATTGTCACTGTGAATATTCGCGTTTGCGCGAAAACCCGGGGACATTATCGCCGTCGTCCTTGTAAAACGGGTCTCGGATTTCGAAGCCAATGCTTTTTTTATTATTATTATTATTATTATTATTTGTAATACGTTGAAAAGCTAATCCATACAAATATATTGCGCCTCTGCAGTGCAAGGTTATTGTCCCGAACCGAACGATTCGCGTTTTCCAATAATAAAACCGAAGAAAAAATAAAGGGTTTTCGATCGGATTGTAATCGCGGCGGTAAATGTCTTACCGTATATACACATATAATGTTTTTCCGTTGAAATAACGCGTGCTCTCCATTATTCTATTGATTTACTATTAAATCAATAATTTCGAAAATCGCTTTACAGTCTTTTTCGTCTCGTGCACAAAAAAAAACTTCAAACTGTAATTTCTTCTTCTTCTTCTTATTATTATTATTATTATTGTTTTGCGTTACTTGACTAGTTTGAAACTAATTATCCAATATTTGAATGTTTAGGTTTTTAAACAATTATTATTTTTAAATATTTCGAATACCTACTTATTTCGCTACAAAATCTGAGCCCTGTATTACCCAATATGTGTGTGTGCGTGTAGATGCTTGCGGTGTATCTAATACATATATATATATATCAATGCGTATACAAATTATTATAACTTTTAAGGTTCAAACCAAAATACAATTCGTTACAGCTGTGGCCACGTAAATTTAAAGCGCTAAAAAATCTTAAAAATTCATTTACGATTTCCAAAAAAAAAAATGTATAAAAGAAGCAAAAATTATTAAAATAGGTGTTGTTTGTTCCCTTATTTCCGTTATAATTTTGAACAGTTATGTAATATACAACTATTGTATTGTATACTTCCATTTCCCCTTTCCTTTCTCATTATTATTTTTTTTAATTAAAAAAAAAAAAATATGACAAACAACGCTAATAATAATAATACTAATACTAATAACACCCGCAGCTGCGTCATGTATTATGTTGTATATTATATTGTCTATGCATAAAACTGCAGTGATAAAAAGTCATCATTAATCTTGTACAATCGTGTTTTGCAGGCTACGTGACTTATGATTTAATACATTTCTATTTACATTACGGATGTCCCAGGGAAGGCTCGTACCTGTATACGATGAAGAGATATCACAACCAACATCATTTCGCGCACCATGAGAGCGGTCAGTATCACGTTGTGTTGTTTGTTTATTTTGAAAATCATAAGCCGCGTTCCACAACAACGTGTCATCAAAAACTGTGTCGCCCTGTTTATATATTTTTTTTAAGTTTTAATCGAATTCGGTAAAAAAAAAAACGACGAAAAAGCCAATAGGGTTCATTTTAAATTACTCACGGTATAGAAACTGGAAAATTATTAATTAAAATTAAACCATTTTTGCAATCAAACTAGTGCGTATTATTTATACACATATATGTATATAATATACGTCATCGTCGTCTTGTATACAAACGAGTAAATTGTTATACAAGCGAAATTACAATCCGAACCACATTAACTGGTGATTTATATTTTTTGTTTCTGTTTAAAGATATAATCAACGGAAATTATTTATTTTTTCAAACGAATAGAAACCCTTTTGTTTATTCCGTTCAATACAGTATTAATCGTCGTTTGTTACAATATTAAAAAAAATTCCCAACGGCGGACTTGTTTCTGTTTTTAATCTCTTTCAAAACATTTTTTTATTATTACCTATTATTAAGTTGGTAAAAAATGAGACCCGCTAACCGTGGCAATTAATATAATATAATAATTATTACATGTATATACATTATACACGTGTATTCTGAGTTACGACAATAACGGGACGTACGTCTATATATATATATATATATATATATATATATTATCTGTTTCAGGTTTCGGTATCAGCAGCCAATTTTGGGACCACATATTCGGCACAGCAATCGCACTGAAAAAGCTTAGCCGATGTTTGAAATGGTACTGAACCTACGCCCGTAAACATTGTGCCTTATTAAAACAAAAAAAATTAAACACTAAACAAATATAAATTACACGTATACAACAAATTATATTCTCGTATATACACCATAATGTAATATATATATATATATATATATATGTAATAAAATATAAATATTATTATTACACGAATCAAAGAAATCGAAATCACACCAAATCTCGAAGTTTGTGCGTGTGCGTTTAATAAACTTGATATACATTAAAAAAAATTTTTTTTATTAAATCATACATATAAAATCAATTCGTGGAAGAAGCGAGTCGTCGTGACACGCAGTGTATGTATATGTATATATATATATATACATACATAATAATGACAACCCATCTCGTTTTGTTATGCGTACGAATATATATATATATTTGTGTGTTATATGTGTATATTTCTATAAAATGTATGCGATTCGCGTCGCTTTTTATTGCTATATTTTTGTTCAAAGGTATTATACAAAACTTTAAAGCCGTTTTGTTGTTATTCTGTACATTATCATTATTTATTTATCTATATATATATATTTTTTTTTGTCTCTTTTTAAATAATAAAATAATATATATATATATATATATATACTTTGACCGGTTATATGGTGTACACATATATTATTATAGTATGTGCCAAAGCTTTTTACGAGCTATCCTCACGAGATCCATTTCGCCGTTAACGAACACCACCAGCTCCCCCTTCCTCGTCCCTGCACAGTCACAGTGACCTATTTTTATTTTTTTGTCGTACACTAAAACCCGTGTTATAGGTGCTGCGTATCTACGACTGTGGTTCCAAAAATTTTTTTTTCTGTTCGACAATCGACAATTGCCCGACTTAACGGTACGCCAACAGTTTTATTTTTTAACGAAGATACGGACGAGTAATAAAATAATATACTCGGCGCGAATAATTGCATCTGCAAAATGCGTACTACTCGTTTATAACAACAGCGCAGAATGTTCGACGATTTTGTGGTTATCGTTTGTTTTTTTTTCTCTCCGCAATCATAATGAATAAAATAATCGATATTACATTATGTAATATCGATATTCTCGTCTATTCACTTAACAGCAGACCCAAATCTATTAAATAAGTAATACAAATACAATTGCACTCATCGCACATTTATTTAATTTCAGTGCCGTGTAGACGTAATTATTCAGACTCTATTATAATCCAGTAGGTACCTACGTCATTTTTTTTCTCTTCTTTTCACGCGCATTTATTATTGCACTACATATTATAACATAATATAGAAACGCGTTCGCAGCGGCCACGTGTACGGGGACGTTTCTAATCCGATTTGTACACGGAGAGGCGATTGGGGAATGAGGGGCCTTTACTCATTCGGTACTACTGCCAGTGGCGTATTCAGTGTCGGTCGGGTTAGAGCAGCGATTCCCAACCTTTTTGACACCATTACCCATAGATCGGGGTAGATATTAGCAATTACCCCCCTTCTCCCCCAAAAAAATAGTTCGTTTTAAAAATAAAAATTTTAAAAAGAATTTACCGAAATTACTATAACCGTAACCAATGATTATATTATGTCGTTAGTCTCACAATGGTATTTTCGACCGCGTTATAATAAAAATAAAAATAATTAGTCTTTGCTTTACCCTTCAGAAAATCCCGTTTTACCCCTTGGGGGGTAATTACCCACAGGTTGGGAACCGCTGGGTTAGAGCTATTATTATATCGTCTTCTCCTCTCGCCAGAAATGTCTTCGCGAAAACTAAAATTTCCAAAAATATTGAGAACTCTAAACGGATCGAAATTACATTTTAACAAAACTCAAACTGTCGATGATACGCTTTTGAGTAAACCTTACGATTTCCACAAAAGCTCTGGTGTATACGGTTTAAATCCTTCAAAATGTTTATTGTATTTGTGCGTATATAGTATGTTGTAATGTATTTTAAAATTATATGCGTTGTCGGCGGACATTTCAACTATTTCGTGATTACTGTTTTGTTGTTGGTTTTTTTTTTTTTTAATTACAACAAAAAAGATCCCCCCTCCCCTTTGGGCATTCGATTTATTTGGAATGGACTTTATCGTGGCTTTTTGCAGTTTTTCCGGTAGTTTTTTTTCTCAAAGCTACCAAAGGTAAGTCGAAAAACGTCTCCTACCACACCTCGTGCGCTGTCCCGTCTCAATAGTGCACGGTACGCGTACAGGCTGCAGTATCGGAGGAATCGGAGCGGTTAGGTTCACTTACAGATATGAAAAAGTGTTTATTGACCGTGACAGTGCAGAAGACAAAAAAAAAATGTATTTTCACCGGAAAAACACGGATTACAATGTTGGAAAATTGTCGCGAAACTGTCTTTTTTTTTTAATTGATGACTCTAATTTTGGTGCAATGACTTCCAGCCCAAAAACATATACGCGCGTTTTAACATAATAATAACTGTTGTAAAAAAAAAGCAAGCCCGTATTTTGGAGGAAGGAAGCGACGACCGTCTCTTTCTGCGCCCTCCGTAAAGACGCGATATACATTATAATACCCCCTGGTTGCGTGTAGTAGTACAGTTTGCGAATCGACATTTTTTTTCCGACGGTATACCAAAAAAAAAAAAAAAACTAAATTTTATAGCTAAAAAAAATTTAATTTACCGTTTGGGCCTACAGGTGTGCGCGTACTATTACTTTTCCAAAATATTATACGTGTACACAGTCCAACGAACCGTTGGACGAAGCGCGCACTGCTACAACGTGCAGCATAATTATTACGTACCTTTTTTTTTTTTTCCTGGTAAATCAACGACACCAGGGGAACTGCGTGAGCATTACTTCCCTGATGCCGCTATCGTTTATTGTAGAAACAAAAACAAACGTTTATATACAATAGTTGGCCGATCGGCCTTCGGCCCGCAGTTTGCTTAACTAGCGTTTAATTGTCAGAGTAGACCCGTCTTCCCGGCCCGGTTTCCTGGACCAGTCAGCCTGGAATCTCGTTCTGAATGCCTCTTCTTGGACCGGACCTCGGTCCCGCCGTCCTTGACTTCGCGTACTCTGTCTCCTCTTCGCGGCCCGGTGTCCTGGATCAGCCAGCCTGGTGTCTCGTTCATGGATACTTCGTCGGTCGGAGCTTCAATTCCCTGGGAATGCGCCCTGTCGGACCGCTCGTCCCTCTGCTTCGCGTTCACGCTCGTCGCATTCCTTGCGACTAAGAATGTCCTTCACCATTTGGTGAAAGACGTGGCCTGCGCGGGTCGCCGCCGCGTTGGTTATAACGCGGTGATGTGCCGAGTCCTCTTCGCGGCTGGCTATGTCCTGGGGACCACAAAGCAGGTCCTCGACGTCCGAGGGTCGTACGTCTCTGCCTCCCACTATAAGGTTGACGCTCTGCCTATGTGTCTCCCGGTGCGGGCAGTAGAATATCGTGTGTTCTACCGTGTCCTGTGGATGTTGGCAGTACAAACAGCTCGCTTCTGCCGCCTCGACCCATGCGGTGAAGATAATTAATTATTACGTACCTACTTTAATAATAACAGACGCGGGATTTCGTTACCGAACTAGAGTGTAAAATTTATTATTACGCGTTATACAGTATGCGGGCGGACGTAGAACCGTCGTTTCAATGCAACTGTAGCCAAAAATTTCATTTTATCTACGGGCGTTTTAAAAATAATATAGAAAATTAAACCATTAATTGGTCGGCGAATTACAGTGGATGTTTTCAATTTATCGACTGTAACGCCGAGTTAATTCGTCATTTATTAATCGTACAATTTAATGTTTTTACACGTGAAACATAACAAATGATTGTTATGTTACGTTTCATTATATATATTCAACGTATTCGATCGATCATTGTGTTGATATCTATTGGTGCGATTTTTGAAAACAGATTTGAATTCCTCGTGAATTTTACTACAAAACGACTTTCCCACTTTTTTATTTCTTTTTTAAGACCTTCAAAATGAATTATTAACAATTTTTTTTAAATTTGTTCGGTTAATTTTTTAAGGGTTTATGAAAAAAATGGAAAAAGTGGAAAGTCGTTTTGTAGTCAAATTCACGAGGAATTCAAATCTGTTTTCAAATTTCTTATCGCACCAATAGATCGATCGGTACGTTGGAAGTACGAAACGTCTATTTTGCTATGTTTCATGTGTGTAAGACAAAGAGAGAAAACATCCGCTTCCAATCCCCTTAATTGGTCGGCGAATTACAGTGTGTGATAGAATTCACAATTTACGCGGATCGACTGTAACGCCGAGTTAATATGATGCGCTGTTTATGCGAATAAATATGTCAAACGCGTGTTGTGTTGTGCATCAGTGCAGGCGCCGAAGTCTGAAAATACTACTCGGGCGAGTTGTGTTTGTAACGGCCCAAAAAATCCTACCGGCCTTTTTATATCAATATTATATTTGAAGCTGTATACACGTATTTGAAATATTATTCCTCCAAGCTGTTGTTGTATTGTAATAAAGTATTGGGGGGTACCCGTACATATTTTTTTCATAACAAATAATACAGTGGTGTCTAAATTAATTTTTATAACATTTATTAGCGAGACATAATAATTAGGTACACGCAACTTCTTATAAAAAAAAATATTAAAACTCAGAATTACTATGTACTCACGGGAATCGGGAATTGATTTTAAAAAACCGTTGATTTTGAAGCAAATATATCAGTTACCTAAAATCAACTTAAATTTGTACATTAATACTTTAGTGATCTAAACAACTATTTTATTATAAATTAATTAAATATTATAACGTTATGTATTATTTCGATCATACGGCCCGTCGATTAAACAGGCCCATTCTATAAAAATGTGGTCAGGCCTTGGCCCGAGTTCAATATGGGGATCGGCGCCACTGGTGTACGCAATGAAATAAAATAAGGGTTTAGCCATAGCGCGCGTCCACTGCAGCTAGTCATTGATAAATAAGAGTCGGCCGAAAGTCAAAAAAAATTTGGTTTTTTTTAATGTTTTTCTTTCGTTTTGTTTGTTCGGTGCCAACAAAATCCGTATATGACAGCCGAACCGACGAAGTAGTAGTTGTAGTGACCTATATTATTATAATATTCTCTCTTATATTATGCAACACCTGTGGATTGCCGCACCTGATGCGGGACCGTTTAAATATAAGTCGTAAATAAATGAAATCGCGGGCGTTCGTTATATGTATTATTATTTCGAGGAACTGTAGTATATCATGGCGGAGACGTATTTAGGATTTTTCCGCCTACTATACTACGCCTACTGTCTTCTGCGCTAAAAAAAAAAAAATTAATTTGTATGGTCCGATTTTTTTTTCGTCATAAATACATACATTAAATTTAACAATATTTATATAGTACAAAATGATATTATATTTTATCCTATAGATGTGTTTTGGGCCATTATATAAAAAGATCTTTCCGGGGAGCGTTTATAGAAGAAACCCGGACATATAATATTATGTATAAAATAATTATTAGCAGCGCTACGTAGTCGACGAATGATTTATATAAATACATACGCGTATATTATGCTCTACATCAGTGTTTCTCAATGTGGACTATAAACGCCTTCTCGTTAGTATTGGAGTCCTTCAGGGGGGCGGTAGAAGGCCCAAAGAAATTTTGAGGGCGTTGGGTCGGTCTAACAGGGGCGATAGCTGATTAATAAAGAAGTGAAAAGTTCTCGTACTCTCGATTTTAAATTAAATACCTGCCACGACGATTCGACATAAAGTCAACGATTTCTGATAGCGTATTCCTATCGTCGTATTTATCTGAACGCATGGATTTAGTACGTTGTAGTGTAAAACACTGTTAACTAAAAAGAGAAATCGACTGCTTGTTACCGAACGCGGCGACTTGCGGCTGTTTTTAAGCAAATTCCTGCCTAATGGCAACAAATGCGTATCTCAGGTTCATCGTTCACATTAGATAAGTTTTAATATTTCGAATTCAAAGCTTTGTTTTGATTTTAATAAAAAAAAAAATACGAATACGATTAAGTATGCGTTTTAATTGCCATCATTATAAAAAAGCTCGTTTAAAATGTACATATTGTAGTTTTGTACTCGGTATAATACTCGGGACGTGGCGTGTTTAAATACAATAATATAATATACCGTTTTCAAGATACCTATAGTATAGACCAGTGGTTCCCAAAGTGTGCGCCGCGATGTCTTTAAAGGGGCGCCGCGCCGCGCCGCCGACCGTTAACGTAAAATATATTTATAAATTTTAATAATTACATGAATTTATAAAATATATACTCATATAATTTTAATAATATAAATATTTACATATTATCCACAGTTTTTTTATAGTTTTATTTATTTTTATGTAAAAAAATGTTTAAAAAGTCATCAATTTTGTCTACGACGCCATGAGAAAACCTCGGTTTCAAAAGGGCGCCGCGAGTCTAAAAAGTTTGGGAACCGCTGGTATAGACAACAGATGGTAAGTTTAAACGTTTTTTGGGGCGCTAGAAAATTTTTGATTCTCAAAATGAACGGTGGGTAAAATACGTTTGAAAACCTGCAGAGCTCTACATTATATTTATTTAATTATGATTAAACGCGTAGTTTGTAAATAGACATTCGTGCAATTAATACAATTATAAAATTTTGTTAGGCTACAATATTATAGAATGTTATAACCGAATTCTAATTTTCTAACAAAATTTCTTTTTGCGTAGAATATTATATTATAATAATAATAATAATAATAAACCGCAGTTGTGGGAGACACTGTTTAGCCACCCTTAAAATACGTCTCGGAATATCATATCGCATATTCGTCTAAATAGAGATAAACGCAAAACAGGTTTCGTGTTAAATCGATGATTTTTTACATGGTTGTCTCGCGAAACCGATATTATTATAATAAAGTTTTTTGGACTTTTGTCGATCGTTTTCAATTATGCGCGTGCCAAACTAAATTACGTATTACAATATAATGGTTTTTATTTTATTTTATTATAGATTTTCCGAGAGGGGAAAAAAATCTGTTCTCTTCCCTATATGTATCTATATAATATACGATTGCTACGCACGACACTGCGGTGACGACACAAGTAAAGTGTAAAATAATTGAAATGACTGCGCCGTGCAGTTAATGTATACTTTATTGATATATAAATTTCTCATTATAAACGATTGAAATTTCACTTGTGACTATTGTAACCGTTTATATTGCGTACCTATCTAAACTTTGATTTAATCATAAACAATAAAAAAAAAAAAACGCGTTCTTCGCGAATATTGATGAAAATTAATTCACTTCAAAAGTATCTCGAATGCATTTGTTTTGTTTAGAAAAAAAACTATATTAAATTTTTATTAAATATTACCCGCTCGAGGTATTTCTATTAGACGTCGCTGCATGAAATCATATAGGTCACAGGAGGTGTGCTAACTGTATATCGATTATATACATATTTTTTTATTATATTTATTATATATATATATATATATATTAATATTTGTAGTCAATAAATAAGTACCTACCTATCAAAAAAATTTAATTTGTGTTATGACTTTAACACGCCTTTGATGTTTAAAATATTCATTGAATATTTTTTTTCGCTTACACGCGTGGCGTGAGTGTAAAATGTTAGTGTTACGGTGATTTTTAATTAAAAAATAACGCACTATGCTTTTAAATTTAAATTTTCTTTGAAAGCATTTTTAAGAGTATTCCGTTATGCGAACATCGTCGGCTGTTATGCGTATTAAAATAAAAACGCACTAAAAACGATTATAGCATTTAAAATAAACGTAAGATTTATTTTAGTTTAGAGTGTATGTATATTATAATATATATATGTTTAATACTGGATATATTCTCGTGTTGAGCAAATAAAGATTTTCATTTCAATGCGTAATAAAAGAGGTTCAAGTATAAACAAACGTATGAAAACATTTATATCCAATCGCTAAATATAGCGTAAGTAGTCATTCTGAAAGTTATGTGTTTTGAAATCGATTATAAATTATTATAATTATTTTAATGGACTTGGTATTTTTTTTTAATGCCATCTTTTCGAGCCAAGAAGTAATAATAATATGGTTTTGTCAAATCGTCAATGAATTTGCGCGTTAATTATTATTAATCGTTCCGCGTGTTTTATAAAAATTAACAATGATCGATTTTTAATTTTCCACTCTGCGCATATATCAATAAATAAAAAGACAGCGCTTATTTTGTTTGTCCTCGATAAATTTAAAAAAAAAACTACTAACCCGTTTTTGACGTAGTTTTCACCATAATTTAAAGAACCCCAAGGAGACGGTTTATGGGCTATATATTTTATTACATTTTGTTAATGAAATTCGTGTATTACATTGCACTACATGTCTACTCGGTGCAGATGAGTCACACGATACACTCCTATATATATTACTGTTGCTGAGGCAAAGTGAAAAGTGGTGGAAATTATTGTATTTAGTGAGATAATATAAAGTTCTAAAACTATAAAACCCTTTGAAAACCCGTACTTTTATCGCTTGTAGCGTAGCGTAAATTTTGTTAGATATTTATGTGATTTCGTATTTTTTTTTGTATTATTATGTTGATGACAATATCAGATCATTGAATATACAGTTTTCGCCGGCGTTTAAACAATGTCTAAAACAAAGTCGAATTTAAGTAGAAAAGGCAGCAGAAAGTGTTACAAGACCGAGGCGTAATGGAACAGCAGAAGAACGGTAATCTCTTGCATATCTCAATAACCACCTATACGTATATAGAAACATCAACTCGGCGAGTGCGGGAGAATAGTGTTCAGAACGAATCACGTTCGAGAAACAAAATTTTTGAAATATTTGAAGTAAATATCAAATCTCTCGTCTGACCTATTATAATATCATTTAATTAATTATGTTTTATTTTATAAACTCTAATTATCGCACATTATTTCTATAGAAAGTCGAAATTTCAAATTCAAATAGCTGCGGTGTTATTGGTAAACATTTTAAATATGCGTATCGGTCTTATACTATTTTGATCAATTGTGTATATAGTAAAATACTATATATATATATATATATATAATTGTAATCAGTTCAATACAAATAAAACATATCAAAGCGTTATTTCTGGGTTTTCGTTCAAAGAAGAAAACAAATTTCACGTTTGTTTAACCTGCGTATTTACGCAACAGGATTTTTTTTTCTGCGAATAAAGGACAGTGATTTATCACTATATTTATATTATAAAATAAATAAATACAATACCGGGTCATACTGTGTCTAGGAATACCGCGTTTCAATTCATTTTTTTCTTCTTTCAAACGATATACGTATATACATGTATATATAGGTAAATAACTTTTTTTATAATTTCAAAACATATTTTTTTCTATCACGGTCGTATATATAGCGTATTGTATTTTAACCGCTCTAATTTTTACGAATTAGGCGACAAAATCTCCTGGAATTTTCCGTATAAACCGCTTTTAGTAAGCTTTCGAAATATACGCATAAAAAGCGCGCGGTAATTTTATAGATATACATTTGTTTGTTCTCTAAAAAAAGAAGAGAAAAAAAATTCTAGTAAATTTACAAAGCCGTCGTCATTTACTATTGAAATCCACACGATATACTATTATATTATACGCGCGTAGGTATACATATATACTATAATATGTACCTAAACGCAGTGGCGTTATTTGGTGGGGGGCAGGGTGAGCATTTGCCCCCCCCCTTGTTAACAGTGGGCCGACACGATGATGGAAATCAAATATAATAGTTATTCTAACCAAATCTGTATAGTAATGACTAACGACTATCGAGTTATGAATAATAACAAATCGCGTGGCAAACAGTGGATTAAAATTAAATTACTAATAAAATTAAAAAGTACGCAGGTTATAACTACGATTAAAGAAGGTGATTAATTCGTGGTTACAACTTACCGTGGTAATGGATTTTTTCCTCGATAAACATGGTTATCGTTACCTAAAGGCAGTGCATAAATTATTAGGTAACGTTAATTCGAAGAATATGTATGTACGATGTATGTACGTTTGACGGTTGACTTACCAGTTACGCGTACGGCATAAACGAATTTGTTTAGCCGTTCTTTAACGTTTTGAACGTATGTCTTATGAGTGGCAAGTGTAAAAAAATAAAAATGAAAAAAGCTAAAGGTTGTGTGTGACCCAAGACGGCGAGAAAAAGAGAAAAAAAGCTGCTCAGAACTGGTCACAAAACGTTATTTCTAACATGTCACGACAAGGGAACCTTCAATAAACTTGAATCTCATATTTACTATATAGTAATTTATGATACATTTATTATAGCTGACAAAGTAATGAATTTCCTCCCCTCCCACCATTCCAAAAAATAAACTATCGGGCGATTTGTGCTCGTGATAAGGAAAATATCAGAATTATGTAAAACTTATTGAGCGAAATGTAAGTGGGAAATAGTTAAATGGGCCGGTTAAATCTTTTGGAGGCCCTTTTGAAAACTGAAATGACGCCACTGCCTAAACGTCCTAAACGAATATTCTTCTCCTTCAGCATTCCCACACGTGCAAAACGCAACGAATTTGTCTCGATTGCGCGTGTAGGTACGTGAATGTACCCAAACGACTTGCAATGGTGTATACCTACATAACGTACTCCAACACGGGCCTCTCTCTCTCTATATATATATATATATATATATATATATATATATATATATATGTAGAACTGACGTGTAAACGTGTACACGGAACATTTGAAATGTAATTAAAACGTCAACTTTTCAAACACACGCTTAACGTCAACGCGAACGTTTCCATACAATTGGTTTTCATACGCGTTTCCAGTACCTAGTGGATTTAAGCCGTTTTCTCTTTTCAGCATAAATCACGATAACACAAATGCATAATTATGTAGTCGTCTCTCGCAGTATAATTGCGCGCAAACTATTAAAAACAAAAAAAATTTATATTATCAACTTTTATTACGCTTATTCCCCTCCATCCCCTTGTAAATTGCACGTCGGAAGGATTTTACGATGGTGACTCTTGCAGTACGCGTTGTATATATATATATATAAAAGATCCGGGTGGTCACCCATCCGAGTAGATGTACTGGCGAAGTTTGGCGTGATTTAATAATATAACTGCGCATTACCGCAATGCGTTACTAATACTATATAGGAGGTACATTTGTCTACCGGGCCTCGTCGGCTTTATACAGCTTATAATATTATACTTTTATATTTATTTTACATAGATTATTATTATATGATGAGGTGAACAGCCGAAAAGCAAGAAAACTCGTCGGTTACATCAAAACATATATTTTTAACGAATTTTTGATTAAAAAAAAAAAAACCTATATTTTTGTCTTTATCGCAATAGCGAATGCGGCGTACGATTCATTAAGGGATTTTCGCCGAATGTGACGCGTTAATATTTTGGGCCACGTGGGCTTTAGAGACATAGCGCATATCTATAGCGGTTACAATGCTACATAATATATACATGCGTACCTTTCAATATACTGAAAATAAACGTTTCGTGAATATTATCCAGTCTCGAGTGTCAAGATTTGTTTCATTCATCTTAAAAATTCACATCGGTATAATCTGTCTCCTATATACATATATATATATATGGAGGCACATCATTATAAAAACAAAGTCCTTTACGCCGAGTCTGTGCACGATTTTCTCAATACCTAACCTAACCAAACGGATTTTATTCCGGTTTTCACTAACGGATAGTGTGTTCCACGAGGATGGTCCAACTGGTGTATAACTTGTATGGCATCTTATAAGGAAAATTTTAGGATTCTTGGTGTTCATGACACCTAATGTACATCTAACGACCGCGGTTAGCATGCGACAGCGACCGTTAAAATTATATTCTATATACATAATATGGCATAAAACAAAATATGTATATACTATATTATGTACAATGTACGTAGATAGAATAAAAGACTATAGCGGGAACGCCGAGATATTTGTTTAGTAGGTAACTCGTCATATTTCAAATATCACGTTATATAGGTATCCGACGAAATACAATAAAACTAAAATTAAAACATACTATTCTCGTATTTTATAAAGACGAGATGAGTCGAAATGCATAAAAATAAAATTCATATACCTACCTACGTGTTTTAGGAAAACGAAAAACTCATTGGTTTTATAATGGGTTTTGTCTGTGAACACTTTTTCGTACAATACGAGGAGTGATCCAATATATTTATACATGCGTAATTCATCACTTTCCGATGAATTATCGTACCTATACCTATAATAATTGGTACTTTGTTTGACATATTTTTCGCGTAGAAAAACTACTAACAAATATTGCAAAATTTAAAAAAAAAACCGATACAATTTACCAAAACCTTTGAATCGCGTCGATTATTTTTATCTAAATGAACATGTTTTCCTTTTAAATTATATGAAACATTATTATTATTGACGTATTCAAATTTTTGAAAAAAAAACCGTCTAAAATTATACCAAAAAGGAAAAACGATGCGATCGAATTTATTCGAGAGGACTTTTACAGGACATGTACATTTACGTACATTATAATGAGTGTAAGACGTAAGTACGTAAATAATATGGTTGTTTGCCTATAGTCACGCGAATTTAGTTGTCACTTATCACGCGGGTACGCAACAGAGTGTGTCCAAATTCTTATAGCGCACATTTACATACGCGTTGGAGTGCCAGTGACCCAGAAATATTACCGTGTCATAATAACAAAAACATTTTGATAACCTAACTCGCTAATTAAATCATTTTACATAGCGGGAGAAAATAATCGTTATTTTATTTTATTCTTTTTTACTTATATAATAAAATATCTAAATATCACATGTATTTGAAATACAGCATAATAATAATATGTAATATATTTTATTTTCATTTCGCAGAATAACTAGATTATTATGTACCTATTAGTATATTGCCGCGAGTGCCGTGGTTCGTTTATTTTCGTATAGGTAATGCGGTACCCAGCTCATTGTTACCGTGAAACGTAGTGTCGACGTATTTATATATGTATATACAATAGTATATATATGCAGTGGCGTACATTCAAATTTGTTCTGGGGGGGGTTTAAAAAAAATAACCAACACTAAAACCATCCCTTTAAACGGCGCATGAAGGAATTTATGAGTAGGAGCCGATAGTGCACACAATACCTGTGCACCGTTGTAGAGTGTAAAAATTAAAACATGTTATAACGCGCAACGGGCCTTATAATAATATCACAATTTTTTTTTTTTTTTTGGTCCTGGGGGGGGTTTGAACCCGAAAACCCCCCCCGTATGTACGCCACTGTATATATGTATAGAATATTTTTTTAAAAAAAGGTTGGAAAATAAATTGATAAATATTATTTAAATACGTTAATAAATGAAATTGTAATAAAAAAAACGAGTCTGCTAGTATACTCGAGACATTGAAGTGTAAACGTCGCGTGAGCGGTAAAAATGGAACGGAATCGTGATTGGGATTTGTGGTACCCATCTTTATTCAAAGTAATTTCGATACCTAATAAATATTATTATTAGTTGTCATGACAACAGCTTACACGTTTCCGTCCCTCGCATTCCCGAGATTTACTCTCATACCACCGTAATAGATGTTTACACATCAAGAATATAATTTTGTTTAGTTATTCACTGCGACGGTTTTTAATTTTTAATCATATTGTGTTTCTATATAATATAGTGTTATGATAGTATAACAAGTGGTAACAACATAATATTGTGGGGTACCTAATTAGACAATTTATATAATGAAATAACGACAAGTGTGTAAAACATTGTTTCATAAATGTCTATGTATTAAAAAAAGAAATACAATCGTTTTTTCAGAAGGGCGCCTAATGGTGGTTTCGCCCAGGGTGCTATAGTATGAAAAGCCACGGCCCTGTATATACAAGGCCGCCCGCAGGAGGGGGCCGGGAGGGGCCATGCCCCCCGCTATTTTATTTGATATTTGTTTAAATTTGTGATATAATTCTTTTTAAATGTCAGATAATATAATTTTCCGTGTTTTTGTTTTTTTGTAGTGTGATAAAATAATCGGTTATTATTTCTACTAAACCCGCCCGAAATAACTAAAAATACACTGTATATTAAAAAAAAAATAGGGTGTACGTTTTTGTTGCCCCCCGAAATTTTTTTCTGTGGGCGGCCTTGTGTATATATCTATATATATATATATATATATATATAACTCTTACAAATGTATAAAATATAATACATACGCAGGGCCGGCCCAACGCCATAGCAAAGTAGACAGCCGCCTAGGGCGGCAATTTTATAATGAGCCGAAATTTGAAGTGATAAAATCATCATACACCGTATACGTATTTGCATGTACATTTTATGGTTATTGAGGGGAGGCGAATGCCCCTATCACCCCCCTAAAATAAGCCCTTTAAGGGCAGCGTAAAATAGATTTTCCTAGGGCGGCGAAACACTTTAGGCCGGCCCTGTACATACGCATAATATTATGTATGTGTAATGCGTACAGTAGTAAACGTTATATAAATGTGCTGATGAACCTACTTTTATAATAGGCGTGTCAAACTCAAAGTAGGTATAACATTTGGGCCAAACAGTTTGATTGAAATAAGTTTACGTGGACCGCAAGAAAAAATTGAATTCTGTAGTTTTATTTATTTAGTTTAATTTACCTAATTTTACCTAATTATAATTTATTTATTTATAGGTATACTAATTTTTTTACCTTTTATTTATTTTGCTTTTATTTAGGTATTTATATAATACCCGAAATCACGCCATATGCAATAATAATAATAAAAAAATTTATTTAGTATTTTAGCGATTATTTTAATTATATATATA
The DNA here is from genome assembly GCA_032441835.1 of Slavum lentiscoides. Lineage (NCBI taxonomy): Eukaryota > Metazoa > Arthropoda > Insecta > Hemiptera > Aphididae > Slavum > Slavum lentiscoides. The sequence goes on along the minus strand of CM063707.1, from coordinate 262,549 downwards.
TATATATATATATTCTGAGTGTTACTGTTGGGAGCTACTCAACTCGAGCATTATTCACGTCATATAATAAATACGCACATATGCTTAATGTAACTGTATTACAGATTGTATATAGTCTAATAAATGTTTAAAAAAAAATATATATATATATACGAGTATACGAGTAGGTATATATTATATAGATGTTATTTTATTTTGTAGAACAGTTATAATTTTAAAATAACGCCCGAGAACATAAATTTAATAAATACAAACAGACAATTTTATATACTAGCGATGTTTTCCATATCACATTATTTTCTGCACACGCTGTTGTAAATCAGAAATGTCGAATTTGTATTTAATGTAATACATTCAAAGTCACGTAAATTTTTTTATTTATTTTTCTTCTTTTTCTTAAAGCGACAATTTTGTGTGAACACAATCGTGATTTTTGTTGTCGTTTTGCAGTACACATATTTTAAAATTGAATACTTTCAAAAATATAAAAAAACAGCTGGGGCCTAGAGTCAAGGACGCTGTAAAATTGTATTCGTTTCATATCAGCTGGTTTACCGTAATGATAAGTAGTGATCCATTACCCGTGTTAAGGCCACACATTTTGTTACGATAACGTTAAGGCGTTTCGCGTTAGGATTTCACTGTCCCAAAGTCTTCGAAGTTCGACTGGATTCCGAAGTATTTAATTGTAGTAAAGGAAGCAAAGCGTTGCTGGACGACGCCACGCACCCGTTTTCGAGCGGCCAGGTGAGTGTAAATTCAAAATTCACGATCGTAACACTCGTTTACGATTGTCGTTATTATTTTATTTGTTTCTCGCTAAATTTTGTTTACCCATCGACCGTGTTTGTGTTCTTCGCAGATCTCAACCGTTTCCTCCGCACGATCGCATAACAGTTTTGTCGATCGTTTGTAGCGTATCCGCAAATACCGCAACGATTATGGGAGCAGCCGCTTTCCCGATTTTAATATTCACTGGCTTCTGGGGTGTGGTCGGCATCGTGTTGCCGTTCATCATCCCCAAAGGACCGGACCGAGGGTAAGACGATTGATTTCGATTTGCTGTTTCGAAACGTACATAAAATCGATAGTAATGCGCACGTATTCATTTTCTTTTTCCAGCGTTCAGCAACTTGTACTGATGATGACGGCAGCAACGTGTTATCTGTTGTGAGTATTATGATCTTATCTATGTACCGCCCGGCTTATGTTTGAAATATTCGACACATACGATTTGCGTTTGAAATTTTTTTGAAAATTGCGCAATTAAACGTTTGAATAGAAAACAAAACAATCGCCAAGCATTTCTGTGCCGAGGCTTCAGTGAAAATCGACTGTTCTGTATACGTTTGAAAATTGTGTCGGTGTAACGTCATAGAGGCGTGTGTTCTAGCTTAATGGCACCTGTGTATATTCCGTCATAGGATATTTACAGTTAAATTAAATTTCAAACGGATTTCTATTTATTTTATTAAAAACAATATAAACATATAAATGAAAAGTAAGCGTACAACACGCACAATAATTACGTAGTGTTTATTTTAAAAGTCGATTAAATATTTTGCGCAGAGTATTGAATATTTACAGTGTTACAACAAAAGTTCTAAAAAAGTAACTTTGTGTACGTTAGAGTTTTTCAAAAACATTATTGAAACAATATATTATTACTTTTCAGTTGGTTGTGTTGTTATATGGCTCAGATGAATCCACTGGTTGGGCCAAAATTGAACCAACATACAATTCTTATAATGGCTCGCGAATGGGTAAGATATTTCGTTTATTTTTCTATACAAATGTTTACGATTTTTCTTTTTTTTTTTTTACAGGGAAATCAGATTACCGATATATCACCTTAAATGAAAAAAAAAAAACAACATGTAATGAAATTGTATAAAAAAAAAAAAGTTATTTGTTATTCATTTTAAATCATTCCAATTGTTCTTTATTTATTTACTTTCTATTTAAAATTTGTCATTGTTTATCTAATTTACGTTTTTAGATTTCACTGGAACATAATCATAAAAACAACTGTTTAAATAGTCTATTTACATGTATGTTTGTGTATAAATTATAATTTTAATACTAAACAATAAAATACAATTTTAGTGTAATATCAATCAAAAATACATTTATTATTTCCTTTGTTTGTTGTAAGTGGTTGAGGATTTTCAGTACAAACACAATACAGTGTACAATTTAAAATGTAATAGGCACTGGTAACTAATTTTAAATAGTAAAATCAATATACTTTTAATTATTTTTATATGAAGTGCATTGGATCGTAGATGTACGAGTATAAAATAAAGAGGTACAAACTATAATTGAATAATCCGACGTCTGAACGTAATAATATGTACAGAAACGCAGTGATTGTTGTTTATATCACATACGAGCATGGCCCAAAATGAGTTCTTTCAAATCTACAAATGTTAAATTCAATGTAACAGGTGATTCATTTAGAGGTACTTTTTTAAAAATAAAAGAAATTCAATTTTTTCGGATAATTTTTATTATCATAAAAAAGAACCGTTCTTTGCATTTATTTTTTAAAGATTATTTCTTTCGAATGTTGGCCGTTACTGCGACTAACGTGGTCTATTCTGAAGTTCCAATTTTCGATGACGCGTTCGAGCATTTCGAGTGGTATTTGGCTAGTGACACGAGTAATGTTGGCTTCCAATTCTTCAATCGTAGCCGGTTAAACCACGTAGATTTTGGACTTTAAGTAGCCCCAAAGAAAAAAGTCTAGAGGTGTGATATCACATGATCTAGGCGGCCAATTTACCGGTTCAAAGCGTATGATAATAATGACATATCATTGTTAAATATGGGGTACAACGGTAGATCGCTTCCACGCAGTGTACCCCGGGCAACGTTTACCGGGGTACAACGGTAGATCGCTTCCACGCAGTGTACCCCGGGCAACGTTTACCGGCTAAAGATCTACCACAAAGCATGCAGAGAACCTTTTAGCTTCTCGTTAAAAGGTGCGCAATGTAATCTCTGCACCACAAGCAACCATCGTCTTATATTTATTTATTCATTATTCTACTCTTTATTACTTTATTATTTTATTGAACTCTCCAGATATGACTTCAAAAAGGCCCTTTTCAGGGCCAGCCGCTATAAAGACGACCTCAATTAACATTGAGGGATTTTCAACAAACAAAAGCGACATTCTATCCGAAATTTGCATGCAGAACGAATGCGACGTCATATGCGTTCAAGAAACCCACCGGGACCAAAACAGTATCCGCCCGAAGATTAAGAATATGAACCTAGTCATAGAAAGACCCCATAATAAATATGGAAGCGCAATTTTTGTCAGGCAAGACTTAAAAATCCTCTCAATAGATTACACCGACCACGATGATATAGAAATCCTAACTATAGAGCTGACAAATTGTACAATAACATCAATATATAAGCCTCCAGGTATCCCTTTTCAGTTCACTAAACCTAAAAATTTTGATAACCAGAATACACAGATTATAATGGGAGACTTCAACAGTCACAGTGAAGCATGGGGATACGCGGACACAAATGACGATGGAGAGGCAGTGGAGAAATGGGCTGAAGACAACGAACTATCATTAATTCATGACCCAAAACTACCTTACTCCTTCAACAGCGGTAGGTGGAAGAGGGGATATAATCCAGATATACTATTCGTGAGTAAAAATATCAGACAACAAGCCATCAAAAACGTCAACAAACCCATCCCACACTCTCAGCACCGCCCCATATCGTGCGAAGTCCTGGCTAGAATCAGACCACTGAAAGTTCCTTCAAAAGAAGATTCAACTTCACAAAAGCAAACTGGCCTGCTTTTTCAAGGGACTTGGACTCCGAATTGAAATCAATTCCTGCAACCCACGCCCAGTACGACTCCTTTATTGAAATAGTCAAAAAAGTATCAAGAAAACATATTCCTAGAGGCTGTAGAGTAAACTATATTCCTGGCCTATCCCCAGAGCAATCCGAAGATTTTGAAACATACGTAGAATTTTTCAATGAAAACCCTTTTAGCGCAGAAACGTCTGAAAAAGGTGAACAACTCATGCAAACAATTGCCGAGGCAAAGCGTAAACACTGGCATTCGCTTCTAAATGAAATGGACATGAAACATAGCAGCAAAAAAGCGTGGGATCTTATTAAAAGACTTGATGGCGACCCTACAAAATCTCACAACACAAGGACAGTAACTGCAAACCAAGTGGCTCATCAACTACTTCTAAATGGCAAGATCAATCAAGAGAATTCAAAGGGCAAAAGAAAAAACTGGTCAAGAATAAACAAAAAAAGGGGATCACAATCATCAATGCTAACAAGTAAGTTCCTGGAAGAAGAACTAAATCTAACAATCAAAAACCTTAAGAATAGGAAAGCTGCAGGTTTGGACGATATCTTGACAGAACAGATTAAACATTTTGGACAGGGTGCCAAGAAATGGCTTCTTGACTTTTTTAACGAAATAGTAAACACTTACCAGATCCCCAAAATATGGAGGAAAGCAAAGATTATTGCACTCTTAAAACCCGGGAAGGACCTTGACGACCCCAAAAGCTACCGCCCCGTCTCTCTCTTATGCCATTTGTATAAATTATTTGAAAGATTAATCCTAAATAGATTAGGCTCTATGGTCGACAACAAACTCATTAAGGAACAAGCAGGCTTCAGGCCTGGAAAATCATGCACAGGCCAAATTCTCAATTTAACACAATTTATTGAAACCGGTTACGAAGAAAAAAAGATCACCGGCATAACCTTCATAGACCTCACAGCAGCCTATGATACCATAAACCACAATTTACTATTGGAGAAACTGTACAAACTCACTGAAGACTACAAACTAGTAAAAGTTGTTGAGACACTACTCTGTAACCGACGGTTTTTTGTAGTCCTGGAGGGTAAAAAGAGTAGATGGAGAACCCAGAGGAATGGGCTCCCCCAGGGCAGTGTCTTGGCTCCGATACTATACAACGTCTATACAAACGATCAACCTATCCCAATACAACCAGGTGCAAAATCTTTTATATACGCAGATGACGTGGCTCTGGCAGTCCAAGGTAATAACTTTGAGGAAGTAGAGAGTAAGATGAATATTTCACTTCAATCCATGCTAGTTTATTACCTGAAAAACCACCTCAAACCTAACACAGATAAAACCCAGACATGTGCCTTCCATCTACGTAATAGACAAGCAAAACGGAAACTTAAGATCATATGGCAAGGAAAAGAACTTGAGCACACTACTTTCCCTAAATACCTAGGGGTAACACTAGATCGTTCGTTAACGTTTAAACAACACTGTGAAAACACGAGACAAAAGATAAATGCAAGAAACTCCCTGATTAAAAGACTAACTGGATCAACCTGGGGTGCTAATCCTCATACTCTAAGAGTCTCTGCCTTATCACTGTGTTTCTCAGTGGGAGAATTCGCCAGCCCTGCTTGGAGCAGATCTACACACGTAAAGCAAGTAGACGTCGCATTAAACGAATCATGTCGCCTCATAACAGGCTGCTTAAAGAACACACCACTCAAAAAGATTTTTCCCCTAGCAGGTATTGCCCCTCCTGATATCCGCCATGGAGTCAAGGCTGACTGGGAAAGAACGAAACAAAAACACGATAAGTTACATCCAATGTTTGGAATAAGCCCCCCGACCGCTCGCCTGAAATCAAGGAAGAGTTTCCTAATGTTCACACAAATACTGGAAAGAAATCAGGACGAAGAAAGGATTGACAGATGGAAACACTCCCTAGACAAGGAGGCTAAGAATTGGATGGAACCGGCCGAACACCTACCTGCAGGGAACAATTTAGAGTGGCCAGTGTGGAGAACATTAAATAGATTAAGAGTAGGGGTTGGGCGATGTAAAGAAAACCAGGCAAAATGGGGCTTTATTCCTGATGAAGATAGATTTTGTGATTGTGGACAGACTCAGACCATGGCTCACCTAATAAACTGCCCTAGCTGCTCAACTTCCTGCACAATGGACGACATCATGTCAGCGACTGAGGAAGGAATAGAAGTTGCCAAGTTTTGGCAAGAAAGAATTTGAAACACAACTCCCAATATCATTATACTACGTTACCAAACTAGAATGACACCAAATTGACTATTTATTATTTATTTATTTATTTTATTTGTTTATTTTATTTATACATGTTTATTTATTTATGTTTTGACTCATTCTTATTAATGTTAATTTTAATTTTACTTTTGCTATTTATATATAAGGTTGCTTGACACGAGATAATAATAATTGTTAAATACATTCCTCGCTCCGGTTAAAAAATCTAAAATGTATTTATCTTGACAATAAAAGGATTCTTTGCAAAAATAAATTGGAATTCAACATCGTTCTTTGAAATAAATAACATTAGTAGAATTATATGACAAATAAAAAATATACCAATTTTACAAAAGTGAAAAAGAATACATGCAAGCACCAACCAACCATTCAATATCATTAATTAAAATTTTTATTTCATTTTCATAATACTACTTTGTAATAATTTGTTTTTTTTTTTTGTTTAAAAAACTATTTTTATACCACCACTTTTTTAAAATCTCAGTCATTACGGTGATCGACATACTCCGGTACAGAGTTCTGCGCCTCTGGATTTCTTAAATATTTGATTTTTTGAAGCAACAGAAATAACAATTCAATACAAACTACTATATAAACGTGTTTACAAAATTTGTTTTATTTAAAAATATGAAATATGCAAATAAAAAATAAACCTCTATCACAGTCTACCAAAAATAAAAACATCATGACGTGTTCATAAGTAACTAGAAATGCCTACGAATTCTATTCTCACAAAAACCAATTAGTTGTGAAAATAAAGTATTTGTCGAAATGACTAGTTGGTGTTAAAAAGACATTAGTAAATGTTGTACCAATTGAGTAAAAAATAAATGATATAATGATTTTTATAAAAAGAAAATTGGTTTCCGTGAGAAATGGTCGAATAAATTGATAAAATACAATTTGTTTCACATTACAATGTACCGCAAAAAAAAAAAAAAAAATTATAATTAATAACAATTTAGATACACGAGAAACTTACGCGTTAAAATTAAACAATTATAAAAGTATGTTCATATATCACTGCTAAAGCTCAAAATACAGTCCATAGTTAATGGTAACCTAATATTAACCTTTAAGTAATAATATATTAAAATATATTTCTAAATTACTAAGTAGAGTTTACAAACATAAAGTAATTTATATAGAAAATAACCGACACATGAGAAGTTGTAATATCGATGACGTGATTAAATTATTACTATATCACTACGTATACATACAAAAAAGAAAAAAAACAATATCAATAATATTTATATGCGTGATCATATATTGAGCATATTTAGGATCGAAAAAAAAAGGCAGCGATACAATATTACTCAATTCAAATCATTAATCATATGATAATAATAGGTTTGACATACTATTTTTGCCATTTAACAATATAGAAATGAAAAAAAATATATATATATATTTAAAAATACATACAAGACATGTGTATATTATGTAAAATTACAAGCAGTTTAATTTGGGAATAAAATATAAAATTTAAAAGATACACCTACTTTTACAAACAGTATTTTAACAACAACCTTATAAAATTAAAATAATGTCTAATAAGTCAATAATATCTGTTATGTCGTACCTAATTTGTATACGACAAATATAATATCAGTTAAACTAGCGGAGAAAAATCAAAAATTATAAAAAATGTATATAAAGTACAATACATACTTAAAAATACTTGCGATTTTTTTCGACGCAAATTCATAAATCGAATGCTATAGAAGTATTACTTGTAATGATGCGATTTAGTTTTCGGATATTATATAGAGATCCAACAGAATAAAATATATTATCCAGAAAATATAATTTTCTCAAAAATATGTTTCAATTGAATTTAATTCACTCGGTTATTAATTCGGATTGAAAATGATTTCAAAATGTATTAATGGTCTTCACTAGTTGGACCATAAAATATAAGTTCTGGAATCTGCCCCCCTTGAACTCCAGTACCATTGGTACTCTCGGATGAACACTGAAATTGAAAAGTGACACAACCAGCATTTATTTCGCTAAGTCCTTCTTGGCCGAAATAACTCAATTCTGCGCCATCTAATATTGCCGAAGCGGTATAAAACAATTCGGGGTCCACTTGCACGGGATGGGTGAAATATACGTGGAAAGTGTTGCTTGAACCATCCGAAAAGAATTTTGTGTTGTTTTCTGCTAGAATGCGGCCCAGACGTTTGAGTTCGATTTTAACATTATAATCGGCTGCTCCGGTCGATGAACCATACAAACCAAAACCGACAATAAACACGCGGCGATCGACGCTGAACTGTATACTATCACAACGGCCTCGATAACGCCACTGATTACTACGATAAGCGCACGACTGAAATCGGTGACACGTCTGAGGTTTCAGTCCTACACGTGGTTTAGTCGGATAAGTCAAGCGGGGTTTGTTGGACGCAGTGTAGTGAAGGAATAGATCTACTGTTTCTTCTAGTGTTAGCATACCCATCTGAGCGGGTCCATTGGCAAATTCTTCCAAGGACATTGCCGGCAACCTAAGCAGGTACAGAGCAGAATCTAACACTTGTCTTTTATTCGACGGGATCGGTTCTATTTCGCGTCTGTTGCATTCAGCCGAAGCCCAATTCATGGCTGCTTCCCATAATACGGTTTCTTTGCAATTGATTGTTTCACGTCCCAACACGCTCTGCAACGTATCAGCATCAATGTCAACAAATCCATCTGAATGCAACGCGATTTCCGCCTGTAATAGAACATAAAAAAAAAAAAAACCATAATTAATAACGAACCAGTTATATTCTGCGTTAGTCCTATGCTCGTGAAATTACCTGTGCGTCAATCACTTCCCAACATCTTTGCATCAGTTCTGGCTCTTCGAACAATCTAGATTGGCTAAGAAGCAAACACGCGTTTTTTGCAGTTAAACTCGTTTCCAAGTAATTGACACAGGCTCTGGCTAAATGCGGAACGATGTATTTTTTAGCTACGTAGAGCGTGGCTAACACCGTGTCCGCTTCCAGTTGAATTTCATCGCAATACAAATACCTAAAATAAAAACGAGAACTTAATGTAGAAAACGTTGTGAAAAAAAAAAGTAATTGAGGGTCTGGGTGCAAGAAGGGCATTTTTGCGGAAATGCCCTTTTTGCTTAAAATGCATTTTTGGATTCAGCGAACTGTATACTATATGCGTATAAAATTTTAGTTCAATATCTTACGAATAGCGCGCAATAGAAGCGTTTACGTGAATCCGTGGAAATGCCGTTCTTGCATAGAACACGTATTTGTGTCAAATTAATAATAAATTTTAACTAAATACTTACATTTTTATATACTTCACTTCTATTTTACCGATGTCTTTATTCAAAAGTTATCTAACAAGAAAGTCTTGTTTTATTTTTAATAAATAAGTTTTCTGTTTAGTTACGCGTTTAAATTTTGCGGTCAAGTATTTTCCTAGTTTTAGGTATATTCATTTATATAGTATATAGTATATATAGTATTTAAATTGAATAATCTATTCTATTCGCGTTGTTTCAACTATGAAATTTTCGTTTTTTAATCCTTTTAATTGAAATAGAATACGTAATTACTGTTTGATGCAAGAAGGGCATTTTCATGACCGAATATCTCATTTATTTACAACTTTATTGACACAAAGAGAAACAAAACGATAACGTGATTATTTTCTCTGAGTTACGATCATTCATTCGACACAAATTTTATAATTATATGGGCAGTACCAAAGGTTTGACACAGATTTGAAATTTTAAACACGTTTATCTCAAAACACGTTTTTTTCGGAAATGCCCTTTTGCACCCAGCCCTTCAATTACAATAATAATAATAATAATAATAATACGAGTTCCAACGGACCTCAATAATGTTAGGAAAGCCGTGGGTTCGACGTCCGGAACTTCAATTTCTTCTTTAGTGTCTGCCAAGCCACCATAAAACATGGCGTAAAAAACGGAACTCCCAGTCGCTAAAATATACTTGTGAGATGGTATGCGTTGTGTGTGCCCTGCAATTACAATAATAATAATAATAATAATAATAATGACAATACACAAGTCTGAAAAAGCACCGGACGGGAAATATTTCGCGCCGATCATAATATAATACAACTGACCAGGGCTGCCGACGATGAAGTAAATGTCGGCCATAAGGTCATTGTTGAACATGGCAGCATTACGCTCGCGCACGGTCGACTTGATTGCCTGCCAATTGGGATCCAAAGTGATGTTGGAAGGAGCGGACAACAGCTGAGCGACAGGAGAGCCGACCGGCGACGCGGGCGCACTTGCCGGCTGAGTGACGGGCAAAAAGCTGGAACACTCTCTCTGGGATACGGTGGAACCAGGCTGAGGCATACCACCATACGACGAGTTGACGCTCAATGTATCTGTAACAAAACGGGGGAGTTTTGTCAGTAAAACCGATTTATCCGAACAAACGGCCTCTCGAGTAGACCGAGTGATGGCGACATTATGGTGACGGGGGGTAGGGGAACAGTGAGCGCCGCGGATCAATCGTATTACATTACCACCGTTCTCACCGTTAATCCATTGGTTGGCCTGCGATATTTCTTGTAGGGTCATGCGTTTGTTCAGCGGTTTCGCGTACGCCAAGCTCACTTTATTGTAGAAATTAGACATGGCGGATAATATTAAACGTCGCGCGAGTGCGGTGTGTCGCGTCGAAGGCTGTTTGTGTTGCGAGCGACGGTACGCACTCGTATTACACGTCCGTCTCGAAATCCGGACTACACGCGTACTAGTCACAACACTCACAACACAACGACAATATTATCATTACGAATTAAAAAATACAGACGCGACATCATCGCGAATCGCACGCAGCGGGCCGGACGCGTGACTCTTCACCCGTCCGGAGGTGTCCACACGACGACCGTAAACGTACGGAATGTATTATTATTATTTTTTATAATGTTATTGTAACGAGTGTAACGTGAACGCCGGACGGACGGACGGACGAGTCGACAACAAAAACACGACACAACACCCCCCCCACGGGCAGTGGCCGCCCGTTCGTTCGGTGGGCTGGCGCAGACGGGTGGATATTATTTTACTATGGGTGGACGGATGTCGTCTGGTTTCTCGGATGGATGAGTGGGGGGGGGGCGGGCACGTCGTGGAACGTAAAAACGCGAACCACACGCGATAACGACGTTATCGTGTGACGTCACGTCGCGACGGTTTCCCGAGCAGCTGTAATTTTAAATCGTGTCACGGTGGCTTCTCATAATATTATAATAATATACTCGTACATATTCCTACCTACCTCTCACCATTTGTATATCGATATTATTATAATAATAATATAATATTACGGTTTTATGAACTGAAACACGGGAATGACTTATTCATTTTTCTGTACCATATTTTTTTTCATAATAATATACGTTTTATTGGTAAAATTAAAATACACTGTCCGTATATTAATTATTATACGTTTGTGTTTTTTTTTTCACGTTGCTCGTGTACCTATAACATTATTCAGCCAATATCGCGCGTTCGACTCGATCGTAGTAGATTATCAGCCTGCAGTTTCACCAGCACATTATTTTGTTTAAGGATTTAACATTTTTTTTTGTTAATTTATATTTAAAAAAATTAGTGAAAATTCGGTTTCACCGAGTTGAAAAGTTAATCGGCACTTTGAAATACCAAGATTCGCTGATGCATTACTAATTGAAATTTATTACTCTATGACGATTGATGAGGAGCCGCCGTGACACGATTTAAAATTACGCCAGCCGCCGCCGCCGCCGCCACCTCTTATCGCGGCGTTTTCGCCACGCAACGACCGAATGTTGTCGTCCTCGTCGTGGATCCGGTTTTGGTTTTTTTTTTTTTTTGTTTTGCGCGTGCGCGCGCCCCTCGTCGTACACTACACTCGCCGCTTGAGCGTTTCCCAATCACTCGCCAACGCCCAACAGTCTGCGCGGTGTACAGACCGTCGTCGTCGTCGTCGTCGGTCCAAAATCTAGCCGGGTCACGTAAATTATATACGTACCTATATTATATTACACGACTTTATTCCAAAAAAAAAAAAAATCATAACTATCAGCGAAGCGCAAAATTTTCTGCTAAAGCTACAAAGATCCTAGGTACTTGGATTATTTAATTCTTTATATAATTTTGAAGTTCAATTTTCGGCCACGGTCGTAATAAAAACTGAATTCCGTTACGCACTTATTATTGAAAACAATCGGAAACGATATGCGCACCTTTTACATTATAATCATTAAATAATAAAAAATTTAAAATAGTATATTTTATATACCTACCTATAATAATATTATAATATGTACTTCGAAAATGTGTCGTACCCAGGCAAATTTTGGAAACGCCTGATCTATACTGTACTATTACTGTTATTTATAGTACCTAGTTTTATATTAAGTGGATTTAAATTTGTTGACTTTTTTTTTACGTTTAAACGTAGAATAGTAGGTATAACGCGTCTTTGCAGTTTTTGGGCGTTTAGAAAAAGTAATGCTAATACTCATCTCCCGACTATCGGACAATGAGTATATAAATATATATTCGTCTTACTATATTATACCTCTTTGTATATAAACAACATATTATAGAGTACATTTATAATAGAAAAAGAAAAAAAACCGACGTCGTTGATGAATCCGGCAACTGTACGGGATAGTCAGTATTTTTCTGCTTGCAGGTTTTCATTACGCACACACTCGTTTTCGATATAATTTACAACGGTCGTTTAAACACAACCGAGTTTTGAAAATAATTATTATAATATTACATTATTATTAATCAATGGCGGTTTACATAAATTCGATTGAATTGTAACAAGAATTGTAAACAGCTAGTCTCACATTTATAAATCCGATCGCCTTTTTTTCTTTCTTTTATTGTAAATTATTTTCCATATTCGATTATATAGGTCGATCTACAATAGGTCTCTTTTATGCGTGTAAGAACGTAGTGATGATGCGGTAACGCGTGATAATTTGTCGTTTATGTTTTGTAATGCGAATAGATCTATTATTTGTATATTATACGTTATTATTATAATTTTAACAATTACTCTATTCTTGAATCAAGGATTTATGCGATTTATATACCTATTGTATTTTGCGCGGGTAAATAACGAACCGATATACGCGTGTAGGTATCCGTTTGGATAACAATCAAAGTTTTTGAGTACAATGAATTATTGTGTTTAGACATTATTTTGGCGCGTATATGCTCAGAAGTAGAATAGCGTAAGAAGTATGGCCACCTTTATATTATATGCTACGCATCTGAACAACAAAAAAAAAAGGCTGCGCTATTCATCATGAGTTCTATTCATGATAACTTGGGTTGCTAGTCACAAATAATTTAACCGGGTAAATTACATAGGATTCGTCCACGTGAGCGACGTTGTAAAATAGTTGGTCAGAGAAACTAATAATTTATAGCGCAGGTAAGTACTTTACATTTTCACAATACAATCTGTTATGAACAATTTTGAATTTTGGCAACACACCCAATCATTTTCATTTGACTAGTTTTTCTCTTGCTCACGAGCATAGAAATTATATAATAATAATAATAACAAAAAAAAGTTTCGTTTAAATTACAAATTTTAGTTAAATAAAATTTTGTAGGAGTTATTATTATTTTTTAATTTTTAAAAATCCTTGGTAATATGTATTAAAAGTTCAATCGAAACCCATTTTCGGGGTTTGGGAATCTTTGATTCATATCATACGTAATTTATATAGGTACTCTTACAAAATAAACTCGGTAGATATTTCCTAAAATAATTAATGTAATAATGGTAATTAATTTTTATAGTGACATAAAATTGTATAAATTATCATTTGAGTATATATAATAAGCCGTTATTAAGGTTATTAAGGTTAATATATAAATATTTATTAAATATTTTACGTATTTTGGAATACTATATAATATACGTATGTATTATGTAGTATATTCATTTTTAAACAGTGGTTTCCAAACTTTCCATAAAAGTATGACCCACTTTTTATATAGCTTCCCAGGTATTTAAGGGGGGGGGGGTTTACTATAAATACATGTTTCTCACGCACTTATTAATAAATACGTCGTAGGAATTAATACGTATTAACGACCAATAAAACATTTTTATACTACCGAAATGTTTTAATGACACAAAAGGTCAAAAATATTTAAAAACATTTGGTTTTCGTTGAAATTCCGATCATAAAACGTAAAATGATTTTTAATCAGTAAAATTCGTTTTGTTTTTTGAAGTGCTGAAATGAGTATTATTATTATTATTAATCGTATTTACGTGTATGAATTGTTTAATTATAATAATATATTGCACGTTGAATTACATAAACTCTTCAGAAATAATATTTTATACGTAGACATGATAGGTCACATGAGTTGTTTGGTAGGTTTATTTTGTTGTTTAATAATAGCGTTGGACTTATGACAATGTATTTTCGTATTCACAGACCATTTTTTTTTTACTATTTTGCATTTTTATACGAAAAGACAATGTTTGTCAATATTGTTGTGTTTATATATATAGGTGTACAGTGTACACATAAAATACTTGGCGCGAAAAACAAACCTCCTAGGTAAAGTGATATTTTTTCCTGAATTATGACGAGAAATAATACGTATTTTTTTGATACAATTTTCGTTATTTATCGATTAAGTCGTAAGTTGTTAATAATTGTTTAACCGTTTTTAAAGACATTTATATTAACAGGAACTCGATAATAATATAATAATTGTATGCTTTGAAAATTGTCCTATGCCACCTTTGCAGGTTTAAATCTAAACACGACTGTATCTATATATATATATATATATATATATATATATATACACAAATATATTTAAAAAAATATATATGTATATGCACGGTGGTCTTCGTGTACAAAGTATACAATGGTGTTCAGTAAAAGTTTATAGTCTATTTCAATAATATTCGAAAAGTAATCTTCAATTTTTCCGACCAGGATTGACCGCTTACAATACACAATATACTGCGTATATTATATAGTCATGATATATCTCCTCGAATAAAACGTTTCCAAACTATAGAAATAAATTATAATATTACAGTTGATTAAAAACACTTGGTAAAATGTCATGTAGTAAAATAAATAATATTTATTTTTTAATTATAAGAAATACGATCAAATTTCAAATAAATTTATTTGAAATGTAAAAAGCACAAATTTGTGATATTATACGTGGCAATTGGTTAAGGGGTAAAGTGTAGGCAATTGTATGTCGTGTATGCGTGATATATTGTATTTTTACGAGAAATATCTCTATGACCGTCGCAGCTAAAATAAAACGTTTTGTACATATTATAAATTTTATAGTATACTCGTATATATTTTTATCAAAACAGATTCCTTATGTGAAGTTTATGTGAGACGTTTTCAATTTTTTTTCATTCTTATTCATATAGGTGATTAAAGAAAACTTAAATTTAGTATAGGGGAAAACTTGAAAAATCAAAAAGTCGACATCGAGTAAATTCTATGCTAAATTTGAATGTTTGTATACTAAAAAACGCAAAATGGACCACATTGTTCTGATATTTTTGGAACGTAAATTATTTATATATATATATATATATAAGGTATACACATTGCTTTTTTTTATACGTTTTAACCTTATAAATTTATTATAATTTATACTATTGTGTATTTTAAGTATTTTAAGATTCAAGACATATTTGCGAAACATGACTAGTGAAAATAGATTGAATGGTTTAGCAGTTTTGAATATTCATAGAGAAATAATAATACAGCCAAAAGACGTATCAAATCAATTGACAAAAAAAAAATAAATAAATAAATAAAAAAATACGATTGTTGTAATATTAATAGTAAATATTTTAAGTAAGTGCATAATTTTATTTGGTTATTTATTGGATAATTTTATACAAAACCTAGATGTAATATGTATAACTACAATAAATACGAAAAATATGACTTTCATAATGCAGTGTTTATATACTCGTATTTATTTATTTTTATATTTTTGTATATATACCACTGAATCTGGTCCTTGTGTGGTTCAATAAGAATATCAGCATTAAGCAACAAATCTAACGAAAAATGTAAAATTCTATAGTTTTATTCGTACTTAAAAGTTAAACCCCCCTCTATTGCATAATCTTGGCTACGCCACTGTCTATACCTAATATCGATTAAACAATATTAAAGTTAAATACAGTTTTATAGTGAATATTACATTGAAGAAAAAATTATTTTTTTAATAACATCTAATTAAAAATTAAAAAGATCATAATAATATAGAAGAGTCATTTTTTTGAAAATCATGTAAGTAAAGGTACATCTATTCGTGTCGAGTAGCGAATAAATAGTTTTACACACAACAATATATTATATTATAATCTTATATCAATGTTTTTTTATTAGTTATTTGCTTAGATTTGTGTCATAAATAGAATTGAACTCGTTCCATGTATAAAATATTGAGTGTTTAAACTTATATGTATCTTATAGTCGTATAATATATTGCTTGTCATGTTATTTTAAAACAATATATTTTTACCTTGCACGATGATACGATGTCATTGTCTATGTTTATTTAAATGACATTTGTTTGGTGTACGACTGATAAGTATATAATTTTTGTTCGTTTATAAATTTAAATTTTGTTTATAATATTTCGATTAAATGATTTAATAAATAAATACATTTTCTGTCATAACGTACGCATGCGAAACATGGTTAAAAATTGTAGAGGAAGAAAGGAAATTGTCAATATTAGATAGAAAGTTTTTAAGGAGGATATGTAGACCGCAAATAAATAATTTTACCCAAAGATACGAGATTAGATCAAATGGATATAATATACATAACGTCTTTGGAGAGCCAAATGTAGCTGGGGTAATTTGAGCCAAAAGATTAAGCTGGTTAGGCCACGTAATAAGGTCTAATACGGCCACAGAGGAATTTCGGAATTGGAAACCACAAGAGAAGAGACCCTTAGGTAGACCTGAGCAATGATGGTCTTATAATAAAGTTGCAAAGGATCTAATAATACTAGAAGTGGAAAATTACTATAGGAGGTAGCGCTGGATAGAGAGAGGTAAAAGGGGGAAGTGTGCGATGTAGAAATGGGTCTAAACGGCTTCTGAAGCTGATAAAAAAAAAATGTATTCAGGTATATATATATATATATATATATATTTTTTATAGCGTTGACATGCGTGACAGTTGATTATGTTGTGTCATAGATTAAACATAATATATGGTATATTTAATCTGTGACTATGCGAATAAAAATAGTATTATTTATTATGGATTGAATCAATATTTTTATTTAAATGTTATATATACCTATACGTATTTATGTTCTTTAAACATATTTTTTTAATTCTGTTTTAAACATTGCACGTTAGTGCAGTTGATATACTTGTTATAATATATCTTAGAAAGTTATGCCACAGTTCAAATAAAAACACGAGCGAAAATTAATTAAAAATTACAATTTATTTAGATCAAATACGTATAGGCACATTGTCAAGTACGTAGTCATGTTTACATACAAAAATAATATTGAAAAAAAAATATTTTACCAATAGCGTCACTGACATTTTAAACAGGTGACATTTATTTTGTACGAGTTCATAATGCGCGGGATAATGATTTCTATAATTTTTTTTATGCTTTCAAAAATCAACAGATTTGTTGCTATTAGCTTTAAATTATTATACTTTACGTGCGTTATATGTGATTTAGCCAATTATGTTAATTAAATTTTTTTTTCTGTGAAATGGCGGTTTAAGTATAGCTAAATGTAGTATAAATGTATAATGTAGTTTATTGTATAATATACTATATTATTATGCAATACGTTACCTAACCTAACCTATATATAGGCTATATGCGAACATTTAAAAGTATACTATGTATATTTTTATATATTTTATTAGCAGGAAGATGAAGTGGTATTATTGGCATTTTCCGGATATATACGAATTTGCGTACATAATATATATATAGTGCGTATAAGTTTTGGATCATTCTAAATTAGCCATTTTGTTTCTTTACTAAAAATATAAAATTAGAAATTACGAAGCAAACTTATTTATTATACAATATGTTTTTTTAGCTAAAATATTATAGGTACTTTACAAATAAAATACTTGCAGAAATTTAATTAATTTTAAAAGAAAATGACAAGCAATCTCAATACTCAAATAAAAATTTCAGGAAAATTGTATAGATTTTTGTTGTTATTATTCTTATTATTTTCTCCTTGTATAATATATATAATACCTATAATAATAAATTAGGTATATAATATTATTACATAATCAATGTTTATAAAGTAAACAAATAATATACGTCTTCATTGTACGTTTATATCAACATTTAGAATGTGCATGATGTGGTACCAGTAATTATAGTACATATATAGGTATACGACTATAGGAAAAGATACAAATACTCTGTTCGATAATCTATATTATAAGAAAAATATTTATTAACGAAACATTCATTTTGGTATTTTTATTTATTGTTTTTCCGAAAACTCTTCAGCCGAAAATTCGTAATAAAAAACGTGTCTAATAAAACATGTATAAACTTAAAATATATGTATATATATTTCATACTAATCTTTATATAGTATGTATTTTTTGTTTATTGTTTAATTTTATTCTAAAGTCATTTATATTCTGGATTCGTGGAGTTTTATTTTATTGTAAGTGTAGTTTGCGTGTTAGAAAACTTAATGATAACAAAATAATAAATATACGGTGGTGCGCGTTTTCTAGAAGCTTTATTATTTTAAACTATAAAAATGAATTATGTTCGGTAAATATTAAAAGTTTACTGTACCAAACAAATACAAAACGTTTCTTACCTGAAATGGGGATTTTAATTGAATTACTTATTTACTGCAAAACTGTTTTATATGATTGATTGTTTTGACAATATATTATGTATAGCGTACATATATACTTTATGTCAAAACTAAAAATTCTTCACTATTACTAACATCTGGAATTTTAGACGAAACTAAACAAAAATATTTGTATTATGGAAAATGTCATGTACATGAATATCAAACGACGTAACTTTAACATATTTTCGACGACGAAACCGAACAGGATCCGATTTAACATAATATTTATTTGTTAAGAGCGTATGGTTTTTCACTTCATAAATTAAAATTGTGTTTGTTTTAATTATTGATATTTAACTCTTATTTATTAGTTAAAACGAATAGATGAATAATAAACTAACTAAAGTACGTTAAGCTTTAATATGCAATATATATATATATATATAGTGATTAATATTTTTAATATTAGCCAATTACAATACGTAAAAAATGAATATTAGCGCATTAGAAGTTATTTATATTAAAAAAAATGAGAATATGACCGTGAAATTCGGCGATATAATACGAATAATGATAAAAACTCTTATTACCTAAAGAACGAAGGAGGTTGGTGGGTGTTGGCATATATTTGGTATAATAATGTTAAGTCAAAACTCTAAAACGTAATTACACGATCCTTGGTCAAAATATACATTGTTATGGTGTTGACTTGATGCTGCGATTTGAGACGATTTGTGTGTACAGGTTAAATAACACACGACTGTGGTTAGGTTAGGTTGTTAGGACTTGAGGTTATAACGAGTTGTTGTATTCAATTAATGATATAACTGTTCAACGGGCGGGCATTTTAAATTGCCATTGAAAATAATATTGTTAATTTCGTATACTTATAGAAAAAATAATAATATGGCTTATACATTTTTCACAATAAACGGAATTAAAAAATTAAAAAATTGCTACGCGTGTATACCGTATTTAGTATATACGGTCATGAATTTTAGAAAATCGATATTGTTCATTCATTAATTTTAATAATACACAATTATTACACTCTGTGTTTTGTACAATTTGTGTGTATAGGTATTGGATTCATAAAATTTCCTGTAAACGCTTACATAAAACGAAACATTTATAATAATGGGTTGGTTGTTTGTAGCAGTGTAGCACAAATTATTTTAAGAACTATAGTTTTTATGGTATATTGTATATATAGGTTCATATATACACTATATCGTTAGAATTGTGTGTTGTAAAATAGATTTGAACACATATACTTTTATTACAATGTTTTAATGAAATATATTATATAAAAGTGAATAAAAATAAAATAGTAATTTAAATTCACAGGAAGTAAATATATAAACGTGATTAATTTTATTTTGAAAACGACAATAATGAAATTCTAACATTTTAAAATGATTGAAAAATAAATTTAAGAATAAAAAAAACAAAATAGGCACATTTTTTTCCAACTTGTGTAACTGTGAGATCAAGTGGTATGATTATAATATTTTTTATGAGCGCAAAAATTACACGCGAGTATGTTTATAATTCGCATTTAAATTTTGAATCACGACATTTATGTATTTGACCATTAGGCTAACCAGTTGAATAGGTATTTTAAAACCCAATACCTATTAGTTAATAAAATATAGAAAAAATAAAAAAATAAAAAATAAAAAGGATATGTCAAAATAAAAATAAAATATAAATTAATACTCGTGAATAATAAAAATCTGTATATATACATATTTATATATATATATATATATATATAAATAATAAATATATATATATATATATATATAAAGAATAAATATATATATATATATATATATATATATATATATATATATAAATAAATAAATGTGTACTTAAATATACAATATTGCCAAAGAGTATTACGTAATAAAAGACAAAAAATATAAGGTTGTGGTATAAAATGCGTTTATTACATTATTAGTTGTTTTTATATTAAATTATGAGTTATATCGTTGATTGTTTTATTATAAAATTAATCATTGCGACAATGTTTGTGTGTAAGAATAAGAACTATTTTAGATGTAATTAGGATAATATATTATATCTTTCTGTAAAATCATTAAATTGATATAACACACACACACACACACACACACATATATATATATATATATATATATATATATATATATATATATATATATATATATATTATATATATTATCTAATAATAATTATTGACAATTATATTATACGGTATATACATGTATTGATAATATGTAATATTCATTTATTCATTTATTTATCTATTTATTTATTTGTTTTATTCTATATTTATATTTGTTTTATGAAGTTATTCATTTGCTTATTCTAATTTGCCTGTTAACTACAACTAGTAATAGTAGTAATAAAATATTATAATCATATTGCATTCAATAAAGGTCATACGATAATAATAATAATATTGATAATATAATGTAGGTGGTTAATAAAATGTTAATGCATTTAATTTCTACATATTGATGAGAAAAAACGAATTTTACGTTGTAATTTTGTATGTGAATAATAATCAAAATAAAATATATTACAGTTATATACAAATTATAATTAAATAATGCATTTCATTATGTTTTCCTGTAGAGTGTATATATATATATATATATATATATATATATATATATATATATATATATATACCGAGTTTCATTAATTTTTGTAAAGTTTTTCTTATTATGTATTATGATATTACTGTATAAATATACTTAACGATTTCACAAATAAACGACATTGATATCTGAATTTTATTTATATAAACATTTCACCTCACGTATACGTATATGATCAAACGTCGAAAACAAATATATAGGTACTTTACAAATAAAATACTTGCAGAAATTTAATTAATTTTAAAAAGAAAATGACAAGCAATCTCAATACTCAAATAAAAATTTCAGGAAAATTGTATAGATTTTTGTTGTTATTATTCTTATTATTTTCTCCTTGTATAATATATATATATACCTATAATAATAAATTAGGTATATAATATTATTACATAATCAATGTTTATAAAGTAAACAAATAATATACGTCTTCATTGTACGTTTATATCAACATTTAGAATGTGCATGATGTGGTACCAGTAATTATAGTACATATATAGGTATACGACTATAGGAAAAGATACAAATACTCTGTTCGATAATCTATATTATAAGAAAAAATATTTATTAACGAAACATTCATTTTGGTATTTTTTATTTATTGTTTTTCCGAAAAACTCTTCAGCCGAAAATTCGTAATAAAAAAACGTGTCTAATAAAACATGTATAAACTTAAAAATATATGTATATATATTTCATACTAATCTTTATATAGTATGTATTTTTTGTTTATTGTTTAATTTTATTCTAAAGTCATTTATATTCTGGATTCGTGGAGTTTTATTTTATTGTAAGTGTAGTTTGCGTGTTAGAAAACTTAATGATAACAAAATAATAAATATACGGTGGTGCGCGTTTTCTAGAAGCTTTATTATTTTAAACTATAAAAATGAATTATGTTCGGTAAATATTAAAAGTTTACTGTACCAAACAAATACAAAACGTTTCTTACCTGAAATGGGGATTTTAATTGAATTACTTATTTACTGCAAAACTGTTTTATATGATTGATTGTTTTGACAATATATTATGTATAGCGTACATATATACTTTATGTCAAAACTAAAAATTCTTCACTATTACTAACATCTGGAATTTTAGACGAAACTAAACAAAAATATTTGTATTATGGAAAATGTCATGTACATGAATATCAAACGACGTAACTTTAACATATTTTCGACGACGAAACCGAACAGGATCCGATTTAACATAATATTTATTTGTTAAGAGCGTATGGTTTTTCACTTCATAAATTAAAATTGTGTTTGTTTTAATTATTGATATTTAACTCTTATTTATTAGTTAAAACGAATAGATGAATAATAAACTAACTAAAGTACGTTAAGCTTTAATATGCAATATATATATATATATATAGTGATTAATATTTTAATATTAGCCAATTACAATACGTAAAAATGAATATTAGCGCATTAGAAGTTATTTATATTAAAAAAATGAGAATATGACCGTGAAATTCGGCGATATAATACGAATAATGATAAAACTCTTATTACCTAAAGAACGAAGGAGGTTGGTGGGTGTTGGCATATATTTGGTATAATAATGTTAAGTCAAAACTCTAAAACGTAATTACACGATCCTTGGTCAAAATATACATTGTTATGGTGTTGACTTGATGCTGCGATTTGAGACGATTTGTGTGTACAGGTTAAATAACACACGACTGTGGTTAGGTTAGGTTGTTAGGACTTGAGGTTATAACGAGTTGTTGTATTCAATTAATGATATAACTGTTCAACGGGGCGGGCATTTTTAAATTGCCATTGAAAATAATATTGTTAATTTCGTATACTTATAGAAAAAATAATAATATGGCTTATACATTTTTCACAATAAACGGAATTAAAAAATTAAAAAATTGCTACGCGTGTATACCGTATTTAGTATATACGGTCATGAATTTTAGAAAATCGATATTGTTCATTCATTAATTTTAATAATACACAATTATTACACTCTGTGTTTTGTACAATTTGTGTGTATAGGTATTGGATTCATAAAATTTCCTGTAAACGCTTACATAAAACGAAACATTTATAATAATGGGTTGGTTGTTTGTAGCAGTGTAGCACAAATTATTTTAAGAACTATAGTTTTTATGGTATATTGTATATATAGGTTCATATATACACTATATCGTTAGAATTGTGTGTTGTAAAATAGATTTGAACACATATACTTTTATTACAATGTTTTAATGAAATATATTATATAAAAGTGAATAAAAATAAAAATAGTAATTTAAATTCACAGGAAGTAAATATATAAACGTGATTAATTTTATTTTGAAAACGACAATAATGAAATTCTAACATTTTAAAATGATTGAAAAATAAATTTAAGAATAAAAAAAACAAAATAGGCACATTTTTTTCCAACTTGTGTAACTGTGAGATCAAGTGGTATGATTATAATATTTTTTATGAGCGCAAAAATTACACGCGAGTATGTTTATAATTCGCATTTAAATTTTGAATCACGACATTTATGTATTTGACCATTAGGCTAACCAGTTGAATAGGTATTTTTAAAACCCAATACCTATTAGTTAATAAAATATAGAAAAAATAAAAAAAATAAAAAAATAAAAAGGATATGTCAAAAATAAAAATAAAAATATAAATTAATACTCGTGAATAATAAAAAAATCTGTATATATACATATTTATATATATATATATATATATATATAAAGAATAAATATACATATATATATATATATATATATATATATAAAGAATATATATATATATATATATATATATATATATATATATATATAAATAAATAAATGTGTACTTAAATATACAATATTGCCAAAGAGTATTACGTAATAAAAGACAAAAAATATAAGGTTGTGGTATAAAATGCGTTTATTACATTATTAGTTGTTTTTATATTAAATTATGAGTTATATCGTTGATTGTTTTATTATAAAATTAATCATTGCGACAATGTTTGTGTGTAAGAATAAGAACTATTTTAGATGTAATTAGGATAATATATTATATCTTTCTGTAAAATCATTAAATTGATATAACACACACACACACACACACACATACATATATATATATATATATATATATATATATATATATATATATATATATATAATATATTATTATTATATATTATCTAATAATAATTATTGACAATTATATTATACGGTATATACATGTATTGATAATATGTAATATTCATTTATTCATTTATTTATCTATTTATTTATTTGTTTTATTCTATATTTATATTTGTTTTATGAAGTTATTCATTTGCTTATTCTAATTTGCCTGTTAACTACAACTAGTAATAGTAGTAATAAAATATTATAATCATATTGCATTCAATAAAGGTCATACGATAATAATAATAATATTGATAATATAATGTAGGTGGTTAATAAAATGTTAATGCATTTAATTTCTACATATTGATGAGAAAAAACGAATTTTACGTTGTAATTTTGTATGTGAATAATAATCAAAATAAAATATATTACAGTTATATACAAATTATAATTAAATAATGCATTTCATTATGTTTTCCTGTAGAGTGTATATATATATATATATATATATATATATATATATATATATATATATATATATATATATACCGAGTTTCATTAATTTTTGTAAAGTTTTTCTTATTATGTATTATGATATTACTGTATAAATATACTTAACGATTTCACAAATAAACGACATTGATATCTGAATTTTATTTATATAAACATTTCACCTCACGTATACGTATATGATCAAACGTCGAAAACAAATACAACGGTTAGATTCGTAATAAATGACATATATATATATATATATATCATATTTTATTTTTCTTTACTCATCGCTATATATAATATTTTTGGGATTCTGGAAACGATTTTACGTGAAGACGTTTTTTTTTAAAGCTTTTTGTCATTTAAGATATTGCTATACGTACTATAATATATATACATATGTATATATCCTATACTTTTAAGCATCTTTTATTCAAATGTTGCAGTGAAATTTCGCTAAAATAACGATGTTTATATAATACTGAATTCGTTCCTTCGAATTTCGATTTGTACACAGTATTTTTTTTGCACTATAATATTCTATAGGTACTAATATAGATATACAAAAACACAACAATGGGAAAAATACTTACAATTTTTTTAACCTCGATTAATATAAAATTATGGTTATTAAATTGTACACGATAAGTCTGCGCGGCAGTGTGTTTATAATACTTTATATGTAAGTGCGACCCAATTAATGCGATTTTCTGGTCTTGTTTAATAATTTTTATTCTTTACAATGTGGTCTCAGTAGGTATTCAGATATATAATAGATATTGTTTTCTCGTATTACGCGTTTACTGCATATTAATATTAGATTACCGATTATATATGTGTTATTATATATTTAACCACTTTTAATATTGTGTATTGTTATTGATACGTTTGAATTTTCGCAAGGACATTATAAATATTATTCGATATTTATGTATGAGTACTTCAAGTTATACAAAAGAAAAAAAACTAAATATTTTGACTGACTAAACTAGAAAAATAGCCAATAAAATATTCATAATAATATAAATTAATTTATATTTATTATTTTTATTTCTATTTCTTTCACATATTCTTTTATTCTTCTTTGTTTATTTTTTGTTTGTTTTCATTTTTACTATTTTATTAAATTATATTATTTATTCCGCAACTTCGGAAACTTTTCTAGCATTTCAGTAGTATAATATTATAATATCTTTTTTCGTGTGGTGATGTTTTTGTTTTTATCTGTAATCTATATTCGATGTTTTCTATATTATATGTTTTCATTTCAAGAAATTAACACAAATCAAAAGACGTATAGTAAAATGCACTATATAATATATGAGAATACTAGTAAAATTTGTTTATATATATATATATATATATATATATATTATATATATACACATTTATTGGGCTGTTTTTCGATTTGAAACGAAATTCTATAGTGTCTCACCGTCGTTTTTATCTGTGTACATATAATAACATTAATAACGTTAAAACGAGAGATAACGCGTGTTGGTATTTTTAATAGAGACATCGGCGTATGTGAGGGGGGTGGGGTGGTGGCAATAGAATTGATCGCCCTCTACTTCAAATTTTATTACGTTTTGGCTTAATTACGAAAATGTTGATTAAAAAAAAGCATTAATTGGTGGTAAATTTTTGATTAATTATACGTTAAAAATGATTTTAAATTCAATACTAAAATTAAGTCGATTAATAGAAAAAATAAAATAAAATATCATTTGCTAAAATTATGTGTTGGTACACGAGGATAGATGGATATTATCGTTCGGAATTTTTTTTATATTTACTTTGGAATTGTTTTTGATTACTGGAAAACGTGATTAAGGTCAAGTCTTCTATTAAGGTCAAGTGTGGGCCAATCGAGGCTAAGCCGTTTGCGGCATTATTGCGTGTACATAGACGACTTGCTATATCTATTGACAAAATTATAAATAAATTTGCAAATATGAAAAAAAAGGATTTCGATTTTGTTGTTTAATAATAAATAATTTTTTCATTGGTCATTTTAAATATAGTAACATTTATACATGGTTATTTACTAGATAACCGTGGTCTTAAACAATATAAATCGGTAATTATTATAAAAAATTGGTAACGTATTTACACATGGTTTTTAACTCTAGGAATATTGATAAAATGTAGATATGCGGTATTTCTGTTAATTTAACCAAATTTGATTTCGCCCCCCCCCTCGCCCCTCTCTCCATAAATTAAAGTCAAATACGCCACTGACCGGGGAGGGGTCATTTTAATTTGACTTACGGGCCGCAGCACAAGGTTGTGAAATACACAGGTTAATAGCGTAATATTACGATTATGGCAATAATTTCGTTGGTCTAGTCTCCGAGTGTTTTGAAGGAAGCGTGTCAAATCAGTTCGTATAACACCACCACAATGCGCGGAAGAAAATTTATGCGCGATTACGATACGCGTATCGAACGCGATAAACGTACTCTATTGCGATTGCGGAATGCTATTCGTCCCGCTATATTTACGTATATCATCGAATATTGCTGTAGTTTTTTATAGGCACGATTTTCGTTACACTCGGACAAGGGAAACAATATTGTATACGTGTTGACATAATATAATCCAGGATATTATACAAGTAATTACGTGTGTACGTTATACGGAGGAAATAACGTATTGGAAATAAAATGTTAATCACGAGCGTATTAGGAGCAAGTAGGAGTATATTTGCTAAATGGTAATTTAAATATATAATAATAATAATAATAATAATCAAATTTTTATTAAATGATTCGAAATTTATATTATAAATTAGAATGTTTATGCGGGCCTCTGGAGTTTTCGCCGACTGTATTTTGTTCGACAAAAAATAGTTCCTTATTAATTAAGGGAATTTCGTATATACGAGATCCAGTAACTTCTAGCTCTAGCGAGGTGATCAAAAAATGAATATTTCCATAGAATTTATGGCCAACTGTGGACAGGTGTGGTCGAAGTGAGGGAAATCGCCACTGTCTGCGGTCGCGGTGGCGAGAATAAAATTATCGGAAGTCTTTCTCATATTCGAGGCACTTGTCCTAAAACGGAACTCTCCAGAAACACTGCACATCATAAGATCCGTTTAATCGCTTAGCTAATCTATTCCGTGCGAAAAAATTTGAGGTTTACGAAAAAATTCACTGTCAACCTGTAGTAGATCCGTAAACGTGAAACACAAGAGCCGATATCATTGTTATAGACAAGCAAAAGAACTAAAAGTTCGCGCGGTCTTTGACCCAACAATTTGATGCGAAACAAACGTCTTAACCCAGGATGAAGATATCAATGCGGAAAAACGGGTGATTTACATTTCTTGTATACCGGATCCGAGACAACGACATCGGATTGACAATCGGAAGGTAAAACGTTTATTGTTTGGTGCTAGAGAAGCAGCAGCGCCAATTTCCTTTTGAATTTTTTCAAGACTCACTGTTTTCCTAAACAAAAATTGGTGGAGACGTGTCTAATGGTGCTTAAGGACACATTGAGAACAATCCAGTATCGAATTTTTTCTTTTTTCTTTTTTAAAATTGTATTTACTGTATAACTAATAAGCCCATACCACGTACTTATACCCCTAAGGTACTTAGAGTGTAGTTGTGGCTAATGTCTACTACAACGTCAACATATTATTAGTATAAGTGTCATGATTCAATATGTATTCTCATACAAATAACTATATGGTACATCGTACTGATAAGTAAGCTGCATTTAATTGGAAACTCACGCGGTGAGCAATCCATTTTATAATATTTATAATTTATAAGAGCTGAATATAAATTATATATACATCTCCAGTAGATATTTCCGAATATTACTGTTGTCCGGGCAACGGGTTCAAGTATAATATACGAGTAATTGCATAATATTGGCTTCAGTTGCACGCTTTTAGGGTACGACGACGACACGGTGTATTGCTTCACGTACGCGTGCGTATTTTATTATTATTATTACTATTTTTTTCTCAGACATTTTTGTTCCAAAAGAAAGGAGTTATCCTCTGAAGTGCAAAACGGAATATGCGTCAGCCGATTTGACTACGAAAACGTTGAGAACAGGTTTATAGGTATACGCATACAGTAATACGCGGTGTGTACAGACAACCTAATTAGGTACGGCCATCGATTTACACGGAGTGACCGACGACGAGACAATGTTTTCACGCGGTAACCGCACGTTTGCATGCGTGTTTTGTATATAAGCGCGGGTTATTGTTTAGGTATGTGTTTTATCCTGCAGTGGTGTGACGAACATTTTAACCATAAAGGCGCAAACATTAAAATTGATCACACACCCACCTAAAAAATGTATTACCTTTTTTTTAAAAGAATAATGCATTTTTTTGTGAAAAAAATTTTTTTTATAAACAGCCCCCATATGGCTTTTAGTAGGAATTTATCTTTATCGTTACATATTTACATTTGACGTGTAGATATAACCGGGACTCGGATTCTATAGCGTATTTTACTGTAATTAATATCGAATACAGATAAAACATTAGCAGAGTGAGCTATACATTTGTTTTATGTATTAAAGATTCCAAGTATAAAATTCTATATTGTATATTTTTGCATATTTTAAGCGTTTTAGATTTTTAGCGCTTTTTTTCCAATTTCGGTGGAATTTTTTTTTTTTTTTTACTTATACGCATTTAATTTAAATTGTTTTGTGTTTTTCGTAAATCTCGTAACCTTAAAAAGGTAAGGAAAAATAATTGCCTTTTCACATTATATATTTTATATTATAATTTATTTTTAGGTATTAAATTATCGCGATATCTTTTTAGCGGTGTGCGCAGACTTTTACTATTATAATACATAAATAAAACAAATGTTTTTGCTTGCTGTTTTTAGGTATGTTTTTGTGCATATTTTAAGATTTTTTTCGATCATATTAAAAGGCGTATTTTAGTACATTTTAGTACTACAAAATCCGAGTCCTGATTATAATTTACGAGTATAAGGCAATTATCTGATAGTTGATTTTATTTGTATACAAATTAATAATAAATTATAAATACAATTTTTTTTTTTTGGAACCCGTCCAAAATTATGCTTCTAAATTTGTTAAGGGCATTCGCCCCCCTCTCAATATAGATTCATAACGCTGAGGGTTTTATCATAATTCTTTGTTACACGGTGTATGGTGTAATGTACATATAAATAATGTTTAAATGAAAATATATGACATGGAAAAAAATCCGATTAAATTGTCGAACGCGTAATAATTAAATTATTTATAGCTAAACATATATTATATTTAGTGTGTACATAATAGTACGCATTTATTGACTAATTCAAAATGTTTTTTTTTTCTAAAATAGATATAATCGTGCGGTGTCTGAGTGCATTTGAACGAATTCAACATAGTCATTTAATAAAATATATGTGCAATTCATATTTTGGTTTTGTCTCGTGTATTTTTGTTTGCCCTACATTTTATATGAATATATAGATACACAAACCGAGTACGTACGTTTTTAAAATAAATATTGAGAAAGATTTTGAATGTAAATTTATGAAGAGACATTCGTCATTTTAAAAACGATTATTATTTCACTAAAACATTTTTATAATTAAATGTTCGTATCTACGTATACGTGTTTATTTAAATGTTTAATGGTGAATAACTGATATAAAAATACTGATGATGGTTTTTTTTTTTTATTATTAAATAACGTATAATAGGTTTATAATATAATCTGTGTTTAACGTAAGAGTTATAACTTTGGAAATTCTATTATATGTTGTTTGAGAGATGAAATTATACGTATATTTTAAAAGTAGTATTAATATTTTGTGACGAATGCCTTATTTTATATATATTTTTCAAAACAAACTTGTAATTTATGAAAATATGAAATAATTTAACATATTTATATAATAAAATACGTACATTAAAAAAACTCACTTTTATTAGTACACAACGGAATATTAATTTATGTTTTCCCTTTTTTTTTTTTCATTAATTTCTAAGCATCTAAAATAATGTACCGATAAATTAAAAATACGACGTTTAATGTATACCTATTTTAAATCTGTTTTATAAATATTTCTTTTAATATTGCAGTAGGAATACATTTTTCTTATATACAGTAGGTATAGAATTAATATTTTAAAAATGTATTACTGAAAGTTACATGGTTTTCATTTTTTTTCAATTATTGATAAACATTTTACGCATAAAAACCAGTTATTGCTTGTTTTATTAAACCATTCTAAAAACAATATTATATAAGTATAATATTATTATACATACAATTTAAATTAATTATACTATTATATATTTGATAAAAAAGTCGAATTTATGCTATTATTCGTCACGATTCGGGTTATATGTACTTATATTTTTTAAACGCCTATTTGTAAATTATGAAGTAGAAAAATTATCTGAATATTTGATTTGTAATAATCATATACATAAGTATAGCAAATAATAGTTTATTTGATTAAACACATATTATATATTTGTACGAGTATATATCAAGATTAAAAAAAAAAAAAAAGTCTGCTTTATAATATATACTGAAAATACGAGTAAAAATATGTCACAATTTGATACGTGTAAAAAAATTATTAAAAAATAATTTGGACAAAAATCTAAAAACGTAGTTGTTTTTCTTTGTTGCAAAAATGCATAATCATAATTATTTGAAAACGATATCTGCACACAAGTTGGAAAGCGGCGATTGAGTTTAACTAACAACTGCTCTGCTAGTATATTATGGTCCTTGTTATATTTATACTTCGTACCCATATTATACAAGATTGAGAGGATAGAAGTTTTTAATTTTTAAGTCTTAAACCTGTTTATTTAGGAACAAATGGTGAATTGCCGAAATATTAAACACAAAAACATCTCGTATGTTTATTTATAGATTTACTCGTTGCTGGGGCGTTGTTTGCGTAAACGCGTAGTTAAATTGTTTAATAAAAATTGACGCAATAGCGGTACTCAATCTATTAAATTTAATTGAGTTGAGAATGAAAAACAAAATTAATTTAACAATACATTTAAAATTTTTTTTTCTAAATTTATAAAGTATTGATAAAAATAAGATAATTTTTGCTTCCAACGTTTTCTAATTGACAACAAAACAGAATAAAAATTTAATTTGTCGGTAATACTATACTAAGGCACAAATGTTATAGTTAACAATGATAATCACTATATGTACATTGGTACGTATACCACAAAATGTGTTTATAAAAAAAAGTCTCGATAAAACATTTTCTATTTGTAGAAAAAAAAAGGGTAGAGAGCCGTGGGTGTTGTGAATGTCGCTTAAACGTATTACATAGAAAAAGTTGTAGAGTTTTGTTATTACTATACATTTAAAAGCAATGATAAATCACTGCACTCAATAAAACGGTTGTGAGTGGAGATTCGGAGTAATACGCGCACTTTGTCGGAAAATTTAAAGTGGTAATAAAAAAAAAAAAAATTATGAATTACGATTGTTAAGATCTTTAAAAATATAGTTGAAGTAACGTAGAACCTATATTGTATACATTTTTTAGCCCTTAAATACCAAAAAAATTACGCCTTTTATGAATTAAATAGCTCAACATCTAATAATTTCTGTAAATAGCCTAATATTAGAAGACTTTTTTTAAAAATTTTTTACGTGCACAATATGTGTACTTATAATGCAATGTTACATATTCGATGTGAAATTAAGACTCACGGGCCCTTATTTCGGTAGTTTTTTGTGCCCCGTTTAAAAACTATTGACGGGATAGCTTTTCTTCCAATTTTTGCGTTGTTTTGAACCTAAGCATAAGGAAATTACTGAGAAAATCGAAAAACGTTTCAAGTAAAGTACCAACTATTTGTTACCACAGAACGTGACGCACGGAGCGTTCAATATCATCGGAGCGTTTTTTCTAGTCGAAAATGTGTACACAGAAAAAAAAATATCATCGTAAAACCAATACCTCACTCAGAATTTAAAAGAAAAATTTAGCTTAATTAAGATATAATATATGTATCTTAAACATAAACAGATATTCCTAAAACAACTCAGAAGATAACTCGTTATATTAAAAAAAAAAAATTAATATTTACGAAATTATAATCGTCGTGTCATAGCAATAAAACCGCTTTGCTAAGAACGATGTTCTATAGTAGTGGGGGGCGATTGGTTTGTATATAAATTTTGTAACGTCTGTTCTGAACGTGTGACTGTGCTAGCGACAATGAACTGAATATCATTACTGGATAATAACCTACGAACATATATCTAATTAGGTCAGTGATTTCGTGCGTATATATGTCTATAACTAATTCGCAGACGTTTATTCGACTTAACGGCGCTACATATAATGTGTTTATAAGGTTCGTGTAAAATATTGAAATCGTCGAATAAATTAATAATAATCGCATTGTACACGAAAATATCTACATAAACAAGAGACAACAATTTTTATTTAATAGGAAATTCGCCACGAGAATTCTGCAGTAAATAACCGTTATAAACGTGAAATCGGTTTTCGACACAATTTCGAACTACGTAATTATTATACGAATATGATATATATTATACTCATATGTTCTAACGACGTGGTTAGTATCAAAACTGTGTTAATTCAGTGTTGTACAAAGTTTTCGGCCGACAATCGTATGTCTCTACGGCACACATACAATATAATATAATATACAAATTACGTTTTCCATAATATCTACTATATATATACGGGTATTCCGTACCGTACGGTATGACGTACAAAAGTCGAAATGACGAATATAATAAAATATGACAATGATGAATATATTATATAGTAAAGGAATAAAATGAAATTCATACGTCTGATATATAAATTTTTGATGTTTAATATTTTACTTGTGTTGCAAGTTTACTGTAAATACGTCCGTGGATTTATAATAATACACCTTATTATGCAAATGGACATACGTAATATTATATACAAAGTTTAACGCGAAAGCGTAATAATTATCCGATCGGGATTCGGGAATTTTGAGAAAACTCAAAAATAATTTATTATTAACGATAATTTTGAGATTTACGGAATTTATTGTACTGCGATATAGTCCCTAACCCGAACGAAATTAATATAATACGATGTATGCATGCCTAATTTTGAATTACCCTTTTATATTTAAAAATTACTTTATGGTGGCCTATGCGAGAGGAGTAGTTAGAATGAAAAAAAAAAATGTAATTTATTATTGTTCGTGTAAGCATGGTATAAAAACGACTTTCACACCAAATCGTCGAAAACTATACGTTTTGTATACCCTACATAATATACGTATATATACGCGCGTATATATTATAGAACCTATAATTGTTTAATATTTTTGTGCATTGATTTATTATTTTTATTTGAATTTCACCCTGAAATTTTTTAAACAAATTGTGTTACCTACTGCAGTGATGTAATGTTAGGTCGGACAAATATTTTTTGATTTAAAGTGATAACCCAGTTTTGTATTGAGGTATTCGACAAGGTAAACGTCTTAAAAAGTCTATCGAAATTATATCACGCTCAACCTTCGATTTTTTTTTCAAATCGTATAAAAATCACCTGTTATAATTATAAACGCATGAAACTCAAACCATATCGTATATGAAACTTGTATAACGCTTGCGCATTATTGTGTTATCTACATTGCACAGTGCATAGTAGTCTGCAAAACCTATACGTATATAGTCGTTGAAAATATAGTAATTATCTAAGTAAACTGATTCGATAGTGTGATTTTGACGAAAGAAATAGGTATATATAAATGTGTTCGTTATTTTTTTTTGTTTTGGAAAAATCAAAGTAAATATGAAGTATAAATTCGGTTACACTTTTGAAAAAAAAAAAAAATTGTTTGGCCCTTTTACTTACTATATGCATTTTTAATTGACGGTAAAAAAAAAAAAAAAGTAAGTAGAGAAAAATTTAGCCGCGTGATTTACAATAAAATTAAAATTCACGCTAATACGTATTAATTGTTATTATCCTTATACAAATGGTCAAACATTTTTTACAGAGTTATATTTACAACAAATTCAGTGAAAACGTGACGCGAAATTGAAATAGTTTTGTTTCTATAACGTAAATATTGAACATGCGTGTGTATATTGTTTGTTTTGGGAGAATCGCCTGAAGATAAACACATACGTTTTAGTTAAACAATATTTTGAAATCAATGAACGAAAATTGATTTCGTGGCGTTCGAATTATTATTATTATTATTATTATTATTGTTTTAAATTATTGGTTCGCCGTTCGTCCATTTCAAAATGAATCTCTAATAATAATTTAAGTTGAAAAAAATTGAAATATTTTTTTGTTTGTTTTTAATATAAATAAATAAAGTTCCTTATCCGTGATGAGAAAAATAATACCGTTCGAATAAATTAAGTTGGATTTTCTGTGCATAAAATGTATTATGATTTATAATTATATTTATATATATATATACAGGACGTGTACTATATTATTATAATAAATTATATTAAAAAAAAAAAAAAAAAAAATGCATGCGCTGTTATTAAAAAAAAATAGATGGGTCATACGCGTTCACACACGCAAACATTGTGTGTTTTAAGGTGTATATTATAACAGCGAAAGTGAACCGAGGGAAATAAAATTATCCGAATTTATAATATATATTATTAATAGAAATTTTCAAATTCACGACGAAAAATACAACGAACTTCTACATGCAGGCTCATGAATCGATTCTAAACGTTTGGAAACGTGTCAATAATTTAAGAAAAAAAAAAAACACTATAAATTACAAAAATAATTTTTCTACGCGATTTTAAAATGGTATACAACTGTCACGCGAAAAATAAATAACGATGGTGCGATAATACACGTCGTAATATTATGCAAATTTTATCGAATAACAAAAATCGATAGGGTTTTTTTTTATTATTATTATTATTATTTTCACTTTTGGCAAAGCGGTCAGTATTTGAGTCGATTTCTCGGTGAACGTTTGACAATAAGACGTGTAACGAAACAATACGATATATTCAGTCAGGTGTTTACTCGTTCAAGGGTAGAGAAACTTCTTTCGTCCGCAGCCGCATACTCTGCACTCATACTGCAGCGGGCAGTGTGTATACCAATAGTAGGTGTGTTGTGATAAGTACGTAGCTGGGAAAAATATCGTGTTTATCGAATTGCATTACGTCGAGAAACGATGCATTTAAAATACAATTTACACGAAAATGAAACCGTATAGGTGAAAATGAAATTTTCATTGTATCGCATTATATATTACATTATTATTATTATTATTATTATTATTATTATTATTATTATTAGTACCTGTTAGTTAAATGTTATTATTACGACCGATAATAATCAATAATAATAATAATAATAATAATAATAATAATAATAATAATAATAATAATAATAATAATAATAATAATAATAATAATAATAATAATAATAATAATAATAATAATAATAATAATAATAATAATAATAATAATAATAATAATAATAATAATAATAATAATAAAATGTCGCGCCAACTGTAAAGATAAAAATCCAAATTCGATCTTTCTCTTTGGATCACCTCGCTGGAATCGATTGTTTTTTTGTATTATTAGAATAAATTTCGCGATTTTTTTTCTTTTTTTTTGGAATTTATGAAGACCCGCCGAAAATTGGACGTCTCTAATCGTGCGGCCCGAATTAAACACGCCGTTCTTTATGTATTTCTCTACGAAAATTTAGCCGAGTTTAAGAGAACACGCATCATCGTCACTGCTACTGCGCGAACGCTGAGCGTCATAAGTATATCTAACCGTGTTTAATGACAAAACCGTAATGTCACGAGTTATTATGTGCTCGCGTATATACAGTTACAATGGCGTGTGACCTACTGGACTATTTTTAAGTCTTAAAAAAAATAAAATAAATATATAAATAAATTCATTGTCACCGATCGATTATTGTCTCTGCGGCGATTCGATTTTATTTATATATATATATATATATAGTATAGAGTATGTGCGTGTCGAGCGTAACAATATATAATATAATAACCGAGTAAATTAATAATATTTGGTCGAGCCGCGTACGCGGCGGCGGATTGAGCAATTTGCCGCCCACAAGCAGAAGGAAATTTGCCGCCCCTTCATTTTCATATAAGTGTTTTTCTAACCAGCGAAATGCATTATTTAGCAAAATATATTATTAATTAAATTATTATTTATTATTTGAAAATATATAAAACAGTTAGACATCGGAAACATAAACGTGAATATATTATTAAAATTTGCCACCTTTAAAATTTCGCCGCTCCAATCACCTGCTTGTTCTGCTTGTATAGGGAAACCTGACGCTGCGTGTACGGTGACAAAGCGCGATTAACGTTTGGAGGAGGTTCACATTCGAGATTTGTAGATGACATAATTTTTTATTCAACTGATACCGACGACACGGGAGATGTATAATAATTTTAACTATAATTTTCTATATTTACGCGAATACTTTAAAAAAGGTCTAGTAAAACACGGGCCAGGGGTGGCGAGGCCTGAGGTTCACGTTTTTCTTTCCAGCGAGAAAATAGCATTTAGATTGATTTCAATACAATTTAATTTTATTATTATTTTTTTTTCGGGGGAGGGGGGATGAGGGGCAACGAATGCAGAAACGTACAATCTACACGATTACAGTTCTCTCTCGTCCGTATTTTACACTGCAGCGGTGACGTATATTATAATATTATAGATGCAATGTAAACGCGTAGACGTTTTTCGATGGCCGTTAAGCTAGATTACAATAATATTAACATATTTTTTTTTTTTACATATATAAACGAGATTTATATCAAAGAATTGCCGTTTATATATGTATATATATATAAAAAAACGAATTACATATTTTTTTTTTTTGTTTATAAAAATAAAAATACGTTTTTTAAACAAAAGTCGCGTGTGATCGGGTTCTGCCGCCGATCATTGTAGTTTAATTACACGTAATCGGTTTTACCACGATAAATTATTATTTTAACGATCCTATATGAATTTCATGTAGAACTATTAAAATCATTGGCCTGTTAAAAAAAAAAAAAAAAACTTACTTTATCGCGGTGTCCGGATACTTTTAATTGGGAATACGTTTTATACATATATATGTATATATATATATATATACGAAGTGTATACAGCAGTAGTATAAATTATAATAAATTATTAATAATATTGTTTACTATAATATTATAGTATATATTATTATATCGCCGGATATTTAATATTATACTATCCTTGTATCGAATACTTTTAAAATATTCAACATCGATATAAGTTTTTATTGAAAAACGTATCTTTTATTTTTCTTGTCTTGGGTACCTATCATCACACACACTATACGCATTCTCGTGTGTAACGGACAAATCAATTATTAAAATTCAATGCCACGACGTGAGCTGTTAAAAACTGCTTTCAATCCGTTGTGATCAAAATAATTATGTTTAAGCGATCGTACCTGTGTTCGCGCGATCATTGGTTTTTTATAATTAGATTTCATTGTATTCTAATTTTTAATATGTAACTATATTATGTTTCGTAAAATTTATAAAAAAAAAAAAAACAAATCATTCGTTTCGTTTACGTATTTCGCGGTAACGATAACTGTAATTGTGCAACGTCGGCTTTTAAAAAATGTGACAAAACGGTAGAAATCGTATTCAGAGAACTGCACATTTTTCAAATTGTTTTCGTAACGCGCAATTCTGTATAATTAGTTGCGAATAATAATATACATACTAATATAATTGTGGAAATCGATCAATTCACTCACTGTTGTATGGGTGGTTTTAGGTGGTTACATATTGTATGAAAACGCGCGCGCACGTTGTACGTACCCGATGATCGCGTTCCGATGCCAGACGCGGCGTCGATCTCGGTGACCGAGCAGCGGTGGTCGCCTGCGGCGGAATCGTCGCTCCGGTAGCTCTCGTAACCGCGGCTGTAACCAGAACTGTCGCGACGGTCGACGGACCGGTGGCGGCGGCCGCGACGGCGGCGGTGGTCCGCCGTCGCGTTAGAAAACGCGTCGCCGTCGTCCGTGTCCGTGTCCGTGTAACTGTAACCGTCGTCCGTGTCGTCCTCGTCCATGCCGCGGTACTGGTCGTTGTCCGGCGGCGGAGACCGCGATGACGAAGACGACGAACGACGACGACGACGACGACGACGATGTTGTCGGCCGGTCGTCGTCGGACGACGGAAGGCAAGACGCGTCCCGTGACTGCGGAACACCGATCGTGGCGTTTAGACGACGCTGGCCGTGATGATGATGATGATGGTCGCGGTGTGCAGAATGATGATGATGGTGGTGATGGTGGTGAGTCGTCAGCTGAGGCGACGGCGCCGGTGACGATCCTTCCTGCGACTGGAACAGCTCGTCTAGGATGCCCACGCTACGGGCCACCGGCTCGTGCAGGTTCACAGCCACCAGCTGTCCGCACTTGTACAAAAATAAGAACCAGATGTCCGGCTGGGCCGTCAGACACCGTACCACGTACCGGCCCAGTTTCAACACGGCCGCCGATGATGAACGTTTCGTCGTCGCCGGCTGCATGTCATACGGCCCGGCGCACCACAACAGCGCGATTGAACGTGTACGTACGACCGAACGCGTGTGCCACCAAAACCGTCGCCGCCGCGATTTCTCAAGGTAGACCGCCGCCTAGACGCGTTGCCCCTTCCCGCCGCCACAGCGTGACAAATAATAAGTAAATAACATAATAATAATAATAATAATAATAATATAATATTAACGTATCGCACGCACGCGTTACACACGCAACGGTTGGGCAATCCACCACCGGTTCTTTTCTCATATTTTATTGTCGCTGTTTTGTTGCTGCTGCTGCTGCTGCTGCTGCTGCTGCTGCTGCTATTATTATTATAGTCTCGTGTAAAACAAATGTGCGCGTCGTTTCGTTCGTTATGTTTTCGTACGACTGATGTCCAGCGCCGGATCGAGAGTTTCCGGCCCACCGAGATTTTAAATTTCAATCGGCCCTCAACAAAAATTCGGCCCATTTGACAAAAAAATGTTGTACTTATCTCTTATTTTATTTTTACTCTAAGCAGAGAATGAATGTATTAATTTTTTTAAGATCACTTTTTTAGTAGAAGAATTCGTAATTGTTTCTCTTTAGCGCATTTATAAATTATTCAAGACATTGTAAATATAGTATACTTAAGCAAAGCCAATTTTTTTTTATTTTTCACTTGTCTTTATTCTATACGTATAAAAAAAAACTATTAAATCGAAATTATTAAAAATACAAAATATTAATTTTTTTATGTAATATTTTTATTAGAATTTCAACAGCTTCATTAAATCATGACTTTTATTAGAAATTGTATGTATGTATGACTTCCGTTATTCGTTAAGCGATATTGCGACAATAATAGGAAAACCGAAAACATGTAGAATAATCCCTGTTAAGGGGATT
The DNA here is from genome assembly GCA_032441835.1 of Slavum lentiscoides. Lineage (NCBI taxonomy): Eukaryota > Metazoa > Arthropoda > Insecta > Hemiptera > Aphididae > Slavum > Slavum lentiscoides. Next base: position 221,888 of record CM063707.1, on the reverse strand, counting down.
GAAAGCGGACATTTTCTGTCTTCGTCTTACACACACGAAACATAGCAAAATAGACGTTTCCTACATCCAACGTACCGATCGATGTAATGATGCGATAAGGATTTTGAAAGCAGATTTGAATTCCTCGTGAATTTGACTATAGAACAACTTTTCCACTTTTTTCATTTTTTTTTTTTTATCTTAAGACCTTTAAAAATTGATTATTAACGTTTATTTTTATTTTTAATTGGTTCAATTGATTTTTTAAGAATTTATAAAAAAAAAATTAGAAATGTGGGAAAGTCGATCTCAAGTAGACTTCACGACGAATTCAAATCTGTTTTCAAATTTCTTATCGCACCAATAGATCGATCGGTACGTTGGAAGTAGGAAACGTCTATTTCGCCATGTTTTGTGTGTGTAAGACGAAGATAGAAAATGCCCGCTTTCAATCCCCTTAATCGGAATTGTATTTATTTTGATGAAACTGACTGGCGACGGCAGCGTGTCGTGTATAATATCGATTCTTGGGAACGGAATGCCCAATGGCCGATACAGAAATATACGTATAACTGACACATTCATTGTTATCAACCATCTTATAACTCTTCTATTTGGATCTCTATTATATCATTTTAAATTAAACTATATTATCTAGAAAGACTAAACTACTCACTACTTACGTCCGAAATAATAACGGCCCATTTTTTGGCTACCGGCTCAAATTTTACGCGGCCCACCGAGATTTTCTCGGTAGCTCGCCGGATCAATCCGGGCCTGCAGTGATGTCTGCCCATACCGGTGGCGCATTCAGAATTTTTTTCGCACATGGCGTTTGGGGGTGTTATTACAAAAGTATTATCTCAATATAACTATACTTATATTCGGGACCGCCCTTAGGCGAACAGGAGCGAGCCGGGTCCGAGCTCTGGGCCTCGCACTTTTTGATTTGATTTAAGGCTTCGCGCTCAGAAAAAAACAATAGAAAATAGAAAAATCGATGAATTTCGTTCATATAATTAAGGAAGGAGTTATTTAGAAATAAATATATATATAATATATAGTATTATAGGTCCATAGGCGCAACTAGCAATACATTTTAAGGGGGGCTAAAAATTAATAAGCAAAAGAAAAGTGTTCACTTTCAGAAATTTTGCCGATTGATGCCAAAATTACCCAAAAAAGCAAGAAAAAAAAAGCTCATCAACTTTCAATTACCCAATAACTAGGAATATTAGAAAACTATATAGAAAATACTGTACATTTTTAATGTAGTTTAATTTATTAAATTGTATCGTATATGCATCATTACTGTTCTGAATTTTTGATGAAATAAAATATTTGCATTATTTCGATGAGGATGAACAAAAATAGAAATGAAAAATATTTCATATACCATAATGTAGTGCATATGTGTCATTAGTTTTGGGGGAGCTATATAACATTTAGGGGGGCTTAGCCCCCCCCCCTATTTGCGCCTATGTATAGGTTCATTGTTTAAGTGTTCAATAGCAATAAAATGTATTATTACGTATACAATCGTGTAATCGTTATCGCGATCTTAGCGCTCTAACAGTGTACTATATGAATGAAGAGGGCGCGACCGAAAATACGTATAAAAAATATGCTTTAACCGGGACAGAAATTCGTTGCTCGTTAGTACGTATATATTTGACCGTTTTTTTTAGATCTTATACGTCTTACGAAATCGGACGTTGGTATTTATTTTATTTTATAAAAACGAGTGGCCGACAACGCGATAAATATAACGGACACTTAAAAGCGGTAGCGAAAAACGTATAAGCGCAAAGCCACCCGAGAACAAAACGTCTAACGCGAAACGAAAAATTCTCTATTATAAAATAATCATAGTTTGGTTATTGAAAATTATTGGATACTTATTTTAAGGACGACCAGAATAAAAAGGTCTCGCGAATATGTTTGCCCCGGGCCTCGCAAATCCTAAGGACCGCCTTGCACATAATATTATATTGCACCCAATTCTTATTGTTTGCGTATGTATAGTGTGGTGTACACACGACTTTGAAATGTTTCTGCGGAGCGCGTTATAACCCCTTAAACTCACTTGCCCTCTGTGCGCGCCACTGCTGGTATATTATATGTTCAGTACCTATGCAGAGGCAAACGACCTGGGTCCCGCAGTCACCATTTCGGGATCGAATAGTAACGGAACAAATTACATTTTCATTTAATACGACGCCCGTATTCTTTTATACGATATTTTTTGTAAATACAGTAAAATACAATATTCGAACGGTTTATATTCGTTTAATAATATTACATGTATTGTTATTATTATTATTATTAATAATTTTGAATATTTCCGTTCCGATTTTCCGACTTTATTATATTATTATATTTTAGTGTCGGTCAGACCTTTGTATGATTAGAGACCCCCCCGGATAAAAATTTTCAACGGGTCTCCCGTTCTCATTTTGTGGTATTGTATTTTGTTTGAGGAATAATATTTTTAGACTGGTTGTACTCGGGAGTCTGTATGTGCATAATTTTTAAAAATACGTAACATTTTTTGTAATTTGGTTGTGGACATATATGTAAGATTAGAATGGAAAAAAAACCACTTAACATATTCAGGTGATTTATTTATCTAAATTTTAAATAAATCAAATTACATTTAAAAAAAACGGAGTATCTACACCGCATGCAGATACATCGGTAAGTGTGTATGTCTTATATATATCTCATTTATTTTTTATACGTGAAAAAAGTTATCTATTGCTTATTCCTCGTCTCCTCGTACCTATAGACATATCTATATCTATAGACATCTATATATCTATATATATATATATATATATATGTGTGTGTATAGATCACGCTGCTATCGCCGTTCCAATGTAACTGTCAACGATGGTATAGAAGTGGGGGGACCTGGCCGGGTGGTGAGTAGAGCCCCGGGTTCATGACGTCGTGGTAACGCTCTCGGTGTCGCACACATTTATATAGAACGACCCCAGCCGTAAGACATGTACATGTCAAAAACCTTTATTAATTTCTACAAAACTTACCTATCTTATATATAGCTCGTAATGTACTCGTAAACAGCTTAAAAATCTGAAATATTTGTTAGAATATATTTTTATATAAAAAACAGTAGTACGACTATTATTGATTCGAAGACCCAAACTTGTCAATCCTTATTAATTAACTGAATTAAGTTTTCTTCCACATACGAGTATACGGATTGCAGATAAGACGTATTTGATTAATTGAGAACCTGAATTTGGTTTTCTTCTGTTGTTCGGCTCCTAAGGGCTGTAGCGCGATGTTAAATGACCTATAAATTAGTTTTTGTTTTCATTCTGCACTAAATGATTTTTACCTGTAATTCTATTTTTCTTTTAATTTTTTTTTTCAAATTATTGTTTGCAACGGGCGAGTGTGAACAACAACCTTATCTTTGGGGCCACGACTCTACTGTGTACTTTACCGATAAAAACGTTTTAATTATAACTATTTTATCGGACGTCACCACTCACCGTACGACCGTAGTATCGATATGGCGTCGGCGGCGGTGGGGAGCGGAGACGCCTGTCAGTGGGAGAGCACACGTCTGGGTTTTTTGCCGCACTGCGCGCCGTGGGGTATTGAAAAATAAACAATTGTAAATAAATTAAAACAAAATTAATTTATAGAATTGAAATTTTAAGCCTAAAACCTGCACCGCGATGTATTCTTTCATTTAAAAAAAAAGAATCAAGACAATCGGATGAGCAGTTTCAGAGAACATGCTTGACAAAGATTTCCATTTCACATTTTATATATATATATATATATAAATAGATTGATAGATAGAATTTTATACTCGGAATCCTTGATGGATAAAACAAATTTATGGCTTACTCTGCTGTTTCTATTCGTATTCAATAATAATTAGCAAATACTATTTAGAATTCGAGCCCTGCTAATAATGTAGAAGTTTAAGGTGAAATATAATTTTGAAAAATCAATAAAAATAATAGTAATACATAAAAAGATAAAAATTCCTTCGTCCAAATTTTCGAGATGTTATTATGTTATTATTAGTACATTATGGTAATAATTATATTGTTTAATTAACCTGATTGTATTCAAATTTCCAGCGTAGTTAATGATCAAATGTAAAACCGTATAATATTATGTATTTCAATACGAATCGTAATTTCAACATAATACGCTTAAAGGAAAATTGTTTTAGTCGATTTCACTAATAAGAAGAATATATGATTAGTTGTTAACATTACTGTTCAAAACGTATTGAAAACTAGATCATATATATTATGTACAATATCTATAACAACTAGAAGAAACGACGAGTTTTGACAATTTCAAAACACACTAAGAATCAATTTTTTTGAGGAAATAATAAGAAATTACTTTATATTTAAAGTAACGTCTGCAGTTTTGGTGTTTGTATTTCCATACTGATGCGTGTAAAATCGATAAAATTTGTAGAACATTTTTATATATAATAATATTAGCTATATAGTTGGTACTCGTTTATTGCAAATATACTAGTTACTTGATTAAAAACAGTGAATAAAAAACATTATTGTATTCATAATACCACTAATCCGTTCTACATAGAATTTGAAATTTCTTTCAGAATCCAAAGGAATCGTGCCAGAAACGTAAATATTTCGAATCGACTACGTCGAGTAATACGCATATAGGTACTACTCAACGGTGTTGTTATAATTCTTTTTTTTTTTATTATTATTAATTCCAACAAAAACAAATAGATTTTCTGAAAAACCGGATAAATCCTAGATTTTATAGTATGGAATGTTTTTTTATAATAATTCTATTGCACACATAATTATTATCACTATTCCGTTGATACAAACTCAATGACGCGTATTTAAGCCTCGTAGTCTGAATGTTTTTTATTACATTTTTTTCATTACACCAACATTAATAGTAATAGTAATATGTATTATTAGGTACTTATAATAAATATAACTTATTATTTGTATGGTCATGCTCTGTCACGCGTGTTAACTATTAAACGTGTTTTATTCGAAGTGTCTGTAATTTCTATTTTCTTATGAAAAACCGTTAAATGATGAATTACAAAGTAAACAACTAGAGTAATCTAAATCGCTGACGTATATGTTAATATTGTGTTATGGTTGTAAAAAACTATTTAAGCAGGTTCTGATATATACGACTTCTAAAGGAATAATAAACGACGTTAATTATTTGTGTAAGTATTATGTTATTATTACACTTTGTACTTCGAAAACCAGTACTTTTTATATATGGAATTAGAAATGTTTAAATATATTAAAAAATGAAAATAAAATTTATCGGATATTTATGTGCCGGATTAAATGTCGAAAAATAAACGAATAGGGTCAATATAAATGTCAAAGAATCAGTATTTGTAATATTTCTCGATAACTTCATAATTCAGATAAATTCTAGATTTGACGCAAGACTTAAAAAAAAGTTATGCCACAAGAATGATTAGTAGCAAGCATACAATTTAAAAAAATATATATATATATATACTGACCATTCTATTTTTTTAACTGGTACAGAATTTTTGTCTGATGAAGCTTCCAAAATTATTTGCTGTACTTTGCTTGTAACACTGAAACGCACATTTTCTATATCATCAAACTACTGTAAAAAAACACATTTAATAACTACTGTGAGCGAGGAAACGTTTGAATGGTTTAACTTTTGCTAATGCAATTTTGACTGATTTTATAAAATAAAATCTCATTTAAAAATAATAGCTTTTGGTTGGAAACAATAAAAATATACGATAAAATATAACTATTAAATGTTCTTATTTCAAGAATATGGTATTATTTATTTATTTTCTACTGGCTATACCTTCATTCGAAAATTGTGTTTATAGGTAGAACATTATTTACAATTTTTTTAAAAATTTTTTTTCATTTATTCTCTGATTATGTTCGACAGTAAATTTAATGCGCAGAATATTGATTAAATATATTCGGGTGCTATTTATATTACAAAGATCGTAATTATGTTATTTACACGTTATTTATTTATTTTTTGGCGTTTCAAGGTCTACGGTTTTATTTTAGAATGTTATAAGTAGAGCTATGATTTATACGTAATAAAAAAATCGTAAAATATGTAAAAAAAAATACAATATACAATATACAATATATGTAAAAAAATATACAAAAACGATTTTCACATCGATATTAGAAATTAATTGATTAATGATAACAGTTATTTTTTATTATTTATTATTATTATTTATAATTATAAGATATTAATTTATTATTATATTAAATATTAGGTACATGCTGTAATGATATGATGATAATTTTCAAATACGAACGAACGGCGATTGGAACGAAGAATGTATTTATATTGACTAAAACTTCGCTTCACTTCACACGATGGAGCTATTTAAATGACGTGAATAAGTAATTTTTTGCTATTAATATATTTTCGGCGAATGAAGATGTAATAAAGATTATTGAATAAATACCATTTGAAAATCGTTAGATTTTTAAAAACTCTAAATATGCAATTATGTGCACTATGTTCAAAATATGCAAAGATATGCAAATAAGAATAAGCCTAAACGTGGACATACTTGATAACCAATCTATTTGGACTAAAGAAAAAAAACATGCAAATGCATATAAATCATAGTCCTAGTTATAAAACATAAGTAATCTCGGGATTCGTATATTATTATATTAATATTACTATACGTAAGATAATAATGAAATTAGTTTTTGATCAACTTTTTTTCTTTTATTAATATATTATTTTACGATCTTCGCATTACGTTTTCAAACGGTTATTATTCAGTAATACTACATAGTACATACATAATTATAATTATTTGATCGGAAAGGTGGTCTCAACAAAAATAATACCACTCGGATTTTATTGAAAAAATATAGTTTAGTATATTTATTTATATACTATAAATATATAAATATTTTGTCGTTCTAACTTGTAGTTATGACCGGTTTGAGACTCGTCTTACTGCTTACTATATAACATCAATACAAGTCTTAATATGAATAACTAGCCATGTTGCAAATATTTAACGCGGTATATGCGTCTCATTCTGACGATTTACCGCATGAATATAATGTACACTAAATCGATTACAAAAGTGTTCTATAATAATAAATTATTATAACATAAAATAATTAAATAATTACAATTATCGTAATTTCTGTTAAACATCTGTGTCGGTCAGTAATTAAATACATCATTTAACATATTAGGCAACAAATTAAGGTAAACAATTTTTTATTGGTCGACAATTATTTTTAAGTCAAATATATCGCAGAAATACCTATAATTCGAGCGTGAATAATATTTATATATCGATATTAATGAGTAGACATAATAAAATATAATTTACACAGATATATATGGACGTTAGACACTATTTACCTGGACACCTGATTTCATTGTGTGGAAATGATGTGGAGTGGCCTCCTCGATCACCAAATCTGTCACCTTATGAATGCTTTTTATAGAGCTACCTAAAATCTCAAATTTACATAAACTATCTATATTAATATTGAAAACCTTTTCGAAACCATAACGAGAGTAATTAAAAAGGTTCTGCGAATCATGCTTAAAAGGAGTTCTTTTGTTTAGCTATATATATATTCTCAAATAGAAATGTACCAGTTATGTATTAAAACAATAAATTTTGAAATTTTTTCGAAAATAAGTGTGTGACAGTCTTTTCACAAAGTTCTTTGCCAGACCCTCCATAGTCATATAATTTAACTGAAGTCGAGTAGGCGATATAAATGCAGTGTATTTCTGCAGTATGATGTACGCGTGTTATATAATATCGGACGTTTGGATCACATAAAGCGAACATGATATTTGACGAAATAAATGATTTATGTTATTGTAGTTTCACGATGTGGTCAAACCGAGGCAGTTGAAAATGGCAACATTGAAATAATTTCAAACGTTCGATATAGGTACCTACAACTATTCCGAAAGGGTTAGGATTTCCGAAACACATCTTGGAACTATATAAATGGAAAACATATTTTTACAACCATTACTGGTTATTGGTTAATATTCTCTTGTTTAGATAGATACATTATTCGTATCGTAGGTACCTATGTGATTATATTGTCAAGTTTAATCCATATGATAGAATAGTCAAAGTATATTTCGATTAACGTTTATCGCATTGAATGTTATAGTGTAAAACGTAGAATCTTAAATCTATTTTTCTACATAGACCACTTTCCCATAATCGGGCGATAAACTGATTAGTTTTATCAAATGGTATGAACAGATAGACACTATCCCTAGACTATACCACCGTCAAAATTTTAGTTTTAACATTTAGTAGTCATTCACTAGTTATTTACGTAGTTAAATTATTATGTGTTATGCTACTAAAGAGAAAATATATTTTACATATTTCGTAAAACTCGTGTTATTTGATTATATCTTCTTTTTGTTTTTCTTTGCCTTTATCCTACACAAGTTGAGACAGTTATTCTTATTTTGCCCTCTACATTTATTTACCAATAACTCTTATATCTCTTAATTTACTCTACGAACCTCCATATCCTCATTAATGATCTCTAACCACTCTTTCTTTGGGCCAATCTTTGCTTCGACTTCCTTTTACAACTAACTCATCATCTTAACATACTTATTATCTTTCCTTCACTCAAATGCTACTTTCTGATTTTTCTATTTTATCTGTTAATGTATATAAATACAAATAATTCATTTATTTTTTGTACTACTTCTTTCTCTCTCATTCTCAAACCCAAACTCTAAATATTCTGCTTAAATATTCTTAATCCATTTTCTCTAAAACTTTTCTCCATTGTTCTAGCATACATAGCATTCTCATCTACCAAGACCACATCAACTGTGAACATCATACACCAAGGTGTTTCATCCCGTTATTATTATACTGTATATTTCCTTTGTAAGTTCAATCATTACTAATGAAAACAAATACCGGACTCAACGGTAACCCTAACGTTAAACGCGTGTCGTTTGATTATAAAACGATAATTTGATATTTGTACTTATAATATTTTTTATTAGTGATTTACAAACTTTACGCGTGGGTCATTTACTTGCAATCTCTCGTGTCAACCAGTAAGAATGGTCAGTTATGAAGCTGTTAATAAGAGGCCCAGACGTATAACAAAAAACTACTTTTATACGTACCTAATTATTCAACGAGTATTATTTCATACTGTTACTGTCAAGGCTATAATAATAAAACGTTTAATTGGATAGGTAATTACATAATTGTTTGATACGTATTATTCTGATTTGCATATTTATACAGTATTTGGCCTTACGCGTTATGAGTTTACCGTTTATCGGCCTAATTATTTTGAATTAATAACATTATTTTATCTATATATAATATTGTATGTAGTTGCGTTAAATCGACAAGATTAAAACTAAATCCAAAATTTTCGCATCACGTTAGTAGGTATATGATATATCATAATATTTCAACCAACCCATAATTTTTTTTTTGTCTGTAAGTTGTATATCATATATTAATCTATAATATAAAATATCATTTGAAACGAGCATTTTTTCTGTACATCAAGTTGTTTACAGTTGTCATATTTTATACACGTGTTGTTTTATAATTTTTTTTTTTTTATTTATTGAAAATAAATTTTGTGGTACCACGTTTTATAATTTATATTACACAAAGTTTTAAATTAAAAATACACCTATTAAATTATTGAAAGTGGTTTGTAAATAAACAGTTTTTTTGTTTGTAAAACAGTTGAAAATAGAGAAAGATGGCAATTAAAACGTATTTTTATGGTTGATGTTTATTTTTACTTTTTTCCTCCGAAAATGTAATTTAAACCAAAAGTTAGCTCGGTTGTTTATTGTATTTTGAATTGGCCTCATTGCCGTATAACAAAAACGTAGGATTAAAGAATATTAAATATTTAAAAGACATGTCGTAGTATTATTATATAAATAATAAATACAAAAATAGATTTGATATTTCCATTTTTTTTTTTACGAATTAAGGTTACGACTTTAGTTTATTTTCTATGGGAAGTACGCAAGGTCTTTATTATAATTTCTACTATCACCCCCACTCCAAATACATTGAAGAATACATTTGTGGAATTATTATATGAGTTTTTTGTTTTGTTTTTAATTAAACATTTAATACTCGTATATATTTGTTAGGCCTTATAGCATTAAAGGTTTTAATGTTTTTAAAATTTTAAAATCGTTTTCGAAAAAAAAATATCCGAAATAATATTAATAATATTACTTATTGGGGACACGAGTAATTAATATTTTCAATACTATAAATATATAATTAAAAATAACAATAATATGATATTGTTAAATATAACAAACTCAAATTAAATACAATGTAAATTATCCAATGTATAATTATTATACAAATATAATATAAGTTTATAATCATGTTGCCACTCTATTGGATAATGTTTCAGTATTTAATAATTTCATATTTTCATTAACAATTAGTTATTAAAAAAACTATAAATGAAAAAGGTAAATGCAGTGATTAATTAATGACATTTTATTTTGCGAAATTAGGCTAAAGAAACTAACCCAAATTTATATGGGTTAAACGTGTTTTTTTTAAATCTACTAACAGAATATACCGGTATTCTATTCTGAGATAAAATATTCTTCTAAAATAATGCAAATACGTAATATAATTTGTACACCAATACTTGTTTCGAATAATTATTCGAATTTTAAATTTAAATATTTAAAAGAAATAAGGAAAATCCTATACTTTGAAATTAAACATTCGGGTTCAGGTTCCAAGCAATTTGATAATCACAATATTATATACACAATATAATATCATATCTGTAGCCTTCATTTTGTTCTTTTAAATTATCTACCATATATATATATATATATATATATATATATATATATATATATATATATATATATAGTAATAACGGTTTATAGATTAAAATTGAAATTAATTTACGATTTTTTTTTCTACGTATGAATTAATTTTAATCGAAATTATGTTTACACATTTAATTATGTTGGTCGATGCCAGATGATAGCATTATACAATTCATATTGTTAAACAATATAAGCAAATTGGTTGACTAATTAGTTTTATAAAAATGTATATTTGTTCAGATTAAATAATGAAATGAACATGTTTAACTCGTTTAATTAACATTTCTTATTATATAATCGTATACGGTCTACGGCAGCTTTACGCACTTCACCGAATACATATTATTTTATACAATTTTATTGCATAATTCGCAATTTTATAATTTCAAGGGATATAAATTCCCTCGGGGGAAAATTTATGTACATACGTTACTATATATGTTAACACAATGAAAACTCATATATTTTATAATAGTTATAAATAATTATGATATTTAATTAAACATTCCAGTTCCTATAAAGAATTAAATGAAACCAATTGAATTTTCAGGGACGATAATGCCACTTAACTAGGTCTCGTAATTGGGAAAAATATTTTAATGAATTCGGAAAGTGCTTTGTGGTATTGGTATATATATATATACATTATACATATATTGACAATATAAAATTAATTTAAATTGTATTTGAGTGTATAAAGAAGTACGTATAATAATAATATACTTAGATAAATATTATTTTAGTTGCAGCGTTCTTCTGTGATTTGATGCGTACTTATTATACGGATTAAAGCAGGGTCGTGTATTATATATTTGTTTAATTTTTACAATATAAATAATACACGTAAGGTATGCTTTATCGCTAGACAATATTTTGCCGGTCAATGGATTACGTCAAATTTTCCCGCCAAAATATTATTATTTTTTTTTTTGTTTTTTTCCCCCAATTATTTTATTACAATGTATAATAAATATTGTCCTCGTATATGGGAGAATTTTGTATTGAAGTGATATTATTAAAATCAACAAGAATAGCAAACAATTAAAGTTAAACCCGTTTTCAATCAAGTTGAAGATGTAACAAAACGCATAACAAATAGTAGTATTTAATCCGTTCATCGAATACAAATCATGGAAATAAAATATGTTTTCAACATACGATAAATTTTGGATTTAAAATGAAAAGTATTTTAAACGTTATTTTATTACATTCTGAGTGGAGCGAGGAATGTATTGATTTTACAATGATGTTCTTTTTTTATGTCTGTACCCAAAAATTCTACCAGAAGGGTTTTCCGATTTTTACGCAGCCATAGTTTATTTCCGGTAGCAAATTGCATTTAGTTAGTATTTTAAAAAGGTCATTTATTAATTTTCTCAAAAGCGCCTAAAAAAGAAATATTCAAAAATTACCGAAAAATTACATAAAAACGATAATCGAGTTTCTAAAAACGCGATTTCGTTGAACTCGATAATTTTTATTTCTTCGTAATTTTGAAACTAATTGTTATAAAAACTTGAAATATTTACCAAATATATAATTTCGTATTATATTAGGAAAAACAATTTTCAAAAAATTTCTTTCAATTTTGGGTTATTTATCACAATTATAGATTTTAAAGTATTTAATTTATAGAAGAGGTAATTTTTGGTTTGAAGGCTTAAAAATGTATTATAATGTCAGACGTACGTTAATTTAACTATACTCAAAAAAAAAAAAAAAATTTGAAAATCGTTTGTCACAATTATTTTCCTTAATAAACATTTCAAATTTTTCGACAAAGTGCATTTTATTTTTTGTAGAAAATTACGTTTGTTCAAAACCTTTTAACAATGCGGCACACTTTATTTCCTACAAAATTTTCACGGCACACCAATCCATATAATACATGAAATATATATATAAATATACATTATACATATATAAGTACGTATACTTATAAAACTATTATAATTTATAATTAATTTAACGATTTAACGCGGCACACTTCCAGGACGCTCTCTGCACACAGGTTGAAAACCACCGTACCTAGAGTCTTGAAATGTTTACCAAATATGTAACTTCGTACTATTAATAGTAAACCACTTTTAAAAACTTTTAGCAACCTAGGTTTATTTTAAGAAATTATATTAAAATAATGTGCTGTAAGGTTAATCATAAATTTTTTATTCTATACATACTATATTATTTTTGTACATATTAATAATATTAAATAATATTATATCGAAGCTCCACTCAGAGTCGTTTTATCAAATGCAATAATTTATAATTGCTTTCAAATGTATAGTTATGACAAAACTCTAAAATCTTTATCCAAGTAAAACAAGTAAAATACTTAAGCAACATCCACTACACCCTACGGCTCGCTACCTTTTTTTAAAAATATTAATATAAATTATTCGTCCGTAGACTGATATTAAAAAAACAAAAAAAAATCAAAACGAAAAATATGACGAAATTCTATACCTATATTTTATATTATATATACCTGTATGGCTATATAACAACAATTGAAAGAAAATTAAAAAGAAGAAAGACTTTATTTCAAATCAAGTATATATTCGTATTATATTGCCACAATAAGGTCAGTACAATACTTTTAAGTCGAATTAGTAGAAGAATTTATTTGTTTATTTTAATTTACATAAATAAATTTGAAATTTAGATGAGTTATTATGTAGATAATAATGCCGGTATATATTATAATACCCAATGTTATGTATTAAAAAAAAAAAACAGTGTTTTCGATAAATGTATATATATTTTTCATTAAATAAATAACATTTATTTACGTATTTGGTAGAAGTCAGGTATTGTGTTGTTATTTTGAATTTTAATGCAATGGTGAATCGTGTTCGAAAACAAATTTCGAGCTGATCATGATTTTTTTATAGTTTTTTCGCATTGTACGTGTGTTCATAATAATAAAAATTTTAATACAAAATTTTCGAAATATAATTAATAAAATAATATATAGTTTAATTAAACCGTGTACTATTAATTTCAATAAAGATAATTAAAAATTGCGTAACGCGATAAATCTAAAATATTATCATATTATAAATCAGGGCTGGGGCTTCTCATACTAGCACCCTGGGCGAGATCTACATTAAGCGCCTTTTTGAAAAAAATGATTGTATTATTTTAAAACATAGATATTTATGAAACAATGTTGTACACTCTATCATAATTTTATTATATATATTTCCTAATTAGGTACCCTATATGTTACTACCATAACTATTATAGAAACACAATGTAAATAAAAATTAAAAACCGTTGCCGTTAATAAGTAATCAAAATTATAATATTATATATTACAAATAGATTTATTAACATATTTAAATAATATTAGTTATTTATCAATATTTTTCAAACCTTTTTAAAATATTCTATATATATGTACATACATACATACGTACATATAAACGTTGACACACTACGTTTCAAGATAATAATGAGGGTATCATTACTTAAATTGCATTTACGAAAATAAACAATTTAAATTAAAAATAATAATTTAGTTATTCTACAAAGTGACAAAAATATATTACATATGTATTTCAAATTAATAGTAACACGAGTAAAGTTAAAATTTTTGTTTTTAATATCAATAATAATTAAAAAAATATTTATTCCTGTCAGTGTAGTGCTCATTTGTGATCAGCGCCCTGGGTGATCGCCTAGGCCGCCTACAGCTTTCGCCCTGTTATAAATCATATTACGAGTATATAGCATATGGCATTTCGACATAACTAAAAGTTAAAATGTTTATAAAAAAAAAACTGTGTAATTTTCAAAGAATTTCCAATATATTATAATGTCAGTAATGAAACTTTTTGAATACTTCGTTTACCTGAAAATATGATCAATGATCATATGTTCAAAATTAAACAAATAAAATACGTCATTGTGATACAGTAATATATTTCTCACATCAACCGTATTTTAAAATCTCAAATTATAGTTTTTGAAATTATTCAAAGTACGAAGAAACCATAAAATTTAAAATTAATTAAATGTTAGAAATTTCTAAAAAATAAAATGTGGAACACAAACAGATATTTTCTATATAGCTTTTGTAAATATTTATTTTAAAAGAAGATTTAAAGTAAACAAATGGTTATTATTAGGTGTTCAACGTTGACACAATATATATTGTACATACAATACACATTTACAACTATAACGTATTTAACAGGTTTATATTTTGTTATTTCTATTGAATTACGTTTAAAAGTTATTTAAAAGGGTAGACTTTTATAATCAAATTGTATAGACGGTACTGAATAAGTTTTTATTCTTTAGTATCGAGATACTTATGTATATATATATATATATATATATATATATATATATATATATATATATATATATATATATTTATTTATTTAAATTGTACTCGTATATACAAAATAAATAAAATCTTGATAAAATTATTCATTTAACTTTTAAATCCTGCTTTTTTTAATGAATTGTACCAAATAATTAAAAGAAAAAAAGTGTAATGATCGTACTAATGTTTTTATTTTTGTATACATTATATATTATCATACTACTGACAATTGACATTATTAATAATAGTTTTGTGATGTTTGTGCACGCTATTGGAATAAGTAGTACGAAATTATGTCATTAATATGGTTATTAATACTAATATTGTTCGTATTGTTCATGGGTTTAAATGTTTACTATCAGAACGAAATCGATTTTTAACCGAACTAACTGTCGTCTCTGATGATTGTGGTCTACAACCCCCTCTTCCGATATGTCTGAGAAAATTTGAAAGTTAATCTGCGACATATAACATGTATGAGTATATATAGTGGGTACCTAATAAAGTATGATATTTATGAACATTTTACATTTTTCCAACCCCCCTCCGAAATTTTTTCCTGCGTTCGACCATGATAGGTCACAGATATATGAGCTCTTTCACTCAATCTCTCTCACTTACTTTCTCAGCTTTAAGAGGCTAATCATTAGTAAAACTAATGTTAAACAAAATTTAATTACAAGTATTTGAAAGTATTTGTAAATACTTTTACCAAGTATCTGTATTTATACTTTAATACTTTTCTCATTAAGTATTTAAATACGTATTTTAAAGACTTTTAAAAACAAGTACCTGTATTTGCATTTGAATACTTTTAAAAAGTATTTTTTACAAAACTGTATTCTAGTGATACAAGAGCTTAGATTTCAACGTATTTGAATCTATTTTTTGGAATTATTGGCATGATGCTATCCATGCAACAAATGTATTTCAAGCGCACACCATTCTAATGCCATTTTTTAGGATGGAGTCGTTTCTAAACTAGACATATAAAAATTATAAATATATATATATATATAGGTATGTATAGTGAATGTTATTAAATTTAAAAATAGAAAATATATTATTCAGAATTTTTAGATCATAAATGTTTTTGTTTGAGCATTTTTGTAGTCGAATTATTATATTTTATATTATCAAAAACGAAGAAAAATAAAATTATTTAATGTGCTTCATTTCATAAAATTTAAAACTCGGAGCAAAATTCATTATTTTGTATTAATGACTTCAAAGTGCGCCAACTTGTGTGTTACCACAACACGCGAATATAATTATCTAGTTAAATTGTTGAGTGTTTAATTCGATAATTTTCCGTGCGGTATTACTAAAACAAAAGAAACAAAAAAACAAAAAAACAAAAAACTAATAAAGTTGAAACATTGTAAAAGTTTAGCACACGCGTGTTAAATTCGCATGTGCTGATCCGTGTGTAATGATTAAAGTTTATCGGAAATTTATTGTTGTTTTGTAAAGTAATAAAATAAGTATTCGTGTAGTTTCAATCATTCGCTACATACCTACGACTACATTACACACATCTTTATACACTGCGAATAACATAACACAGTTAATGTGTGTAAACTAATATATATATATATATTGGAAGACATTAAATTTGAGTTATTTTGCACATCTAGATTTTAATTTAATTTAATTTAAATTAAGTTAGTTTTTTTATTATTTGTGAATGGCGGGCCGAGTAAATCAATAAAATGTATATATTTTTTTTTCTGCAGATATTGGTTTCAACAAACCGTTTTGGAACCATTCTAAACGGACAACTTGAATGAATTAAATACAAGTTCTACAATGAAGTAATTTCCCGTTTCGCAGTTTCGTACTAAATACTTTACTACACTTGTCAACTGTCATACGTTCATACTTCTTAAAATGTTTTGTATTGCACGCCATTTTAAACTCCGATTTTTGTCCGTGGACATTACTGAGAGTTATAAAAATATTATTAACATTATTCTCTGAAATATGGTAATTTAATGAATTACTTCTTGTAGTTATTAATTTGTTGAGTTATAACGGGAATATGGAAATATGTATAATGAGTTATGAGTATATAAGTAATAAACCACGACCATGGTTTGGATTAACTTTACTCAAAAGGGTTCCGTGATTATTTTCTAAGAACACGATAACAAATGCCGCTATTATATTACTGCGTAATATTATGATTTCGAGAATATTCGAATTTTAATATGTTTTTATATAGTTGCGTGTACAGTGTACACACGAACAAATAAATATGTCGAAGATGGCGTACTCTGTACATGTTCAAGTTTGCAATAAGTGCGCATTATGTTGTTGGAGATTTGTTGGTTTGATAATCATTTGTTCACCGTTTAACCGAAGTTGTAAACCAAGTTAAAGTATAACCTATTTTTCACTGGTAAATTTGTACGCATTTATAATACGTATTATTCTTGCAATTAGTAATGTTATTTAAATTACATCATAATATGTCCAGTATTTATAAGTTATAATTATTATGATATCGTATTAATACATAATAATAAGTTGATAATGATCGGCCGAGTATGTTTTGAAGTATTAAGTATTAACTTGTACCTAACTAGAAAAATAAAATTATTTGATGTTATTTTTATTGTTTTTATTTTATAATGTTTATATATGTTGTATATTATTTGAATATTTGAGGATTTTCTTAATTTATTTTTTGTTTTGTTATCGGGGGATTTTTCAAAGGAATTCTAAAAGAGCACGTTATTTTATGTATTATGTAACTATGTAATGTACGTATCACATTTTTTTTAAAAACTTTGTTGTACTTATTTAGACAATACGTTCGTGTTAATATAATAAAGAATTTTTTTAAAGTTAACTAATCAAGTGTTGTTTTTTCATATGCAACACACGTATAAAAGTATAATTTAGATTTTAATGTGTCGTGGATTGATCTATATATGATTTATAGATTCAATATTTTTTATATTCCAGTTTTGATTGCGGTATTCACTAAATATACATTTTGTTTTATTCGGCAGTAAAAAAAAAAAAAAATAAATAAATAATAAAAAAATGTATGTTTTACACGATATGTTACACTGTTTTTATTTTTGTTGTCTTTACTTAAAGATTATCTGTTAATTAAAAGTGAAAAATAATTACACAATCATTGGGTGGGTGTGTACTGTATACGTTTCTCCGCTCTTCGTTCGAGTACAATCGATTTTCAAGGCACGAAGCAAATGTCTCATCGTTCGGGCCTCATATCGCATATTTTCAGATTAACACATACGAATTTAAATTTAAAATACAAAAATATAAGTATACAGGTGTAAATAATAAAATATCAGCACACCTTTCTAATTAACATAGTCGTATAAAGACTGAATATACCTATACAATCGTTTTTCAATATTTTAATATTTAATATTTACTTCAATACGCGTAAGACTTGGTAGTTCAGTGATGCATATACTCGTTTGTGTGTATATATATATATACATGCGCACGTTTCAGAGTAAAAACAATTGTATAATATACTGACGTGGCTCAGAATATAATTTAATTTCAAGTATATTAATAATATACCCGACATACCGGCTATATGTATATAGGTATAAGGAATTTATTAATTACAATTATCCCTGCAAACTGCCAATTAATTCGTAATATATTGAAAACCCGATTAATCGTGTATAGAATTTCCGTTTACTGTTTAGGCTATAATAATAATAATATATATTGAAAATTATTATATGGACATTCAAATTCGTATTTTGCAGTGGCGTATTTAAAATTTTATCAAGGCGGTAGATATTGGCTTTGAAAATTTGCTCGGATGCAGTACACACAAAACAATATTCTGTAGAGTTGTCGATTTTTAAACAATTGTTTTGTTTTTGATCTGTGTATCAAAGAATCGTATATATATATATATATATATATATATAATACTAGAAATTCTCTGCACGCTATAACGAGAAAATTATCCTTTTGAATTTTGGGTTTCGTCAATAAAACCGGGGATCTATCATATAATATAATAACGTCAGCTGTAAGTCGCGAATCCTTTTGTTTCAAAGTAAATATACAACGGTTTATTAATACGGAGCCACCCATCACTATTTTATTTTATCGATGCTTTAAAATATGTAGATGTATACGATATCAAACTCGCATAAAAAAGAAATATATATACTCGTATATGTATTTCATCAACAGTGAACATCCTCGAATACGATAGAACTCTGACTAGAACAACAATATTATACACTCGGCGTCACAAAAATCTCACGTCTCTAAAAATAAGTTTCACGCCTTTTACTCAACTGTCCTTTTTTGACTGCAAGCAGACTACAACTGTCCAATTTATGTGTATCCCTTTACGTTCCCTTCTCTGATTTAGGTCTTCTATCTTCTACACACCCAATCATCGTTAAAGCTGTCATCAATTTTATCACCTTTGCGCAGGCTTGCGCGTTTGAAAAACTTTGGTCTTGTTAATTATGTATTTGATTATTTTTTTGTTTATTTTGTTATAATATCATGTACTTGTATATAAAACTAATATCAAGTACCTATTATTATTAAGTAACTTTAAAATTACGTTATACTTTAAAATGTAATTGTTGAGTTGTAATAGCTACCGGCTAATAACTATTAAAAAAAAAAAAATAAATATTTGTTGAATTTGAGAAAAAAAAAAACAGAAACAAACCGAGATACTATTGTGGCAGTGAACCCGCAACGCGTGTCGGGGGTATAATATTTTATTTACGTACCTAGTTTTTTTCTTTATTATTATTATTATTATTATTATTTTTCAAACGAGATCGTTCTCGCAGCGTGCATTTTATATACGCGCCACAGTCGTTCGTCGATTGTTTCGTTCCGGTAAGCAAGCACACGATTTTGCCGACACGCGATACGTGTCATAAACGTATAGACTACGTGTATGCATATAACGTGTAATTTTCTATACGTAAGTACCTATTGAATAAATATTGTTAAAAAAGAAAACCGTTTCACGGATAAAAAAAATATTATTACGTTACCCGAAACGACGACCTCGGGATTACTGTAACTGCAACGGGCGACGTATGATGACGACGACGATTTTCGCATATTTTTTTTATCACCTACGTTTCGACCGCATACACACAACGCACACAACGCACACAACGTACAAACACGCACACGCGCGCGCGCGCGCGACACTCAGGACACGACGACGTCTCGGACGATATATTTTTTTATATTTTAGTTTTCGACGCGTTATAACAATTCGACCGCGGGGGATATTTACGCGCGGTAATAATAATTATATTATTGAAATCGGATCGACACGCGTGATACCTACACAAAATTATGTACACGCGGCGGTCGTGGAGGGACGATAAAATTTTTTTTTACATAATTCAACAAGTGGCGTTTGTAAAAAAATTTAATTTGTCACTAAGAGGGAGTCTTAAATGCTTTTTTCGCGCTAAATAAATGGAAAAAGCACGTAATTTTGGTTGTCCGCGCGCGATTCGGGGACGCGTCGGTCGTCGGTTCGGTGTGGACTGAGACGTTTTTTTTTTTTACATTTTTTTTTTTTTTGTACACCCATTTCCGTCTAGTCGCCGCATATTACCCGATAGTTAACGATTTTACACGCGGCCCTAAATAATAATATTACGCGCGAATGTATTATTCGTGTATTGTGTTAATATATAGAAGTGTTCGATGGTGACCTATAGGTACGCGCGGGTCAACGACGACGACGACGACAACGACACAGAATATTACAGAAACACACCGTACGACACGACCGCCGCCGAGTCGTCGTCATTGTCCGTTGGCAGTGTTTTATATAACAACATTAAAAGGTACCGGATTTTTCACGTATTTTTACTGAGAGCGCGCAGCTCCGGTTTCAGCGCATAAAATACTCATATTTCGAGGTTATAGAGAATATTTTGTGCGAAACGATACGTGTTTAGGAATATATTGATGTTTCAATGTTCGATTTGAACATTTGTCACAGAAAAATGTAATGGTTTATCAAAAATAAAAAATTGTGACCTACGTCAGTTTCTGTCCCCCCGCGGACGCCATGATCATAGGAAGATGTTTACCGCCGTTCAACTTGACCGCGATATGTCAATATTATCTAGCAAATCAATAGTTTTTTTTTTTGAAAACGTTATTATTATTATTTTCAGCTCATAATATATATATATTTATTTTTTTTGAGTTCACCCAATAAAGTGAAATATACCTAAACAATATATATATCACCGAGTATAGATTTAAGTATGGCCGTTTAAGTAATTTTTTTAAAAATTAGGATTAATATTTAAGTATCTTATAATTTTTATAAATCGTTACTTTCATTTGTTTTTTCAGTATTTAATACATTTTTATGAAACATCGTATTTTTCTGAAAAAAAAAAAAAAATATTTACGCGTATAAAAAATTATTTCAATGACATTATAGAGCATAAAAACACTGTATTTTTAGGAATTTAAACGCATATAAATCCGGTCTCTAGTTATAATAATATATGTGTAATATTAGACGTTCTGTGTCCGATATTATTGGTTGTCGACGACGGTGCCGAATATGACGCGTTTGCGCGTTAATCGTTAGTTATTATAATTACCTATTAGGCGTATATAGGATTTATACGCGATAAATAAATCGTAAGTGACGCGGTTTTTGTGTTTTCTAATAAATATGCGAAATAATTGTTTTTGAACTTCATAAAACAATATGTATAAATAATACAGTTTATACGCCGCGAAAACAATTGATGTCATACGCGGCAACGACGTTAATGATTCGGTTTAAATTTTAGAACGTTTTTACTTTGTATAATATATGTACGATATGTGTATAAATATGGTGAACACTAACGTCCCGTATCTCAATTTTGTGCCCCGTTATCTCGACGAAAGTTAGTAACGAGACGTATTTTGCCCCTTTTTTTCAAGTCTGTCCCGTATTAATCCCGTTTTTTTCTTTACTGTTAATGTAAAACTTTTGAAATTTATTTGATGTTTTTATGACATTATCCCGTATATAATAAAAATGAAATGCTGTTCGTTGATAACCGCATCACTTGAGAACGGCTGGACCGATTTGGTTCATTTTTTTTTTTTTTTTTTTTTTTTAAACGTTCGTAATAGTCCGAATAAGGTTTCAGGGAAAGAAAAATTGGAAACGTTGCCCGAAAAATTGGAAAATTCGGGAAAATTTCGTTGCTAACGTCTAACCTTAGGAAGTATTTATCCAGTCGTCGTGCAGTTTGATTTTGCTTTGTAAAGCAATAATATTAATGATATAATATAACGTAGTAGGCATAGTTTTAACAATATCTGTCTGGCGGTGGTCTGAGATTGATGAACTCAGAAGAATATTTCACACGAGGGAAATTTCCAATTATCATGGTCGCAATACGGCTAACGATTAATTTTTAACAATGAATGTAATGTACATAAAATATATTTGTATAATGTAATTTTTTTGTTTTTGATCCCTTTAGGCTTGGCAAAAACATCAAACAAAACTTTTCTTTTCGATTACGCAGCTGCGCGCCGTTTATGCGTACGGAACATTCACGGAATTAATTCCACGGAACCGATTTCAACGACTAATGAGTAATTGGACGTTTATCGTTTAGGCTAATATTTAGAAAAAAAAAATATATATATACATTTTCATTTAAAATATATAATTATCTTTTCTATAATGTTAATAAGTTTTATGTTGAGGATAAAACGTCCGTTAGGGACCACGAGGAGGCGCATTTATGTTTATCCACTGCAGAAGTACTATGTACAATATTTAGTTTTCGGTATTTTCGGGTGTTCGCTTAAAACTAAGAACGAATCAAATCGAAAAACTGAGTATAGTATTTAATTTATTTCGTATACTGGAAAATCGTTTATTCCGTGTCAGCCGAAACGGTACACCGCGCTCGTATTTAATAATGAAATATCTTCGAAGTATAAATTTATTTAATGCAGTCGTCCCGAGTCACGGGAATGCCGAGCAGTCATTAGTGGACTCCATTCGAGCAGTTTAGTCACTTAACTCGTGCGTGCGTCTTAATTTGCGACTTGGTTCTAAAACGTATCTTAAACTCGTATATACATATATCCTTTTATAAGTGATGTTGTAACGTGAAAAAAGATAAAAAAATTCAAGTAGAAACGTTTCCTCCTATATGCGACAACGTAACATAATATATAATCGTATATAATAATAATTATAATTTTACGGTACGTATATAGGTACGTATTTTACGGTACGTTCCTGCAATACGAACTCGTAAAAATACTTCATAGTTTGTTTTTCACACCTACACGTGAGATGAGGCGCATGTACGAGACCTGAAAGCCGTAATGTAATTCTTTTAAAATACATATATAATAAGTTGTATACATTTTATTTCGCGTTCTCTAGTCTCTTGATACGCATTCGGTTGTTTGAACGTCGTAAACTCGTGTGCGTAGGTAAAAGTTTTCGATAGATACGACGACTGCGTCTTGTCGTTCGTTTATTAACGAAGTTAACATCGCGTGCCGTTATAGTGTTGTAGAAAACAATGTACACACGAGGTTTATTTGGAAAGTATTAGGCTACAAGCGCCCGTAGCCTCGAGGGTTTTTTTTTTTTCAAAAATGGCATTTTTGAGTACAACGGAGGTGCTTACAAAGAGAGCGAGCGACCTTTGGAACCACAGTAGCCTATACGTCTAAATCGTTTGTCAAGGTGGCTCCTCAAATTTCCGGCCCAGCAGGGTGCGAGGTGCGCAGACTCGTTCACTGTCTTGCATTTGCTAAAAATGAGATCGTTACAAATGTTTAACATGAAATTTTTCCCGTTTAAGGAAACATACAACGTCTTGTTAAAAAGTGGCAAAGTGGTGACAGTATTTAAAAAACGGCTGAACAAACACTCACGATGAAGGAAAGCGCGAGAGGCCATCGACAGTGACCGAGGAATTCGTTCAAAAAGTGGGAAAACTGATTCGTGATGACCGCCGTCTGACTGTAGATGAGCCTCACGAAAATTGTCTAGAAGTCATGGAATTTACACATATAAAACTCTTTTCGTTTACAATTTACATTATTGTAAAGCATGTATGTGGTGTATTTTATATACTAGGTTTATATATATATATATACACATATACACACATATATATATATATATATATATATATAATAAATATATGATGAACGCAATGATGCAAAGAAAAATAAAGCTGATTGGACATTTGCTATGATACAATGAGTTCATCACCATCATATTGGAAGGAAAAATGAACGGTAAAAGAACCAGAGGAAGACCACGTAAATCCTTCTATGAAGACATTTTCCGTTGGATGGGTTTTACCTCTTAATTCTTATCAACAATTGAAGAAAACGGCAAGTGACAGACATGAATGGTTACAACGACAAAGCCTCGCCTTTAGAAGCTGATGATATATATATATATATATATATCATATATGCATATCTGTACGGTATTTTAAGAATTTCATAGGAATATTTAATTAAATCATATTGTTATTCTCTATAAAATAATTATTTCTAGTTTTGCGTATAATACAATTTGAATTGTAAATACGAAACCATTGTAACTATTTCTCGATGAGCACTGATTAAATTTAGAAATGTTGTAATATTTTATTGTAGTGTACCGAGGTTCATTGAAAATAATTGTTCAAATATATTAACATAATCATTTAACACACTCGTTCAAATAATCCACCCAAATCTAAAGTGACAAAACTCTTTATGCTTTTTCCTTTTGCAAATAACAAAAATATCAAATAATATCATTTGGATACGCATGCAATTACACAATCATTGTTCATTAAGTTTTACGATAAAAATTAATTCATAATATATACTTACAAAATGTATTTTAAACATTTCCAAATATTGCCAACGTAAACGCTATTAAAATAATACAAGTTACACTATCTTTTACTCGATTAAAACTTCATATAAATAGCTATTTTATTTTCAAACTTTACGAAGTATAGTGTACGCAAACTAATTATAAACGTACTTTGACATTTATAATGGTTGTTTAAAATATAATAATTATTATATGGTTAAAAGTATTATATATAGTAGATACGTGAAAAAGTGTTCCATTTATAGTGCATTATTTACAAATTATTTAAATTCTTAAATCGTAATTTTAATATCACAGGCTGAGATCAATAATGTATGCAATAAAAATCGTTTATATCGTATACAAGTAAAAATTAAAATTATTATTATTACTACTTCTTTATTATGGTAAAAATATTATAAGCTAGGGTTATAAGGAAATTAATATACTCGTATGTCTGCTATTTAAATATTTAACTTAAAGTAGACTTTATACCTATATACGTATTTAATTGAACACGGAACCATAGGCGTAATTTCGTCGAAATTCAGGAAGTACAAAACAAATCAGTAAATTTATCTTCTCCCTGCAAAACTGATCGCTTTGCACGCAAATTTATTTACCACTTTAAACTCAATCCCAGTTCCTCAATTAAATTTTTTATTATACATGTATTATATAACAATTTTCGCGATCCTGTGGTATCACACTATCACCATTAAAGATGCGATACATATTATGATTACAATTGAGATAAGAAATAGGAACTGCATTTTGTGCCATAGATTACGTTACTAAGAAAAAAAGACATGAAAACCTAGATTTGAAAAATAACGGTTTACTATTGTCTATCACATACATAAAATCAAGAACTGAGAATTGATTGGTATCATGATTCATGAGGACGTGACATCTCACTGGAATTAGGTTAGGTTAGGTACTTAACCAATCTAATAATCATTGTTATCATTATTTTATAAATATTTAATAGTTTGGTGCTCTTTATACATTGTAAATATAGAAAATTTAGAGGGTACAAAATGATAGTATTGCACTCCCCAAAAAAGATTCTAGGAGGTGCAAGTGCACCCTTTTTTTTACTGCCGATATTAGGTTTATGCATGCAACATTATAATATATAAAGTAGTATTTATTAACTGTATTTTATTGTGAAATATATTATGATATATCCGTCTAAAATATCAGCCATAAGGTTTAAAAAAAAATACCTAAAAGGACCAAATGTACGTATTATATTTACACATCTGTATCGAAACTGATTTCAAAGTCATATAGCATATGTTTTTAGATAGGCACGAAGATGAAATATTTAAAAAGTAGTGTATACTTAGAAATATTAAAAATTTTAAAGGGGGCAAGGTCTGATAGAAGATAAAAAAAAGTATATATATACGTATATGTAAGTTTGTGTTTGTTCTCGTATACACATTTCACAGAAATAATTTTACATTGGACGCCATTAATTTTTGGTTATTTATTATTCGAAGATCCGCGTAATTCTATATAATCGTTCTACTATTTATTCTATTATTTATCCAGGTTTGTGAATCTCAGTGGAAAAATAATGGAAATTGTATTCTCAAACAGAAATTCGCTTGTTATATCTCATAATACCCATTGTTTACTTTACACTGTACGCACCCTACACGAAAACTATACCAGTAAAATCGCACGTTATGCACATTTAATTGCGGACTACGATTAAAACTACCAAGAAGAATAATGCTTTATCTTTCATTAGTAAACAATTTTTTTCGATGCTTTTATTTTTATTTCTTATAAATATTTTCAAAAAACTTACGTGAGAAGTCTTATTAATGATTCCCTTGTAGTTTATTTAAATTTGTTTATAATGTGATTACATACAAACAAATTTCAATGAGTTTCGATTATTTTTTACTTCTAACGAACGGTATTAATTTTGACGCTTATACGAGTGTATATACCCCACGCATACCTATCGAATATCTTAGAACGATTTACTTAAATAAAAAAAAAAAAAATTGAGTGCCTATGTCATACAAATCATTGGAAAAGTAAGTCTGACTTAAGTTGTTGATCTTAAATAGTACAATTGTACTTTTTAGCGCATTGTTACGTTTCGTAAACGATATTTGAGGAAATTTATCATTAATAATTTTTAAACGGTTCTTAACATACCAATTTGAAAATCGGCCAAGATCTTCTTGTAGCTTTTTACAATCATATACTCGTAGTATAATGTACATCCATATGTGTTTTTAAGTTATCGATAAAAAGAAAAATTTACAAAATTGCATTATATTATTTAAGTCATTAACAAATAATAATAGAAGTAATAAAGGTGTTAAAATTTTGCTTGTTAAAATTAATTTTTTTAACCGAGTAAAACTTAAAGGTAGTTAAAAATACTATTAACTACTATTAACTTAGGTTTGTTTTTCTTTTAATCATTTATTTGATTTTTTTATTTTAATTCATTATAATTTTATAATACAATGATATATTTTATTATTTTATATTTATATTAAATTTAATATATTATAATATACAATAATATTGTATAGTAATTATACTTAATGTTATACTCATATAAACAATTTTAAATTATAAATTTCATAAATTTTTTGATTTATAAAATTTTTTATAACTGTTGCGTGTTACACATAATGCATATATATGTGTGTGTGTGTGTGTGTGTGTGTGTGTGTGTGTGCACAGAAAGAAAAATCTAGGTAAAATAAAAAAAAATAACGGTTAAATCAACAAACTTATTATTAACATAGGGCCAACAAACAGCTTTGTTGATTTTGAATTAACGTATTCATAGCCGTCCCAAGGAGGGGGAATGGGGCAAGTGCCCTAGGGCGTCCAAAGTATTATGAATGCAGGGGGCATCAGAAAAAATTTATTGTTTTATTTTAGATACTAATTTCCCTTGTACCTATATGATGATTTCGAGGATGAGTGTATTTACTATTAAAAAATATAAAATTATGTAATTCGATATTACGTTAGTTGTACATTTTTTTTTAGGGAGGGACGTCAAATATTATTGCCCTAGGGCGTTATTGGTGGTTAGGACTGTAATAACTCAAAAATAAGAAGGGGTGATTGGTTAACCCTTATTGTAGATTGAATTATTACCTTACTCCTTTTAACGGAAAGGAGTGTTCCGAGGTCGTGAGTTCGAGAATTGCAGCAGAAAATGCGAAATAAATATTTCTAAGCTCTATAGAAAAAAACAACACTTACCTCACTCTTCTGATGTATGACGATTCAAGGTAGCGTCCAGTGAGATGAGTCAATAGAATAAATTTTAAAAAGGAAATGGTTGGGTCGCCGTCTTCAGCTCGAAGTCAGCGACAAGAATTGAACAACTCGATGTATGCGTGACGATCAATGCCTGTCCTCACGGGATACCGATTTGTTGAGTTGTTGTTGTTGTGGTGAGTGTGCGCACACTGACGAGACGACGAAATTATCGAACGGCCGAGGGTATAAATTTTAATAAACGATTGAAATATAATTTGGAAATTTTGATGGTGGTGGTCAGCTTTACCAATGAGGTGACGTTATGATACATATGTCGACTCAGCGTATCCCGGTAGACTCTTTCCCACACGTGTATGAATTTTGTGTGAACTGAGTCGCGTGCGTTTTTTTTATAACGCGCGGTGTCTACTTATTTATTATTACGTGGGAAATTTGTATGTGGTCTAATCCTGAGAAATCGATATATACCTTATTTTTTTATTGTATTTTGATATTTTATTGTAGGCAAATTCGATGATTATTGTCTCTCGTGTGTGCGTGTAATTAATATATAAATTTCGAAGAATTAGTGTGCGACTTATTCATTGCACGTGTCATGTCTTAAATTTCTTATTTTTTGTTTATAATGTAATCGGTATTCCGAAAGGAGCAAGCGTTGATATTTTTTATTAATATATATTATTATATTAAAATATATTTTTGCATATAATGTCTTAGTATTTTAGGAAAGAAAATAAAACAATAATGATATAAGTGCATATCATTACAGAACGGCACTGAACGTATTGTTGATCTCCAGATCAACTAAACAGTGTTATTAATTTGATTAAATGATCGTTTAAATCAACAAAATGATTTGTCAATTTGAAAACTTCAAATCAATTGAATTTTGTTAAATTAACAATAAGATTATTGAATGTATTTAATTCTCGTTTAAATATTATATTATAATTTATAATATATATATATATATATAAACAACCATACATTTGTTGAATCTATAGAATATTTGATGTTTAAAATTTAAAACATGATAAACTTTGAAACATGTAAATATGTTTACACTTTATTTTTTTAAATTTGTTTTTTTTTTTAAATTTTTTAACCTATAATCCGTAGTTCTTTTCTATATTGTTTCAATTTCAGGCCACAATAACTCTTCGTGTTTTAAACTGGCTAGAAGTAATTCTGCATCATCTTTAGTTACTAAATGAAAGTAATTAAAATCATAAACTTATTAATGGAAACAATAAAATCTAATACATTCAATTATCGTATAAACTGTGCTTACCGTTATACTTTTTTGGAAGCGTGAAGGTAGTGAAACGAGTCGGAGCGTTGCAACAAATAAAAAGAAAATACAACCACATCCAAAATGAATACCAAAAATATCACGAAAACTTTTTGTTAAATATTAATATCAACAAAACATTTTATCAAATTCAAAAAAATTAACTATTATAACAGATAAACATGGGGAAAAATAAAAGTTTTTTCCTAAAATAGACAGAAATAATATACAGTATATAGGGAAAATCAAAATGTATAATGCACTGTCAATTCAACAAATATTATCCATATAACAAACTGGATTCTTTCGAATCAAATAAATTTTATTTGAATCAATATAATTTTTGTCAAATTAATTAATATATTCTTGTTAAAATTTAATCAACATATTTTGTTGATTTTACTGTGACAATTTCGTTCTGTGTATACTAGAAGGGATGCGCGAAAGGGATGAATACCTTTGAAGATAGCGCTTATTATGGTCACCGTAGTGCGCGTGTTTGAACCGTTGTTTTACCGTTTTGACGTATTATATATGCGTATTTTACGGACCGACACGACCGTGTCAAACGCACGTCCGAGTGTACAAATGAAGTGAATGTAGTCGAGGAAAAACTTATACGTACACGTGTCGGTATCGAAAGTTTTCGGGTCGTTGATTTCGAGTTTGCTGATGATGACCCGGATGAATACGAATTGGATTCTATAGCAGCAGCTAGTCTGGGACTAGATTTTCCAAAAATCGGTCTTTGAACGTTCTCGAGTTTCTAAGCGAAATGCGCAGATAACGCGCAAATATGGCGCGAAGAGGATACGAGTTTATTACGACTTACTCTATTGGGCGCTATTGTAAACTCCACCCAAAATAACAAGTATATGAAAATTGAAAAGTTAGTGAAAATGTCTACTTGTAAACTCTGCCGGTATATTATATATTATATAAAAATATTCTTGTTTGATTTTGGAAAGAAATAATGGTATTCAATTTTGAAAATTTTACGTGTTTATCTATTTTGTTAAAATACGTAATACATTATTTTTGTTATTATATCCCTTTTAGACCCAGAATTTTTTTTTTTTTTTTTGGTTAAAATTTTTTTTCACTAAAATTAAGTTGTAAACCATCTAAAGGAGTCAAATTAGAGTTTTTAATTTTTTGGTTTTTTTTCCAATGACATAAGTACTCGTATTGCATTATCCTTGTACAGTGGGGCTGGGTTTCAAAGGAGCTTTATGTTGCCCCATAGACGAGGTATTCGGGTCTATATATAGTTGCTAAAAATAATTTGAAAACAATTCCAACACTTTTTATAAAAATTTATTTTTGAAATGATAACAGAAATAAACAGAATTATACCACAGATAAGATAAAACCAGATGGTTCACTCTTAAAAATTTCCTATTCAGCCCATGTAATTCTCAAAAATGTAAACAAACTAAAACCCTCCGGAGATCAGTGTCATCACTGAGAGGGAAAAAAAAATTTTTATGAGTTCCTTAAATGTACAGCACTGATTTTTACTGTTTACTATGCGTCCCGCTATTGTACTAACGCCCGCCGCCTATACTCGTTCAGTCGTTCACTTGCAATTTATGTTTTTTCTGACCTACACGTTTAAAATGCATTATAGCAAGTACAGCAAGCATTTTAAATTTTTTAACATCAATATTTTAACACATATACTAAAGTTATTGGATACAATAATAATATTATTGTAGAAAAATATGTACAGTAATTTAATTTATCGTATGTGCACATACTGATCTCAGGAGGGTCGAATTATCAGTAAATCAAAGAGTGAACCATCTGGTTTATCTTATCTGTGATTATACATTGTATATTTTCGAAGTTAACTAAAATATTATTTTAATAATTAATCAACTGAGCTATGATGTATTCACACGTACGAGGGGGCTGGGTCTCAACGGTTTCTTTATCACTGTAACAGTTACAGTAATAAAGAAACCGTTGAATCCCAGGCCACTCGTACATATGTGGGTATAAAACATACGGGTTTTCGCACAATTGGAACAAAATGGGGAACTATTGACGGTTTTTATAGTTTTAAAAACTATAATATATAACCTAAAAAAAAAAATCCCAGATTTTACTAGTACAAATTGAATAAATCACGAGAAAACATATAATAGTGTTGTTAGTCAATTCTTCCATTAGTCAGTTTCTTCCACAGATAGCTGTGGTTTCTTCCAAAAAAGATTAAATATTTTTTTGGCGGCTAATTTATATTTTTTCTTTTTTTTATTATTGACACATATTTATTGATAAAATCACTATCAGTTTGGTTAAACTTTTATATTATTTAATTTAATAAAAATTGTTTTATCTTACCCCCATGAGCGAGGGGCATGGGTCTAAAAGGGATGTGTGTATAAAAAATATTTATTACGTCTTATAGACATTTTTTTCTCTTCCAATCGGAATTTACATCCATACAATATCTATAAAACCTTTTATTAATATTTCTGGCCGAGTTTACGTGTATCAAATTTTACTGATTTTCATATCTGACTACGGAGTTCGTAATAAATAAAAAAAAAGGTCATTATAGCGTGTGAGTTTCGCATTTTCCCGTACTATAATATAATTAACACTATCGATGGAAAGGAAAGTGAAAAGAGGATTTAACCTATACAAATTGTATTGTACCGATCGGAAGATCATTATTATTTTTTCGCTAAGAGTATCTCAGTTGGAAATTTAATGCGAAAAAAACTAGTAAAATATCCTAAAAATGACTAAATGCCCTAAAAAGTTCAAAATAATGAAATTATAGAAATGTTATAAAATCCCATTTTATTTATTCATTTATATAATGTATACGGAAAAAAATATTTTAAAAAGTTAATAAAACGAATGAATTAACAACGTTTTAAATATTATACTTGATATATGATGTAGATGATGTGCAGCGTGGTGTAAAGTGTAATGAAATTGATCTTTGATTTATAATCTATGAACGAAAAAGTTTTCGATAGGGTTTTTAGTGTTTTTTAATAAATTACCTATAGATTAATATTTGTTACTTAACTGTTATTTCGAATCACGAGAGCTTGTTTCAGATTTTCAAATATAAATGAAAGTCAATTATTACCACTCAATACATTTATCTGTATGTGATGGCAAATATTTCTTGGAAATTTTAAAAGTCGTGAAATTACGGCAAAATCTCAAAATTAAATATAAAACTTTCATGAAAAATACGTAAAAAGGATGAAAATTTCTTAGAAAATCAATAATCCCCCTCTTAAAAAAAGGGGAGGGGGAAAGGTGAAATAAAAAGTTATGCACTCATTTAACAATACATAAAACAGATTTTTAACAAAACGAGTATTGCATAGCTAATTTTAGAAAAAGAAAAATGCGAATTTTACCGAAATCTCAACGTATGTAGTTTTTCAATGTTCTTGATTTCCGAAAAAAATGCGACAAAAAAAAACGACTAGGAAGAATGTGCGAAATTTTGAATCTTTACGAACTCGTTAGTGAATATGGATATATTTTTTAAATTTTATTTTAATTGTAACTGTATAATGTGCTCTTGATTGTGAGATTAACTAATGTCCATTTTAATTAAAAAAATTAGAATTTCTTTTTTACATCATAACGTATAATATATTATATGACGTTATAAACATTAAAACCATCGAGCAGTGAATTTTACCGATACATTTAAAAAAATGTAAATTAATTAATATATAATTGGAAAATCAATTACGATTCATTAATTTCAAAGAGATTTTAATGCAAACGGTTTTTCTCGGGCAACACGTTAAAAAAAATATAAAACTTAAACTAGCTGAACATCATATACGTTTATAAATCCAAGCGCCAATAAGTATATTATAATTATTAGTAAATATAATTGTTTTCTTTTTTTTTTTATTTTTAATTATTTATTGTTAGCCTGTTAGGAATATTATTGTTTGGCTTCGATGAATTAATATTATTTGTCAAACTATAACAAACGTTTTGCTGTTTACATATTTTATATGTTTTTCTTCAATAACAATGCATTTGTGTGTGTGTGTGTGTGTGTGTGTGTGTGTGTGTGTGTATATATATATATATATATATATATGTATGTATGTATTTTTTTATTTATATACAAATTTATTATTGACGAGTATTAATTTATAATTTTATTTTTATATATTTATTAATTTTGTTTTTTCGCATATCCTTTTTATTCTTTATTTGTTTTCCATTTTTTGTTTTCTCTACTTTATTAATAACGCATTGTTTGAATCGTTGTTTTTATATACGTATTTTAACCTATTTTTATGATGGATTTTCGAGGTTTTATCATACGTGTTACAATTAATACATAAGAAAATTTAGCATTGTAATATTGTATTGCAAAGTAATTTTAATAAAAACAAATTGACGTTGTTAATTAATTCATGTTGAGTAACAGTTGGTTTTGAAATTAAAATTGTGCTATTATTATTCATATATAATATAAACTTCCAAATTTTTTTTTTCTTTTAAATACTTATATAATATTTACTGTTCAAGTATAACACAATTATTATAACAATTAAAATGGTTTTTTTCTGTTCACTCAAACGTTTAAAATGTTTATGCATAGAAAACAACTTAAGAAAATCGTCAATTTCTACGAAATTAAATAGGAATTTTGCAGTTAAGAATTTTCTCAACGGAATTTCTTTAAAAATATATTTATCAAGAGCCGTTAAGGGGCGTTCACGGGGTAACATGAAATAGAAATTCATATAATATGTAGATGTAAAAACTATTAGTCTGACACACTTTTTAATGGTAATCATTAATTTTTTTTTTTCAATTTTCATAAAAAACAAAACGTCTACTGCGGCCATAAGCATAACGTATCATAAGTGAGTCAAAAACAAATAATACTAATTGTATTTTTATTATGATCATACTATACTGTATAACAGGGGTCACCAATTAATATTTCTGGAGGGCCACATTGGGAATTTTGAAAATTTTTGGGGGCCACCAAATTAAAATCAAGTACTTTTAACATATTTTATTATAATGCAAATGTAATATTGTGGCCTAGTGTCGTTCATAATAATAAATATAATAATAATGATTCGTGCACAAAAATGCCAAGTACATAGTATTTATTATAATATACCGATTAGCCAAAACTATTTTATTTCTAAATAATACGTATTAAATTATCGGCTTCTTCTCTCCTTGTCTGCGGGCCGGTTAAAATTCATTCGCGGGCCGGATGTGGCCCGCGGGCCGCCATTTGGTGACCCCTGCTGTATAATAATAATTGTGAACTACACTGTATATTATACTATGCAGTTCGGTTGTTCACCGTTCTTCCCGTCGTGTCAATGTCATAAAACAAAACAAAATACAGACGGTTGAGAGAAATTTTTGAAAAATAATTACTGAAGTAAGTATAATAATAATTTTAGAACATAACGAAATAAGCCGCGGACGAAATATTGCGCTAATTTTGTATATTGTTTGGAGGAGATTAAAACTGAAAATTAAATTCCACGCAAAAAAAATTAATTATGTGAAAAAATATAATGATTTTGAGATTCTTCGGGTTTCGGTGGCGCTACGTGCGATTCTCTTATTATTATATATTTTTATTCCACTGGACGCGATGTACAATGTACATTAGAGTTAAAATTTGTTTTTTCAAAGATATTTTTAAGTGTAATTACACATGAGTATGAAATATAAGTATAAATATACGCGATTAATGAATGTACAAGCATTTACGGATAATTAATTTGCAAATATGATTGATGACGAATGTGACGTATGCTTACTATAAATGCGAACGTACGCTGAAGATTTACTTTCAAGAATATGATTTTGCAAGTACTGTTTTTTTTTTTTGGTAGATATAGTTTATGAATTTGAATAAAATGTTACGACTGTCATCGCGTGTAACTATATTTATTACTAACTTATTACTAACTATATTTATTTGTAATTGTATTTATATTTATTTTTATTTTTCGGTATTTATCGTTGTCGTTCACTTCGACGCTGTATAGTTAGTTTAATTTGAAAACGACGATTTCGCTTAAATCTATCGAATTTAAAACACGTTTATTCCAAGCAAAATTCAGACCTAACGCCCACAAAAGGACAAGAATAAAACTATCGTTTACGATTCTTTTCTCACATCCCGGTTTTCGTTTTTGTTTTTATTTTTTGTTTTGAAATTACTTGGAAACCGAGAAACGATTCGTATTCGATTACCAGTCGATCGATAGGATTCTATAACGGATTTTATGCAAGTTTCACTTCAGGGAAAATTGTCACCAACTGGGAATTCGAAAAATACGCAAAACATTACAACCAAATATCATACACATTGTTCCCTATACTTACGTCATACGTCAGTATTTCATTTTCGAATCGATGGTGGTGTGTCTTATGGTATCAACCACGGCCGCGGATTTGTTTTCTTATAACGAAAATAAAAAGAGACGTTTTATTGTTTAAGTTATGTCATTTAATATTTTTAATTTTTTAAATTTTAAATCGAAAAACAGATAGCATTTAATAATAATAATAATAATAATAATAATTCATATTTGGTTGTGGAAAAAGTTACAACGTCGCAATTACTTCTTTCTCGGGGTACACAAAATATTTAAAATTTGAACAGCAACTATTCATAGAATAATAGTAATATAATTCATGTTCATGAAAAGTTTGTTTGAATATTTCGGTTTTTGAGTATACTACACAGGGGGTGTCATTTGCGGGATACAAGGGTATACATTTGGCATTTGCATCCCATGAATTTATAATTTATAAATTAATTTTAAAAAATTACAAGAGGTACCTAATTTAAAAAAATAACATAGATTTGAATAAAGCTGTTGATTATTTTGCTAATCTAAAGCCTAGGTGCTATGTTTTATTGTAAATAGTTAATATCTACATTTTATATGCTTTATGATATATGAATTACATATTGTACATTTTGTTTTATTTATTATGAATTTATTAATTATTTTGAAAATAAGAAGTACTTTTCGAGCGGAGCGAGCGGCTTTGGTATTATGTTAGTGATTGGTAATATATTTTGCATCCCATGGAATATTTTGAAATGACGCCCTTGATACTACAGCCTTTGTATTCTTACTTTTTGATATCCTCTTGTATTTTATTGGAATGTTAATTTTAATTTTCAATTTTCGACAACTCTCTCGTTTTTATACATACGAGTATAATATAATAGATTTGTTAAGAGAATTAATATCAGTTTAAGTTCGATAAATACAAAATTTTATACGATAATATATTTGTATTTTTAATATTTGAATGGTAAGTATGTGTATACTAAATAGTATAGGTATTGATTTAGGAATCAAAATATAGACGTTACGATATAAAGGTCATATATTATATAATAATGGAAGTTTCCCATACAAATCTGTATTTATCAATATACTTGTATTTCGTATAATTTGCAAAAAAAAAAACTGGTACCGAAATTTTTCGTGTGGTAGATATTTCGATTGTTTTACCTCGTTGATATTTTATTCTATAAATTTTAAACACTTCGTTAACTGTTAAAACACGCAACTTGTTGCTTATATTAGGATTCTCGAAATTTTCTAGAAATGTTTTGTTTTAAGAAAAACTAAAAAGATTTTTCGTCTTAAATTCCACTAATTTTTCCTTATACGGTTTACGACCGGGTCACTGAATAGTGAATTTACTCCGAAACATTGGTTTATTTTTCTAAAAAAAGTAAATACAAATAATTTTTTATTGAAAGATTATATTTTACACTGCTAAATAACAGAAAATAAAACGAAGGAGAAAGTAATATAATCATACTGTATACTGTATTCGTCTGGTATTTTAATTTGCACCTTATTCAACACGGACGATATCGCTCGATCTATTACTATAGTTGTGTACGTAGGTCGTACGCGTTTTATTTCCTACATATTTTATTTTATTTCTGACGTGCGTGAAAAATTACGTGAATGATATAAATAGGTTTTTTTTAAATAAGAAAAAAGAACACAGTTAAAAAAAAATAAATTCTACGATCGCGAGAATTTTTAAGAGATAATTTACATAAATATTTTTGTACAATCGTGTTTTTTTTTTGTAAAATAAAAAATATAATTTTATACTTTTAGAAGGTTATTCATCCCATATATTTATTGAATTACGTTATTCACTTACGTCACGTTTTTTTATCAATACTTAAATATCTCCTATATAGGTACTGTTCCATTCGTGTAATTATATTGCTTACAAAAAAATACACCTAAAAGTTTTACATACTTTTATTAATATACTATTTTTTTTCGACACTTGATTGTTACACGTTACGCACACATATATACGCATAATATATAACAATAATTATATACCTTTGTTAAAATATGGTATATAATCTTAGGTAAGGTCAATTTTCGTCCAAACGTGTTTATATCAGAATAATAATAGTAAAACTTATTAATATGTCTGTGTATATATGTATGTAGGCTTTAAGTACCTTGTTAATTTTCCTTATAAATCGATTTACGTCATTCTATATATAATATGTATTTATACATATTATATATTATAGAATATAGAATGTATAATATATTATATTATATATACATATATATATATATATATATATATATATATATATATATATGTATATTATGTTAATAGGTGGGTTAACGGTATTTGCACGGTGTATTCGGTGACGTATATGAGGGTGGGTGATAGGTGAATGGCAGTGGCTTTATTTCAGTTTTCAAAAGGGGGAGACAAAAGGTTTAACCGGCCTATTTAACTATTTCTCACTTACATTTAGCTCAATACAATTTTTATTTTACATAATTTTAATATTTTCGTTATCATAGGCACGAATCGCCCGATATATATATATATCTATATATTTTTTTTTGCGGGAGAAAATTCATTACTTTGTCTGCTATAATAAATGTATCATAAATGAATATATAGTACATAAATATTATCAGAGATTAAAGTTTTGAAGTTTCTCTTGTCACGACATTAAACATGTTAGAAATGATGTTTTGTGACCAGTTCTGAGCAGTTTGTTCAATTTTTTTCCTTTCTTTCTCGCCGTCTTGGCCACACCACCTTTAGCTTTTTTCATTTTTATTTTTACACTTGCCACTCACAAATTATACATATACTTAACACATACGTTTAAATCGTTAAAGAACGGCTAAGCAAATTAGTTTATGTCGTACGCAATATAGGTACGTAAACCGTGAAATGTATATCATATTCTTTGAATTAACATTAATAGTTTACGCACTGCCTTTAATGATAACTATGTTTATCGAAAAAAAATCCAGAACCACGGTGTATTATAACCACGAATTAATCATCTTTAATCGTGGTTATAACCGGCATACTTTTAAATTTTATTATTAATTTAATTTTAATCCACTTGTTTGTTATTATTGATTCATTAGATACTCATTATTCATTACTATAGATTTGGTGAGAATAACTATTATATTTACATCATATCAGTCAGCTCACTGTTAACAGGGGGGCAAATACCCACCTTGCCCCCTACCAAATGACGCCACTGGTGGATGGCCCTTTCTCCCTTAGATTTTAGCGGCGAGGTTGAAAAGCCTGTGGAAACATTTTCCTATGGTTCTATAATAATAAACTACTATTCTATACTACTTTTTGAATAATACTATAAATTGTAACTATTATTACTGTAAATAAAACACTTACCTATTTAAAACTTTGCATACGATATAATATTATTAATTGATGGCTGCAAAAAATCTTTTTTGCTTTTTTTTACTTCATTGCAAGTTGCTTTGTTTTGTTAGATTAAAAACTTTTTTAGATCTAAAATGGGTCAAAAAAAATTGATTGGTTCGAATATACTCGTATTAAATATATTTCGATGCATTGAAATGGAAGTTCAAACAATCATAGATCGATTCGCAAATGAAAAACAAAATCTATATTTCAAAAAATTTTCAATATCTACTGTATTTTTTGTTTTTATTTTTCAATATTTAAAAAAAATACGGTAAAATATGTGTTAAAAGACAAGTCTGTTATTTGTATAATTATTAAAATATTAAATAAAAACAAATAAACATTGTCATAAAAAAAAAAAATTGCTATCACTATTGAACTTTTTGTGGGTAAGGGCGCTGAGTCCTCTCGCTGTATTTTGAGGTACATTACATTTTTTAAATCGCTTCTCTTGATTGTGCTTCAGATACGCTATTGGGTGTACTCGTTTTTATTTTTGATATAGGTATATTAACAAAATTATTCGATAATTGAATTCCGCAACAGTTAGGTACTCTTTGATTTCATTATTATTATTATTATTAACAAATGGCATATTGGGACACGTAACATGCAAACATTATAAGAAATTAATTTTAACATAGAAATAACATCAATTGACACATCTTACATAAAACAAAATACAAATACATTCAAATATCATAACATAACATAAATTAACATCTATAAGCGTACATTTACGGTACCTATCCATTCAAGGGTTTCTCTGGTCAGCTTCGTGATATCATTTAGTTCTCCTTGGAATTTTCTTTCAGGGCAATCCAATATTATGTGTTCCATTGTCTGAGAGACAGATTTGGTTTTCTCGGTTTCTCTCGTTAAACATTATAAAGGTTATGGGTTAAAAGTTAAAACAATAAATAGCTGGAGATTTTAAATTTAAAATCGCTTTATTTTTATATAAACTTTAGATGTTTTTAAATTAAGGTCACCAGATTAAGTTTACCAAAATTCGGAAAATTTTTTGTTTTGTTTTTCTTTATAGTTGAATTACCATTTCTCTTTTCCAGAAATTAAACTGAAATAAATAATAATTACTTATTTTATGATTAGGGTTTTAAAATTATTATTATAAATCACGTAGGAGTACCTATACAAGTAATTCAAAATTATGAAAAATAATTAATTTTTTAAAATGTATTACATTTTAAATTATAATTTACATAAATGGAGTTTAAAATTAATTTTATATTATATTGTTCAGTATTTTTCGGAGTCCAAGTTTTCTGCAGCTCCTATGAACTTCTTAAATATTTGGCCGATAATTGAACTTTTTTCAGCAACATATTATTTTGTAATATTTGATTGTAGAATTCTTCACAAGAATTATGATTAAAGTTTGTTTTTTTAATAAGAAAAGCATCTACCGATTTACATAATATCGAGTTCATTTCTTGAATTTGTTTATGCGCTGTTGATTAGAGAAAAATACGCGTTCCACAGGCTGCATTTGAACCAGGCAAAACTAAACTGTACATTAAACAAGTTTCAATAACATAGAGAATTCATTTTTGTTGTCTGCGATTGTTTTGAAAATAATTAACCATTTATCTTTTATAATTTGACGATTACACTCATCATTTTGTCGATGAAAAATTTGTCAAAAAAAACATTAACATTATTTGGTTTAATTAAAAAACATTAATGTTCTTTTTATTCTCTATTTTTATTTATTTTTTAATAAAATTAGTTTATTAAACATTTGTGATGGTAGTTTTTTTTTACCAAGTTAAAAATCGGTATTTTAACAACTAAAATTTGAAATCCTGGACATTCCACTATCCTGAGACACTTCCTCAGGATACCGGATAACGTAGTTGACAATTTTTAATACCCTGGCGAATCTGGGACGTACGGTGACCCCATTTTGAATAATTAAGTATTTGATAAATATTTAATATACAATATTCATAGTCTATAGATGGGTATTAAATATTTGTATTTAACCTATTAAAATGTTTGTAATTTAAATTTTGAAAATACGAACAATATTATTAATTATTATTTAGGCAAGTAATTAAAACGTATTCTGTGTAGAAACTGTTCTAAAATTAGTAAATATGGTTAAAAAAACTAATGTTTTTTAAGATAAACGGATCACCCGGTATAGTTTCATGTTATATCAAACATGCTATTATTATTTATTAATTCATACTTTGTTTGTAGAAATTTTCACAAAGGATATCGACGCGTTGTTAATAAAACTAACAGCTTTTAGGAGTCCCGTAAATACGTCCCTTGAGACCTTCCTCGATCGCGTCCAATTAAAAACTAGATAAAATAATATGTTTTTTATGATATATTTTTTTTGTGGGGGACTTATCAAAAAAAATGTATATATACTGTTTAAAAGAATAATAATATTTTAGAAATGGACGTTAATATATCTATAAATCTATTGTGTTAAATTATTAAATTTAACTATTTGTATTGTACTTAATAGAATGGTTGAATTCGTGTTAAAAACATCAATTAAAATCATTAATTATAATAGTGATGTACTAATAAAATAATAAACAAAAATTAAAATAGTTTTCTTTTTAACGATAGAGTTCTCGAATGTA
The DNA here is from genome assembly GCA_032441835.1 of Slavum lentiscoides. NCBI lineage: Eukaryota > Metazoa > Arthropoda > Insecta > Hemiptera > Aphididae > Slavum > Slavum lentiscoides. The sequence goes on along the minus strand of CM063707.1, from coordinate 179,814 downwards.
ATGTTTGTAAATAATTTAAATTATATTATATTTTGAATACACATGTAAACTTACGAATTTTTTGTTTTACAATTAATATAACTATTACATTTTATATAGGATTTAGCCGAACAAAACACATCGCACTAATGGGTAATAATATACTATTATTATTATTATTATTATTAATATACTAATATATACTATTTGAAAACTATTCACGAGTTATATACGAAAGGACTGTACTTCGGTAAATACATTTTTTCATCATTACAATAAATTAGTTAATTTTAGATTATTAAAATCGAGTGATTGTGGTTTATTGTTTTTGCACTGTGTCATATTAAGCTACCGTATGAATATTTGTTACAACATTTTTTTTTATTAGCTTAATTATTATGCTATAACATGACCTGGTACATTATGACGGTATTGTGACGATTTAAACGCTTTTATAAGGATTGATTTTTATTATTTTTTTAATTAACTTATTTAATGGAAATTTAGTTTGTTATGCTAACTAGAGGAATACAGTATAAATTATACACGCAATTATAATAATTATCATAATATTATATTGTGTAGGTACACACATAATATTGCATATGTTAATTCAAGTTTGAATATTATATAAATACAATGTTTTTTTTTTTTAGTAAAATTACCGGATTATTAATTTATAAGCAATACTACTCTCTAACTTTTAAGCTTAACATCGTTCAAATTATATGGGTACATTTTCTATTGTTCACAATTTATTGTTTATAAGTTATAACTTAAACATCATCGATTTTTAAGTGTAAGCATTATATTATAGGAAGTTTTATTAAGTTTAATGCGGTAATAATGAATGTCGTAATATTTCAATCATGATGGTGTACAAAATATTCACGGTATTCGCGTGGTAAATTGCTAAATACGGCCACCAATAAAAATTGGAATTTTCGATAAACACTATATAATGCATGGGATGGTACGTCAATTATTTTATCCATGTTTTATTATTGACTTTTCTAACAACACGATAATTACGTATGATGAGGCCTGTTCGATTTGACATTCACTTTAAAACGTTTTTATTTAAAATTGTATTTTGTATATACTTGACTATTTTCTATTTATAAATTATGTATACTCAACTAGTTTTCAAATGATGGCACGTGTTTTGCAAACATTTAATTATTACTTGTATAAGTGTTATTATTATATTATTATTAATATATTAAAAAAAAAAAATTTGATGTTTTAAGGCTTTAAATTGTTAAGGCTATAATTGTGGACTTTTTTATAAATTCACCGTGGCAAACGAACTGCTAATTTAAATACGATGATTTAATTCTAAGTTACACAGTTACCTTCAAAGTTCAAATAAATAAATTTCATTTTAAACAGCACGGCTTTCTACAAATATCTACGAAAAGCTGAATATAATAAATAAATAAATCGTCGTCTTCCGTGGACCTGCGGAAGTATACGTAAATTAAATAAAGAACGATAATTGTATTTGGAGCGAAAGTGTATAACGAAAAATGTATTAAATAACGTCGAAAAATATACTTATAGCCTATAGGTAAACGTATCGATCATTATCCGAAATCATGTATTTTGTTAATTGTCAAATTCAAATGTATAGAATTAAATCGAGGTGCTTTTCGAAATACGAATTTCTTATTTGGGTATCATTAAATAAAAAGTCTAAGTCTATTTTTATTATTTTTTACTTGTGTATATCTATTTTTTTCTCTATAAATGTTATTTTAAATACGTATAATAACTGGGCTCGGAAATTATAGGATTTACGTGTTTTTTTCTATGCTTTCGACTTTTATAGCAGTATACCAAGATACAAAGTTAATACATTTATTTCATATAGAGACAAGTTTAAAACAAGATTTCATATTATATAAACATTCATATATATTATATTATATATAATATATATTTAATACGCTCTCTTGTAAAACTCCATTTTCATCAATATATTAATACAATGTCGTTCTTTATTATCTAATTTTAGACAATATATTGAATCATAGCCAAATATTGATTACGCTTTTATTTATTAAATTTAACGCAATAGTTTTAAAAACCTTGTAAACGACACATTCGATTTTCGTTATTTTATTTGATTTTACAAAATTATAATTATTATATCAAATGTTGATTGCCATATTTATTTTTCAATAACAGAATATAATATAAAACTTTAAACTAAAATAAATTCAGAAACAATATTTAGATTATACGAGTATATTAGAGACGTTTAAATATGTCGCAACTTAGTTGTATTTCTTTGTAGATAAAATTATACAAATTTATATAATTTGATATTTAAAGATTATATTGTACAATTAATAAAATGATATTTTTTCTAATTACAAATGTCCCAAAAATGATATTTATCAGCTCGGAGAATTATTTTCATATAAATGTTAGTAATGCTGCGAAAATACTCGTTGTCGATTTTATTTTAATTATTATATACTCGTACATAATTTCTTGAATAAATTATATTTTAATTAAGTTATCATTTTCGTATATATAGATAATTGGATTAATTTATACAGACGACCAGTTTGATTTGCATTTTATTACCCATTTGTTGACGTACATCTAGGCATCTTAATTGTATTTATTTAAATGATTGTATATTGCATATTTAACTATTTTTAATGTATAAACGCACACTTAGTTTTTTAATACAAGTACGTGACGCTTATATATTAATGTTTAACTTATAAATAACAATTATACAATTAGGAAAAAAAGATATAAGTTCTCGAACAAAACGAAGAAGTCATGGAATTCGATTTGAGATTGATGGTTGAAGTGGAAAATACAATGATGATTCATAGTACTAATGGAAAAAAATTATTAATGAAACTCGGAGCTTACTAAAATGATTTAAAAGTTTTTTATCACTCGTATTATTAAAACATTATTGTTTGTCAATAATTTCGAAATGCGCATTTATTGTCGTTTGAGTGTGGTTCGATTTACTTGTTATCAAAACGTCGGAATTGTTTATCTAATATTAATTGATTATAAAAGCAGCGAATGGCAACTGGCAATACATAAAAGTGTTTTTTAAATTTTGAATAATTAAAAAATATTTAATTTGATCAAATATGAAAAAAAAATTTACTTATTTAGAAATTATGCGATCTTAAATATGTCTTGACGAAGAAGTTAAATTTGTATTTATAAAAAAAAAAATTTGGCCATCTTATACTTTCGTACTATCGTATTCAATGAAAACAAATATGACATGTTACTGTAAAAATCATTAGGTACACTATGAATATTTCAATAATATGATGTAAATTGAGAATTTTAAATTATAAAATGTATTTATTATATATTTATATAATGTTGAGTTAGTGTTCTGATTGTATAAAGGAATTAAGAAAAGCCTAAAAATTGTTTTTGTTGGTTAGAACTTTTTATAAATTATTAATTTTTTTTTCATTAAACTAGAAATTTTATTTATTGTATCGTGCGATTTTATTAAGGTCAATTTCAAGGCGTTCGTGAGTAACTAAGTGCGTTGTTTCCATATTATTCAGTGTCGAATAACGGAAAAAAAAAATTCAACACATAAGTTTGTCAAAAAATATTCTTTTACCTCTCCTGCTGATAAAATTTTCAAAATCAAAATTTTTGTCTCTAAAACAAAATGATATAAAAATATATAGGACAAAATCGATAAATTCTTATATTTTTGCATTAACATTCATATAATATAAAAGAAAACGCTAAGAAAATACGGAAACAAATAGTCGCCACGTACCACATTATTTATGGTAAATTGCTAAAAAGATTGGTGTTCACGCTGTTATATAATAATATCTTTATGAAAAGGCTAAAGCCCATATTATCGCTTTTCACTAGTCGCGTCATCGCGTATATTTGTATCAAAGTCGTTGCAGTTCGTTACCGTCGCGTGATATTTTTCGTAAATCTTTCGAATAATCCTTTCTTTTTATGCAGAGATTCTCGTGAATCATACTTTTTATGTCTGTAAATTGTAAAATCGAAGACGTCAACATTCGTACGTTACCGTCGCATCGTCTCGTGTTTTTTCTCGAAAAATCGTTTTGTAAAATCGCGGAAAAATCAATTTTTTTTTTTGTAAATCTCGTGAATTATCGTTTTTTTTTTTGTGAAATCGCGTTATATTCATAGTTTATTTGTCTTTGTAAATAGTACAATTATAATTATTATTTACTTGCATATATTGACGAATATTCATTCATTTGTATTGTAATTACAGACATTTCTGTTTTAAATAAATAACGGTTTGATAGCCGACGTGGGTGTAATACGCATTTAAATACTACATTTATTTTAAACGAATCTGTGTAATCGAATACTACTGGAGTGTATGTAATCTCGTATTGATTTAAATGTAAGTAAAAACTGGCCAGTCTACTTTCGTGTGTACTGTACTGTGAGTATTAAATTCATTTATTGTTATTTGTAATATTATTAATTTTATATCGTTGAGCCAATTTTCATTGTTATTCTTATTTATTTATTATACTGTCTTTAATAATTTTACATACTATTGCCATTTAATTGTACACAAATACCTAATTAAAGTAATAAAAATAAAAATTCGAGAGATAATTTTTAAATAATTATCTATACGTAATAATTTCGACAACTGGTTTGCAACATCAAATATATAATACATATTTACGGTGTAATCATAAATTAGTCACTTAAAGTATACATTTTCAAAAAAATAAATTTTGTATTTTATTGTTTTTCTCTTATTTTGTAAACGTAAGAACATTGTGTTCTAAACATTTGAAAATATATTTTTTTTTAATTTACTGTCGGGTTTCGTTGTATATTTATTGTAAATTGTAGTTACCAATTTTTTAAATTACCAAGTATTACTATTATTTATTTATTTATTTTTTTTTATTTTTTTTTTTTGTAAGCAAAATTTGTATTTATCTTTTGTTCATAATATACAAAAACTCACTATAGTAACTACATAGATATAAAATTATGTTCGCAATAATCCGTAATGTTGAGTTGATAGCTTATATAATTTATACTGAATTCAGTAACACGAAGTTATGGAGTTTGCAGGTGGATGCCGATGCCGAAGTTGACACCACCTTGAATTTTCATCTCCGTGTTATTTTACTCTGCGATAATGGTTTATTTATGGTGGAAAATTTAAATATTTTAAGTGCCAGCAGTCGAATATATATATTATATGTATAAATACACAATTACAAATTCTGTAATCATTTAAATCATTTACCATTCAATGGATCAGCATTATACATATACCTACCAGATATTATCATTTTCGATAACTATTCATAGTTTTCGTGTTTTGAAATCAATTTATTTTTTATAATTTCCATTGTGTTTTTGAAATTAAACGATAATAAAATTATAATAGAATTTTACCGTCATAATTTATTATTACGTAGTCCAATCTTGTAAAGGGGAAAAAATATGTTTTCTAAATGGAGAACGATCGTGCAAAGGCAAAATTTATTGCCCGGCTCCTAAAAAATACTAACCTACATTTTTAAAAAATAAATCAAGAAGATAGACATTTAAGTATTATAAATTTATACATTTTTAATGAAATAATAAAACAATATATGTGAAATAAAATAAAAAAACAGTGAATAGATTTTTAAGATCAGTATTTATAATGCAACTAACAAAGGTTATTTTTTTTGTCATGAGTGTCAACTGATTATAGAGGATAAGAACGGTGTACATATATTTTCTCGTTATTATGTGAAACGTGTAAATTATACGAAAAGAACAAACTAAATATTTTTTGTGTACGCAAAACACGAATAATATAATAATACAATATTACCTATTTATAATACATACACCAAACAACAATAAGTATGAAAAATAGCGGAAAGTGGATATATTATATTTGTACCCTTGAGAATAATATTTATAAATAAAAACGATGGTTATTGTGATTATTAAAGATAACGTTATTCAAAAATATATTTGACATTTAACAAAATAATGTAAAAGTGTATTTCTACAAAGGAATGGGAGACTTGAACAACGTATACCTACACCAATTTAAAAAGAACATTCACTTCCAAATTCCAGTAAATGATTTTATGCGTTGAACTAAAATTATTTTCAAATATGACATACCTAATTTATTTATTGTAAAAATCACGTCACCGTGCTACAGTGTGGGCCTCAATAATTTGTCATTTGACAATAATTTGTCGTGACTTGTATCGCGGGTCACTACAATCTCACATTATAATCGTGTATCTTAATGATTTACCAGCGCGAAAATCTATAATAATGTTTAACAGTGTCAGCATAGAGACATAGACCAAGTTATACATAATATTATTATACACATTGTTATTTTCCATAAATAACAAATCTATTTAACATCAAGGTGTTGGTAAAATCTAAATATAGATGTACATTTTACAGTAACATCTGCAATGCTGTTGTGTGTAAAAGAAAAAATTAAAATTTCTATTTTTCTACTTTTTCGATGTTGAAGGGGGAAGTTGAACCCTCTAAACCCCCGTGTTAACGCAGCCCTGACAGTCACGTATTATTTATTATAAATTATTGCACATTCTTTTGGCGTTTCGAGTTAAGTCGTAAGTGCGATTGTTGAAAACGCGAGATTCGAGTCGCGTTCACTTTTAGCGATATATTTTTTAACGCGAGACATTATGAATACGAAATTATCTAACTGATTTAATAAATAATACATTTATATTACACTCATTTACATACCTATTTTAAGACCTTATAATTTAATATTTATGAGTAATAAAATGTATTTTAACTCCCCCTGAAATTTTTTTCTGGCTGCTGCCGTGTATATTAAAATAATAATAATATTAATAATATATTTTTTTTTTTTGGAAAAAAAACGGGCGTTAACCCAATTGACAAGTAAATATATATATATATATATATATATATATAATACAGTAATGTAGAACAACAACAACGACAAAAAAAAAATGTGTACGTTATAATAAAGTTAACACGAGAAAGAAGAAATAGTAAATAATAAATACATAATACATTACTGTCGTATGAAACGGCAAAATATTACAATAATGTTTACAAATATAATATAAAGGCAGTTGCCCTTGGGCGGCATTTTTTTACATATATTTGCTGTTTTTACCTTTTTTTTTTACTATTTCTCTATTTTAATTATTATAATGAGTTTTGATTGTCATTTGTCATTATTTTTCAAAATGTTATTAATGTTAGTTTTTTTATTTCTTATAACCAAATTGAAAACATTATCATGTTTGTAACCACGACTGTGTAATATCGGCAGCATAGGCATGCGCAGACATTTGGTATGGGGTGTGTCATGAAGAAATTGGGCTGTTTTTCTTGAAATGGACTTTACACCCACCTCCTCTACAAAAAAGGAAGAAATTTAATGCAAAATAAAAAATCATATCAGCTACTACTTGTGATCCATAACATTTTTATTTTTTATTCGTTTGAACAAATATATAATTATTTTTAAAAAAATGGGTAGCGAGATGCGGGGTGTTGTGGATGACTTTTAGTGAATTACTTGGGTAAAGATTTTAGTGTTTTGCCATTGCTATACGATTCTGAGCGGAACTTTGGTATAATACATTTTGTTGAAAAATTTGAAACGGTTATAAAAAGAAATTGTGACTTAACGATTTTTAAGATTTTTTGAATATACAAAAGTAACAGACGTCTGAAATTGTTTTAAATTTCTAAGCTTTAAAAACAAAAATTACCTCTTTTATGAAATACATACCTCAAAATCTATAATTGCTATAAATAGCCAAAAATTAAAATAAATTTTTTGAAAAATTTATCTCGTTAAAACAGTTTAAAGTTACATATTCGGTGAAAATTTTAGGTTTCTATGTCCATTAGTTTCAAAATTACAAAGAAATAACGATAAACGAATTTGACGTAATTGTGTTTTTATCGTTTTTATATCATTTTCGGTAGTTTTTTCTGACGCAAAAAAAAGTATTGAGAAAATCGAAAAATGATCTATCTAAAGTACCAACTAGACGCAATTTGCTACCGGAAAATAGTGCTACACGTAAATATCGGAGTACTACTTCTGATAGAATTTTCGGGTACAGACATAAAAAAAGAAAACACATCATTGTAAAACTAATACATTCCATGCTCCGTTCAGAATCGAAAATAACTAGATATCTTTTTATAATAAAGTATAATACCTACTTTAAAATGTTAAAAATAAAACTAATATGAAAATAAGTCATAGAAAATTATAAACATATAAAACCGTATTATAATTGTAATTTTCTTTGGATAGGAATCAATACTTAAAACTCTTTAACGACGCTGTTGAAATCAACTGATTTGGTCATTTCTTGTTCAACAAATAAAAGTGATATTCTAATCTTTCTTAAGACATATGTAGTTTGTATGGCAGTGGTTGCCTATTGGTTTATTTTATTGGGTACCAAAATATTTTTATATCCCATGATTTATGTGTTGGTATATTTTGTAGCTTAAACATTAAAGTTGTACGATAAAAAATAACGGGCCACGAGGTGTGCCACGGCATACCTGGTACACTCTTTGCGCACGCCTATGACCTGCAGCTTATAAAATCTGCTAGAAATCCTTTCGTGAAGTATTGTTAGACATTACTACAGGAGAAAATTTATAAAAAGAAAAGCAAATGGTAACAATGTTTTTCGATGTGTTGACGTAGTTATCTAATGGGATACTCTCGTGTAATTTATCCTTAAATTGTTGTTTAACCTTAGGGTCATTTTCTACGCTCCACAGAAGAAAACCTACCTATAACTGTTTCTTCAGACAGATTAAACACTTTAGCAGTTCTTAACTCAGAGACCATTCACCGAAATTTGGATTATATAGATATAATAAAAAAAGCACTGATAACAAGAAAAAAAAATTGTAAAATAATAAAATAATATTTTCATATGCGCGTGTAAAAATACAGCATTTAAATGAAAATAAATAAACTAAGTAAAATGCGATTCAATGATTGATTTTTTTAAGAAATTCATTGCCAAATCATTTAAAGATGGCCATGTATACAACGCATTCTTGTACAAAACCGTCATTTATAATATTTTTGTTGATGTGAAAGTTTACGTGTATCATACCACACGATATAATTTATTTTTTATTTTGTAATTTTGTTCTTGCGTTTTTCATTATTTCATTGCCAAAAAAGTCAGTAAAAATTTTTACTAACCTGTAGACCGGACACAGAACTACACTGCAGTCTCCTCCGGTTTGCCAAGAGTGAATATAAATTATACGCTTTATATTCATTATCCAAACTTGTTGATTGGAAATTTTACACTATTCATTGTGTGTATGTATTTTTTTTCAAAAATATATACTATGTAATTATAAAAAAATTTAACGTATATACTATATATAAAATATCAGTATTTATAATTTATTAAAATTAAAATGTTTAAACAAGTAATTTATGGGTCTAGCGGAAAAAAAGTTACAATTCATAAAGTAATAATAATAATATGTTTTCGTTTGTAAATTTGTTCGTATTACATAGATATTTATGTTGACCGATTTGGTTATCACATATCATGATATAAATCTACAGAAATTTGTGATTTGCGTCCGAAAGTGCATGGAGTAGAGTCGTAGAGACCCAGCACGATGATAAATTTGCCTTTGCAATTTGAATGTTGGTATGTAATTTTCTTGCACGTATTTGTTGCACCAAAAGATGTAATTTGGAAACACGAATTGTATTTTCGTATGTTAGAGAGGAAATATTTTGTGTGGCTTGTGTCACCTGATAACAACATCGATAATGGTTCAGGTGGTGAATGTAATTCTGGAAATTGTATTTTTCCGCATCCAGTACATTCCTGGCACTTCATCCTTAAATTTAAGAGCATCGCAATATTCGCATATTTTGTCCATTTTTCCAATCACAACATTTGGATGAAGATTGTAGTTATAATGAACATCATAGTGGAATGCAGCAAAAGCGATTTCAGCTTGCAGTGACCGTGTGGATCGTACATTTCGTCCTCGATCGGTTTGTCGAAAATCACCAGATTATATTCTAGAAGTTCATACTCCATTGGTTTCCCATCTTTCATCACGTTAATGTTCTGTTTCAGACAATCGGGCTCTAGAAGTACGAACTCGATTAGTTTCCACTTTCCAGTCTGGCTTCCCTTTGTTCGTTTGTTTCTGAAGCTCTAGATGATCTTCTTTTTCGTGCTTGAAGTGTAGATCGTTTAATCGCTTTTCGTTTGGGAGGCATGATTGCACAACAACTGGTTTGAAAAAATATAAACTAGTTTTCATAACAACTTACCAAAGTCTTATATATAGTACATATAAAGCTTATTTTTTAAACTCAATATAGCAATTTAATTGGTCACCGTGGGAGTTGTTTAACGCCTAGAATCTCAAAAGAAGAATAATCCCAAAAAAAGAATCCTGTATTTGCTACCACCCACGTTGGTCGTACATATTTTAAATATTATATTACAGAAACCTTTGCGAGGGTATGCACAAAAACTTACCAAAGTTTCATTACAATCGAATCAACAGTTTAGGAACGCATGCAGAACATACAGACAGACATTCATTTATATATATATATATATATATATATATATATATGTACTATTTATTGAACGCAAATATATTTATGAAAAAGTGAGGTATCGCAGGAATTAAAAAATTTTACTCAACGTAATTGGTCTATAATCACTCGAAAATGTATTGTAAGTGTATACAGTGAAAAATTAATGAAGTACCATTCGACGAAGGCCGGTTAAATCGGCTAGTTTAACCATTAACCATTATGTATAGATGTGTGTATATATATATATATATATATGTGTGTGTGTGTGTACAGAGTGTAAGTAATTACACCCACGTGCACACTGCACATACGTGTAGCCATAAATTAACAGGAACTTCAGTGAGAGGTTGGATAGGAACGTGATGACTTTCGTACGAATATAATCATCAGCGAGAGTCACGCGCGCATACGTCTTTCTCGCCCGTTGCCACTGGCGCGGCGTCGGAAATGACGCGTTTCAGACGGTGAATCACGCGCGTGACGCGGGCTCGAAAACGCATTATTTTGCACCGTTTTTGCCTTTTTTGCTATATAGGGGAGACGTGCAAGATTTTTGTCTTCAAATATATACAGAACGTTCAAGAATGATTTGTGCTAATTGCAATGTTTTACCGCGATAAATGAAGATTTGTGTATGGATTGTGTAATTAACATGATTTTGTTAAATTTGGATATTTAGTAAAAATAAAATAAATAATTATTTTTTATTTTTTAAGTTACGTTAAATATGGATATAGCAAGTTTAAAGATTTTACTTCTATAGAAAAATATGATTGGTCAATTATTTCCTAATTTCACCAAGATGGCGATTTCAATGAATTGTTTTCACTTACTGAAAAAGTAGTATTTATAATATACTAAACGCATTTCCATTAATTCATGTCATTTTATATCGTATAGCATGCAAAAATATCACTTTATCAATATTACGTCATAATTATAATAATATTATTATTATTACTATTATTGTAAGTGATATCTGTCTATGTCTGCTATAGAAGTTAATAATTAAATTGTGCTTGATAGCCTTCATGCGATATTGATAAAATGAATTATGTGTGTCATGATACTTGACGATTAAATAAAATGGTCGAGTTAGGTTATGTTAAGTTAAAAATTTAACATAACTTAGAAATAGAAAGCTATTTAAATATATTAAAGTAAAAAAATAAATAAGGGATGTGAAGCGAAACGTGTCTGATGAGTTTTGAGTTTGAATTAAAAACAACTATTTCTTCGCTAATTCCGTTTTATTTTTCATTGATTTAAAAGGGAGCACACTTTTTCCAACGATAACTTAACCTTTTTAACCCTTCCATACTTTATGCTCTGTAAAATAGCAGTTTATTGATGCAATGGCTTCTTCGTTTGATGACAATCTCTGTCGTCCAAGCCAAATTTTGTGTTTTGGAAACAGGAAAAAAAATTACTGAAGGCCAGATCTTAAGAGTATTCTAAAGTAGAGTATCTATAGAGTGGGTGGTCAACCAATTAGGATTCCAATTCGTGAATTTTTGCCATGATGACCGCCACGAATTGTGAGAAGGTGCATCTTGTCTTGATGAAACGGTAGTTTCATCAATAAATATATGAATATATGAATATTAATAAATTAAGATATAAGATATAGTAAATGACACATACCAAAAATCAGTAAAGGGGGAATGCCCTCAGAATCTCGAAAGTTACACCGTGGTTTTCAGCAGGAAAGCATGAATCCGCAGAACTCGCGAAAAGATCGACACAATTCCCCGTTCGAATAATCTTTTAAAATAGTTTTTCCGTTAGCACAAAACCGATGTTTTGACACATGTGGCACGTCCGACTAAAATCACAAAAATCGCACACTAATTTCTTCACCACACAAAGGTTGTTGAAGTTATGGCCACGCTTTAAAAGCACTGTAAAAAGACAAAACTTTTGGTATATAAAATACGAAGAACCGTCATATTTGAGGTAATCAAAAATGCAAAAATGCGAGAACGGAATGAGTAGGTACACGTTATTACGGTATCATGTGTATAAGATTGTGAGCATGATTTCGTGATGAAATTTTTTGTCGTCATACCCTTCGTAAAGAAGTTTCACTTCAAAAAAATTATAATGACTAATATTTTTCCATTATTTATTATTCGTGTAATAAGACTAAATATAAATTACACGTAAATCGCTTAATTTCAACAAGCGTTTAAATTTTTAATTTTCAATTTTATTTGGCAGTTCTTATTTGCATAATTGCAATTTTTATCAGACATTTTTTCATGCCTTTCAGAACTGAAAATCCCTAATGAGTAGATTAGTAGCTTTTCCGCGAAAAAAATCTGTTTGTGTTTGAGAATGGTTATTATTATAATATTAAGTACCTCCTATGCGATTTATAATCATATAGGTACTAACAAAATGAGTAAACGAATTGTCTCTTTTTCTGTTTAATTTGGAAATTTATATAAGTACCAAATATTTATTCGAAAAAAATTAAAAGCTCTTACAAAAAATACTGCACAGATTTGCTGAAGACCCTCGACGGTTGACATCGGTATAATAGTAAATCATGAAATATTGAATTTGTACATATAAAACTACATCGTAATTGCGTATTTAATTACTCAAACGTAATAATTATAAAAAATGATTAAAAATTTATAAATAATAATTATACATTAATTTAGAAAAGGGAATAAAAAATCATTTATTTTAGAATCCACGTGTGTAAAATTTATTTATGTGCCATCTTAGAAATCAATTTGATCGCATTCTGATTGTAAATCTAGCTACGCCCATGTACCTACTCGTTTATGTATGTATTATGTTACAGCATTATTATTATTATTTTTTTTTTGTGACTTGGGAAATCATATATATTTTTATATCAAATAATTTCTTTTTTTTACACCAAAAGTATACGGTTCAGTGTTTATACACGTCTACAGTTGTATGGTCTTACGTACAACCAAATGTATAAATAAATATAGTTTACAGTTATATACGAAGTGTGTGTCGTATGTATATATGACGTATATGGTATATACTCATAATAAATAAATGAATAAAATAGAAAGAAAAACGGAAGGAAAAAAGAACTCTTAAAAAAAGAAATATAATCCGTTCCATATAGTTGTGTTTTTATTTGTATTTTTATACGTACGGTATATATTGTGCATTATACAACGTCTCTCTCAAACGTTTCGAGGGGGGAATCGACAAGTATATAGACTGAAGTATTATATTGGACATACGGTTGCGAAACTGCTGCGAAACCTATAATAATAAATAAAAAAAAAATACGTTTTACGATTGTTTATGTTTTACTGTTTGTTGCAGTTCAAAGAAAGGAAAATGCGCGCGCGAGTATATAATCTTCCCCTCGCGGAATTCAACCGATCGATTTGTGGTTAGAAGGATATATGTCATCTACGATCGCGCTTTTTATATAGATAATAATAATATTTTAGTATATACATTATACATACATACATAGGTATGTAGTATGCGATAATTTATTATATTAACAATAGTTGACGAATAATTAAGCAGGCTTTCCTCTGTTGCCATAACCTTCACATAGTGGTCACACGAAATTTTTCTCACAGGTTATCACACATGGATGCATAACATTTTTATAATTTTAAATTGAACATTCACTATAAGGGTTCGCAGTTTTATTGATCGCATTGAATAGCAAGATAAACAGTTGATTCGGCCACTTGTAGCACTGAATATTTTGGCTCTGGTATATATTTTATATTATTTTTATGTCAGAAAATATACGCGAGTAATTTATTTATAAAAATAAAAAAACAAAATAGAAGGGACAATGATATCACCGTATGTGGCAACATACGAAATACGACTGAGCACCTGATGGTGATGCCCATGGAAGTCAACTTGCTAAATAGATTCGCGCGAGAAAACGGATTCGAAGAAACACAGAAACTTGAGTTATTGATTTTCGATTAGAAATAGGTATGGAAATAATTTCGCATGTTAGATATTTGCAATAGCGTGTCATGTACGTTTACCTATACTATAAAGCGCGAGCAATAATATATTTTATTAATATATATTTCACAATTTAAAGGGGCAGCGAATTTCAAATGTGGTTAACATATACTGTTTTAAGCTATTTATTGACCCGGAAAAAATTCGTTTCCTGACGAAAGATAGGTTCCTTTAAGTGCGATTATAAGAAATTTAAGTATTACCGCCATTAAAAAAAATTGCTATGTTTTCTCTGTTTATCATTGAATGGGTACCAATTTGTAGTTAGTGATTACATAAAAAAAAATTTTTTTTGATTTACTATTTCAAAAATATACCCGTTTCATCTATTTTCTAAAGAAAAATACATTTTTCTTTTGTATTTAATTTTTGTAACTTATTTTCCGCAATTCAATTATGTTCCTGCGACTACAGTGCGCAGCGGTATAACATATATAAATCGAATTTTCTCGAGAGCTACCATTTATCATTTTTTCTCTTAATCAAGGCATATCTTTCTGTGGTAGGTATATGTATACTTACTGTACGATGACGTCGTCGACAGTCTCGGGACGGTTGAAAATTGAAAGACGGAGGAAAAATATGTACAGCACTTGTTATAACTCGTGTCTTCTTTACATATTATATACATATGTTTTGTTGTCAGTTTTTAAGAATATTTTTTGTGAAAATTGTAATAATAACATTACCATATGTTTAAAACGGCATTATAATAAGTTGTACTTGGAGTTGTAACGAGGTCCGCGCGTATATACTATTACATATTAAGTAAACCATAAGTGAACGTTGAACAGGTGCAGTACAATAAATATTTTATAATTTTTTACCAGATACCTGCAGTGACGAAAACGTGTCTGTAAAACTAATTTTATACGGATATCGAATAAAAAATTTCAGTTCTGTTATAGTAGGATAAAATATATTATTATCTTTTATCAGATTTCATGCTAAACCGTTTTGGTGGTAGGCAGTAGGTGAGTTTTTGTTTAATTCCGATAAACTGAATTTGAAAAGTCAAGCCGTCTACGCAGTAATCGGATAAATAATGTCTGGACTTTCGGTAAACGCGCAACTGTATTTTAATCGCAATGCGTTTTTAATCCGATTTAATTCGATGACCGACACTTCGGTCATAATCTGAGTACAAGAACGATTCTTTTTCTCTCAATATAGACATTAATCGTCTCAAAGATTATTTTCAAACCATAATAAATTGTATTATTATATAAATATCGAAAGGAGCGGAAAATATTGTTATGGGATATTCGGATTATCTATGAATTTATAAATGTCATATTGTGCAGAATAATTTGAACGCTAATTTCGCCTGTGTTATAGCTTTTACGTTAAGCTCGTCGAAAAATCAATTCGGATTCTTTGCAGATATACGCGAACAAATTTCTCTCTGTCGCCGGAAAATAATTTATTTTTATTTTTTATGTTTTCGTCGAACGAACGCCAATAAACATTTTCCCGTCGATTTCCGTAAATTCGATACGTAATCTTCGTACTGAAATGTCGGTTTCATCTTTTTTATCGCCTGTTATTTGGCGATCCGATTTGTTAAAACAAAGAATGTATAGAAAAAGAAGAAGAAGAAGAAGAAAAAGAAAAAAAATCCGCAAATTTCTTTTTAAAATTCCGTAACAATCGCGATACTCGTCGTAATAAATGATGTACGTAATTGAAATATTTCGATTTATTTTTTATTATTATTTTTTTTTTGGCTATAAATAGAGTTTCAAAGGATTTGTAGTATTTTGCATTATTCGTCTTACACAATCGTAAAAATAGTAAAGTAAAAAATAAATGCGTTTCATATCAAAATAAAGTTAGACATATAATTTTATTTTGCGTATAAATGCATATTTCGGTTTTTATTTTTTGCTTTTAAAAACATTACTTTTTCTTTTTTCAACTTTTTGCAACATATTTCATTTTTTTTTTATTCTTATTTATATATTTTACAAATTGTGGATAATTGTGATTGTAGTAATTTTAAAAAACTTATTCGAGTATGTATGTATGTATATATATATATATTTATAGTTCCATAATATGTGAGTTGGATTTAATGTATTTATTAACAGCCGTAATAGTTGTTTATCCACCTACACAATAATGTAACAGAGCACGGACACGATTTTAATTATTTTTCACAAAAAAGACTATGTATTTTTATTTATTTTTATTATTTAGTATCAAAAGCTGACGCGTCTGCTTAGCAAGAATATTTTCTACTCTGTGTTGTTAAATACAATTATTTAGTGTCATTTATTTAATTTTTAAAATTTTATTTGGTTTTTTCAATGTACATTTTTAAAATTTTTAGTAATTTACATGCAAATTTAAAAAAAATTGATTTTTAATTGCGTATTTTTGTGTTCTGAAGTGCATATATACTTGCATATGCCATATTTAATGGCTTTTTTAGAGCTACAAGTTCTTTTCCCTGTTTATGACAAATAGGTAAAGTGGTTAGGCGAGTTTATAGTTAATAGTTAATAGTTTATATTTAATATATATATATATATATATATATATATATAATAATAATAATAATAATAATAATAATAATAATAATAATATTCTGGAAAAAATGTTCAAAAATAAATTGTATTATTATGTATACATATGTGTGTGGACACGGATTTTATGTCTTTTACAAAGGGAAATATGTATCGAAAAATAATTACAACATTTTAGGAAATATCTTCTAACGGTATTGTCAGGAAAGAATAACAGAAGAATTATACGTTTCTTGTGTGAAAAAAAAATCTCCTGTGTAGAGTGTAATATTATACCCGTACTATAATATGATATATATATATATTAATAATATATTAATCATATATATATATATGAATAATGTATTTAATACATACTTGGAATGATAGTAAATAATGAAAATAATAATTTTAAAAGACTCCGTATATAATTACCTATTATAATAGTAAATATTTGTACATATAGTTGTAAATCTAAAACATAATATGACTTAATACGAATAATTAAGTTTAGTTGAAAATACACACGTCAAAGTAAAAAAACAACAAATATTTTGTTTATATATAACATGTCTACAAAATATTACTTATATTTAGCTATAGCAAATAATTATATCTAATATCTATCTAAACTTATTATAGCCGCGTGTATTGTAATATAAAGTAACACGCAAGGCTGGGCGTTAACCGGTAAAAAGTTTAAAAGTTTAGTTGATATTCGTTTAGTAATGTGTGTTAAGTTCACGTTAATTTTATATCGTAATTTAAAAAAAATACAAAAGAGGTAATGACAATTCTATTAATACTTAAACACTCGACACTTATAATTTTATTAATATATTGTCCAGTATCATCAATTTTGAAAGAAGCTATCTCAGTGTCATTATTTTCAGATAGTAGATATTTCAGATAGAATGTAAGGCCTTCTTTGGTTTGATTTTCTTGTTTGTCTAATTTAGATTTCTAACACACAAAATATAATAATGTATTTTGTCTTTTTACTTTTTTATTACAAAAACAAACTCGTTAAACACAACGAATGTCAGAAAAAAAAATTTTTTCTATACGCCAACACTGCACAAATATTACGTGCAGAAGAATTGTAACACGACTAATAAATTATTATGCGCTAGTAACAAAATAAGAATAATAAACTAGTTATCTGATTATCAGAGGCTATTGACGACAAAATGGGCAATAAAGGTTGTCGTTTATCGTCAATATACCTTTTTATTAAAGCGAAAACTTAATAATAAATAATTGTTGGTGAGTAAATAAAATATAACACATTAAGTATGTATAGATGTACAGTGGCGGCACCAGGTACGGGCCAGGTAAAACCATGGCCCTACCTGAAAATAGCTGGCCCTGTCACTGACCCGACCTTAAACATAATAAATCGGTCTTACTTCATAAGCTCAAAAAAACTGTAATCATTTAAAAATTTTAAATTATAGTTAATTAGCTCATGTTGTTTTTTCTAGCAGGGATGAAATTTAATTTTTGCATGGCACGACCTTATACTTGTTACGCTCCTATTGCCTCTATCAAGAAAAAAATCTTTGTGCCGCGACTGTACCTATATTGTTTTATATTGTTGTTTAGACTCTAGAGTGGTGTCATTAATATATGGTACAACACTACAACAATTAATGCACTTAAACATCTTAATATAATATGTGTTTAAATTTAAATTTACTATATAAAAACAAAACCCAATTACAGATATTTGATGCTTTGACAAAGTCTTTTGGATTTGAGTTGGATTTCGGCTAAATAAGCAATGCAAATTTTCTAAATGTAATTTTCACTTTTTAGTATGGGCAATTTTCATTTTTATAACAAGTGCGTCTACAGGTTTTGAAAAAGTCATGGGTATGGACACTGGACTCCAATTTCCAAATATATAATTTAAACATAACAATTTGTATTTTTTACATTTTGAATACTGGAATTTTCAACGTTTGTTTCGAAGGTTACTCGAAAAATCATAATTACAAGTTTTCGACATTTTTCGTTTTAGTTTTATCTCGACAACAAAATAATGGTTCTTGCACAATCTTAAAAATTACACAGAGTTTCACAATATAGGTATATATATATATATATATATAAACGACATAATTTTAACTTTTAAAGTTAACGAAATATTGAAGTAACTTAACACAAATTTTTTTATATTTACTTAACTTGCCCAGCCTTGATAAAACATAATACTATTCGAAATCTTTAAGAATCGCTATATCAACAGTAATAATAATAATCATATTTTGACTCGTGAAAAAAAAAAAAATGTTCTAATTGACTTTTCGATTCGTCTGAATACAATTCTATTTAACACACCAACTATTTTTGCACAAAACCTACACTATTTAGATTTACGGCATTTAATTTTTTCGTATAAGGAATTTTTGCGAGTTTTCGCCGATTCAACCACAAATAACTTATGTAGGAGACAGTGGCAGCTCGTTGGATTCACAAAAGGCTGCGCGCACAATATTTTACCCTCTTTCCCATAATTGTCTACCCCTAATTGCCGATGATTTTAAATTTATCGGTGATATATAAGAAAACGTTTAATACATATATATATGTATATGCTTAATA
Organism: Slavum lentiscoides; assembly: GCA_032441835.1. Lineage (NCBI taxonomy): Eukaryota > Metazoa > Arthropoda > Insecta > Hemiptera > Aphididae > Slavum > Slavum lentiscoides. The sequence continues at coordinate 160,083 of CM063707.1, read as the reverse complement.
CGTATGTGTCCTATAAATAAATAACTAAAAAACCAAACACAGTCTTTTTGAAGAGGAAAACAATATTATACAATTTATTATTTTTATTATTGAGTCGGCAATAAAAATTAATATATAATATTATATGTGAAATGACAAAAAATTATTTGTCGTGTATCGTTATTACAGACGACAATGACGACTTTATGAAAACGCAAACATTCGCAATCCGTATATTTTTATTAAATTTGAGTTTTTTGTGAATAATTTTGTTTGGGACGCGTGCCTCCTGTGCTCCTTAGCACGAACCACCACCACTGGTTAGAAGATAAATAAGCCGCCCGTCCACGATAGATTTAAATATTATACGAGTACTTGAAATGTATTTCTAAGCTATTAAATATTTTATTTACACACACGATGAAGCACTGGACTTCTAGCATATCCGTAAACCGTAATCGGATAATGATGTCGACCTGTACATCTAACATTGATTTTTAGAGATCAAATTTATACATATGTGTTATTATTCACTATTCGTGAGCGTTGCTCAATTTAAACGCAAATACACATTATGTAATTAATAATGGCGTTTATGTTATACATTTTTTAAAAACATAATACGTATGTATAAATGCGGGTCGATTTATTAAAAAAAAAAAAAATCAATACCAGAAATTTGGTGGTTTTTTGTTGAAATCCGTAGGACAGGAAGGAGGACCCATGACGGACGTGTATCCGGATCAGGATCAATAGGATCCGTGCTGCACGGGTACCAAAATAACGGATACACCGCTATTGCTGACGCAGTCTTCGTCATCGTCATCGTCTACGACAGCAGAAACCGTACGTCAAGTGTCGAAGGCGGCTGCGGTTGCTGCTGCTGCGACGGACGATGCGTGTTGGAGCGGCAACAGTTCCAGATGTTGTGGTGGCGGGGTGAGTAGTGGTGGCTGCAGGGGCGCGTAGTCCTTGCAGTCGAGCTCCTGGAGGGGCGTGAGTGATCCCGGGCGACACGTGACCACCGAATCGACGGACGTGACAGTGGTCATGACGGAGCCGCGGTGATTGTGATTGCCGCCGCTCTGGCCCAGGTCACCGTTGCCGCTTCTGCCGCCGTCGCCGCCGCCGCCGCCGCCGCCGCCACCACCGCTGCCGTTGCCGCCGCCCCGGCGATCATGTGCGTGCCGCGAGTCGGTGCAGCATGTTTTACCACGGCCGTATGGCACTGGGCCCGTTCCCTTGTACTCGTTGGCCCGGCGGCTGCACACGCCGAACCGGCTGAGCAGCACAAACAGATCGCGGCGGTACTGTTGGGTGAGCAGCGCGTACAGGTAAGGGTTGGCGCACGAGTTTAGCGGGTAGAAGAACACGAGCAGGATCTTGGTCTTGGGCACGTCGATTAGCGGGTAACCGGCTAGCGCGGTCAGCCCGAAAAAAGCGACCGGAGCCCAGCACGCGAAATCCGTGAACACTAGCAGTGCCATGCGCTTGGCTACCGTCATGTCGGAACGGGCCGCGGGCGCCACCGCCTCCCGGCCACCCCTGATCGACACGTACATCTTTGCGTAACACGCGCATATCACCACGAATGCTACACCGTTGAACATGAGCAGTGAGAACAAGTACAGTTTGTCCGTGAACTTCGCGTTGTCCATGGGCAGGCAAATGCTGAAACAGTTAGTGCGGTTCGATCGTTTCGTTCAATTATAATGCAGGAATTTCGACAAAATTCGCGTTTATTTTTTAAAAAATTTTTCCATCATCTAGGCATGCGGGTAGATGCTCGCATTGTATTTACACAAAAAATTTACTACGTTTGGGCCACTGCCGGAAAATTGTCAGGAAGTCAATCACTACAACACACTGTTCATTAAAATAAATTGAATTTTTACAATTAGGCTGTGAAAAATAAATAAGAGCGTGGTTTTTACTTTGCCAAAATTCCATTTATCATTCTGTTATTATTAAAAAAAAAATCGCGTACAATGACGTGAGACACACCCACTGTATGTATACATTATTATACGAGTACATTTATACGTATACGTGTATATAAGTTTTGTGAGGTCTCGGATTTTAAGATTTTTCGTCTTATATATATATATATATATATATATATATATATATACACATAGTTCAAAGTATATTAAAGGGCAATCATATACACTGGGGCAAGTGTACATCTCATAGAGTAATATAGAGAGGCCGTTCCGACTGAAAAGTGAAGCGCAAAAGGTCTCTATTTCACAGGGTGACCATAGACTAAAAACAAAATATTGTATTAGTCATTTTGTATTAAAATGCATATCGTAGTGATTTTATTATGTGTTTTACCATTGATTATAGAATATAGTATATTCTATAATCAATGGTTTTACGTTATAACATTATGTTAAGTACCTCTACATTTTTAGGTACTCAATCATTTCTTAGTTGTACTGTTTGTTGTGTCATTGTATTGTATTATTAACAAACATGAATGACTTTTTAGATTTTTTAGAAGGTAATTGGATTAATTATTGTACAGTTCGTTTATCTAAACGCTATATATAAGATGTAAAAAATCCAGTTGAAATGCAAGATTCTCGTTTATTTTTTAAATAAAACAATAAAAATGTACTTATACCTATGTGATATGTTAGTACTTGATAGGTATTTCACAATGCATTTAAGGGATTACATACCTTCCTTAAAGAAGGTAATCATATCTCAAACAAGCAATTTTTTGATAATAATTATTAGTCATAAGCATAAAGCATGTACTCGACGTTAATAAAGGTATATTCGTTTGAGCATTAATACATATACTTGTGTATTAATTAATTTATTACATTAAATAAAAGGCAATTAAGTCTTACAATGATGAATTTATTTACAAGTTCATTACATAATAGTTCAAACAATTTCATTAGTAGATAACCACGTACTGATAACATTTAACAAGCGGTACGTTTTACAATATTTTTCTTTATCAATAACGAAGGCACTGTTAAATATGCTGTAAAATATAATAAGTTAACATGGGCAAAATACCCAACGGCCTCTCTATATTACTCTATGGTACATCTACGAGGAATTTATAAGCAATAGAGATAGTAGAGAAATTCACGTATTTAGGAATATACCTGTATATTATAATTTATAAGTGTGGATGGGAGAAGTAAAAAGAATAAATATGCCAAGATAAAATACGAGTAATAGCATTCAACCAAAAAAAAAATAATAAAAAATAGGGCTTTTTAACTTCGAAAAACAGCCTACAGATTCCGTGGAGAATTTTAAGGGGAAAATTCGTTTTTAGATTAAAATTTTTAAGCTTTTTTGGACAATATTCTGCGAAGGTATTTTTGAAAAAAGTAAAAAAATAATTACTATTACCATAAGAAACGTCAGCATTGGTGGTACGATATAAATAACGTATTAATGAAGCTAGTAGCTACCTAATATTTGATCAATGACCTATCAAAATTAAAAGAATTTTAACATTTTTAATGCAATATAAAAAGTAAGAATACCTAATATATATTATAATACAGTAATATTTAATAAATTATTTGTCAGAAATGAGTGTCGATTGAGAAACACAGGACGTGATGTAAATAAATTACCGAACGATATTCTTTTAATCTGAAATACGGTCTAGATTTTGGTCATTATTCATTATAATTGTTTGTATCTTCACATCATAAATATATTAATTTATATTATTTATTGATGGATAAAACTGGTTTAGAGCATAAAACAGTTTTACAGTTACTGTCAACTGCATTCTCGACGACGGCGACGTTATTATTATTTTCCATAATCGTTTGAATAATAATAATAATAAGTATATATGTCGTATCGTATTTAGTAACAATACAATTTTAGAAAAATATGAAGAATTACAATAACCATTTATTTTTATTTTTTTGTTACTGTCACACCTGTATCCGTATGGTCATAATGTTATAAGTACATTTTTAATAGTTACACAAATAAGTGGTCCGAATTATTGATAGTGCAATGTTTTTGCAATGTATTGACGTTGTAAAACTATGACAAACAAATGTTTTGGAAAAAAAATGTGTACACAATTTTAGTAGATCAACCCACAAAAATCTAAAGAATAGGGTTGGTTTATGTAATTTTTTAAATTCACCTATTTCTTGGACAGCTTTTGGAAAAGACATACGTAGTTTCATACGCTGCTAATTTATTATACTTTTCATCCCTCACTTTTTTATGAAAACTTTTTATTTTGTAAATTTAATTCAAACCTCGTTCACCACACTACTTCGTACGTGTAATAAAAATGTTTCTTTATTGTACAGCGTAAGAAACGTTTTATTAGGGGAACACGTATAGAAGGGAAGAACGTGGCTATAGCCGAGGAAGGTCACCACTTGAATACATGAGCCAAGTAATCGGGGATATATATATTAAAATATTGCGGTATATATTATGAATTAAAAAAGAAAGTGGAGTATTGAGAAGACTGAGAGGCTACTACCAACTAGTTCTTGGGCTATTAACACGAGAGTCAAATATTAAGTTACAACTGAATACCAAATACTATATTTAACGAAGGAAATTGAAAGTGGTAATTTTGATATGTGTATTGATAAAAAAAAAACAATATTATATATGTTTAGAAATTAAGTTGGTATAGTCATATAATTGTATAGTTATATAGTTGTTATGTATTTTATTTTCGTTGATTTTCGTGAATACCAGTGAAATATTGTCGAAAAGAATTTCTTAAAACAGATTTCCAAATATGTTTATCAAAGTGTATTTAAATAAAATAAAATAAATAAATTCGATTTAATAAAACCGTTCTTTATTTTTTGTTTCAGATAAATGTGAAATTTTATTTTGTAGGAAAGAATTAATTTTTTTGAATATTTGCCAATTTATTAATATCAGTAAATTATCTTTCTGTTTCATGGTTCAAAAGCATTTTATTTTATTTTATAATTTTTTTTTTTGTAGCAATATTGATAAATATTTAATGTATTTATTGCAGAGATGTAATGCATCATTTTTTTATCTCTAATAATATAATATAAACTGTCGAAGAGTTTTATATATTAAACGACTGTTATGGACAAGGAAAAAAAATTGAAAAATTCTAGCAGCCATTAGGATCCTGTAAAAACGGATTTAATCCTGAATAAATATTATTGTCATACATTTTTGGAGTAAATATTCTGAATACTTTTTTCTTGGGAGTATTTGGAATACGTATTTAAAATATTTAAAAAATATTTTACCTAGGTCTATATTCTAATACGACCTGAATAGGTGGAGGAGGGCTGAAACCACCTTTGCTCTCCTTGAAGCTGCAGTGCACGCCTGCACTGAATATACTATATGTATACAAAAATGTGGTCGGTCTACACGCACTGGAACGCACGGTTCATGCACGAGTTTTCAATTTGGAAAATAATTAAACAAACAACGCGCGTAGTAATTATATATACATAATATTACATACGTATATAGGTATGTATAACAGTAGTGGACGATTAAACGCGGGGTTTGGTTAGTTTTTAGATTAGTTAAGGCAAAGTTTAAGCGTTATATACCGATATATATATATATGTATGTGTGTGTGTGTGTGTGTGTGTGTGTATGTGGGAGATACGCTTGATGCTACATACATTATTCGCGTGGTCAGCTACAATAATAAAAAAAATAATAATTATACGAATTCTATTAGTTTAACTACCGTTTGCGCACGTCTTTTTCATTTAGACGTTGACTTGTGGGACTCGGTCATTGGCGACACCACGATTCTCTAAATATACACGTTACACGTGGCTCTATATGATTAATACCTCTAAATCGTATACCTACTCTCAAAGATTTTTGGGCTGCTACCACAATATCACTCCACATATCTCTATTTTGTACCAGATCTTTCCAATTTGCTACAACCAGCACTATTAGATCCTTTTCTACTCCATTCACAAACTTTTTTTTGGGCCTGCTACGTAGTCTTTTCCCGTGAGATATCTATTCAAATGCTGCTCTTAGTGGATCATTTTCTTTTCGACGCATAACATGGCCTAGCTACTGAATACTCTGGCATTTAATAAAACAAGTTACCAGTCTCATATCCATCAATATGAGCTTAGCGTTGCAACCAAATATTTGAAGTTAGTGGCGGTGTGAAGGGGTAAATTTGAATCACGTGATTCAAGAAAAAATATATATACAGGTGGGTGGGTAGTTTAGGTAGGTCTATAATATTATAATATATCATCTACATTCATGAATAGTCCTATAAAATAGTACTTGCAAATATAACATTGATATCGAAAGATTAAATGGGATAGGTAGGTGGGTTACATGTATGATTTGTGATTCAAGGGAAAAATACTTCGCGCCGCCACTGTTTGAAGTCATCCACCTAATTAATTTTCATTAATATACATATAGTATTATTATTATTATTTTTGTAATAATAATAATAATTTATGTAAATCAAATATATGTAAATATATTAACATCACTATTAGCCACCTTAAATTAAAATGAGACCATTTCTCATTTTAATCAGCCTAAATTGGTTAAAAAAACGAATAATTAATTAGCCTGGGCCATATCAGGTTGTCCTGAAGTATGAACTTTATTATTATTAGGACAAACTAGAGGATTATTTTAGTTTAAACTGACATAGATCCGAATGCGTTTCGAACCAACTAGTTTAGTACAGGACAAATTAGTTTAACCTGAAATCTAGTTTGGCGGGTAACGTGTTTATGTATAATGATCGATGGAACATCGGCGACGGTCCTCTCCAGATGGGGCGTACACGCGCATTTCACCGAAATGTGTCGGTTTGGCTGTGTACCTATATAGGTACATGTAACTATGTAAATATATATATATATACTTTAAAGTTTTAAAGTTATTTATAAAGTTTGGTATATAACGTTAAAGCGTTCGTGTTTTGTCACCGAAAATAATACGCGTTCGAGATGAAAACTATTAACGATCTTAGCCGACCCGGGCACATGCACGCGTGTGGTCTCCCGAGATATATTTTTCCCTCGAGATTTTTTTATTCCTCGTAAATCGAATCCGCTTCGCCTCGCTTTTATGTTCATATTCGTCTCGTGGGTAGTAAAAATAAAAAGAAAAAAAAAAATGAAATGATTTATATTTACGCGTGCGTGTAGTATATCAACCGACTTGTGTATTAGCAAGTCTAATGGATCGGAATCGTTTGCTATATTATGTGTACAGTTATGTCGACGAACATTTCCATAGAAAGAAAAAAAATACGAAAAGGAAGTGCGTAGTTTATAAAAATCCTTCGAGGTATATGTACCGGCATCGTAATAATATATATATATATATATATAAATGTGTGTTAAATAATGTAATAAAAGACACACAGTATTTAATTATAATTGTAAAATAGTATATTTTATTTTATCGTATTTTATTGCATTATTGTAGTGTTTTAAAATATAAATACCTAATTTAATATATAATTCTTTTTCATTTTTTGTATTAACATTATAATATTATTATATTTTTGTCAATAATGTTTGTACGCATTTTCACCATTATTGATTAAATAAATAAATAAATAAATAAATAAATAAATAATAGAAATTTATTTTATCGTTAATTATATTTAATATTAAAATCAACATTTGTGAAATATTCAAATGTATAGAAGCTATACAGTTTTGCCCAAATGTTACTGGTCACAACTAAGTTTGACCAGACAAAAGCCGAAATATTATGATGTTTTGTCCAAGCACCGTGGGCAATTCGCGTTTTGCCCGAGCATTTCTGAGGTTTGCGCGATTTCGGCTTTTGCCCGTAACATATATATGTTATGAGCATTGGCATAATATTTAGATGAAAAAGTAATCCTGGAAGATTAAAAGGTGATATTTTTTTTTTTTTTTAGAAAATTGTTTGAATCGCGAACTTTTTAATAGACATTCTTATGCGTTATATCAAGAAAAATAAATACTATTATATTTTTTTGTATATACCAGATACCTAATACCTATTGTTTTATCGCAAGAGTATTCATAAAAAAAATTCAAAAAACTTTCGATGAAACAAATTGTGTATTTTCTAAGCCTCACTGGTATCGAAATGGAGTCCGTTTTATAACTGTGTAATTCTACAAAAAACACGTCAAAATTGATATTCGTCATTATTATTATTATTATTTATTGTAAATTTCTTTTATATCTTCTTTATATATTTTATACCCTTTCTCCCCAATGTAAAATGTCAGTAAAAAAAAGTTGATGAACAAAAAGAAAAAAAAGGTCATTAAAATAAAAATATGCACAGTTTTTAATAAAAGTGGACTCTTTTGAAAATGGCTGATCTAAAGTTCTTTTGACCACTGAAAATCTTTGCAACTGAAAATCGCAGATATATATGGGCCTAGGTAAATTGAGTCCCAAATGATTTTATCGTTTTCCAAAAGCGGTGAATTTTGTAAAAAAATTAAATTGTTAAGTTGAGTCCCGTGTCTAAAAATGAAAGCGGTAAATTGAGTCCCGTGCCTTAAAATGAAATTGGTAAATTGAGTCCCACGTATAAATATATATTGTATGAAATCGGCGAAATATGCATTTATCACACAGAATAGTTGCAGTCGGAACAGGTTTCTGTAGTAACCTTATCGCATTAGATATATTTGTAATCTGCTGTCGTTTTTACCTTGAACAAACTTAATGGAAATAAATACAATGTCTTGGTTTAACCAAGGTTTTTAAAAAACAAAATTTGGATGAACATATTATGTCTAAACTATCTGCAAATGAAAATACAAACTTGTTCAATGATTATATTTTAAAAACATACATTGTGTCAGTTTCTGTGTTTCCACCTAATATTTAGGCTGAATTTTTGGCAACATCAAAGTTGTTCCAGTGATAATTTCCAGTAATGAGCTTATACCCAAGCAACTGAATATTAATATTGATATGCTGAATATTAAGAATTGTGAAAGTGTGATTGAGAAGATTCAGAAGTCAGTAATTATAGATAACTCTAATACCACGAGAAAATTCTATACAATAGAAGACTATATTTCCTGGACTAAGGTCCCTGGAATTGTTTTAAATTTTACTATCCATAAATCGTAATAGCGAGACATCAGAAAATAATAATAATAATAATAATAATAATAATAATAATAATAATAATAATAATAATAATAATAATAATAATAATAATAATAATAATAATAATAATAATAATAATAATAATAATAACAATAACAATAACAATAACAATAACAATAACAATAACAATAATAATAACAATAATAATAATAATAATAATAATAATAATAGTTCAACACGTAGAAGTGTAGAACGCTGTGAATGTACTGTACTGCTAATATAAAATATGAGTACCTATAAATCCTATCTATTTTGTATGCACTGTGCATATTGGCTTATCAATAGGATTATTTATTTTTTATTATACAGTAGGTATATCAAACAAGTAAATTTAATCTATATTTTTAGAATTATGCTATTCGATTCTACTTTCATCGTGAATGATAAGAAAATTATTACGTATTTTTTACTATATTTGATATTTTTAAAATGTAAATGTCTTACATATTAGTATACATTTTCTATTTATTTAGTTGTAAATTTCATTGTAGAATCATCTGATTAAAATTATCCTCTGTAAATTGAACTAAAAATAATATATTTGTAAGGTCATGGAACACAAAAATTGAGTGTTTTATTTAATTTAGATAACTAATTTTCATGGTAGGTATAAACCTATACTATAGCTAATAATAGTTTTTTTTTGAGTTCGAACGCAGTGAGAATTTTTTTTTAGATGAGTGGGTGTAAATATGTAGATACATAATTTTTTCCCCAGAACATAAATTTTAGTTCGGCGCCATCGGACTACAACAAAAAGAATCCTCCCCCCGCCCCCTCAAAATAAAAAAAAAAATAATAAACTCACCTGGTTTTTGAGTAACCGCTGGTTCCCATCAGCGGCAGAGCACCCATGACCACCGAAAACAGCCAACCGACTGCCATTATGTTGACGGAGGCGCCGAGTTTGAGGCGCCTGTTTAGGTGTATAGCGTACGTGATAGTATACCAACGTTCGCCAGTGATTATCATCAATGTGAACACAGACAGCATGCACGAGAACACGGTTAGGAAACCAGCTACTTGACACCCGATACCTATATAGTGGTGAGCACAAATAACATGTGTACCATTATTATTATTATTATTATTATTATTATTATTATTATTATTATTATTATTATTATTATTTTATTCAAATATATTGCAAGGGATAGAAAAAAAAAAATTACAAATACAAAATTTTTAATATATTGCACTTAAAAAAGAAATTTCAAGAATAAAACTTGAATAATGTATCGATTGAAATGTTTACATTTCTTCCCTCTGTTCAATATAATAATAATTATTAGCATATATGTCTTATATATCTGAATTAAAATATGATTTATAATATATTTGTCCCGTGGAATTCGTTGTTTTACGCGTTTGAATTCCTTCATTTTTTAATTGATTCATTTTAATTAATTATTAATTTATATTTTTTTCTTTATTACAGCTTGGCAAAGAAGTACTTAGGATATAATCATCCTAAGTTTCCGCCCATACTACTGTTTCTATTTTTTAATAAAAATATATAAAGAAATGCTGCTCGATTCAAATCAATACTTGAAGCATTTCTTCTCGCACTTTGAAAATTATCTTGTTGTTGATCTGTGCGATAAGCTCGATGATTTCTCATTTCCAACCGAGCCGTTTCACGGGCTTCCTCTCTTTGCTATTCTGTTTGAGAAGCACAAAGTCGGGCCATACTAACGCGGTGCTCTTCTCGTGCGATTTCTCCTTCTTCTTCAATGGATTTATTCGACAGTGTTATTAATGACACTCGCACAAAACAAACAAATCGACCGATAGGTAACCTTAAGAACATGAAACAAAAAAAATTTACACTTTCATGACTTACAGCTTATGTATTGACAGGCAGCGGCACTGGAATGTTCCGAGAGTTTTTCATACATTCTGTGTTGTCAATCTTGTGATACCTCTATATTTCAATATCTTTTTAGTTTTGAATATTGACCAACATTGATCAATAAAAACCTAATTTATTTAAAAATTAATTTTCTGCACACATTTTTTTCCTTGAATTTTTCCGATATTTTAATAGTTATTCTGCTATTCGGGACGGAGACGAATCCAACAAATCAGAGATCATTAAAATCGGTCCAGCCGTTCTTGAGTTATAAGTGGTGTAACTAACCAGACTTTACTGACACACACACACACACACACATATATATATATATATATATATATTTGGTATGTATAACGCTTGATACCTGTTCACTGAATTCTTGAATTATTTCATAATAAATGTTTTTGTATAAAAATATAATAATTTTTTTCATAATTATTTCTTATATTTTTCACAAATTTCCAATAAAAATCATTTAACAAAATATATATATATAATTCAATATATTTAACGTTGTTTTTTACTAATTGCTTGGGGCAAGGCTGTACTTGGGTACAGTTACTTTACAACTGTATTATTATTGTATATATTGAATTTGGAAGCAACGATAAATCATTTAATTTGTTTTCGAAATTTGTCTTTTTTGGACATACTCTCTTCGCTTTTCTATCCATTAGATAATAACGCGTGTTCGTTCGGCCAAACAAAGATGCTACGCATGTGGACACATTTCATATGATACAGCAACCGAATATGTGTTGCACTCTACACTGCACCAGTGAAGCGAAATCGTTCCTTCATTCGAACATAATATTGTTAATATAATAAATTTTATTATTACTAAATAATAAGAATTAAAATGTTATAATTTATATTGTACCTATATATCAAATCTCGACGGTTTCGTTGAAGCATTATTAAATATTTGAATTCTATATTCATTTTAAAACTACTTTTTTTATCATTTTTGAATATACGAATATGATGTACGTAAACATATTTGAAGAATTTAATATATTAAAAATATAAATCATCACCGGTCGTTTGTTCGAAAAATCATCGGAAAACGTTTTTATTATTTTCAATAATGTAAATACGAGTTTTAGTGCGGATTTAATATCGCGTTATATGAACGTTTACGCGAGTAGTACGGTCGATCGTAGTTTACGATCGATTTTATGTAATTTAAATGTTTTATTTGAGAACACACAAAAAGAAAAAAAAAAAAATTAAAAGAAAATCGTATTGTTTGGAACAAAATAAATGTATTTCCGACATGATTTGTTCGAAAACGGTTTATCTAATGCACACATTATTAACAATATAAACTCATTAAAGTATAAAGATTTTCGAAGTTAATTGTAGTTTGTTGTTTGCAGATAGCGAAGTGAAAGTAAAAAGCGTTTGTTTAAATTCGTTTGTGGTGGAATCGCGAGGAAAATCTGTCGGTTACAGTACATAGGTATATTATATTGTGTGCATGGTACTCAAAAACGTTTAATAAAACCGTCAAGTATATTTCGTAATTACAATTTTGGCAATTGATTGTTTTCCAAAAATAATTAAAACTTTTTTTTCTATACAATAATTAATAAAGTAATCGATTTGGGTATTTTACTATTAAAAATTGTTATTAAATTGAAATATGTGATATGCATTATATACTCGGATATAAACAAATTAGTTGACAAATATTCAACATCGAAAATCGCACTAAATATAAAATATGCATTTACTGCGGTTTCCCTTATAGGAGAACGATAATAACAATACATTTTATCATCATAATATATTATTTATACCTATAGTGTAAGTGTATAATATATAGAGTACGTATATAATAATTTATCTGTGTGGGCAGTGGGCACCTTAATACGTTATTATTACTTATTACGTAAATTTCATTACAACGTGTGTGCAGCAAGACCGTTCATGATAAAATAAAATGCGTTGCCACATAATAGCTGTCGCTAGGCTCCATTTCACGCGACAATGGGCGTAGTTACGAATTGCCGTTGCCAATTAATTACAGAGAGCAACGCCATCTCTGGAACGTTGAATACGCTTTACTTTTGGTGTGGCGGCCCCTTAATATAATTGTTATAGTATTGTTTTGTGTTAAAATTGTATTTTTAATAATAACTTTTTTAGTGTGGCCCTCGATGAAAAGTTGAAAAAAATATATGGCCCACGTGTGGTATGTTAAAATATTCAGTGACGTATTAAAAAACGTTTAACTTTCTTTCTGAACGGAAATTTGTATAAACATTCTTAAACCAGTTTTTTTTGTAGAGAAAAACGGTATATTTTAGAATACAAAATAAATATTCGTAAATCCATTCTTCTCTCATTTGAACGTAATATTTCAAATAATTGTATTACCTCTTTAATTTTAATGTTACATGTGCCGACTATTGCTAAGTTATCAAAAGACCGTCCAAATTCGTCATTGGCTCATCATGGTAGCTTAATTTTAATAATGGTAATAGTTTTAAGAATGTTCTCTTGTTGTGGGAATAGTAGTACTTAATATAAATATTTTCAATGCCTAAGGAGATGTTAAAACACATTGTCACTGTCTGGCTTTGTAAACTATATAAGATTCCTCAAACTGTAATAATAATAATAATAATAATAATAATAATAATAATAATGATGATAATAATAATAGGCGTGTTTTCGCGATTAACCAAATGTAACCAGTTTACTGTTGCTTATAAACAAGTCGTTTTCGCGATTTTGGTTGTAACTTTGGTAATACATTTTGGTTATAGGTTACTGATATTTTATAACCGATCAAATTTAATGTTTACGTTGTTTGGTTATTGATAACGGAAATGTGATAATAGGAGGGAAATTTAAAATAGGAATCCATAAATATAATATAATAATAATATATTGTTTTATATATTTTGATTTGTATTTAAAACTGTATAAGTGTGAATCAGTGTGCGTATAATATCGGCATCGGGCCCCTTATCATTTTGTATTATCTCTAATAACTGTCTATAACCATAAACACATCGTTTTCGCGGATCTTCAACCAATAACCAAAATGTCTAAACACGACTGATAATAAATGTAACCAGGTTAATCGCGAAAACACGCCTAATGATGATAATAATAATGATGATAATAACAATATGATGATAATAACAATGATGATAATAACAATGATGATAATAATAATGATGATAATAATAATGATGATAATAATATTGATGATAATAATATTGATGATAATAATATTGATGATAATAATAATGATGATAATAATAATGATGATAATAATAATGATGATAATAATAATAATGATAATAATAATAATAATAATAATAATAATAATAATAATAATGATGATGATGATTATAATAATTATTATAATGATAATAATAACAATAATAGTAATAAATTTAATACTAGACGGGACGACCTAACGCGTGGACGGCTTCATTATATTATAATATAAAACTGCAGTATAGGTATGCGGACAGTGGCGCGAGATAACGCACCGACTATTATATTATTCATCATAAAACAGGCCATTTATAGCGTTCGCTGATGATATTGCTTTGCAGTTCCGTACGTACGCGTAAAGCACACGGAAAGGGAATAGCACTAAACGTCGTAGTCGTCGTGTTTTTACGCGATCAAATGCGTCACCCGTTGTATTTATATGTTCGTATAATAAACTGTTGTCGTCGTTAATAACCCAAACCAGTGTCAGACTGGCATCAAAAGGCCCAGTCTGCGATCTAGTTAAAGGGCCCTTAAATCATAGTAAAAAAAATTTTGCTCACAATTTACTTATCTATTGGTTTTACAAAGTTGTGTTTTTTTTTATGTCTGTACACAAAAATTCTACCAGAAGGAGTAGGTACTCCAATCTTTACAGTTACAGTTTGTTTCCGGTAGCAAATTGCGTCTAGTTGGTACCTTGAACGGGTCATTTTTCGATTTTCTCAAAAGCGCCTGAAAATATGACTCAAGAACTAGCAAAAAATTACGTAAAAACAGTAAAAACGCGATTTCGTCGAAATCGGTTATCGTAATACAACATGTATCATGTACCAGGTACCTATACATAATATATAATGGATATTTATATATCAGAGAACATATTTTAGCACAAAATAACAATGCATTGCTAATATGGTTGAAAATATTCGTATCGTGACACGGTAGTATCACGGACACTAGGAGTGATCTCGTTACGTTATCGGTGACGACGTCCTTTTAATCGCGCGTAATGTATTTACGGCGGTAAGGTATTTTCGTCAACGTTTTTGCGGAAAGGAATGGACAGTTGATAATTGAACGAATCGTTTACACATAATATGTATATGTACACGATAATATGTACACGAATCGTGTCAATTGATATACGTTCTAATGCGAGGAATATAACAATTACGTTTATTAATTTTTTTTATGTGTACAATTTTCCGATTAGTAGGAATGCCCCGAATTTTACATACACACCCGTTTTCCGGTAATAAATTTTGCTGTTGTGGTATTTTAGAAAGGTCATTTCATTTGTCGATTTTCTCAATAGTTTTTAAACTCATCCTAAAAAACTACCAAAGAATAGTGTTGAAAAGGGAAAAATGCGATTTCGTCAAAATTCTTTATCGTATTTCTCCAGAATTTCGAAAACAATGATCTTAGAATCTTGAAATTTACACCATATATGTAACATTACATTAAACACAAGCAACAAGATTTTCAATAATTTTCTTCCAATTTTGAGCTATTTATAGCAATTACTAGGTGTTGAGCTACTTAATTCATAAAAAGAGTAATTTTACTTTTGGTTTTAAAGGCTAAAATGTTATGCAACATAGATCCTACGTTACTTCAACTATATTCAAAAAATTATGAAAATTCGAACTCACAATTTTTTTTATTATCTTTTTAAATTTTTCGACAAAGTGTATTATTTTGATGGAAAGCACGATTAAAGGTAGACAGATTGAACAACGAGCTATACTATTCCGCTGTTCAACGTGACTAATAAACCTCTTTGTAAATTAGCTGAGAAATTTCACTACTACTAGCGCTGATAGTGATTTGATATATTAATCGATACATAATTATTATTATTTGACGGCAAAATAAGTTATTTGACGAAAAACATTATTTTTAAAAATTATTTATAATTTTATTATTTTAAAAAATTATTTTTTTATTGTTACGATTAATTATAATAATAATAATAATAATATTTACGATGTATTAGTTGAAAAATTTTCTGTTAGGAGCGCTAGTGTTAGAATTTGACAAAAAAGTTTGCAAGTCACTTTATTAGAGCAGAATAAAGTTCTCGCATGGCTTAATGTATGACTTAGAACGGACTCCAACCAAGTTCGAAGTCATCAGTCGAGTTTATGTACATCGTTATCAATTTCCTATTTGCTTGGCTCATACTATAACCATCCATAAAAGTTAAGGATTATGTTTACCAAATGCTTTATTAGACGTTGGTAACTTGATATTCTCATGTGGCCAAGCGTATGTGGTTGTTTCTAGAGTGACAAATTTATAGGGAGTTCACATGATTAACTTTGATCCATGTCAGGTAGAAGCAAAGGATTTAATATTTATATTTATGAAATATATTGGCCTTTTTCACTGTTAGGTTTTTTTGAGGATAAAAGTATTATACATTAATTGTTTCATTCTCATTTTCAAACACTAGTAAACCTTAGACGTATTATATTATGTATAGGTACGCTGCGGATTATATACGTAAAAATAGTGTCCGAAGAAATGTTTTGCTGAACTCGATTGTTATATGAATTTTGCAGTAAGCGAACGCAGTGTTATATAAATTCTCGAAATTAAAACATTTAAATTATTATTATTAATTAATATGAAATGAATGTTGTTCATAATTTTATTTATAATCGTATCACTCATTGTACATCGATATCGTCGAACTGATTGAAAAATTAGATAGAATACAAAAATGTTTGTTAACTGATTAAACTGCCCGAGACTTATTGAACAGACAATGATCTATTTTTTTAAAGATACAGTGACTCACCCCTCTGCCAGAATATGGCGTGGTTGAAGTAGTGTCCGATCGACCGGGCGTCCATCAGTGCAATGAACAATAGGTACAGGCCCATGCAAAAGTCAGCCGTGGCCAGGTTACACATGAGAAACTTGGGAACGGTCAACCGGAATCGACTGCTGAGCAACACGAAGAGCACGGCCATGTTGCCGAGCAACGCGGCCACTGCTACGATCCATACGGCCACCCGTAACGTCCAGTTGCCCATCAAGTCCTCGCATGGGTTGAACGCATCCGGCACCGGATAGCACTTGACTTCCAAATAGTTTTTCGACAAGTTACCGCAGACGACGTCCACTTTCGTGCCCACTGCCACATCTGCAACACGATAGTAATAGGAAATCGTAAATTACAATGTAGTATTAGGTATTAGGTTCAAATAAGAAAAAGTTATTTTCTCGGATGGATAAAAAGAATAATAATAAGTTAGGGGTTAGGTTAAGTTGTCGCTGGTGGAGAGAGAGAGAGAGAGAGAGAGAGAGAGAGAGAGAGGAGGATTGGGGATAAAACTTGGTCAATAGCTTGAACCAGAAACTATTGTATGCTGTATATGTAGTGGAGCTCAGAGGAGCGGGAGACGGATTCGTCAACAAAGTTAAGACCAAAAACGAGAAATAGGAGAGGGCAAGGCTGCAGCAGCTATATAGGAGCATAGCATCAATATAGAATAGAAAAAAAAATTGCATTTAAACATATAATTTTGTATATGTTAAACTTAAGTTTTTCCGTTTCTTATACATTTGTGTAAAAGTTAAATATAAGACAATTGACAATAATAAGCCTACAGATTATACTAAAGTTTTCAATAAACGATGAACCTTGGGAGGAAAGACGGTCCGCAAAATCATTGTAAGTACCACCTTCTCTAGTCGTGATTTCGAACATTATTGCATATTTTATGAAGAAATAAATAAATAAAATCAACTGTTTTCAGTTAGAAAAAATAAGTATATTTTTATAAGAACTGTCACTGTTGACGTTTCGATTTCACTAAGAATTTGTTGTAATGCTTATTGACTTTAATTTTTATTAATATTGTAGGAACTGGTTATCGTTGGATAAAACTAAATGATTTAAGTGAAAACAATGATATTAAATTCATATGATATTCGTTGTACACGATACGTTTACCTTCTTTGATATTTATAGGATTCAATATGAATATAACATTAAAAAATTAACGAAAAATATTCAAAATTTTTTATTATTTATTGTAAAATTCACCACATAATTATATTTTATTTTAATTAAAAAATGTTAAAATAATAACAGTATAATGTTATAATAATAGTAGTAGTAGTAGTAGTAGTAGTAGTAGTAGTAATAATAATAATAATAATAATAATAATATAATGATAATGATAATGACAATGACAATGACAATGACAATGGCAATGACAATGACAATGACAATAACAATAACAATAACAATAACAATAATAATAATAATAATAATAATAATAATAATAATAATAATAATAATAATAATAATAATAAAATATAATGAGTACTTTTGCATATTCTTATACAATTTTTTAATAATTATTTTGTTATTAATTAAGTTTGATATTTATTCCATTATAAAAATCGTTTTCTATAAAAAAATAATTGCACATTATATTTTTAATTTCAGCATTTTTTTTAATGCATACCTACGCACATACATATTTCATTGTTTTTTATCGTATAAAGTTCCAAGCCCTGGACTTTTGGTCGATATATTATTATACTGTTGATTTATGCAATGTGGCCATTACTATGTATATAATTATTACACCGCTATAATAAATTATCGAATCGCGTTTCCCACAATGGGCTTTAGTCGAATAATTGATACGTCATACGTGTTATATATAAATGCGTCCAGTTAGTCAAATATATAATACGTTTAAATGGTATAATCGTAATAATGTAAGTTTGAACATATTAGTATTGAATATTATATAAATCACAATGTTCACGATAATAATATAATGTCTAGATAAAATAACGTGGGTAGTCGGGTGTCACCCGTCACACACTCTTACGTCACGGATATCCTCACGTTTTACTTCAACTCCGAATGTAATTCGAAATAAAATTTGTATATATAATATTATTTTATATCATTTTTTCAATGCAAATAATGTAAAAAAATCAAAAAAAGTTTCATTTAATATTTTATAAGACCTAACTTAACCTACCAAAAATCGTTCACTATATTTTTCTCTCTAAAATTAAGAGTTTTCTCTCATCACTTTTCTTAACGACCATTTTTCAGCTCTATAAGTAATTACAGGCTGTATTAGTGTAATGTATAATTGTATTTTCATATCAATCGACAGTGATAGTGATCCCAATAATTTTGCAAGACCATAGAGATATTTATTTCCCAACTAAACACTGGCCGTTATTTCTTTTTATTATTTAAATTTTATATATGATTTAATCAACGGTCTCTTACTTTTCAATGAACCGATTTTTAATACATTTTTTAATGCACTATTAAGAAAATTTGTTTGGTTCTGGAAAAAAGAATTACGCCGACTCACTCGATGAAATCCTTTACTCCTATTAATTCGCCATCGACAAAATGATAATACTATATTATTTCTAAGTAAACTTCGTGTAGGACGAAATTTACTCAGAAAATTTGATTGTTTAATGATTAATGCAATGAAAAACTAACGGTGGAAATAATTCTTTTAATTTAATTTCATTAAGTCTAGTAGCTTGCAATCCAATATTTTCGCCTGGCATATTTCTTGCTCCATCTGCAGTGGTTAAAATTACCAACTTATCTAATGAAGATACAATGTTTTGAACATGTACAAAGATATTATCTTCACCTCACCGTCGTTCCTTTTAAAGTACTTACAGCAGCCATTCCGTCAATTATTTCGAACTATTCATTAATTCCTCGAATAAATACAATTAACTTCGCAGAGTCAACAATGTCTGTATTTTTATCATGTATTAATGAAAAATATTCAAATGGTTTGGTTTTTCTTATTAGCTGCTTTAATGAATTGTCACCGACATTTTCTATATGTCTTGTTATTGTACGAGCATATAACGGGATTTCTTTAAACTTGTCGATTTTATCTGGACAAATATCACCAGTTATGCTTAAACCACATTTATTGACAAATTTTTCTTCTGTAAATGGTTTTCTTAGCTACTTTTACACTAGCAGAAATAATGGCTTTATTTTGAACAGTTACTTTGGAAAAAATCGCTTGTTCTCCAGTCAGAGCTTTCTGTAATTTTTTAATTTCAATTTTCCTGAAATGTCTGTGCGAAGAGTCATATTTTAATTTATGTTTAGAGTCGTAATGTCGTTTAATATAGTATTCTTCTAACAAAGAAATGAATTCACGACAAAGGAGGAACGTAACTTTTCCTTTATTTTCAATAAAAAAGTATGGATTGATGGACTTGTTTTGAAAAACACGATATTCTGAATCTATTTTTCTTTTTTTACTAACATTCATTATTATTTATTTAACACATAAATAGGACGGTATTTAAAATGTTGTCGTCCTCGGGCATATAATTTATGCCCCCCCAAATTATCAGTATTTTGTATCAGTAATTGGGAGGAAATACAAACTTTGTTATTACCAGACCAAAAATCAGTACATCATCATGATATCACTGCACGTGTGTTCGAACAAAAATTTAAATCATTGATTAATTTAATCGTAAAATATTTGGTTTTCGGTAACACACGTTAGCTGTATTCGATTGAGTGGCAAAAGCGAGGTTTGCCTCATTATCACATTTTGATTTGGCTTAAAGATAAAATCCATCCAGAAGAAATTGATCAAATAATTTCCGTCGAAATTCCGGATCTATTAATTGACCAAGAATTGTTTGATATTGTTACCAGTCACATGATCCACGGACCGTGTGCCGTGTGGTGCTTGTAACATGACATCGCCACGCATGGAAGATGGAAAATATGAGAAGCGTTTCCCAAAGCAATATACGAATGATACTATTACGGATATCGACGGTTATACATTGTACCGCTGCAGATACGCTGAGAATGGTGGCCACACATTTACAATGAAAACGTCAAATTTTACAAATCAAGTTAAAATTGACAATCAGCTAGTGGGTGGTACCGTACTCACCATTGATTCCAAAAACGTATAAGGCTCATAATTAATGTCGAGTTTTGTAGTTCCGTAAAATCTATTAAGTACATTGCAAATACGTTAATAAAGGCAGTGATTTGGCCGTATTTGAAGTACAAAATATGATTAAAAATTATGAAATAGCCCGATACCAGTTGGGTAGATACATCAGCAGCAACGAAACTATCTGGCGTATTTTTAGTTTTCCCATAAACAAAAAAGACTTTCCTATACAGTATTTTGCACTACATTTTGCAAACTGTCAACGTGTATATTTCACCGAAGAAAATATTTTTCAAAGAGCACTTGAGCCACTAAAAATGACACTAACTGAATTTTTCACATTGTGTCAAACCTGATGTGTTCGGCCAATTCACCTAGATTATGCAATGGTACGCGTTTGGTCATCAAAAGTATTATCGGAAATGTTCTTGAAGCAACTATTTTGACTGGAAAATTTAAAAGGAGAAATCGTCCTGTTGCCAGGTATTCCAATGATACCTTCATAACCTCCAATACCATTCAAAAGGCTTTAATTTCCGATTCGTTTGATTTTCACGATGACCATAAATAAGTCACAAGGCCAAACAATGTCTATTTTCAGCTTGGTCTTAGAAAATATGTGTTTCTTCCATGGGCAAGTGTATGTCGCCTGCTTACGTGTGGGGAAACCATCAGATCTATTTATGTTAGCAAAAGATGGGCTAACTAAAAATATTGTGCACCAATTAGCACTTGAATAGATTAAAATTATAAGTTCTTATAATTTAAAATGTATATTATTTGTAATTATTTAAAATAATGTAAATAATTTGGTGAAAAGATAGCTACTATGACGTAGGCATCCGCTAAGAAAGGATTCTACCCATAAATAAGGGTTTGAAATTTGTAAGAAACCTGGTTGTACGGGAAAATTACCTTGAACCACAAATTAAATATAGATACGTACGTATTATAGATAATGAACAAAAAACGATCTTAAATTTTATTAAAAAGGAGATTATGCAAATAAGATATGTAAAATACTAAACACTGGCGCAAGCAGAGTTGCACGGGATTACTGGGTTGTATACAGAAAAGTTTCTAGAGGTTAAAAAAATATTTAGAACAGTTCAATCTAACCCGGGCAACGCCGGGTCATACAGCTATATTTGACGTATTACATTTCACACTTTAACACCTCTTATACTGCGCAAACCTGGTCACGGTCGAAGCCAGAAAATTCAGCTAGTATACTCGTATATATATATATTATATATTTATATATAACAATAATAATAATAATAATAATAATAATTAATAATCTGTATACAGTTAAAATTAAGATCACATATATGAGTATGTGTGCAATGTGTACAGGATAATTTGGATATTACGTTACGAAATTACGGAAAATCTCTTTTATACAAGGATTTTACATATTATAATTATTTCAAAGTGCATCTTCAACACTGCGTTATTTTTTAAAATATTACACTAAAGTAGTGTGGGCATGGAAGTGTATTATTAATTTACGACATATACCGCGATTATTCATAAAAATGTGCGTATAGCACGTAAATGCGTATAATTATTTCGTTTTCGAAACACATCTTAAAGTGTTAATCCTTTACTTTGTTGTTTGTGTCACGTTTTATAACTCTCAGATTTGTTACCCTCGTGTACATACGCATTTTATGACTTTCATTATTTTATAGGCACGATATAACAATTTTCCATCTAAAAAAAAATTCTTCAGATCAGTTTTTATCAGGGGCGCAATTTCACTGAAAAAACTGGGGGGTGCTGAAGCCCCTCGATTTTTCATGTTATTTTATAGAGTTATCGATATCTACAACCCTTCAATGACTATTAAACAATTACATATTTAAGTAATGGCTATGATGCTTTGTAAAGTATATTATTATTTAATTACAGTAATTACACATTCATTGATAAACGTAATATATAAATTAGTAAACCATAATCAACTTTAATTTTAAATTTAAATTTGAGTTTACACTTTATTACTTATTATACTAACATAGTGGCGTAGCCAGTGGGGGGGGCTGATGGGGCTGCAGCGCCCCCGAAATGAATAGATAATAATCAGTTTTTTAGTGGGTACCGTTTATACATATTAATAATTAACATATAAATAAATAAATTATCAGCCTCAGCCCCCCAAAAAAATCCTGGCTACACCACTGTAATAACAACATCCTCCTTTCACTTTGAGCAAAAATATTTATTAATTCGTTTATATCAATTTGATTGGTAAGGTCTTTTTCGATAATGATGATAATAATCTGTGATAAAACTAAAATAGTACTTTGAATGTTGTCACACTGCGATGTTTTCGCCGAACGTCGAACAGACGGAACGATTTTATCGCCAGTCGCCACACTAATCAAATTGATATATTTTATCAATAGCATATTATTATATTATAAATTTATAAAATCATCTGAATTTAAATTGTTTTCTTTGATTTTTTTGACCAGTCTGTAAGACAACATATTTTCAGTCATCACACGATTATTCATTTAAATAATATCATAGAACAAAACTGTTGTTATGTATATATTGTGTACATAATAACTACTGAAACTTAAATAAATACGAACAAAATTGGGGGTGCTAATTTCAAGACTGGCGGTGCTAAGCACACCCAAGCCCCTCCAAATTGCGCCCATGGTCTTTATACTTTATAGTATTCATATAATATATAAACATACACATTATACTCAATATACTCCTAGCGTAAGTTGTATTTACAAAAGCCATTTTTATTTATGTACGCAGTTTTAATATGAAATATAATATTTAATAGACGTATTATTCCACATTAATGTAAATTTTTCTAGTATTGATAATTGCATCTAGTTAGTACTTTAGGGAGGTCATTTTTTGATTTTCTCACAAACCTCTAAAAATGTAACTCAAAAACTACTGAAAAAATAATAATTATATATATAATTTTTTTTATGTCTCTACCCAAAAATTCTACCAAGAGGAATTCTCCGATCTTTACGGCCACAGTTTCTTATAGGTAGCAAATTGCACCTAGAATCTACTTTAAAGACGTCATTTTTGATTTTCCTAAAAGCGCCTAAAAATATAACTGAAAAACTACCGAAAAAAATTTTTTTTAATATCTATACCCAAAAATTCTACTAGAAGGATTGCCATGACGGTGTTAATAATTGTACACTTTTAGATACCTAAGTTTATTGCAAGAAATTATATTAAATTACTATTATTAATTATATGCTCTATACACACTCTATTATTATATATAGTATTAATAATAAATAATATAACACCGAAGCTCCGCTCAAAATCGTTTTATCGAATGCAGTGATTTATCATTGCTTTCAAATTTATAGTGATAACCTTATAAACTCTAAAATCTTTATCTAAGTAATTCACTTAAGCGACATTCACAACACCCCGTGGCTCGTTACCTCTTTTATACTCGTATTATATATATTGTAAAATAAAAATAAAAAATATTCCTTATTTTTTCATCTCAAGATGCTCGGACATAATAAATACGTTAAAAAATATTATTTTTATGAATTTTTATATTCTTGACTATATATTTTGGTTAAGTGAAGTACATTTTAAATAGTATATATTCATACTTCATAGTATTGTCTAAGATAATGTGGTTGCCCAATGACTTGTAATAAAATATCTACACAATTAAATCTACAGAATCTTAACTGACAGTGACTCTAAGTGGATCCACTCATTGACTCCTTGAATCAACTTTGATTATTATTAGACGCACAAAAAGCCAGCGAAAACAACATTAGAAAAAAAAAGTTTTCAATTTTATTTTTAAGTATTTTAGTATAATATACGAACATAAGATAATAAATATAATATTTTATAAATTATATGTTGACTAATTTTGAATTTCTTTTTTTTGTTTTATTGATTTTTATTATTTTGATATTGTTAATAGCTGTATTGTCGCATTCTCATGGTCAGATAATTTAAACAAATGTATTTTATTATATCTGTTGCATGGGAAATTAATATTAATATTTAAATTAAAGAAATATTCATAAGATTCTTTAAACACATTTTATAATTTTACAATTTTATATTTCCTTCTCTTTCCAGTAAGTAACGATTTTCGCCTTGTCTGAGGTATCAATTGTCGTCATAAAGTCTTCCTTTTTACACTTATTCGGTAGTAATGCGCATGTAAATATGTGGTCTGCATCTCGCTCTTCATCACATTTGCATTTCCCAATTTTTTCAGATTACCAGCTGTTCTTCTTGTTTTGGTTTGTATTTTATTTAGTGTTTTTTTATATCGATCATGGTAGATGACTTCCAGGTTGTAAGCTTTCTTTCGGGTCCTTCTATAATTGTGAGTTATGCCCTTTTATTTCCTTCTTCCATATGTCTAATATTGTCACTTCAGGTGTTTCTGATAAGCTAATTATTGTTTTTATAAAGTTTTCCTCGACATAAGTCGGCTCCTTATGAGGTTACCTCCATATAAAGAATGCCTTATGTTTGATTCTTGTTTTGTTTTTTTACCGTAGCTGCTACCTCTCACTTTATATTTGGAGGTGCTATCCTGCATAGTTCTTGTACTTTCTGACTTGGGATTGGCCATTTTGTGCAAAACCCACGGTTTTGTTTCTGTGATTATTGTTAAATATCGTTCTTGTAATATTGAAATTACCGTCATTAAAATTGTTCTCCCAGTTCTAGTGTGTTATTTATACATATTGTATAATATACGAGTAATATATCGTATAATATATTGTACAATATACAAATTTATCAGATTCGTCATTGTGTGGGAAATATTGTTGTGTTTGTATTGTTACGTACAAGCGGCAGGTGGATATGTACTGTATTTGTGAGTTCTTTAAATATTAGTAGCGCACCATCAAAAGTTCAGGTTTGTAAAATTTGGTATTAGTTTCAAACATTGTATTGTTAATCGATATAATATTGTTAAACGTACTTATTCGATTCGTACTGCATTTATAGTTGATTCAAATTATATTTACAATCCACTTTGTAAATTATATATCTTGTTCATTATAGTAATTATTATTATTTCATTCTACTTCGTATTTGTTTTTTATTTTAATTGGTTCAAGGGACCGTTTCATATCACGTGATACGCCTTAAGCGCCTATAGTGTATACCTAAACCTAAACCATAGTTGGAGTACT
The DNA here is from genome assembly GCA_032441835.1 of Slavum lentiscoides. NCBI lineage: Eukaryota > Metazoa > Arthropoda > Insecta > Hemiptera > Aphididae > Slavum > Slavum lentiscoides. The sequence continues at coordinate 133,705 of CM063707.1, read as the reverse complement.
ATTAAATTAATATCGGCTGCGACTATAATAAATGCAATTAATTTCAATTGTATTATTTGTTTGATTCGCGGCGTCTGTAATTATTATTAAATTTAATAGCACATTATACTTTTAAAGTTATAAACAAACTTAGATCGCATAGTTTGTATTCTTTCCGTGTTGTAGTGTCAATAGTGTTGTATATGTTGAAATTTTAAAACTACAATAGTAACTGGTTAGCGTATCTTTTTAAGATTGATAAACAACAACAGTGCGAAACTTAATTTTATATCAACTTTGACATCTTATTGGTCGCCGTAGATTTCATATACATTTTGTATACATTACAAATTACGTAATTATATTATATGAGATAATTTGGTTAAATATAATATATCGGTAATCGAAGTTTTGCCGTATAACGATTTCAGATTCTAATAATCGGTATTATCCATGGCTTGCTAATTGATTTTTCTTTTTATTTTAATTCCAGATTGTTTAGTAATATTATAAGGCGAGTAATGAAATATAGTTTTATAGTGTTAAATGCTTACCGCCTGAATGAAACATTTCGTCACCGAAAAAATTCTCCGTCGTTGAGTGTACAGTTTTCACCGTTGGAATTGTGTCTAATCCCATATTTTTACATTCACGAACCATCTTTTGACGTAGTTTCTAAATAAAAATACATTTTAATAATTAATATATTTTTATTTCATTGTAAGCTTCACTGTTAATAATATATAATAGCAGCAGCATTTATTATTGTTATTATTATTATTATTATTATTATTATTATTATTATTATTATTATTATTATTATTATTATTATTATTATTATTATTATTTAGTAATAGTAGTATTTCAGTGCATTGTAAGAGAAAAAGAAAATAAACGTATTACCAATACGATTTTAATTGACATCAAATAGATCTCACAAAATAAATAACAATATAAATATATATATATATATATATATTTAAATCCTGTTTTAGTATAATTTAATAAGTTTATTCGTGTATAAATCCAATTATTAAATAGCATTGATTATATATTACTATAGATTGCTCACTGCAATATAAAATTTGTTGCGCGATAATCGACGACCGATAGGTGGCGATAATAGTACATAATAATATAGTATATTATTTTATTTCCGAAGGCCAGCCTAACCGTAGTGTTTATAGGTGTATTTGGGATAACCGAAACCTATTTTCGTTGACTGTCGTCATACATGTATCGTCCTTACTGTTCATAAACACAGATAACGCAAAAGTACTTGCTACGCGGGAATACGGGGTTGGAATGAAATAAGTTTAATGACTTACAAAACACACTGAATTTACTGAACACGTTATTTTAGCAAATAGTCATTTTAGTCTGCGGTATGACAAACATTTGAAAAAAAAATTGTTACATTTTACAATTTACACAAATTTCTTTGGGAGAGTATGAATATTACCTATAGTAAATAAAATAAATTATTATATACTTGTATAAGAAATGAATTATATTCCTATTTATAAGAGAACAAATTTTTGAAACACTAAAACATAATAAAACCATTATTATTCATTTTCAAATATTTTTATTTTTGCGGTACTTGCATAGCTTGAATTGAAATCACCCATTGCATTCTTTGTAAATTTGTGTCGTTAGTAAAAGCTTTACTAAATATAAAAAGGTTCCTTACACTTTAATTCTTCGAAATTAGGAATCTTTTTATTTAATTGACTCATTACACATTTTTACTATTATATAATAATATATACTATTATACTATAATATTATATTTATTAATATTATTATGGCGAAAAAAGAACGTTTGAGGTTTTCAAATAATGATGTTTTGTATCTCTTACGAGAATTAAATATATTAACGTATGATTTAACCGAACGTTATTTTTAGCAGCGTAAAATTATGTATAAGACAAATTTTATTTTTTATATTAATATTAAATAGTAAACACACTATATTCCGTAGTCATAAGTAACTGTGCTTCGTGCAATGTAATTATCATTGATTATATCAGAGAGATTATATATAATCAATGTTATTATTTAAAGATAATTATAAATATTAAAATCTTGGTTTTTAATGGTAAATTATCTACCGTGGTAACAACATACAGTCTATTAGTTCCTCACTAGCGATTATTGCGGCACCCGCCATAACTAAAATACAGCACGGAGTGCTGCGTAGCGGCACCCGCAATTTATCGCAAAACAAATTTTATATTGCAGTGAGCAATCTATAGTAATATATAATCAATGGTAATAGGTACATTTGGGGCGATTCTTGAATTTCGTGAAAGCAATGTCGTGTACGAAAAATCACGTTTGTTACATGAAATATAGTTTTGTCTATTCTCGAATCTGTATACGACAATGTTACGAAAAATTTGTGTCACAAAATGTAGGTAGGGTCTGTGGTGTGCGACTAAGTAATTTCACACGACAGTTTGTTATCATCGTTTATATCACGATAATATTTTGTTATCGTAGTTTTTATCACGATTACATGGGCGTGATACTGTAAGATACGCGCACGCAATTCGGTTGTCGATCAACATCGCTCTTTTTTTTGGCATGCAATTCGGATGCAGCCATATATATATATATATATATATATATATATGTACATATGTACACATATGTGTGTGTGTGTGTGTATATATATATATATATACACACATATATGTGTATAATAGAGAGTGAACAAGCATCAGAAAGTATCAACTGTCCAGACAAAATCTGGACGGTTGGAAACCTTAGACTGGGAGAACGTCAATGTGTACACGTGATTCACGCCTAAGCAGTTAAATTCGATCGCCTTTGTCGGGACGGTAAATAGAAATGAACAGCGCGTTGGGTCATCTTTCACCTAAAAAGACAATATAGCGCTTTATTTAAACGTTCAAAAATAATTAAGATCCGAGTAAACTAACTGCAATTCGATTGTAGTAATACGCGATAAATTGTGTTGGTTCGGGCTACGAGTTCCGTTGAAAATTTCGAAAATTGTAATAGAATACTACACTCGTGTAATACTCGTAAAACAAATAGTATGAAAATATTTTCTCGTGCGTTCAAATTTGTATGTGTGATGGACGTTGGTCGATGTGTACATAGATTGCATGAGTTTCACGAATAAACCGCAAACGAACGATTTAAGTCGATAATATATTATACGACTGCAGGGTTAGGTTAGGTAGTTTCTTCAATTTTCAACTGATATTAACTGTATTCAATAAAGGCGCAACAATCATAGTAGACCGTACTGTAATATTTTGTTTTGAATTTTAAAAAAAAACGTTCCTATGATATTTTAAAATAAAGTATTTATATATTCTATCGTTAGAAGAAAATCATATTTCTGCGCAAAATCTGAAATTCTTTACTTTGTTAAAACGCAGTGACGTTAAGACTCCTTAACAGTTTTTTTTTTAGAAATTAGACGAAAATAGATTTTTATTTACGAACAAAAAATGAAAGTGACCTTTCCCATTAAACGGAATGCATTGTCAACCTAAAGACCAAAATCTCGTTCGTTTTAATTGAGAAAAACCAGCCGTTTCTTTTAACTTTTAAACATTTTTAAAAATTGGAACTATTCATATGAAATATACATATAAAAATACATATTTGCCCTACATTATACCCTAAACGAATTTTCCCAAAGTCGAAACATAGATCGCACTCTTTCTCACTCAAACCAGTTATGAAATACTTAAAATGAAAGACGTAATATAATATTCCTCGTTTTTATTATATGATGAAATATCGTGTGCTTAACAGCGCATCATTTTGTTCACATTTGTTTTTGGTAGCAGTTTTTTGTTTTTTTTTTAAAAATTTTAAAATTCTAAAACTAAATTTAAAAAAATTAAGGTTTTTTGATATTCATTCTCGCGTTAAACTTCTTCATGTGAGGTATATGGTGTATATTATACACTGTATAACTATTATACGATTTGAGTAATGACAAAAACTATACAATATTACACTATGTAAACTTATAAAAAATATATAACACTTTATCTACTACAACTGCATACGACTCTAGACCGTTCCACATTGTCTAGTGCGACTTATTTTACCTTGAAATTGTAGATGGACGGGAAGACTTCCATCGTGTACGTATTTTCGATTTTCAAAACGTCCAATTCCTCGAGTCCGGCGGTCGGCAGATTTTGAATTGAAGTGTCCGACAAATCTCTGGAAGAAAGTGGATGAAGTAATAATAATTATTATTATATAAAATAAACAAGAGAATTTATGCCACGGTACAGTTCAAATGTGCGGGTCATAAAATGGGCAGAGACGTACTTAAAAGGGACGACGAGACCATCGCCTCGGGTGGCACACTTTTTATGTATTTTAGGCAAACTAGTGGCCTTAAAACCACCATAGCGATTAAATTTCTATTAAAATAAGATATTCTACACTAAATTTTGTTAAAAATTTAGAATTTGGTTATAATTTATAACAGAGGTATTAAAGTACGAGTATTTTAACATTATTCTTATATATTATTTTCAATTTTATTTTGGTTAATGATTTATAGTTATACTAAGTATTATTTTGGATGAGTGTTTTATACCAACTGATAGTTTAATAAATATAATATAGGCTAATATTAAATCATTCGTCAACAAATAGTACTAAGAATATTTTTTAATTTTATGCTGTCCAGCTTCTAAATTCTCCTCAGGAAGTTTTTTAGTGGCCTAAAGAGAATTAAGACGTATATATGATCCAGGATGACAGATGAACGTCTTAATAATCTAGCAATACCTATATTTGATATAGAATCATATTAAATCATTGACACGCAATATAATGATGAAATAGAATCAAAAGATTCAGTGAGTGAAAATCATTGTAATATTATTATATTATAAATAATATTAGTTAAATTGATTATAATATTGGCAAACTAGATTGTGTCGTTTTTTTATATTAAATTTTTTTAAAGGAAGAAGAGTAATAGGGACAGAATAAATCTAAAGTGGCAAAATCCTAATCCTAAATACTTCTGATACCGTGGGTGTGGTGTATATTGAATATAGCAAATAATAATCACAGCGAAAGCAAGAGAAAGTTACGCGGTTGACTTCCAATTCGTTGGAAAAACAAAACTTGTTATACAATATAACTTCGCGCGAAATTATATTTGAAACTATTTTGTGCGATTCATATACGAGTATAATATGTAGGTATATAGGTATAATATGCACCTAGAACACAAATCGGATGGCGTTTATTTAATAAAAACTTTCGTAAATTTCCTTATACATATATATATATATATATATATTTCCTTATATATATATTTCCGTATAACATTCACAAAAACACTTACAGGTTACGGAGACTTTTAATTCCGACGAAAGCTTGGGCGTCCAGTTTTCGAAGTTTCTGATTACCTCTCAGGTTACTAAAATAAAATAACATAATAATGTTTTATATTTATATATATTTTTTTTATTATTATTATTATTATTTACATTATTTACGCCATATTTTATTATCTAGGTCAATTTTTGGTTTCGAACAACTTACATTGTGGCGATCTGAGAGTCTTTGAAAACCAATGGGCCCACTTCAGCAATATGATTGTAATTGAGTTGTCTGCGAGTTATAAAAAAACATTTTTATCGAATTTTTTTAGATACATTTGAAATATATTGATATTTTAAGTATAATAATATATAAATGTTATTCTCGTGTCGTTTTAAGAACGTGTATTCGTCGGCTTGAGATTAATGTTTACTTTTTGAATGAATTTCCTCGTGTATATGTTACCATTTACCGGCAAAGTGTTAAATCCGGCATTCTATAAAATATCTAGGCATTCTATAGAATGCCGAACCTCACGTAGGCAGTATGTAAAATTATATATTACTACATTAGTGCAGTACCTAATGAAAAATGCCTTTACTAAATATACGAGTGCCAATGGCGATCAATTTTTATCTTAACAATTATCTTATCGCACACGAAGGATTATCGTCATTAGGTAACGTCATTATGTTATGATTATTAGGTTGTTCATGTTGTGTAAATATTTTATTTATCACTCTTAGAGTGTTAGTCGTTGTGTTTACATATATTTATAAAATTATAAATACATATAAACATATATTCAAAATTAAAGAAAAAATGGAAAAAATAGAGTTTTCTTTTTAAAATTCACAATATGTCAAAAAAATGTATACCGATTGACGAAGTTCTATTAGAAAATATATTTGCTTTACTTCCCGTTACAACCCAACAGTCTACGGGAACTGGACAAGGGTTTACAACTCTAAATGTCAAACTAAAATAAGTTTATGTATAAAAAACAATATTTTATGCAGTTTGAAATGCCATGCATCAACAGTATACTGCATTAAATAAATAATTAAATAATATACTTATACATACCTATTTAAAAATAAATTTGTTTCGATTAAGTACTATTAATACTTCATACTTTACCTAACATAGCATTGGCATTTTATATAAATCCTTGGAATTTTATAAATTGCCTAGGTATAATTTAAAATAACGTTAAAATTTAATACATTACCAAATGGTACAAGGGATTCTATAGATTGCCTAGGATTTCTATAGAATGCCTATATTCAACACTGCTGGTATCATATATATATATATATATAAATAATATGCAATTATTATTAAATAGCTAAGAATTTTCAAGATCAAAACTTATGCTTATATTTTATATTCTAAGCAGGGCGAGGAACGTATTGGTTTTACAAAGCTGTTTTATTTTCTGTGTGTATACGAAAATTCTTTCAAAAAAGTGCTCTGATCTTTACAGTCACAGTTTGTTTCCTGTAGCAAATTGCATCTAGTTGGTACTTTAGAGAGGTCATTTTGATTTTCTCAAAAGCGCCTAAAATAGAACTCAAAACTACCGAAAAACATAAAACGAGATTTCGTCAAAATCGATTATCGTTATTTCTTCGTAATTTTGAAACTAATGGGCATAGAAATTAGAAATATTCATCAAATATATAACGATTTATTATATTGAGGAAAAAATTCTCAAAGAATTTTTAGAGTGTTAGTCGTTGTGTTTACATATATTTATAAAGTTTTGGATTTTTCCCTACTAAATATACGGTACCTAATTAAGAAACGGTGTAACACAAATACAACTTTATACTATTACAGGTTTACTAAAGAAATAGTTACTGATGTGTTAATGAACTTAGTTTCAAATATTAATTATAACAATAATCGTGGCTTACCAATTCCTCCAATTCTTCAGCTTTTAACCGCCTTAAGATTTTATGCATCATCAGATTTTGGCAATATAAATGTATGAATAAAAGATTAATTGAAAATAATTATCAATTATTTGCATTTATAGATAATTTGTGGTGATCTTAGAGGAATAAATCAAGCAACAGTTTCAAGAATTATTAAACGCGTTTCAAAAGTTTAGCAAGCAATTTTAAAAGTGTTGTTCATTTTCCAAGTACTGCTGAAGAATGGAGATCAGTTCAGAAAAGTTTTATGAAATGTACCAGATGCCTGGAATTGGGGATGCATAGATTGCACCCACATTAAAATACAAAATCCTGAGGCCAGAATCTGAAGTTTTAGAAACCGCAAAGGATACTTCTCTTTAAATGTTCAAGTTATTTGATATTTAGTTCTTACCTATCATAATTTTATTCTAATTATAATAGGCTATATGTGGACCAACAATGGAATTCTATGATGTAGTAGTCAGGTGGCCAGGCAGTTATCATACAGTTTATATTTAATGGATTACGCCAACCGTTTTTTCTGAAAGTACTCATGGATTGAAATTGTTAGAGATGGTGGTAATTTATTAATACAAAATATAATATAAAATTAAATGAATACTTATTGTTAAATTTTTAGTCTATACCTATAATGTTTTTAAATACCTATTTTTATAATTTTAGGATATGCATGTAAGCATATTTATTTACACCATTACGCAATCCAACAACAATACCTGAACGAAATTATAATAAAGCTCAAATCTTGACACGAAATGTTATTGAAAGAGTGTTTGGCATTAGTGCCAATGGCGATCAATTTTTATCTTAACAATTATCTTATCGCACACGTCACACGTGCGAAGGATTATCGTCATTAGGTAACGTCATTATGTTATGATTATTAGGTTGTTCATGTTGTGTAAATATTTTATTTATCACTCTTAGAGTGTTAGTCGTTGTGTTTACATATATTTATAAAATTATAAATACATATAAACATATATTCAAAATTAAAGAAAAAATGGAAAAAATAGAGTTTTCTTTTTAAAATTCACAATATGTCAAAAAAATGTATACCGATTGACGAAGTTCTATTAGAAAATATATTTGCTTTACTTCCGTTACAACCCAACAGTCTACGGGAACTGGACAAGGGTTTACAACTCTAAATGTCAAACTAAAATAAGTTTATGTATAAAAACAATATTTTATGCAGTTTGAAATGCCATGCATCAACAGTATACTGCATTAAATAAATAATTAAATAATATACTTATACATACCTATTTAAAAATAAATTTGTTTCGATTAAGTACTATTAATACTTCATACTTTACCTAACATAGCATTGGCATTTTATATAAATCCTTGGAATTTTATAAATTGCCTAGGTATAATTAAAATAACGTTAAAATTTAATACATTACCAAATGGTACAAGGGATTCTATAGATTGCCTAGGATTTCTATAGAATGCCTATATTCAACACTGCTGGTATCATATATATATATATATATATATATAATATATGCAATTATTATTAAATAGCTAAGAATTTTCAAGATCAAAACTTATGCTTATATTTTATATTCTAAGCAGGGCGAGGAACGTATTGGTTTTACAAAGCTGTTTTATTTTCTGTGTGTATACGAAAATTCTTTCAAAAAAGTGCTCTGATCTTTACAGTCACAGTTTGTTTCCTGTAGCAAATTGCATCTAGTTGGTACTTTAGAGAGGTCATTTTTGATTTTCTCAAAAGCGCCTAAAAATAGAACTCAAAAACTACCGAAAAAACATAAAAACGAGATTTCGTCAAAATCGATTATCGTTATTTCTTCGTAATTTTGAAACTAATGGGCATAGAAATTAGAAATATTCATCAAATATATAACGATTTATTATATTGAGGAAAAAAATTCTCAAAGAATTTCTTTTAATTTTGGACTATTTATAGCAATTATAGGTTTTGAGGTATTTAATTCATAAAAAGAGTTCGTTTTTGATATATACCTAAAATATTACATCCGAGCTTTGCTCAGAATCGTTTTATCGAATGCAATGATTTATCATTGCTTTCAAATTTATGTAGTGATAACAATACACTCTAAAATCTTTATCCAAGTAATTCACTTAAGTGACATTCACAACACCTTACGGCTCGTTACATTTTTTTTTACATTTTATAACTGCCAATGTGAGTTTTATTAATTTTATCAATAAATTATTTTTATCTACAACCCTCCTTCTATATGAAATCTCCATGACTCCATCTACTAACATATATCGGCATGTCCATATTAATAATTAATTATATATATACAATTATTGTATTTCACTATAAATCCAAAAGGGGAAAAAATATACAAAGCTAAAACAGTCTAAATTTGATCATTTATTGGAAAATAATATGTCTGTATATTTTACTTGCACAGATAAAAAGAAAATTCAAAAAATGTATGAAAGAACTAATAGACCTAACATAGAGAGCCAAAAAATGGATAACCGAATTAGATATTAGACTGTAGTAATTTATTCTATTTTTGTTTTTATTATGATATGTTCACTATATATAATTTTTATGACATGTTATACTTATATTTGTATCAACATTTATTTTAATTTTTGTTGCATTGATGTTGTGTGTTTAATGTTTTTAATAGCTATTAGTTATACGTTAAATAAATAAATAACTTGCACAGAAAACAGAATTTTTAAAATATTAATTGTAATAATATATAATATATATGTATATTAATAGCTGAATTACATGACCTTGCCCGTGAACAGTTTTGCCGGGTATAAGAGTTGTTAATGTGTGAAATGTAATATTATCAAATATAGCTGTGTTATCCGGTTTTGCCTGGGTTAGACTGTTCTGTTTTAAATAGTTTTTATTATCAAGATACGTATGTAGCTATATCTAATATGTAGTTCACGGTATTTTTCCTGTACAACCAGGTTTCTTACAAATTTCAAACCCCTATTTAACCCCTTCAGGGATAGAATATTTCAAAATCCTATCTTAGTGAATGCCTACATCATAACAGCTATTTGTATGCCAAATTTCAGCCCGATCCGTCCAGTGGTTTGAGCTGTACGTTAATAGAGCAGTCAGTCAGTCACGTTTTCCTTTTATATATACGTAGATACCTAACCAACTATTTTTTTTGTCAACATTCGGAGTTTTTATAATGTAAATTTATGTAGTTCAACAGTCTTGTGTATTATTAATAAAAAAAGCATAAAACTAATACTATTGAAAAACGTATATTGTTATATCGTATAATATTATATATATGTCGATGTCTGTTTGAAACGAATTATTTTGTTGTAAACCAAACAACATATGTTTTGCTATAAAGATTATATAGCAATTTTGCAGAAGTCACAATATTGAAAAGTATAATTTCTGAAGGGTAAGAAGGATAACCGACCTGAGTGAGACTTTGTTAGATTATTTCCAAAAAACGACTTGCAATTTGTGATTGGCGACACGCTGAACTACTGTTTGTGTATATATATATATATATATATATATATATGTATAATACGGGTAAGTTTTATGAATCTAGGCGTTAAATAGTTACCACGATGACGACGATTTAAATTGTTATTAAAAAATAATTTATAATTTAAAACAAAAATTGGTTAAGTAGTTACGGAGTTTATCGAGGACGAACATCGTCCATGTTTTTTAATATAATAAATTATAAATTATTTTTTAATAATAATTTAAATGGTCATCATGATAACTGTTTAACGCATAGAGTCGTAAAATTTCCTGTATTAGCTACCACTCTCGGGAGGGGTAGGAGAGTGAAAAATACTTCGAAACCTATTCTCATACCTACCAAATATACAAAAAAAATGTCATTAAAATCAGTCGAGCCGTTTCGGAGGAGAGTGGCGACAAACACTGTGACTCGAGATTTTTATATATTAAAATATAAAATTGCGATACTTTGAAAGAAATATATGAGAATTTGTAATTTGTAAACACCAATCTATAGCGAAAAAACATTATCAATATTTACTACTCTAACGAAAAAATGTCTCTGATAAAAAGATACAGAGAAAGTTAAATTATCAATAAAAATAATTATATAGATGAACACATGTAAAAACATGTTGTTAGTTGTTATCGATTTCTAATATTTAATATAAAATGGTGATGATGGTTTTGCATCAAAATCAACAATCAATTATTATTATTGACCGTTTTATTTTATACAAAATAAAATATATATCTATATATGTATAATGTATGTATAATACATATTTATTAATAGACTGTATATAAATATTACTCTACAGTTTTAATATGTTTATATATTATTTACGAGTATTATTATTCGTAGGGTATTAAATAAATCAGTTACAAATTATAATAATAACCCGCGTAAATATGACTTCCAAGATTATGGAGATGTTTTACAGAAGTCTCTAAACTTCTTACTTAAATACTTATTATATGTGTATGTTTTTAAATTTTGTTTAATGGAAAGCTGAATCTTTTTATCGTATAGTCACACATACATTGTTTTCACTTAATTTCATGACTAATTTCATGGAAAACACCGATAACCAAATTGATCAAAGTTGCCAATTCAATACGGATACAAAACGAAAAATTGTCACTGCATTACAAACGTTATTTGATTAACACAACGGATTAATTCGACTGTTCAGAATTATTGCCTTAGAACAAATACCAGCAGATGACTATAAAATTATAGTTAAAGCTGACAATTCAATTTCTGTTGGAAACGAAGCAATACAATTTTAACTGTTCGCGGACGAAGTCGGGTAATTCAGCTAGTATATAATATGTATACCTACCTAAAATGTATAACTTTTCGTCGAAAATCAAATCGGAAAATTCTATGCGTTAGATTTCAAAAACTTCTCGCCGAGATGAATTTTTACCTTGACTTAGACTAATCAAATTATTTTAGCCATACATTTTAAAGATTATTTCTTCGATATTTTAGAATAATATTAATAATATTATGTAATTTTATTTTTGCCAAACGATTTCAAATAAGGTAAGGTTTATTTTATGTATTATTATCAGGAAGCTTATTTATTTCCTCTTTCGCAATATTATTTAATTTCTTTTTTTTATCAATCAGCACACGATAACGTAGTACCCGCGCCAGATTTGTTTCTCTGATTAAATATTATATTCGAGAAAACAAATTTAAAAAAAGACGCAATCGATTCAGTGACGACAAACACACACACACACACACACACACACACACACACACACACACACACACACACACACACACACACACACACATCAGCAATATTTATAAGATGCATGTACGTAATACGTGTTTAAAACGAAAAACTATAGTTTTTTTTAAATATTGGGTGTAATATTTAGTAACAAAAACTGATTTTCTTTGGATTAAAAACTTAAAAGTATTTCCAAAAAATAAAAAGTAAACTCGGTAGATTTGTATTTTGTTTAGAAATCACATTCTGTGTATGCACTGATGTAAAGAAATAACGTATTTTTATTGGTTAAAGAGTATATAATAAGCACAGAAATCAAATACAATAATTCATTTGTTAACTTTATTTAAAAAAAAAATAAACATTATTTTTCGACAATGTTTAAATCACATACATTCTTATCTTTGAACTATAATTCATTTCGAACATATTTCACCCACGCCCTGTAGATATTACAGTAAAAACGTCTACCACTTTTAGCAACTAAATATAACTAAATCTCGTATCCATCCGACTATGCGATTGCTTGCAGACCTGACGATATCAAAATATATAATTATTTATGTTGTATAAAAAAACTGAGAGTTTCACATTGACTACATACATAAATCAACGTCTAAAGATTTCGAAGAATTTTCATACAGTTTTGTTGTTTTTGTACAATTATTTATATAACACAATGAACATCATCATAAATACATTTTGTATTCAAAAGATAGAAATTGTAAAACGTCATAACTGTTTAGTGATGAATAGTCGGGGAACAAAATGAATTATTATTATAATTTCAATTTGTAATCGCCTATTTTAATTTATGCTTTAGAGCTGTAAATTATTGACCAACTAGATGCAATTTGCTACCGGAAAGAAATTGTGACCATAAAGATCGGAGCACTCCGTCTGGTAAAATTTTTGGGTACAAGCAGGAAAAAAATTATAATTTTTTGGTAGTTTTTGAGTTACATTTTTAGGGGCTTGTCAGTGGCGTAGCCAGCGGGTAGGCCTGGTAAGCCCGGGCTTACCCACTTTTTTCAATAAATTTCATGAAACACGTCTGGCATAAGGTTTTTATTTATATTGTGTTTAATATAATATAATTTTATGGAAAACACCGATAACCAAATTGATCAAAGTTGCCAATTCAATACGGATACAAAACGAAAAATTGTCACTGCATTACAAACGTTATTTGATCAACACAACGGATTAATTCGACTGTTCAGAATTATTGCCTTAGAACAAATACCAGCAGACGACTATAAAATTATAGTTAAAGCTGACAATTCAATTTCTGTTGGAAACGAAGCAATACAATTTTAACTGTTCGCGGACGAAGTCGGGTAATTCAGCTAGTATATAATATGTATACCTACCTAAAATGTATAACTTTTCGTCGAAAATCAAATCGGAAAATTCTATGATTTCAAAAACTTCTCGCCGAGATGAATTTTTACCTTGTTTTATACACTTACAGTAAGTATAGAAAGTAACTTACTCGTACATATTATAATAATTAATTCTACAAAACGCATAAAACGTTAAAGCTCGTATAAAATTAACACGGACGCATGAATATGTAAATGGATGCGTATGTAATGTGTACAATATAGATATAATATATAATATAATGGCGTATTTATGCGCGTAACAATATATCCAAGTCAACGTATGTCGTATTATGATGCGAAAATTATAAGAGAATACCGCGAGAGGTGCGATGATGAGATAGTCTGTTTGAAATGTAAATCGAGGTGGCGTGAGTATATGACGACGAAGTTTCGTATGTAGGAATAAATCGCGTCGACTACGTAGTTTACGTATACGTATATTCTTTGGACCGAGAAAACGAGTTGTAATCTATAGCTGGTATGCTAATTTAAATAATATTCACGTTGTCGAGCGTTTGAAACTGCCGCGTAAATATATACCTAAATCTTATAAAACCATGTACTTGAACGTTAAACATCGTCATTACGAAATCGTAAAGGATATATTATATACTGGTAGGTATTATATTAACGATATATGCAGACGCGTAATTGTGGGTTTTAGATGTTGTAGAGTAACTAATGACCGGTTACCACGCGGTGGCTATTCAAAAATTTAAATTATTGTTTGTCGCGATAAATTTGCATAAAAGTTCATTTCCAATAAATAACCAAAAAAATTAATATTAAATGACATCAATAGTGTAGTAGATTAGTTTGATATCTAGGTTAGATGCGTCGTCAAAAATACATCATTCTGTACTGGATAGAGGGGAGTTGGTACGCATTACTCAACTGAATTTTAAAATTCTCTAATTCCTCCTGGGACTCGACTACACAAACTAATATTAAAGACAGGTTCTCCTGTAATATTACTCCGGAACCTAAACCCAACAAAATTATGCAATGGAACGTGATTGCGAATAAAATCTTTGAAAAATTGTTTACTTGAGTGCACAGTCCTTACTGAGTGTGTAACCTAAGGAAATGTTCAGTACCTCGAATACCAATTGTTAAGAATTGGTTGGCTGCACTGGTTCTATTAGTATGGGTACAGCTGATTGATAATATTCAAATAATTATTTATTTAACTAAACATTTTTCGTTGAGATTTTCTCGTTATTTATTGAAAACAATTTTTATTTTAAATAAAAGGACTTAACGTTAATGAAATATGTATATATTTATTTATTTATATCTCTCCAAATTTCATTTAATGCATTGTATGTAGTACACAATGTAAATTAAATATTATATTATTGTGTTGGATTTTTTATTCAATCTGACACATTTTAGTTTTGTCAAATTATATTATTTTTATATGGACTTATAGTCTTTCCAATAAATATTTTTTTGTTACTCGTGTATATATCATCATTACGCCAAGTATACTCGCGAATGTGTTCGTACACGGCAGGGGAGAATTTAGAGGAGGTGCTATGGTACTTAGCACCCTCTTTAGCTCGGGCTGACTTTTTTTTGGTAAATTAAAGATTGTATTATTTATTATTTTTATGCATAACAAATTAATCTTAAGAGGACATCTGTATCATGTAAAATTCCTCATTTTCGTTTGAAGATTTAATGTTGGCCATAGATGTTGATGTATATCCTGTTTTATATTATATAATAAGTATAGTTATGTTATTAAGTATGTTGGTAACACTACTCTGTATTATGTTGATAATATGAATTATTCATGATTACGCGTAAGAAAATAATATGAAATAAAAAACGTTTTTCGTGTGTGTTCGTTCTAAGCCTAATCTGTACAAACTTTTGTCACTATAATTGACCATTCCAGTCAGCTTTACAACGTGTGAGAGATCTTTCTCAGCTATGAGAAAAATTAAGAATTGGCTCCGAACTTCCACGAATCAGGATAGATTTACTAATTTATCCATAATTTATATTGAAAGAGATTTTTTAAGAGACATTTTAAATAAGTTTGCAATTACCAATCATCTGTTATGTTGTATACATAAGTTACTTATTTTAATAAAATTTGTTTTTTGTTATTATTTGGTGTTTTAATATTTATTATAATGAGTACAGTAATAGTTTTATTCAGAAGTTATATTGCCTGTTTATTGAAAAGTATGATAGTAATCATAGGTATATGGAAACGGTTAACTCTTTATAGGTCAAAACAAAAAAAGTCAACCAATTTGAATAATATTCGGTACATGTAATCATTATAAGTCTTAAATGCTGGGAAAAATATTGAAAAAAAAATATTTCATTAAGAAAAATAGGGTGGGAAAATAATATCCCATTGCCCTTCAAGGGCGAATGAAATCTGTAGTGAGCAATGGTCATACATATCCTATATTTTACAAGTATTCCCAGTAATTAAGTATATTATACACAAAACTATTCTGAAAATTTCATAATTTGATACATAACTTATCTATTGAACTAATTCTAAAAATGTAAAAATCAAACACATCAATATTTTCAACACAAGTAAAAAAAAACTTCAACTTATTTAAAAAAAAATGGTTTCACTAGACCAGTGGTGGCCAAACTACGGCCCGCCATCATTTATTATCTGGCCCGCGAAAGTATTCTACATTACAGCACTTATATTTGCGTGTATATAATATTTTACATTTACGCTAAAAAAAAAAATTAAAAAATTAAAAAATACAGTATACATTCTTCATATTTAAAATAATGTATTAAAATAAAAATAAATAGTTCCTAGTTTCTTATTGCTTATCGTCATTTACGTCATTGCTTATCAAATTTCAGACCCGGAAAAACAATTTTTTTTTATTATGGCCCGCGGTAAAAAACGTTTGGCCACCACTGCACTAGAACATTGTTTGAAATTAATCAACAATAAAATATTTTAAGCCCCTTCCAAAAAAAAAATTGAAAATACGTCTATGTTTATAACACGATAAAGATAATAATAATGACCGCCCGCATGAATGATAGTTTATACCACAGAGAACGTTATGTACTTTGCCTTGTGTGTAAACGAGTTATTATCATAATTTATGATTCATAAGTATAACATGATAGTCAAATTTCGGATTTAACTGTAGATTGTGGAATAAATATCACACTTATTACATTGAAATGTAATGATAGACATTATTATACTCTTTACGAGTTTCCGACATAAATTTTATGTCTAAAAATGAGCACTGAAATGGTGCATGACGGCTTTTTTTAATTTGCTCGAATAAATATCAAATATCCACAATTCGTTGACTTTCGAGATATCTAAATTTATTCATAAATAACTATTAAAATTGAAATAAAATATCTTATTTTACTATTATATAAAGAGACGGCGTTTGTTTGTTCGCAAAAATCTCAAAAACTACTTGACCGATTGTTTTGAAATTTTAAATAAAGATTATTTATTACACGTGGAGTGCCGTAGGCTGTATAAAGTAAAATTTTTTTAATGCATTATTTGCGAAAAAAATATGTAAGTTATTTCACAAAACTGAAAAAAATTATTGGTTACATGCTGCTCTATCGAGAAGGATTAAGAAACCCCACCACTAAGTATAACCCGCTGCTATATCTGAACTGTTTATAGATTGCTTATCTGGTTTTATCGCTCGCTCATAAAACTTTTATGGTTTGACTCGCCGATTTGGTGAAAGATTATTTCCATTTCCATTCGATTATTTCTATTTACCTTTTCTATGATTATTTCATTCGTTACGTTTCATTACGTTTTTGCATTTGTTTGTCATTGAGTGTATCAATTCTTTGAGTGTAATAATTCTTTTTGTATTCGTTAATCCAATTCTTGAGGAAGGTTATTTAACATCACGCTACGACCCTTAGGAGCCAAGCAACAGAAGAAAAAAAAGAGTCGGAAAGAACGCTAAACGAAAACGAATAGTAATAAACTAATAGCGAGGGCGGGCGATGTGACGCGGTGGGTTGGGGGCCGACAACGTCTATAATATCAGTTATTTAATGATGAAATAAGTTTTAAAAAGTTGGTGAAGTTTTATTCATCATTCATAAATCGACATGTTACCTCAGCTGAGCTAAAAAAGGTGGGAATTAAAAATAGGAAAATATGTACTGAATAACAAATTGAACAAAATTTGAACAATGTAAGATGTGGCATTTTTTACGAGCAACGAAGTGCGTGGAGGCAGCTAGTATTATATAACTAGGGAAGACGAATTTGTGAAAACTATTAGAAATGTGATTTAAATTTTAAATCATAATGAATCTCAATATGTTTTATTTACATATCTATTTCGATGTTCAAGTAAATAATAAAAACAATAAGCTTATTACCCGGCTTCGCTAGCTTAATTATCCGGCTTCGCCCGTATGCAGTTTTGAACGAAGAAAATTAAAAAAAAATTTTAAAAAAAATTATAAAATTATTGAAATGCCTCGCCAAAAAACAGTAACATTTAAATACAATATATCCCCTCTCCTCCTTAGACAAAAAAAATGAAAAGATGGGTGACGTCGGGACACTCGGCGAAACGGTCGGCGGCGATATGGGCAGGTTCGAGGTTTCGAGCTTACTATATACAATACACGTATTGTCACAAATTCATATTATGCACTTCTGAATGAGAATAAGAAAATATATTTTGCGTTTTTTGATAAATCCCGGGTGTTTTTTGATTCTTGATAAAATAATTTTTATTTTTTGCCTTTACACCAATTTTAAATATGTAATACCGGCAATGAGAAATAAATGATATGATAGTAAGTTACAAGGTAGAAGTATAGTAAGGCAGAAATAAAAATTGTACGATATAATAATTATAATATACTACAAATCTCATTTATTGGTCATTTATATTTACGTAAGTAATGCGTTATGTACATTTTGTTTCGGTTTCGCTCATATAGTTCGTATTAAATCGGGGAAAAATATGTAAATAGAACATGAATATGGATGCTTAACAACATTGAAGAGTAGATAAAACTTGTTCGAGATGGTAGTTCTAAAACCGGCCTTATTCACCATTATCACCTCTTGACGGCAATGTTTTTATTGTTATTTCCACCTAAAAGACTAATAAGCGGGATTTTTGTGGTACTTTAGAAAATCGGATTATAAATGTGAAAACAGATTTGGATTTGTCGGCTTGTCTATTCTAGGGATCGATCGAGGCGTTTTTCTTAATTATTCAAGACTGAAATACAGTCATTGCAAATTTTTAATGATAATAATATGGTTAAAAAAAAAAACGCCTCGATCGATTTCTAGTAGACAAAATTGATAAATTCAAAACAGTTTTCAGAATTGAAATCCGACTTTTCAAAGTCCCACAGTTTTATCCCGCTTTTAAGTCGATTTTAACGTCAGTGTAGCGTCGTTTTAAATACAGTGTAAACAAAAAACACTAATATGTCCCATACCTAAGTATATTATTACATCTTAGTTGTCTTCGCAAAAAACAGATATTTTCATTAAGGTTTTATTAACAATTAAAATAAAAAAATTCCAATTCGATGATACAAATTTTTAAAAATTAAGTAAAATCCACTGAATTTAATTTCTGAACATTTAAAATTATGATTTAGAAAATTTGAGAAATTAAAAAAATTAAGAAAATTGATTGAAATCGAGTAAAAACTTTTTAAGTTAGATCACTATGGAGTTTTTATTTTGACGCGTTAAAAAACCCAGAATATTGAATTTGTATCCGTGTGATTTTCAAAATATTTATTATGTTGAAATTATCATAATAACAACTATTACTATTCGAATATTTAATTTATTTTAAATTAAATTTATAACATCACTAACGAGTAATAGATAGATTTATCTTTTTGGGTTATCATGAGAATTAATAGTAAATTTAAATTAGAAAATCAGATATTTTTATTTTTCGTTTTTGTTTTTGGTTTTTTTTTTTTATGTTAACGCAACGAAATTTCAACAACTTAACGTGTTCTAACTAAAAATTTGTTTATGCGTTTGTCTTTTTTTCGGTATTACTTTTCTTGACTATTAATAAGTAAATAAATACGTATCAATTAATGTGATTATTTATTTTGGTCAATAAATCAAAAAATATACATATTCTATATAATTGTAGTTTACTTAAAATGTTTGTTTGATACTGGTGCTATGTAAAAAAAAGAACATTAGATATGGTGAATTATACTTGCTAAAAAATACAAAAATCCGTTTCATATTGAATACAGTGCAGTTATTTACATGAAGC
This sequence comes from Slavum lentiscoides, assembly GCA_032441835.1. Lineage (NCBI taxonomy): Eukaryota > Metazoa > Arthropoda > Insecta > Hemiptera > Aphididae > Slavum > Slavum lentiscoides. Next base: position 113,548 of record CM063707.1, on the reverse strand, counting down.
CTGCAGTAGAAATAAAATAGTGGTTCAAAGTAATAAGTTTTTCAGTATAGGGTAATATTACGCCAAGGTGTTGACAGCAGGGGCGGTTATACATGATGTTCAAGGGGGGGCGAAAATGGAGCCGACCCCCTCTGACAATGAAATATCCACATCGACGAGTAATAACTACTCTCTACCCAACATAAGAATAGTAGTCGGCGGCGACGAGTTTTCGTCACCGACGGTCAGAACCACGCCCATTCTACCTCCCACTTGGTTAACTTCCTGGCGACCGCAAATTTACAAGTGGTCGTCGCACGTTTTTCGTGCACAAAGTTCGTTTAGTGACAACTAGAGGTGGCTAGTCTCAAACGGACGGCGGAGTCAACGATTCGCGCGCGTAGTGAAGGCCACGCCCATGCGCAGAACTCGGCCGCCGACTACTATTCTTATGTTGGACAGAGTGTAGTGATGGGAATAATCGAATAATTCGATTATTTGAATTTGAAATAATCGAATGATCCGATATATTATATATTTGTATTCGTATTTTGTAATAACCCGAAAAAGAAATATAAATTCATATATATTACATAATGTTTTTTGGATTCAGAGCGAAGCGATGAATCTATTGTTTTTACAATTATGTTTATTATATTTTTTTTTCTATCCTGTGTACAGATTTTTGGCCAGAAGGAGTGTTCCGATCTCTTCGGTCACAGTTTGTTTCCGGCAGCAATTCGCATCTACACATGCGTATAGTTGGTACTTTAGAGAGGTCATTTTTCGATTTTCTCAAAAGCACCTAAAAATATAATTAAAAAACGCTAAAAATGCAATTTTATTATTGTTTATTTCTTATTATTAAGAATTGTTTATTTCTTATAATTAAATTATTGTTTATTTCTTCGTAATTTTGAAACTAATAGTCATAGAAACCTGAAATTTTTACCAAATATGTAACTTTAGACTATATTTACGAGAAAAGTAAGCTCCGCTCAGAATCGTTTTATCAAATGCAATGACTTATCATTGCTTTCAAATTTAAAATAAAAACAAAACTCTAAAATCTTTATCCAAGTAATTCACTTAAGCGATATCCACAACGCCCCGCGGCTCATTACCTTTTTTTTTTTGTTATTTTGAATGCCTATTTTATTATTATATTATTAAATGTTAATAATCGGTGGCAATATTAATATTTAATAGTTTTGGCTGCTGCATTGAAAAGAAATTTCCGATAATAATCTTAAAAAAAAGTCCGAAACGGTGCTATTTTTTGGGAGGAGAAAAATAACGCGTATTATATTACAAACCGTTTTCCCTCATTCGATTATAGCCAATATATATTCGATTATATAGCCCGTTCAAGGAATGTAACCCGTAATTCATTCGATTATTTTTATTTCGATTACTAATCATTCGATTATTCGATTATTTTTTCTTTAGATTACTAATCATTCGATTATTCCCATCACTAGTAATAACTAATAACCAAGAAGAAAGATCTATAAAGGTACCTAGACGAAATGCAGATGTAGAAAAAGGAAGAACAACGTGCACGGAACGTAAACAAAATAACAATAAGACGAAAAAATAAAGTAGTCACCAGATAGGGCGTTATTGGTGGTAAGGACGGCACTGTCGGTCGAGTACTAATTCTAGCTTTATATACATGGTGTTCAAAGAGGAGGGGCGAAAATGGAGCATATCCATAACATAATTGGACCAACATTTCATGCCACAAGTCGGTGCTGTTAGGTCAGAGGTATACTAAATTTAAAAATATCAAATCCCAAGGGGGGGCGATCCATCTATCGCCCCCCTTATAACCGCCACTGGTTGACAGTGTTGTAGTTCTATACACACGCGTCGTATTGTGTTTTTTGTTATGTGTGTACTTGAATAGGATAGACATAAATCGTTTTAAATAATTTATTTAATTTTGTCCTTATAATCCAGTGAAAATTATTGGTATTTATTTAGCTATATATTATACACATACATATGAAATATTTAAAGTTTTAATTTTAAATAGTGAAAAAACGCGCATTTTACAATTACAGAGACTTTGTGTTATGCATATTCGAATTCTTCACAACATACATAATAATACTACACAGTTTTCTATTATAATAATTATTATTATTACTTTTTTTTTGGCGAGGGAATTCAGTTATGTACATTTATAAGCAGTGATAACACTATTCTGTACATAGAAACATGAATCTGTAAAGAGTTTTCCTCTCTGTTTACAGATAGTGTTTATGACATTTTTGTAGTTTAAATTATTCTCACAAGTAGAAATGTAAAAATAAAAATTGTCTTCTAGAAAAAATAACATTTGGACTTTATATAATAATATAGAGTATGACAAATGAATACAGATAAGATACAAACATATATAGTATCGCACGTGTATTACATTATATATTGAAAAAAGAAGGGAAACAAACATCCTACGTGATCGGACCGTCCATATATATTTGTACAATAAATTGTCATCTCTTTTCAACGAGTTGTGCGTGTACTGAATCTTATTTTTTGTGTAATTCGTGAATCATATAATTATTGCTTCACTGCAGTTATAGTCTCATGTAACTATCGGTTTAAAAATTTAGTGATTTAACACTATACACATGTACAATTTTATTAATCGACATCATTTTAGAAATGTCTAAAAACGATTTCGTTATGTTATTTATTAATTATAATAAATAACTTGGAATCGTTGCTTAGCATTTTTTTCGAATACGCATTGCTTTCAAATTAAAAATAATTATTACAAAGTCTCTGCGCTTGAATTACCATCAGATATCCATAGTACTTACGGCTCATTATTTTTTAAAATTTTTTTTGTAATTGTAATTGTACCTACATGTGTTATAAACTAACCGCAATGGATAATCTTTGATTTTGGGTATTGTCGAGTTCATCCGACTAATACCAACTTTCACGTATATTGGACGTTATCCATAAATATAGCTTTGCACGACTGTAGGGTTCGGTCTAGTCAGGTCTTTTTTGGTCTTTTATATTGTAATTCATAGCGGTCCTATCCGATCGCTGAAGTTAATAAACATGTATTTTTGACAGTGTGCTTAAAAGAAATTGATCTTTTTGGTTCTGATCTAAATTTTAGATCCCAATATGATAATATCATATCACATACACGACATAAGTGTTATATGATTAAATAAACACATAATTTGTACATACTATTATTATACTACAATATTTTAGCGTTTGAGCGCGACAACCGTCGCATTTCTTTAATATTTTTATTGTCGACGAACGATAATAAAATTAAATTTTCAAAATTATTATTAAAGTAATAAAATAACTGAAAATTAAATTAATTATATATTTATAAAAATAACACGTGATTATACGAAATATGAATAGTGAATACTATGTTGCGTTACGCGAGTTGTTTTATTTCTAATTATTTCAAATTTATAAGTGTGTAAATGATTTTAGAAAATAGTATTTTACTTAAATAATATACATTAAACCTGCGATCCGATCCGGTTCACTTAAATTACTTAGTTTATCTGTCCGGTTCTGGTCTTAACTCTTATAGTTAAACTTTATCGGTCTTGTTTATAAAAGAACGGACCTTGCAGAGCTCTATGGCTGTAACACATTTATATTGAAAGTCGGAGATTCGTTCCGGAAATATACCGTGAGATTGCAGTGTAAAGAGGTTTGCGAAGACAATAATAACACTATAATATACTTTACCATACGTTATGCGTATTTTCCCTAAAAATACGCCGATTAATGTTTGACATGTTACATGTATATGTCTTATGTCTGGGGTCATTCTATAAATTTGTACGACACCGAGAGCGTTACTATGATGTCATGAACCCGGCTTTACTCATCACCCAGCCAGGTCTCTCACTTCTATACCGTCGTTGCCAGTTACATTGGAACGGCGAAGGCAGTGCGATATATATATATATATGTGTGTGTGTGTGTGTGTGTGTGTGTGTGTGTGTGTGTGTGTGTGTGTGTGTGTGTGTGTGTGTGTGTGTATGTATACATATATCTATAGGTACGAAGAGACGAGGACTAAGCTATAGGTAACTTTTTGTCACGTGTAAAAAATAAATGAAATATATACAAGACATATACATGTACCGATGTATCTGCGAGCAGTGAAGATACTCCTTTTTTCTTTTAAAACTGATCGTGAGTCGATAAAATAACAATAACAATAACAATAACAATAACAATAACAATAACAATAACAATAACAATAATAATAATAATAATAATAATAATAATAATAATAATAATAATAATAATAATAATAATAATAATAATAATATTGTTGTTCACTCATATGTGTTATAAACGTAGAACATTAAATATAAAACGTAGTACGCCGTACACCGCACCAAGTCGCTACAGATTCTGGTTTCCATGTATTTTATTATATAATATTATGTTGTATAAAATATATTTATGTTTTTGTTTATATAAAAATAATATTAGCTGGTAGTCCAAACATTTGGAATAAATACCACTGTTATTAATAGTAAAAATTTAATTTCTATTAAATATATATATATATGAACTATTTCGGAATTAATTATCAGGGAATTTTTAGGGCCAGGCATATTATACGAAGATGACTGAGAACCCAATGTGTGATGTTGATAGAGTTGAGTAACTAGGATTGGCAGTATTAAATAATGATGATTCCGTGAAAGAGATATGAAAAATAGGATAAAATATTGATGGATAAAGTGGCCGAAAGAAGCGTTGGTTATTTTGTGTGACGAGAGGATGCCTGCAATAAGATTGAAAGGTAAATTTTATAAAACATTAGTGAGGCCAGTAATAAAGAAAAGGTTGTGAGATAGTTTGGACATTTTATGTGGATAGATGATTCAGAGGCTGTGAGATGTGTTATGGAAATGAATGTAGAAGGGAAAAAAGAGGAAGACCAAAGAAGAAGTGAATAGATGGAATTGAGGGTGATATGAAGATAGGCTATCCTAGATAGCTGATGTGAGTATGTGAGTGTACAAGAGGTAGGAGATCGAATTTTATTGAAGAAAAAGAAAAACTAAATAAATCCCCCCCCATTGGAAATTAAGTCATTGACTCGTCAAACACATTTCGTAAATAGTTTTTTATGTAATATTAATAATTATACGTCGAATAATCTTGAAAAATAAAAATATGAAGAATTAAAATGATGCAATGAGTTCAAAATGATGACAAAATTATTTCGATTTGTGTTAAACATCGTTTTGGCTTTAAACTCGTTATATTATCATGTATATTATATATTTAGTAAAAAGGGAAAGGCGAAGACTGGTTATTAATGCCCTTCATCCATAGCAATATATAGTTATACTTATATAAACGGCATGTGATGGCCTGAGACTTACATATTTTTTAGATTTTGAATATATTTTTGGGCGTGACCCGTTTCGCCAAACGAATTTTCGGTTATTTAAGTTTATAATGAAGTAGGTATTATAATTTTAAATTTGATTTATTTTATAATATATGACTAATGACTATGTATCTGTTTTTTAATACATACAAAAAATACATTAAAATTAGTTTTTTAAAAAGATTATAGATATTTCAATAGGTAGTTTACATTTTTTCTGTAATATTTATTTCACATGCGTTTTTACATATACCTACATATAAATTATCACAATAAAATAAAATTTTACTTCTACCAAAAATTTGTTAAAAATGCAGTTTAAAATACAATTCTTTTTGTTCTGAAAATTATTTTGAAATTATATACCAGGTATTTGTGAAGTTGTCGTTATATCATTAATTTGATGATGGCTAGATACATATTTTAAATTGGTGGATTTTACGCGATTGTGACTAGTGTTATATTTTGGTCTCGAGACCGTTCTCGTTGAACTGTATAAAATACATTTTTATAAACAAAAAATAAATTATAAAACTTAAATATTATTTTATGTATATTATATTAAAAACAATTGCCAACTTAATTTTGAACAATCGAAATTCATTGGACGAAACAGAAAAGGTTAGGTTTTTAATGAAATGGACAGTCCGGCATACATTTTGCAAGGACAAATTTTTAATATGATGTCGTAATAAAAAATTTAATTTTTAATAAATATAATAAAAATGAAACGACAGTAAAATTATTATAAACCAAATAGAGTTTTGTACAATACATATTGCAATGATTGCACTCATACTCATTGAGTATATGTGTAATGAACAAATTTATTAGTTATTAATGTTATTATATTACATATATTACATTATTTATAATGTAGATATTGAGAGACTCTTCAATGGGCCGAATATCCATAATGTATTGTCTCAAAAAGACTGGAATGGGCCGGCACATATGGAGAGATAAAGATAGTCTGATGAGAAAAGTACTAGTCACAAATCTTAATAAAACACGTCCTACAGGGAGACCACACCAGCGCTGGTTAGATCGGGTAAAGACAAGTCTGAACCAAGTGGAGGAAACAGCAAGTATGCAGGATGCAGATAACAGAGTCAGATGGAAGAATTTGGTAGAAGCAGCAAAAGGCCTTAATGGCCTGTAAAAGCTTATAAAAAAAAAAATTATTTATAAATTATAATTTATAATTAATAAAATTGTGTTTACAAAATTTTTTGATATATGCGAATTATCGATAAAAAATAAGTGATTGTACATCTTTATATTTATTTAATAATAACAACTAATATGCAGTCGACTTAGAATTTGTAATCCGACAATAATCATATTCACACACGTAATTTCAAAAAACGGGTATATATAATAATATGTAAATATACAAACGATTAAATTGACACTATATTTTTGCCGACAATATGTGTTAAACAGGTCTGGGCAAGTAAATCAATATTCCTAGTTTGTTAAAATTAGAATATTCAAAATAAAATAGTAAGTAATTATAATTTATAAATTTCATAAAATTTTCACAAAATAAAGTATCATAGTTAGATTAAAAGTTAGTTGAGTTAAAAAAATTTTGAAAAGTTACTCAGAGAGAAGTTACTTGAAAAATAACAACTAGAAAAATAATATAGTTTTTAAATAAACATTTGTCAAATAAATAATATAAATATTTAATTATTTATTTACTATCTGTAGAAAGTTATATTTTAAATGTAACATAGTGCTCAGACTTCATATGATTTTTACTTGTAATTTAAACTCCGAATTTAATACGTTTATTCTATCAATATCAGTGTATTGCGTATTTTGATCATCACATGTCAAATTTGAAAAAATATGTGTTTATTCGTACATGTCATATCACATATAGGATTAAATTCTTTAATACAATTTCGCGAATTTTCGTGACGTTTTGAATATTGCGAATCAATAGCCATGTGATAAATAATAAGTATATACCTAAATCGAATTCTTTTTTTTTCGATAGTGTAATATTTATGTAATATCTTAAAATGTTATTTAGTGAATTCTGTAATTTTTCAGTAGTTAAAAAAAATAAAACACTGTTCAATTTATGGTTATTTCAAACTTTGTTTATAATCGATAATCAAATGCAATTATATGACTAATGCTTTAAATTAAAAATAATACATTAGTGGCAGTGTTGGGACTAGATATCATAAAAATGATCTAGATGAAGATACAAAATAGTAGGTAAAAATTTATCTAGATAGAGATAAAAGATAAAAAATTTGAAAATGTCTAGAAAAATGTAAAAGATTATTAAGATTTTATCTAGATAAAATTAAGATAATTTTTTAAATTTATACATTTTGAAATTTTTGAAAACACATACATATGTATTTTATTTTGTACCTAGAAATTTTTTTCTTTCAAAATTAAAATTAATCTTTTTAGTTGGAAACTATCTTATCGCGTCCGATCTCGTCGCGTCGTTTGGCCCGGTATTTTTATACTGCGGGAAGTATATTAGGGAACATATAAAAAACCTGATAAATATGTTCCAATATAAAATTATTAATGTGCCAAGAATTACTAAAAAAAAGATTGTCAGTAAAAAATAAAATTAAAAAAAAGAATTTTAATCCCATTAATAGGCAATCATAAAAAAATTACTAGGTAATTGAAATTTTCATTTAAGGTACGTAGGGGTATTTAGATAACTCGGCATTGTTTATCTAGATAAGATAAAAGATTAAAAATATTTATCTAGATAAATCTCAACACTGACTAGTGTTGCTACTTTTAATATCTATTCGGGTTTTTTTAAAATTTTTAATATACACTTACTTTGATGTTTAATATACGTTCTGTCGTGTTTACCCTTGTGTAATAAATAAAAAGAAATATGTAATTATTGCCGAGAAATAAATTTTTTTTCCATTTCATGAAATACGATATGAAAGCGGAAACGATTTATACGCGTTACACAGTATGCGTATATTATAGAAAAATAAATGATAAAAATAAACTGTAGTTTTCCGGTGCAAGTTTAAGAACAAAATGAGCTTTTTACATTTTACACAATAGCAAACAAATATAAATACAAATTTTACTTACAATTGTTCTGCGCTGATGTTCAGTTCACCCGGAACTAAATTTTCTATTTGATTGTTTTCCAGGTCCCTGTACATAAAACCGTCAGGGACATTACAATCATAAAACCAGAAGTATATTAATTTGTTTTATACGATTATATAATTTGAATATTGACCAATTTACTATAGCGTTTGGAAAAATGTGTGTTTTAAATTTTTTTTTTTCAATCCGTTTTCCTTCGAAATTCGAATGATAACAATATACTCGTAATATGTATATATATATATATAGACATTTTTAACAATTATTTCAGATCAAATACTTACACTATGCGAAGATGATTTTTCGTCCTCAACGAACTGAGGAAAGGAGGTTTTTTGATTCCCGTCCGGACGATTCCCCTGTGTGCATAATAGAAAAAACACTTTTTTATTGACAAAAAAAAAACAGATTTATTTTTTTTACTTATTTATAATCACATGCAGCATTATCGATTATCCTAATTTATTGTTAAGTATTGGAGTACATTTTTCCATTGTAAAAAAAAAAATAAATAAATAATTTGAATAAATACATTCATGTAGTGTTATTTTCTATATTATATAGTGTTACAACAAATATCCAACATCGAACAATCATATTTAAACAATGTATAATATATTGATACATTCACGTTTATTTATTAGCCGTCACATAAATTTGAAAAAAAAAACGTCAAAACCACATTCAAAATGACAGAATCAATATTTTAATTTATTTAACCCATCTTGTGACTAATTATTATACCTATACTTCTATAAAATTAACATATTTATATTTTTGTTTTAATACGACAATACATAAAGTTTGTACACATACCATAATTAAGTAGAATTTGGAAAATTTGCGTTAACATTTTGTATAGACTAAAAATTATAATTGTATAGTCGGCCAGTTGTATTTTAATGAATTTTTTTATTACTTGCGCTTAGATATATCATATAACGGTCGCAACTTTCGAGTGGTTTTGGCATATGGTTGACAGACGTTCTGATTTTGGCACACAGTTATTTTCATATATTATCTTAAAAGTCGTCCGTGTTAAGAAAATATCCTGAATTTTGAAAATGTACATGTCCAGTAGATTTTATAATGGGATAATCGATTAACCTAGCAACTGACTTAATTCGAGATAACGGTGTTATATTCCTAAATAATATTCTGTTTATAATCCCGTTTTCTTTCAAACTTATAAACTATAACACTCGTATTGAATAATTTTTTTTGTACGTTTTGTGAATAATTCCGAATCTTGCACACTTTTATGCGCACATATTAAAGTGAGAAGTACTTAATATAAGAAGCTATGTTAGGTAACGGCCAAATAACATGTCATATGCGTAACCATTTTATTTTTCAAAAATTTAATATTTTATGTTTAGAAAATTTTACATAGATTACAAACGACAAATTAAATGTAAAAATAAATTTCAATTTCAGTCATATAGCTAGGTCAAGCTTAAGATATGTGGTAATATCGTTTCTTTCCTATTTAAAATTTTGTTATTATTATTATTTCCTTTATTTACTTAAATATAATATATTACATTATTATGTACGGAAATTATGTAATTGTAGAATTGCAATAATAACACGATACCGTTGTATATTAAACGTGTGTAGAACTGTTGAGAAAGTTGTCAATCACAGTCGACGCGCAATTTTATTCTTTTCGTAAATTTCAATATATATTTTATTTACGCGATTCCGTAGCCCAAAGAAGATATAACCAACGATTTATTATTATTTTTATTTTTTATTTGTATACGGGCAAGCCCTCTGTAAGTTTACATGCAGGTATTAGTTTGATACATGTTGAATATAAGTATATGGTAAAACAGGATAATATACGAGTAGTAATAATATAAATAAATATATAATAATATTAAGTAGCGAATGCTGGATCCGCATTGGCTTTTGACATAATTCTTAATGAGTCATTAATCAAATAGTTCGTGGTGGCATGTGTTATGAAAAAAGTAGCAGAGGAATTTTAGACACAAATTGTACAGAATTCTTTATTTTACCAGTTCTATTTCGTTCTGATGACATACATATTATTAGCCGTCAAGCAATACGTAATAATACAAAAAGGCATGAAAAAAATAACAGGTTTAAACTATTCATTAAAAAACATTTTAATTAACTTGGTTTAAAAAAAAAAACTAAAAAATCCCACATGTACCGCACAAATTATGAACACTCCAACCAACGAGCTGAATATATTGTGATTTCGATATCATATACGATATACATAATAAATAAGACAAATCAAAAAAAAACCATGTGAAAACGAAACCGTGAGTGTACAAAATTGTACGGTATACACATGTTCCCTTATATTTTCGGTTGAAGAGTTCAAGTACCTATAAATGTGTAAATATTGCATTTTCTTTTTCACATGTTGTCAATTTTGACCGTGAACATTTTGGTTTTAGATGAAAAGTTTTTACATAATCACGCTGATCACATTTAATTATTTAGTAAAGCTAATTTCAAACAAGGGTGATTTAAAAATAATTGCACTCGGAATAAATTCCATGTTTCTGACTTGGGAATAAAATTATAGTTCTATAATATTTAATAAATAGCTGTAAAACTTTGTATAAAACGGAAACATAAAAACTAATCAATATTTTAACAACAGTATTATTATTATTATTATTATTATTATTATTATTATTATTATTATTATTATTATTATTATTATTATTATTATTATTATTATTAAGAATATTTGCAATCTGCACAATAATAATATGTACAATAAGTAAATTGTTAGATCTTTTAACACAATTTTTTTATTGGAATCAACTGAGTAAGGTAATTTATCTATTGATAGAACCTAACGTGATTTTTTGTATTTACATTTATTATATCAAAATCTCTACTTTATATTATACGTATTATATATTTAAATTATGATATACAAAAAAATAATTTACAATAATTTTTTCGTTCTCATTTTCAAATACTAGTAAATCTTAGGTATTATATTTATGTCATAATTCCATCATAATGGTGTATGACATCCCAAAATATATTACCTAATTAATATTTCAGGATTTTTCACAAACTGATTAGGCATAGGATTAAAAGTTATTTCCTAATTCCTAGTGTTGAGTGGTGGGAGGGGGAGGGGTAACAATATTAGGGCTTGCTACCCATGGCAAAATGTGTAGCTGCGGCCATGGGAGCAAATACGTCGTAATTATGAAATTTAATTTTGGGTTGGACAAAATGTCTGTTTACATAGGATTTCTGTTTCATCAAGTCGTAAACTGTAGGTTTCACTGCGATCAATACTTACTTATATTTATTTCTACTAAGAATTTATATGAGTAATAATTTAATCAACGTGACAATAACATAATAAATTGGATTTTATTAATATATTTCCATAAGAATAATACTTGTATTATTATAATTACGTCAGCTTGCATACACCTACGTGATATATATATATATATATATGTATACTACGTTTTGGACATTTGATTTGCTTCTGTCCTACAATTCAACACAAATAATAATATAATATATTATTCCGTCTCAATAAATGGAGTTAACCAATCCACGAGGTTTTCTTTAAATGTTTTTGTTTTGGTTTTCTACGAAATGTGTTATTTAATATTGGAACCTATGCGATCGGACTTATTGAATTTTATAATCGAAATCTAAGCAAAACGGCATTTTTCAAAACTGGTTATTCACTTTGAAATTTTCGCCAGAAAAAACTGATTTTTAGAATATTATTTTTTGTTTTAATGACAAAAAACGACGCTAATAGAATTTGTGTATTTTTTTTTTACTTATTGTGTTATAAACCTCTACTAATTACTTGTATTTCAAAAATTCATAATTTCTACAAATATTGATTGTCTCATTTCGCTTGCTTCACTTTCATATATTATTTATTGTTTATTGACGCCCACAAGAGAGGGCAATAGAGTGTACAATGAATTTCTTATTAATTATTATTAGACTATAATAATAAAAACTTAAAGAAAAAATACATATATAATAATAAATAAATAAACGATTATAATGTCATTAAAATGAGTAGTTTCTAAAATATAAACGTGATTAATAACTATAACCATGGGACAATTTTTTATACAAAATTTAAACATAAATGCCGAAGTTTAGATTAATTATTATGGTTGAAATCGAAATTATCTAAGCTAAGCTATTACAAACACGAAGCATACGGCTTAAGGGTTCGTAAAGCTGTAACATTGAGCGTGGAATGACTTGTAAAAAGTAGTCGTTGATCTAATGTTAAAGGCGGAGACCAACTAACTAATTTTTTCTAAGGTTTTGGTAAAATAAAGTGCAATAATATAAGTACAATAAATTCCCCCCTCCCCTTTTCAGACAAAAAATAAAAAATGGGCGACGTGGGCACACTCGGGAAAGTATTTGGAATGACTCTATGCAAAAAATTGTAAAAAGTTCAATAGCGTCAACAGAAACTATGTACATAAAAAAGGCTGTTCTTTTATATATACTCATAAAATATATACATAAATTATATACACTCTTTTAAGTGTATACACTACTATTTCATAAAAATGAAACTATTCTTTATGTCCAAAATGTAAAACTCGTGTTTATTGTTAAGAAAATAAATTTGAAAAACATTCAAATGATTAATGAACATTTGTTAATTTTATTATATTGTTTTATTGAATTTAAATATTCTTTATTAAGCATAGATACCCGTCAGTGAAATTGTTTAGGGTTCAATAGATTAAAAATCTGGCACTGAATGTACCCCATATATTTATGTGGACAGAAAATAATAATAATAAAATAATAATAATAATAATAATAATAATAATAATAATAATAACAATAACAATAACAATAACAATAACAATAACAATAACAATAACAATAATAATAAAGGGAAAGAGAAAATCCCTTGTGATGCGATCACAACAATAATTTAAACATTTGGAATACGTATATAATATAGGTACTTTTACGCAAAAGAAGAATCGTTGAGCTTTGCCATGTTATACTAAATAATATATAACTATGTACATAATAGAAAAATATATTTAACTACTGTAAATGCGATTTAAATTTTTTAAATTTCGGATGTCACATAAAACGGTTACAATGTCACATATTTTTATAACGATTATTATTCATTTATATAATACTCGTAATGATAACTTTAAATGATTTTAAATGAAGAAATTAAAATTAATTAATTAAATTCAAGAATTTAAATGATAATTGTTATATATATATATATATATATATACATACATATATGTATATAATATATTATATGTGTAAGTCGTATATATTGTTGAAGTTCAAACAAAATGTCTAGGTTCGGCAACGATATAACGACCAACTGTGTGTATGTGTGTTATTTTGTTATTATACGGTGGTCGTGCAAAAACGCGGTTATTAAAACGCGGGAATAGCCCCTTGCAAGAGACAGTCCGCAGTTTTCGCTAGTCCGAAGCACAGTTCTCAATAAATATCAGTTAGGTACGTACCCTGGTAAAGCACTGCATCCGCACACGCTAAATTAATCTCAATAACTTTTACGAGATCATTTTCGGTTTATTGATAACACTCGCAATAGACTTTTCATTAGCAAGATTTTAATATGGCCATGACTAACAAGTCCACTAAAATGTATCCTCTTTATTTTTTTCGCTTCCGACTGGTTGGCCAAAATTACGTTATGGATTTAATACAATTACATCACCGGTACAGTCCCGTTCTCTATATTATTTACTGACTAATATAAAATTATAAACTATTTATGTACATACGAGTATACAACATTTTTTCTAGGAGATGCAGTTAGAGTGCATTTAAAATATACTATATGATGCAGTGTAATTTTTTTCGACACATGACAAAATAGAAGAAGGTGCTCCATCGATAAGAGTAATAGTTTTACTAGTTTTGGTATTTCATTCTTTTAATTCGAAATCATTTTTTCCGGTTCTACTTTAATCGTAGTTCTTTTATATATCTTATCAGATATGTTTTCTTAAAACAATGATAGATAAAACAAACTAAAAATGTATATGTAGGAATTATTAAATAATATACATACGTACTGTAAGTACAATATTTGCAGCAGAAAATGTATATATGTATAAGTAAAGTGTAGAAAAAAATAAGTTAATTCTGCGCGGAATAAAAATAAGAATACCTATATATTTGCCCCTCTTGGCTTTTTGGCAAATTTTTATATTTCAACATCAAATCAAATTTAATATTAATTTATTAATTTAATATTAATATGCATTTCAATACAAAATTACCAAAAAGCTGAAATGGGCCACGTCTTGCTCCCCTTTATGAGCACTGTATAACCAATGTAATATGTATATATATATATATATATATATATATACAATATACATATTATATATATTGTGAAATAAGAAAGTGAAAACTGTAAATACTTATATTCTTTTAAAATTTTATATCGACTTGACTTTCATTCGTTATCTACACTGTAATACAGGGGTGACTTTTCAGTTTTAAAATGGGGCTGCCAAATTTTCAGGCAGGCCAAATTATTTTTTCACAGGGCATAGTGATAATGGCATACACAATCTTGTATTTTATAAAGTATATTGAAAATTATAAATTCCTACAATTCTTTTTTTTTAAGTTACAGCGCTTCTCTGAAATAACTCCCAGGATACATTATGTATACTTGTACATTTTTAGATTTTTAAATGTAAATTTGTATTTTTATCGTTTATCTATACTATGGGAATATGTTGGAAATAAACATATATTAATTTTAATAATAACAAAAAAGATCAAATTAGGTTTAATAAACCATAACCAAACAATTAAATAGTATATCTTCAATTTGTATAATAATACGAGTATAATGCCATTTTTCATTGCTTGCCATATGATTTTCCCTTGGTGCTTCTTAAATGCTTTTACTTTATATCACTATAAATTGAAATGTATATTAATAAATACGCAAATTCTAGAATTTCGACCACGAGTAAGTATCCCCGATAAAAAATGTCTACAAGAAAAACAATACACTGCATTGTAAAATATTATTGTGTATTCAATCCAATTATATAATTTTAACTAAAAAAAAAAAAGAAAATAATCATATTTTTTGTTAATACGCTAGATGATTAATTGATGATATATTAAATATAATAGGCTATTGATGAATGTTAATATTACAATATATTTTGAAATTAGCTGTACCGGCGCAAAATATTTTTATAACAGGCCAATTAAGGCGTGGAAAATATAGGGCTGTCAATGTATACCCTGCGATACCCCGAATGGCGCCCCTGCTGTAATGTTGTTTGCTTAAAGAGTAGTGAGTACTTATAGTATATTTACTTACAATATTTTCAAACTGGGCAAATTCACGTTGAACAACGAATGAGAAATCGTCTTTAGGTTCGGAGCAATATGTATGTAACTAAAACAGAAATACATAGTTCGTATAATTATGATTCTTCTTCTTCTTCTCCTTCTTCTTCTTCTTTTTACTATTATTATTATTATTATTATTATTATTATTATTATTATTATTATTATTATTCTTTATACATATAATATTGTATATGCTGAATACATTTTAAGAAATAACACAAATTGTGGTTGAGTCGAATCGAGATACAAAGCACTAATATAATAATAATAATAATAATAATAATAATAATAATAATAATAATAATAATAATAATAATAATAATAATAATAATAATAATAATAATAATAATAATAATATATGTTGCCTAATATTCGAATTATTATAAAAATATATTATTCAGTCAAGTAATCGATATTAAAATTAAAATATTAATTAAATTAATATAAATTGTGAGAAATTCCCTTTATGTATTCGTTAAAAATTTAAGATATTTAAGTCCTAATCAAACACCAGAATTTTGCTCCAGGGGAGGGGGAGCAGATAATAATTATTGTTATTTAGAGGATAGTTATACATTTTTTTTATTCATTCTATACTGCTTACTCAAATTATGACAAAAAAATAAACAAAATCCGTAAACTAACATTTTAAACTTTTGCAGCGACTCTCATATAAATTACAATTTTTATATATGGTTACGTAATACGTTTATGAAGAATTGAAAATATTTTTTAATTTTTCTGATGTGTTAGGGGGACTGTAGCTTCTTCAGCCTTTTGTGGTTACGACACTGTCATAGAAAGTAATTTATCCATCACATTTTATGACTAGATTATTGATAAATAAAGTAAAAATTAGGCAAACTTCCTATATTTATTTATTTATTTTTTTTGCATATGGCAATAATCGTATAAACGGCCACACACACACACACACACACACACACACACACACACACACACACACACACACACATACACATACACGCACACACATTATTGTTATTATTAGTTATCTGTATTCGTGAATTTTATTTTATTTATTATAAAAGGGCAATGCCCTTGTTAATTTTGTTTTTTGTTCCCGTACCGTTTTTCTGAAACCGTCGTGGTGTACATACGTATTACAATTATTTGTCATCAAAAAAATTGTGTAATTGTAGCGTCGAATACGCGTTTATTAAAAATTGTAAATTACCTATTGCAACTGTCGTCGTCGAATACGCGTCACTTTATAATTGTATGCCGTTAGTGATTCGAATAGTCCGAAGATAATATACTACTAGTGGTTCGAATAGCCAAATCGTCTTATACATCTTATATTAATACAACTCAAATAGTCATCAGTTTGTTTGTGTGTTTAATTTAAGACATTGATTAAATACATAGGTTAGGGGACATATGTATTTAATCAATGTTTAAGGTAATGCAACTGGCCCGTCTGCATGTACGTGAATTTTCTTTTGAGTTATTCAGTTATTATTTTTATTATCAACGAATTTGTAGTAGGCTCTAATAGCTGAAATTCGTACATTTTCACTTGGCACAAATGGTCAATTATAATTTATTAGATTTATTGTGCCAAAACGGCCTTTATTGTATTTTATTTAATTTATTACATATATTGCTGTGATTTCTATTAATTTATTTGTTTATTTATTATACTAGGAACATACCAAATTAGTCTGTTTTGTTACCATTTTTTTTGTTTTTTAGTTTAAGTACCTATACACACTACGCACATAACACATTTTCACACCAGCGGCATTGGTCATAAATCATAATAATATTGCATTAATTGGTTATAGTAATATCGTACACGTAATTTTAGTGCCCAGGTGCGCATAATATTGCTTTATGCAACTGGCCCGAACAATATGGAACCTTTAATTTAATAAAAGACAATGAATAATATTATCGTCTTGATTACCGACGCAGGACTATTATTTTTGGATTTTATTTCTATTTAATGATGATGAAGTAAACTTCTTTTTTAATCCAGCATAAAAATATCTTTCCTGACATAATTGTGTTGTTATGAATTTTTAATGACATTAAACAATTGAGATTATAATGTACATATTGTGTCGTGAAAATTAAATGATTAGATTAATTCGTTTATTATTCAATCAAATAGCGGTGAAATAATGACGCATTCTATGTCACACAGTTATTTTTTTTAAATATTGATAGAAACATAATTTCAATAGATGTATATTTATATAAAATCTTGTAAAATTCAAATTAACAAGAATTTATTTTATATATTATATACGATTACAGAAACCATAGTAACTTCAATATAATAAATAGAAATGAAATGTGTATCAATATAAATAGTCAAAGTAAAAGTAAACGTTTGAAGTAAAAGTTTTGAGGCAATAAATTGTCTCTGTGTACATGTGTCGTTTATGACTAACAAATACTTGTTTAAAGATAATTGTCAATAATCAGGGCATACAGTAAAAGATAAAAATTGAAAATTGTTCAAATTTAGTAGTGAAAAAATTGTATGTTATATTACACAGAGATTTTAGGGTTTTATTAGTACTTTATAAACACTGTATTACATTTTTAGCTCTTAAAAAAAATTGGAAATTGTCCGTGTCCGAAACAAACAATTTGCTAAACAATTTCACCGTTTCTTTTTTTACAATTTTTTAATTACGAAATTATTGGAAAAATCGAAATAATTGTTAAAAAAAGTAAAAATTAGAACGTTTAGAAAATTTGAGTATCAGCACAAAAAGTGTTCACAGACAAAAATAATAATAATAATAATAATATAATAATAATAATAATAATAATAATAATAATAATAATAATAATAATAATAATAATAATAATAATAATAATAATAATAATAATAATAATAATAATAATAATAATAATAATAATAATAATAATAATAATAATAATAATAATAATAATAATAATAATAATAATAATAATAATAATAATAATAATAATAATAATAATAATAATAATAATAATAA
Organism: Slavum lentiscoides; assembly: GCA_032441835.1. Classification (NCBI taxonomy): domain Eukaryota; kingdom Metazoa; phylum Arthropoda; class Insecta; order Hemiptera; family Aphididae; genus Slavum; species Slavum lentiscoides. The sequence goes on along the minus strand of CM063707.1, from coordinate 94,633 downwards.
TAATAATAATAATAATAATAATAATAATAATAATAATAATAATAATAATAATAATAATAATAATAATAATAATAATAATAATAATAATAATAATAATAATAATAATAATAAGAAAAAATACACAATGCATTCTTAGCTTCACAAAAAATGTATATTATATTATAAAAAATGCGCTATTTCAAAGGTTTTACAATTACATAAATTTCAAATTTTCAAAATACATAAATTGTAATTATAATATTTTTATTTGTAAAATTTAAAATTTAAAAATATTTCTTAAAACACTTTAAAATAAATTGATAAAAATTAATTCGTGACTTTGAACTCAAAACTGTACATACAAATAATACCTAATATGTATATGCCATTGAATATGATCAGAGTTCGTTATTAATCATATTGAATTAATTTGAACGCAATATAATTTTTGAGCGTAGATTTAAGTATGCATGAAACAACAAAATAAAATATCGAATTTGTTTTATAAATACAAGCGTTTACACGTACACGTATTATGATATATGTATACAGTATATAACTGTTTACTATTGATTTACATTTGTGATTACGCCACGATTGTATTTTGTGGAATAAAAATAATATAAAAATTATATTGTTAGTTACGTAGCTATAATAATTCATGTTATATGCGAAGTAAAAAACAAAAGTTTTTATTTTTATAAAGAAACATTTATTGATCGCTTACCGACCACAAATGTATATTTTTACTAAAAATATGGAAGGGGTTTTATCCAAATAATTCACCAAAATGACTTGTGTGTTATATTTTGGGAGGAGACAAAAAGTAAATACAATGAAATGTATAGATTCAAAAAGAAAGTTTTGAACTTGATTTTTTAGTTCATAAGTATTTTAAATGTATTTTTTTTTTTAATCTACCATAAAGGTTGTTCACCTTATTTAATATTATTTTAATTCCCCATCCCCCCCGAGGAAAATATGTCACACATGCTAACAACTCGCTAGTGATTCGAAAATTTCAACGAACAATTTCCGAGGTAGAATACATATTGCCATTGTAATGTGTAATGAGCGCAACGTATGCAAATTTATTAGAGACGTTTTTAAAATGGACTCTATATAACAATAAAAATTTAAAAGTAGCCAGCTACGGGGTGTTGTGAATGTTGCTTAAGTGAATTACTTGGATAAAGATTTTAGAGTGTATTGTTATCATAATAAATTTGAAAGCAATGATAAATCATTGCATTCGATACAACGATTCTGAGAAGAGCTTCGGTGTAATATTTTGGGTATATAACAAAAACTAACTCTTTTTATGAATTAAGTACCTCAAAACCTCTAATTGCTATAAATAGTCCAAAATTAAAAGAAAGTTTTTGAAATTTTTTTTCCATAATATAATATGAAGTTACATATTTGATGAATATTTTAAGTTTCTATACCTATTAGTTTCAAAATTACGAAAAATAAATGATAATTCATTTCGACAAAATCTCGTTTTTATGTAATTTTTCGATAGTTTTGAGTTATATTTTTAGACGCTTTTGAGAAAATCGAAAAATGACTTCTCTAAAGTATCAACTAGATACAATTTGCTACCGGAAACAAACTGTGACGGTGAAGATTAAAGCACTCCTTTGGCAGGATTTTTGGGTAGAGACATAAAAGGAAGTCACATCAATGCAACAACAATACCTACATTCCTTACATCGTTCAGAATCCAAAAAAAATATATTCATTTTTTTCGGAATTTGAGTTTGTGGAAATATTCCGAAAAACTTTTCCCCGCATTCACAATCAACCTATCCTGTCTAGTTCACAAAGGAATTAAAAGATATTTTATTTTTAAAGAAAAAGGTTCATGCTAAATTTAAATCCACTTTTAACACGGATGACTACAGACACTTCTCACTTCTTTGGGCTCGTTTTAAGAATGAGTCCAAAAAATGCTGTCGTAGATATCTTAATCGAACTGAGCTGTCAATTAATACTAATCAACGCTCTAATTCTGATATTCCGAAAACATTAACGCTTAATGGTGCTTTCTGTTCTAATGAACAGGATGCAGCTGATATGTTCGCCTTATATTTTAAGTCAGTCTACTCATGTAAAAACAGTAATGATGATGTGAGAAATTTAGAGATTCCATTTACTGATCTACCAAATAATGTATACTTCTCTGTTAATGACGTTTTTCAAGGTCTTTCTTCTCTGCATGGTGTAATGCTATAGGTCCTGATGGTCTTTTTGGTGTTTTCCTTTATCAACTGAGTTCTATTGTTGGGTACAAGGAAGAAACCTCTACGTGGTGTACCCGAGACAACAGTGAAATAGTACTCTAATGGGTATTATTTCACTGGCGAATTATTCCAAATATAGGTAGCGAAACTGAATGGAATCAAACAGATTAACAAACAAGAACCTAAAACGGCCCTTTTCAGGGCCAGCTCTAATAACGATTTCGATTAACATCGAAGGAATATCACCCAATAAAGAAGATATATTGGCACAACTATGTAAGGAAACTTCATATGACGTATTATGTATACAAGAGACGCATAGAGGCAACGAATCGCGAACACCCAAGATAAACGGTATGAGGCTAGCAAAAAATAAGACCTCATAAAAAATACGGCAGCGCAATCTTTACTAAACCCTCAATAGACATCATATCCTCGGAAATGACAGAAGTAGATGATATCGAAGTCATAACGATCGACCTAGGAAAATGTACAGTCACATCTGTGTACAAGCCGCCAAACTCCCCATTCAAATTCCATAAACCAAAAAATTTTGATGCACGTAATATAAGAATTATTCTCGGAGATTTCAACTGTCACAGTACAAGCTGGGGATACAACGAAACAAACGATGACGGTCATGCCCTGGAGGCTTGGGCAGTATCCGAAGGACTTAGCCTAATCCACGATCACAAACTCCCACCATCGTTCAATAGTGGTAGGTGGAAACGTGGATACAACCCTGACCTAATCTTTGTGAGTGAAGCTATAAGTATACAATGTTTCAAAAAGATGTGTGAACCTATACCGAGTACCCAACATAGGCCTATCCAATGTGACATTTCAGCAGCTATCAGACCGAACTTTGTACCGTTCAGAAGAAGATTTAACTTCAGGAAAGCCGACTGGACAGCCTTTGCCAAAGAGTTAGACGAAAAAACCGGTTGCCTAGTTCCTATGTCAGACAACTATGATCAATTTACCGAAATAGTAAAGACCGTATCAAGGAAAACTATACCCAGAGGATGCCGAATACAACATATACCAGGACTATCACCAGAAGCAGTTAAACAAATTGATTGCTATATAGGAGAATACAACATAGACCCATTTAGCGCACAAACAATAGAAGAGGGGATGAAGGCCCTCAATGCTGTTGCAGAAACAAGAAGAAAAAGATGGTGTGAAACCCTAGAGAGTGTTGACATGCGACACGACAGTAGAAAAGCATGGGGATTACTTAGACGCTTAGGAAATACCCCTCGTAGACAACCGATACCACCTAAAGTAACACCAAACCAAATCGCACATACATTACTCCTAAATGGTAAACCACCCAAGACAAATCGTAAAATCCAGAAAAAGAGAATAATACGTGAATCGTGTAAAGAAACAGACTACCTATCCAAACAGTTTAACTCGCTTGAACTACAAAAGGCTATAGATGCAATGAAAAACTACAAGGCTGCCGGACTAGATGATATATGTACAGAACAACTCCGACACTTAGGACCAGGGGCTAGAAAATGGATAATAGATCTATTTAACTACATAAACATTGTACAAATAATCCCAAAGATATGGAGAAAATCAAAAATAATCGTCCAACTGAAATCTGGTAAAGAGGAAACGGACCCAAAGAACTACCGACCGATCTCACTACTGTGCCACACCTATAAAATATATGAAAGAATGCTGCTCAACCGACTCATGCCAGTAGCAGACAAAGAATCAATCGTAGAACAAGCTGGCTTCAGACCAAAAAAATCCTGTACCAGCCAAATACTGAACTTAACCCAAAATATCGAAAATGGTTTCGAAAATAAACAAATTACGGGCGTGGCGTTCGTAGACCTGTCGGCAGCATACGATACTGTTAACCATAGCATTATGTTAACCAAACTATATGAAATGACACATGACTATAACTTCGTAAAAATAATTGAAGCCCTACTTAGTAACCGCCGGTTGTTACCCTTGATGGGAAAAATAGTCGGTGGAGAAACTCAAAAAACGGTCTCCCACAGGGTAGTGTACTTGCACCAACACTCTTTAATATATATACGAACGATCAGCCAATTTCAAACGATAAAAATATCAAACACTATATATATACGCGGATGACTCGGCAATTGCAGTACAAGACAATACCTTCGAGACCATTGAGAGGAAACTATCAGACACTCTTGCCAAAATGGACGAATATTTTGAAGTAAACTCCCTACGTCCCAATCCATTGAAAACAGAAGTCTGTGCATTTCACCTCAGAAACAAGGAAGCAAACCGAAAACTTCACGTAACCTGGAAAGGTGTAGAGTTAGTTAACAATCCGAATCCTAAATACCTAGGTGTAGATCTAGATAGGTCACTAACGTATAAAGTACACTGCGAAAAAACGAAAATGAAAATCAATACGAGGAATGGGTTATTGCGTAAGCTGGTCGGATCTGCGTGGGGTGCTGAACCGCATGCATTGAGAGTTACAGCTTTAGCACTTTGTTTCTCAACCGGCGATTTCGCAAGTCCAGTATGGGGAAGGTCTGCACACACAAAAAAAATAGACACAGCTCTGAATGAGACATGCCGGCTAATCACAGGATTAATTTATAAATTTATAATACACTAGTAAATAAACTGTATACCTTATCTGGTATAGCTCCACCTGAAATTCGACGATCCGTACAAGTCGACTGGGAGCGAACAAAAGTGATGATTGATGACCAACATATAATGCATGGACTGCAAGGAGTCAAACACCGACTTAAATCTAAAAATAGTTTTATGAAGAGGACAAGGTGCATCACAAGAAACCCCAAAGATGAGAGAGTCGAGAGATGGAGGGAAGAAATGGGAGACGAAACAGCATGGATAACGCCAACGGAAAACCTCGCACCCGGATACAACAATAGTTAGATAATATGGAGAAGCCTTAACCGACTACGAACAAAGGTCGGACGCTGTAAAGCCAATCTGAAAAAATGGGGTTATCTAAAAGACTCATCGACGTTATGTGAGTGCGGCGAGGAACAGACAATGGACCACTTACTGGAATGCTGTGTATGCCCAATTACCTGCAGTGAAAAGGACCTCACGGCGGCAAACCAGAAGGCAATAGACATAGCCAAGTACTGGTCAAACGATATATGACAAATTTTAGATAGCGGAGACTCAAATTACCAAAGAAGTTAACAATAAACGGCCTATTTATTACTCTATAGTCCGTACATACCTATAATATTATAGTTTTATAGTTTTATTTGTTTTATTTTACCTAATTTTTAATTTTTAATTTTTACTTAAGTTCTATTCTATGTTAATCTATTGTTTTCCAGTGTACTGCAGCCTAACACGAAAAAAAAACTGAGTTCTATTATAGCTTATCCACTTTTTTTACTTTTTAGACGTTCTCTAGATGAGGGCAATTTTCCTTCAATTTTAAAATTGAGTTCTGTCACGCCCATCCATAAATCGGGTAATAAATCCAATATTTCTAATTATAGACCTATATCAATCTCATTTATCCAAGCTGTTTGAATCGTTGGTTTTAAACAGTATTAAACCATCTGTGAATAATATTCTTATTGAAAAAGAACAAGATTTTCGTTTGGGTAGATCAACAACTACCTGCAACTTAGTTTTTTCCAATTTTGTTTTTTAATCTTTTAAAAAACGGTCTCAGTTGATATTGTGCATACTGATTTTGCCAAAGCATTCGACACTGTCAACCGTAAAATTTTACTGGATGTTCTTCAAGGGTCTGATTTTGGTGAACCTCTCCTCACACGGTTTGGTTCATTTTTAACCAATAAGCAATATTGGTTAAAATTATTTGGCATTAAGTCAACAATTTTTTCAGCAACGTCTGGAGTACCTCAAAGTGGACATTTATCTCCGATATTATTTTCATTATTTGGCAATAGTGTACGCATTGCTTTGCCTTCTTGTAAATTACTATGTTTCGCTGATGACATGAAGCTCTTTATGGAAATAAACTCAACTAATGATTGTGCGAACCTTCAAAATAACCTTGATTGTTTTGCTAATTGGTGTTTTAAAATAGATTTTAAAATCAATGCTTCGAAATGTCGTGTCAAGATGTTCACACGTTCTAGTTCTCCTACACTTTATGACTATTATATCTCAGGTATACAAATTGTACACATTAATGATGATTTATTTGATCTTGGTTTTAAATTATCTAGAACTCTTAGTCCAAGTAATCACACTGCTATGATTTCAAATAGTGCATTTAAAGTTTTAGGGTTTATGATGCGTCTATCTAAAGACTTCAAATTAGCGAAATCATAAAAATCTTTATATTGCGCTTTAGTTCGTCCCATTCTCGAATATGGATCTGTAATCTGGGATCCTTACACTGTTTCTGACTCCCGATCAACTTGAAAGTATCCAACAAAAATTTTTGAGATTCGCTTGTTTTGTGTTAGGCATTCTACATTTACCTCATACTTATACTAATATCACTAACTTACTTAACCTGCTTATTTTAGCTGAACGAAGAAGAACTTTAAATTAAAAATTTATTTGCGGTATTTTAAATAACCAAATTGATTCTCCTTCTTTGCTATCCCAAATAAATTTTGAAGTCCCCTTGCATGCATCCCGTTTTCAAAAAACATTCCTGTGTTGGACCTGTAATGAACCTCTTAGACGTATTATGTCCCTCGCCAATGAGGATCCCTCATTTGATGATGTTTTGTTTTAATGTATTACTGTTTTATTTTTGGTATACATGTACTTTTATTTTATTTTATGTTATTGTAATATAATGTATATTGTTTTGAATGTCCTACTATTACTAAATTATGATACCTACTGTTACATAATGTTAAAGGGGAAAACACGTAAAGTTGAATAAATAAATAAATAAATAAATAAATAAATAAATAAATATATATATATATATATATATATATATAATATAATATATCATACATAATATGTAGAATAGCGCCGTGTGGATGTAATTCAGTTAAGCAATTATTATAAACACGATAGAAAAATAAACAATGTAGATCCGATTTTAAAATAATATCCCGACATCGTTGCAAACGATTATCTATAATTTGATCCGATTTAAACAGTTGGATTTGTAATGAAAAACAAATGTACAATTTTTGTCTTTTTCAGATGAAAATATGCGGATAATTCCGAAAAACATAATAACAATATTTTTATCCACAAATTTTAAAAAAACTCCCCCGCAGTCTATTTTTACTGTTGTTTGTAAACTCTAGAGTAACCAGTGTCTTATACATATAATATATATAAATATTGCAGTAATCTTATATATTAAATTTACAGCAACGTGAAGCCGAATTTATGTTTTAACTTTGACGAAAATACCGTGTATTATTTGAAATTTGAAATTATGGAAAAAATAAATAATACGTTTTATTTACGTTATTAACGTTAATACGTTTTACTTATTATTATATAATATACATAGGTCTTCATTCTAAATTCGGCTCTTGATATTTGCATACTATTGATATCATTTATTCCATGTAGTTTTATAATAAATATTATAGTACATTAGTATATACTTACATTGTGCGCAATTGGTGCATGTTATCGAAAATGCCATTATCTATGCTGACCAAATTTCTCAAATCTCTCAGGGTTCTGGAAATCATAAAATTCAAATTATCCATAATCCTATTATACTGCAAGCAACGTGAAACGAATCAATTAAAAATAGTGTATATACGATATATAAAATATAAATGCATATTGTTTTCTCGGTGAGTGCGTCGTTTTTCTTCTTCTTTACAAAGAGAATCACATTATTAGTTATTACATAGTACAGCGTCAATGAAACCAATTATTTTAAATTACTTTTATCTTTACATTGTGAAATTATATAAACTTTGAATTTAATACGATTTTAATGATCTAAAAAAAAAAATGTTTGAAAAATACGCCGTTTTTTAAACTTAGGTTATTATAATGGTTATTTTGAAAGACAATTATTTTTTTCAAAAAGGTTAATAATGAATTCAACCAGAAAACTTAACTTTTAATAACAATTTTAACTCACTCAACAGACACTTTCTGAGTTCAGGGTTTAATACAAAAGAAAACCAATCAATGTCATTTATATGGCGTTTTGATTAAAAAAAAAAAATCGAAAAACTCATTGCTCTTTTAACGAGTTTTTTCTTCTGCACTTTTCTTTTAATATTACTTATATTAAATTGTATTTTTATTAATTAATAACACTTCACGAAAACATATGTAGTGTACAAGTATAACGAACAGTCGACGTTATATATATTGTTAAATTGTTAGTATGTTTGCCAATTGTGTTTCAAATTTTACGGAAAATATAGTCTAATCGTTTGAAAATTTATGATGTTTATTTAATATTTGATTAAAACAGATGAGCTGCTTTTAATGCTTTTCCATGTCATAAAAATTGCATTTAACATAATACACATTTATTGGTGAGAAATTGGAAAGCATGAAAATTGTTAATGATGAAAGTGAAAAGATCAACATTTTTCTTAACACTCATTATCAAATAAAATTAATAATATATATATATATATATATATATATATATATATATATATATATATACATATTACACTATACGATCGGTATTAATGTTGCGGTCGTACAAAAAAAACGCATAGTGTAGCTCATTTACGACTATTAACTATAAAACGGTATTTTATTGGGTTATTTAAAATCCAACTATAGTCGTCTTTTCAAATTATATATTATATATTATATATATATATATATATATATAATAATATAATAAATACCTAATGTCATCAATAATTCTATACAAGTCAACTATCTATTTCCCACTCGTAAAACCAGTGGTCAGTGCGCAGTACGAGTACACGTAATTATAATTAATATTTTCCAAATAAATTCGGTGGCATGGTAGGTTTTATTGCATATACATTATGTTCGCAATAATAAATTCATAGAGATCGAAACTGTTTTATAGACAGTTAACGATCGTTTTATTCTTTTTATTCGAAAGAAGTCGTAAACGCATTTACTCCGATGTCCAGTGGTGTAGCCAGAAATTAGTTAATTGGGGGGGTTATGTGATATAATTTAATAGTATATATATCAATATCTATATATATATATATAAATATACCTATATCAAACTCACAACACGTTATCTTAACAAGACAAAAATAATGAATATGCTCTCGATTAGAGAGCAGACCAAGTAGAAATCCGTTCTATACAAAGACGAGTTTAAAAAGCAAAAATTTTAAATGCATATTTTGCAAATTTTAGAATTGCATATTTCTTTATTTTGATGTATTTTGTGCACATTTTTTGGTAAAAAATTATGTTTTTTCACACCATAATGCTAAAGTTTATAAAATGTTTAGAAAATATTAGTGATTCAATTCAACGATACATCAGGTAAAATAAAACATCAATTTATTTACTTTACAAAATATACCAATGTACCTACATTTTTTTTACAGTCCACTGGTACTATTGTTTTCAGTTCAGTAATGCCGACCAGTTTCTCATCAGATTTCATAAAAATATTTTTATTTACCTATATATAATGTAATATTGAATAATTTATTTTGCACTTTTACTAATAAAAATATTTTGCATATTTTGTCCGTTTTAGCTCCTATAACTTCCGAGCCCTAATAATAATACTATTAAATCGAATAGTTGAATGGCGCACATCACTTGGTAATTGATAATATCGGCTGACCCTGTCGATTAAGTTAAGTATTATAATAACTTGTCCATACTTCACATTATGTAAAAGTAAACAGTAAACGATCTGCAATAAATTGCCGTTTGTGGGCGGTGTAGTAATAATAATAATATGAACTAGGCGATATTTTTGGTTTTAGCCTATCGCCTATCATATCACTATCGGTATTCCTTTAAGCGAAGACGATAAAATTGTACAATTATGCACCAATCAAATAGATTTTTTTTGTCACGCACGGGTTATTATTATTAAATTTCAGAATTAAAATATTTGACTGTAAAATAAAATAAAACCCCCCCTGGTTACGCCACTGCCGACCTCTATAGAAGCTGCTATAAATTATTTATTGAACAATTCTCTTATAAATAGTCACTAATTCAGTATAGAGAATTCGCAATGAACGATTATCCTTACTGTTGGCCGTAGGGTGGGCCGTTTTTTTTCAACATTTTTTAGTGGGCACAGCGATAAAAAGGTGTTAAATGGAGCACAAATGACCTGTGTAAAATATAATTTGATTCGAAGAAATTTAACTGCCTCCGGATTGTAGTCAAAATATTGAATTTTATTACTTATATTTAACAGCAAAAAATTATTCTATTTTAATAGTTAAGTGTCATAAAGTATTTTAAATGTGTATAGACTACGGTCCTGTAAATTATAATATATAGAGCAATATTATAAATTATGTTTGAATCATATCGGTCATATATTTACTTAAATATATATAAATTATAATTTCATTATAGTGATATCGTCGTCGTCGTCAGCAAAGTTTCCAATAAAACAGCGGTTTCCAAACATTTACGGCTACGGCTCCCTTAGAAAATAGATTATGTTTGGAGGAACCCCAACTTTCACTCAACATTAATTTTTCAACTATGAATACTTTATACATGATAAAGGCTAATCGTATTGTATGTTTGTTTCCAAATTGCGGAATCTTGTGATTGTTGTTCCGCGGAACACACTTTGGGAACCGCTGCAGTAAAATAAACCTTAATATCTACCAGAAAGAATATAAACAGAATTTCTTAAAACTAATGGTACGATATGTAGAGGTCTGTGATGAGAGAATGTAATCGCTATATTCAGCGACTGTCAGACGGCAGTCGCTTTGTCGTACGTGTCGATGAATACCGCCGCAGTTTAGTAGTAAAGTTTATTTTTTGGTGTCCGTTCACGAGTTTGAAGTATGGAACGTGGTCGTAACGCATGGAAATGTCCCTTGTTCGGTAATGAATGTGACATTAAAGATAATATGTTACCAACATATGAGGATGTTATGAAGTTTTACGAGTGGTTTCGCCATAAAATAAAATATAATAGGGAAACTGAAAAAGAACCAACATGTAAGGAATTAGAAACAATTATCGTAGCAAGAATTGAAAATATATGGACAAAATCTTCTATTCCTTCCGTCGAACACAAAAGAGTAAAAGCTATGTTACAATCATATCATTTAAAATGCAAAAATTTGCTTACATCCAATCCTAAAATATCTGCGAAAAAATTAGAATTTCTTCGCAGTAGTAAAGTACTATTTCATATTTCAACGTGTAAATTAAAATGGACATTAAAAAGTGTAGCTGTCCTAAAATAAAAAAAAATACCATTGAGATAATAGAGCTTTTTAATCAACCAACGTACTACTAGGAAAATGGTGATAGGAACTGTAGATACTGATACAACGAATCAATTAAGAAAAACTATGAAAAGGAAGTTGTTAAGGCAAAAAGCCACGGGTAACCATCAAAAAGAAATGACAGAAAATCTAATATTTTAATTTCTTCTACATCTAGTGAATACGATAGTGATAATATACTCCAATTACAATCGCAAGCCACTAAGATAATTCCGGAAAATAACCCTGCCATTAGTATCGATTACGTTTTATTATCAAAAACATGTGATAGATACATAGTGTCAGACAAAGCTGGGGCAGCCATTGTTTCGGCGGTTCTGTACCATGCTGCAAATGTTGAAGTTATTGAGCTTCGTCGGAAGCGCAAGAAAACAAGACAATGTATTGTGGCACAGGACAAAATTATACAAATACCTGCTTTATACTTTGACGGCCGGAAAGACAAAACTTTAACTATCCCAGAAAAAGATGGACGAAAGTACAGACAAAATGTTCTAAAAGAACATATTTCTTTGATAAAAGAACCTGAGTCAAAGTTGTTGGGTTATATGAACCATCTTCTGGAATTTCTAAATGTATTGAACAAACAATCACCAATTACTTTTTGGAGGCAGGAATATCTGTGGAAGATTTATTGGCAGTTGGATGTGATGGAATGAATGTACATGTCGGGAAAAACGGAGGTATTATATGATTATTAGAAAAAAGATTAAATAAACCACTACAATGGATAATTTGTTTGTTGCATATGAATGAATTACCATTGCGACATTTAATCGTACATATTGATGGCTCAACATCGGGGCCTCAGACGTTTACAGGAGAAATTGGTAAAGAATTAGAAAGCAGTGAAAATAGACCTGTTGTTCTGTTTCAATCTATTCCCGCACAGTTACCTGAGATATCAACTCAAGATATGACTATATGAGTACAGACCAAAAGTATTTATATGGAATAGTCACTGTCGTAATAACAGGCATATTTGCCGAAGATTTAAAAAACAAATCGCCATGCAAAATGTCTCATGCTCGATGGCTTACGCGTGCTAACAGAATTCTCCGACTTTATGTTTTGATAGAAGCTCCTTCTGAAAACCTATGTATTTTAGCAACCTATATTATCAATGTTTATGCACCTACATGGTTTTCTATCAAAATGAACCCTACTTGTAGAAATGGAGCACAACAACTTTGGAAGCTGATATTTGCATATAGATAATTATAAACTGAGCTCAAAGCTATTATTGATCCTGCAATACAAAGAAACAGTTATTTTGCTCATTCCGAGAATTTATTACTATCAATGTTAACTGACCCTCAAACACATATTCGAGAATTAGCTGCCCGTCATATTTTGAAAGCCCGCAACATAAAAACAAATAAAACCAGACTGTTCTAATTTCCAAACATAAACTTTAATACATTAACTTACGTTGACCTTATTGACTGGAAGGAAAATATCACTGAACCACCAATTTTAAAAACAATACCTGATAAAGTTATTCAGTTGTTTGTTGAACAAAGAGGACAAGGTTACGTTAGGTTGTCATATACAAACAGTAGAAAGAACAGTCAAGACTGTAACTGAAGCTTCCAGCACTTTGTGTAGTAAATCGAAAAAAAAGGTTTTATTAAAGCACAGATAGAATCACGCAAAATTATGCCGAAATTTGACAGTAAGAAATATTTTGTAACAATTTAAACATACGAGTATTATTATTATATTTCTATTTTTATTTGTACATTTTAAACAAATACTTTAATAAAATTAAGTTTAATTATATAAATTGTGTTATCTATTTATTTATTTTTTAAATTTTAACCCATTAGTTTAACCAAAAAGCATTTTTTTTTAATATTATGATTTTTCAAGACCGATCCGGAGGCAAAATGTAATGTCCAATTATATATAAATTTATAAACCAATTGAAAAATATTTATTACCTACTAAGACTACGGGCAAGCGGGTATATGATATAAGGTGCAATACATGTACAATTTTTTTATATAAATATAATAATATAGTGTAAATATACAAATTATATTTTTTATGTACAATGTACTACATATATATGTATATATCTGTGTGTGTGTGTGTGTGTGTGTGATTTTAGGAAAATATGTCAACACACTAATTGATCTTTTTTTCCCCTAAGAACAATAATTGATTTTATACAAGTGAACAGCTACGAATATAATTAAATACGAATATAATAAATGTTATACAGTATACTCTTTATTAAAAGTATTTGTATATATGTATATCGAGAAGTTAAAAATTGTGGTCGGTATTTAGGCATGTACTTACAAGTCTCTAAGGCTATGTTTGCAGCTGACGAAAGAATCTTTTGCCAAGTTTACAATCGGTGACTCACCGATAATTCTGAAAACAATAATAATAATAATTGTAAAAACAAATTATATAATGATTAGTCATATTGTTACAGCTCGTGCAAAGGTGTAGGCAGGTCAGTTGGAATTTCCGTCATTTTGTTGTTTATACATATGCATTTTATTTCTGTTGTTGTGTTCGTACACTTGCAGTATTCGTGAGTAATATCGATTTTCTCACTTTTACATATACAATCAGCAAGAATCATTGCGAAAGCAATAATAATGTGTGCGGTGATCGTGTATTTCTGCATTTTCATATCTGAAACACATGAAACACGATTTATTTTATTAATTTTGATTGCAAAATATGTTTACTTCCTAAAATTTACGCTTACTAACATTTGACCGGAATACATGCGCAAAATTGATGCGCGAACTGAGTTTCCATTAAAAAATGTATTAAAACCCGTTTAGGGACCTCCGTACCATTTGCACATCTTTTTTAAATTTGTTATCGACAGTCGAATACTTCAGCAGTGAATACCGACTTTTATTTTAAATACTGTAAGTCCCCAAGTTTAATAATAAATAAAAAATGAAGCGTAATAATTTCCATTACTTCATTACATTTATAATATTGATTCTGTATATAAAACAGTTAATTTCAATTAATTGAATAATATGAAAATCAACAAGATGTTTCTTTCTCAAAATACGTTCGTCAACGTAGTAATAAACATTTATACAATAGCGAAAAACCTTGTGTTTAAAAATGAATTGTAAATCATGTTACGATAATTTATGTGATTCGTAGTATTAACAAGTTATTTGAATAAATTACAGCAAAAATATTATTACTTGACCAATCGAGTTATTATCATTTTAATACTTAGTATATTATTTTTATAGATCGTTGATAATATTTTGAAACATTCCACAAAATCATTCGAATGACTGTGAATCGTGAGCTTTTATTTATACAGTGTGTTTTATCTTGTACAAGTATACAACATTGCCGACAGTAAAGCTCGTAGCCTTAAAGTACAATTTAATGATTTATATTCTATTATTAGTTTATTATTTTTATTTTATCTCAAATTTATACTCTCAACCCCCCCTCCAACAATTTTTGCTGGCTACGGTCTTGCCGACAGTTAAGTCTATAATATAAATCTTTTGCAAATACAACTAAATTAAATCAAATCTTCTTTAAGCTATTTTTAAAAAAATGTATATTTCACTTAAAAAGTGAATGCGATAATTCGAAATGTCTGGAATGTACAAAATTGCAAATTGTAGTTTTTTTTTATAATTATATAATAATATAATACGCCCTATTTATATATTTATTTAGAACTTTTAGTAAATACGCAATTTTTCTTGGTTTATTCAAATTTAATTTAATTTTTCTTCTCAAAAAAAAAAAAATTGATCTACAAATCAGTAATTATCTGCAGGATGTTCACATAGGTAAAATATTATTTATTTTAGATTTAATTTTACTTTAGTCTTTGTTAATAGAACAAAATTATAGTAATGACGATACCAAAAATATTTTATACAATTTTACGGCATGTCCGATAAAACCATAATTTATTACTAACAGAATTTTTTTTATTATATAATAAATGGAAATAAATTTATTCTATGACTTTTGATAATAATTATTATAACGTTATGTAAATTAAAATTAGTTTAAATTTACTGGATATAATGCGATATATTATCCTTGTGTGTTGATAACTTATAGGCATTAATTTTTACAATATCTTAACATAAATCTTATATATATATATATATTTTTTTTTTTAGTTTATACCGGTCCATTTAGAACCATCGCCGCTTCTAACACGCTTTTCCACCTTTCCCTATCCAATGCCACTCCATATTCAGCAATGGGCTGATTTTCTTCAGGTTTTCCTCAACTGTACCGTACCATCTTTGCCGAGGTCTGCCTCTTGGTCTTTTCCCCATTAACTTGTTTTCTATGACTTTCTTAATAAGCGATCCCTCTGCTCGCCAGACGTGTCCCGCCCAACCCAGCCTTTTTCTGACTAAGAAATGACGTAGACTCGGCTTATTATACAGCTGTTGCAGGTTTTCATTTGTTCTTCTTTGGAAACTTTCCAAGTCATTATTATATACCGGTCCATATATTTTCCTCAATATTTTCCTCTCGAAGCTCTGTAATGTTTTTTCATCTCCCTGAGTGCTAGACCACGTCTCGCATGCGTACGTTACTATGGGTCTCAAGTACGCACAGTATAGGCGTTCCTTTGTACGTCTAGACAGTAACTTGGAGGAAAACATTTCTTTCATTGAGAAGTAGCACCTGTTTGCCGCATTCAACCTCATCCTAATTTCATTGTGCATATTGTTCTTTTCGTTTGTATTAACTCCCAAGTACTTGAAGTTCTCTACCTGTTCAAACGCAAGTCCCTCAGTGCATAGATTACCCTTTACAGTATTTGCATTCCTAGTCATCACCATATATTTTGTCTTACTTTCATTTATTACTAGTCCCATATTGCAGCTGGATTTTATTAGCTTTCTTGCACTCTCCTCGACATCATTTTTGGGCTCTCCTAGTAAAACAATATCATCTGCATAGGCGTAACTAGGTATAGGGTCCTATTATTTCCATTTCTTTGAGGTCTGGTATATCCCTCACCACCTTTTCCAGAGCTAGATTAAAGAAGCATTGGGGACAGTGCGTCACCCTGTTTTAGACCATTCTTGTATTCAAATATTGATGAAGATTCTCCGAAGAAACTTACTCTACAGCAAGTTTGTTCATTGCACATCTGGATTAGTCTCACCAATTTATCAGGAATGCCAAAGTTTCTCAGAGATATCCACAATTGTTCACGGATTATGCTATCGTATGCTTGTTTGAAGTCCACAAACAGCATATGAAGGTCTTTATTATACTCGTAGTATTTTTCCATAAGTTGCCTTAATGTATGAATGTGATCTGTCGTGGACTTTCCTTTTTTAAATCCGCATTGGTATTTTCCGACTATGTCCACTGCGTACATTTCGAGTCTCTTCAGGATAGATATAGATAACACTTTGTACGCAATATCCAATATATATATCTATAATAATTTAATATAATATATTTATCATATATATATATATATATATATATATATATATACAATAAATGTTTATGTAATACGAGGTTTAATTTTAATTTATTTATTTATAAAACCATTTATTTGTACACTGTACTGATTAAGAACACAACCAAAAAGTGACCAAGAGGGAGGCTCCATCATCAATGATGGCTGGATAGAGTATAGTTAAGCACACAAAAGTAGACGGTAAGATAACCATAGAAATGACAAGGAATTGCGGCAGACGAAGAATCCTGGTAGAAGTGTGCAAAAAGCCATAAAGGCCAGTTAAGTACCAAATAAATAAAATAATGCAGTTAACTTTTTAATACGAATATAAAAAAAGGCTTAGTGTCCCTTTCGAGAGCTGAAAGCTTATATAGCTCAATGCAAAACAATATTAATTAGGCCGTGTGACAGACTTGGGAAGTATTCCAAATACAGTATTTGGAATACTGTATTCCGAATATTTTTTAAATACTTTTTTGAAAGTATTCTTAAAACAGTATTTTAAATGCGTTTTATAAGTATTCTAAATACTTTTTAAAGGTCAATCATATTTTAAGTATTACCTTCATAAAAATAATAACTTATTACTTAAATCTAAAAAGTAATGATTTTTGAAAAAAATATGAATACCTAACAGCTGTAGATATTTAAATATCATCAATTATTTTATCAATAATCTTGCTATATTTGGTATTTGAACTCAGCCTTATTCAAATAATCAAGTATATTTGATTACACCATGTTATTATAATTATGTTGTATTTTATAACTAATTGGTATTATTAATTTACTTATTACTTATTGTGTTAATGAACAAACATAAGATTAAAAAATAAATTATTAAACACCCCAAATACATATAATGTAAATATATACTAATGCACGTATTCACAACTGTTTGTATTTGATTAAATAATAATATATGCATATATATTGTCACGAAGTATACGAATACATATTTCAAATACTTCCTTTTTAAAAGTATTTTACCCAACATATTTTAAAATGTTATTCCTTCAACACTCTAAAATCTTTATCCAAGTAATTCACTTGAGCGACATTCCACGGCTTGCTACCTTTTTATTAAATGTTTTATTTAAGTCTATTCTCTATAGTCTATAGAATCGAATATTTTCTGTTCATAGTTATATATTTTTAGCGTATACATAAATTTTTTTATGTGATTTAAAAATTAAAAATTAGTTTAATACTGATTTATACCGGTCTTTATTTCAACCGATTAAACGTAAAATATTATTTAAAATAAAATGTATTATTGATTGACATTTCGAAAATTCCAATAAATTAATAAGTTACGAAAAAGTTATAAATATATTACAAGTATATATTGGCTGTAGTGTACGTTTTTACGTAATTTGGCGGATTGTTAATGGATACGTTTAATACGAGATATATTTTAGACAAAAATTTGCTAAAACGTATTATTTTTCGCGTTCTTTCCCTCAAACTTTATAACGCCTTAACGCTTTTTCGGTATTCATTTATTTTGTTTTTTGTAGAAGATTGATCGATTTCCGTGACCGTGAGGTCATTATTGATCGGTATACAACTGCGTTTAACCGACAGGATTTCGGGAGGATTAAAGTGCGTGAGAGACACACATATTGAATAGTTATCTAATGTTTAAAACATTTTTTTTTTGTTTTCCCATTGGACGATATCTGTTTAATATGTTTAATATTACATGAATACCAATCATCAGATCTCGAACATTTTCGTTAAGCAATGACTTTAAATGTTTAAAGTTATTACGTTTAAAAATTAGCTATTATATTTATATATGTGTAGATATAATACTTCATTATTTTCTATGTAAGTCAACAGATTTTTTAACCCCGAAATGTGATAAATTATAGTAATATGCTTATTATTTATACTTGTATTATTACGACAACGACAAAATATTGAAACTTGAAATATAGGTAATAGTATGATTTGCCGCGATGGCTGACATAAAGTCATAATAATAGAAAATAAAATCATTTAAACAAATATATAAATTACAAGCAATTTAAGATGTCAGGAACTTAAAAGGTTTTCCTTTAATTTAAATGAGACAGTCAAATCGACATTTCAACAGTTAGCTAGTTATATAAAAAATTGTCTGAAAGGTAACAAAAAAGTAAAACAATAATTTTATTTAAAAACCTTTCTAAGGAAATATTAAATATTTATCCATCAAATTTACACGATATTATTAAACGTAAGAAAATTATAATACAGGACGTATATTTGAACATTGTTCATCGTTTATAATGTTATATGTACTTTTAAAATTGAATTTGGACTGAAATATGTATTCATTAAGAAATGAGATAGACGAACAGCAGCATTGAATGCACGGTTTATCACTGTGGTAAATGACAATACGTGCGCATATTTTTAAGCGCAACATAATACAATACCTACACGATTTATTTCAAAAGTTTTACTCTTTTCAAAGTTGCATATTAATATACTTTGAATGTGTTTTTAGTAAAATCATAAACAATATATTCCTATGTAAAAAGGATATATTAGGATCCCGGTTTGTTATTAATTTGCATATGTTCTAAATTGATATACAAATTTATTTTTCATTAATTTCTTTAATACGTATTTTTGGAATTTAAGTTATACGTTTTTAAGACATATATACATATATCGACAAATTTTAGAAACAAATTATTTATAAATAGCGTACATATAAAACTGTATAAAATATTTTCAGGGGAAAAAATAGTGTTTTTTTACTCAAATATACATTTTGTCACATCGTTTCGTTATCATAATAAGCAGTGTACCCAAAAATTATTTAGAAGTATGGAAACTATATGTGAACTCCATGTTACCTACCTATCGTATAACAACACATATCGGATTCATGCGTCAGACACCATCTTTACCTACGTAAAAACAGAAATAATCATCTATATTTTAATCGATTATATTTTTTTTTCTTTTTTTTAGAAAGACAAAATACCATATAACATATACCATATAATATTTCGAGAAATATGAAGTTGGACTTAAATATTTATACGAAAAATAGAATAGAATATTACAGCATACTCGTATATTGTAACAACTTACATTAATATTAAAAAGCAAAGTGTCGGTATAAAATAAATCATAAATATTTTTGAAAAAAACTTTCTTAATTTTACACAATATCAAATTTGTAAACTAACCGTTTAATCTGAAATTCATTTAAATATATTTTTCAACAATTTATATGAGACCAGAAGTTGTTTATCTCTACTCATTTTAGGTATGACTTATATGCATGTGTTTAGACAAAATATGATGATACATAATAGGTAATTAAATAAACATTCGGTAATGAAATTTCGAAATTTAACTAATCGGTCCAAATAAAATAAAAATACGTTAAGTACCTATAACACGTTCTTGTATAATACCTATTATTGTAATTTAAATTTCGCTTTAAAATAACACTTGCGAACCATGATAAACCATCAAAACAGTGATAATGGTAATATTAAAAATATTACTGTGAATTAAAAAGAAAATTTTTTCATAAACAATATCCGTATTGTATCAGAGAATTCGGTATAAAAAATATGCATTGAACGCTTTCAATCGTAGGTAACGTTTAGTCGTTAATACATATATTATAAAAATATTATGTATATATTGTGTATATAAATATTTAAATAAAAGTTCCCTCGATCTCATCTATAAGTCTGGATTATCGGAATCACGATAAATTCTCCAAAATACGAATCCTATGTATAAACTCGTATATATATATATCAAGGGCTTATTTAGAAATTTTTTTTGGGGGGGCTGAGGCATTGCGTAAATATCATGGGTAAATTATTTCTAAATTCTAATCCAGGACTAAATTTTAAAAATAGGACAAATTACCAAATTCTCAACATTTTAAAAACAACTACGTATTAGGAATTTATTAAAAATATTACATCCTATAGCCATAGGGCATAGGAATACATAAAGAGAGTTCTTGAAATTTGTGGAGGGGGCTGAAGCCCCATCAGCCCCCCATAAATACGACCTTGATATATATTTTATACATACTACTGTCGTTATATATTATTTCATTCAATTCTTATTCACCTTCACTTAATTCAACCGTTCCATTACTTTTTCTTATACGCAGCACCGAATTATATTGCACACTTTTATAAAGTAGATTTTTTTTGCGATTATTTATAATATTTATTTACCGAGACGGAAATATCTAAACGATCATCAATATATTTTTATCCACGTAAAATACTTATAAGTAAATTGATTTCGCAGTATGTTTAGCTTAGAACACAAAATTAATATTGGATCGTGTTCGGTAGATATGTAATTAATATTTAATATTATACAAATATGCTTATTTATATATAAGTATTGATCGCGGATGATTTAGAAGTTGATCTCCACTTTGTAAATGTGTATCAATTATTTTTTTGTTGTTTAGTGTTTTACTGATTTCCTTCTGTCGTGTGATTCGTCAAAAGCGTCGTACGGTAAAAAATTATGAACGATAAACTGAAAAATGTCTTTAAAGATAATCAATTCTGTAGGTTAATGAAGTTTGCAAAGATAACTGTATTTCAATCAGAAAAATTTGAAACCAATCAAATTATATTTAAATCTATTTACATTGACACTATTTCTTATAAGTTGAATGGGAACAAATATGTAAAATTCTCAAAATTTAACTACTTCGTGAAATCATAGCAAAATTTCAGGAAAGACGCGCAATATATAATTTTTTCATTTTTGTATCATTTTTTTCTCGATCTGATAAATCGCGATATATTTTTGAAAGCATGTGTAAAGCTACTTATTACATATTATATATTATGCATCTTGACAACGTAAATTTAATATATTTTACAATGCGTGTTATTTTCTTATACGTGTGTGTTTTACACTTAATTTAATCGAATAGCTTTTTACTAGACATTTTTCTTTTTTTTCATAACTTATTGAATATTTTCAGACACCCACGAGTATTGATTATATTTTCGAATCAATTATTTAATATCACTACCATTACGTACAAGAACTAAAGGATATTGTGTTAATTTCGGACGTAAAAATGTAGTAATTCGTTGTAGGACAACGCTGGACTGAATCGTAGTATACAGGGTTCCAAATATATGTGTAATGTGTATTTATTAATTTTGACAGCGTTATAAAACTATACGTTATATATTATACGTAACATTTATTAGTGACGAGTTACATAAACTCGATAAAATGATTTTACGCAGTCAACTGGACAACACGAGATCGCCGGGATTTTCTATATTGCAATGATGTAAGTGTATAGGAATTAAAAGAAAAAAAAAGGAATTAAAAGAAATTGTTTGACAAATAAGTTTTTATTTTTCGGAGAAAGCGCTTTTTATCTTCTACTTTTCTGTATTTACCAATAATAATAACTTTTCAAAGAGCCAATTTTAACAGATACTTTTCATTTTAAAAGAATCGGCTTTTGTTTTTATTTACTTAATATCTACATATTTTTTACGTATCGCTACTTTAGACGTATTATTTTAGAATTTGCGAGTTAAACATTACGGAAATCTAGTACTAAATAATACTATTTATGAATATACCGTCATACTGTATTTAAAAATAATAATATAATCGTATTGGAATATTATATGATTTGGTGAAAAACAATTTTTCGAAAAATTCAAATTTTTTTCCTTTTAGATATTATATACAATTTTACTATTTTGTATTGTTAAACCAAACGAACCAAAAATTTATATTTATGAAAAATTAATTATATGTATATATACAGTGTATATTATACATATATGATATATAAATCAGTAAAATTTCTTAAAATTCTGTGTAATTTTTAATTTTATAGTTGAATTTCTTGGCTTCGCCCGTGAGCAGAATATATGTACGCTATATACATATATCTAATATAAAAAATGGATGTCTTTGCTTTTTGATTTATGGACTTCTCAACCACTGAACCGATCTTAATGATATTTATACTTAGTGATCTTCTGAGATGTAAACAAACAACTTTCGAGGGCTTGGTGTAAAATTTTTCCCATTTTGTCATGACTCAGTGTGTAGTTCGTCTGGCTGAGGATCGGGCAGCCCGTCATAAGGTGTTGCATAGTTTCCGATTAGGCTTTGCACCATCTACACATACCATCATTCTCCAGGGTGTTATCTTTAACAATGTTTTCTAAAATTTCTCGTTGCAACTACCTGATCTTGAATGGGAATGAAAAACCCTTCCGTTTCTGGAAAAAGTTTCCCCTCGGTAAGCCATTTGAGTGATTGTTCCTTATCGACATAGTTATGACCCAACTCTCTGGGATATCTCCCGTGGAGGGATTTCTCTTTCCATCTTTGGATATTACTTTGAAGGTGTTCATTTTCAAGTGTTATCATTTCATTTGACAGATTAAGTGGTGTGTAGTTTTGAACAGTTCTCACAATTGCTTTCAACATTGCTGACTTACTGGTGTTCTCATAGAAATACATCCTCATATTATGGACTTGTCTAGCATGGAAAAATACAGTATCCACGATTTCACGTCCTTGCTTCCTGTGACTCTCTCACAGGAGCTTTTTGGATGATGTTTGTTACACTTAGTAAGAGTCGTTCTTAATCCCGTTTCTGTTTTATCCAAATCGGTTACTGACCAGTTTAAAATTTATTATTATCATTTATTATTATCATTATCATTATCATTATCATTATTATTATTATTATTATTATTATTATTATTATTATTATTATTATTATTATTATTATTATTATTATTATTATTATTATTATTATTATTATTATTATTATTATTATTATTATTATTATTATTATTATTATTATTATTATTATTATTATTATTATTATTATTATTATTATTATTATTATTATTATTATTATTATTATTATTATTATTATTATTATTATTATTATTATTATTATTATTATTATTATTATTATATAAATATAAATTATTTACTATAACTTTGTGATGGAAAATTTGAAAAAAGAGCCAATAGTTTCGCTATGAATTCGGAACATCTAGAACGCATGTTTTTTTGTTAAAAAGTATTTTTTTTTTTTTTAGAAAATGTGTAATTAAATAATTTTATAATTTTTAACGAAGTGATCATTGAATATACATTGAATATATTATTTTATAATGATAATTTAAACCTAACCTAACCTAACCTCGTGCATAATATATTATACCATAATCCGTGAATTATTAATTAGTGTCAACGCGTTATAGAATAGGTTTAATTCTATCATTCCGACACCGAAGTGTGTAGTGTACATGACAAGTATTTTCATCAAACAATATAAGAATTAAGCGATTTCATTATTATCCGACATACTTGTAAGATGTATGTTCACGACATCCACGATTGAGGAGGTTATACGTGTCGTTAAGGATCAACGTCGGTGAGTGGTTTCGAATCGGTCAGTACACATGTGACACAACATACACGCCCGCCAGGCACGTATACAGAGGGGTTTGGGATTCAACCCCCCGAAATAATTTCTTTGAAAATCAAGTCAAATTATACATCTATTATTATAAAATATTTTTATTACTAGTTGTTGGCTGTTTTTCTTGGGTCTAGGACATTTCGCCGGCCACCGTTTCGCCGACACAGTTTCGCCGCCACTGTTTCGCTACCATCCGCCCACTGTATTTTTCTCATTCAAAATTTTCAGTGTTTTTACTTTATTTATATTATACTACCAAACTCTATAATTTTTAATTTAATTTAGTTATAAAATAAATTTTACATAATAAGCTATTAATGTAGATATATCTATTACCTATATTAAAATATCTGTTAATCAGTATTAATTACACTTGAATAACCTCCCTTAAATTAAAAATTTTCTTTCCATTTACAATTATAAGTTTACAATATATGGCAATTTGTCAATACAGCTGTATATTGTGGACATTATACAATATTTATTTTATGTTTGATACCATAAAATCACTAGGTCACTCATAATACACATCGTTCTTTATAAATAAGATGACGCTATTGAACTTTTTTACGATTTTTTTCACAGAGTTGTTCCAAATATTTTCCCGATTGTTATTTTCAAATTAATTAAATTATTTCATTATGAAAGTATTGATATTGTTATTTGAACATAATTAAATTGTCAAAGAACATACTAAAAATAACTCGTTTTTGTTTCAATTTAACTTTATGTAAGGTGTTAAATCAACGCTTTTTTCCCATGTGTATGGCGGCGAATAGTCCGTCGGCGAATCGGTCGCGGCGATATGGACGGGTTCGGTTTTTCCTTGTTTATTAGTCGAGTATTAAATTTTTTTTCTTTTTGGGTTTATTGGGCCTTTAAGACCATTCCGTCTCACAACCAAGCTTCCATCCTTCTCTATCCAGTGCTAGCGTTCTCCAATTGGAAACACCTCCCCTCCGTTCAACATCCATTTTTATAACATCATCCCACCGCATTCTTGGTCTTCCCAGGGGCCTTTTACCTACAGGATTTTGTTCAATCACTGCATGCAGTAGTGGATTTAATACGGGTATTAAATAAAAGTTTATATAGTTGAATAATTGAGATAATTACTGAGAACTGCGCACGTGTGAGAACTGTATCATTGCGACCACAGATAATTACGAATGAATAGGTCAAAGTGCATCCATTCGTTATTATTTATTACCTACCTACATTATATTGTATATAATATACATGGAAAACTCACATTATGTCAATAATTTTATCTTATTTTCCGTACTCGATCGGTCACCAAAAATTTCTATTAAATTGCTTATCTGTGTATTATAAAATCAATGCTGTTAAGGTGGCCACACACTACGGTTTTGTTAGCCCGTGTACGATGTACGGTGTTGTTCGAACAACGTACACTGATAGTGTGTGGGCAATAAAACGTATGAAAAAACCGTACACGGGGACGGAATGAAAACTGAGGAGTTTGATTTTTTATCCGTATTCGGTGTTCGAATTAAAACCGTACAGTTTTAAGAACTGTAAACAAAACATTTTAATTTTCAACTCATTTATTTACCTATTATTACCATTATTACTTATAATTACGCGTGTTTAGATCAATAATTACACGACCACCATTAAAAAAATGTGCATGACCACAGCGAATATAATAATAAATATATAAATAATAATGATACCAAGATTATTGTTGTCAAGATTCTACTGATATCAATAATTATTGTACAATATAAATTTGGTTTATTTAGTATCAAATAATCAGAAAATAATTTAATTTAGCTCTACACGTGAACTATTGACGATTAATATATTATGCGATTAAATACGACTAATACGTTGACAATAATGTTGACAATGCGTTGGCGTCTACAGGAAAACTGATGAAAAATAAGTATAGTGTGGGGTCGATTTCGGTGTTCGGTATTCGTTTTTAAAAAACGGTCCGTGTTGTTCGAATACCGTACAACGATACAAAATGTATAGTGTGTGTCGTTCATCGGTGTACGAACTAAAAATGTGCGAATTACACCGTACACAGTACACGGACAAATAAAACCGTAGTGTGTGGCCACCTTAAGGTACATAATAAAATATTTTAATGCCGATCGTTTAATTTTAGTCTGTGTTCGGTATTTGAACGATTATAATATGTGAGTGTAATAGTGCGATGGTTTTTTTTATGTAACCCCCCTGAAATTTTATTTTGTGTACGTGCCTGACGCCCGTCATATTATGTCCTGTGCAGCAGTAATATAAGAGGTGCATTTCCACAATCAATGTGCGTTGTCAGAATTTGGAAATTCCCATGTAGGGGGGCTTCCGTTTCGTTGGCCCCCATCGAATAACTGTGGAAAGGGGGCTAGCACAAACGTGGGACCTTCGGGCACAAACGGCACAAACGGAGCACAAACGATGTGCATTGTCAGAATTTGGAAATTCCCATGTAGGGGGGCTCCCGTTTCGTTGGCCCCCCATCGAATAACTGTGGAAGGGGGGCTAGCACAAACGTGGGACCTTCGGGCACAAACGGCACAAACGGAGCACAAACGATGTGCGTTGTCAGAATTTGGAATTTCCCAAGTAGGGGGGCCGTGGAAATGCACCTAAATATAAGTACGAAACGGGATTTCTCACTACAACCTAATTTTATTTATTTTTAAACTTAAATCGTAATTACTATATACTGTCGTAAAAATACTGTTATTTTATATTATACTCTGTACAAATATAAAAGAAAAACTTTCTTCTCCCCTCCCACCTAGAAAATTATTGAGAATAATTTAAAAAATAAAAAATAATAAAATTTGATAAACAACGTTTCTGAATTATCTAAATATTCAATTTTTGTTCTAATAAATAGAAAAACTTTTAAAGAAATTTGTCATCAAAATGTTTATTTATATAATTATAAATACATTGTTTAAACTTTAAATTCATCCTAATACTACATAAAATGATAAACAGTATGTAATGAGAAAATTGAATTGAAAGCATTCAATATAATATACCTACTATATTATACTCGTATATTATTATTAAGGCCTGGAACTTGATGACCTAAAAAATGAAAAATGCATAAAATGACATAAAAATGCTAAAAAATGACTTTAAAAATTTATTGAAAATGTTAAAAATACAAATTAAATAAACAAATAAATTTGAAAATTATTAGTTTTAGTATTAATTATTAGAAAATAAATAACTTTCTAATCATTAAATGTGTTATATTGGACAACTAAAGCATGCATAATCTTTCAAACTAATTATCAGATAAAGGAGTTTGAAATGCAGAAAAACTTCTTTCGACTTCCACAAATGCTAAATACAGACGTATATTCCGTATATTTTTTTTATTACCCGGGTTAAAGGTATCTCATTTCGTTCAACATTTCCGCCGATTTTAATATTATATATTTTTTTTAAATTTGAATTTAATAAATTAATTAATTAATATCATGTTTATGTATAGAACTATAGCTCAGAATTAAAGTATTTGAACAAAAATGCACTAAAATAGCTAAAAAATTACCTATAAACCAAGAATTACAGGAAAAATGCAAAAAATGCAAAATAAAATTCATATTAATGAATTCTACGTGACATAAGTCAAATTTCTGTAAAGACGACCCGCCAATATAAGCATTAGAAAAAAAAGATGCAAATGCACCAAGTTCCGGGCCCTAATTACTATTATTATTTACGATTATTCTATACTCTCTCCTAAGTGAAAAAAGTCCTAAGATGCAAATATTAATAATACTGGAGAAGTAACTTTTTATTTTAAACAAATTTCAATTAAATTAATTTTCAAAAATTAATTAACTTAATTTAAAAGTTGAAAAAAAACTCAAGCTACTGGTAAAGTACTTTCGTGTTGCCTACTTAAATATAATTTTAAATTGTTTTTATAATCGGTATAAAATTACAAGGAAAGCAAACATAAACCAAAAATTTTCAGAAAATTTTATCATATATATTTTATCGCAAATGTCGAGTTGCGTCCCGGTCATCAAATAGGACGGTTGAGTTGAGTTCTGATCATTGAAATAGATGGTCGAGTTGCGTCCGGTCATTAAATTTCAAGTGATGAGTCATAACAGTTTTTCTCATTGTTGTGTTTGACGAGAACGACGATGGAATTCGATTAATAAATCACTCATAAAAAATGACGTACAAATATTACTTTATTTTATTTTAATACAACTGCGACTTATCATGAATATACGTATAATAGGATGATATCACATCATGCAGTGATACCACAACACTCATCACGCTTGATCCAGTCTTCGACTGGTAGTATAACGGTATTTATACACAATATAAATTACAATATTATCTATGCAATATTAGAGTTCTTTTTTAAATATCTTTAATTCTTAAAATGTTATAGCATTTAAAAAATACAATTTTTAAATCATAGGTGTGTAGGGTCCTCATAATGTGTATTAACAGCCCAAGTTTCTCATACATTTTGGTATTACGTTGAGTAATTACCGGGACACAATTCCACCATACACTTTAATAACCGGGACGCAACTCGACTATCCATTTTTAATGACCGGGACGCAACTCGACCATCCATTTTTAATGACCGGGACGCAACTCAACCATAGGAGTCATTAGCGATTGCTTACGGGACGCAATTCGACCCCATTCATTTTATAACCCCAATTAATTAAAGATCACGTGTTGGAAAACAGTTAAATTTCGTTTAGTGTATCCTAAAATAGGCTGGAGTCGAATTGCGTCCCCTATACGGGACGTTATAACTCGTAAGCAATCGCTAATGACTCCTATGGTCGATTCTAAGTCGTGCTTTTGAATAATAATTCATTACGCATTACACTGAAGTAAAAAGTAACTCGTTCAAAAACGTATAGTATAATATATTTTATTATATTTATCACCATTCTTAAAATCAAAAGATAAAAAAGTAACAAATTATCAACCGCTTTCAATGTCTTTTTTTTAAATTTCATTTATTTTTGCTAACTAGGCTTTCTTCAACGTAAACAATCTGCGATATTTTATACTCGCTATATTTATAAAATAACAATAAAGAAAAGTCCAATTATTATTAAACGACATTTCTATTTTTATCGGAGTAGTTATTATTAATTTTAAATGGTATTTTATTTATTTATTTATTTATTATTATTATTATTATTATTATTATTATTATTATTATTATTATTATTATTATTATTATTATTATTATTATTATTATTATTATTATTATTATTATTATTTTGATACCTACCTTATAATAATTACAACTTTTAACATAGAACGCGCCGTATAGCAAACCGAACATTCGTACAGTTTGAGATTAAAATATTCGTTTTTAATAATAAATACTCGAATGCTTCGAAAGATTAATGTGCATATCAAATAAAAATATATTATTAATAATTGAAATAAACTACGATTACAACTATGAATATGGTTGCATTGGACGAAAAATCGTGAACCGATTGGCAAGAAAGTCGAGCGAGTTAATGTAAAAGTATCTACAGTTGGTTCAAATGTAAAATTGAGCGTTTTCTTTTCGTGAATGGATAAAATATCTGCATATAAGTCCGTGTGGTAAACAATCAGAGGGAAATGGATTACCAACATAAAGTAGACGAATTTCTACTCTGTGAAAGCACATATATCGATATTTTATTAAATGCAGTCTACGTATTACTTATAAGTTTACTTATATATAAAATTATATACACACGACAATTATTTTTTTACAAGTTGCACATGGTGTCTGCTGTAGAGGTATAGGGTATTTCGGTCACTTTAGAAGTCATGAATATTTAGAATGGCAGATAAATACGGAAAGAATTTAGAATAGATAATGACCAACACATAAAAGATGACAGACGGCCAGATACGATTGAAAAATATTTATATGGACATATGTACTGAAGATCGAGGGCGAGTGCTGTGGACAATCACACGAGTGGCGTATTGTGCCCAGGGAATAGTACACACACACACACACACACACACACACACACACACACACACACACACACACAATATTTAGGCAAAAGTCCAAGAAATAAAAACGGGGAATTATTTGTTATCGGCCGTCAATGTTCAAAAATCTCTGACATCGGCACCTTTCGAACACCTGTGTGATTTAAACCAATTTAAATAGATTAAGTGTTAATTATACCCTCGTATATGAGTGTAAAAGTTTTTTAACTCGCCCCTCAAGACCGTTATATAACGCATTTATTTTATTTTATAGTATAGAACAAGAATTATATTTGTGATAAGAATTTCGATAATTAAAAAATTCGATAAATTCTTGTCAAAATAATGATATCACGTCTAAGGCGATTTTTTTCAATTCACCCTATAAACTAATTGTTGTATAGTAATTGTTGTTTAAATTCAATTAAAATTTAGTGTTATATATATATATATATATATATATATATATATATATATAATATATATATTTATATATTAGGGTAGTCCTAAGTTATTAAAGAAATTTTTTTTAAAATAATTTTTAGCCAGATACCCGCCATATTTTTCATTATAATGACTAATGAGTAAGTAATTTGGGCTAAATTTGGTCATGATGGCTCACCCCTTTCCCATGCGTCAAGAAGGGTGAAAATTTGCTATAGAGGTTGGTTTTGTGGTTTTATGTATTGTACTCAAAAATTAGAGTACTTAGCGCAGTAATATATAGAAGTTTAATTATATATTTTAAAATTGCTCATAAAAAAAATATTTACAAAATTTCTTGTAAATCCGTAATTTTTCAAGAAAAATAGTAAAATATGAAATATTTTATTTATTTTGCAAAATAGATTTTTATTCGAGTGTGTTTGATAAAATATTTAAAATACAATAAAATATCTTGTATAAAAACTGTATACAATTTAATATCCTGAAATGTAACGTTACACCAGCATCCAGTTTTCCGTCGTTGCAAATCATCGTTGCGTCTTATTTTAGAAAAATTGTTATTTTTCATTTTTTGTGTACTATTTTTTGTATAATATCGACTCGAGTAGTCGTAATATTAATTGTATTTATATTATATATATATATATATATTAGCTCGAATAGCTGAAATATGTGTATTACATCTGTTGATTCGAATAATCGTCATTACCGCTTTGTTACGTACTTATAATACATTGTACTAATGTTTCAATCGTTTTACTCTTATAGCTCAAATTCGTAGTAAATTCTTGTTACCATTTTATTTTATATAATATTTTTCTATTCAAACGTGTATGTATTTTTGTTATTTTCAATAGAATATAGGGTGTGACTGGCCAGTCTGCGACGTGTTTTAAATTTATGGTCGTAACTCATAACTCATAAGTACTAAATATTTAAGATAATTTTATTAGTTTCTATTATTGTTGAGCCAATAGAGAGCTAATTTTTATATAATTTATTATTTATTTACATTGTTTTAAGGTATATAATTTATTTGTTTTGCCAGAAGGGCCATTCATTTATATATTTATTTTTATTTATTTATAATTTTTAATTTTAATTTATTATTTATTTAATTATAATTATTGGACCAAAAGGGTCATCTATTTAAATAGTTATCATTTTCTTTTTTCTCATTCAACGACACGCATTTTTATTTTTGGTGGTGTTCGGGCACGCGTAATAACGTTTTACGCTCCCGGCCCAAAACAGGAAGAATACATTTTCATTGCAAATGGCGTGCAATAAAGACAATTAAAAAACTTGACAACTTAACTGCATAATTCCACTTTCAAATATTTCCATTTCGCCAGGCTTAACAACAAATTCATTATGAACGCACTAGTTGTTCAAATTAAGTAATTACATTTATATCTATTATTTCCGTCTCTCCAGAACATCGTATATCAAATGTTACTTGGGATTGTAGTCTGTTAAAAAACGAGACACGTCGTTTGAATATGTATACGTATATATTCCAACGACGTTTCACATATATATATATATATATAAAAGCTGTATATGATTTAACATTAAAAATAAAACGTCATTATATAGGTTATAAAATTACAAACCTTAAAAATTTAATTTCGTTAAAATGTTTGAAAGATTTAAATATTTTATATTTTAGAAATCACTGGGAATTTTTTTCTACATAAATATATTTATGGAAAAAGACAATTGTAAAATTACATTATATCTACTTTTATGTTTACTTCTATATTTTACATATAGCACCGAAAACAAAAGAATAACGAATTTAATTATAATTATGCACATTTTTCTACATAGTGACTACCGACATTTTATGATTTTAATGACACTTTTTCTAACATATTTTAATATTCTGAACGTACATTATAAAATACTTTATATACATACATCATAAACATATATATATATATATATATATATATATATACTTTGTGGTGTGTGTGTGTGAAAACTATTTTATAAACTGAAAACATAAAATGAATACAATATAACATATTTATTAATTATTTTGTCGACCGCAAATGTCATATTTAAAGAATACCAAGTATTACTAATATAAAACTTTTATTCTTATAAGTTAAGGCAGTAAAATTCCCGGTGCTAACTATATACGAGTTTTACATAGTACATACACTATATTGGTATAGCTATTGTATTTCCAGTCAAATAATATAATTTTATATCAAACACAGTAGATTCCAGGCGACAAGCACATACTAGTAAACTTTAATCAATAAGCGCTATTTTTACCCCTAAACATGATTACTGATTAGTATATATTATCCGGAGTTTGTCGTTTGCGCATCATTAACCTCACAGGTAAAAATATTGTGTGGTCGTTTGCGCATCGCACGATTTTACTGTAGAACAGCTGGTAGTACGATGACACGATTACCTGATAAACCAATAACACATATGGAATATAATAATAATAATGATAATGATAATGATAATGATAAGGACAACAACAACAACAACAACAACAACAACAACAACAGAGACAACGACAACAACAACAAGAATAATAATGCATTAAAGTAAAAAAACAGTAGTGTGTTAGTCTATACTGAAATCTGATTTTAAAATACGTCAATAATTTAACTAATATCATTTAATGGACAGCAGTCGGTGAAATATTTAGTCACAGATGACAGACAGCTGACATATTGTATATGTACATAATATACGAGTACTATGCAGTATGCGTATATCAAAATTTGTCAGCCAAATTTGTTCATAAACTGAATTTGTTTTTTTTTCTCAACAGATTTTATTGTTACAGCTTGTTTAAATGTACCCTGTCATAAAACACGGTGTATCACTTTCGAGGCTCTGCACACGGAATATTTACTAATATGTTTTATTCAATTTAAACTGTATGGTAGATCGTTTAGGTAAATTTAATAAATTTATTTATTTACAAATATATACGGACTAATGTCCTATTACATATTATAATATGTTGTTGTGACACAATTATATAGATTACAATAATATAAAAATTACACTGTTGAAGTTTTTAACTTAAATATAACAAAAGTATTAACTAAAATATATGCGTAAATATAAAGTGATTGTAAACCAATATTAAATATAACCAAAAGTGTAAATATTACCGGCGTTCATTAAAAGACTAGCGGGGGAATTTAAAATATAATTTTTTTAGAGGAAATAGGATAAAATGGTAAGGGGTATCGAGTATTAATGTATATCACACAAACGGATACGTCAGTGTTATTATGCTTATAAATAATATAACATGTATTCAGTTTATACCGCGAATAATTGTTTAAACATAGTTTTAATATTACCGTGTTTTAGAACGTTTTTATAAATTTTTTACGTAACAATAATCATTTTAACCTCTATAAATGACACATTGTCTTTTAATTTTTTTTTTTTGGAAAACTGGTCACGATGAATACAGGGTTGCCCTATTTAATAAAATCTGGAACGACTTGAACCCTGTATGCGGATGACGCGAAATCTAGGGGGAAAATTAAAAAGAAAATGAGGGAATTTTTAAAACACATTAACGATTCCAATCCACCATTGAGTTTTAAACTTCCTAGCTATGTGAACATGGATTTAGCTCACTCGCAAATGTTAAGGCCAAAAGAAAAAAAGGACGAGAACTCACAAAAACAGCAGTGGAAGACGATGTAGGTAAGACTCGTTTTTTTTACCATCGTCCCTTGAATTCCCCAACGAAAATCATCAGGGCCAAATTTCGCATTAATTTCTCGGCTTTATCACTAAAAAACTGTAACCTACAACTCAAATAAAATATCTGTTTATTATTATTATTTTTTTTTTGCATTAAATGAAAGAACAGTGTTTTTTTTTTTTTTTAAATTGAATTCCAAGATTTAAATTTTAAAATGTAAAAATTCAATGCCTTATGATGATTACATATTTTAATGGCGGGGTAAGGCAATGTCGGATTCTCGTAGATAACAAGTGACAAGAATAAAAAAAAAGGTTAAGAAATATATTGTCCTAGCGCCCTATTGTATGATTATACGATGTGGTCAGCACACTTGCGGTCACGACCTTATGGTTCCACTTGTGGTCACACGATTTTTTTTTTACCTGCGTATCGAATTACTTTCTATCATAATATCATGAAAAATAATAACCTAAAAATTGAAGAAGATGTAATATGGAAAATTTGATGTCGATAAGTTAGGTAATAAAAAATATCGTAACATGATTATTAATAGATATATCTACTTGATACTAAACATTTTATAAAATAAATAGTAAAATTATAAAACAACTCTTTTAAAAAATGAAACACTTGTACATATTATATTACATAATATCACGCTGATTCAAAATTCACGCTTTATTTGAAGGTAGATATTTGTACTTAAATACTTTAATAAAGGTATTTGTAGTTTCATTTGTTACGTCCAGGCATTCTCAATTTTTCAGATAAGAGCATTATTTATTATTTTTTCAAATACTTTTCAATAAAATAAACTGATAGGTAGTAGGTATAACATGAGTCGCTCGTAAGTTGTAATATATGTCGGACAAGCACGATTAATTGTACAGTACATGAAAACATTATATTTTAAAATGAATATTAAAGTGTGTGAATTACTCGTATATTTATTATTTTAAAATCTCAGAAGAGCTGGGAATAATCGATACAACAAATGGTAAGCCCTTAAAAAATTTTAGTGGTTACCAATATAGAAGCAGTGTTTGAAAAGAACGACGTTCATGAACGCACGTTCACGGGTCCACGTTCATATTTTGTGAACGTTACTCATTTTTTTTCAAATAGAACGTGAACGTGAATGACGTTCATAGTTTTAATGAACTTGAAAGATTTTCAGGCCGTTCAAATTTATTTAGGTACCTATTTAATATAATGAATATATTTCCTAAAAATATAAGCAAAATGAAAATGAAATCATATGTGTTTGTTTAAACGAACAAAAAAATTGACACCAAATTTTCCATTCATTTTTTAGGTTACTATTTTTCATATTATTATAATCGCATCTCGTAAGTGATCCGATACGCAGGTAAAAAAAATCGTATGATCGAATGTGGCACCAAAAAGGTCGTGACCGCAAATGTGCCGACCGCATTATAGAGTCAACATTATGTGTATTATATAATATTATGTATATCCCGATGGTATTTTATATACCTTCTGCCCCATGAGTATGTCTCTAATAATTTTCCTAACCTAACCTAACCTGACTCGTCTATTTTTACCTATACTTTTATCCGCGGATTTTGGCCAACTTCAACATTTCATTTTTAAATTTTATAATTTTCGCTTGTATATTTGTGCCTCTAATTAAAATGAAAGTATCGTTAACATTTATGAAATATGTTTTAATAAATTGACTATATAATTTGTTGGAAAGTATATTATTTGTTTCATAATCTATCAAGTATAATTCCGATAAAAGTGCACTTACAGAATGCATTTTAAGGACCACCCATTAAACTGATACAATAATATATCATTAATGATAATCATCATTAGGATTGAAAAAAATACTTTTTAATTGATAATGAAGAAACTTCACCTATTCGTCATATAATGACTAAAAAATTAACATTAAACATTTCTGCTCGTATAATTATTTGTAGTATATTTTTCAACAATTGTATTAATTGTTTATAAATCAATCAGTGGCCACTGAAAACAGAGTTGTTACAAGGCAAAGTATATAAAAGCATTAAACTAAAAAAAAACCACACAATTATAAGAAAAGTATCAAACTGATTTTATTAGAATTACTTCTGTATAGCAAATACTTTACATTGCAATACAAAAAAAATATTATTTGGGATTTCTGTAATTTAATTTATTTAAGATAGAAAATTGAAAAAAAAATGTAACTTGAATTTTTATAGGTAATGGATAAATAATAATAAGCACTTATTAAATTTATTTTATCTAGGTTAATTTATCGAGATGACTTACATATTAATCTAAGACAATGAATCAGATAACTCATTTAAAATATATCTATATAAGATAAAAGATAAAAGAACATTATCGCTCGATAATATACAACACAGGTTCTCACTCCAGTGCATACATAACATTTTTCGTCAAATTTAATTTTGGTACTACGAAAAAATTTTTTATATGTGTTCAATAACACATGAAAAATATTTTTTTCAACTTTGAACATATGAACTTTAATTAAAACCTTTTATTCGTTATGTTGTATAACGGGAAGTAAGAAAAATCAGAAAGCCGGTCGAAAAAAGTCACTGACAATAAACAAATTGAAAATAATATCTACACATTGATAATCTGTCAATAAATTGAAAACAGATAAACATATGTTGAATAATAATGATAAAAGGAAAAACCACATTCTTCTAAAAACTTCAAAACAACACAAAGAAAATATTCTGATATAGTCGTACGCAATTGCGTAGCAGAGGAGGGGTCTGATGGGGCTGCAGCCCCCCAAATGAATAAATAATCAGTTTTTTAGTGGGTACCGTCTAAACATATTAAAAATTAACATATAAATTAATTAATTATCAGCCTCAGCCCTCTCCCCCCAAATAAAAATCCTGGCTACACCACTGGTAGTACATACAAACAGCGTTTGGATACATATTTAAAAATATTCCTATAATCGCGCTAATTAATAATCAAATATCATTCAGCAATGCGCAGAGAATACTAAATAATTGTTATTTTTATAAATTCTCATTATTGTTCATAGTCCAAATAGCTATAATACCATACGTGATATAGATTTTCCTAATTTTTTTCTCTTCCGATTTGATGAATATTGTTCATTACAATCAAATTTTCCAACTAAAGTACTTTGATGAACATTGGTGAGGGTGTGTTCTTTTGCATCGGTCATGTCTACATAAATATATTTGTAATGAATTCAATTTAATTTGTAGTAACAATTTACATTTTTAATAATATTAATGTAAAATTTATATAATATTATCCCAATTATAATTTATTTTAAAATTATTAATATAATATACAGCATACTGTAATATTTTATATATACATAACATACATATAATATTTATATATATATAACGGATCAAGCTTAAACAAACAAATAATAATTGTAGGTTTACATATTAATAATATGTAAATAAAGACGAAGTATAGATGTCTTAAAAGAGAGTTCGCAAAATAATTGTAGGAGGAATACGGAATATTTGTAAAGAAAAGCGGGTAATATATAAGGAAACATTGAACATACACGGATATATATGAAGGATACACGGGAAAGAAAATCAAGGCAGTCAACCTTAAAATTTCAGATTATTCGCGTGTTTACGTTTCGAAAGGGTCTCCATAGATAAGTATTTTTGGACTAGAGAATAGTCATGAGGAAAACAAGAAATTTTGAATTTGTAAGAGACATGGAGAAGAAATTTTTTTTGTGCGATTCATGCAACTTGCAGCTGAAGTATATAAATATGGTCATATGGTTCCCAATAAGAACTTAAGAACAGAACTGTACTTAGAGTTGTCGAACCAAAGTACAGTGTTGAGCATTAAGAGAAGTAATGAAGTTAAATTCACGTGATGTGTGGTTAATAAATTCAAGAAGATTAACAACTGTACAAAGTACAAATATTCTTGTGATTAAATGTGTGTGCATGTGCAGTGAGTAATTGAAAAATAAAGCTCGTTTGTGTTCACTATAATAATAAAGAGCAGCCGTATATAGTTTGTTGATCAGCGTATTACATATTATTGTTGTAATTGTTTATAAGCCAAAAATAAATGTATAAAATGATGTACTAACATCACATTTGAAATAATGTCGATATATTACATATGTAACACATTAAATATAACCGCACTCGCGGGCATATTGTTTTGTTGATTTTATAAGTTATAAAATTTTTTTTCCTGTAATAAAAATATCCATTTATATTAGGTGTATAAATAAAACGCAATGTTCGTTTATTTGACGCCTGTATAGACTTAAAAATCATTCAAATGATTTCGTTGAAAATTTCACAGCTTGTTCGTATTAGTGCCGGGCAGTGGTGAAGTGGAGGATATGCGCGGATATGCGTCACATACCCACTTACCAAATTTTAAAAAGTGCGTATACCAAAGAAAATTAAAACCGCGGGTATGCATTAGAAAATGTGCGTATACAGGGACGATCTTTAAAAAAATCCTGGTGGGATGTAGTCCTTAAAATTGTCAACTAGAATTTAAAATACTTAATTTGTGTTAACAAGAATAATAATTATAATTTATCGCTTATAATTAATCGTTACAAAACCACATAATATGGAAATATTTTTTATATAATTGGAATATTAGTATATTTCAGTCGAACAAATTTACCGAGTGCCGACTGCCGACAGTACAATATATTGTCGTATACAATAGTATACCCAGTTAAAATATGTGTATACTTATGCTAAGTAATATGGTCGGCGTGCTTGAGAGAGGCAAGGTTTGAAGCCTACATGTTCGGTCAAGTGCAGTAATCAGAGCAGAAGATGCTTTATCGGATCATTTCCATCCTACCAAAGGTGTGCGACAAGGCTGCATTTTATCACCTATCCTCTTTAACATATACAGTGAAACAGTGTTAAGAGAGGCACTCCAGGAATGGAATGGTGGATGAGTTATTGGAGGTAAGAAAATTAATAATTTGCGGTTCGCGGATGACACCACGTTGTGTACCAAGTCTAAACCAGAGATGAGCCAATTACTGAAGCGTGTATAAGAAGCAAACAACAAGTATGGACTGACAATCAACAGAAGCAAGACCAAGTTTATGGTTATAGATCTAGCAGGAGTTTTACCACACACCTCTATACTGAACGGTTACCAGAAAGTGGATGTATTTACGTATCTAGGTTTAATTGTACAAGCAGATGGCGGATCATCCAGAGAGATAAGGCGTCACGTTATACTTGGGTGGGAAGCAGTCAGCAGGCTAATACCAATTTGAAACGATAACCACATCTCCAAGAATAACAAATAGCGGCTGCTTAAGGCACTTTCCTTCTCAGTGGTGCTATATGGATCTGAAACATGGACACTCGAAGTGGAAGATGTAAAGCGAATAATCGCCTTAGAGATTTGGGCCTATAGACGGATGCTGAGATTATCTTGGATAGAAAAGGGGACGAACTTCTCAGTTCTGGCCATGCTAAATGTGGAAATAAGACTGGCCATGGTGTGTAAGCGGAGGATCCTAAGGATCTTTGACCATATAACAAGAAGGGATGGATCGAGCCTGGAGAAGCTGATGATCGAAGCAAAGGTAGAAGGGAAAAGGAGCCGTGGAAGAACACCAATGCTTTAGATAGACCAGATCAAGACCATCTTTAGCTATCCCCTAGAAGAGGCGATTCAATCGGTAGAAAACCAAGAACTTTGGAAAGAGATTGCCAAACGTTGCTGTCAACGTCAATTGAGGGGTCACCAAACTTTCGTTTTTGGAGGAAGGACTTAAGAAGAAGAGAAGATATTACAAGAGCTTCTTGTATTACAAATTATATTAATTAATATATATATATATATATATATATATATATAAAATTATTTTTCGATTTTGAGTGTAGCAAAGAAGCTAGTAGTTTTACAATGGTGTATTTTATTCTGTGTAAAACTTCTCGACTAGAAGGAGAAGTGCATGCTTAATTGATTTGATTATATTTTAGCTGTATTTCATTCTAAATAATCTGATTATATCATATGCAAAATAAAAAAAATTATTATTGTTTTCAAATTTTTAGTAATAATAGAAATCTATAAAACCGCTGTCTATACGTAATCCACATAAGCAACATCCACGAAACCCGCGGATCGTCTTTTGGTAACCCATGCGATAGTCTATCTATTCAGCAATCGACGTATTTGCGTATGTCATAGGACACGGTGTAATGAAGTTAATAATACTTTCTTTGAGACATATCAATATGTCCCACCAAAAAAAGAATTGTTATGGTATAACTAACGTGACCATAATTTTTTTTACTCAGAGCGGGACACATGTAAATTTTAATAGGAAAACCATAATAATTTTTGCGTAAAATGACAACACTAGAAAAACACAGAGCGTGTTTAAATTTTATTAAATGTTTTAGAATACCGTATACCGTATATCTACCAACATATTGTTTTTGGTTGTGATGAATAAATACGCGCTTTTTTTTAGTGGAATAAAATGCCACAGATCACCTTTTTTCAAAACAGGGGCCCGATTCTCGAATTTTCGTGATAATTTATCAAATACGATAATTATCAATTTATATATCACGCACGATAATGTTTTATCAAATGTACCAATTCTCGAATGTAAAACGATATTAAAATGTCGTATGTGATAATTTATCGATATTTGATAATTTATCAAATGTTTACCGGTCTTATCAACGTATTATCAGTATATTTTACCGTAAAATTTAAATGTAACTATTATTTTTAAGATATATACATAAAATATTACAGTTCCTATTCAAGTAAAATTATTCATTATTAATATTCATAAAATGGAGATGAAAGCTAAAAGGCTACATGTCTATTTCACAAAAACAACACTTATTTTAAATTATTTTAACACTAATTACAACCAGATATAGATGATGGAACTGATGGAAGTTTATCCACTGTCCTTACGCCCTACGTCCCTGTCTTCGGACAGGAGAGTGCATTAATTAAATTTGGGTATTTCGGTATACCGGTACTTTTCGGCAGTGGCGTATTTTCGGGGAACCTCCCGTTCCCGGGTCTCGACCCCCTCCCCCAGCAGAAAAAAAAGGTTCAAAAGTCATAAATGACTTGCTATATATATTATGGTACAGAGAAGAAGAAAATATTATGTGTTATTAAGTTATGTGTTTTTGATGTTTGTATAAACTATAAATAAATAACTTGGGTTTAATTTTTGGTCGCGTCGTCGCCGTCGAACGATGACAATAAAACGACGATAACGGTGTTAATTAAATATTACGAAAATAGTTCGACGACTCGCGTCGTCTGTAGTAGGCAATTTGCGTTTGTTCGACCGACTGTGCGTATAATTATTAATTCATCTCATATGTATTTTTTATAATATAAACTTACCTACTTTTAGACCCCCAGAAAAAATTTGAAAAAATGCCACTGCTTTTCGGTATTTCGGTATACCGGTTCGTATCGGTATTTTACGGTATACCGTTTCGAACCGGTATTGAAATCAATTCCGTACTTTCGGTATTCATTTTCAATACCGTCAGCCCTACAATAGTAATGACACGATAATAGCACAAATTAAATTAAGGATCGTTGAATCTATGATAAAATAGTGTGTGATAATCGATTATCACCGGTAAAATACCTTAGGATAATTTATCGTTTGCATTATCAAAATAAATTATCAAAAAATGTTTCCAGAATACGAAAAAACGATAATTCCGATATTCGTGTGATAATTCATAAATATCACGCGTGATAAATTATCACAATCGTTCGAGAATAGGGCCCCGGGACATTTTTGGGTTCTTTGGGGACAGCGGGACACAAAGCTCGAAAGCGGGGCTGTCCCGCCCAAAGCGGGACGTATGGTCACGTTTGATATAACAGGACAAAAAATAAACTACCAATTAAATTTTTTATTTTTTTAAATAAACAGTATCTAGTATTGTAGTTTTGACAAAGTTAATTTTGCGTTTTGGTGACAACTGACAGCTTTATCGTTATATTGTGCTCCCGTAGTATGATCCTTGAATTATTTTTATTAGATCTTATAGCATAGTATAACGTTATATTGTCTAAATTTTAAATAATCTTATAAAACAAATATTGAACACTTCAATTTTTAAAAATTTGTTTTTTATTTTGTGCTTTTTCTATTGATTTAGAAATTCCAAAATTGGATTTACATTTATTCACAATTAATTTACAATTGTTTACAATTTGTCCGGGGTCGATCGGAAATCTGGCACCCGCCCCCCATTTTGCTTTCATTTTATGTGTTTTCTATTGATTTACAAATTCCAAAATTGGATTTACAATTATTTACAATTTTTTAATATTTTTTTCATTTTTTACGTAATACTCATTGGCAATATAGTATACTTAAGTATACATTTATTTATATATATGTATATTTATTGTTTATATATATACATATACAGATTTTTTATTATTTACAAGTATTAATTTTTATTTTTATTTTTTTTACATATCTTTTTTATTTTTTATTTTTATTCATTTATTTTTTTATTTTTAATTTTTAATTTTTTAAATTTTTTCTATATTTTATTATTTACAATTGTTTACAATTTGTCCGGAAACGATCGGACAAAATAGGGGGATGCGTGAATCTGGCCCCCCAACTTTGTTT
Source organism: Slavum lentiscoides (assembly GCA_032441835.1). NCBI lineage: Eukaryota > Metazoa > Arthropoda > Insecta > Hemiptera > Aphididae > Slavum > Slavum lentiscoides. The sequence continues at coordinate 51,275 of CM063707.1, read as the reverse complement.
TTTGTTTTGTGCGTTTTCTATTGATTTACAAATTCCAAAATTGGATTTACAATTATTTACAATTGTTTGCAATTTGTTCGGAGTCAATCGGACAAAGGGGGGGGGGACAACTTCGCACGTACGTTGGCTAATGCTATATTTTTATTATTATTTTTTTTATAGGAACGTTTTTCTATAAAAAATGATAATGTACAACGTGTATTTAATTAGTGAAATAAGATAATATTATTTGGTTGGTGTTTGTAAATATATAAATTATATTTTTAATTAAAAATCTTTAATTTTTAATGATATTTTAAATTTTGTTATAAATTATAATTATTATTGATTTTATGAATTCCATAGTAATTAAATACAATTGTTTGTAATAATATTATATTTAATTGAAATGTACGATTTCGTTAATTTCTTTATTACATCGTTTCGGTCTCATGTTCAATATGATTCTGAATTTATTAAAAAAACTGGCCGAGAAGTGGATGAAATACCCTCGTAAAAATACCCTAGTTGAAAGATATTTATTATATTGTAAATTAATGAATAAATTTGGATAAATACTTTTTTGTAATTTGGTTTGGTATGTAAAAACAAAACAATAATCTTATGTACTAAGCGGAACAATGATTTATGATAGGCGTGCTAATAGAACATATAAAATATTTTGACAAAATAAAATAAAAGTGAACATAAAAACGCACAAATAACTACGTAAGTATATAAAAACGGTAAAGAAATTCATATATATTATATAAGTAATTCGTATATATTTTCAGTCACAATAAAAAAAACCTTGAAAAAATAATTAAAAATCCAAAAAATAGCTATTATTCATGTTTTAAAGGTTAATCTTTTTTCTTTTCCAACAAAAGAAAATGGCGTGTCACTCTTTATTCCGATTGAGATATTTAAATAAACTAGTTGAACGTTTTTTTTTGTTCTTGTTGTTTTTCTAATTTATTTATGTATATTATTATAAATGTACTTGATTACAAGATGGCAGCGATGATAAATGCAATATAATTTAAATCGTCTACTGAATTTCCATATAATAATATATACAAACACAGTACACACACACACACACACACACACACACACACACACACACACACACACACACACACACACACACACACATATATATATATACATTATACATACTTGCACATAGTTTTTTTTATGAACAGTAACAGTATTTGTTTTTTATAGTGCACGAAAATTTATAACATGAAATTATTTATACTTATAAACGAATATAATGTTCAATATTATTGTCAACAATAAGCTTAAAAACTTCGAAAACGAAACACTTTTTGTCAGTCTTTTATCTATGTATTATTATTTATTACCTATACGCGTGCTATCGGTTACTTTATTAAATCGCTGAGGTCTTGCAGCAATATAGCAGTATTTAATTCGAGCAATAATAATAATAATAATAATAATAATAATAATAATAATAATAATAATAATAATAAAGGAATTCTGTCCGAAACCTTAACGCTAAAACATTAAAATAATTAGTCTTCCTCGGCAATGCGCGAAGTCCCACTGCAATAATATACACATAGTTATCGGAAAATCAAACAAAAACGGACGGTTTTTAAAATATTATTTGTAAGTTTTGTTGTGTAGGCCCGCTTTGCGTACAACTTATGTCATTGCCGGTCACTATGCCAAAATGAAAATAACAATTTTCAGCAAAAAAATTAACGTTTGGTTGAAATAATATTCAGTATTGGAGTTCTGTTTATAAATTGTTAGTATTTTATTTTATTTTTAAAAGTGACACCTTTAAATATTTAAATTAAAATAAAAAATTTAATCTGTAGTATTATAGGAAACAAATGATCATAAAAAATGGTATGTTTTTCTTAAAGAATAAAAAAAATAAAATTATCATTCAATTAAATTCTGAAAATATAAAAATTAGTTGCACCTAACATTTAATTGGTTTACAGCGAATAGAGAAGAGACAATAGAATTATTAAATAATTTAACTAGAGATCAGGTTCAAATTTATAATCGATCGCAAGAAAATATAAAATTAGAAAATTTCGAGGGTAATAACATGGTATTAGATAATCCGGAAATAGAAATATTAGATTCAAGCTTATCAGAATTAGAAGTTGAAGTTTTAAAAAGGAAATTTTGGGTAAATTAGTTCTATATTAAAAGATAGGCTAGAAGAGATTTTAAAAAGGAATTTGGAATATTACAGTAGGTTATACACAGGATAAATTAAGGGATAAAGCAAGAGAGGTTGTTAAAAAAAATTAGATAATCAAATAAAACAATTATCAATACTTGCTGCATCCGAACAAAAAATCGAGGGAGTAATTTATTGAAACCAGTAGAAATAGTGAATAATTTCATTATCGCCAAATACGGAAGTGATAGAAACTGTAGAAAGCCCTTTGTTTAAAACAATAAAATTTAGTAAAATTGGCTTCATAATTCGAATGATTTTATATATAAGTCGCTGAAAACTTTTTGATCTATTAAAATTAAAGGATGAAAATATCATATGGACTGAGGTTAAAAAGAATTTATTGCAAAATTTACAACTGTAGGTAATAAACATATATTGAGAGCTCAGTTAGAAAATCTAAAATTGGAAAAAGAGATACGTATAAAGAATATATAAGAAAAAAGTTACAGGGTTATAAGTTATAAAATTAATGAAAATATGGAGGAGGAAGAACATGTGAAAAATTTTAAAGGGATTGCCGGATGAGATTTATAAATAAAATAGAAATTAAAGGATAATTCTACAATAAGTCAAATAACAAAAAATATAGAGAAATATGAATTATCAAAATTATTAAGACAAAATAAGGATAATTCTAAAATTGAAGAGTTGAGAATGAGGTAAAATTCTAAAACAACATATTAAAATCTTAATTTTGAAAAACCGCAGAAACTCCTAAAATTAATTTTCGAAGAAATTTTGATAATCAAAATAGTAATGGCTATCATGGATCATGGTACAATAATTATCGTGGATCACTGCAGGTAATAATGGCTATCAAATAACACAAAACAAAAATGGTTATCAACAATTGGGTAATACTAATTTTCAAGAATTAAAATATAATAGTAATGGTCAAAGAACCCAATATAATAATTATAATCGAATAATTTTAATTTTAATAATAATTATCCTGTTGCACCAAATTTCCGTAATAATAATTATCGTGAATCAGGACATAATGGTTATATGGGGATGAAGCGTAGTGATACAAATTATTGAGACCCCAATATAATAATAATTTTCTAGATTTATAAAAACAATAATAACCACCAAAATAAAATAAATAATAAAATCTTTATTACAAACCAAATTATCCACAGATAAATGTCACCAATAATCAAGATAATCAAAATAAAAAACTGGATAATATGAATTTAAAACATCGAATATAATTTGTTTTAATTGTGTTTACCAGGCATATGAGTGATTCTTGTACGGTCACAAAAACGGACAATGAACACTTGACTAGGGGGTTTTTCTGAACATTTAAAAATTCCTAGTACACCACACAAACACAATTACAATTAAAAAATATGAAATTAATTGTAATAACATCGATTTAATAAATATGCGACATTTTGACATACGACCGCATATATGAGTAATACCTGTATATAATTCGAATGATTTTATATATAAGTCGTTATATCTTCTTCATTACAACGTACTTTGACACTTCAACACGACACATAGATTTAATAAATTTGTCCAATGATCGATCGTTCGAATAATTCACAATTGTTATACTCGTGCGTATATATGGTACGTATAGTAACATCCATTCTTTGACCTAAATACTCGTCCAATTTTATTTATGTTTCTAAAATTAATTCCTTTTTTAATTAAATAAAATCTTTTATCTCTTGTACCTATTTTTTTTTTTTTGTGTAAAATATATATATATATATTTTTTAATTTCATACAAAATGCATTGCGCGTTGTACATTCATATAACATAAATATCATTATGATTAATAAGGCTAGAATTTTTTACGTGAAAATTACTAGGGAAAAACAAATGGAAAAATTAGCTTAAAATCAAAAAACCTACTACTTCATAATAATGACTTTAACGTGTAAAATATTATTATATTAATTTAATTTCCATATAAAAATTACGTGTTTAGATATTTTCAATTTACATAACAAAACGTATAACAATATAAGTATGATCGTTATTTGATGTCAAATACAGAGCCGTCTTAAATTTATGTGAGGCCCAAGGGCCCAAAATATTTGGGGGCCTCTAAATACTTAAATTATGATATATTCAATAAACATATGTATATAAATGTTTTTTAACACATATTATATTAGGTACCTATTAAAAATTATACTTTATTAATAATAACTAAAATGCCAATTTTTATTAGAGTATTTGTTACTTTATTCTTTATCATGATAATTTTGAAATGTTAATATTTTATAATTTAAATATTTTTTTATCATTCGAGAATTATTAATTTTTTTTAAACATCTAAGTAAAAAAAAATTAATATATTTTATTTTATAAATAAATTAAGGACCCTTAGAATTTGGGGACTCGGGTCCTCCAAGCCCATTCCTTAAGATGATTCTGGTCAAATACACAATGACATTATCTTCCAACTGTTTTATCATTGAATGTAATCATATATTTTTTTTTAATTTTAAGTTTTACTTTTGATCAATTATTTTCTAAATTTTTCTTCGTAATATTTATTCAAGAATAAAATGATTAATAATGTATGCAATATGCGTCAATAACTTAGAAGCTTGTTTGATGTGTAAAGCACCCAAACTTTTGTACAGTACAAACTCATTTTTACGATTCGCCATAGAACATTTATGATTTTTTAAATTACGTACCAAATACATAAAACAATATTAACAATAAAAACACACGGGTAAAATCTTATAAACTATCCGACAATGGAATAATTTCAATAAATAAAACTTACAAGTATCTACTTATATATTTATATATTTAGTTACATTTGTAACCCATATATATTTAGTTACATTTGTATATGTTTAGTTTCGACTTGTAAAATATTTAAATATAATATAATATATACATATTTGGCATTATAATAGCACACAAACAATACGTTTTAAAACATTTATACGCTATTGTTCCTATCTACAATTCCAATATAATAATGCAATATAGTACAACTCCATTTTATAATATATTTTTTTTTAAATCTAAGCACGACCATATACACTTGTAAAATATTTGTTTCAATAGGAAAAAACAGCTAGAGAATATTTATTATTTTTAATGTGCTTTTTTCTTATACCTTGTAACATACAAAGAACAAGTTTTTTGTTTTTTATCACCCATTTTTCCCAATTTAATTTTTCTCAAAAAACATATTCCCAAATCTAATTTTCCTAATTGAAATTTTTCACAAAAAAAAAATGTTTCAATTTTATTTTTCTCAAAAAAGTACTCGTGTGACTGGGCATTCAATCTGATATTTAACAGTAATAAATTATTATGACAAATCAGATAATATTATATATATATATATATATATATATATATATATATATGGGCTTTAGACGGCTAAAGATTTACCACCTCCGGCTGTTGTATTATTGCTTTGATTTTTTTTTTATTACTTTTAATCAATATCTAGCTCATCCAGCCGATAACTAATATAATCCGACGACAACTCATATTGTCTTCATGTTATATACTTATATATATATACAGTGCCGTCCTAACCACCAATCATGCCCTAGGGCAATAATATTTGACGCCCCCTCCCCAAAAAAATTTTACAACTAACGTAATATCTAATTACATAATTTTATATATTTTAATAGTAAATACACTCATCCTCAAAATTATCATATAGATACAAGGGAAATTAATATCTTAAATAAAACAACAAATTTTTTCTTTTTGTCGTTCATTTTTTTGACGCCCCCTGCATTCATAATATACTTTGAACGCCCTAGGGCACTTGCCCCATTTGCCCCCCCCCTTGTGACGGCTGTGTATATATATATATATAGCGCGTATATTTTATTTTCGTTAAATACAATTTCCACGACCTTTTAGTTGAAATATTTTATCAATATACAGTAGAACTCCGCCAATCAACCGGACGTTCAATTAACCGGACGAGAAAAAAAGATAACGGCACGTGCTGATAAGACTCATAATCGTTTTTAGATTAGATAAAGAATTGGTATGTATTATTCTTAATACATATTACATACATACATAGGTATTATTCTTAGTAAGTCAGTTGTTGTCAGGTTGTCTAATCGTCGTACAGTTTAGTCTGTCAATTGTTATAACGAGTGAATTGTCGTGTTAAATGTTGTCAAATAGAAAACGTGTAGTGCTAATATCAAATAATATTATGTACATACATATTAATAATAAATACATACATACGTACAATATATTCATACAATTATATAACTTTTGATATGTCATATGTCAATCATTCGGATATTTGCTTATCCGGACCACCATTGACATTAATTAGTCCGGATAATCGGAGTTCTACTGTAAATTATAAACTTCTTTAGTTGAATTCCGTCTAACGTAATTTGTAAATTAAAGTGTTAAAACTAATATGACTATTATTACTATTAGTTTAAAATAATGCCGAGTGAAAAAAATTTGTGCACAACTTAATATGTACATTAACATTTTAAAATTATTATAACAAAGTTATAATTGTTTTTAATTATCTTAATAAAGTTGGAATTTTATTATTTATATTTACATAAACGCGTGAAAACTTACTCTGATTTGTCGTAAGAAAACAACCTCGTCCTCGTGTACGTAACAGGGAATATATAAGTGAAAAGTTAAATAATATACAGAGTGATTGATATGATGATGTAATTGTATATTTTTAATGTTATTCAAATTTGTACACTTACGTTGAGAAGAGATTTTTTTTACCTAACCGGTTTAATTTTAACTGATCTAGATCCCTTTTAGAAAAGGATGTTTGATAGTCTCTAGGGGCGGATAATTCTTAATATATTATATAAATCAATAACAATAAATTGTTGGCAAAAATCGATAGTCGTTCTAAAATCTAATCTTGTTACTCTCATTAATACTCGATTTGCGGTGTAGGTTTTGATCTTCCTCAAAAAAATAAAAACACCCTAAAAAAACTTCATATCATTTATGGAAGATTTATCAGGAAATTTAATCACGCCTATATATATATATATATACACCCGTATATATAAAAATGTAATCCAAAACACATAATATAAATATATATTTATAATAAATATGTGTGCCCTGTGCGTGGCAAAATTGCGTGGGCGCGTGGCAAAATTTAGCGGGCAGATGGCAAGCCGCGCGAATACAATGAAAATACATCTTTGTAAACGACAAAGTAATATACCATGTCATCGTTATTTATATGTATATTATTTATTTACTTACCTCGTTCCTTTTCGCCTCGCTTTCGACAAATGGTTGATACGATGATGAATAAGTCATCGCTTTACTACACCAGGATACATCTCGGTTTGCGCATATACCAATATAATATGTTACACAGTTTAATATCGCTCGGTTAAGATTACTGATGATAGGTAGATGGATTAGGTTTTCGCGGGTGAACGAAAGTCTATATGATTTTTTTTTTTTTTTTTTTACTTCCTTAATCAACTGTTAAAATTGCTATCTGACTTCCTTCCTTGTGATGTTTACAAAAAGCAAGTACTGCACACATGTCACAAATAAATGCTTTATGTCGGTTGTTTTTTTTTACGTATATACGCTCTCTCCGAGATTTAAATCTTTCTATCAAACCATATTTTCTTGCTTAATACTAATATAAATATCATATTACATTTTATAGAAACGTGCGTCTCGATTACATATATACGACAAAACTTTTATGAGAAATACCGGAAAAGCGGTTTGCCTAAACGTTTTTTTATATGTCAATTACGCTACGTATATGAAGATGGCCTCATTTTGTCCCTCACTTTGTCCGATCGACTCCGGACAAATTGTAAATAATTGTAAATCCAATTTGAAATTTTTATATTATTAGAAAACGCACAAAATAAAAAACAAAAAAAGGGAGGCCAGATTCACGTATCCCCCACCCACTTTGCCTGATCGACTCCGGACAAATTGTAAAAAGTTGTAAATTAATATTGTAAATAATTGTAAATCTAATTTTGGAATTTGTAAATTATTAGAAAATTCAAAAATAGGAGGGGGCCAGGTTCATGTATCCCCTACTTTGTCCGATCGTCTTCGCAAACATTGTAAACCATTGTAAATCAATTGTAAATAATAGTAAATCCAATTTTGGAATTTGTAAATTACCAAAATACACAGAAAATTCGTAACAAAATCGGTAAGAAGGGAGTCAATTTTATGTATCACTCGACTTTATCTCGGCTATCTTCATGTACAACATTATTATGCTCGAACTTTTTTTTTATTGTATTTAATACCGAAAGACTTATATTTCACTGTCATACATATAACGCGATGCGGAAGAGTGCTTAGAACTCCACGTTTTAAATTAGGACCCCCTGCAGTTTATTTTGAGCTAATTCTTATTTATATACTTCGTCCTACACTCCCAATTATAGTATATGGGGTCGACCACACAAGTCTTACACCTCCACAAGACATGATCTCCTACATTTCCTTTACTTACACCAGCTATTCTCATATCACTTTATAATACTTTATATAACACTATAATTATATACGCAATTATGTTTTCAATGTTCAATATAATGTTCCAATATTTTGAATCTATAGGTGACGCGGATTTCCGTAAAAAATACACGTGACTCGCTTTATTGAAATTTAAAGGTCCAAAAGTTTTTTTTGAGAAAATATTTACGTTAGAGCGCGTTTGAATTACAATATTATAGCTCCACGATACTGCAAATATATGACACTTTTGAATGACGGTTTTCTACATAAAATTTATACAGCAAATTATCAAATTTATTTTTACGCAGATTATAATTGCGGTTTATCGTCACAACTCGCAAACGTTACATCGTAATTACATTTAGCGATAGTTGTTTTTTTTTATTTCTGAAGTTATGTCAAATTATATAAAATACATATACTTGTATACAGATACTAACTATTGCAATACACGAGGTGTAATAGTTAGACTTTTTTCAGCTGACATTAAATCCAAAATAGAAAGTTTCCATACATTTCAGTTTTTTGACAACTTTCAAATCATATCGTTTTTATATTAACCAATTGTATTATGTCAATTTTTGTGCCCTGTGAAATACAGTTTTGAATGATATAACGCGCGTTATAAAAATGCATACTAAGTTTTCATAGCCCCTCCCCCCCCCCAAGCGTGTTTACAAAAAAAGTCATCGAAATCCGATTTGACAACAATTTATTTTAAATCGGTAAATGTATTATATATACATATGATACACTTTTAAAACCAATTATATATAGGTAAGTGCTCATTACTGATGAGTGGCGAGTGTTGATAATTAATATGTCATAGTTTTAGATTCATTATATAATATTTTGACAGTTTACAAACATGGTAGGTATCATTTAATTCAATATATGCAAGCCATACAAGTGCCCCTCACCTTTTATCTTGCGGTGTATGTTTTTATCGACGAGCTATTATGGACACGGCTCGAGAAAATTCTATTGACACGGCCGTTTTCTTTTCCCCGAGTCATTAGTCAGTATTAGGAGTGACTCCGGCGCCGATTTTCGGTGAAGTCGATCGCGGCGGTGCGTTTCGTCCGCGATCCGACGTGTTTTATTATTTCGTGTGATGCGACGAATCTTTCGTCTCTTTTTTAGTGCCGAGGTGCATTGGCAACCGGCCGTGTTTTTCGTGGACTCAAGAATTACAAGTTTTATTACGTACACGGCAATTATTACGAAATATGCCACCGCGAAAATAATTATTTATACGTATGCGGCATTTATTATTACGTACGCCGCGACCGCCAATATCATTTATTTTATTACGAGCGCGATTCCGTAATCGGCATATGGGTGCAACGACAATCAGCTGGCGATAATTCGACGGTCCACTATCAACGGCGTTAAGGGCAACGTATCACACTTTTATTTTCTTGTTCATATTCTTATTGTCATTACTCGTATTATTGTTATTATTATTATTATTATTATTATCATTTTTATTCGTTCTTTTATATATATGGGCGCCCGTTTTTTTTAATTACTTGTTGTATTTTCGACGCTAAATAATATATTTTCTGTGGTGCCTATTGGCCCATTTTTGTTATATATCGAGTTATACTTTGTGTTTTATCTTTCTCGATAGATGGTTGCGAACGTAATTTTTTATAACGGGTAATATTTTTATTTAACGGGTTCGCTACGTGCTAATGTAGCTAGTTATCACGGCAAGTGTGCGATATCGTCCCGTGGGTCTCTGGGCGGGACATTGTCAGATATTCGCTACAATTGGTATTGTTTTATTACAAATAAAACGATGATTTATAAGTATGATTATGTTGTTCATCAATGGAGTTCTAAATTTACATGTGTACATTTGAAAAACATAAATCTATGTGATAAATGATAACCGAAAAGAAATTGAGAGAGAACAGCAATCATCCTCACACCATTTTATTGAGAGTAAAGTTAATATTTACATATGTATTACATATTCTTCTGATGGGTTATGTTTAGGATTTTAAGAAGAAAACTGGTCATAATGGCGATAAAATGCTCTATTAGCCTTTTCCCCTGATGATGTTGAAAGACTCTGTTTTCTCTCATATACCAATACGGTCTCAAACAATGACAAGTCACGATGAAATTTTTTTTTTATCGTGTTAGATAACAGTACCCTGGAATATACACAGGTATTACAAGATTAACATGAAAAACGATTAAATTAAAATTCAAGTGACATAAAATAGAATATAAATATAATAAAATATAAATATATATGTTTGTACGGACTATGATGTAATAAAATATAAACGTAGGCAACGATGAAATAAAATATATAAAAGTATAATTTTCAAATTAATTAATCTCGTCATATATTTTTTATGCAGAAAAGGAATTTACAATTTATTTTTTGTTTTGACATACTACGCATTTATTATGACCATATTACCACAATATTTAAACTAATTTCACATAAAACGTAAACTCTGTCAGTGCCATTATTTTTCCAACTACCTACAATTCAATTATGAAAATGTTTAAAACAGTGTACTGCAACACATACTCAAATGCATACACAGCATAACTGTTCAGAATGGACTGATAAAAAGCAATACATTATTTGCAAAGAGATAAATCCTATTACATTTTAAAGTGAAATTTAAATTGAAAAAACATTGAAGCAAAAAAAGAAATTATTCTAAATGCGTAGATTGTACAATATGTGATTTTTTTATATTTTGTTGTTTTCAATAATAAATATTTCTTTCGTTATATTATCCCTTATATTATGAAAAACTATAAGATAAATTTAAAATATAGTAGTAATAAATTAATATTATGAATTATTTTAATTTTGTGGCTATGATATAAAATGGTTATTCGCACATAATATTGAAGTTTACACAAGAACAATTTTAATCATGTATTTTATTTGACTTTTTAATGACTAAAGTATATCAAATCGTTATTTTACCAAATAAGTAAAACACTTGTATTTTCTTTTATAAAATTCTACTCTTATTATATATTTTATTCATTTCAAAAATTTAATAACACAACAGTCTGAAACACTCAATAAGTGAGTTATATATTATATATATATATAAAATCACCTTTGAAAATGTATAGAAATGATCTCGAGTGTTTTGTCATTAATAATATGCCAAGGAAAAGTTTAATAAATAAATTATAATTTGCATGTTTCTAAAGCATAGCAGTGCAGGTGCTTTACGATAATTGCAATTATATATCATAAATATCTTTACGAAAATATTAATGAAAAGATCTCCTAACTTTCCGTACAATTTCACGTCTATATTGCTTAATTAGATTAGATTAGGTTAGATTAGATTTACATTTTTTGGGGGTGGGGGGAGGAAGAGGAAGTAAAACAATATTTTTCAAAAATATTATCAAGAAAATCAACTGCATTTATCGATAAATATATGTGTATTGAAACTATGATTTTGTATAATGTGACGTGAATTAATACTTTGTAAGTAGTGCTCGGAATTATACGCATTTATATGTTTTTTTCTTTTGTCCAAATAGAATGGTTGTTATGTATGTTAACGAATTGGATTATTATTGATAAAATAGAAATTTTTTTTTTTTTGCATATTTTTGCATATTTTAAATTTATTGCACATCTAGAGTTTTTGAAATAATAAATAATAATAATAATAATAATAATAATAATAATAATAATAATAATAATAATAATAATAATAATAATAATAATAATAATAATAATAATAATAATAATAATAATAATAATAATAATAATAATAATAATAATAATAATAATAATAATAATAATAAATAACTTTATTAATCATTATTTATCAATTAGTATCTAATATGGATGTAAAATATTTTTTCTATAAATAAAATGCATTTTTACGATTTTTATTGTATATAAATCCTAATCCTAATTATTAGGTATTAACGTGAAATTAAAATAATGCAACGCCGAGTTTTATTAGCAAATGTTATTGCTTTATGGTAAATCTTTTTTTAACAATTTCTTTTTTTTTATAAATCTTCCAAATATTCTAAATAAAACTTTGGCATAACACAGTGTTTTTTTTATGTTAAATTTTTGTTTATGTTATTAGTTTTACGGTATGTGCTTTTTCAGTGATGTAATCAAGTTTTTATAGTTCTTATTACTTGAAAATTCCTAATTTCGCTATATATATTGTAATGAACAAAACAATTTTAATGTATTATATTAAATTTTGAGGATAATAAAAAATTTTCGTTTCTTTTTTTTTAAATTTAAATTAATCATTTTCGAATTGTTGAAAATTCGACATTTATACATAATCAATATAATGGACTAATCGTCGAGATGTTATCGCGTATATATTATAATACTATATTATCAATAATAATGTTGAAATTCTGAATATCTGATAACAGTGTTTTTTTTTTAATTTCAAAAATATGTTCTATTCTAAAATAGAAAATAAACACTGATGAGATAAAATCTTCCGAAAATCATACACGAAAATCACACGTGTCGTTATTAACGCGTTTTATCGAACGGAACGTAATCGTACTCGTACTTAACTCGTTATACGAGTAGTATATAATATTTATCTTCGTTATTTACAGACTAAAATGTCTATATTAAATTTATTTTTTAAATAAGTTTAAATTGTAAGAGTTGATGAGCTGTTGATGAAGTTTGAGATAAAAACATTTTCAAAAAGAGATAGTAGATACTTCATTGAACATTAAATAAAATATTATAATAAAGAGATGATTTTTGTTGGAAAACCAGATACCACTGTAGTAAAAGCGAGGGTAATTAAGTTTTAAAATTACTTTATATAAATAAAATTCTGTTATATCCTTATAGATAATGGTAATTACATCTTCAATAAAGTAAAACAATTTAAGTACCTTGAAGCAGTTGGAACGAAAATGACGGAACATATAGTGAGGTGTTTTAAGTAACATTAAATCTTACTATAGTCTGGCAAAGATATTGTTATCAAGTATATTATAAAAAAACTTATTATCTCTTGCTTTAATTCATCCAGTAATCCTGTACGGAGCGGAAACATGGCCACCAAGAAGATTAGACGAGAAAAAGTTTTTAATACTAGAAAGGAAAATAGTATACAGAAAACCTTTGGTCCAGTCAAGGTAGAAGAAACTACTGGAGAGTGGAGAGGGAAAAATTGCAGAGCTAGAAGACATATTCCAAAGAACAAGTATAGTAGATGTAATAAGAAAGAGAATATTATAATGCATGATTGAGATGTATAAAGAAGCTAACATAAATTAATAAAAGCTGTTTTGGAGCAAAATCCGTATGAAAAAAGATTTTTGGAATTGGAGGAGTCCAGAACGAGATGAAAATTACGCGACAGCGTTCCGAATAGGAAAGGAAAATTAATACATTGAGAAGGTCGGAGGAGTGAGTGTGAAATGGAATGGTCCTTGGAGGTTTTAAGCCAAAAGAAAATAAATATAATTTTAAGAGTAAGAGTAAAAATGAAAAAAATGGAATTAGAATACAAGTACGTGTAGATGCTGAAGATCAACTACCTATATAATAAGTGATGACATATTTACATGTCTTACATCGTTGTATAATTTTTAAATAATAAAAATTATAAAATGGAGTATATGTACTTCAATAAAAGTTGAACAGTTTAAAAACATATCACACATATCATATTGTCATCATTAGCGCGAACCACATATGTACTAATATTTTTTTTTAAAATAACGTCAAATTCATCAAAGAGTACGTTGATAATATTATATATTCAATATTTATAGAGGAAAACACATTTTTTGTATTTTTATTGTTGGTTGTAACATAATTTTAAACGAGGTTTTTTAAAATATTTCATTTTGTCGCTGTTTATTTGTTTAGATGAAAAAAAAATCATATGTTTTTTCAATATTTATAAAATCAAAAATCAATACGGTTATCATTTAGTAAAGTTAATAAACAATAAGATATACTTGTATACTATATTATATATTTTATGTTTAGGTATGTCTACATTTTGATAATAATAATAATCCAATCGTGTTCATCGCTATCTATCTAAGAAAAAAAAACAAAATTAAGTAAACAAAATGATTAGACTCCTTTAAATTATGAACTGTAGACCGTTAAGTGCGAGGAAATAAGAAATCTGTGCGCATAAATTCACACATACCTACCTTAACATTTCATAACGCGTATCTGAGAGTGTTTTAAAATAGACTCAATGGATCAGTTTTATTTATTTATTTTTTAATTTATCTACATATATATTTTAACAAGATATTTATTTATTGTAGATTCTAGTCCACGCGATATTGTATTGATAACTATTATAATGGGGAAAAAGAGTTTAAATTAAAAATTTTCCAATTTAATTAAATATAATGGTGTACGTATTTGTAGAATTGCGAAAATTTATATTATACATAAGTCATAACTACATACTTATACAGTTATACAACGATTTAAAAAATCGCTGCTCGATAACTGACAAATCCGTCCGAGGTCTAAGGCCGCCAATTAATTTTCCCCTCGTATTTTATTCTATCCGCGATTGCTATTAATCTTCTTTCATCTATTATATCGGTTCGGGATGCATTGCATCGACGACAAAGAATCGCACATACGTACATACACCCATATCCGCGCGCGCGGGTATACCGATTCTTATTGTTCATATTATAGTGCAAAATAAAAATGTATATTGATCGTGTAACATCCTTGTATTTACGTATAATTTTTGTCGTTAAAATATGCGCAGTTCATATGATATATAGCAGGGGTGGCCACAACGAGGCTCGCGAGCCGCATGCGGCTCTTAAATCAGTTTCGTGCGGCTCTTGAAACCAAGTTTAGAGTAAAATAAATAAATAAAATTCCGTTAGAATCGTTAGATAGTGTTTTTATCGCACATATGCTCATGCAAAAATATGGCTCGCTTTGAGTTAGCTTTATAAATTTGCGACTCCCAAATTAAGGTTATTGGCCACCCCTAATATATAGAATTGTGCGAAAATCTGTATATTGCTAACATTGCTAGAATATTATACATATACATACTTCATAGTTAAATAAGCAAAACATTTTATTTATTTACGAGTATTATAGCAGTATTTTGTTCGTTTGTGAAATATCTACAAAATCGTCTTATTTTTAATATTATTTAGTATTCCCAAAATTGTCTAATAAAACGTTTTTGATACACGTGTACAATATACTACAATATTTATATTATATATATATATATAATATCGTCGATTGATGGCAATTCCAAATCAAAAATGATGTAGCCTTATTTATTATTTATTTATTATTTAATAATATAATTATAAAACTTACGCGCGTATATTATTATAATTCGTAGAAATTCTTATGAATTATGATTTATTACAGAAGGAAAAAACTATGGGTGAGGTAGGACAGTCTGTTGTTTGTAATTGTTAAATAGCTGCACAACGTCCTCAGAAGGTATTCGTTATGAGATTCTTACAATAGAGAATGTAAAGTATGTATAATATTTTTATTTTACTTTGTTATTATTATAATTGATTTTTTTATCACATTTCAAAACAAAACGGCGTTGTTTTAAAAATATTTTACTTTAAACGCATTTAATATAAAATCAATTGACTAATTTGTGTGAACACTATGTTACAAAAATGTTTAAGGAATATTAAATATATAATGGATTTAAATAAAAATAAAAATAAATCGAAAAAAATTTCTGTGAAAATATAATGTAATTTTAAAGGATCGCTTAATTAAAAGTGTCAAAATCGCTGTCTAATAAATCTGGTATTAAAAAGTTACCTATTGTATATTATTTTGCGCTTGTTACAACAATATCACGTTAAGTGTACTTTATACGTATATTGTTTATACCATATATAATTATTAATTAGTAACATATTAATTACGTACTATAATATTTAATTGATTTCTGATAAAAATTATCGATAGTTTTTGATAATATTTTATTATAGTTTCAATAGTAATGATAACACAGTTGGACTTAATTTCACATTCTACAATAACTTGACTTTTCTATTAATTTATCCATACTTCCGACTCGCATATTTCAGGTTCAATGAACCTCGGAATTCTATGTGTGTGGGATACTGTGATAGTGAACAAATGAACGAGAAAACTAAAGGTTTATATAACATTTACGTAAAGAAGAAGAATTGTTTATACACATTATATCAGCAAGTATATTATACTTTATCAGTGTAACGTCATTTTCGCAACAGAAAAAAAAATCAATTCTAAAATCCAGCGTTTAATATGGTTGTAGATTTGATTGTGGTCATTAATAAATGTAAAAAGGTATCGATGATAATGAAAATCATTGCCAAAAGAAGAATTTCGTAACTTTAAAATCATGTATTTTTATTATTATAAAGGTTAAAACAAGATATAATTATATGATTTATGTAAATGCAGTTTGAAGAATAATCAAATTGTAAATTAAATATAAAAAATAACAAAATAGCTAAATTACGTGTTCGAAAACTATTATTGTATAATAATATAGTATTTAATAAATGAGATTAAGATAGTTAATTTTAAACAAATTTTAGTTCCTGAGCGGAGCGAGTAATGTATTGGATTTACAGTGGTGTTTTTTTTTTACGTCTGTACCACAAGGAGTGCTCCGTTCTTTAAAAGCTTAATCATTTTCTGGTAGCAAATTTGATCTAATTGGTACTTTAAAGAGGTCATTTTTCGATTTTTTAAAAAGCGCCTAAAAAAAAAATTCAAAATTACCAAAAATTTACATAAAACCTGTAAAAATGCGACTTTGTTAAAATATTTCTCCGTAATTCCGAAAACAATTACCCTAGAGTCTTAAAGTTTTCAAAGAATATGTAACTTTATACTGTACTACTATAAAAAAATGTTTAAAATGTTTTTCAATTTTGGGCTATTTATAGCATTTGTAGATTTTGAAGTACTTAAAATATAAAAGAGTTAATTTTTGATTTAAAGGACTGAACGTTTATTACAATGCCAGCCGTACGTTACTTTAACTGTGTTCGAAAAATCTTAAAAATCGTAAGAAACAATTTTTTTTTTTATAGCCATTTCAAGTTTTTTTTTCTGTGTACACATTTTTGACTATAAAGAATGCTTGGATGATCTCGGATGAGTTCAGTTCAAAATCGTCTTACTGAATGCAATGATTTATAATTGCTTTCATATATATTCATAGCAGGGCCGTAGACACGGGGGGTAAGGGGGTTCAACCCCCCCCCTTGAACATCGGAAAAGTAGAAATTTTAATTTTTTTTTTATGCACAACAGCATTGCAGATGTAACAGTAAAATGTATGTTCATATTTAGATTTTACCAACATCTTGATGTTAAGTAGATTTGTTATTTATGAAAAATAAGTACCTAATAACAATGTGTATAATAACATTATGTATAAATGTTTAATTTGCTCAATGCCATTATAAACATTGATAAACATGATTATAGATTTTTGTGCTGATAAATCATTACGATACACGATTATAATGCACGAATTAAGATAGCACTGAACCCCCCCCCCCATATAAAAATCCTATCTACGGCACTGATTCATAGTAATAACAAAACTCTAAAACTTTACCTAAGTAATTCATTTAAGCAACATCCACAACACCCGTGGCTCGCGACTTTTATTTTTATTTACCAAATTTGATGATAACATATTCTTTTTAAATATTATATTATTTTATTATGTATAAAAAACTTACATCTTTCCTATACAGCTTTCTCTCTTATATTTTTAGAATTTATCCGTTATTTACTGCAGTGAGTGCTGTTGAATTTACATAATATATAAAACAAGCAATATATCTAATAATATTCTGATATATTAAACTATGTCAGTTATTTTCAATTTACTAACCAACATATAATTTACAAATAAAGGTTTTTGACAAAAAGAAAAAAAAACGTACAAACTCCATTAAAAAATGGTTTGATTACGTATTATTCCATTGTAAATCTATACCGTTTTTATAAATTACATATCTTGTCGTATTTATTTAGGAGTCCATACGAAATCTTAATAATATTTAAATAGAGGTGTATTGAATAGTAATTCTTTTTATAAATTCAGATTTTAAATTTTAACTGCAAATATATATTGTAGACAATGGAAATTATTATTTTAGTTAAATATTTATAAGTATTCGTCGTGTACATTTTAGTTATATTTTCATATTTATGTATAGTACATATATGTACATGAAATTTAAACATTTTTTTTTTTTTTTAATTTCACAGTAAAATAATTCAAAATGTCGTAAGATGCGCAAAAATAATATACGGTGAATATGATACTCTTAGGGCCGGTACACACGAACGATATTTTATCATACGATTTATTTATCGTATGAAAATATTATCGTACGATATTTTAAGGTATA
This sequence comes from Slavum lentiscoides, assembly GCA_032441835.1. Lineage (NCBI taxonomy): Eukaryota > Metazoa > Arthropoda > Insecta > Hemiptera > Aphididae > Slavum > Slavum lentiscoides. The sequence continues at coordinate 32,157 of CM063707.1, read as the reverse complement.
TTAAGGTATATTAATATTTATAATAATACGATATTTTATCGGATGATAAAAATTTATATTATCCCAAAGTAAAGACCTTGCTTGGATTTCGCTGATGAGAATATCAATATCAATACTTAAGTCCTCATCCACAAATTCGATTGATTTTGACGGCGAGTTGGTTCCAGTAGACCTGTCCCGTTCTTCCTCCGAAAACATGGTGGATACTATAAATTTTCTAAGTTTTAGAATGATAATTTATCGTTCGTGTGTTCTAATCAATTTATTTTTGTACATTTCAATGGAAATATTTTTATCATACGATAATATTATCGTACAGAATTTGAAAATGCATCCGACAGTTTTCGTAGTATCGTACGATAAAATATCGTTCATGTGTGAACCACCCCATTTATTTCCATGTTTCTTAAAATATTGTACGATAATATTTTCATACAATAAATAAATCGTACGATAAAATATCGTTCGTGTGTACCGGCCCTTAAATTTTTGTTTTACAATACCTATAATACATTTCGTTTTTATTACTCATCGTATTTTATTAAAACAACAATAAAAATACGAAACGGTATTTGCATATTTATTACGTCCGATTTTAATATATACGCAGTAAATCGATGAAATAAAATAAATAACTAAATATGACTTTTCGTAAATTCAAAACTAACTTTTGCAGATTATGTTGTACCTATTTTTTTTTCATTATTTAATATACGAGTTTAAATTGTAACGGGTTTTCGTATTATAATACTTTCGCAAAATAATAATGCGGACGAATATGATTTTTTTTTTGTAAATATTATATTCGAAAATTGTTTTCATTTACAGAAATCATACATGCATATAACGATTAAAAAGAAAAAACAATCGTCATGATTATTATTATTATTATTATTATTACCTTTTATAATTTTTAAAAAAATCTTTAATTAATATTGGTGAATGGATATGTCGTTTTTGACAACGACATCCGAATAACATTTCGTTTGAAAATACTTCATAAACCCGGTGGTAAAATCCCGACGTAACGTTATAATATAATACATATATATACTAGCTGACCCGGCAAACGTAGTTTTGCCAAAAACAAAAAATTAAAAAAAAACCTTCTCCTGGCAATTACGAACAATTAAAAAAAATTTGAGCCAAATCGGCCCAGCCGTTCTCAATTGATGAATTGTTATACATTTTTGGCTCCATTTATATATATATATATATAAAGTGAACGTAATAAACAAATAATAATAAATTCGTATTAAACTTTTAATCATTATTATTTGTGCGGTTAGATGCATATTATCCGATCTTTATTATTATTACCGTAAATGGGGGTTTCGGTTAATTAATATAGAGCTTGGGTGTTCTTTTTTTTTTTTTTTGGTCCTCTATTAAATTCACAAATAAACGCAGAAGAAAAAAAAATTCCTGATTTGTTTGCTAGTCTTGCCTGTTCACTCTGCGGTGAAACGATTTGCACGCGAACATTATTTCAAAAACTGACTCTTAAGTATTGTAAATATCGTGTGCGAGTTTTACGAGTGGAGTTTTAACAATACACATATTATAAGTAATTTGAATGCGTAATTATAACGATATTACGATGTACTCGAATCGAATATACATAATATGTCGTATCGTATCGTACGCATAAGAAACGCGCAATCGGATTTGAACTATACAAATAAAGGAACTAGAAACAAGTCATAGACTTTTAACGCGGGTGCGCACCGCGGCCGTGTCCTTGGGTTCAGTAAATATAACACTCAGCCGAATAGCCGATAAGGTGCGGCAAACACGAAGATAATACACGTTTATCACATGTAATACTTTACTATGTATCGAGTAGGACAATATATATATGTGTATATTATCGACGTACCTGATTCAGGAATTGAGAATTGTACTATACTCGCCGCTGCTCACTTACAGCTTCTGCAATATTATCTTTGCTATGTTATATCATCATGATCGTTGTTGGAGTTCCGCGTGTCGTTTTTTTTCCGTTCGTCTTATCGTTTTCCGGCCGGTACGTTTAAAAATTAATAAATAAATTTCGAAGAAAAAATTATCCAGCGAGGAAAATTACGTTTAAGTAATATTTATTTATTTTTACATTTTGTATTTTTATTCTCGCGAATTAAATAATAATAGTAATAATAATAATAATAATAATAATAATAATTATTATTATTATTATTTTATAAATATATATTAATTAATTAATTATTATAGCGTTATCGGGTATCTCTCTGACGTGTGTGTTTGTTTGGGTGTTCGTATACGTATGTCATACGGACAGACGTGTTGGTCGTAACGAGAGCGTGGCACGACTGGCGAATTTCAACGCGCCTCCCTTGAGCTTCGCGCGACACGCTCGCAGCACTCTCTCGAAAGTTATACGCACTATACGCACTATATTGCTAACAAAATGATCGGGTGATCGGGAAGGGCCGAACAAGAACATGATCAATTTGATATATTTATTATAATTAGCTATTATTGTTATTATTATTTTGTATTGTTGTTTATTATTATTATTATTATTATTATTATTATTATTATTATTATTATTATTATTATTATTATTATTATTATTGTTATTGTTATTGTTATTGTTATTATTATTGTTATTATTATTATTATTATTATTATTATTATTATTATTATTATTATTATTATTATTATTATTATTATTATTATTATTATTATTATTATTATTATTGTTATTGTTATTGTTATTGTTATTGTTATTGTTATTGTTATTGTTATTGTTATTGTTATTGTTATTGTTATTGTTATTGTTATTGTTACTGTTATTATTATTGTTATTTTACTTTTTCACTTTATATCTCTGTAGATTATTTAAATTTTCGTCTCATTTGGAATCATTCACATTTCGTTATTTTATGTGAGACTTATTATATGTATGAACTTCTTTTTTGTGTTTAGATATAGTTTAATAATTATGAAAAAAATTACTAAAATGTTTTTTTTTCATATATTCAATATTGTCGATTTTTGGATGAAATTTAGTTCAAGAACTATGTTTACTGTGGGAAGTTCTCTCTGTGGGAAATCTTTTTTTTTTATACGAACACGGGATTTCTTAAGAAAACAATTACGAAATTACGCAGAATGCAACCCGTAGGTTGGTATAGTTACTAATGTTAATTGTACATAATACATACGTTTATTTCACTCTACTTCATAATATGTGTGATATGTGTTCATATATTAGGATATTTAATATTCATAATTTTATTTAATAGTTTTATAGTGAGTAATATATTAGTTTATATTACTATATACAATCTATATAAAATACAAGTAGGGTTTTTATAATTTTTATTTGTAACACCCCCCCTCCCTTTTTCCACATAAAAGTGGCGAAATTAAAAAATTGACCTGGGGCGCCGAAATTCTAAATACGTTCCTGCTGGTACTGCAATAAATCACCGTGCCCCGTATAGATGCTATATCGTGTGATGGTTGTTAAATGTATTATTTTTATAAAACGTGCAATATAATAAATTAATAACTATAATAAAACAACATATTATATTATATAATATATATATATATATATATATATAATGTAATATATTTATTTTTATGATACATTATATTCGTATAAATCGTCGGCTTGCTTCACAATCATTTCCTATTAATATATTATGATATAGGTAGGTATCTAACCTAACTGCGCGTACGAATGTGTGTGTGTGTTTGACGTGTTTGCGTACGATTTATGTCCCGCAAATAGGTACTGATAAATGAATATATTTCAATATGTGACGAATTATTTCTCTCTATTATGAACATTGTCAGTCGATCAGTTTATAATACTATCGATATGTAGCTTGTGTATATTTACTATTTATCTGTATATAAATATGTATTTATACGAGCTTAATCCGTGGGCATAAATAAAATAAATTATGACGACGTTTCAAAATACGTGACAATATATATAAATATATACGAGTATATATGTACATAGATTACGTACGATAGTGAAAAAAATTCTATTTAAACTACTTTGATCTTTTAGATCTAAAAAAAAGAAATATGAAACGTAACATATGTAACACTTGTAAACGTGTTTTACGCGATTATATTAATATATACGCACAAGGACCTCACTCAAATACACATATTTAAACGGGAGGTGGACAATCGACCGACAACCATTCGACCGATAGGACAGTCGACCGACAACAAAATATCGACAAGACAATCAACCGACAGGGTCAATCCACCGACAACCAAAATGCCGACAAGATATTTAATTTCACTTTTAATTTTTATTCGTATTTTAAAAATATGCGCATAATGTATATTATTGACTATGTTAATAGAACATTTTTTTTATATCATTGTATACCTATTAATAATACTGAATATAATTTAACTGGGAACTTAAGTCATATTATATTACTGAACATTTTGAAAATTGGCACATATCTCTTTTATTCAATAAAATAAAGACAAAAAATAATGAGGTTTACACAGAAATTATCGGAGATTAGTACGTTATAGAAATAATATAATATATTCAGCAAAAACGTGAACAGCGCCTGAAGACTGCTTTTAACAATCGTGAAGGTAAAACACGTCTGGAGTATCTTCGAGGTATTGCTCACAACCTAACCATGTAATGTACACTCTATACTCGTATACATTTATACATTATTTTTAGTCATTTATTTATTTATTATATATAACTATATTATTACACATTTTAATTATACAATATTATAAAAAAAATACTATTAACATAGTCAATAATATACATTATGACAGATTTTTATATTATATTATTGTCAAACGATTGTCGGTATTTTGGTTGTCGGTGGATTCACCCTGTCGACTGATTGTCTTGTCGGTATTTTGGTTGTCGGTCGATTGTCTTGTCGGTCGAATGGTTGTCGGTCGATTGACCCAGACCCTATTTAAACGATGCTTAAATTATTATTTTTTTCTTTGAAATTCGAATTATTTTTATACACACTGTTTTTTTTCACTTACGAATTTTACAATTTTTCAGCTACTTTGATTTAAAATGATTGTTTCGATTACAAAATATAATATAGATACTGTTATAATTTTTAATTGTCAAAATATATAATTGTTTAATTTTAGATGTACTTTTATTTATTTATGTTATTTACATATGTTGCATAAATTTATCTGTACGTTTACTTAACCAGGTGTTTATTATTAGGAAGGTCATTGGCATGATCAGTTGGATCAGATTTATATGGAGACCAAATTAACGAGATATAGTCAACATTTTTATCTAACAAATGAACAATATAAAGATTTCATTGCATAAGGATTATTAAAATGTTTACAACTTCTATTTATAAAACTTAACATAGAAGAAGCTTCGTAATTAAATTATGTTTTTACTTCATATCAAAGTTTGAATGTTTCTAACAATGTGTCGTGTTAACAATATATCAGATATAAGCATTTACACAGATTTTTAATTTTGTATCCTATTCCGAAATTCGAGATTTATATAAATTACCGAAGAGAGTAATCGATAATTTATAGGCTTAGACAGGGCCGGTTTAAGGCGTAGGCGACGTAGGCCCAGGCCTACGGTGGCATTATAATATAAGAGTGGCATATTTTGAAATGAATACGAAAAAATTATTTTATTATAATATCAAAATATCAAATGATTTTAGATTTGCCTACATGTCAAAAATTGCTAGCACCGGCTCTAGGCCTAGAATGTATAACCTCAACAAATTGAATATGGTAGACTATTAATCGAACCAATTCTTATTTATAATAACATTCGTACCGTAGTTTAAACTGCCGCTCACCGCTATATACATACTAGCTAAATTACCCGGCGTTGCTCGGGAAAAAAATGTGAGTGTTCAACTACTTTTGGGGGTAACTCGCTGTGGGGACAATGCCTTTTGTGTGTAAATCCTCCGAAATATTATATTTAATATAATAATTATTATATTTGTGATAAAATTAAAAATTAAAAAAATTAAATTAATTGTTAAAAATTTAGATAAATAAATAAAAAATTAATTCGAAAACAAAAAACGACATCTCAACGGCAACTCGTGAACGATCGAAATTTGCATCGTATGTCATACACGTCTTTTTTCCCGTTCTCGCAACGAAATCACACTTCTGAATCTGTAGACGTTTATAAAGTTAATTGCCTGTGGGTTGCGAGATTATACAGAAAAGAAAAAAAATGTACGACTGGTTTTTATATTTTATTGATAATGAAAATAAATAATAATAATGAACAATAAGAATATTTCCATGACATTTCCCCGGAACACGTGCACAAAACGTTACAATTATTGATAATTATTGACAGTCAAGGATAGATAATAATAACATCATTCTTTCATCATCTAATGGAATGTTTGTAACCGTAGCAACATCGTTTTTTTAATACAATTTACACCTAAAATTTGTTTTTTGCCCATTTCAACCCCTTAAAATCAAAATTTTTCAAAATCCTTTCTTAGTACACGGGGAAATTATAATATTAATCTACCCTCAAAATTTCAAATCGATAGCACTTATAGGTTCGGCTCTGCGTTGATTATTAATCAGTCACTCAGAACAGTCTCGTTTATATATATATATATATATATATATATATAACGATATATATATTAAATATATTCGAAATAAACAAATTAATTTTCCAAACGATTTCCATTTCTGCATTCACCAAACACCGACTTATCAATTTGCCACATGTTTCGCTGCCTTTTTGATTTCTTTGTAATAGTAAATCCACGCTGCGAAGATTTCTCAACTTTTACTTAGTACACTAAACGTACCGTCCAATTCACAGACCAATCCTCATATTTACTATTCCCAATTGCATCCTGTCATATTTTTCACTATCTCTCTCTCTCTTTCCCTGACCATGCCGATAGCATTCAGGTTTTGATTATGTACTTTCACTTCTAAGTTCCTTAATCCTTATAATATGTATTCTTTTATAAAACAAAGACAAAATGGTAACAACAGATTAATTTTGATCTTAAAATTTGGTCGATTAAAAATGTTTTTTAAATCACCACATTGCAGTAAAAGTAATATTTAAAATAAACACAAAACGTATAGACTATGTAGAGATTAGCGACTTTAAAAATACCCACTTAACAAAGTAAAAATAATTCAATGTCACGAATGACGAACTTCGTGAAACCATAGCATGTCATTTGTTCCTAATAATAGATATTTTGTAATACCGATAAAAAAAATAATAAATAAAAAATGATATAAAAATGCATAATTAATAATATACAAATGAATTAATTTAAACTCAATAGTATAAATATATGGATTGATAAACGTTTTAATTGACATTATTATTATTGTTATTGTTGTTGTTGAATGTTGATATTATTATTATTATTATTATTAAAATCTTGAACGTGACTAATATTTTCTTTACGATCGATTTTCCTACGGCCATAAAAATATAAGCCTTGAGAATCCTTAGAGGTAATATATTTTCGTTATAACCGATTTCATATAAGTAGTAAATTCAACCAAACATAAATTAAATTCATGTATAAAACCGCTTGGTTGCATTATATTTATTTAGGAGTATTACAATATATATGATTGATTGTTAACAAAAAATATCATCTGCTCCCATAAACACGATGGCTATAATTATTAACTATGTATTTACCCTGCACGTGGCACATCGATTTTGAGTGTATTATGAGGCCCACTTTCAGATTCGTAAAAGAAAACTTGGACCAAAAACAAGAATAACTTTTTTAAAACTCACAAAATATATAGCATGATGACTAAATCACGTACTCGATTGACTCGTGACTATTAAATATAAAAGTTACCCTGTACACTGACATATATTGTCATGTAAATCGAATCCAATACATCTAAATGTAGGGGAATAGTTTATTTTGCATGGATAAGTGACAAAACATACACAATTCATTATTTGAAAAAACTTATTTTTACTACTTTGTACCAAAACAAAAAAATAAAAATAAAATAACCGTGTATAAAAAAATTCCGTGACTCGCAGAATACCAAAACTGAAAATAAGCTTAAACGCATTCCAACATTTCCAACTACACATACTTACTTTAGTACCGTTAAAAAGCATATCGTATAATAGTTTTATGGACGACTCTGACTAAACGAAAAAATCAATTATGTTAAAATAACATTCTCGAAGGATGAAATTTAAATTCGTGTGAATTCTGAATGGATATGCAATTATACAACTATTTACACTATTCACAATATTTTATTCATTTTCAAAAAAATATACCTAATAGAAAAATGACATAATATAAAACCTTAAAATAAAATTTAATTTACAGATAAATTCCATCTTTGTCTTTAAACGTAAACTTTAAACAATTATGGATAAAATTTTAGATAACTCGGGCTTTGATTAATTTTAAAGTTCTTAAAATTAACCTTTCTAGTACCGAAACCATATTTTGTAATTTCGATTAAACTATGACTACAATTGAGTTTCAAATTCAAGTCGTATTGCAAGTACCAATCACTCTTTTTTATGTATAACGTTAAAATGTTCCATTTCACATTCATTTATTAGAATTTCTATAAAATTATATATATATTCTCCAACGAATAAGTTTAAAAAAATAAAGTGCTTCTACAATTCATCTTTCTGCAGGATTTATTTGACCGGGGAAATGTTTGAAAGGGCAAATGTAATTGAGTCCCAATTTTTTAGAACCGTTTGGATTACTCAACTTGATACTTATTATTTTTAAATTTGTTACATAATACTCGTAGATTATTTCTCATTAATCAAATAATTAATTAATCACATTAATATAGTTGTTTTACTAATTATCTATCACTATATTCCTACACTTATAATTTAATCAACTTTATGCAGTGTAGCGTGTAGGCATGACCTTTAAGGGTCAAGTTTCACACGAGACTCGAAAGCCGAATTTTATTAAACGGACATCGGATGTTAAAATAAAACTTATCACACAATTTAATACTGTAAAATTTAAGTTGTTGTTTTCAAGCAGATCGAGTTTATTAAAAAACAAAATTCACAACGTGAAACTGCATTAGAAAATGTCTTTATTCACCCACAGCTGAAAACATAAATCCGCATAGATCCAATACAAGAAGCCAAAATAACTTTCGCGGTATGTTATATTATACTATTGTGAATACGCGCGAACACGGATGAGAGACAAATTCCATTTTTGTTTAATACCCTACAACACGCGACAAAGGCCTGAAATATTTATAATTGTTACCAAAAAGACGATAGGTGTATTCGCTGTTTATGTAAACAAATGAGAAATCGAGAAAAAATCAATGCGAATTTTATAATGCCTTTCACTATAAACAAATGTAAAACATGTGTTCAGAATTAGTCATGAGTATCTAACTCGAGAGGGGGTTTTTACCCTGTGGTCTACGGCCCCTAAGTGGTCCTTAAATGGTTCCTTGAGGATCAACAGAGAGCTCTGCATTTTCAAAATAACCCAAAAATAATTTTTTCAAATAATTACAATGCCAAATATACAGGGTGTTCCTGAACTCAGTACCGTAAATTCGTACGCACACCCAGTGGGGTGACCCAATGACGAAAGTTTTGGAATTTTTCCTCCATCATTAAAACCTAAGTTTTTACATATTTATTCATAGAATATTGATATAAATGTAAAAATAAATACACCATGATATTTCCTGCAAAATTCTCATACGAATCGATATGTCACATCACTTTTGCTCATTTCTGCCCGATTTTGACATAATGATGACTTAGGGCGTCACGAGCGTCTCGCGGGCGTCCTCTGCATTTTCAATACTCGCTCCATTTCTTAATCTCTTTAAGTTTTCTTTTACTCGGTCCATCTACCATTGACGTTGTTTTCCCACATGTCGCTTTTTATTTGATTTGTAAGTGAGCATCTGTCTAATCAAACCACCATCTGCACACCATACATGACCAACCCACTCTAACCTTTTTGCCATCAGAAAATCTTGCAAATTGGGTGCATTATATAGTCTGTATAAGTTTGCGTTTTCTAATAATAATAATATTATATATACACATAAAAGAATTATAACTCTTAATTAATCACAAACGTATACACCAATAAAGTGAAACTTTTTGGACGTGGTAGGTAGGTGTGATTTCGATCACATCGTCGTTATGATGGTTTACTACTGACGTTTATTTGCTTATTACGATTTCTCAATTATTACACATTGCCTGTTGTAATTGTCTCAATAAAACGCATTTTTCGTTATAATATTTTTAAGAAAATATATTTAGAAAATATTTTATTTAGATATTTTATAGTAAATATTTTACTATAAATACGCGTATTTACTTTATTATTCTTTGTTTTCTTGAGCCATAAAATTCAAGTATTATTATCACGTGCTACACCTACATATTCAGGCAAGTACCCTTTAGAAATGTATACGGTGTTTTCTTATTAGCTTAACATTAGACTGTATACATCACATACCATTATTTCAATTAATCAGTAGGATACATCGACGTATGTGTGAAAAATAACTCTCCCGATGCCGTTAATTTGTGAAATAATAATATATGGTTCGTACAACACAATATACAAGCCCGGATTAATTGTGAAATGTGCTAAAGGCTCTTAAAAATCAAAAGCCTATTTTTAAAATAAGTAATATGTTAACTAATAACCTAATAACTTTCTTTCAATGTTTAATAACAAAAACATGCTAAATTTGATAGAAAACACACAAAATAAAACATTTTCCCTCGTTTAAATCATTTTTTGAATGCAAAATGGAAAAATCGATCAAATAGAGTAAATTCATTTTTTTACTAAAAATAATTATTAAATTTAATTAAATCGTAATAGTTTTATTAAACATTTAAAAACTTTTTTTCTTGCTTTTTTTTATATAGTTGTCTGAGTTGTTTACAATTTTTTATAATGTAATGATAGCCACGATTTATGTATATACAAAATACAAAAATATTATAAACAATATTCAATTCGGTAACACTATATAAGTTAAAACTAAATTCTATTTTTGTGTTTTGATCTTTTGCATATTGCACGTGTCATCAGGGTTGGACTAGGCCACCGGGGTACCGGGGAAAGGCTCGGCGGGCCGCGAACATTATACCTAAATGTGGCCACTATAAATACAATTGCAGGTGGCCTCAAAGTTTAATCCAGGCTATTTATTTTAAATCCTAGAAGACATGACTAAAAATTCAAATCTGTTTTCAAAATTGAAATCGGCCAAATACAAGTCTCACAAGTCACAATTTTATCTAGCTTTTGGGTCGTTTAGCAAATTAATAAGCGTAAGAAAAATTTGTAACATATTTAGAGAAGTCATTTTTGGATTTTTAAAGACATTTCTTGACCTCTGAAGAAGAAACCTTGCCTACATGTATGTTTCTCTCTTCACTAGCGTCCGTTGATGACTGTATGCTAACCTCCCCATTTTCCCTTTCAGAGTTATCAGCTGCAATTTTATCATGTAAATCTTCTGCTGCTGGCGTAGATAACATCTCTCCTCTCTTTCTTAGACACCTTCCTTCAGAGGGAATTAATTTGTTGTTATTAATTTTGAATGATCTTTGGAGAAATGGTTTAGTCTCTGATAGCTGGAAATGTTTTCGTGTTATCCGGTTTCTAAACCTTCTGGAGTTACCCAGTCTTTTCATCCCATTGCTCTCTTATCTTCTTTATGCAAAGTTGTTGAACGAATTCTAAAGGACAGTTTGGATTGGTGGTTGGAGAAAAATGGCATTCTGCATTTCTGCCTAATAATGTCTTTGGTTTTCGTAGGGGGCTCGGGTCGCTTGAATGTCTATCAATTTTTACAGGCCACATTTATAAAAGCTTTTGTAAACGCAATTTTACTTGTTCTGTCTTTTTAGATATCCAAGGTGCCTATGATTCAGTCCATATTCCCAATTTTATTGGTCATCTAATTAATCTAAATATTCCCTTGCACTTTTGTAAATTTATTATGAATCTATTTCATCAAAGATTATTACATTTTGTCTCCCCATTCGGTCTCAAACACACTTTAACCACCTACAGATGCCTTCCTTAAAGTAGTTGCGTAAGTCCTATATTGTTCAATGTGTACATGAGTTAACTCTTTTCGTTCTTATCCTCTTAATTAACATATTTCTTCTCTCGTTATTCAATTTAGGATGCTCTTACTCAAGTAGGTTTCGTGGTTCACTTTTTGTGGATCCCGGCTCATATAGGTATCGGGGGTAAAGAAAAGGCCGATTATTTTGCTAAATTGTCGTCATCAATTTTCGTCCCTCTCTTAAAATCCCCTTTTCTAATTTTTTCTTATTATTAAAAAGATCCATCAATGATATGTGGAACAAGAAATGGTATTCCTTGAAGGAGTATCTGGCGCTGGAATATAGGAAGATTGCTCCCATTTCTTTTCACCGTCCTTAGTTCCACAACCTCAAATTAAGTAGGGCCTACATCGCTCAATTTACTAGACTTCGTCTAGGTCATAATTGTCTTCCTTCACATGCATTTAAATTAGGTTTAAATTAATCTGCCCTGTGCCCCTGTCATGAGGGAGAAGAAATCATAAAGAACTACATAAAAACGGTAAAAACGTAATTTCGCAAAATGATTATTGTTATTTCTTCGTAATTTTGAAACTAATGGATATAGAAATTTGAAATATTTATCAAATATGTAACTGTTTATTTATACTAAGGGAAAAAAATTCACAAAAACTCCTTTTAATTTAGGACTATTTATAGCAATTATAGGTTTTGATGTATTTAATTCATAAAAAGAGTTAATTTTTGTTATATACCTAAAATATTACACCTGAGCTTTGTTCAGAATCGTTTTATTGAATGCAATGATTTATCATTGCTTTCAAATTTATAGTGATAACAATACATTCTAAAATCTTTATCCACGTAATTCACTTAAGCGACATTCACAATATCCCACGGCTCGTTAACTTTTTTAAACTTTATATAATATATATTATATACATATGTATATACCTCACATATACCGTGTAACACACCATTGTAAAACCAATAGATATGTTACGGGCAGAAGTCGAAATCGGGCAAATCCCAGAAATGCCCAGACAAAACGCGAACTGCTCACATTACTTGGGCAAAACATCATATTTCGGCTTTTGCACGGGCAAACCTAGTTGTGACCAGCAACATTTGGGCAAAACTGTATAGCCCCTATACATTTGAATATTTCACAGTACAAATGTTGATTTTAATATTCCATATACGAGTAAAATAACCTCAGAGTAATAATAATATAGTGAGGGAATTCCATATAGCAATGTGTAAAGAATAATGCAGCGATCTTTATCACATAAACACCGCATACGATAAACTATACCGTTAGGTGGCGCTGTTTTCTTAACAAAATTTAGTGATAACAAAACATTTCCGTTGAAGTTGAACATTCAATTCAATTGCTTTTTTATGTACTGTGACTGTCGCCTTTCCGTAATTGTGTTGTGTTTTATTACTCATATTTCTCTCATTATTACTCTGAAGTTTATGTAAAAAACGTAATTAAAATGCCAAGTTGTTGTTTTTGTGGAAGATGGTAAGTAGCTAAAGCCAATAATGAAGGCTCCACTTTTCACAAGTGAGTTAACTACATAAATTGATTATTGTAATTTGTTTGTTATTGTTTGATAAATATTTATAATGACATATTACATAATAATATAGTCGGTCTCAAAGTAGAATACACCAGTTTTGCGCATCACGACTGACAGCTGCGGAAGCTTGTAACTCGATTTTTTCGCCACTATGCAAAGAAATCAACAGCTGACGTCAGATGCGCGCGCCAAATGAAAACCGGTCAGCCGCCTGGTATATTCTAATTTAAGACAGAGTATACAATTACTTAATTGTATATAGTATCGTATTATACTGTATGTTTGTATGTATACTATACATACAAACATACAGTGTAATACGATACTATATACAATTAAGTAATTATTACATTTTCTTACATAATAATTAGATTTCCGAAAGAGAATCCTACATTGTCAGTTTGGATGGAATTTGCTAAACAATGTTCATCAGAAGTCAAACCTAGGAGTGTAGTATGTTCAGCTCATTTTACAGACGACTGTTTTGATCGTTTTTTACGGAGTGTTCGTTTAAAAAAACTAGCCATTCCGACAGTTATGATACAAAGAGTTAAAAATGTATGTAAAAACAACCATGTTTTATTTTGAAGTTAAATATTAATGTAATATATTTTAGGCTAAGACACTGTACCCTGAAGTTTTGATGCCATTAGATCAGTATAACCAAATAAGTGTTCTTAATGATGACCCATGCCAAAACGATGATATAAAAATAACACTTCCTCATTCTTCTACTGAACAATATGTTAAGGTAATGTTCTAATGTACCTAAATTTTACTAATTTATTATTAGATATTATTTATTATTTTTAATATATTTTTTTTATTTATTATTCATTTATGATTGTTTATAATTTAGTTAACAGATACAGTATCAAGTATGGAAGGAGTTGAATCAATTTTCTTTGAAAATTTGGACAGTAATATTTCAACAAAAGATGACGAATGTGATACATTTGTATTAAAAAAACCAGATAATATGGTATATATACCAATACAAATAATTAAATTGTATACAATTTGTTTTTAATTTTTGTTATTGTTTTTGTAGAAACCAAGAATGAAGAACCAGAAAGTAAATAACATATGTAAACCTGCTATTAATGATTCACCGGGACGATTATTTTTAAAGCGAAAAATTAATAATTATATGTATCAAATGAACTTAAAAAATAAAAAAATAAAATATTTAAACCAAAAAGTTCAACGACAAAAAAAATCCATATCCTCACTGAAGAATATAATTGCCACTTTAAAGGACAATAATCTTATATATCTAAATTATATTATTTAAGGGACAGTAATTTAGTATTGAAATATAATTTTTTGTTTAATTAATTTGTTTTTATGAGTATCTTAATAATTAATCTTTTAAAATTATGTTTAAAGAATGTTTACTTATAATAATAATAATTATTCAAATATTTATATATATATATATATATATATATATATATATATATATATATAAATTAATACCCGAAAAAATAAAATGATTATAAATATACGTTATGGTTATACGGACAAATATTATAAAAACGACGTTCAGTATTTAAATTTTAAAGGACTGCAGCGATCAGCGGTTCGGGAACAAAAAACGTGCTATAGTAGCTGATAAAAAAAAAAAAAAGATATAATGTAATGCATTAATTTTCTATTATACTGGTAACATACAATATTATTGTACATAATTATGCGCATATTCACTTTAATGTGGCATACAACATATTTTTAACTCGTTAAAGTGGTCATACTGAATGAACACCGATGTCACTGCATTTTCTCATGATCATAGCCACCCCTTGAAAATAACGATAAAATAAATCTCTGTTATTTATTTATTTAATCAATAACGGTGAAAATACGTACAAATATTATCAATAAAATATAATAATATTATAATGTTAATTTAAAGAATTTAAATGAAATATGTATTAAATTATTTATACTTTAAAACAGTACAATAATACGATAAAATAAATAATATTGTAAAAATATAATTAAATACTGTGTGTCTTTTCATATTTCACATAATTGTAGATAAAGTAAAATTGTATCTATGGTAATAAATTATTAATAAAAATATAATAATGGTATAATGTTAATAAAAAAATTAAAAGAATAATATTTAATGATATTTTTTCAATAGTATTTATTTTATTGTATAATTGTACTGTTTTAAAATATAAATAATATAATATATAATTATTTTAATTTTTAATTAACATTATAGTATTATTATATTTTATCAATTATATTTGTACGCATTTTCGCCATTATTGATTAAATAAATAATAAAGATTTATTTTATCGTTATTTATATTTAATATTATAATTAATTGAAGTTCACGTTTTGCCTGGGCATTTGTGAAGTTTAAAATATATATATTTTAATTCTGAGCGTAGAAAGAAATGTATATATATATATATTTTTTTTTAAATTCTGAGAGTAGAAAGAAATGTATTTATTGGTTTTACAATGATGTGTTACACGATATATGTGAGGTACATACGTATTACCTAAGTAAAGTTAAAAAAATTAATCTTATATAAGACATTTTTCGATTTCAGTACTTTAATATAATTTGTCTTAATACTATATTTTAAATATATACATACATATTTTGTCCATTAATAATTTTTTCTGCTTTATATTAAAAAAAAAATGAAAATAACTTATATAAAATAAATAAATTTAATACATATTTCATTATAAACAATATCTCTAAATGTATAGGTAATTGTTATTAAATATTGTACTCTAGTTATATTTTTTCTCTCGTATTTGGTCCAAGTTGTACGTGCAAATTCTATCCATTGTTTTTCTTCATTGCGTTTAGGTTTAATTTGTGCCTTTATTAATTTTCTTTATTTATAAATAAGTTTCTACTTGAATTAATTCTAAATTTTCAATAACATTAGTGATTGGAGGATGAGGTGAATAAAACTGAGAATTAAAATGTTTATGAAAAGATTCGGCACAATTTGTAGTTCAGGGTGTTTCAAGAAGGCGGTTCAGCCAAAACTGATGGTGGAAATTTACATCCCTCAATAATATAATTGAATAATAAAATAATAATATATAGTCAGAACACCAAATGCCGTTGATAAAGATACTAGTTACTAGATACAGTACTAGTCGTGTATAAATAAAAGGTTGTATAAGACATACACAGAGAGAACTGTCACAAAATGTAATTAGTATACAGTAGACAAATATTCGATAATACCATGTAGCCATGTAGATTCAGTAATTATTATTACCTTAACCACAGAAAATATTTTTATTTTTCACATCTAAAACCAAGATAGGTAGGTATATCTTTTTAAAACAGGTATCGCGGTATTGCATCGTATCTAGCGTACAGATCGGCAACGTTGCATGGTTTTAAAGCATTTTTGTTAAAAATATTTCGGGCGCATATGCGCTATGATTTCGGGCGCAAATAGCCTATAAAAAGGTGTGGTGGGTACAAGTGGGTTGCACCAATTTCGTTTTGGTTCATAGTTTCAAATTTTTTGTTACGTCATTACCGTTTATTTTAATAGAATGCAAACTTTTATTATTTGCACAAATCGTATACAAAAATAAATCAATTATTCATTACATATTATACGAAGAAAGTTCATTATTTAATAAATATAATGTATATGAACAAAAAGAGTATTTTTAATTAATTAAATGAATGTTAAATGATTTAAGTGTTAAAACTATAGTTTTAATATATATATATATATATATATATATATATATATATATATATATTTTATTTATATATAATATATATATTAATATATTTTTTTTTTAAACTATAGTTTATACAGCATTATATTATGTAGTATGAAGTACCTACCAATCATTTACGAAATTACGAGTATTAAAATTGATTAAGTTCGCAAAGTTAAAATACTACTAAAAGTGTATATTGCATTAGAATTAGTTTAAAATTTCGCATTGTCTTCTTATAAGAAAAGAACTTTATTTACACTTTTCAAAGACGAGTAAAGTGCATTTTGGTGTTTAAATGGGAAGTAATTTCCTTGAGGTTTTAGAGCGTACTACCGCGTACATAACTGTGGAATAACTGTGAAACGGTGTTTATTCATTATAATCGTTTCCAGTTTACGCCAAGGAAGGCAAAAAAGAAGGTGAAAATATCTTATCAATTTGTCCATAGTCTTGGTCTATATACTTTCCTCGTTTAATTATATAACAAATTAATAAACAGCCCATTATTTCATTTTTGTGAACAGGACAAAACTTCCAGGAAATCATTTTTCATATTTTATTGTATAAAAATTAGTGATGAGCAACGATATAATTTCAAATATCGATATCATTCAAAATTTACCAATATCGTATCGCGATATCGAAATCCCTGCGATATCGATATCGTATCGAAAATGATCGAACTAATACCTTCCGAAAACAGAAAAATAGATATTTTTTATTTAAAAAACTTTTTTCCTCGTATTCATTTAACCAAATTTACATCACACTAAGAAATTTAACTCATTTACTTTATTAATGTTATATTTTAATACCTAGATATTATTAGTCCACCAACATCGTACATATTTAACATACGTACCTACCTACTTATTAACGCAGGCGACGACACAAATTACACTGTGGATTGTGGAATATAAGTCGGCAAAATATAATAATATTGAACAATAAGAAACTACCTAATTCAGACTATCCACCTTTACGGATAAGATAACATTATAACGTCAATAGATTTCAGACTAAGTTAAAATAAATAATAATTGACATTTCCCCGGAACACGTGCACCGAACGTTATCAGCTGACTGCTATTATTATTTAATAGTTTATTTTTATTACACAGCACACAATACAATTTATTATAGCTTAGAACCTGCAAATAAGATGTGATTCTTGAAAAATAATATAATAAAAATTTTTCGATATCGTGATATATCGGGAAATTATTAATCGATATCGATATCGTGTCGAATTATGCCATCTTATATTCGGAGAGAAGAAGCTCTAGTTAACACTGTAGTCTGTAAGATCATGTTTGAACAACAAAAAATCATTACTGTTTCAGATACTAAAAGAGAGACCGGTAAATAGACTGAAGTCTAGAAGACCACCATGGCTGACAGCAGAGAACCTAATTCATGAAAATTTTTGTGGTAAACAAACGTGGAATGATGAGTGGGTAAAGGCATCTGTCACAAATAAAGATCTCGTTAACAAACCTGGACATAATATAGAAGGTATGCTATTACCAAGGAAACATTGGGCAACAATTAATCGGATTAGGACGGGACAAGGAAGGTGTGGTTCTCTTCTATACAAATGGCGCTATAAAGAGAGCGCAGCATGTGAAAACAAAGTATGACTCACATTGTGGAATCATGTCCTAAAAGACTATTTGAACAAGGGACTATAGGTATACACCGAGTTACCAGAGAGGCGATAACGTGGTTAAATGAACTTGACTTGGACTTGTAAATTATTACATTTATTGTTTTACATATTTATATATTTATCTGTACGTTGACTTATATATTTAAATTAATGACTTGTTATGTTTTATAATATTATTTTTATGTTGTAATCTTTGTTAGTATAATATGTGTTTGATACTTTTGCCATACGAAATAAATAAAAATCGAATTATTGATATCGTTGCCCATCACTAATAAAAATAAATATAAATATATAGTTGCCATCTAATAGAACTATTCTAATACAAGTAAAATGTAGATGAGTAATAAATGTATAAATAAAAAAACATCTAGAAAAATATACATAACACATTTGATAAAACAAATATTTCAGATTAGCAATTAATTATTTAACTCGTTATATAACACAAATAGGAAACCAGATTGAAAATCTGGCGTCATAAAAATATATAATATATATATATATATATATATATATAATATGTATACCTATATAATTCTTATAATTTTTTCGTGTGCGATTTACTTATTTTATTAATGAAGTTAAAAAATATTTTTCTTTTGAAGATTTTACAGCAATATTTATGCAGCATTCTTGACATAGTTAAATTTAAAAATCAACATAAACATATTATATATCTGTAAATCTACATTGGCTCACGATCAACAAGATGTCAGAACGTACAACATTTAGAAATTGCTTTAAAATAAATCACTCGATTGTTTGTGGTGTGCATGTGTGGGTTAAAAATAACACAATCTAAAATACAACAAAACATATAAGATATAACTATGTAAGAGTTACTATGATAGTAAGTTATTTTAATATAAAATGATGTATTTATTTTAATTTTAGAGCATGTAACACGACGTGTTAACACAAAAATTATAATAAAATATTTGTAATATCAAAAATATTTATGAAATTTATTATTTGATTATAATCCATTATGTAATGTAGTGAATAATCGGGAGAAGATATGTTTTAACGTACAATTTTATAGCAATAACATAATATGTTTCTCACCAAATGTGTAAATAAAAAAAAATTATCACATTAAA
Organism: Slavum lentiscoides; assembly: GCA_032441835.1. NCBI lineage: Eukaryota > Metazoa > Arthropoda > Insecta > Hemiptera > Aphididae > Slavum > Slavum lentiscoides. The sequence goes on along the minus strand of CM063707.1, from coordinate 11,972 downwards.
AAAATGAATGCGCATATCCTATGTGCGTATTTAAATCAATTTTTATGATGAAGACTTAAAATAATTTAAAAAACAAGCGAGTCGTAATACGAAAAATACTAGGGAAAAGTTGTATTAAGCAACCAAACATTTTCGTCGACAACTGTACGGGCCGGGAGCGTACAGCAATAATACGCGCACCCGGACACCAAAAATTAGACGCGTGTTCGACGCGATTCCGTGTATATATCAGTGTATTTTAAATATGAATAAATGTAACGCGATTGCTTATTATATATTTCTGATATAATTAATAATATTTCAAACAAGTACAAATAATAGAATAACACAATAATTTATGTTTAGCCCCTTGGCTCAATAAAGAAATAAATTTACAAACTTAAATGTAGGTATAAAAATTACAAAAATAAATAGGTACCCACAATATATACGTGGACGATGACTGGCCAGCTGGTACCTATATCTAAATAAAATAATTACAAATCCGCCTACGAATAAAAATAATAAAAAATAATAAATAACTAAATTATAATTCAAATAGCCATACGCGAAACAACAAAAACAAAACGGTGTCTATTAGAGACAACAAAAATATTTAGTAGCTATTCGAGCTACTAAAATAAACAAATTTAGCTATTCGAGCTAAACACAACTAGTGATATTAGAGCACATAACAAAAAAACTGCGGCTATTTTGAACGATTATAACGATTATATATAACGACTAATTGAATATAATATAAATATTACGTGTATTTGACACAGACGAATTTCTTACAAATTTCATACGCAAATCTTTAACGTTTTCATACAAATGACGTTGAAGCGGCGAACGGACAATCGATACAAATATTTCCAATTATATAAAAAATATCGTTGAGGCGACTAACAGAAAAACGATACACAACTTTTTAAATTATATAAAAACTTCGTTACGGCGGCGAACGGACTTGTGATACTATTATATAAATATACGCGACGACGATTCGGCCGCACAACGCTTTCGCACACCACGGGCGTTGCCCTCTCGCTTCCAAACATAATTCACGACCACGAACATTGATATCAACAAAAATAAATAATAATAATAAGTCGCACGCGCGTATGTGTGTGTGTATTTTCGTGTAATTATATTAGGCGCGAACATTCTCCCCCCGTTGAAAATTTTATTTTTCAACAGACCTGTCTTCCGCTTCTGGTAAGCGACAAAGCTTAACCACAGGTCTCTTCATTATATTACCATTTGATGTTTTCACTGTTATGGCTCGCAATATTCCATCCTTTCCCGGGTGTGTACTCATAACACTTGCCAAATTCCATTTTGTTAGTGGGGTGTTTTCTTCTTTCACTATCGCTACATCATTTACTGCCACTGACTTGGATCCCGTAGTCCATTTATTTAATTTAAACTGACGGAGATATAGCACAAAAACCGCGTATTTTGCGTTTTTTTCGTGTTTTTTACGTTTACGAACGTTTTTCGGCCACTTCTATTGATTCTACGCGTATGGGACCTATTGGATCGAAGAAAAAGGAGGCCACGCAGATTCCGAAACCGTCGGAATTTTTCAAATCGGATAAAAATAGACTGAGATATGGCGAAAAAACCGCTTTTTTCTGTTTTGATGACCCGAAATATTTGGTATTCGTTCGTAAACAACATTCCATAGTGCGTTTTGCGCGGGAAAATATGAAAAAAAAAGGTCCAACAAAACGGGTTTTTTCCATTTATCTCGGCATCTATTGGTCTCCGAGACCTTGTTTATATACCAAACGACAGATACGGACGTCAGGTTGCTTTTTCCGTCAAAAATTCAAGATACGTTCATTTTCCTAGAAGATATGGGGTTTGAAACCAAAAAAAATTCGACAAACGAAAAAAACGCTGTTTTTTGGAAAATATGCGCGCATTTTGCGAATTCATACCCTATTAACATACATCATAATCAACAAGAGAACGAGATCTATCTCATCGAAAAGACGGAATCAAGATTTCGTAAAAACTCAGGTCGTAGCGCCGATTTTCTGTTTCGATGAAGCCATAAAAGTGCAAAAAAAAAAATGGTCAAACGCCCATTTCAGGCGGTTCCAATAGGAATAGACTAGCCGTGTTTGGTATCAAATAGGTAGCCGATCACGCGAGAAAATCATTTGCCGCAAAAATTTGCAATTTGAGCAAAATATCGATCGAAATATCGATTTTAGTGTTTTGCGCGGGAAAATACGGTCAAAAATGTCCAACACAACGGGTTTTTCCACATTTCTCACCATCTATTTGTCTCCGAGACCTCAATTATACACCAAACAAAAGCTACGGGCGTCGTATTTGTATTTCTGTAGAAAATTCTAAATCGGATAAAACTGACGGAGATATAGCACAAAAACCGCGTGTTTTGCGTTTTTTCGTGTTTTCGCGTTTTTTCGTGTTTTTACGTTCACGAACGTTTTTCGGCCACTTGTATTGGTCCTACGCGTTTGGGACCTATTAGATCGAAGAAAGAGGAGGCCACGCGGATTCCGAAACCGTCGGAATTTTTCGAATCGGATAAAAATAGACTGAGATATGGCGAAAAACCGCGTTTTATGCGTTTTTTTTCGTTTTTTCGTGTTTTTTACGTTCACGAACGTTTTTCGGCCACTTGTATTGGTCCTACGCGTTTGGGAGTTATAAGATCGAAGAAAGAGGAGGCCACGCGGATTCCGAAACCGTCGAAATTTTTCAAATCGGATAAAAATAGACTGAGATATGGCATAAAAACCGTTTTATTCATGATTTTTTCGTGTTTTTCACGTTCAGGAACGTTTTATCGGCCACTTGTATTGGTCCTACGCGTTTGGGACCTATAAGATCGAAGAAAGAGGAGGCCACGCGGATTCCGAAACCGTCGGAATTTTTCAAATCGGATAAAATAGACTGAGATATGGCGAAAAACCGTTTTTTCGCGATTTTTCGTGTTTTTACGTTCAGGAACGTTTTTCGGCCACTTGTATTGGTCCTACGCGTTTGGGAGTTATTAGATCGAAGAAAGAGGAGGCCACGCGGATTCCGAAACCGTCGAAATTTTTCAAATCGGATAAAAATAGACTGAGATATGGCGAAAAAACCGCTTTTTCTGTTTTGATGACCCGAAATATTTGGTATTCGTTCGTAAACAACATTCCATAGTGCGTATTGCGCGGGAAAATATGAAAAAAAAAGGTCCAACAAAACGGGTTTTTTCCATTTATCTCGGCATCTATTGGTCTCCGAGACCTTGTTTATATACCAAACGACAGATACGGACGTCAGGTTGCTTTTTCCGTCAAAAATTCAAGATACGTTCATTTTCCTAGAAGATATGGGGGTTTGAAACCAAAAAAAAAAATTCGACAAACGAAAAAAACGCTGTTTTTTGGAAAATATGCGCGCATTTTGCGAATTCATACCCTATTAACATACATCATAATCAACAAGAGAACGAGATCTATCTCATCGAAAAGACGGAATCAAGATTTCGTAAAATCTCAGGTCGTAGCGCCGATTTTTCTGTTTCGATGAAGCCATAAAAGTGCAAAAAAAAATGGTCAAACGCCCATTTCAGGCGGTTCCAATAGGAATAGACTAGCCGTGTTTGGTATCAAATAGGTAGCCGATCACGCGAGAAAATCATTTGCCGCAAAAATTTGCAATTTGAGCAAAATATCGATCGAAATATCGATTTTAGTGTTTTGCGCGGGAAAATACGGTCAAAAATGTCCAACACAACGGGTTTTTCCACATTTCTCACCATCTATTTGTCTCCGAGACCTCAATTATACACCAAACAAAAGCTACGGGCGTCGTATTTGTATTTCTGTAGAAAATTCTAAATCGGATAAAACTGACGGAGATATAGCACAAAAACCGCGTGTTTTGCGTTTTTTTTCGTGTTTTTCGCGTTTTTTTCGTGTTTTTTACGTTCACGAACGTTTTTCGGCCACTTGTATTGGTCCTACGCGTTTGGGACCTATTAGATCGAAGAAAGAGGAGGCCACGCGGATTCCGAAACCGTCGGAATTTTCGAATCGGATAAAAATAGACTGAGATATGGCGAAAAAACCGCGTTTTATGCGTTTTTTTCGTTTTTTCGTGTTTTTTACGTTCACGAACGTTTTTCGGCCACTTGTATTGGTCCTACGCGTTTGGGACCTATTAGATCGAAGAAAGAGGAGGCCACGCGGATTCCGAAACCGTCGGAATTTTTCAATTTGGATAAAAATAGACTGAGATATGGCAAAAAACCGTTTTATTCATGATTTTTTCGTGTTTTTCACGTTCAGGAACGTTTTTCGGCCACTTGTATTGGTCCTACGCGTTTGGGACCTATTAGATCGAAGAAAGAGGAGGCCACGCGGATTCCGAAACCGTCGGAATTTTTCAAATCGGATAAAAATAGACTGAGATATGGCGAAAAACCGCTTTTCATCGCGTTTTTTCGTATTTTTTCACGTTCACGAACGTTTTTCGGCCACTTGTATTGGTCCTACGCGTTTGGGACCTATTAGATCGAAGAAAGAGGAGGCCACGCGGATTCCGAAACCGTCGAAATTTTTCAAATCGGATAAAATAGACTGAGATATGGCGAAAAACCGCTTTTTCTGTTTTGATGACCCGAAATATTTGGTATTCGTTCGTAAACAACATTCCATAGTGCGTATTGCGCGGGAAAATATGAAAAAAAAAGGTCCAACAAAACGGGTTTTTTCCATTTATCTCGGCATCTATTGGTCTCCGAGACCTTGTTTATATACCAAACGACAGATACGGACGTCAGGTTGCTTTTTCCGTCAAAAATTCAAGATACGTTCATTTTCCTAGAAGATATGGGGTTTGAAACCAAAAAAAAATTCGACAAACGAAAAAACGCTGTTTTTGGAAAATATGCGCGCATTTTGCGAATTCATACCCTATTAACATACATCATAATCAACAAGAGAACGAGATCTATCTCATCGAAAAGACGGAATCAAGATTTCGTAAAACTCAGGTCGTAGCGCCGATTTTTCTGTTTCGATGAAGCCATAAAGTGCAAAAAAAAATGGTCAAACGCCCATTTCAGGCGGTTCCAATAGGAATAGACTAGCCGTGTTTGGTATCAAATAGGTAGCCGATCACGCGAGAAAATCATTTGCCGCAAAAATTTGCAATTTGAGCAAAATATCGATCGAAATATCGATTTTAGTGTTTTGCGCGGGAAAATACGGTCAAAAATGTCCAACACAACGGGTTTTTTCCACATTTCTCACCATCTATTTGTCTCCGAGACCTCAATTATACACCAAACAAAAGCTACGGGCGTCGTATTTGTATTTCTGTAGAAAATTCTAAATCGGATAAAACTGACGGAGATATAGCACAAAAACCGCGTGTTTTGCGTTTTTTTCGTGTTTTCGCGTTTTTTCGTGTTTTTACGTTCACGAACGTTTTTCGGCCACTTGTATTGGTCCTACGCGTTTGGGACCTATTAGATCGAAGAAAGAGGAGGCCACGCGGATTCCGAAACCGTCGGAATTTTTCGAATTTTGAGATATGGCGAATCGGATAAAACGTATAGACGCGTTTGAGATATGGCGAAAAAAATTTTCCGTATTATGCGTTTTTTTCGTTTTTTCGTGAACGATCACGAACGTTTTTCGGCCACTTGTATTGGTCCTACGCGTTTGGGACCTAAAGATCGAAGAAAGAGGAGGCCACGCGGATTCCGAAACCGTCGGATTTTTCAAATGGATAAAAATAGACTGAGATATGGCAAAAAAACGTTTTTTTCGCGATTTTTTCGTATTTTTACGTTCACGAACGTTTTCGGCCACTTGTATTGGTCCTACGCGTTTGGGAGTTATTAGATCGAAGAAAGAGGAGGCCACGCGGATTCCGAAACCGTCGAAATTTTTCAAATCGGATAAAATAGACTGAGATATGGCGAAAAAACCGCTTTTTCTGTTTTGATGACCCGAAATATTTGGTATTCGTTCGTAAACAACATTCCATAGTGCGTATTGCGCGGGAAAATATGAAAAAAAAAGGTCCAACAAAACGGGTTTTTTCCATTTATCTCGGCATCTATTGGTCTCCGAGACCTTGTTTATATACCAAACGACAGATACGGACGTCAGGTTGCTTTTTCCGTCAAAAAATTCAAGATACGTTCATTTTCCTAGAAGATATGGGGGTTTGAAACCAAAAAAAAAATCGACAAACGAAAAAAACGCTGTTTTTTGGAAAATATGCGCGCATTTTGCGAATTCATACCCTATTAACATACATCATAATCAACAAGAGAACGAGATCTATCTCATCGAAAAGACGGAATCAAGATTTCGTAAAACTCAGGTCGTAGCGCCGATTTTTCTGTTTCGATGAAGCCATAAAGTGCAAAAAAAAATGGTCAAACGCCCATTTCAGGCGGTTCCAATAGGAATAGACTAGCCGTGTTTGGTATCAAATAGGTAGCCGATCACGCGAGAAAATCATTTGCCGCAAAAATTTGCAATTTGAGCAAAATATCGATCGAAATATCGATTTTAGTGTTTTGCGCGGGAAAATACGGTCAAAAATGTCCAACACAACGGGTTTTTTCCACATTTCTCACCATCTATTTGTCTCCGAGACCTCAATTATACACCAAACAAAAGCTACGGGCGTCGTATTTGTATTTCTGTAGAAAAATTCTAAATCGGATAAAAACTGACGGAGATATAGCACAAAAACCGCGTGTTTTGCGTTTTTTTTCGTGTTTTTCGCGTTTTTTTCGTGTTTTTTACGTTCACGAACGTTTTTCGGCCACTTGTATTGGTCCTACGCGTTTGGGACCTATTAGATCGAAGAAAGAGGAGGCCACGCGGATTCCGAAACCGTCAAAATTTTTCAAATCGGATAAATATAGACTGAGATATGGCGAAAAAACCGCGTATTATGCGTTTTTTTTTCGTTTTTTTCGTGATTTTTACGATCACGAACGTATTTCGGCCACTTGTATTGGTCCTACGCGTTTGGGACCTATAAGATCGAAGAAAGAGGAGGCCACGCGGATTCCGAAACCGTCGGAATTTTTCAATTTAAAATAGACTGAGATATGGCATAAAACCGTTTTATTCAATTTTTCGTGACGTTCAGGAACGTTTTCGGCCACTTGTATTGACTGAGATCGATGGCAAGAAGGCCACCGCGATTTCGGAATTTTTTAAATCGGATAAAATAGACTGAGATATGGCGAAAAACCGCTTTTTTTCGCGAGTTTTTCGTGTTTTTCACGTTCAGGAACGTTTTTCGGCCACTTGTATTGGTCCTACGCGTTTGGGACCTATTAGATCGAAGAAAGAGGAGGCCACGCGGATTCCGAAACCGTCGAAATTTTTCAAATCGGATAAAATAGACTGAGATATGGCGAAAAACCGCTTTTTCTGTTTTGATGACCCGAAATATTTGGTATTCGTTCGTAAACAACATTCCATAGTGCGTATTGCGCGGGAAAATATGAAAAAAAAAGGTCCAACAAAACGGGTTTTTTCCATTTATCTCGGCATCTATTGGTCTCCGAGACCTTGTTTATATACCAAACGACAGATACGGACGTCAGGTTGCTTTTTCCGTCAAAAAATTCAAGATACGTTCATTTTCCTAGAAGATATGGGGTTTGAAACCAAAAAAAATTCGACAAACGAAAAAACGCTGTTTTTTGGAAAATATGCGCGCATTTTGCGAATTCATACCCTATTAACATACATCATAATCAACAAGAGAACGAGATCTATCTCATCGAAAAGACGGAATCAAGATTTCGTAAAAACTCAGGTCGTAGCGCCGATTTTTCTGTTTCGATGAAGCCATAAAAGTGCAAAAAAAAATGGTCAAACGCCCATTTCAGGCGGTTCCAATAGGAATAGACTAGCCGTGTTTGGTATCAAATAGGTAGCCGATCACGCGAGAAAATCATTTGCCGCAAAAATTTGCAATTTGAGCAAAATATCGATCGAAATATCGATTTTAGTGTTTTGCGCGGGAAAATACGGTCAAAAATGTCCAACACAACGGGTTTTTTCCACATTTCTCACCATCTATTTGTCTCCGAGACCTCAATTATACACCAAACAAAAGCTACGGGCGTCGTATTTGTATTTCTGTAGAAAATTCTAAATCGGATAAAACTGACGGAGATATAGCACAAAACCGCGTGTTTTGCGTTTTTTTCACGAACGTTTTTCGTGTTTTCGCGTTTTTTCGTGTTTTTTACGTTCACGAACGTTTTTCGGCCACTTGTATTGGTCCTACGCGTTTGGGACCTATTAGATCGAAGAAAGAGGAGGCCACGCGGATTCCGAAACCGTCGGAATTTTTCGAATCGGATAAATATAGACTGAGATATGGCGAAAAAACCGCGTATTATGCGTTTTTTTTTCGTTTTTTTCGTGATTTTTACGATCACGAACGTATTTCGGCCACTTGTATTGGTCCTACGCGTTTGGGACCTATAAGATCGAAGAAAGAGGAGGCCACGCGGATTCCGAAACCGTCGGAATTTTTCAATTTGGATAAAAATAGACTGAGATATGGCATAAAAACCGTTTTATTCATGATTTTTTCGTGTTTTTCACGTTCAGGAACGTTTTCGGCCACTTGTATTGGTCCTACGCGTTTGGGACCTATAAGATCGAAGAAAGAGGAGGCCACGCGGATTCCGAAACCGTCGAAATTTTTCAAATCGGATAAAAATAGACTGAGATATGGCGAAAAAACCGCTTTTTTCTGTTTTGATGACCCGAAATATTTGGTATTCGTTCGTAAACAACATTCCATAGTGCGTATTGCGCGGGAAAATATGAAAAAAAAAGGTCCAACAAAACGGGTTTTTTCCATTTATCTCGGCATCTATTGGTCTCCGAGACCTTGTTTATATACCAAACGACAGATACGGACGTCAGGTTGCTTTTTCCGTCAAAAATTCAAGATACGTTCATTTTCCTAGAAGATATGGGGTTTGAAACCAAAAAAAAATTCGACAAACGAAAAAACGCTGTTTTTTGGAAAATATGCGCGCATTTTGCGAATTCATACCCTATTAACATACATCATAATCAACAAGAGAACGAGATCTATCTCATCGAAAAGACGGAATCAAGATTTCGTAAAAACTCAGGTCGTAGCGCCGATTTTTCTGTTTCGATGAAGCCATAAAAGTGCAAAAAAAAATGGTCAAACGCCCATTTCAGGCGGTTCCAATAGGAATAGACTAGCCGTGTTTGGTATCAAATAGGTAGCCGATCACGCGAGAAAATCATTTGCCGCAAAAATTTGCAATTTGAGCAAAATATCGATCGAAATATCGATTTTTAGTGTTTTGCGCGGGAAAATACGGTCAAAAAATGTCCAACACAACGGGTTTTTTCCACATTTCTCACCATCTATTTGTCTCCGAGACCTCAATTATACACCAAACAAAAGCTACGGGCGTCGTATTTGTATTTCTGTAGAAAAATTCTAAATCGGATAAAAACTGACGGAGATATAGCACAAAAACCGCGTGTTTTGCGTTTTTTTTCGTGTTTTTCGCGTTTTTTTCGTGTTTTTTACGTTCACGAACGTTTTTCGGCCACTTGTATTGGTCCTACGCGTTTGGGACCTATTAGATCGAAGAAAGAGGAGGCCACGCGGATTCCGAAACCGTCGGAATTTTTCGAATCGGATAAATATAGACTGAGATATGGCGAAAAAACCGCGTATTATGCGTTTTTTTTTCGTTTTTTTCGTGATTTTTACGATCACGAACGTATTTCGGCCACTTGTATTGGTCCTACGCGTTTGGGACCTATAAGATCGAAGAAAGAGGAGGCCACGCGGATTCCGAAACCGTCGGAATTTTTCAATTTGGATAAAAATAGACTGAGATATGGCATAAAAACCGTTTTATTCATGATTTTTTCGTGTTTTTCACGTTCAGGAACGTTTTTCGGCCACTTGTATTGGTCCTACGCGTTTGGTACCTATAAGATCGAAGAAAGAGGAGGCCACGCGGATTCCGAAACCGTCGGAATTTTTTAAATCGGATAAAAATAGACTGAGATATGGCGAAAAAACCGCTTTTTTTCGCGAGTTTTTCGTGTTTTTCACGTTCAGGATCGTTTTTCGGCCACTTGTATTGGTCCTACGCGTTTGGGACTTATTAGGTCGATGAAAGAGGAGGCCACGCGGATTCCGAAACCGTCGAAATTTTCCAAATCAGATAAAAATAGACTGAGATATGGCGAAAAACCGCTTTTTTCTGTTTTGATGACCCGAAATATTTGGTATTCGTTCGTAAACAACATTCCATAGTGCGTATTGCGCGGGAAAATATGAAAAAAAAAGGTCCAACAAAACGGGTTTTTTCCATTTATCTCGGCATCTATTGGTCTCCGAGACCTTGTTTATATACCAAACGACAGATACGGACGTCAGGTTGCTTTTTCCGTCAAAAAATTCAAGATACGTTCATTTTCCTAGAAGATATGGGGTTTGAAACCAAAAAAAAAAATTCGACAAACGAAAAAAACGCTGTTTTTTGGAAAATATGCGCGCATTTTGCGAATTCATACCCTATTAACATACATCATAATCAACAAGAGAACGAGATCTATCTCATCGAAAAGACGGAATCAAGATTTCGTAAAACTCAGGTCGTAGCGCCGATTTTTCTGTTTCGATGAAGCCATAAAAGTGCAAAAAAAAATGGTCAAACGCCCATTTCAGGCGGTTCCAATAGGAATAGACTAGCCGTGTTTGGTATCAAATAGGTAGCCGATCACGCGAGAAAATCATTTGCCGCAAAAATTTGCAATTTGAGCAAAATATCGATCGAAATATCGATTTTAGTGTTTTGCGCGGGAAAATACGGTCAAAAATGTCCAACACAACGGGTTTTTTCCACATTTCTCACCATCTATTTGTCTCCGAGACCTCAATTATACACCAAACAAAAGCTACGGGCGTCGTATTTGTATTTCTGTAGAAAATTCTAAATCGGATAAAACTGACGGAGATATAGCACAAAAACCGCGTGTTTTGCGTTTTTTTTCGTGTTTTTCGCGTTTTTTTCGTGTTTTTTACGTTCACGAACGTTTTCGGCCACTTGTATTGGTCCTACGCGTTTGGGACCTATTAGATCGAAGAAAGAGGAGGCCACGCGGATTCCGAAACCGTCGGAATTTTTCGAATCGGATAAAAATAGACTGAGATATGGCGAAAAACCGCGTATTATGCGTTTTTTTTTCGTTTTTTTCGTGATTTTTACGATCACGAACGTTTTTCGGCCACTTGTATTGGTCCTACGCGTTTGGGACCTATAAGATCGAAGAAAGAGGAGGCCACGCGGATTCCGAAACCGTCGGAATTTTTCAATTTGGATAAAAATAGACTGAGATATGGCATAAAAACCGTTTTATTCATGATTTTTTCGTGTTTTTCACGTTCAGGAACGTTTATCGGCCACTTGTATTGGTCCTACGCGTTTGGGAGTTATTAGATCGAAGTAAGAGGAGGCTACGCGGATTCCGAAACCGTCGAAATTTTTCAAATCGGATAAAAATAGACTGAGATATGGCGAAAAAACCGCTTTTTTCTGTTTTGATGACCCGAAATATTTGGTATTCGTTCGTAAACAACATTCCATAGTGCGTATTGCGCGGGAAAATATGAAAAAAAAAGGTCCAACAAAACGGGTTTTTTCCATTTATCTCGGCATCTATTGGTCTCCGAGACCTTGTTTATATACCAAACGACAGATACGGACGTCAGGTTGCTTTTTCCGTCAAAAAATTCAAGATACGTTCATTTTCCTAGAAGATATGGGGTTTGAAACCAAAAAAAATTCGACAAACGAAAAAACGCTGTTTTTGGAAAATATGCGCGCATTTTGCGAATTCATACCCTATTAACATACATCATAATCAACAAGAGAACGAGATCTATCTCATCGAAAAGAC